>JAVMKO010000001.1:89149891-91649891 GCA_032164245.1 Sternotherus odoratus
TGCAACTTTGCTTTCTTTAGAGAACAGAGATACAGTATTGAAGGCACAGCTTGTCCTGATGTCTAATTCTCTCCCAGCCCAATGGCACTCTTTTCATTAACATCTTCTCTTGCTGACACTCGGCATACACCTCAGCAAAGAGCAAGGCTGCAGGGGAAAAGGGTGTCAGTGCACATATACTGAGCTGTTCAGAGAAAACAGACTAAATACTCAATAGAAACCGGGACAAAATACTACATTCCCCTACAAGTCTGCTCAGTACAGGGCCTCAGAAGGCCCAGCTGACCCAAGAGGATGGTGGGGAGGGACTAGACGGCGATAGGGTGACCAGACAGCAAGTGTGAAAAATCGGGACAGGGGGAGGGGGTAATAGAAGTCTAAATAGGAGAAAGACCCCAAAATCGGGACTGTCCCTATAAAATCGGGACATCTGGTCACCCTAGACGGCGAGTATGTCTACACTGCAATTGGGAGGTGTTATTGTATCCAGAGTAGGCATACTTGAGTTGCCTTTATCTAGCTGGATCAAAACCAGCTTCCATAACAAGAGCAGGGTAACCGTGGCAGCCGCACTGTGGCATGGGCCAGCCGCCTGAGTGCAACCCCATCCAGGACTAGGAGTACATGCTCAGGTGACCAGTCATGCCATGCTGCCACAGCTACACTGCTGTTACTCCAGCTAGCACTGATCTAGCTAGATGCCTACAGTGCTGAAATCCCACCCCCTGAGGGCAGTACAGACGTAACCCGAGGAACTGGGGTAGCGGAGATACAGTTCACGCGTTCCCCATTCAAATGCTCCCAGTAACTCTGCTGAAAGTTCCTTCACAGACAACTTCCAAGAAGGCTTGGCCAGAGAACTCTTCGGAGTGCTGGAAGGAGAGGTGGGCGGGGCGTGCGGTCAGTTTCACGGGGCTATGTAGAGCACACTGCGGGATGTTGGTTACTCATCTGTTCTGGGTTTGGAAGTGTTTGTGCATGTCAGGGGATGGGGAGGCTCGCCATAACAAGCTGTGTACATAACGTCATTTCGGTTTTACTAGCATCCAGCTCTTGAAAGAATGGGGGAGGGGAGAAAGGCTAGTCTGGCCTGAAGGCATCACATGGCCAGGAAAGCACTCACAGCTGGCTTGTATTAAACTCCACGGGGGGGAATTTACAGTGAGAAATGTGGCTCTGGCAGCTGTTGCTGACTTGTAATGAGCGAGAGAGAAGGGGGTTTGGTAGATGTGGTCTTGTGCTCACTCAGAAAGTAAGGCCTGATTTTTTGCTACAATTAAATCTGGTAAATTTGAGTCCCACTAGAATGGGTTTAGGAGAATAGCATAGTTGGGCTACAGGTTTTGGCTGCTTTTCACTGGATCAATTCAATTTGGCAGCGTGTGACCTCTGTCGGGACATCACTGTGACGAGGTGAAGAAGCGCTCTGAACAGTTTAAACAGAGGTGCATGCCAGCCAGGGGATCAGTGAAACCATTGAACGCTTTGATTTAACATGGGGATAGTGGTACTGCCCTCCTTTGTAAAGCACTTTGAGATCTATGGAAAAGTGCTACATAAACACTCGGTTTTTGTTACTCTTTAGGCTTTACCTGTGACTCTAACAGGTGAAGGGAATATACCAGAGAATTACTTCCACATGAAGGGAGTCTCTCTTTATAAAAGAGGCCCAGATTTTCATTTCCTTGCTTAAAGGGACACTGTCAGCTTGATTTGTTACTAACTGACAGCTGTCAAAAGAGTGGACATTTCTGATGGACTGCCCTTTAAATACCATCTCCTGGATTTTTAAAAGCTCCTTTAAACAAGGGCAGAGGTCTCTACTCTTCAGCTGATGTTTAGGAGGGGGCAGGAGCGTAACCACTAAAGCATGTTCCCGCCCCCTTCTTGCACTCTGTGCACATTCCAGTCTGCTGCCCCTTCACCTCCACTTGCCCTTTGCTTCTGCTCTCCCCAGCGAGTCCCCTTTTGCAGGGCCTGCCCCAACCACAGCGAGTGATACTGACTCTCCACCGAGTCCTGTCAATGGCACATGGTAAACAACATGAAAAATAAATGTTCTTCCGTTGTGTTCCTTTATGGCAAACGTGTACCAAGAGTATATCTGTCATGTGAACATGCGTGACGGTGTCTCTTTAAAACTGTCTCCTTTAAGGAGATGTCGCTTTTCCTCACATATTTTGTGGTCAACGTTATCCGAGACTGAAAAGCAGGGGTTTCCTCCTCCTCCCTCTTTGTTTCCTAACATATTTTTCACCTCCCTGATTTTCTAACCTGCAGAAAAAATAGTAGTGTTTGTGTGGACACACTGTCAGCTGTTGTCAGGAATGTTATGGGATTATTCTGAGGACAGCATTGGAGCTCCTTTGTTTTGAGTTGGGATACAGGCAGCAAGGTCAGAGGTTACATCTTGGTAGTGAACCAACTTCTGCCTCCTTCATTTTCAGGGCACAGCCAGCTCTTCCATCTAGGGCTAGGAACTGATGTGAAAGGTCTTAGTGATTAATGGAACTAACTGGTCTGGTTCCAGACAACTCTAAGGAAGACCACGGTGCAGCCAAAACATTACTCTACCTGGGGGGCTAGTGGGGTATTAAAACATTGTGTCCTCTACCAACATTACAGTGACTCTCCATTCCCTCTTTCCTTGCTTGCAAGTCAGAGTGGAATACAGAGGGCATGTGACAGAGGAAGTGGGAGGGAAGATGCCTGGGAGGACAGCTGGGGGAGGTCAGACTCAGTTATGATAAGTTTTGTTTTGAAGTTGTATGCCATGACTGTATAGGAAGCAAAGAAAGTTTCCTTCCCTTTCACCATAGCATCTCTGAAGTCCTGGGCACCAGAACTCTCCCAGATTAATCTTGGTCATCTGCATGGAACCTTTCTCCCATGGTGGAATTTTCAGTCTACTTTGTGGATCAGACTGCTTAGCTTCAGATCCACCAGCATCCAGGAGTGCAGAGAAGTTGCTTTGGGGAGTAGCGGGTGGGGGAAAATAAAAATGTGGCGTCTCCTCTGCTTGAGTAGGGTGACCAGACAGCAAGTGTGAAAAATAGGGACAGGGGTTGGGGGGCAATAGGCGCTTATATAAGAAAAAGACCCAAAAATTAGGACTGTCCCTATAAAATCGGGACATCTGGTCACCCTATGCTTGCGTTTCAGCCAATATTGCTCACTGTGGTGCTGGATGCATTCAGGGAACTTCAGCCTTTCAACTTGGAAGCTTCAGAACGATTAAAATCTAGCAGGTCCATTATTTGTGGAGACTGTTAATGCTTCCCTTTGGCATGGCAGATGAGCAGCATATCAGGCTGAAATGTTTTTTAGGCACATACTTTCCAGGCTGGAGATCCTATCGGTTATCATCTGTTCTCTAATCTTCTCCTTCAGGTTGAGGTTAGGGAGAAGAGAGAAAAGCAACTCCAGAGTTCTCAGACAGCATGGGCCCTGATTTTTGACCTAGGTACAGCACAGAGCATGTGCTGCTCTTGTCGGTTTGTCATCTCCTACTGGTGATAAACAAAATCAAGTGCCCGTGCTGCTTCTTTTAGATCTGCCTTTGATACTACTGACCCCGAAGCATTGTTGACACGGCTGCAGTCCCCAGCAGGGATCTACAGGACTTGTGACGGGTAATCTGTCCTTTAAGGATAGTGGTACCTAATGATCAACCCACCCCATCACATGGCCTGGCCTTTTAAGAGAGTGAAAGGTCTGATTATATATACAGGGACTTGGGAAACACTCAGAGAGAGGAAGTGGTCCCGGGAGTATGAGATGAAATCCCATTACTGTTTCTTTTAGGATACAGAGCCAGAAGCCTTGCTGAGAGAGAGAGTGAGGCAAGGCTCCCCTCTCCCCCTGCCAATTGGAATGAGCTGAAAGAAGGAGCACAGCATAAAAACTGCCTTCTCTCTTGTAGCAGAGTGGACAGTAGGTGACACCAGCAAGGAAAGGATGGTTCAGCTGGGGGTGAAGCTGGTAAAGGTCCCATGGATGGCTAATCCATGATGCCGTTCTAGAGAGGACAGCTGAGGAATCCTCCTTAGGGAGACTTTGTAGCACCTTAGAGACCAACCAGTTTATTTCAGCATAAGCTTTCGTGGACTATTGCCCTCTTCCCCAAAAGCTTATGCTGAAATAGTCTCTAAGGTGCTACAAAGTCTTCCTCGTCTTATTTACGGATACAGACTAACACAGCTGCTAATCTTAAACCTTCTTAGGGGGGAACCCAAAATCTGACTAACAGAGCCCAGCTCCAGTGAAGAGAGCTGGTGAGGCTCCTAGGTGAGGGGAAAGGGTGGAATTAACTCATAGAGCCCAGTTCCCCTGCAGGAGGAGCGCTGGGGATTCCAGCTTAAGGAAGGACTGACAAGGTGTGACCCTGAGAATGAACCAAGAAGGGTTGGTTCATTGGACCAGAGGCTGTTTTTCAGGCACAGAAATGAAGAGTCTCCTGAAGAAAGGAGCCAGAGACGGCTAGCTGGACTAAGCTCAAGGCAAATCATATCCCTGGGTGTACCCGAATGAGCTTCTACTTGTGCTTGTGGCTGTCACTAATAAAAGAGACTCTTGCAAGGAGGGTGCTCTTTGATTAAAAAGATCCATCTGAACTTGATTATAACCCAGCAGAAGGGATATGAGGGGGGTGCCATGCCTGACCAAAAGGGGGCGCACCAGGGCAACCTCCAGGCTCCCACAGGACTTTAGACTGAGATTTTCAAAAATGGGTGCCTTAAAGGTAGGCCCCTAAATCCACATTTAGGCTCCTGGATAAGTGTTCTGATCTCTAAAGTACTGCGAACCCAGCAGCTTCCACTCAGCCTAATGGGAACTGCTGCATTCTTAGCACCTTGGAGAAATCAGGCCACCTATTTAGGTTGGGTTTAAGGAGTGTGACTCTGAGACATCTGTTTTTGCAAACTTTGGTCTTTAGTGGCCAGGACTGTCACTCTGGCACTTTGATTTGAAAACAAAATCTCACTACAAAGATAGTCTAATAATCCATTTATGTCACACAGCAGACCTTCAGTACTGGTGTTCCCCCTCCCTGCATGAAGGCCTGTACAGGCCTGAGCAAAGCTGGGGAAAGATTATCTCAATAGAGCAACAATTTTTGGGGGTAGTCATTTTTGGGGTTGAAAGGGAATGTTTCCTCTTGTTGCTATGGCAAGGGGGAATAAAACTAACAACTAGATTCTCTCTTTGTCTGCTGCCAAGCTTTGGATTGACAGATTAAAAAAAAAAACACTCAATAATCATTCCAAAGATGGAAAAGACAAAAGCATTTCACTTGCTTTACACTTGTTAGATGTGTTTTTGGCTCAACTTGCAAACATTTAATAATTCACACAGTACTTGGCAAGAGCCCTTTCCACTTCCTTTCACAGAGACTTCAAATTTTGTAGCAATTAAAACAACAAACTATATGTGTATCATTCTCTCTCTCTCTCTCTCTCAATATATACATACACACCCTCACAAGCAAGTACATGTACAAATAAACACAGTGATGACATCCACATGATAAATTAGAGTGGTGTGCGATAAATGTAATTTATCACACACTTTTCACCACTTCACCTGCACTCTGACCATTAATCCATCCATCCTGGACTCCTACTAGCATTCCAAATCCCTGAGCAGCTTCAAACAGCTGTCTTCTCTACTTTAAAAAAAAATGTTTGCCAGATAAATGTTTGTTTTCTTTCCCCCAAAATGTGCAATTTCCATTCCCAAAGTAAACACTAGTTAAACACTTGGCAATTTCCTAGTCCCTCTTCCAGGACGCGTGCCAGTCAGCCTCGAATCAGAGATAGATTTGAAGTCCAATATCTCAAAAGCCATCACTGATAGGAACAGGAGTTTTCCATCAATGGATGGAGAAGATTCTCAGCTTCCCATTACGATACATTACAGTGTTGCCAATGCCAAATGTCCCAGAATCATGAATCGGGTCCCCAAAATCATGAGATTGGCTTTAAAAACCAAGGATTTTTTGTTTTTAATATTACATTTGGGTTATTTTCTCTGACTTTTGGTTTCTGAGCCTTTAAGGTCCTCTTCAGTCATGTTTTCAAACTCGTCGCCTCAACTATATGGGTTAGAAACTTATTTTAAGCTGATGGTAAAAAAAAGAAAGCTGAGATTCTCGTGAAATAACCAACTTCAGGAGCTGGGGCTCTAAGAGAAATACCAAATGTCGCAAGATTCACAATAAAATCATGAGTTTCAGAGTAGCAGCTGTGTTAGTCTGTATCCATAAAAAGAACAGGAGTATTTGTGGCACCTTAGAGACACAGGTATTCTGCATATGCCACATGATGGTGCAATATGATATAAGGGTTTTACTGGCACTCAATTGGGACAATGTGCCTAACAATGTGTTGATTCCAAACTTATACCAATAAAATCCTTGCATGGTATCACATATTCTCACCAGTTATCATCATGTAAAGGTTAATTGATGCCTCTGTCCCTAATGAATCCAGTCAAAATGCTGTGCTTATCCTATATGAGAGGAAAAACCTCCCAGGGAAAACCTTGTCATTATAAAGATTACCAAAATTATCTGTGTAGTTTAGACCTGGGGAATATAGGATTGTCTCAGGTTAAGGGCAACATCAGCGCTTTCATGCCTTGCATATTGATATACTTCTAAGAGAATATGAAAAAAAAAATCTATGTATGTAACATGTAGAGCAAATAGATCCCCCCCTCCTTGACCGAAAGCAGCAGTAAAGGAGCGAAAGTGGGGAGCTGCACCTTGTATGCTACGACCCACCCAGCATCCCCATTAGTGTGATGAGTTTGTATGAGCTCTGGCCTTACAAATCCCTGGACCCCTGCAGAGTGACTTTCTCCTTTGCTCCCATATAAAAGGGGCCTCTCCACTTGCCTTCCCTCCCCCAGTCCCAGGGCTGCAGCCCGGCTGGCTGGGATCTGTGAAAACAGACAGCTCGGGGGTATTGTACGCTGCTGAAATCTGATCGCGCTCATAAGTGTCATTACTCATCTGGAGCTTTTCCATCACCGAGCTTTGAGAACTCTTCTCTCTCAATCCTCAAAGTGCTTAAGGGCTGGCTGGCTGCCAGGCACCAGCTGCATGAAATCTTAAAGAAACCTGGACCCCTTTGCTGAACTTGTGGGAGTGAATCAGTTTAAACCCCAAACCTCAAGAACCAATATTAAAAAATTAGTCAACAGAATCTGAGAACCTCAGTGAAAGGGCCAAGAAACACTGAATTTCCTCCCCCATTCTGGGCTTGGTTCCTGTGGTGCCAGAGCATGGTTGAGAAGGGAACATCATTTCCCTCCCAAGCAATAGGAGGGGTTCTGCTTCTTTATTGCACGGAGCTTTGCCTTGGTGCAATTCTGAGTAAAGGGAACTTAGTTTCCTTTGTGCACCAGAGAAAGCTCAATTTTGCAAGTTCCAGAGCTGGGCTGCGGAGTTTGGTTCTCCCAGCATGTCCAGGAGAGGGTGTGTCACCTCGTCAGCGTTCCTGCCCTTTGGGAGCATTGGCTGTACTTGCTGGGAAATAACAGAGAAGAATAAAAGAACACCACAGAGGGGCCAGTACTCCCTTCTGAACTAACATTTGGTTTAAAAGAATGCAAGAGAAAGAAGCCAAGGTGGGTACCTCAGTTTGTCTGCTATAAAGATCACTCTTCTCTCCAGAAGCAGGGATGCAAACACTCGGCTCAGGTGCCGGACGCTGAGAGAGGAGAACAGGGACTCAAAATCAACATGCTCAAGTCTCGAGTCCAGAGGCCGCCGCAGCTCAATTACCTGCCAGAAGGAAGCAAAATATAGGTCACAGCCTTAAACAGTGCACTGACAAGCCAGGGGCCAGACTCCCCCAGGACTTGAACCAGGGACCCTCTCAACCAAAAGAAACAGCATTGCTGTTGGAGCTAAAGGAGACTTTATGTTACTGAGTGGCAAGCCTTGAGATTTAGTCTTTCCACAGGACCCACAAATGCAGCCTGCATGAAGCTGAAGGCCAACACTGGCTTCCCATCGAATCTTCCCCACCCCCTTGAGCAGTGATGGTGAGGTGGCCTGAAGCCGATGGCTATCTTGGATAGGTTCTCCCAACATGAGGTTCAGCAAACAGGGCTAACAACAAGTAGAACTAGGAGTTCAATTTGGGCAAGGGCCTATGTTCCAGTACAGGAACAGTTCAGACGGAACTCTTCCCGGGGCTCTATTCAGAGTCCATTCTTGGAGGGTGCAGAAATCCACTGCAGATTCTCCCACTGAATTAGGCACTGGGAGCTCCCTCCCTACATGTGTGATGCCCAAGCAGACTTTTATGCTTAGTCTTGACATGGGGCACTCCCAGGGAGTGGAATTTTGTTCCCATCAGGAATGGATTCTGGACAGCACTTTGCAGGGCACAGAGGGAAGGATGGAGGCAGGGGATGATTCTAATTCTTCAGTCAGTTCAAACAGCCAGGATCACTTTCACTAGGAGAATCTGGACGGGAAGGTGAGGGGAGCAAGGTCTAACTTGTAGACTATCCACTCTGGTATCAATTACAACACAGACTACTTTCTTGGCTTCTATCTGCATATACAGTCCTCACCATAGCCCTTCACTGCCATTAGTGAACACCCCTGTGAGATAGGGCAGCATTATCATCCCCAAGTCCCCAAAGTGACTTGCCCAAGGTCACACGGGAAGTCTGTGACAGAGGAGGGAATTCAAGCCAAGTACTCCATGTCCCAGGTCAGTTCCTTAACCGCTAGACCATCTTTCCTCCTGTGCAACTAGCTTCAAGGCACCGTGCCCATTCTTCCACAGTACGTCACATGACCCACTCTCAACTTTGGACCTGGTTCTCAGGTAGGCTAAGGACTCTGTGTGCTGTTGTGGCAGCTTAAAGGGCCTTAAAGTGGGCAGAAACCATCCCCTAAGAATAACCCCTGTGCAGTGAAGGTCTCTGGTGTAGGTGGCAGACTGAGAGTGTGGCTAGGGCATGCTCCACTACAGATATTCTATATGGGTTTCCCAGAGACCCTAAGGCCACTTAAATTTACCCTCATGGCCAAGCAAGGCTCTACCCCACACAACGGTGAATGGGTCAATGTGTGCCTCAGTGGCCAATAAACATAGAAGGCTACACCTGGCAGGAGAACCTGGCTTAACTGATCATGAGGCTGGGCAGGGACAGGCTGGCTAACAAAGAGAGGAAGCAGAAGGGGGCCAGTAAGCTTTGAACTGCTCCAATAGCTAGGCGATGAAAGCCTGAGTGTAATTCTAAAATGACAGAATAGCATATGGAGAAAAGGGGAAATATCTAGGGACTGGAAACATGCTTACTGCCTCAGGGAGAGGTAAGAGGCATTCTAGGCCTGAGGCATACAGACCCATTTCCCTCACAGCATGTTGAGCCAAAACCTCAGAAAGACTGGGGAATGGAGAGATGAGTAGCACACTGAGAAGAAAACAGGCTCCACAGCTGGAACACAATGTGGGTTCAGAAGGCAGGAGTGCAACGACACTGATAGACACAGAAGCACAAAAAAGCTTGGGAATGAAAGAGTACATGATAGTAACCTTCCTGGACATAGAAAAGACCTGCGATGTGTTATGGAGAGAGGGACTATTATATAAAGTGGTAGCCATGGGTGAATACACAAATGGACAAGGGATTTCCTATGCAGAGAACTACACTGCCCCGGGTAGGGAAAGCCTTTCCCGCTGTTTATTCCTTTTCAAAGTGAACTCTACAGGGGATTGTCATTAGCCCAGCCCTTCTTAACATCAAGATAAATGACCTTCCAAAGGAAATGGGTGCAGGAATAGGCATCACATGATTTGCTGATGACCAGGCCAAAAGCAGAAATCTTGGAATCAGCGATGCCCTTTGCGGGAGTACAGAACGGGGAAACAGGTGGGGCTTCAGGTTCTCTATTGACAAAACTAAATGAATGATCTGCCCAATGAGGAAGATTTAGAAATATATATATAAGTATACGCCCAGCAGATAAATCTAGTGAAAAAGGACAGATTCTTAGGTGTGATATTTGATAACAAGCGCACCTGGAGGGATGTGAGATGGAGTGTGCTTCCTCCACTTGCCCTGAAGGGGTTAGCATAGGCCAGATGGCCAATTAACCTATTAGGTTGCAGATCAGGGGACATTTCAGGGGAGAGGAAAGCCCTGATTAAGGGAAGCTAACCTGTGCAGGAACAGGTCAAGCGTCTATAAAACCAGGGAGCTGCTAGCTGAAGGGGGTGCTGCTGGGAAGAGGGCTTCAGCCACTCTTCATGGGACAAGGGAGAGAAAAGAGATTTAGACCCCAGAGGAACGGTTTGTCTAGCAGACCCAGAGGAAAAGAGTTTGGCTAGAAGGGTGGAGAATGAAAGCCTGGGAGAGGCAACATAAGAAGTAGCCCAAGAGAGAGATAGGAAGATTTGGGGTACTACAGACCTTGGCTGCCAGAGATAGGGCCCCTGGACTGGAACCCAGGGTAGAGGGTGGGCCTGGTCCCCTACCAGCCACTGAATTAGTGGCCTAATCTGGGCAGTGATCTTGAGGACCATCCAGGACTATCCAGCCCTGTAGCTGAGGGAGTTACTTAGCCAAGGTAGTGGACTTAACGACTGCCTGGGGTGTTGTGGAAAACTGTGATAGAACCCCGGAAGCAGAGGACCATTGTGACTTGGCCAGAGATGCAAGCCGTAAAGACGAGGCGCTGCAGCTCCTGAGGAGCAGGAGAAGGGCCTCAGGGCGACGGAGCAATACAATGGGCTGAGAAACCGTAAGAAGAGGTGTCAGGCCGAAAGAGCTAATCCCCAAACCGGCCAGAAGGAGGTGCCCTTAGCAGTGAGTTGTGAACCCCATGACAGGACCGTATTGAAAACATTATAGAGAAGTGCAAAGGGAGAATCAACTTACTAAGAAAATGGCGAACGCGAATCAGCCCTATTATTGAGTATGGCTGCTAGGCCTTTAGATCAGCATCGAAAACAAACATGTGAAAACTAGACTGTATCCAAGCACAGGCATTGTATATTACATGCGGTGCCTTCATTACCTCACCTCTGTCTGTAACGCAGAGAGCAGCTGGAGAAATGCCTATCACTCTCAGAATGAAGCTCCGAGACTTAGACTTTAGGGCCAAAGTACTAGGTAATAGTGACGATAACACTAAGCTAATATATATTAATTGTTGGGAATTAAGTGGAGAGCAGGTAGGACAAAAACTCAAAAATCTCCAGTAAGTAGGGTAAGGAAGTGGATAAAAGATCTCTGTGAAAATAAAGGCTTAAAAAAGAGGCCAAAACCTCTGGCTCTGGGAAAATACTCTATCTCCAGACAACCACCTCCTCGAGATAGATATGGAACTATATGATGAACAAAAGGGGAGGAATGATTAATATATAAGATGTAGCAAATCAATGTATCTATGGTAAGTGGGGACACTATTGTTAAATGCATACTGATGGCTCCATAGAGGAAGGAATGGGTAGAGTGGGAACAGCTTTCTGGGCACGCACATTCAGACTCAAGAAAGCCATAAGTCTCACTAACTGTACCTCCGGCCGAGCTAAAAAGGATACTGCTGGCGCTAGCTTGGACCCTAATTTTGCAGCCAGCTGCCCTGGCCACTCTGTCGGATTCCTTATCAGGGTTGCAGACACTATATAATGGCAAATCTGATAGCAGAAACTATATATGTAATGAAATATTACTGCTAGCAGCTGAATTGGCACAATTGCATGTGACCACAATAATAGCATGGATCCTGGCACATGTAGGGCTAGCTGGCAATGAACTGGAAGACAGAGTCAAAAAATGCTATTAAGGCCAAACAAGTTGACCTAGAGATCCCCTTAAGCAAACTGGAATTTAAGCACTTAATCAAAAATAAACCAAGGAAGGAATGGCAAGACCTGTGGGCACATGAAATAAAAGGGGAAAAATTCTGTGAATTATGCCCAGCAGTTGAAAATTTTGGTATAGTCCAAGGCCCTGAAATGAACATTCTCAGTCCTGCCATGAGTGCAGCGGACTGGACTAGCTGATCTCTCTGGGTCCCTTCCAGTCATAACCTACCTCCAAAGTCCAGGGCATGGCAGCCAGACCCATGGAAAGTTACTCTGCTGTGCCACAAAACCCAAGAAGATGAAGAAGGAGAGGAGGAGGCTGCAGGGAGGGAGTCTGCCATCACTCTCTGGGACTACAGAGTGAAAAGGCTTCAGGAAGAAGCCCAGGTGTGGAGAGTTGGCCCTGGGATCCTCTCCTAAACAGAGAGCTCTGGCAGAAGCCGGGAGAGAGATAAAACAGCCACTGGGAGTGGAGCAGGCTCCAGTGGTAAGTCCTGACAGAAGGGCAGGATTTGGACTCTACATGGAAAGAGTCCTAGGGAGTGCTCAGTGGAGGACCAGAGCAGCAGAGAGGGATAAAAGGTGAAGCCCAAGGAGGGCAGGAATTGATTTGAGTTTGTATACCTTTAGTTTGGGATTTGTATTAGGAGAACCAGAGGAGAGCCCTGAGAAACCCTGGCCCCTGAGAAGGGGATAAAGAGAGTGGAACACCCTGAGAGAAGGGTTTGACTCTAAACTCAAGCCTCCACTTGACAGGAATTTGCACATTCCCACAGCCCTGCACTACAGGCGTAGGCCTGACTTATTATTCTAGCAGGTGCTTGCTGGTCTGTCATATCATCCCATCCTCCTCCGGCTCTGGTGTTGTCCTTACTTCAGTCCCTGAGCCCGGCAGGAAGTTCTTGACTGTGATGGTCCGGCCCAGCACAGGGAAAGGAGCCTCCATGACACTCCTCATGAGAGGCTGTACCAAAGCAGGGGAAATCCCCCGTCTTTTCTCAACCTCATCCAAGATCTGGAAGAAAGAACACAAAGACACAGACGAATAAGCAGGAGGCGAGAGGGAGACAGAATAAACTACAAAAGCATTTACATTCCCTCCTTACCCCCGCGTGTGTGGAGCCCAAATATGCAGTATCATAATACTCTGAAGTGAGCAAGAGAGACTAGCATAGAAACCTTGGGTGAAATCCTTGCTCCACTGCAGTAAAACCCACTGACTTCAGTGGAGACAGGATTTTAGCCTTTACCTTGGAATTTCTTTGCCCTGATCATTTTATTAAAGGGACAAGCCAATGTTTGCTGGTCCATATTTTTATGTAATTTTCTTTTGAACAGTCTGTTTGCAAAGTTCATGTAATGCCATCATCATCCCAATGCCATCTTCCAGTCGCTCAAGTCTGGGCCCTCCACTTTACTGAACCTCATTCGTCTAGCCTTGATTTTCCTTTCAGCTCCATTACTGCCCACAGCGCAGGTTCTCTCCCTCTTTCCCCCTTACCTTAGAGAAGAGGTTGAAGCATCCAAGGCGGCTCACGATGCAGTACACTTCAGGGAGACGCTTCCCTTTCCCACTGGGCTTTCAAGAGAGAAACACAAACGCACCAAAAAAGGTAGTTAGTTGAACCTAGGCAGAGAGCAAGCGACTGCATTCTCTGCACTGCTTGGGGCTTGATCGCTCAGGGCCTGGCTGGTGAAACAGAAGAAGCTCTCACCCTGAGAAACAGGGAAAGGGGCTGTATTTTGGAGCGCGGGGATGGATTCTGAAGAGGGACCTTAAACAGAGCAGCACAGGGAAGCAGAAAGCTGGAGAGTCCCCTCTGTTGTGCCTTTTGCTTCTTCGCTGAATAGAACAACAGAAACTCCCCCACCCCCCGCCCAAGTTGGCACCAACAATACAAACACCACAGAGGAGGGTTTCCCCTTCAGACTCTTTTAGGGAACAAAACAGTGAATAGTTACCAGTAGCCTTCTGCAATATCCAAACCGTCTACTCCCATCCTCACCAGTCAGGACAAAGGAGAAAGTCTCACTGCAGTAGGGAGAACAGAGACCAGAAGAAGAAAAAAGCCTGTCACATTAGGAGACAGAACGTACACACACACACTCCACCGCCCCGAGAACACTTTACTCCTTTCATATCTCCACCTTTCCCCTCTCACGCTCTCAGCTCTGTTCCCTTCTGGACTCTCCAGGAGTGTCTCTGCCCCCAGTGGGTTTCTCTCTTGGCCTTAACAGCTCACGTGGCTAAGTGAGTGGTACATGCAAACCCAGTTCTCATGGTGGTGGGAGGAGAGGAAGACACCTGCCTACCTGGCAAACTGGTAGATGGGCGCCCAGTCCTTAGCATCAGGGAAGCAAAACTGGGGAATGGCTTTCAACTGATCCTCCGCCTCTCGCATGAATTTGAAGGAACGCTCGAGCTAGTGGAGAAGAGAAGGAGGGAATGTTTTCAATTAGTCACGTGGAGATGGAAGGGCTTCAAATATTTGTCCTGTGAGAAATGAAGAGGTGATGACAGAGACTAAGCTTCTGCCTGGAAGATATTAAAATTGTTGCTCTGCTAGCTCACCTGACCTTAAGATTTTTTTAAAGTAATTCCCCACACACACTTCCCACCACACCCTACTTTTGCATTTGTTTGTTCCTGCTGGGTTTCACTTCTGTGCTGTGATATAGCTAAGAGCTCGGTAAAGGGAGGAGGCTATCTGTGTGCGCAGAGTAAAGCCTGCAGCAAACTGTCGTTACACCATGTTGGAAAATGCGCTGCCACATGTTTCTGTATGTTCCTGTTTCTCATGCCTCAGGCCAAGAGAGACCCTGTTGATAATAGCTTTGCTCTCCCTGCAAAGATAGTTTTCTGCACCCTGAGAATCACAGTTGCTGGTATCTCCTAGCAATAACAGGCTGCTTTCCTTTTATTGAGATAAGTGGTGGAAATTTTTTTTGCACACTTTCTCCGAAGGCAGTGAAGGATCAAAGTAGCTGCTTCTTCTGCATTCGAGAACATCATGGAGTTCATGGAGAGCAGGGCAAACTCCATATACTCCATCCTGTTAAACAATAGCACAGAAGGGGATTATCCTGCATTACGTGATGGTTAGCATGAGAGCTCTAACTTCCCCTGAGAGTCTCCTGTTTAAACACGCGCCCTGCAGCAGGCTAGCCAGGAGGGCAATGGGTTCCAGATGGGGAGGATGAAGCTGCTACCATGCCTTTGCCCATGCACCGAACCTTTAATGGAAACTGCTGGGTGACCTCAGGGACATATGCAGCCCCAGCCTGTTTCTTGTGCAGCGATACCACGACGAAGTACTCAAACAGCTGCCTCTCTTGGTACTCGATCAAGTCTCGCTCCAAGGTTTGGTACCGGGGGGCTTGCTTCAGGCGGGACTTCACGTGCACCAGCCGTTGGCTGTGTGCTACAAAGAGAGAGAGAGAGAGAGTCATTCAATAGTGGAGTTTGGAGAGAGCTCCCACCGTGGTTTGGAATGACCCACTGTGAGCTCACCAGGACTGTAGTTTGTTTTCTTTCCCTAGGGCTGAGTGGGAGGCAGAAACATTTGGAAGTTGTGCTCGGCAGCTTCCAAGGAAAAGCTGTAATGGCTGAGACAGTCTGTAATTTGAGCGCTGTTTCAACACAGGTGTGTAGCACTGGCCAAAATCACGGGGAGAGAGGGGACAAGAGGGTGAGTGCCCAAATTGCACCCCATGGGGTCTAGGTGGCACAGTGATTTAATAGGAAGGCTTTTCAGCCGGGGAGACGCAAACTGAAATCCAGGTGGGGTAGCAAGTGAAAGCAAGAGTTCCTGGGGTCATCCTCGTCCTTAGTCATCTCCACGTCAAAGCCAGCACATGTGACCGATGGACAGAGGTCACTGCAGAGCTCGAGTAGCTGGGGATACTGTAGGTCAGAACACAGTCAGGCTGAGCAATGTCATGGCCCCAGGGCTGTAATGGTGATGGGGGAAGCTGTAGGCAGGCAGAGGTTGAACCCATATTGTGCCTGAAGCTAATCAGAGCTCAAATTACTTTTATTTTTTAAAACAAGGGCCAAGTTCACCCAAAGATACTGGGAAAAGAACAAAACTGACCAGGAACCTGAGACTATCACAATGTACAAACTATGGGAGAATAAACACTTCAGTCGGGAGAGTAGTGAAAAGCCCCCCACTGGGGAGAGGCCAGACAAGATTCCCTTGGAACATTTTCCCCTGTAGTTTTACAGTTAGATTCAAAGTAAACCTCCAGAAGTGCCCTCCTCTCCCATAAAAGTAAAGTGGCAACGAACTGCAAGACGAGACTGCAGAACACTTCCCAGCCAGGCACCCTGTGCTGCTGGATGGCAGCGTGATGCACACAGGTTTGACAGAGGCAATCCATGATGGTGTACCAGAACTGATCAGCACCAAATAAAGTGAATGCAAACAAGTAGGGTGACCAGACGTCCCGATTTTATCGGGATAGTCACGATTTTTCTCTGTCTATGCCGCGTCCCGACCAGACTCTGGTCGGGACGCATTTTGTCCCGATTTTGGGAATTTGCAGATGAGCCCTGCTCGCGCAGGGCTCATGAAGGCAGTATGGCTCCGCCCACTGCCCCAGGCAGCGCAGGCAGGGCTCATCTCTAAAGTCCCGAATTCGGGACAAAGAGTGCTACAAGAGTAGCTTGCTGCCCGCAGAGACAGTGACTTCCCAGCCCGCTCCCGTCCTTCCCCCCCACCACCTCCGGCCGGCAGAGACAGGCGGGGTGGGGAGGGACCTTCAGGGGACCCTCCCCCCTCTCACAACCAGCGGCCGCAGGCAGAGGGGGCGAGGGGTCCAGCTCGTGGTTTCGGAGGGGGGGGTTCGCCCCCGACCAGCGGCGGGGCTGCCTGGAGCATGGGGGGGAGGCTTCTGCCCCCGACCCATGGTGGGGCTGTGCAGTGCCCGGAGCTGGGGGCTGGGGGGGCTGGTGCTCCCGACCCACAGCAGGGCTTGCCCGGATGGGGGGGTCTTGGTGCCCCTGACCCACGGTGGGGCTGTGCCTGGAGCTGGGAGGGGGGCTGGTGCCCTGACCCGCGGAGGAGCTGTGTGTGTGTGTGTGTGTGTGTAGGGGGGTGTCCTGTGCGCCAGGAGAAGGGGGGCAGGACCTGGGGCAGGGTGGGGGTGGAGTCTGGGAGGAGCAGGGGTGGACTGTGGGCGGAGCCCCAGTGTGTCCCGATATTCTGGTCCTGTGATCTGGTCACCCTACAAACAAGAGCTCTGCCCAAGAAGAGGCAGCCCCTCGGAGACTTATATGAATGCCTTGGGCCAGATCCTTGGCCCCTCATTGGGTTGCTTTATGCTGCTCATAGATTCCAGCTGAATACAACTGACAGCAGCCCTATGGCTGCTCTAAGTTACACCAGGAAGTGAAAATGCCTGGTCAGGATATAAGGGGACTGGGAATACAGCGTATAATCATCTTTTATCCCCATCCTACCTACACCAATCAGGACCTGGCTACAGGTGGGGTTAAGGCCCTTTATTTTCTAAGGCAGGGATTTTCAAAAACACTCAGCACTGGCCTAAATTTGCTCCCTCTGAAGCTAGCGGGAGTTTTACTACTGTCTTCAATAGGAGCAGAGCAGGCCAAGGGCTTCTGAAAACGCCCTGGCCCCAAGGATACATGTCCACTGTACCCTTCTTTTGGTGGCATGTAGTGTACACATGTGCGTAGTCCTCCTAGCACAGGTATCAACAGATGAATCAAATGGTGAGCCAGGGCTTTGGGGAGTCGGTACAGACATGCCCGAACGCTGTGGGTATGTATGTGAGAACAGACACCACGTGCCTCTCCACTCGCTCAAGCAGAGCCTCCCCATCGATACTGCTGGTTTTACACCACTGGCTGCTGGGGAAGGGCTCTGGCAGGGCGGGGGGAGGCTGGTGCCTGCCCCTTTCCAGAGCCTCTCCTTGCCGCAGCTAAGGACTCGGTCAGCAGGGAAAGGCTCTACCAGCTTCCCGTTCCTGGAGCCTTTCCCTGCAGCAGGGAAAGACTCCAGAAGTGGGGAAGGGCTCTGGCAGGGGGAAGGCAGCGTGGAAAGCCTGAGCCTCCGCCAGAGTCTTTCACTGACACATGTAGCTACACACGGCACTGCGGACGCAGCGTGCTATGCACTGCAGCCTGCAGCTACACGTATACGACACGCTGCCCGCAGTCGTGTGCAATGTAGACGCAGCCTGTACATCAAATTCTGCCGTGGCTTACATCTTGTGCAACCCCTTTAAAGCTAATGGGATTGCACTGTTGTTGTCATGGCAGAGTCTGGCTTCAGAGTGTTCTCCCTTCCCTAATGGACAGCATTTAATATACTGTCTCAAACGGAAAGCTTCAAACAGGAAACATTTCAATTACAAAATGTGCCCATTTTCCTAGTATTTAAAAGAGTGACGCCATACTGTTTGAGTCAGGAGAATAAGCTCGCAGGGAAC
The DNA here is from genome assembly GCA_032164245.1 of Sternotherus odoratus. NCBI lineage: Eukaryota > Metazoa > Chordata > Testudines > Kinosternidae > Sternotherus > Sternotherus odoratus. The sequence goes on from JAVMKO010000001.1 coordinate 89,168,188, forward strand.
ACATCTCGGCAACACATCTTGGCTCCAGAGTTCTGATTCACACCTTTATCCAAACAGGTGTTATCTGTATAATCAGATTCAGAGCCATTTGGGGATTCTGAGACCCTCAAAGTTTGGTGCTGTCATAAGTATAAAGTGCCTTAGAATTACTGTTTTGCCTGTAAGGGGTTAACCTGAAGCAGAATAGGCAATGCCGTCTTGGGGATGCAAATTCCTATAGACAAAGGGGAGTTTTTAGTTTCACTTTTTTCTTGGGTTCTCCGCCTGTCTGCTCTTCTCTCCCGGCTCTGGGGGAAATTGAATCACCTTCCTACTCATCTTTGAGTAAGTTTCTAAGTCAGCTTGGCAGTAAGTAAAATTGTTAATTGTATAAGCTTGTAATCGATCTATGGTGTCCTTAACCTCATCAGGGAGAGAAATCCTAGGGAGGGGTTAAGGAGGAGTTAAGACCAGAACTGAATATCTGTGAAGTCTGTGTAAGTTGCATGTTTGTCTCTTTTCTTTATTAAACCTTTTTTTGTTATAAGAATTGTCTGGTAATTCTATTGGAGCGATCCCAGCTTGGGATCAGAGCCTGAGTTCTCAATCTCTCCCAGGTGGCAAGGGGGAGGAGGTGGAGCGGAGTCTGTGTTCTTTATCTCTCCCAGGTGGCAAGGGGGAGGGGATGTTACTATAGGGGGTTTTAATGTGCCCCACTCCATGGTTTTGGGGAAATCACGTTAATGGTGGCAGAGGATTCCAAGCCCCAACTGGAGAAGTTTGGGTTTGGGGGGAAAAGATTTAACTTAGGCTGGGAAAGTAGCTTGAAGTTAATTGGTCTTGCATATAAGAGACCCCCACATTTTTACCCTAGAGTTTAGAGTGGGGGAAGGGTAATCTTTTACAGGTGCTCTTTGGCTCTGAGGTTTTGGTTCAGCTGTGAGTTAGTTACCCACACCTGAAAAAGAGCTCTGAGTAAACTCGAAAACTTGTCTCTCTCTCTCCAACAGAAGTTGGTCCACTTTGCCTCTCCACACTAAGCGGCTCCTACTCATGGGAGTGCAAAAAACAGGCAGATTCCATCTCCAAAGACATGCACTTTCCATGAATAGAAAGAGAAAACTAAATGGAAGAAAGAGCTGATGAGCCAAGGAGAGGAAAGTCCCGAAATCCGCTCGTGTTGAACACATGGAATGTCCACACACACGTGCAGATTTCACTCTTTTTACACTCTTTTTCAGAATTACACTCTTTTTCAGAACATGCACGCATGGTAACACAGCGGCAGTGTAGTTTTTACCACTCTAGCACTTTGTTACACTGGTAACACACGGTAGCATTTTTTTAACTGGAACAGCCTCATGTAGGCACAGGAGTTTCCCAGGAGAGCATGAAGTGCCATTGTTCCCACGCTGCAATAGTTTGCTCTTCAAATGATTGTGCAATATGCCCTTTGGACTACACTCATGCTGTCATATTGCAAGGCTGTCTCTAGCCTTCTTCACACAGTTGTGGCCCTTTACTTATCGAAACCTCTTCTGAACTGTCTCAGTGTCCAAGCCAGCTCCCATGGCAGTCAGTTTAGAAACTCCCATTGACTTCTGTGGGAGTTGGAACGGGCTCTCGGTTGGTTTGGGGTTCTCATGTGTCTCAAACTGAGCTTCTTCTGCAGTTCTGTGGCCTTCGGCTTCTCTCTTTTCTGAATGGAAATGAGGCTCTTCTCTTAGTGTCACTGAGAGTACAGGAAAGAGCTAATTCACCCCTGGAAATCAACTGTAAGTTCGTGAGTAACCATCTCCCATGTGTGTGGGGAGGGCAAACTTTTCTTACCTTTCAGTTTCTCTTCGGTGTCACTGTCCGATTCACTGTTCTCATCTGTAACTACCAGGAGACATGAAATAAAGACAGGCTAAAAATAGTGCACTTCTGATGGACGGCAGAATAAAACCAGCCCTAACCACTTCAGGAGACAGAATGTATCACACACAAGGACTCTTTCTTCCCGGGGTGCCTATGACAACGAAGCCTTAGCTCACCATTCTTGATACCGTCCTGTCCATGAGAGGGCATTCAGAAAAGAGCAACAAAAGCCATTACGTGTACAGAGCGAAAGGAAAAATCCAGAAAGCTTCACTTGACATTCAGTTGGTTGTATGGATGTAACCAAGCGCAAAATTTGGATCTAACATGCTTATCCTGGCTACACAATAACTTGAGGGACGGTGGAACACCCTTAATTGCCAGTCTGGATCAGATGCATGGTCTGTCTAGTCCAGTATCTCTGACAGTATCCAGAACCAGATGCATTAGAGGAAGGTGCAAGAAACCCCGACAGTAGGCCAATGTGGAGTAATCTGCCCCCATTAAGGTCTCTTCCTAATCCCTAAAAGAGATTGTTAAAATATCCCGAAACACAGGCTTTTATATACATATCATGACAAACATCTCCAAGCATCTGTGAGAAAGAAACACCAAGAAGGGGAGGAATCATTCAGTGCAACCCACGAGGCTACCGTTAGGAGTAATGGAATAAAACGGAGTCGGGGAGAAATGTCCTTAGAGTAAGAGCTCCTAGGCTAGGTATACACTGCACTTCCATCAGTAAAATTTTGCCAGTCGGGGTGTGAAAAAAACCACACCCATGGTTGACAAAAGTTTTACCGACAAAAAGCGCCGGTGTGGCTAGTACTATGTCAGTGGGAGACGCTCTCCCGCCAATAAAGGTACTGTCCCTTGATGGGACTGGTTTTATTTTGTTGGCAGGACAGCTCTCTCCTGCCGACAAAGAGTGGCTACACGGGAGACCTTACAGTGGTGCTGCTGTATTGGCACAGCTGTGCCACTGTAGGGTATGCAGTGTAGACATAGAATCAGAGAGGTAGCCGTGTTAGTCTGGAATAGCAGAGGTAACAAAGATTCCTGTGGCACCTTAAAGACTAACTATAAAGTATTGAAGCATAAGCTTTCGTGGGCTAATACCCACTTCGTCGGATGCAAGCAGTGACATAGCCTTAGACAGTGGACTAGCCTTTAGCTTCATGAAAAGGGCCCTACCAAATTCACAGCCACAAAAAACTCGTTAGAGACTGTGAAATCTGGTCTCTTACCATGAAATCTGGTCTTTTGTGTGCTTTTACCCTATACTATACAGATTCCATGGGAGAGACCAGCGCTTCTCAAATTGGGGATCCTGACCCAAAAAGGAATTGCAGCGAGGTCACAAGGTTATTTTAGGGGAATCACGGTATTGCCATCCTTAATTTTGTGCTGCCTTCAGAGCTGGAGAGTGGCGGCTGTTGGCCAGGAGCCCAGCTCTGAAGGTAGCACCCACCAGCATCAGTGCAGAAGTACGGGTGGCAATACCATACTTTGCCACCCTTACTTCTGTGCTGCTACCTTCAGAGCTGGGCAGCTGGAGAGTGGCCCAACCAGTCCTTTTACACTGAACCAGACAAAGTATTAGAAAACACACTGTACATCACCATAAAAGAATCAAGCCAGGCAGGAATTCTCACAAAGACTCAGCAGCAACATGCGCTTTGGTCAAGGTTCATTTACCTTTCCCTGAATTGCTCTCCGTGGACTGGGACAGCCTCTTGACTCGCTTCTTCCCCCTTCGGGCCTCATAAATGGCATTGATTTTCAATACCAGCTGTTCAGCAAGCAGGAGACAGACAACAGGGTTAGTGTCCTTTCCCCAATAAGGGAGATGAAAATGTTATTGTTCTGGAGGGAATTTTCAGTTTCCTAATCCCAGTCAACACTAGATCCTATAGGTACCATAAACACTATGATCCCATCTGCCCTTTATTGACAATGAGTCCCCCTGGGCCATCCTCCTGGACCAGCCCTCCCCACTCCAGTGAATTCGAGAACAACAGATCACCAGTAAAGATTGGGGTTAAACTGTTCTCAACACCTCTTACAGAAAGCATGTTAGAGACCTACAGAGGATTTGAAAACCTACTTAGGTTACTGCGAACCTTATTTAAAAAAAAATGCTTTAGACACTTTATACATTTTCCACGTGTGGGGGGTGAGGGGGGAATCAGTGCTAACTGAAGCCATTGTTAAAATGAGCTTTCCAAAAAATCTGTTAGTACAGTGCCTTTTGTAGACTTGCCAGGGCTGTAGGAGAGGGATAGCTCACTGGTTTGAGCATAAACGCAGAGTTGTTAGTTCAACCCTTGAGGGGGCCATTTAGGGATATGGGGCAAAAATCTGTTGGATGATTTAATTGGGGATTAGTCCTACTTTGAACAAGGGGTTGGTCCCTTCCAACCTTGAATATCCCTGTTATTCAAGGGGTCAGCTCATCATCCCTCTTTGCATTGCAAGCCGAGTGGGCAATCCCCAGGGGGTTTGAAGTCAGTATAGCCAGTTCAAGGCTAGGTGCCTCCCGGCAGTCAGTTGGTGTCCTGGGAAGAGACTGAATGGGGCATGATCAGATCTTGCTGTCATCTGAGGCCATTGACTCCTAGGCTATATAGAGCACCTGAGGCTGATCTACCTTGGCCCAAAGCACGCCCTGGGGATGGGATGGCAACAAGGTGGCAGAATACAACTGACACAGGTAGACTTCAAGATCCAGCTCAGAGAGTTTTAAAAAACAATTTCAAACAAATCCCGTCCCATCTACCCTAGCAGCACGGCTCCATTATTGATCTTTTTAAACATGGAACGGACGCCTAACATGACACAACACATCATGCAGATGGGATCTCGGGGGAGGCAGAACAAGGGGCCACAAGAAGCAGAAATGCTTGATGTTAAGAGTTTGGCTTTGTTACTAAGCTAGTACACACACACCTATGAGTGACCCTGGAGACCACCCAGCGTGTAATCGACAATGATAAGAGATGCTGGACTTACTGACTTAGTACAAATTTGGTCAGAAATGCTTTAAATAAAAGCCTTTAGGATAGATCATTTATTTCACATCTCGAGCGGTCTGTCCTGGTTCTCATGTTGGTACCAGCATGAATGTACATAGTAAATCTTATTCCCGGGCACATAGCACTACACTCACCAATAAGTGCACACCCCTTAACTTTCCCATCCATGGCACTTGATGTGAACTTGTGTACACACATGCATATCCTGAAACGTAAATGATCTCTCTCTCTCTCTCTCTCTCTCTCTCTCTCTCTCACACACACACACACACACACACACACACACACACACACACACACACACACACACACACACACACACACATTAAGTAGACACATGGGAAAATCTGGCATGAACACAAACATTGTGAAGACCCAATATGTACAACACAGGCATGCAAAATTAGATTTGTACACATGAGAACACATGATCAGAAGACATAAATACACACAAGCACACATTTTCCCAAAGGAAGACTGTCTGCTCAGAGATACAGTTATAGCCTAGCACTGCTAACCTTTGTCAGAGCCTTGCTAAGAGCAGGAAAAATAATGATGTTTTGAAAGCATTCAATATGTGGTCCACAGCCTCACTTGAATTGAACCCAACTACTCCCTGATCTAAATCTAAAATATCTAAAATGATATATGAAATCACAGTCAATCTTAAACAGGAAGTGTTAAAGAAAACACCTATAACTACAGACAAACAAGATTCTACACAGCTTGAGTTCCAGCGTTGTCTCCTTTGTTTACATGGGATCATACCCCTGCTTGGAACTCTTATAGCACATTGAGACATCTAGTGGTTGAATAATATCTTGAAAGAAAAATATATATTATCACCAGGTAACAACTATTGGACACATGGCCCTTCATGGGATCCACTGCTCTCCATGTCCTTCACTGAACATGGTTGGAAACCGAGATGTAATCTTTGCAAAAAAATCATCAATTTTCTATCAACATTTGAATTTCATTAAAAATATCTAGTTGGAATTTCTAATTCTGAATATTTTTTTTACTTGCTTTATCCCTGGAAAACCACTATGGTCGAGAACTACTGCTTTAGTCCTTGCAGAGATCTTTGGACCCCTTTTCCGTGAGAAAAAGTGTGGGTGGGATGTAGAAAATGTGTAGAATTAACTGTGAAAGGTTAATGGAAATCAGGTCATGGCCCTGAACGTTTCCTAAATGTTATGGGCGTGACACTGGAAATTGAACCAAAAATTCGTCCTTATCAATGTAACAACATGAGAAGTCAAGATAAAGGGGGGTGAAAAAAACTGAAGTTACCTTGGGAATCTTCCTTCTCCTCTTGCCATTCTGAGAATCTCCCAGGGAAAAGAAGGTATCATCTGGGCTGCTGGGGGTAGAGGGAGGGCTGATTTTGGAAGGGGACCCAGTACCATCCCGGCTCAGTTTCCGTATGTCCAGCAGTTTGAAACTGCGCCTCTCTGAGTTTTGTCGAAAGAAAATGGGTTTGGAAAGCAACTGGGATGGGAGACAGAATGGAGAAGAGGAAATAAATTAACACAGCACTCCATCTCACTATACTTCTCCAGGAAACATTGTGACAGCACTAATTTCAATTAGGTGAGCTTGAGCACATGGCTAGCACACTAGCAGACGTGGCTCGTCTGGCAGATTCTCACAGGTCCAACAAATTTGCATGGCTGTCACAGTTTACATAGGACTACTGTGCAAGACAAGTAAAGACAATATTTCAGAGGAAGGTGCAAGAAACCCCATCATGGACAGCAATGGAAGCGAGTTTCCTCGTAACCCCATCGGTAAGTGGTTGGTTAAGTCCAGTGGCAGCCCGACAGGCTGATATATTACAGTATCAATGTTCAGATTGTAAATTCCCCAGACCAAAGGAGCTGGGAGTAGTGCCAAAGCAGCATACTTAAGGGTAGGGAATGCCTCATATATCCCCAGGAGCAACTCCTGGCCAATGCTGAGAGAAGCTCCAGAGAGAGATATGGGTCCATGTGAAATGACACTTTAGGGGAAGCGTGAAGAGGAAGTAGAGGAGGAAATACAGAGAGGAGGGAATACAGAGGGCCGTCATGGAGGATTCTCTCCTCACCAGTTATAATCCCTCCACTATTTGTAGCTTTTTTTTTACAAAGCTACAGGAACCTACATTTGGGTGCAAAGGTGCAGCTTACTTTGACATCGTCAGATCTGGCCAGTGCCTATCAATTGCTCCTGTTGGTATGTCACAGGGTGAGCCTGGGCCTTTAAAAAGGGTCAAAGTTCAACTCACTCCTGTGATAGTGGGATTTTCCAAACACACTCAGCATTGGCCTAATTCTGCTCCCGTTTGAAGTCAATGGGAGTTCTGCTATTGAGTCAACAGGCACAAGAGTTAGGTCATAGATAACTAGCTAATGGTCCATTAATTCAAATGGGTTTCAAATTCAGCTCTCTGGTTAAATCCGAGCAAGCTGCTTTTCAGTGCCATGACTCTCGGTAACAACTTTTATCGCAGTCTCCTTCTTTACAGTACAGCAGCACCCAGAGGGCCTGAGCAGCTCTTCATTGTGCTGGGTGCTGTACACCCACAGAGACAATCCCTGCCCTGAAGAGCTTACCCTGGCCCCCTCTCCCAGGAATGGAACACCTTCCAGGGGAAGGAATTGGGGGCAGCAATGAGCCATCTGCTTCTTCACGGCTTCCAAGAGAGTGAAGAAGCTTCTCCTTTGGAGACTGGTCTCCGCTGCTTCTTCCATCAACCCAATGGTTCCATTTATTTATGATGGGCCTTCAGGGTGGGGAGCCTCTCCGACATTCCTAGTCAGTTCTGGGTTGGGGGAACGGGACGGGGCAGGGCTCTACCAAGATTTGGGGCCAGTACAATCATGCTATAGTTGAAACTATGCTGGCTACCAGACGGGGTGTTAACAGCACATTCTTCCTGACCAACACTGACAGCAATTTTTGTGTGTTAGGAACCATGTAGCAGAATAACTGTGTTATTTCAGCTCCTAGATACTACCATGACAGGGGCTCCATAATTCACCACCACACAGAGGGCCAGCACAAGGCCTATGAAATAGTTTAGTCCCATTTTGAGAGCTTGAATGGGACTTAATAGTTGGATGCGTCCTTGTATGTGCCTTCTGCACAGGCGTGAATTCCATCCCAAATACTGGTGATGAAGAGATTAGCTATACACCCATGCTACAGTTCACCTCTGGGGGGTCAGGGGCTGATCAAAAAACGCAGACACATTTTCATAAGAACATTTCATTGCAATTTCACATTTTCTAAATATCTCAATCACTCTAGAAGCTGGTTGAAAAAACAGCAACTTTTTTGGGGGGGGGAGGGAGGGGGAAGTGTCAACATTTTGAAAATATTTAAATCAGCCCTAATAACATGTTCTGCAGCTTGAGTAGCATGTCGAGGGCTATTGGTAAGGAAAATTGAGTTTATACCCCCGCTGTTGACATTACTTGTTACTAGTGTGATCTTCTACTGTCACAAGGGCAGAGCCGGAGGGAGCCTGGACAGTGTAAGACAGCGTTTTGCAAATGCGGTCACCGTGGCCAGAAGCTTTTCTTGCAGTCACGACAGCCTCCTGGACAATGGGGGTGGGGCAGCAAAGCAGTGGAGCCTCCCCCCAGGGCCACCAGCAGGGGTTAGGCCCTGCCCCTCTCTGGAGCCACAATCTCTATTGCACCTCCAGTAGTTAAAACCTAAGAGATGAAATCCTGGCTCCATTAAAGTCAATAGTAAAACTCCACTGGCCTCAGTGAGAGCAGGATTTCACCCAAAGCTTTTCAGGAATGGGACACAAGTCATGCTGGTTGAACCAGGATACCTTGGGGGGCGTGCCGGGTACAGAGGAGGTGGGGGAGGCTGGGAAAGTCAGGACACATTTCTTCCCCAGGCAGCGGCTGTTCATCTCAATGTCTTCATAGGGGTTTTCCTTCGATGGTGGATCTGCAGCAAAGAGCCACGCACTATAGGTAAGAAACGCAGAAAATCCTGGAGGAGTCCCACAAAATCTCTGCTGGGATCCTACAGCTTTCTCCCACCCCCAACATCTGGTGGTTAAAAAAAAAATTGTTCTCAAACATTCTTGCCATCCCTCTCTCCAGCTCTGGGAGTCCAGCTGTTAACTGGATTGCATCCAAATCCTGACCAGGATGTATCCAGCCATAGAATTATGGTATGTCACAGAAGTTAGAGATGGAAAAGACCATGAAGTCCTCCAGTCCATGGCCCTGTCAATGGAGCAGTCATAAGGTTTTCATATATCGTGGCCCTTAATATCTCTTCTCTTCATTCGTCTGATTCCCTGTTTTACTTGAATTAAAGGCCTGTGCTTCATCTAAGTCCCACTTAAGCCTTCCAAATATCATTTAAATGGGTCTTAAGTGGTGCATAAGCCTCATGCGGCTAATTTGGGGTGCCTTGATTTATAAGTGCACACCCTGAGACAGCTAGCGCCTGGTTCTTCAGAAATACCGAGCACCCACAACTCCAGTTAACTGAAAGCGAGCTGAAGATACTCAGCGCCTTTGAGAGAGCAGGCCCTGGGTGTCTCAGTCTGGATACCTAAAATCAGTGATGGAAAACCTAGGCCCAAGTTTCGGACTGGGCAGGCAATTCATTAGGCGCCTTCCCTTTCCTTCTGCGTCCCATCACACCACCACAATGGAGAGCCATTAGTTAAAAGCAACTGTTTTTCTCCTATTCTACACACCTAGCTGAGAACGGAAATAGGGGTCAGTAATGCTGGGGCAGGCATTGCAGCTTAGCTTTGGATCCTATATAGGGTTTGTATTTCCTGTCTGGCCATGAAACAGCCTGCCCTGCCAGAGGTCAATGGAGGGGGGCGAGGAACGCAGCTGAAGTCATCATACAAGGATATAACACCACAAGACCTTTCGGACCCCTTCTGTGATACTCCAGGAGTCTACGAGTCACCCACTGTCTGGACTCACCCCGGTGAGGGAGGTAAAAGTTCTCTTGTCTATCAAAGAAAGCTGCATGCCAATGTTCTGGAGCCACACACTGCCCCGGAACTAGAGAACTTATTTTAGGTGTAGGGTTAGGTGAATTATGCCAAATGTAATGATCTGATCAGCATTTAACACACCGGGGAGACAGGGACAGTGAGAATTAACACTCAGACAGGGAACACTGCAGCTCTCCTCCTGATGCCAGTACTCTTTGCAGAAACTTTGGCACCATGGCTGATCTGAATTGGTCTGGGAGGTTGGCGGATTTCCCCCCCTACTACCTGCACACCCTGCCTCCCGTCTGTCCTACACTGAATTCCAGTGCTTTGCATCAACAATGCTGAGCAGGACAAGAGAGCCATGGTGGGAGGCAATCTAACAATGTCTCCCAGCCTGGCTAGACAGACATGCATGAGCTCTGCTCGAGCTAGCATGCTAAAAATAGCAGCGTAGGCATTGTGGCAAGAGCTAGTCACCTGAACTCCAGCCTAGAAGGTCCAGAGGGCTGCTCATGCAGCTAGCCCATGCCACCACTCACATTGCTATCATTGGTGAATTAGCACGGGTCTGTTTACCCAGGCTGGGAGACATACTCTAAGTACGGGAGCCAGAGAGAAAAGGGGCAGTTGTAATACTGACAGCTCCAGTGTGTGTGTGTGTGTGTGTGTGTGTGTGTGTGTGTGTGTGTGTGTGTGTGTGTGTGTGTGTGTGTGTGTGTGTGTGTGTGTGTGTGTGTGTGTGTGTGTGTGCGCTCTGTTTCATACATATTATCATCTGTGGGTCATCACTAGCACCTGGGGCAGAATGACAGACTGAACCAATCCAAACGCCCCCTTCACCATGCACGGGTGGGGTTTTCTGGCTAGAGTTGTATATCCTTTATGAAGTCTTCCAGGCTGTGCTTTTATGAAATATAAAATTGTAGCTTTGCTGGAGCCATCCCTATCAGCCCTCTCCTCCTCCAGATTCCATGGCGACCACACCAGGACTGCAGGGGTCAATTAAAGATCATTAACTCCAGACAGAGCCCAGCAGAGCCTAAGCACACAGAAAGGAAACAAAACCCCAAGTGTGTCCCACTTGCCAACTATTATCCTTCCCTCAATCACAAGGTAGGGAGAATAGGAATTTCAGCCGGGTATCTGAGTTCTTTGTCAATTTGGGAAGAGAAGCGTGGCTGTTTAGGAATGGAGGGATTTGCCAGTGCTTTAATCCTGTAATGTGATCCCTGTTATTCCAGCTGGGACACTTACATAGTGGCATTGACCAGCAGCTGTTAGGGATGTCCTTTGGCCCCTAAATCAGCTGGGGAAAGAGGGCACATAAGGGTCCCCTAACTCTTGCAAAAGAGGCAGGCAGCTTTAAAATTTACAACTAATGCCAGTCTCTTCCGATCGGGGAAAAGGACAGGGCATCTCCACCTTGTCTGTAGCAAACCCCAAAGGGATGCGTATCCTTTGTGAGACCTCTCTAACCAAACACCATGAGAGTTTGCTAAGATCAAAATGGCAAGGCCCTGCTGGTTCCTGTGGCTCTCTCCCACCCCAAACAACGTGACCCATCTCGACAGGATACAACAGCACGGATTTCCTTCCTCCCCAGATAAAGTCTGCCAAGAGGTGCACTTAACTCTAGCTCTGTGACAACTAGACTCAAAGCTCTTCAGGACATGGGATGTGTTCTGCTCTTTGTTCTGGAAAACACGGTGTATAGATGTGTGGGATAATAAGATAACATTCCTGGGAACGGCACTGATGGAACCTCTGCCATCCCCGGGCACCTGCACTAACGCTGACGGGTAGAATAAAGCACAGTGCCACAAACACGAACCCAGAGACTGTGGGAGCCAAATTTTGAATTTCATGGCCACCCAGTCACATAATATTTTTCTCCCTGCTGGCTGATATTTTGTGCGTGATGTATCCCAGTATGCTCTTGCCCAATAAATACACTCTCCTCGGTCAGCCCTAGGACTGTGACATGATTTCATCGATGGTCCCCAAGTCTTTCTAATTGGCCAACCCCTCCCCATCCCTCTCTTGAAGCTCCTACCCAGAATGTCTTCATAGACGTTTTCCTCAGATAAAGTGCGGGTGAGGGCCAGCTTGGTCTGAGCGTACCAATCCACCCTGCCATTCTCGGACGACGACTGCAGCAAGTCTTCAAACTCATAGGACTTCCTGTGCCAGTCGGAGGGAAGGGAGGGGGGAGAAATAGGATAGAGAGTGATAGAGATAAACAGACTTTACAAGTCCAATAATTCAATATCATTTACTAGTCTCCAGCAAGTCATTCAGTCAGCAACATGAGCTATGGAGGAGCCAGTGTTTCAAAGACCCATCCCGTACAACGTATAAAGCAATGCTGATGCGACAATCAGTTTTTACCAGACTGGGGCTAGTCAGCAAATATCAAGGTTGCAATGGCTTATTTACTGTATAATGAGTCTAACACACACTAAAGATGTAAAAAAAACTATGGCCCACAGTCTGCAACACCTAGGGCACGTATACTCAGCAATCTGAGGTCTGACTGCATCACAGGTAGACATACCTAGACTAGCACAGCTAAAAATAGCAGTGTAGATACAGCAGCACAGCCTTCAGCGGCGATTGTCCAAGCACGCCGGGGACCCCGGGGACCTACTCACCCTGCTGGCTCGCATTAAGCCCATGTCGCCCCAGCGACGCTGCTATTTTTAGCTCTGCTAGCACAGGTAAAGCTGCCGTGGTTATGCCTACCTGTGTTGCAATCACACAGTCTAGACACACCCTAAGTAGTGTCCTCTTCCACAAGCAGTCCCACTGATTACTACTCAACATAACTAGGAGTTGTCAAAACTCAGGCCTCCATGTCAAAGTCATTACACCTGAGGACACCTATTGGCCTTCACTGTTTGCACAGGTGTAACAGAGCAGAATATATCCTGCAGGCTTGGGATCACTGACATTGCTGAGACGGAAAGAACACCGCTTCACTTTCAGAGCCCAGGGCGAACTTAGGGAGCAGACAGTCAGAAAGATCCTTTTAATTACGAACAAGGTTGAGACTCAACCATAGACCCCGATGATGCCACTTTTGTGGAGGCCCTTTTCAGAAGCAGAACTGTACCCCACCAGCAAATTAATCAAGAACTCTTGTACAAGCATTAGAATTGTTAAGCTGGATTACCTGTGGTCAGCATTATTCTTATGTTTCCCATTCCATAGTCTTCTGCTGACAGCTGATGGGGGAGGAGAAGAAGGAAGAGGAGGAGGAGGTATAGATGGCAGAGGGGGCAAGTTTCTCTTATTTCTAGCTGCCGGAACCCATCCCTCTTCTCCCTCATGTTTGAAAGTCCGCCTGGGCTTTGGAAGTGGGTTGATGAAGGGTTTCTTCTCCGGTATCCCTGGTTCTGTGTACACATTCTCCATGCTGTGATCCTTGCATTTCACTTGAGATGCTTTCACCTCTTCCAGAGTCCCAAAAATGGGCTCACTGATTTCTGAGTCTAAGCTGAGGAGCCTCTTATTGAGTTCAGAGCCACATACACCTTCCTGGTCCTCTGGGAAGGTTTGTCCCTCATCTGCCTTCTCCTGCAGACAGTGTGGGGAATAATAAGTACCTGGCAACTGTGGCTGCAATTCTGCGGATCCTTCCTTCAAGGCCTGCTCCAGTTTCTTGACCTGAGTCAGTACTGAAAGGTTCTCTTTCTGGACCTCCCACTTACCACCTTTCACCTCCTTGCATTTTCCAACACTGGAATCAACCTCCTCTTCCTTCTCCTGCATTTCCACTTTCCTCTCTGTTCCCTGCCCCATGGCCTTTAAAGCGCCCACTCTTCTTTCATTCTCTTTGCCCGTCCCTTTGTATTCCAACTCCCAGGTTATAAGCCTCTTGGTGAAGACTTTCCTAGGCCCCAAAAGTTCTGCACTCATGTTCTCCACCACACATGACATCTTGTGCTCCTCTTTAACTCCTTGCTCTTCCTCCTTCCGATTGACCAGAGGAGAAGGCGTTTCCTTTTTCCCTTCCCATTCAGAAATCTTGTCCTTGATACTGAAGGGCTTATTCCTCAAAATGACTTTCCCAGCCGACTGTAAATTCGGAGTGCCTCCTATCTGCCTCCTCATGATTTTGCCGCTCTCCTTGACATTAAGATCCACAGACGGGTCACTGATAATCATTTTGGGACTCAGCATGTTCTGCTGAAAGCAATCTAGCCTTGGATCCAGCATCAAGTTCTCCAGTGATTTCAATGGGCTTTTCACCACAGAAGAAACTTGTTTAGGTCCTAGACTGAGAATGAAACTGGCACCTTCGGAATAGTTTTCACTTGAAGACCCAAACCAAAGTCTTTCTAATTCCTTCACAGTGTTTGTATGATTTTTACTTGCAAGCTTGATCCTACACAGCAGAGACAAAAGAGAAGAAAAATTGACTTTGGCTGATCATTCTAGGTTTGGTCATCAGTACACCAGCTCTATCCACTCTACTGAAGCAGGTGAGGTTGACAGGGATGGTCAAAGCTAGGGGCTGTTGCAGAGTATTCTCAGGGGAGGATTCTGGATGCTGGAATGCTCTCCTTCTCTCTCTTGCTCTGCCAGTGCCCAATTTGATGCAAGACCTGTCTAGTAAGCTAGGCTTTCTCTGAGGGACTGGAATGGGGTGAGCCTGGGTGGGATTGTAGTTTTTGAAAGTGAAGAGTGTTCATACTGAGAACAGGGCAATTTGTATTTTTGTATGCATTTTAAATAGAATAGGAGGGTTTTTTTTTACTTAGTGCATTAGACAGGTGCATCACAATAAAAGTCAAAATGGACTCTAGCTTACTTAAGAGGTAGTAGTTAGCGCACGATTATCAAACAGATGTGTAGACTTGGGACACCATAGGTGTTCCTCAAAAGTCTACTCAGTAACTCCTTTCTAAATAGACTATTTGGCTTAATCATCAAGACAAAGCATAATAAGACCCAGTGGTTGGCAGCTGAAGTTAGCAAAGTCCAAACTAGAAATAAAAGAAGGGAAATTTAACCAATGCAAAAGATTTTCAAGGGACCTGGTAAATATGCCGTCATTTGGAGTCTTTAAATGAAGGCTGGGTGTTGTTCTAAAACATAGGGGCTTGTTCAGCCAGACAGTATTGAGCTAGATGAAGGAGCCGCTGGGTGAAATGCTCTGGCTTGTGTTACACAGGCGGTCAGGCTAGATTATCACAGCAGCCCCTTCTTGCCTGGAGACCTATGGAACAGAAGAAAGAACCTCACCCATAGTGATCCTCTCCTCCAATAATTTCACCTTCCACATTTTTCCCGAGTGCCCATTAACACAATAACATTGCACTTTTAGGTTTATTATTATTATTCCTCAGTTGCACAGCTGTAACATCCAGGTGGACCCACAGAGGGATTTGGCGCCCATTGTACAGACATTGTGGGAACTCCTGCCCCACACAGCACATCATCGAAATGAAGCTTGTCATGGCAAGGGATAAAAATCATTTGATTACATGACACCTGGCTGCATCAAACAAACACGTGCTTCACCCAGCACCTGTCACCCACGGATCTCAAAGTGCTTTTCTCAACATCCACTAAGCCCCGGCTGGGAAGACATTTACATTTATAACATAATCTTTTCAAACCCAAAGCTGTTCAGTGCACTTGGCAAAACAATAAGGACTTGTCTATGCTAGAAAGATGGCACCAGTGTAAGTAGATCAATTTTAAAACTATTTAGCTACAGAGGCACAACCCCCATATGTTAGACCAACATAAATGCACTTACCCCAGTTTAGTTTAATTCTATAAACTCCTGGATTCATGTAAATAGGGTGAAGTGTGTCTACACCAGGGGTTGGCACTGACATAACTAAATCAATTTAGTTACAATGGTGCAAAGGTGAGGTGTAAAATGGTGTAGGTGAGCCCTGGGTTTCAGGCTGGCAGTGCCATTATGCACCCAGCCGTAGCTAACACCCAGCCTTGGACATTGGCATCTGCAGTTACTGAAGGGAAGGGAGATACCAACCAGGATATCACTGTCCCCTGTAACTTCTGCCTATTTCAGTGGGAGGAGGGACTTTCATGTAACCTTTTGGACAAAAGATGATGCCTCTAATGGGTGGACCATCACCCCTAGTCTAGTTGTGTACTGTGGTATCATCACAGGTTATTAGACTTACAACAGGATGTGGGATTTAAATGTACAACTTGCTGGCCTAGCAACACCAGCTGAGGCATCCTGACGCTAGAGGCACGTTTTAGGCTCCGAGAGAGAGCACCAATGGAAAGTAATGACTCCCTCTCCACTCCCCTCCCTTGGGAACGAGAAAAAGAAGAATTTTGGACTTTTCACCTCTCAATGGATTTGAAGATGCCGTTTTCAGACTTGCTGCTCACGTTGGCTGCCTTGCTCACTGTCATTGTGTCAGCAACTGGCATGGCGACAGGTCACCTGGGGGAAGTCAAAGCAATACTTCAATGATCAGAGGTACTGTGACTGACTGACAATATCCGGACCAAAGCTTATGGAATGATGATAAACTTTACTGAATTACCTTAAACCTGATTGAATCAGGGTTAACACGTTAGGGGTTCCATTGTATTAAAAACAGAATTGTGTATGTGTTATGGCGGCACTGTATGGACCTTCTCTAGGAAGAGGGGGATGCTAAAGTACAATGTACTTCCTCTGTTATCAGCCCTTTGAAGTGCCCCCCGACCCCACGCAGAGATGTGCGTATATTAGTTCAAATGGGATTCTCCAGTGACCCACAGTCAAAGCAAGGGGCTTTGGATAGTCTGGTTTTAAACTGACTCAGAGCCCTCTTCCTTGTCCAGCAAATGGTCAGGACTCTGGTGCATGCAACCCCAGTCCTTATGGTGAGGTTGGAAGGACAAGGCCTACTGAGACCTAAGCCTGGGTACGTGTACCAAGCTGAAGTGGTGATGAACTTGTGACCACAAAGCAAACTCCTTGGGTAGCGTGTCGAAGGACTACTCCTGTCAGAGCCCTTGTTAGGATAATGTCTGGTAGGTTTATTGACACGCAGGTAGGTTTGTCTATCCTATCGTTTTCTCGACAGTGGTTTTACCCTAATAATAACATAGGCTCTCATAGGAAGAGCTGTGTGGTAGCTATAACCATGGGCAGTCACACAGTTAACGGTCTCTAAAGAGAAAGCAAGCAGGTGTGCTAGGGCAGCTTGTCTGATCTGGGAATACCACAGTGATGGCAGGGAACTGTTCAGCCTTCAAATATCCCAGTCAGCAGGGACTATTATCAGTAAATATGCTCAATTGTCTGTGATGGGATGTTAGATGAGGTAGGATCTGAGTTACTACAGAGAATTCTTTCCGGGGTGTCTGGCTGGTGAGTCTTGCCCACATGCTCAGGGTTCAGCTGATCGCCATATTTGGGATCAGGAAGGAATTTTCCTCCAGGGCAGATTGGCAGAGGCCCTGGAAGTTTTTTGCCTTTCGCTGCAGCATGGGGCATGGGTCACTTGCTGGAGGATTCTCTGCACCTTGAAGTCTTTAAACCAGGATTGGAGACTTCAATAGCTCAGACATAGGTGAGAGGTTTATTGCAGGAGTGGGTGAGATTCTGTGGCCTGCGTTGTGCAGGAGGTCAGACTAGATGATCATGATGGTCCCTTCTGACCTTAAAGTCTATGAGTCTATGACAGAGATGAAGGCCTCCATCCAAAAAGGCAACTGCTGGGGAGCTTGAAGCCTGAGAGTGGGTGCCCTGGCTGGACCCTAGAGGGGGAATACAGGTGCAGTTGCCCTGAACTGTGACAGGTAACACTGTCTGTTCCAACATGACAAATTTTCCCTGGCCCTCCTCTCTCCAAGCACACACACAAAACCTGCCCCTGGAAAGCCAGTTGGATAACAGCAGCAAGTCACTTCAGCTCTGCCTCCATTTCCCCTTTGGTAAAATGGTTATTGATTAAACTACTGTAAGTCCCACAGCCACTTTGTGCTCAGGTTCCTGATCACCTGATGTATTCTCACTCTAGTGGGTGTTACTGATCTCCCTTTGGAATTTAAGGGGGAAATTCACCCCTGGGCTATATACACTGAAATCAAGGGCGTTGGGGGGTAGGGGGGAATACACCCCTGGCCTTAGGACTTTAAATTGCAGAAGTTGTTTTGGTCACTGCTCACTAGTCTTTGCATGGTGATTTCTGTTCTTTGTGGGGCAGGGGTGTCAATCTATCCTCTTGAGGCACCTTTGCAACACAGTCAGTGCAATAGATATTCTCCTTTTTGTCTGGTCCTGAAAACCAAGTCTGGCTCTTTAAGAGGCCAACCACCCCACAAGGCCATGTCAGTACTTCTCAGGAGGGCAATAGCTGTAGCTGCTGAAAAGCATTTCAAAGACAGGAAGGAGTTCATTGTCTCTTACACAATACTTTGAAACCCTGAAAGCCTCTGGAGTCTATCCACTTGGCTGGTCTATCAGATGCTCTCCTGCCATGGCTGGCATTTGTTAGCAAGACCAATCGCATCAGTAAAGTTAAGTAATTCCTAGGACTTTTGCAAGAAAATGAACATATAAAAGTATTTCTCATTTCCATGGTCTACATACTTTAAAAGAGAAATAGAAATAATTCAGTCTTGTTCTTTTCTGAGTTTTCTTTCCCTGCTCTCACCCCGCCCAGCAACATTCTGTACGACAGAGTGAACTCTGGATCATCTCAATAAGTACAGGGTCAGGGGAATTCATTACAAACCATGTCCTCTCGTTCCCCAGGCAGTAGGCCCCGCTGCTTCTCTTCCTCATTAGTAGCTGGAACAACATCCAATTCATTTCTAGTGACACAGCAACCTTGTAAAATTGTCAGGAAAATTGAGCAGCCCAAGGAGCAAAATCTATTCACCTACTCATTAGCTGTTCTGTTTAAGGAGAATGAAAAACTAAAGCTCATTCATTCCTCTGTCCCCAGAATGACTCACTCAGGCAAGTGGGCGAGTAGATTTCTGCAAAGCTGTAACCGAGATTGTTCTGCACTTAGATTGTAAGTTCGCTGGGGCACGGACCATCTCCTTGTGCTGTGTTTGTACAGCACCTAGCACAGTGGGGTCCTAGTCTATGACGGGGGCTCATAGGAGCTACTACAATATGAATAGAACCACTTCATTCAATTACCATGCTGGAGTTTCTCTTCTGGCGAGCTCTGAAGTTTATCACAATAGGACTTGGCCGGGGGGGCTCCTTTCCCTTCCTGGTCCCAAGCCGTCCCCCACCCAGTAAACTCAGCGTCTGAATCTTTGCAAGCAGAGCCCCCTGTGGAGATGCCACCAATGGGTGGGGGAAAATGATGGGCCAGCAGTGAAAGGCGGACAGCCCCAGTAGCAAGGGAGGGAGGCACTTGCCAAGGGACAATAGGTAGCTCCTCCCATGGGAGTCGCTAGCACCCATTGGCCAGCAGGGGGGGAGGGGTGGTGATTGGCCAACATTCCCCAGCTCCCAAGATTTAGCCCAGTGAACGAGTCATGCAGAGCCTCTTACGGCTCCATTCCAGCAGCCCACCCTACCCACCTAAACTAGGACTGACATGCTGTGGGTCCAGCCTGTGTAGGGGCCAGGAATCTCTTCTCCCATGGGCCAATTGGCAGAGGACCAGGGAGTTTTTTTTGCCTTCCTTGCAGCATCTGCAAGGTGCTTAGTACCTAAGTGAGGTACTGGGATGGTGCTGCTCACTTGTTGCAACATGCAGCTGGTTTCCAGTGAGGTTATGAGAATAAAATGAATGGTTCCCCAAGGTGACAGACCTGGGATTTTGGTGATTGGCATTGGGCTCATATGATAGGATGAAGCCTTGTGGTCTTTGTGGACCGTGGTCAGGCCTCATGGTCCTCATCCTCCTGCACCCTGTCCCCATCCTCCTGCACCCTGTCCCCCTGGGGGCGGGGAGGAGAGTGCTAGGACTCATAGAGAACCGAGTCCTGGGTAGGGAGTAGGCTGAGGAGAACCATCCCACATTATGGGTTATATGTACGTAGCTCTGTAATCCCCACACTGGAACCAATTCAATACCTGGTATGGGTGAGTAGTGGTGATGGGCACATAGTGGCCCTCTCCTACATTCAAGTTTAATAAAAGTTGCAGCCTGCCACTTAATTCCATGCGTGTTTCTCTCCTTGCTTTGCCGCTGTGTCCCCATCTGCTAGCATTCAGCTGTGGGTACCGGGAGTGGTCAACATAGGTCACACATCTGATCCAAGCACACTGCTAAACTAGCCACTGTGGGAGATGGGAGAAGAGACTGAAGGAGAAATGGATCATCATGGGTGGGGGGGAAGGAGGAGGGTGCAGATCTGTTCAGCCTCCCACTAAAGCCAGGAGAGACTCCTGTTCCTAGCTGCTCTCTGCAACGCTGCTGCTTAGAAGCTGAGGGACACTAGGCTGTGACCAGATGAGCAGGGCTGTGGTGGCAGGAGGGCTGTGGCCCTGTGCGTATTTGGGACCTGAACCTGTGACTAAAGGAGCAAATCTCTCCCTGACCACACGGGCCTGTAGCAGTGACTGGCAAATAACGGGGGACCCAGGCAGTGATGCCAGAACAGGGGAGGCCAGGGGCCCATGGCCCTCCCACTTTTCACCAGGACAGACCCTTCCCCTCCTCTTCCCCCCGGCCAGGCCAGCATGGACCCCATCCAGGGAGCCCAGACAATTGTGGGAGACACACTTATGGACCTGCCTGTGGTGTTGGGGGGTGGGGCTGAGGGCAGCCCACAGCCTGTGTCCCCACCCCCAGGCTATCCGCGCAGCCCAAGTTTGGGGGAGGTGGAGGGTCCCCGACTCCGCGCTCGTTCACCACAGCTGCCCATGCAGCTCTCCGTGACCCGGCTCCAGTTGGGGTGGGAGACCTCAGAGTTTCAGCCCGGCCACGGTAAGAGCTGCGCGGGCAGCTGAGGGGAGCTGCAACATGGCCCCTCCACTCGGGTTGCCAACTTTCTACCCGCACAAAACCAACCCCCCCTTGCCCCGCCCCTGCTCCACCCCCCCTCAGAGGCCCCCATCCCCACTCACTCCATCCCACCTCCCTCCGTCACTCACTCGCCCCACCCTCACTTACTCGCTCATTTTCAGTGGGCTGGCTCAGGGGGCTGGAGTGCGGGAGAGGGTGAGGACTCAGGCTGGGCCACGTCTGGGCCAGAAACGAGGAGTTCAGGGTGCAAATGGGGGGTCTGGGCTGAGGCAGTGAGCTGGGTTGCGGGAGGGGGTGAGGGCTCCAGCTGTGGGTGCAGGCTCTGGGGTGAGGCCAGGGATGAGGGATTGGGGTGTAGGAGGGGGCTCCAGGCTGGGGCTGAGGGGTTCGAAGAGTAGGAGGGGGCTCCAGGCTGGGGGCAGGTGGTTGGGGTTTAGGAGGGGGATGAGGGCTCTGGCGGGGGATGCAGACTCTGGGGTGGGGCTGGGGATGAGGGGTTTGGGATATAAGAGGGTGCTCCAGGCTGGGGGGTGGAGCTGAGGGGTTTGGAGGGCAGGAGCGGGCTCCAGGCTGAGGCAGGGGGTCGTGATGTGGGAAGGGGTACGGGCTCTGGGCTGGTGGTGCAGCTTCTGGAGTGGGGTCAGAAATGAGGGGTTTGGGGCGTGGGAGGGGGCTCTGGGCTGGGGCAGGGGTTGGTGTGGGGGGAGAGGGTTCTGGCTAGGGGCGCGGGCTCTGGTGTGGGGCAAGGGATGAGGGATTTGGGAGGTAAGAGGGGACTGCACCGGGGGGGGGGGGGATGAAGGCTCCGTCTGGGTGGTGCAGGCTCTGGGGTAGGGTTGGGGGTGAGGGGTTTGGGATGCAGGAGGGTGCTCCAGGCTGGGACTGAGGGTTCAAAGGGCAGGAGGGGGATCAGGGCTGGGGAAGAATGCTGGGGTGCGGGAGGGGATCAGAGGTGCAGGCTCTGGGTGGCGCTTATCTCAAGCAGCTCCCAGAAGCAGCGGCATGTCCCCCTCCACTCCTAGGCAGAGGCGTGGACAGGCAGCTCTGCATGTTGCCACATCCACAGGCACTGCCCCCGCAGCTCCCACTGGGCACAGTTGCTGGCCAATGGGAGTTGCGGAACCGGCATTTGGGTGGGGACAGCGTGTGGAGTCCTCCGATTGCCTGGATGCGTAGGAGCCAGAGGGGGGACATGCTGCTGCTTCCAGGAGCCTCGCG
This sequence comes from Sternotherus odoratus, assembly GCA_032164245.1. Taxonomy (NCBI): domain Eukaryota; kingdom Metazoa; phylum Chordata; order Testudines; family Kinosternidae; genus Sternotherus; species Sternotherus odoratus. Next base: position 89,190,183 of record JAVMKO010000001.1, read on the forward strand.
AAGCCATAGCAGCCAGGGAGCCTGCCTTAGCCCCACTGCGCCGAATGGTTTTTTAATGGCCCAGTCAGCAGACACCACCAGGGTCCCTTTTCGATCAGGCATTCCGGTTGAACACCGGACATCTGGCAACCCTACCCTCCTCCTGCCGTGGGTAGGGGGCCCAGAGGGCAGGGACACAGGCTGGGGGCTACTCTCCATTAGACCCCTGCACTGTGGATCTTATGGCCAGGCTGCAGCTTTGAGCCCCCTTCCCCCCCACAGCCGGAGCCAGGTCGGGGACAGCCGCGCAGGCCACTGTGCGGAGCCTGTGTCCTCCACCTGCCCTGGGAGAGGAATCCGGGGGTGAGGACAGGGGCTGCTTCTGGCCTGCCTCCCCAGGGGAGGGGCAGGCTCTGTGGCCCCGCTCCAGCTTCCGGTTTGGCCAGGGGCAATGCTTTGTGGGGTGGGGCCTCCCAGGCCTCCTAGTTGTGGGAAGGCTCCGACACCCTTGCACCCAGCCAGGGGAGATGTCAGGGCCAGCCAGGCAGTCAGTGACTCCTATATTCCTAAAGTTAATTCCATGCTGCAGCTTAGTCAGGCTTAAGTCCTGATAACCAGGACATTATGAAAAGGAAACAGGCATGTCCATCACTGCAGAGACCTAACACAGCTCACTGAAGCAGTAAGAAGAGAAAGGTACATTGTTCCCACCACGGAAGACATACTCTGCAATGGTCATGTCCTTATTAGGTGCAGCTAGTGGATTCTGGCAACTTCCCGTCTCCGCTGGCAGTGACCAGTTGACAAGTTTTGGAATGAAAGATGTGGCTTTCCTCACCTCACAGTGTCACAAGCACCCCAGAAATCTTCCAGAGGAAAAGGAGCAAAACTCTGCCAGGCCTAGAGGGAGTTACATGGATGACAGTTGCGTTCATGGGAAGTTTGAGGAAGAACATAATGTCAGCCTGGCACACTTCACCAGCGTTACGATTACTTTCTTTACAAAGCAAAATCTAAAAGAAGACTATGTCACGTGTGGGACCACAGAGGACTGAGCTTGGGGACGCTCCACCTCTGTGTGAACTGGGCCGCCAGGCTATCATGGTTCATAGATTATCAAGAAGGGAGGCAAGATGTCAATTGGAGAGCCTTCCTTTTACAATGCACTCAAAAATCCTTGCTATTGTTTGGGGGAACAAAGCAGCCATCTGACACAATTTCATAACAAATCAGGGAAAGGAATGCCACCAGAAGGGGGAGGGGAGGCAAGAAGCAGCTCTCAAACCTGTTGACTGGACTGTGGGAAGGATGCAAAGTCTCAGGACAGAAGGCTCTCCACATATCTCCCACATGCACATGGTCTTACGATTCCCAGGGTCATGTGACAGGGACTTCCTGCTGCCAGGCAGGGTGAGACCTGCCCGGACCTCTCTCTTCCAAACAGAGTTCCTGCCTGCTTTGTGTTTGCAGCGAGGCGTTTGTTTACTGATCTATCATTGGCATGCAGGAAATGGCCTGGAAATGAGCTGTAATCATCTGTCACCAGCAGTCGCTGTTTGGTTTTCTTCTAATTTAAAATTTCCTTTCTTTCCTTTCTCCCCAACCTCCCACTCAAAACACAGTAGTAAAATAAAGCACACGCTTCTCTTTACGGATATTGGATGCTTCAGGAAAACCAGGGCTTAGCATTTCAAAACGGACTAGTGATTTTGGATGCCCAACTTGAGATATCCTAACGGGGTAATTTTCACAAAGTGCTGAGCATCCCCCTCCTGAAAAGTCAGGGCTCCCAGAGCAGTCCTGGCATGGGCTCCCAAAAAAGGTATCCCAATTCCTCCGTTAGCTTTTGAAAATGTAGCCGCAGTATATGGAAACAAGTAACAATCATCTTTTACGGCACAGACTTTTCCTCAACCCCCCCTTCCTTCTGAGCCAGCAGCAAGCATACTGACAATGAACTACGGTGAGACGTGTGTATGTATTGGCGGTTCATTTGTGGTGATGATAACTAAGGGCTGGAGTAAAAGACTGACTTATTAAACAGTCTGACTCCCTTGCCATCCCACACTGCTCAATCATGGCAAGGCCAGGGTATTGGGATTGGTAGGAGGATTGCTTTGGGGCACTGATTCTATTCCAATCCAGGTCACATGGCTAGAAGTCACCACCATCTGTTCAGTTGCCCCTAGATGAAATAGTTAATGTGGTTTTAGCCCAATTCCTAGTGGGTATGTCTTCACATCCCAAAACACCACCACCGTTGTCTACCTTACTGGCAGAATACTTTAAGAGGGCAAGGATTGAGTGGGCAGAGAAATCTATCAGAGGAAAAGTAGCAAAACAGATTGTGGGGAAAGTGGAAGCAGACCTGGTGTTAATCTGCCCACTCTGCTATCAGAGTAGGTACTCACCTTCTGCAGCTTTCTCTGACACATTCCTGAAAGCTGTAGGACCATTCTAATGGGAGAACCAAACATTAAACAGCTTAGTCATGGAGCTTCTAGTCACAAACATAACCAAGCAACCACAATAAGCCTTTCAGGGCTCCCTCTTTGCTACACTGTTTATGGTGCAAAAAAAGCACGTCCCACATATGACCTTGTGGTTTTAGAGATGTTCACTGTACAATGAACCGTAGCCATTTGTAACCTGGAATGGGGTGCCAGCCACCAGCATGCTAGAGGATAGGGCAGTATCTCAGATTACAAGCTTTTTGGGGCAGGAATTGTCATTTGTGTTTGTACAGCACCTACCACAATGGGGTCCTGGTTCATGACTGGGCTCCTACATGCTACAATAATCCAAATAACAATAATAATAAATATCATCTCACGTCACCAGCTCTTCACCTGCCAGTTTGCAGAAACTGTTGCCCAAGGAGAGTAAAGACCTCAAGATTATAAGAGGGACAATCCCCAGTTTCTCTTCTAGGATGCCCATGAAAAGGTTCCTTCCCTCCAAGTCATTTCCATTTGAAGACATCTAAACCACACCAATTTCTTATCTAGGTCCATAAGCCTCAACAACAATACACCTCATTTATATAGTGCTTTCAAACTTCAAAGTGTTTCACAGTGCAAATATAACATACAGAAGGCAACACCCAGCAAACAATATATAAAGAAGAGGAAGGATGCCAGGAAGACAAAATACTAACAGGAAGATCACGAGTAGGGCTGAACCTACAATTGGGAACTTGAATTCAAACCCCTTCCACCCCACCCTGTACTCTATTTAAAGGCTATTTCCCTTTAGGGGAAAAAGAAATTGCACACACAAAGCCCTCTGCGTGGCCTGCGTGCAGGTTCTCAACGGTCAAATGAGTCTCCTTGTTATGCATGTGCACGTATAGGTCAGGGAATTAATTTCCTCTGGGATCTCAAACAGCAGTTTGACCTAGATTGCATCAAATCACAGGGAAACAGAGAGGAAGTCTCCAGGGCAGGGATATACGCTCCCAGTGTTCTAAAAGTAGCAGAGCCTGGCATGAAGGAGATGGGAGGAAGAACCAAGTGGAAAACTCGCTTTACGGAGCAGGAGCGTTCAGAGGGTAGGAATTGCTGACTCTAGGGACCCGATGCTGCTCTGCTATGGTGCAAAGCACGGTTAATAATCTTGATCACAAAGATGTACCAGGGACCAGTTAGGAAACAGAAACAGGTTTCATAAAGGATGGGATAATATGAGGTCCCTGACACTCGATCACAGGATATTTATGGCCTGATTCAAAGCTTATTGAAGTATAGGGTAAGAGTTCCATTGACCACAATGGGCTTTTATCAGGCCCATAGTCAGCAACAGCTGATCCTCAGAACTACATTCTCTGAGTCACCTTCATTTCCTTCCCCCACCCATTCAGCCTAGCAGTCCTGATGCTGTGGTGACCCTCATGCCTGCAAGCTGTAGAAACCCACCGAGCTTTTCTAAGCATTGCTCAGAATTTACTTTACTTGAGAGCAATGTAATGTGTTCATCTCCATCTCCAAGATCTGAATGTGCCAGCTGTAGTGTGCTCCTGGCTTCTGCTGACCAAATCAATTCAAGAAACTCAGAGCAGAACTCCCGTTATTACATTTCAGCAGGATCTTAATTGTAGATTTCTAACTCCAAGTCAGACATATAAAAAGTGAGTGAATTTATGCAACAGATGTCCTTGGAGTGTCACATGGAAGTGCTCCATTTCCAGCTTCACACTTCATTTCACAGCAGGATGCCACATGATCATACCTAACAAAACAACAGTAATAACACACAGCACTTTTCCTATTCAAAGTGATTTACAAACCTGACAATGTCCACATGTGGTAAGATAAGTACCATTATCCGTTTTATGGATGGGGAAACTGAGTCACAGACAGGTTATGTGACATAGAGCACACAGAGAATTAGCAACAGAACTCAGGGGGTTCTGTCTACGAGGCCTGTGCTCAAACCATTAAGCAAAACACAGACCGTGTCTGTGTGTATTTGTTAATTGTGTACATACACACACTTTACAAAAATGACTTTAACTGATCAGTCTGGCCATTGAAAATCAGGCCACAATGGTATCTGTAAATGAATTTAGGGACCCAACTTTAAACATCTAAATTTGAAAATCTTGTTAACTTTAAGACTGAGTTAAAGTTGAGAGGAAATATCTGGGCGAAATCCATACTTTATTGAAGTAGACGGGAGTTTTGCCATTGACTTAAGTTGGGCCAGAATTTCAAGCCAGTATTTTCAGAATAACATAAAAAATAAACAAATATCCAAAAACATGGTAGTTATTTAAAAAAATACCAACCATTAGAAACCATTATGGTTGTGTTTAAAAGGAACCCAAATATTTGACAGTACAGAAAACAACCTGCCACTGAAAAGGCTTTCTTAAATCTCCCTTAAAATGCAGAATTCTCCTCCCCTCCCTGGGAAGTTATACTGCCTTACCATGTGGAATGGGCCATATTCAGCTCTGGAACAGTGACTGTTCTGAACAGTGACCTTCTGAAGCATCTGGGCTAGAAACTTGAGTATCATTGTTCACCTCGACCGCTGTAGCCCATAGGGCTAGCTTGCCTTTATTATATTCACTACCTTGCCTTCATCATACTCTGCCTTTATTATATTCAGCAGTAACCTACAGGACTGTATCCTGCAAGGCATTGGCTTTAGGAGTTAGCATGAGACTTAAGGCCTATGAACTTTGGCATAGATAAACAGCTCACCGGTAACCCTTAAGTTTTGGGGAACTGGAAATAGAGTGTAATGGGGAATTTTGTCCATAATGACATCGGCCAACCACAAAACCATGAGCTAACACCAGCTTTTGGAAAGTTTGGGAAAGAACATCCAACCACAAAAGTACCATGGCAACAAATTGACGTATATGATAATTAGTTGAAATCCTTAATATAAAAGAAGGACACCTCTACATTATTAGAATGAGGAAATACAAATAAGGAAGAGAGGAGAAACCCCTACTGAATATGCATTAGACATAGTGGCATCAGCATAACGTTATAAAAGTTACATCCCAGCCTGTGGGCAGTGGGAGAGAGAGATGGGAGATGCCAGAATGATGGCCACCGGCGATGAGGAGGAAGGTGCTGGTGATGAGGAAGACAATGATTAACATTTCAGGTTGTCCTGCAAGGGATGGTGTGAGAATATGGATGTTCAAACTACAGAACTACATGTTCTGTAGTCTCTCTATTGACCTTGCTGAGTTAGAGGGTTTGTGACTTTGCTAAATGGATTAATCAACTACTTGTAAATATAGAAGAGTTCCTATAGCGTGAGTGCACATCGGGGCTCCCCAACTATATTGTTATTTTAATAATACCGGGCCTGATCTTGGGAAAAGGACCTGTCAACCCTCAAAGTAATAACCGGAATTCTTAAGTAATCACTATAATTAATACATAAGCTATAGATTTGGCTACACAGAGGTGACTCCCAGAATATCAAAGCTCCAAATCACAACATTACTATATATGGCAAAGCTACTATAGGCCTCAGTTCAGCAAAGCACTTAAGAACATCCTTCACTTTAGTCAGAATTGACTTCATTGGATCTTAAGTGCTTATGTGCATTGCTGAAATGGGGCCTTAGGTACATTGCAGATTACTAACACGTGTTTCTCTCTTCCTCAAAGGCCTGGAGTGTCGACCTCATTTACCGAGAGAATCTGACCTTTCAGCTGGAAATAAGAGATATAGACCAACAGAATGCTTGCACGTTTTCAGACATGGTTTTCTTTCAGTTTAATAGGGGGCAAGGTTAGGGACTGATAGCATGGGATGGGACAGAGGTGTTATTGCGAGGGCACTTCAGAAGCATTGAGCGCTTGTAGCTCCCACTGACTGCAGCTGGAGTTAGGAATGCTCAATCACATCTTTGAAAATCAGGACAATGAAGTTCTGGGATGGTCTGCATAATTTATGAGGGCTGCAACCGCAAGAGAAAGACAAGTAATCTTGGGTGAGGTAGAGGGCCTAGTTTTTCAATAAGCGTTGGTAAACTCAGTTTGCAAGATGGTGGGCAAGCCATGAACCACATTTGAATCTGTTTTGGACAAGGGTTAGGTAAGACCACATTATTCCAAGCAACGTGTGAGCCCTAAAAAAAAAAAAAGAAGTACTAGCTAGAATGTGCTTCTTAAACCATCACTCAGAAGTGATAGCACCACAGCTTTCCAGAGCACTGTGGTATGACTTGAACTTGATTCCAGTACAGATGGGACCTTGAGTGACCCTTTCTGGCTCGGTCAAGTTCGTTGACGAATGACCCCACAAACTCCCTGGACAGATTGTCCTCAATAAAGAAGGGAAATAGAGAAACAAAAAAGTGGAGGATGCCAACTCCTCTCCAAAGTGATAAAAATAAATTATCACCAGGGAGTAAGTGATGGAAAAGTGAAAACAACCCTGACCTCATCTAACTTCTCCTGCTGCTGTCTTTACCTTGCAGTGCACTGAGCATTGAATCATTCCCCTTCTTAGCAAGATTTAACAAACACCTTGTGAGGTGCTCATCACCCTGGGATCTGGGCACCATCTGTAACCCATTAATGAGACTGTGTTACAAGTACCCCTCTGTGCCAATTCACAGAGGATAGGAGACTGGAGCTATGACAGCCACCAACTACAGAAGCTTTTCCCTTTAGCTCAAGCCATAACAGCCCATTAGTTTAGTTCCAGAGATCTTTGGTTCAGTCCCCAAAGTGTCAGCTCTCCAACATCCACGTAGCAGGATTAAGAAAGATGCGGTTTCCCAGAGCAGGGAACAATATGTGCTGCACCCCCTAATTCAACTTTCTTAAAAGGAGATAGCCAGCCAGGAGATAACCAGCCAGGTCACCGGCCACCAGAGGGTCACCCATCAGTCTTGTTTGGAAGAAGCCCAAACAGATTGCTCTGCAGAACGGACTTGATTTTATTTATTTTTAAAGGGGGGAAAGCTGCTGTGTTTGTAGGTTTGTCAAGACAATAGAAAAAGGATATTGTACTGGAGCTGCCAGGAAACAGTCGACCATCTGCCGGCATGAAGAGAAATTTTCCCCTTTCTTTTGTAATAGAAGGAATGTAGTTCAGAGAGCCGCCATCCGCCCTACACGAGGGAGGAAATATGAGAGCCTGTGCACTGCAAGGGTAAAGGAAGTGTGGGGGAGGAAGCAAGCTGAGATGATGTGGTTAAGTGGGTCATTGCACTGATGGAGAAAAAGAACGAACGAACGAACTTGGGGAAAAAAGTCTTTCCTCTCCTGCTTCCCCCTTTCAATTCTCTCTCTCTCATGCACTCTCTCTCTCTCTCTCTCTCGCACACACACACACACACACACACACACTAATTCCAAAGAAAGTATACATTTCTATCGGAGGATTTCAGCAGAGACCTTGAAATACAGAGCTAGCTAGTGTCAGGAAGGCGGTGGCCTGTGGAAATACAAATTCTACTACCTGTAGCCACAGTTGCTACCACTGCTAAAAACAAAACAATTAGAGATTCTGGGATCTGACACCCAACTGTTCAGACGCCGAGACATTGCTCTCAGCAGAGCCCTTCACTAATCTGATCTTTGGCAATTTGAACAAAACACAGTTTAGACAAAGTGCCTTTAATCTCTTCTCTCCGCCTGCAGTGAAGCGTGTGCTTGCATGTGTAGGAGGTGTAGCATTTGTGTTGCTTGTGTTTGTGTTTACATTTTTCACAGACTTTTTTATAGCCTGAGAACCACACAGCAATTTATATAGCCAAAATAATGAAATTGCTGATTGTCTCATAGTGTTTAGTCAGTGGATGGTGGAAATACAGCAAGGGACCATGTCTCTTTCTTTTGCCCTGCTAAAAGACCTTTGGAGGGTAAAATAAAATAAAATAAAATAAAAAAACTTCAAGGACAAAATGTTCAGAAGCAACTAAATGACTTATTAGCTTAAGTCCCATTTTCAAAAGTGATTTAGAGACAGATTTTTAAAGCGCCTAATGGGGTTTTCAAAAGTGCTTAGGTCCCATTGATTTCCCAGTGATTTCAATTGGCTATAAACACATTGGCACATTTGAACATCCCACTAAGCACCTACCTACATTTTTAGGTGCCTAAATACGTTTAAAAATCTGATTCTTAGAAGCCTAAGTCTTGTTGACAGTCAATGCTTCTGAGTACCTAAGTTACCTTTGAAAATAGAACTTAGGTTAATTGCTTTCGAAATTTTACCCTAAGTAAAACAAGCATCAAATTAGTCAGGCTGATTCGGTTTCCTTTACAATCTGAATGCATTTAAGATTAGCAGCCATGTTAGGCTGTATTCGTAAATAAGACGAGGAAGACTTTGTAGCACCTTGGAGACTAACCAGAATCTGAATGCACATTCCAATGTGTCTCTCTCTGCAGTCCCATGTCCTGTCACAAGGTCATCAAGTTTTGGAGTGATAAAGAATTACCTAACACACACATCCTCCTCTTCTCAAAAGACTTTTATGAGGAGAGGCAGTGTGTGTGTGTGTGTGTGTTTAAATGGAAAAGGTTTCTATGTTCAAGAGGGTTTGTTTATTTGGTTTCTAAATTTCTCACATTAACTGGCAAGCAAGCAGCCGAAAGGCAGCCAAGATGAGAGCAAATTGAAGAAAAGATAAAAAAAATAATGACATTCTTGACATTTATACCCCAGCTGACTCCAAATTGCTTGTCGAAACTCACAAATGCAGTACAAACTGTTATGGAGCCATTGGTCATGACGCCATAGTGAAGGCTGCATTGCAAAATAGTGTTAAAGTAGAGACTTATTCCATTGATTTATTAGTAAAGAAAAATATTTCCTTTCCAAACTCACATCATTTAGTAAGAGGATCCAGATTTAATTTCTGTGAAGGTTTTTAAGTGATTCCATGACATAGATGAAAAGCCAGAAACATTTTAAATGACTCATTTGAAAATCTTTTTGCTTTTTTATTGGAATGTTTCATTGAGTCCCTCATTGCTGAAAACTTTGAAACTTGAGATTTACCAAGTATGTAGATATTGATCACTTCTCCAGTCAGGGAGATGTGCTGAATTTCAGATGTACACAGTAGAGTATTAATTTACATTTTTGCCTTTACTTTTATTTATGCCAAACCATTTGACAAACACATTTTGTCCACAATTTATAGATTAATAGATTTTAAGGTCAGAAGGGACAATTATAACCATCTGCTAGTCTGACCCCTTGCATAACACAAACCAGAGAATTTCATCCAGTAATTCCTGCATCAAACCCATATCTTGTGGATGACCCACAGTACATTTTTTTATAAAGACATCAAATCTTGTATTCCAGTGTCCTACCCATGAGGTCATCATTCACCCCATATGCGTTGACTCAGGCCCAAAGATATTTGGGGCACGGGGAAGGCATTTGCTCCAGTGAAGCTAACACAGAATGCATTTCACCAGCACTGTAGCTAGGATTTACAGGGTCCAGGACAAAATGTCAAAGTAGGACCCTTCTGTAATCAAGTCCCTTATATTGGCTCCACAGCTCCCAGACCCACAGATTGCTCCTGGCATCATCCTCTGAATCACCACTGCCTCACTTCTCCCTTGATCTCAATGGAGCTAGCATTGCACCCTTAGTTTTTAACGTCCCTCTTGCCCAATCAGGTATCCACATTCAAGCAGTTGTTCCCTCACGCTGACAGGAATTCCCAGAGAAACGAGCACAGGGTGACAGAGTGCTGGGCAACAACAGCTGATCCAGCACTCTGATCACTGTGACTTCAATCAGCAGCCCCATATACCTGAATATGGGAACTGTGCTAACTTGGCAGACTGAAAATCGCTCTTAATTCTTCCCAGCCGAATTACCTCAATGACTCAGAAGGTGCAAAGGCACAGGAAGGAAGTGCCCAGTGGGGAAACAGAGGAGCGGTAAGCTGGTAGAGCCAAGGACACAGATGTCTCCCCTGCAGGGCTCAGGAGCTTAGAGTCCCAGGATACTGTTCTAGCTGCTGCCACAGTCTGTAAAGGTGGTGGGAATGAACTCTGCAAATCAATCACTGGGTCTTTTGCCTGAAGAAGGTCTCCAAACAGTTTGCTTGTCGGGAAAGAGGCACGGGCGGCGCACCCCCCTGCCACACACACTGCACTCAGTTCAATTCAATAATCCCTTGTTGACGTGACAAGTACCACAAGTGTTACCAACATGTTAACCACTCAGCCCATGCAGGTCTCTCTCAGAGAGAAACACAATCTGTCCAGGATGGGAGACAGATTACCTTCGCAATCCTTCCCCTCTCCAATGTGTGTCAGGTCCCCCTCTATGATCCACCCACAGAGGATGGGAGCCTGTCATAATACCCAGGTGCAGCGCTTTAGCTCAAACAGTAGCAGTTATGCTCTGAGGTCCTCGGTTCAGTCCCAGGTCTGTCGGCCTAGACCAGGGGTGGGGAACCTCCGGCCCGCGGGCCTTATAAGGCCCGCCAAAGCCTTCCATCCAGCCAGCACGCGTCCCTGGCTGGCGGCTCCCCCAGGCGCTTCCCGGCCACTTCACCGAAAGCGGAGCCGCCCCCGCCTGGCGGCCCAGGGCAGCTCCGCGCTCGGCGAAGAGGCCGGGAAGCGCCTCGGGGAGCCGTCAGCCAGGAACACACGTGGGCTGCCAGGCGGGGGCGGCTCCGCGCTCGGCGAAGGGGCCGGGAAGCGCCTGGGGGAGCTGCCGGTGCCGCGTGGCCACCATTAGCCGGGCGGGGTAAGGAGGAGCCACGGGGAGCTGACAGTCAAGGGGGTGGAGGCTGGGCTGGGGAGCAGGCTGGGCGGGCGGGGAGGGGGGCAGGAGACTAGGCTGGATGGGGTGGGTGCGGGAGGGAAGGAGGTTTGGTGGGGGGGAGGCTGGGCTGGGCAGGTCAGGCATGGGGGGCAGGAGGCTGGGTTGGGAGTGGGAGGGGGGAGGAGGTTAGGTTTGGTGGGATGGGCCGGGCCAGGCAGGGGTGGGGGAGGAAAGGTGGTTAGATGGGGGGAGGTTGGGTGGGGGTAAAGGAAGGTCACCCCCTACACCCAGGCTGATAGCGGGAGCTGACTGGGGCAGGCAGCAGGACCCTGGCTGGCAAGGGGCCAGCGGGGGAAAACCCCAAAGCAGTGCAGGCCTAAGCACTCCGCCTGCCACTGCTTTGGGGTTTCCCCCGCTGGCCCCTTGCCAGCTGGGGTCTCAACTCCCATTGCCAGCCTGAGCTTCCTCGGAGGGGGGGGGGGGGGGAGAACTGGCCCACGAATGACATTATAAATGTCCAAATGGCCCTTCGCAGAAAAAAGGTTCCCCACCCCTGGCCTAGACAGTGGTTTCCACATGAGCAAACATTCTCAACTGCATTCGCAAGATTACGTAATAGTCCGTCTAATTTGGAGATCCATTTCTCAACATAACAATGCACTTTAACAGGAAGGAACTATGATTAAACTCTATTTTGGCACTGTGTTGTTTAAGTTGTCTGTGGTGGCAAATAAGGATGATTGTGAGGATACTGTCTATATAGGAATGGTTACTAAACTAGACCTAAGAGGAAATTCCCCCGTCATCTTCTTTTCACTAGAGGAGGCCCCAAAAGTGCTTTTGTAATGTTACACTTGATCTACTTCTTGGCTGGTAAGAAATATGTTTAGCATTTAAATATGCATTCCTCCTGCCAGCTCCTCCATAAGTAATAAACATTCATATGTGACAGTATTTACTTAATGAAAATCTGTCATCAGCTTCCTTTCACATTTACATTAACATGTACATTAATTGCATTAACACTTACAATCCCAAACAAAAAGGAGAGGAGAATTTCCACCGTAACAAATTGTGCTAACATGGAGCTAAGGCAAGTCCTAATTAAAAGAAATGTTAAAAACACAGAAAATCTTCAGGCAAACCTGCTTCAGAAACTGAGAAATCATTTCTTTCACCAACATTTCTGGTCTACACTAGATTTTCTTTCCACCTCAAATTTTCCGCTTGCATAAACTTACATAGAAGTATAAATAAGAAATCAACCTTAACTCTGACAATATATTCATTGATGTTTCTCATAATATTGTACTTTATGGTAGGATTAACACGTTTCCATGTCAAATGTATTGTTAAGACGCTTATAAAATTGTGTTTACAGAGTACTTTGTGTGGGAATATAAATCAGCGTAGCAATGAAAATATGTTAGAAATAGAATCACGTGTCTCCAGTTCATTTCACATGAGTCATGAAATATCTTTCAAATGGAAAACCATCTTGAGACCAGATCGTCAACTTGTTTAGATAGTTGTAACTCAACTGCGGTCAAACAGAGCTATGGACTTTTACATCAGCTGAGAACTGACCCTGGTCTCTATTGGCCACCTCCATATTCAAGCCAATGTCCTCCACCTCTAATAGATCACCAATTTTTGTTGGATCTTTGGGGGAGTTGTTTAAGAAAAGTTGTGCAGTACAACATTCTGTTTGATTCCAGATTAAATCAATTCATTATAAATCATACCAAAAACATTTTCCACAGAAAGGATTGTCTACAACCAGGGAAAGAAAGACGGAAAATATAATGCTAACTTAATTCTAGAAGTCCTTACATGAAAGAAGAATAGGGTTGGTGTACTTCTGTGTGCCAGCCATTTGTGGAAACTATTTTCTACATGTCTTTTATTAAGGGAAAAAGAAAGTCTAACATAGCTCAAGATCATGCTTGATTTTTTAATGAGCAGATCCTTAACAGAGAGCCCGAAATAAAATGAGAGTCTGAGTGGAAGCCTAACCTTGCTGAATTAGCAGAGGGATTGGAACCAGCATGAATGAATATCTCCAGTTCTATGTACATGAGGTTTGAGATTCTTATTTCCTCAGTGACTGCTCTCTGTGCTGAAAAACCATGGTGCTCATGAGGAACAGGTTCTTTGTCTCTGAGAAAGTCCCCAAACTGTTCAGGCTCAGAAAAGTAAAGTAATCTTTCCCCACTGTTGTAAGTAACTCTTACGCCAGCTGGGTATTACGCACCCCAGAATTTACGAGTGTAAAAAAACAAACAGCTCCTGAAATGCTAGGACCTTTTGGTTAAATTTGTGGCTATTAAAGCCAATCCCTTTTTTCTTGAGAAGCTCCCAGCTGCCTGGCATCTTTGGGAAGCTAAGGAATGTAACAAGAAGAGCCAGTGGCCTCTCACTGCACTGGTCTACACCAGATTTTCTTTCCACCTCAAATTTTCTGCTGTGTAGCACAACAGTGATATCAATGGTGGAAGTTAACCACCACTATTTTTAGTACTGTATTGTTTCGAAAAAGGAATGAGTAGTACTTGTGGCACCTTAGAGACTAACAGATTTATTTGGCCCTGGGCTGAAGGTGACAGCTAGTGGTGTTCTGTTACTTTCTTTCTTGGGCCTGTTTTGTAGTAGGTGACTTCTGGGTACTCTTCTGTCTCTCTCAATTTGTTTCTAGTCAGCTTCCTTAGCTCTCGTTCCCTAATGCCCCTATTCTACTTGTGCTACATTGGTGACTACTTCATAATCTGGACCCATAGAAAAGAAGCTCTTGAGGAATTCTTCCATGATTTCAACAATTTCCATCCCACCATCAGCCTCAGCCCATCTCAATTTGGTGGAGGCATTAACACTTGCTAACATGCAACAAAGTGCTCTGAATAACCCAACACTTCACTCCTAGAAGAAATCATATTTCTAGATGTCGAACCCTTGAAATGTGATGCACTTTTGAATGTGTGCCATGCCCTGGATCTTTTGATTTTTAGACTTTTTCAAAGGAAATCTCCAACAGTTGAAAAAATGAGTGGAAATTTTTTCTTCCCTTCTCAAGGTACGTGCTGGAGCATTTGTAGTAGCTTCTTAAGTATTCTGTGGTTGATACTGAGTATTAAGATATGTGTTTATGAGTGCTAATGTTGCGCCGTGAAATGTGCAGCTTTGCTCCTCAAAAATTGGCACTTTTTGCCATGAAAATAAAACCTCCAGCATTATGGCCCCGCGAGCCTCCTGCATTGCTGCACTGTGAAAAAGACACGTGCATTCTCCTCGCTCTGCTGTTCTGTGCGGCTTTCCGGCAATGGAATCTCCGCAGCTTCACATCTGTGCAGTGGGAAACCTTTCATGCAGAGGGCATGTTATCCACCCCTTCCCCAAAGCAAGCTCAGCTGTTTTCTCCCCCTCTCACTAGGACACTCTGATGGGTTGATTTAATCATTCACATGTGCAGGTCATACACAGGGCTAGCAAAATACCAGCACTATTAGCACATCTCGCCTGAACTGCTTGTGGTAACGTGGCTCATCAGCACAAGCTTGGCAACGAATCTCACAGGATATTAAGAAGAGGGCAACATTCCTGCACAACTCTAGTGTGGAAATGCATACATGTGCAGATTCAACAAAAGACTTGAGCACATGCTTAAATCCATCCTTATCCAGGAATGAACTTAAGCAGGTGCTTATCTTTAAGTATGTGCTTAATTCCCTTTGGCTTCAATAGGACTTAAGCCTATGTTTAAAGTTCAGTACCTGATTATGTGCTTTCCTGAATTAGTGGCCCAAGTGCTTTGCGAAATAGGAATGGACTTAAGTACATACTTAAAGTTCAACATGAGCTGAAGTGTTTTGCTGAATCAGTGCCATGGATCTGAATACTCAACTCCCCAAAGCACTTCACTGGCGATATTCCCAGACAAAACCAAGAAAAGCCCCAAGCCCACACACCTTAGTTATGCTTGCAAATATCTATTAACTTAACACAAAGTGATTAGAACACTGCTGGTATTTTAAAAGAGTCAAACATCTAACAGTCAGGAAAGCAGAACACTGCAACTCAAATCTAAACACCAGAGTCTGGAATTCCTCAGTTAAGGATCCAATGCCAGCCTTGTCTTGAAATTTTCAAATTTAGCTTCGTTTCAAATCAGAGCAAAATCCAGAATATCGAAATTCGCTGTGAAGGGAAATTTTTAAAATAACATTTTCAGGTCATTCCAAATGTTTTGTTTTGACGTTTTGATTTTATTTTGACTTTTTTTGTGGGGGGTATTATATATTGGGGGGGTGGGGGGATAGCTCAGTGGTTTGAGCGTTGGCCTGCTAAACCCAGGGTTGTGAGTTCAATCCTTGAGGGGGCCATTTAGGGATCTGGGGCAAAAATCCTGCTAGTGTAGGCAGGGGGATCCTGCTAGTGTAGGCAGGGGACTGGACTCGATGACCTTCAAGGTCTTTCCAGTTCTAGGAGATTGGTATATCTCCATTTAAAAATAAAAAAAAAATAATTAAAATTAGTTATTTTTAAAAAAAGCTGGAATAAGATGTTTTGACATTGTCTGCACTTCCCCCTCCCCCACCCTATTGTTTCTCTAAATTAAATTTCAGCAACATTTACCTGATCTTCCGAAGCGCTTCAGTTTTGACAGAATCACATATTCCTGTGGCATATAGCTCCATTGAAGTTCCTCCAATCCACTCGAGCTAGACCACCACTTGAGTCCCAGTTCAGTGAAGTACTTAAGCATGTGCTTAATTTTAAACACGACTAGTCCCATTGCCTCCAACTCAAACTTAAATTTAAGCCCATGCTTAAGCACTTTGCTAAATCAGAGCCAAGTTATGACATGAAAGGATTTGACTCTTCCCTCTACATGTGAATTACAACACAATCTTTTGCTTACATTTTTACGACTAGATTACATACAAACCTGACATTTGGGGAGGGTGCAGTGAGAGGTGTCTTGCCTATAGTCACCCATGCGTGAACATTCTGGTCCTGGCTTAAATTTGATCTCTGAATTTTTAAATATTGATACCACATTTTAGTTGCCTGACTTTCAGATGTTCACTTTTAACCTTAAACTCCTCATTTCAGGTTTTTAAATAATAAAACCTACCACCTTCTAATAATGTTCTTTTTACAGTGAAAGAAAGAAAGATAAACTTCTGAAGTATGATTTCTATATCTGCCTTAAACACTATTTTCTTGAAAAGCTCTTTTAGATAAATCATACACAAAACTATTCGCTAATTTGAGTAAAAAAACAGCGAAAGATCCCCAAACAAGACAAAGAACATTACAAGTAAAAATTCCATTGATTCATATATAAGGAGATGAGGATTTACCTTAATAAACCACAATCCAACAGGCAGGGTAAGCATGTACTGAACTCAACACATCAGTGAGGTTACTTGCATATGTAACATGCATGAGTAACATAAGCTGCTTGTTTTAATTTTCAAGGCCCTTCATGACCTAGTCCCACCCTACCTGTCATCTCTTATTCAGTATCAACAGGTCAACTCCCACCTAAGAGCGGCCCAAAATGCCAGCTTCCACCATCCATTTGTTTCATTTTCCATCAAGCGCGTTTGTGCTTTCTCCAATGCTGCCCCTCACACTTGGGAGAAGTTCCCCATAAACAGCCACAAAACCAGTCGATCCTCCTTAAAACTCCCCTTCTCCATGAGCCTACAAAAAACGTAACAATGTTTAGGCTGCTGGAGTGCTGTGTCATCCCTTCCTTGTACTGCTCCGTTGGTTGGTCTGTATCCGTCTGTTGTCTCACACTTGGATTGTAATGGGAGCAGAGACATTCTTTCTGTATCTGTGTTTGTCCAGTGCCCAGCACAGTGGGGGCTTGTTCCCTGAGCAAGACTCCTAGGTGCTACAATATGTGACAGATCGCCTTCTCGCCCCACTCCAAACACAGGCAGGAGACTTTTTTTTGGCTCCAAACAGTGCTCTTTATTTACAGTGCAGCTTGTGCAGACCCCACCACCTACTATACACAGCTCCTTCTACAGCTCAGCTCCTTCTACAGCTCAGCTCCTTCTCTCTATCTCACTCCACACCACCACACAGGGCTTCCTGCCTGGCAGGCTTTTATCCCCGAGGAGGCTGCCAGGTGCAACCCAGAAGGGTGATTGCCCTGCAGCCCAGGTGGCCGATTAGGCTTCTCTGAAGGGAGGTTTGCAAAGGGTTTTTCTCCCTCTTAAAGGGGGCGGCAGGCTGGGTCAGGCCCACCCTGCCACAAATAGTACAAATGATAAAAAGAATGAGCCTTTGCAGAATTGAGGCCACAATGCCCAGTTCAGGTCCTCTCTGAAGCCAATAAAAAGGTTCCCATTCATTTCAGTGGGAACTGCATCAGGTCCATGCTGAGCTCCGACTGGAAATTCCTGTGTGGAGTGGCTCACCTGGGAAGAGGAACAGAGGGAAGCTTCATCGCAAACTCCACTGCAGAGTTTAGAAACTACCATGCAGCAGCTGCAAGGGCAACCCCATTCTTGCAGAACACTGTGCTCTTCTGGTCCTGCAGATACTACACACCTGAGAGGGGGGTGTCAAATCTCGGTCAACTGAAAGCTGAACAAATGCAACCTGCACCCTGAGTGATGGTCTCTATACCACATCCACACAGGAGGGCAGAAATATCGCCATCAGCCTCAGAGAAACTATCCTGCGGTGTTGTGGAAGTGTAGGGAGCAGGAACAGTTTAGCTAAATGCCCTAGGGCAAAATCCTAGTCTTATGAAAGGCTTGTTGTACTGGGAAATAACAGTGGGTTAAAACAGGTGTTAACAAACAGCAACAATATTAAGTATTAAGAAGAGGCAAGAATAGGGTGACCAGATGTCCTGATTTTATAGGGACTGTTCCAATTTTTTGGCCTTTTTCTTATATAGGCTCCTATTACTCTCCACCCGCGTCCCAGTTTTTCACACTTGCTGTCTGGTCACCCTGGGCAAGAACCACAACTAGAGGACACAGTTTTAAGTACAACAGTCTTTAAATGTGTAGAATCACATTTAACATCACATGAGCATGGCCTGTGTTACAAGGAGATAAGATAAACCCACTGGCACCTTCTGACCTACAAATCTATTATAGTCCAACCCTATATCTCACTGCAAATCTCAAATCCATGCAGAGCAGGCAGGAGCTTGCTTTTTAAGCTGTCACAGCAAAACCTCCCTGTAATGATGAAGTATGCAGCCAGCTGGCAGGCTCGGTGCTTGTGGCCCCACAAAGTCTAGGTACAGCACTAATGTATCTGCTTTGCACCGAGCCATCCCTTCCACACTCACATCCACTACGGCCAATTCAAAAGAGAGTTGTGGTACCGTGGTAGTCACTGCAGGTGGGACTAATTTCTCCATTACAATGCATCGGCTCCGCTTTAGGTACTACAACAAAGGCAACCGCTGTGAAGCAGCCCCCATGAAGTATTCATTGTGATTGTGAGGAGGGAAACACCAGCCTTATCTCAGGAAGAGACGCCGTGATGATGAACCGGGGGCTGGATCAGCAAAATAAGGGCAAACTTTTCAAGCCTAACAATAGGCTCCGAAATCTATACTAATGGTCCTATAGGAGCATGGCCTATTTTTCAAAAGTGCTAAACACCCAACATTCCCGTAGACTTCCTGGGGAATTCATGGGTGGATGCTCTGCACGTTTGAAAATCAGGCCACTTTTATGTAGGTGCCATTGTTTGGGTCTATGTTCCTAATTTTTGGCTCCCAGGTTTGAAAACTTGGCCTAACAATTCCATTTTCCCCTAACTAGTGGTGTTTCTTTTAGCGAACTGGGCTGCATAATACCAGCGCCACTCCTGCTGCAGCCCCAGCCAGAGAGCTGCCAATGCAACACCATCTGAGGGACCCAGCTGGCATCACTGTAGTTGCTGGGGGAGCCTGGCAGAGAGAGAGTGCAGCACCACATCAGACATGAGGGAGACAGGTTGCACTGTCAGCCGGTGAGTCACGGTTGGGTTGCTGTTTGAGAACCTGAAGAGCAGGTGATGGCATAGCTGGATGGGTGTGAGGGGAGGTCATGGCTGGGGGTGTATTTCTGACTGGTGGAGAGAGGAACCCTCTTCCCATCGCTCCCAAGTCAGATTTCTAACTCTGTTTTTACTGGCTGTATCTACGCTGGTAAACAACAGATCGTTAATTCACCCCCACTTACAGGTCCACCAGTGTTAGTAACCATGAAGTTATAGTGGACACCATGGTAAAAATGTCTGACACTTGTCTACACTACATCTTCCAGCACTGCTACCACCAGCAATGCTACATCCGTAGCAGTTTATGGGGCCCACTGTAGCCAGTGCAGACAAGACCTCCAACAGCTTAATTTACAATTCCTGTTTGCCTTGTTTTGGCTTTTACTTTGGCTTTCCATCCCATGTTTTTAAAGGACCTGCATCCCACACCAAACTTACCTACTGCTGAAAGTGAGTTATTGTTGAAGGGGCATCTGAAGCCACTGACAGGGAGAACTCTGGCGCAGCTGTTATCTTCTGACCTGTGTTTGGGGTGAGGTTTTATTTTCACTTCCTCTGGTTCCTCTGCCTGTGGGCCTCTCTTCCCCTGCCCTCCCGCCCAGCTCGTGAGGAGAGAGTTTCCATCCTGGCTGGCGTAGGGCCAGGGTGTGTACGCGTAAAGGCAGCAGTCAAGAAAAGTCATCTTCTGTTCCCTTTCATCACATAAACATTGCTGCTTCCCAGCGCATGAGAACAGAACGGAGCAAGGCCTTCCACAGCTGTTAGGAGAGCCTGAGAATCAGATAGCGCGAGACCCAGCGCTAACCCCCTCAGTCTCCATTGAGCACAACAGCTTGCCCACTGAATTACTGCTCCCCCATCTGTCCCCCTCCAACTGCTCCAACTGTTTTGCAGTAAGGGAAGGGCAGGGAGGTTGCCACCCCAACATAATGCCATGACCCCACGGTTGAGACACCAGGCTTTTACAGGAACACACCATCCCTCGAATGCCACTAGCCACACACACCTGGGTCAGAATTTCCAAACTTAGGTGCCTAAATCGAGATCTGGGCACCTAAACAAAAAAGACCCGATTTCCAGAGGTGGCGATAACCCTCAGTTTCTGCTGAAGTCAATATTTTGATACTATGGCCACAGGCGCTATAGAAAAACCATTGATTGAATAGTGTGGTGCACAAATAGCCAATCACTAGCGACTAGGGTGAAACTGAACTCATTTGCACTTCCCTAGGCTCAAGGAACAGCATGTAGATGAACCCAGTTTGATCCCAGCTCTCATTTCCAGCTATATAGTTAGAAGTATTTATATATGCAAAACAAACAAGCAAAGAAACAAAAAATCCAACAAGCAAATCTCCATGTGTGCTGAACCAGTACCCGCTGACCCATTCACTCTCATTTTCAATGGGAAAAACATCCCCTCTCCCTGGATCCCACTACGGACAAAGTAGTGCCCATCTTGTACCTTCTGAGTTTGGCAGCATCTAGTGAATAACGAGGCTGGTTTATTTTTCAGTTCATCAGAGTTGTGTCACAATAGGCTGTCAAAGAGAGGAGGGAATGCCCAGCTCCTGCGTGTCATCACCTCCCCAAGGGCAGACTTTCAATCCTCTGAAACTGACAAGCTGGTTAATGACAAATCTTATTTCAACTTTCACTCTAACGCAAATGAGCCTCCTCAAGCCAGCAATTGGGATTCCGTCAAAAGCTGTAACAACCACTACCACCCGAAGTCCTTACGCTAAGAAAGGTTGTCCGGAAGAGCTGCTAGCCATGCCCAACTAGTTGAGAGCACCCCTCAGTGTCTGAATTAACCTGCCCCCACAACAGAATGAACTTGAAGAAACCTCCCAGCTGGATGGCCTCTCAACAGCCCTGGATTTCACAAAGGGTGGGATAAGGAGAGTGATCTCCTCCCAGTTGGGCCTCCATCTGGCAGGGTGATATTTTCCTTTTGTTCCACAAACATTCAGGAAAGACAGAAAGTGCCAACTGCTTCAAAAGTAAAACAGAGCCACACAAGCACATGGCAACATAGCCACAGGGAGCCAAAGAGGGTGTGACATCCTTCAGGTTATTGCAAAATACTCCGTGGGATCCCCCATATTTAATCAGCTGGCTTTCTGGCCCCCAAGTCAGACTGAAGTACTTCTTCGTTTGCAAGCTCTTTGGGACAGGAATTATGTCTGCCTCTATGTACAGTGTACAGTGCCTAGCACAACGAGGCTTCAGTTCTGATCTGTATAAATAAGTTGTGCCATCAAAGCCTGATGTTCAGAGTGCCTCACCCCCAGCTCCCATTGACTTCAGCTTGAGTGGAAGTGTTCAACACCTCCAAAAATCAGTGCCTTAAGTCATTGACCTTTATTCTTTATTGTTTTAATACCAAAGTTGTGGAATGACTAATGTGGCAGGCATGGTGGAAAGATAAAAAGGAAGCTAGCATCAGCCTCTGAGTCTCCCACTCCATCTCATGTTGCTGTAAGTTCTTCAGAGAAGGAACCATATGTTCCTTTACATATAGCACTGAGCATGTTGCCAACACTCAACAGACGATGCAACTGCCCCTCTTTTTTTAACAGAATAGTCAGCATCACACCCTGCCCTGTACAGCCTGGGTATCCCAGAGCACAATACAGGGCGGTGAGCTAGATAGTTGTAATGCCGCAGCTGTCAATAGAATCTGTTTAACTGAGACAGAGAATGTTGTTTGGGACACAGAGTTTATCCCTGACTGCACAAGCAATACCACGGGATCTTCAACAGCTACTGCAAATAGGCAGAAAGGATCTCGTTTTAAGATCTCAGTTTGAAGAAGGCCATCTCTAGTATGGATTTGTCAGCACTGAGTGCGCAGCCAAGGACCGGTGTGAGGCATCAAAAAGAGCTACCAGTTGAGCTATCAATCTGCAGCTTACTTTATTCCCTCTTTGGTCACTCCAGGGCTCTTTGTTCTCAATTCTTAATCTTCAGTTCCTCTAACAGCTCCCTGTTGTCTTGGGAATCTTTTGATTTCATCTCATTTAAACCCTTTCAGCTACTGAAAGACTAAACAATGATGATTAGGACCTACTGACACACTGAGGTTTCGTATAATTTTTAAAATTCATTATTGCCAAGACACAGATGTGGAAACCCAAATGATATAAATATGATGACAACTACGATTACAGTGAGAGGCTCTCAGTGTCAACGGAAAATATTCCACTCCGACACAGCTCAGCGCTGGTTTGACTCGGTGTTACTCACCTCCTGGGGGTTCAGAAATGCAGCCCACAAGCTTTATTAGAAAACGGTGCCAGAAGCATGTAGATCATTGTTCAGTAACGAAGCACAATCCATTCTCAGAAATTATCCCAGGACGATACACATCTGGATGAGAAGGTAACCACATGTTCCTGGGACCTTTGCATTCCTGCTGGAGCCCTCAGGATCCCCCTTCCATCTCTCCCCTACTCTCACAGCCACTTGTCACCCTGCAAAGTGTAACTAGGCTGGTGAGAGCCAGGCTGGGACCTTCTCCTTGTGTGCAGGCTACTGGTGTCAGGGAATGGACCCAGAGCTGCACCAGGCCATGCCACCTCCCTCCCAGCTGAGGTCTCGCGGTCTAGATGCCACTGTCTCAAGAGCCTAGCAACACCCCTGCTTTAGTGGCAAGAGCGGCTACAGAGCCACAAGTTACTAAGCTTTGCCCAGGGTCAAGTACGGCCTCTAGGTTCTGCCAACCTGACCAGCAATTAACCTGTGGTCTTGTGAAACGCCATGCAAGGTACTAACCACCAGGCCACCAAGCCAGGCCTATTTAGCATTTATGATTAGGAGGTAACAGAAGTCTGTACTCTGTTCCTTTGAGCTACAAGTACTGGTGGGAAGATGCTGCTTCCAGCTATCAGACTCAGGTACTATGGTGCTGAGCACAGTATAAATGCTTAGATTCTATTAAGGTTCTTGAATAGCACCCCTCCCTGTGGCATCTGGGCACCCCACAGCTTAGATGAACAGACAGAACCAGAAGCCCTGGGTCTGACGGGCCGCGCCACCTCACAAAGTTTGCCCCTCATAGAGCATTTTATAACATAAGAACAGACGATCAAAGATAACTTCCAATTCTCCCCCACTTGCCTCCCAGCTGTTGTTCCCACTGAGCCCTATGACTAATTAAGTAATGTTCATTATCTAAAGACACTATGACACAGAGGCGATTTGAGCCTCTCTTTTAAAGTCAAGTGAGTTTTCTCAGGGTCACCATCAAGGGTAGAAGCCAGATGCCATGTTTACTGAGCCGCTTCATGTAGTTATAACTTTATAGTTAGTCTTTAAGGTGCCACAGGACTTTGTTACTTCATGTAGTTAGTGCTGATAGCTCCATCTACAGTCAATTAAATAAGAACATTTCAAGCAATCCAAGAAATGAAAAGCCAATCAAATGAAAAATTACAAGTGAAATCCTGACCCCAGGAAGTAATTTTGCCATTGACTTCAATGGGGCCAGGATTCCATCCTAAGAATGAGCTCATTGAGCATTTTATTGTGGTCATTGTGTTATTTTTTACAGTCAGGTTAGTGCTAGACAAAGGCGCAGGATTGAAAGCACCAAAAAGTGAAGTTCCCTGTTTAGTAGCCAAAGACCATTGATAGCCGCCAAGCAAGCTCCCCCATGTTGCACCACCCATTCCCTTCAGCCCTAAAATAGGGCCAGCCTCTAGGGGTCAGGAATTAAACTCGTTATATGCCCATGTCTATTCAATCTTCTATGCCTGTGCCAAATGCCAGTTCAGTGGTGGGTTTTGTGACTAGACACTAGTCCACTGGGAACTGAACTTATTTCACTAGTCCACTGGCAACTTATTTCACATAGGTCTCACTGAGCATTAATGAAACAGCTACTGTTGAGAGTCACTGCTTATCTGGGTTACATTCAAAGCAGTGACCTACCGGTACATGTGACTGGTTTTAGACCTCAATATTTTTTTGAACTTTGCCTTTGTTAAAAAAAAGGCTGGATTAAAGCATACTACAGACTGGACATACAGACTGGACAGAACTAAGGAACTGACATTAACTGGGACTTGGTTCATTTCATTCCAGCTGAACCATCCGGCACTGGCCTCTGTCAGAAGCCAGGATACTGAGCTAGATGGATCACTGGTCTGACCTAATATGGCTGTTCTTATGAGGGAATATGCTTACCACCTTTGTTTTCTGAAGCAAATATTTAGACCCCCCCAAAAACTGAGCAGACAAAAATTTCCTCTGAGTTTTTTGCATTTCCCTTCCCTGGGCTGATACACAAAACCAGTTTGCACGTTGCTGCTTTCTCAAGTCCCTGAGCTTTATCCCTTTAAATCATACCTTTATCTAAAATCTCCAGCCACAAGAAAGCTAAAGTCCTATTGTCTCTTTCCCGAAATTAAAACGGCAGAAATTAAAACAACTTTTCCTTGTATTAAGAACAAAAAAACCAACCATGTTGCTTCCTTGCAAAGAGTTTGCTTTGACTCTGGAATGGGTCAAAAAGCAGCAGGGTGAAGATCAGCCATTATCACAACACACAGCCCAGCAACTTTCCCCCCTTTCTTTTCTATTTATTACTGCTTTCCCCCCTATAATTTAGAGGAAAAATGTGCCTGTCAGTTTTTCCACTTGGGAGTGTGCTGCTGGAAATGTAAAACATCAGAAAGGCAATGGAATACTTACAATTTCTCCATCCAAGTGAGACTAACTGTCGTTGAGCTGGGGAAATTGTTTTCATTATTATTATTTACTTCTCCATTCCCAGGAATTCTAATGATGGTCTGTTATGAAGGAGAGCGTGCTTTTGAAGTGTGATGGGAAAGACAGCAACATTACACAATCTTTTCATCCAACACCCTTCTCACTGCCCCCGCCCCCAAGCGGTTTGGATATTTTGTTTTGCTTTCAACCTGGGCTTTCAAAATGATGCAGGGAACAGTCTGTTCCTCTTTGCTGCAGTACCAATTCTTTAAAAATTGATAAGTATGTTGAAATGTTTGGGAGACTTTCCCCCCTTCATTCACACAAACACCCAGTCGCTGAAACTGACGGACTTCCACTGAGGTTGCTCCTGATTTACATAGGCGCAAACAAGCAGAGAATCAGGCTCGCAGACCTTCGCTCCCTTCCAAAATTAATCATCTTTCCTCAAGGCCTCCACCCCATTCCTGCAGTGCAGTGTGTGAAATCAGTCAGCTCTCTAGATAGCTGCGCTTTCCAGCTAATTAATTCTTTGGACTGGAGGCAGGGGGGATCTTTAACCATTTATGTTTCATTGCTGGGAAAAAATAAATAAACCAAGAGGCAAATGCAAATACTTCTCCCAGCCAAATCAAAGGGTAGACGTAGAGACGTGGATGTGTACGTGCATAGATCATTAGCCTAATGTTACAATGACATTAAACAGCTCCAGCCCCCGCTAGAACGAGCCTCCATCTGGCTCCTTAAAACAATAAATGATCCCTAAAAAGGAAAGAAAAACCCTCCTGTGTAAGTCTGCGGCACGATCTACATTCTTGGGAGCCCTGCACGGCAGCTATAGGTGGAAAAGAGAGTGGGGGGGGGGACTGCTTTACTCTTTGTATTACTTAACCCCCACCCCACCCCACCCCTAAAACTACCTGTGAGCAAGACTCTGGGCTCTGCCTGCTGACCCTTTTAGTTAGCCTGTTGCATTTTCTCCCTTAAAAAAAAAAAAAAAAAGCACCACCATCTGTTTTGTCAATGACCAATTGGAGCTAATTACAGTATTCCCTCCTCCCCACCCCCTGATCGATGCAGCTGCTTTGACAAGTTTGTTCCAAAGCTCCAACGCCAGGCACAGAATGGATCCCCCGCCTGCTCCCCCTCTCTCCCACCACCCTCTCCACACACCAGGCCCTTCTTCCCCATCTCCTCTCTTTCCCCTTCCCCACCCCAATGCCTAATTTCAGAGGAGTTTTGACACTGGCATCCCCAGCCCTACCTTTCTCATTGGCAGGAGCTGGGCTGCAGCTCGCTTATCTTCAGTTCTCATTTTGGGGAACTCCAGTTCCAGCCTGGCAGCAGCAGCAGCAGCAACATCTGGTTGCATGGCTCCCTGGCTCGCCCCCTCTTTTGTTAGCAGAGTTCCTTACAATCCACTCTAAAGGATTTTTCCTTTCGCTCGAAAGCCCCACGTTCCCGCTCCATACAGATCAGTTTCCATTCTCAACCATTCCCCAGTCACAAGCCGGAGAGCGGTTTCTTGCCCAGAGCTTTTTCCTGCCCCTGTTGGCTTTCGTGGAGTTTATTTCCCCTAGATTATTCTGTTACTTTCCCCTTCTTTCCTGATTTTGTGACTATCTCTTCAAGCTCATGACGTTAAATCCACCCCTTCCCCCTCCTGGGTCTTTCTTCCCACCCTTCCCTAGCCTGACCCATCCTGACTCCTTTCCAGTGAGCTAATCTGCAGCTGGCTGAAGAACAGGCCCCATTACCATGGAAACCCATGTCCCTGAATACTTGACTGACTTGGGGAAACTACAGTAAACAGGACCTTCTGCTGGACACTTTTCTTTTTGGAGGGGGGAGTGTGGGGGGTGCATTAACTCCTTCAGTGCTGCTGACTTTTAAAATACTTTCTCCCCTCCGTGAACTGGCCCCTCAAGTCCCAGCAGCTTTCAAGCTCATCAAAAGCTCCCCAGGAAAACAGACCCCCTCCTTTACAGATCTAAAGGGTAACCCTTATAAAATCAATATCAGTTGGTGCTTGGTTGCCTTTTCTCCAAGGACCTCAAGGCAATTTATAAACAAATAGCACTGCTCTGCCAGCCTCCTGGACATGGGGGAGTTCTGTCCAGCACGGTATGGCAGATTTGGGCCCCCAGATTCCCACCAGCATTTTAGGGCACCGTTCTCCAAAACATTACAGCTCACACTGATGTCACTGCAGCGTGGCAGATCACTGCATCCAGTTAGCATTTGATTCTTTTTGGTAGGGGGAGTGCAGATTTTGTAGGCTATCAGGAGCATGCTGCACGTGAGAAGTAAAAGTGGTCTTACCATTATCTAGGGCTCCCCATCCTTAAAGGTTCCCTTGAGAAACACACTGA
Organism: Sternotherus odoratus; assembly: GCA_032164245.1. Classification (NCBI taxonomy): domain Eukaryota; kingdom Metazoa; phylum Chordata; order Testudines; family Kinosternidae; genus Sternotherus; species Sternotherus odoratus. The sequence goes on from JAVMKO010000001.1 coordinate 89,217,500, forward strand.
TAGGCAAAAAGGAATCACGCTGCTGAAACACAGCCTCTTCTGGCTCAGAAAGGTGTGAATGTTCATCACTGCACAGGCAGTGTTTGGGACAGGAAGTACCCAGGATATCACACCCCAAGCATACAAAACATATAAGGCCTCAACAATCATGAGACTGTCTTAAAAACCAGTAATAAAGAAGTGAGAAGTAATAAAATAATACTAAACTGAAGGGTCTTTTAATTTGTCTCCTGGTTTCGGAATCTTTAGGATCCACTTGGGTCACATTTCCAAGGTTGTCTCTGCAACCATGAAACTTCCTTTTGGGAGAACTGGAAGCTGAGAATCTCATGAGATAACCGGACTCCAGAAGCTGGGACTTTAGGAAAAAACACCAAACATTGGAAGACTTGCAATAAAATCACAAGAGGCGGAAACCATTTGGTGCTGCTTAAGAAATGTAGGGAGACAGTATGTACTAATCAAAGGCTGAAAGGGGGAGAAGAAAGGTTAAGTGACTTTCCAAGGGTTGCATAGCAGATCAGTGGCAGAGCCAGGAACTGAACTCGGCTCTCTCAAAACCCTGTCTGGTACTTTAACTACTGGACCCTGGTGCCTCCCTGGCTGTTTGAAAGTTATCTCTGTCTTTCTGTGGGAGACACAGTAATGAAGAGATTTACTGGCCTACTTCTGCTTCCCATTCAGGAACATTTCTCCCATTTCCCCCTCTTGCTCTTTTTCAAATGCTACCATATTGGCCAAGGGGACCAAGAGGGGCAGAGAGGCAACACTTTCCCTGCTCAGGAAGAGACACAGTAGAGAAGAAAGCTGCAAGTCAGCATTTGCCCACGAAAGTGCGCTAGTCTCCCTGACGTTTTGCTGTTGCCGGGGGGAACCTGCCACTCCAGCCTTCAGGTGCGTCACTGAAAACAGTTAGTTACTAAAATCTCACTCCTGCAAAATGATTGACATGGCAGACCTGCATGGGCTCCAGACAAGTCCATGAGACTCTGCAGGAGGACAGGATTGTGCCTGTATGGATCAGATTGCAGGATAAGGGCCAAAACAGTTAAGGAGAAAACTGGAGGGGGAAAGTGAGGGCATTTTTACTAAGGCTTTGTCTACAGAGCTGTGTCGACAAAAGAATGCAAGTCACAGGCATGTTTACCCTCAGCGGTGAGATCTCTGCTACAATGACCCTTCCTGTGGAAAAGAATTTTAGAATTTTTTTCCCCTAGTAGTTCTTCCTCCCCCCTCCCCCCCCCCCGTAGAGCGGTCCCCCACCTTTGCCAACACTCACCATGCTTCAGGTGTTCGCAGAGGTGTGTGCTTGCCAAGGGTCAGTGAGAAAGCGATTGGTATGCTACCAGAGATGTATTTTGCTGAAATGTTTAAATGCTGTGTGTGTGAACTTGACAATCAGGCTTCTGTGCATTGTTCCTTGTGCTTCGGCAGATGTAGCCTTGGGGAATACCTCACACACACCGGCCCAGCATCTCCACCAAATAAGAAAACGCCTAAGAGCAAAGAAGATGTGTTCCAGGAGGTACTGCACAGCTCCAGTGCAGGGAAAAGGGAACACAAGAAGTGGAGGGAAGCCGAAAGGCAGGACATAAAAGAAAATCAAGAATTTAGCAAGGGCACTATTGAGTGGATGATTAAAATAATGGAGGAGCAAATGCAGATACTGAAGTTCTTAATAATGCTGAAGATTGAGCAGATGCATGCCTGCCCTCTCCTGCAGCACTTTCAGAAATCTTTTCCGCGCCGCCCAACACTCCTCCCACACAATCCTTTCTGCTTTCCGGAACTTCTCGGTTTCCCCTTCACTCCACCACCTCAGACAATTTTCACAATGATAGCTGGGCCTCACACAGCTCTGAAAGTCTGCCCTTCCCTGATACCACCTTTCCCACCAAGCATCTTTGTGTGTGTGTGAGAGAGAGAGAGAGAGAGAGTTGTTTCTTGTGAAATAAAAGCAAAGTTTTTGAACGGTAACTCATATTTATTTTTTTCCTACAAATTGACATAGTAGGCACCACCAATACCTACACAGGTAGTTAAATGATTTGCTTACTGAAATATAAGGCCTCAAATTGCTTCCTAAGAAAACTACATATAATGTAACATTGCAACACCAATCACAGAGATATACATTACTGGTTCTTGTTTTCAAAGTGTTGCCTCAAAGCATACCTGATTGAAATTGCCTCCCTCTGGGCCCCTCTGATAGCCCTGGTATCTGGCTGCTCAAAATCAGCAACCAAGCAGTCCACCTCAACATTCCACCCCTGAGCAAACCTTTCACCCTTAGCTTCACAGAGATTATGCAACACACAACACACAGCTATGACAGTGGGAATATTATCCTAATTGAGATATAACCTGCCAGCCATAAAGGGATCGCCAGCGCACCTTTAATCTGTCAAAGGCATATTCCATGGTTATCTGGCACCTATTCAGCCTGTTGTTGAACTGCTCCTTACTGCTGTTCAGGTATTGTGTAAGGTTTCATAAGCCATGGCTGTAAGGGGTATGCTGGGTCTCCCAGGTGTTTTTCTTAAAGACCCCAACTGCTGGAATCAGGTTGTTACCTGAGATGCTTATCTTTTATTTTTTAAAGCAAGTTTCTACTTCTCATGATTGCAGAGAAAAGCTTGAAAACATGACGCCTAAACCCTTCAGCACAAGGAGGCAAATAAAAAGAACCCAAGAGTTATTATTTTAAAACCATGATTTTTATGCTAATAAATGACTTCTTTTGAGGACCTGACTCAAGATTGTTGAATGCTCGGGGTTGGCAATACTGAGATAGGGCATGATGAGAGAGGTGGTTTCTAAATAGCTAAAATTCAGACCATAAAGTACTTGAACTGCACCTGGGACATAACTCGAAGACTTTGCAGATTCAGGATCGGGAGCGTAACATGCACCATACAAAACATGCTCCTAAGTAAGGGCAAGTCTACTCTACAAAATTAAGTTAACCTAAGTTAGGTCACCGTATAGCCACTGCAGTAATTACTGCAGCACTTCATGACCACACTGCGTCTCCTTTGTCGGGGATGCATGGCCTCAACTGTGTAGGGCATTGTAGGGCACTGTCAGCTGAAGCTCACTGGACCCGCACAGGGCTCACAGCTGAAGCCACTGCCCTCTCCTGCCCGGGGCCGACAGCTGTTAGCAGCAGTGGAGTTTTTAGGCTGGTGTAGTGGGTGACTTACATCAGCAGGAACAACGTTGTAACATAGACTATTACAGAGTTAGGTCAATGTAGGGTGCCTTATGTCTCAACCTAACTCTATAGTGTAGACCAGGCCTAAAAGGCAGCTGCATTCTGTACTGAATGAAGTCTTCAGGTGTCACTCCTTGTGGTGCGTACTGCAGTGACCCAATCTAAGGGTGACAGAGACACCGATACATGCGGCACAGGCTGCACCAAGGAAGAAAGGTCACAATCTCTTTATGAGAGGGAAAGATAAACAAACCCACTGCTGCTGTTTGACCATCAGAAAGCAGTCAGCAGTCCGACAGGACCCTACTTAATTGCACATTCTTTCTTTCTGTCTATTCATTTCTTTCTGTCTATTGACAGTATGTGCCTCTTCAGGGCAGTTTCCCCTATCAGTGCATATGGGCTCCAGTTTCAGTTGGGCCCTTAAGACACTGCTGTCAGGATTGCCTCCCCACTCTGAACTCTAGGGTAAAGATGTGGGGACCCGCATGAAAAAAAGAAATAACCCCCCAAGCTTATTTTACCAGTGTAGGTTAAAACTTTTCCCCAGAACACAAACTTCTCCAGTGTCTGGACTTGATACCAGCTGCCACCACCAACTTAAGTCAACAAAACAATGGGTTTGGGTAAATTGGAACCCCCCTTTAGCACCCCCCCAAATCTCTTCCCTTTACCTGGGAGAGGCTTGAGAACATAAAGGGAAAAAACTCCTCACTTTCTGTGAGATTTGCCCGATCCAAACCAGGATCCATCCAATGGAAACAAGCAGTCAGAGTCTTAAAAGAAAGATTTTAATTAAAGAAAAAAAAGAAGGAATGTACAGAAATCAATAGAAAAAAAACACTTGCATCACACACCCCCTCCTTAGGAATTCTTCCTCTGCTAAAGCTTAACAGTAGAAGGAACACCGTGGATCAATTATCAAGTGACACAATTCAAGCATACAATTCACTTATTGCTGAACTTGACTTGTTAGAAGATTATAGATAGGTAGAGTAAAAGACACAGGTGTGGTTCATCCCATAGCCGGAGAGAACAGAGAGAGAGATAAACCAAAACTAAAACTCTCTTTGTCTCCGAGGTTGATTAGCATCTCCGGTTCATCATCTCCTCTCAGGTTACCTTCAGGTTAACCCTTTACAGGTAAAAAGTAATTCTAGGCTACTTTATACTTATGACAACTGCTGTAATACAAAACCCAATAACAAGAAAAGGGCAGAATTTTACCTTGCAAAGGAAATTTGTGATGTTGTATTACACCACTGTGGCTTGGGCTCTGGTTGCTACAGTTTCAAGCTTAGCAGACTGGAATTGCCTCTGGTGCTTTTCTGAAATGTGGAGGCTCTGGGAACACATGAAGTCGAAGGATAATGACCACAGGCACAATTGCAAGTACAAAGTCGTATCTGTACTGCCAGTGTTATTAAAGCAACAAGTAAAGTTACAATTCCCCATGCCCATGGAAATCCTATAAAAACCTATGCAATAATTATAACTGGAGTCATGCTCACAGCCACAACAATATTTTAGGGTCCATTGGACCGCTCAATAGACAATCATCGCTAGAGGGATAGTTCCTGCTGGGGTTTCCTGTGGGGTTGTCTCTTGGGTCTTCCCAAACCATGGAACCCTCTTTTATATTGTACCACACCTACCACCTTATGTATATGCATGAAAGTGTCAGCCCTCTTTTCCTTCTGTGTACTTCCACACCCACACAAATATTGGTTGCCCTATTTTTCTTAGGTTGTTCGTACAACAGTTCCTATTATTCTCATTAGCATTTACACCTGACATGTATCCTGTAGTCAAGACTGACCTTCAAAGATGTTACAATCAGATGTCTCATGGTCACTTTTGGGCAATACATTGCAGTCTATCACAGTCACCTATTGGCACGTTTTAACAGTCACCTTGTGACCTTATGGGCATAGGGTTATGTCTAGGTCACTTCTTCCTGTTACGCATTCTTAAGCCTATGGCCTAGGATGGCTTAGCTAAAATCGTACATCTCTCAGCCTGCAGGTCCTGCATTCCAGCCATGCTTTACTTGTATACCTAACACATGCTCATCACTCCTCCTAAATACTTGTCAGTCCTATACTTCTGTAAGCCTGCAATTTAAATCCATTTAGCAAACATTGATTATATATGAAATAGCATTGAAATTGAGCATAACATCACATAATACAATAATAAATAGATGATCAAATGAACTAATTGGCTATGAGTCTGAGGATCTCAAAGCACATTACACACTTAGGTCTCTGTCCTGCTAACATTTACACATGTGACTATGAGTTCAGTGGGACTAAGCATGTGTACAGTTACAGTTTTGTCCTTTGCTCTTTGCACAACAAAAACAACATGAAGAAAACATTCAGGCACCGTTAACTCCCAGATAACTCTGTTTACTAAACAGCTGATTAGTTTTGCTAAAAAACTGGCAGCTTCTAAAACATAACACATGCAGTAAATGCCAATAGACGGCTCACAAATGATTTGAAGGGATAGTGTATTCCTATACACTAGTTACTCACACACATGCTTGTAAGAGCAGGCCCTTAACTAGTCCCCACAACACTCCTATGGCACAAGTATTATTTCCCCGCCACTTTAGAGATAGGGAACAAACACAGAGGGGGAAATTCTGGCCGTAGGTCAGTTGGAGCTTTGCCATTGGCTTTAATAGAGCCTGGATTGCAAGCGACTTGGCCAAAGCCCCGCTGCAAATCTGTGGCAGAGCCAGGAAAAGAATCCAGCTTCCCTGACTGTCCCAGCCAGTCCTGGGCTCTACTCAAGCCCATACTTTTGTGCCCCCTGCCTCTGGCTTTGTAGTAGGAACTTAATGATTTGTATGTGGCCGAACAAAACGCTGCTTATTTGGAAAATGTTAATAAATGAACCAACAGAACTCTCCGTGCAGAATCCCTGCATCTTTCCCTGGAGGGCCAACTGGCAACCCTAAGGAGCTGTTAGAGGCTGAACATCAGCAATGCAGAGAGTGCCATCTAGCAGTAATAACGTACAACTACAACAGAAGAGGCAGAAACATCTGGACCCTGAGGACGGAAGGATGTCCACCGCAGCACTGATATAGGGCATTCTGCTCGCGAGCGGCTTCCTCCAACCAGCCCAAACCTGGTGTTAAGAGGGGTCAGTAAATGTACCATTAAACTAGGAGGCTGGGCCTACTGCGATTAATGAAGGAGAACAATGGACGGAGAGAAGGATTCCTACAGGGTCCCTAAACTGGAATGTGCAAAGCAAAGGTTGTATTTCCCTCCCCACACACTCTCAGAGGGTCTCTTAGGATTCCCCTTGCTCTCCCCTATCTCCAGAAGATCACACCTAGCAGTGAGATACTCTCTGAGCTGAAGAAAACGAGGAATACTTGTGGAACCTTAGAAACTTTTTAAGGAGTTTAAGGTCCACTGAAATTTAAGGTCCACTGGATGTTTAAGGACCCTTGACATGACAGTCCAGTGGACATGACAGTCCACTGGATGTTTAAGGACCCTTGACATGACAGTCCTTTCACACTGTCATGTCAAGGGTAGTGGGTGAAGAGAAGTTTAAGTCCAACAGAAGATGGTATAACAGTAACACAGTCCAGTGGCTGGAAGATGAAGCTAGACAAATTCAGACTGGAAGGAAGATGTTGATTTTTAAGCCGGAGAGTAATTCTCCATTGGAACAATGGGGAAGGATTAGAACTGACTGAATAATTGATTTTGGTTTAAAGGGGAACTGAAAAATAAAATTTAAAAAATGGGTCTATTTGAAATAGACTGAGTTTTGCCCAGTCTTTCAGTACAGAAATAAAAATAATTTGAGGGGGGGTTGAACAAAATGTTTCAAATGACGTTTTCAAAATGAACTGTCAATGTGAAACAAAAGATGGAAATGATTCCTTTCAAAAACATCAAAACATGTTGACGTTTCCTCATTTTTTTCACCCACAGCTATTCACCAAATTCAACCTGAATTTGAAAATAGTTTCAGTGTTCTAAAAAAAAAAGAAGCCTTTTTCAACTAATTTACTATTTGCTGGGGGGAGGGGGAGAGCCCAGATCTGGTGAGGATTAATTCATGTTTGTAAGGTCCACTGAAATTCTAACACAACATACCGAGAAAGCAGTAACTCAATAGTGGCTGGGCCACAGAACAAGGGACCTGCTCCTGAAGCTCTGGGGTTTGGGAGCTGAGGGAAGAAGGTTTCTCCTCTAGTCTCTGCAGTTCCATGTGGGATTTATTTGGCAGTGTGTCTGCTGTCCAGGGCTGGCGACAGGGGGGGGGGGATAAGGGGGACAACTGTACCGGGCCCCGGCCTTCAGGGGGGCCCCCTGAAGTCCGGGGCGGGCCCGGTACACAGCTGTACCCCCTTGTCGCCAGCGCTCGTCAGCCCCCTCCACCGGCCCCCAGCAGCCTCCCCCGCCCCCCTCTGCTTCTCCCGGCCGGGCCACGTGGAGCCCCAGCGCGCAGCGGCTCTGCGCCCCCAGAGGGGGAGAGCGCATGCGGGGGGAGAGGGGCGTGTCCTGCCTCTGGCTGGGGCGGGGGCTGCCGGGCTCCCTCCTCCCCGCCCAGCAGCATTAGCGGGCGCCAGGGAGCAAGCTGGTCACGCTGGCGGGGGGCACTGTGCCCCTTGCGCGGTCAGAACAGGGCTGGGGGGGCCCTGTGGGCGGCGGGAGACCGGCGGGGGGGCCCTGCGGGGGGGGGCGCGGGCGGCGGGAGACCGGAGGGGGGGCCCACAAACGATCAGCGTATGGGGCCCCAAAATTTCTGTTGCCGGCCCTGCTGCTGTCCACAACTCCTGGATTTGCAATTTTAAGTGTGCTGAGCACAGTTCTCACTCATGTCAGTGGATGTTTTGGCTGGTGGCTAGCACCTCTAAAAACCGAGACACTTCTATTTAGGTCCCTAAATATGGATGGAGGTACCTAACTTCAGGCACTCACGTCTGAAAATGTTGGCCTTTCCTTTCCATTGGTAAGGCAGAGAAACCCCAGACCCGCTCCCTGTGGTTAATGGGGTGTCAGGGGCAAGAGATTAAAAGCAAACAAATGAATCAGAAATGGGCCTGGAGACCACCAAGTTCAGATCCACACCAGATTCCCAATTCCCTCCAAGTGCGGGTGGGAGAGAAGAGCATTGTTTGAGTGGATTTGGTTCCAGACCACAGTGAGCAGAGAGAAACCGTTTGCAGGGCTGTAATATTACAGAGCTAAGTCAATATGCAGTTTTTTGATGGTATGAGAGTAGCTGAGATTCCAAACATTTTCCTGGAGAATTCCCCCAAAGGCTCAGTACAGCCCAGCTCTCCAATATTGAAAAAGGACATACAGTAAAACCTCCATTTAATGGACTAATTCGGGCGAGGGGGTGTCTGTTAAATGAAAAAGTCCGTTATTTAATAATAATAAAAAAAACCGAGCTGTCGGAGCAGCAGCCCGACCGCCACAGGGTCGGGGCGGCAGCTCTGCAGCCCGCCCGCTGCTGGGACCCGGGCGGGAGCCGGCAGCCAGCCCGCCCGCTGCCTGGACCTGGGCGGGAGCCGGTAGCCAGCCCGCCCGCTGCCTGGACCCGGGCGGCGGGCGGGAGCCGGCAGCCAGCCCGCGACAAATGGATTTCGGATGCATCAGACTTGCTTAGAAATTTTGTCCGTTGCATCCGAAGTCCGTTAAATTGAGGTCCGTTAAATCGAGGGTTTACTGTATTGTCCTGTACTTTACCAACCACCGAGACATACAACTCGTGGTTTTCTTCACATCATTTCTTTTTCAATGCCTGGACCTTTTCCTAAATTTATTTAAACACAACCCGAGACTCTTTCCTACATGAAACCAAAGGCGTTTACACCAAAATGTGGAATCACTTGCTCCTGAGAGAAAACAGATTGGTGGATTCTCTGTAACGTGAAGTCTTTATATCATGATTTGCAGACTTCAGTAACTCAGAGGTTAAGGGTCTATTACAGGAGTGAGTGAGTGAGGTTCTGTGGCCTGCGTTGTGCAGGAGGTCCAACTAGATGATCATGACGGTCCCTTCTGATCTTAGTTAATGAGTCCCTGTCCTGCTTTTATCTGAGCTACCCGTCTGCTTACCTGAAACACAGCAAGTACTCCTGCACTTGTTACAGTCATTCCAGAGCACCCCCTACCATCTTTCTCTCTCTCTCTCTCTCTCTCTCTCTCTCTCTCTCTCTCTCTCTCTCTCTCACACACACACACACACACACACACACACACACACACACACACACACACACACACACACACACACTTCCAGGTCTCTCCCTCTCTTTCAGTATTCTCAGAACCAAATTAATTAATAATCACAGTGTCTGTAATCACTCCAATCTATACTACATTAGAGATTCCAACCGTGTGATATTTCAGCTTCTTTATGAGGGTGGTGACTTTTTGTTGAAATAAACATTAGATGATTTTAGCTTTTCTACCCACATGAAAAACCTTGAGCTGTTGTGATCAGAGCTATAAATACACAATACATTAATTTGTCGTTTAAAAGATCTAAATACCCTGGTCACATCTTCCACCGACCTATTGCCAGTAATAATTCAGAATTTGATGAACAAGATGTCTCACCATATTCCCATGTATTATAAAGCTAGAGGCATGTTATCAATTCCTGGTTTGTTGATCAAAAAAACTGTTTCTTTCCTCGATCAACTAACTCTTTTATACTTGGGCGCTGCAAAGAATAAATTCATGTTGAGTAGAGGTAGGTGAAACTTTTCAACTGAAACTTTTTTTCAGTGAGAAATACAGATTTGACAACGCCCAAGATATTTTTTTTACAAATTCAAGCTGATTTTGCTGAATCGTTTGTTGTGAAAAAAAATTCAGGAAAAAAATGACATTTTGTTTTGAGATTTTTTAAAAATGAAACAGTTCAATTTTTGGTTTGAAATGATTTCAACATTTTCTTTAGTTTTGTTTTTAAAAAATAAAAAGGTTTAAAATGTCTGAACAAAATGTTTTCTTCAACCCAAAATTATTATTTTCCTTTTCAATGACCAAAAATTTTCTAAAATTTTTGTTTTCAGTTCTAACCTCAAACTTTCCCCCAGAATTTTCAAAATTGCAAATGAACTAAAAAATCTGTAATTTGCCCCTCACTCAAATGTAGTTTCTCCCCCCCCCCCCGGAAAAAGGAGCTTCTGTTCTTTTACATACTCTCCCTCTAGTAACAAGATAAAAACAAATAATAGAAATATCCCAAAAGTTAAAACAAGATTAAAGAACAAAATAAATATCCAACACAGAAGTCCCAGAGCAGAGAATTAAAACCAAAATCTTAAGACTTAGACTCAAAATCAGCTTAAAATATCATTTTTCTGCTACTAGAAGGAAATGCTGGGAAAAGACATAACAGTTTTTGCCTGCAAACAGCATTACTCTGACAGATGAGATGCCTCTCTATCCCAAACTGTCTGAGCAGTGGAAAGGGACTAATTTCCCCCTGCCAGCGGCTCCATCCAGTTAACAGGGGATGGAAAATGTAATTTACCGGGAAATAGAACACCTTAGGCGGACTCTCCAAACAGCGACGGATCAGAACAAAAGCATCATTTTAAATACTTCAGGGACTGACTCCGTTGTACATTACATAGGTTAATTGAGACCTGGCCAGGAAAATTAGGACCAAGATATATTGATATTTATAGGGTGACCAGATGTCCCGATCTTATAGGGACAGTTACCCCTCCCCCCGTCCCAATTTTTCACATTTGCTATCTGGTCACCCTAATGGATAATGTAGGACCATAAAAGCGTGTAACGACTACAAGATGACCCCAGTAATAAACAATACAATGGAGAGCAGGGCGGGGGATACTCATGTAGGGCCAGCCTATGACTAAACAGACTATGTTCTAAATTAATACCTGTCCTGACTAGATCGCATTTACTGCCAGCAAAGGAGGGATCGAGCGGGCTGGTGAAAGGATAACAGGGCCCGCTGGAAGGTACTAGCCAGTAAAATACACCCTGCTATAAAAACTTGCGAAGCACCCACGCGGGTTGGTACCCGCGAGCCCCCGAGGGGAACGTCCTCTCTGCAAGAACCATCTGCACAGCAGGGACGGGCTTCCCCAGCGCTTTGCGCAGCAGCGCCAGTCGCTGTCTCTTTAAGGGGCGGGGCCGTGGTTGCCCACGGAAGTCCGCGGGCGTGGAACGTTGTGTATCAGGTTCGCGTCCCCCCGCGTTCCGCGGAGGGAGACTGGAAGGGATCGGCCCGCCCCGGGGGGCTCTGCCGCGCCCGCCAGCCCCCAGATGGGTCGGTTCCACGGCTGGGAATCGCCGCTGTTCATCCCCCGGCTGTGCCTGCTGCTCCCCGGAGGGGAAGCGGAGAATGAATGAAACGGACTCGCTGGAGGCAGGGAAACGAGCGAGATGGGGAAGGTGAAGGGGAGAGAGATTTGGCTGTGACCGGAGTGCAGAGGCTCGCCTCTAGCAGAGCCTGGCTGTGGCCCTCTGCTGCCAGGCCTTGCCTGTAGGAGGTTGCGCTCCTACGTAAGAGCGGACACTGTTGTCCTGATTCTCGGTGAGGGAGGGGGGACTTTACTCACCCATGGAGGGGAGCAAATCAGCCCCAAACCCACCCAGCCTTTGATCCCAAATCAGCGCAGGTGCAGACTCGCCGCCGCCGCTGTTGTTGTTTTTGTGGGGTTTTTTGCACTTTGGTGTAACAAACAAAACCGAACGTTGTAAATCCAGCTTTTGAGCATCACCTCGGGTATTATTCTCCAGGTTTTCACCAGCACTGATGCAAAACAACAAATGACAATTGTTTGATGTGGCTGCTGTTATTCTCCATCTGGGCTGCACTCACCAATAGATAAGCAACTTTCTCTGTCATTTTTGACCTCCAGGATTATGATTGCCTGGGGCTGCGCGGCTAGGCTTCACCTTTTCAGTTTAAGGCCCCTCAATGTACGGAAAAACCTGGTTTGGATAAGATGGGGTAAGAAACCTGGCAACTCCCCATCTAGTGATAAACACAGCTTGATCAAAACTCAAGCCTTGGCTAAGACCACCTTAGTGTGCTGGGGGATCACAAAGGTGCCTGTTGTGAGATGCGAGAAAGTATCAAACCGATGTGCATCCTTATTCCCTGAACCTGCCAAAGACAAACAACCTTCAGCTGGATTTTTCTGGCGTCTTGGCTTTGCCCTTCGCCTGGGACTCCGGGCTTGTGTTCTCTTGTTGAAGTTTGGCCCTTTGCTTCTGCTTTATCCCATGACCTACCTGTCTTCAGGCTTTGCGGCCCTCTGGCTCCATCTTCTGCTCAAGGCCACGGAGTCCTCGGGTCCCACTTATATCAAGCTGGGCCAGTGGGCGTGCACCAGGAGAGATCTCTTCTCTGAAGAGTTCTGCACCAAGTTCTCTAAGCTTCATGTCAAGGTGACCCCTCATCCCTGGGGTTACACCAAACGCTTCCTCAGGAGAGCATTTGGGGAAGACTGGAAGAGAGTCCTCAAGTTTAAAAGCAAGGAACCCATTGGCTCAGGTTGTGTGGCCCAGGTATATAAAGCTTATGCTGATGCCACTACTATTGATGACCCCCAGTTCGAGGAGCTAGTGAAGAACTCTGAAACAGAATCTGCTTTTGAAGCCTGGGAGGTGTCTGGGCTTCGGGGACTCTTCAGGTGGCCCTGGAAAGGGAAGGCTGGAGAGGAAGAACGTTTCGATGATGGTATTAATAGAAATGCTACCTCTGCGGAGCAAATGTCTGGATCTCAGCTAACGACAGACACCCCATCTGTTGACAGTGCAGATGAGACGGACCATCTTATTCCAGTAGCCGTTAAAGTAAGTCATATCTATTGTTGGCGGATGACTAGAATTAGAGATTGCTGAGTGAATCTAATGGAGAGTTGAGTTCTCATGGAAAAATTAATAGATGTGGCTAGGGCTAAATGCAGTGCAGGAGTGGTGCTGCTTAACTCTTCTGCCCAGGCAGTTTTCCCAGTACTCTTCAGTTCCAGCCTGTGGTACTGCATGCCACAAAATGCTACTAATGCTCCTCAAACCTGCCCCTCCACAGCCCTTGCTGCTGCATATCTGGGACTCTCCAAAATACAGACACTCCAGTCATGCCATGGTGATTGCCACATGGGCACTAGACATGACCACTAAGGCCCCATTTATTTGAAAACTGTGTATTGAGCTAGACTACACGGCGGGGCTCAAGTGAATTGTCCAGCCCTTCTCGGCTTCGTTTCAACCATGAAATAAATACTGTGTTCAGGACCCCCGAGTAGCGCTAGATCGTATGCTGCAGATGACGGGGGGGATGGGGAAAGCCGTTGTAAATTAGTTTGGGTGATTGTTGTAGGCTCTAAACTGAATAAATCTGCGCAGTTTAAAGAGTATTCTAAAGACTTCCTTTATCTAGACAGTGAGTTCTATGAGCCTGGGCACCAGCAATATTCCTGGCCCAGGGCCCAACTCCAGCACCGTTTAAGGCCAGGTCTCTCCCTCGGCCCCACCTTCTGCCCCTGGGCGTTTTAAAACAGCCCCAGTCCTCCGGACTCCCTTCCAGAGCCTGCATCCAAACTCCCTCTCCGAGCCTGCACCCCTCACCTCCTCCCTTGCCCCAGCCCAGACCCTCTCCCCCCACCCAAACTCCCTCCCAGAGCCCAACCTCTCACCCCTTCTGCACCCAAACTCCCTCCCAGGACCTGCATCCCTCCTGCACCCCAATCGCCTGCCCCAGTCCAGGGCCTGCACCCCAGACCTCCTCCCCACACCCAAACTCTCTCCCAGAGCCTTAGGCAAGTGGGGGGCTGGAGTTTGGAGGGGGCGGGCTCTGAGTGTTACAGCCTGGCGTATGAATATTCAGGAGCTATCATCTTAGCTTACTAAACTGAACGGACTGGCTTCCCTACAGTATTGGCGTTATCCCATGGGAGATGATCTGCCTACAGTTGTTTCTCACTCAGGTCCTGCATCCTGGACTCGTCCACCAGGTCCAGATAGATCTGCTTCTGATGAAGATGGGCAGCAAGATCATTGGGCTTTTCCCGGGGCTCAAGTGGCTCAGTCTGACTGAAATAGTGGAGGAGTTTGAGAAGCTCATGACTCAACAGGTGGGCATAATTCCATGCTCTGCATAGACTGAAGCACAGTTGCTTCCTCCTTTTGTCATACATCCACCTACCCATTACTGCCAGAAATTACAAAGACAATCAGGCATCTTTGTGCAGCATCACTGCATTCTGGTGCACAGTCGTGACATCAGCTGTCTTCAGCCCCAGGGTGTTTAGTGCCTCCTTGGTCAGGCAGCCAGGCCTGTGGCCCGGGGTGCAAACTGTGAAGAGTCAGGACAGAATCTGTGTCTGAGAAACCTGCCCTCGTTTCCTTTCATTTCTCTTTAGCGGGATAATAATAATCACAGGATAGTCATCATTTCCATATTAGGAAGGGGCGGTCACCCTCCTGCTTCAATCCTCAAACTGCAGCTGAGTGCTAAGAAATGGATATTTGGGGGGTATAAAGGAGTGTGACTTAGAGAGGCAGCAAGGTCTTGTGCTTAAGGCACTGGATTGAAACTCAGGAATCCTCAGTCAGCTCCTGACTCTGCTGCAAAGTGCCTGGGTGACTTTGGGCAAGACACTTCTAGTTCCTTCTTGCCTGAGTTCTCCGTCTGCAACATGAGGATAACATTTCCTTTCTCCCACCCTTTGGCAGGTCTGGTTAGATCGTCAACTCTTTTGGGGGCAAGGAATATTTCTTATGTGTATACACAGCACCTAGCGCAATGGGTCCCGCTCTTGGTTGTGACTTTGAGGCACTACTGTAATACTGATAATAAATAGTAATATTTGTCACTTTTCCATCCAATCGAAGTAGTTCTAAGATGCCTACCCCTGGGGTGTCTTGTTCTGTAATATTTCCACCAGGAAAGCTTAGCTAAGAAGCACCATCTATTATTATTTTTTTCATTGAGGTTCCTGCTTTTTAACCAGTTTTCTGGTGGCGTTGGCTGAGCTCCATTGGGGTTGAGTGTCCGGCAGCTCAGGCAGGACCCTCCAGGCTTCCTGTCCCCCCTAGTTCTGCACCCTCTGCACCACGCAGTCTCTTCCCTGTCTCTTCATCCCTCTTTAGCTTGACCTACGCTATGAAGCCAGAAACCTGGAGCGCTTCCAGAAACATTTCCTGGATGTGGATTTTGTGAAGTTCCCAACTCCACTTCACCCCTTTGTAACAAGAAACATCCTGGTGGAAACGTATGAGGTAAGAGCTCTAGCAGCCAGGTGGTGGTGCTAGGGGTTTACCCTCAATGGTTGATCTTCACCTCAACACAAAGCCCTTTCCTAGAGGTGGCCAAGGGAGGGAAAGACAAGTGGTAGGAGAGTGAGTCTCTGCTATTGGCTTAAATGTGCCTGGGTCCTTCCTTCACTCTTTCCTTTCTTGCTCTTCTTTTCAAGGTCACATTCCTTGGAATAAGGGTGAGAAATGTAGTCTCAACTCAGGGTAGGAAAGGGCACAGGACCCTGGGTACCAAAAGGAAACCAGACCTGTCCTCTAGCAATCTTATGTTTGTTTGTGTGTTCTGCCCATAAAACACACTCCAGTTCTCCTTTTCTGTGTTAGAGTTGGGTGAATAGGTTAGGAATCTAACCTGATTTGGTCCATATAAAGGGATAAAGTTGGGTTTGTTGCTTCATCTTCATTGTGGGTCAGCTCTGAATCAGCTCCTAAAGCTGTTATTTCAGCCCCACTCTGTGTGTCAATTCTATCTATATATTTTCTTTAGTATCTCTTGCCCCTAAAATCCCTCACGGCCTGTTTCACACCCACTTAGCCAACCACCTCCCAGTTCCAAACCTTTGCTTCTCTGGCTTCATCAGCCACAGCAAATTCAGCCTGTATTAACCTAGCCCCCTTTGCGGCATCTTCATTGCCCTGCCAAGAGAAGGTGAGACTATGGTCCTGGAATGTGGGTTGTGGAGGAGTAAGACATAGACAGATCCTATAGATCCGTGACTTCCAGTCTGTCTTTGTTTAAGGAAAGTCAGCCCATATCCCAGTATCTGAACGTGGACGTTTCCTTGGAGCTCAAGAAGAGACTAGCCAAGATGGGCATAGACATGCTCCTAAAGATGGTAAGAGTCTGGGCTGTGGTGTTAGAGTTGAACTGAGGAGGAGGGTGCCTTCCCATTGTTAAAATAATTCAGTTAGCCCAATCTATATGTATATACACAGACACCGAGGTGTATTGCTCTGGGAAGCCACAAAACTGCATTTAATTAATATTTACACATTGCTTTGGAGTTGTAAAGAACAATGTAAGTTTTAAGTGTCATCTCGGCAAGGCTACGGGACTTACAAAAGCTCCAGGGAAACCAGCTAACCTTCTAGTTCCATTTGTCAAAGCATCTGCTGCTACCAATTTATAGCTCTTGTGAGCAGTGCAACATACCCTCCTTATATTTCTATTGAGTTGCAAGGTGGTTAGCCCAATGCGTATTTCGCAGCCTGTAACTATTCAGTTACTCAGCCATGGCCAGAGTGAATGCTGGATTCTGAATCAGTACTGGCAATGAGCAGCCTGAGTTCTGTCCAGTTATGGCTTATTCTCAGAGACCATTGCTGTTCCTGGGCTGTGATTCCACAGAACTATCTTGGACTCATAGCAAATCTTCATTTTCGCCACATGCCGCTTTGCCAATGCACCGTGCATTTCGCCTACAGCATCTCCTGCTGTTTCAGCATTGGGCCACTCCTGAGCAGAAGCTACTAACTGTATCAGTGTGTGTTGGTTTTGTGATGTGGCAAAGAGATCACGGGAGGGCAGGACTGAAACCACCCCACTAATGCCATTTACCATCTAGTCAGGTTTTGGACCGAGGTCTCACACCGTGGAAGATTTTACTCCAGGTTTCTTCATATTCTAAATATCACCCCCTCCAGGTGTTCGTTGATAATTTTGTCCATGCTGACTTGCACCCGGGGAACATCTTGGTCCAAGGCACCACCCATTTCAGCACTGGCCGCAAGGATCAGACCGCCATTGTGGACATGTGTGACACGCTGATTGTGGAAGTGAAGCTGTCCCCCTGCCCGCTCCGTCTGATGCTGCTGGATGCCGGGATTGTGGCAGAGCTGCAGGGAGGTGACCTTCAGAATCTCAAGGCCGTCTTCACGGCTGTGGTACAAGGACAGGTGAGGCCTGCTCCAGATGGGTGCTGATAGCTCTGGAGTTTTCCAGTCATCTCAGTTGTCAGCAGTACATTATACAACTGTTCCCCATGCGAGTACCATTTTGGGTTCCTAGTCGGGGGAAGGAAGGTTGCTGCCTCTCAGACACTCTCAGCTACCTTGAGAGCTGTATCACACACAAAACAAAGTGGGTTCCCTGGGTTACTCTGGGTTCTCCTTCTGAACAAGTTCAGTTAGCCCAGGAGAGCACGGGGCTTGATTCTGGAGTCGGAAGGCAATCACAGCTCCCCAATGCAGGGTTGCTCAACCCCGCTGCAAGTTAGGGCTCCATGCAGGCAACCCTAGCTCATGCATAAAGTCCCTCGGGATTTAAGCCAGATTGGCAGAGCCTGTGTAATGGAGCTGTGAGCTGCCACGTGGCTCCTCCCCTCATCCTCCCATGCCCTACTCCTGGAATGCCCACAACATACCCCTTCCTTCTCCTTGGACCATGGACTGGGGAGAACAACGGGCACTGCATTTCACCCAGCTGAGAGTTCTTCCATGCAGGGGGTATTCTCCACTGGCCAGCGCCTGCCGTGTTATGCCCCAAGTGAACTGGATACTAATGATTATTTGTAATTCGTAGTATCGTAACACCTCGGAGCCCCAGTCATGGGCCAGGCCTCCATTCTCCTAGGTGCTGTACAACCATAGGACAAAAAGACAGTCCCTTCCCCCAATCGAGCCCCGAAGGCTTCTGTTTATCCACAGCACAGGTACAACCCCCACGCCAGCACTACCACAACCCTATTGCTGCATCTCGTTCTTGAGCTGGAGGGTTCACCTCACTGCGAGAGGATGTAGTTTGTATCTTCACGCCTGGTCAGTCCTTGGCCTCTGGTCTGAGCCTGTCAGCATGCCTGGCAGTAGGTGCCAGCGGCAGGAAATAGTCGTCTGTCAGGAACTGGACTGAGACCAAGCTCCACTCACTCAGCCGCTGAAGTGAAACTACTTCCGGGCACTAGAAACACAAGCTGGCTTTGAATAGCGGCCTACCGATGAATGGCTTTTACAGGAGGTCCTGTTGCTATTTCCATGGGCCAGTCTGCCCTCGGGTTATGTGTAGTAGGCTGCAGCTCTGAGCCAGCTTCTCCCAGCTGGCCCTTTAAATTAGTCCTACCCACACTGGCTTGGAAGCCTTTCAAATAAACAAAACTTGAAAAACCCTTCACTCCAAAATGTCCCTTTCTCGCCAAGCATCTCTGCTGGGGTGGGAATTTCCCAGTGTTCCCTCAGTTTTTGGAGCAGTTAGACATCAGTGCTCTTCTTACCACTGACTCCCCTATTATGAGGGAAGAGACACATTATATGCAGCCCTCCTTCCCAGAACTTGTCCTGATTGGCAGAGAGAGCAGGGAGTTTTGCCTGGCCCAACATTACAAGGCTCCTAGTCCCAGGCCCAAGGGCCACATCCAGTTCCAAAATTGTATGGAAGGCCGGGTAGGGAAGGCTGTGCCTCCCCTAACAGCCTGGTCCCGCCCCCATCTGACCCCCACCCACTTCTTCCTCCTAACTGCTCCCCTCAGAACCCTGAACCCATCTAACCCCCCCTCCCGCTTCTTGTCCTCTGACCATCCCCTCCAGAGACCCCCTGCTCCTAATCACCCCCCAGGACTCCATCCCCTATCTAAACTCCCTTCTCCTTGTCAACTGACTGCCCCCTCCCAAGACTCCCCATCCTAACTGCCCCCCTGCAGGACCTCATCCCCTACCTGTCCCCCTGCTCCCTATCCCCTGACTACACTGACTCCTATTCGCCCCCCCACCCCACCCTCTGAGAGACTCCCAGGACTCCCATGCCCTATACAACCCCCCCTCCCCCATTCCCCTTCCCCGACTGCCCCACCAGAACCTCCGCCCCATCCAATCACTCCCTACTCCCTGTCCCTGCTGACCACCCTCTGGGACCGTGCCCCTTATCCCACCCTCTGACCCCAGCTCCCTTACCATGCTGCGCAGCTTGTCTGGCTCTGTGCAGCCTGCAGGAGCCAGACACGCTGCCATGCAGAAGCACGCAGCGCCGGCAGAGCTGCCGGCAGAAGCTACAGGCCGAAACGCTGCCGCATGGCGCGCTTTGAGGCTGCAGGGGACAGCGGGGGAGGAGGGACAGTGGGGGAAGGGCGGCGGGGAGCCTCCCCAGCCGGGAGCTCGGGAGCCAGGAAAGGGGCCCGTGGGCCAGATGTGGGCCACAGGCCGTAGTTTGCCCACCCCTGCCCTAAAAGGAACAGGAGCTTTAGGTTTTTCTGCATACCAACTGTCCCCCCAGAACCACTTCCTCTCTCTCCCTGTCAGTCTCTGTCTGCCCCCCTCCTCCAGAGGAGGGTAGGCTGGCCCCTGAGAGCTCCCCCTCTGGTGGAAAAGGGCCAGTGTACCCTCGTATAGGAAGCAATTTAATTTACTACAGGTGCCAGTGGAAGCCTGAGAGTGAGGGTATTGTGCAGGTGCATTACCGATCTGGTGGTGGTACCATGGCCTGGGACTCTTATAGACACATCTCTTCCTACTTGTTTCACAGGGGGAGAGAGTGGCAGAATTGATCCTCCATCACGCCAGGGCTAACCAGTGCAAGGACATAGAGAGATTCAAAGGTGAAATGGCAGAGCTAGTGACCAAGGCCAGGACGAACACTGTAGCACTGGGAAAGGTGAGCACCCAGCCCAGGACACTGTCTCTTATTGAGTAGATCTGTGCTTTTAAACGGGCCCATTTAAAAGACCAGGTGCTTGCACATCAGCCATCTCCCTTGTTACCAACTCTTTATTCTCGAAGTTGGAGAAAAACACCATCAAGGTCCCTAACTCCTTTTTTATTTTCTTCTAACTCAAAATAGCGTTCGCTCTTTTTAATCCAAGAAGTCGTAGCCTGTATCCTTCTGGTTAAATCCTGCTGGGACTCCCTTTGAAACCAATAGTGGTGCTCCAGCAGCGAGGCTGCAGAGCAAAGCAGGGGCCGATTGTTTGTCTCCTCAACCCTGTTACCTCCTTCCCGGGCTGGGGGGGTTGAGAGCCATAGATATTGGTAAAAAGAACGAGGAGTACTTGTGGCACCTTAGAGATGAACCAATTTATTAGTCTCTAAAGTGCCACAAGTATTCCTCATTCATTTTGCAGATACAGACTAATCCGGCTGATCTATACTACGCTGATATATATTGGTGGCATCTCAGCTGATGCCCTCTGAATATTTACCAACATCTTGATGGATAAGGCTGTCAATGGAGCATAGCAAATATTGTTCTCTGAGCAATATCTCTAATAATAAAATCTGACACTTAATAGTCTAAGGGTAAGTCTTCACTACCTGGGGATCAATTTATCACGTCTAGTGTAAACACAATAAATCAATCCCCGATCACTCTGCCTTCGACTCCTGTAATCCACCAAGATGAGAGGCGGAAGCGGAGTTGACAGGGGAGTGGCCCCGTGCCGTGAGGACACGAGGCAAGTCGACCTAAGATACGCTGACTTCAGCTACACTATTCTCGTAGCTGAAGTTGCGTATCTTAGGTTGATCCCCCTTTCCCCCCAGTGTAGATCAGGGCTTAGATCAAACTGATCATACAATATACCGATAGCTTACTGGGGTAAATCCCTCCACCTCCTGCTGGCAGTAGTTTTCATGGTCTCCTGATCAGCAGAGTTAACTTTTTCTTTGTTTCTTTACATCCCAGCTTCAAGTGGCGAATCTGCTCTCCAGTGTCTTTAAGTTACTGATGACCCACAAGGTGAGGTTCTCTGTGTTCGTTTCATTCTCCTTAAAAGTGCCAGGCTTTGCTATCTGAAAGATGGGCAGTGGGGAGCCATTGGGATTGCAAAGGTCTGAGGTGAGGGAGAGTGCGTGCTGTTTTGCCTCTGATGCTTGGAAAACAGTGACTTAAAGCACAGTGAGTGTTTTATTCATCTAGTTCAGGGGGATTTTGATCTGGCCTTCAATAGCCTTCATTTCAGAATGGACATCGGGCCTTAAAAGGACAGTGTTGGTGTCTCCACTTATATTTTTCCTTAATGTTAAAAGTAAAATGAAAATAATTGGCATTTTCCCTGCATGCATTTCTTCGTTATTGTAGGGTTGCTTGGGAACGCTGGGCCCCATGTGCTGGTTTGTGAGGGGGCTACCCAGGAGTCAAGAGCTGCTGGCACTTTAAAGCAGATTTTTTTTTTTTCACTTTTGATTAATTGAATTCAAGTGAGCTATGACCAGTTACACCCTGAGGATCTGCCCTGTGGATTTACAAAGAGCAGAACAGTGTCTAGGTCAAATGCTGGACCTGGACGGTGACCCCTCAAACTTTATCTTATTTCAGCCTTTTGGATGTTAAACCCCATTGAACTACTCCCTCCCCCCACCCCCCATAACATTAAATGTGATCAGAGCCCCAATAAGGGCAATTCCTGCCTCCCGCTCAGCAGATGTGCAAGGCAGTAGGATGTGGAACCGTTCTCTTGCACGGCAGGGGGACAGGCTGCACGCAATCCAGGTGTGGAATAGGGGTCTGCTTCTGTGAACTAGGGAGTGGTGTTCCATGGCAGAGAGGAGGGGAGGGGAGCACATGCCAGGTCCCTGGAAGCTACTCCAGCTGAGTTGGCAGCGGGCAGCACTCCTAACTCCTACTCCTTCAGGGAGGGAAAAGTCCTCTCCTCTGTGGAAGTGCAGAGCACTGTCTACTGGGCTGACTTAGGACATGATCAGCTTCCCCTTCTGCTGAGTTGCAGCAAGGCTGCTTTGAAACGGAAGGGAAATGAGTGAGCTCCAGTGTCGCAGTCCAGCTGTCTAGGCGCACACATGCCCTCCCAGCCCCCACCCACCACAGGCTGGCACCTCATTGAAAGGGGCTTGGGAAGCATACAGGCGCCCAAGTCCATTACAACCTTTGTCCTTGTGCTTTCAGGTGAAGCTGGAGAGTAACTTTGCCTCAGTTGTCTTTGCGATCATGGTTTTGGAAGGCCTTGCCCGTTCGCTGGATCCCGAACTGAACATCTTGGAGGCAGCTAAACCTCTTCTCATCAGAACCGCCGCTTCTCTCCTAGAGTAGCAGCCGCCACTCATGTTTGTCTTGCACTGCTGGGCTCTTAGGCAGGGACAGTCTGTGCTCCTTGGCAGCCGATGGGGAAACAGCCTGGCACTGGGGACAGGCCCTCACCTCTCATCTCTATTGAGAAGCAGTGGGCTATTCCCCATGAACCTGGGTATCAGCCATCACCACCCAGGCAGCTTCCAGGTGCCAAAGACCCTTCCATCTGGCTTCATGGTCCCCCATCCTGCCTATGAGAGAATGCTGTTCTACGACAATAAAGCCCTTTCCTTTGTATCCAAGTTTGAGTAACGAGTATTGACGCTGAGCTATGGCTTGGTGAGACTTGGTAGGAATCAGGCCTCCTTATTGATTAGTCCTACTTTGCTGAAAGGCACTCAAACTGCAATGAGAAGGGGTCATGCAAGTGGGTTCTGACTCCCTTAGAGAGAACTTTGCTTTCAGCCTTATGGGCCTTTTAAAATTTTGCATGTTCATACAATCTGGTGTTCTTTTTTAGTTGGGTTTGACAGGGTGTTGGGTTTTCCTTCTGCCTGACTGAAGGGACCCAGTCATCTAGGTCCCTGAGACTGCTATAACTTAGTGGGGAGAAGTCATCTGGGTTTGAAACATCTTTTTTAAATGTTTAGATCTTACCGCTGTGGTCAGGAGTTTTAATCAAAAAGACATTTTTCTTGTGGAACAAAGCCAAGTGGGAGCTTCCCCCCCCCCTGTAGGATAGCTCCTCATTGGATTGGGCTTTAAAGAGCCAGATCAGTTTCAGTGTCATTTCAATCCCAGGGGAAGGGATCAGTCGTTGTCAAATGGGGGCAGAGGAGGGAATATTTATTTTCAGGCTTTGAAGAAATAGAAGCTATAAATATTTTTAAATAGTTGCTAAGCATCTTTTACTCTGGAGAGCTGGTGATCTCCATATGTTCTGCGGCTGGAAGAAGATTGCATCCTATTTAGTGTAGGGTCTGTGTACAAGCTCAGCATGGTTTTCCCCAAGCACCAGTAAATTAAAGATGGATCTTAGTGTGCAAGAAGCAGAAATGCTTTCTGAAGCCTGAGGAGGAAGGGCTCAAGCCTGCCCTTAATGTTAGTGGAGGCAGGGTCAGATCCGGGGCTGATGAGTGTGAACAGCAGTAGGACAAGAATGCAGTGAAGACTCTGCTGTTATGACTATTTGAACAGGTAATGGAAACCTGGTTTCACCTGCCTACATCGAAAGCATTCATTTGTCTTGAAACACTACCCTTCCTAACACCATTTGAACATTCCCCATAAGCCTTTCCACAGATTAAATGTTACAAACTGGATTTTATTTTTACTATTTTCTTGACAGAGTAAGCACTCTTGGGAAGGATGTAATTGATAAATGGTGCATTTTAAATCTCTTGACTGACACATTTTTGAGTAACCATAAGTACCTTTACATGAAACACGATTTTACAAAAATTCTGTTGCTTCTGAACATCTGAGTAAAATACCTTCTGAATATCCACCTGTGAGAAGCTGATGATTTTTATAAGAGAGAACATGCTGAACAACTGCAACTGAGGACAAGGTCAGACAGCTCATAATAGATAGTTTTAAAGGCCTGTGAATCCATTTTTCTATTGAAATGTTTGGGGATTTTTTTTTCATTTTTTCCTCCTGTAGATCAAAGTTGTTAAAGTAACTGACTTGATTCACTACTTCATCATTATATTAGGAGTGAGGAATCTGATTATTTCGAAGGCACAACTATATTCACTACATTGTTACTTTTCTGAGCCATCCGCCATGAGTGGTGATGCCTTGGTACCCAGTGTGTCCACAGATTCCTGGTGCCACTTACATAAGTGATTCAAAAGTTCTGGCTATTAACATAATCTGAAAAATTAAACATACTTTTCACTGTATTATTTATCAATATCATTTCTATTTGTACCTCTGTACTGCCCTGAGATCCCAGTCAGGAGCAGTGTTCCTCTGTGTTCTTAATCATTTTAGACAAAATGGACTAGTCGTTTTTTTCACTTTCAGGTTCTCATGTGCTAATGCGGTAGAAGTTTGGTTTATAAACAATAGAGGAGATTATTTGTTTTAAAGAAAAAGTGGGTTCCGTAATTAAAATGCAATCACAGAAGCATTTGTTAGTCATGGTTTGAGAAAGCTGTTCTACAAAACTGAAGTGAGGTATGCCGAGGTTACAGGGACAATAAGGTGCTTTAGACTCAGACTCACAGGTCAGAAGGGACCATCTTGGTCATCTAGTCTGACCTGCTTTTTCTGAGGTAAACTAGGCAAGGTCAGCCCAAGGCAGGTGTCCAGTGCTACCATTGTTTAGTTTGCCTTGTGGTAAAACTAAGATTCCTGGTCTTCACTGTGGTTTTACCTTGGCATAGCTCATGCTAGTTACCAGGTGTAAAACAAATTGAATCTTTTTAGCAGTGATGATGAGGCCCTTTTGGTTGTGTAGAAAGAATCTGGATCCATGACCTAGCTCTGTGTAATTGGCATTCACTGAAAGATCTGACCATTTAGAGTTGCAGTAAAAGGGGATTCTTATCAAATAACATGTCTAAATCTTTTGTCATTTGTGGTCACAAGGGAGCCTGTAAATTAGTTTCATTTCTGGCTAACTAAAGCCAAGACTAGGAGCATTTTGCACTGGTCAGAAGCCTGACCACTGTAAGTTCATTATTTAGTTTGCCTCTTCCTCATAGGAAAGTGGACATGTACCAGTCTTGGTAAATTGAGCTGAGATTTCCCAAGCAAATCCACCACAACACACAGTTTTAAGTAAAATATAAAACAGATTTATTAACTACAGACAGATTTTAAGTGATTATAAGTGATAGGCATAGAGGTCAGAGAAAATAAAAAGCAAACACGCATTCAAAATCCTAAACTTTTAGTCTAAGCAAGAGCTGAATCAAACAGCTTTTCTCACCCTGATAGATGGTCCAAGTAGGTTACAGTTCCTCAGAACAGAGGCTGGGATTACCTTCCAGCCTGGGACCAAACTTCCCCAGTTCAAAGTCTTTGTCTGCCAGACATTCTTCCAGGTGTTGGGTTGCGGGGGGAGACAGGCCAAGTGATGATGATGTCATTGCCTCTCTTTTATGCTTTCTTCCAGCTTGCTGGAAAGATCTTTGCTGTGATGTGGGTTAGTCCACTCCTATGGTGTATGTGCCTTCTCCGAGAAGTCTCTGGGACAGTGAATTGTGTGTTGATGAGCTATTATTGCTGTCTGGCTAGTGATGGCTACTCCTTGGTTGTAACTGAAAGGCTGGTTTTGCGTGTGCCCAACATCTAGCAATACTTCATAACTTTGCATATGATAGCACGCACAATCCAACAGGATATTAATGGTCAACAGATTTAAGGCTTTGAAAATGATAACTCCCAAGGTACACTTTGTACAAAACACATCCTATCACAGTGGTGAATAGGGGGGCTCCAGGGTGCTACTTTGAGGTACAGAGTGTCACATGGTTCACCCCCTTGCCAGTGATGAATTGTTCACAATCGATTTCCTTTGGCTGCGGCCAGGCTAGATTAAAATGGCTACAGGGATGGGGCTTCCACAATTCCTATGGGAAAGTCATCCACAGCTTAACAGACTGCGCTTTCCAGAAGCTTTTCCTGACATTCACCGGTTTCTTATTTTTATGCCCCTACTCCTAAGTATACCTCTTGTAGAAGCCTAAATAATTATTCTCCTCCATGGGCGTTTACAACCTGATATTCCTCTCCCGTGGCCAAGCTCTACAGTGTTTTTGTTTTGACTCTAATCATTATGGTACTTCACTCCTCCAGTTCATCGCCATCTTCCTTTCACTGAGGGGCTCAGTATTGCAGTGTTGCTCTCATCAGAGTCTCACAGGCAGGGCCTTTCACCTTCCTGCTCCCTGGGATGCCTGGGTCTGAAGCTCAACATTGTGCTGGGTTTAGTTGTGGTGGCAAATCACACTGCACATTCCTCTCCCATTTGCTGTGCATTATCATCCCTAGTCCTGACCTGGGCTGCATGAATCTGCTAGACTACTACACATCTAACACATAAGGCACAAGGAGCCAGACAGTTGGCTGGGTGTCTTCACAGTGGATAGACAGGTTAAACGCTCCAAAAAGAAAGGCCTGGAAGCGACAGATACCTAGGGGGACCAGATGTCCCTATTTTATAGGGACAGTCCCAATATTTGGGGGCATTTTCTTCTATAGGGGCCTATTACCCCCCACCCTCGTCCCGATTTTCCACACTTGCTGTCTCCTCACCCTACCTAATAGGCCCTCTGGCTGTGCTGAAGGGGAGATATCAAATAGCTCTAATAATAATAATTCTACTTGTTTCAATAGCACTATTTCCTAGGCCTCAGCACACAGACTCATACTTACAAGATTTACAGTGCTCACAGGCCTGTTTGCCTATGTGGCAGTCTTTCTATGACAGCAGCGAGGCCCGGAGCTTCAAAAGGTTCTGTTCTCGGAGGTACTGCTGGAGGTTATGATGTTTTTGGAACTCCTTTTCCAGCTTCTGTTGGAAACGGTCCCGATTTTGGCATCCTCTCCATTTGGCATCCTCGTGCTTCCTCTGCTGGGTGTCCTGCTCCTGGATTTCTTGTTCTAAGGTCTCCTGCTGGGATTGCATTCTGCTCCTCAGCAAATCCTACAGCAAAGGCAGTGAAGGGATGTTTAAAGTTCCTACAACCAGCTCTCAGGCTCAGTCCCATCCAGTGCCTGTTACCGGTAGAAGTTGGGAATGGGGTAGTTGTGAATTTGCCACAGCCAGCACCTTCTAAACTGTTCTCTATATGGACTCCTGCTGCAGAAGGCTGGCACGCAGCATTTTGAAATAGTCCTTAGGGATCTGGACATCTCCGTCTCTCCTTTCATCAGTTTGTACATGTTAAATTCCCATTTCATATTTGTATCTCCAAATAATATCACGATTTTAGACAGTGTGTTGGTGCCAGTGCAGCGGAAGGAAGAATCCAAGAAAAGCATCAGTAAAATAGTCCTTACCTTCCTCTTTTTGTCTTGATCATAGTTCCTCTGGTTGTATTCTGCCTGCAACTCTTCTCTCTGCAAGCGCTGTGCCTTTAAGAACTGCAGCCTTTGACTCTCCTTTCTCTTCTCCTCTTCCTGCAAAGAGGACTCCTGTCTGCTCCTCTCTACCCTGGCAGTCTGAAGCTTTGCCATGTGCTGGAAGGCTGTGTTATTGTACTCCAGCTGCTTCTCCAAGCTCTGCAGTGTCCTCTGAAGAGACTGCTGTCTGTTTCCAAAACAGAATGTCCAGAAAGCTTGTCAGATACCGAGAGAAACAAAGGGGAAGGGTCATTCCTAGAAGTATCAATGAATAGGATGTAAACCAGAAGTCCTGACAATTTTTGGACATTGAAGATACAATACCACTTTTTGCAAGGTTAAGGAGATTAACTCCAGTCTCATAGTCAAATTCCTGCTCAAATAATTATTACAGAGGGTGGGGAAACAGTAACAAAAAATTGAAATTTTGTTTTTGTCTAAAGTTTGCAATCGTCACTAGCTGTTACATTCTGCATCCCTCTGTTCATCTTGCATTTTCAAGCCAACATCTATTTCTTTACTTTTTGTCTTATTGTGCCCAGTTTTACTGCGTACTGTTAGAACAGGAGTGGCCAAACTGCAGTTTGTTGCCAAATGCAGCCTGCATTTAAAGTCTACAACTCTACAATATAGCCCAAGATTAACTTAATCTTTTAATAGAGATGCAGGCTGACTCAGCAGGTCCCAGCATACACTATTTCTTCACCAGCATAAGCTGAGATCAGATCATGATGGGGCTTGTCTACACAGGAAAGTCAATTTGAAATAAGGTAGGGTGTGAATTCAAAGTGGAACATTTATTCCTGATGCTGTGTAGATGCTGTTATTCCAGAATAAGAGTGCCTTCTTCTGAATTAGCATAATCAGTTTCCAAAGTGGATTATGATCATTCAGAAGAAGGCGCTCTTATTCCAGAATGAGAGCATCCACACAGGGAGTTAATTAGGAATAACTCCTCATGTAGGCAAGCCCAAAGATGAGGACAACTGTGATACTGCTCTATCGCATGCGATTAGATGTTGTTCTTGCACGCAAGTTACTAATGCAGATTCCTCAGATGGGCATAATTTTGGCTCCTCTGCCTCATAACAAAATATAAGAATGTTTTCATACTAAAAGATGTCTCTGATTTCATGAGTCACCACTGGAAATTGATCATTTAATCAAACTGCAAGAACAAGAGGGTAAATGCCAGCTGCTGGGGAGAGCAGGAGTACATTTCATAACCATAACTAAACCAACTGTACTGTTTAAGGGCCCAATCCTGCAGGGTGGTAAGTGCCTTCCCTGCCCTTGGAAGTGAATGGGAGTTGAGGATGCTGAATGCCTCCAAGTCTTAGGCTCTAAATCGACAATTGTGACCAGCATTCAGACCAGTGGTGGGCAAACATTTTGGCCCAAGGGCCACATCAGGGTTGCAAAATTGCAGAGAGGACCGGGTAGGGAAGGCTGTGCCTCCCCAAACAGCCTGGCCTTGCCCCCTATCCGACCCCCTCCCACTTCTCACCACCTGACTGCCCCCATCAGAATCCCCAACCCATCCAACCCCCCTGGTCCTTGTCCCCTGATCACCCCCCAGAACCTCCGCCCCGTCCAACCACCCCTGCTCCCTGTCCCCTGACTGCCCCCCGGGATTCCCAGCCCCTTATCCAACCCCTCAGCCTCGCCCCCTTACCTTGTCGCTCAGAGCAGCATGTCTGGTAGCTGTGCGGCCCAGCTGGAGCCAGATATGCTGCCACACTGCCCCGCAGGAGCGCGCAGCCCCCTCCCCCCAGAGCGCTGCCCGTGCAGCGGCGTGACTGCAGGGGATGGGGGACAGGAGGAGAGAGGCTAGCCTCCCTGGCCATGAGTTCAGGAGGGCTGGGCAGGACGGTACTGCGAGCCGTAGTTTGCCCACCCCCGATTCAGACACTAGGGTGGGGGGCACTCTATAAACATCCTATATAATAAAAGGCCAGAGGATGTTTGTCCGAAGCCGTCATGCGCAGTAGAGATGGCCCGGACAAACAGCATGCTGGGAGTTGTAGTTCGGTGGCACACAATGGCCGCCGTGAGCCGTAGAGACGGCCCGGACAAACAGCCTGCTGGGAGTTGTAGTTTGGCGGCAGAAGGCACAAAATGGCTGCCATGTGTGCGCCGCCACGAGCTGTAGAGACGCCCGGACAAACAGCCTGCTGGGAGTTGTAGTTTGGCGGCACAAAATGGCCACTGCACGTGCGCCGCCATGAGCTGTAGAGACGGCCCGGACAAACAGCATTAAGCACTTTGGCCCGTGTACACGGGCTGTTACACTAGTTTAAGATAAATAGTACCAAAGCATAGCTCAGGAAGCACACACTAGAATACCCGGGACTTATAAAGAGATGCACAATCCTCAGGAGTTGCTGAAATCTTTCCTCCACACTCTGACCTCCCACCTGCACCTCCCACCATTACCGCCTGCTGTTGCGCATCAACTGCCATTTGAGGCCTTCTGCCTCTTGCTGTTGTCTCCTCTTCTGCTGCCTTTGCTCCGCTTGCTGCCTTCTGTGCTCAACCCTGGATGTGTTGAAGTTCACCTCTCTCAGGCTCTCCTGAGTTGTACCTTTGGTGACTGATTTCTGAAAGAAAAAGTCCTTAATATCAGGAAAGGTTTGTTCCTAATGTAAACTGAAGTCCTGTGTAATCAGTAAGGCTTAGTTTTCCAATGTCATTCCTAAACTGTGAGAGCAACGCTTATTGATTGTTGTCACAGCATCATTTCCCAACTGTGAGCATGATGGGTCTGACACTAGCACATTTCAGGAGCTCTACAGGAGGGTCAAGCATGGTCTATAACTAGCTGGGTGAAGGAAAATCCAGATGGTTTTCACAATTCAGTAGGCAGCATTGTTCCAACTTAGTATTGACCCAATGCATGGAACTGCCCTATGTTGTTACAGCAACATTTGAATTAGAACAGAGGTTCTGACCACTTGTGGTTATAAAAAATCCTACATCGGATTTTACAAGAGTTTGGGATAATAACCTACGTGTGCTGACAAATTCCACTGGGGATAACTACATTCTGCCTACCTATAGCAAAGGAAATTTCTCCCTGTAGTTCTGAACAGATATTATATTCATCACCTCCTGGGGTGCAGTGTTGCTATCTGGTGTTGAGCAGTTGTCATGTTTCACATATAAAGTGGCCGTATATTAGTGCCGGAGAGTGTTGCTTTTTTGCAGTTTGTAAATTCATATCCTTAGGGATGAAAAGCCTGAGCAATAAAGCATCCACTGAGTTTTTATTGCATTGTGTAGTGTTTCCTTTGTCTCCTGAATATGCAGTGTACTCCTAACACCAAGTGCACCTGAAGGGAGGCAAATCATTCTGTAATCAATCACTGAAGCTTCAGATACAAGTTTGAATTAACTAACAATAAACTCTAGTTCCTTTGCTTTAGGAACTTTAGGCTGCTATTGCCTTCCCTGTTTTCCTGATTGTCTCTAGAAGGCTCACGTAGTGTTTCTGCTGTTTTTTTAATATAAAAGTCAGTGTTTGAAGGTGTAGGTATTTGTGCTAAATCTCTGAGTGTTTTCCTATCCTTTGCTGTGTGGCATGTGTATTAGTTTGCAAAACCTAGGCCCTGTAAGTGGTTCATGCTTAATGTGTTACAGCTGGAAAGATTTCAAACAAAGTGAAACTTCAAAACATTAAAAGGTGCTTTATAAATGGAAGATGAAAAAGTGGTATGATCTAGAGCAGTGGCTTTCAATCTTCCCAGACTACTGTACCCCTTTCAGGAGTCTGATTTGTCTTGTGTACCCCCACGTTTCACCTCACTTAAAAACTACCTGCTTACAAAATCAGACATAAAAATACAGAAGTGTCACAGCCCACTATTACTGAAAAAGTGCTTGGCTTCTCATTTTTATGATATAATTATATAATAAATCAATTGGAATATAAATATTGTACTTCCATTTCAGTGTTTAGAATATGTGGCAATATAAACAAGTCATTGTATGAAAGTTTAGTTGGTACCGACTTCACTAGTGCTTTTTACGTAACCTGTTATAAACTAGGTGAATATTTAGAGAAGTTAATATACCCCCTGGAAGACCTCTGCGTGCCCTCAGGGGTACATGTACCCTTGACTGAGACCCACTAATCTAGTGGCTAGAACACAGTATTGAGGATTAGGACACCCTCAATTTTCATCCCAGCTTTCATATGGACTCCCTCTATGGCCTTGGGTTAGTCACTTAACTGTTCTGATCCTTGGTTTCCTTATCTGGAAAAGAAGAATTATTCTCTTTATCTTGCAAGGATGATTGAGAGGATTAGTCAGTATATGAAGATGAAAAGCTCCACAGAAGGGCTAAGTATTAATGTCGGCATGCAAGAAAATGTCCGGTTCCTGGACAATGACACATGCATTGATGGGGGGTTGATGTTTGTATGGGTGGTTGTATCTTCTGTTGCAGTACATGTCATCATAAAATGGACAAAAACGAAGAGAGGTTAATTGATTTATACCATGCCAATAAATCCTGTCACCCTAATGGCCAGGAACTAATTGGGCCAGATTGTGTAGTGTTGTACAGCTGCTTTGCACCACACTGCCCATATAATGCAGCCCTTAAAACGGCATAGTCTGCTCCAGAAGATTATACCGCTGGAGGGTTACCCCACAATACAGTAGAGGTACCTACACTTCCAGCTGCCAGCACAGCGTGTGACTGGGGCAAGGCCAGGTGTCCCTGTCCTCTTGACAATCAATAAAAATTAGAGCAGCCCTCAGGCTGTCTAATTTAGGCTGGCACAGAGATGGCCAAGGATAATGGGAGCTGGCTGCACTGGAGAATTTGAGCCAGTGTCCCGTAGTCAACTCATTCTCCTAACACTTAGCCAATCAGAGATCAGACTTCCTTACTTCTAATTAGGCCCTTTTGGAAATAACCTTTCAGGAAATTGACAAAAAGAACTTTGTGGCACAAGCCAATCATGAAACTATTCAATTGATTTAAATAGGCTTTTGACCACGCATTGGGTCAGCAATAACAGACGTTTTGCTTTATTCTTCCTATAAAACATTGTGCGCTTTTGACCTGTGTGCTTGGAGCGCTGTGGGGTCTCTGTATATGCAGAACTGACTCAATGGTCAAGCGATCTTTCTTCAGTGATTGAGCCACTTGGTCAAACACAGCTTGGAGACTGGAAGTGCCGAATGCATGTGCTTTCACTGGAGGGTTCCTTGGGGGATGCTGGGCTGGATCTTCTCTCATGCTGGACTGAAAAAGAGCTTTCAGACAAATTAGAGCTATAACAGGTGAAGGACACCTTATAAAAGGGTGAACAGATAGAAAGAAAAATGTGTTAATGTAAAATGCATTCAAGCAAGGCCTTACATTACCAATAAGTACTAACATTTCTTCCCAAGGAAGTGAGATCTTTTTAGTGACCACAGGACAGTCACCACTTCCAAAAATAATCTTGCCAATTTAGACAAGGAGGAGTTTTTACCCAGTAACTGGGATGAAGCATTGACTGTGCTCACATTTATTGAGCCTCTCTCAGCAGGAGTTACTGTAGGGAATGCTGTTGGAAATCCTGGCTGTGAAGAAATGTGCACCTTTGCCATACCAGCTTCAGCCTCTCCTCGTAGGAGGCAGGACAAGGAAGGGTACAACGGCACTAAATAGGTGGCATAGCTGGAGGTGGCTTTTGGCCTTTGGAATCCACTTCCAGTTGCCTGCACATCTCATAGATCTCTCTAAGTGAGGAGGGCATTGGTTAAAAGTGACATAATTAAAATATATTTTAGACTATGAATGTTTTTTTATAATAAGTGCAATGAAAGAGCAGTAATCTCTTAAAGTGCAATTAAAAAGCAGAACAAAGAAGAGCACGTATTTCTTCACACAGATTATAGTCAACTTGTGAAATCCTTTGCCACAGGCAGCCCAGTCAAATACAACAGTCCGCTTTTAAAAAGGGTAGGATAGCTTTATGATTAATAACATTTGTAGTGCATGCTAAGATAGGGACAATCAAAGATCTTACTTCAGGGAAGGTGACAGCTGCAGGAGCCTGAAAGGAGCTGTTCATGTTTCAGAGGAAGATAAATAAATCACCATAGTGCACAATCACTAATGCCTAAGCATACCAGAGCACGACTGACCAGATGCATTATGGTAGTTTTTCATCTTCCTTTAAGGCACCAGGAACGACAAGAGACCAGACAGGAAGAACTAATGCTCTCATCTGGTATGGCATGTCCTAGGCTTGTAGGAAACAGCTAGTTAATACAATATCAATACCAGGTTCATTCTTCAGAAGAGACTCGGGATCAGCCCCATAGAGTCTGCTGTCTTCTTTGTCATTGTGTAGTGGCTCCATTAGGCAGGTGTTTGGGTGGACAGCAACATCAACCATGGCACAAGCACCTCCGATCAGACCAGTTGAAGCCACCTCCTTTGGAGGGCTCTAGAAACAACGGGAAACTATCAAAATGCTGAGCCAGTGGGGAGTAGATTGTGTCAGTAACATGAATTTACAAAATAAGATACTGTATGATCATGCCATTACCGCACTAATCCCATCGTTAATGTAAACTAACCCTGGCTGATACTACTTGAATGACTGGGGAACCTTCAGCTGTAGGGAAATGTTGTTTGGAGAGGAAGAGCTGTCATTGCTGACACAGTAGTAACTAAAGTTAAAGTCATTTTTGACATGGACACAAGCAGTCCAAACTTCTTATTGAAATTGGGGTTTCAGAAGGAAAATAAAACTGGTTTCTTTATTCGAGGAATAATGGAAGCCTTTCAACATAGGAGTTTCTGCCCATTTCTTCCATTTGTTTGCATCAAAAAGCTACCCCACCACTGGCAATGTTTATTCATTAAAAGCGACCCAAAATTGGAGTAGGAGACCAGGAATAGGGTGCATTGGCAGGCACGCACTAGCAGGAGGTGAGGTAAATCAGAACTGTGGTTCCCTGGAGAACCATACGAAGAAGCTTGCACAGTGTCTGCACGAATTAGGCCTCGTTCTAGCTGATAGCCTGCCCTCCCCTGAGCATCCAATTAAACAAAAAAGGAAGAAATGCATTTTTATTCAACTGCAAAATCTCATGGGGGAGATCCTCAGTTGTGTAAATTGTCATAACTCCAGTGATTTCAAGCTACTGAGTGAGGTTCTCTGGCTTGTTTCATGAAGGAAGTTCAATTAGATGACCATAATGGTCCCTTCTGCACTTAAAATGTACTAATCTATGAATGGAGCTCTGACAATTTATACTAATTGAGGATCTGCCTCTAACACTCAGCCCAAGGAGTCATTTAAACTACAAACAAAGCAAATAAAATAACCCCCCCGGATTCAGAAGTATTTATAAAACCCCCGGATTCAGAATTGTTTATTATTACAAAGTACTTGCATCTAAAAATAAATCTTTATTCTGATCTTTGGTTTAAAAATCTTTGGGGGACCAAATTTGTTAAAGCCAAAGAGACTCATTAGTGTACACAAAAATGTCTATATTTGTACAAGCAATTACCATGATTTACACACAGCTAGTTAGGTATGCTGCCAGTTAATTGTAAAGACATCTGATGCAATAAATGTCATCTTTGTATGTGCATTTAATACTATATTATTTCCTATATTAATGCTGAACAAAAATAACCAAGCAAATCAAATGTTAAGAGCGAAACATACAAGCTGCTCTGGAACCAATAGTCAATATATCCATGCAACAATAAACATGCCAAAAATAGCTAAGTGTAGAACCAATATAGACCAGATCCTCAGTCTCAGTCCTACCCCCTTTGTGTCGTGGATGAAACTGCCTTAACATGGTGAATAGGGATTCCTTCTGTAGGGGAATCACAGAGTGGTACAAAACCATCTTAGCAACACCCTCTCCTGCCCGTATGCACACTGTAAAGGGGGCATGCCAAGGCAGGATGAGGTGTGGCTAGATTGTGTTGTGCTCCTGTGATCCTGAGCAGGTGGAGTAGCCACTAGGAGTCTATTCCAGCCAATGCCAGAGAATGAATGAGACCCCAGCTATTCCCTGGAACAAAGGCTCAGAAAGGTGGAAGAAAGCCACCTATGATTTCCCCATCCTTAACAGAGCTCGGGTATACATGAGAATCTAGTCCAGTATTTCTAATTATTTTTTGCCACAGAAAACAGAATCACGGGACATTACTACAGCTATAGTAAAGGACGTTGTAATACCGCGGTCAGTATGAAGCGCTCTCTACCTTCTTAGGTTCTGTAACCTTGTTTCCCATCTCCACACATGATCCTAAATCTTTAGGGACATTTTCTTTCTTTAGTCTCCTCTTTTCCTTTTTATCTTCCTCTCTGGAGACCCTTTCTGAAATGGGCACTCTCCCTTTAGACAGCTGCTCTTCTATCTTCCTGCTCAGTTCTTCTTTGGTCAGGCTTGTTCCTGGGATCAGGGCATCTTCTGGTTGTGCTCTGTTCATTGGGGGCCTGATGGGCACGCGGGCTCCAAGGCAGCAATGGCAAAGTGAGGAACACCTGGAGCTGCAGTTAGGACATGACTGAGCCTGTGTGGAAACCTTCCAGCAAACCGGATCTAAGTGACCCTGTCTGCAATGGCCTGAAGCTCTGTAGCCAGGTGTCACAATGTAGGGATAGTCGGAGCTTGAGTCCACTAACATTTGCCTGGCTACTAATGGCATGTGAAGTTCCAGGATGATGCGTTCACTCAGGGGCAGAGGAATCCGTAGAGCTAAGTCAGAGGACACCTTCTTAGTCTGACCATTCCAGAAATTCACCAGCACTTTGCTGTTTTCACTGTCTGGAAATAGAAATAAATGACAAACAGCACTTCAGAAGCATGCGAGAATACTTCTGACTGACCTCTTGGAGACCTGGAGATGGAACAAAATCTTGTACTATAGAAAGCAGGGAAGGAGGGAGGAGATGGTGTGATGGGATAATATAATTTTGGCAATTGCTTGATCTTGGACTATTCATGGTAGATGGGCCCGGTGGCCTGTAATGAGATGTTGGATGGGATGGGATCTGAGTTACTACAGAGTGTGATACAGCATGGCCAGAGGGCAGCAGGAGAGTGTCAGAGGGAAGCCTTATTCCCTGTAGAGGGAAGCAAGTTTTCTAGAAGTTGGTTGGAGCACCTGGAACCAGTCAATTAAGGAATCTGGAGCCAGTCACAATATGAAAACCCCCTGCTTCAATCAGACAGTTTGAAAGGAGTTGGAGCAGAGAGCAGTTTAAAAGGAGTTGGAGTAAAGAGAAGTTTGGAGGAGTTGGAACAGAGAGCAGTTTGGAGGAGAGTTTGGAACCAAGAAGACCCAGACCCTAGGTAAAGAGACACCTGTATTGTGTAGAGAGGGCAGGATGTAGCTGAAGGGTAGGAGAGGGAAGTAGCCCAGGGGAAAGAATAGCTAGTTCAGGTGGTTTACCGCTATCCTCAGGGCCCCTGGGCTGGGACCCGGAGTAGAGGACAGGCCCGGGTCCCTCCCTCTCTACTCTCCCTCCTCTAGGATATTAGTGGGGGCAGTTAATACCCTGTTCAGGGGCAAGAAATGGTGCCCTGAACCCCTCACAAGAAGAGAAAGTGCGGGACCCATCATAATAGTGCCAGCAATTTGCCACAAGAGAATTCTTTCCTGGGTGTCTGGCTGGCAAGTCTTGCCCACATGCTCAGGGTTCAGCTGATCACCATATTTGGGGTCGGGAAGGAATTTTCCTCCAGAGCAGATTGGCAGAGGCCCTGGAGGTTTTTTGCCTTCCTCTGCAGCATGGGGCATGGGTCACTTGCTGGAGGATTCTCTGCACCTTGAAGTCTTTAAACCATGATTGGAGGACTTCAATAACTCAGACGTAGGTGAGAGGGTTAATTTCAGGAGTGGGTGGGTGAGATTCTGTGGCCTGCGTGGTGCAGAAGGTCAGACTAGATGATCATAATGGTCCCTTCTGACCTTAACATCTGTGAGTCTAAGTCTATGAGTCTATCCATTTAAAAGTGGTTTTGCTATATATATATATATATATATATATATTTACAATTCACACTCATCTCTTTCAAATTTACAGAGAAGAAAATGGGTAAAATCCTGTCTTCACTGAAGTCAATACAAAACTCCTATTGACTTCAATGAGGCCAGGATTTCACCCAATATGCATCTGGAGAGTAGCTTAAATCATTTGGGTACCTAAGAGGCCCCAGAACTTTTTTTCTCTTTATATCAGAAGTGGTATCAACTGGCTCCACTACAGATTAAATGCTTTCTAAGTCCCCATTCACAAAGCAACCTTGCAGGTTGATCCATGAAGCAGCAATAAATTCTGGCATTGAACAGGAAAAGGTTACTTAGCAGCACTGTAAGGAAAAGAGAAGGAAAGAAGAGAGGAAGCGGGAAACCAAATTACAGATCAGATGCTCCTTGTGGAAGACATTGTGCTTTCCTCCTGGCACAGTGTCTAGCACACTTCAGGGTGCTACTCCAATATAAATAACAATAGAAAAAAATGTACTGTACCTAACTGTGGTTCACTGCTCTCTGCAGCCTTTAGTACTGTGCCTGGACCATATCGTTCACCTTTAGCCTCCCATGGTGCCAAGACTCTGTCTCCTGGAGTTAGTGGCTGTCGCCTGGCATCTTCATAGTGGATAATGTCATAGAGGGGTGTTTCTTGCATGCGGAACTGCACCTTGCCTTTCAGCCACCGACTTCTTTCAAACTCGATTAAAAAACGTTCCCTGGATCCCTGCAGGATTAAATGATGCAATATGCAAGACAAAACAGGTGAGTCCCACAAATAGCCAAACACAAGGGCTAGGGGCTGCTAACACTAGGGAGAAGGAACTGGCAGAAATTCCAAGAAATAGCACATGGTTAGAGAATCCATTGAATCTAGAACACTATTTTTTTACTCTGTTCTGTCCAAATCAGTCTTTAAGGGTAGTTAAAGAGCTTGAAGACCACAAGAGTTTGCCATATAAAGCCCTCCCCTCCCTTCAGTCTTGGATCTTGCAAATAATGTGTTCACGGGGAATGAGCAGCACAACTGCCATGCTAAGGAAAACCTTTATCACCCCAGTCAGTAGAAAAAGGGTAGCCAAGACAGACTTCTTTATGCTGCATGGTCAATTACATAGTAATAAAGGGGGAAATAAAATGGTAAAATGCTCCCAATGCCATAATTTTTACTGCTTTAATTTGAGCATCCACTGTAAGAGTGGGGAGTAATCCAGGTAATTCCTCTGCTCCACAACTCACAAATCATTGGGAAAGCTCAATGTTAAATTCGATAAGTACCAAGAAGCCAACATCCTTTTTTCCCATTTTTCCACAAACAGTCTGCTTCCCTGCTGATTAAAACCACAGAAAACATGGTCTTTTCCACTATTAGGACAGGTCACAGAGTTAACAGTACTGCTATAGAGCAGCTATTTCAACCAGCCTACGCCCTAGTATCCTCAGACACATCATCTTGCATCTGAACTCAGACACATCATCTTGCAAAATGTTTCATTTCCACTGGCCCAGATAAAATGATCTCTAAAGGGCTTTGAGAGCATCTTCCTTTTCCCTCACAAAACAATGACTTATATGAACTGAATTGAGGATTTCATACTGGGAATGACTCTGCACATTCCAATGATACCAATGCTTTGTGATAGTCTCATTTAATTAAAATAATCCATAGCGCAAATCCTGGTTCTAGACCCAGCTTTTCCTTGTATGGCTGTGAAATACTCAGTTGATCATAAAAGGTTGATGAGTTGATCTTAAAAGGTTTATGATTTCACATTTCCAGTGAGGAGAAAGGAAAGGAGGCCTGAGATTATGTGATCTTAAAAACCAAACAGAATTTCTACCAATTTCTTCCCTTCTTCAGAAAACCTGTCTTTAGTTGATAACTACAGAGATCGGCTCCATAACAAAAGCATCTTTGTCCACTTGTTATACAAGGGCCATGCCCTCTGAACAAAGAGCACTGTAATGGCATATTCTGACCCTTGTGGCATATTCCCCCAGAAGGGGAAATCTTGGGGGCCAGGACACCTCATGGAAGGAGTTCTGCTGCTGATAGAGACCCAGGGAACAACAGAGGCCGCCACAGAGAGAGGGGAGTTGAAAAAACCCACCCCAGCAGAGATGCCTGTGGAGGGAGGGGTCCAGGAGAGGGAAATTTGAGTTTGTTCAGTTTTTTTGCAAGCATTGCTTGGCTGCTAGACTTTTCTGCCAGCTTGGGTGGAGCTGGGTGAAGGTGATAGAAAGGACTTGCTGGCTGTGACTCGCTCGGAGTGATAACTTGTTGCATTCACCAAAAATATGTCTCCTTGTGATTGCCCTGCTCCTTGCTGTAAACGGCTGAGAGTCATTAAAAAGTAAAGAACAACAGGAGTAGGAAACCCCAGAGACCAGCTCATGCCAAGGATCTCAAGCCTCAGTGGAACACTGACAAATACATTGCTGGAACCACTCTGACTCACGTGTGCGTAAACAGGCATTAGAATTATTAACATTTGCTCAGTGTTTAGAATTTATTGAATGCTTAGAAGCTGCTGTGTGTATTAATCTCACTTCTAACATCTGTATCCCATATTGTAAGGTAATATTTAAGCATTTGTATTATAAGCCTGTGACCGTGTAAGTCACTAGACAGGAGACATTAATTAGTGTGAAGCACTGATCTCCAACAGAAGGTGTTATGTCCTGTCTCAAAAGAAAGGCCCAGGTGAACTATTGTGAAACATCAGCGAGGACAAGAGTTTGTTGATTGCTCTCCACCCCATCATGAAAAGGAGTCGTGCAAGTGATTTCCTTCCATCAGTTGAGTTTGCAGCTCAAAACGCAGGAAGGAGAAGCAAATAAAATGCCATACAGGTAGGAACTGTATCTTTATACTGTCTGGAGTCTGAGTGGCAAGGATTACTGAGCATAAGCAAAAGATCTTCAGTGCTTAGCCTGGGTTATCCCTAAAGGACAATAGCGCTTGCTTATTATGGAAGCTTCTGTTACTTTTTAAAACTTAAGATTGGAACTCATTTGTATTTATATATGCTTACCTACTTTAACCTTGTAAATAACTCTTGTAAATAACTCTTGTTTCCGTCTCCTATATATCTTTAGATAGCTTGTTACAGGAATCACTGGAAGTGTTGTCTTTGGTGTGAGATCTAAAGTACACTTGGCCTAAGGTAAGTGATTAGGCCTTTGGGACTGAGAGTAATCTGACTATTGCTGTGCTCTTTGGTGTAAGGGACCATCAATCACAAAAGTAAGCTTACTTGGATGGCAACTTACATCGGAGTACTTAAGGGGACTGTCTGCTTGAGGAGTTTACACTTGATAATTGATTAGTGACATCTACATATTGAACTCACAACCAGTTTGAAATTTGTGCCCTGTTTCCTAACAGTCTGCTCTAAGGTTGATTTCCACAATTGTGAGCCACTGCAGGACAGCTTGATACCCATCCAGCAAGAGAGAAAGATATGGGATAGCCAAAGGAGACCTACCCTAGCGACCACAAGGAGAGGGATAAGGAAAAACATCACACGTGACCCAGGGAGGAATCACTTACAACCATCATTTACATTAAAGACTTACCTTCACCTCTTGGGCAATGTGGCCCAGATAATAATATCCATCAGTCTCTCTCCTAGCCAGGACTTGGGCCCCCCTCAGTAAATGTGGAGCTGCTGGGGACCAATCCATTAAATCTCCCTTTGTCAAAGTTGCCAGAGGTATACTAGGGGAATTTGTACAGACACACACAGGAAAGCTGTGGAAACAGGATAGTGGTATGTTCTAAGAAGGGATGAAGATTCTCACAATAGATAATGCAGATTACAGCAATTTATGAAAATTAAAGCCAGAGAAAACCCACCCAAAACTGGGGTGGTTTCCAAGTTGTTTCCTTCACTAGGTTACCAAACTGAGCTACTATTTTAATGGTTCTGGCAGTCCCTTGCTCCACATTTTGAACTTACTGTGCTTTGGGATGACCCATCAGCAGAGAACAAGACGGGTATTTACTGATAGCATTGCAACAGTGGATGCTTGAGGTGCACTCTGGGTTTAGCTGGAAAACAGGGAAGAGAGGTGGAAAATTAAACTAATTTCTGAATGAAGCCATAAATCCTTAAGACAGTTATTTTATATTTAAAACTTCATACTCAAGAAAAATTCAGCAATCTGTCTTGGTTCTTAACCATGCCTCTCACTGTAGTATATGAGCTCTTATAAGTGTACTATAGTTGATTTCTCCTATTTCAAGCAATCTAGAGGCTTAAAAGGGGGAAAATTAGGAGACTAGAATATAAATACAAAATAAACCAAAGCTGTGAACATATGGTAGCTAAATTATTGTTTGTTTCTTTAGTCAGTGTACAACTGCCCTGCATAACCCTTTTATTAAGATGTGATCCACCATGAAAAAAATCTGAACACCTATGCTAGACAAATGCTATGTGTTATTAGTATTTCACTTACTAAATGCACTGCTTAACATTACTGTTATTTTTTTAGAAGGACAATATTCAATGTTACCCGCTGATGGTGAACCAAAGCAATGGGATGTCTAAAAAGATATTTCACTGTAGCCATCACTGCTGCACAAACAGCTAGCTTGGTAAACGTGAAATCAATTAGCAGGAGTAAGGTATATTTTCTTTGCAAGGGCTTCCTCCAGGATCTCCTTCTCCTTCTCCAACACCATGGTGTCTCTTTTCAAAAGCTGGAATCAGTTCCTTTGAAAGCCTATGTATCACTTCTCAGGGCAAATTCAGGTCTGGTGAAGTCAATGGGTTTGCACCTATGTATATCTAAATTTGATCCCTAATACTGGTCTCAGGTACTGTTGTTCAAGAGCACTACGAGATGCTCCCTTCCCCCTGAGATAGAGCATCCTGCACGCACTACACTAGTGGTCACCTTTCTAGAGAGAAATTTTCCTCTGCCCTAGCTCTGGTTTGTGAAATTTTGTTTGTGTGGACTGGGATTACCAAAAATTCATTTAATCTAAAACTGCTGTTATTGACTTACCTCTTCTGAAGCTCCAGAAGGGTGCAGGCTGATCACCTGAAAGGATCCTCCAGACTGTCTGGCTACTTTCTCCATTTCTTTTTGTGTGTTGCTTTCATAGTCACCTGGCTTTTCTACCAAGTACACAGTGTGTACTGGGCGTCCCTCTCCCATCTCTGCAAGAAGGCTACAGATTTCCTCTGAAGCACTCTCAGAGAGTGCATCAGTGACCAAGTACACCACTTGGCAGGTGGGATCTTCAAATGCCATAGCCAAAGCACTCACAGCATCTGCACCATTCCCACACTGCAGAGCTCTAATCCAGGCAGTTGCTTCAATGATGTTACCGAGGGAACATTTGACCAAACTATTGCACCATTTTACCACCTGTACAAAAGCCAAATTTGTTAACCAAACACAATAAACATTTATTAAGCAAACATTTTATAACACGGAATTGTTTTAAAACTTGATAAAATGGAGAAATGGGTTAGCTAGTTAATATGTTGGTAAATGGTCTGACATATGTGAGATCTAGGACTTGATTCTCAGCCTGCTCATCCTCTGGGGTGGAGTAGGGAGTTTCTCCCATCTTGCACTACAATTGCTCTAAGTCATCTAAGATCTGACGGGCTCTAAACTTTCTGGGGAAGAAACCGGGGTGCCTTTCTATAGTCTTTAAGGGTGAGGGGAGTTTTGAGGCTCCCAGCAGGGCTGTAGAGGATTTCTTTGGAGGAAGCTGGAAGGAGAATAAGAGGTATTTATCACCCATCAAGTGCTGTGGTAGAAAGACAGAATTTTCCCTGGTTCAAAATGAAAAGGAAATGTTAAGTCTTATGATGATATCTTATGAGAGTCTCTGTGTAATCACAGATTCCAAAGGCCAAGTTCATTGCTATTTAACTCCGCCTCATGTTTTTCTGCGTACCATCTGTATAACCCAGTATAGTAACTGCAACCTGACTGATTTTAGTCAATGTGCTAGATTACTCTAACTCCCTCTGTTCTAGAGTTATTTCAGCATGGACAGAGAGAAAAGACCAAATCTTAGTGAAGTTATGAATGGAAAAACAGCAAGTTTTAGACATGTCCTGGATGT
This sequence comes from Sternotherus odoratus, assembly GCA_032164245.1. Lineage (NCBI taxonomy): Eukaryota > Metazoa > Chordata > Testudines > Kinosternidae > Sternotherus > Sternotherus odoratus. The sequence continues at coordinate 89,261,146 of JAVMKO010000001.1, forward strand.
GTTTGACTACAGAGATGGAAAAGGCAAAGATAATATCACATTATGGGGCTGGAATGACAGGAAGGATGGTACTGTTAACAATAGCAGGGGTAACAAAGTCCTGTGACACCTTAAAGACTAACTATAAAGTTTTGAAGCATAAGCTTTCGTGGGCTAATACCCACTTCGTCGGATGCAAGCAGTGGACGACGAAGTGGGTATTAGCCCATGAAAGCTTATGCTTCAAAACTTTATAGTTAGTCTTTAAGGTGCCACAGGACTTTGTTACCTCTGCTATTCCAGACTAACATGGCTACCTCTCTGATTGTTAACAATAGTGACAGATAGAGGGAAGAGAGCTCAGAAATTCAGTTTTGGCTATATTAAGCTTAAATTGTTGGTGAGACATTCAAGAGAAGATGTCAGAGAGATGGGTCCATGTTGCCTCAACTAAAGGAAAATATGGTGATAGGGCAGTAGGAAAGTCATCTTTCACTATTCTAGAAGAGGACCACATGGATGGGCAAAGTGCAAAAGGGATGACCAGGACCGGGCAATCAGGAAGCAAGTGGAAGGAAGCATGCATGAAAAATCCCCAGGCATCTACCAGCAAATCCCACTCCTTTCCCAGAGCTCAGAGGCCAACATTGCTACTGCATGAGAATGCTCTTCCAGATTTTGGAGTATTACCATGCAAATGAGTGACCCAACCATCACACTTAACGTTAGAATTCCTTTATTTGACACTGCCACGACTGCCGGTTCTTAAACAGGAGCAGGATATAACCAGGCCAGCTGTGGAACCATGTACTCAAAACACAAGAAATTATACTATGAGGAATAATCCCATGCTGGCAGGGAGAGGAACTGGGTAATCCGGTAGGCATTTTCCAACCCTAATTTATTATACTCATGTCACGCCACGGAGGACCATTAACTTGTTACAGCCACTGGCAGAAATTACACCAGTTAATTGCTATTATTCGAACACAGCAACAATAGCATTGTTTCCTTTGACGTCACCTTCCTATGCTTTCTTATAAAACCATAACCCTTTGCTCAACAATAGCTGTGTTGGCATTACCTTGCTGGCATAGCTTATGATGTTGAATGTGGACTCTGTTGGACTGTTGGCCATTAAGAAGAGAGTCTTTATGAGATGCTCCTTCAGAAAATCCTGCTTGGAGGACATGCCTTCCAACATATTGACCACAAAGGTAACATTCTGGTCTTGGAGATCACCAAACAAAGGTAAGATGGCACAGCAGGGATGAGAAAGCACTGACATGGCCATAGCATGAAGAGAGCCAACTGGCAAAACAAACAGAGCATTTATGAAAAGGTCCTTAAAACTGACTTTACAAAGGGCTTGGGGTACAAGGTGAATCCAATCTATTCCCAATACTGTACGTGTGCTAAATAAGCGGGCATATGTCACTTAGTGTGTTTACATTCCCATAGTTCTCCAAAAAACACACCCAAAGTGTCTTAAAAAAAAACACACCGAAAGTGTTGTTTACACAACAGCATCTGATCACAGTAGCAGGATGCATCATGAAGGCACTCAGATGAATGAGCTTGTATCAACTACAGCACCATCCTGAGAATTTGTAGGGAGTAATTTTCACGCACTGTTGGCCAGCAGCCATCAACTGTAGCATCAATTTGAGTTGTTTCTAACTCTTGTGATTTTATCATGAGTTTCACACTACCTGGTGTTTTTCTTAAAGTTCCAGTTCCTGGAATCATGTGATTACAGGAGGCTGATGCTTTTATTTAAAAAATAAAACTACTTTTCAAGCCCTCAGGCTTCAAAATGTCACCTGAATGTGACCGAGAGGTTCAAACACCAGAAGGAAAATAAAAATTACCCCAAATGTATTATCCTTTAAATCTCTTGATTTTTAAACCAATCTCATGATTTTGGGGGGCCTGAGTAATGATCCATCCACCGTGTCAGACAGGTGTGTGTCTGTGGGTCTCTTCTCCCCCACCCTCAGGGCAAGGCTCAGTGTGTGTGTGGGATCTCTTCCCCTCCCCACACCCCGAGCAGGACAGGTGTGTGCCTGGGTCTCTTCTACCCCTCAGGGCAGGGGTCAGGGTGGATGTGTCAGCATTTCCCTCTGGGCCCCCAGGGCAGGGCACAAATGTGTGCGTGTGGGCTCTTTCCCCACCCACCCAGGGCAGGCGGGGGGTGTGCGGTATGTCCCCCCCCCATAGGGCAGTGTGTGGTGTGTGCCCAAGCCAAGACAGCGGTGTCTGTGATGTGCCCCCCTGGGCAGGGGTGTCTGTGACGTGCCCCCCGCCCCCGCGCAGGGGTGTCTGTGACGTGCCCCCCCCCCCCGCGCAGGGGTGTCTGTGACGTGCCCCCCCCTCCGCGCAGGGGTGTCTGTGACGTGCCCCCCCCTCCACGCAGGGGTGTCTGTGACGTGCCCCCCCCCTCCACGCAGGGGTGTCTGTGACGTGTCCCCCCCCCCCTGCGCAGGGGTGTCTGTGACGTGCCCCCCCCCGCGCAGGGGTGTCTGTGACGTGCCCCCCCCGCGCAGGGGTGTCTGTGACTTGCCCCGCCCCGCCCCTCACTTACCCGGACTTCTACTCGCCTGTCTGGATCTGCAGTTCAGGATCCCGTTGCCTGGTAACCAGACGCCGCGGACGGAACCATCTCAGGCGCCGGGGGAAGCGTTTTTCTGCACGTCCGTTCATACAGAGGAAGGTGAAGACACCCTCCTACAGGAGCACGCGGCGTGTATGGCTGCGGGGAGTTGCCATGTTACCCTCGCTTCTCTTTATCCGCCCTAATGATGGGGTTTCGCTCACAGGGTTCCCCTCCCAGTGCTTGGTAGCGCCTCGGCCGGTACCACTCCTGGAAAAGGGGGGGATAACAATGATTTACTTACCATAGGGGCGGCTCTGCTCCGCATTACTGGTACCGGGAGGGCGTCACTCCGGGTGAGGATCCCCGCCGCAGGCCGAGGCGGAAGGGTTGTCCCTGTCTCTCTCTTCCCTTCCCCCGCGGTTCCAGTTGGTATGTGCCAGCTGGGGCTCAGGCCAATCAGAGCGACTGTTGTTGGGAGGCCACAATCTCTCCCCCCCCCCCCCCGTAGTACCGGAAGGTGACATTGGGGGGCGGGCGGCTCGGCCGGTGGCGGCGTCATGATCGGGTCCCTGGGCCGCACCGGGGGCTGCCTGGTCCGGATCCTCCGCGCCGGAGACGTGAGGAGAGCGGCCGGGCTCCGGCAGTGAGTGGGGGCGGGGCTGAGTGGGGGGCGGAACGGGGGGGGGGGCGCCTGGCGGGGGGGCGCTGACGGGTCCCGTGTTCGCCTCCCTTGCAGCGCGGGGGGCGAGTTTCACCCGGAGCCCACGTACCGCCAGTTCCCAAAGCTGAACCGCCGCGACGTGATCAAGAGCGAGCTGCTCAGCGGCTTCATGTGGTTCTGGATCCTGTGGCTCTTCTGGCACGACTCGGACGCGGTGCTGGTGAGCGGGGGCTGGGCCCGGGGGGGGTCCGAGGCTGGGGGCTGCCGTGTCTAGAGAGTCCTAGGAACAGCCTGAGTGACGCCCCCAGGACGGGGACGGGGGGGGAGGCACCTTCCTGCAAAAGTTAACCGGCTAGGCGGTGAGTTGTGTACGTTGGCCAATGGGAGAGGCTCGCTGGGCTTGGGGGTGGGATATGAAGCCCCCAGGGGGACTGTTTGGTCTCGCTGCAGGGAGGCCTCTGTCTCTGCCTAGAATCAGAGAGGTAGCCGTGTTAGTCTGGAATAGCAAAGGAAACAAAATCTTGTGGCACCTTAAAGACTAACTATAAAGTTTTGAAGCATGAGCTTTCGTGGGCTAATACCCACTTCGTCGGATGCAAGCAGTGGAAATGTTTCCACTGCTTGCATCCGACGAAGTGGGTATTAGCCCACGAAAGCTCATGCTTCAAAACTTTATAGTTAGTCTTTAAGGTGCCACAAGATTTTGTTTCCTTTGTCTCTGCCTAGTGATCCAGGAATGGGAATCTGGAGTCAAGGGGCTAAGTGATGAAGCTGTTTCTTGTGGGTATGATATGCCTGGGGGAGTTTTGTGCCAAACCGTTTACAATTCTGCATATTTTATTTGTCAAAATAACGGAATAATTACCCTAGTTTCAATTATTTTTGGCCATTTATTTCAAAATGTCTGTCAGCAAGTATGTAACAATACGGACAAAAAAGATTCAGGAATTGCTTTTTTGACAAACCCATTCCTTACTAGGCATATTAATACAGAACTCCGAGTAAAAAATCATTTAAACTATAATACAGAATCATATTTCCTGCATCCCTGAGCAGTGCAAAGGCGTGGGGGAGTCATGGGTAACAGAAGTGACAGAGGGGTAACGTAGTAGCCTAGGGAGAGGAAAGTAAATTGCTGGGAAGGAGCCTGGGTGTGACCCAACACTCTCCAAGTTATGGGTGGAAAAAGTATGGAATAGATTTTGGGGGAGGGGTGATGGATTGTTAGAGAGTTTCCCCCATGCAGACCCCGGCTGACCCCTGGCCTTTCCCAATTAGTCAGGCATATCTGCCCCTATCCACATGTGTCCCTCCACCCCCATTCAGGCACACGTTCCCTGTCCCTATGTGTACCCCCACCCAGTCACGGCCATGCCCCTCCACTCCCATTCAGTCCCTGCCCTAGTCTGTCCTCCCCCATTAGTCCTTCTGACCCCCCTCCACCTCCCCAAATACCATGCTGTCTCCCTATAGCCTCTGTCTCCTGACCTGGCCTGACAGGTGCTGCAAAGAAGGCAGGCTCTTTCTCTTCCCCAACTGGTTGGGCAAAAGGTGGAACTGCAGCAACATCTTGGCAGAAACACTTTTTTCCCCACAAAAAAATAAAAATATGCATGGTTCATTAATTATACATGCACACAGTAATACAGAATCCCCCCAGGATTAGTATGAGTTAAGCATCTGCCTCACACCACACAAGATGGCCCAAAGTAGGAGGTGACAGCACTGGTAGTTGATCCCAGTGGGTAGAGTTTTGAGATGTGGGAGACCCAGGTTGAAGCTGTGTCACTGTGGATAAATAATGAGATATTCATAGTTTGAGATTCCAAAGCCAGAAGGGACCACTGTGATCATCTGGTGAGTCTGATTTCCTATATAACACAGGCCAGAGAACTTCCCCAGAAGAATGTCTAGAGCAGATCTTTTAGAAAAAATCCAATCTTGATTTAAAAATGGTCAGTGATGATGAATCCATCTTGACCCTTGATATTTTGTTCCCGTGGTTAAATAGTTTTGACTATTAAAATTTTAAGCCTTATTTCCAGTCATTGGAATAAGGGGTCTGTTCTGCAGTCTCCCATTCCCCAGATGGGTGTTCTAACCCCTGGACTGTAGAGTCATTTTTATACTCTTGTTTTCTGTGCTACTGACTATTTAAACAGTTATAGGGCCAGAGAGAGAGAATGACTGTAGCCCATTGGTTCTCTCGCTTGCCTGGGAGATGAGATCTCAGGGCCAGTCTTCCTGCTCCAATCACTTTATCATTTACTCACAGTGGTACAGCTTCAGCAGGAGACGTGAAGGGAGCCCCACATCAGAATATCCCTGAACTCAAATGGTTTAAGCACTCTCCTGAGTGGTGGGAGCCCCCTTCTTCAAATCCTTTCTCCCTGCATCGGGAGAGGGAAGAATTGAACCTGGGTCTCCCTCATCCTAGGTGACTGCTGTAACCTATAGTCTAAAAGTGGAAGTGTGCGCCACCACCTTCAGCTCCTCCTCCATCTGGAATTTTGCACCCTCTAGGCATGGCTACTAGATTGGGCCCAGCATGTCACTTAAGTGGCCAAATGCCTATCTTACCCCTGGTTTGCAAATCACTGTGGGGATAGGTGTCGTGACTCCTAGAGGGAGACAGCAGTGCACCTGCACAGAGGCAGAAACACATGTTGAGGGAACTTGTACCCAAAAACTTAGGTGCCAAGCAAGTTTAGGTGACCACAGGGTTTGGCAGCAGTTTTGTGAATCACAGTGGAGCCAAAAGTGGGATTTAGGTGCCTAAGTACCATTCAAACCAATGCCTTTGCCACACTAAGCCACCCAGTGCAGAGGGAGATTGATGTTATAGCACCCAAATTTGTTGCATCTGTAGAAAGCATGCATTATATCTAGCATCCATTATAATTACTCACCAAGTACTCAGGATCTCTTCTTGTCTATCAGAAGTTCCCAAAGGTTTTCCCTGCATGACACCATCTTCTCATGTATTGCTTCCCATGCTTTTCACCTGAAATAGCCTCCTCCATGCAGCATGACCTTGTATTTGTGTGTGTGTGTGTGTGTGCGTGTGATCACATTGTACAGAAGATGCCATTTAATGAAATGGTGTCATCCATACACTCAGGATTGCCGTGACCCCCATATGCTGATGGAGTGACCCCACTTGAGGTCACAGCCCTGTTTGGGACCAACTGTAGAAAATGAAATATTCACTAACTATTATTTGAATGTTTTTCCTCTGTTACAAGGGTCACTTTCCTTATCCAGATGCTTCAGAATGGACAGATGAGGAATTAGGGATCCCTCCTGATGATGAATAGATTTACAGCTCCAGCTACCAATGTGTAGGTTCTTTTGAAACTTTCCCTTTTTCAGATGCTCTCTAGAATGAGCTGTGCTTGTCTTAGGCTGTGGTTAGACTACAGGGGGAAGCGCTGTTGTTTATAGCGCTTCCCGATTTAGCGCTATAGCTGTTGCGCTAGAGGGTGTCCAGATTGAAGCCCTCTAGCGCAAGCGAGCGAACACATTTGTCCTGCTTTTGGCGGCAGAAGCAGTTGCGTGATAGGGCAGGTATCCCAGCATTCAGCTGGGTGCAGCCCTCTTTGAAAAGGAGTGGGGTGAGGGGGGACTGGGAAGGGAGGGAACTTCTGGCTGTCAGTTTCATTTTCGTAACTGACAGGCTCTGCACCTCCCTTCCCTAAGCATTTATTTGGGGGGGTTTCAGCGGCGGTGACCGGGGCAGGGGCTGGGAGCACCTCCGGGCTGCCGCCCGCAGCCGCAGGGGACCCCACAGCGGACCCCGCAGCCCTGCCGCCCGGAGCGGCACGGTTTCCAATTTTTATATGATTTTGGGGGAGGGTTCTGATGTGGGGGTCACCTGGGGATGGGACAGAAGAGTTTTAAATGGTGGCCAGAGAGGATGCAATGGGGATTCTGGGCCAGGATGCCGGAGGCTGGAGGCTCACTATCACGCAAGGGCAGTACACATTGCATCCCTTGCGTTACAACAGCAGCGCTGAGAGCTTTATTCCTCTCGTTTTGAGGTATACCAGTACCGCTTTAAAAGGTCAGTTAAAGTGGAAAAAGTGGCTTGGGAGTGTGTACTGGCAGGGCTATTGTAGTGCTAAAGAGGGGTTTTAGCGCTAAAACAGCCCCAGTCTAACCACAGCCTTAGTGTCCAGCCTCTGACTCCCATGAATCCTATTTGTCCTACTCAGTGTCTTCCTGAACATGAAGAGGGATATCTGTCAGTAAGATTTACTGGCAGACTTCAGGAGCCTTTTGCTTTCCTGTTAATGTACTGATTCACAGAATAGTTTTTTTTTCCCTGAAATCTTTTCTTAGCTATAAAGAAAGTGAGGAATACTTGTAGCACCTTAGAGACTAACTAGTTTATTTCAGCATAAGCTTTCGTGAGCTACAGCTCACTTCCTTGGATGCATAGAATGGAACAGAAGTAAAATGCATTTATACACACAGAAAGAAAAGGAAAAAAAAAGGTACATTAGCATACCAATTCTAAGAGGGCTGTTAAAAGTAGATGGTCCATTATCACTAGGAGAAAAATACACCTTTTGAAATGGAGATGTTGCCAGTAACTCAGGAAGCTTATGCTGAAATAAACTAGTTCAGTGGTCGCCAACCTTTTGGTCCCCACGGACCACTAAAGTCAAAATTTTGAATTCCGCGGACCACTAACACCGCAGCCCCCCCCCCCTCGAGCGGCGCGGCTTCCCCCCCCCCCGCTCGAGCGGCGCGGCCCCCCCTGCTTGAGCGGCGCGGCTCCCCCCCCCCGCTCGAGCGGCGCGGCTTCCCCCCCCCCCCCGCTTGACGGGCGTGGCGCGGGCCCCCCGCTCAACCGGCACGGGCTCCCCCCGCCTCAGAAGCGCGGCGCGGCCCCCCCCCCCCCAGCGGCGGGGCGGCTCGGACCCCCGGCCTCAGCGGCTTGGACCCCCCTCCCCCCAGCCTCAGCGGCGGCGCGGCTCGGACCCCCGGCCTCAGCGGCTTGGACCCCCCTCTCCCCAGCCTCAGCGGCGCGGCTCGGACCCCCGGCCTCAGCGGCTTCGCGGCGCGGCTCGGACCCCCGGCCTCAGCGGCTTCGCGGCGCGGCTCGGACCCCCGGCCTCAGCGGCTTCGCGGCGCGGCTCGGACCCCCGGCCTCAGCGGCTTCGCGGCGCGGCTCGGACCCCCGGCCTCAGCGGCTCGGACCCCCCTCCCCCCGGCCTCAGCAGCGCGGCTCAGACCCCCGGCCTCAGTGGCGCGGCTCAGCCTCAGCGGCGCAGCGCAGCCCCCCAGCTTCAGCGGCGTGGCTCGGGCCCCCCGGCTCGCGCGGCACAAGACGGGAGGCAGTAGCGAGCCAGCGCTTGCTGGCCGCCGGGGACGGGGCGGGACAGGCGCCTGCAGCCTCTTGCCTGCCCAGAGGGGCGGCCATGAGGGAGCCCGGCGCCGCGGACCACCCGAATTTTCCCACGGACCACCGGTTGGCGACCGCTGAACTAGTTAGTCTCTAAGGTGCTACAAGTATTCCTCGCTTTCTTTACGGATACAGACTAACACGGCTGCTATTCTTGAACCTTTTCTTAGCTGTTTGCATTGTGTCCTATTGTCTGGAACTTACATGACCGTAGAGTGCTTTGTGACTATCCTTATCTAGTTTTGAGGACATGCTACTTTACTGGACAGAAATCCCATTTCAAATTCCTAGTCAAAGGAGTTTTTTAGCCTTATTCTAGTACATGTAGTGGGATAAACCTTTTATCTTCTGCCACTGTTCAGCATGGTTTTTAATTAATAAAAGTGCAAGAATAAACTAGAGCTTCTTTAATCAAATTCTCCATCTCTATAACTGTTTCCTGATGCCCTGATTTACTGTACCCAGAAAAGTAGAGTTGAAAGGATCTAGATCCCATTCCTAATTTTAAACTTTTAGTAGGAGGTACCATGCTCAGCCAGCAACTGCCTTCTGCTGCCTTTACTAATGCTAGGAACTACCAATCCACTGAAGAAGGATGTTACTATCCCTTTATCCCTTTTAAAAGGGTAATGGAAACATTTAGTTCTTCCCACACCCTTCCCCTCATTTGAAGCACTCCAATTAATGGAAGTGTCCTCCCTCCCTTCCCAAGTTTTAAAAAAGTGAAAGTATTTGCTGCCAGGCCCTTATTTCCATCTAAAACTGATGAAAAGTCAAACTTGTTCCATTTGTGGTGAGAATTCAAACTATTGCATTTAAAGAGATCTTTAAAACCCATTGCAGCTGTTAATGTAGGTGTTTTTAGCACTAGAACATTATCATTGGAAAACAGGTTCCTGCCCCCAAAAAAGGCTTAAGTAGATGGTTTGGATTTTATTGGCATGTGCTTGTACTGGTATGGGAGGGACTCTGACAACCTGAGTTTCTCTTAATGTTCTTCCCATCTGTCACTTGCAGGTCCTGTGGTGGGATCTCTGAAGAAGTTGAGGCTTTGGCACTTGTATAACTGTTTCAGAAAATCCATATTGTGAATAAAAACTCAAGTTACAAGCTAGTGCTTTTTAAGATTCTTTTGTTGACCAAATCACTGTTTTATAGAAACTTTTTGCAAAAAATCATCTCTGTATGGGGAGAGGAAAGGGCAGTTGAAAAGGTTCGCTTCTCTAGACTTCCCACTCTCCTGCCAAGCATGCTCATGCAGTTGCTTCACAACTTTACTTTGAATTGGTCTGTGCTATACTAATGAGCTGTGGTAGCAGCTGAAGATCACAAGTGTAATCACAGACAAATCCATGTTCAGAAAGTGGCTTCACGTGAGGGAGGACAAAGCTTTTAACTTAGTTTTGTATAACTAATGCCATCTACTCATCGTCTTTGCAAAATGTGTGTGTGTGGGGGGGGGGGATTGAAGTACAGAACAGCTTATTAAATGTCAATACTAACATTAATTCCTAACCTAAAAATAGCATCTAATGATATTTCCACATAGGAAGAACTCTCCACAATAAGTGGCCTATTTTAAAAATAACTACAGACAACTGTAGAAAAATGCAAAGCAAGTTCAGAACAGCTTTCTGCTGCAAGCAGGAGGGGATACTGCTACCCCTCAGACACAAAGCATACGTCTAACCTCGATTTGGGCACTAGCCTAGGAAGTGTGAGACCTATTTTCAATTTCCTGCTTCACTAGTCTGCCAGTGAGACCTTGATCAAATCATTTAGCCTCTGTCTGCCTCGCTTCCCTAGCTTTAACATGTTAATAACTTCACTACCCCCACTGTGGTGGTGGGAGGAAAAATACATAAAGGATAGTAAAGCACTTTGAGACCTATTGATGAAAAGTGAATATGCAAAAGCTAGCTAACATTTTCTGAATCCTTGATTTTACTTTTCTCAAAGGCAGTGTGGGAGTTCTAACCCAAGTTTCTTAAAGAGTACAAATATCTGCTCTAGCAGAGATCAATAAACAGACAAGGAAGACACAGCCCTTTAGCCCCAAGGTAAAGTTGGGTTCTGACTCCCACACTTCAGAGCTGTCACAATAACAAAACTACTTTTGTTAAAACTCCTCTGGGATGATGTCTTGTGGATTGGACCCTTAAAAATAAATATCTCATCTCAGATGTTTCTCCATGCAGTCAATCTTTATTATATCAGTAATCTCATATTCACATCAAGTACATAGAACTTTTTGCCTTTTATATAATACAGAGTTCTTTAAATAACTTTACACAGAAATAGTTTTCTTCAATCAATTTCAGCTATCAAATTTTTAATGTTTTCTTTAAGTCTCCATGCTCTCTAACCAAACTGGACAATATTTCCCATTGTACAAATTTACATGAGAAAAAACTTCAAAGTACAAATGAAGGGACTTGAGCAGGAAGGGGTAACAAAAATAGAGGGAAGGGAAACAAGCAAGAAAAATAATTTTTATTAGCAATTACTGTGGACGTTGGGAAGGGAAAGGAGGGGGTTGCCATGGTCTGTAACAGAAAACTGAAAATAAACATTTTCTTATGAGTTAAAAAATAAATACAAGTTTTAAAACAATTACTCCATTGTCGTTTTTAAAAGCAGCTATAGAAATCTACTAACACAATTGTTTTCTTAAGTAACCAGATTGGACCTTCTACAGTGAAGACTCCGACCCTCACAAAACTTCTGGTGGTAAAAATACAGCTTAAAGGAATGTTGTGTTAGTTAGCACAGAGTTCAAACGGTGGGATGTACATTTCATTGCACTAAGTAAAAAAATCAAATCTATATATGATTTCCCTTTCCTCTCCTTACTAGAGTAGTCTGTTGCTCATAAACAAGGTATTATGAGGCAACATCTTTATAATATTTTTTAAAAAGCCATCCCCCTTGCTTTTCCCGAGTGCTACGCTTTCATGAACTTTTTAATGAAACGTTGGTATTGAGTCATTGGTGGAGGAAAGACCACCGCACCTTTCCTAGCCTAGGGAAAGCGGCATGATCTTGAGCAAGGAAGGGACAGCCTGTGCAACTACCGCACAAGTGATTAAAAATATAACTATTCCTTCAAAACAAGGTGGATTAATAGGAAAAAACAGGGGCCAGCCTGCATGCTTGTTGTGACAGAAGGAAGATAGAGGACCCCAGCAGGAAGTTGCTGGGTCTTTTCCTCTGTGCTTAGGGAAGAAATCTGCCCAGCACTGGGGCTCATAGCCAGAGCACGTGCCAGTCATATGCAGGGGAAGGAATCTTCCCACTCAGAGAGGCTACTCCTATGGCTGGAGTAGGCTCTGTACCCCTGTGAAGAGGAGCCAAAGGGGCCCCCTGCCAGTGCTCTGGCCTCAAGGGATATTCACAGCCTGCCCTCACAAGTGAAGCATAGCAGACTAGCACTAGTTCCAAAGGAGTCTCCAGGGGTGCAGAAGTAGGCACAGGTCCTACCATTGGGGATTTATATATATTTTTAATAGCATGATGTAGATAAGCACATATTAAATCATGATACTAGATAAGACATGCAGGTTGGCCACTGCCAGCTTTCAGTTATTTGGGGGTGGAGGGAAGGGAAAGGGAGGAAAAAACAAGGCTCAGGAAGGAATGATGTGCATGTCTTTTTTTAAACCGTTCACAGCTTTGAATAAAAAGCACATTTATTGCACTTACATTTTATTTTAGACAAAAGTTATTTAAATTATGCCCACCCTCAGAATCCCCACTATCGCAAAAATACCCACCATCCCAGTTTGGTCCATTTTACCCGTCTCCCCAACGCAGATAGGGTTCATTGCTTGTCATGTCTTAATGTTTTACTGAACTCCCAGACACACAAAACAAATAAATTGAGTTCAAGCAAATGAAATGATACCTGTCAAAACAAACTATTATTTAAAACAATCTTGACTTTGTGTTTTACTAATTCAGAAGTAAATGTCATACAGGCTTATTCTAAATGACAACTGCTGCAGGTATGATAAGCCAGACAGACTGGTTAGTACATGTAGGCTGGTAGGGCATTTGGATGGGCTGAACATACTGTTGCTATGACACACTAAAATTGCTTAGGCAGTTTAAAAGTTCCCCAACATCACCAACAGCCCTCTCCACGCTGCAAAACAGGGAAGTAGTTGTGTTTTTCATAGACGTAGGGCGGATATTATTTTCTTAAGACTATTTTCAGTGCATGGGTTGGAAGAGGGAGAAAAGTTCCAGATATTTCCTTCACATCTAAGTAAAACATTTTAAAAACATTATACCCTGATTTATAAAAGGAACTAAAAAGGGGTTAATAGAAGTCTAATATTCTGTAATCGTGCATTTCATTGCACTGATTTACATAACAGAATTATGTCCAAAGTCTTCCACCAACAAAGGCAGGGAAAGGACTTGAAAAAATATTGAGACCAAAGACCATTCTCTTTTTCTTCTGGACATATGAAATATGACACTAGTATAAAGTACTGCCAGGAGCAAAGGTAAGTTTGAAATATGAACACATCAAATCCAAACATATCTTTCCCCCCCTAAAGTGATAATATACTCATCATCTCCCAAGGTAAACATGTGATTACAGGATATATGATCATTAAACACTGGCTGGGGTTGTAGAGGTTTAGCAGTGTATCAATATGAGGCTTGAGGAAGAACTAAAGAAACCTGCTGATATTCCATTAAACAACGTAACCCCGAACCAGGAAATTAACGGTATGCCATGATATACCTGACTTATGGGTACTGACAGTCAGCCTTCTATTCTAGAATTCACTTTTCATCCACTGTTCTGGATATTCTGACTTTCTTCTAAGAACTTGATATTACATTGCCCTAACAAGATGCTTGATTTTTGGAGGGGTCAAAAAGGCTTCTTTTTTTTTTTTTTTTTAAATGCAACTCATTTTATTTTCTGTAGACTGGCTTCAAGTTTCAGATTTTCTCAGACATGCATGTGTCTCATATAAACTATTTTGGATACAAACACCAGATATTTCTGTAAATTCTCCCCTCCCCATCACCTCCATGTATCTTTTGCTTACATTTACAAACTGAAAAACTGCTAACTTTTGTGGAAGGTCCATATTTGCATCTAAATATGAAGACACTGCATTGGAATTAAACAAAAGCCACTGCTCTAGTTACAAAGCACCTAATATATTATGTATTGTTGTTTTACGTCATGAAGGCACAAGATCATTTGGCAAATTGCAAAGGTAACTTTTGGGAAGCCTCGTATATCTTTTAAGAGAGTTTCTGGATATCTTTTCTATATAAATACAGTAAACCCTCAATTTTGCGGACCTCGATTTAACGGACTTCGGATTTAACGGACAAAATTTCCGGTCCGTATGTCATATGTGAAAATTAACACCCTGTTAATTTTAAAATGCTTTTAACCAAGATTTACTTATAATTAAATTAACAGGTTATTTTTTGTTATTAATTCACTGTTACAGTAGACTCCTGATTATCCGGGCGTGGGTTAACCGGGCTGCGGATTAACCGGGATGTCTAAACGGGTCGGTAGGGGAAGCCCCAAAGCGGCGGCGGGCTCAGCCTTAGCCTGCCGCTGCTTTGGGGCTTCTCCCACTGGCCCCTTACGAGCTGGGGTCTCAGCCTGCTTCTAGCCTGGGTGTAGGAAACCCAGGCTGGCAGCGGTCTGAGACCCCGGCTGGCAGGAGCCTAGGGGGAAAGCCCAAAGCGGTAGCAGTCAGAGCTGAAGCCCGCCGCCGCTTTGGGCTCTCTACCCAGGCTCCTGCCACCTGCCCCCCTCAACTCCCGCTGACAGCCTGGGTGCAGGGAACCCAGGCTGACAGCGGGAGCAGACTGGGGCAGGAGGCAGGACCCCGGCTGGCAAGGGGCCAGCGGGGGGAAACCCCAAAGTGGCGGTGGGCTGAGTGCTCAGCCTGCCGCTGCTTTGGGGCTTCCCCCGCTGGCCCCTTGCCAGCTGGGGTCTCAGCCTGCAGCCAGCCTGGGTGTAGGAAGCCCAGGCTGGCAGCAGGAGCTGAGACCCCAGCTAGCAGGAGCCTGCAGGGAAACTCTGCAGCAGCGGGTTGAGAGCTCGGCCACTGCCCCTTCACAGCTCTCTGCCGCTTTAGACTCCTCCCCTCCCCCAGGCTCCTGTCAGCGGGGGGTCTCAGCTCCCGCTGCCAGCCTGGGCTTCCTACACCCAGGCTGGCAGCGGGAGCTGACTGGGACAGGCAGCAGGAGCCTGGGGAGAGAGCCCAAAGAGGTGGCGGGCTGAGCACTCAACCTGCCGCCGCTTTGGGATTTCCCCCCAGGCTCCTGCCAGCCAGGGTCTCAGCCCACTGCCAGCCTGGGCTTCCTACACCCAGGCTAGCAGGGGAGCTGACTGGGGCAGGTGGTGGGACCACCACCATCCTCTCTCCCCCCCCCCCCCCAGTAGACATGTGATTATCCGGGATTTTATTAACCGGGATTAAGGTTTTCCCAATCATCCCGGATAATCGAGAGAGAACTGTAGAAAACTTTTCTGTGAAATTAAACTTTTCATACATACTTAATTTTAATTACACAAACGTGTCTACATAACTAAAAACAGGTAAACTAACTAATTTGTCAATTTTTTAACATACGCATTCTGAAAACCTACTTTATTATATAACGGACTTTCGGCTTTAACGGACACCCCCTCGCCCAAATTAGTCCGTTATATCGAGGTTTTACTGTATTACTAGCTTTTACTTCCTCAGCTTATTCACATCAGCATCCCCATCCTGCTATTTTTTAAACTCTGCCCCTTCATCCCGCTCACACACTTACTACTATTCACAGCTCTCATGGTGCTGCCTAGCTTCTATGTTAGCATCTTTAAAACCTAGACAAACAAAATGTTTTTACTCCAACTGTCGCAACACCTGTTTTTGATGCATTGATTTACCTGATAAGAAATAATAAAGCAGCCAAAAATGGGATGTGTGTGTGTGAGAGAGAAACTTGTATCTATAAAGAAAATGTGTGTGTGTGTGTGTGTGAGATAAACCTGAATCTATAAAGAAACTGTGTCATAAACTAGTATCTATAAAGAAAATAAAAACCAAACTACTGAGACACAAAACATTCAGTATCTTCAAAGTGATGCCATGACAGTCCATTTATGCAACTGGTTTTCATCTGAATCTCGAATGTACATAAGAGGTTAGACTATCATATTACATCCTGGTGACATTGTTTAAATGGACGGAAAGATAATTGTCTACAGTACTCTGAATAGTTTGTGCTACACATGCTGCACTCACAGTCAAGGGAATATATTCCATAAAAACCTGCAGGCTGGAAAGGTGTGAAATGTTTGCAAGCTTCAGCTCTTATTTCGGCCCTCCACTACACAGATACCTTCAAGAACTACCGATGCCTCAACTGATATTAGATCATTGTGTCTGTGGGGCATGGCCCGGGTCTTCAAAGTGTTCAGTAAAGCACCATGTACAGCGACACAGCACAATACAACTATAGAGGCAATTCTTCAGTATGTTTTTAACATTTGCATAACGATGTGATCTTTAACAGTTCACACTTCTGTTTATTCACTTCATGTCACAGTAGGCCAAATGTTGTCCTCTAAAGAGCACATATAGCTTCAACTGACTTAAGTAGAAGCAACAAAAATATGATGGCAGAATTTGACCCAAAATAATCAGTATTATCAGTAATTGCCAAAGAAGTCAATTATGAGAAAGGATGATTTCAGGTAAGGAATAAAGCAAGCAGGAACAGATTAACTCAGTGACCTGCAAATGTTTTGTGAAAAATGAGAATGGCAGGACTATGTTGAATATAGGGACATTCGGCATTTAATCGATGCTATTACTTTAAAAATAATCAGGCCTCTACATTCACTCTGTTTGGCTTCAATGCCAGCACGATGTCCTAGACCAGGGGTCGGCAACCTTTCAGAAGTTGTATGCTGAGTCTTCATTTATTCACGTTAATTTAGGGTTTCACGTGCCTATAATACAGGTTAACGTTTTTTAGAAGGTCTGTATAAGTTTACATATTGGATAACTATTGTCAGATGTAACGTAAACAAGGTTTTAAAAATGTTTAAGAGGCTTCATTTAAAATTAAATTAAAATGCTGATCTCACACTACCAGCCCACTCAGCCCGCTGCCAGCATGGTGTTCCGTTCACCTAGGCCGGCAGCAGGCTGAGCGGGGCCAGTGGCTGGGACCCCAGCAGGCAGCAGCGTCCCATTAAAAATCTGCTTGCGTGCCACAGGTTGCCAACCCCTCCCCCTGACAATATACCGTAGGGAAGAATCCTGCATTGACAGGGAGATGGGACTAGATGATAGGTGAGTCATTGTCTAAGTTCTGTATATGGGGGAAGAAGGGGTGCTTCACAGCTAATGTACTCCACAAGAGCATGGAGTTGGACTACAGGTGCTCAAGTGGTGATTCTGAAAAGGTTATTTATATGTTGGAGCTTAAAGCAGTATAAGTGCCTACATAATTTTGTATCTCAACAGGTATAAAAATATTTAATTAAAATTTCCAAACCCAGCATGTGGGTTTATACCCTAGTGCACTGAACTGGGGAATCACAGATGAGCTGAAGTTGTATGCTCTGAACAGAGAGCCTGAATTTATTTATTATTTTTTAAAAGAGTTTATTGTTTTCTTCATCCCATTGCTATCTGAGGCTTTCAATACAAGTCCCTGCTACTGTCTCACTGTTTACCAAACACCTGCAAGGCACCTTTAAAACTGATCCTATTTTCATGCAAAACGTCCTTAGTAATTTCCGAAGGAAAAGAAATGAAGAAAAAAAATTATTTACAAATCAAATTTTCCCAAAGTTTTTCATGAGGATTAAGGTGGTCTTTGTACAAATAAAAAGCTGGACATAAACATTACGCGTTACAGCTACTTTAAGAGAAATAAACTTGGAAGGCAATAGAAATGAAACCTGAAGGACTTAACTAAACAACAGTTAAACAACATACATGTTTTTCGGGAGACAGGGAAAATCAAAGACCATGTGTTACTTATAAAGTGCTTTGCAGGACAAGGATAGCAATTTTCCTTGTGCTTTTCCTGTGGGCTCAAAAAGCATATTGTAGACTAACAGGTAATTAAGCATTACAAAATAAATTCATTTAAAACAACGAGGATAAAAATCATTCCTTACTGTTATACTTTAACAAATATTTTTCTGCCAGCATGAAAATATAGAAGGAAACTAGGATTTTTATCCAGTACGTTGAAATGATCATTCTTAACCTAGTAATACATACTTAGGCTATACCTTCCTTTGGGAGCGTATGTAATTTTCAGTGTGCCCTACATTTACAAGCTACATCACAGGCCAAAAACAAACAAAAAAAAGGTTGAGGGGAAAACATTAATACAGTAGCAACTTCACTCTCTTGGAGTTAATGTTGGTAAAAATTCTCAAACGTTGCTGACAACTTGGTTCCTAGCTTTCTCCACCTTGGTCTGCCAACTGCCTCAGACAGCACTGTATACTGCCATTACACTAACACTGCACATGGTGATTTCACCTCACTGCGCACTACTGCTCACTTTGCTTGCTTCTCCACACTGGAAAGTAGACAATACTACTGATTATTTTAATTCCTGCTCATCTCAGGAAGGAAAAATCCTAATAGCATCTAAAGACCCACAGCAGAGAAGAAAAAAGTTGTGCTTGGTTTGTTTGTTAAAATGCATCCTGTACACAAATTTAATTCTATTTATGTAGCAACATGAATTGTTTCATCCTTCTAGTAACTTCACGTCACTCTCTATTGCTGTCTGGCTAATGTTTGTGGAATTAACATGAATACATAGTATTTCAATTACATTTCTCACTTCAAATTAATCAGGACCCCTTAACCCCAGTAAAATTTAATTGACAAACATAACAGGCTACCTATATCTCCAGGGGCACCTTTTTGTACACAGTAAAGGTCCCGCTCACCTAGAGAGGCAGAAGCACTGTGTGCAGCCAATGCCATGTGTGTCTGTACACATTTAACTCCTTTACATGTCTCATGATTTCATTCACTTAAGAAAAGCACTGCCAATTAGTGGCATCAATTCTCCTGCCTCGTGTAGAGTGGGCTAGGGCAGATATTAATCAAACTCTGAAGACTTCTGTGTGAGCTTGAATTTCTTTCTACTATGGTCTGACTTGCCTCTGTACAAATAATTTATGTTTAATACCACATAGAGAATTCTGCAAACAGAACACATCACAAGATATTCTACTAGAGGTAAACAATGTGCTGAACTTTATGAATTTGTCTTCTGACTTGGTAACTTGTCACAAAGCTACCAACCATTTGAGAACGGGGCTTGGAGGACAGGGAAACAA
Organism: Sternotherus odoratus; assembly: GCA_032164245.1. NCBI lineage: Eukaryota > Metazoa > Chordata > Testudines > Kinosternidae > Sternotherus > Sternotherus odoratus. Next base: position 89,280,161 of record JAVMKO010000001.1, read on the forward strand.
GGGAAACTAATGCAGATACTGACGCCTTTATCCTAATTTGCAAACTGTGGAAAAGGGAAAAACGGAGGGATGGGAACAAGAGAGTCAAACAGAGGGAACCAATGAGAGGAGAAAAGGTCAGTGTGGATCCAGCAAGTACCGTTTTTTTTTTTGTAGTAGTAGTAGTAGTTTGTTTTTAAATCTAACACCTTGCCATTGGGACAAGATGCTCCACATTTACACAGACACTTATCAGAGAACAGTGAGTTAACAGGATAAAAATCCTTTTAAAAAAGCTCTCAAGTACCAAAACACAATTTGCAGAATGTCTAATTCGGGGGGTGGGGTGGGGTGGGGTTTAAGGGGTTGTATTTTTTTTTTTTTCAGTTCAACCTGAGAACTATTTTTCCTGTTTCTGAAAACCTTATATATTGGTAAGGTATCTGGCATTAACATGCACCCTCATTTAAAATAAAACTTTTAAAATAGGTACATACACCATTCCATAGTCTGTATTAGCAGTTTTACAGACTTGGGATGCCATTATCGTATTTCTGAAAAATACACTGAATTAGAGGATACAAAAAAAATATTTTGAGAACTTGCTACATTGTTTTTTTGTTAACTTCAGTTTGTTGCTGGACCAACGAGAGGAGCTTCCCAACCCTTCTGAAAGATGCCCTGTCTGAGCGCACCAGAAAGTATTAGAAACAAGAAAAGGGTAGGTTTTTTTGGATAAGTGAAAAGTAAATTTGAAAAATGGTGCAGCATCCCCTTTCCCTCCAGATTAACTTCTCCCCAAGCCATCTTCCGCCCCTCAAAGTATCAAATTTGATTAGGATAAAAGTCAATGATGTTGACTGACTGAAATGTTTGATATTTGCATTTAAATGAAAAGGGGATACTGCATTTTGACCCATAACTCAGTAAGCATGCCAGGAAAAAAATAAATCAGAAGATGATTCTTTTGATTAGCACTCTCATCAGATGTTCAGCCTCTGATGATTCGTTGTTAGAAGGAGAAAGCCAACTGGCAGACATCCAAAGCAAGTCTCCTAAGCTGCTGCAGCCGTTCCATCCCCTTATGCCTGAGCACCAAAGTCAAAACACGCGTGCCCTCTCCTCTCTCCTGGGAATGATGACAACAGTACAGGCAGCCACTGCGGGTCTCTGAATACACGTGGTGTTTTGTGTTGAAGGAGAAACACTGGCAGCAGAGAATTCTGGTTCCTAAAAAGATTATTTCCCCCCCCTTTGTGTTGGACCAGCAGTTCCATTCTGCTCCACTCTAAGCTTACGGATATCTTTTCCTAAATTGCTTTAGGTTTTGAGGAGCAGAACAGAGTTTTGATGTTAAGAAATTGTAGGAACAGACTTAAATAATAGAGTGGGTGCTGCCATGATGCTGTGGCTACTTGAACGCTGCAAATTCTCCTGTAGAGGGAGGACAAGAGGGAGGACAAGATCTTGTTTTAAAAAGGTGATCTCAATTATCAGCTAGACAGAGATTTTTGCAGTCTAGTTGAACACTAGGCTGAATATGTCAGATGTTAAAAAAAATGCAACAGTTAAAATTAAAGCACAGAAAAATCATACTTGTAGTGACAGAACATCAAGTGTACTCACAGCATATTTTATTGAAGTAAGATTTCTTAAAAGCAAGCCATGCCCATTTTGCTCAGAGCAGAGATCTGAATATTGGCAGGAAGAAATCTTTTTCATCATGAGTTTTAGAAGAAAAAGCTGCATTAGAATTTCATTTCTAAGCATCCCACTTGCTGAAAAGTGATATTTGTAATAATGGCAGTTTGTCAGGCTGTAAACCAGTTGTATCTTGTTTGAAAACTGGTTTAATAATCAAAAGAATTACTGTGCTTACACATGAATCTTTAAGTGTTACGCATTAAAGTCCTTGTGATTATTAAACCAATACTTAAAGTACATTAGAATCTGGTTTATAGATCAATGCAGCAATCTCGTGGGATGGGAACCTGAGATGTGAGCTCGTCCATTCACTCCTGGGCCAGAAAGCAGAGTGGTGGAAGTACATTCACTCACCAAGGACAGGAAGCACAAGGATGGGTGCCTAGCTTGGGTCTGAAACAACCCTAATGGCCATTTAAAATTTTTTAGCAATAAATAATACTTCTATACAGTGCCTTCACATACACATTTAATTAAGCCTCAACACCCTGTGTGGTAGATCCCTATCCCCACTTTACAGAAATGAAGCTGTGGCACAGAGATTAAGATTGTTGCCACGTTCACATGGGAAGTCTGTAGCAAAGCCTAGAATAAAATCAAAGCCTCTTGCCCACAGATTCTGTTCTTTAGCCAAAAGGCCCTGCTTTCCTCCCTACCAATGAATAGTACTTTGGCAGGCTTTTCATGGAGGATCTCTTTATCTGCTTAAGTAGAGGGGACTGAGTGTGAAGAAAAGAAACTGGCCTACAGCCTCCATTATTGGGTTCACACACTGCTGGTAGGACAAGTTATGTCACTTTCCTGCAAGGGGATACCTGTCCACAGGAACCTTTTCCAATAGTGGATGATTGATAAATGCACAGAATAGTCTTTGTTCCGCTCAGCAAAGGTATTCTATACACTGTTACAATCAACCAACTGCTCCCTATCTTGGTATCCTTCCACCTTCTGAAAAACAGCCCAAATAGTCTAAAGAAAAATAAGTACAAGTATTGTCTTACATGTATATGCTAAATACGGGGAGGGGGAAAAATCAGAAATATATTCACAAGTAGCATTTAAAAAGAATTATGTTAGTTCAATTCAAAATGACACTCAGTTTCCCAAAACATGTAGACCAGTCTGCCTTAAAAAGGAAGGAACCAAGGAGAATGAACGAAAGTCTCCATGTGAGGAGAACACGCACAGAGAGTACTCTTAGGAATATCTCATACAGACGTGCATGAACAGAGGTATTCCCTAAGGACACAGGAGCATATAAGGGAGTCAGAGTTGGGGAAATTAATCAAAGGTCTTGACTAGAAGGAGAGTGTCATGGGAAGTGAGTGAGTGCTTCCAAGATCTCTAAATAAAGGGGTGTGGGATAAAGAAGCGGGTATATTGTAATCTACAGAACCATGTGTATCTTGTGTACTGGTGGGTTATTTTTAAGTAGTAACAATGCAAAAAGCATTTCACAATGTTTAGCTTTTCCCAGACTACCCTTCTGCAAGCTCAAACATAGTTCCTTCAGTAGCACTTTTGTCATCCTTCATTTGGAAAAAATTCAATGACTTATTTGTTTATATCTTTGTGGGAATCAGCATTAAAGAGAACACCAGAATAGTGTGTAAGTGTAGAAGAGTAAGATAAGCTTGGGGGATGAAATTTATCCAGGAGCAGAGGGTACACCCCAAGTTCAGTACACTACTTTATCCACATTTAAGCCTTATTTTGAAGGCTTAAGTGGGATGTGAGCAGTGCATAAGCCTTGCACTAGCCCTCTGCACAAGGATGAATTTCACCCTGAGAGCAGCAGTAGGGACATTATACCAAAACAATGTTCATTTTCCTCACTTTACATCTTCCAGCATCACAGCTGTTGATTTAAAGCCTAGGGTGGAGGGAGCACAGAAAGAGAATTGTCTGGAGAACTTCTCACCATTTTAAAATCAGTCAAATTTGGGGCTTGAACAGGTTTAGCGTCCTTGTAATCTGTGAAAGTCACACACATGAAACCTGCAAGTAAAAGTATGCCCTCTGACAGTTCCAGTACTCCATGGAGGCATGTAACTGAAAGATAATCCTGTTAAATGAAGTTTTTTATCCACATGCTCATTTTCTGCATTAATACTCTCATAACCCAGTCAACAGGTGAAACTCTTGCTCTCAAACACTCAATATATTTAATGTTATCCTTGCCTCTCTCTGGCATATATACAGCATCTTTTAGTAAAACTCATGGCCTTGTGGTTTTGTACTTTTTTTTGAAAGGGAAAAAGGACAAAAGGACACAATATTAATATAATAAATATAAATGGAGATATACCAATCTCCTAGAACTGGAAAGACCTTGAAGGTCATTGAGTCCAGTCCCCTGCCTACACTAGCAGGATCAAGTACTGTCCCCTGACAGATTTTTTTGCCCCAGATCCCTAAATGGCCCCCTCAAGAATTGAACTCACAACCCTGGGTTTAGCAGGCCAATGCTCAAACCACTGAACTATCCCTCCCCCCCCTTTGCTTCTTTGATGTATTGCATCTTTGATGTAAACAGGCCAAACTGTCTAAACATGTTCTATTTAATTTGCTTTTGTTTGATAAACAAGAGATTGCTCTCTCTTTACTCATTTTGGGCCTGTTTCAGCTAATAGTTCAGTTTTTAATTGTTGCTAAGGGACTTTAGAAGATGAAAGATGAACTACTAATATGAATGGGCAAGAGAGCAGAGCTAGGAGGTCAAAATATTTCATCCAGTGACTGATAAGATGCATAGCAGATGCAAACAGGTGAATATTGTCAGTCATTTTTCAGTCTGTCTACATCTACATCTTAGTAAAGTGACATTTATAACAAGCTGATCTTAGTCTATCCTTATTAACTTTCTGGTGCTAGCCTGATCTCAGATAATAAATCTTAACTGAATGGGTGACAAATTTAGTGCAGATAATATACTGGCCCTGTAGTGGTTGCTAATCAAGATAATTTTCTTCAAAAATTTGATAGACTACATATAAAATAAAGTCTATTTGCCAACAAAAGTTCTTGTTTTGCAAGTGCATGGACTCCACACAGCCGTGCTGCACGAGTCATGTGTCCAGCCATGTGGCCACAGAACTCTGTTGAGCAGTCGTTGGAAGTTAAGAGCAAATTCCTTTGTCCCAACATTTCATATGCTGAGGATATAAAAATCTTGCCTCAGCCCATCTTTACCCCCCACCCCACCCCACCCTCTATCTGTAGAATGACTGATGACGAGCACAGACCTCTGGTTCTTGAAACCCACCAAACCTGCTGTCACATGAAATAACTTGAGATGTTCACTACCCGGCTGTTCTGCTGGGACAAGAGATCTTGACTCTGAGGAAGACTGAATGGATGATCTTCAGGCAGTGCCATAAGCTCTGAGAACATGTCTGCTGTTCCCAGCCCAGCGTGAATAGGGTCATGCTGGTTCTGTCATGCCAAACCTTATGCAATGCTTTGGCTGCAAGAGGAAACAAGTAAGAGAATTTTTCCCTCAGAAAAATATCTGATTGGGGATTTCTGCCTTCTCTCAATCAGAACATCTGACACTTGTTTTGACTTTCAGCAAACAACTCAATTTCCAGATGCCACAGATGATTTGAATGACCACTTATGATGGTTCCCGTTTGTCTCAAGTAATTGGCTAAGGCATTTTCATATTTGTTAGGCGCAGAGCAGATGGACCCACTTTGTTTCAAATATATAATTTCCAAAACTTACTCTAACAAGAGGCGACCAAGTTCTCCCATGTATATCCTTATAATAAATCACATTCATATGGTCTGTATTAGCTGCCCCTCATCTTCAGCTCTAGTAAATTTTTGTGGTCTCTGGACTCTTGAGGTTTCCAAAGATTATTCACAGCTCCAAGATCCTCAATGTGCTCCTTAACCCAGATTTGATGCAACACTGTCTGAGAAGCAAGCTAGGAGAAGGGCATCCCCTGGCCTTCGAGATGCACACTGGCAGTATCCAAGCAGTAGTAAGTATCTGATCTGCCAAGATGAAAATATTTCTACACCAGCTGCAGCTACCTCTGCAGCGACCACTCCGGTAGGAAAGCACACAACTGGTTGGAAAAGAGGAGTTTTACTGAGGATGCATCCCTGTGCGGAGCTGGTAGGGTGCCTTCGAGTGACCAGTCAAAACCACTTCTTCCCCACCTGCCTGCCCTAAGAAGACCCTGTGGGGCCGGTTGCGACTACCCCTGGGGCCACCTTTTATAGTCTCATGACTTCTTATAAGCAGACTCCAATTTTTGCTGGGCGGGCTGCATGGGGGCCTGCTGCAGCTTGAACTTAGATTTAGCTGGAGGCGGGACATAGAGATCCAAAGTTTGGAGGGTCATACGGAAGTCCTTCATGCCATGCAGCTTAGTATCCAACTGATCTGCAAACAGGGCTTTGCCATCGAACAGGAGGTCCTGTGTGGCAGCCTGAGCCTCACTGGACAGCCCAGACAAGAGTCATGACGCCCTTCTCATGGAGACGGCGGAGGCCATGGACCTGATACATGGCTGCATCTGATGTCGCCTGCAGTCGCCCCGGCGACCGCTGTACCCTCTTCCACCAGCGCCTGGAACTCCTTTCTGTCACGCGCCTGGAGGGAGGCCTCTAATTTTGGCAGAGAGCGATTCCCTGCTGCGTTGAGACCGGGAGGAGCGGCGGTACCTGGAAGAGTGTTGTCCATGGGACCGGGACCTGGACCCCGAGGACCGGTACCGGCAGTAGCTACTGCTCCTGGAACGACTCCGACAGGCGGACTCGCAATGGCGCGGTGCCAGCAATCAAGGCCCAGGACTACGGAGGCAGTACTGTGGAGGGGACTCCAAGTGGGAGCGGCGATGACGTCCATGCCGCAACTGGCTGCGGTAACCCGTATGGGACGGGTATCTTGGGCAACGTCCCCTTCGGTCCTGCCAGTGCGCACTCCCCTATGTGGAGCAGTGCCTGGAGTCCCGGGCCAATGGCACCCAGCCAGAGAGCCTGGCGGGCGTCAAGAGTGATCCACGTGGACCCTATCCTGGACTGCCGCTGGATGGTGAATGGTGTCGGGATGGGGAATGGTGTTCCTTTGACCACAACCAGTCAACCAGGGGTGACTGCGGACAGCCCAGTGGTGGCTTGCCTCTGGACTGTGGGACCAACGTCAGTGGCGCTCCAGGCACCGGCAGGAACAAGACATCTTGGGCCGCTTTCAGACATCCGGACATCTGGAGAGGCTTGGGCCAATGCGGCTTGAACGACTCGCAGATCTTGCAACGATCGCTGATATGGGACTCACCAAAACAGCGTAAGCCATCCGCGTGTGGCTCATTCCTCAGCACAGACCACCTACAAGTGTTGCACGACTTAAAACCTGGGGCTCAGGGCATGCCCCGGCCCGGGCACTCTAACTAACTGAACTAACTTGAAAAACGAAGTCGCTAGAAGAACGGTAGGGATGAGCTGAAGCAACGCTGGAGCTGCGAAGTTCTGATGCACCTTTACTGGCAGCAAGAAGGAACTGAGGGCAGGGGAGCACGCAGTGCCCCTTAGAGCACGTGAGGGCGGCACCACTTCAGGGCGCTCCCCCGCTACAGATTCTGCTAAGGGAAAAAACTTCTGGCACCAGTGCAGGTGGCAAGCACACACACCTACTGTGGAATACACATGAGCAGTCACTTGAAGAAGAACCAGGTCTCTTGTTACCACTCCTCACTGAAGACATCTCTGACACAGGTGGTGGAAGACCATAGGGTAAAAATCCCCAAAGTGTGTTCAGATGGAGGGAAGTCTGGGTAAGATTTAAACTTTGGAGCTTCCCAATCTGACACCTGAGGCTCCAAGAATGTTCCTGTGCCCATACAGGGCGTTGAGATGGAGCTAGAGCAGAATGGCAAGTAACACTCTTTTTGTTGCTGTTGTTCCAAGAAGTCCACTGTACTCAGCTTAGATATAGCAGGAAAAGTGGGCCCCATATATCTGAGTATGACACTTCCCCGCCCCCCCCGAACTGTGGTTCCTACGGCATCAAGGACTCATCTGCACAGCACTGAGGTAAAGACTGCTTCAGAGAATATCTTGAACAGATCTGACGGACTGTAAGAGGGAGTAAGCTGGGGCTGGGCAGTGATGATGGCTCTGTGTTCTCTGACTGCCCCACCACTGGAGCCTTCAAAGGTTATTGGCTCCTGGTACTCAGATGACATGGAAGGGTGCCCCGATGTGTATGACTGATCCAGCCGGCCCAGATCCAAACAAATTCTACTCTTCTCTGAGCTCCAGGGTAGCAGACACAAATCTGACTGTGGGATCCTTGTCAAAGCACCTTTTTTCTTACCAAGATGCCTGTTGGGTCCGCTGGAGTCACAGCTGCTTACTCTGCACCCTTAGCCGAGGGAAACCATTTTGACGGTTCCTTGCAGGATGACTTTACAAGAGGACGAACTCAGGAGAGGATGAGCCCTTTCTGCCTGGGATTCTGCACCGTATTTGTTTTGACAGCAAGGGAGACATAGCAGCCATACTACCTGCACCTGAGGCAGCATCGTAACCTTCGGCTGAGTACCCTTCCCCAAAGCATAAGAGGCACTTTTCTTGATGATCTGAAGTAGGGAAACTCATGGGCAAGAGAAAAAAAGCCTTTTAAACTCCGGTTTTAAGATAGGTCTGCCACAGTGAACTAAAAATACCCAAACATTGACAAAAGGGTCAAATATGTTAACAAAAATAAAAGCTTTTAATCCTAAACCTAACTCTAAAATACCCACAATTTACAACTGGAGTTCCTTATCGTACAAAATGGAGAAAAAAAGAGGGGTTTGTTCTGTTACTATTCCAGCAGGTGGATAGAAAGGAACTAGGGAGCCTATTAGAGGGGCTAGGCAATTATTGTCAGCTTATGGAAAGTAGGAATTGCTCATGCCTCTCTCCAAGCCCTCAGCTAGCAATTACTGCATTGCAAGGATCTGTGATCACATGGCTAGGCACTCTACTCCTACAGCAGGGTCTGGCATGCAGGAAAGCTTTTTTCTGCTCCTCCTATCCCCATCTAACAGTAAGACATCCTGGCAGCACCACTGCAAACTTCTCTACAAATTATAAACCAGACGCTATTAGGAAATATTTTCCTTTCCTTGAGGGCCTAATCAGAATAGCAAAATCTTATTTCTGGTGGGGAGAAACTGTTCACAGTAAATAGCTTAATATTTAAAAGAACTTTGTAGGACACAGTTCAAATAGAACAGGAATATGATGATGCAGACATTGAAAATGTTACTGTTTTAATGTCTGCCACCAGAGGTCAGTGTAGCATGAAACAGGTGGAACTACTCTGCCATTTACCTGTTCCAGATGAATAATCCAAAAATAGGGTGTGAGCTGACATTATGATCTTAGCAGGATTTCTAAGTTTGCCTTGCTAGGAACTTGCAGTCAACCCAGTGACTTCTATACAAAAGCAAAAAATTCTCCCCACAGAAAAGAGACTACTTCGGCAACATTACTAACTAAAATAAAGTAGTGAAATAATAGAAAACCATTTTTTAAAACTGAAATTCATGGTACAATGTTGATTTCCCACCGAAAACAAATTTTAAAGTGTATTGCTTTGTTTCTACAAGACAGGTTTTTCCTACTGTGGGTGTTAACATATTATTGCATAGCAGACACACATTTGGTTACATTCTCCAGAGTTGTCAAGTTTCTTAAAATAAGGCTCCTTCTATTTTTCAGGATATGGGCATGATTATTCGCGATGCATGTGACATTCAGAAGCAACACCAGACATCTGAAGTTTGTTCTACATTGCAATGATATGAGAGATTTGTAAAAAGTTTTAAAGTAGAACTGGTCAGACCATTTAGACAAAAAACAGATACCTTCTCTGGTAAAAGATATTTTCCAACCAGCACTCTTTTGAACCATAAATTTAAAAATAAAATTCACACACTGCCAAAGCCTTCCTTTGCAATCTGTGTTGTGTTTGCTCACCTCTGCTGACTACATCAAGTTTTGGCTGTGCTCAGCCTTGCAGCTAAGCTCTTTTTGCCATCTTCACATATTACCAGCAACACTTCTAATCTGAGAAGCTAAAACCTATTGCTCATGGATACGGATAATTCAATTGAAAAGAATACATAATTTGACTATTTAACATAAAGACACCCCCCACAGAGCAACTAACTAACCCAACCAGTAAAGTAAAGAAAGAAGGCATAGAAAGCAAAGGAAATGCAAGGTATGACCCTGTAACCCAAACAGGTTTTTTCGTTTTGTCTGAAGTGACTTTTCCCTTTTTCTCTTAGATGACCTTTTAATCCTTTTGTGCTGGCAATTCCCAGGGAATCCATAGCCAGCAACAGTCTTCATGCCAGGAACGTACAATGCCCACACTCCTAACATGTGAGTGTTTATTCCCTCAGTGCACCTTTAAAGAGAACAGCATGTCGGAATTCAGAACATTCGCACACTTGTGCATGCACACATGGGAAAAGACCAGCACTCGCACAGGCCCATGCTTTCAACGCCTTTTCAGTGCACTGGAAACCCACCGTATCCCCCTGCCTGGATGGGTGTTTTCGGAGAAGCACAAGTATACAGACTAAAATCCTCCGTCTGGAAGCCAGCCCGGTTTAATGAGGGCTCAGATGCACTGCGGTGAATTTTTGGCAATGACCGAGCCAGAAGCTCAATGGAGGCAAGAATCTAAAACAAGCAGAAAACAAGAAAAGATCAAACCTGGTGCTATAGAGTGGCAACAGCACCCACGAAGCCAACTGCAAGACACTGAGTCACAACCAACGAGTGCCTCAAGGTCAATTAAGCCACCACTTTTTGAAGAGTTTAACATTTTGCACTCAAGTTTTTGTTATACTTCCTGAGAAGGCTGAAAAAACATCCATGGAGAAACTGCATTACTGTGTCCCTTAAAGGATATACAGTAAACCCTCGATTTAACGGACCTCGATTTAACGGATTTCGGATGCAACGGACAAAATTTCTGAGCAAGTCTGATGCATTCCTGATCCATTTCTGGCGGGCTGGCTGCCGGCTGCCGCCCGGCTCCCAGCAGCCAGTGCCCGGGCGGGCTGGCTGACGGCTCCCGGCAGCCGGTGCCCGGGTCCCGGCAGCGGGCGGGCTGCAGAGCTGCCGCCCCCACCCTGTGGCGGGCGGGCTGCTACTCCAACAGCTCATTTTTTTTATTATTATTAAATAACGGACTTTTTGATTTAACGGACACCCCCTCACCCGAATTAGTCCGTTAAATGGAGGTTTTACTGTACTGCCTCTTCTTCAGTGAATCTGATGAAGATGACAATGCATTTTGTTTACCTCCGTGTTTATGCATCAGTGATGTTACCAGAAATGAACATAGCTTTGGAAAACAGTTTGGTTCAAACCATTACCGTAAAGCTTGCGAAGGGAACTCACCTTTTTATGTTTTTTAAATGTTAAATTCATATACTAAAAAAAAAAAATGCAGCCAAAAATGTTTAGAATCCAAAGATATTTTCTCTGATAGAGGGATTGGCAGGTTAAGTTTTGCAACAATACTACTTGATAATTTCCCTTTATAGTGTTTTGTGGGTATGGAAATTTCAGAGAATATATAGTAAGTACTAAAACTGAGACGTTAATGCAGCATTCACGTGCCATGTGAATGTGCAGTCTTTGAAATAAAAATGCACTTTGCTAACTATACACACCAACTATGTGCTAAACTTTACTCTTACTTAGTCTGGTCTTCAGCTGGAACTCATGAACTGGCACATCTGTTCCAAGGGAGAACCTTGAAACAGTCAGTAAACACATACTATAGCGGCATGTCTTAAACCAGGATTTCTTACCCCATGAGTTGTTACTCAAAACTAGGTTGCCAGAATGTACCAAAGGGTCCTGTGGGAGACCAGAGGGAAGGGAGGATGTTACAGAGCCCATCCCATACTCACCCCGCAGCAGCAGCTCCTGTGGCTCTGGTTCTTTGGGATGGATAGGATTGGCTCCCCGCTCTGGGCTTTGTGACCTGGAGCACGGAGTCACAGTGATGATCAGGTGTAGCCCTGTCACCCTTTCATCATGACGACCGGGAAAGAGCCAGACCAAATTTGAGTGAGTGGTTCTGCGTCCCTATGCATCAAGTTTCAGTGCCACTCACTCAAATTCGGCCTGGTAAGAACCCAATCAGGCAGCAGGGAGCCATGCCCAATCAGCCTGTGAACCATTGCAGGCTCTTTCTCTTCCCTATTATAGCTAGGGCTTGCCAGGAGCAGCTGCTGTGTTATAGTGCTACAGCGCCCTCTGGTGAGTAGAAGGCAGAACTACAGTAACTTTTCAGCAGAAGCAATTTTCTGCACACACAAAAAAAGTATGTGCGGCACATGAAATATGCACACGGGTAATGGCGCAGAATTCCTCCAGGAGTAATATCTTGTGGGCAAGAAATATTTCGTAATTCAGATGTTTTTAGCACTAATGCTATTTACTGGGTCACAGCAGGCCATCCAAGTTTACAAATGTGTCCTGAGCCAAATATGGATAAGAACCACCAGACTACTTTTTACCTGCCACCTCAATCCAAAATGGGGATACTTTTTTACCTGTGGAAAGAGGGGTCGCTCATCTCTTTTCTTCTTCAAGCACTCTGCCATTAGCCTCTTCATGGCTTTTGGACAGTTACTTCGCACTTTACTGAGATCTGGAGACAGGTATCCTCGTCCCACCATAAAAATGATCTTTTTAAAGGGAAAGGGAAAATTCATAAAACAAAACCATGTAACAAATCAGAAAGAATCACACATATTTAACTGTCAATATTCCAGCAGTAGTTATCTACACGTATGTAGAAGTATCTGGTCTAGTACATTCCACACAATTTGAGACTAATGACTTGGCTGACATACTTCATAAATCATTTCAGTAGAAAAGGAGTTATGCTCTTCATGCCTTTCCCTGTTGAAAAAGGAACTAAGGGAGAACCATAAATGCTAGCAGACAATACTATTTGCAGGAATGTATATAAGGAATAATTCTTGAACACCAAAAGAGGTTATAATAAAAGGACTAAATGGCTCTGTTGCAGGACTAACGGATAAATATTCTGTGCCATTTAATGATTTTGCGCTATTTTATCCAGAAGTCAGTGGCAAATTCACACCTTAGGAAAATTAAAAAAACACATGGCACCGTACTTTTCTATCATAAATTCTCCCGATTTTCTTTTGACTGCTTTTTCTTAATATACTGGGAAATAAGAGATTGCCTCTCCTTTACTGAACCGGAGTGCTATAGGTCTTTTCTATTTGGAAATCTTGCATTTTCAATACCAATTTATTGAATAGGGAAGGCCTGCGTTTCAGAAAGGACTAAAACTGAAGCACACAACTCCAACTCAACAAATATCTAGTGGGAAAGCAAAGTAAATTCGGATGCATCTTCTTTTGAAAAATTTAGCAAGAAATGTCAAGCCATGGTCAAATATAATGGAGCTTGAATACTGTGTTACTACTATGAAAAAACCTCTTCAAACTACTCAAAGATCTATTCATACTGTAACAGACAATCCCTGCCTTTGCTTAATAACTAGCCAGTTGGATCCAGCAGGCGTTGTGACTTTACATTTAAAGAAATTTAATTATTTTATGTCTTGTATGGGAAGCAAAACCGTTACAAGTCAAGTTACATATGGAGGCTGCTTAAGTCAACATATTCTACTGCTCCTTCTTTAAACTGTGGACCCAAAGAGCTTCTGCCTTCCCTTTAGGAGATAGCCTGAAACTGCCTCACAACATCTTTAGAAACTTGCAAGCACCAACTATGTATCCTCTGTAAAGACTTGTCTAGTCTACCCTTTGCTTCTGCTCCAAAGAGACAGACTTTTCACCATCCAGGAGACAGCATTCTTTAGACTACAGTAAATATTTAACACTGAAATTATTGATAATATGTTTTTGTTTGCGGATTTCAATATTACAGGTTTAATTAATATTAAGGACTTTAAAAAAAAAACTTCATGAGTAGGGGAACATCACAAGAACAGTAGTCCTAATCTTAGGCCTGCATAATCTATAAACAGGCATGCTAGAGTTCAATTACATCACAGAGCCAATAAGCAGGAGTGACATAGGTTTTGCCCATTGTCAGTCTTGGACTTAACTTTTCATGTCAGAGCTAAACTGTTTGTTTTCTTCGTGACCTAGATCTGTCAAAACATACAGCACCCTGTTTATATCCTCTTCAGTCAATGGACTGAGGAAGATAAACTCAAGGCATTTCACTGCATTTTACACATCAGCTGCATCTGTGGTTTAAAATTTGTTTCAGAAAACAACAGTCAGCATCCATGTCATCTATCACCAGGCAGACAAAACTGATTCATGAGTCAGAGCTGTCAAAAAAATTAAAATGAAGCAGGGCCAAGTACAACTTGTAAGTGGTAACAGCCTGATGGCTGGGATTGTGGGCATTTCCCCCTCCTTTAAAAGATGTAAATGTGAAACAAGAAAGCAAATGAGTCACTCAAGATCCAATGAACTGTGAAGCGTTCTGACATATATGGAAGCCGCCTGTCACAGGGCACCTCTGTCACTACCTGGTGAACCTCACTGCCTGGTTAGCTCAGTTGGTTTCTCAGTGACAAACACACACCGGAATGTTTATCTTTCACCAAAGTATGTATTCATTCCCCTCTTACATAACAAGAGCATGCAACACTGGCTGATAGCAAGGGTGGGCTTCCCTGGAGCCCTCACTCCCCAGCCCAGGCTCACCCTCTGACCCCCCCACCCCCACCCCCCAGACTGCCTCTTACTGACTGTCTCCTCCCCTGATGTTCTCCCCAATTACCTTGTTAACCCAGATGCTCACAATCCCCCCATCAGAAAGTGTGTAATTGCCCTCAGCAGGGCCTTCAGCCTTCTCCAGGCTGCAGCAATGCCAGTGATCAGAGTGCTGCTGCTAGCACCCTGTCACACAGCATTATAAAATTAAGTTCTGTGGATGAATATTGCTATGGATGCATTTCTTAAGTATTGACACTAGAAAAGCAGGGACGAAGACACAAGCAATGTAACAAATGGCATCACCCAGACTGTGGACAGTTTTCACTCAAGGCCATGACACACACATATCCAATTTCCACATTAAACTGGAAAATTATGAAGCAAGTTAGGCTTCTGAACATTGTTACACGGAGCATATTATGTTCCCGCGACACTGCGTGACTTACTGATTCATTGCTCCCAGCCGCGTTGCCCTGCTTCCCACCGCCAGTGAATGTGCGGAAGGGATTGCCCTCCGCACTCACCAGCAGCAGGAAGCAGAGCGCCGCAGCCCCTGCCATGTCACTTGGGTTGAGGACCGCCTCCCGGTCTCACTGGTGGCAGGAAGCAAGAGCGCTGGGGCTGGGAGCTGGTGGAGTAGAACGGGACGGGGCTGGGCTGCTCCACTTCCCGCTGCTGCCGGTGAGTGTGTGTGTGTGTGTGTGGGGGGGGGGATTCCTTCCCTCAAACCCCCTCCCCTGAGAGACATGGCTGGGGTCAGGGCGAGGGAAGCAGAGCATGCTCCTCCCAGCCCCCCGCTAATCCCCCGGGCCACTCTGGGCCTGTGAGGCCCCCAAAAGTGGCCTCCACAGCTCCTGCCTCCCAGACTCTGGGGCTGCGTAGGGCACCCAAATGGCTAGGGACAGCCTGAACGAATGTATGCACTTTTCAATGTGTGAGATGAATACAGGACACAATCTGCTGGCCTCCTCATTTCCCTTCATGGACTATTTCTCAAGCCTATGTTAATTTGAAGTAATCAGGAAGGAGGATAAATGTGAATATATGGAAGATCACCTGCTTTTTGCAGATCATTAAAACCAAATTAGATTACCATAAATAACAAGTTCAAGAATAGCAGTCGTGTTAGTCTGTATTCGTAAAGAAAGCGAGGAATACTTGTAGCACCTAAATAACAAGTTCTCTCTGGAAAGAGATTCCTTCCACACAGTTTTCAGAATCTGAAAACCCACATTGGCAGTAAGAAAAACAGAAAAGGATTAAAAGCAGGGTGAGAATGGTGCTAGGTGGCTATGGTGGGTCTACAGTGAGCAGAAGAGACAGCTGAAAAACATTAGCGCGTTCATTTCACAAGCCTAAATTATTCTACGCTGCAGCTATCACCTACAACAGAAAAGTAAGAAAGTGAAAACAAAACCTCCCCAAACCCATGCTCTCTTTACCTGGTCCCTGTTGTTGATGTTTGAGTACGGTAACTGCCCCGTCATCAGCTCATAAAGAACAATCCCAAATGCATATACATCTGATTGAAAGCTATAAGGGTTTTTATCTTGCATCCTGATTACTTCTGGTGCCTGTAAAAGGAAAGAGAATTATTCTGCATTTTACCACATCAGGTTGCCATCTCACACACCAAATATGAAACTTTTGCTTTAAAAAAGAACAAACAAACAGTGAAACACCACCAAGTGAAGGGCCATGCAAAGGCAGTTTGTCAGTTTTTTAGGCTCCGACTGCTCAATAGCAAAACACACAGGCTTCCATACTCTCTCTCTCTCCTCAGTACTGATAACCCAATTTCTCTCCAGAGGTATTTGTTAAAATCTTGTAACTTTGGAAACATGTAACTGTGTTCAGGTCCACAGCTGGAAACAGATGCTCCAGAACCAGGGTCGTCTCTAGGGGGGGGTACAGATTTGGGACAAATCAGCCTGTATGGGCCCCCTTAACATTTTTTATACAGGTAAAATCTGGTGTGGGGAGGAAACACCAGTGCTGGGGGGTGAGGGAAGACGAAGAGTCACAAAGCAGCACCTGTGCTAGGGAACCCCCTGTGCTACTAGAGGCTCCCAGAAAAGGGAGGAGTCCCAGGAGGAAGAGCAGTGGATGGGGTCAGCCTGGTGCTGGCATGTTCTGGCAGCGTTAGGATGCTGGCGGCCAGTGCAGCAGCGGGTAAGCAGAAAAAGAAATACAACGCACGTTTCCCACCAGCGAGTGCAGGCCTGATCCCCGCTGCGAGCACCAGGCCCCACGCTAGACCCCTGGGCCAGCCTGGTCCCCCACATCTGTAACCCCACCTCCTGGGCTAGCCTGGACCATCAGGCACCACTAATCCCCCTGCCGGGCCAGTCTAGCTTGCCCCTCCTTCCTCCCACATAACAGGCACACTGAAGCGTGGGGCCCAGAGCGGTTGCCCTGATTTGCCATACCCAAGGGATGGATGGCTCTGTCCAGAACTGCTGTGGCTACAGCATTAATATCTCTAAATCCATTGGCTATCAAACTGGGTGAGTTCATTACTATACTATGACAGGCAAACTGACACAGACTGAGAAGCAATTTTGAAACTGGAATTACAATAGTACTAAAACAACCCTGATCACCATCAAAGTTTTAAGGCAGGGGTGGGCAAGCTTTTTGGCCAGAGGGCCACATCGGGTTCGTGAAATTATATCGAGGGCTGGGTAGGGAAGGCCCCACCCCCAATCCAGCCCCTCCCCGCCCCGACTGCCCCCTCACACTTCCTACCCCCTTACTGCCCCTTGAGAATCCCTGACCCATCCAACCCCCCTAACCTTGTCCCGACTGCTCCTTCCACAGACCCCTAACCACCCCCCAGGACCCCACCCCCTACCCAATTACCCTGCTCCCTGCCCCCTGACTGCCCCAACCCCTATCTACCTTCCCATCCCCTAACCACCACCCCAGAACCCCACCCCCTTCCAACCCACCCTGCTCCCTGACTGCCCCCTCCAAAGCCCCTCACCGAACCACCACCCTGGAACCTCCTCATTCCCCCTCTTACCATAGCTGCTCGGGGGGGGGGGGGAGGGGGAAGCATGCAGCCCCAGCCCCCAGAGCTCTGCCTGCGCCGTGTGGCTCCGCGGGAGGGGCAAACTCGCACCCCCAGCCCCCAGAGTGCTCCCCACGCGGCACGGCTCCAGGGGAGGGGCCATCGCGCAGCCCCGGCCCCCGTGGAGCGCTGCCCGTGCGCAGCCTCGGCCCTCTGGAGTACTCCCCGCGCACTCCAGGGGGCCGGGCCTGGGACCTCAGGTGGCTTTGGGGCTTGTGGGACTCAAGAACCAAAGGTGAAAGACACAGCCCATTTGCTTGTGTGTGTGCGGGGGGCTTCTGGTTCATGGTTTGTTTTATGAATCCTGTTTGTGGTGTTTCCCCAATATAATGCCACATTGTTTCTCTCTGTTATTAAAAGGGTTTTGGTACACTCAGACCCTGTGCTTGCGAGAGGGAAGTATTGCCTCCTAGAGGCGCCCAGAAGGGTGGTATATGGTTGTCCCAGGTCACTGGGTGGGGGCTCGAGCCGGTTTTGTATTGTGTCATTGGAATGGAACCCCTGGATACTGAACCCGGCCCTTGTAGCTGCCAACTCTGATGGGCAGAAGGGTTACATTTTTGGGTGTAAAAATGGGCGCAGCTCCGGTCCCCTGGAGCGCTGCCCCTGCGGAGCGGCTCCAGGGGTGGGGGGGAAGCATGGAGTCCCAGCCCGCAGAACGCTGCCTACGTGGCCCGGCTCCGGGGAAGGGGGGTGGGGGCACAGTCACGGCCCCGCAGCGGTGCCCGCGCTACGCGGCTCTGGGGGAGGGGCCAGGGGCAGCCTCCCCAGCGGCGGGTGGGATGGAACAGTCTCATTTGCCCACCCCTGTTTTAAGGTGTGGGTGGAGGGTGAAGGTGAGCTAAACAAAAGCCCTTAAATAAGTTTCTTCGGATGAGGTAATCAATCTGGATAATCTCTATGACAGTTTCTTCACAACAGCTACACTTGAATATATCAAAAGCAAATTATTTTTAAACAAACGTGAGAACATTTTAGATTTTGTTGATTTTTTAAAAATGTATTTAAAGAAGAGTTACAAGTATTAATTTAATTGATCTTGACCATGTCATCTTAAGTCAGATCTATACATCTGCATGGCGGCTGACCCCTCAAAGGCCATGTACACCCAAATCATTAGAAAGGAATACATCATTCCCCTTTACTTACCATCCATAGAATGGACCCCGACAATTGTTCAAACTGGTGGGACCCACTCCATCGTGATTTCACTGTGGCTAGACCAAAATCACCTATTTTTACAGTAAGGTCTTCATGAAGAAATATATCTATGGAGGAGATGTAAAGGAAAAGAAGCACCGATCCTACAGTTTCCTATCAAGCACGAACACGTTCAGTGACCTTCTGCCTGAAGTGTTAGGTGTACCAGTTTGTAGCATCCATACACAGTGTAATTTTCAAGTTATCAGTTCTTGCATAGGCCTAGATTCCAAATTGCCAGCACCTGTGAAGTCCTATCCTTTAATCTAAAGATAGCTATAATGATTAGACTAGTAGTAAGGAGACTATGGACCAGATGATCACATTACAATGTCAAATTCTTAAACGGATGCTGGAATTTGCAGATATAGTGTAAGTCTGTGAGTGAGTTGTCAGGATCCTTCCAGGTTCATAATGGTTATCTGAAGTGAATGCTGAAACTTCAACAAAACTTGCTTTCCCTTTGTGAAAAGGACCTAGGGGTTACAGTGGACGAGAAGCTGGACATGGGTTAACAGTGTGCCCTTGCTGCCGAGAAGGCTAACGTCATTTTGGGCTGTATAAGTAGGGGCATTGCCA
Organism: Sternotherus odoratus; assembly: GCA_032164245.1. NCBI lineage: Eukaryota > Metazoa > Chordata > Testudines > Kinosternidae > Sternotherus > Sternotherus odoratus. The sequence continues at coordinate 89,299,462 of JAVMKO010000001.1, forward strand.
GCAGATTGAGGGACATGATCGTTCCCCTCTATTTGATACTGGTGAGGCCTCATTTGGAGTACTGTATCCAGTTTCGGGGCCCACACTACAAGAAGGATGTGGATAAACTGGAGAGAGTCCAGTGGAGGGCAACAAAAATGATTAGGGGGCACATGACTTATGAAGAGAGGCTGAGGGAACTGGGATTGTTTAGTCTACAGAACAGAAGAATGAGGGGGGATTTGATAGCTGCTTTCAACTACCTGAAAGGGGGTTCCAAAGAGGATCTAAACTGTTCTCAGTGGTACCAGATGACAGAACAAGGAGTAACGGTCTCAAGTTGCAGCGAGGGAGGTTTAGGTTGGATATTAGGAAAAACGTTTTCACTAGGAGGGCGGTGAAGCGTTGGAATGGGTTACCTAGGGAGGTGGTAGAATCTCCTTCCTTAAAGGCTTTTGAGGGCAGGCTTGACAAAGCCCTTGCTGGGATGATTTAGTTGGGGTTGGTCCTGCTTTGAGCAGGGGGTTGGAGTAGATGACCTCCAGAGGTCCCTTCCAAACCTGATATTCTATGATTCTATTATATTATAAGGCAATGCGTATTTCTTATTTTGCTCTTGGTACTTTTACCCCATTCCCATCCAATTGTCAACTCTCCTCTAACATTTCTGAAAAGAGTCACTTGTGAGCTGCTTTTCACTTTGGGAAGTTCATTTTTGGCAGAAGAAAGAGGCTTGGTGTCATGTTCCAAGGTCACATCTTTAGAAAAGGATACTATTACTCTTGAGGTCTCTGTGGATGATTGACTTGGCGTGCAAGTAACTGAAAGAAACAAAGAATGTTTTGGGATGGGTGGGCTAAAGGATGTTTCATTCAACAACAGCTCAATGTACACTCTCTATTCTAGTGAAGCAACAAACAGTTTACATATTAAATATGCATAGAGTGAAAGTAGTAAATCTTCAGTTACCCTTGATAGTCCTATCAAAGGAGCAGTTTTGCAGAAAGATTTAGATTTCCAGTGTCAAATCTGGCATTGCTGAAGAACAACATAACCAGCCATATTGCAGAAACCTTCTTTTTTATTTGTGTTTAACTCAACATTCGAAGCCAGCATCAGGGAATTTCAACCAAAGCTTTCGAAATGACCTTCTGTGTTGAACGACTCCACCTTTCAGCCTTTATGGTGACTCTCAGACACCAAGTCTTAACTGAAAATAGCAATGTATTCAGCATAGCATCTTATCTACTGGTCCCGTTAACTTTAGTCACTTTGATATTTTTTCAGTCAGAGGGTGAATCCTGACCTTTCTAGTATTTTAATTTGCTGAAGTACAGCATATAGGCCCAATAAACACTTATTTAGACAAATAGTCCTATTGACTTCAATGGGACTACCCAGGTGAGTTAGGATTACTCACACAGTCCTTGCAGGATCAGATCCTGAGCTCTTTAAGGTTGATATGAATCGCTGTATTATTCAAATACTGAATTCTATTATTTAAATTAGAAACTCAAATATCTGTATCAGGATTGGAGGCTGACATGTTTAAGTTAACTGTAAAGAAACTGATCCTGAATGTTAATGAGGTAATCAGCCTTCTCTGGTATATTGCGGAGTTCTATCTCCTTGCACATTTGGAGCGATTGCTTTACTTCTATTTTATTTTTTACTGTAAGGTGCTAGATGCCTTGAGATGGGGATCCTACAATGTGTAAAATTGTATACATTACTACAAGGCAAGTAGAGATTGCAAATGCCAATAAGATAGTGCAGATCCCATATTTACAGCTGTTGTACATAATTCAACACAAGTTTTTCACTGAGTGCATGAAATATGATTGTATTCTAAACTACAAACAACAGCACACATATGACTTCTCAAAGTAATCAACAGATACAGCCTCAAAGCTATTGTTTTACTGCTATTTTCAGATTTTTAGGTAAAATCTCAGCATTAATAAGCCTCAGGTTAAAGATCATGATGTCTGCTGATTTGCTCCTTTGCTTTAAACCTGATACTACCGGTATATCTCAGAGCTCACAATTAAACCTTGGCATCCCATCTTTTTGATAAATATTCTTCCTTCAGTCCTGAAACTCTATGTTTTATATTAGAATTGATCATCCACTATAATAGAAGAGTTGGCAATAGCTAAAGGGTTTGCAGGATTTGGTTTTTAATCAAATACTCTGGATACAGGTTTTTTGATTTCTGCTCATTTACTGTTTCACTCTTTTTAATACGAGAACTACATGGGCTTTGATAAACAGACTGACTAGACTAAAGATAGACATACTAAAGTTTATCTATCTACCTTTAATTTTTGTTAAGTACCTTTATTTCCTGCTAAATAATTTTATTACTTCTTGGAACAATATTCCTTGTTGAGTAACATATCTCCATGATTCTAATAACAGTACATTAGAAGGCCTATTTTACTCTTTTCCTCAGCAGCAATATCTCAGTACTATCATAAAATGATGTGATACACCAGGATAGGACTCTGGCCATGGTACATAGATATTAACTTCATTTTGCACTTCAAGTGCAGAGCAAAAGAAAAAGAAGAATTCAGTATTATCTAAAAGTTCATTTGCAAACAAGTGATGTAATACTTACTCCATGCCTTGTGCAGTCTGTCGTGCAATATCAATGAGTTTGATCATCTCAAATTTGGTCTCAATGATATGCAAATGGTGATACAAACTTGAGCCCTCGCACCACTGTGTAACAATAGCCAACTGTGGCTTTGTTGAATAACCCATGAAAAGTAGGATATTCACATGTCGTGTTTTCCTGGAGAAGAAAATTTTCACTAAAAATCAATTAAAGCACTAATGGAAATTTCACAATCCAGATAATGTAACTGCCTTTAGATATACTAATATACAAATGCAGGTTTCATCTAGGAAATATCACAGCCTAAGTGTATGCAGTATTCTAAACTTCTTTCACTATATGGAAGGATTTAAACACTTCTGATGACAGGTCAAGAATTGCTCATGGTTCAAATTTGTCTTTAGAAAGGAAAAACTAGGAATAGGTCCAAAATATTTCTGAAAAATGCTTGTTATTTCTGCTTCTGAATATTATAATGGGAATAAATGTGGCGTTCTGATTAGAATACACAAGAGTTATAACTCCTGAAGCTATGTAAATGCATATTGATTATCTAATGTCATCCAAAAGATAATTACACATTCTTACCTGAGCACTCCTACTTCATTTTTGAAGGCCTGTAATTGCTGAGGAGTGGGTGCTGTAACATTCAACATTTTCACTGCTACATCACCTTAAAAATAGCCATTTAATAAACAAAATCAAGATGTATATAGTATACACAGATCACTCAATGAAGAAATGCAACATAGATAATAACACGCATACTTTTGGAAATCTTTATTCAATAAGAGATGGACACCTCAGGCTCATGAGTAATTAGGATTAATCTTTAGTGTGATAATTACTTTACTCACTAAAATTAGCAAGAGATCTGTTTCTTAACTTGAAGTTCCAATATCACACATTTGATCTACTGCTTTGTTTAAATGAAAAGTTAAATAAAAAACACCCAACTTCCTCTATGAAGCTTGGTAACAGTACTTTGCCACAATGATTACATACCATGCCATTTTCCCTTGTAGACTGTTCCAAATGATCCAGATCCTATCCTTTGTCCGACTGTAATCTGCCCATCTGGTATCTCCCAATCATCACTTGAGTCCCGCCGACCAAGGGTTTTCTTTGAAAAGAAATGTAACTGTAGTGATCTTCATTAAAACAGGTTTCTTTCCCGCTAAAGGCTATTTCGGTATCTTTCTAAACCTGAAGCCTTAATAGGTCATTTATCATCAGGCAAAATTTATTTTCATTTGATTTCCAGAGTAAGTACTTAGCAATATTTTATTTATAATTTAATCTTTATTCTTAAATTTTTGTAATTTTTTTTTAAGATGAGCACATACTGTACCTCTATACTCTGGCACAGAGGTACACTAAATAATTTCCTATCATGAAGGCATTCATCACTGAGTCAGATTTTTGGTAGTTGTCACTAGTAAAACTGAGATATTATTAATAACAAAATACTCATGACTAGGTTGGAATTTGAAAGACAAATAATGGTTAAATTGTGAATTTTAAAAACCTGGTAACTTTCAGGGGATTAGGCTAAATTTAGAATCAGCAAGCTAACATTTGTGAGATGTAAGAAAATTTTAAAAGTTTTTCTCTCAGGGAGATCAGCACTACACTATGAAGCATACAGAATCTTTTGGATGCTACCTAGAAAACCTATATATACTCAGTGATTTACAATGGATTCATACTTCAGTCTAAGTAGCCTAATGTGGTCCTGTTACCTTATTTATTGGCTTAATGTATATGATAGCAAATCTCAGTTATTCTAAAATAATTCTAGATTGCTTTGATGAAGGAATAAGGATGCTTAATACAAAAGCAGTAAAACATAGCTGATCTGCCCCTTACCATTCTATTCCTGTCTTCTGAGGATGAGGATGACTTCCTCTCTCGTTGTGGTCCAGGGGACTTCTGTAAAGCTTTCACACTGGTAAGGGATCCAGGCAAGGAGGCAGGTGGGGTGGCAGACAAACCGGTGGTTGAACCTAAATTGGAGATTACATAAATGGAAGCATTTTTATGTAATTTTTTTTATGAAGACAGTTTATATATTAATTTATTGTAAAAAAATATCAAGTGCAGGAATTGTGTTTAAGATGCAGTATCTCCAAACACAAATGTAAATGTTAAGAGTACAGAAACGTGCATTTAGGAATACTGTATTAATATCTGATTAGTACTGAAGTTTTACTCAGAAAGCAGGAAAGACCAAAATTTAATCTACAGCAAACATCCCTGTATGCCAAAGAGTGTTCAATGTCTTGTTACTGATTTATTAAAAGGACAGTCTCTTTGAACAATAAAAACACCACTACACATTATTTTTGATATCTCCAGTTTCTTTAATAACAAAAATAAAAACGTAATACTCTAGTTAACAGAGCCAGCTTCCCAGACTTGCTGAGCCACCTTTTAAGGGCCCTGACAATTGCAGGGATGCAACAAATTGGGATTAAAATGGATTGACTACAAAAGCTGGGGATGTTTTCCAGTTGAGTCCTCAAGTGCCATCTCAAAAACATTTGGCTGTTTCAAAGCTAGCTGCTAGCAGAGAGCACTTATTTCAAAGTAGCCTACTAGAGTGCACTGGGGATTCAAAAGAACAAGTACTTTAGTTAGCTACTTGAGTTTTATTCCATTAAATACAGAAAGAGCAGTCCATCTGCCTAGCATACAATGTATGTAAACAAAGCTATACAAAAAAATTTCACTAATAACAGGATTGCATTTCAGAGCTTCAGTGCCTGATTATAAAGAACACTTCAAACTAGATACTAATTTCTAAAATATCCTATAATTATTAGTGGTGAGGTTAAACTGACACTCCCAACACGAGGGACATAAAACAGGGTCACTAATTAGTTAGGTTTGCTGCTCTGCTAGTCATTACATGTCACCATGCTAAACCTTCAGTATTTCACAGATGTTTTCTATTACAGAGGTGCTGGAGGAATTGGTACAAGCCACTTATTTTTCCTTCCTCTGATTCATGCAGCAGCTCCATTCTTGTTAGAAAGGAGACTTCTACTGAAGCAGTATTAAAATTCCAATTCATAATTGCTGACCTAGCTCAATGGTCCCTACTTTTTAGGGTATACCAGACTGAGACACTGGCTGCTACTGCCCTTTCAATTAGGTTTGGTCTCATTGCTCCAAAACCCAGCGCTGGAAAGGGGAGGCAAACAAAAGGGATACACAGGCCGTCATGAAAATTCATCATAAAGGTTAGGAAGGAGTAGCTAGAATATTATCACAAAGGTGTGAAGTACTGATAAATCTGCCAGGTGTTTTACCTAAGCAGACATATACCAGTAGTTGGAAACCACTGATTTTGCAAGGGTGGGGTTTTATTTTTAATTCTAATACTTTAATATTTCCTCCTTTTTATATTATTTTTTTAGTAGCTAGGCTTTGTTGTTAATTTTATCCATTTTTCAGAATTACAAATATTTCAACTTAACTGTCTGATATTTAAAGGACAGATGCAATTTTCCTACAACCTTATTAGATTATAGATTTTAGCTGTAATGTCCAAGTTCAACAAGAATTGTTTCCTCCTTAGCGGTAGGTTCTTGTACTCAACTTTAAACACAAGATACAGAGATAGCAACACAATACTCATCCTTGCATGAGAATATGATTACAGCACAAAGTTAGAACTGCTTTAGTTAATCTATTTGTAAGTAACCTAGAAGCCTTGTTTTCCTAGTAATTATAGTCTGACTACTTCAGTTTCTGTTGGACTGAAATTTGTACACCAAGCCATCAGCCTGCAATCTGAGCATATATTTTATGCACTATATTTAATTAATTCTGATTTATTTGGTCTTGTCTGTTAGAGAAAACCAAATTGCAAATGCCTCTCTTCTAAAAGATCACTGGAACAATGTTCCAAGAGTTTAGGCCATAAAGTGAGTTGCTCTTAGTATCCTGAAACAAAAATCTTTGAAACAGCCAGGATAGTACTATTTGAAAAACATATACAGTATGCACTGGACTATCCATTACTATCTATCTATCTACACACACACACACATTAATATTCTAGGCTATTATTTAATGCTCGGTTACTTTAGTATATGAAATCTCACTGGGATTTTGTACAATACAACAACAGATCTATTGACAGCCTCATGCCTGAGAGATCCTTAGGCCTGATAAGAAGTCAATATGATGGTCTTGTTTGGTAATTTTAGTACACAAACAAGTATTGATTTTAATGGGACTATGCTAGTGTCTAGCTAGCTTCCCTACTGTCTGATCTGATCCAGCTTATCTAGAGCCCCAACTTGATGTCAGTGCAACTCTGAAAACGTATGAATCATAGCAAGTTCACACTTACGTGATCTCCAAAAGCCTAAGACCTAACAAAATATCAAGGGAAATGTTTGCAATTTGCATTTTATTTCTTACAGTACTTTTAAAAAACAGAGAATGTTAAATATAGAAAACTCTTAGAATGTTAAATTGACAGACAAGGAAATTCAAAGTTAAGGATGTCACTATGTCCTTGGCCTCATTCCACTGCAATCTGAGATCCCTACAGTAAATAAGCTATATCAAGGACAGTACAGAAACCTTAACTCTGAAATTCCTTGCTTTAAAACCAGTAAGTCAAATTTAACATACAGTAGTTGCATATGCATAAAGGTGGAAGTGAGTATGTGTGAAAAGCACATTCAAAGCATTCCAGCCAGGCCAAGCAAAAAATTGAGGTGTTTTGGTAAACTCACACACTTACATACACACGGTGTGAGGGTGAGGCACAAACAGCATCTGTGGTGTTACTTATTTTGTTTGGGGTGAAAACAAGAAAGAAGAGCCCAACTACCTCTGAACACTGGGCCAGGCTCAAAATCAAACACTATTTCACTGGGGACAGAATGTAGGAGGGGACTGGGAGTCCGGGATTGGTATTTCCGAAGACAGCGCATCAGCTGGTTCAAAGGGGCTGTTAGAGAGAAAGAGACGGGCAGGCAGAGACAGGAAGACAGACACACAGAAGAAATGAAAGAAGTCATGGGAAATAACTAGGAGGCTTTGACTCCTATTCATAGATTGCTTCTGAATTTTGAAGGAAAAAAACATCTCCAATTATTAAAAACATGCTTTCAAGAATGGGAATAGCCAATTGTTCTCAGATGCCAAGCAGACAGCTTATGACCAAAGTTAAAACTGACATGATAGTATGACATTTAAATGCTGGACATAATGGGCAAAACTTGTTGAACGCCATAGCTACCAAGACATACAAGATAATTAAAATTGGCAACTTCTTTATCAGTAGGTTCATGGATTTAAGGAGGGAAAAAAGGGGAGTGGTACTATAGCCAGTAAAAGAAATCATAGCTCCTGAAAACACAAATCAGTAGCCAGCTACCACCTTACTAGTTAACAAATACAGATGACAAAACCAAAGTCAGCTGTAGCTTAAGGTATAAGACCCTAGCCGCTGAACTAGAGAGATTAGGCTAACCCAAGACTTTGCTGAGGGGTGAAGCAAGTCAGAGTTAATAGGAAATATCAGGCCTGTTCATTATTTGGAGCTGGGTGAGTGGTCACATGCATCTCCTCTTTACTACGAGTCAGCTATGTCATCCGAAGTGTCTAAATACAGCAAAGGAGACGTTTTCACAAGACCTTGAGAGAGTGCTTAGGGTTCTTCATGGGGAAAGCAGACTTCACAGTAGTGATAGTGGGCTCATGTGGGACACGTGAATAAAAATTATAATTGTGTCTTTTTTCACTAATTCTGCCTTAGCTAAGAGTTAAGGCTGTCTACAATAGTGCTGTTGAAAGGCATACAAGAGATCAGGCTATAGCAGTCATAATTTTTTGTTTCCCGGGTTAACAAAGGCACGCAGTACAGCAAAGCAGCAGCTTCAGCTGGGGAGAGGGGAAGAAGGAGCTCAAGTATCTCATGCCATTTATGAGACACAGCAGTTTATATGGCCAGGTTCACAAAACATGTTGACAGACTTCAAAGGAAGTCCCTGATGACTCCTTAGGTGGAGGGATAGTGGCTGGCATAAATGGCTTTGAGAAAGGGATTGAGGGTTAAGTATATATTGGGGGGAATCCTCAAGGCTCCATCAGGAACAGAGGGGATTCCCCTTCTCTAAAAATAAAATGATTTTAAAATTAAAACACTGGCTACCATTTCACAGCTTTTCCTCCTTCCCTCTCCCCCACTCCTAGAATGACTGGTGAATGACTGAAACCCGTATCAGACAGATGCTAAACATATGAACAAACAAATGTAAATACATTTCATTGCTCTCTTCACATTTCTCTCTGTGTCTGTTTTTGGAGGAATGAAGTAGTACAAAAGGGAGGGGCTAAGGCAATCGTGTAATTACATTTAGTAAGAGACGATAGTTCCAAGACTACTTACCTCCCTCTCCTCGTAACCCCTGGTCTCTAATCAAGTCCTACAAACAAAAGCACAAGTGCATGTATCTGGTTCATATCTTATTATTTGTATCACTGTATTGCCTAAAAGCCCACATCAGGATTGAAGCTCCATCACACTAAGAATTGTCCAAAGAGTAAAAGCCAGCCTCTGCCCTGAAGAGCTTACGATCTATTAAATACAGTAGAGTACCACCCAATATATATAGAACAGGGGTGGGCAAACTTGTTGGCCCGAGGGCAACACTGGGCTTGCAAAATTATACGGAGAGCCGGGTAGGGAAGGCTGTGCCTCTCCAAACAGCCTGGCCCTACCCCCATCCGATCCCCACCTACTTCCTGTCCCATGACTGCCCCCCTCAGAACTCCTGACCCATCCAACCCCCCTTTCTCCTTGTCCCCTGACCGCCCCCTCCAGAGACCCCCTGACCCTAACCATCCCTCTCCGGGACCCCACCCCCTAAGCCCCCCCAATCCTTGTCCCCTGACCACCCCCTCCCAAGACCCCTCACCCTAACTGCTCCCCCAGGACCCCACCCTGCTCCCTGTCTCCTGACTGCCCTGATCCCTATCCACAGCCCTGCCCCCTGACTGCCCTCCTGGGGCTCCCTGCCTCTTATCCAACCCCACCTTTCCCCACCACCTGACCACCACCCCGAACCTTTGCCCCATCCAACCCCACTGCTCCCTGTCCTCTGAATGCTGCCTGTGCAGCGGTATAGTTTCGGGGGAAGGGAGACAACAGGGGAGTGGCTGAGGGCTGGGCAGGATAGTCCCGTGGGCTGGATGTGGCCCGTGGGCGGTAGTTTGCCCACCCTGATCTAGAATAATTTATGAAACTTTAAGAAATCATTAAATTTCAAATAGTGTAACCTAGCGTAATCTAGTTAAAATAGATGCATACTTGTAGGCATTGATTTAGGCCTGCAATTAAGTCAACATAAAAGGAGAAAAACTGAACCAAATCAGGAAACATCTTTCTAGTTATGTTGTTTGAGATACAAAATGCCCTTGAATGTCACATCAGAAGCTGGGACACCAATTTCTTAAATGAACTATACCAATTCACAAAACTTTGCTTAATTTTTTCCTGCAACAAGGTACCTGATTTCTACACAAAATACACTCAAGTTCTTTTCAAAGATGTTAATTCATTTTATCACGTTCTTTCAGGTTGCAATGTAGTATGCACTGATTGCATTTGCTACAAAATATCCGGGAATCATAACACAATAACTGAGCAATTTTACAAGTAGTAGTAAAGAGCAATTTTTGAACAGAGAAAAGTTATGCAAATTCCCTCACATCACTTTTCATCAATGAGCCTTAAACATTTGAATCTGTGGCCTGGTAACCCAGTAGGTTAATGTCCTGACCTTTTGCTCTTACTCAGATCACAGGTTCAAAGAGTTTGTTCATCTTTATGATTTGGTGGCTTTGCTGCTAAATCAAAAGCACTCAACTGCTAACTCAGTGATTTTCAGAGGGCAGGCTAACAGACAGGTAAGGGATGGTTACCCAGAATGTCAACTTCTTCTTAGGCCACCTTAAGGAAGAATTTCTGGACAAATCTATATATATAAAAGTCAAGTGGTGTATGTATGTGTGTATGTATGTATGTATGTATGTATGTACGTATGGCTGCGAAGTCCTCCCGCACCGTTTGAGCCAGAGACTTGAATTTTGGTACAGTGAGGGGTCTTGGGGTCTAGATGCTGGTAAGGGTCGAAAAATTTTCGGATCTCACCTCTGACGCCCCCCAGGGGTGAAAGTCTTTCAGGGCCAATCACATCAGCTTGGCAGTTAGGTGGTGATGATGTCATAATACCCCCCTCCAACAGACACCTCACTCGCTCAGCTCACCCCTCCCTCCTCCAACGGAACCCCGGAGATCCCTCAGTTCTCTGCCCCTCCCACCTCCCCAACGGAACCCCGGAGATCCCTCAGTTCTCTGCCCCTCCCCCCTCCCAACGGAACCCCGGAGATCCCTCAGTTCTCTGCCCCTCCCACCTCCCCAACGGAACCCCGGAGATCCCTCAGTTCTCTGCCCCTCCCACCTCCCCAACGGAACCCCGGACTACATCAGCTCTGTGCCCCCCCCCACCTGCGAAGGTCCCCGGAATCCCTCGGCTCTGGGCCCCCTCCCCTCCTGCGACGGATCTGAGTTGGGTTTGGTGGGACGGTAAGTGAGGTGGGGGTGTCGGATTCGGTCGGGGGGGTGAGGTGGGGGTTTCGGGTTTGCTTCGGGGGGTGGGAAGGTGTCGGGGTGGGTGAGGGGTGAGGGGTGGGTGTTGGGGTTGGTCAGGGGGTGTCAGCTGTCTGCCACCTCCCCACCTCCGACTGACCCGAGCAGCGCCGGGCACTTATGCTAGTACACCATAAAACCAATAATACAGTTGGGATACACTGATGATATTTTCATCCTTTGGACAGACGACATAAACTCCCTTACAGATTTCCTCCACAACTTCAATAACTACCACCCGCCCATTAAACTTCTCTAGAACACTCTTACACTAACGCCAACTTCTTGGACACCATGATCATCTTCAACAATGGAACCCTACAGACAACTATATACATAAGCCTACGGGTCACCATACATACTTTCACAGATCCAGTAACCACCACAAATACACCAAAAAATCTCTTGTCTACAGCCAGGCACTCAGATACCAGAGAATATGTTTTGAGGAGAATTCCAGGATATACAACTTAACAGACTTAAAACCGCCTTCACCAATCAAGGACACTCCACCAGAGAAGTAGATGTCATGGAATGGGCCACCCGTATACCCCGAGAGAACCAGCTTCACTATAGAAATAAAACCCCCTCCAACTATACATCCCCAGCTGTCATCTATCACCCAACATTGGAACCCATATGGGGTATCATTAAACAGTTAAAACCCATACTCGATGGAGACTACATCCTGAAAGAAATCTTTCCTGGACCCTGTCTTATGGCCTTCAAACACAGCCCCAATCTCTCCAAGCTCATCATCCGAAGCAAGCTCCCCAGAGACCAGGATACATCAACTCAAAGCAGCAACAGGCCCTGCCAGAACAGATACAAAACCCGTAGGCATATCTCCACTGCTACAATGATCACCACTCTCCACAACACAACTTACAAGATCCTACATCTGCCTATTACATCATGAAGTATACCTCATCCTGTTCACTAAATGCCACAATATCAACTACGTAGGTGAAATAAGACAATCACTACATTCTTGAACAAACTCGCACAGAAAAATGCTAAAAGACAAAAATAACATATCACCTGTAGGTAAACACTTTTCACAAAAAGATCATTCTATATCTGACCTCTCAGCCCTCATCCTCAAAGGAAACCTGTAAAAGACAAGTCTGGGAGCTTAAATTCATGACTTTGCTAGAAACTAAAAAATCATGGACTGAATAGAGACATTGGATTTATGGCTTATTACAACGATCTATAACCCATTAAATCTCTCCCCGCTTCCCTCCCTCCCTCCCCCACCTTTCACCCTCTTCTTTGTCCCCTGACTGGAAAGGTGTCAACAGGCCACTTCACCAAATGGTCCCTTGAAAATGTGTTAACTACTTATGCTAAACAATCTGTTCTACCTTGTATCTAGCTCTGACACTCCTGAGTACCTTTCCCAGACCTGAAGAAAAGCTCTATGTAAGCTTGAAATCTTGTCTCTTTCATCAACAGAAGTTGGTCCAATAAAAGATATTACCTCACTCACCTTGTCTCTCTAGGATACAAGTACATGTTAGAAGAACTGGGAAGATATTGGTGTTAATAGTAGTTTGAATAGTGCTGGCCAGCATTACGCTTAATATGAAACAATGTATTTGTCCTTCATTTTCATAAATGTTAAAAGTCAGCCTCCAAAATGTCAAAGGATACAGAGAAAAAAATGCAAGACAATCATATTGTAAAAAAATATTGGAGGTTCAAGGAGAATGTTAAGGGTGATATATGTGGGGCAATAAACCATTTCTGAGATTCAAAGCAGCATCTGATCATTTCAAATTCAGTTTATTGCAAGAACCACATTCTCCCATGCCAGAAATATTATTCCCATTGTAAGGCCTGGTCTACACTAGCAGGGAGGGTCGACCTAAGATGCGCAACTTCAACTACGTGAATAGCGTAGGTGAAGTCGACACATCTTAGGTCAACTTACCTGCTGTTCTCACGGTGGCAGCGGTTGACAGCGGGCTCCCCCGTCGACTCTGCCTTGCGCCTTTTGGCAAGCTGGAGCACGGAGTCGACGGGAGTGCCTTTTGTGATTGATTTATCGCGTCCTGATGAGACGCGATAAATCGATCGCCAATAGATTGATCTCTACCTGTCGATCCAGCTGGTAGTGTAGACAAGGCCTAAGTGATACAAGAAATCAAACATTTAAAACAACATTTCCAATACTTGGGATGTCTTGCAAGAGTTATTACTGGCTTTTCAGGATCATCACTGTGAGGTGTTGCTAACATTAACAAGTTCAGGAATTTATCTTAAAACTAATTGTTTGTGGCAGTATGCTTGTGTGGAGAAGTGGAGATATGAATGTCAAGAGATTCAATATTATTTCTGAAGGGACTGCCTGATTTTTTCCCAGCTCTGACTAGTAAAAACTCTTCTCCTGTTATTTAGGATTTATAAAGGTTTAAGCAGATCAACAAGGATTTATTTAGAACAGTAACATTTGTGTGTTTTACGAGCTCAGTGGCATGTATTAAGAAAAAGTGATCAACTCCACTGTTACTGATCAAACCTATATTGATACTTACATCAATATTGACAGGTTCTATTGTATTGATGTGCACATTGGGTGCTGAAGACGAGCGGTCTCGTTGCCCAAATTGATTCCGATGATCTTCATCTGCTGGTCGGAAGGGCTGTGGGATTGGAATGGATTTTGAAGGAGAAGGACTAGGGAGAATTGGTGGTCTAAGAAACAAAGTCAAGGAAAAAGAGGATTTAGGGGTACAAATGGCTTCACATATTCTATAGTGGGTGTGGCAAATCCTTTTCTTTTCAATTATGATATATATAAAAAGATCATTTCCTTAGTAGGCCAGTATAAAGACCCAATAAAAACCTATTTATATTTAACTGTCTATACTCCCCTAGGATTAATTGTAACTAATCCCTGCTGTGTGAGCTCCCCAATTACAAAATGGTGAAACCAAGTGTTCTGGGATTGAAACATAAACAATCTTTACTGCATCTAGCTACCCGTGTTAATCCCTTTATGCTGGGAATCAATGAGGCCAGATGCACACTGTAGAGAATGGGCTGCTCCACAGTTTCTTATACCCTTTCTTAACAATAACCCAATGAGAATTAAAAGCGATGTACTTCATCAGTGTCCTGGTTTTGAATGATCTCGCAGAATCAAGTGTATATAAGAATAGGATTGCTGAGCAGTAGATGGACTTAAAACTATAAATTAGCAAAGGTATCAATGTTACAACTGTCATTGTAATTGGAACTATTAGTAGCAAACTAAAAATAAAAATACTAATTTTTAACCTTCGTCTTCAGCAAAACACAGAACAATTAAATATTTTAAAACATTACTTATAAATATTACAATCAATGAATTGTAGAGTTTTGACCTGAAACAGTTATTTGCGGAGTCCTGTGTCATTTACTTAACAGAGAAAGTATTTACATGTGCCTGTCTTTTTATTAGTAAAAAGGCAAGATGTCACTTATCTTGCTAGTCTGGTTAAGGGTAGTAAATCAATATTTGTCTATTATTCAATTAAAGGTCAATCATTGCTGGGTCTGTTGGTAAGATTTAATAGATTTAGGCAAAAAGTCAATGAGAAATGCTTGCTTTTCTTCTTCAAAGGTAAGTTTACACTTACAGCATACTTGATAGCAGGTAACAGTCAATTTGAACTAATTGCATATATGCCTTCTCCTAACAGAGAGACTCTAGTCTGGAGACTGATAAATGAGTAAACCACATCCACAAAGTCTAGTATATGGAAGGGCTTTAGAAGCGGAGGCAAAGGACAAAGTAGCATGCAGCACCAACAAGGTTCTATCATAGTCCCCTTTAAATAAATTCTTCCTAATCTTTTATTCACTTATCTTCAGGGGCAACAGCACCCTCAACAGAGTCAGTGGTCTTTTTATATTTTTAATCCAAGGAGCCTATTTTGAAGTCTACCTCATGGGCAGAGACATATTTATCCCACTTTTCATTAGGGATTTTATATAGATTAGCATAGGCCCTTGAAGTAAGGGGGGAGTAAGTAAGCTCGGTGGTTTGCGCACTTGCCTGCTAAACCCAGGGTTGTGAGCTCAATTCTTGAGGGGGCCATTTAGGGATCTGGGGCAGAAATCTGTGGGTAAAATTGTGGCCTGCATTGTGCAGGAGGTCAGACTAGATGATCATAATGATCCCTTCTGACCTTAAAAAAAGTCTAGATGGCTTCTTTCAAGTAAATTATTGTATACTCACTACCCTTCTCCAAAAAGCCAAGCATCAGGGAAGCAAGATTTGTTTTCATTTTCTTTTCCTTCTGGGGAACATTCACGAGAGAATAAGGGACCCTGAGTTTTCCCATCTAGGATAACCTGCACCATTTACTTTAAGACAATGGTACTCAGACCTCAGTGGTTCAGGAGTCAAATTAGCAATCAACATTAGCCAAAAGAGTCACAGTGTAGGTGTGATTGAGTTCCTGAACTGCTGATTAGAGAACTTTGGTACAGTGTCCATTCAGCCTGTACACGGGGCTCTGCCACAAGGCTAACCAGTGCTGCATGGGCAAACCCCACCTTACTTCCTTCTCCATTGCAGAGTCCCTGACAAGGTGGGTCGTGGAACACCCATAGGGACATGCATCTCAAAGAACCATCATTACTGCATAAGGTGAGTAATTTCCTCTTCTTCTTCAAGTAGTAGCCCTATGGGTGCTCCGCTGTGACTCATGAGCAGTATCCCAATGGAGGGCTGGAGCTTTGGAAGTCCATCTGTTATGGATGATAATACTGCAGTGCCAAAGTTGGCATCAGAACCCGAGGCACCTGTAACTGCATAGTGTTCTGCCAAGGTATGTATAAACATGCAGATGGCTGCTCTGCAGATTTTCGAAATAGGGACATTCTTGAGGAAGGCAACTGAGGTGGAAATTGACCTGGTGGAATGTGTACAGATTTCAGATGGACAAATGACCTTGTGAATCTCATAGCACTGTTTAATGCAGTTCGAGACCCATTTTCAGAGTCTCTGTGCAGATATTGCTGTACCTTTTGATATGAGTCCACAATGGAAAGGAAGACCTTAGGAGATTTCCTAAAGATCTTTGTCCTGTCCAGGTAAAAGGCCAGAGTCCTTCTAACCATGTGTAGTTCAGCCTCCCTGTTATCCCAGTGAGGCTTAGAGTAAAAAGTTGGGAGGTGAATCAGTTGAGTCATGTGAAAAACCAAAGGCACCTTGGGGATAAACTTCAGGTGCGGTCTGAGAGTAACCTTTTCTCAAAAGAATACTGTATAAAGGGGATGAGACATCAGTGCCAATATCTCCCCTCTTCTCCTTGCCAAGGTGAGGAGGTTGATCACTTGATGATTACCTGTTCTGTTCATTCCCTCTGGGGCACCTCGCACTGACCACTATTAGAAGACAGGATACTGGGCTAGATGGACCGTCGGTCTGACCCAGTAGGGCCATTCTTATGTTCTTAATTAGAAGCGCAGTTTACTGTGGCACAGATACAGCAAACTGGTGCTGTGATGCACTTCCAGGACGTATAAAGGAGGGGAGTACTTTATGTGCTAAATTCTGAAAGTCTGCTGCTTCTCTGATGTTTGTGGCTGTGGTTAACTCTCAGTTTCCAGGCTATCTGAGAAGAGAGTTCTTTCTGGGCATACTGGGAGGTTTGTCACATTATTCAGCACAGTGTGTTCCCAGGTCCATATACATATACTCCAGTCTTCCACTGTGGAAACCTTTAAATCAGTCATAAATAAAATATTAATAGCCTATATGGCAAATGCCTTGCACATCCCTACCCCCTAAAAGACATTACTTTAACTCCTATAACAATCGAAAACAGACTCTGTATTTCTACAGTGTGTTTGTGCTAAAAGGGAGGATGAAGTCCTGTTTTGATTCCTATTTTACTGACATCAACCTGCAGAAATTTCTGTTAGAGAGAAAAGTAAGGTTAAATCTCCTAAGTAAGGAGAGCATGTCTAAGCTATTGCATCAATGAGACACACTAAATGATTTACTCTTTTGCCCACTGTCACAAATGGCAACATTCCCACTGACTTCAAGTGATGCAAGTTCGAGGCCACTGGGAATAGGAATGCAGCTTGGATATATGCCTGAAAATGACAATTAATATTTCACAGATTTTACAGAATCACAACCCCTCCCCTCACACAATGTCCTCAAAATATCGAGATGCCTGAAACATTTTTTTAAATATATAATTGTCTTTTAAAATTCTATTCCCCCTAAAAATACCAAAGGGATTCAAGTCTTAATATGAATTGTCTACGTTTCTTTACATCCACCAACGTGACTCTTCATGTGCTTAAGGCTTTGTCTATCCAGGAAAGGTTTTTTGACATAGTTTTTCCCTCACTATAGTTATACAGATATAATAAAAGTGAAAGAGTGTATATAACATTGCTTTGTCTAAAGTAGCTAAGCCCACTTTGCCTGTGAGAAACAGCGTCCACACAGAACTATGATTTTTCAAAATAAGCACCATTTTCTGGGCTGGTATCTCAGCGTACAATTTTCTGAGGCTCAATGCATTATAGTCATGGTAGACTGTGAGATACCTACTGGAATTCTGAGACTTGAGTCAAACTCCCATGATTCCTTTGACTGTATCCCATAATTTGCCTGTTTTTTTGCTAGCCAGCATCATTTTTTAAAAGTTTCAAACAATTTTTCAAACTACAACCAGCCAGGATGCTGAGCACCTTGATCCTGACCATTATTAGGGTTGCCAAGTGTCCGGTTTTCTGGTCAAAAAGGGGACCTGGCAGCATCTGGTCAAATGTACTGACCAGACTCCAAAAGTCCTGTTACTGTGGAGGGGGAGCAGGGCAGAGGCACCAGGTCATCAACCTGCTTGTCAGCCCCTGTCCAGCTGGGGCCACCTCCTACCTGCATCTCGTGAGCAGGCAAGCAGCAGGCTCTGCACCAGGCTGAAACTCCCATCCCAGCCCTAGAGCAGAGGGAGGTGGACAGGACCAAAGAACAAGGAAGAGGAAGGGGAAGGAATGGGGGCGGGCCCTCAGGGGAAAGGGAGGACCTCAGGGGGTCTGGTTTTTAGAAATAAGTTGGCAACCCTGATTAATACGAACAGGGCACTCTAGATGTATTAGCAAGTAAGCAGGTGGCTTTGAAGGAGATGGAAGATCACCACTGTGTGTTTCACAAATATGAAACAACACGAAATAAAACAAATACTGTATAAAAAAATAAAATGAAAAAACTCACCCTGTAGCAGTGGCTCCTGTCCACAGGGTACGGCCTGGCTCTCCATTCTAGGTACACGGTCGCCTCACCCAGAGAGGGAGCCAAGCTCAGACCCTGTAAGGCAAGAGCTGCTGCTGTGGGATGAGTGCAGGGCAGACTTGCCTGGGGCTTCCCACTGCCTGAGGGCAAGACACACACACATACACACACACACACACAGTACACACACACACACAGTCCCCTTAAGCTAGACTTGATAAATACCACAAACAATGCTGTGCAGATACTACTAGAGAATGAACAGCTGTTTCTGCAGCTATTTTGCAAACCTTCAGGATGCAAAAGGCACTTCCCTAGAAATCTGTGTAAAACTCAATCTGGGGTTGCACAATGAAAGTCTCCTCTTAACATGGAGAAGTATGTAGCCACTGCCATATGGAAGGTCACCAACTCCAATTGTACCGGTCAGTAGCTAACCAATTTGGCAGTAAAGAGACTTTTGGAACATTATGAACAGCCGGAAAGGATTCCTCAATCAAATGTCCCTGTGGTCCAGAGAACCAGGTCACAGATGCAATGTGCTATTGGAGAGCAGGGTGCAGGTGAGGAAAATACATCTAATGTATTGAATAAAATGAATATAATGTAATGTATACAGTTTGTGAATTAATTTTATTAGGAATGCATATTGGTAGGAACAGCTGGCTTAAAAATTTCATTGATACAAGTGCAATGGTAAACAAAACTATTGATTTAACACGTAACAAGAAAGTACAAACTTAAAAAGAATTAAAATAGTATAGAAGTAACCAAGGTATAGAGTGAACATATGTTTGTTAAGATACGGACTCAAAAACGTGTAGGTGGGGATCGTTGGTGTTCTCTTCTTGTCTTGGGGGTTGAATGGTGGGGGAACTCTCTCTCTTGCAGTTGGGGAATGAAAAGGGGCTCTCGGTACACTGTGATTTTAATAGGTGGCAGCACAGAATTAGGTTAGAGTGTTACACGTGAATACAGCAAAACATTGTTCTCCAGCAAATTGTCTCTTTCTGCATCATGTCCAACATTCTTTCCTGCATGTCCCCTTTCTCTGGTCAGTCAGTCCATGTCACCTCTTGACAACTCCTCAGCATGCCCTGTTGTCCTCTCTCTTTTTCCTGTTCTGCAGTACAAATCTCTCTCTCCATTCCCTAGGGTTTTTTGCCCTCAGCTGGGACTCATTCATGAGGTCACCAAACATTTTCTTTCTCTTCGCTCCCTTCCCTCAGAGGATTGCCAGGAACTCAGCTATTGGTGACACCCCATTCGATGTGGGCTGTGCTATGCCACAAGCTAGGACAACAGAGAAACCACACCATTAGTTACTATACCAAGAGAATAGCCACCATGCCAAAAATGATGAAATGTTACTTCTCTCCAAATTTTCTCAATTTTGGAATTCCATTCCCTTAAGTTCCTCCCAACCTGGGGTATGCTTGGATATCATACTCTTTTGAAGTTATATTCCCTTTTGTGGTGTCCCCTGCAATATGGTGTAGCAGCACCCTTTAAGTTAAAACTATCCTTAAATTTTGTGTATGTACAGTAGACTCTCGATTATCCAGGATTGGATTAACCAGAATGTGGATTAACCAGGTTGTCAAAAAAAAAATATGCACAACTTGTAGGGCTGGCTCTGGCTTTGCTGCCGCCCCAAGCACACACAAAAAACCCCCACCAGGGCACAGGGCAGCCAGTGAACCAACACCTTCCCCCCTTCCCCCCCCCCCCCCCCCGGCACAGGGTGGCTGGTGAACCAACCCCCTCTCCCCATATTTCCTATGGATGGTGATTATCCGGGATTTTATTAACCAGAATTATTTTTTTCCCTATCATCCTGGATAATCGAGAGTCTACTGTATTTGCTTGTTTGGGGATGGGAGAATGGAAAGCATGTGAGTTCCCAGGGGACAGGCTAATTGTTTTGAACAACCTGCAGCCTTCCCTTATGTTGATGAGTATTACTCTGAGCATGTTCAGAAAGCAAAGGACAACCAGGAAGATATGTGGCATTGTTATTTGTTATTGGTCACTGAGCTGTTGCTGGAGTGAAGCTGGAGTGAGTGTCTCTGGGAAGGCAGCAATGTCTTGTAATGTGTGTATCAAACTATCTCACTAGCTTTGCTTAAAAGTCTTATTTCTAATTCTAAACCATCTGATCAGCATGAAGCACACTACAAAA
Organism: Sternotherus odoratus; assembly: GCA_032164245.1. Lineage (NCBI taxonomy): Eukaryota > Metazoa > Chordata > Testudines > Kinosternidae > Sternotherus > Sternotherus odoratus. Next base: position 89,320,172 of record JAVMKO010000001.1, read on the forward strand.
TAAACAGAATTTTGCCGCTATGATGCATGTCCTGTACTGGCTTTACCAATGCAATGTACTACAATTGCGAAAAGCTTACATGCCTTTTATAACACCTGCCAACACAAATGCTTTCAAGTCTATGTAATATATGAAATGCCTAAAAGAACCTCTAGTGGCCATTTTATCTTGTTTATCTTCACATATATGAAAAAAGATCAAGGCCATGACTAAACTATGGTTTTACATGAATTTTCTACTACTTCTTGCTTTTTGTTTTCCTACATTAAATCTGCCTTGGATGCAACTTATTTTGATATTTTTCTCTCTGTCATCTAGTCACCACCTTGTGTGGTGCCACACGGGTGGTAGTGGGTGGGGGCAGAGGTGGTTGAGGGATAGAGAAGTTTAGCATCAAGCAGCATGGGGAAGAGCTGGTGTGGTGTATTTTGGTTTATGGGCATGGGATTAAATATTTTGCCCGGGGAGAAAAGCTATTTTAACAATTTCTATTTTTGGCTTGTGTTTCCAGCTTCCATGCTGTTGGGGCCAGAGAAAAGCTGAGTAAGCCAATGAGTAAGGGTGCTGCAAAGGGATGGACACGTCTGGCATCATTGTAGCAGCATCCACTAGACATGGCATCACACAGCCAGCACCCAGAAGAAAAGTTTCCAAATCCCTCTAAGCAGACACTAATGGGATGGAGAATAGTAATACAGCACTTAATACTTACTGGATGAGATCCCCGCTGCAGCATTCTGACTCTAGCTCTCTGGGGGTGTATCAAGCTGGGTCTCTGTTAAAGAGATCTTGGCTGCCCGGGGAAAATTCCTCCTGGTCCGGTGTCCATAGTTGCCTGTGTCGTTTCCGAACGTGTGTCTGTTTTATTACAGACCATGGCTCAGCTGTCAACATATACCGGGGTTCTGCGGTGGCCTCTTGGGCAAAAATTCAGTCCAGTTCTTCATAGCATACTCATGTGATGGGAGCATTAACGGAAGTCTTGTTTTTATCTTTTGCATTTTTAGTCATTCTGAATCAGCTGCTTGCTTTGGCACAGCACTGGCTCGCGTCCCAGGAGTACCCCTTCTCCTGCATTTGCTCTGCTAGCTGCTGGTAGATCTTGGCATTCTGGTGACAACTGGACAGATGACAGTAAACATGTTCTTCTCTCCACTGGGCAAGGCAGTACAGCATTCCCTGATGGGAATATGCAGAAGTACAGAGCACAATGGCTTGAAAGGATTTGGTGTCTGTGAATTTATCACAAGCTGGCATCGCAAACAGATGGATATGGGTATATGCCAGCATTTAAACAGAGTGGGGACATCCAGTCAAGAGGACCCCAAAGCACAGGTAACCAGGCAGGCCAATGTAGATGTGAAGTAATGTGGAGGTAGGGATGGTAGTGGGAGGACTGAAGCAGTGTTGTTCATCTGAAATGGAGATGTGCCCATACAAACCTTACACTTCTATAACTCATTTTGAAATAAAGTTATGTTGCTTCAAAGCAGATTACTTGTAGCTGGATACGTTGCAAAATAAAGCAAAAAGAGAATTTGTGTGTAGATGCAAAGTAATTTATACTGAAAAAAATTAAAGATGTATCAAAAATCTTTCCAGTTTAGACCAGGTCCACATTACTATGGGCAAATAAGTACAACAACTAAGTTCCTATCCTGTAAACATTTATGCACATGCTTCACTTCAAGCATGCAACTAATTCCCATTGAAATCAATGGTACTACTGGTGAACTTCAAGTTGAGTACATGTGCCAGTTAAATTAGCAGGATGGGGACCTAATTATGGAGGTTAGCGAAGAGGATCTGAAGCAGTATTCTGAATATGTCAAGGCAAACAGTACCAAAATGTCAAGTCATTAAGCAGCAGGAGTAAGGTCCTACCCAATAGAATCTGACGGGTGCACTGAGGAGTACGATCCAGATGCTTGGGTGGTCTCTCCTAAGGAGGCCTCCTCCTGCGATATTGGGTGGTGTTCAAAGAACTTGGAGACAAACAGCAAACTGTGAGGCAAGAACAAAAACAAAACAAAAACAAACCTAACTTGTGCAAAACCCAGAAGGTTCACAACATAATATGCAATGAAGAAAAAAAGTAATGTATCAAATTCTAAATTTTAGAATAGAGAATGCACTGGCAAACTACTCTACATTTTCACAAGTTGTTAGTTAACTGCAAGGGAGCAAGGGTTAGTGCCTTGAACACCTTTTTGTCTAAAGTTATTTTGAACTTTGAGTGCTAGAAATTATAAAAATCTAGTTTCTAAGCAGTATAAAAGCAGGCAACTTATACCTTTGTGTTAAATCACAGTAATTTATAAAGAAGATTGTGATCTAACCTTATATGGAAGGTGGTGGCATAATATTAAAAAGGACTTTCAAATGGGGTCATGACTAGGATAAAACAACTGCATCCACAACTCTTAGTTCATCATCAAGATGTGGCCAGGGGAATTGTGATAAATGCAAGCTAGAAGTAAAACTTCATTTGAAAAACATTTGTAAGCTTTCCCCACTGGAGAAGAAGTCTTTTTTAAATGGTTTTTCTTGGCTCTGTTGAAACTGATCTGTACTAAGATCACTACAGATTGAGCAGAAACCTTGGTTAGGAGTCCTGGTACAGAACAAATTGAGTATAAAAATTCAAGAAAAAATGCATATTGAAACAGTCTGCACTTTTCTTGATTTTGTATGATACTTTTCCCCCTGGTATACAAATACCACCAGTGGGTTTTATTTTTCAACCAACCCTGCAGTAAAACAAATGTCAACTTCATCTAACTGATCAAAAAAGGTCCAATGTTATTTGAGACTAAATTAAGTGTAGCTGGTCAAAGATAAGGCACCTGCATCCTCATACATTTAAGTGAGGCATTATCATTTCCCTGGTGAGGAATTTTTTTGATAGCAACATACGTGACCAATCCAAAGTTTGTCTTGTTGAATCAAGATTTCAGCCTCCTATTCACCTTCTAAGAAAGAGTTTCACAGTACAAACAAACCCCTTGAACTGGTTCTCTGGACCAGCACTGAGAAAAAAGACCTATATACTCTCACCGTAGCAGCTTCACTATTGCGTTTCCTCAGACACTTCTTTGGACTTTTCCATTACATCTGTCAGCTAGTTCTTGTTTCATATAAAGAAACTCAACAAAGGTCTGAATTAAAGAACACAGGAGTTTGGATTACTTACTCAAGCTGGTCATAATTAACACACATCAGTGGCACCTCTGTACTACAGCGCTGGTGAAATTTATAACCACACGTCTGGCATCGGAATCCCTGGAAAAGCAGCTTTCGACAAAAGTCACAGAATGCTAAAGTGAAGAACGTCTTTCGTACCTGTAGTGTCGAAAACAAACATAAGTTAGGTACTTTTGTAGTCTGACAGGGCTCTCTGTTTCCACTAAGATATTACTGTCATCTTGCCCTGGAAGATATACCCACAACTGAGGTAACAAAGAGTCCTGTGGCACCTTAAAGACTAACTAAAGTATTGAAGCATAAGCTTTCGTGGGCTAATACCCACTTCGTCGGATGCAAGGCTTGCATCCAACGAAGTGGGTATTATCCCACGAAAGCTTATGCTTCGATACTTTAGTTAGTCTTTAAGGTGCCACAGGACTTTTTGTTACCTCTATTCCAGACTAACACGGCTACCTCTCTGATTCTTGATACCTACAACTCTGTTTTTCGATCTTGGAAATATACTTTTATACACAATAAGCAAAGAGTATTATTTTAAACACATAAAGATCTTATATTTGAAGTAACCTCAGCTTTAAAGAATTATGGCATCCTCTCAACATCTTATCTAACTAATATAGACACTATATAAAGTACACTGGGTAATAAAAATGGAATAAGAATTTAGGACAAAGTTTTCAAAATTTGGTACTTAGTTAGTCAGCTAAATCCATACTTTAGCATCTAGATAGAAGTAGCTAGATTTTCAAAGGTGCGCATTAACATACTTCAGTAGGACAGCAGAATCATTTAGCCCCTTTGGCAATCAGATTGCTTTATTTAGCTACCTAAATATGGATTTAAAGTGGCTAACTTTAACATTCAAGTTTGAACATTTTGATCTTTAGACTCTAAGTGCCTATAAGGTTCCCACCATCAGAATTAATGTGCATCACTCCATGAGCAGTGAAGACAATGGCCACAGGACTGTGAAGCAAAGTCAAAAGTATCCCTGTGTCAGAACTATAAAACAAGCAACCCTATTTCAAAAATACGACTCTTGCAGGCATTTAACTTAAGAAAAAAATTAAAATATATATAGTTGAAGGAAAAAACAACTCAAAGATATATAAACAGGACATCCCAAAACACCTTGTAAATAATGGATTTGAGAGATGGCCTGTTTTAGAGGGTTTTGTTTATCTTTATCATATAACCCCCTTCCTCAAAATCAGAGGATTGGGAACATTCAAATGCTTTATAATTAGATATGAAGGGTTTAGCTTTTTATCCGTAAACATCAGTAAACGTCAATGTCACCACACACATAAAACCAATGAAAAAATATTTTCATTAATAATTATCTCCATTTACAGACAGGCAAAATAAGAAAAATGCTGCTTGAGAACTTATTAGACTTTAATTTAAGGATATTTACTTAGTATATTTTGAGATGTGATGTTGACAATGTTTTTTAATAGACATAAATCTTTAACTTTTTGAATCTCAACATCTACTTTCATTAAATAATTATTGTCTGACTGACCCCACTCAGGAAAGCTTCCATAATTTCCTGCAACTTAAATTTTTATCAATGTACATTTTCATTTTCACAAAAATAAACATTGATATTATCCATCAAAATTATGTAAAAAAAAATCAAATTCTGCCCAACTTATTAATAAATTTGTTTAGTAAAACCTGGAAATGTTTGTAATTGTAAAAAAGCTACACTACAGAGCCACAGCACAAGGCACAAAAATTGTGATCTATTTTGGTTCCCCACCTTAAAAGCACAACTAGCCTAAAAGTAACACAAGCAAGATTTCCGACCAATAACAATCAAAGTTTGAAAGGATGCCATCCAGAAATTCTGTAAGAGCTTTTAACTGTCCACTGTTTGTATAATCTACCCTAAGCCTAAAAATAAAATAGCTTTCATTTATATTTTGCCCTTTTCCATGTGGTAAATGTTATTTCCAGATCTGTATATGATTCAGAGGGTTTCTGTTTAACAGCTTCCTCTCATGTAGAACCTCATTGGGTCAAAACATATTTGTGCACTGGCATCACTGATGATGTCAGCATAATTCTGGGAATAGGGTTCATTAATTAATTGCTGCTGCAGAGTCAGCAGGGAAGCACAGAACACCTTTTACAGATACAGCTATGCAAAAATAGTGGATTATTATTACCACTATGCAAAGCAATGGTGATTTAAAAACTCTACATATATAGATTTTAAGATATGAAAATGTTAAGGAAAGTCAAGCTGTGTTTATTATGATGTCAATTATCTCAACTGCAATAAGATTTACTTAATTTGAGTCTGTTGGACTAAAAACCTCTTATGCAACAATCTTCCCCACCACAGATAAAAATGTTTGTTCAAAAACAAAGTTATTTTGATTTAAAAATAATAATTTGATTTGTTCAGAAGTAGATTTAGCTCTAGTGAACATTTTAGACAGTTTGTAATACAAAGTACATACAAAATTGTGTGTGGTAAGCGGCACATTCTCCAAGACTTCCACGTGCAACTCCTCTCCTGTGAGCCAGGAAATGTCAGTGTCCCAGCCAATGGGCTTCTTCTCTCTGAAGTGTAAACAAGCCCTTTATGATTACCAACCTGCAAGCCCTTGCAAACATCATGCTAAAGATGTGAAAAATTGTTATTGACAAGATAGTCATATTGTGGGAGGTTTACTATACAGTCTTCCACTGTTAGAAATGTAAATGGCAAGAAATTAATCTGAGTTTACCCCAAAATAAATTGCATCACTCTTGGACAAACAGGGGATAAAAAGATACACTCTCTTCTTCAAACCAGCTTCAGCAAAGATCTACAACTGCAGAGAATGGCTGGTTCTCTGACCAGATACTCTTCTGTCCATCCAAAGAAAAAGAGTGTTTGTGTGACAATTTGCCCCCAGGTTGTAAACATTATTGTTGTAGCCATGTCAGTCCCAGGATATTAGAGCGATAAGGGGGTGAGGTAATACCTTTTACTGGACCAGCTTCTGTTGGTGAGAAAAAAAGGTTTTCAAGCCACAGAGAGCTCTTCTTCAGGTCTGGGAAAGGTACAACTAAAAGGTCACAACTAAAAACAAGGGCAAACGGGTAGTTTGGCATAAGTAATTAGCACATATTCACCTTGAATGGTCCCTTAGAACAGTGGTCGCCAACCTTTCGGACCTCACGGACCACTAAACTCACAATTTTGAATCCCATGGACCACTAACATGAATTTTTTTAAAAAGGTACAAACATCTATAAAATAATGATCATAAAAGTTCCATTTCATTAATATGAAATGCACTTGTTCAATTATAACAAAATTATTAGTGTTATATTTGTTGCTGCTTCTTTGAAATAAGTTTATGGATTCTTGGCTCCAATGACGTCACTGCAACACGGAGAGCTGTTTGTATTTCAAGCCAACAGCGGTACTTGTTTTTGATTGCCATAACAGATGAGAATGTCTTCACACACAGATAGGTTGTTGCAAATGGAATCAAAATTTTGATGGCTTTTTCACTCAGCACTGGGTACTCACTTTTTACGGAGGGCCAAAAATGATGTCTTGATGAGGACGAGTGGAATTTAGCTTTGAGACTGTCGTTGGATGATAGATCAATTAGGCTTTCTTTTTCTTTCATGCTCAAATTGCTATCTTCAATTTTAGTCGAAAATGGACCCATGACCCACATATTGCCATGTCTGGGGTCCTCTTCCTTTGGGTAATAACGGCCAAAAGATTCTGTGAGCGACCATAAGTGCTGTCAAACAATGGTTATTACCTGTCGGTTGACATCCTCCTCTTTCATATACTCATCAAGATTCGGGAACATTTGCAGATCTTCTTCAGCCAACCGCATTTGCCACAGCAATATTTTCTTTTGAAATGCATCCATTTTACCTCGCAGTGTGAACACGTCCGTAAGCTGTCCTTGCAAGGACGTGTTTAGCTCATTTAACAGTGAAAAAATATCTGCCAGGTATGCAAGCTTGGTTAGCCAATCATTGTCGGACAAGAGATCTTGGAATTTCGAATTATTTTGCTGCTGGAAGAATAACTTGACTTCTTGGTGCAGGTCGAACAATCGGGTTAGTATTTTGCCCCTTGACAGGCATCTCACCTCAGCATGAAGAAGATGAGTATATTGAGAGCCCATTTCTTCACAAAGTGCCTCAAATATTCGAGAATTGAGCGCTTTGTGCCAAATTTTATTTACAATTTTAATTACATCAGAGAGTACTTTGTGCAGTTCTGGAGACATTCTTTTCGCCGCAAGTTGCTCACAATGTATAATACAATGAGTAAACAAGATGTCTGGGTGTCCAACATCTTTCACTTCTGTAACAACTCCTAAACGATGCCCGGTCATGCTTGCGGCACCGTCTGTGCATATCCCAACACATTTCTTCCATTCAATACCGTGTCTCAGGAAATAACCATTAAGTGCATCGAAAATCTCAGAGCCGGTTGTTCTACCCGGCAAGTTGAGCAAACGGAGGAATTCTTCCTTGAGCTCTCCTTGACACTCAAACCTCACAAAACAAAGGAGAACTGCCTTGTTAGTTATGTCTGTTGATTCGTCGAGTTGAATTGAATAAAACGTTGAATTTTTCACCATTTCAATCACTTGATTTTCAATATCTTCAGCCATGTCTTCAATTCTGCGCTTCACAGTGTTAGCGGACATAGGAATTACTTTCAGTTTCTGGACAGCCTGTTTCCCCAAAACCTCTTCACAGGCTTCTAACAAGCAAGGCTTAATTAATTCTTCTCCAATCGTATACGGCTTTCTACTTTTCGCGATTTGAAGTGCTATCAAATAAGAAGCCTTTACTAGGGACTTATCTTCCTAAAAATTGCAAATAATGTCCAAATTTCTCCAGGGACCACCAAAATTTTCTCGCGGACCACCAGTGGTCCACGGACCACTGGTTGGCGACCGCTGCCTTAGAATATGTGCTACTTATGCTAATATCAGAGGGGTAGCCCTGTTAGTCTGGATCTGCAAGAGTCTTGTAGCACCTTATAGACCAGGGGTCTCAAACTCAAATGACCATGAGAGCTGCATGAGGACTAGTACATTAGCCCGAGGGCTGAATCGCTGACACCCTGCCCCTGCCCCCCTTTCCATGAGCCCCCCCCCACCCCGTCTCTTCCCAGTCCCCATTCCAACCCCTTCCCTGAAACCCCCACCCCAACTCCTCCCCCTCCCTACCCACAAGGGGTGCAGGAGGGGTGTGGGGTGTGGCAGGGGCTCAGGGCAGGGAGTTGGGATGCAGGAGGGTTATGGGGTGCGGCAGGGGCTCAGGGCAGGGAGTTGGGGTGTGAGGTGCAGGAGGGGTGCAAAGTGCAGCAGGGGGCTCAGGGCAGGGGGTTCAGGTGTAGGAGGGATCATAGGGTTACCATTTGTGTCCGGAAGGAATTTTTAAATATGTAAAAACCAGGATTTTAATAAATCATTCAAAACAGTGAATGGTGGGACTTGCCCCCCTGCAACCTGCTGCTGCTAAATCTGAATGCGCTGAGGCTGGAGCTGCCCCCAGAGCTGCTGCCTGTGATGGCAGCAGCACAGGCTGCCCCCAGCAGCGCTCTTGCTGAAAGCGGCCAGCGGAAGAGGGGCTGCAGCAGCCCTGGGGAGCCGCCCACATGCATCGCTCCCTCAGTCAAGTCCTTCCAGTCACCGCAGGGTAGAAAGCTATTGCAGGCCTTGGAGCAGGGGGTCGCTCGCTCCTGCCCGAGCCCGATGAGCCAGCCAGAGAGGCAGTGGAGGGGGGGGGGCACAGAGAGTGTGGCGGGCCGCAGAAAAGAGCCTCGCGAGCCGCATGCGGCCCCTGGGATGCGTGTTTGAGATCCCTGTTATAGAATTAAGATCTTAGAGATCATGAGCTTTCATGGGCTACAACCCACTTCATCAGACCCACCTACTTATGCTAAATTATCTATTCAACCTTGTATTTAGCTGTGACATCATGAGTACCTTTCCCACACCTGAAGAAGAGCTCTAAAGCTTCTCTCTCTCTCTCTCTCTCCCCAACAGAAGTTGGCCCAATAAAAGATTTAAAAATGTCATTAAAGCTAATGTTTAAAATAATTATATCATACATAGGTTGGGAAAAGAGTGTCTGTACATCTGGGCATAATGCTTAGATTATTCACAAATATAAAGTTTGTTTTTAAAGTCATATGATACATAGAGTACATAATCAGCAATAACCCAAATTTAGGTGAATAGTTTTATATCACTTGCCCCACACTTTCATAACAGGGAGTCTGGTGGCACCTCTTCAGATGCAACTTCACCTACTTCAGATGCAACTTTCCCTACTTTGTCTCTCCTATTTGTCCCCATAACAGACTTTCAGAGGGTTTACTAATTTGGGAGAATGGTAGGATTTTAATTAGAAGTTTAAGGATGGAAACTCATATTAAGAGCTATTTACTTTGAAACCCAGTTCAAGTAAAACCAAATAAAAGTTAGAAATTCAAAACAACCCTACTTCACAGTTTAAAATAAGATGTTTTCTACTAGTTTTTCAGCTAAAACAGACCGCAGAGATAACAGGCCTGTTGCATTCTGTTAAGTGTGTCCAAGAAGGGGTAGAGTATAAAGATTTCCCCATAAACTTTTCATATGTCATAGCCACAAAACTGTGCCTAGAAGAAGGCTATCAACCCATATTTTGTGTTGGCCCAAACCATCTTAGCACAAACTAAATAGTTCATTCTGAATTTAGTGAGATTGATCTTTACCTTCATAATTCTGGATGGAATTGGCCCATGATGGTATACTCCTAGAAGGAACCCTGATAGCATAAAAAACCCATACTCCACATAAACCATACCCATCTTGTATTCTGTAAACAGCACAGCATTCTGGGATAAGACCCCTCATCATAAGAGCTTTCTTAAGACTGTCCCGGACTGTCACCCCACATCTTGCTGGAACCTGTAAGGTCAAAATATAAGACATAAGCATTAGAGGAAGAAATTATAATTCACTCTTATAGTTGAAACAAACGAATGTTCCAGTCCATAAAAAGTATACAAAATGTTAAAAGCACCACAATTTTCATTTTTATAGCACTTCATAGAATCCTAAATAATAATTTCTCAAAGTACTTTGCACATTGTGTAAACTGCATACAAACCACACCATTATGAATTCCGTATCAAACCAAGCTCAGCTGGACATGCGTGCCACCTAAATTTTTAATGATATTTGAGAGAGAAAACTTGACTTGACCCTGGGTGACCTTCTATCCTTCCCATTTTGCAACAGAGATGGCAGAGAGGTAACTAAAAGCTATTTATACATATGATAATTTTGAAGAGCTTGTACTGCAATTAAGTGGAGTGATGTGTCATTTGGAACTAAAAATAAACAGGCAAAAGGTTTGGATGAACTAGCTTGAACGGGACTACTTGCCACAAGTCTATAAAATTCATTATGATAAAAATTGAAATAATATACAGATATCTTAAATGGAAAATATCAACTTCAAATCTAGTCAATTTAAAAAGAGGAAAAAAAAGAATTAACAGTGGTGTCAGGTAACACATCTGTCCTTGAGGCCCCAGCCAATATTTGTGATTTTACAGACACATTTTCCTATTTGTAAAGAATATTTTTCTTCCCCCCCTTTGCTATTTGACCCACATGAGCAAAGAGGAGTAGCTGAATACAAAGGAAACAGATTAAAACTGGCCAAACACAAAGTATTGTGAAGTGCACAAACTATACAATTCTCTAATATAATTTTTCCTCTAATCTCTTCCAGTTACAGCGATCTTAGGTGTTTCCTGTAACGGTAGTTAAACTGTTTTTCTTAAGAACGAACTGCGATTTTTAATTGAAAGTATTCCTTAAGCAATCAAAAAAGGATGAGATATAGCAGGGTGACTAAACATATCAGACACTACCATTTCAATACTTCTGGTGCTATTTACTGAACAGGGTTTTATTTGCTGGTATATACCCCTGTACTTTCCCTTCTGCTCATCCCTGGAATTTTATTTTTTCTGTGGTGAACCCGTTCCATGCTAGGAAACTCCTTAGCCTTAACTAACCAAAAAGCCAGTCAGAGCACATGAAATGTGATTATTTACAAATTACCAGGGGCCCAATCCAAAGCCCACTGAAGTCAACAGAAGTCTTTCCATTGATTTTAAAGGATTTTGGATCAGGGCTCAGTGGAGCAGCTAACATTTAAAAATTCTAAAGATAGACAGAAGCCCGTGTCTCCTACTTAAACGTAACAATGACAATCCCGTTTCAAATGTCCTTGTGAATGCCACTTTATTGAGGTTACATACTTATTGCATTTCTATGACTCTACGTGTATGCTCTCTTAGAAGAAAGAAATGGAAGTGACCTTTTTGGTCATGGTCCTTTTCCCTGTCAATGTACAATTGCTCCTTATAGTACATTTTACCTAGTCTATTTTTAAAAGTTCAAAGAAATGGGGCTTCCAGTACTTCTTTTGCAGAAACTATTTTACAGACAAATGTGTGTCAAAGTTTCTCTTGCTAAACAGCCTAGACCTCTTCCCTTCCATAAATCCACTCCATTATTCCAAAATACACCATTTCACCAACCTTCCCCGTCACGTGTTTACATCCCATCCTTCAATTATTTATAGAATTATGTTCTCCCTCCCTTCTGCCCCCATATACTTGTTACTTAGCCGAACTGTTACAGGTGGGGCTGGTAGCAAAGCCTATTATAAACGTTGTCCAACATTTCCTATTATGAGACCCTGAGTTCAAGTGCCTATAACATTGCTAAACTTTAACTGTTTGGGTTGACATTTTCTTTGCTAGGTGTCTGCCTCACACTGATTTTGATTGGAAAATTTCAACCAAAATGGTTTAACCATTTCCAAGAGGGTGGCTAGGGAAAAATACATTATGTCCATGTTAAAAATAATTTTTAGACCTTTTTCTTTGAAATGTTCTAGCACTGGACCAGGGACTTGAAATTTGGCAGGGGTGGCCTTTAGGTCAGGGCTATGCCTTTTGCCATCCCTGTGAAAACTCACCTAAATTTGGCCAAGTTATAAGCCTTTGAAAAAATCACAGTTTGTGCATGCTCACTAGAAATTTACTAGAGCTTAGCACCTAAAATCTCCAAAAATTCTATCCTCACTGAGCATGCTCCATCCCCTTCCAGCTTCTCACGCTGACCACACTGTGCATGCACCGTCCCCACAGAGCAAATGAGCATGCTCCAGCACAGGGGGTTCAGAAGGCTTTATCCGTAATGGCTGTTCTGGTCTGGGAACCAGGAGCCTGTCTATCCTATGCTCTCAGTGATCCCTCTGGTGGCACCTAGACAGTGTGGAGGAGGAAGCCAGCTGACTTAATTGCAGAGGGGATGAAAGCCAGATGAGCTTTGGACAAAGAGTCTAGTGAGACTTGGGGGATGGAGGACGGGAGAGAAACCGTGACTGGGATTTGGAGGAGGGAGACTGGGTCTGGTCTGGCAAGAATACTGGGAGAGAATTGGCAGGCTAGGACTAGTTGGGTGAGGCAGATGGGGAGGTTGGGACTGGGTGTAGGGGGTAGAAACTAGACTGGGAGCCAATGAGGAAAAGGGAGTGGGGGAGAACAGGACTGGGAGCCAGCTGGCTGGGGGAAACCTGGATGGTTTCCATTACATTTTTTGAATGAATTGGCATGTTCCCACAGAATGTTTCAATTCCATCAAATCAAACCTTTCTGGCAGAAAATTGCTCACTGGTAAGTTTCAGACCAGCTCTAATCCATACCTTTATATTCCTATCCAAGATAGGATGAACTAAATTTTGACTTTGGCTTCAGTAAGACTACAGTGAAACCTCGATATAACGGACTAATTCGGGCGGAGGGGTGTCCGTTAAAACCGAAAGTCCGTTATTTAATAAATTTTTTAAATTATTAAATAACGGACTTTCGGGTGACAACGGACACCCCCCCGCCCGAATTAGTCCGTTATATGGAGCCAGCCCACCCCACCCCCTCCCCCCCGCCCGGCTCCCCGCTGCGGGGAGAGGGGCGGGGGGGGTTGACAGCTCCCGCCTGGCTTCCCGCTGCGGGGAGCCGAGCGGGGGCTCTCAAACCCCCGTCCGTCCGTCTCCCCGCTGCGAGGAGCCGGGCGGGGGGGTTGACAGCTCCCGATCGGCTCCCCCCAGCGGGAAGCCCGGCGGGAGCTGTCAAACCCCCCGCCCGGCTTCCCGCTGCGGGGAGCCGGGCGGGAGTTCTCAAACGCCCCCCCCCCCCCGCCCGGCTCCCCGTTGCGGGGAGCCGGGCGGGGGGGTTGACAGCTCCCGCCCGGCTCCCCGCAGCGGGAAGCCCGGCGGGAGCTGTCAAACCCCCCCGCCCGGCTTCCCGCTGCGGGGAGCCGAGCGGGGGCTCTCAAACGCCCCCCCCCGCCCGGCTCCCCGTTGCGGGGAGCCGGGCGGGGGGAGCGGGGGGGTTTGACAGCTCCCGCAGGGGTCCCCGCTGCGGAGAGCCGTGGGGGAGCTGTCAACCCAGCCGGCTCCCTGCGGCGGGAGCCGGCAGCCCCCAATAACGGATTTCGGATGCATCGGAAATTTTGTCCGTTGCATCCGAAGTCCGTTAAATCGGGGTCCGTTAAATCGAGGGTTTACTGTACATAAATTGCTTTATTAAAGTTCACTTATCTATCACTTTTCCTATCCATTTATTCTGTAACTATATAAAAATAAACTACATTAGTTTGGCAATATTTATTCATTATAAACTCAGGATGCACATTGCTCATGTTTGTATTATTTCCAGAAGTCTAGTGATTTATTTTTTCTGAATCTAAGTTACTTATATGCACTCTTCCCAATGTGCAGTTTGCAACAATCTCAAGTAAAACCAGAAGAGAAATTTAATAGGCCAGTTCTCCTCAGCCTCAGCTAATATTTTTTAATCAAGGATATATATAATTGTTCCTGGGAGAAATGATTTTCTTACATAAGCAATAGGATAGGGTATTGAATATATATTATAAGGGATAAGACAGAGATAAAGCAGATTGTGAGCTGAATTAAGTACGTTTAAAAAAAAGTAAGTTCCATCATTTTTAACAAATGACTCAGTTTAACCCATTTGATGCACCTTTCATCAAACATTCAGGAAAATATTTAGCCATGTATCTAGTTTTAAGGATGTAAGTAGTCCCAATGAAATGAACAGGATTACCTATACTTAAAAACCTTCCTGAATCAGGGCTGTAGCTCAAGTTAATCTATTTAAGCAACCAATTGCTCCATTTCTCAGTTCTTTTGTTCTTATCAAATATTTGCAAAGTGGATATGTGTATTTGCAACCATATGGCTGAAATACATTTATTAACCACAGTCATAAGGATCTAAGCAGGTATCTAGAAATGCTTTATTTCAATAAATCTGTGTTAAATTCCTGTAACACTGTAATAAGAGGATACGGGCTATATCTCTGAAGTAGCTCTTGCCTCAATTTCCTAACATCAGAGCTTTCACTTTGGGACATTCCCAGGAGGTAGAAAGCTGGTTCCATGCTGTTAAGCAAAACTGTATGTTATTTTGCTGGATGAAGGCAAAAAGAACATATGCTACTGAGTGCACAGAGTCATGGACTCCTGGATGGACGCTTCATCGCAACTGCTCATTTGATACTTCGGGGCTTTGAATTTGAAGGGTCTTTGGTTGGCTCCTGAGGAGAGGGAACAGGATCAGAGAGGAGACCAGACAAATAGGCAGCAATCAGGAAGGGAAGCACTGCAGGCTCTTATAAGATTAGGTTTTCCTTCTGGGAGTAAGAAACAAAAGGGTGACTGAGAGCTGTTGACTTGTTACTTTTTTGTTCAATCAGATTAAATAAAAGTTGAGAGGTTTTTCAAACCCAGAAGTCAGATACGTAGTAGTTTTGAAGAAATCTACATGGCCCTGAAGTAGCGTTAGGAGAAGCAATCAGGATCACCCAATATTCACAGGCAAGCGTCCGGAGAGGAAGCTGAGGGTTAGTGCCCTAGAGCCACTGATGTTGAACAAGGCATGGTCCCAGGAAGGGGCAGGTCACGACACACACCATGTGTGGTTTTTTTAGTATTTTACTCTGAACTATATCAATTTTGTTTGCACGCCAACAGTAAAATGAGGTTACTTAACTGTAACGAGAGGTTCTTTGAGATGCGTGGTCCCAATCTGTATTCCACTGAGGGTTATGCACATGTGCCACATGTCCAGAGCCAAAGCTTTGAAAGCAGTACTGTTCGGTGGTCTACGCATGCACCTTGTGCCATCTTGTGGTCTCCCCTGAGGCAATAAAGGATGCAGCGGGCCACCAGCATGTCCATATCCTTCTCTACTGCAGAGCTGTTAAATCCGAAGCAGAGGGGAAGGAGAGTGAGTTTGGAATACAAATCAGGATCACACATCTTCAGTTACAGATAAGTAACTTCATTTTCTTCTTTGAGTGCTGGTCCCCATTGAATTCCAGAGAGGGTGATTAACAAGTAGTGCCTATGTGGGAGGATGGTGTGAGGAGACTGTGGAATGGAGGACTTCTCCTCTGAATGAAGCATCCAATGCAGAATCATACAATACACTGTAGTGTGTGGAAAAGGTGCATATCAAACTCCATGTGGATGACTTGCATATGTCTGTGAAGGGCATGTTGTGGAGTGCAGCTATAAAGCTTGGACTCTCATGGAATAGGCCTGAATCCCTTCAGGCAGGGATCATCCCGATAATTGATAGCAACACATAAGGCACTCTGAGACCTACTTAGAGATTCTCTGGGTGGAAATGGCTTGCCCTTTCATTCTCTCCGCTATGGCAATGAAAAGTCAAGGAGATTTCTGAAAGGGCTTTGTCCAGTCAAGATAAAAAGCCAATGCCCTTTGAACATCTAATGAGTGAACAAACCTTCTTTCCTCCTTTGAGGCGCAAGGCTTGAGGAAGAAGGTGGGTAAATGTATGGGTTTATTGAGGTAGAATTGGAAAACCACCTTGGATAGGAACTGGGGGTGAAATTGTAAAGAGACCTGGTCTATATGGAAAGTGGGGAAGGGGGGTTAACCATCATGGCTCCCAGTTCACCATTCCTCCTTGCTGATGTAATGGTGATGAGCAAAATTACTTTCATGGAAAGGAGAGATAGTGAGCATGAGGTCAGAGGTTTAAAGGGGGCGGACATCAACAAGGTGAAGACTAGGTTAAGGTCCCATTTGGGGGAATGATAGGCTGAATGGGAGGGTATTTTCGAAGAAGGCCCTTCCAGAACCATACAGTTAATGGGTGGGTAAAGATTGAATGGCCATCCACTGGTGGATGAAAAGCGCTAAAGTTTGCTGTGTGCACCTCAACAGAGCTGAGGGCCAGTCCCAAGTCCCCGAGATAAAGGAAATATCCATGAGTAGCGGGACGTCCACTGCTTCAGGATAGCCTAGGCAGTGAAATGCATCCATTTGGCTTGAAATGAGCATCTTGTGGACTCCTTCTTGCTACTTCAGATGGCATCTTGCACTTTCAGTGAGCATTCCTGTGCTAGTGGAAGTGTCCATCCAAAAACCAAGTCATCAGATGAAGAGTGTTACGGTTGGGGTGTCCGAGTCTGTTGTTGTTTTGGGTCAGTAGCTCCAGAAATGTCCAAGGCATGAGTGGGGGGTTGTTCGACATGCAGAGGAGAACCAGGAGCCAAAATTGGCAAAGCTATTAGGGGACAATAAGGATGGCTGTTGCTTTCTCCCATCTTATCTTGAGGCTCACATGCAGTAGGAGGAGTAAGGGGGGAGGCAAAATCTGTCAGATATGATCATTCGAGGACTAGAGCGTCCCCCTGTGATTGAGTTCCAACTCCTCCCCTTGAACAATATTGGGTGCATTTGGTATTGCTGTGGGATGCGAAAAGATTTCTCATTGGGGTTCCCCGGAGATTAGTCATGCAACTCTCATTCATGGTCAGCTGTAAAGTGTCAAAAGAATATGGTGTATGATGCACCATTCTTAAAGGTGTATAACTTTCACACACATAGGAGGCTCAGGCTCTTCCCCACCCTTGTTTGTTTATGTAGAAGACCATGATGGTGGTGGTGGTGTCTGACATGACAAGAACGTATCAGTTCTAGATAACTGGTAAGAACACCTGGCAAGCATTGTGTACTGTCCAGAGTTACAATATGTTTATGTGCATCCTGGCCTCTCGTGTTCTCCAGGTGCTTTGTGTCATGTGGTCACCCATGTGGGCACCTCAGCCTGTGAGGAATGCATCCATTATGATAGTCACAGTGAGTAAGAATGGAAGGTCATCACCGAGCAGACTTGTAGCAGGTTCATTTACCATTGGAAAGAGAAGAGAACCTGTGATGGCATGTGGAGCACCATGTGCATGGGCTGATGCATGGGGGAGTAGACCCTTTGTAGCTAGAGTTGAAGGCACTGCAGGTGAAGGCCGTGACATATGTACAGGCCACCATGTGTCCCAAGACAGAGGCAGATTTTGGCCAAAATCAAAGGGTTGGAAGACACCAAAAAGTGATTAGTTCCCTCATTGTCTGGAATCTTTCCCTTGGTAGATAAGCTCGGGTGAAAGTCATGTCTACGCAAGCTCCTATGAACTCCAGGGATTGTGTACGGTTTAAAGTTGATTTTTCAATGTTTATGCTGACTCTCCCAAGAAGGAGAGGGAGTAGAGAAGCAGTTGGGATATTGATACTGGGCCTCTTTTTTGGACTGTCCTGCTATTGGTCAGTCATTCAGACATGGAAAAAAACGAGAATTCCTTGATGTCTGAGATGGACTGCCACCACCGAGAAAAATTTTGTGACTACTTGCAGGGTAGTGGTGAGTCCAAATGGTAGGACCCTGTATCAAAGATGCCGAGGCCCCACCCCATCCCAACCTCAGGAACTTTCTGTGTGTCGGGTGTATATTGATATGGAGGTAGGCATCTTCCACATGGGGAGCCATAAACCACATGCCTTTTTCTAATGAGGCACTGATTATTGCGAGCATGACGATGCAAAATCTTGGTTTGGAAAAATCGAGCAGTTGAGGCATCGGCGATCCAATATCAGTCTCCATCCTCAGTCTTTGCGGGAACGAGGAAGTAGCTCAAATAGAGCCCAGTTCCCTGAAAGGAGTCTGGGATTAGCTCCACAGTTCCCCTCTGCAATAGAGAGTCAACCTCAGGTTGGAGGAGATCATCACCTGACTGTTCTATGCATGTGGACTGAGGAAGAGGGAAAGATGGGGGTGTCACCATAAACTCTATGATGTAGCCATTCTGAATGATATCTAGGACCCACTGTCCATTGTTATAGCTTTCCATGTTGTCAAAAAGAGTTTGAGGCGACCCCTGAAGGGGGTAGACAAAATGGGCATTGGTGTACATAGTGGTTGACTACTCTCTAAAAACACACAGAAATACCACTTATGTGATGTTTGTGTGTGTTGCCTTGATGGCTGGGTAGCTGACATAGGCTGATGGGGTCATGGACACGGTAGTCTCTCTATAGTGAATAACTCGTGGGAACCCAAGGTGCTTCAGAGTCTCACAGGGGTCAATGGTATATGTTCTGCTGGAGAAGTCAGTATCGGCAACTGCGTCGGTCTGGAGACCGATTGGTCTCAGAATGCTGGCGAAGTTGCCAGGTAGATAGTCAGTACTGGCGGATCTGGCAATCAATGCAGCCATTTCTCGGTCTTGTGAGACATGGAATGCGTGGTTCCTTTGTGGACAGAACCCAGGGATGATGCAGAGTCCTTCTTAACGTGGAGGAAGACTTATTGCCATGCTTATGGGCATGCTTCCTTGGTTTGGCCCTGATACATGGTCCTTAGCACTGGTACTCGCAGAGTCTGGTGGAAGGTCCGTGGCAGGGGGGTGCTCTTCACCTGTTCAGGCCAATGTATGGGGGGGGGGGGGGGGGCCTGTTCCCTGATGCCAGTCCCATGGCAGCTTCCATAAGGTTTTTCCTAAGGTAGAGAGTCCAGTTCTCCTGAATAGGGGCAGGAAAGGCAGATGGTGCACCCAGACACGATGTGGGCTTCCCCCATGGAGTACAAACAGCGTTGGGGCTCATCACTGATGGAAAACAAGCCAGGGCAGCATGCACAGGTTTTGAGCCCCTGCATCTATGGCATAATCCAGTCCCCAGGTACTGGAGTTGAGGGGTGGGGGGAAGTTTGGTGGCAAACACCACCAAAGCCAAGTCCTAAATCAGGTATGAAAGGAAGAATCTAACAGAAAACAAACAAAAAAAAAATGCAGAACAAATAACAAACCTAAACTACTAACAGTACTAAGGACAGTTCTGAAAATTTTTGGAAAGTGTGTTACAAGGACAAGAGGAGTAGGAGCTCCAACTCAGACCATGCAGTGGTGAGAAATTGGAGAGTCCACTGGAGGGCAACAAAAATGATTAGGGAGCTGGGGCACGATTTATGCAATTGTCAGGGATTCTTCCATCCTAAGTGCAATAGTCTCAAGTTGCAGTGGGGTTGGTCAAGGTTGGATATTAGAAAAACTATTTCATTAGGAGGGTGGTGAAGCACTGGAATGGGTTATCTAGGGAGGTGGTGGAATCTCCATCCTTAGAGGTTTTTAAGGCCCATCTTAACAAAGCCCTGGCTGGGATGACTTAGTTGGTGTTGGTCCTGCTTTGAGCAGAGGGTTGGACTAGGTGACCTCCTTAGGTCTCTTCCAATCCTAATCTTCTATGATTCTATGATAGTTTTAAATACAAGGCCTGTTTCTCTAAATTTATATTTCTCATGAAATTGTATGAAAAACATTTGCTTGGTTTTGTCAAATGTTATGTATTTTAGTACCGTACATCTTGTGGAATTAGTTATAACTAGCATAAGTGCCCGGCGTTGCTCGGGTCAGTCGGAGGTGGGGAGGGGGCAGACAGTTGACACCCCCTGACCAACCCCAACACCCACCCTTCACCCACCCTGACACCTTCCCACCCCCCCGACCAACCCCAAGACCCCCCGGCTCACTTACCCCCCGACCAAACCCGACAACCCCACCTGACCCCCCAAAACAAACCCAACACCCCCACCTCACCCCCCGACCAAACCCGACACCCCCACCTCACCCCCTGAGCAAACCCGACACCCCCACCTCACCCCCCGACCGAACAGTGTATTTAATAATCTGTGTGCTACACAGTGCACCGTGAGCCGGGGGGGGGGGGGGGTGTCGGGTTTGGTCGGGGGGTCAGGTGGGGGTGTTGGGTTTGCTTGGGGGGGTCAGGTGGGGTTGTCGGGTTTGGTCGGGGGGTAAGTGAGCCGGGGGGTGTAGGGTTTGGTCTGGGGGGGTGGGAAGGTGTTGGGGTGGGTGAGGGGTGAGTGTTGCGGTTGGTCAGGGGATGTTGCGGTTGGTGGGGGGTTGAGGTGGGGGTGTCAGGTTTGCTTGGGGGGATGAGGTAGGGGTGTCGGGTTCGGTCGGGGGTAAGTGAGCCGGGGGGGTGTCGGGTTTGGTCTGGGGGGGTGGGAAGGTGTCGTGGTGGGTGAGGGGTGAGGTGTGGGTGTTGGGGTTGGTCAGGGGGTGTTGTGGTTGGTGGGGGGTGAGGTGGGGGTGTCGGGTTTGCTTGGGGGGGTGAGGTGGGAGTGTCGGGTTCGGTCGGGGGGTAAGTGAGCCGGGGGGTGTCAGGTTTGGTCTGGGGGTGTTGCGATTGGTGTGGGGGGGTGAGGTGGGGGTGTCAGGTTCGGTCGGGGGATAAGTGAGCCAGGGGGTGTCGGGTTTGGTCTGGGGGGGTGGGAAGGTGTTGGGGTGGGTGAGGGGTGAGGGGTGGGTGTTGGGGTTGGTCAGGGGGTGTTGCGGTTGGTGGGGGGGTGAGGTGGCGGTGTCGGGTTTGGTCGGGGGGTAAGTGAGCCGGGGGTGTGTGTCGGGTTTGGTCTGGGCACCCACCCCAACACCTTCCCCCCCCCAGACCAAACCCAACACCCACACCACACCCCTCACCCCCCCGACACCTTCCCACCCCCCCAGACCAACCCCGACACCCCCCCGGCTCACTTACCCCCCGACCAAACCCAACACCCCCACCTCACCCCCCCAAGCAAACCCAACACCCCCACCTCACCCCCCCACCAACCGCAACACCCCCTGACCAACCCCAACACCCCCACCTCACCCCCCGACCGAACCCGACACCCCCACCTCACTTACCGTCCCACCAAACCCAACTCAGATCCGTCGCAGGGGGGGAAGGGGGCCCAGAGCCGAGGGATTCCGGGGACCTTCGCAGGTGGGGGGGGGCACAGAGCTGATGGAGTCCGGGGTTGAGGTGGGAGGGGCAGAGAACTGAGGGCTCTCCGGGGTTCCGTTGGGAGGGGGGAGGGGCAGAGAACTGAGGGATCTCCGGGGTTCCGTTGGGAGGGGGGAGGGGCAGAGAACTGAGGGATCTCCGGGGTTCCGTTGGGAGGGGGGAGGGGCAGAGAATGGAGGGATCTCCGGGGTTCCGTTGGGAGGGGGGAGGGGCAGAGAACTGAGGGATCTCCGGGGTTCCGTTGGAGGAGGGAGGGGTGAGCTGAGCGAGTGAGGTGTCTGTTGGAGGGGGGTATTATGACATCATCACCACCTAACCGCCCAGCCGATGTGATTGGCCCTGAAAGACTTTCACCCCTGGGGGGCGTCAGAGGTGAGATCCGAAAATTTTTCGACCCTTACCAGCATCTAGACCCCAAGACCCCTCACTGTACCAAATTTCAAGTCTCTGGCTCAAACGGTGCGGGAGGAGTTCGCAGTCATACGTACATACATACATACATACACACACCACTTGACTTTTATATATATAGAAGATAGATATCTGAGATATTATACATGGTGGAGTCTATTTTGAAATATCACTAGGAAGTACTAGTTAGACAGTCATATCTTCCCACATTTTCCGCACACTGGAAAGCCATGGATTCTTTCTTGTAAAATGGTCTGTGACTACTATTTCTTAGTCCTACAATATTCAGTACATATTAGACCAGGTGTTTGTCTTTGGGGAAGGTGGGGGGAGAGAGAAGGTGTTGCTTAAAGTAACTACTTTTGCCTTAAAAACTTCCAGCTGTTTTCTTTTTAAAACCCCAAATCTGAGATTCAGACTACACTTGGGCATTTATTTCTTATCTAGACCTGTTCACAGGACATTTAACCAGTCATCTGTTAACAGCGGTGTAGGGTAAAATTAATTGCTCCCCGTTAAAATAAAAAGTAAGGATTTTGGACAATATGTGAAAGATAGGAAACATACAGAAATGTCCTCTATAAAATTAGAAGGAAGGTGGCTTTTCCCAGTTAGATCTTGGGATCAGCCTTTATGCTGTAACCTCCAGTAAAAGCGGTACGTTATGAAAATAAATTCTTAAAAGAGCATCAACATTCACAAAAAGAGTATGGGGGCACTGTTCCATTGCAGTGACGCGAACCCTCTTCCAAAACAAAGCTGAATAGAATTGATCTGCTTTGCAAGGTTTAACATTCCATTAATCATGCTTCTAGAGCTATTTATAAATAGTGGCATCAATTACTAGTGACTGTTCTTCCACATGGTCATCATGAAGCAGTTATTTGTTTAATAGAAGGGAATAATTTAGGGTGTCAAAAGCGTAGGAAAAAACACAAGTAGTTTAGTACAATAGAATGATATTAAGAGTCCTATAAGATCAAAACACACCACAGACCTCACACACCTGGTACTGATTGCTGACAACTGCCATGTCTTCATGTCATTCATTCTGCAACCTAACATGCATGTTTTTTTGGGGTGGGGGAGAGTTGTTTTTATTTTTTTAAACCACAGCTGCACACAATACAGATCTTCATTCAGCTGTCCCAGTGATACTCAGGTCCATTTTGTGAGCCAATACCATTAATAAAGATATCAGTATGGTAGGAGTAATTCACACTTTCCCCTCCAGTGGGCATTACTGTGGATTTAACAACACTGAATTTCAGCTGCCATCCACATTACCCATTCATATAGCTCACTTAGGCCCATCTCAAGGTGCTTTCCTCACAGTCTTCCCCAGATTTGAAGTACCTGAATTTTGTGGCAACTATAAATTTCACGAATCAGAGAGGTAGCCGTGTTAGTCTGGAATAGCAGAGGTAACAAAGAGTCCTGTGGCACCTTAAAGACTAACTAAAGTATTGGAGCATAAGCTTTCGTGGGCTAATACCCACTTTGTTGGAACTTTCACTTCACTCCTCAGCTCCTTTTGAAAAATTAATAAATATGTTAAATAAGTCTTACTGCTGAACTGAGCACCCGCACAGTTAACCTTTTGCCATGATGAAAAATGACCATTTATTCCTATTCTGAGGTCAGTCACCCAGCAATCTCATAATATTCCATCCACTGCCTTCTTCAGTCTATTCATCTTAATGGTAGCCAACACTTTACCCAGGGTGGAGAGAAGTACCTCTCCAGTTCGTGCATGAAGATCACCCTTTTTGGCAATGCCATGCTGATACCATCTTTCCAGTCTTTTGGCACTTGTGCTTTCACCCATATTCATTTAAGAGTTTTGCTAACTGCTCACTCAGAATTTTGCCTGATACCTTTAGTACCTCTGCTTGAATTCTATCAACCCCAGGAGCTTTCTCCTGTTCGTAGACTTTGATAGCAGTTTTCATTTAATCAGATGTTTACGGTCCCTCTTCTATTTCTAACTTAGCATTAGCATTTCTCTCAAACCTGCGCAGCAATGATCCAGATAGATCAGGCTGTGAACAAATATTCACTCTTTGACAAATAACCAAAAATGCTACTGCTTGGCAAAAGCCCATCTTAATCATCATTCAATCATGTCTACAGAGAGGCCATGTGAAACATGGCTAGAAGCTATGGGATACCAGGCAAGCTGATCAACATGATAAGGAGTTTATATGATGGAAGCAGACGTGCAATCAGATCAGATACAGGCCTGGCTGAGTGGATCGATATTGTGACTGGAGTTAGACAAGAGTGCATGTTAATACCAATCCTCTGTTTTAGCAACAGACTGGATGATAAAGCGGGCAACAAAAGGCATGTCGGTGGTGTACAATGAGTGTGCAGAGATAAGTTACACAACCTTGAGTTTGCCCCCAACATTACCTTACTAAGTAGAATATGGAAAGGAATGGTTGCACTTACATCAGAGGTAGAACAGGAAACAGCAAAAACTGGATTGAAAATAAATACAGAGAAAACCAAGATTATGAAGGTAAGAAACCGCACAATAGATGCAAGAGTATACAGAGAAAAGAAATCAAACAGGTAGAAGAGTTTGATTATCTGAGGAATGGGATGACATTTGAAGGTGGCTACAATAAAGGTATTCATACGAAATTAGGAAAAGCAAACACTACTTTTAGAAAGGATGAACAGCATCTGTTTATACAAAGGTCTCCACACCAAACTAAAGGCCAGATTATATGATGTGATTATACTTAGCATGCTACTGTACAGAGCAGAGAGGTGGCTAACCAAAAAAAAAAAAAAAAGAGAGAGAGACTGGAGGCTGCCCATCACAGATGGCCAAGGAAGATATTACATATTTTATTAAAGAAAATATCAAAGAAATAAGTCTCAGGTAGCCATTTACACTATCTGGAAAATGGGAAACATGTTAAGCAAGCACTGAATTGGGTACTGGAGGGTGGAAAGAAAAAGGGAAGAAGGCCAAGAAAGAAAAGTCAGTGACAGAGGATATTTAATGAACTGGCATCACCTGGGAAGAATTACTTCAACTAGTTGGCAACTACTATCAATGGAAGAACTGGACTGCCTGATGTGTAAGAAGCACAGGGGACTAAGGAGAAGCCAGAATCGATTGGCAGCATAAGATCTACTGAATGATTAGTGCAGTAAAATCAATAAGTTTACCTGGAAGTTACTGGTGCATTCTACCCAATATGTTCACATTACACATATCAGGTAAATTATAACCAACAGAATTCAGGTCCACTTTGTAAATCTTCATTGCCACAGACAGCACGAGAACTCCAATTTCAATACTTGATTGATAAATGTGTGGGTAGTTGTAATTGGATTAATCCGATTAGGTTCTGCCAGTCAAAAAGAAGGTGAGTAGTGGTAAGAAAATAATTTATTCAACTGTCTGAAACTTCCAAGAAGGAAGAGTTCCTCACACTTGACAGGTGAAACCAGTAGGACTACCTGAATACCTCTAGAAACTCAATGGTTACAGTTTGCAAACTTTGAGGCATATCAAACTCAGAACAAAAATTGCAGAAAGCAATGATCAAATCTAGAGTCAAAATAGAACAAATATATTAGGGATAACTTAATTACCTAAAGCTTGCTCAAAGAAATTTAGGAGCATAAGGGCAAAAAGGATCCAACTATGTACTGCATAAAATTAGCCTATGTCAAGCACTTAGGTACTAGCGAAAAAGTAAAATCTGGTTCTCCCAGTTTTCAAACCCTTAAGGAAGAGGAGCAAATCAAATAGTCCTTTTACTGTAATTAGAGGTCTGGCAAATTAGTGTGACAAAAGTCAGAACTCTGAGTAACAAGCACTGTTGTCCCTCTGCAGAACAGCGCTTATACTCCTATTTAGTTTTTAGGATTCCTAAATGCGTTGGGAATAAAAGAAAAAAGTATAGGAAACGGTCCCATGTTGCCTGGTATTCTGTAAATACTGCATTGCCTTTGTTGTTGTGATTAACTTGTGTTATCTTAAATACAGAAACCCATAATGTCATAACCATACAGCTAAGGGTAGCCTAGAATTCCTCCGTACCTGTAAGGGGTCAAGAAGCTCAATTAACCTGGTTGGCACTTGACCAAAAGGACCAATGTGGGAAGAAGATACTTTCAAATCGGGGGAGGGGAGCTTTGTTTGTGCTCTTTGTGTGTTCTCTGGGGAAGCAGAGAAGCATCAAGTCAGAAACTCCTTCTCCTACAAACCATCCTAAATTGAGTCTCAATATTACAAAAAGAGTAAGCAGATAAGACAAGGCGCATTAGATTACCTTTTGTTTTCAACTTGTGAATTTTCCCTTTGCTAGAGGGAGGTTTATCCCTGTTTGGTTTTTTGTAACTTTAAAACTGAGTCTAGAGGTGGTTCCTCTGTGTTTCTGAATCTTTTGTTACTCTGTAAAGTTATCTTCAATCCTGGTTTTACAGAAGTGATTCTTTTACCTTTTCTTTAAATAAAATCCTTCTTTTAAGAATTTGACTAATTTTTTCCATTGTCTTAAAGATCCAGGGGTTTGGGTCTGAGCTCACCTGTAACAATTGGTGAGGATATTATTCTCAAGCCTTCCCAGGAAAGGAGGTGTAGGGTTTGGGGGGAGGAATATTTTGGGGAGAATAGGAACTCCAAGTGGTTCTTTCCCTGATTCTTTGTCTAAATCACTTTGTGTTGGGAACGATACTGTTCAAGGACAAGGAATTTGTGCTTTGGGGAAGTTTTAACCTAAGCTGGGAGAAATAAGCTTAGGGGGTCTTCCATGTGTCTCCTCACATCTCTCCCTAGAGTTCAGACTGGGGAGGTAACCCTGACACATGATATTTATATACACACAAAATGATGGTGTGTTAAAGGTTTTATGGGCATAAATGTGCAATGATTACTATGCAGATCATCTTCAACAAGCATCCTAACATCTTTACACCTAGGGCATGAAAAAACACATTAACCTGTGATGAACAGAAAGCTTTTCTGTACCAACATATGGTCTGCAAAATCTAAGATTTCATTATAAAAAAGTTTCTATTCCTTACAGTTGAAGAAAATCTTTCAAACATAAACTGAATGTAAATGGATGTGGTCCTGTCCTAAATCTGCAGACAGTCCAAATGACTCTGATTCTCATAAGCTTTCCCCAAGCAGAAAAGAGTGAAAACTATGGGGAGCAGCAAGAGCAGGAGGCACTGGAGCTACTTGTTAGAGACAACCATGTAGCAACATAGAACTTAGACATCCAACTACCCTGGCAGAAGCCAAGAAATTAAAAGGGGGAAATGGAGTGAGAGAGAAAAATTGTCCCTTCCTCCTTCCAGTAGGCGGGGCAAAGGAGACAGACTTCAAATTCAGACTAAGGGCTTGTCCTCACGGGGGGGGGGGGGGGGGGGGGGGGGGAAGGGGGGGAAATCGACGGCAGATACGCAACTTCAGCTATGTGAATCACGTAGCTGAAGTTTGCGTATCTGCCACTGACTTACCACTCGTCCCCACGGCAGTGGCAGTCGGCGGCGCGCTCCCGTCAACTCCAGCTTGCGCCTCCCGGCAAGCTGGAGTTCCAGAGTCGACGGGGGAGCCGTGGGCAGTCGATTTATCGATAAATCGATCGCCAGAAGATCGATCCCTGCCAGCTCTAGTGAAGACGAGCCCTTAAAGCAACTGGCAATTTAAAAAAAAATGGAGGTCTCAAGTAAGTTTCAGAGACATCACTGCTGATTTGAAATGTAGCAGCCTCACCTATTTCCAATAGCTTGAGGTTGGCAGGAGGAGGTGGAAGCAGTTGGCTTTGACAATAGGGTCTTATGTCTTTCATCTCATTCTGAGTCTAGGAACGTTGATCTGTCCCTAAGTGTCCGCCTCTGAAGTCAACAGGAGCCCTTCCACTGTCTTCACTGACTAATGGATCAGGCTCAAGTTGTGTGGTAGTTTCCAGGCCCCAGGAATGGATCCCTGAAGGGCTATAGGTGTTAGAATGGAGGTGGATAGAGTTGGAAGAGATTGATGGCATGAATTAGAAGAGGCACAGTGTATATTCCATAAAATATATCTGAAAGTAATTCCGTTTAGTTAAGTGTGAAATCCCAATGCAAAAAAGCAAAAATCTGCTAAATTACAGGACATCTCTTAAACATACAGCGTATTTCTACCGATGGTGACTGACTCCCTTTTTTACAAGGAATCTTCTTCATCCTCCAGCCCAACACACCTTAATCTTCCCGGCAGTATAATACAAAACTTCAGTAAGCAAATATTCAGCTTTAACATGCGCACATGTTAGTCATCTGATGGGTCACTAAAGATATGTCTATAGCTCAAGTGAAGGTGTGACTGTAGCACAACAGGCATACTCATTCTAACTTTAATCTAGCTAGCATGGGTAACAATAGGGTAGATGTGGTGGCATGGCCTAGCAACCCACGTACATACTCTGGCTCCCCCAGACAGCTTAAGCTCCGCTCACAAGTCCATGCCAATGCTATAGTATTGTTACCTGGGCTAGTTAGATCAAAGCTAGCAGGGATATGCCTACCCATACTATAATTACACTTTAAAGTGGTGTGGAGACATACTCAAAAATCCTAGAGGAAGTATAAGGTCATCATTAAAGTTTTGTGTTAGGTGAGGAGACTAATATCACTATATAACATTACCTTATCTGCTGGAGAATGAATCATAGAATTGTACAATTGTAGGTCTGGAAGGAACTCAAGAAGCCATCTAGACCAATCCCCTGCACTCATGGCAGGACTGAGTATTATCTAGACCAGCGTTTCTCAAATGCTGGCCCTGCTGATCAACTTCTCCCCCTCCCTCCCAGCACCTCCTGCACACTAAATGTCTGGCAGTGCAATGGGGCTAAGTCAGGCTCCTTACCTGCTCTGGCTCCCCACCACTCCTGGAAGCGACTGGCACATTCCTGGGGGAAGGGGAGAGGGGCAGGGGGGTCTCCACACACTGCCCCTGCCCCAAGCACTGACTCCACAGCTCCCATTGGCAGGGAACTGCGGCCAATGGGAGTTGCAGGGGAAGTGCTTGCAGGCAGGGGCAGCCCCCCGTACCCAAGAGCCACTGCTAGGATGTGCAGGTCTCTTTCAGGGCTGCTCAAGGTAAGCGCTGCCTGGCCAGAGCCTGCAGCCTACACCCCAACTTCCCTCCCGCACTCAAATTCCCTCCCAGAGTCTGCACCCCAAACCCTGCCTGTCCCAGACTGGTGAAAGTGACTGACCGTGGGGGGAGAACCAGCGATGGAGGGAGGGGATATGGACTAAGTGAGAGGCTGGGTCGTGGTAAAGGGGGCAGGGCAAGGGCTAAGTGAGGGGGGTTGGAAGTCCCCAAAAATGTTTACATCAAAATGGGGGTCCTCGGTTTGCTAAAAATTAAAAAGCACCAATCTAGACCATCCCTGACAGATGTTTGTCTTATCTGCTCTTAAAAATCTTCACTTATGGAGATTCCACAACTGCCCTAAGCAATTTATTCCAGTGCTTTACTACCCTGAGAGAAAGTTTTTCCTGTTGTCCAACCTAAACTGCCATTGCTGCAATTTAAGCCCATTGCCTCTTGTCCTATCCACAGAGGTTAAGGAGAACAATTTTTCTCCCACCTCCTTGTAACAACCTTTTATGTATTTGAAAACTGTTATGTCCCCACTCAGTTATCTCTTCTCCAGATTAAACAAAACCACTTTTGTCAATCTTCCCTCATAAAAGTCATATTTTCTATAGACTTTTAAATCATGTTTATTGCTCTTCTCTGGATTTTCTCAGATTTCTCCACATCTTTTCTGAAATGTAGTGCCCAAAACTGGACACAATACTCCAGTTAAGGCCTAATCAGCATGGAAGAATTACTTCTGTCGTGTTTGTAATAATCCTGCTAATACATCCCAGAATGGTGTTTGCCCCCCCCCCCCCAACAATGTTACTCCATTCACTCATATTTAACTTGTGATGACCCCCAGAATTCTTTCCGCAGTACTCCTTCCTAGGCAGTAATTTCCCATTTTCTATGTGCAACTGACTGTTCTGTCCTAAGTGGAGTACTTTGCATTTGTTCTTATTGAATTTCATCCTATTTACTTCAAACCATTTCTCCAGTTTGTCCAGATCATTCTGAATTTTAATCCTATCCTCCAAAGCACTTACAGCCCCTCCCAGCTTGGTATTGTCCACAAACATTGTAAATGTACTCTCTTTGCCATTATCTATACCATTGATGAAGATATTGAACAGAACCAGATCCGGAACTGATCACTGCAGAACCCCACTCAATATGCCCTTCCAGCATGACTGTGAACCACTGATAATTACTCTTGGGAAGTAGTATTCAAACCGGCTGCACCCACCTTATAGTAAATAAAACGAGGAAGACTGTGTAGCACCTTAGAGACTAATCAGTTTATTTCAGCATAAGCGTTTGTGGGCTATAGCTCACTTCATCGGATGCATAGAATGGAACAGAGGTAAGATGCATTTATACACACAGAAAGGGGGGGAAAAGTTGTACATTAGCATACCAATTTTAAGAGGCTGTTAAATTTAGATGGGCCATTATCAGTAGGAGAAAATAAAACCTTTTGAAATGGATATATCAGGCAGGATTTAACACCTATTGAAGGTAAATTAACAAGGGAGATGCAATCAATTAGTGTAATGAGAGAACCATTTGCAAGTTCTGTTAAGCCCTTGGTTTATTGTGTCCAATTTGAAAATTAATTCCAGTTCCTCAGTTTCTCATTGGAGTCTGTTTTGGAAGTTTTTCTGTTTCAAAACTGACACCATCAAGTCTTTAATGGAATGGCCAGGAAGACTGAAGTGTTCTCCTACTGGTTTTTGAATGTTAGGATTCCTGTCAGATTTGTGTCCATTTATTCTTTTGCGTAGAGACTGGCCGGTTTGACCAATGTACATAGCAGAGGGGCATTGCTGGCACATGATGGCATATATCACATTGGTCGATGTGCAGGTGAATGAGCCTCTGATGGTGTGGCTGATGTGATTAGGTCCTATGACAGTGTCAGTTGAATGGATAGGAGGACATAGTTGGCAGCTGGCTTTGTTACACTAACCTGGATTAGTGTTTTTGTTGTGTGGTGTGCGGTTGCCGGTGAGTATTTGTTTCAGGTTGGGGAGCTGTCTGCAAGCGAGGACTGGTCTGTCTCCCAAGATTTGTGAGAGTGAGGGATCATCTTTAAGGATAGGTTGTAGGTCTCTGAAACTGAGGAACTGGAATTAATTTTCAAATTGGACACAATAAACCAAGGGCTTAACAGAACTTGTGAATGGTTCTCTCATTACACTAACTGATTGCATTTTCCTTATTAATTTACCTTCAATAGGTGTTAAATCCTGCCTGACATATCCATTTCAAAAGGTATTTTTTCTCCTACTGATAATGGCCCATCTAAATTTAACAGCCTTTTAGAATTGGTATGCTAATGTACAACTTTTTTTCCCTTTCTTTCTCTGTATGTATAAATGCATCTTACTTCTGTTCCATTCTATGCATCCGATGAAGTGAGCTATAGCCCACGAAAACTTATGCTGAAATAAACTGGTTAGTAACTAAGGTGCTACAAAGCCTTCCTCATTTTATTTACAGATACAGACTAACAGGGCTGCTAATCTTAAACCTTATAGTAAGTTGACCAGATGTCCCAATTTTATAGGGACAGTCCTGATATTCAGGGCTTTCTCCTGTACAGGCACCTATGCCCTCCCCCACACCCACCCTCTGTCCTGATTTTTCATACTTCCTATCTGGGCAGCCTACTATACAGTAGCTCCAACTAGATTGTATTTCCCTATGCAAAAGTAATATGACAGTATCAAATCACATCTACCACTTCCCCCTCATGCAGAAGGTGTATAACACTGTCAAAGAATGTTATAAGGAAGTTTATTTTCTAGGTGTTTGCAAATTGATTGTTTAATTATTTGCTCCATTCTCTTTCCAGATACTGAAGTTAAGATGACTAGTCTGTAATTCCACAGTCATCAGTCTTTTCATAGATTGGCACCATATTTTCCATTTTCCAGTTCTCTGGGCTCTCTCCCATCTTCCATAACTTTTCAAAGATAATTGATAATGGCTCAGTTGTTTCCTAGGTAAGCTCCTTCAGTATTCTAGCATGTATTTCTTCAGACCCTGGTCACTTGAAGATATCTAACTTAGGTCTAAGTAATTTTTAATGTGTTCTTTCCCTATTTTTGCCTCTCATCCTACCTCATTTTCACAGGCATTCATGATGATAGATGTTCAACCACTACTAAACTTCTGTTGAAAACTGAAAGAGCCATTTAGCACTTCCCCCATTCCCCCATTTTCTTTTATTATTTTCCCCCCCCTCACTAACAGGTCTACCCTCCCCTTGGTCTTCCTGTTGCTTCTAAAGTAATTGTAGAATGTTCTTTTGTTACCCTTCGTGTCTCTAGCCAATTTAATCTTGTTTTGTGCCTTCAACTTTCTAATTTTGTGCCTACGTACCTGTGTTATTTGTGAATATGATGGAAGAGAGAAGACAAAACAATTGTTAATCATTTTAACTGTAACCTAACTCCTTCAAATGTGCATTCATCACTAGCCAGCAATGAGGTAACAATAAAGTCTAAACAAGCCAGCCTTTATTTAGTAACAGGGTGGATTGCTTTAAATCAAAGTGATTTAAATCAACACTCTTAATTATGAATTAAACCATTAGTTTTAATTGTTTTGCATTTAAAATTTGTATTGCTAGAACAGGATGAATGATGCATTTCTTATTTACTACAGGATTAATTATTTTACTTGTGATTTGTGTCAAGTTATATTTGCACAAAACATTTTAATTTTTTATTAAATAAAATACCTTTTCTGTGCTGGATACATAGGGGGATATTATCAAAATGTGTTTTGCATTTAAAAATGATTTATTAAACAAAAGTAGTAGTAGCTGTAGTTAGTGAACTAAACCGACTGTTTCTGGTCCCCATGTCCTTCAAGATTTTAGAACTAGATGATCTCATCTTCTCACCCCTAGTTTTTATTCATTGATGGGAAGCAGAAAACAAGCTTTCCTTTTTTTTTTAATTCCCAACTGTTTCTTAACTTTGAAAGAACTAGCTGAACACTCAAACTAAAAATATTCTCTCTACACTTGCAGAAAAGGCTATTGCTATCAAAAGGTGGTTTAGGACTTCAATAAACTCTGGTTTCAGGTGCCTAGGCATGGTCTCCAAACAGTTCAGTGGTTTGACTTTCATTAAAACCCGACCCAAAACACTGATTACTTATTTTTTTATTTAATGTAAATGATTGTATGTTTTGGCCTTAAGATAGGTTGTGTCACAACTGGGACATGGACAATCAGCCCCAGACCAGGAGCCAGGTACTCGGAAGTCAGAGTGCAGGATGGGCCAAAGGGCAAACAGAGTGTCAGGCAGGCTCAAGTTATCAGGAGACGGGGGTGGTTGCTGCTCAAAGAGCGCCTCTTCATGGCTTCCTGGTTTATATACTGGTATTTGCCAATCAGGGGGTTGCAAAAAGGGCTGCCACTGTAGTCCTGTTGTACTTCCTGCTGAGCTCAGCCTCACAGGGTCCTCCCACAGAAGCCCAGTCTAAGCCTCTTGTGGCTGTGTAGGAGTCAGCAGACAAGAACGCTCAAGCTCCCAAGTTCTCAAGGTCCCTGTAGGTTCTAACAGGTTGCCACAAGTTAGAAATTAAATAGTTTTTTTTTTTTAATTTAAATAAAAGCATCCTTTAAAAAAACGTGTCATTTTTTAAATCCACCTTAGTTACCAAGACATCTGAGATCAATCAGAGGAAACTTTTCCAGGTTCTATTTTAAATTAATTTGAAGTCAAATTAACAACAGATATACTCTTAAAACCCCACAAAGTTCAGTTTTAACACATTGTCTGTGAGTAGTAAGCTTGGCGAATATGCGTTCAGAATACAGTGCAAGACAAAGGTTAGATCCCTGCACTTTAAGGGCTAAAGAGCCTTAAAGGCATTACCATGCCTCTAGTAAGATTGGGGGCAGAGGGGGGCACAACAGCTACATAGGGCAAAATGATAAGAATAGGGACACAGAAGGAACAATATTGGGAACAATATAGGAAGTGATCACGGTGTAAAGAGTAATGGCAGGTAGGGACCAATGGTATAAACAAAAATAAATAGCAATGAGGTCTAATTTAATAACAGTCCATAGACTATCTTGACAGATTTCACAGGTACTTATTGAATAGTTTATTTAACATAACACAAGAAGTGCACTACTATTTTATTCCTTCAAACTGCAGGGGGAACAGCTGTGGAGAGGAAGTGGCAGCAGACATTCATAGTTTGTATGTGCCGAATCATTTTTTCAAGCCTTTGTTTCTGTCAAACACTGGAGAGAAAAAAAGACACTGGATTTTCCAATCCCCTTTTTTAAAAAGAGTAGATAATTGCACAACACTAATACAGATGGAAAGTTGTGAAGACACACTGATTTCATTTACAATGTGCATTTGTTGAAGTGACAACAGTACTAATATACATTCAAGAACCAAATATTTCCCTAAATAGTTTTTCTATCATGCAATTTAAGGTCCACTTTCTCTATATATTTTCTAGGAACAAATGTTTTACATCAATAGAAAGTTGCGAATCCCTGCTCTTCAAGTTATGTGTAGGACTTGGTTCTAGCTTTGGCATGTTGCAAGAAACGAGTCCTTAAAACGGTCATCGGTTCAACTCTGAATAGGTGAAGCTAACATTCTAAATCTTTGCTTTTAGCCGAGACACATTTGAGGGGTAACATGATATTTCTGTGGCAGCTCCTCTGTACTAAAAGGAGAGTAATTTGAAATTATTGAGAAGTTTGAAACATAAAATACTGTAAAATGTATAAGTAGAGAAGCCTATAGATGACAAGGCCACAGCTGAAAAAAATAAGTGTTTATTCCAGGGGTGCATTATTAAAAGGGATTTATTCCATGATAAGACTTGCTTTAGCTCTAAATTTTGTGTACTCAAACACAGTATTAATTCCTAATAGCAGTGTATGTGGGAACAAGAAGAATTGAAAAAGACTGTGAAAAAGGCTAATGCAGTCCTAGGATGCATCAAGCGAGGTATTTCCAGTAGACAGGGAAGTGTTAGTACAGTTATACAAGGCACTGGTGAGACCTCATCTGATGCAATTCTAATCTCCCATGTTTAAGAAAGATGAATTCAAAGTGCAACAGGTACAGAGAAGGGCTATTAGGATGATCCAAGGAATGAAAAACCTACCTTATGAGAGGCGACTCAAAGAGCTTGGCTTGTTTAGCCTGCCCACAGAATACCTTTTTTAGCTCTCCTTAATGCAACCAAGTTTCTTGTACGGTTTTTTTATTTAAGCATTAAACAGTCAATTAAAAACAGTTAAAAGTAGTTTCAGGTACAAAAGTGGTTCGAGTCCCCATGCCATTTTTTGTGACTTCACAATTACATTTTTCTATTTTTAAAGTGTTCCTCAATTGGTGGTGTGCAAAAGTCCCACAAAAAGCAGGAAAACTGACTGCACACAAAACACTGTCAAAGGCACAACAGTAAGCAGTTCAAAAAGTACAGAAAATATTTCTCTAATCTTGCATGTTTCCCGAATAGTAGGCCCCTGACCTACCACAGATGTCTACCCCCCCCTCACTGGCTCTCACTTCCCCTGGGCAGTAGGTAGCAGTCTGAGGAGTGGGATCTGGACAACAGCAGTGCAGAAGCAGCGGCATGAGACAGTGAGCAGTCAGCCAGCAGCCTCGAAGAGATGGTGGCCATGGTCGGTCACGGGGAGAGAGTGGCCAGATGGGGCTGTAGGAGGGGGCAGAACTGGGAGAGTGAGGGAAAGGGATTTGGAGGGAGCCAACTGGGGTAATGGTAGGTCCCCAAAAAAGAAAAAATGCATTTGGGTGTGTCACCTTTGTAAAAAGTCTGAGAACCACTCATTTAGGGGATACTTTTAACTATTAGAGACAAGCTGCGTGAAGTAATATTTTTAATTGGACCAACTTGCGTTGGTGAAAGAGACAAGCTTTTGAGCTCCACAGAACTCGAAAGCTTGTCTTTCAACAACAGAAGTTGGTCCAACAAAAGATATTGCCTCACCCACCTTGTCTCTCTAATATGCTGGGACTGACACAGCTACAACACTGCATACAACTTCTAACTATTTTAAGTTTAAATTTAAAAAAAGTCAAACTTCTACCTGAAATTTAAGTTGACAATTGTCCCTTAATGAACTATGTAATTTGTTCTGAATTTATTCTCCCCCTATCTGTTTGGTTCCTCTGTACCCCATACACATGCTTCCCTGATGTCGGGCCCTCCTCTCCCTTGGAGATACAACCCAGATACTAGTTTTCCTGTCCCCTGGACATTTCTCTACCATGAGCAATTCCGGTTACATTAGCAGGTCCAGGCAGTCTCAGGATAGCCAATTCCTCACCTACTACTTCTATGTAGCCATAGCCGCAAGTGGATGCAAAAAAGGCTGTCTACACTATCTTGTTTCCTTCCTGCATTCACTGGTGCCAAGGCTGCTCTTAGTAATAAAGAGCCTGGAATGCCTTGTAGAAGTAACTGGAGGCTAAGGAGAATCAGCATTATGACCTCCATCTCTTTGAAAACCACCAGCAGTTCAGAGAGCACAGTTTGGAAACTAATGTGTTACCTGCAATACACATTACATGGAAATATAGCACTGGTCTCCAACACCCAGAATAAATATACAGTGAAACAATACTACTCAAAACTAAATCTGGGAAATAGCTATGCTGACTATGTTTGTTTCATTGACCTAGATTTAATTTTTGCAAACTATTCTAAACATCCATTTTCATATCACGCTTGAAGAAGTTAAAGTTTTGCTTCTTTTGTTGCATGTAACAGAATCAATCTCCTCAGTGTTAACACTGTACAAAGCAGCATTTGTAGCAAAGTTTAAATAACCAACAGACTGGCAGAAAAAAAGAATTACATTACACTTTTTGCTTTCATAGGTCTACAGATTTTTTGGCTTTCAGGTTTGATTCAAACATGGAAAGAGAGGGACAGATACACAAAAAATTAAGGTTATGAGCACATATGCAGGGCTGACTCACCACTGTCCTCTGTTTGTTGGGTAGGAAGACTCTAACAATAGGTTTTTGTGGAGACTTGGGGTTATTCCGTGACACATCTGTGGGGTTCTGATAAACTGAAAGTGATGAAGGTGCTACAGAGAGGCTAGAGGAGGAAGATGATGTAACTGTGTCTGTTGAAGCAGAGCTGGAGACAGAGAACTCAGTTCCATTCCCCATGGATTCCAATAACTGCTGTTCTCTTTGTTGTAGAGCATCTAGCTTGCTGGTGTACTCTTCATAGGCCTGTACAGGAGAAAAAGGTTGTTTAAAATCAGCTGGGCATCTTGGATACATAAGCTGCACTGAGTGTGAATTTGTAGCCATAACACCTCAGATTATACACAAAATTAGGTCTGATCAGTTCTGGGACAGAAGACAGGGGAAAAAAAAACAAAACAGGAAATACAGGACATTGCTATTGATTTGTTAAGCCAAACTGATACTGAACCAATACCTCATCTTTGATGGGATATAAAAACCTATCATGACTATCAACCTCAAAGTAATTCTATGATATGCTCCAAAGATACTGTTGTACCTAAAAGAGGTAACTTAAAGTAATGAGCTTTAGCAGTTTGCTGGATACTTCACTGAACTATGCTACAAACTGATTACTCCCTTAGAACCAAAAGCAAACATGTGCAGTGTAAGAATGAAGGGGGAAACAGAAGTTTGCATCTCTAGTATACATGTTTTAGTCTTCATCATCATGGAGAAATTATATCTTGAAAATTTACAAATAACTACAGAATAAACGTGTGGAGCCCAGTTTCCAAAACTAGTGGTACACTAAATTAAACATGGTTCTCTCTCTTTTTAAAGTGTCAAACAATTTGAAAAAATACTTCTCATTTTCACTCTACATCAGGGGTTGGCAACCTTTCAGAAGTGGTGTGCTGAGTCTTCATTTATTCACTCTAATTTAAGGTTTTGTGTGCAAGAAATATATTTTTGCATTTTTAGAAGATCTCTTTCTATACATCTATAATATATAACTAAACTATTGTTGTATGTAAAGTAAATAAGGTTTTAAAAATTGTTAAGAAGCTTCATTTAAAATTAAATTAAAGTGCAGAGCCTCCCGGACCGGTGGCCAGGTTGCTCATCCCTGCTCTATGTTGTTATGCCCCTTCAGGTGTTCAAAACAGGAGGCAAAGAAATACTATTCATGATCTCACATTTTTCACCATGGCTGGCTGACAAACTACCCCATTTACTCCTCATCATCCCTCCCCACTTACATTATCAAGGATGCCAGTATAGCTTTTAAAACACTGTTTTAGTTAAAAAGTGCACTCAAGTTGAAGGGCTTTTCAGCAGAAAAAAATGGCCAGGATATAAAACATTTTTTAAAAGACAGTATTTGGTAACTGTGTGATGAGTTAAATATTTTGAATCCAGTGCATTTCCACCAGATAATCTGAATCCAAAACTATTTAACAGGGTCCCTGAGTTGTAAAACAGAACACTATCCTTTGAAAAGAACAGTTTTTAAGTCTGGCTATAAAAATGTTTTAATACACAGACACAAAAAAAGAAAAATCACTTATTGTGCTGTGAATTTTCCAGACAGATTAAGTCA
This sequence comes from Sternotherus odoratus, assembly GCA_032164245.1. NCBI lineage: Eukaryota > Metazoa > Chordata > Testudines > Kinosternidae > Sternotherus > Sternotherus odoratus. Next base: position 89,358,755 of record JAVMKO010000001.1, read on the forward strand.
AGAAACCCTCAAAACAAATAGACTCAATTTCAACCAAAACCATCATCAATAAGCCTAGCATTATTTTCATCTAGGTCAGGATGTTGAACTCTGCAGCCAGCTCATCAGAAGTGTTTGTGTTGTGTGTGTTAGTTAATACCAACATTAAACTTTCCATTTTAAAAAGTGTACACAAGTCCATGCTCTGCATTTTACAGACAAACTAAGATAAATCTCTGTCCCCAAGAGCTTGCCATCTAAATAGCTGAAGAGGACAGAAACCACGACTGATGTCAAAGTGCATATTGCCTATTAGAAGGGCTTCCTTATTATAAAAAAAATAATAAAAAAAAAAAATTCCACCTTAAATCCATTTGTGTCTCTCATGCTTTTCATATGCAATGTTTTTTCTAGCTATAGACTTCCTCCAATTGATTTCACCGTAAGCTTAATGCGCTGAACTGGTCTTAATTTTTTTTATTATTAGAAATATTTTACAACTGAACTAACAGAACATCTTAAAGATTTTTGGAGTCCAACGCCCATGTGTGGAGAAGCTATTAGCATTCACTGGAGAAGAAAATTAACACTTTTAATGAGCTGGTCATAAGCACTCCATTTTGTCATTTCTGTATTTCTCCTTCACAGCTGCATTTGCAGGTTCAGCTAACCAGTCTGCCTTTATTGAGAAAACAGTCTTCCTCTTCCTCATTATCAGCCTTTACCAACTGTTCAGGATGGAGATGTGCTCTGAATTTGTTACATCATTTCTATGCCAATAGACTGACAAAGAATTATGACTTCACTGTGGGCTTAAGAAGAAAAGTTGTGAGAAAAAACAATCAAATTCAAATACTAAATCTCAAAGAGAACCCAGAAAAACTGAAAAGAGAATAATATAACCTTTATACACCAGAAACGGGTCTAACGCTTCACAGACACCAAATTCTGCCCTAAATTATACTCCATTGTCAAAAACTGTTACTCCAGATTTACTCAGGTATAACTAAGGGCAGAATTTGGCTCTATCTATAGAAGATCAGCTTTTAATACAAGTGTGTCTCCAATTTCAAGGAAAGTGAAATGTTTTTCCATATATAATTCCAGCAAGAATTATATGCAGAGAGCTATCTTAAGTAAACCAAATGTTAAAAGTCACAAGCTTCTATTATAGTTTTGCCAATATACTTTTCCAAATCTATTCTCACTTTCTTTTTTCATAAACATTAGCTCAAATAATGTTTTGTAACACACACACTATCACATTGCTGCAAGACATTTGTGGGTTTAACTTAGTTCCTGAACAAAATTACACATACTTTTCAAAATACGCAGAATGTTTATTTTGGCAACCTAAGATATCACTACTGCAAACCCAAGTTATACTTCATAGATAAGTCACTTGAATGTAAGTGACAGACATTGGTAAACTAACTTTGGGCTCCTCACCGAAGTCAATGGAAAAAACTCATTAACTTTAATGGGAACAGGAACAGGGCCTGTTAGACTTCAAACTGTTTGTCACAGAGTAATAGAAGAAACAGCAAAAAAACATGCTGCACAATTAGATATCCAAGACTGGATTTTAGCAGTCTGTTTAAAAGTCAATCCCTTTTATAACCAAGAAGCAACAACAGAACAGAGCTGGTCAGAACATTTTTTATTTAATTTCATTTTGTCAAAGCCAAAATGTTTTGGAGACATAGGAGTTTTCACTGACTGCTATAGTACATGTAGCAGTCAGCTGCCGTTATTCCATTCGGGAGGAGGGGGGGGGGGGGAGGGAGAGAGACCAACAAAAAATCCTCCTACTATACTTCATTTGGGTAAAGATGTATAACTATTACAACAGAAAGGTTGACTGACCTATGTTAAAAGTCAGTTAGAAGCAGAGGCTTCACCTCTATTGAAAGTTGTGATAAACTGCACTGACACAGAAATTCTGGCTGTCTATACTAGAGAGTTGCACTGGTGCAGCTACACCAATGGCCCTAAAAAACCCAACAACAAATCTGGACAGTCTAGATAAAACCTTAATAGTTAAATTGATTTCTGCTCTTTCTTTTGCTTATAATGATTTAGTTGATGGCAAAGTAATTCTTTAAATAAATAGAGTCTTATAGCTCCATTGTATTGTAAAGAAAGCCTAGTTAGCTGAATATTCTGTCAGTATAATGAAGTTAAAATTGTAATAGGGTTTGATAAAATATATTTAAAAAATAGGTTGAAATCTTAATTTTCTGATTTTCCAATGGAAGCAAGCAGTATTCTGCTACAAGACAAGTTTAATACAGTAGACTCTCGATTATCCAGAAGTGGGTTAACCAGAATGTGGATTAACCAGGGTGTCAAAAAAATATGTGTAACTAGCAGGACCGGCTCTGGCTTTGTTGGCGCCCCAAGAACACACACAAGAAAACCCCACCAGGGTGCAGGGCAGCCAGTGAACCCAACACCCCCTCTCCCTGGCGCAGGGTGGCTGGTGAACCAACACCGCCCTTCCCATATTTCCTATGGATGGTGATTATCCAAGATTTTATTAAACAGGATTAATTTTTTTCCTATCATCCTGGATAATCGAGAGTCTACTGTATTGGCTTTTAGCTCCATATACAGCCAAGAAAATGAACGCAGAACAGTGGAATGTGCAAGATTGAGGACATGTACCACTTGAAGATTAAAACTGCAGTTTTTAAAGCTTTTATGCTTATCTTGCAACTAAAGCTGCTGAAGCGTATTCAGATCACCCCCTTTCACAAGGAACCTGGCACCTGTGTTCTGCACCAGCTGGAGTTTGTGGAAAACCTTATTACATAAGCCAACCTACATGGAATTTCAGTAATTTAATCTTATGACAGACATGTGGATAACCTTTTCAGAGTCTGACGTGTTTCTGAAATGGATGCCAGCTGTCTATTCTCTGACTGGTAAAAACTAACAACAGAACTTAAATTTCTCAGAAAAGAAGAATCTGAAAGACACTCAGCTTTTTCCTGAAGCACAAGGTAGAAACCCTCCCCAAGTATGACATCCTTGGATCTTCTCTCACAGCAAAATTTTCAATAGAGCATGACATAACTGTGAATTTGGATACAAGTAATGTGAGTAATTGCATAACCACCCTTGGCCTAAGTTTCCTCCATCTGTAAGAGACATAATACTTCCCCCCTGAACCCTTCCGGGGTACTGGAAATAAATTTGTGCTTGTAAAGTGCTTTAGGCTGCTGAATGGAAGGTGCTATGCAAGTGTAAAATATTCCTAAAACTACATTTTTTCTTCCCCAATGTTCTACCCTACTTTCACTACATTTACTAGTACATCATGAAGGTCACAGAATAGAAATTCAAGCCAGCAGGAACATACAGAAGAAGTAGACTCAGTAGGTACTGCACGAGGGACTGTTGAACACTAAAGATGTCACTGAAAATTGTTAAAGCAGTCTAATTTGGACACTATCCCCTTTGCTGACTGGCTATTTACTCCAACCCTCTTCCTCAAACTTCACTTGAGCCTATCCAGCTGTCCTCAATGCTTGCCTCCTACCTACACTCTTGCCCTATCATCTCCTCCCCATATCCCGTGGTCCTCCTTCATACCATTGTTTTTCCATTTAGAGAATTTCCTCTTAATAAAACTCTACTGCAGAAAACTTTTTTTAAAAAAGTCATGAAATTAACGTCTATCAGTTTGCTTGTATGTTATATCCCTTTCCTCTACTCTGCAGGTGTCTTCTCAATTTATACTGTAAGGTCTTTGGCAAATGGACAGAGTATAATTCTGTTTGTACAATGCCTAGCAATAGGGGGCCCTATATTTGGTTGGCCCCTGCGCACTGCTGTTATGCTGCTAATACCACCAAAATATCACTAAATTTGAATTAGACAGTAGTCCATACAAATGAAGTGAATTCAATAAAACACTACTCTTAATATATTATGGTCAGTTGCTCACTAATTCACAGCATAAGTAATACATGATGGGGATGGGGCTCCCTGTTAGTGTGAATCTGTGAGATTATACTGTACTTTACACAATTAAATGAAAATATTATACGATTTAGACTCAGACTTTAAGGCAGGGGTCTCAAACATGCGGCCCGGGGGCCACATGCGGCCCGCAAAGCCCTTCCCTGCGGCCCGCCAAGCTTCCTGGGCCCTCCCCTCCCCCCCGGTTCCCCCATAGCAGTTTGCAGGACGGAGGAGCCAGAAGTGGAGGCTTCTCTGCTGCCTGGCTGGGCCGCGCGTGTTTCTAGCTCTGGACTTCCTATATTGCTCTTGCTTTGTTTGCCAAACAGCTGTTGGTGGTGCCTAGCGCTTTCCAGGAGGGAATGAGGAGCTGCGTGCTCAGAGGAGGAGGTGGGGCAGGGGTGGGACCTCTTGGAAGGGGTGGAGTGGGGACAGAGCCGGGGCAACGAGGGCAGGGTGTGTGTCAGTGGTGCGGCCCTCGGGCCAGTGCACTAGTCCTCATGGAAGGGGTGGAGTGGGGGCAGAGCCAGGGCAGCGAGGGTATGTGTGTGTGTCAGTGATGCGGCCCTCGGGCCAGTGCACTAGTCCTCATGCGGCCCTCATGGTCATTTGAGTTTGAGACCCCTGCTTTAAGGTGAGAAGGGTCAAACACAATCATCTAGTCTGACCTGCACACTGAAAGTCACAGAGGCTCACCCTCCCACTTCTGTAATATAGACCCCTAACTTCTAGCTGAGTTACTGAAGACCTCGAATCATGATTTAAAGCCGGGGTGGCCAGCCCAAGAAGGAGCCAGAATTTACCAATGTACATTGTCAAAGAGCCACAGTAACACGTCAGCAGCCCCCCCATAAGCTCTGCCCCCCCCAGCTCCAATGGCAGTGCCACTGATCAGTGCATCCTCCTCCCTCTCAGGACCTCCCGATCAGCTGTTTTGTGGCATGTAGGCTCTGGGAAGGAACGGAGGGGATGGAGTGAGGGCACGGCAGGCTCAGGGGTGGGGGCGGGAAGAGATAAAGTGGGGGCAGGGCCTATGGCATTGCATGGGTTGAGCAGTGAGCACCCCCCCCCCCCGGCACACTGGAAAGTTGGTGCCCGTCTCAGCTGCAAATTTTATTAGCACACACCCACTTTTTGTGCCAGTCACTCATAAAAATGTTAAATAAGATTGGTCCCAAGACCGATCCCTATGGAACTCCACCAGTAACCTCCCTCTAGCCTGACAGTTCACCTTTCAGTATGATATATCATAGTCTCCTCTTTAACCAGTTCCTTATCCACCTTTCAGTTCTCATATTAATCCCCATCTTCTCCAATTTAACTAATAATTTCCCAAATGGAACTATATCAAATGCCTTACTGAAATCCAGGTAGATTAAATCTACTGCATTTCCTTTGTCTACAAAATCAGTTATCTTCTCAAAGAAGGAGATCAGGTTGGTCTGGCACAATCTACCTTTTGTAAAATCATGTTATATTTTTTGCCAATTTCCATTCACCTCCATGTCCTTACCTACATTCTCTTTCAAAATTTGTTCCAAGACCTTGCAATACAATTGAGGTCAAACCAACAGTCCTATAGTTTCCTGTATAATTTTTTCTACCCCTTTCTTAAAAATTGGTACTATATTAGCAATTCTACAGTCATGGGGTATGACCCCTGAGTTTACAAATTCATTAAAAATGCTTGCTACTGAGCTTGCAATTTCATGTGCCAATTCCTTTAATTTCTTGGATGGTGATTATCTGCCTCCCTTGCATCCCTGATTTAGTTCCACTAAGCTGTTTGACTTCCACCTCGAATGTGGTAATTTCTACTTCCATATCATTGTTCCCATTAGTCACCCTGCCACTGCCCCTAAACTCTTCATTTAAAGGGCTAATCCTTTCCTTTGAAGTTTCAACATATTAACTGAATGAGAGAAAACATTATGGTTATCTGAGACACTACAGCAAGTTCATTTATATATAGTCAAAAGATATAATGGAAACGAGAATACTAATGAAGCTGCAACAGCTTTAAATGTATTTACTACACCCTTTAAACAGGCCAATTAGAGAGCATATCCAAAATGCTGTACACAGTTGGTGTGTTTTTATATGGGGTGTATAAATTCACATTCCATAATATAGCTGCCTACCCCAACCCCTCCCCCAAATCAATGTAGGTGAAAAACTAAAACCTCAAACTTAAATATAGTTACCTATTGACAAAATAAATTTACTAGTGAGAGTCCACAAGAATGAATATAGTCACGAAACAGCAAACTGCATTATATTCTGCCGAAGTGCCAGCAAAATTCTGCTTCAGGAATCTTTGCTGTGGGTGATAATTTGAGAAGTTTTATAAACAACGTCTTGCTTTGTAGTGGTCTTAATTCAGTTTACAAATCAAATAAGAATTTTCTAACTTTACACACAAGTAAATGCCAAAAAATAAAAAAATTTGAATACACATTTTTTTGAGAGTCACTTTCCTGGGCCATAATCGGACTTTACTCATTCTATTAGTACTAGGGGGACCAGATGTCCCGATTTTATAGGGACAGTCCTGATTTTCGGGTTTTTTTCTTATATGGGTTCCTATTACTCCCCACCCCCTGTCCCGATTTTTTAGATTTGCTGTCTGGTCACCCTAATTAGTACTCTAAGGAACAAGACATGTCAAGAAGGGAAAAGGTTTCAAAAAGTTAATCTAAAATATCAAGTTGAAAAAGGCGGGTTTTGCCTAGCCGGAGTAGTGACTTTCGGTGAGAAACAGTCTCATCTCAAGTAGGTAGAGACCAGATCAGAGCGCTGAAGTATGAATGTTCAGTTTATGCCATGGTTGCCAGATCTGGGACATTCAAGTTGAGCTTCTAAACAAAAATAGCCTAATTTTAAAAGCACCAAGAATCCCCAAATGCCACCAAACTAAATGGGAGCATGTAGCGGGGCGGCACGGCTGCACGCCGCCCGCGCCCAAAATAGCCCCTGGCAGCGGCCGGAGGAGGCCGCGCCAGCACGGGCTGAGCCCCGCCCCTGGAGAACCGGGAGCGGACAGGAAAAGCCGCGGCCGGCGGCGGGCCGCACGCCGCGGCCAGAGGAAGCCCCGGCGGCTCCGAGACGACCCCGCCCCCGGAGACCTGAGGGCGGGGGAGAGGAGACACGGCTGCCGGCGAGCCACACGCCGCGGCCGGAAGGAGGCGCGTCAGCGCCGGGCCAGCCCCGCCCCCGGAGATCCGAGGGCGGGAGAGGAAGGGCCACGTCAGCGCCGGGTCAGCCCCGCCCCCGGAAACCCGGGGGCGGCCCCGGCCAGATAAGATGGCTGCCCCCAGCCACAAAGTCGGAGAAGCCAGCAGCGAAGGAAGCCCCTCAAGGGCTGCCTCCGCAACCGGACTTCCCCGACCAGCAGCCCTACGGCTACTGGGAGAGACCGCCGCCCCTGCCGCTCGGCCATTACCCCGAGGAACCGCTGGACCCTCGGCTAGAAGCCCGGCTGACGGCACGGACAGCCTGCGACCCCGAGGGCCGCTGGGGACCACCACCGGACCGCGACGGGGACCAGCCGCCGACTCTGCCGCCTGGCTACCCCCCCGAAGAGGGACCAGACGTGCTGCACCGCCATCACCCTGGGGACAGGCTGCCAGCTCCGACCCCGCCAACAGCCTTCTTCCCAGAGGAGCCCCCGACCGAGCTAGCCTGCTCCCCCGACGACCTACCCGACCTGCCTCCGGACAGCGACTCGGAGGAGCCCATGACCCTCGCCGACGCCGAGGACTCCACGACCGGCCAGGTACCCAGGGAAGGGGAGTCCGGAGGTAGCCGGGAAGAGGGGCCCGAGCCGATGACAGTGTGCCTCAGCCAGGCCCCCCGTTGACCACAGCCACAACCCGCGGTCCAGGCCCGGACGGGTCCGCTGAAAGGGAGAGCAGGGACACCACCCCGCTCCGAGACTAGCCTGGGACTCCAGACTAACCCCCGGGCGGGTCTGAGCCTGGCCCTCCCGCCCCCCGAGGGGCGGGCTTCCGGGTCCGCGACCCCGCTAATTCCCCTTAGGGTCACCGACCGCGGACAGGGCGGGCTTCTTCCCGCCAGACCAGCAATACGAGAGGCCGCGCCTCGCCCACGCGACCCCTACAGAGCAGCAAGGGTCAAGCACTGTTGATAGCCAGGGTATTTTTACTGAACTAAATATAGATTTAGGAGCCTAACTTTAGACCCTCAGATTTTGTCTGCTCCACATCACTATGCCCCTGCACAGTGGCACTTTTCTGGTAGTCCAAGGAGAAACATGAAACTATCTGGGATCTAGCAATTCCAGTTCTTTTCAACCTTACTCTCCGTATCTACAATTTACATGCTGTATCTACAGCAGATAAAAGTTCTCGTTAAGTAAATCTGTGGGTTGCTGAAGACATTGAGTTATGTAGACTCCTGAAGTTAAATCCTAGCCCTATTGAAGTCAATGGCAAAACTCCCTAATACAGAAAAGCAAAAGTTTAGAGAGACCCAGAAAGGGAGATGAGAAATTATGCTAGCTGAAAAGACAACCCCTCCTCCATCCTTGTAATTCTAGATTGTCTCTCAATAAAAGGAATTAGGAAGGAAGACGACCCCCCCCCCCCAATAAAAGCCATAAAACCACTTAGTCCTCTTTCTATATTTGGATTAGCCCTCTCCTTTTCATACTGTGTGTACATTTGCAAACTAGGTTTTCTGTAGCAACTTATTCAGAGTGTTAATATAATACAATAGAACCCCGCAATACCGCATCCCGCTATAGCGCGAATTCGCTTATAGCGCGGGGAATACGGCGCTCCCGATGGCAGCAGCTCACGGCACTTTGATGCCGCGCGACCCTGCAACAGCACGACCCCGCATTTACCGCGATCGGGTATTTTTGGATCCCGATCGTCGCGGTATTGCGGAGTCCGACTGTAGTTTGAAAGAGCAGGCATAGATGTGACCCCTGAAAAACTCTTAGTAAGACTCTCTTATCCAGTGGTTCACATACTTTTGTACTGGTGATCCCTTTCACATAGCAAGACTCTGAGTGCACCCCCCCCTTATAAATTAAAAACACTTTTATATATTTAACACCATTATAAATACTGGAGGCAAAGCCGGGCTTGTGGTAGAGGCTGACAGCTTGCAATCCCCACATGTAATAACCTTGTGACCTTGAGGGGTCCCAACGCCCCACTTAAGAACCCCTGCTCCAACGTAATCTGTACCCATAAACAAAACTACTATACTCTGGCATGTTACTACTGCTATATCAATTCTTTACACTTCCAAAAGCCTTTCTCGGACATCCTTGTATACTGTCACTTAACAGTACTGTAAATGGGGGTTCACAGAAAGATTAAGTGGATAAACAGAATAGGTCTACTACTTCATCATTGGCTCTCATTATCACTTGCTTAAATAAATTAATTGGATTTTTAAGCATGGCCTCTCCTCTATAAATCTGAGCTGACTACTTTGACCACTCTACCTGTATAAATGTTTAGTTTCTCCATAATCAAAAACTAAAATGTTTTTGATACCAAATTTGAACATATAGATCTGTAGTTTATCTACTTCCTCCCTGAAGCTTCCTTTTGCATCAGTCACATTACATCTTTGTCACTATAGATTATCAGTCTTGTTGCTATGTCAAAAGTGACACTTTTCTTATTTTGAGGATTCTAAAAAATAAAAAATTTAAGTCCTGAAAGTACATATATCAGGTCTAATAATCAGTTTTCCTTTAGGGTGCTTGCAATATGATCAACCTCCTTTTAAGAAAAGGGACTTTTCCACAGCTAATCATACACCACATATTTGGGTAAACAGCACTTCGGCAATTATTATCTGTTCTTAAAGTGGTGGAAAGACAACTAATTCCAGAATGTGGAATGCTGAAGTAATTTACACATGATATGATCAACACCTGGACAACTATGGATGGATAGGAACAGCATATTTTAGGTATGTCATGCAAAAAGAATCTGCAAGATTTAGACACAGCCTAGTCGTGAAAACCAAAGGAGGTCCAATTTGAAGATAATGCCCTGGTGAGGGCCTAAGCAACAGGCATGACGACGGTGGTGCACAGGTTATCCACATTGTTTTTCCATTTTTATTAGATTTCTCAACAGTATGCACATCTGTGGAACTGCTTGTAATTTACTTCTCAGTATTCCCTTATCTCCCTTCTAAAGTGTAGAGAAATGTAGAGAAATTCCTAGTGAATTTGCTCATATGCACTTGCTGAAATTTAACGTTTGTCTTCCATACTTTGGCAACCATACTTTTTCTAATCAGATGGTGGAACACATTTTCCACATTTTCGTACTTTCAGCCTTGCAATCAACACCAAGATATGTTTTTGTTTGTTGGGTGTCAGGCTGCTTTATATCCAGCACTGACACACTAGAATCTCAGACCAATTGTGTCATGGCAACTTCTAACAAGCTAGTAAGGGCCAACCACTACTCTTGCAACAGGCTAAAACAAAGTTGATCATCAAAGAAATCTTAACATGTTTAGCTATAGAAATGCAGTCAAGGCAACCAAATAACCTTATCTCTACCTGCAGTGATGTTAGGAAAGAAGTATAGGATTCTGATTGAAGTATTTTAGTGTTTCTGGTCCCAGATTAGATATTTATTTCATATGCTTAAATATCAGTTTTAATCCTGTGTCTTCATCCCCTAGAGATATCTGGGAGGTTTAAATATGCATTTTCATACCTTAACAAATTTGGATTTATTTTAAGTGTAACCTTATCTCTGAATTTCCTGGTCAAATTACAACATCCTTGTAATGTTTTTATCCTTAAATTTACTGATGTAATGAAATTACAGTTAAGACAATGTAACAGCTTTTTGATTTCAGAATTATCTGAACACCAAGCAAGAAACACAAAGAGAATGCTATCACATTATAATAATAATTTGTTAAAATAAAAAAATATTATTTTAACTTTTAAGAGCAGTACACCAAAGCAGAGAAAACAAACCGAAGTGTAATGGTGAATCTGGCCCTTAAACGGCAAAGGATTTATCAGAGTGCTGTGTTAGTAAAATCAGTGCTATATGAATAAAGGCAATGAGAACTCAATCCGAGTCCCAGTGTCCATGCTCTAAGGCAGGGGTAGGCAACCTATGGCACATATGCCGAAGGCCTCACACAAGCAGATTTTCAGTGGCACTCACACCAGTTTGCGGGGCTCTGCATTTTCATTTAGAATATTTTAAGAAGCTTCACTTAAAAACCTTATTTACTTTACATACAACAATAGTTTAGTTATATATTTATAGACTTATAGAAAGAGATCTTCTAAAAACATTAAAATGTATTACTGGCATGTGACACCTGAAATTAGAGTGAATAAATGAAGACTCTGCACACCACTGCTGAAAGGCTGCCAACCCCTGCCCTAAGGGCTCCCCCTGTGCTCGGGCCCCCAGTTGGGGTAAATAATCTAACCAAGAAGAATGCACTGCATGTCCAGTCTTCCTCACACAACTGAGCCATTACAACTAATAAATTTTTTTCATGCAAATTAGATGTACAGGAAGGGTGGGGACTGGTTGCATTGATGTCACAATGGTCCCATTTGAGATTTACCAGAGCTGTTGAACGGACCCCATAAAAAATTAGACACAATAACATAGCTTAATTAAAATTAGTTACCTCAAACAGTTTAAGATTTCAATTAATTTAAACTCTCAAGGTAAATTTCATGTTATTCCATTAAGATTATTTAGAGCGAAAACCAAATAATATTAAAATTTCTTAAAAAGCAATAATTTGATTAATTTTAATGCAAACAAATTAATAGATTTACTTATGCATTCCCAGAAAATTCACTGTGCTCAAAGAGTAAGTGTTCTAAATTTGGACAATTTGTTTTAGGTCTGTATTTCTCCCTAGACAAAATAAAGGTTGAATCTCCTACTTTCAATGCACAATACAACTCTACCTTACCTATGAAATTTCAACCAGCTGCTTCATAATATCATTCAGTTCTTTCCCGCATTCTGTCTTCCAATTCTACTTCAGTAAGTCTAGAACTACTTTTGGTCTCCCTATGTGAATAGCCTTATATTTAGCAGCGATAGATTCCATTTGCCAAATATCAGTCCATCTCAATTCTTCAAATTCTGTACTGACCTTAACTGCAACATTCAGCAAGTTTACTTACCAGTCATCTTGTACTATAATATTTAGACCATTTATATAGATTACTCTTGGATTTTCTAGTATCATGCATCTTCTGCCCTAAATACCTCTCTCCCTGTTACAGAGATAAAAAATTGACACAGTGACTTTTGTGAACCACTGAACACTTCAAAAAATGTTCTTTTAATGTAGTGTTTTATGTAGTGTAATTTATGTATTTATTTTTACATAAATTAGAGTTGCACATGAATGTAATGAATTAACCCATTTCACCACTGGAAACCTATACTTATTACTACTTTTATATGTAACTTAATCATAACAAAACTACTACACAATTGTCAGTATCTACTTATGAGTGGAACAAGTTGTTTGACACCAGGATTGAAGTGCCCTGATACAGCACAGGAAGGTTAAGTTAACACAGTGACTTCTATTTCGTCCATTATATCAATTTCACGCTTCCACCGAATAACCATGTTCTAAACAGGGAAGATATCATTTATATTTAACAGTTAAGGACATTGTGCGAATATATACATAACTAGCACGTGACCTGATCCTGAGAAAGGAAAAGCTGGAAGTATCTCAAACAGGATCTTTATTTTTAATTACACAATGCCAAAGGGCAACAACTATAGTTTACCATTACAAGGATTCTTGTTAGCCCACAATGGTTTTAATAGCTACCAAAGGAATGGGTACCTAGCCAGGATGGGTAAGGAATGGTGTCCCTAGCCTTTGTTTATCAGAGGGGGGTGATGGACAGCAGGAGAGAGATCATTTGATCATCACCTGCTAGGCTCACTCCCTCTGGGGCACCTGGCATTGGCCACTGTTGGTAGATACTGGGCTAGACGGACCTTTGATCTGACCCAGTATGGCCATTCTTGTGTTCTTAAAGGGCAGAAATTGAATGAGTGGTACCAGTGCACCTCATTTTATAAAGATGCAGCTAGTATATGAGGCCTTTTAGTACAGCTTCAAATGGTTCTGTGCCCATGCAACTTCAAGAATGAAGATCCGTGGAGGTGTACTTACAAAAAAACAAGAGATTGAGTGTTTCAACTATTTTGGTACTATCTTTCAATTTTAATGTGGTCTAAAAATATTACAAACATTCAGGAAACAGGGGGATGGATTAAACAGGTTCCTTCCAACCCTAACAATTTTATGATTCAACACGAGCCTGTGAAGTAAAAATAAATAAATAAATACCAGAGTGGCTCTTAAGTTTTGAGAGTAGTGATTTATGCATATGCACACCTAACACACTTAGAATACAGAATGGAAAGTTGCTGTTAGGCGTACATGTTTTACTCTAGTTGTAACAGCACACCTACTTCAATAGTTTTCTGCCTTTCCCTCAGTGATACACAATTACTCATCAGGAACCTTACAGCTTGTCATGAAAGAGGGGCAGACTCAATATCTCGTTTCCATCTTTAAGTATTAAAAGCATAACTGGTTTTTATATAGTAAGTAGGAAGAAATAGTTCTCTTTTGCAAGTATTGCTATCAGTCTTCTACTGGACAGTTGCTTTATACTTGAAAAATATACAGCATATTACACTAACTCAACAGCGTTAATTTGATACTCAAAACTTACCTCTAAGTATATTGATGGTGGGTTATGCTCTCCTCCAAACTTGTCCAGCAGCGCCTCTATGTGTTCTTGTGTTAATTTAATCATCTGTTTGATATTCCATACCTAAAATATAAAAATATATTTCTTATAAATCAAGAGAGGCAAGTCTGGGACAGATTGTAAAAAGTTAAAAACCATGAACTCATATCTTAGTAGCTAAAAACTAAGCTAATCTTTAAGGCTGAAAAAATGAGACTCCATATTTTACTGAAATGACTAAAATGTGTCCTAGACCCAAATTAATGATTTTTTCCAGAGCTTTGTTGACAGCTGTCAATGAAAATAGTGTTTCAAAGTATCATAATGTCAATCAAAAACAGAGAGTGGTGGTGATTATGATCACCTACTATCTTTATCAATACAGTTTCAGTTCTATTCTAGTCTTAAACTAAACTGAGCTAAGACCCTTTCATTTTGAAATGCAGGAACCACTAAAAACATCTCTCTCATATTACTTTTCATATGGAAATCTCAAGACATTACAAAGTCATCTCCATTTTACAGATGGGGAAACTGAGGCAAGGAGGTGCAGTGACTTGTTTGAGGTTACATATGATACAGTACAAAAAGGAAATCTGATTAGAGGAGAAAACTAATCTATGTAATGCTCAAAGTTTCAGGATTTTATTAATCTGTTCAAGTTGCTATAATGACACTTGCAAACCAACAAGTGTCAAACATTCAGTGGTAAACTGGTAATTACTGTAATCACATTATCTAGATATTTCTATTGTGTCTATCACCCCAGTATTTAAATGCCCTGATCTTAAAATCAGGGTACACTTGGGGCTCTATACTGTCTCAGTTTGCAAGTTTTTCCCACTAGGACTCTGCAACTTCTTGAAAGAGCCAATAATAACCACCATTATTAGTATCATGAGAGGACTATGGTAGGACACTAGAGTTATCACTACGCAACGTTCAGTTGTTGAAGCTGAATCAATATAATAAGTTCACTTACAGAAAAACAAGGCATTTGATCCAGTATAAAAGTCAGAATTTTTTCACTTGTTGGACCAAAGGACTTCCAGAAAAAGAGATATTTTTATTTTTCTTAAACTTACATTTGCTATCAACTTAATGCGTGTGAAAACTGAAGGAAGGTTTAATTTCTACAAGCTAGAGAAAAAATACTTATCTGTTCTCTGAAGGTACCATTTAGAAAAGTATCACTATTCAAAATTGATACTATTACTTAGAAACTAATGAGAAAGTAATATAGCTTAAAATTCAAAAGCCATCAGCTCCAGGATGGAGAATTGCATACTGCTTCTTCCAATGGAACCTCTGAGATTCCTGTGACCGGTCAGTGAAAGAAAATACAAATCCCTCAGTCTCTAAGGAGAGAGGTGGGATGGTATTGATTGTTAGAACTTATACCTTTACGGAAAAAGAAGTGCAGGGAATTAACTTTATGTTCTATTAAAAGATATCAGTAACAGAACCCCAACTCCATGGATGTCTCAAACACTATACTAGAAGGTAAGTAAAGGGAAAAATCTTTCTGCAACACAGAACGAACACGTTAGAAGTTCAAAACACAACTGACTCATATTTTTAAAAAGATCTCAATTATTCAGCAGTAGCTATTAAGGATGGGGACATCACTAAAACAAAACAAGGTGGAGAGAGAGTTGGGTAACCTCTAGCCCAGTACAAGTTCAAGCAAATAATAGTTTGTAAAAAGAAGTACAGAACTCTGTGGCTGCCTTCCAAATCTTACATATGTAAACTCAGTGGAGGCTGGCTGTAAAGACCAACTCTTTCTCTGAACTTGCAAACGAATGTTTGTTAAATGTTACCATTAAATTGAGCAACAATGAGAGTGTGTGTGTGTGTGTGTGTGTGTGTGTGTGTGTGTGTGTGTATATAAAGAATCAGAAAGCTTTTTCTGCCATCTAATCTGTTCCAGATTAGACAGTAGGGAGTTTTAAACTGATGGAATAAGATCCTTCTGGTTTGGAAGTTGGGAAATAATGTTGGCAGGATGATTAAGGTGGAATCCCAGCATTGCCTTTGAGAGTTATTTAGGATGAGTGCATACCACCTTGCCTTTAAAGGACTTCCTTGCAAGTGGATCTGTCAGAGCCCTAAAGTTCACTCAAGACACAAGCTGAAGTTACCAGTACCAAAAAAAGAGCCCTCATTTAATAAGTCTGTTCACATATCAAGTGGTTGTAAAGGAGGTTATTACACTAAAGTTTAATCACCACATTGACATCCAACCTGTGCACCTGAGCTTATAAATGTAGTATACACAAAATAAAAAACTCATCTACCTCCAGTGTTAAATAGGGCTTTAGGTATCCTAAAACTAAGCACTAATCACAGAGGGCCTGGCTACATTTGCACATTATACCGCAAAAAAGCCGTCCAGAGCGCTCTACCTTACTCCCCGTCCATAGTGGCAGGGCACGTAGAATGCTCTGACAATGTGGCTAGAGCACTCCCGGTACTCCACCTTGGCGAGAGGGATAATGTCTGATGCGTATTGGGCGAGATGCCCCAGTATCAGTGTGAACGAGGAATTGTGTTACCACGCTCTGACTGACCTCTGGAAATGTCCCATAATCCCCTTAAGTCAAGTGGCCACTCTTCTCATTGATGTGAAATTGACTGCAGGAATGAGGAAGTGCCCTTTGAAAGCTCCAATTCACACAGAAGACTGCTTACCTGCTCCGAGACAAAGCAAACATTTACTGTTTGCTTTGAGTGAGTGAGGAGTGGGGGGCGGGGGGTTCCTGAACTTACAAGACAGCGTGCCGACATTCTCAGCACTCTAAAAACGTTCTCTTCCCCCATGTACACACTCCCTGTCACACTCCACTCAACCCCCCCTCAGCCGCATTGAAAAGCAAGTTGCAGTCACTTAGGAAACAGATCTCACTGGATTTCAATGCAACTTTCACTTAAGTAATTTAGGGATTTCTGAAAATCCCACCCATGGACAACCACCTCATGGAGGGGCTTAGGACTCAACATCCCTCTCCTACACTAACAGCATCACATACATAGGTGGCTGAGGAAGGAATCGCCAGTGGAGAAAGTGGTCTCACCTGGTTGTCCCTGTACTACCAGAAGCTTCCACATTTCTTCTCTGTGGTGGCTGAAGAGTGAATGACTTCCTCCCTCCCTTCAAGGATGTTTTTTTACTTTGCATCCAGCAGTTGTTATTCTGAGCTGGTTTTTCTCTCTTCCTCCTTGCAGTTCTACTGCGCTAGCACTATTATGATAACAGAAGCAGCAGCACCAGGAGGAAGAGAGGTCCGCCCTATTCAGCAGCTGATAGGAAGATAGAGAGAGGCCTTTCAGAGCCAAAAACTGAAGTTAAAGACCTGGAAAAGCCCAAATAGCTGCCAAACGTACTCAAAGGAGTTGGGGAAGGGCATACAATAACTTCTAAACCATGTCTTTTCACACTGAATCATGGACGTTTTCTATTGGAGTTGGTTAGTTTTCTTAGATGGTGGAAAGGAGTCTACCAGAAAAATTAACCTCTTGATCTCTATCCACTTAGATGCATTACTTACAGGGGGAAAGGTACATGAACTCCCATCTAGTAAGTAAAGAACGCATTCCTCAAAAGTGGATTGTTAGAGGAGTTATGTAGAACTCCAATAGTGTGTTGCTTGCAGACACCTCAAACAGATCTCTCTGGTATGCCCTCCTCATGAAAGAGCTAGCTTCAATCTGAGACAAGTCACAAGGCTCTCACATTGATTGTAGACAGAGTATTTCAATCAAAGTTCTCTTTCCTGCCAAGTAACCGGTAATTAGACATATTGTGGTACACTGCCCAACCCCATCCTTGAAGAATTACCTAACAAAGGAGACAACACCCATTCTACCTTGCAAACAGAAAGGATCCTATCTGTTTGAATCAACCATTTCCGGGAACAGTAGGTCAGTGAAAGCTCTGAACCTTACCTCATGGATCTTGTCTCAAAATATATGCATCTAGAGCAGTGGTCACCAACCAGTCCATCACAATCTCTAGTGGTGTCTTTATTGAGGTAGCTGGGCATCACCACCAGCTAGAGTGAGTCTTTAGCTGCAAGAGTCTTTATTGAGGTAGCTGGGCATCACCACCAGCCTTTCAACCACTCAAGCACTCTCCACTGGGCTATGGCAGCCCTAAATTTGTCTTGCAGGTTAACAAGAGATGCACCTCAATCCTGAAGTCTCTTTGAATCATTCCTCTGTGATATCCAGCCCCTGACACCAGCTACTCTCAGAAACTCCAGATTCAAAGGTTCAGCGAACCCCAGATTACCAATTTTACCTTAAACCGCCACTCCTGTGTACCACACACAGCACTTGTGATCACTTAAATAAGTGTATTTTTGTTTCATTGTAAGAATGAAGATTTAACTAGAAACAAGACTGGTGGAAACAAAAGGGTTACAATATAAAACAAAATCATAAAATGTGAACCTGGATCTACACTTATCAATAGTTACCCTTCCTATTTAATAAAGTAGATTTTCCCCCAAAAGGTTAGTCTGTTGCAAGGATAGCTGATTTCTTAAAAACCATAATCTGAAAGTCCAGGAAAGCATCCCCATTCCACACAGGTTTATCCTCAGTAATTGGATAGAGTGCTTCTCCCTCCATGTTGTACCAAAACCAGCCTTCGGTTCTGATTTGTAGACAGGGTAAATACCTGCTTGTTGTTTTTACTTTTAAGTTGTTTCATTTGTTTGTTGTTGCATCTGATGGCTTCCCATTCAAAGTCTTAGTATTGCTCAAGGCTAAACAACTGAGCTTGCATAGCCTCACCAGCTCACGATACTTGATGGTGATCCAATGTGCACTCCATCGACCACCCAGGACACTTCTTCCCAGCCCACCATGAAAGGGTGGGAAGGGGGGAGAGGAGGCCGAAGAAGAGGAGGATGGAGAGGAGCAGGACAGAGAGGAGCAGGAGGCGGCAGGAGCGACCCAGGGCATGGAGGAGTCACAGGATACATGCAGCCAGGAACGCTTCTCAAGCCCAGAGGGCAGCCAGAGCCAGCCACAGTGTCCGGCGGTTGCAGGGGGCAGGGCAGCGGATTGCACAGGTACAGCTACTTTTCTATTGGGAAGGCAGGCAGCTTGGCCGGAGTGGAAAGGGATGCTTGCTGCATGCTTGCCTACATGTGGAATAGTGCATTGATGTACTCTATCACATCACAGTAATCGCCATCAGTAATTTCTTCAAAGGTCTCAATAAGAGCTCTTGCAAAGTACCTGTGCAGGTTTCTCGAGAGAGCCAGTGTGGTCCTTGTCCCGACCACGGTCACTAGTCCCCACCACTGTTCTACGAGGGGTGCGGGGAGCATTGCTGCACAGAGGCAAGCTGCATATGGCCCTGGCCGAAATCCGCATCTCATTAGAATGCCCTCCCTTTCTTGCTCCGTCACCCGCAGCAGCGAGATATCTTCCAGCACAAACACCTACACAGAGAATGTTGGGACAGTGCTCAGAGTACGGTTCCCGCAAATGCCCTCCGCTCCCACCAAGCCATAGGACAGCAAGGCAGGGAAACAATCATTCCCCCTGCATCCTGAGACAACTCACCATGGCAGGGACTCCGTTGCTGATCACCAAGGCACCATGCTCACCAAGGCAGGGGCTCCGTTGCTGTGTGTGCTATAGCTGTGTGGGACAGGCAAACGGGACAGAGAAACATGGAATGCAGGGGAATCATAGCACTGTCTGGAATCATAGCACAAGGGAATCCTCTGTTTTAACTTTGCACTGACTTTCCCTACTAGTTTCGACCTTGAACACCCCATCAACGTCAGTCTTATCTGCAGCTTAGAAGCGGAGGATTTGAAAGAGACCACGAAAGAGCATGGAAGATCTTTTACAACAACTTATGCAACAGGCTGCAACGGAGAATTGCGTTGCACAGCAGTGGCGGGAGAATGAGAGCAAGCGGAGGGATGAACAGATCCAGTTGAGGGAGATGGCTCGTGAGCAGCGTGCTGACAAGCTGTTCACAATATTATTACAGCTGCAAGTAGAGACTCTGCAGCGGATTGCTGCCGTTCAGGAGGAGAAGCAGCACCATGCTCACCACCCCCACGGTCAGTTGCCCCCTAACCCTTCCCCTTCTGGTCCTCTGTCCCCTTCGGGCCACTATCAACAGCTGCCTGGTTATTACCACCCACGGCTGCCTCCAACCCCCGTCTTCACCGACCAACCCACAGACCCAGCACCCTTATCCACTGCACTCAACCCCTAATAACAAGCATAATCGCCCTTCGCAAATGGGGTTGGGGGAACACAGCAACTCGAAGAGCATTGGAGGTTATGAGGCCAGGACATACGCCAATCTCTGACTGACCCCTTCCCACCCCAATTGCACCCCCTCACACATTTTACTTTATTTCAATTTTTATTTCAAAATCTGAAAAAGCTGTTCAATAAATGAATTCTTTTTAATAAATGGGTTTCTTTATTCGGTGCACATATATATTTAATGGCTACAGAAAACCAAATGCCTTATCCTATTAACAGAATGCACCCTCCCTCCCTCTGGAATTCCCATTAGAACTCGCTTTCAGCATCAAAATGCTTCCTCAAGGCATCCCTGATCCCTGTAGCCTCGTGCTGGGCCCCTCTAAGAGCCCTGCTCTCTGGTTGTGCATACGTGGCCTCCAGCTGTTGAACTTCCGAGGACCATGCCACAGTGAAGCCTTCGCCCTTCCGCTCACAAAGATTATGTAGGGCACAGCACGCGGAAATAACCACAGGGATACTTCCCTCTGCCAAGTCTAGCTTCCCATAAAGACAGCGCCAGCGCGCCTTCACACACCCAAAAGCACACTCCACAGTCATTCGACAGCAGCTCAGCCTGTAGTTGAACCTTTCCTGGCTGCTGTCCAGGCTCCCTGTGTAGGGTTTCATGAGCCAGAGCATTAGAGGGCAAGCGGGGTCGCCAAGAATCACAATGGGCATTTCAACTTCCCCCACGGGGATCCTCTGGTCTGGGAAAAAAGTGCCTTCTTGCAGCTTCCTGAACAGGCCGGTGTTGCGGAAAATGCATGCGTCATGCACCTTTCCCTACCAGCCTGCATTAATGTCAGCAAAATGCCCACGGTGATCCACAAGCGCCTGAAGAACCATGGAGAAGTACCCCTTTCGGTTAATGTACTCGTCTGCTAGGTGGGCGGGCACCACTATAAGTATATGGGTCCCATCAATCGCCCCTCCACAGTTAGGGAAACCCATCTGTTCAAAGCCACCCACGATGTCATGCACGCCACCAAGAGTCACGATTTTTCATAGCAGGAGGCTATTAATGGCCCTGCACACTTGCATCAACACGACTCCAACGGTCGACTTCCCCACCCCAGAGTGGTTGACCACCGATCGGTAGTTGTCTGGGGTGGCCAGCTTCCAGACTGTTATAGCCACCCGCTTCTCCACCGGGATGGCAGCTGTCAATCTGGTGTCCTTGCGCTATAGGGCGGGGGCGAGTTCAGCACACAGTCCCAGGAAAGTGGCTTTTCTCATGCAAAAGTTTTGCAGCCACTGCTCATCGTCCCACACTTGCATGACGATGTGATCCCACCATTCAGTGCTCGTTTCCCGTGCCCAGAAGCGGCGTTCCACGGTCGTGAGCATGTCCGTTAAAGCGACGATCAGTTTAGTGTCCAATGCGTTCCTCGGTTCGAGCGTCTTCTTCAGACCCATCACTACTGTCACCTTCCCTGTCAAGAATGAACTCCGCTGCACAGAGAGTTGTGCTAGCGACACTCGCCAGCATGCTCCTCAGCAGTTCGCAATCCATTACGGCACACGAAAAAACAGACGACGGAGCGCACCTTGCTGAAACCGTTGAAAGATGGCGCCTGAGGTGGACAGAAACACAGGGATTGCTCAGAGATGACACAAAGCATCACGGGGAGTTGGAACAGGATGCAGAATGGCCGCAAGTGACGCCCCCCCTTCCCACAAGGCATTGCGCCAGATTGGGAAGAGGTGCTCTGTGGGATACCTGCCCTATTGCGCTGCTCCTAATGCCACCTGAAGCGCCGCAAATGTAACCATGCTCTAGCGCTGGCGGGTCTAAGTGTGCACACGCTCTAGCGCAATACCTATTGCTGTATATGGGACGCGCTATAACCAAAAGCACTATAATCCTGTAAGTGTAACCATGGCCATACTTTCAGTATAAATACACTGTTTCTTAAAAATACCTGTACATACACCTTGCAATGATTATGAATCTTAACAAGTTATGAGCTTCCTGTAGATAACTTACATGTTAATGTTTACAGATTAATGTTGTGTAAAACGTGCTTAGTGTTGTTAGTCTGTCAAATCTCAGTTTGAGAACAGAGGATCCATTGCCAAGGGGTCTCTGTCCCAGAGAGGCATTCAAATATTATGGTATTAGGCTATGGCTGCCAAAGCATTTTACAGAAATGCATAACTGATGCCAGACCAAAAGGCAACACCCAAAATTATTAGTGTTGTTCTCTTATAAGAAACCTGTGATATTTCCAGTGGTTGCACTGCATTCCTCCCCCGCCCCCCACCACCACACTTAAGTGTTTGCAAAAGTTTGGAGAACACAGCCAGTCACATTCCTTAAAAAGCTACATATTTGCATACATACTATTTTCTATCTTTTCCTACCAGAAATACTAGATCATTATATTCAGAGTGCCCTTGCCTTTTATTCAGAAATTATCTGTAATAAAGTATCTGTTTCTTCTTTCACCTAGTGGCATGAGCTGAATGGTATTCCTTGTCAGGAGAAATTAAACTTCTGGTATCCTTCAGGAAATTATTTAAGATTAATATCAGTAGCCCCACTTAACAATGCTGGAGACCCAGAGCCTTCAATGACAGATGTCCTTTAAGTCTCTCCCCTCCTTCTTCCCCATAGGGAGATATACCAGAAAAACCAAAGGATTCCAGGCCAACAGCTCAGTTAAACCGGTACTAGGGCTTTGCATCAAAAATGTCTCTTGTGTGCTTCATGCTGAAAATGATGACAACCCCAAAGGGATTGATTGAAACAAATAAGAATGCTTAAATAAGTCTTGCAGAATGCCGGTCAGATCACAATTTTTTGTAAGTGTTCCACAAAGCTATGCTAGAACTATGAGATAGGCAAGTCCCAAATGACCTGATACAGGACCAGCTGAAAGAACTACATATGAAAATGATAAAAGTGCTTTTTCAAACTGACCTGCAGTGTGGACACGCTGCACCAATGCAAAGACAATCTATGCAACCAACTCTTATATGCAACTCATGTCCCTATCATACTTGCTTAGTACAGATGGAACCAAAGAATTCCAAAGAGATGTGCTCGAACATTAATTTGACATGCTGCAAGAAAGCCTGTCAGCTCTATGTATCTGGAAGTTTGGGATGGAGGAAGACTAAAAACATTTCTCTATGTTGCAGGTAATACTTCATGTTTGTAATCCAAACTGTATGTCAAACTATTAACACTTATAATATCCTAATAGATACATTTATTTACAATGGTTTATTTTGAGATTTTCCTGCATTATGTCAAATACATTTATTTTAAGACACATGGAACAAGATTTGGTGACTGCAACTGGAGCAACTGTTGCAGCTGCTTGGTAAAGAATACAACTGACTTTGACCCATAAGGGAAGCAGAAACAGGAACGTAACAACATAGTGGCTCCATCAAGACTGAATCAAGTATTGATTCCCTTCCCAGCTAGTGCAACTGGTATAGACCAAGGTGAACATAAAGAGAGCCAGAAGACCCAAGGGATTCCAGACCTGGTCATCCTTTTCCACTGTGAATGGGTGTGTTATTTTTAAATTTTGTAAATAAGCACCTAGGTGCTACCCTGTTTCCCCGAAAGTAAGACATCCCCCGAAAATAAGACGTACTTCCAGTTTTGCCTCTCGCTGTAATATAATGTAATGTAATTTTGGGAGCAAAAATTAATATAAGACACTGTCTTATTTTCGGGGAAACACGGTAGATCAGGGGTGGGGAACCTTTTTTCTGCGAAGGGCCATTTGGACATTTATGTCATTCGCGGGCCAGTCCCCTCCACCCCCTCACCCTCCCGAGGAAGCCCAGGCTGGCAATGGGAGTTGAGACCCCAGCTGGCAAGGGGCCAGCGGGGGAAACTCCAAAGCAGTGGCAGGCGGAGTGCTTAGCCCTGCACTGCTTTGGGGTTTCCCCCGCTGGCCCCTTGCCAGCCAGGGTCCTGCTGCCTGCCCCAGTCAGCTCCTGCTATCAGCCTGGGTGTAGGGGGTGACCTTCCTTTACCCCCACCCAGCCTCCCGCACCCACCCCATCCAGCATAGTCTCCTGCCCGCCCTCCCCGCCCGGCCTCCCCCTCACCGCCCCCTTGCCTGCCCCACAGCCCAGCCTCCCCCCCCCCACCGCCTTGACCGTCAGCTCCCCGCAGCTCCTCCTTACCCCGCCCGGCTAATGGTGGCCACGCGGCGCCGGCGGCTCCCCCAGGCGCTTCCCGGCCTCTTCGCCGAGCACGGAGCCGCCCCTGCATGGCAGCCCGCGCGCGTCCCTGGCCAGCGGCTCCCCCAGGTGCTTCCCGGCCTCTTCGCCGAGCGCAGAGCTGCCCCGGGCCGCTAGGCGGGGGCGGCTCCGCGTTTGGCCAAGGAGCCGGGAAGCGCCTGGGGGAGCCGCCCCCGCCTGGCGGCCCGCACGCATCCCTGGCTGGCAGCTCCCCCAGGTGCTTCCGGCCTCTTCGCCGAGCGCGGAGCCGCCCGGGGCCACCAGGCGGGGGCGGCTCCGCGTTCGGCAAAGGGGCCGGGAAGCGCCTGGGGGAGCCGCCGGCCAGGGACGCACGCGGGCCGGACGGAAGGCTTTGGCGGGCCGTATAAGGCCCGCGGGCCGCAGGTTCCCCACCCCTGTGCTAGATAATAAAAATAATAATAAAAATAACCCAATAAAAGAAATGGCCCGCTTTTCCTGAGTCATAGAGCAATAAGGACACTGAACATTCTTATAGTAACTCTTTTTAGAATGTCTGGAATATAAAATTTTATGGCATACTCTTCCAGCTTGCTCTGCTGGAGGTATATTTGTGGAAGCATCAGCTACCGGTTTCCTTTCCCTTGTCTAGAATATTTAAATCACAGAGAATACTTCAATAACTAAAAGAGTTATTGTGCCCAAGACATCTGGATGGGGAAGAGATAGAAGAAAATTTTATTCCATTAAATTAATAGAAAAAAATCCTGCCGGGCTGAAATTTACAAGTCAAAGATGATCCTCATGAAAGGTGTTAAGGGACCTCGGGAAAAAAAAAAAAAAAAAAAAAAAGAGCAATATTGCTTGCAATGCTTTGCAAAAAAAATTAACATCCTTATTTTAATTTATGAAATGTCTGTACTTGTCAAATAAGGACAAAATTTTACATCAAGGAAAGTTACAGACTAAGTAAAAGCATGACAAATTCAGACTCTGTGCTCTATAGCACTCACTCGCATACAAGTTCAAATACTGTTTTAAAAACTAATTACCAATTTTCAGCAAGTTTATCTGTTTCAACTTACCTTACTAATAACACTGTTTCAGAGGCTTAAATATGCTATATTCTTAAACAATATACTGTAGAAATGATTGCTAGTATCCCTCTACATAACAGAATTCTTATTTTTATAAACTCACTGACAACTGAGCTGTGCAACATATTTTGATGGTAAATACATTTAGTGTATTAATTAGTACATTTCTTTGCTTGCTGTTGGGTACTTTGGAGAAAATTATAGTGCTTCTATAATAAAAGGGTATCAACTACATTTCATTTTGCCTGGCAAGATGTCACAGAGATACTCAGTTTCATCAACAACCTGTAACTGATTGCAACCATTTTTTCAAACCAAAAGCAATTCATTTCTAAGATTCAGCTTTCAACAAAAAGAGTGAATGTTGATACATGAACCCTTTCAATGCTAGCATCTTGTGTCTTGTAATGAGGAAAATACCGTGAATAGCATCATCTTAGTAGAGCACTTCCATTGGGAATGCATATTGCATTAACTTTCATCATAAGGGAAAATACATTCATTGCCCAAACATCTGTTACATAAAGTTACACTGGGCAGGAAAATACTTCCAAAGGAGTTTTTTTTCCCCCCCAAACTAAAGTAGTATGAACTGACATATCACTCAATTAAAGATGGCTTCTCACTAGGGCTGGGTGGAAACTGGATTTTTTGTTTTGTGGGAAATGCTGCGAGTTTGAAAAATAAACTGTTCCAAAAAAGAGAGCAAAAGCAAAAGTTTCAAAAATTTCCAGCAAAACAAAATTTGTGGAAAAAGCTGTTTCAGGTCAATAGAACATTTTATTATGGAATATTAAAAAAATTCAAATAATTTCAAAACTAAAAATAATGACCTGTTCCAAAAAGGTTGCAGTAGAACTTATTTTCCCCAGACATTAAAGTGGCATCAGGAGTCCAATAAGTCTGGGTGTGTCCGTGGGGACTCCCTGGATCATCTATTTTGAATTTCTTCCTCTGAAAGAACAGAATCTAATTGGAATGATTTAATAATTCTGTAAATACTCCCCAGTGACAAGAATGTAATCTCTCCTTCCAGCTGGGTGTCCAATCTTTTGGCTTTCCTGGGCCACACTGGAAGAAGACGAGTTGTGTTGGGCCGCATTCATAGCCGTCCTGGGCCACATGCGGCCCGTGGGTTGGACAAGCCTGTAAATACTTCTAACCATCCTGCAAACCAGGGATGCTCCCCACCTGAATGAGCCTGTGCTCTGAGAATCCACCCTGGGGCAAACCAGCCTGAATGTCTAATTTCTGGGAAGCTCACCCTACAGTAGACAGACATCTTGAGACTGGGCAACTTGATTGGCCACTAGGAGCAGAGGAGGATGCCTCAGTCTCCACACACCAAGAAAGAGGAAAGAAGGCAAAACTTGTAGGGAACCAGCCCTCCGGGACTCCCTCCCTTGAAATGTTCACCTTGCCCCCTCTTAGAAGTCAGGTATAATACTTGGATTGTTCCCTAGGCTCATCTCTGGTTCTCACCAGGTTCTGAAAACCCTGTCCTCATCTGAGAGGACAGGTTATAAGAAAATAACCAAAGAGAATGGAGTAGATGGTGTAAAAGACAAATAGCCCCTAAATGCACTTACCTCCAGTGTCTACAGGCCTGGTGCCTCTAGAACAGGCCACATGCGGCCCAGATGGGCTCACTGTGTGGCCCGTGGGGGGCGAGTAGGGGTGGGGCCAGCCAAGCAGGGGGGTTGGGGGAAGCAGAGGGGGGTGGGGTCAGGGCAGGGCTTTTCAACCCTCAGCTGGGTTTTTTGCAGTAATATGGCCCTCGCTGCTTTCCGAGTTGTGCAGGCCTGCTCTAGAACGTATGCATTTCTTACTCCTGAGGGAAATGTGCACCACTGCGCATGTGCAAAATTCATGTTCCTCGTAGATTTCTTTGCTTCCCCGCAGAAAATTACTTGAGGATGGGGAAACTGCAAGAGCAGTCACACACCATTCCCTA
This sequence comes from Sternotherus odoratus, assembly GCA_032164245.1. Taxonomy (NCBI): domain Eukaryota; kingdom Metazoa; phylum Chordata; order Testudines; family Kinosternidae; genus Sternotherus; species Sternotherus odoratus. Next base: position 89,385,987 of record JAVMKO010000001.1, read on the forward strand.
GCTGCGCAGGTACATCACTGCAGACATCCGGAGCAGCCGGGGAAGAGGTAAATCACTGCAGGGCTGGGGACACCCGAGCCGGAATCAGCTGCTAGTCCTGGCTGGGCTGAAGGCAGGAGAGAACGTGACTTCCTCTTCCCCTGCAAGGATTGGCTGGGGCTGTGTCAGCTTAGTTGGAGCCATACATGTGCTTACAAAAGAATTGTACATTTAGAAAATTATTCCTGAGGGCATTGTGTGCCAAAAAATTAAAAATTCTACAGTCCTTCATTACCCATTGTGTTCTGCTAGTACCTAGACCCTTCCACTGAGCTGCACCCACTGTCCCACACAAAATCCTCTCACCCCAAACCTAGACCCCATACTGAGCCCCTTCACACATTGACCCTGCCTGACCCAACACACGTCTGGTGCACTTGGTGCAGAAGGGCAGGGGCCATGGGTGTTTCTGGGGCAGGGTCGGTGCAGCCTTACCACTGTGTCCGTGTCCTGGTGGTAGGGAGGCTGCAGGGTGATCTCCCACCTTTGTACAGCCAGTGGCTTGTGCTCCCCACTGCCATACTGGAGCCTCTGCATTTACTTATTGAGAAATAAATCTTGCAGAAGTTTTAAAATAATATGTGCAGAATTTTTAATTTTTTGGCACAGAATGCCCTCAGGAATAATTTTCTATATGTACCATGCTTTTGTAAGCACATGTATGGCTCCAACTACACTTATGAATCCTGCATGATTTTTCAGATAAGATTAGCTCTTGCAATTACTATATTCTGGCACAGTGAATTTTCCCCCCACATCACCAGCTATAAGCATTTAGTTTTATACATGTATTCAACTTTGTTTTCTTTACCAGAGCAAGTATTAAAGATCAATACACTTTATGACAGGCTTTTTATCTCAGTGGTTAGGGCTGCAGAGATAACATTCGAGGCAAGTTCAAGATTTGATAAAAATTCTTCAGAAAGACTTCACTACATCTGTGTAAAAATTGGGGAGGAGAAAGATTTGGTTTAAATCCTAAATCTTGAACTTGTAAGGTATTACACTTCAGCTCTGGCAATTAGTCACATAACCTCATAGTAAGGCATTATGCGTTCAATATAAGTTACCTACTCAACTAAAATACAAGTAAAATACAAAGATTATGAAGAAAACTAAATTTCCTGTAATGTGTCAGTAAATTCAGCTTAGGTTTTCACATGGGCTCAAGACAACATTCACAGACTGAAGTCATTCTAGAGAATTGACTCAAAGCAACTGAAGCTGAGCTTTTTGAGGAGACTCTATAGTTGGTACTTAAGAACTTTAGAATTCCATTGTCGTTAAGAAAAAAAAGATAGTTCTCCACAAATCTGTGACTGGAAACTTAACAGAAGCATAAAGTATATAAAAAGGAGGGTGTTAACATTTAAGTAGCTATCCTTTTCAAGAGCAACATCATCCCTCACGAGATGGTTTGGTAGGTCTCCTGTTCAATAGCTAACCAGACCTCCTCAAAATGTGTGTGAGCTGAATAACTATAAACCATAAACATACATTTTTGCAACTGAACATATCAGGGATGAATTAAAAAGTGTATTCATAATAACCAAAGTTTCTCATTATAGCAACTTAATGTATTTGAAGTATGGTGCTTTAACTGTTACAAATCTACTCTGTTTAAAGTCTGTGTACAAAATATTTACATTTGCAGATGAGCACATTACATGAATAAACCTGGTTCCTACTGTTCTATTCAGGTTTTTACTTAAAACAAACATCTTTGGTCCAAGAGCAATAGCCACTTAACAATAGCAAAATATGATAATTCTTGCTACATACACATCACTTTCCCTTCTTACAAGATAAACAACGTGTAAAATATAGAGAGGGTGCATGCACATGCTGATGTTATGGCATTTAAATCTTTAAACTGTAAATTCCTTTTTTGTATCAGGAATTTAAAAAAATCTCAGTTTTAACTATGTATTAGTAAAGTTTTGACTGATGACTACCATTCTTGTCTACTATAGAAGTAATGCTACTAGAGTTAGAAACAAATGATGATGATGATGATGACTACTTACAGAAAAGAATGATCTGACTGTCAGAAATCTGAGTTGTGGGATCAAGAGTCTAATCCCATCCCTACCACAAACTCAGTCCCTGAGTTTTCCCCAACTGTAAAGTGTACTGGAATCAAACAAAAAATATTTCCCAGGAATTATACAATGCATAATGTGTGTAATACTGAAATTTGGTTACAGTGAGCTATAAATAAATATGAAAACATTTTTACTAGTAAGGTAGGAATATGGCAACTGTTTAGCAACTGGTGTAGAGGGTCTAAACGTAGAGTCTAATGACCCACAGCACTTGGATGCCCGGGCTCCCAAATCACTCACATGCTTTTGAAAGTTTTATGGTCAGTGACTGATGCAAGAGACCAGGAGTCAGAGTTTATGGGTTCTAAAACCAGCTCTAGAACCAATTTGCTATGTGACATTGGCCAAGTCACTTCATCTCTGTGCCTAAATCTCCCAAAACCTCAAAATAGTTTGCATATCCAAGTGCTGAACTCACTCTGCAAACAGCGATATAAACCTCAATGCCCCAGTAAGAGAAGTACTACCTGTTTTTACAGATTGGGAAACAAACACAAGCCAGTTAAGGGATGTGCCCAGAAGTCTCGCCATGTCTGTGACAGACACAAATTAGTGCTCAGGTGTCCTGAACCGCAACCCAATGCCCAATCCACAGGAGCAGACCTCATGCTGCAGTAGCGATTAAGGGCACAATCCCGCAAACACACACGAGTGGTCCCAGAAATTCGTCCATATCGGACAAGCGCTTTGAGATCCTCAGACACAAATAAACGGACTGCAACCGCGTATTACATCTTCTCAGATGGACACCACAGTGGGGCCGTAGGGGGGACGCCCGACAGCTCCCGACTTTCGGTTTTGACCCAGAGACAGACCCCTGGACGCTGCACCTGTCACCCCCAGCGGCCCGACATCAAAGCGAGATGCGCACACGCCTCTCCATCTCTGCGGGCAAAGGGAGCCCGGGAGCCCCGCACGACGAGCGGGGACCTGGCCGAGGCGTCCCCGCGCTGCGGAGACCCAGCTCTCCCCGGCCCGCTGCTGCCGCCGCCTCGCCCCCGCCCCCGGGCCAGGCCGCCCGCCGGAGCCACCTGCGCCGCCTGCACTTGTTGAGCAGGAGGAGCGAGCGCGCCGGGGCCCCTCGGCCTTAACCCCTGGGAGCCAGGCTCTGTCGCCATGGCCAGGCGCAAAGCGGCCGGGCGGGGGGGCGCCGGCGGGCGCAGCTGAGCAGCCCCCTCCCGAGCCGCAGCATCGGGGCAATGCGGAGCGGCCCGGCCTGCCGGGGATCCCCCTCTACTGCGGCCTCTGCCGCCCGCCATCCCCCGCCCAGGGAGACCCCGCCGCCCGTCCCCCGGCTCCGTGGGGGAGGGGAGACGTCCCGTCGCCGCGTCCTTCACCTGGGCCCCTGGGCAGCCCCGGCCCCACCGTGCGCACCCCGCTCCCGGGCCGCGCAGCTGCGAGCCGCCTCCCCGGGGCAGGGACCGGGGCCGGCGCAGCGCCCACCTCCGCCCCCTGGCCGGCAACTCGGGCCGCTCAGAGCCCGGGGAAGCCCCAGGCAGCGGCTCCGGGGGGAGGGGGTCCAGGACACCCCGCTCGGCGGCCCCTCTCCCCGCCCGGGGCTCACCTCCTCTGGGATGGCCGGCTCGCCGCCGCCGCTGCCCCCCGGGAACGAGGCCCCGGCTCCGGGCGGCGGCTCAGACTCCATGTCCCCGTTGAAGAGCGAGGCCCCCTCGGAGCTACTGCCGCTGCTCAGCGCCGCCATCTTGGGTCGAAGCGCTGGAGGAAGGGGAGGGGTGGGAGGGGGAAGCCGCGTCCCCGCTGCCGGGCCGCCCCCAGCCGCGACCCGTAGTAGGGGGGGGAGGGAGACCACACAACCCGGAGAGCTCCAGCGGCCCGCACCACTAAACGTCACACCAGGCACGTGACGTCACCTGTAATAGCGTTGTCACTGCGCATGGGCCATCTGACGCCACAGGGAAACACCTTGACGTCACGGCACGCCCAAACGTCATCCAGGGAACTCAGAGGGTGCTGGATGTAACCCCGCCCCTGTCCTATAAGTCCCTCCCTTGACCCTCTCACTAAGATCCTCAAAGCCCATTTCCAGTCTCTCCCAGCTCCCCTTCCATTCTTTGCCTCCCTGAATGCCACCAGCACAGCACCCTACCTTAGCCCTAAAGCCCCTTCCATGCACATCCTCTCTCCCTGCTCCACACAACCTTTCGCCTCTCTGTACATACCTTCCTCTCTATAGACCCCCCTTCCAGACAGCCCCTTTTCCCCCTAACAGCCTGACACCTCTACCATCCTCCCAGGGCCTATGCACCCTGAACCAACGCCCCAGCCTTTCATGTGGCTCTCTCCTCTCATACAGAGGCCCCCCTCAAGACTGCTTGTCCTTTAGCTCCGTCTTCCTTCACCCAGAGAATTATTCCACATCACTGCTGCTCCCCCATAGCCACACAACCATCCGCCACTGTCCTCTTACCCTAGTCAGGGCAGAAAATTCCTTTGGTATGGTGTTAGCCTGTTGACCCCTCATTCTTCCATCTTAGCAATTAGTAGTAGTATAAAGCACTGAACTAGCATATTTTCAATCTAAAAATACACCATTAACAAATCACGCAAGGGCAGGAAACACAATGACGAGTCACTAGTTGGAAGTAGGATACTACTTCTGTTAGTATGAGGTCTCGACTAGGAGAATGGGATTATAAGGTTAAAACTCTGGCTCTTTGCTATAGGAAGACAGTCTTCCAACAGGGAGGAGAGGGGGTTCAAAAGCAGCAACAATACATCAGAATGTGCTGCACACCACAAAGCAACTCAAACAAGCAAACAAAAAGCCAAAAAAAAAAAAAATACACCTTTGTACTGAGAAAATCTATATACATAAAAGTCAAATGGTGTGTGCGGGCGTGTATGGGTGTACGCTTACTCCTTCCACACCGTTTGAGGTAGAGACTTGAAATTTGGTACAGTTAGAGGTCTTGGGGTCCTAATGACCGTAAGAGTCGAAATTTTTTCAAATCTCACCTCTGACGCCCCCCAGGGGTGAAATTATTTAAAGGCCAATCACATCAGCTGGGCAGCTGCTGTTCTCTGTGACATAGTTATGATGTCATAATACCCCCTCCAACAGACACCACACTCGCTCAGCTCTCTGCCCCTCCCCCCTCCAACGGAACCCCGGAATCCCTCAGCTCTATGCCCCCTCCCCACCTCCGACAGACCCCGGAATCCCTCAGCTCTCTGCCCCCTCCCCTCTCCGACGGACCCGAGTTGGGTTTCGTCAGAGGGTAAGTGAGGTGGGGGTGTCGGGTTTGGTCGGGGGGGTGAGGTGGGGGTGTCTGGTTTGGTCAGGGGGTAAGTGAGCCGGGGGTGTTGGGTTTGGTCTGGGGGGGTGGGAAGGTGTCTGGGTGGGTGAGGGGTTGGGGTTGGTCAGGGGGTGTTGGGTTTGGTGGGGGGGTAAGGTGGGGGTGTTGGGTTTGGTTGGGGGGGTGAGGAGGGGGGTCGGGGTTGGTCTACGGGGGTAAGTGAGGTGTGGGTGTCGGGTTTGTTTGTGGTGGTAGGTAGGGGTGTCGGGTTTGGTTGGGGGGGGAAGTGAGGTGGGTGTGTCAGGTTTAGTCTACGGGGGGGTGAGGTGTGGGTGTTGGTCAGGGGGTGTTGGGGTTGGGTGGGGTGTGTGAAAATGTGAGTCGGGGTTGGTCGAGGGGTAAGTGAGGTGGGGGTGTCGGGTTTGGTCGGGGGGTGAGGTGGGGGTGTCAGGTTTGCTCTCTGCCCCCATCCAACAGACCCCACACTCACTCAGCTGTCTGCCCCCTCCCCACTTCCGACTGACCCGAGCAACGCCAGGTATTTTCGCTAGTATTATATAAAAAGAAAAGTAATTTGTGAAAAGGAAGAGCGCTTTCCTTGGAGTATTTAGGCCAATTTTTTCAAGTGTGTCCACTGATTTTAGGGACCAACCTGAAAATCTTAGGATCTGATTTTCACAGGTGTTGAGTGCCTGCAGCCCCCCACTGGCTTTATTTGGTAACTCAGGCCTTAGATGTCTCAATTTGGACACCAAGCTAAAATCCTGGCCCCATTGAAGTCAATAGAAGTTTTGCCAGTGATTTCGGTGGAACCAAAACTTCAGGACTTCACTTCTGAAATTAGTGGGCAAAATGTGGATTGAAAAAAGGAAGGTGGGAGAAAGCTGAATGTAAACTTCAAGGGGCCTACAATCACAATTCGGTATATTTTCATGGGTAAATATTCTCTTCAAAACTACAGAATGTTATAGAACCTTCAGGCTTTGATCCTGCAGAAGAAGCCATAGGCACAAGGTTTTGCCTGTGCAGACCCAGCTGAATCATTGGAGTCTAAGGGTGCATATTTAAGTACGGAATAGCTGAAGAGTCTAAAGTTAAGATTGTAAGGTTAAAATTGTCTTTAACCCCTTTACTCCAATGTCCCTAATTGTATAACATACGATTACCCAAATTGCATTTGGAAAAAAAAAATAGTACAGGAGTGCTGACAATATTATTAAAATACATTTCCAAGAGAGATTATACCTTACAATATAAGTTAACAATATACCAGAACATTATGATTATAAAAATTATTATACGATAATGGGAAAATATTGCAAGATGCTACAACTGTTTAAATGTATTTAAAAAGTATGATGTAACATTTGAGATATGTTATGTAAGATATCTTTATAGACATGCCCAAAAAGAACAGTTAAAAGGGACTCTGCCACCTTGAAAAATCAGTTTTCTGATATTTAACACGTAAGGTTATTAAAACAGAGAGGAGTTAAAAACAAAACACCTTTAATATTTTCGGTTTGTTTATTGACAGCCTGAGTCTCCAAACATTTATGCCCATGCTTAACTTTATTTATGTAGGAAAGTGTTTGCCGGATAGGGGGTTTAGTTGCTCTCTTGGTGAAAATAACATCACCATATCTTGAATAAAGCAACAGAAAAACTTCATGCATATTTTTTTAAAGATTACCAAAACTACACCAATACAAACAAAACAAGCCATACTATTTAAAGGATATCCTGTCACAACTTGGAATAGTTTAAATTAGTCAATTAAACAGATTCAAGTTGACAACATCCCTTTAAGATGGCACAAGGAGCCTTAACTTTTGAATCTCCTGACATTTGACATGCCGCCTTCTCATTCTATTAATGTAGTTTTGAGATGCTGAATTCTCTGTAAAATATATATACAATAACTTTTGGGTTTATATGGCACCTTTCACACTCAAGTTAGTGCTTTGTAAAAACACTTGGAAATGAGTTAGGTGCTGGTAGTACTATAAATGTTAAGTAAGTATAACAGTTATTTATTATATGAGCTCATCAATAGCTCTCATATAAACTGGAACATTAGATCCTGTTTTATTAAGAGGAGGAACTTTGGCCACAAGTCTGGTCAAAATTATTCCCTGCTCTGTTCAAAAGGCCACACAATATTTAACTCCCACCTGGACAGCCATCAGAGCAGGGCCGGCTCTACCTTTCTTGCCGCCCCAATCGGCGCTCTCAGGGCAGCACTCAGGCGGCTTTCGGCAGGACACCTGCGGCAGCTCCGCCACACTTCCCTCTTCGGTGGAGCTGCCACAGGCATGCCACCGAAAGCCACCTGAGTGCCACCCTGACAGTGCCCAGAATGCCGCCCCTTGCCATTTGCTGCCCCAGGCACCCGCTTGCTAGGCTGATACCTGCAGCTGGCCCTGCATCAGAGATATGCAGAAAGGATTTGTTTAACAAGTCATTTGACACACTACACCTTAACAACCCAGCACCTCCCTTCTAGGGCAGTACAGTATCCTCACTGAATAAAAGCCCAAATTCTTGTGTCACAGGTGTCTTGGAGTACTACCACCACTAACCAACACTATGTATGAGAACCAAACATACAGACTAAGTTACTTGCCAAGTTTGTAACTTTATGCCTTACAAATCTGTGTTCTAAACATATTGTTGAAAAGATAATAGTCAACAATGCCCTATGTGGGATAAGAATATGAAGTGTTGGGAAAATGTGTGCACAGTCTGTAAACAAAACACAGATTAGGAAATAAATGTAACAATGAAGATTAGAATGTAGAGAGAGATTTCCCTGTACGTGTAAGGAAATGAAAAGAAGTGCAGTATTAAGTACTTATCTGGGCACATTCCTTAGGTAGCTGATGTTAATGGAAAAGTCACTGGGTGAAATTTGTCCCTGATGTAACTCCTTTTACTTCAATAGAATTTACCACAGGGACGAATTTGGCCTTACTGTGCAAATCTTAGTCATAATCCATGTTTTATTCTCCAAACAATTTACAGTCAGAGTGTAAATCTAACATCAGCACCAGTAGCCTATCATCAATCTACATTTTTTTAGTACTTTTTCCTACTGCCTTTAATAATCCCACATTGCTTTGTTCTTGTGCATTTGATTTTATCAGGAGGTTTGCATTCACATGAAGAGTGTTAGTCATACTATGTTATTATTATTTATACTGTGTAACACATTAAGGGCTACAAGTATGAACCTTAATGATGCCAACTGAGAACCAGAACTAGAATTAGAGCCAAGAGTTACCACCTCATACATATGGTGTGGGTGGGTTGTTGTTTTTTTGTATGCTTGTTTTGTTTTTAAATAAAAGAGAGAATGCAATGCTAGTAAGAGGTGATGTATTGAGAAGAATAGAGGCAAAAACTTACTATTCACACTGTACCTCCTTGCTCTTGAGGGGGTCCACATCCATTGATGATGCAGGACCACGAAATCTGAATTACATTCATCTTTGATTTCTCTGCCTGTCAGAAATTAGGCTAATCAGTGTAAAATGTAACAGTGCTTTTGATATAGAATTCTGTTCACTAAGGATCAATACGACCACTCCATTTTGCAGAGGCTACCAGACAGCCGTTAGCTGTACTTCCAGTAATTATCAATATAAGACCAAGTTAAATTAGTGACCTAGATGTGAAGGTCCCGACCCTTAAACCATCCAGACCTCTGGGTGGATCATTCCTAGGATGTAGAACAGACAGTCTAACTAAATTTGTATTTGTAAATATAAAAAAACCTTCCCCTTTCCAAGGAATGTGTACTTGTGCCATTTTTTGCACCAACTTTTTTTGTTTTTGTTTTTTCAGAAAAAGGTTAAATTCTGATCAGAAAAATAAGTGGGTTAGGTAGTTAAAGGGCATAGACATCATTTAGATTACCCAACAGGACATTTATTGGTCAAATTAACACATGCATTTTAAGACAAAATGTTTAGTCAGTAGAAAACAAGAAAATTTACTTGACAGTGTCTAGCCCAATGTGGAAATTTGAACACATCAGCTGTCCTTCCACAAATAAATCAGATTACCTTGACAGGATGCTCAGAAGAAATTAGTGTCCAGTAGTATGAAAAGGCTTCTCAGTCAGACCTAAGATAGGTCTAATTTGCCTTTTCCTATTCAAAGAAGAGAGCATTTTGAAACAAGTAAATAGTAAATAAATACCTGCCTATATAGTACATTTTCAGAATAGTAATCTTTCACAGTTTCTTATCCAAATGGTTAGTCCAAGATTTCTATATATGTTAATGTTAAACACACAAAGCCAGATTTTTAATGGTATTTAGGCACCTGAAGATGAAGATGGTTACATGATTGAATTTTCAGAATCTCCCAGGCATTTTTGAAAATCCCAAAAGACAACTGTCTGCATCTTTAGATATCTAAATATATTTAATCCAGCGCACTGTGCCAAATCCTGTGCATTTTCTTGAACAATGGTGCTTAGTAAGGGATGCAGGAATTGCCCCATGCATTGCAATATTTGCATTTTACCAGCACACATTTAAAATGTGTGGAACTAGTTTATCCACTGCAAGGAAATTATCACATAAACCTTCTAACCTATGTTAAATACATGTAGGGTGACCAGATGTCCTGATTTTATAGGGACAGTCCCGAGTTTTGGGTCTTTTTCTTATATAGGCTATTACTCCCCATCCCCTGACCCGCTTTTTCATACTTGCTGTCTGGTCACCCTAAGTATGGATGGAACTTTTATATGCAATAATATGGAGCTAAAAATACAATAATGGTGTATCCATCCATCCTCCAGTGGAGATTACTCTTTGTGTGTCATGTACAATTCTGAATCCCAAGAGGGAGGAAACCAGGATCGTAGTGGAACATAGATACGCTCATAGTAGTTTGCCACTACCTTCTGTAACCTTGCCAAGGAAATTTGAAACTGGACAATAGTTACCCTGATTACTGGAATCCAACTATGCTTTTTGAGTACTGGCCAGAATGGTGTGTACTTCATAAAGGTAGCTTTTCCTCCAGGAAGAATGAGTTGACACTCCTGAGGAGTAGACCCAGAAGATCTTCACTTGTCTTCACCATCGGATTGAGGATCCCACTCATAAGTTGTAGCTGGTACACCTTTCAAAGCTCCCAGAAGATCCCTGTTTAACTGCTCCCATATTAGACCATGGGAAAAGCATGGGTGCTTTGGTTTTTTTCTGTTATTGTTTCTCTGTTGATCTTGTTGTAATTTTTTAGCAGAATATGATGATAGTTTTTCACATCATTTGAAACTTTCAGCTGAAGAATCCTGCAGTTCTGCAATGCTGTTGAGCCTCAGACCTTTGATGCTGTATCCCCTCTGTATGGAAATGAACAAATTTGCAACTGGCAGCTGAACAGTTCTCACTAAAAGTCATCTCAGTTCATGCTTTCTATTTCTCCCTCAAAAGGCACAAAAATGCTATCTAGTTCTCATATGCTTGTTATACAAAGACTGAATATTGCTTGCATTCAAGCCAATGGACAAATCCCCATTAACGTTCACTGTATAGGTTCAAGCTCCTAATACTTAGAGAACTAAAATACTATAACCCAGACAACTTAACAATAAGAAACAATTATATCACAAACAAAATGGCCTTAAATAATTACAAAAGTTATATTTTCCTCAAACCAAAGTACTATTTCTCTACTGTCCAGTGACTTTGAAAGGCTGCACATTAGATCCAGACTTTCAGAAAATTCACACTAGTAAAAGATTTAGGTAAAAAACTAAATGTTAAAAATGACACGCGTTTTATCGTTTAAATATATCATACTAGCAAAAATACCCGGCGTTGCTTGGGATATTTGTAATTGGAAACTGGGATGTAAAAAGACTACAATGTTTTTTATTAATACAAATTTTGTTCAGAAGTCTCATTTTGTCTAATTAATTTCATTCTCTTGCATTTAGATGTGGGGGGGAGGGGGGAGAGAGCTGAGCGAGTGCGGGGGCCGTTGGAGGGGGGAGGGGGTGAAATTTTAAAAATTTTCAATTCTTACTTGAGGGGGGAGAGAGCTGAGCGAGTGTGGGGTCCGTTGTAGGGGGGGGGGAGAGATTTTTAAATTTTTCTATTCTTACCTGAGGGGGGAGAGAGCGGAGCGAGTGGGGGGGGGGCGTTGGAGGGAGGAGGGGGGAGAGAGCTGAGCAAGAGGGGGGGTCCATTGGAAGGGGGTATTATTACATCATAACTATGTCAGAGAACAGCAGGTGTTAACCTGCTGCCCAGCTGATGTTAATGGGCTTTAAAGAATTTCACCCCTAGGGGGTGTAAGAGGTGAGATTTGAAAAAAAAATTGATTCTTACCCTGATTAGGACCCTAAAGCCTATAACTGTACCAAATTTCAAGTCTCTAGCTCAAACGGTTTGGAAGGAGTAAGGGAACATACATACACGCACACACGCATACACTATTTGACTTTTATATATATAGATTTAATATTTGTTCTAAATATGTATGTAGAACATTCTATTTTAAAAAAATACTTTGGAATATTAATTTAAGAAACTGCGTAGCTTTTCTTCTTTAATATCTATCTATCTATATATATAAAAGTCAAGTGGTGTATGTATGTGTGTATGTATGTATGTATGTACGTATGACTGCGAACTCCTCCCGCACCGTTTGAGCCAGAGACTTGAAATTTGGTACAGTGAGGGGTCTTGGGGTCTAGATGCTGGTAAGGGTCGAAAAATTTTCGGATCTCACCTCTGACGCCCCCCAGGGGTGAAAGTCTTTCAGGGCCAATCACATCGGCTGGGCGGTTAGGTGGTGATGATGTCATAATACCCCCCTCCAACAGACACCTCACTCGCTCAGCTCACCCCTCCCTCCTCCAACGGAACCCCGGAGATCCCTCAGTTCTCTGCCCCTCCCCCCTCCCAACGGAACCCCGGAGATCCCTCCATTCTCTGCCCCTCCCCCCTCCCAACGGAACCCCGGAGATCCCTCAGTTCTCTGCCCCTCCCCCCTCCCAACGGAACCCCGGAGATCCCTCAGTTCTCTGCCCCTCCCCCCTCCCAACAGAACCCCGGAGATCCCTCAGTTCTCTGCCCCTCCCCCCTCCCAACGGAACCCCGGAGATCCCTCCGTTCTCTGCCCCTCCCCCCTCCCAACGGAACCCCGGAGAGCCCTCCGTTCTCTGCCCCTCCCCCCTCCCAACGGAACCCCGGAGAGCCCTCAGTTCTCTGCCCCTCCCACCTCAACCCCGGACTCCATCAGCTCTGTGCCCCCCCCACCTGCGAAGGTCCCCGGAATCCCTCGGCTCTGGGCCCCCTCCCCGCCTGCGACGGATCTGAGTTGGGTTTGGTGGGACGATAAGTGAGGTGGGGGTGTCGGGTTCGGTCGGGGGGGTGAGGTGGGGGTGTTGGGGTTGGTCAGGGGGTGTTGCGGTTGGTGGGGGGGTGAGGTGGGGGTGTTGGGTTTGCTTGGGGGGGTGAGGTGGGGGTGTCGGGTTTGGTCGGGGAGTAAGTGAGCCGGGGGGGTGTCGGGGTTGGTCTGGGGGGGTGGGAAGGTGTCGGGGGGGTGAGGGGTGAGGGGTGTGGTGTGGGTGTTGGGTTTGGTCTGGGGGGGGGGAAGGTGTTGGGGTGGGTGCCCAGACCAAACCCGACACCCCCCCCCGGCTCACTTACCCCCCGACCAAACCCGACACCGCCACCTCACCCCCCCACCAACCGCAACACCCCCTGACCAACCCCAACACCCACCCCTCACCCACCCCAACACCTTCCCACCCCCCCAGACCAAACCCGACACCCCCTGGCTCACTTACCCCCCGACCGAACCTGACACCCCCACCTCACCCCCCCACACACCAATCGCAACACCCCCAGACCAAACCTGACACCCCCCGGCTCACTTACCCCCCGACCGAACCCGACACTCCCACCTCACCCCCCCAAGCAAACCCGACACCCCCACCTCACCCCCCCACCAACCACAACACCCCCTGACCAACCCCAACACCCACACCTCACCCCTCACCCACCCCAACACCTTCCCACCCCCCCAGACCAAACCCTACACCCCCCGGCTCACTTACCCCCCGACCAAACCCGACAACCCCACCTGACCCCCCCCAAGCAAACCCAACACCCCCACCTGACCCCCTGACCAAACCCGACACCCCCCCCCCCCCCGGCTCACGGTGCACTGTGTAGCACACAGATTATTAAATACACTGTTCGGTCGGGGGGTGAGGTGGGGGTGTCGGGTTTGCTCAGGGAGTGAGGTGGGGGTGTCGGGTTTGGTCGGGGGGTGAGGTGGGGGTGTCGGGTTTGTTTTGGGGGGTCAGGTGGGGTTGTCGGGTTTGGTCGGGGGGTAAGTGAGCCGGGGGGTCTTGGGGTTGGTCAGGGGGGTGGGAAGATGTCAGGGTGGGTGAAGGGTGGGTGTTGGGGTTGGTCAGGGGGTGTCAACTGTCTGCCCCCTCCCCACCTCCGACTGACCCGAGCAACGCCGGGCACTTATGCTAGTATATATATAAAAGTCAAGTGGCGTATGTATGTATGTATGTATGTATGTATGTATGACCGCAAACTCCTCCCGCACCGTTTGAGCTAGAGACTTGAAATTTGGTACAGTTAGAGGTCTTGGGGTCTAGATGGTCATAAGGGTCGAAAAATTTTCGAATCTCACCTCTGACGCCCCCCAGGGGTGAAAGTCTTTAAGGGCCAATCACATCAGCTGGGCAGCTAGGTGGTGATGATGTCATAATACCCCATCCAACAGACACCGCACTCGCTCAGCTCACTGCCCCTCCCTCCTCCAACGGAACCCCAGAAATCCCTCAGTTCTCTGCCCCTCCCCCCCCCAACGGAACCCCAGAATCCATCAGCTCGGTGCCCCTGCCCCCCACCTGCGAAGGTCCCCAGAATCCCTCGGCTCTGTGTCCCCTCCTCGCCTGCGACAGATCGGAGTTGGGTTTGGTGGGACGGTAAGTGAGGTGGGGGTGTCGGGTTCAGTCGGGGGGTGAGGCGGGGGCATTGGGTTTGGTTGGGGGGGTCAGGTGGGGGTGTTGGGTTTGGTCGGGGGTGTAAGTGAGCCGGGGGGTGTCGGGTTTGGTCTGGGGGGGTGGGAAGGTGTCGGGGTGGGTGAGGGGTGTTGGGGTTGGTCAGGGGGTTTCAGCTGTCTGTCTCCTCCCCACCACCGACTGACCCGAGCAACGCCGGGCACTTATGCTAGTATTTTATATTTATTTAAAAGAAATAAAAGTCCGCAAAGTTCTTAACTCAGTTACCATTCTGATATTTTAAGGAATGATGTTCTAAACAACCCCCTTTTAAAAATAACTTTTAACTTCTTATTTTGGGAGTAGTAAGAGGCATATTTACTGAGCCACAAGCTTTTCACTGGACTCAGGTTGAAAATAACTTTGCAGGATTATTTGTAATAAAACATTACTCTGAAATAGAGCTCACATATTCAAGGTGATCTTTGGAAAGCAAAAACCAAAACATTTCCCTTTTGATGGACTATGCACACCAGGGAGGGTCTTGGCAGCTGGGAATTTGGTCAGATTGGGCCATATGTCACATAAAGGGGATGAGCACATATCACTACCTAAATAAGTATTCATTTCTCTCCCTTCCATGCCCTGCATGTCTTTCAACACCCTCACAATGATACAAAAACCACATACACCAATCCACTTCCTCTCCTGCCTTAATGCTGACTTCAAGGTCCAACTGTCTATGTGCTGAGCCCCAACCTACTGTCTCCTGCCCCTGCTACCCTCCTGTAATCACCTGTGCAGTAGAAATATGAGACTGAAAGTTCTAAATGCTTGTGCAGTAGTACAGGTGACTTCAAAAGGCTGTTGGAGGTGGCACATCAGGATTCACTAATCATTTCAGGACTCACCTGTTTCTAAGTCATCATTAAGATAAGAAAAGGAGCAGGCAGGAGGCAGCTATGGGAGAAGGAGGTAGAGAGGCAGAGGTTGGATAAAATATTAGATGGAGAGACAATGAACAGGAACAGAAGTCACCAGCAAAGGGGGCACAGAGGCAATGGGCATGGGAGGTGGTGGGAAATGGGACGGTGAGGGAAGAGAGAGAAGTAGTTGCATCGATCAAATGCCATACTTGATCGAATAAGCCAAGACATTTCTGTTAACTTGGGTTTCTACTTATGCTTCTCATAGCTTTGATTTATGCAGAAATGCACATATCTGATTTCTAAAAAAAAGTATTTCATTAACAATTCAGGTGTATCAGTCTTTAAGTGCAAAATGACTGTAGATTACTTATATTATACTTCCACTTGATGGTCACATTTCATATTCTACTACTGTTTAATTGGATACAAAACACAGAGCTTAGAGAATTTATTGGGGCTACAGGAAGGGGAATTTCAAGGATTCTACATAAAAGAGTTTCATGTGGTGTCCAGACAGTTATACTGCCTGATCTTAGAAGTTTCTTCCACAACGCCCAGGCTTGCATTTTCTGTCTTTGTTTCCTGGAACTTTCCCTCTGACACCAACACCTGCTGTAATTTGATTTCCCTCTCCTGCCCCCCCCCCCCCAGCACTTTAAAGAAGTGAGGTTCTCCCTGCATCTCTGATCTAATGTTAACAGATTAGCAAGTGAATGCATCCACTCTTCATCAATCATCATCATCTTCTTCAGTTTTTACCTCCTTCACAGAACAGCAAAAGTCACTAGGGATTATATGAGTCTGGAGTAAGGAAGCTGTAAGACAAGAGGCTAAATCAATGCGGTGACTCAAATACAGAAACCGCAGCTTTGGGAATGGGACAGAGAAATAATGTTGCCCAGCCCGATCAATGGTCATTGCTGAGTGTAAGAGATGTTGGTTGTCTTGGTTTTATGACTATTTCTGCTATTTCAGCTGGGAATTTGTTGTAACCATTCCATGGTTACTAAAGTAGCTGATTGGAAATTATCCTTGTAGCTTCTATGAAGGAGAGTGGACATTTCCTTTCCACTTAATCGTCTTCAGAGGCTGGCCTGCTAGCCTGCCCAGCCTCCCCACCGTCTTCGCTGTTTATTTTCACAGTCCTCTGGGGTAACAGAGTATCAAGTGACAAGAGTAAAGAACAACAATTTGTCACTGTGATGGGGCAATCTGCCTCCTTAAGGGTAGTGATGCCCCATTCCTGATGTACAGGTTTTCCCTTAGCTGGTGAATCCCCCAAAGGGCAGGAATTCCTCAGCACAGAAGACCTGTCTAGGAGAGGGGGAAGCTTCTTTAGCATAAGCAGGGATTGCCTCAGCACCCGGACATAAGTGAAGGTGACGTGGTCGTCCGGGTGGTGGGCACGCCAGACGTCCACCAGGGAGTGCTGATCTACGATCTCCCTGAGGACGCCCGTGGCTGTGTGGGATGTCTCGACCCCCGTACGGTCCTGGTCCTCAAGGGTGGTGTTAAAGTCCCCGCCCAAGACCAGGCATTCGTGAGGATCCAAGGTGCCAAGGAAGGCCGCCGCCTGCCGAAAAAAGCACACCCGGTCCGGGCATGCATTCGGGGCGTACACATTAACTAGATTGGGAATGACGCCCTCCATGCGGGCCCGGACGTGCAGCAGGCGGCCCGGTACGACCTCGGCGACCCCCAGCACCTCAGGCCGTAGCCCGGCGGAGAACAGGGTAGCCACCCCAGCCGAACGGGTGCTGAGGTGGCTAAAATACACCCCGTCCCCCCACTCCAGCCGCCAGCTAGCCTCGACGGCTGGAGCCGTGTGGGTCTCCTGCAGGAAGATCACAGAGTACCCCCCGTTCCGAAGGAAAGAGAGCACCTGGCTCCTGCGGAGACCCACGCTACAGCCTCGGGTGTTTAAGGTGGCGAAGATGGTATAATTCATTGCGAGGGCTGGGGTGAATCCTCACGGGCAGAAGGATGGATGGCCCCCGGTGCGCCCTGCAACACCCATGCTCGACCCCGAAGGCAAGCAGGGAGTTGCGGAAGGTTTGGGCCCGCCGGTAGGCCAATATGTTCTGCCTCCCGGCCCCTATCCCCTCCCCCAAAAGGGCCTTCACGACCCGGAGGACTTGATGGAAATCCCCCCAGCGATGGAGGGCGAGCTGCACCTTCTCCCTGGAGCCACGAGTGTCTCGCAGGAGGTGGCGCAGCTCATCCCTCAGTGCCGAGGGGGGCATGGCAGCCGAGCGGCTGCCGCCCTCTGGTAGGGCACTCGAAGGGACTTCGTGGCCCATGGAGACAAGCAAACAAGGCTGGGAATCCCAGCGCAATCACGCCGGGCGACCTGTCTCCATTCCTGGCGTGGAAAGGGGCGGCGGAGGAGGTGATGCAGCCCCTAAAACCATGGGGGTTGGAGATTCAAGAACCACTCCCTGAGAGTCGTCCAGATGGCTCGATAGTGGAACGACCTCGGGGGTGGCAGTAACGATGGAAGTGGAAGGGGCAGGGACAGGGGACGGGGCAGGAGTAGGGACCAGGGTTGGGATCGGGACTGGAGCAGGTACTGGATCTGGAATCGGGGCAAGGATGGGGATTGGGGCAGGAGCGGGGGCTTGGACTGGATCGGGCGAAGGGATCGGGAGGGGGCTGGGATCGGGGTTGGTGGATGGGACCGGCTCGGGGTAAGGAGTTGGGTCAGGGGCAGGGGGTATATCTGGGTCCCTGACAAGGGAGGTTGTGGGGGTAACAATGGAATCGGGGTCCCCGGCAGCCAAGCTGCCAGGGTGCGGCTCCTGTCGACCTATGGGTGGGGTCGGGGGACCGGAAACAGGAGGGGGGCCTGCCTCGATGCCGGGCGAGGGCGACTCGAGATGTGCGTCGCCCACAGCCACGGCATCGGGCGAGATGGTGACTTCAACTGGGCCCCCCTCCGAATGGGCGGCCGACTGCACGGTCCCTTTGGCACCCACTGACCCAGGGCCTGGCTATAAAGGAGCTTTCCAGGGGCGCTCTGCCACACGCCGCCGCCGGCGATACTTGAATCTGTACCTGCTGGCGGAATGATAGTATGTGGCATAGGATGGGGTCCTTGTAGCCCGAAGAGAGAGGAGTGATAACTGAGATGGTCTTCCCCAGGGTGGAGAGGGTGGGAAGCAGGGCAGCATTAGGGAGGCAGGGCTCGACGGAAGTTAAAACTACCCTGTAGAGGGGTGGTAGGGCCCCCTGCTGGCCGGGAGGGAGATAACCCCTGGCAGGAGCCAGAGGGGGGTGGAGCCAGGGCCTGTCAAGCCCCGCCCCCATAAGGTCAGGGGCCGCCCCGGAAGTAGAAAAGCTCTGCCTCCGAGCTCATTTGGGTGGCAGATACTGGAGAGACCAGACGCTCCGGGGCTGGCTCTGGCCAGAGAGCCGCCAAGCCAGCCGCTTCCCTGCTATTGGGAGAAGCCGCCAGCGTTGCCGCTTGCCCGATATCCGGAGGAGCCGCTGGGGCAGCCGCTTCCCCGCCATTGGGAGGAGCCGCCGATGCTGCTGCTTGCCAGGTACCCGGAGGAACCACTGGACCTGCCGCCTGGCCGCTACCCGGAGGAGCCGCTGGGCAGCCGCTTCCCCACTATTGGGAGGAGCTGCCGATGCTGCCACTTGTCCGATATCTGGAGGAGCCGCCGAGCCAACCGCTTCCCCGCCATTGGGAGGAGCCGCTGTCGCTTGCCAGCTACCTGGAGGAGCCACTGGACCTGCCGCCTGGTCGCTACCTGGAGGAGCCGCTGGGGCAGCCGCTTCCCTGCTATTGGGAGGAGCCACTGGACCTGCCGCCTGGTCGCTACATGGAGGAGCCACTGGACCTGCCGCCTGGTCGCTACATGGAGGAGCCACTGGACCTGCCGCCTGGTCGCTACCTGGAGGAGCCGCTGGGGCAGCCGCTTCCCTGCTATTGGGAGGAGCCACTGGACCTGCCGCCTGGTCGCTACATGGAGGAGCCACTGGACCTGCCGCCTGGTCGCTACCTGGAGGAGCCGCTGGGGCAGCCGCTTCCCTGCTATTGGGAGGAGCCACTGGACCTGCCGCCTGGTCGCTACATGGAGGAGCCACTGGACCTGCCGCCTGGTCGCTACATGGAGGAGCCGCTGGGGCAGCCGCTTCCCTGCTATTGGGAGGAGCCGCCGACGCTGCCACTTGCTAGCTACCTGGAGGAGCCGCTGACCCAGCCGGCCGCCTACTATCCGGAGGAGCCGCCGACAGAGCCTGCCTACTACCCAGAGGAGGACTTGCCAGACCTGCCGTCTGACAGTGACCCCGAGGAACCTATGACCCTGGGGTTGCAGCAGATGTTGGTGGGGGGCTAGCCCCCCATAGCAGCTTTTGGGGGGGCTACAGCTCCCTCCTCATCAGAGGGAGGGGAGCGGGTCCGCGTTCTGCGGACGGCGCGTTTCCCCCGGACGAGCACCCAGCCTTCTAAGGTGGAAGTGTAGTTGGAGGGCTGGTCAGTGGAGGCAGGGCCAGAGGTTGAAGGGTCCGGGTCCTGGGGTGGCACAGTGGGGGAAGGGGAAACCTCCCCCTGGGGCGGGCCCTCCCTCTCGGTTCCCAAGGACCCCATTGCCCCCTCCCCTGTAGAGGGAGGGGCGGCAGTAGCGGTGATGGTGGCTGGGTTACCAGGGCCGCCGGCGATGACAGGGTCGGTGCCCTCTCGGGTTACGGGGGTCCTGGGCTCCCCTTCGGTCCGGGCCAGGGGGCAGTCCCTCCGGACGTGCCCCATCGCCTGGCAAAGGAAGCACCGGGCCTCCCCCGTAGAATAGTGGACCCGGTGGTATGCTCCCTGGTGGGACACCAGAAAGGAGCCCTCCAGGGGCACTCCGCTACGCGCCACCGCCGGCGATACTTGGATCTGTACCTGCCGGCGGAAGGATAGAATATGGCGTAGGACAGGGTCTTTGTAGCCTGAAGAGAGAGGGGTGATGACAGAGATGGGCTTCCCCAGGGTGGAAAGGGCGGGAAGCAGGGCAGCGTTAGGGAGGCAGGGCTCGACGGAGGTTAAAACCACTCGTACGCCCAGGTCCTCTAGCGGTTCTAAGGGGACGAACATGCCCCCCACCGACATGCCCTTTTCCACCGCCTCTTGGACGGCGGCCTCCGATGCCAGGAAGAAGACCATCTTCCCGTACATTTTGGAGGCCGCCACGATGTTCCTGGGCCCCACCACCCGCGCCAGCGCTCGCACGTAGGTTTCTCCGTTGGGCGAGGCTGGCACCAGGTGGCAACGGATCCCGTGCCTCCTGGTGAGCGAGTGGAAAGGGCCCCGTCCCCCAGAGATGGCAGTGGAGGCGGCGGTCGGGGCGGGCGTCGGGGCGGCAGCCACCTGGGCATACGCCCTGCGGGCCGGAGGGTCCGCAGAGCTGGTAGAGGGGATGGCTGGGGAAGGAGGGGCCGCGGTAGATGTTGATGCCGCAGCTGGTGGGGCCGCCCCACCCGCGGGAGGTGTTGTTTTCCGGGCGGGGCCTTTTCCCTTTTTTCCCCCCGGCCCTTCCTACCGGTGGAAGGGATGACCATGGCAGCTGCAGGGACTGGGCAGGAGCCAGTCGAGAGGGCGGCTGCAGGAGTGGGCGGGGGCAATGGGGACTGGAGGAGGGGCAGAGGCAGGGGTCTTCTCCATGACGATAAGGGGGTGGGAGGAGGCCCTATGGGAATAGAGGTAGGGGAGGGGGGAACCGCTCCTCCCCGCTGAACTGTATGCGGGAGAGGAGGGTCTAGCAGAAGGGGCAGGTGAAGGAAGGGGCTAACCACTCCTCCCCGCGGGGCTGCAAGCAGGAGAGGAGGGCACCCCAAAGGCACGGGAAGGGGAGGGGCAACCGCTCCTCCCTGCTAGGCTGGAAGCAGGGGAGGAGGGTGCTGGCAGGGGTCAAGGGCGGGCACGAGGGATAAAACAAAGGTTCCGGCTCCTCCGGCTGCACTGGGAGGAGGAGGGGCTACAAAATCATGGGGTGGGAGGTGAAAGTGAAATTGATGGGAGGGGGGGTGCACAGGCACCTAAAGGGGGAAACGTGGGCACACGCGATGGAGGTGGGGAACTAGGGAGGACCGGGGAGTAAAGGGCCTGGGTGGGAACACAAAATGGAGGCTGAAAAAGGGCGGGAAACTGAAAACTCAAAGTTTGGGGCAGGGCCAGGAATGAAAACTAAGGGCTAGGGGAGGAAGGGCTGACCGAGAGGATCTTCCAGAAAAAAACCTAAGGGGTGGGTGGGGCAAACTAAAGGAAGGGAGCAACTAAAGTAAAAAGGGATTGAAAAAATGGTCGGGGGGAAGGTAGGGGGGGACCCCCACCAGCCAAACACAGCCGGGGGGGATTAGAAAAAGTCCAGGGTGGGGTGCGTGCGCCCACAGGCGCCTGTGCAACCCAGTCCTTGCTGCTCAGTCCTAGGTGTTCAAATGGGAGAAGCCAGCACCCTCGTCGAGGGGTAAGGTCCAGGTGGGTCGGTGGAGGGGGCAGCGGTGGGGGTGGTGGTCCGGGGAGCAGATGGACAAGGGGGAGGGCTCTGTGCCTTTCCCCCGTGCTCCCCCTGGCAACAGCAATCCCACCACCCCAAGAGCAGAGATGATAATTACTCAATCCAGGTATAAACCCCCTCCACAAAGTCCTGTGATGGACATCCTTTTCTCTCACCTCCTCGACGGCAGCGGTGGTGACGGCTTCGGGGTGGCGATGAGCAGCAGGTCGGTGGAGAGGCCCAGTGGTAGTAGTGGTGGTGGTGTCTGGGCTTCTCCCCCCCCCCCCCCCGAGGCAGGGTGGGGCAGGCTAGCAGGCCTCCCCCCTGTTCTGCAACATTCCTTTGTGGGGGGGGGGGGGTGGAGCTCAACCCAGCTGGTAAAAAGGACATAGTCCAAAGGGGGAGCTCCAGAAGGTGATAGCAGCCACAGGGAAACAGTGGGGTGTGTGGGGGTGAGTAAGTGTGTGGGGGTAAGAAAGTCCTGGCAGCAGTGGTGGGGCCAGGTGGAGGTGGAGGGAAGGGGCTCCAGGGGGGGGATGATGGTAGCAGCAGCCCCTGCACCCCTAGAGCCCCTTGTGGACCCTCCCCTAGGCCCTGGGGGTTTCCAGGCAGGAGCTTCCCCAGAAATTCCTGCCTTGCCTCCTTCCAGGTACCTGAGAAGCTTCTCACAGCAGCCAGGCCTGTCTGCTTCTCCAGGCAGAGGAGAGACCCACACAAGGAGCAGCCTCAGGATGCACAGGTCCCTGTTCCCGGATAGCCAAACAAAGGCTACTCCAGGCCAATCTAGACATCTGGGGCCAATTAAGAAGCTTCTAGAAGGCAGCAGAAATAGCTAACCTGATTGGGACACCTGAAGCCAATCAGGGGCTGGCTGAAACCAGTTTAAAAAACCCCTCCTAGTTAGTCAGGTGGGTGTGGATGTCAGGAGCTGTGAGAGGAGGTTGTGCTGTTGGTGAGACTGAGTGGTAAACAACATATACGCGAGGAAGGAGACTCTGAGGTAAAGGTGAAGAGGAGTTTGAAGAAGCGGGGACTGCTGTGGGGAAGTAGCCCAGGGAATTGTACTGTGTTTGGTGGCTAAAAAGTCAGCCATCTTAGCTGATACTATTAGGGTCTCTGGGCTGGAGCCTGGAGTAGAGGGTGGGCCTGGGTTCCCCCCCCCCCCCCTTTTCTACCTCCCCTAACTAATCACTGGCTTATGATGAAAATGGCTCAATAGGCTGTGACCTGGTCTCTAAAGAGAGAAGGGAGGGTCACAGTGAGCCTCTGAGGCTAGCACAAACTGCCTGGAAGGGTGGGACCCACAGGGACAAGGCCAAAGCTTTGCCACAATATTAAGGCTGAGTACTGATGGGGTTAATGCCACAATTAATAGTCTGTCAATGGTAAACAAGACTTGCTTACATTTAGTTTCCCCTAAGATGCATCTGTTTGTCTAGCATAGGGGAATCAGGCAACTCACTGAAATACTCTATGGTTAGATTTCTATGAGTATCTGAGAATGTTTTAAGATGCAAAATTTCTGGTGCAATGTTCAAGGATCTCAAAGGCTTTTGATGCTGTGGATTGCTTGAAGCTGTCAGTTACACTAAAGGCTTCTGGACATGGGTATTCCTGTTCTAATTTGATATGACTTCTTCCTACAAAAGACAACAATTTGTTTCAGTAAATGAATACAACTCCCACATACTCCCTACTGGGGAAGCTCTGTAGGGCTCCATCTTAGATCCATTTTTATTTGTTTTTATAAATGAATTTTGTTTTGTAAATATTCTAATCCGCTATACTGAAAGCATTATTGTTTATTATATAGAGAGCTTTTATTTGATGGCATTTTGGACTTAACTAGCAGTTTGATTTTTGACAAGATACAGAGAATTTATACCTGTGCCTAGGTCAATACCAGGCAATAGCAAAGTGCCTTGAAAAAATGATGCAATGTATAAGCTAAGAGCAGAAACAAGCCAAGAGGCTATGCAGTGCTACATTCTAGCCATCTATAATGACTGCAAGATTCTCATGCTTTTGGTTGATATTTTGTATTTTATTGTGTGAATTTCGTGTTTGTGAACAGTGATGGACTGAAAGTCCTTCCATAATCTCTTGTCTTAGTATTATTATTATCATAGTGCCTATTTTGATTGTAAGCACTTTGGGGTGGGGAAGAGACTGGTGTTTGTTTTTTTTGTTTGTTCTGTGTTTGTAGAGTGGCTAGCAGAGTGGGATCCTGCTCCATGACTGGAGCTCCTCAGTGCTATATCAATAAACATAAAAACAGGCACAGAACAGCCAGGCAGCAGTACCATGAACTTCCCCATGCTGCACCTCAGCCCCAACCTAGAAGGCCCATCTTTTGGGTAATAGGATAGGTTAGTCTCCACTTGGATTCGGCCTTTAGCCTTTTTCCTATGCCAGTTGTGATCATGGTTATTGACATGAACACCAACCTGCTGAGAATATCTACTCACTTCATTCAGGTTGCTGAACAGCCTTCAGATGCTAGGGTGGCCAGATGTCCCGATTTTTATAGGGACAGTCCTGATTTTTGGGTCTTTTTCTTATATAGGCTCATATTACCCTACATCCCCCATCCCGATTTTTCACATTTTCTGTCTGGTCACCCTATCAGCTGCTAATATATTTTGGTCACTGTTGACCCGAGCTAGATTTGTTGTGGCAACAGAAAGGTTCTATGGCCCATTACCTCTGAACTATCCAATGTCCCTGGTTTTAGTTAGGGAGCTATGGCAGCCTTAATGTTGAATTTCTTGGCAGTTTGTTTTTGTGCCATTGATTATTCAAGTAGTCTTCAGTATGATAACTTTTTCAGTTAACATTAGCTACATGTAATTCAATTACTGCCTTTAAAGAATGGAGACTTATTTCCAGAGACCACTTCTCCCTTTTTTGGTAAGTGGTTCACTCAGGTGAAGAACTATCCATTCAGGCACTTCCTGTCTTTGTTTTTAAAAATGTAACCCATGATTCAATCTGCTGAAAACAAAGTAAGTCCCCAGATCAGCGGTGTACTTAAACACATTTTTTTTTAAGTTGATCCCTTTTCACTAAATGCTTAATATTAAGCACTTGGTTAAGGGCTTTGCTGAATTGGGGCCTAATAGGCAGCAACCTATGCCGAATCCGGTATACAAAGATTTTTCCAGAGACTACATCCCAAGGTTTTCACTAAGTATTTACTTAAACCCAGCTTCACAAAGGGATTTAGGAGTCACATCACCTAATTTTTAGGTGCTTAGAAAAATCACAAACAACAATGGAATTCACAAAACCTGGGTTAGGTGCCTAGGCTCCCTATACAATGAATAGGGAGATAGACACATTAAAATATAATCCAAAAAAGCCAGCACACTAGGTGGGGAGCTGCCTAAACTAGCCAATGGGAGATGTCAACAAGAGGGTTGTGTCCTTATTTCTACCCCACTCAGTGTTCAGTACCCAAGTCAGGGCTACAGGGAGGCATCTACCTCAATGCTATGAGCTGGGTTAAACCTATTATGGGTTGAGTTAAAACATGGTTGAAACTCCTATGTGAATGTGCCCTTCACTTAAGATTGCTGTAGAGTGCAGTTAAGGGGCTACACATAAAACAAGAATCAGAGAGGTAGCCGTGTTAGTCTGGAATAGCAGAGGTAACAGAGTCCTGTGGCACCTTAAAGACTAACTATAAAGTTTTGAAGCATAAGCTTTCGTGGGCTAATACCCACTTTGTCGGAAGTGGGTATTAGCCCACGAAAGCTCATGCTTCAAAACTTTATAGTTAGCCTTTAAGGTGCCACAGGACTCTTTGTTACATAAAACAAGGCATAGCAGAGGCTGCCCAGAAACTAGCATTATTTGGGCAGAACAATCCTCTGGGATTGTTCTGACCAGTTGGGTGTCTACAGGCATGGAAAAAAAGTGTAGGTGGGCAAACAGACAAGAAACTGGCAGAGACTTAGAGGCAATGAAAAAACCCAATCAGGAGCCTATAAACACAGTATGACCTTGGGAGAAGCCCAGCTGGAGCTTTGGGGTCTAGTGCTAGCTAAAGAGGCATATGGCTGTAAGCAAAGCAGCTATCCCTTGGTTTTGGTTTCTTCTGCATTTGGACAAGCAGGACCCTAAATAAACAATGGCATCAAAAATACCAGATTCCATCAATTTCTACTCCCATGTGGAGCACCCCAAAAGCCCCTAACTTTCATTAGCTGCTTGTGTTGAAAAAGGACAATGTGTGCTTGTGATCTACAGCTGAGAACCCTCTCGTGGAGTCAGGTGTCTAAGCCATTTTTTGTGAGAATAGGTGAAGTAGTTGGAGCTGCAAGTGGTGTCTTTCTTATAACTTGTAGTCCAGTGGTTCGCAGTCTCACCTGGGATAAGGTAGACCCAGGCTCAATTCTGCCCTCTGCCTGATGGGGAGAAAGGATTTAAATGGGGGGTCTTCCACCTCTCAGAAGGCTGCTTTAACTACTGGGGTCTGGATGATTCTGATAGGGGTGAAGAAGAATCTCTCCTGTTGATGCTGCTCCACTTTGGAGAAATATTTAAATAGTTATTGGGCCAGAGAGTGAAAGACTGTCTCTATAGCCTGTGATTGGGGGTAGGAAGTAGAAGACCCAGATTCCAGTCCCCCTGCTCCAAGGATTCTGTACTAAGTTATGTACAATGGAACAGCTTTAAGAGGCAAGATGGAGGGAGACTTCTACCCCCTCATCATCATATCCAATAGCTCTGGGGTGAGGGCACTCATGAGAGGTGAGACCCCTGTTCTCTCCCCGGCAGCCAGAGGGAGGAATTGAATTTGGGTATCCCACATCTTGGATGAGTGCTGTAACCAGTGGACTAAAAGTTATAAGGGATACACCACCTCCTCCATTTTGAATGGGGCTCAAGCCAGCAGGCAGCCTCAGAGTACACCTACCAGCTCAGGCCCCATAGGCGAGATTGATTTTTCCCTTAGTTCATGGATCACACTGGGGCTTAAGTGGGACAGGAGACAAGCATCCGGATGCCTAGAGTGAGGCACTCTACACATGGCTGGAGGCAGAAACGTAGGCACCTATGGAACTTTTATAGTAAATGTTTAGGGGCCACACCAGTTTGGGCACCTATAGAGTCAGGCAGCAGCTGAAAGTGAATTTTGTGGATCACAGTCACACCTAAAGCTGGGGTTTAGGTGCCTGCATCCCTTTATGAATTTGGCCCTCAGTCCTTATGCAGGTATTAGACTAAATTAAATCAGTGGGTGATTCTGGGTGCTTAGCATTTTTTTTTTTTTAAATCAAGCCGCCACTTTAATTGCTTGAATATATAGTCTAATTTATGTCACCCACTTCTGAAATCTTGGCCTGAGCAGCCCTATGAATCTGTATCCAGGCAACAGTTGTAATGAAACACTAGGTTCCTTATGTGTTTACCTTTACCTTTGCTGCAAAAAGTGTTGCGGCTGTGTCAAGTTTCTTCAGTTTTTGCAGACTGAATGTACTCTGCTTCCGATACTGCTAAAAGGTCCATTTACTGAAAAAGTCCATCAGACAAGCAACACTGGAGAATGCGGAATACCCACTGAACTCCAAGTATTTACAAACTGTTTTAAGAGCAGTGGGATGAACTAAAAAACATTCAGATTTAGACAAAACACCATAACTGATATAATCCTCCCTCCCACTCCCCCTCATTTCTTATCCCTCTGAGAGGTTTGTTTTCATACTCATGGCAGCTAGAGATGGAAACTACCTGGTAGGTCAGCTAGCATATCTCCCCTACCCCACAGCATAAACTTGTTCCTTACCCTGTATTTTACAAAGCTTTGTTCAATCTAGCTTTGAATGAATGGCTCAAGCCAAGGAGGTGTAATCTACTTCTTTCAGGAGCCCAATCCACAGTCCACTACATAACCACCTTAGAAAGTTTCCCCCACTATTCAGACTAAATTATCCTTCCAAAATTCTTTAAACAGTTAATACTTCTAGAGTACTAAGATTCAGCAGTGGCAGCAGAATCAGCAACCCGTTAGTCCTATTTGTATCCCCTTAGACAATTCTAAACAATTCCTCAGCTGCATTGATGTTTAGAAACTTTAAATATTTGCAAACAATTATGTCTCTATTTAGCTAGCATTTAGCCACATGGCTCTTTTTATTCTATGATCATAAATGAATCCTCTCAGGACTAATTTTTTAGTTCTTTCCCTCCCTGTATTCTCCAACACAGATTGGTTTTGAAAGGGGCAAGAAAGTGCCCAGGGAGCAAGAAGTAAGTTATCAGGCAGTATAACCTTTACACCTCCTCTTCCAGCAAGCTGATCTGTCCCAGAAAGGTCAGTCTTAAGGCTCTGGCCCAAGATGTACCTACCTAGTGTAATTCTCACCTAATATAAAAACTACCTGTGTTATGTAAACTGTTTGTTTTAATTTACTCCCTTTATTCTGTCTAAATCTTGTTTTTAATTTGACCCTTGAGTCTAAGACTGTTATATAGGAATTTACTGTATGTAGTTTTGGAGACATGAAACAGCCTCCAACCCCTAGAAGATGTTGCACAGGAAGAGTGCCTGCCCTTACACTCGGGATTTTCAGTCAAGAGGGAAGAGACCAAGCCTTCTCTTTACTGCCTGAAAAAAGGGTATATTTTTTTACCACAGGGCAACTAACATACAAGCTAGCCTGAGGTACAAACACAGTGAAGACAAGGCTTTAGTTTACCACAAGGTAAAGAAGGTGAGGTCAACCCTCTACCCTTGCCTGGGTTTCATCTTGCCTAATTTATCTCGTAGTAAAAAAGTGCTTTGTTTTCACAGTGTTTTCATGTTGGGATAGCTCACAAGTATTAGCTGCCTGAAGGACTTTTTTAAAAAGACATTACAAAAATACCTTTTTATTTTTTAGCAGGGAAGACAAGGCTTCAGAGATGTTCTCTGATAAGCTGCATTGCTTGGAGGGCTCCAATCCAAGAGCTGTACAAGAAGTGTCTAATGGCCACACAAAGGAATAGAAGTCTGGGGCTAAAGTGACATTCCCTCCATAGCTGTGTATTTAAAAAAAAAAAGTATGCAAAACTGTCTTAACTCAAATCACTAAGGGAATGTGTGTTTATGCTTAAAAGTTAGATACATTTGCCATTTAAAACAAAATGTCTGAAAATCAGCCCCCCCCCCCCCGATCAATTAAATCCAGAGTGAGCAGCTACTGGAAGAGAACATCTAACACCTAAAGCAGAACAATGAATGCAGAGCGCCATACATCTTCTTTCAGGTGTTAATGGTGTCATCAACTCCTGGGTGAAAAGAATCACTCTGAAATCTGGTTTTGAAGTATATTTTCTGTTGTACATTGTGGATTTGCTCCAGTTACAGTCACCATAGCCACCCAGTAGCATAGCTGCACAAGTGCAGGCCCTAGTGTAGACAGGGAAAGCTGCTATTTGCACAAGTAGAAACTTCTCTCTGCTTTGAGTGGGACATGTGCTACCTGCACTGGTAGAGTCTTAACCTCATAACACTTCTGCAAGGTAGGTACATATTCCAATTTATACATGGGGAAACTGAGACACAGTGAGACTGAGAGTAAACAGCAACTCACTGGCAGAACTAGGGCCATATTCCAGATCTCCAGCTACCTAGTTCTGCACTCAATTTATTAGAATAGAATACACCCCACCCAAGGTGAATTATTTTAAATTTAACATTTATCATGAATGAAACACACATGCCTAGAATGTGAAAAAAGTTCTACTTGTTCTTTTCCCCCTTCTACTATTACAGTAATATACAAGTTATCAATAATCAATTTGCCCCACATTTTCAATAAGTGGTGCTAGTAATGGCTACAATCACAATTGTATTTATTTTAACTTCAGTGTTTTCAAAAGAAACTTGCATTTGGTAGACTATAATAGGGCTGCATGATATGAAAAGAGAACACTGGATCCCATAAGGTAGGGTTGTGCAAGGTCAATTATGTTGCTCAAAAAAAGTCCTCAGTGTGTCTGACAAGGGGATATTTGCCCTGTTGTATTTTTCTGACCAAATATGGGTTGGCAGCACCCTGCCTCAGTTTCTCCTTCACTCAGGGCCCTTTAAAAAGTCCACATAGGCCAGATATTCAAAACATTCCCCCATCTGATTTGTTAAGTCCTACATGAAGTCTTTCAAAAGAAAACTCAAACATATGAAGTCTTCACCCTGGTTTCAGCTGGGCTCTGTCCCTCCTCCTTGAGGATTTTTCCTTCCTTTAAGTTCATTTCATTCACTCCCATCTAAAGCTAGACACTGCTCTTCCTCCCTGACCATCTGTCTCTCAGCACCTCTTACCTAGTTTGGCCTTCACTACAAGTCCTCCAAGCTGGTGCTTTTCTCCTACTGACTCAGGAGCTTTCTTACTAACTGCAGTTTCTACAGGCATCTACCAGCTATCTTCCCCCCTCACAAGACCCAGTTGCCCTCCTGTAAACCTTACTGAGCAGCAGGTAATCAGTCCAGATGCACTAAATCCTGCTCCCTTTCAAAAGGGGCCAGTCATCCTGTTACTCTCTCATTATGATACAAACAAGTCAGTTTTAAAGAGCTTCACAAACCCTATTTTAGAACATTGCTACCCTTAAAAATATGCTGCCTGAACTCAAGGTTGCTGTTACTGTCATAATATACAAATGCATTCTAAAGATCAAGGCTGGATTTTCAGATATAGAGAAACATGTTTATTTATACTTTAATGTTTTGCTAGATCTCAAGCCACACTTCTGTTGACAATCATGCCTCACTTGAAATAAACTGTGACACTGACCCACTTACCTTATGATCTAAATTGCCCAGGATACCTTGATAAACCTGTTCAGGACACAGAGGAAAGCTGACATTTGGCTCACGGCTCCTTATTTAAAGGTCAATAAACTGAGTTTGTCACCATCAAGAGCTGGAGCACAGGTGTAACATTATTTCAGGTGCACTCAGCCTGCATGTCATCTATATATCAAAGGTAATTTCACTATAAAAACAACTGTAGATCTAAAGTCTAAGATTATACAAGGGGTAAGCACCTTGTAATAAACCTGCAGCATCCAGTCTCCTATGCTGGCTTAGCTGACTCCACCTTGCAGCATGACTGCAGGCCAAAAAATGCTAAGTAGACATTCCAGCTCAGGCTGGAGCCTCCCTTTTGAGATCCACCCCTGTACAGGGGTAGAGGTTAGAACCCAGGTGCCTGAGTCCAAACATCTCCACTGCTATTTTTAACCCCACAAGCCCAAGTCAGCTGATCTGGGTCAGCTGTAGCCAAGCCACAGCTCTTATACTGCACTGTAGAGGTACCCTTAGAATCTCTTTCTCAGCTCTCCACCCATAAAATGAGGACAGTCACACTTCCCTACCAAATGGGAGCATTGTGAGGATAAATGTATTAACATTATAAGGTCTCTGATACTACAGTAAAGGGGACCATATAAAATATTTCAGATAGATAAAGCCCCTTTAGGATAAGAGAGACAGGGCTGCTGGGAGGTGATTTCTTGTGGAAGCCCATGCCTTTGAAATTCATTGCCCTGCAAGGAGCTGGGGAAGGGGTAATTGAAAGGAGGGGGAGGAGTTGTTTGCATGCACGTGCTACAGTTGGTTTATTATTTTTTTAGATATTTGCCAAAGGTGGCCAGAATTTGTGAGGGATGCTCATTTGTATATTGTAGTATGAAGTGGAAAAAAATTATGTAATATTGAGATTAAAAGCTCAAAAGTCTAGAATCAAAAGTTAGTGTCTTCTCCAAGTGTCTCAGCACTCTAAACACCCATACTGTGTGTGAGAAAGAAAACCTAGTTGACCGTTTGCCAGGGAAGACACCATAAAATAAGGATTAATATAAGATAAATAGAATATCTCAAGTACAGTAGTAAAACACTAGAGTTGCATAAGGAGTGGATGGTATGCTCCACAAGCCATATTTTTGAATTTGGGATGGTCTATATACAACCTCAACCCTAATATGACTGAATGCATAGACCTATATACCAATTTCTACTGGGTATCTCCAGCTGGAGCATACCTGAAGTTACCCTCATTCTCAAGTGCATGTGGTATAGATACCCAGGGAAGAGTATGTCCCGTCCCCCCCGCCGATGATTTTAACATTCAGTGTGTCTGTATGTTCCAGGGTATACAGAAGGTATTTATTTCAATAGGTGCCTCTGGAGTTTGAAGGCTTGCTATGTACTACATTCTCCCCCATCATGCATACAAGCCTTTTAACTTAGCCCTATCCTGGCTAATTCACTTGCCACATCCAGGAAGGTAGCCAAGGGAATACTGTTAGCAATTCACTGTGCAAGTGGGGGAAAGGAAAGAGCTGGGCCTATAGGCTTAGAAAAGAAGGCATCAGCATGTAAGTAAGAAGAAGGCCATAAAGGTACACCTAAAATACAGGGAACAGGAGGAACACATGTGGATGTATCTTCTGTTGCTGCACCCACATAAAAGGAAACAATAGACTGGAAGACAGACAAAAGAAGGGTAAGGAGACACAGAGTTGCTAATATGGATAACGCTGCAGGAGCCTAGATATAAAGGTGCCCCCAATATCCATGAACGAGAGTTAATTTCCTTCTGGAATAATACATACCGTGTTTCCCCGAAAATAAGACAGTGTCTTATATTAATTTTTGCTCCCAAAATTACATTACATTATATTACAGCGAGAGGCAAAACTTGAAGTACGTCTTATTTTCGGGGGATGTCTTACTTTCGGGGAAACAGGGTACATGTCCTTACAGTCAAACAAAGATCCTTGTCCGATCTCCTTTTGGAGTAATACATATTTAACAATAATCATTTGGTAGGGACCAGAACTTGGAAGCAATTTAGAATCCTCACACCACAACTTCTATCATCTGTAGATCTAATTGTACACAATACAATGAGAGTGCTGTGGGCAGGTATGGGACTACGAAGTGCCCTCCAGTGCATAATTCAAATGAATTGTTTCTAGCATTACATAAAAGCAACTGCTGAGGTAAAGGGTAAGGTGGGTAAAGCTCCATTCATTATAAATTGATGTTCCAGGCTACACAGTAGCAGAAAGCATCATTCTTACTGCGTCTGAACCAAACATCACTGGGATCAATATACACAGGTAAGACCTACTTAATGAATGAAAGAAGATAGAACATGTAGTATTTTGGTGAAAGTGAAAGCCAAAGAAACAAGGACTGAAAGCAGCAGAGGTGAACACCAAAAATGTAGACTTTTTTTTATTGCTGACTTAGGTAGAAAAGGGCTCCCATAGCAATTGAAACCCAAATAATAATCATCATGAGTGCTGGAACATACTGAATGATTTCCATACATACATACAGTCACTGGTGAAAAAAAATAATCTCCCAGAAACCTGAGTGTTCAAGGCGGCCTAGTAAAAACAGAGTTCAGTTCAGAGTTTAGTATCTGGCAGACTGCTTACAACACTTCCCCACTGCAATCATGAACTCAGCTGTATGCAAAGCCACCTCTGCCTGGGAAGAAAGGGGTAAGGTTGCTTTTGCTCTGACATTTCCGAAGTACTCTGTTGCATTTCCAAAGTAGCATTATTTCTTCTTGCTAGCTCTCTTTCCTTCTCCTTTCTTGGGTTTTCCTTTACCACGGAGCTTCTTCAGCCGTCTCATGTCTTCCTTAAAATCTTGATGTTCATCTCTGGATGGAGGAAAGAGAGGGAAGGGGGTTAAATTTAACTTCTTCCAAAAGAACACGAATGCAGCGGGTTCTGGTGGCCAATATTTCCCACTCAGAATGGTAGATTCCCACCTTGAAGAATGGGGAGATGTATACAAGACAAGATGAGAACTAAAGTAAACATTATACATGTACATTATCCTAGTGTGTTTTACATCAAGAGGAAAACAAAGCAACAACATGATATTTTGCATTACAGTAGCACTTTCCATTCAAGAATCTCAAAGTACTTCACAGAAATTAAGGAATGAAGCTGATCACCACCGTGTCAGGTAGTGTTCTTCTATTTTAAAAAGTGAGGGAAACCAAGACTTGGTGTGACTATGAGCAGTCCCGTCACTTCTAAGTCTGTGGTAGAAGGAGAAACCAGATCCAAATTTCCTGGCTTTCAGTCTTGCTGGTTATCCAATGCTCTCCAACCCCACAACCATAGCTGTTCCCAGGCAAGTCTGACAGTTGTCCAGATATGTTAGAGAATGAAGCCTATATTGAATCATTACATTTACTGTTAGCAATAACATTGCAATCACTCACAGAATAATTTGAAAGATTTGTTTTGATACTTCTGGAATTAACAAGATTGCCTTTATCAATAACAAATTATATATTTCTTACAGTATATTGATCCATTGTGCTCAAATGGGAAGTAAAATACAAAAACCACCAAGAGACAAAAATCAGAATGTCCCACCTCCAAGCTAGCTCAGAAGTCTCATCTTGTGTCATAATGTCACGCACAGACTCAAGTTTGGGTCTTTAGCTCCCGAGGAGAGAGGTGGGACAGGCTGTGATTACACCTGTCATTGCTCTCAAATGATTTCACTGATGGGTTCTGCAGGAATCTATATCCATCAGTGGAATCTTTATTATCTGTATTACCATAGTGCCTAGGAGCCCTAATCATGAAGCAGGACCCCACTGAGCTAGGTGCTGTAAAAAAGCAGTAAAAAGGTGTACAGGTGTGGGGAAGGACAGGGTAGGACATCCTGGAGAACCCTTTAAATAAATTCCATTCCATCTTCCATCCAAATGTAATTTACCAGTGTAAAGTGTGGGAAAGTAGCACCTCAAGCTTGTCTAAGGCTGCTGCCCTGCTATTTTTAATACTTCCAGAAAAGCTTATGAATTATTCCCAGGCCCCCTTGATCTCTAGACATAATAATAAATGGAGATATACCTATCTCATAGAACTGGAAGGACCTTGAAAGGTCATTGAGTCCAATCCCCTGCCTACACTAGCAGGACCAAGTACTGACAGATTTTTTTGCCCCAGATTTCTAAATGGCCCCCTCAAGGACTAAACTCACAACCCTGGGTTTAGTAGGCCAATGCTCAAACCACTCAGCTATACCCCCCCCCCCCCCCTTAGACCTGTGTCTAATGTCTACTGCCTGCCACAACATTTGTTTCTGAATAGCATGCCTGAGTCACTGCAGGCCTCTCTGAGTATATGCAAGAAACAAGACACTTGAGCGAGCACAGTTTATAGTTTGGCATTTTGTGCCAAGAGGAAGTTACTCTAGGAAGTGTTGTTCTTACAACAGTGCAGGCAACACCTGGATGGTCACTATACCATGTTAGAAATGGAAACAAATCCTACCAGTTAAAGAAACTCTTATAAATTCTGTGCTATTTGGCCAGAGCAAGAGCTGCATTTAACTGCCTCAAAGAACATCTACAAGTAATCAGTTCAGTGTTTTCTTACTCAAAATTGCAATATAGGCATGTCGCATCTTACACGAAGGTTCGGTTCTGCGGTTTCTGCTTTATGCGGAAACCACGGATAGCCAAAACCCCATTGACTTCAATGGCCAGTGAAATCATCCGCCCTAAAGAAAGTTTTTATATTTTTAGTTTTCCCTTACTTTTTTTTTTTTTTTGGACGACCGCATAAAGCGGAAATCGTGCAAGTTAAATGCGCTTAAAACATGACATGCCTGTACTCATTTAGAAGCTTGAATATAAATGTTTCTAGTCAATTTTGTCCACCTATATTTGGAAAACAATTTTCCTTTATTTCTTATGGTTTGAAGGTGACCTAGTCTTTTAAAAACTAAAGAAAAATCAACCACCGCCAAAGCAGCCAGGGTAAGAGTATGTTAGTAGTTGGTGTTAACATACTATGTCTTTTGCAGAACACCCCCTAATTATTGTCTTAGCTTCTGTTCTGCAGACAGATACCATACCTATCATGTATCAGATTTGCAAAGCAATGTCTTCTTAATAGATGAGGCCCCTGCCCCAAACAGCTCGAACAGGGGTTCTCAAACTTTTTATTGCACTGTGACCCCCCTCTGATAATAAAAATTATGACACAAACCCAGGGGAAAGGAGACTATGACAAAGCTTGAGCCCACCCAAGCCCTGCTGCCTCGGGGAGAGGAGTGGGGGGTGGGGGTGGGAAGCTAAAGCCAAAGCCCAGGGTGAAACCTGTCCGGTTTGTTTTGGGGCCTGGCCCCAGCAAATCTGTCAGCCTTCATAACCCCATTAAATCAGGGCCGTGATCCACTTTGGAGTCCTGACCTACAGTTTGAGAACCGCTGACGTAGAAGCAGCATGTCCCATACTGACGTGATTGCTTAACTACACCCATTGGTCTACGACAGGGGTGGCCAACCTGAGCATGAGGAGCCAGAATTTACCAATGAACATTGCCAAAAAGCCACAGTAATACGCCAGCAGCCCCATATCCAGTATCCTGCTCCAACTCCAAATACCTCCTGCCCATCGGCAGCCCCACCTCCACCTCCCTCCCCATGCTTCTGGCCCGCCACAATCAGCTGTTTTGCAGTGTGCAGGAGGATCTGGTGGGGAGGAGCGAGGGCATGGCAGGCTCAGCAGAAGGGGCAGGGCCTTGAGGAGTGGTGGCAGAACCTATGGCAGAACAGGGAATTGAGCACTGAGCACCCCACAGCACATTGGAAAGCTGGCATCTGTAGCTCAAGCCTTGGAGTCAGCGCCAATGTAAGGAGTCACATATTAACCTCTGAAGAGCTGCATGCGGCTCCGGGGCCACAGTGTGGCCACCCCTGATCTACAAACTTTTACCCGCAAAAAAGGTTCAGTGCATCCAGATAGGAAAAACTACCATTAAAATGTGGACTGGTTCTCTCTCAATTCTTCCCACACCAAGAGAGCAAAAAAAGTGCTGCTTCTATATGGACTGTCTGTCTTCTGAACGGCACCATTTTAATAGTTCTGCTGCTGCTTTGACACAACCCTAATAGAATCCACAGCTCCTTGCTGTCCAGTCCATTCCCCACACCCTCACATTACACACATGGATCACCTGTAGAGGCCAAAGAAGCGGAGTTTCTTCATGAGGGCGAAGTAGGTGTTGTGAGGGGGATACCAATCGTAGACCTCCTTCCGCTTGGCAAGGGGCTGCTCGCTGAACAGCTTCACCACTTTCATGGACTGATTGTCTGTTGGCCTGACAACTTCTCCAAATATCCGGGCACTCAGGCGGGCCATCCGCAAGGCATAATTGGAAAGAGCAGACATCTCCAGGCAAAGAATGGACACGCACACATATACACACTTCCCTACAGAAGGAAGAGGAAAAACTGCAGCTCTTTGAGATGTTCCAGGATCCCAAGCATTTGCCAGTATGATCCTGCCTTCCACCCTCAAATCACACCTGCAATTCACACAGGATGAGGGACATCATCATACTTGAGACTGCATTTCTCACTGCAACACAGCTGAAGCCATGTTACGGCATAACCATAAAACACATTAGGTATTACTTTTAGCACATCTAAGGTTTGTCACACAGTTCTCCATATAGAGACATCACTTAATTTGGTAGTCCCTAGAGAGAGAAGCCAGGGATTAAATGGTATGAAAACTGCGGGTGAGAACCTCAAAAGGTTTCTAGGCACCTAGCTCCCATTGATGGATTCATACCTCCATTTCTTTCTCCCATCCCTCATCTCTTTGGATTTCATGCATGTCCTCCACCATGTTGTTGTTTTCTGTCAGTTTTCTCTCATATCTCTGTACTTTTGTTTGAAGCACCTCCCCACCTCCCTCCTCCAACTATTTTTTGGAGGAAAAGGGAAAATCCAAATTTTCTACTTTTGCCTTCTCTTTTCCAAGAGAGCCAACATGTCAACAAACTTCCCTTCAACCAAGCAGATTCCCTCCAGAGTCCCTCACTTCTGCTCCTTCAGACAACCAAATGGAATCTCTAGAATATAAGATGTTTGCCAGTGCTACTCCAAACCTTTAGCCATTACCACAAGAGCAATTCTTTCTCTCTCCACCGTAACAATTCCTTTGATGATTTTCTTCGTCTCTTTTCACATTCCTCGTTCCCCACTTCTTTCCTCATCTTCAAATTTGTTCTTCCCCACAGAATAGCTCTCAAGCTGCTACTGTCTACTTAATGAACCTGACAGTCCTTGTCATTTCACTCTACTTGCTGGGATCAATAGGAAGCAGCTACACATGATGAGACAATTGAAAGAGGGAGAGAAGGAAAAGATGAACCCTTTTATTTGTCTTGTCTCAGCAGCAGCTTGCCCCTCTGATACTCCTGTTTATAGCTGTCAATCCTACTGAAATAGGAATAGCACATACACAGAAGGGGATTAGATCTGCTTTTCTCTATTATTGCAGGCAGCTCCACTGGGGACACATTGTATATGAGGTACAGATACTATCCTCTGCTTGGGATATTCCTGGCAGTGGAATTTCAAGCAATTTATGTCATATAGGGTTAGTGAACAAGACCATATGGGATTTCCATGACCCTGTAATGACTTCAAACCCCTTGTGCTGCCCATACCATGCCTGTCTGGTGAATAGGTGGTGGTTTAAATCTCAAGAGCTGTCAGCCTTCTTTCATGAGCACTAGATTGACTTTAAAGTCCTTGTTTTCTTTTAAAAGGAATTTCACAACTGCATCCAGAAACTAACAATAGAATCAAGATAAGCATAAAATATTGAAGAGATGTATAAAAGCAACAGTGAAGACAATCTGTAGGACAGAGCGAAGCAGATTTAACTAAATTAATTGGGAACATTTTGTTTAATAACCTTATCTTGAAGTAAATATTATCCCACATGGGCTTCTACATAGTGGATGAGTTGGTGCACAATTTGCTCCCACTGGTGTTTAATAGTGAGACAAAACAGGGGGAGGAAGTGAATTCAGCACCCAAAGAAAAATTAAGTGTTCTGGGTCAAAAGAGAATACGAGAAGAACTACAACGGGAGGACAAGCAAAGTGTCAGAGGCTTTAAGACAAAGCAGTGTCCTAATGTGAGAAGTCAGCAGCTCTAGAAGAGCTGCAGTCCAGCATCTCAGTTTATCACAACCATGGGCTACACATGGTAGAGTTAACTTAAGCCTCTCCTGTGCTACAGTGGCTCTTTTCCCCCCAGAAGCTAGAGCGCATCACACAGCCATACTGAATCACAGCACTGGCCCTTTCTAAACAGATATCCTGAAGTCCTGCATTTGTAAACCAGACCTAAAAAGGAGCACGGGATTGATTATTTTGCATTGGTCACCACCTTCAGAGATACCAATGCACTCTGTGCCACAACCAACCCTCTCCAGTCTCCCTTTTCCACTGTGCCAGGAGAGATGAAATCACTCTTAGCTCCTAGATGATGCAAGACAACTGAATGGTGATGGTCTTTTAATTTTATAATCCAAGCTAGGATCTTCTAAATAGCCTAATCCAAGGTTGCAGTCTTTACCTAATCCTATCTAATCTAAGAATATTAGAGAGATTAAATTAGTAAAAGTTGAAAACTCCCACAAGTGTCTGAAGAACTATCCAAGCCAGTCTCCTTGGTGACTTCAGTTTCTCTGAGAAGCAGATGGAAAGCATAGTAGGTGAAAGACTACTTATACTGTACGCTGCCCACGCCCCCAAGTAGTACAGTGCCCTGCCCTGCCTGCAGATGCTGTCCCTGCAAGTCCCATTGGCCACAGTTTCCAACCAATAGGAGCTGCCGGGGCAGCATGTGGAGCCCCCCGGCTGCCCCTCTGCATAGGAACCAGAATGGGGGACATGCCACTGCTTCCAGGAGCTGCGCGGAGCAGCCCCTGACCCTGCTCTCAAGTGGGAGTTTGGCCAGATTAAATTGGCTAGTGTGCTGGCTCACGGGCTCCAGTTTGCTCACCCCAGAGCTAGCAGCACAAGGGGCTGGCCCACACTTCTGGATGGCAGTTATGTTATCAGACTGACTGTTAGCAGTTTAACACTAAATGCTGTTTTCTGATAGATTGTTTGCACTCACCTTATGCCACTCCTTCACTGTCCTTCCAACTCCTTTTCCTCTTGAATGCCACTCTTTCCCTCTTCTTTGCTCCCACTAATTTCTCCCGCATATTGCCTCTCCCCCTTCCCCTACTCTGGCCCCGACTGTAGTCTTTAAAAAAACCTGCAGACCATAGGATTAGTTCTCCCTTATTAATATAATTTTTAACCTGACAGTGTCTTTAGAGATAAGCAACAATGCAAGAGAGGGCCAGAAGCAGAAGAGAGTGATCCCCATCAACAATAGCCACCCGTCTCCTTCAAACAGCTTCTGATAAAATATGAACTAATTCTTCATGTTACATTGCTTTCCATTCTAAGGGCCCCACATTATTTTCAAGTCCTTTCCATGAAGAGGAAGGACTCTAGCATTCTAGGTAGGAGGCACAGTTTAGATTTTGACAAGCAAGAATAAAGGGGATGGTTTACAATACTAAACTATAACAAAAATATTCCCATTAATTTTATTTTTAAAAGCCAAGGAAATTTTATTTATTTTTAAACAGTGAAACATTTCATCGCATTGCCAACACATTCACCCTACACTGAGTTACTGGATATAGTTAGGTACGGCTGCCATCATCCCGACCAGCACAGGGACCAGCTTCTCCTCCAGCCCACCCAACATGCACAGAAGCCCCAGACATAGTAACCCTCCTCCTTCCCACCCCATAGCACACAGGAGCCTCCTCCCCATAGACACACACAAGCCCCGCCCACCTACCGCCCCTCCCCCGACACACACAAGCCCCGCCCACCTACCGCCCCTCCCCCAATAGACACACACAAGCCCCGCCCATCTACCGCCCTCCCCCCCACATATACACGCACGAGCCCCTCCATCTTACCAGCCTCCCACGGGAACCCCCAACACACACACACGAGCCCCCCGCCCCGCCCTTCTCCTCTTTCCTCACAGTCTCCTGAGCT
This sequence comes from Sternotherus odoratus, assembly GCA_032164245.1. Taxonomy (NCBI): domain Eukaryota; kingdom Metazoa; phylum Chordata; order Testudines; family Kinosternidae; genus Sternotherus; species Sternotherus odoratus. Next base: position 89,426,709 of record JAVMKO010000001.1, read on the forward strand.
CCCCTCTCCCCCCCGGCCTCACCTCTCCGCCCGGCCCGTCATGCAGCCGCCGCTCCACCGGAAGCGTCCCCCCCGCTCATCTCTCCGGGCGGCAGCAGGGGAGCCCTAGAGCGATGGTTTCCGGTAACCACCCAACCCCAGGAGGAGACGGGGTTAGCCCGTGCGCATGCGGGCTACGGGCACCGCCGGCTGGAAGCCTTTCTTCCCCTTCTAGGTGACGTCAGTGTCTGGCGGTTGTTGCCGTGCCGCAGGCGGGAGCGGGGCGCTCATTCCCCCCCCCTCCCCTCCCCGCGCGCGCGCGCGCGCCTGCTGCTGGGTCACCACCTGTTCTTGGGCGTGCGCGTGGGGGCGGCTGGATCTCACCCTCTGAGAGGGGCATCCCGGCACGGGGTTCCCTAGGAGAGGGGGAGGGGCAGGGGCACGCGCCCGGGGAGAGAGTTCGGTCACCCTCGAGACATTCATTTCCAAGGGGTCTCTTTGCACGATGCTCAGCAGCCCTTCGCCCCGCCGGCAGCTTTGCCCCCCACACGGCCTCTGCCAGCCGCTCTAAAAACCGATTCCTGAACGTCCATACATGCCGCAGATCTGCCACTGTTTTAAATGAGCGAATTACCTGCTGGGAACAACCATCTTATTAAAAGGGATAATGAATGAGCAAATGAATGGCACAAAACAATCCGACGCTGGCAAGGCACCGACTAGATGACCCAACAGGTGCTTTCCATTTCTAATGGTCCTTTCAGTGTTGGGTGGCCTAAAAATGTGCCTATTGTAAAGGTTCTTTTTATTTCCATTTAAGTTTTTATGCAGCATAATCACCCTGGTGTCTGATTGACTAAAATAATCCTGCTTGGTTTCAAGCTAAGGGACATCCAATGCCTTAGGCTAACGTTAGAACTGCTCCGCTATGAAAGCTGCAGTAACTCATGACTCAGGCAAGATTCAAACCTACTGGGTTCTGATCTATTGTTCATTGTGCCGCTGGCTCCAGCATGAAGCAGTCTTCCTAGAAAGATCTTCCCCATAGTCTCTGTTGCCTCTGCCCTGCAAGCATGCACATGCTTAAATTTGTGAACCAGTGTTCCCATTGTGGGACTGTGAGTAAATATAAGCATGCACATAAGTGCAGAATCAGGGCATATATTTCTGTCTGCAAATCAGTAGTTCCTTCTGTCAACAAACCAACAACCAAATGTTAGTCTTACACCAATAGAAAAATAAAAGATTGTTTTCTCATCAGTTCCTTATCCATTACTACTATACAGTACGTATTTATATTAGTAGCATGCAAACAGCTGTCAGGATTAGCCCCATTCAACTAGGAACTATACAAGCATTCAGGAAGACAAAAGTCACAATAGTCAACAAAGCACAAATATAGTTTTCACTTAGTGTCTGTTATATTGCACCTGGAAAGTAAGGTACTTTTAGCATCGATCAAGAAGTTTAAGATCTGTTAGTTGCTAGATTTTATGGGACTAGTGGAGGGAATCCTCAGTAGAGTACTCCTGACCACAGAACAAGTCTTGCCTATATTAAGTACAGTAAGAAGTGCAGTAATGTTATTTGCCTATGATAGTGCTAAGCGCTGTTGTGATGGGCTCGCAGGTCTGTAGCACACTACTCATTCATATACAGAATTGTTCCCAATGGTCCACTAGTGATCATGCGCCTGTTTCTATGGTCCTAGTTGGATTCCAAGACCATTAACCATTTGCTAAGGTGAATGGGCTGGAATGAAAGATTCCACCATCTGGGACCATTGCTAATGATAGGCATGGGTGATCACTTGGCTGGTACTTTATTATGAATTCCTCTAGTCACAGAGAGGGGCTCTTTGCTATCCAAGGTGGAAGGAGACTTAGGTGGTAGTAAAGACCATAAGCATTTCTATGTCCCTATTTCCATGGCATTCTTTCCAATATTCCTAATCCATCTCCATTCCAGCACAGGATGGTGAACACAGATACGGGATGAAGTAAGAAGAGTGGGTTCACAAGGCTTACGCTTCACCCAACTTCCCTGAAGATGATGCTGTTCAGAGCATAGGAAAGAGGTACTTGTTTTTAATCAGGCTTTTATTTTTATTATATTTATGCAGTACTAAGTAAGAAAACAGTGATGCACAAAGTAGGCAACCTTTATACTTTGGTGGTTGAGGGGTGGAACAAGTGAATAGGTTCCCCTACTTAAGGGATCTAACAACATCAGACAGGAGATGTGATGAAGAACTCAAGAGAGGGATACAACTTGAAAAAGATCTATTCAACAACTTCCAAAGACTTCTGTTGTCAAAATTTAAAACTGCACATCTGCACTAGAATGCTGAAGTGCTACATAGGGACAGCCTATGTCAGCATAATTTATGTCACCCAGGGGTGTGAATAAACTCCTGAGTGACATAAGTTACACCAACATAAGCGCTTGTGTGCACAGAGCTATGTCAGTGGGAGAGCTTCTGCTGCTTGCTCAAGTGGTTTTTTTTATGTTGATGGGAGAGCTCTCTCCTACCAGCATAGAGCGTCTTCACCAGATGTGCTTTAGCAGTATTGGTATAGCTGTGCTGCTGCAGCACTGTACATGTGGACATGTGAATGAAGAAATGATGGGAAGGATTAATTTAAAAAGAGTAAAATTACTTGAGACCCTAGGTAAAAGACGTTAATAACATCTTTTTGTGAACATTTCAGCACTCATACTATCAGGCAAGATTACAGGAAGAGAAAGAGAGTCAGTTACATTGGAAATGTCATCAAGTGGACTGGTATCCAGAAGGGATGGTCCTCACTACCGGGGGGGGATCGACGGCAGATACGCAACTTCAGTTATGTGAATCACGTAGCTAAAGTTTGCATATCTGCAGCCGACTTACCTGCCGTCCTTACGGCGGCGGCAGGCGGTGGTGCGCTCCCCCGTTTGACTCCAGCTTGTGCCTCCAGGCAAGGTGGAGTTCCGGAGTTGACGGGGGTGCTGCGGGCGATCGATTTCTCGCGTCTTCACAAGATGCAAGAAATCGATTGCTACCCGCCGATCCGATGGGTAGTGAAGACCAGCCCGAAGAGTGGAAGTTTTACAACATTGTTGTGACTGCAAAAGATGGAAGTTGGTGGTCAACAGCCTCTACATTGGAGACATCACTGGAAGAAGATGCAGTACTACAGGTGTGCATAGTGCTTTACTGACAAAATGACATATTGCTCTGAGCAGTTTATAATCTAAATTACACTGACACAATGAGGGAGAAGAAGAGCAAAGGGAGGGGGAATGGGAGGTATTGGAGGGTGACAACAAAGAAAGATTGAAAGATAAGATGAGTGTTAAGAACATGTCTTGTTAGAGCTTCCTTGGCTTTTGGTTCTTAATAAATATTATTACTTTAAACTTTATGTTTAAAATTGAACATAAAGAGGCCTGGACATAGGACCCTGGGCACAATATGCAGGCTGGAGCCTGTAGTAGTGCATCCATCAGTAAGTACACTAGACCTGTGCACCAGTTAGTTTGTGATTCACAGATAGTTTCAATTTATTAATTTTTATTTATGTTTGGAAATGTGTAATACATGGTAATAAATCCTAGTTGACTGTGGATGGGATAAAGATCCCTAACCCTATCAATTTGCTCATAGCATGTAGTTGATGCTGTAGAAGGAACACCATGTAGACTGTTGTTTTAAATATTGAAGTTAGAAGATGTATTTTGACTCAAGTAGAATGCTCATTAGGACACTGTGTTAATTTATATTGAGTATCAAGTGCTGTCTTTTTTAAAAATACATTATTTCTGATATTGTTTTCTCTTTTTTTGTGATTAATGATTAATGTGATTAATTTGTGAACTTGAACTGGGCTGTCTTTTCCAGCGATTCACACTAAGCCCTGAGAACAACTAGTAATGCAAATCCCACTATGGAGAATGTGTTGTACTAGGAGGATGACAGTCTTTGGGTGAGGTAATATCTTTTATTAGACGAATAGTCTTTGGGTGGGTGTTTGCAACATATTGTGACTTTAAGATAACTCACTGAAGTCAGTGCTTCAGAAGGAAATCTGCCAGGAAGCTGCTATTAAATGCTACCACCTTGGCCCATTAGAAACACTGTGGTGTAGGAGATTTCAAGACTGGCATCAGTTTAAATGAAAACGTCTCAATTATTTTTTCAAATCATGTTTGAGTCTCGAGCGCAATGCTTTCCAGGGGCTGTGGAGGTACCATTCTCACCTCCTGGGGAAAGAGAGCAAGCTCTCTTTATGTCTCTAGTGCTACCCGCTGACTGAAGCTTGAAATCGTATTGACCGTACATGAGGGAAGTGCACCAAGTCCATTTTGAATGGATTAGTTGATTAGCACAGTATGGGGTACATGAGGATGAATGGGGACAAATAAAGGGGGATGCAGAAAATCCCCAGTCCTTCAAATGCATGTCATCTAGACTGAATGATTCATAATTCAAATGTATGTCGTAAAGCATGGCTAACATTAAATGGAATATTTAGAATTTAAGAGGGAGGATGTTTCCTTGTGGTTAGATCAAGGGCCTGGGAAGAGGAGGTTACTTATTGTTACTGGAGATTCTTCGAGATGTGTGGTTACAGTCTATACTCCACACGTGGGTAGGCATGCACGCCACGTGCCTGAGTCTGGAAGTTTTTCCAAGCAGTGTTCGTTGACCCTAACATGCGCAGTATCTTCCCTCATGCTCCTGACTGACAGTAAGGGATGACGTGGATCGACACCTCTCCAGTTCCTCCTCTTATCACAGTGCAATAGGATTCCAAAGCAAAGGGGAAGGAGGGCAGGTAGTGGAATACAGATTGGGACCACACATCTTGAAGAATCTCCAGTTACCGTAAGTAACCTTGTCCTCTTGGAGTGCTGGTCCCTATGTATATTCCATATGTGGGTCATTTGCAAGCAGTGATCAGTGTGGAGGTGGGTGCGAGGAAGCTAGTAACTGGGGTGCCTGTAATATAGCCATTCCTACTGCTGCATCAGCTGCTGCTGCTTGAGTCAGAGTGTAGTGTGCCATAAATGTGTGGACAGATTTCTACGTTACGGCTTTGCAAATGTTCTGCAATGGGATCTCTGATAAGGATCCTGTGGAGCCTGCTTGTGCTCAGGTGGAGTGAGCTGCAACACCCCCAGAAGGGGGAAGATTTGCTATTTGATAGTATTCTAATATGCATTCCAAGACACACTTAGAAATTCTCTGTGAGGATGTGGCTGGGCCCCTTGACCTTTCTGCTATAGTAACAAAGAGTCTCAAAGATTTCTAAAATACAAGAAAACTATTTGCATCAAATATTTACAATCATTTTTTTAGCGATTGCAAGAGAAAAGGAGGACAGGATTGCGATTCAGGCCCTGCGAAAGTAAGAAGGAACTGGAGAGGCATAGACCCGCACCACCCCTTCTGCCCTCAGTTGGAAGCACGAGGGAAGATACTGCCCATGTATGGGTTGACGGACACTGCTTGGGAAAACTTCTGGACTCAGGCACACGGCACGTATGTGTATCAAGGTGTGGAATACACATAAGGACCAGAACTTGAATTAGGATTGTTGAATTCTATCCCTAACTGCCACTGACTCTCTGTGTGACCTTTGGCAAGTGAATTAATGTGTTTGACAACTTACACTTCTGTAAACTAGGGATAATAATATACTTTACAGACAGAATGGTGTCCATCAGCTTCTGGCCTGCTTCCTGATTAACTTTGCTTCTGGGTAACCCATGAGCCCAGCTACACTGCTTTGGAACTGACAGATATGGCCACAGCCCCTGATTGGATGCTGGTTTAGCAGCTCTGCTGATAAGCCTGGCCCCACACAGAAGATCAGCAGCTGCGCAATGTGTACCATGTCTCCAGCTGTGCTTGCCCTTGTTCCAATCCCGGCTCCCCCGCCAGACTTCTGGCTTAGATCTCCAGCTTTGCCTCTGTCGTTGATCATCTAGTTTTGGCATACAGCTTCTGTCTCTCAGGAACTGATCCCTGGCTCCATCTCTGGCTTACATCTCTGGTTTACCCCCTGCCTTTGGCATTTGGCTTCTGTCCCTCTGGTACTGACCCCTTGCTCCTCTCCTGACTCTGCCCACCATGGAGCCAGCTCTAACTGGTAGCCTGAACTCTTGCTTCCACCTGCACATGGCCTTGTCAGCTACACATGGGTGAGGAATAATTGAGGTTTGTAAAATGCTTTGACGTATGCAGATGAAAGGGGCTTTTACCTATGTGTTATTGTTACTTTACCAGCATTTTATATTATATGCAACAAAACTTTTTAAAAGTAGCAGCAACAAAAAGCCTGTCATTTTGACAAGAACAAAATATTGCAATGGAAAAGAAAGGAAAAATTAAAATGACAGAATCCACTGAAAGGAAAAAGACATAATGGAGACATCTGGCTCTGTGCTGATAAAAGCTCTCACAGCTCCTATCCCATCATCCCTTGCAGAGCTCATCTGAAAGCATATCTATTAAGGGTTTCCAAAATGAAGAAAAACATCTGTCCACGTCTAACTAGGTTTGACCAACTGTTTTAAAAAAAAAAGTATTCCAGTGATGATAAATCCTCAGGAAGATAACCATTTCTCAAACACAGAGTCTGAGAGGGTTCATCAGCCCATTTGAGTAATAAACAGAAGTGTGCCATCATCAGTCTCAGGGGTGACCTGCAAATGCATGTTAAAGATTCTTCATTCTCCCTGCTGTATTACATAGTTTTCTCTTCTTTTTTATAGCACAGACTACCTGAGAATTTACTCCCCTGAGAAGTTAATATCCCTCCTGGAACCTTTAGACACTTATAAAAGCTGTCTGTATAGCTCTGCTGGTGGCATCTTGCCTCTTACTCAGAAGGCATTGGGCTCAATCCCACACTAGGCTTGGCTTCATTATTTTTAGTGCTGACACTGCAGTGTGGTATTTGGAGTGGGGTGAGGATTGCTGCTTCTGAGTAGATATTAAACTGAACTCCCTTTGTCTTAAGATGCTGTGGCAGGTCCTCTGGAATATTTCAAAGAGAACCAGGGATAGGGCATATTGACTAGGACATGGGTTTTTCTCAGTGAAACAGATTCCCAGTACCAAGATCTGTGTCAACTGTTGTGGAGCTCCAAATCCTGCTCCTTCCTCTGTGGGTGTAGAGGGCCCTGCCTGAAGCAGTAGTGGTGCACTTCAGGGGTGCACTTCAGGGGCCCCCTGAAGTCCGGGGCCGGTACTCAGCTGTACCCGCTTGTCGCCCGGGGCTGTGAGTGAGGCGCGGCTCGGGCAGCCGCTGCAGTGCTCACCAGCCCCCTCCCCCGGCACCCAGCAGCCTCCCCCGCCCCCCTTTGCTTCTCCCGGCCAGCCACGCGGCCACAGCGCATGCGGGGGTTGGGGCCCGCGGGAGGTAGGAGACTGGCGGGGGGGCCGCGGGCGGCGGGAGACTGGCCGGGGGGGCCGTGGGCGGCGGGAGACCGGGGGGGGGGGCCGCGGGTGGCAGGAGACGGGGGGGGGGGGCGCGGGCGGCGGGAGACCGGGGGGGGGGGGGGGGGGGCGTACGATCTGCTGTACGGGGCCCCAAAATTCCTGTCGCCGGCCCTGATTGAGGGTGGAGGAAACAGAATTTTTAGAGACTGCCGCCTGGGGTTATGCACACACCCAGCATCCCGGCAGAACTCAGCTCCATAAGGGTTCTCATGCAACAATATGCAATATTTGTTTGGATGTAACACAGTAACAGCTGATCTCTTGTTGCACAGAATCTCCAACATTGACCCACCATATGCAGGGGTACAGAGGCTACTGTAGTAGCACCAAGATAGCCATGGAGGTATGGGGAACGGGGGAAGATCTCCTCCCTCAGCTCCCACAGAAAACACCAGTAGCCAGCCCAGTTATCCAGGCTGGGCACTGAGAACAGGTATTTCCCCACAGTGTCTGGTGACTGCTGATTTTGCTCTCATAGTCACTGCGCTATGAGTATCTAATGTATTGTAAAACACTTGGGTATCTCAAAAGAATGGCCATACTGAGTCACTAGTCCAGTATTCTCTCTTCTGCCAGTGGCTAGGGCCAGATGTTCAAAGGAAATGAACAGAACAGGGCAATCAAGTGATCCATCCTTTCAAAAGTCTGAAAGGGGCCATAGGAAAATGCTAACTAAGACCGGGTGTGTGTGTGTGTGTGGGAATAGCAATCTAAGATATGCAACTTCAGCTACGAGAATAACATAGCTGAAGTCGATATACCTAGATCCACTTACCGTGGTGTCTTCACTGTGGTGAGTCAACTGTTGCCGCTCCCTGTCGACTCCGCCTGCGCCTCTCACAGCAGTTGAGTCGATAGGAGAGCACGTTGACAAGACTAGATGTGATAAATCAACCCCGATGGATCAATCGCTACCCTAAGAGAGAGATGCCTTGCTATAGGTTTATTATAATGCCTCATTTTTCCGTGTCATCTTTAGAACTATAATGAATTAGATTGCAATTTTCAATGGGAAATAACTATGGTGTCTAAGAAACTAACCACTGTTGTGATCTCAGATCATTGCTGGTTTAGGAAGTAGAGCTGCTGACACCACTTGGAAAGCCATCCTAGGTAGCAATTCTGTCAAAATACATATTTTTTTTCTTTCCTTAGTAATAACACAGAATGAGAGAAAGAGAAGGACCCAGTGACAAGTGCATAGAAACTAGGTCTCCTTGCATGAGAGTTCGTCTCTTCCTGCTGCATATTCCCTACCTAAAATTATAATCACAAAGGAAGGATCTAATCATTTCCACAGCAACCAATTGTGATATCATAAACACTTCATGTGTGTGTGTGGGGGGGGGAAGCTGCAGGAAGAGATGAACTCTGAAGAGCCAGAGTGCATTTTTATGCAAATACCTTTATTAATAAAGAAAAAGGAGCAAAATACAGACACAAAGGAGATGGCAGCAGACTTGTTTCTAAATAGAACGTTTTTCATCCTAGATGTCATTTGCTCTCACAGAAATTATTTTCACTATTGAAAGAACCTGCTCAGCTGGGACTCCACTGCCAACAAAGATATATGAGGACTGTTGACTGGTGGCCCCAGACTGACCTTGGAGGGCATATGGTTTGGGGTCAAATATAATCTATTTTCCAACCATCCCTAGAGATATAATAATATAAGTTATTGAAGCTCTAACAGGAACTAGAAAAATCCAAATATATGTTTTAAAAATAGGCTTTGCTATAGGTTTTTAGTTTTAGGGGCTTAAAGAAGTCCAAAAGAAATTGGCAGTGGCATAAGCTAACATAAGTATTCTGTGTTAACAAAATGTATCTTGTGATAGTTTAGAAATGCACTATGTGCTAAATAGGTAAACTACCAAGAAACGTATGGTTGCACTGTAGGATACCTTTGCAATAAGGTAGCTATGTGGCTAATTGCATTCACATATCAAAACGATTGGCACATTAACACAAATGGGTTGTGCCAGTGGTCGGAAGTTTAACTATGGTTAGCTGGAATAGCACACATAGGCAGGGGCCAAAACCTTAGCATATATGGTCCCAGACATGCATGGATGAAATAAGAAGAAGTTTATAAAAGATTTAGTTATGCAACTTATTATTGGGGTATCAGGGGAAGCCTGGCTCAGTGCCCTCCTATGATCTCCACTTACAACTTTATGGAGACCCTTTGGGTATGTCTTCACTACCCGCCGGATCAATCTTGTGGCGATCGATTTATCGCATCTTGTTAAGACGCAATAAATCGATTGCGAAAGGCGCTCCCATCAACTCTGGAACTCCAGCTTGCCAAGAGGTGCAAGCTGGAGTGGACCAGGGAGCCCGCTGCTGACCGCCACCGCACCGCCGTGAGGACAGCAGGTAAGTTGCCTAAAGATGGGCCAACTTCAGCTATGATATTCACATAGCTGAAGTTGCGTATCTTCGGTCGATCCCTCCAACTTCTGTAGACCAGCCCTTATAAACAAAGATGAAAGGAAAATAATTATGCACAGTGAAAAACGAAGTATAAACAATGCAGGAAACCACTTTAGTGTACATCTTATCTTATGTATATTGATTTTTCCTATGATTTCAGTTATTTGTATTAAGTAAAGCTCATAACATCTGTGTATGCCTCACCAATTTCATCTTCATAATTAACTAAGTAGCCACCAGAAAAAGAACTGGGTATTCAAGACAAGTACCTGTTGCACCTCAATAAAGTTTGTAATTGTAATAATTGATTAGGCTACAGAATCAAGGCCTCTCTTCTAAGTCATATTTCAGAATTAAGGAATTTTTTAGAGTGCTTTTCTGGCCAGATGCTAGTTTTTGGTTTTGTTAACTGGCTTTTCTTCCAGTCCCTCCTGTGATTTTTCCACGATCCTCTGTGAATTACATTTAAAAACAAACAACAAAAACCTTGTCTTTCTTTTGTTGCCAACAGCAGCAGCAAATTGAATTGGCAGCTTGGAGTTGGCATCGGCATGATGCAGATGTGATACACTCATCCCTAGGAGAAAATGTTGAGCTTAGGCTATGGCTCTATTTCTCAGTGGACTAATGCATGAAATAGAATTGATATGATCTGTGGCCAAGAGCCTCTTTGGGAAAAAAAAAGGTGTCACGGTAGCCATCAATAACAACTACTCATCTGTGGGGAGGTACAGAATGACATTTCACCAGATGCAGACTAACAGCCATAGAGATGAGCCTTAAGTATAAGACCACATATATGAACTAAATATTGATGCGCTACAGCAGGGGTGGGCAAACTTTTTGGCCCAAGGGTCACATTGGCATTGCGAAATTGTATGGAGGGCTGGGTAGGGAATGCCGTGCCTCCCCAAACAGCTTGGCCCCTACCCCTTCCCTGACTGTCCCCCTCAGAACATCTGACCCATCCAAAGCCCCCTGCTCCTTGTTCCCTGACCACCCCCTCCTGGAACCCCCGCCCCAACTGTCCCCTGACTGCCTGACCCTATCCACACACTCCCCAGACTGCCCCCCCCGGGACTCCCACGTCTATCCACACCCCCACTTCCTGTCCCCTGACAGCCCCTCCCAGAACGTCCACTCCATCCAACCTCCCCTGCTCCCTGTTCTCTGACTGTCCCAACCCCTAACCACATCCCTGCCCCCTGATAGCCCCTCCGACTTCCACGCCCTATCCAACCCCCCCCCCCGTTTCCCGTCCCCTGAGTGTCCCCAAGATCCCCTGCCCCTTATCTAATTCCCCCACTCCCTGCCCCCTTACCATGCTGCTCAGAGCAGCAGGAGCTTGCAGTCTGGCCGGAGAAAGCCACGCTGAGCACACTGCCCAGGAGTGGTGGGCCAGAGCGGGGAAGGAGGAGTAGCAGGGGAGGTGCCAGGGGCTAGGCTCCCCGGCCAAGAGCTCAGGTGCCGGGGAAGACAGTCCAGCGGGCTGGATGTGGCCTGTGGGCTGTAGTTTGCCCACCCCTGCGCTACCGCAAAGTATGAATTATTCAATGGGAGTTGCTAACAGGCTTTAATAGCTGTGCGTTAGGCCCAGTTTTAAGTGTAGGAATCCCTTCTCACCATACATGCTGTTGTGTGTAGGACCCTGATTCATTGGCTGTTGAAGTTGGAAGGTGTTTAGGGAATGTGGCAGAGAACTGCAGGAAGAGAAAGGATGGTCACATGGTTATAAGACAATTGAATACTGCCCTGGAGAACTGGATTCTATCCTTGCTTCTGCCACAGAGTTCCTGTGAGAGGCTGGGCGAGTCATACGAACCAGCATTTTCCAATGATGTTCCTTATTTTCTAGACACCAAGCTTGAGGAACATGGGGTCTGATTTGCACAAGTGCTGTGCACTCACAGCTGCAACTGAAGTCAATGAAAGCTGTGCTCTGAAAATATAAAATGCTAGTACTCTGAAAAATGTGGCCCTAGATTTCTCAAACTTGACACTCAGAATATATTCGCACTTGAGAATTTTGGCTTTAGTCTCTGTGCCTCAATTCCCACTTTGTAAAATGGGGATAGTACTAGCGTACTCAGCGTAACATACAGGTTTTGAAGTTAGTTCTTTACAAACATTAATGAATTTAAGACATTACACTGACAGGACCATAGAAAAACCCCTGAGGAAATTAATAATTCTGTATTCAGTGCCAGGTTTTGACAGTGCATTAAACAATGCATAGGACCACACAACAAATGATGAGGATAAAAAGAAGCGGTGAATAGTTGTTTACTAAGTGAGTGCCATCTATCCTGTACATTGAAAAAGTCAAGATTCCTATAGAAAAAAATTGTATGGAATCATGTAGTTAAAAGCTATCATAATGTGCAGACATACACATGGAGAGATAAATTACTATAGCACAGGTAGCATTAATTCTGGCATTTCCTAATTTGGGTATTTAATTTTGCAACCCTTAACATAGGGTTTATTTATCTAATATATCTAAAGATGTAGAGAAACAGTGTGTATGTTGTGGTAAACCCAGGGCAGGCTACTGCCAGAGGGGTTTGTGGTGAGAGGTAAATACAGGTTAATTGGGTTCAGCTGAGCAAGGCTGCCACTGGCCAAAGCAGGATCAGCTGAGCCCAATTAAAAAGCTGACAGACCTTTTTAACACCCCCCCCCCAAGCTGGGGTGAGATAGTGGGAGTGAGGCTGCTGGCAGGTTAAGGGTAGCAGGACAGGGAGCCTCTCCAAGTCAGGGGATGGCTTGCTCTGAACAGTGGGTAAGAGACCCAGCCAGAAAGGAGTGTCTAGGAGGAAGGAAAGACTGACCTTGGGCTTTCTAGGTGATTTGCCTGGGCAGCACTTGCCTCACCAGAGCTTAAAGGACTGGAGCCTGGGGAGGCAGAGGTGGTGCTTTGCCACAATGTGTATAGATAGGTTTCTAATTTGTGCAATAATATGCTATATCTATTGCCTGGGAACATCAGTCAAATTTAGCTTTTCTACACTGGTGAAAATCTAGGGTGATTTCTTTGCCATTAGTAGAATTTTATCTGGATTAGATGAGTTTACTAGAGCAAAATTTGATATAAAGTAAAAGCTTTGTAATCCAGCATGTTGGGGGAAGGGGTGCTGGTTAGTCAAAAATTTTGGTTAACTAGTTATATTTACTAATGAATACCAATTTTCAAAGATAAGAAAACAATAAAATGAATAAAGTGTAAAATAGTATACAAGTACTCAGCAATCCAGTAGTAGTAGAGCATGGCAGGGTAGCTGGAGTTTCTTGAAGCACTGTATACAGATAAAGTTCTCTATATAGTAGGTTACCTTCTAACACTACATATCATTATGGGCAGTGCATGGCATACTTGCAGATCACTAAAAATGTGCTTACCACTAAAACTATATTGAACATAATTTAATCTTTGGTGATTCAGGAAGCACTTCAGGATTGTGTAGTGCCTCAGGGTCATCATTATCAACATCAATTATCATTGTAGATATAGAAGGGATAGGAGATTGGTCTGAATCTGTAATGACCCTATGGGACACCCTAGAAGCTGCTTTTTTGAATAAATCCCTGATCAGCTTGCTTACTTGTCTTCTGCCTCTTTTGCATAAAAGTAGAGTGCAGAATGTGCAATTGCGTAACTTCCTGGGCATTATACTAGTCCCGGTTACTAGATTGAAGATTTATATTGGGGAGATATTAGAAAGGCCAGTTAATAGAGCTTTCTGGTTTATAAAAGGCCAGATAACACGGCTTTTACTGTATTACATTGTATAATCTGTGTAAAATTATCACTATATTGTGTCAAGTATGTATATGTGTGCTGGCTTACTATTTCATTTGTAGATTGGGAAGCTTTTGGTCTCCCAAGAGGAGATTTTGCCCCTGGATTCATTACTGCATATGTAGCACCATAAAGAATTCATATTGGACAATGTGTAATAGTAATAATTTGAATGACATTAGGGAATGTAGAGTTCATGAGCTTTTCCATAAAAAGCACAAATTATATATGAATATATTTTGTAAAAATTAGCTGTTTCTTTTTGACACAGAGGAGCCAATTAACTAAATTGAAATTAGGATGTACAGTAATTTGTAACAGCATTTGAGTTTTTTTTACTGAAATATACTAAAAGAATGTGAATGATTACAGGATGGGAGATCATGTAGAAAAAGAATGGATAAAGTTTGGGGTTGAATGAAAAAGATGAAGAACTAATTATTTATGTTACAGCAGTGTCTAGAGAGTCTCCAACCAGGACTGGAGTCCCATTGTGCTAGGCCAGTAGTTCTCAACTTTTTCTTTACTGTGGTGCCCTTTTCACTATGGAGACTGAGTTCCATCTAGCTAGGATCTACCCATATTCTAATCTTGTTAATGTGGGAGGAGCAGAGTGGCAACAACTCCTGACTCCTTTTTGCGTCCACCCGACAAGCCACAATCCCCACAGTGAACTCCTGTGTTAGGCACTGTACAATGTAGATAGACAAGACAGAGAAAGGGCAGGGAACTGAAGGACTAAGTGATTTGCCCTCTGTTACACAGAAAGTCTGTGACAGTTACAAGGAGAGGCTGAGAGAACTGGGATTGTTTAGTCTACAGAAGAGAAGACTGAGGGGAGATCTGATAGCTGCTTTCAGCTACCTGAAAGGAGGTTCTAAAGAGGATGGATCTAGCTTGTTCTCATTGGTAGCAGATGACCGAACTAGGAGTAATGGTCTCAAGTTGCAGTTGGGAAGGTTTAGGTTGGATATTAGGAAAAACTTTTTCACTAGGAGGGTGGTCAAGCACTGGAATGGGTTACCTAGGGAGGTGGTAAAATCACCTTCCTTATAGGTTTTTAAGGTCAGGCTTGATAAAGCCCTGGCTGGAATGATTTAGTTGGGGATTGGTCCTGCTTTAAGCAGGGGGTTGGACTAGATGATCTCCAGAGGTCCCTTCCAACCCTAATATTCGATGATTCTAACTGAATCCACATCTTCTGAGTCTCTGTCCAATGGCTTGACCACAGAACCATCCTTCCCCTCTCTATTCTAGATTTCCTCTTATAGAAGCTGTGCTAGATTTTGTATTGCTTGTGCACCCAAAACCTCATGGGCGGTGGGTCAACCATGGGCTTGGAGAGGCTAGACCCCAGCCCGACCCACCCCATCTACCTAAGGCCCTGCCCCTTCCAACCTCCTAAACCCGTCCCTCCCCTCAGCTGCCATCCTCCCCCCGCCCACAGTCCTAAGTCACCTGGGCCCCTTCCCAGCCAGGGAGTGCTGGGTGGTGTGCAGCTCCTCTACCCCAGAGCACCAAGCGGGTGTCGTGCAGGCCTCCCCCCAGTCCTGAAGTGCAGGGTGGTGCAGCCCAGCCACTCAAGTGCCAGCTGCCTTAGCCCCAGTCCCAGCAGGCTTTCCTTCTGGGAAGAGAAGCAGCCTGCCTGGGTTGGGCCGACTAGCAGCAGGAGGGGCCTCAGGGCCACACTGGGCTGTTTGCAGAGACACTGCTTTCCCCAGCCTTTTATATGTGCTGCCCAGGCTAGTAGCACAAAGAATTGCCAAAGAGAGAGGGGGAAATACTGAGGCTCAGCTCTCTCCATTGTATATATTGAGGTAGTAAGTAGCACAGATCCCTGTGAACAGGAACATGTATTGAGCTGTTTGATCCCCTCCCCCACTAGATGGCACTGAACTCTCTTTCTTAAAAAAGAGAGAAGGAAGATGAGAAAAAAAAAATATGGTGGAGGTCATTTTGATTTTAAAATATGAAGAAAAGCAAATGGCAATTGATTTTCCAAGTAACCCTGCCCTTCCCCCACCCTGACCCCAAAATGTCCAAGTGTACCCCAGTAGAGCCTCTCTCTGTAACTGATGTTTTCTTGAAAGGCATTAGGCTGTTGTGACTAAAGGATGCTAAGGAGAACTGAAACAGTCCTGTAAGGAGAGGGAGAATGGACTGTCATTATCGGTAAAATAACACCTGTGGTGAGGTCTAACCAGTAATACAGGCAGCTTGTCACAAGGAATTTGTTCTGAATGGAATCTTTGGGCTGTTCCTTCAAATGCAGTTTTTAGTGTACCCGCCTTATCTTTCTTTCATAGATATTGTAATCGACACAAACAAATCCCTCAACTTTCATTTTAATAATCTCCTTAAATTAATCTTTATATCCAAACTGATTTCAAATCATTGTATTAATCGCCTTCCCTGAGACACACCTAATTCACGATAGAGAAACATATGTATATAGCACCCAAAAGACTCTGTGTACTCTTCTTTAAGATTGTTCTCCCAGTTTATCTTCATCAGAGGATCCACAATGATTGGTTTTCCCCTGGTCATGTGGGGGCAGGATGGGAGGGAGAGAATGTTTAATCATCTGTTTATGCTGAGATGGGGCTGCCTATAATAATCTTGAGAGGAGTCAAAGAAAATGTTTGTAAGGTCTGGATTGAGCAGTACTCTACCCCTTTTGAGAAAAACGAGACTATCGGGAAAAATCTTAATTCTAAGAGTTAAATTGAAGTTAATCTGAAATCCTACACTTTTTGAATATTTATATATTGAAAGTGACTTGAGGGAGGATATAGATTGCTGTCTGACATTGCTACAAATACAAGCGAAAAATTGCACATATAGTGCCACAGGTTTGCCTTTGAAAGGAAAAAAATTAAGGTGGATCTAGGTGGATTCTGCTAATTTTTGGCCTCATGTCCCCTAACTGTAGGTGATCAAAATAGAGAACAAATCTAGCGTAAGTCCAAAATATACAAAAAAAAAAAAAAAAAAAAAAAAAATCCAGCCCCGGGTGCATCCATGAGCAAGAGCATCACAAAAAACAAAGTCTGGCACATAGATTCTGATGGGCCCTGCCAAAGTTGGCCCCTTGCCTCAAATTCTAATGTCTAAATAGAAAACATGTAGACATTCCTATCATAGATTATTCCTGTGGTCCCTGATGCATTTTAGCTTCATATCATTGGGGGAAAAAAACACAGATCCAGTAACTGGTGTCTCCAGCACCCCAAGTTATTTCCACTTGTATTGTATGGCTATAGCCAGCCACCCTTGAATTATACTACAAAGCAATACCAGCAAATTCCCAGTCCCAGACTTACCCCCAGAAATGTATGTCTTGTACTGCCCAGCTCTCTCCTGGAAAATACAAGTTCATATAAAGTCTGTCATGTTACTAATAGAAAATAATAGGCACAAATCCTGTTATCCCAAATGGAGCTTCCCAAATGCTTGAATCCAAACACAATGGTTAAGGTAAAACAATAACAAAATTATTAGCTACAGAAAGATAAATGTGAAGTGATTACAAGTAATGAGGTAGAAGAATCAGAATTGGTTTAAAAAAAGTAAATTGCAACTAATTCCTAACTTAAGCTAGGTAGATTCAAAGAAAAAGTCTCTCTCATCATAAGTCTTAGCAATCTTATTGGCTGAATTTTTTTTGTCAGGATCCTTCTCCTAGTCCAGTGCTATTTCCTTTGTTCTTCAAGTGTCAATGCTGTGAGTAGAGAGAAAGGGAGAGAGAATTTGGGGCAGCTGTTCTCTCTTCTTATAGTTCTTTCTCATCTTTGAGAATAATCTCCAGCTGAAGTTCAGGAGACAAAGTCTCTGTAGATGGGAATCCCCAGCTGTTTCTTTGCCAACATGTAGATTCTTGCCAACATCCACTTTCCTGACAAAGAATGGCCACTTGATCAGGTGATGGTCCATTTGATTTTGTTGACACCTGGCTGAGGCATTGCATAACCTTTTGTGTCTGAGGAACTGGTTTGTGACTGCTCCCCAGATTTGGAACGTTTTACTAATATTGTACAATGGAATCTTATAACTTTACATGCAATGTTGCCATACATATTTTACCAGGACAATAATGGTCATCCAGTCATGAGTTTTCAAATGATACCTCACAAGGCATACTTCGTACAAAATGTATCATAATCTTGTAAAAGGAGTGAACATAGGAGCACAGACTGTTACACCTTGATATATCCTGGAACATGATCACTTGAAAGATCCAAATATGAATGTGGATCCTGCATCGTCTAGCCCATTTTTCACCTAGATACTCCAAGTTGTACCTTCTAGATAAATAGTGCAGGGAGCCATATTTCTACATCTGATAATTCTTTATCCAATGTAGTTTCACTGAAACCACAACAAATTTAACCTGACATATGGATCTTTCTAGACACCAGCCAACAACCAGTCATACCATAATATTGAAATTTGGCAATGGAACTGGTCTAGCAGATGTGGATGGTCACATTATGGATAAGTTTAGAAGACCATCTTTCCATTGTAATTTTGCAAACACCTCGTGATTTAAACTATATTTTATTTTAAGCATCAATTAATGTAAGATTTGTATCTAAATCCACTACGCTGCTTTGAAAGTCTCAGTGGACTGGAATCTGGATTTTCTGGTTAAAAAGGAGATGCTACACGTGTTGTCTCTTTTGCTGGTATAATTTGTTTTAGCGGCTTGAGGCCAAATTTGGTAGGATCGAGCTGGATTCAAATGCTCGATTGACATGTTTGTGATGCAGCTGCATCACTTTGCAACAGGATCTGATTTTTTCTTTGGTGCACTAGGAGCTGCTACATTGTTTTTTTCCTATTTAGACAGTAGAATTTGAGGAGTTGGAGTTAAAAATTGGCAGGATGCAGGTGCCAGGACTATGTTTTCCAGTGCTGCTGGAGCCATGATGCAGCAGAATCTCGATTATTCCAGTAAAGCGGGAAAGGCTGCACTTCCTGTCTCTTTTGATTGTACAATTTGGCTATTGGGCCAAGGGTTGCAAGGATCTTTCTGGATCCAAGATTTTGCAGTACTTCAGCTCTGGGGTGCATCATGATCTGGATTTTTTGAGGCAGGTGTGCCTGTACTTGTGTTCTACTGGGGGGCATAAATTTGAATGGATCTGTGCAAAGGTGCTGGGACAAGGGGTGCTGGGGCTGCTGCACCCCCTGGCTTGAAGTGATTTCCATCATACACAGGATTTACAGTTTGGTTCAATGGCTCTCAGCACCCCCACTATACAAATTGTTCCAAAGCCCATGGATGGGTGAGCTGTGTTTGGGATTTTGTGGTTCACTTGCTCCAGGATGGTCCAGAGTTTTGATTTAGTAGGAACCACTGTCTTTGGTTATTTCAATGTTATAACTGGAACTGGGGCCAAAATTTGTCTGGAGCCAATAGAATCCAGGTGCTGGCTCCGGGTTTTTGGTGAGCTCATGCCCTGGGATATGTTGGGGGGAGGGGGATTGATTTTGTTGGTTCAGTAAGAAACGGCTACACTTGTGAGGGCTTGTGATTAAAAATCAGCAGGCTCCAGCAGAGTACAGGTCGATCCAGGTTTTACCTCCCCTCCCTTTAGCAGAGCAACAAGACGTAGACGCTTCCTGTCTATGAAGTGGTGCAGTTTATCTTTAAGGAGGCTAGAGAAATAAGAAATGAGTCTCACGTTGCATGGGTGACATCACTGGCTTTTGGCTCCGTGCTCTGTATTCTCTGTCTGTAGGCTTTAGCCGAGGCTGCAGGGCTCGGTGTTTGAACAAGGAATGATTCCCCGGTGCACAGAAGATTTGGATTCGCTCTGCTTTGGCTTGAAAACGGTGCAATGAGATTTCTAAAGCTCGCCGACTCCCGCTCGCCTTCGGCTGCTCCCGATCTCGGCGAGAGGGGTGAGTTCTCCCCGGTAGGAAAGAAGGGGATGGAAATTTGAGCCACAAAAAAAAAAATGTCTGAATATATAACTGCTGATGCTGGGGCTAGGAATCGCGTGAAGCTGCGGAGCTAGAGATCTCAGCTGTGTGGAGATCCGGCCATATGTCCGAGAAATGGTGCAGACAGAAAGCTGTTGACAACTGTTAGTGGCTGTTTCCCCCCACCCCCACAGGTTGGTTGTTTTTTTCCCCCCTACCATCCTTTTAATCAGCCCTAGCCCTGCCTGCCTTCATTTTGCAGCTGGGAAACATGCCTGTGTATTAGGGAAAGCCCCGGTGGACAAGGACGGCGTGCAACCTCCGGAGGGGACCGCGGCGGGGGGAGAGGCTGGGGGCTAGGGCGGCTTGCACTGCTGCCTGGAGGAAGCGGGCACGGTCCATGGTGCTGAATCCTGCGTCTCTTCCATCCCCCGCCCTCCAGCCGCCGCACGCTGAGTCCTGGGCACCGGCAGGGCTGCCGGGGGAAGAGACGGATCCATTGCGTCGCCTTGGTGACAGCAGAGCCAAGCTCGTGAACGGCGAGGCTGGGCCAGCGGCGGAGGCGGGTTGGAAACAAAGATGCCCCTGGCTGCGCCCCTCCGTGGAGCCTGCTAAGGGGGAGACGCCCGCGGGCGCGGCTCGCTAATTAGGGGCGGAGGGATTGCAATTCAACCCCCCCCCCTTCCCGACCCCAGTCCCCCAGCCAGCCCGCCGGGGCGCTTGTGGGGCGACTGACAAAGGAAAGGCAAGTCACTGAGCCGTGCCACCAGGGCAGCTCCGGCTGCTGCTTCACAGCCGAAGATTTCCAGCCCTTGAACTTTTCTCCCCCGCCCCGCGCTCTCTGGGATGTCGCAGGTCACCCGCTGATACTGAAGGGAGCCGCCTGGCTTCGTCCAGATCGAGGGAGCTTGGTGGGCTGATCTTCCGGCCAGAGCCTGGAGGACGCTGCCGGGGAAGATTCCTCGCCCTGACCCCCCAGCTGCGGGCGGCCCACACCTCTGCCCAGGCTCCGCTTGCCTCGCCGGGGCTGCGCTTGGCACGATGCTCGGCGCTGCAGGAGGGGAGCGGTAAGAGCCGCCCAGGATCGCCTCCAGGCCAGAACTGCTTAGCGCTCTTCCCGGCTCCCGCGGCTAGGCGGGGAACCCGCCCGAGCTGTTGACATTGAAGGCAGAGGCGCTGCTGCGGGAGGTTTCCGCTGGGTCTCGCGTGGGAGGGCTTTGCCCGCGGTGAAGATGTCCATGGTGTCGCTGTGAAGCGGAGGAATGGCTGCGGGAAGGTTATTGCTCTATGCTGGCCTCTCTCTAGCTTTGTGTGCCCTGGGCATGCTGGCTGTGGCCATCTGCTCCGACCACTGGTACGAAACGGACGCTAGGAAGCACAGAGAGCGGTGCAAAAGCTTCACCACCAGGAGAAACGACCCTGGCTTCATTTACAACTCCAACAACAACCTGCCTCTGAGGGCCAGCAGGTCGCGGCTGGACCGCTGGGAAGGGAAACTGCTCTTGGCGAGGAACAGGCGGCAGCTCTTTGCCATGAGCGCCGCCGATGAGTGCAACAGACAGTACAACTCCACCACCATGGGACTCTGGAGGAAATGCCACAGGCTGGGCTTTGACCAGGAGCTGGAGGAGCTGATTGCCAAAGGTAAGGGCCGCTTTGCAAAAGGAGTGAGCTGGGCTGAGGTACAGAGCCTGCCAGGAGCGCGGGGATCGTTTGTAGAGGGGGGGTGCCCAGTGCCACTGAACCAAACTGTAAACCCTGTGTGTAATGGACACCACTTCCAGCCAGGACCCCTCCTTCCAGAACCTATGCTGGCAGCACACCCCCACCCCCATCTCCCATAGCAGAGCTAACATCCCCCCTTGCAGGGAGGTTCTGGAGTTTACAGTTCTGATGTGTGTAATCTCCCAAATCATTGCCTCACTCTTTGGTACAAGGTGTCCAGTTCTCCCTCACTGAGACTTGAAGGGGAGGGAGTCTAGAATGGCATGATGACATATTTGCAGGGAGGGCAATCGGTCTGTCAGGATTTTATACGGCTGCCCTCGGAGTACCTGCCTGGAGAAGTAAACAATATTAATAATTTGGAGGTTAGAAAAGTCTTCATTTGACCCTGTTGGCCCAGCTCAGTTTGTTTGTTTGTTTTGTTACCCTGGGCTGTACATGTGTGTATTTTACAATTCCTGATTGCCACATCAAATTTCAACATCAGCTCCCAATTACAGGATTTGCCTTAAACACACAGGCTTCCTCTAACATTGAAAAGGAGGATAAACAAAGGGAAATGCCAGAGAGCAAGAGAGAGAATACAGCCTGCTTGATGCTTATTCCAACACAGATTTTGAAATATGTTCAATGTGCCAAAACTGATTAATCATGAAGGGTCTGAGGAGGAATGATTTTCTCCCAAGAAGGAGACACAGATGTTTGCCAGTAGCATCACTGTGCTGTTCTTGTTTTATTTTTCCTGAGAAATTGGTGAGGATGATGGTCCATTTGCCTTGAACAGTTCTTTGATCCTGAGCGCAGCACAAACAGCTGTGTACAAACGCCAACTAAGTTAAACATTCCTTCAAAAGAGATGGATGTTTTTGCAAGATGTAGGGTTCCAGTGGAGGATTCCAGTATCCTTGCTGCCCCCATCATGCTATTCCCTACAATACAACATCCTTTCTCTCCATAGTCCTTAAGATGAATTCAGGGGATTACCGATCAGTATATTTTCTCCCAAGTAATGGATTGCTTCTTATTCTATATAATCTTTAAATACACTTGTGTTTTAAAATACATTAGCTATCCAAAATTCCCATGATTCTCTTTGCCTGTTCCATTCCCCTTTACAAATACTACATGCAGAAATACCAAAGGAGCTAATCACATTTATGAATACAGAGTTTAGTTCTATTTTAAAAGTGAACTGCAAAAGGTTAATGTAGACGAGCCCTTCACCGCTCATTGCACAAATGAGCTGGAGACCATGCTGTTGCCAACACCAGTGCCCTTTTATTTCCTTGTGCAAGTCCCCACCACCACCTATATTCATTTACGTACACCGGCAGTCTTCAATGTTTTCCCACCGCGGCCCCTTTTTAAAATCTGCCACCGGGGTATGTCCGCCAAAATGCCACCGAATAGAAAGCTTCTGCTTTCTGCGGCTGCATTTTGGCGGGACAAAAATAGACCGCGACTTTGGCAGTCTCCCGTGTGGGATCAGCGGTGGCGCTGGGGTCTTGCACACCCCCAGGGATGGTCACATGCACCCCACTTTGAAGACCACTGATGTACACTATAGTACACTTACTTAGCTGCTTGGGGGACAGCTAGCTCTTGCAACTAGCCAGGAACAGCAACTTGCTCCTCCTTTTCCTATTCCCCCTGTGCACTTCCTTCCTGCCACCTTTATCCTTCTTGCCTGGAAGGCTCACAGGTGCTTTGCCTTAAGCCCTTCTTTCTAAGGGCCACACCCTGCCGGCTCCAATTAACTCCCCTGGCTGGGAGCTGGGCTAGCAGGAGCTTAGCTAACGGGCTGGCTCAAAACTTCTTACACACCTCCCTCCTTAAGAACGGCAACACCTTTGCCCCTTTTGCCCCACAGTCCTTCTGCCATTCCCCCGAGAGAAGCTTTTGCGGGGACAACTCCCCGCTCCCGGCCAGGCATTCCCCAGCCAACACTATGGATGGTTTCTCCATCCCTCTCACAAAAGGAGCAGTGCTCAGGGACTAGTGGACCCCCTAACTCTGCCTCCGCCCACAGGTCGTCACACCAGTCGCATTGCAGCAGGCACTCTGCCCCCAGCTCCTCTTGTGTCTCTGCTTGGTGCTCAGGATTGGTCTCACCTTTGGGTGGGACCTCCCGCACCTCAGTTTTCCCTGTATCTCCCTGTGGATCTGGGGCCTCTTGTCCCTTGGGCCGGCATTCATCCCACTGCTGGCTGGGACCTTCTGTGCCTCAGTTTCCCCCATACCTCCCTGAGGGTCTGGGGCCTCTTCCTCTGGGAGGGGATTATGGGTCCCCCTGCACGCATCCCTTGTCCTGGGGGGCTCAGGCTGACCAGTTCCCCCATGTACGTTTCCCGCAGGTCCACCCACTCTGGGGCTTTGCTGTCTAGGAGTTTTAAGACCTCTGGGACTAGGCCCCTCCTCCCACCTTGGGGGGTCTCAGCATAAGGGTATCCACCCCCCCTCGGGATACCCTATGGCTTCAAGCCAAGTACTGGGCCCCAGTCCCGGCCTAATACTACTGGATACAGTAGCCTCTTTAGCACCCCCACCCACTTCCACCAGAAACACCCTTTAGCTTCCAGGGGTACCTGGGCTACCGGACAGGACTTCTTGTCCCCATGGATTCACCCAAGGGCCATCCTAGCCCCTGCAAGTAGCCAATGTGGCTTCACTAGCGCCTTCCATACCAGGGTGCAGCTCGAGGCGATGTTGACCACGCCCATCTGGGGTTTTCTCCCCATCTTTATGGGCACGGAGGACAGCCCCCACCACGGCTTTTGCCCCTTCACCTGAGTCCACCCGCAAAAGTCCACCCACCCGCATTCCATATCTAGGCAGTCCCATTTTACATGCCCTGTCTTCCCACATTGCCAGCACGCTAGCCGGGCAGGCCTTTCATGTGCTTCTCTGGGCTCCCCCTTCTTTTCTTTCCCTTTTGCCAAAAAGGAGTCCGTGGGTCTCCATCCCAGCTCTCTGTCCTTCCGCGGTCAGTCCTCCACCCGGGCTCCCTCGGCTTCTATATATTCTTCGGTCACCCCGATGGCCTCTTTGACGGTGTCCGGCTGGTGCCTTCGCACCCATGTGCGCACTGTCTCCAGGAGACTTTGTAAAAATTGTTCCAAGATTAAGGAGTCCATTATCTCCTTCAGGGGACGCACCTCCAGTCTCAGCCAGCACGTGGCCTAGTTCCTCAGTCTTTGGGTAAATGCCTGGGGCCGCACCACTGATGTCTAGTGGGCCACCTGGAACTTTTGCCGGTATCATTCTGCCGACAGGCTGACCTGGTCCAAAATGGCAGCCCTTACGGCCTCATAATTCTGGGCTTGGTCCTCCCTCAGCGCCATATAGGCAGCTTGAGCCTCACCAGTCAAATAAGGGGCGAGTTGGAGGGCCCAGGTTGCCCTCTCCCATCCGGCACTAGTGGCTACCCTCTCAAAAGTTCCTAAAAAGGCATCCAGGTCATCTGCCAGGCTCATCTTACAGAGTCCCTAACCCAGTGGCCCTCCCCTGGCCCAGGACTCACCAGCCGTTGCAGGAGTTGCCCTAGTGTGCTGGTCTGCTCCCGGATGAAATCCTGCAGGCTCTTCTGCTGGTCCGCCTGCCAGGTCAAGAAGGCCTGTCTCTCTGTCTGGTGGGTCTGTTGCAAATTCTGCAGGGCCTGCTGGGTCCACTTAAGCTGCTCCATGAGCCATTGCAGGGGTCTCCTCCATCTCTGGGCCACCAACCACGTTTGCTGGGTTCAGCTCCTGGACAAGCTCCCATGTGTAGATGAGCCCTTCACTGCTCGTTGCACAAATGAGCCGGAGACCACACCATTGCCAACACCAGTGCCCTTTTATTTCCTTGTGCAAGTCCCCACTACCACCTACATACAGTTATGTACACTATAGTACACTCACTTAGCTGCTTGGGGGACCACTAGTCAGGAACAACAGCAACTTGCTCCTCCTTTTCCTGTTCCCCCTGTGCACTTCCTTCCTGCCAGCTTTATCCTTCTGGCCTGGAAGGCTCACAGGTGCTTTGCCTTAAATCCTTCTTTCTAAGAGCCACACCCTGCCATTCCAGTTAACTCCCTTGTCTGGGAGCCGAGCTAGCAGGAGCTTAGCTAACAGGGGCTGGCTCAAAACTTCTTGGCCAGCACCCAGTTACAGTTAATAACCTAGGAACACAAAGTACAAATGCGTAATGAAATATGGAGCCTTTCACCTCTAGATTGCTAGTTCAAATCTAGCCCAGGCTGTTAGTGAGCAAGTCATTACTATGTGGTGGCTGTTCAGTCGTTTATGTGAAATAGATTGGAGGCTTCAGTCCATTTTGCAATGGACAAGTGACCACATCCAAAACCTCTCATCACATTTGGCACCCTGATTGGCAGTCACAGCTGCGAAGCCAAGGATTCCTTTTATCTCTCCAGGTTAGGGTTGAGGCATAATGGTGTGGCAGTGCAGTGGTTGCTTGCACGACAGTGTGCGCTCTTCCTGGTATAAGGGCTGATGCTCTCCACCTATTGGGTATCCCGGGAGGCTGATGCTCTCCAGGGCTGATGCTCCAACAAATTTCACAAATGCGAAGTCTATTTAAAATGTAGTTTAAAAGATTACAAATGCATTTTATTTTAAAACAAAATATATTAAAATCAATCCTTCTTTCTCGTGCCTGCTACGTCCTGAGTTCAGGAGTCTGTGTTTCCCCTACTAGAGCTGTTGAAATCACTTAACATCTCTGTGTAAGGATCACTGTTTTAGGTGTTAGTGATGTCAGAACACACAACCATAAACTGAGGCAGAGAAATATTTGCAGAAAGTTGATTTTTGGAAGATCTAGCTTTAATTTTTCGTGTGTGGTCACTTTAGCCTAAACATATTACAGCAGATATTCAAATGGAGGCAGGTGCCCAATTTATGGACTCAAGTACCCAATGCATGCCTGTAGATTGGATATATGATTATGTCAGGGCCAGACAAGCAATTATCAGTATTTGTGCACAGATATCAGATTTGTGTTTTCATTTTGGGTAGGTTGCACAATTCTATGCATGCTGTTGGTTGCCATTTGGTTTGAAAATCGTATACGTTGTACGATTTGTGAGCTTAAACAATATTTTGTCTTTATCTTTTAAAGCTTTGCAGTACAACTTTAGCTTTTTCTGTGGGGGTGAAGAGGGAGAGGTAAAAGGAGTGAGGTTCTTTTAAGGCAAGTGTCAATATTACAGTGAAATGGGGGATTATTTTGGTTGAGGATACATCTGTATAACCACTCTGAGTCATTATGCAGCATAATACTTGCTCATTAACTTTAAAAATAGGGGCTGCATTGCCTTAGAATTTTAAAAATTAAAACACAGAAGAGTAAAGGTTACAACAAGTTAGCAATGTGAAGCTTTACCTTACTCAAATATAAATTTTCAACCATTGTTTCTTTTTTTAAAAAAATATATGGAAATAGGTATACATCTCCATAGAACTGGAAGGACCTTTGAAAGGTCATAGAGTCCAGTCCCCTGCCTATATTAGCAGGACCAAGTACTGTCCACTGACACATTTTTTTTGCCCCAAATCCCTACATGGGCCCCCTCAAGGATTGAACTCACAACCCTGGGTTTAAGCAGGCCAATGCTCAAACCATTGAGCTATCCTCCGTTCCCCCTAGCTGTATATGAAATCTATATGATACAAAACTATCAGAGAACTAAAGGACTTTATTTATTACCATACAGTAATTTTTTAAAAATCCATTAAAAATCTTTGCATCCAGCTATCACTGCAAAAGATATTCAGTATATATGTGTATGGGCAACCAAATAGTGTTCCAGTTCCATGTCCTGAGGGCAGATATTTCTGCATTTCTCTAGGTTCTGTAGTAATATTGTGAATGTGGCATAAGTATATTTTCCACTGCTGTAGAGAACGGTGTCAGGTCCAAAACGAGGCACTCTGGCATATTCATGATCCTTGGATGATTAAGCTCCCATTACAGAGGCTCCTCCAGTGTATAGGAGCTGGGCTCAGCATGTCATGTGCGAACATGAAGGATTCTGAATGACCTTACCATGCCTGCAGTAGTCAAATACCACAAGTGGGCTGCATATGCACTACTGGTGAAATCCCCCCTTGGACAGAGGGACAGCACCACTTAAAACCATTTGGAGCATTTAAGTGGTGCATCCACCTTGTGCTGCCCCTCTGCACAAATGTCATTTTCAGCCAGTGTGCCTGTTTATGAACTATATAAAGCAATGCAGGTTGTGGCTCAGAATATTGCATGCAGTACTGTACATAGCCAAATATAAATGCTGTTAAGAGTTCTTTTCAAAGATCAATAGGATCTTAATAATCTACTTATCTTGGGCCAAGTCCTGCATCTTTCCCTAGGCAAAAATTCCAATGGTAGTGTTTCCTAAGAAAGGACTGCTGGATATGGGCCATATTAATGGCTTGCTCACTATTTTTGAAAATATCCTGCAAGTGTTCCAGCTGTGAAATTATCTTTGACATTGATCAGAGCTGTAAGTGCAGATCAGATGCATGATTGTGCCCCATGAAAGACTTTGGAATATTCAGACATCCATGTCTTTAAAAACAATCCTATTTCTGGAATTCTAGACCAATTCTCTAATTATTTTCTTTCTTTATTATTTTTCATTTTTTGAAATATATCAACATTTTATGTGTGGCTTTGGTGCACCTGAAAATGTGCTACTTGAAATTTCTTTTAGTACACAGTAATAATGTATATAAACAGCTCCTCATATTTATATTTTTCCTATTTATTTTTATATCTTCCCATAGAATCCAGCTGGAAGATTTCTAAACAATACAATTGGATTAGCGTGCAATGAATTAAAACATGTTCCACAATTAAGCTCAAACACAAAGGAGCTGACAAATGTGGCAGAACAAAAGTATAAGAACATTTTATGACGGCAACAAAATGGGGCAATTAATTTATACTCTTTATATAAATAAAAAGAACAATGAAAACAACAGAAAATATAGCCAATAAAAAGAGTATTGCATTCAAGCATACAAACCTGGGATCCAAACTGCTAACTTTTACTCACGTGAGTTGCCTTTATTCACATGATTAGTCCCATTGGATTCGATAGGACCACTCTTGGGAGTAAGGCCCACTTAGGGAGTAAGCGTTTGGGCGTCTGATTCTGTTCTGTCTTGTGATGTAATCTTTCCCATTGACTTTAGCGGGGCCAGGATTTTACTACTGATCTTGAAAGGCTCCTCAGTGTCTAAGTAGCAGAAAATTAACTTCATTTTAATTCAGCTGAACAATCTAGGTTTCTTCCAGGAAGAATGAATTTTACACCATTGTTGCTGCATTCACTGTGGACGTAGGAGTCACTATAGCATCTTGGAGCAGTGGTTCATCCTTCAGTAATGATTCTCTAGTGGAAAGCAAAAAACGAGCTAGCAAGCAAAGACCTCTAATACCCAGAACTGTCAGTTCAGTATAGTACATGGTTGAGAGAGGGAGGAGTTTATTTTCTGCCTTTTCAGTGATCAGTTTATATTCTATTATGTTTGACTCATAATAACCCAAAAGGAAAACAGAGCCTCTTGAGTCTGTATCAGATGGCAACTTTGGAAGCTGACTCTGTACGGAGCAGTAAAGGAAACAAGAATGGGGAGAAAAAAGATTAAATCATTTCATAATAAAGCTACAGTACCCCATATGAAGAAGTTACACAATAACCTGAGACTATTCCACTTAGACAATTACTACTCAGAGGACCTTTCATCATGTGTTTGGAAGACTGCCAATTAAAACGGTCTGGTCTCCGCTTGCTGCCACTGGAATCCAGTTATAGAAAAATATGTTAATAAGCTTAATTTTTTGCCCCCAAAGATACACAGCAGTCATATTAAGTCCTTTTTTTCAAACACTTTATTGTGCATATTTTTATCCTATGCCAACATAGAAACAAAAAAGAAAATCTAATTCCCATGCAGGCTAACTCCACAGCAAATAATGTTGCAAGGATTCTGGGATGAAAGTATTCTGTGCTTAGATTTGTCAGATGCATGGCACAACTGAATGAGAAAGGCATAACAAGACCATTCCAGCGATCACTAGGGATTATTTATAGGCAGTTGGAAAAGTCTGAGGAGCAGCTACTGCAGGTATGTACAGGAGTAGGAAGATTTACGTCCATTAAAAAATGTCAGTATCCTGCAGTTATTTGAAATTGACTGTGTTTTCTAAATCAGTGTTTTGCCGGGTGAATAAGGACATTAGTTTTTCATGGATTCTCCATAAATTTAAAGCAATCTCCTGATATTTTATTTAAAAACAACCAAAACAATTATCCTATTACTCCATCTTTAAGAAGCGGACCTCACTGAGGGCTTGATCCTGCTACTGTTGAAGTCAGTGGCGAAAGTTCCATTGATTTCAGGACTACAATCACCTTCAAGTCTCCTACAAGGTTAAAGTTGCCCTTGTGCACATGTCCAGCACAAGGACCATGCACTACTTACATACTACTTAAGGCTACGCCTACACTGCACACCGCTGGCGGAGGCATACCATCTATGTGTAGCTACACACTGTGGTGAAAGGCAGGCTGGGTCCATGCAGCGGTCTGTAGCTATCATACAGCAGTGACAGGCTCTGGCAGGGTGAGGCAGTGGGGAAAGGCTCCAGCGGTGGAGAGCTGCTGGAGCCTTTCCAACTGCTTTCCTCTGCCAAAGCCTTTTTCTATTGCCGGGGTCTTTCCCTGTGGTGGGGAAAGTCTCCAGAAGCAGGGAGCTGCTGGTCCTTTCCCCTGCTGCTGGAGCCTTTTCCTGTGGCGGGGAAAGTCTCTGGCAGCGGGGAGACAGTGGGACACTGTACTGCTAAAAACAGCAGTGTAGATGGGTGGCATTGCTTGGGCATGTAGAGAGCCATGTAGCCCAGCTGTAACTTTATTCAAAGCAATGCCTCACCATAAGTAATGCCCAGGCCTTGTGTTGTGTCTCTGCAGGGGTGTGAATTTCACCCTAAAGCACCACAATTCCCATTGCAGTCATCAGCATAGAGATGGTAGCTGAATTTATGCTTGCAGGTGAGACTGCCCATAGATAAGGTGTGGAGGGAGAAGAAAAAGGAACAAAGGACCACCCTGCAGAACTTCCATAGAAAGTTGGAGGGGAAGGGGGAAGAGGAGGACCTTCTGAAGGACAGGCTGAAGGAATGATTAGAGAGGTAGGAGGAGAACTGGAGAGGACAGCCCTGGAAGCCAAGGGAAGATAAGATTTCAAAAAGAAGAGCACTGTCAGGTCAAGGAGGAGGAGGATGGAGTAGTGGATCTGGCTTTGACTTGGAAGAAGTCATCAGAGACGTTGGTGAGAGTGGGTTCAGTGGAGTGCAAAGGGCAGAAGCCAAACTAAAGAGAGTCTAGGAGGAATTGGAGGAGAGGAACTCCAGATAGCAATCATAAACAGTGTGCCTCTGCTGATCCCAGTGTCTCAGTTAGGCCACTTAGGACTTGATAGGCCAGAACCAACATCTTAAACTCCACCCAGAAACTGCCAGCCAACCAGCGTAGAATCTGAAATGCTGCCATTGTGGGCTCATGATGAGACTCATTGCTTAACAAGTGGGCTGCTGTGTTAGGAGTGGGGCTGTAGGGATCTGATCTATTGGTTCGATCAGTGGTGGTCATGGCCAGTGGTCATGGCAGTGGCACTCAGAGGCCAGGAACCAGGAGTCTGAGCCACAGTCAAGAGTCAAGCCAAGGTTCACAGCCAGAATTGGTAGTCAATAGTCAGGAGTGAGGCATAGGGGCAGAAACCAGAGACGAGGCAAGGGGCAGTGTTAGGACCGGAAGATATTGTGACGGGCAACCACTAGATGGCGCAGTTACGCTTCTAAGTCAACTCCAGGAGAGTGCATAATGATAGTTAGTCTGAGAATGACCTTCTTGTTATCTGTGTGTTTGGGAACCAGTTCCCAGCTGCATGAGTGTTTACCCCGTCTGTGTGAGAATGAATGCGTGGGAAACTAAATGGGGAAACTAAGGCAGGACTGCGTAACCAACAAGTGTTGACCAATCAGTTTGTTGCTTGCTATTAATGAAATGAGTATGTATGAGATGCAAATGAGCATGAGTATATCTGTGCTGACACACCTCTTTGGGTTGGGCTTCCTCCTTGGGTTTCTCTGGACATCGCCCGGGTGTGTCAGTCATCTTGTATTGCGGCTGTGCTGGCAGATAAGCCCCCCCAGCACGAAATGCCGCCCCCTCCAATAAACTCACCACTTTCCAACTAGCCACCTGTGTGTGGCCTCGTTTCTCCCGGCAATGAGATAAGCCCCCTGCAACAGGCAGGAACGGAGCAGGGAAGGAACTGGGAATGAGGGCAGGAACCAGGAACAGGACAGGAGTGGAGCAGGAAGCAGGAACGGAGTTGGATGTAGATTGCAGGAGTCAGTTAAAGAGCAGGATCGATGTGGCAGCAAAATGGAGTCTGCACAGTTGCTTGGACGTCCCACCTGGGTCACTTCCTGTTTTAAGTAGTAGGTGCAAGCCAACCTTGGGAGCCCTAATAGGCCTTCCTGAGGGGACTGACCCTCCAGGATTAATTAGGTACGGCTTTATCTGTATCCCCTGCTGGTGACAATAGTGTGTCAGAGACCCATGGCCCCACAGTAGAAACTGGGGACCCTCATTCACAGATCTTTACATGTTGTCTTCTGTACGCACTTCAGTCTCTGAATTGATTTAAGGGGTAGCCCCGCGTAGAGTGCACTGTAGTAAATGCCTTCAAGTTCAAGTTACAAAGGCCTGGATGCTTATAGCAAGGTTCACATCAGGGAGAAAGGGTGCTGAGAATGTAACATGACTGAAAACTGGCAGCCACCCACCTTCAGTAAGAGGAGCTGACAGAATCTTTACAATTTCCTCCATTTGCTTCCCCCCATATCACCACCTCAGTCTTCTAGACTGGGTCTTAGCGAGCTCTCCTACCTCTGTGTCAGCACAACCATACTCTGAGAAGGAAACTCAGCCACATCCACTGGGTTGGACAAAATGAAGAGAGCAGAGTTATTAGCATCTGGAGGATTTCCCAGATCTGATAACAGTAGATGGTGTCAAGTTATGGCCCAGTAGCCCATTGATTATTGAAGTCTACTGCACAAACAACATTAAAGATAAATACAAATCCAGCCCACGTTTTCGAAAGTGACTGGTGATTTTGTGTGTTGCAATTTTTGGGTGCCCAACTTTAGATGCTTTAAAGGGGCTCGGTTTTCAGAAAGGCCTGAGACCCTTCTGGAAATCAGGTCCTTTTAAGGTGCCTCAGATTACTACCCAAAAATCAGTGCACCCCAAATCATTAGTCATTGTGAAAATGCAAGCCGGCCGTATTTAACGGCAAGAAGTTCTGCAATTTATTGGATCTTTAATGAAACATATTTTTAAAAAAACACCTTAACACAGTTTGACAATATCTGATGGAGCAGAATGGCTCCTTCTAGTTCTATCATGCAAACAGAGAGATTGGAACAAAATCCTTCAGCCTAAATGTGAATGGTGTTGACCCAATTGCTTAAATAATTAATACATGCTTTTGAATGAATGAAAGCTTCTTTTTAAATAAAGAAATTTCATAATAAACCCATCTGAGATGTCACCCCTTTCTGTCCCGGGGCAGTTTAATAATGTAAAGATTGTAACAGAAAGTAACAAAAGAAAGAAAATTAAAAGTTAAAGGCCATATTCTCATCTGGTGCAAATTAGGGTTGTTGCACTGATTTCAGTGGAGCGCACTGATCCACGGTAACTGGTAATCCAGCCCAAATTATCTATTTTAGGTTCTGTGATAGAGGAGGGTCAGGGAGCTGCGGTAGAGTGCTTGTGGGGAGATATGTAAATTCAGAGCTAATTGAGGTGTGGCTCCCTGTGGACTAGGGAAGCTGGTTGCAGGTTGATTGGAACACCTGCAATCAATTAAGGCCCTGTTAAGAACCTAATAAAACCCCCTACTTCAGGCAGATGGGAGGAGGAAAGGAGTTGGAGCAGTTTGGAGGAGTTGGAGCAGTGAACAGTTTGAAGGAGTTGAAGCAGTTTGGAACCAAGACAACCCAGACCCTAGGTAAAGAGACACCTGGCTTGTGTAGAGAGAGGGCAGGAAGCCCCACAAGCTGAAGGGTAGGAGAGGGAAGTAGCCCAGGGGAAGGAATAGCTAATTCAGGTGGATTACTGCTATCCTCAGGGACCCTGGGCTGGGACCTGGAGTAGAAGGTGGGCCTGGGCCCCTCCCTCTCCACTCCCCTCCCCTAGGATACTAGTGGGGCAGTTAATACCCTGTTCAGGGGCAGGAAATGGCACCCTGAACCCCTCACAAGAAGGGAAAGTGTGGGAACCACCATAATAGTGCCAGTAATTTGCCACAGTACTTATATGGTTCTCATTACCATAATCTGAACACTGTGCAGTCTTTAATGTATTTATCCTCACAGTGCCCAGCAGAGGTAGAGATTTTACACAATTTTATAGATTGGGAACCTTAGCCCAGAGAAATGAAGGCCTGGTCTATGTAATGATTTTATATTGGTCTAGCTACATCTCTCAGGTGTGTGAAATGTAGAGATGTAGCTATACTGAGCCACTCCCAATGTAGATAGCACTAGGTCAATGGAAGAATTCTTCTGTTGACCTAGCTACCACCTCGTGGGATGGTGGATTAACTATGCTGATGGGAGAAACCCTCCCATTGGCCTTGGTAGTGTCTACACTAAAACGTTGCCGTGGCACAAATGTGCCGCTGTAGCATTTTTAGTGTAGACAAGCCCTAAGTGATTTGTCCAAGGTCTGCATGATTCAGCTAAGTTGCAGGTGTGGGATGGTTGTAGCAGAGCAGGGACTTGAATCCACGTCTCCCAAATCCTACGTGAGCCCTAATCACTGGACTATTGTTCCTCTTTATTTTAAGATTTGAGAATTCATGCACACCTGTGATGCCTCCCCCTCTCCCCCCAATGGTGCAGACTAAATAAACAGTTTAAGAGCTGACTGCATGAACTTTGCATCCAAATTGTAATGTTGGTTAAAGGGAGGGTAGTGGAGATAGGTTATATTTAATAACACTCCCTGCTTGTAATGAGACCGTGAAGAATGCACAACTTTGGAGAGTTTCAATCTGTGTATCTGACACTCTAATCCCATTAGGGTTCTCGAGGTGCTTAGGCCTTCAGGAGGCAACTCTTGGCAAACTTTGAGGTAAAAATCTACAGAGGGATAGTTTTATATGCAGGTGACCTCCACGGAGCACTGCTCAGTGTGCTTGGCAAGGTGGGTGGTGATTCCCTTTTCCCCCTGAGGCAGCAATTTATTGGATCTTTAATTAATGATTAATTACCTGTGGGTAATTAATAGGGTCAGAGGCACTGTGCTGCTGAAAGTGCCATCCAGTGTATGAAATGTACATCTAAATATCTGACCACCTGTGGCAGGGGTGAAAGTGGTTGTAGGGACTTACCGGTACGGTGCTGGGCCCAGGCCGGCTCTGGCC
This sequence comes from Sternotherus odoratus, assembly GCA_032164245.1. Lineage (NCBI taxonomy): Eukaryota > Metazoa > Chordata > Testudines > Kinosternidae > Sternotherus > Sternotherus odoratus. The sequence continues at coordinate 89,461,576 of JAVMKO010000001.1, forward strand.
CACGGAAGGGGTGGGACCTTGCTGACTTGAAAATGCTCTGTAACAGGCTGGACCGGATGGGAGGAACCCACAGCCCAACCTGTGTTGCCGAGCCCTGGTATACATGTAGAACCTGAGGCTAACTACTGCTGCATGGTGCGTGGGAAGGAATTTCAGACAAAGCCAGCAGCTCCACTCCACCGCAGGGATTAGATTATTTGGATCCGAGGCATGCAGTATTTCCTTTGCTTTATGCCCCTGCACATTCATTTAGGATTAGGACCAGGAACATATTTTCTGTCTCCCTCCTTCCCTCTTTTAGTTAACAAGAACGTTGTTTCATGTCACTTAATCTGTTTTTGTTTCTTATTGCCTCTGTTCTGCAAAAGCAAACCGCTGTCTGTTCAATTCTCAGCCAGGGGTACATACACAGTGTGGGAGTAACTAGTCACTCCTTGTTATCTCAGTGCTTGTAGCACAGTGGCCACTTAATGCTTTCCAAGTGCCCCCTTGTAGTTAGGGTTGCCTCTATGGCCATTCTGTCTCGATTTCCTTTTCAGTTTATGGGGCCCATTTAAGAACTCCTTGTTCAAAGATAATTGAAACACTCCCCATGTGAGATCCCATTTATTTATTCTCTTGCACGCACGTTGGCCCTGCAGGCCCAACCCATAGTTCACGGTCTCTCATCTAGTAGCTCAAAATAATAAACTCTCATAGTCTTTATCCCAGTTTCCTCTGGGCACAGCCTCTTCTCCCTGAGGGTGGGTCAGTCTGCGTGTCAGCTTCCCAGTAGCGCCTGCCTGGAGTTTGTCTTTTTGCCCCCCAGAGGTTTCCTCAGCAGGTGGGGTGTCTCCCCCCTACTATCTCAGATGTCTTCTCACTGCTCTCTACAGGGATAGCTGCAGTTTCCTAAGCTTTTCCAGCTTAGTGCCAGGCTTCCTGCCTCTGGCAGTGTGAGTTCCTCTCTCAACCACACCTCTACTGCCTTTTATATGGGAATCCTCTCAGGTGGGGCTCATCTTACAATCAGGGGTGGCTTAGCCCCAGGCTCTCCAGCCCACGGGCAAGTCATCCTGTTGCAATGCCTTTTCACTTTTTTCATGGAGAGAAGTTCATTTACAATAAAAGAAATGCAAGCCAGGGTGTTTTCACACTTTCCTGAAACATTCCAGACAGGGAAACCAACTCAAAAATCTTTAAGTTAAGATGTGTATTTTCATTCAGAAACCCAACCACCTGATTGGTGAGGCAGGGATGCTCCATTCTACAGTAAAGGAGTCCATCACAAGGTGAGCTGGACCTATGAGGTTGAAGGTACCAAGCTCCATGTCTTAGATCAGGAGAGGATAAAACGCTCTTCATAGGCAGACAGTACCAAATGGCAGGGGAGGTACATTTTAGTTTGGGTTCTGGATTCACTCTGGGGGGAACTACTACACAGGGGTACCTTCCAGTAGTTTATTCCTCCATTCACACAGTTTTCCTGTCTCTGAATGGGAACCTGGCCTCTGCCATGATTGGTATCACAGATTTTGTGCTACAACAGAAGTAAGGGGCACAGCCATCGTCATGTGCATTTTGTTCACCTTTTAAGGTTATAATGCCGCCTGGGACACAGCAACTAACTGTGTTGTCAATGACTTCAAATAAAGAAAAAGCAGCAGGAGCCGATGAACTCTACAAGATCCTGTTTCCTTATGAATAGCTCTAGGAATAATATTTTTTGAATAATAACAAAACAAAAAAAGACAGGGACGAGAGGCATGGAAAAATGATTGTTATGGAGAATTTCTCTAAGCAAAACATTTTCCAAAGGTCTTAGACATTGTCAGGTTTTCAGACACCATCTCTGTTTCACTTGCTTTAGCTTTGCTTCTAACAAAGGGTTTGTGATATTCCCACAATTGTTCCAGTGCTGTATTTGACAGCATTACTGTACTTCAGTTGGATGACAGTGTTTGGTTCTGATGGTAATGGGATCACTTGGACTTCTTTACTTTTCCTCCTCCCTTTGAATTCTTGCATGGCCGGATTTTGGACCTGCACTTTGAGGCCACGTGTATAAAGGGCTGTTGCATTAATGCTGTGTTGGGATGCTGCATCGCGTCTGGCACCTGGAACCGAGGGCTGATATACCATGTGTTCCACTTGGGCACATGATTTAGGCATCTGTATCCAGCATCTGCAGCCTAAAACACCTATTGAGGCTCCGAAATGGTGCACGATGCCAAGTTATAGTGAAGAAGCTTAGAACAGCTCTGTCAAGCATGGTAAGGACCTAGTAGCTGTTGTGAACAGGGGAGAATCTGGGGATCTGGCTGTACTATATGTATTAAGAGGTTACTTTATAGTTAGTCTTTAAGGTGCCACAGGACTTTGTAACCTCTGCTATTCTAGACTAACACGGCTACCTCTCTGATTCTATATGTATTAACACGCCTGTCAACCTTGTAATGTAAGAAACAACCTTCATTGGGTTCTGTAGTCAGCCCCCCCCCCCCCCCCCCCAGCATTCTGAAATTTCACAGCTGTGGATTTTGCCCGAGGCTCCACCCTCACTGCAGGATGGTGCTCCTGAATTTAATTTTCCCTTTAAAATAAGAGTTTCTAGCCATCATCGTTGTGAAGAGGATCTTGAAAATATGAACCGAGTGTAAACCAATGTGGGGATGTGTGTGTGAGCACATAACCTGAAAGAGTGGCTCGGAAAGAAACACGAATTAGCCTCTTACAGTTCTATGGGTTGTTAATGCTGAAACCTAAAGATAACAATATAAATGTTAACTAGTTCACTCTGACCATTTGAGCAGAAATATCCACCTTCTCACACAATCCCATATTGCCTCCCTAGGTGTCCCAAGTGTCCTCACTCAGCTGCCAAAACCTTGAGCTTTGCTCTTAACAGCTTTTACTCTGCAGTTATTGTCCGTGCAAAGGTCTGTAGCATACAAAGAACCGAGGAACAGGGTAGAATACACTGAATTTAGTATAAAAATGAAATACACAGGGGCTACTCTCCTGACTGTGTTATTCATTTTCATAGTTAATTAGTCAGAAACTGCCATTCTTTTAATTAAGCTGCAGTAGAATTTCTAGCTTGCCACACCAGAGTGCTGCAGAACCCAGGGATTTAGCAGCAGGAGTTAGGTCCGGCTTGCCAGAGAGTACAGGTGGGATGGGGGGACTTGCCTGTGAAGGCAAACTAGGGAAGGAGCAGTATTTAGGACCTGAGCCAAAGCTCACTCTGTTTTTTCAGCTGATGGGTCATGACTCCCAAGGGGGCTACAAAAAGCCATTGGGGGTTGTGTGGCATTGAAAATATATTACAACCTAAAGCAAATCACACTCTGGCTGTTCAAGGTCAAGTATTCTCTGTTGACCTCTCAAAATACACACCTATGAATTATATACATGTATTAGCATCCATACATTTTTACTCTTATCGTAAATATAAGGGGGTTGCAATTTGTTTTACTTCAAATAAGCAGGCCCTTAGTCAGTGGGAGGCGGCGTCAATGGGTTTTTGATTAGGTCCTTAAGAAGCTTCCAAAGGGATGAAAATATAATATGAGCAGAAACAAAAGGACTGGATACTCTTGCATCTGTTATTGCTTTGTTTTGAATTCTGAAACACTGGGTGCTGGTGGGGGAAATCCATCTGCCATGGTATCCAATTCTCGGTTTGCTCATCTTTGCAAATCTGAAGGCACAGTGGATGAAACAGATGTGATCACTCTAAGGGATAGCTTTGATGTTCAGCAGCTCTATCATTGACATATAGGGGAAAAAATCATACTGTGTAAAGTTGTGCAGTGTTACACTGCCAAGGTCAAGGAGACTGTGATATATCAACCAAATTAACATTAATGAAAGCATCAGAAGGAAAGCTTTAAGCGACATCTCCAGCGTGTTAAAAAGACAGCCTACGTTCTGGGTTCAAGAATATCAACATGGTTAGCTTGTTAGAAGAAAACTCCCATTTGTCTCTTCCCTTTCCCCTCATATCTCCTAAATCATTGTGGACCATAAACCATCCTACTCCTATGCCCCTTTCATCATATGTCTCACTGCACAGTACAAAATCTGAATAGGTGAGCTGCAGTTTACTATGAGTTAGATGAAGAAGTTTTGTTCCCCCACACTTGAGCCTACACGTGAAATCATCCTCTTAGGGTGATCCATCTATGCTCTCTCCATTACATGGAGATCTCTGCATACCAGTGCATTATAAATCTTCCTCTTCTGGCCCTTTGAATTTGGATGCTATTTGGATGACTGAGGAAAGGTTTCAGAGATCCATATTCTTCTGCATTTTGGAGTTTTCAGCTACTAGTTAATTCTATATCAGTGGCACAGAGATGCATGTGTTCTTAGGCTAAGGTCCCATGCATTCTGTGGCTGGCATTGATTATCTCTATAGTCAACCTAAGGAGACAGTCACCACAACAGAGCTTGAAATACACGGTGGCAAGGTGCAGGCCTAGAGCAGTCTGCTGTGTGGCAGAGCATGGCCCTGCAGGCACCCTGTCCTTAGCTCCTGTGTGGTTCTTGCAATAACTTGCTCACAGGTCAGAATACTTAAAGTAAGATCCCCCTTGTAGAGTCTTATTTATGAAGTATTTTCAGAATACAGACTATTCGGCATCTCAGTCCCAAATCCCTCTTCTCCACAGATCAAAAGTCCCACACCTTCCTTCCCGTGGACTGTGCTACAATTCAGGGAAAGGTTCTTCTCTTTGGCTCTTGGGGCAGGCAGAGACATTCTCCTCTATAAGCTGTCTGCTTACGCTTGCGCTCTCTCTCCCCACTTCTTTGCCTCTCAGGAGGCTTCTCTTATTTCCAGGCCTTGACTGATTTAGCCACGTGGCGTTCCTGTGATGTAGTTACACTGATTTTCTCCATCTTGGGAGGAGAGCTGAATGAATCACAGATGAGGCTGGACCTTTTAAAGAGGCCAGACATCCTGTGACAATACCCACCAAGGCAATGTTTCTACCTTCTCTCCTTTAAAACAGACAACTGCAGTATTACATTGCCAGCTGCATCCCCTTTATACTTTCCCATGTGTCAAAACCTGCTTCAAAACTAGTAAAATAAATTATGAAGGCCACTCACATGGCATTCCAAAATAGGAGGGCCCAAGTGACGGCCTGTGTCATATTGTCATGGTGGACCCTCCAAGGAAACATTCGTTTAACTCCCCACACAATTCCCAAGTGCCCTGTTATGTTCCATCTGGGCTGTGTCCTCCATCAGTCCATGCTGTGCATCATCAACAAGTGTAAAAAGCTTCTGGCAGGTCACCACAAGGCAGAACTCTTCCCAGCCTCTTCCAAAGGTCTTGAAGAGATGTACCCAAAAGGAGAGAGATGAGTTCCCAACACCATACTGGGCCCAACTTCATGCAGCCCTGCCACCACTCATGTAACATAATGCTCGTAGGATGAAGAAATGTTCATAGTAATTGGCTATCTCCACATGGACTGTTGCTTCATCAATACATATGTGGTCTAGTGGATAGGGCATCTAACTGGGGGTCAAGACAGTGACTTTCTGTATGACTTTGGGCAAGTCGCATCTGTTTCATTTACAAGGAATAGAGCTGAAGGCAGGTTAAGTTGAACAAGGGGAACTTTATTAAATTCTGTGGTCTGCTTTGTTCATGTGTCTGAGTTGCTTCTAGCCTAACTCCTCATGTTCCCTATTTTCTTTGTGTCATTATTAACCATCCCTCCAGAGAACATAGGCTACCTGACTCTAGCTCCAGTGACCATGTTTGTAAATTAGAGAAGACGTAACATTTTAATATAATCCTTAAAAACAAATAATTGACCCACTGATCCCCACTCATGTTCCTTTGACCGGATGCTGCTGGCACATTGCTGATTTGAAGTCTTTACCACATACTCAGCTGGTTGCTTGGTCTTTGAGAGAGTTGCCTATTGAGGAGAACAAACTACATGTGAGGAGAGCTGCCTCTGTGTCCAAGTGCAGCAAACTCTCTCTCCGTGAAGACTCTTGCCTTCCTGTGGTTTGAGCCTCCTCTTGTTTTCGGTCTCTCCAGTCTGTGGTGATCTCTAGATCTCTATAGGAACTCTCTGGGTGTTGCGTTTGCTGGCTCGCAAGCATCTTCTGTTTGTTTGGCTCACTTGTCACTGTTGCATAGTTGCCTTGTATGGCCAGGGAGCCACTGCACCCCTCATGACTCCTTTAATTCACTCCTTCTCCAATGGCTGGATCCTCACTGGAGTCCCTGTCTCCAGGACCGGTAGGTCTTTGGCTCACCCTGTTGTACTCTAGTGCCTGTTTCTCTGATTGTTGGCCATCTCCTCTGAGTAGTGTCTCCATCTTTTTGGTACAGGAGATCTCCCCTGGTTGGTAGCAGGTTTTGGTCCTTTGTCCCATCAGTGCTGGCGTTGGACTGTTTTGGCACTCCAGTGATGGGGTTTTCTTGTTTTCCAAAATGATAAGGAAGAGTCTAAACAAGGAAAAACAGCTGATTCCACCTCACCATTACTCTGAGGGTATGCTGGAGAGGAGGTATTGGTCAAATTTCCCTTTTGCATGCTAATTCCTTGAATTCTTCCAAGGCAAATTGGGGTCAGTTGTAAGTGAATACAGTGTCTGGAATGCCATATCTTGCAATATGGGCCCTCAGTTTGCCCATCAGTGACTTGCTTCTTGTATGAGGCAGAAGGTTGACCTCCCAGAAACTGGAGTTTAAATACTGTAATCAAATACTACTTTTCCTTGAAGATAAATAAGTCTGCTCCCACTTTTCCCATGATCAGGATGTAGGAACTAGAGCTGTGGGGGGTGCTGCAGCACTGCCAGGTTTTATATGGGGACAAAGGCCCGGCATCCAGGCCTCCATTTCCCATCCCAGGGCTTGGATCCCAGCTGCCAGCCCTGCTCCCCAGCTGCCGGCCTTGTTCCTGGGGCTCCATACCAGGACCCCACTCCTGGCCCTTCACCTGGGGCCCCATGCCCGGAACTCCACTCCTGGCCCTGTGCCCAGAACTTGGGTCCTGGCCACTGGGCCCGCACTCCAGCCACTGGCTCTGCACCCGAGGCCCAGTGCTCTTGGGGCCCTGTCCTAACTCCCTGGCCGCTGGCCCCGTGCCCACTAAGACAGCTTTCAGTGCCCAGGTGAGAAGCATGTATTTTTTGCATGACATCCTGATATAATGAGGCATGAATAACAGCTCTGTCCTCAAAATACGATTCCATCCTGCACCCTAAACTCGTCTTTAATTTGAAAATATGGTTCTTCTCCTATTTGACTTTTGTAGTCTAGCCACCCTACTTGTATCTCTCTCTTTACTGGCTGTAGTTGGACATCCTTTTCCATAGCCTCTTTGATTTCTAATAGGGCGGCCAAATAGTAAGTGTGAAAAATTGGGATGGGGGTAGGAGTGGGGAGATAATAGGAGCCTATATAAGAAAAAGCCCTAAGTATCAGGACTGTCCCTATAAAATCGGGACATCTAGTCACCCTAATTTCGGTCAGCTTTGCTGTTGAAACTAGGAGATTGAATCCATTAACTTGCCCCACTATGTCCTCATCGCCTTCCCTCCTCATAGTATTGGCTGAAGCTACTAATCGTCGGGGACAATATTTGGCTTCTACCTGGTAGTGCTGGGGGTGCATCAACGTGTGCTGTAATCTCTTTGGACTACTAAGAAGAGCCTTTGTTAGAGTTGTCTTTAGGGGTTTGTGGTCTCCTTACATTATTACTGGGTGGCCATAGGTCTGCTCCTCTCACAGTCACTGACTTCCTCTGGGCCCTGGAGGTGCTCAGCCCCCTGCTTTGCCCCAGGCCCCGCCCCTACATGCCCCCTTCCCCTAAGTCCCCACCCTGCCCTGCCTCTTCCTGCCACTGCTTTGCCCCAGGCCATGTCCCACCCCACCCCTTCTCCAAGCACCTGCCTTACCTCTTCTTGCCCAGTTCCTCCCCCAAATGCACCCTGTCCCTGCCCCTCCCTCTCTCCCCCAGTGCCTCCTATGCACTGCAGAACATCTGATTGCAGTGGGCAGGCAGTGCTGGGAGGGAGGAGGTGTTTGGGAGGCGCTGGGGGAGGGAGGGGAGTAACTGGCTGCCAGTGGGTGCTAAGCACCAATGTTTTTCTGTGGGTGCTCCAGCCCTGGAGCACCCATGGAGTCGGTGCCTATGGCTCCACTCCAGCCACCACAGCCCAAAGCTATCTTTCTATTTGCGCATTCCCTTGTTCAGTCTCTGGCAAGTCTTTGTTGGCATAAGTGAACAGCTGTTCTTGCAAAGAGTTGCATTCAATTCTTTTTCCAGTGCATCACGCCTGAGTGTCAGTGGCTCTCCTGGCTGGTAGTATTTCAGGGGTATCCATTATCATTTGTTTCAGTGTGTCAAATGCTTGCTGTTGTGCGGGTCCCACTTAGCCTCCAGCCCTGTGAGCTGACATATGGGTTCTGCCACTGCAGCCAGATGTGGAGAGAACTTGGACAGATTTCATTCCTATGAAGCTCTGTACCCCTTTCACGTCCATTGGAACTGGCACCTCTCTGCCTAGATCTCACTGGGATCTGCTTTCATTCTCTTTGCGGTGAGCAGATGTCCAATATATGTCACCTGATGCAGTAGAAAAGCTTGTAGTTTTCGGTCATGGTCTCATTCAGTTTGTGCATCATTGGTTTATTCACCTACAATGAGGCTATAATTTGCACTTATTTTCTGCCCAGGCAGTCTTTCCAGCATTTCTGTGAGCCTTCTCTGTATCATCTCTGGCACTGGACTTATGCCCATTGGCATGCAGCGTGATCTGTAGTGACCAAATGGTGTTGCAAAGGTTGACAGCATGCTGGACCCATTATCCAGGCTTATGTGCTCAAACACATTCCTCATATCACAGGCTGTAAAGATTCTGGCTTTGGAAAATTTTGGCAAGTCATATCAGCAATAGTAGGCAGTGGAGAGTGACATCTTTTCAATGCCTGGGCCAGTGGCTTTGGGTCTATGCAGATGCATAATTTTCATGATGGCTTCTTTACTACCACCACCACCATGCTGTGTACCAAGGTTGTACTGGCCTCTACAGGTGCTATGGTACCCCTGCTGTGCAGACCTTCAAGCTCCTTGTGTACTGGATTTTGTAGTGCTGTTGAAATTTTCCTTCCTAGTAAGCACATAAAGTAGACTCCACAATGGAACCTAAGTCGTAGCTTTCCTTCGAGGCACCTGTCACCTTTGAAAACATCCTCGTATGCTTTTAACATTGTCTCCATTGTCCCTTTTGCAGCTATTTCATTCTGATGCTGTGCCCTGATCGGATTCATGGCTTGTGTTGCTGTATACCCAAAAATAGGTCTGTGGTGTTTATCCACCACCCCAGACTTCAGTTGGTATGGTCTCTTTTTTGGGAGATTAGTAACTATGAGGTCACCAGGACAGATTCTAGTGAGACCCCTTTCCTAGGATTGTTGAGGAGTCTAGGGAATAAAAAGGAAGAACCGGAAGTATTAGTCCATAAACTAAATTATGACTTAATTGGCATCACAAAGACTTGGTGAGATAAGTGTCAGGACTGGAATAGTCATATAGAGGGGTATAGCTAGATCAGGATGGACAGGTAGGATGAACAGGGAGGAGAGGTTCCATTTTATATTTGTTCTGAGGTCCAGAAGGGGGTGAGACACAGACCAGTTGAAAGCCTCTGGGTAAACATAAAAAGGATAAAAATTGGGGTGATATCAGGATAGGGGGTACTTTAGATCACCAAATCAGGAAGATGAGGTGGATAAGGCATTTCTAGAACAAACAAAAATACCAAAAACATAGAACCTGGCAGTAATGGAGGGCAAAACACACATTTTTCATGAATGTCTTAAAATGTATCGGACAGATTTTTGTTCCAAAAAGTGGAGGAAGTAACCAGGAGACAGTCATTTTAAACCTGATTCTGCCCAACAGGGAAGAATTGGTAGATAATCTGAAGCTGGAAGGAAATTTGTGTGCAAATGATCATGAAATGATAGATTTCAAGGTTCTAAGAAAAGACAGGCATAATAGCAGCAGAAAAAGGACAACGGACTTCAAAAAAGAACACTATAACAGACTCTGAGAACTGTAGGTAAGGTCCCATGGGAAGAAAATCTAAGGGGAAAAAGAGTTCAGGAGATCCAGCAGTTTCTTCTCAAGGAGACAATTTTAAAGGTACAACTGCAAACTATCTGTATGTGAATGAAAGATGAGAAGAACAGTAAGAGGTCAATATTGCACCATCAAAGACTGACATGAAAAATTAAAAAGGAATCCTACAAAAAGTGGAAACATATGCAGATTGCTGAGGAGTAACACAAAATAAAAGTACAAGCAGGCAAGGACAAAATGAGAGGCTAAGGCACAGAATGAGTTACATCAGGCAAGGGACAAACAACAATAATAACAGGTTCTTTAAAGTCATTAGGAGCAAGAGAAAGATGAAAGAAATTGTAGGCCCTCTACTTAGTGGGAAAGGAGAGCGAATAACTGATGTCAGGAAGAAGAATGAGGTGTTTAATGCCTATTTTGCTTCAGTCTTCACTAACAGGCTTAATGGTGACTAGATACTCAATCCAATTCATATTAACAACAAGGGGGAAGGAACATAAGCCAAAATAGGGAAAGAACCGGTTAAGGAACACTTAGATAAGTTAGATATGTTAATGTCATCCGGGTCTGATGAAATTCATCTTAGGGAATTTAAGGAACCAGCTGAAGCAAACTATTAGCAATTATCTTTGAGAACTTGTAGAGGATGGGTGAGGTCTCATAAGATTAGAGAAGGGAACCAGAGTACCTGTCTTTAAAATGGGGAACAAAGAGGAGGACCCGTCCACATAATTTTAACAACTAGAAAGGTACTGGAACAAATTGTTTAAATAATCAGTTTGTAAGCACCTAGAAGTTAATATGGTTATAACAAATAGCCAGCATGGATTTGTAAAGAACAAATTGTGCCAACCCAATCTCTGAGAGGATTATTGGCCTAGTGGTTGGGGATATCAGTAGATGTGATATCTTAATTTTAGTAAGGCTTTTGATACAGTCCCACATGACAGTCTCATAAGAAAACTAGGGAAATGCGATCCAAGGGAAATGCAGAGTTGGATGCAGAGTTTGACATCCTTGGTCTATTTGGATGCTGGAAGCACCCAGAGAAGCACCATCACCATATCACAGGTGGGATAAATTGCCCTGGTCTTGACAAATCTCTGGTCAAGCCTGTGAATTCTGTGGGGATGATTTGCCTTGTAAACTGTCTTCAAACAGAATCTCGGAGGGGGGGGGGGGAGAGCAAGTCTTGCAGAGCAACAGGTCTCTTCCTCTGTGCAAGAGCACCTCTGCTCGAGTTTTCATCCTTGATCTGAAGCAGGAGCCAGAGCGACCAGGAAAGCCCTGCATATAAATATCTGGTTTAGTTAGTCTAATAAAGGTATTACTAACAGCCCTGCTTTGAGGATTTATTGGGGGATTTCAGTAAGACAGTGTTAGCAGTGGAATTATACTCATTCTCTGGTAAGACTTTGTCTATGCGAGAGAAAACAACGTTGATCCAATCAGAGATATTTTACAGGATCAATGTAATATTCTCCTGTATAATCACAACTGAGGGATTACAGCCTGGCCCTGATAGTGACAAAGGATTGCTTGACAGATCACAGCCTCATTCATTCTCATTGTTTGAACTATTAAAATATAATAGAAATTTTAGAAGTGCACATACAGACGCATGTATTTTAAATAGATCTGAACACCTTCAGCCAACAGGAATGATTTCCAGTCGGTTGTTTTTAAACAATATTGTGCACTGCATGCATTTTTCATAACTAAGCTACAGGCTCCTACTGAAGCATCTTGGTGTGACCTTGAGATACCTCCCCCTGAAATCCAGGAAGAATATGTACATGAAATGGGAGAAGAGGTCTGCAGGGGGCACGGAGGAAGCAAAGAGAAATAGATATGCAGCACAAGCTATATAGTCCAAACATCATGGGAGTCGTCCACTAAATTTGGGTAATTCTTTTGGATAATCTAAAGACTTCTCGGGGTGGGGATGAGAGTAGCTCAGATCACAGTGAAAAGAGGAGAACCTAGAGAATACTATAATATGGAGAATAATTTACAATAGAACAAGACTTCCCCAATTGTTATGCCTTCCTCACTGGTAAAAATCTTTAATTTTTAAGGACCCAATCATGTCCTATTGACTACAATGGAAGTTTTACCATTTACTTTGGAAGGATCAGACCCTGAATCCTTCTGGCCATATCTCTCTGCCTGGACTTACCCAGACAGTCCCATTGACTTCAGCGAGACGTATTCATTTGAGTAAGATAAGCAGGGTGTGTGTGTGTGTGAGAGAGAGACATTGTTTTACCACCTGTGATTGACTGGCTCTTTTGGGTTTTCACCATAGCTTGTATAGCTCGGTGAAGGACAGAAAAGAAAACCAGTGGCTGAGGACCAGCATGATGGCTTGGCTTTTGATAACATCACAATCCATTTGAACTCCAGTCCTGTGGTTTCAGATCACTTCAGCTGCAGGACTGTGGAAAAAATCTACTATGAGTGACATTCGACCGGACAAAGTATTAGGAAAAATACTGCAGGGAACACTCCGGCACTGGCAGGGGATGGGTTAGCTCAGGGGTTCTCAGCCTTTTTCTTTCTGAGGCCCCCCAACATGCTATAAAAACTCCATGGCCCACCTGTGCCACAACAACTGTTTTACGGCATATAAAAGCCAGCGTCAGCATTAATGGCTATCAAGCAGAGCAATTGGCCAGGGCCCCACGCCACAGAGGGCGATGTGAAGCTAAGATGCTTAGGCTTTGGCTTCAGCCCTGGTTGGTGGGACTCAGGGCCTTGGGCTTCAGCCCCATGCGGTGAAGCTTCAGCTTTCTGTCCTGGGCCCCAGCAAGTCTAATGCTGGTCCTGTGTGGCAGGCCCCTTGAAACTTGCTTGTGGCCCCCTAGGGGGTCCCAAGTCCTTGGTAGAGAACCACTGGATTGGATTAGATGACCTCATACTCCTTTTGTCTTCAACTCCTATTAGTAGCTTATAACTAGCCCTGTGTGTGTGCATGGAGAAGTAGGGGAGAGAGCACAAGAAACTTTCCCATGCCTTGTGACTAGACATTGCACAGGAGATCAGTCTGGAGAGCAAGGGCTCCTCCAGATGGCTGCATCCCGTGGACTAGTCCTGCACAAAGTGGGCAGGAAGGGACCAGAGGAGGGTAGGATCGAGGCTATCGCAACTCTCAGTGCTAGCTAGTGGAACTGGCTTGGCCTGGGGGAAGCAGTGCACGTGGCATCTTCTCAAAGTCCACCTTGACTTCCAGTGCTCTTGGAGATACTGTTTGTTCACCAGGCCTCACTGGGGCTGCATACCTCAGCCATCCCTACTACAAGACTGTTTTAAGAGCCACTATCTATTCCCTGCTTGCATCCAACAAAGTGGGTATAAGCTTTCGTGGGCTAATGCTTCAATACTTTAGTTAGTCTTTAAGGTGCCACAGGACTCTGTTACTTCTGCTATTTCAGACTAACATGGCTACCTCTCTGATTCTATTCTATCTATTCCCTATGGTTCCGTGAACTGACTAGTTATTGTTGCCTGAAAAATAACTGGATACATATTACTGATTGTTTTTTTTTATAGGACATGATTACTATAGCACTGTGCGTGCCCACTAGGGGCAAAGTGGGTACAGCACCATGGATGGCATCATTATTCCTGGGCGGGATGGGAATGATAGGATTTCCAAGAAAATTAAGTGAAAGTAATCATAATGCCTTTGTTACCTAAAATGATCAGTAGTCAGATTACTTCTTACAAATGCAGTGCATAGAAGTAATCACTTACTGTATCAGCCCCAGTCACTGCAGCTCTTCTGATTTATTTATATCCCTGTAATTCATGGCTGCTTGTCAGTTATTCTGTTGGTGAGCCTGTAGCAAATCCATATTAAAAGAACACTAGGGGGGCTGTCTTAAACTCAGAAAAGCAACGAAAATCAGAATAAATCCATGCTGATACTCTGCCCTTCATTGCATAAGTTCAGGATGGACTCTTATCCCGGATTTCTATTCTTAACTCCTAGTTTCCTGGCTCTTTTGAATTTTCTCAGATCCCTGATATGACTAAAACACATGTATTCTATGTTGTTTTTTACACACACACACAAACACACACACACACACACTGCCTAGGACCCTACTAAATTCATGGTTCGTTTTGGTCAATTTCATGGTCATAGGATTAAAAAAATTGTAAATGTAATGATTCCAGCTATTTGAATCTGAAATTTCACTGAGTTGTAATTGTAGGGGACCTGACCCAAAAAGGAGCTGGGGGGAGGGCTTGCAAGGTTATGGGGGGGAGGGTGGGAGGGTTTGCAGCACTGCTACCCTTACTTCCGCACCACTGGGCGGCTGGAGAGCGGAGCCTGCTGGCTAGGACCCCAGCTCTGAAGGCAGAGACACTGCCAGCAACAGCGCAGAAGTAAGGACGGCCTGGTGTGGTATTGCCACCCTTACTTCTGTGCTGCTGCCTGCAGAGCTGGGCCCTCGGTCAGCAGATGACACTCTCTGGCTGCCCCGCTCTGAAGGCGGCAGCACAGAAGTAAGGATGGAAAGATGTGGTATTGCCACCCGTACTTCTGTGCTACTGCTTGTGGGGCGCTGCCTTCAGAGCTGGCAACCTGGTCAACAGCCATTGCTCTCTGGCCGCCCAGTGCTGAAGGCAGCACATAAGTAAAGGTGGAAATATTCTGACCTCCCTAAAATAACCGTGTGACCCCCCACCCCACCCCTCTGCAACTCCCCTTTGGGTCAGGACCCCCAATTTGAGATATGCTGGTCTCCCTCGCGAAATCTGTGTAGTATCGGGTAAAAGCACACAGAAGACCAGATTTCACGGGGGGAGACCAGATTTCACAGTCCGTGATGCATTTTTCATGGCCATGAATTTGGTAGGGCCCTAACTATGCCTCATTATGATTTGCATTTTAAAATAGCACTCAGTATTTATTTCTTTGATAAGCTGTGATAGCAGCAGCTGGGCATTCTGAGGGCCATATTCACTGAAGTCACCCCAAGACAAAATCTTGAAGATTGTGCATAGCTTTTATTTAGTTCTGATCAGGCAAGACTTCTCCTGAATACAGCAGAAATCTTGGCCCGATTTGAAGAGAATGACAAACCTCCCTTTCAGTGAGTCTAGGATTTCACTGAATCTGTTGTCTGTGAAGGGACTGAGGCCAGGTCTACACAGGTGGTGGTGGTAGGGGGGGTTTGATGCAACTTCAGCTATACGAATAGTGTGGCTTAAGTCAATGTATCTTAGGTCGATTTACCTGGGTGTCATCACGGCGGCTAGTCAACCTCTGCTGCTCCCCCGTCGACTCTGCTTCTGCCTCTTGCAGCGGTGGAGTTCCAGAATCGATGGGGAGAGCCCTCAGAGATCAATTTATCGCATCTACACTAGACGCGATAAATTGATCCCCAATAGATCGATCACTACCCCCCGATCTGGCAGGTAGTGTAGACTTACCCTAAGTAAATATGGAGGAAGACTTTCTGAATTAGTCTTCCCAGCACAGGTCTAACCCTGTGAGCCCCCGAGGAGGATTTGCCCAGTGGCAGATCTGGAAGTAGGCTGTAACAGGGTCCACACTCACCCCTGCGGCGCCTCCTGCTGGTCGATCGGGGAATCAGCTCCTCCAGCATCCGGAGCGCCCTCCGCAGGTTGATGCCCCGCTCTTTTGCTGGCCCCGTGTCCCTCCTGGACCCCGGTGCCCACCACCTGAGGGTGCTGCACCCCTGCAGTACCCCCTTAGGTTTAAGGGTCTCCCCCCCGCGGGGGGAACCCTCTACCCCCTATCCCCACCTCGCCTCAGAATAGGGTGACCAGACGTCCCGATTTTATCGGGACAGTCCCGATTTTTTACCTTCTGTCCCGCGTCCCAACGAAACTCTGGTCGGGACGCCATTTGTCCCGATTTCGGGAATTTATAGATGAGCCCTGCGCGCGCAGGGCTCATGTAGGCAGCACAGCCCCGCCCACTGCCCCAGGCAGCCACATGCTGGCTGGCTGCCGGCCCGACCCCGCTCCCCTCTGCCGCGGAGCCCCGTGCTCCGGGGCCGGGCTGTTAGCGGCGCGCCGCCAGCCCCCACTCCCCGGTCGGGGCGGACAATCGCGGCACGCCACCGGCCCCATGCTCCCAGGCCGGGGGAACAGGCAGATCGCGGCAGCCGCTGGGCCCTGCGCTCCCCAGCTGGGGGCTGGGCCTATCGGCTGCCGCGGGGCGAGCGCGCGCGGGAAGCTGAGCCCCCCTTCCCCCCCTTCTTGGCTGGGCCCTGTGCTCCCTGGCCAGGGGTCGGGCCAAGCGTGGCTGCCGTAGGTCCCCGCCCTCCCCCGGAGAGGCGGGGGAGGAACCTGCTGCTGCTGCCGGCTTGCCAGTGCCTTTCCCCCCACCCGCAGAGACAGGCAGCGGTGGAACGTGCAGGGCGGGCAGAGTGGACCCCCCCCTGCATTCAACCAGCGCCGAGAGTGGGACAGCAGGTGAGGGGAGCAGCAGCAGATAGCCCACTGC
Organism: Sternotherus odoratus; assembly: GCA_032164245.1. Classification (NCBI taxonomy): domain Eukaryota; kingdom Metazoa; phylum Chordata; order Testudines; family Kinosternidae; genus Sternotherus; species Sternotherus odoratus. Next base: position 89,478,169 of record JAVMKO010000001.1, read on the forward strand.
TCCCCCCTCAGCATTTCCCCCGGCAGAGACTGCATTCGGGGTAGGTGGGCGGGCCACGGCAACGGCCAGCAGAGCTCTCTCTGCTCTGCCTCCTGGAGACGCATGCTGCAGCGGGGGGGGGGGGGTTAGAGAGCCCACTGCCCCCTCCCCGCAGAGACAGAGAGCCTCCAGTCGCTGCGGCCCGCTCCTGTCACCCCCTCGTGCCCCGCCCCCCGCTCCTCCAGCCCCCCCGCTCCCCCCCCCCCCGAGTGTGTCCTGATATTTCACTCTTCCCATCTGGTCACCCTACCTCAGAATGTGCCACTGCCAGTCACCACTTGCCCCCGCTCACGGGGGCAGACTGCAGTATCATGGCCTCTCATCATCGGCAAGGAGGGTTGGCCTGCTGTCGCTATCTCCAGCCCTGGGCTGCCCCCTGCAACCCTGGTACTCCTGGGTCGGGCCTTGTGTCAGGCCCGGTGGCCTGGGGCTCCCTGGCTAGAGCCTGCCCAGCTCCCTCTGCCCTGCCCCAGCTCTGCCCTAACCCAGGTACCTGGCTCAAGCCCCTGCAGCTAGGCCTGTCTCCCTCCGGGTACAGAGGAGACTGACTTTTTGTCTCAGCCTCACTGCCTTTATCCCCTGGCCTGAGTGTTTGGGGCGTGGCCTCTCAGCTGGGCCCACTCCCCAATCAGGCCTGGAAGCCTGCTGGCTCCCAGCCTTACCCCTACCTGGGCTATTTCAAGCCCCTTCCGGTAGGGAGCGGGTGGTCACCCCGCCACATAGGCCTAGATGGAATAAGTTCCATACAATGCTGGTGATCTGCAACATGTACAATTAAAAATACATATATTGATATGATAAAAGCATCTCAACAACAGTCTTGCCAAATTTTACTTGCTATTTTGTTGTGGGTAAGTACTTTTTCTGAGGGGTGATTTTTTATTCTTTACTAGCGAAAATACCCGGCGTTGCTCGGGTCAGTCGGAGGTGGGGAGGGGCAGACAGCTGAGCGAGTGCAGAGTCCGTTGGATGGGGGCAGAGAGCAAACCTGACATCCCCACCTCACCCCCCCGACCAAACCCGACACCCCCACCTCACTTACCCCTCGACCAACCCCGACTCACATTTTCACCCCCCCCACCCAAACCCAACACTCCCATGTCTCCCCCCTACCAACTCCAACACCCCCTGACCAACACCCACACCTCACCCCCCGTAGACCAAACCTGACACACCCACCTCACTTTCCCCCCAACCAAACCCGACACCCCTACCTACCACCACAAACAAACCCGACACCCACACCTCACTTACCCCTCGACCAACCCCGACCCCCCTCCTCACCACCCCAACCAAACCCAACACCCCCACCTTACCCCCCCACCAACCCCAACACCCCCTGACCAACCCCAACCCCCACACCTCATCCCTCACCCACCGACACCTTCCCACCCCCCCCCAGACCAAACCCAACACCTCCGGCTCACTTACCTCCCGACCAAACCCGACACCCCCACCTCACCCCCCCGACCAAACCCGACACCCCTACCTCACTTACCCTCCGACCAAACCCAACTCGGGTCCGTCGGAGGTGGGCAGGGGGCACAGAGCTGAGGGATTCCGGGGTTCCATCGGAGGGGGGAGGGGGCAGAGAGCTGAGGGATTCCGGGGTTCCTTTGGAGGGGGGAGGGGCAGAGAGCTGAGTGAGTGCGGTGTCTGTTGGAGGGGGTATTATGACATCATAACAACATAGCTGCCCAGCTGATGTGATTGGCCTTTAAAGAATTTCACCCCTGGGGGGCGTCAGAGGTGAGATTTGAAAAATTTTCGACTCTTACGGTCATTAGGACCCCAAGACCTCTAACTGTACCAAATTTCAAGTCTCTAGCTCAAACGGTGTGGAAGGAGTAAGCTTACGTACATACATACATACATACACCATTTGACTTTTATATATATAGATACTAGTGAAAATACCCGGCGTTGCTCGGGTCAGTCGGAGGTGGGGAGGGGGCAGACAGCTGAGCGAGTGCGGGGTCCGTTGGATGGGGGCAGAGAGCGAACCTGACACCCCCACCTCACCCCCCTGACCAACCCTGACACCCCCACCTCACTTACCCCTCGACCAACCCCGACTCACATTTAAACACCCCCACGTCTCCCCCTACCAACCCCAACACCCCCTGACCAACACCCACACCTCACCACCCCCCCGTAGACCAAACCTGACACACCCACCTCACTTCCCCCCCAACCAAACCCGACACCCCTACCTACCACCACAAACAAACCCGACACCCACACCTCACTTACCCCCGTAAACCAATCCCAACCCCCCTCCTCACCTCCCCAACCAAACCCAACACCCCCACCTTACCCCCCCACCAAACCCAACACCCCCTGACCAACCCCAACCCCCACCCCTCACCCCTCACACACCTCGCCTTCCCACCCCCCCAGACCAAACCCGACACCCTCCGGGCTCACTTACCCCCCGACCAAACCCGACACCCCCTCTTCACCCCCCGACCAAACCCGACACCCCTCCCTCACTTACCGTCCGACCAAACCCAACTCGGGTCCGTCGCAGGTGGGGAGGGGGCAGAGAGCTGAGGGATTCCGGGGTCCGTCGCAGGTAGGGAGGGGCCACAGAGCTGAGGGATTCCGGGGTTCCGTTGGAGGGGGGAGGGGGCAGAGAGCTGAGGGATTCCGGGGTTCCGTTGGAAGGGGGAGGGACAGAGAGCTGAGCGAGTGCGGTGTCTGTTGGAGGGGGTATTATGACATCAGAGCTATGTCACAGAGAACAGCAGCTGCCCAGCTGATGTGATTGGCCTTTAAAGAATTTCACCCCTGGGGGGCATCAGAGGCGAGATTTGAAAATTTTTCGACTCTTACGGTCATTAGGACCCCAAGACCTCTAACTGTACCAAATTTCAAGTCTCTACCTCAAACAGTGTGGAAGGAGTAAGCTTACATACATACATACACCATTTGACTTTTATATATCTATAAAAGTCGGGGTTGGTCGAGGGGTAAGTGAGGTGTGGGTGTCGGGTTTGTTTGTGGTGGTAGGTAGGGGTGTCGGGTTTGGTTGGGGGGAAAGTGAGGTGGGTGTGTCAGGTTTGGTCTACGGGGGGGTGAGGTGTGGGTGTTGGTCAGGGGGTGTTGGGGTTGGTAGGGGGAGACGTGGGGGTGTTAAAATGTGAGTCGGGGTTGGTCGAGGGGTAAGTGAGGTGGGGGTGTCGGGTTTGCTCTCTGCCCCCATCCAACGGACCCCGCACTCGCTCAGCTGTCTGCCCCCTCCCCACCTCCGACTGACCCGAGCAACACCGGGTATTTTCGCTAATATATATATATAACCCTCTCTCTCTCTCTCTATTTATATAATACACACACACACACACACATACATACTAGCAAAAATACCTGGCGTTGCTCAGGGTATTTGTAATTGGAAACTGGGATGTAAAAGGACTACAATGTTTTTTGTTAATACAAATTTTGTTCAGAAGTCTCATTTTGTCTAATTAATTTCATTCTCTTGCAATTAGATGTGGTTTCTCCGATACATTTTCGCTTTGCACGCAGCATAACATTGCTCAGGTCCGTTGGAGGGGGGAGAGAGCTGAGCGAGTGCAGGGGGGGGCGTTGGAGGGGGGGAGAGAGCTGAGCGAGTGCAGGGGGGGCGTTGGAGGGGGGAGAGAGCTGAGCGAGTGCAGGGGGGGCGTTGGAGGGGGGAGAGAGCTGAGCAAGTGCAGGGGGGGCGTTGGAGGGGGGAGAGAGCTGAGCGAGTGCAGGGGGGCGTTGGAGGGGGGAGAGAGCTGAGCGAGTGCAGGGGGGGACGTTGGAGGGGGGAGAGAGCTGAGCGAGTGCAGGGGGGGGCGTTGGAGGGGGGAGAGAGCTGAGCGAGTGCAGGGGGGGCGTTGGAGGGGGGAGAGAGCTGAGCGAGTGCAGGGGGGGCGTTGGAGGGGGGAGAGAGCTGAGCGAGTGCAGGGGGGGCGTTGGAGGGGGGAGAGAGCTGAGCGAGTGCAGGGGGGTGCGTTGGAGGGGGGAGAGAGCTGAGCGAGTGCAGGGGGGGCGTTGGAGGGGGGAGAGAGCTGAGCGAGTGCAGGGGGGGGCGTTGGAGGGGGGAGAGAGCTGAGCGAGTGCAGGGGGGGCGTTGGAGGGGGGAGAGAGCTGAGCGAGTGCGGGGGCCGAGAGCCATTACCGTTGGCCCGTGTACACGGGCTTTTATACTAGTGTGTATATATACTGTGGCAGGGTGCTGGCCAGGAGTGCCTGAGCCAGCCCTGCTGGGCCCTTTAAGAGGGAGAAAAGCCCTCTGCAAACCGCCCTGCAGAGAAGGCTAACTAACCACCTGGGCTGCAGAGGGCTCAGGCTTGATGAGTTGCACCTGGCAGCCTCCTCAGGGGGTATAAAAGCCTGCCAGGAAGGAAGCCCAGTGTGGTGGTATGGTGGTGTGTAGAGGAGCTGAACTGTAGAGCTGTGAAGGAGCTAAGCTGTAGAGCTGTGTATAGAGCTGTGTATAGTAGGTGGTGGGGTTGCGTAAGCTGCACTGTGAATAAAGAGCACTGTTGGGAGCCACAGAAGAGAGTCTCCTGCCTGTTTGTGACAGGGGGGCGAGAAGGCGATCTGCTACAATACACAACTATCTATAGTTATATATCTATTGTTATATATAACTGAAATAAAAGAGATTTCATGTTTTGTAAAATAAAATAGCCTGACAGTTTACATCAAGTAATATAAAGCCTTTGCAAATGGGAATTATTGAGAGTCACTTTAACTAAAATGCCTCCACCTTCCCCTCTTTCAATTCTCTCCACAAAACGTACTTCTCCTGTGAAAGCTAAAAATGCTCATGTTCCCGACAGACAATATCACTCACTACCAGAGAGCTCAGATGTTCCAAAATGCATGGACTAAAACATCTGAATAGTCTTATTGAGGTTACCTTCATCCTTCTTTGACCCCTGCCCTAAAGTATTTGCAATAATTATGAATCAAGTTGTCTTAACCTGAAGCTTGATCCTGTGAACAATGCTGAGTGTAAAACTTCCACAACAGAATTGTTCACTATAATAAGCATTACACTGTTAATGAGTAGTTAGTGTCTAGACATTCAATTGTAAACTCTTTAGTGGTCTAATTCTGCACTCATGTCATACCAGTTATATGCAGTTATACCACTACTGAGACCTGACTAAATATAAAATGATATTCATGTCACTAAGATTCTTATACTATGCTATTGTGATAGTATCTGAGGGTATAGATGCATGGAAACACATACAGATTGGCTGGAATAAGATATGCCATGTATTATTAGTCACCTAAATGGGGCATTGTTATTAATATTTGTAATATGCACTCTACAACTTTAATAATACAGTACTTTAAAAATCAAATATTACTTTTTTTTTAAAAAAAATTGCTTGGTAGTGACTGGTTTCGGGTGCTTACTATTTTAAATAGATAGATTTAGACATCTTGGGAGGGTGTGTATATGGGGGAGGGGTGTCCTTTCTATTATGTGGACTTATTCTGCAAGATGGCTGACACAGGAGCAAGATATAAAAATCAGCAAGTGCTGGAAGAGGAACACTTAATTGAAGCTTTATGAACTGCCTGCAGAACCTGACCTCGAACCAGCAGAATGAAGCACAGCCCTGAATGGGAGGGAGCCCACAATGTTCACCGGCAACTAAACCTGGATGCACAGAAAGGATTTATTTACTCACAGGTGGCAGAGCACTGCTGAGCTAGGGGTGACTTGAACCATTCTGCTTCATCAATGTAAATAGCTAATATCAGACTCATAGCACAGTGTACATTTGAATTTGATAAGCAGATACTTGTGCTCCATTGGCTGATCTGAGATTTAATTTAAAAAATGTTTTGCTGATTCTATGCACCTATGAGTGATAGCATGACAATGATGACAAAACATCATCATGGCAGAATAATAGCACATACGAAGCCTACAAAAGTTAGTGTTGATGTAGTATACTTAGATTTCTGTAAGGTATTTGACATGGTACTGCATGATATTTTGATTAAGAAATCAAAACATTACAAAATTAACATGGCAGACATTAAATGGAATAGAAATTGGCTAACGGATAGGTCTCAAAATGTAACTTTAAATGAGGAATCATCATTGAGCAGGTGTGTTTCTACTGGAGTCCCATAGAAATCAGTTCTTGGCCGTGAGCGATTTAGCATTTTTATCAGTGACCTGAAAGAAAACAAAGACATTATCAATAGTTTGCAGATGACACAAAGATTGGGGAGTGGTAAACACTGAAGAGGACAGGTCATTGATTCTGGGTACCCCTAGATCACTTGTTAAACTGCTGCAAGCCAACAGTATGCATTTTAATATGGCCAAATGTCAATGTATCCATCTAGGAACAAAGAATATAGGTCATATTTACAGGATGCGTCATACTGTCTTGGGAAGCAGTAACTCTGAAAAGGTCATGGTGAATAGTCAGCTGAATATGAGCTCCCAGTGCAACACTGTGACCACAAAGGCTAATGCATTCCTTGTATGTACTATTGGGGAATATTGTTTTGGAATAGAGAGATTATATGGATTTAAAAATTGCCAGTGATGGAGAATCCCCCACAACTTTTGATGTGTTGATCCAATGGTAATTATCCTCACAGTTCAAAAGTTGCACCTTTATTTCTAGTCTGACAGCTTCTCTACATTGTGGGGTAATGCACTGTATGGGGGTGTGATTTCTAAAGTGCACTAACACATTGTGTATTAATTGGTCTGTCTAGACCAGTGGTTCCCAAACTTGGTTCGTGGCTTGTTCAGAGTGAGCCCCTGGCAGGCTCCGACACGCTTTGTTTACCTGGAGCATCCACAGGCACAGCTCCCGGTGGCTTTGGTTTGCCCTGCCCAGGCATGTCCTTGAAGCCCGTGCCGCTTCCCGCAGCTCCCATTGGCTGGGAACGGCAAACTGTGGCCACTGGAAGCCTGCACACGGTCAGTGTAAACAAACTCTCTTGAGCCCGCCAGCGGATTACCCTGACGTGTGTGCCCACGACTGGCCTAGGCCCTTCTGATGTGCTTTAGTGTTCTGCTGTTTGAAATAGTACTATGTGGTGCACACTCGGGAAACTTTAGTGTGCACCATCATGGTCTAAAATAGACCATTAATGCTCAACAAGTTAGTGCACTTTAGAAAAGCACACCCCTGCAATGCCCCCCCCCATGTAGACAAGCCCCCAGAATAGAAATAAATATTGGACCAACCTATCAAGGGTGTGGTGAATTTTCCATCACTGGTAATTTTTAAATGAAGCGTGGATGTTTTTCTAAAAGATCTGTTCTAGTTGATATAAGAATCAATTCATGGAAGTCCTCTGGCTTAAGTTACACAGGCTGTCAGCCTAGATGATCACCGTGGTCTCTTTTGGCTGTTCATCTGTACAATATGAATGTATGAACATTAAGGAGCAGCTTTAACACTCCAGCAAAAGAAAGGACTGACACCAACATTCCCAGGGGTTTTCTGGCTTTCCTGAGCGTAGGTCAGAATCCAGTAGTAGAGGGGTGTTTGGGTGGGTGGGTGGGGTGGGGTGGGGGTGAGCACAAATAAGTTAATCGTAGAAGCCCAGATTCTGACCATGGTTTTGATAGCTGGGTTGATCTAGTGGCAGAGCAGCACAGTAATCTAGATCCTTTATGAACAGTGAGCCACATTCTGCCATCACACTGATGTAAATCCAAGGCAACTCCATTAACTTCAGCAGAATTGTGCTGGATTTACACTTGTGTAACTAAGAGCTGAGTCTGGCTCAGTGAGTCAGAATTGTCCTGCGGCATTGTCAGATGTCCCACACCATTTCTGTTCTCTCTGGGTGACAGAAGCAGGGAAGGAAAGGGTGAGAAAACACAAGAGGGAGGTAGCAAGGAAGGAGAGACACCAGAACACAGGGGAAAGCCAGGGAAGTGGGAGGTGGGAACGCTAGATTTAATATATATCTAAAAAAAGTAAGAAGAATTATTTTAAAAACAATATTAAACAGGGAGGCAGGAAGAGAGGGAGAGACTGAAAGAGAAGGAATGAATGAATAAAGAATGTGGAAAGTGAAGAAGAGCAAGAAGAAAGAGACATGCCTGTTATGGATAGTGAACTTCCCTCATTGTTACCATGCTGTATGGGAATAAATAAATCAGTATCTCCCATGAAGTTATGTCACAGCACAATGTAAACGAAGAGCAGAATGTTGTTACAGCAGGGATATGCTGCTGAATTGCAACACTCCACCTAACCAAGCCCTCCCCACCCTTCATCAGACAATTAGGCATTATATTCAGAGTGTCTTGAATAGCTGGAGAAAGGGTTAGTCAGCACATTTGGAATGAAAATCTATTTCCTTCTGCAGGTCATGAAGTGCTGCCCTCTTTTGTCCCCTGGCTCAGCTCACAGCCTCCCACTCCAGGCAAACTCCCTAGCCCATACTTTGCTAGTGTTATTTCACCCAACACAGAGCTCCTTTGCATCTTGCAGGCTTTTTTTTAAACACACTATATTACATAGTTATTTAATTTAATCCTACTAGAATATTACACCCTATGGCATACTGTACTATTAAAAGAGATAGCAATGCATTATTTTAATTAAAACACCCCCTTAGCTAGCCTCCAGGCTTCACGCAATAGTCACAGGCTCAGATTTTCAAAGACTTGGCACCCCCAATCAGGGACAGATTTTCAAAAGTGCTCAGCTTCCAGCAGCTCCCACTGTGACACTTCTGACCATAGGCGCCAATTCTGTGTGTGCTCCGGCACTGGAGCACCCACAAAAAAAATAAATAGTGGGTGCTTAGCACCCATACGCAGCCCCACCAGTCAGCTCCTTCTCCTCCCCCCCCCCAGTGCCTCCTGCCCACCAGCAATCAGCTGTTCAGTGCTGGGGGGTGGGGAAGGGGGAGGGGTAGGAGCGGTGGCAAGAAGAATTGGGGGTGGAGCAGGGGCAGGAAGAGGGGGATGGGGTTTGGGAGAAGGGGTGGAGTGGGGGCAGGGCCTGGGGCAGAGCAGGGGTCCAGCACTCCCAGGGGAAATCACAAAGTTGGCACCTCTGCTTCTGACCAGATTTTCAGGACCAGCAAGCAGGCCCGGACTGTGGGAGTGAAAATTGGGCCCTATGCCATTCCCAGCTGTATTCTGGAGCACTAGTGTAGGGGTTCATGTCCCATGAGGAGAATGAGGCTATGCTTTGCAACAATATTATCATCTGGGACCTCCCACCCACCCCCGAACTCTGCCTCCCCAACCCAGCCTTTTATGTGAAACAACATATGTGCTGAATTCCTTTCTTTAGCATTTGCAGCATTCAGCAAAAATGCCGCTTTCATATGGATGGTCCGTTTAAAAGCTTATTAGCTTCATGCAGTATTGTTATTGTAGGGCATGTAGTGTAATTTTCAAGCCCCAGCTTGGAAGAAGACAGTGAGGCATTAAAAACAAGGAAACCGAATGAAGGCAATGCAAAAGTGGAAAAGAAACTGGAGTGACTATAGCCATTTTTGCTAGCTTTCGGCTTGGAAGAAGAAAAGACACTCATTCCTCGAGGATGAAATTCACCTCTGTGCTGCGGGCTTTCGCACCACTCAAGCATTCAAAATAGAATTCTGAGACTTAAGAGGTTCATAGGACTTTGAGCTGGCCCTCTGTAAGGGGTGAATTTCCCCCTATAGTCGCCCAATATGCCAGCTGTCCAGCAGAAATTCACATTTCTGATAACGAAGGTGTAAGAGTGTCTATTCCCTCTCTCGGGACACTGGGTTACATAGGAGGGACTCTTCTATGGCCCCTTAACTATAAGCTGCTCCCCCAGCCTAAGTTAAGTCTTTACACCCCCAAAACCCACAATCTACCAGTTGGGAAATGGGGACCAAGCTGCCACCATCCGTGTGAATCTCCAAGACCCTGGAGGGGGGCACGGACACCCCAAACTCCGTCTCTCTCTCCCTGAGAGATTTGGACACTCACAGACTGCTCCCCCTCCCTCTCCCCCTTCCTTACCGGGAGAGATGAGATACAATCTCTGAGCTACAACCCTTCTCTCCTGCTTCCAGGAGAGAGACTCAGACACCCAGACTTCCCTTTACCCGGGACCTGGGTCACATCCAAAGCTAGGACACCTTAAGGGAAATAACCAAACACTTCTTATAACTAAAAGGTTTAATAAAGAAAAGAGAACAAAGCATACACTTACAAGACCACTTTACAGATATAGAGCTCTCTCACCCCTCCCTCTGAAAAGGCTAGTGACACCCTAGACCAGGCACAAGCTTATGAAAAATCAATGTTACTTACAATTCAGCTACTTATGAATATAGGAAGGAAGTAGAAGTGGTTCTCCCCATAGCTGGAGAGCGAAGATAAAATGGGTCTGGCCCCAACCTGGGACGGAAGGAAACTGAAACTAACTCTCCCTCCTCGTGGCACGGGAGCTCTTACGTCACCCCCTCTCAGGTAACATTAACCCTACACAGGCAAAACAACACTCCACACTTATGACAGAAGGGTAAGGTGAAAGACATTTTCTTGCTGGCATATTTAGTTCTTCTTCGAGTGATTGCTCACATGCATTCCAATTAGGTTAGGTACGCGCAGCAGGCCTGGTTGCCGGGTAGATTTTCCCCTAGCTAGAGGCTGGGCGAGCAGGGAGCCCCCTAGAGTGGCGCCTTCATGGCGACCCATAAATACCCCTGCGACACAGCCACCATCTCCAGTTCCTTCTTACCGCAGACGAGCTGGTTGTAGGAACAGAGGAGATCTGCGTTTAGCGTTCTCCTCATCTCCTAGCTATTGTGCTTTTGTTTCTAAATCGTGTTTATAGTTCTAGTTAATGTTTAACTGTTATAGTTCAATAGGTAGTTAGAATTGTTAATAGTGTAAATAGTGTTAAGTGCAGGCTACTCCTGCCCCGGAGCTTATGTCGCCCAAGGCTCCGGGCTTCAAACACTGTTCGGAGTGTGGGAAGCCCATGCCAGTGGGTGACCCACACTCTAGGTGCCTGAAGTGCTTGGGGGAATCGCACTTAGCAGATACTTGCAAAATCTGCAAATCCTTTAAGCCGAGGACCCGCAAAGACCATGAGTCCCGCCTAAGGCACATCCTAATGGAAGCGGCTCTCCAGCCGGACTCGGGGGCGGCACCGGGCCCCGCTCCCAAGCTGCAAAAGTCTAAACCTCGGCACCGGTCGCGTTCGCCCGGTACCAAGAGGAGGAGAGACCCCCAGCCGCGTCCAGCCCCGACAGACCGCGCGGGGACGTCGGCGCCGATATCGCTGGCTTCGACTCCGAACGCCGGACGCCCGGATGACCAGACACCGGCACCAGCATCGGCACCGACACCGGCACCGACACTGGCACCGTTGACTCCGGCGACCCGGACGGGCCCGTTGAGTCCGGTGCGAGTGGTATCCCCACTCCGCCTGCCGGTCCCGCAGCAGCTTCCCTCCACGCCGGAGGCGTTCGCTGCTGCGAGGGAGCTGCTTTCGGTGGGCTCACCGCAGCGGCAACCCCGTTCCAAGGGCAAGCCACCCTTGATGGGGGAGGAGATCGCGGCTCGGAGCCCGGCAGGGCAGGGACGCCGCTCGATCTCGCGGCGCCGATCCGACTCCCGACACCGGTCAGCTTCCCGGCACCGGTCGCAGTCTCGGCGCCACACGGAGCAGAGACCCAGATCCAGGTCTCCGGACGGGCGCTCACGTCGCTCTCACTCCCCTCACCGGTCAGAGTCCCGGTACCGATCGGAGTCCCGGCGCCCACGCTCACGGGGCCGGTCGCACTCTCGGCACCGGTCGTACTCCCGGTACCGGTCCGCCAGCTCCCGACGCGGCCACCCTCGATGCCGCTCTTCGGGCCATTCCTCGTCCCGGCACCGCTCGAGGTCCCGGCGCTGCTCTCCGTACCGGTATTGCTCGACATCGCGGCACCGATCATCGCGGCGCTGGTCGACCTCACGGCAACGCTCCAGATCCCCGGGACACAGCGGCAGATACCGATCGAGGTCCCCCTATAGGCGGCGGACCTCTCGGCACCGGTCACTGCGGCACCAGCACGACTCCCGACACCGACCCTCGCCTCGGTACCGTAGTCTGCGGCACCGACAGCGCTCCCTGAGCTACGCGTCTCAGGAACACGCGTCTCCGGACCGGCACCGTCGGCACCGGTCGAGGAGTCAGCTAAAGCGCCGGGAGTCTTCGGGCGTAAGGCCCCATCAAGCCTCGGCACCGGAGGCCCCGCAGCTCGGAGAGGTGGCACATTGGCCCTCACCTGTAGCCTCCGGGTCCCCTCGTTCAGCCCGGGCAGCGCAGGGACACTCCACCTGGCCGGCCTGGGACACCTGGGCCTATAACCAACCCCGCTCTACCCAATCTGAGCCGGGGTTTCCTCTTATGTCTGAGGCTACCGCAGAACCAGGGGTAGCCCCATCTCAGGTGGCCCCCCGCTCGGAGGGGCATCACAGCCCGGATCCGGGCTCCTACACCTCCCCGGCGCAGGTTGAGGCGGTAGCAGGGACCTCCTCTGCCAGTCCCCCTACGGTAGACCTGACCAACTACCAAACTTTGTTAAAGGCCGTAGCCACAAATATGAACCTTCCCATGGAGGAGGTCCCAGTGGTGGAGGACCCAGTCACCACCATGCTTACTAAGGGTACACCGACCCGGGTGGCGGTGCCCTTTATTAATACCATCAGGCAAAATGTTGCCACTCTATGGAAGACCCCAGCCTCTCTTCCCCCCACAGTGAGGGGTGTAGAGAAAAGATACTTTGTCCCGGCCAAGGGGTATGAACATCTTTATATTCACCCGCCGCCGTCCTCATTAGTGGTGGACTCCGTTAATAATAAGGAGCGCCATGGACAAGAGGCCCAGGTCCCCAAGACTAGGGAGGCGAGGCGCCTGGACCATTTTGGCAGGAAGATCTACTCGTCCGGGGGCCTTCAACTGCGAGTGGCCAACCACCAGGCACTCCTCAGTCGCCACCACTTTGACACGGTGGAGGCCCTCGCTAAACTGGAAAACCGAGTCCAGCAAGAGGGCAAACAAGAATTTAAGGCCCTACTCCATCAAAGTAGGGACATTTCCCGCTACGCCCTACAGGCGGCTTTAGATTCAGCGGACTCGGCGGCAAGGACAGTGGCCTCGGGTATCGCCCTCCGCCGTGCTGCATGGCTCCAGTCTTCTAACCTGGCCCCTGCAATGCAGCATAAGATACAAGACCTTCCTTTCGAGGGCCAATCCCTCTTTTCAGAGGACACTGACACCCGCCTCCAGGCCCTGAAGGATAGGGGTGTCACGCTCAAGACCCTTGGGATGCATACCCCGGGTCAACAGAAGCGCCCCTTCCTGCCACCACACAGGAAGTTCTTCCCTCCTGCGCGCCCGCCCCAGGACTCCTCCCGTAGGAGAGATAGGTCCTACCGACGTAGGCCGGGGCCCCGGCACGGCGCGAAACATCAGGGCCCCAAGCCACCACAGGGGCCCAAGCCTGCCTTTTGAAGGTGCGCTCGGGGGCAGAGCACCAGTTATCAACCTGGATCCTCCCTTTGGAGATCGCCTGTCCCACTTGCGCCGTGCATGGTCGGACATTACATCGGACCAGTTGGTCCTTCGCACGGTGGAGGTGGGATATTCACTCCAGCTTTCCTCTACTCCTCCCTCCCACCCACCCTCCTCGTCCCTCTTCAGGGACCCCTCTCACGAGCAACTCCTCGTACAGGAGGTGAGGTCGCTCCTCGCATTGGGAGCCATCGAGCCCGTACCGGAGGAGTTCAAGGGGAAGGGGTTCTACTCCCGCTACTTCCTGATCCCCAAGGCGAAAGGGGGCCTACGGCCCATCCTAGACCTGCGAGGACTCAACGCCCACATGACCAGGTTCAAGTTCCGCATGGTCACCTTGGGTACCATTATTCCCTCTCTGGATCCGGGAGACTGGTTCGCTGCCCTCGACATGAAGGACGCTTACTTTCACGTGAGCATCAAGCCCTCACACAGGCGTTACCTCCGCTTCATGGTGGCGGGGAAACACTACCAATTTGCCGTCCTGCCCTTTGGCCTGTCCACCGCACCCAGGGTGTTCACAAAGTGCATGGCGGTAGTAGCGGCGTTTCTTCGGCGCCACGGGGTACAATTATACCCGTACCTCGACGACTGGCTGATCCGAGGCATCTCCAGGGACCAAGTCAGTGCACACGTGCAATTAGTCATCAGCACGTTCGACCGCCCGGGCATCCTCCTCAACAGGGGGAAGTCCACCCTGGAACCAACCCAGAAAATAGAATTCATACCGTAGGGGCCCTACTAGACTCCACAGTAGCAAGGGCATCCCTGCCTCGACCTCGGTTCCTCACCATCCGGTCGGCCATCAGACAGCTGCGCGTCTGCCCCATGACCACGGTCAGGGTCTTCCTCAGCCTGTTAGGTCACATGGCATCGTGCACTCACGTCATACAGAATGCCAGACTGAGGCTACGCCCTCTTCAGTCGTGGCTCGCAGTGACCTACAGACCGAGAAGGGACAGTATGGACGCCCTCCTCTCCACTCCCAAGGCCACCCTATCTGCTCTGGCTTGGTGGGAAGACCAGGACAATGCCTGCCAGGGGGTTCCCTTCCTTCCCCCCAGCCCGTCCATGTCCCTGGCGACAGACGCTTTGTCCCTAGGGTGGGGAGCCCACCTCGGGGAACTCAGGACCCAAGGCCTCTGGTCGGACTCAGATCTCTGCCTCCATATCAATGTCAGAGAACTGAGGGCCGTCCGCCTCGCGTGCCAGGCATTCCGGGACACGCTGCGGGGTCACTGTGTAGTGGTGATGACAGACAACACCACAGCCCAGTACTACATCAACAAACAAGGCGGAGCCTGCTCCAGCCCCTTGTGCCAGGAGGCGACTCTCCTGTGGGAATTCTGTATAGCCCACGCCATTCACCCAGTGGCCTCATTCCTCCCGGGAGTCCAGAACACACTGGCGGACCATCTCAGCAGGCCCTTTATGACGCACGAGTGGTTCCTCCGGCCAGACACTATCCAGCCAATCTTCCTGAAGTGGGGATTTCCCCACATCGACCTCTTTGCCTCCAGGCAGAACAGGAAGTGCCTCCAGTTCTGCTCCTTCCGAGGCAGCGCCAAGGGATCCTTGACAGATGCCTTCCTCCTACCCTGGACGGGGCACCTGTTCTACGCGTTCCCTCCGATCCCGCTTCTACACAAGGTGATCCTGAAGATCAGACGGGACAGGGCGCAGGTCATCCTCGTAGCCCCAGCCTGGCCCAGACAGTGCTGGTATGCGTCCCTCCTCCGGCTGTCCAGGGCCCCTCCCATCAGCCTCCCGCTGTGGCCGGACCTGATCTCCCAAGATCACGGTCGCCTACTGCACCCAGATCTGCAGTCCCTTCACCTCACAGCGTGGCTGCTCCATGGTTGAGAGGCCTGGAACTCTTATGCTCAGCGGAGGTGCAAGGTGTTCTTCTGGGCAGCAGGAAACCTTCCACCAGAAGCACCTATACTGCAAAGTGGACCCGCTTCTCGGCTTGGTGTAGAGACCATGACACCATCCCAGCTGAAGCCCCAGGCCCGCGCATCCTGGACTACCTGTTAGGCCTTAGACAACAAGGCCTTTCTACCTCCACTATCTGGGTCCATCTGGCCGCTATCTCGGCCTTCCACCCTGGCCAGGCAAACCACTCGATCTTCTCTGACCCTGTGGTGTATCGGTTTTTAAAGGGTCTAGACAAGCTATACCCGAACATTAAGCGTCCCATTCCACCCTGGGACCTCAACCTTGTGCTCTCACGCCTCATTTTGCCCCCGTTTGAGCCCCTCACCACATGTTCTTTAATCCATCTTTCCTGGAAAGTGGCGTTCCTAGTGGCTATCACCTCGGCTCGTAGAGTGTCAGAAATCCGTGCCCTGACCTCCGAGCCGCCCTACACCATTTTTCATAAAGACAAGGTGCAGCTACGTCCCCACCCGGCTTTTCTACCAAAGGTGGTCTCCCCCTTCCACGTTAATCAGGACATTTGCCTTCCGGTCTTTTACCCTAGGCCACACACCTCTGGAAGGGAGCAACAATTACACACGTTGGACGTTAGGAGGGCTCTTGCTTTTTATTTAGACAGAACAAAGCAATTCAGAAAGACAACCCAACTCTTTGTAGCAATTGCAGAGAGGATGAAGGGCCAGCCAATCTCAGCCCAAAGGCTCTCCTCCTGGATTACCTCGTGCATCCACGCCTGTTATGAACTCGCGGACAGACCTGTCGAGAGAGTAACAGCACACTCCACGAGAGCGCAGGCATCCACTGCGGCCTTCCGGGAGGGAGTCTCCATCACTGACATCTGTAAGGCGGCTACCTGGTCCTCTGTCCACACCTTCGCCGCTCATTACGCCATTGTCCAGCAGACCAGGGACGATGCAGCATTTGGGTCAGCGGTCTTACGATCTGCTATGGGTCAACCCGACCCCACCTCCTAGGTGTTGCTAGTAGTCACCTAATTGGAATGCATGTGAGCAATCACTCGAAGAAGAAAACAGGGTTACTTACTTGTAACTGTTGTTCTTCGAGATGTGTTGCTCACATCCATTCCAGACCCACCCTCCTTCCCCACTGTCGGTTTAGCCGGCAAGAAGGAACTGGAGATGGTGGCTGTGTCGCAGGGGTATTTATGGGTCGCCATGAAGGCGCCACTCTAGGGGGCTCTCTGCTCGCCCAGCCTCTAGCTAGGGGAAAATCTACCCGGCAACCAGGCCCGCTGCGCGTACCTAACCTAATTGGAATGGATGTGAGCAACACATCTCGAAGAACAACAGTTACAAGTAAGTAACCCTGTTTTTTTCTATGCCAGCTACGCAGGTACATTCTTACATTATTTCTGCATATTGGCTGGAGAATGGATGCTTTATGGACTAGTCATAGAATACAGAGCATTTCACATATTCATTGCAGGCTGAATCTTGCCCACATTAGCAGTGGCCAAGGTTATCACCACAAGTAAAGTGTGCTGTCTACACTGGGGGACGGCAGGATCGATCTAAGTTACGCGACCTCAGCTATGTGAACATTTACACCACCAAACCACATTCACAAATAGAACCCTAAGGGCTGCTCTTAACTTATGCCAGGGACTGCTTCAGTCCCCAGTCAGTCTCAACATCCAGGAGATGTGAAGGTGGCCTAAAGCCATCACTGCAACCTCTGCCTCCATCTCCGCTCAGTCAGAGTAGAGACGTGGAACCCTGGTTGTGGTCATCCGTTTTTGACCTTGTGCTTCTGTGCAATAATATACTCAGTACCTGTGCTGTGCAGGATCTGTCCCGCTGTGCTTGAAGAGGACAGCTGTCTTCAGGGCTGACATTCCTGTGCCTTCTTGAGCCATGCATTCCCATAAAAAGTTATATTACTGCCCCTATAGGCCGGGCTTTGTGGTTAACCAAAGGGGCTGAGGTTATACTTTGTAGAGAGGCAGAAACTGAACTCAGGGCCCTAGGGGAGGGAGAGCAATGGTGGCAGTACACCTTCTTTGTACCTTCCCAATTCTGGGCTGCTCTAGGGACTGAAATGACCCTCAATGTAAATGAAGCAGTTCATGGGGTTGCTATAAATTACAGCTCCCTCCTCAGATAGCCCGGTGGGCTGCAATGCCACCAAGAATGCCTGTAGTGCTATGGGCTCCCACTGCCACTCCGAACATACCCTCTGTGCCAGGTCTTGCATGTAGAAGATGGATGGGGGGTTAAAATCCAACCCTTTATGTTTTCATGACCAGCTACTGTGGATGCTATCGTTACATCATTTGAGTTTCCAGCTACTTTTAAAATATGCCCCGCTCTGGATTTGCTTTGTGTCTTTTTCTTCCCCTTTGTGATTTTGACATGTTTCTGGAGTGAGTGAATCATGTAGGATCTCTCCCACCCTCCCTTGAGGGATTCATCTTTTGCTTTGTCTGCTTCTCTTTGCAGTGGGCTTCCCAGGCAAGGCCTGGGTTGAATTTACTTTCAGAATGTGCTCTTTAATTTCACGTACAGTGGTTTCCAGGGAAAGATTTCCCAAACCCTCTTTCCCACCTCAGTGTCATTAACTCTTTGATGGCAGAAAAGCAGAGTCATGGGCTGGGGCCACTCTTGCTGGTGGAACCAGGGTTGTGGACTCCCCGTGAAGAAAAGTGTGTGTGTGTGTGTGTGTGTGAACTGCCCCCATTGCAGGGGGGAGGAGGGGAATTGGAGTACAGCCAAGTGGGGATCTCTGCCTGCATCCTTACCTGCTGCAGTTGTATCCACCACGGGATACAGATCAAACCCTGTTCTCTGGTAACCCCCTTACAATTGCCTCTGTGCCGAGCTCTGGGGTCCCCATTTTGACTGATCACAGGATTGGGAGCCCTCCAGAAAGCACTGCATTCGTTCCCAGTAGTGTGAACACCTCCCACCCCCAGCAGAGGAGTGCTGGGCTCAGTTGTTTGATCTAACTCATTTTTTTTTTAGATAGCCATCACGGTGGTGTCTGAATGCTGGTTGTCCAGAGACAGCTATGTCCAGCTACTGTCAGCTTAAAAGGCAGGGTGGAGGGAGGTGTCCCCAGAGGCAGGGAGGCTCACAGACAAGAGCACGGGAATCACAGCAGATAATGGGGGCATGGTTCCCCTCTCACTCACACTGAGGTAAATCATTAGTCACCGCATGGACCTCACTGGAGTTACAAAGTCATGAGGTGGTACAAATGAGAGGAGAATGAGGCCCTGGGAGTGTGCTGAGAGGCTGATGGAGCTAATCAGCCTCCACTCCCACTTTCAAAATGGAAATTCAACAAAATAGAAGGGCTTCAGTCTGCTGGAGGAATCCTAGAGGGGGCTGGCTGGTGAGGAAGTGACCATTTATGAGCATTATGCACCCTCCCTTAAAAGCATTAATACAACACAAAGGTTGCAAAAATCAAACACTCAAAGCTCAGGGAGTCTGATTCCCATTTACACTAAGATCCCTTTACACTGCTCTGGCAGAGCTTCGAGGCCCCAACCAAATCAGGGCCAGGCACTGTGAATATCCATATTAAGAGATAGTTGCTGCCTCCAGGTATGCAACCTAAGTGGAAAAGTCATGGAGATGGGGAAATGAGGCACAGAGAAATTAAATCCCAGATCCACAAAGGTATTTAGGCTCCTAATTTCCATTGATTTGGAGCCTAAATACCTCTGTGGAGCTGGGTCTGTCTAGCCTGAGGTCACAGACAAAGTCTGTGGAAATGCTGGGAATTCAAGCAAAATATCCTGAGTCCCACTCCAGTGTATTCACCACAGGATCATCTTTCCATTCTATGTAATACAAATAATGTATTGTTCCAAGAGGCAATACACTGTAAAGCTGAGTAATACCTCAGGTTTTATGTTTTAACAAGGGAATAGTAAATAGGACAGCTGTACAACATGGCTGAGTTCATATTGTTGGATCTTTCTTAACTTTTGGAACATCCTGACTTTTGACAAGCTGATTTTGCAGCCTCCATGTTACACGTGTTACATGTTAATTTTTTGAAAGGAAAAAGAAAACAGGGTAAAAGTGGAAAAAATCTGGACATAATCAATGTTTACAGTTTACAAGGTCTGTTATAAGATCTTGTAAATATCTTGCTCCACATCTATTTATCTTGTGCAATTTACAATCTCCCCTGACTTTAGCAATGGGTCATTTAAGCTCTTTGGTCTCTATCAAAGCTTGAAAATCTTATAAATAAGCTCCCTTGGCTTCCATTCTCCACAGCTGTGTATTGTGCCACAACAAACAGACAGACTGACAATGATTCTTGCTTTTATTTCTAGGTTTATTTTTCTTTTCTACTGTTTTAAAAAATGCAAAGAAAAGTAAGTTCAAAACAGAAAATCTTCATTCAAATAAAGTTAAACCGCTGTTATAGTCAGAAGAGCGAATTTGGAGAATAAAAAAAAGGGGGTGGGGGAGTTTCCATAATTATTCTCTTTCAGTAGCTTCCTGTTCAAATTTACTTAGTTTTCAAGGTGATTTTTCAAGGTGATTTTTCTGACCACATAGCCCTTTAAACTCAACTTGAGATCTGGAAGTCAAACCATGTCCTTTCTGGCTCATGCATAATCACCCATAATAATGATTCTGCAAATATAATATAGCTGATGAGTGGGTAGTTGACACATGATTAGGCAAAAAAATTCCAACTCACTGTTCCATAGCTGAATTGGCTCTGCTATGCGAATTGGTAAAAACTCACTTATGCCTGTAAAGCAAGCAGATGTGTATTAGGAAGAGAGCCAGAGATATACATCCTTGCATCAGAGGCCTGGTTTTAGGCCTGAGGCCTGATCTAAAGTACTGGCAGTAAAAGTTAGCAAGAGAGAGGCTTGTAGCTCACAGAACTTGGCAACAGGGTTGGTATTGCAAAAACAGACACACATACTTAAGGGCTGGTCTCCACTAGGGGGGGAAATCGAGTGTAGATACGCAATTTCAACTACGTTAATAA
This sequence comes from Sternotherus odoratus, assembly GCA_032164245.1. Lineage (NCBI taxonomy): Eukaryota > Metazoa > Chordata > Testudines > Kinosternidae > Sternotherus > Sternotherus odoratus. The sequence goes on from JAVMKO010000001.1 coordinate 89,498,670, forward strand.
AGTAGCTGAAATCGACGTCTCTACAGCCGACTTACCTCCCATCCTCACGGCAGTGGCAGTTGGCGGCGCGGTCCCCCGTCGACTCCAGCTTGCGCCTCTTCACGAGCTGGACTTCCGGAGTCGACGGGGGAGCCGCTAGTGGTCGATTTATCGCGTCTTAACGAGACGCGATAAATCGATCACCAAAAGATCGATCCCTGCCGGCTCAAGTGAAGACAAGCCCTAAGAAAAGCTAGGCACAGGACACTCAGGCAAACACATTCCAGAAGGATGGTACCAGAACATCTCCCTGCCCCCAATGATAACAAGAACACACTGACCCCTTCTAAAGATAAGGTCAGGGTGGCAGCGTGACGGATAAAGATGTTTTGATCAAACCAACATGTACAAGGTAATGGGTGGTAACAAACCCTGTCAGAGGAGCAATACGTAACTTGTTTGTATTAATGTATAAAATGATGTCGCAGAAGGAGTGTCTTTGTCCGGCCTAGGGAGGAACGGAAAGTCCCATGGTCACTGAGCTGTTCCATTGTTATGGGCACACATGTATTAGTGGTCTGGTAGAGTCTGCAGGATACTAGTATTGTGCGCTGTTGGCAATAAACCTGTCCAGGTGCCTTCAAACCTTAACAGATCTTGAGGTCATTGGGTGTTTGCTCAAGGTCTGTTGTGCCAGCTACCTGTGCAGAGCTGAGATGGCATACAGAGGGAACACACGCAGCCAAACATCTGACAACAACATAAAATAGCTTAAAGATAGTCATGGAGCAGATCTATAAAGCAAGAAGGCACCAGTTTTATATAGCCCATTGTCTCACAGCTGCACTTTTTCTTAGTTTGAAAACTCCAGCCCAGCTTCATTCATGGCTGTACACCGACTGCCACCAATACAAGTTCTAGTAGAAGTGCCCCGGCAGTAGAAAGTCCACAAGGCAGGGTTTATAGCAGTAGAAGGCAGTTTCAATTACACCTCCTTTGGAGGAGGATGGGGCTGCAGCAGGGTTGGTGCCGTCTTGGGAAGGGGCCTTGGCCATGCTGTCTGAGAGGTGAGCTGATTTAGCAGCCTCAATCAGAAGATCTCCTGGGACACAAATGAAATCTACTCCCTTCCCTGGAGCAAACCCTGAGGCACCCCCTTCTGTCCTGTCTATGGACGAATCTCCCTCAGGTGCAGAGGAATGAGTTGCCCCAGGGAGATACAATTTCGACTTCCCTGGACCCGTTTGGGGGCATGCAGCATTCCAAATTGATACTGTCTCTTTTCTGGACATTGGTACTACCTCAGCTATGGCACTTGACACTGAGCACTATTCCAAGATTTCCCGAAGGGTGCATTTGTATATCTAACGTATGTGTTCTGCAGCCAGACACAGTTTATGACAGAAACTTTCGGTATTCTGTGCGGCAAGCTGCCATACTCCATCTCTCCAGGGCGAAACGAGGCCATGGTTTCAGCTTTCAGTGAGCTCTTGCTACTCTTTTAGTGAGTGCTGAGTCTGACCTTTAACATTATTTTAACCCAATTCTCAGGTACTTAATGCATTCAGCAATCGGGGGAGAAGTGGCAGTACGGTCTGATCAGACATTGCTCCCCTTCCGTGAGTTCCCAGCATTTCCCAGTGGCCATACCCCGTTTGATAGACTTAAGCTAGAGCAAGGTATTATTATATTTCTGCATTGCATTTTGCTCTATTTAGTTTCTGTTTGGAGAAATACAAGACCTTGTTGGGTCCTTTCAGAGATGTGCATTTGGGTTTTGCCTCAGCAGCAGTGTGTCTTGGTTATTATCTTTAAAATCAACAGAACCACTGACAAGTCTGTGTCTATGACTCCTCTCCTGATATTGCATCAGTAATGCTTGAAATGCACTGTGGCAGGGTGCTGGCCAGGAGGGCCTGAGCCAGCCCTGCTGCCCCTTTAAGAGGGAGAAAAGCCCTCTGCAAAACACCCCCCCCCCCTCCCCCCCCCCCCCCCCCCCCCCCCCCCCCCCCCGGGCCGGAAGGCTAATTAGCCACCTGAGGTGCAGGCCAATCAGCCTGCTAGAGTTGCACCTGGCAGCCTCCTCTGGGGGATATAAGGCTGCCAGGAAGGAAGCCCAGGGTGGTGGCAGGAGCTATTCAGAGCTGCGTGAGTGTGTAACTGTTAGCTGGACTATCTAGAGTCCCTAGAGCTGAGTGTGTTTGTATCACTGTTAGCTGGACTACATAGAGTCCGTAGAGCTGGGTGTTTGAGCTATTAGCTGTGAGTGTGTGTGTATGCTAGAGCTAACCAATACTCAATCTATGGGTGGGGAGGAAGTCCCAACCGGGGGCAGTGGACTCAGCCTCCCCCTGTAGCTGTTTAGAGTGTGGTGGTGGTGGCATGAGCTATCAAGAGCTGTGTGTTGTGTTTGAGCTATCAAGAGCTGTGTGTTGTGTTTGAGCTATCAAGAGCTGTGTGTTGTGTTTGAGCTATCAAGAGCTGAGTGTGTATTAATGAGCTGTTTATTAATGAACTGTTTTAAGCTGTATATATTGGTGGTGGGGTCCTGCACTGTAAATTAAAGGGCACTGTTTGGAGCAAAAAGGGGTTCCTGTGTGTTCCTGTGAGGGGTGAGAAGGCGGACTGTCACATATGGTGTCAGAGGTGGGATCGCTACACCAGCAACCCAACTGGTGGCCCTGAGATGGAGGGAACCCTGCAGTGGCTCGAGGAATAACAGAAGCGGACCCAGCAGGCCATGCACACCTTGCAGTAAAACCACCGGATGCAGCAGGCTCAGTTGGAGCTGTAAAGGTACTGTGGGACTTTTTGAGAGGGCAGCCACCACAGCTGGGTGGGAGCGGACCACCTGGCCCCTCTGTCGTGCTCCGTACCTTGTGGGCAGCGGCCCAGGACTTTGGGAACTCATGGACTCCCTGATATTGGAGCAGTTTTGCTCTGCCTCCCCGAGACTGTCCGTACCGGAGTCAAAAGGCACCAGCCAGAGACGGTGAAGTCTGCGGTGTACCTGACCAGGAGTACGTCGGGACAGAGGGACCTCGGGAGGAAGACGGACCACAACGGGTCCGGGATTTGGGGCGATGGCCCATGGACTGGGGTTTGGGGGTGGAAACCGTGTGGGGTGATACCCACTCTGCGGGTGCAGGTGGGGAGGAAGTCCTAACCGGGGGTAGTGGACTCAGCCTCCCCCTGTATGCTTGTCCGCGGAGCGTTGATCCGCCCTGGTCAATCCACCCTGAGTTACCCACTCTGCGGGTGCAGGTGGGGAGGAAGTCCCAACCGGGGGTAGTGGACCCAGCCTCCACCTGTACACTAGTCCGCAGAGCGTTGGGGCCCTTGTAGAGCTGATCGAAGGCTGGAAGGGTCTGAGCCAGCCCAATGGGGCTAGGCTAAGGGGGGAGGTGTGTGGCAGGGTGCTGGCCAGGAGGGCCTGAGCCAGCCCTGCTGCCCCTTTAAGAGGGAGAAAAGCCCTCTGCAAACCCCCCGGCCGGAAGGCTAATTAGCCACCTGAGGTGCAGGCCAATCAGCCTGCAAGAGTTGCACCTGGCAGCCTCCTCTGGGGGATATAAGGCTGCCAGGAAGGAAGCCCAGGGTGGTGGCAGGAGCTATTCAGAGCTGAGTGAGTGTGTAACTGTTAGCTGGACTATCTAGAGTCCCTAGAGCTGAGTGTGTTTATATCACTGTTAGCTGGACTACATAGAGTCCGTAGAGCTGGGTGTTTGAGCTATTAGCTGTGAGTGTGTGTGTATGCTAGAGCTAACCAATACTCAATCTATGGGTGGGGAGGAAGTCCCAACCGGGGGCAGTGGACTCAGCCTCCCCCTGTAGCTGTTTAGAGTGTGGTGGTGGTGGCATGAGCTATCCAGAGCTGTGTGTTGTGTTTGAGCTATCAAGAGCTGAGTGTGTATTAATGAGCTATCAAGAGCTGAGTGTGTATTAATGAGCTATCAAGAGCCATGTGTATTAATGAGCTGTTTATTAATGAACTGTTTTAAGCTGTATATATTGGTGGTGGGGTCCTGCACTGTAAATTAAAGGGCACTGTTTGGAGCAAAAAGGGGTTCCTGTGTGTTCCTGCGAGGGGTGAGAAGGCGGTCTGTCACAGCACGCACAAAAAAACCCCTATAATTTTGAACTGCATATATGGATGCATCATTGAAATGTAGGGCTGGATGAGACCTCAAGAAGTTATCAAGTCCAGTCCTCTGCCCTGTTACGGAACAGGATAGTAATAGATTGATTCTATACTGCTCTGATGCATTCACACCTGGAACATCACACTCAGCTCTGGGCACCATATTACCAGGAACATACTGGCAAATTTAAGGAAGTTCAAAGAAGAGCAACAAAAATGATCAGGAGACTGCAGGGTCTGAGTTATAAGGAAAGCTTCAAAATGCTAAAATTGGCTAAGGGATGACTAAGATGGCAGTGTGCTAACAATCTCCAAATATTTGGAGGGTGTTAATACTAGGGAGAGGGTAGGGTGATCAGATGTCCCAATTTTATAGGGACAGTCCTGATTTTTGGGTCTTTTTCTTATATAGGTTCCTATTAACCCCTACTCTGTCCCAATTTTTCACACTTGCTGTCCGGTCACTCTAGGAGAGGGAGGAATTATTTAATGTCATTCAGGATGGGTGTGTAAGGGACCAGGGCATGGGCAGTCTGGCCTATTGGTCACAGCTCAGCTGGTGTCCAGAAGTCAACAACAGCCACAAAGCAGGAGTCAGCAAGCAGGAATCAGAATAATCACAGAGCCAAGATCAATAGGCAAGGGTTAGGCTGGGGTCAGAATCAGAGATCAGAGGTACTGACCAGGCTGGAATCTGTACACAAGAGTCAGGCAAGGATCAGAGACTGGGAAGCAGTAAAAGGTTTGGCGTCACAGCAATCCATAACTCTTCATGGCTGCCTAAATAACCCTGCTTGCATCCGATGAAGTGGGTATTAGCCCACGAAAGCTTATGCTTCAATTCTTTAGTTAGTCTTTAAGGTGCCACAGTACTCTTTGTTACCTCTAAATTACCCTGGAGACTGGCCCAGAAAGTTGAGTAGTGAGCATGGGCCAATCAGAAGGCCACTGGGTGCTGTCCCTTTGGGCGGTACTTCCTGCAGTGCCTAATCTACACAGTGCTCCTTGGATAGAGTTCTACATGATCCTCACATGGTGATATGGGAACAGCAGCTGTCCCGGATTCCACAATCCTGAGTTTTAATCCCATGACTCCTTATGGGGTATAATGAGTGATGAGACAAAATTTAAAGAGATTTTAGCCTGAATATCAGGACAAATTGTCTGCCATTGAGATGTATAGTACCCTCATGCTGCCTGTCTCAGAGTTTTGTTGCTGTCACTAAAGGATTTGAGCCGCTGGGGAGCAGTCTCCCCAGGAAAGACCCATCACTTCAGACTTTAATAATTGGATAAGATGAAACTCTAGAAGAAAGTACTGTATGGAACAATCCTGCGCTGGAAGAGAGAGGGACTACAAGATGATCAAAATAGCACTTTTCTAGGAGTTTGTGGTATATCTATTTGTCCTTTGAAAACTAAGTTCTATGTGATTAATAATGCCTTGTCATTTCTCTACCATCCTTTTTACTTCCAGTTGTTCTGCTGCTTTAAACTAAACTAGGATCAGCTGGGCTAGAGGGAAGAAAAGCCCTCTTATGTTTCCCTTGGGGATAATTGATTGATCAAAGGGCAGAAGTACTATGTGTGTTTGCAATTCTAGACAGATATGACTTCAACCATGTACTCGGAGTTCTGGTGTCAGTAGCCAAGAGTACTGAGGTTTTGGTATTATCCATTTTTATTTTAGTTTCTTTCTACCCCAAAGAGGCTGCATATTGCTTTTCTTTATTTGATCTGCTGCAATGCTGGTGGCTGTTCAACATGAGAACAGAATGGGTTTAGTGCAGCTAAAGATATTTCCTAAATATTTAACACAAGCTGTACACAAGAGCACATTTTCAGCATGTGTGCAACATTCATAGGAATTTTGAGGGGGACAAAATGTCAGGACAATGGGCAGAATGTTTCCCCCTTGGGTTGTGGATACCTGCCTTGCAGCTTTTTTGATGGAAAGAGAAGTAAGAGAGAGACGGAAGCAAGCCCACTGCATTGGTTTGTTGCATCTCCTATATTTTTGAACACTCTTATCTCACTCTTTGCGCGATGACCCATTTTACTTTAACTACTTGATACATGCTTACTGCTCTGTGAAAAAAATAGCTCAATGTTAATTGCATCTGTCTAGTGAACACTGAAAAAACCTGAGAAAATATATGATGGAGCTTAGTTTTGTTTGGTTGGGTTTTATTTATTTATTTATTTATTTATTTATTTTTGAGGAAAATCCCATTTAACTCAACATTGTGGTCGAAGGGTCAAATCCTGAGCTACTATGAGCAGGAGACTCATAGACTCGTAGACTTTAAGGTCAGAAGGGACCATTATGATCATCTAGTCTGACCTCCTGCAATGCAGGCCACAGAATGTTACCCACCCATTCCTACAATATACCTCACCTATAGCTGAACTATTGAAGTCCTCAAATCTTGGTTTAAGGACTTCAAAGTACAGAGAATCCTCCAGCAAGTGACCCATGCCCCCTGCTGCAGAGGAAGGCGAAAAACCTCCGGGGCCTCTGCCAATTTGCCCTGGAGGAAAATTCCTTCCCGACCCCAAATATGGTGATCAGCTGAACCCTGAGCATGTAGGCAAGACTCAAGGCCCAGCCAGACACTCCAGAAAGAATTCTCTGTAGCATCTTAGATTCCATCCCCTCCTACTTTCCATCATATACCACCAGGCCCCTCTATTACCATAATCAAAGATCAATTGCCAAAATTATGTTTTCCCATCACACCATCTCCTCCATAAACTTATCAAGCTTCATCTTGAAGCCAGCTAGATCTTTTGCCCTCACTGCTTCCCTTGGAAGGCTGTTCCAGAATTTCGCTCCTCTAATGGTTAGAAACCTTCGTCTAATTTCGAGTCTAAACTTCCTGTTGACCAGTTTATATCCATTTGTTCTTGTGGCCACCTTAGTACTGAACTTAAATAATTCTTCTCCCTCCCTGGTATTTATCCCTCTGATATATTTATAGAGAGTAATCATATCTCCCCTCAGCCTTCTTTTGGATAGGCTATACAAGCCCAGCTCCCTGAATCTCCCCTCATAAGACAGGTTTTCCATTCCTCGGATCATCCTAGTAGCCCTTCTCTGCACCTGTTCTAGTTTGAATTCATCCTTCTTAAACATGGGAGACCAGAACTGCACACAGTATTCCAGATGAGGTCTCACCAGTGCCTTATATAATAGTACTAATACCTCCTTATCCCTACTAGAAATACCTTGTCTAATGCAACCCAAGACCGCATTAGCTTTTTTCACGGCCATATCACATTGGCAGCTCATAGTCATCTTGTGATCAACTAATACTCCAAGATCCTTCTCCTCCTCTGTTACCTCCAATTGATGTGTCCCAAGTTTATAACTAAAATTCTTGTTATTAATCCCTAAGTGCATGATCTTATGCTTCTCACTATTAAATTTCATCCTATTCCTGTTACTCCAGTTCACAAGGTCATCCAGGTCTTCCTGTAGATATCCCGGTCCTTCTGTGAATTGGCAATACCTCCCAGCTTTGTGTCGTCTGCGAACTTTATTAACACATTCCCACTTTTTGTGACTAGGTCAGTAATAAAAAGATTAAATAATATTGGCCCCGATACAGATCCCTGAGGAACTCCACTGGTAACCTCCCTCCAGCCTGACAGTTCACCCAGTACTCAGCAGGGGTGCCACTTGTGGACCTCAAAGGCCTCTTTTAAGAAGTAAATGTATATTTGATTACAAATAGAAAATGTGCTCCCTGAGCCACATCCTGTGGTTTTTAAAGTGAAGCAAATTGGCCCTGTCAGTTGGCGGCATCACCGCCGGAGCAGCTCTATGGTGAGCCGCTGCTCTGAGCCAGGGGTCTCTGCCTGTCTCTGTTGTTGGCTGCCTGCTGCATCACAGGAGAGGGAGAAGAGTAGCTCTAGTTACTCCATTCCCATGCTGTGGGAGCCCCAGGGAGAGCAGCACAAAAGCTCAACTGGCTCTGCTTAAGCCGAGGGAGCTAGGACCTAGCAAAGCAAAATTCCCTCACAACAGTTACCCAGTACAACTGAGGTGAAAGGAAGAAGAGAAGCTACAACCAGTTCTAGCTGCCTGGTTTTTTGCCCCAGGTGAGAGCAGATCAATAGACAACCCTCACCCCATTTCACCCGTCCGCACTGGCAGGGGGACAGAAACCACCAGGATAAACAAGGAACAGCCAGCACTTTGCTCCAGTTTGCAATAATGGGAGGCAATGGTGCACTTCAGTCAGGGCTGGCCTTACCATGAGGTGAACTGAGGTGGCTGCCTCAGGTGCCAGACTGTGGGTGCCATTAGGACCCAGAGTGTAGAAAATTGTGTCTGCTTCTGGCACATGTGTATTCTCTCTGCTCTACATGCACAGAGATGGTGGAGTGCTGTGCTGGAGGAAGGAGGGCACAAGAGACTTTTCAAAGTTTTGGCCCAAGCGAGGGTGTCATTTGAGCTCCCCTCCTCAGGTGCCAAAATATTGTGGGCCGACCCTGACTTCAGTACCCATCAGGGAGAGCAGGTGGGTTCTGTTATTCCAACAAAGTGTCTTCTCAGCAGAGGCTGGCTTTCTTCCCAAAGGTTGTGCAACTTTTGGGCTGGGTAGAAGAATACCTTTGACAATTGGAAAGGATTGCTCAGGCACCCAATATCTGCTCTTCTGGAATCCTCCACAGTCAGATTGACCCAAAGCAAAGGAGCTAGATTTTTCCTGTGTTACTGCTCCTTTGTACTGCCTTGCTGCAGTAAAGGGGCTATGCAGCCATCTTAACGGGCTATCAGGAGATTTCCCTGGTCCAGGGGAAGTCCTGGCTAGCATAAACCCGATGTAGGTTCCCCTATTGTAAGTCCTTTTGCTGAAGTGAAAAGGCATTTCTGCAATGCTTCTGTCCCCTACAAGCATCAGGGAGCTGACAAGATAAGTGGAAGGAGTATGGGGGAAACTGAATTGGGAAGACCAGTTGCACCAATGCAGCTGAAATGCCAGTGCTTTGGGTCTATCCTAGCACTTCAGCATCCACAGGCAGGATGCAATAGTAGTGAGCCTGCTCAGAGTAAGTGCAATAGCAGCAGTGCTTATGCACCACTCCAGATGCTCTTGTGTGGACATAAGGTGTGTTAGGGGTGTGGCAGGTGTAGCAATAATATTTGTGATACCATGCAGGAGTTGCCAGTGTAGTTGCAGCCCTGCAGTAGTCATTACAAACCTCCAGCAGCTCTCGGATGCTCAGCCTAGAATAATAGTTCACAACAGTCTGTGGACAGTAAAACTTCCTCCCCTTTTGCCATCTGTTCTTAGCAGACATGTCAAACCCATGGACAAAATGCAGAAATTGGGCTTGTTTTTGGCTTAATTGGCTTGTGAGTTGGCTTGTTGCTTTTTTTTTTTTTTTTGGATGGGCTCCTGCCAAGGTAGGGAGAGAGTCAGGGGTGCACAGTGGGCCCACCACAGTCCCAGACTGCATGCTGGGGGATTTAGTCACAGGGAGTGCTGAGGGTTCTTAGGGATTGGCTTGTTTTGGCCTTGTTTTGAAATGGGATTTGCTTGATTCTTTTCGTTTATTTCAGGGTGCTTATTTACCATGTGAAAGTTGGCAACTGTGGTTCTTATCTCCTTCCAGGGAGACAGCTTGTGGAATGGTTTTAGGGAAATGGTGGATGCCTCGTTGATTAGTTGGTACAAAATTAGACAGGTGTGGGTACTAATAAATGTAGTGGGCTTTATCAGTGGGTCTTAGCCCACGAAAGCTGATCATCCCTAAAAGCTGTTAGTCTATAACAGGGGTCTCAAACTCAAATGACCATGAGGGCCGCATGAGGACTAGTGCACTGGCCCGAGGGCCGCACCACTGACACACACACACACACCCTCGCTGCCCCGGCTCTGCCCCCACTCCACCCCTTCCATGAGGACTAGTGCACTGGCCCAAGGGCCGCACCACTGACACACACCCTGCCCTCGCTGCCCCGGCTCCGCCCCCACTCCACCCCTTCCAAGAGGTCCCACCCCTGCCCCACCTCCTCCTCTGAGCACGCAGCTCCCCATTCCCTCCTGGAAACACTAGGCACCACCAACAGCTGTTTAGCAAACAAAGCAAGAGCAATATAGGAAGTCCAGAGCTAGAAACACACGCGGACCAGCCAGGTAGCAGAGAAGCCTCCACTTCTGGCCCCTCCGTCCTGCAAACTGCTATGGGGGGACCGGGAGGGGAGGGGGGGCGCCAGGAAGCTTGGCGGGCCGCAGGGAAGGGCTTTGTGGGCCGCATGTGGCCCCCGGGCCGCATGTTTGAGACCCCTTGTCTATAAGGTGCTACAAGACTCTTAGTCTGGATCTGCAAAAGTGACAAATTCGGCTACCCCTCTGATACTAAGAAGACTTGGGCATTTCTTGTCACCGTCTGACTCCTCCAATGCTGTCGATAACACACTCCAGAAAGCTGTCCCTTCCATCTGCCCCAGCTCACCAAAAGCACTAGCGTCGTCCAGGGTAGGGAGAGTTTACACATTTTTCATTGGGGGAATATGGAGTTTAGTATCATTTATTGACTTTTTGTTTTAACCCACTGCCCAAAAGCAATGGATGCCCCAGCTTCATCAAACTTGCATCTAATTCAGAACATTATCCATGACCTCGTGTTTAATATTAGCAGACCAGCACATCTCACTGACATTTGGGAAGTTATTCTGCTTTAATGCTGCAGAGGTCATCGTTAAGGTTTTGCCTGGGAGTGCTGCTGCTGCCCAGTAATAGGTCTCTAGCTCAACAGGGCCAGTGAGTGTGCTGTCAACAAATGCCCTCAAGTCTGGATTTATCTGTGAGTAGATAAAGCAGATTAAACAAATGCAATTTATTAAAATCTGTTGTTCACTTGAGCCCCAATTCAGCAAAGCACCTAAGCATGAGTCTAGTTCCATGGATGTTTATGGACTACTGGTCTTCCAGAGCTTAAAGTTACACATGTGTTGAAGTGTTCTTCTGAAGCAGGGCCTTCTCTGGGCAGAGAGAGGGAAATATAACTTAGAAGCTGGTAAATTGTGTGCTTAGCTAGTCTATGCAACCCTGTGCTCCTATTATCTGCATCTTCCCTCTATCCTTTCTCACATCTTGTCCTTATTTAGGCCCCTATCCTGCAAACATTTATGTAGGTGCTTATCTTTTAACATCTCAGTAGTCCTGTTAACTTCAGTGCTGCTGCTGAGAGTATTTAGCAGTGTAGTGTCCTGCTGCTGGAGCCTTTCCCCTTTGCAGGAAAAGACTCTCCCAGAAAGGCTGGGTAGCTCCCTGCTGCTGGAGTCCTTCCCCAGAGTGGGGAAAGGCTGGAGCCTTTCCTTACGGCCTCTCCTCTGCCAGAGCCTGTCTGACACATATCTCTATACCCTGCAGTGTGGCTGCAGAGGGCTTTTCACAGTGGAGCATGATAGCTACCATATACTACTTGCTGCTGCAAGTGGTGTGTTGTGGAGATGTAGCCTCAGCCTCTCTAAAGGCTTGTTTACTTTTTGAGGGCCTTTAGTGCAATGTAGTAATAACACAATTTCCATAAGAGTAACAAATAGAAAAGGCAACAACTTGCCCATCTCAATAACCAGCTAGTACTGTGAAGCTCTAATAAACACATTCATTAAGATGACACGTCCCTATATTATAAATTAAAATAAAGACGGTTGTGTAACATTCTGCACCAGACAATCTCTGTACTCCCCAGGCCAGATCCCCCACTGCCTTGTGCTGTGAGTGGAAGTGTGTTATATGTGTGGCAATGTTTGCAGTGTAGCCAGTAGTGCTGTGGCAGGGCAGGGGTAAAACCCCTTGAATGCCCTGCCCCTGCTGGCTAAGCCCTGCTTTCTGGCAAGACGGCGAGGGGCAGTGGCTTGAAGCAGCCAGCAGGGAGCCCAGCTGTGGGGCCTAATGAGGGCTGGGTCACTGCAGCAGGCTAGGCTAAGGGGTCACAGCTGAGGCTACAAACTGAGAGGGCTAGAAAAAGCCCTGAGTTTACTCAGTTGGGAGGCAGGCCAAGAAGGGAACAGAAGGCTGCTCAGTGTCTCCTTGCTGTAGGCAAGGTGCCTAAAGACCCTGAACACAGGTACAAAGAGGGTAACTGTTGGGGGACAAAGGGGAGCCCTTTCTTGCACTGAAGCCACTGATGTACACTGTAAATAAAGGACACTAGGTTGAAGCACCTGAAGAGGGTGTGAAGATTTTTATTTCTAGTAGCTAGAGCAGAGGGGAAAGACAGTAAGACCTGTGCAGACCCTGTGACAAGTGCCAAAACTCTCATGTAGGACCTAATTGCCTAAGGTCTGCATTAAGATTTTCTTGTTTATACTGAGCAGGATTTTACCTTTCAGTCATCCAGTATGGCCATCCCCAAGCATGCAAGAGTCAGGCTGCAAAAGTCATGATTTAATAAAAAGCCTGCTGGCTTTGTTTGATTTTTCTTCTTGGTTCTGAGCCTTGAGGATACATTGAGGTCACATTTTCATGCTTTGCTCCCCAACCATGAAGGTTAGATGCATACTTTTTGAAAATGAAAGTGAAGAGTCTCCGAATCACTAGACCTCAGGAGCTGGGGCTTTAATCAAAAACCAATATTGTGAGACTCGTGATGAAATTGCAAGAGTTGGCAACACTGGTTGTCCTGCTGGAGTCAAGGAAACTCCTTGAGGTGTAAGATGCTACTTAGTGTACTCATTGTGGAATAAGGGTATTGGAATGTGGTCATTAAAGAGCACCCCTCCCGGGTGGCTGGTAGGAGCACATCAACTGGAGCCCCATTGGGATGAGACAAGGGGCTGCTGGCAGAGGGTACGCTAAAGAGGAAGTAAACAGCCTGTTAATGAAATTCATAAATGTGCAATACTTCCTCCTGCACACAAGGTCCGCATGATACCTATGCATCTGTTAGATCAGCAGTTCTCAACCAAGGATACACATAGTGCTGGGGGTATGCAGAAGTCTTCTGGGGTTACATCAACTTTTCCAGATATTTGCCTAGCTTTACAACAGGCTACATAAAAAGCACTAGCAAAATCAGTACAAATTAAATTTCATACACACAATGACTTGTTTATACTGCTCTATATACTATATGCTGAAATGTAAGTACACTATTTATATTCCAGTTGATGTATTATATAGTAAAATTGAGACAGTAAGCAATTTTTCAGCAACTGTGCTGTCACACTTTTTGTAAGCAAGTAGTTTTTAAGTGAGGTGAAACTTGGGGGTGAACAAGAGAAATCAGACTCCTCAAATGGGTATAGTAGTAAGGAAAGCTTGAGAGCCACTGTCTTGGACCTTATTTGGGGGACTGAGTGGATCTTAAGTGCATCTTAGGCCTCATGCTGGCCTTCTGCATAGAGGAGAGTTTCACTGATATGATATTGTACAAGGAAGATCTGCACACACTGGTCAAAACAGGGAAAGGGAACTAGAAAGACTAAAAACACCAATAGAAAACAACAAAATGAGAGTCTTGGATAAATACAAGCAACTGACTGTGCATCCAGGGCAAAATAATCAGGAACATATAGTCAATGGGTGGGAGTGAGGATGAGGGGGAAGCCTTGGGAATAGAAAGAGACCCAGGAATTTGAGCTGGTAGAAATGAGAGAGAATCGTGCAAAAAATAGTTTCACCTAATTTGAAATAGACCCATTTTCTTATTTTTGTGAGCTTTTCCATGACATTGTAAGTGAATTATTTTAATTGAAATTGTGACTGAATTGAAAAATGTGGGCTTTTTAATGAAAAGTGGGGGATTTTAATGAAAAAGTCACCACAAATTGAAAATGTCAATGTTGACTATTCTGTGAGAAGTTTTGAAAAAAAGTCCTTTACAAAAAACGTAGAGGTGAAATTTTTTGTCAGATTCTACAGTGGATGATGATGGCTGCTAAAAGAGACTAAGGCATCACATCCTGGAGCCATAGGTGATTATGATATATCTATTGTCTGACTGCACTCAGTTCTGGGCATTACAATACCAGAAAGATACTGAGCAACTTTGGAAAATCAAAGAACAGCAAAAACTAATGGGGAAGATCAACTTTTTAAATCGTTCCTTATAAATTAAATATATAGAGCCAGATTTTGCTACCCTTGTCAATGCTGAATATCTATTCTCCAAGTAGTGCTAGTGAAATCAGTTCTCTCCCATTGACTGTATATAAGAAAGGTAAAACTTGGCATAAATAATGGTATCTGAATCTGGCACATACTTTAGCAAAGAAGTGACAGAGAGGATGTACATAATAGTCTATGAATCTCTGAAGGGTGTAAACACCAAGGAGGGGAAAGTAGGAGTAATGGGACAAAATTAAGAAAGCGAAAAATATCATGCGGAATTCATGACCGATTGTAGAACAGACTCCCAAAATAAATGGTGGAAGCCCTGTTGCTTGAAACTTGGTTAGAAAAACTACTAGAAATTATACTGTAGAATACAACCCTAACTTGGTAGGCAGATGCACTGGACGGCCTAATAGGTATGTGAATCTTAAACTTTTCTGGTTACTGTGGAATTGACTAAATATAGAAAAGAAGTCTAAATTTTTTTTGGAATTTAATAAGAATACTTTTATTTTGATTATGTTCATGTCCTTTTCATGTTGGCTCAAACATTACTGGCACAAGATGCATGCAGAAAGCTAATTTGTAACTGGAATGGTTGAATATTAGACAAAAGTGAATTTTACATGTATTCAAATGTAAAATTTGGTATTTGCTATTTGCACTGTGGTGGTTACATGAGTCACATGGTATTGTTTCTGTGCCCTGGATGGAGACTTATATAACCAGCCAACAGACTGTCAGTTGGAAATATTGCAATCAAACATATAATTAAAAATGCATTTGTTAGTTAGCGGCTTAAACTATGAGTAAGTTATATAAGTTACAGAAGTTCATTACATAAGTTACATCATGAATTGCAAAT
Organism: Sternotherus odoratus; assembly: GCA_032164245.1. Taxonomy (NCBI): domain Eukaryota; kingdom Metazoa; phylum Chordata; order Testudines; family Kinosternidae; genus Sternotherus; species Sternotherus odoratus. The sequence goes on from JAVMKO010000001.1 coordinate 89,513,728, forward strand.
TGTATATTCAGTTGTAACATTTACAGTTTGAAATATTTGCTAAGCCAAGAGTTATTCACTGAAGATGTTTATGAATAATTTTGAATAATGAATAAATTTGAGATTTTTGCAGTCTGTTAGCGGACAGTTAATGAACAGAAAAAATGGGCAAAACTTGTCAAATAAGTTGTGTTGTGAATTATTCACTCAACTCTAGATTACTGACCTAAGATTGCGTCAATTTGGTGAGCTAAATTAGAGACTGTGTAGCTCACTTCCAATCTGTGTCTGTGAGCAAATAGCAATATCGGCCTTTTCCCGACCTTGGAGGCAGTAATACCCTCCAGGTGCTTTTCTCCATAAACCATTTGTCTAAAACTTCAGTTTCCAAATCACCGTGAGGATGGATCATTCTGGAAAGACAATAACCCTTTCAACAGGAAATGAGCATGATGGGGGGAGAACAGAATTGCAGTTGGCAGGTTTTGTCAGTGAATCTTTTAACTTTTTATGCAGGGTTCAAATCCAGCCTAACATGTCAGTAAATTTGGTGGTCCTGAACTCATCTCCCAGTGGGAAGCATTCGCCATGGTTTAGTTCAGGGGTCTCAAACTCAAATGACCACGAGGGCCGCATGAGGACTAGCACATTAGCTGAGGGCTGCATCTCTGACACCCTGTCCCCACCCCTCCCTTTCCGTGAGGCCCTGCCCCGCCTCTTCCCACCCCCTCCCTGTCCCCATTCCAACCCCTTCCCTCAACCCCCCACCCCAACTCCGCCCCCTCCCTACTCCCAGGGGGTACAGGAGGGGTGTGGCCTGTGGCGGGGGTTCAGGGCAAGGAGCTGAGGTGCAGGAGATTTGTAGGATGCAGCAGGGGGCTCAAGGCACAGAGTTGGGCTGCAGGAGGGGTATGGGGTGTGGCAGGGGGCTCAGGGCAGGGAGTTGGGGGTATGGGGTGTGGCAGGGGGCTCAGGGCATGGAGTTGGGGAGCAGGTGTGGCAGAGGGTTGGGGTGCATGAGGGGTGTGGCAGAGGGCTTGAGGTGGAGGGCTGGGCTGCAGGACAGGTGGAGGGGGCAGGTCAGACTGCCTGCCTGCCTTGACTCCCGCCCTGCTCTGGGAAGCAGCTGGAACCTTGGGGGGGCACAGGACTCTGCGTTGCCATAGCTGCACCTCTAGATATCTCCCCCAGAGCTCCCATTGGCCGTGGTTCCCAGTTCCCGGCCAATGGGAACTGTGGGAGGGCCGTGCCTGGACGTGAGATCTGTGTCTCCCCTACTTTCCCAGGGGCTCCAGCCATGTGAGCTCTAGGTAAGTGCAGGAGAGCGGGGGTGCAGGGAGCGTGAAAAGAGCCCGGTCGGCCGCGTGTTTGAGACCCTTGTTTAGTTAAAGCAGCAAAGCCTTTCTAGCAGAGATGCAGTTGTACTGGTACAAAAATGCTTATACTGGTATTGGTTATTGCAGTTCAGGAACCAAAAATATGTGTTAGTGATATAAAGCACTTTATAACAATAGAATTGTGTCCTCACTGGGCTGTGTCAGCAAAACTCACACTCCTTACCATTATAGTTACCCTGGTAACACTTCTTAAACTGTAGATCAGCCCTAAGTACCTCTTCCAGGGTTTTGTGTGTGTCAATTTTAATGAAGTCTTTGATTAAGTGCTTTTCTGTACTGTATGTGTATTCAGTGGGGACTGGGTGCTAAGCTGTTAAACTGTGTTCCCGGCTCAGGTTTGTACACCTGTGTGCAGATATTGCTTTAAGCCACGATTGTGTTTCCCATCTGCAGTGGTCATGTTTCACCACTCCAATCCTCCCTCCAGTGCTAGTTGGAGCAGGCTTACTTACTTACGCCCGTCACCCCAGTCGCGGTATGGGCCACCAACCACAGATCTCCAGAGTCCTCTATCCTGGGCCATCCTCTCTAGCTGGTTCCAGGTGTAGTCCATTTTTGTGGTGTCAGGCTTAAGGTCACTCTAACTTGCGCTGGCTGCCAGTGCCTCCAAAAAGCTGTTATGTCTGTCAGGGACTGCCAAAGTGTAGGGATGCCTTCTCCATTTCCCCTTTCCCATGGTTACAACTTCTGTGCTGGCCACAGTTACAGGCAGAGATGACCTCTACCTTGCAATATTGGAGGTGGAGTAGGGGCAGGTGGTGTGAGGGTAGCAGGCTTCAATAGTATTACTGAGCATGCTTAGTATAACCCAAGCAGCAAATCCCAGAGAGGGGCACATGACCCTGCATGCCCTCTTCTTTCCCCTCCCCCCCACATTGCCTACAGAGGTGATATAAGAGAAATCACAGCAACTTTGTGCCAAACTAGTATCCTCTATAACCAGGGTATAGCACTCCTGTGACTGGCTTGGCTGACCAGGTCAGCTTTTTACCAGCAGAATGGCATAAAACTGCCCTAATGGAAGGGAGTACTTACCATCGTGTCTCAGTTTACTTATCAAATGAAATAATTTTATCACAATGTGTTACGAGTGATGTGCTTTGTGATGCTTAATTAAAATTCTAGGAGATGCTAAAATGAAAGGCATCAAATAAGTGCACAGTGGTGTTACTGAAACACACTTTTCACCTTAGACCCCACCACCCACCCACTCACACTTATGCAATGAAAGCAGAGGAATGGATTTCTTTAACTGTTGGGCACATTTTCAAAATAACATGGAAATTATACATACAGTATCCATTAGTCCAATTAATGGGCTACTCTCCATATTTTAACTGCAACACTGGGAAATATATGCATGACCTGACAGAGAGATCTTGTCCATAACCCAAACCATATAAAAACATCCTGTCTTTGCAAATTATATTCACTTTCCTCTGCAGATGTCAGGGCTGTGCCTGATCTGAATGAAGAATGGAATTTTTCTTGGTAGTTTATAGCTCATGTTGGATTAGTTCCTGGTGGATTAAGAAATGGGAGTATTCAAAAGGGTGTGTGTGTATGTGTAAGAGGTGGGGACAAAAATAGGAACAGAGAAGCAACTGGGTCTAATGATCAAGTCCTATGAATCCCCTTCTAATATCATAGGCAATCTAATAGAAATTGCATGTGTAGATTTGCGCTTCCCCCAATCCATCTGTAAATTGACTGACCAGCAGCTATTTAGCAGATTATTGCAGAGTTTGCTGACCTTGATTGTGTTAACTAGGGGGTCACATTTCATGAGTCTCTGCATTGCCTAAGTCCCCTTTGCACCATTCCAGCTATGCAACGAGACTTAGAGCAGCATCAGGTAGACAGCTGAAGATTTCCCCCCAGTGCAAGGAGATCCTCAGCTGGTATAGCTGGTCTTATGCCAGTCACATTTTAGGGTACATCTACATCTTAGGTGATCGATCTATCGGGGATCGATTTATCACATCTGGTGTAGATGCGATAAATTGATCCCCAAGAGCTCTCCCTATCAGCTCTGGAACTCCACTGCCGCAGGAGACGGAAGTGGAGTCAGTGGGGGAGCGGCAGCAGTCAACTCTCTGCCGTGGGGACACCCAGGTAAGTCGACCTAAGATATGTCAACTCAGCTATGCTATTCGCGTAGCTGAAGTTGTGAATCTTAAGTCGACTCCACCCCACCCCGCCCCCCAGTGTAAACCAGGCCTCTAGGTATTTTGGGAGCAGGGCTTAAGCAGAAAGTCTGTGGCAGATGCTCGGCTGGTGGAGCAGTCCTTATGGGATTGCTCCAGGTGATGTCTTCTAGAGCAACTCTTAAACTGCCTTTGGCCGCTGATGGCATAAGGGTTGGGTTGTGGAAAGATGGCTTAGAGCCATCCTTCTCCCTTCCCAACCAGCTGATTTGACCATAAGCTTAGCCCGGCTGAGACTCTCTATACCTTTGTTTATAAACCACTGTTCATCCACTGGAATTAGAGGACATTGCCTTATGTCCATTTCAGACATTGCATAATTTGACTGTGAATCAAAGATGGATACTTCTGGCCCTGGCACTAGAAACATACTAGGTCTTTTCTTCCATCTCTAATATCAATGATTCAGTCATGATAGCTGAACTCTGAACCAGGAGTTCTCTAATTCCTATAGGGCAGAACTGTGCAGTGGAACATTATTTTAATTTAAAAAAATGTTCTTAGAAGACCTACACACACGAGTTTTAAAACAAAAATGCAATAGTTTCCTCTCTCTCCATTGCAATAGTGAAATAGGCTATTGTCATTGTCAGCTTTCCAGTGCTATTTGACTGAATGTTACTTATCCTCTATCAAACATTCTGATTGGTTAAGTATTGTTGGGTGCTTTATAACCATACTAACGAATGCAGGTCAGTTCCTGAATAAATTGACCTGCATGTCTTCTGTTTCCACTGATATTTCTTCTCCCTCTCATTTTGATTCATTTATTATAGCTATTGTAAGGAAAATCTCAGCTTCCCTTGTTGCTGGCCTTCCTTCTGTCCCTCTTATACTATTTTTTTATTTATCTGTCTTTCATCATGATGGATAACAAATTTTGTTTAAAAAAATTACATTTAATGCGGATACATTAAACAGGAATCACTGTACCATATCCTCCATAGAATGAAGAGATCCAATTCATTACCAGGCAAAGTAAATTCAGAAGCATTTTCCACCCTTCAAGAATAAACACTACTTAGTTAGTTAGTGCAGTCTGATTATGAAATAGCACAATTCCAGTGGCACAGAAGCAACTATGAAGCTCTTCCCAAACGGTACTTTCATGGGAGAGAGGAAAGGGTGAAATGTGGAAGCAAGATGGATTATCCTTGCCTTTGTGTTAGAAGATCAGTTGTGAGTCCTGGGTTTAATTTCCCAGTAGTGTGGTGAGGTCACAGCATCAAAGAATACAGAGTTTAAGTAGACTTGAGCCTTGAGTAGCTTCTCTTTGCCTCTTCCCTTTCCTGTGTTTCCTAGAAACCCAAGCAGTCCCCTGTGTATGACTGCTCCTCCTCCTCCTGAGATCTATTTCTGCTAGCCCTGAGCTTCTGTCTAACCCTTCACCTTCCACATTCTAGCCACTGTTGGTGTGTGAGTCGTCTTCTCTGCAGCTCTTGCCATCTGAAACAGCCTGCCTATGCTTCTCTGCCTCATTGACTTTCTGTCTCATTTCAAAACTCATCTGAAAACATATGTTTTTCCTTTGCCAGTGCCTCTTAACTCCTTTCCCCATCTGCTATTATTTACCTCTACAAAGAATTTTGGGATAGAATTGGTATGGTACACGTTCTCTAAAGTAAAGTTGTGTTTCGTTGTACCTGCTGTGGGCAGCTATTTGTTGTGGCAAAAAAATGCAAAGTATTTACATTAAGCATTAACAACTTCTTGTTTTAAATCAGGGGTGGGGAACCTCCGTCCCGCGGGCCTTATACGGCCCGCCAAATCATTCCGTCTGGCCCGCGGCGGGGCCAGGTCTGAGTCAGGCACTGGGGCATGGGGAGAAGATGCGCCGCAGCCGCCGGCCAGGGACGTGCGCGGGTCGCCAGGCGGGGGCGGCTCCGCGCTCGGCGAAGGGGCCGGGAAGCGCCCGGGGGAGCCGCCGGCCAGGGACGCGTGCGGGCTGCCAGGCAGGGGCAGCTCCGCACTCGGCGAAGGGACCGGGAAGCGCCTGGGGGAGCCGCCGGCCAGGGACATGGGCGGGCTGCCAGGTGGGGGCGGCTCCGCGCTTGGTGAAGGGGCCGGGAAGCGCCTGGGGGAGCTGCTGGCCAGGGACACGCGCGGGCTGCCAGGCGGGGGCGGCTCCGCGTTCGGCGAAGGGGCCGGGAAGCGCCTGGGGGAGCCGCTGGCCAGGGACACGTGCGGGCTGCCAGGCGGGGGCGGCTCCGCGCTGAAGGTAGGGGCCGGGAAGTGCCTGGGGGAGCCGCCGGCGCCGTGCGGCCATCATTAGCCAGGCAGTGAAAGGAGGAGCCGCGGGGAGCTGACGGTCAAGGAGGTGTGTGTGTGGGGGGGAGGCTGGGATGGGGGGCAGGCAAGGAGGCGGTGGGGGGGGGGGAGGCCAGGCTGGGCAGGCGGGGAGGGGGGCAGGAGATTAGGCTGGATGGAGTGGGTGCGGTAGGGAAGGAGGTTTGGTGGGGGGAGGCTGAGCTGGGCGGGTCAGGCATGGGGGGGCAGGAGGCTGGGTTGGGAGTGGGAGGGGGGAGGAGGTTAGGTTTGGTGGGATGGGCCGGGCCGGGCCAGGCAGGGGTGTGGGAGGAAAGGTGGTTAGATGGAGGGAGGCTGGGCCCCCTACACCCAGGCTGATAGCAGGAGCTGACTGGGGCAGGCGGCAGTACCCTGGCTGGCAAGGGGCCAGTGGGGGAAACCCCAAAGCAGTGCAGGGCTAAGCACTCCGCCTGCCACTGCTTTGGGGTTTCCCCCGCTGGCCCCTTGCCAGCTGGGGTCTCAGCTCCCATTGCCAGCCTGGGCTTCCTCGGGGGGGGGGGGGGGCGCGAATGACATTATAAATGTCCAAATAGCCCTTGGCAGAAAAAAGGTTCCCCACCCCTGTTTTAAATGCATAACTCCCATTGGTGTCAACAGTAACCTCACGAGCCTGTGTTTCTCCCATATGTGGTAGAAGAAGCACCTATGTTTCCATACTTGACATTTTCATTCAGAGACACAAGGCATTAATTCAAACCCAGGTAGCACTGCAGGGTAATGTGTTGGAGGGCTGTGCTTTACTGGGGTTTTTGGCATAGCATAGCTACAGTAGTGCAACCCCCTCCCCCCATTTTGGTGTGCTATACTGCACTGATTGAAACTGGAAGTTGCTCTGGGACAATTTATCCCACTTCATATCCAGTTGAAAGCTATGGCTACATGACACAGTAGTGTGGGCTATGGGGGTGTGAACTGCAGCATGCCCCAAAGTGATGAACTGTAATTGCCCTGCATGGATGCCGCTAGCATGAACTCAATGCAACTGGTTTGAATTAACCTAGAACTTCTCAGTACTATGTTAAGACAAACTAGGTACCTGTTAGCTCACACCAGCAGTGTCCCCGCAGGGCAGGTGCAGCTCCGCACTTTGGGGTATGCTGCAGATCATGCCCCTGTACTCTGAACTGCAGAGCTATGTAAACAAGCCCTAAGTTGCATTGATTCAAAGCCTGCTTTCAACCAGTGCCGTGCATCTATTTTGGTTAATTGCTACATCAAGGCAAAAACCTGCCCAGTATACACAAGCCCTGAGAGAGAGTGCCTTGCTAAAAGACTGAGTGGATTCTACAGTGCACTCCTCTTGTGCAGTCATTTACTGCTGTGCATAGTGGGTATAAAATGCTGCCATTCGGACTTGGTTTTACCCTTCCTTTGCCCCCTCAGCCTGTGTGAATGACTGCGCAAGGTGCAAGACAAAGAAGAACCAGGCCCCGTGTAATCGATCTGCAATCTTGTATAAGAGAATTGTAGGGCTGGCAGGGACCTCAAGAAGAGATCTAGTCCAGCCCCCTGCACTGAGGCAGGATTAAGTACAGTACACCTGAACTATTCCTGGGAGCATTTTGTGGCTCCTGAGTTTCTGTGCAGCCCATGTGGCTACCCTAAGCTGCAGGGCATCTACAAAGGGGGGGGGGGGGAAATAGGCAGAAAAACAGATATATGGGCATAAATCATGAAAGTCAGACTAAATCCTGAACTATGTAACAGGATACCAGCCTATGATCAGAATAGTTATTTAAGTATTTTTGAACCCCAGTGGAAGATGCTTTGCATTGTGACTTACACTGAGGAATCCCTGGGAGAAAGAGCTTTTTACCTTGTTAAAAAAATCATATAAAACTTACGTCCTTTTTCTCTCCATTGCTCCTTCACTGTTGTCACTGCCAACTCACTGCCTCCAGCTGCAGTTTACTAGAATGGATCAGAATCTGAGTCACTCTTAACCCAAGGAAAGATTAAACATCCAGCTATCACTAAAGCTGATACTTAAGCTAGGAAAGGGGCTGAATAAGAAAAGGACATTAGGAACTCATAGTCATAACCCAGTAGCACTGCTCATACTGCTGTGAAAAAAAGAGACAGGCAGCCACCCTGAAATGAGATTTGACTTCTTGCCCAAGTGCCATAGGGAAAGAAACCAGGACAAGCTGTGTCCACTCCTTTGAACATTACTTAGCCCTCGTTAGTTATGTGATGGCATTTTAGTGTAATGGTATAGACGTCTACGGTCTGTGAGCTATCTTGTTCAGTGCATTAATTCTCATAGGGTGCTGTGTTTGCCTTTTGGGCGGGAGAGAGGCTGATGGTTGTCGGGGAAAAGGAAGAATTCTGCCTGAGAAGAGCATTAGTAATACAGGAGTTGTATACTGAAAATTAAGGTGGGGGAAGGAAGGAAAGAGGCCCCGGACAGTGGCTTTTCTGCACCCTTTGATCTCTAGCTGAAGCAGCCAGCACAATAGTTCATATCGATTCATATCACTCACTCATAAAACAATCCGCTCTACTTTCTGAAAAGAACATGAGTTCAGTAGCACTGGCTGAGCCTGGATGGAAGTACATTTTAATGGTAATTCAGAACCTGGATTATTTCATTTTAAAAAACAGTTTTATACAGACACGGTGACTTGTATTCCTAATTTATTTTATAGATGTTCAGTAGTGGTGCATGCTAAGTGGTGTGGTTCATGCTAAATTACTTCATTTGGGGGTGGGGAAAAGATGTTTGGTTCGTTGCCTCCATCAGTCCTAGCAATGCACTTGCATCCACTGTCTGTTTTTGACTGGAGTTGGTGGTCCAGAGTGGGTGTGTTTTCAGGGATAGGAAATGAGGGCATAAGCTGCGGGGGAGGGTAATTGTAGAGGCTTCCTGATGAACCACATTTTATCACATCAGGTAACTCTTGCCACAGGAGGATATGTCTGCCTGACGGGACATGACACAGAGCTTCTGGCAGGAAGGTGCTCTTATCTCTTCCTCTCTCTCAGGATCTTTGTGCCTGACAGGGCACCTTGGCACAGCACTGATCCTCCAGCAGAAGAATCCCCATTCCCAGGATCTTTCTGCCTGACGTGAAAGGCGTGGCATAGCTCTCTACCGGGAATGTCTTGCCTCACTCAGGACTGCCCTGGCTGTCACGGCGCCACACTCCTGCGTCTGTCTGACAGGGCAGTGCCAGTCCTTTAGCAGAAGTGTCCCCCTCCCTCCCTACAATGGTTTTATGGTGTAGCAGGCTGCAGCAACAGCCAAAGACCGGAAAGAGGCCACTAATTTAGCACAGTCTCCCTCCAATATATCTACTGCCAATGGCATCCATGGTGACAGTGATCTTCTCCTTCCTTGCAGAGTTGACAGGGATCCTTCGGGTCCAGAAAGCAAAGACTGTCTGTACAGCGCTACTTAAATTCTGCCGCTGGTGTGGTGGAGAGTACCAGTCAGGAGGACAACATGCTAAGCATCACAAGCATGAAGGCATATCCTCAGAGATTTTAGCTTTTGGAGCACCTGTGGTGATCTGCCTAGGAGCTGTCCAGAGCTGAAATGTTTGCTATGCTGTGCCGTTGCCCTATGTGATGAATAAGGCCCCGTCTACACCTAAAGTGTAGATCAACTTAGCTACGTTGCTCAGGGCTGTGAAAAATTTCACGCCCTGAGCACTATGGTTGGGTCAACCTAAACTCTGGTGTAGACATGACTAGGTTGATGGAAGAGTCCTTCTGTTGACCTAGTTACCGCCTCTCGGAGAACTGGATTATTTACAGCATCAGAAAAAGTCCTTCTGTTGATGCAGGAAGCGCCTACGCTACAGTGGTGTAGCTGCAGCACCACAGCTGTGCCACTGTAGTGTTGACAGAGCCTAAATTGCAGTAAACCTCTGTACTGATTTTATAGGGTTTTCTTACAGCACAGGATTAGGGCTAAAGAAGAGGTCAAAAATTCAGGCTAGATTTCATAATATTCAGACTAGAAAGTCACTTACTCAAAAGTAAGGAAATGCCAGAATTAATCACTTTAATTTGGTCCCCTTGCACCTATGCATTTTGATACAGTCTTTAATTACCAGATCACGTACTGTTTTTTCCACAGGAACTGAAGGCTGTGGTCTGCTGAAAGCAGAAGAGGGAGAGTGTCTAGGAGAAGTTAATTCTCCAGCTATAAAAATGACTGGAGACATTTGCAGAGAGTTTTCCATGTGTTGGAATGGTGGTAATCCCCTGATAGATGCCAGCAATAATAAACCTGAACATGTCCACAAGAGACACTTAGCTTGTGCGAATGAGAGATTGAAGATATGGTTGAGCATGGTGAGGCTGCTGAGAGGGGACACCTTCTTCTGTGGAGTTTGATTATTAATATTTAGCCTTGTGTGCAGCTCTTTCTTCCATAGATTTAAAAGCATTTCACCAAATAAATACCATTATCCCTATTTTATAGATGAGGAAATGGAAGTAGAGAGAAATTAAAGAGAGAGATTTCCTTAAGTACTTTGACTGTAAATTCTTTGGGTCAAGGACTGTACCTCTGGTCTGTACTTGCACTGGACAAAGCACAATGGAGTCCAGTCCATGACTGGAGCTCCTGGATGCTACAATAATACAAATAATTAATAATCAGCAAACCTATAGTAGGACTGAGTATACAATAAAAGAATCCTGTCCCCGGCCTCCTGTTCTGAAGCAGCGTCTTGATACAGCAAGCTTTGGTGAAAGAGGCGGAACACAAACATCCCCAAACTTTGCAGCCTCAACAACATGCAAAGCGGTTAGGCTGTCTCTTTATTTCAGATTTACTTTGGCCCTCTGCCTGAACATACCTAGTTAGCACAGAATTCCATAGCCAGCTGGCTAGTATTTTACAGGGCTCTGTGAGCATGGATGCCTGCCTATTTCTCCCTCTAGTGCCCTCCACCCTCTTTTTTTCCTTTTTGTCTCTTCTTTTACCTTTTCAAGAGGAGATGTTTGCTGGAGGCTGGAAAATCCTGCCATGGAAACCCTTGTTTCTAGGTACCAAGGGATTTTCCCTTTCTGCCCTACTTGTTCACTCATTGATATTGAAAAAATCATTATCAAACCTTTGGGGTTTTGTATTGCTGAGCTATCTTTTCCTGAATGAAATAAATTACAAAGCGCTGACCTGCAGACTCAAGTTCTGTTCACGCGCTGGGCAGGGAAGTGGTGGTGGTGGGAGGGGGGGGGGGGGGACACGTTGTTTGTAACGGACTCAGTTAGATTAGTGCACACTGTTCCCGTTTTGGCAGCCCCATTTTGGCATAATCTGCCAAAACCATGGGGCCATTTCACCAATGTCGAATAGCTGTGTGCTGCGGATATTTTTCAGGAAAAAACTATGTATCGTCCATAAGCCTGGAATTTAGAAAGCTGCTGTGTTTGTATCCAGTGAGCTGTAGTCAGACTATAGGAAGAGGATGTTATCAGTAAACATATATACCGCAGAAATATGAGCCTCACCTTTTTGCTTTCTTCTGTTACAGAGGTGGGCAAACTACGGCCCGTGGGCCACGTCTTGCCCAGCTCCTGAACTCCCGGCTAGGGAGGCCCCACCCTCACTGTCGCCCCATGGTGCACTGTGCTGCCAGGGCTCTGGCCTGCTGTTCCTCCCGGGGATGTGGGGCTGCGAGCTTCTGCTGCTCTGAGCAGCATGTTAAGGGGCGGGCCAGAGGTTAGATAAAGCGGAGGGAGTCCTGGGGGGCAGTCAGGGGACAGGGAGCAGGAGGTGGTTGGATGGGGTGGAGGTTTGAGGGGGAGGGGGCAGTTAGGGGACGGGGAACAGGTGTGGGAATCCCAGGGAGGGGCTTGCCTGGGGGTGGGAACAGGGAGCAGGGAGGCTTGGATGGGGGGAGGTTCTGGGGGGAAGTTAGGAGCAGTAGTCCCGGGAGGGGGTAGTCAGGGGACAAAGAGCAGGGGGGGGGTGTTGGATGGGTGTGAGGGTTTTGAGGGGGACGATTAGGGGGTGAGAAGTGGGAGGGGCGGTTAGGGGGCGGAGGCCAGGCTGTTTGGGGAGGCACAGCCTTCCCTACCTAGCTCTCCATACAGTTTCACAACGCCAATGTGGCTCTTGGGCCATAAAGTTTGCCCACTCCTGTAATATTTTGTTCACGCCCTTCTGCTACACAGAGTGCTATACATGAATCAGAGAATCATAGAAGATTAGGTTTGGAAGAGAACATCTAGTCCAGGCGTAGGCCACGCTTGGCACGGGTGCCGAAGGTGGCACACGAGCTGATTTTCAGTGGCACTCACACTGCTTGGGTCCTCGCCACTGGTCTGAGGGACTCTGCATTTAATTTAATTTTAAATGAAGCTTCTTAAACATTTTAAAAAGCTTATTTAAATGTAAAATACAACCATAGCTTATTTATATATTAAAGACTTATAGAAAGAGATCTTCTAAAAACGTTAAAATGTATTACTGGCACGCAAAACCTTAAATTAGAGTGAATAAATGAAGACTCGGCACACGACTTCTGAAAGGTTGCCAACCCCTGATCTAGTCCAACCCCCTGCTCAAAGCAGGACCAACCCCATCTAAATCGTCCCAACCAGGGCTTTGTCAAGCCTGACCTTAAAAACCTCCAAGGAAGGAGATTCCAGCACCTCCCTACATAATCCAGTCCAGTGCTTCACCACCCTCCTAGTGAAATAGTTTTTCTTAATATCCAACTTAGACCTCACCCACTGCAACTTGAGACCATTACTCCTTGTTCTGCCATCTGCCACCATTAACAGCCTAATTTCATCCTCTTTGGAACCCTCCTTCAGGTAGTTGAAGGCTGCTATCAAATCCCCCCTTGCTCTTCTCTTCTACAGACTAAATAAGCCCAGTTCCCTCAGTCTCTCATAAGTCATGTGCCCCAGCACCCTAATCATTTTTGTTGCCTCTTCTGGATTCTCTCCACTTTCCCCTTTCCTTCAGAAAGGATGTGGACAATCAAAACTGGATGCAATACTCCAGGTGTGGCCTCACCAATGCCAAATAGAGGAGAATAATCACTTCCCTCAATCTGCTGGCAATGCTCCTACTAATGCAGCCCAGTATGTCATTAGCCTTTCTGGCAACAAGGGCACACTGTTGTGACTCATATCTCACTTCTCATCCATTGTAATCCCTAGGTCCTTTTCTGCAGACTGCTGCTTAGCCAGCTGGTCCCCAGCCTGTAGCAGCGCATGGGATTCTTCCATCCTAAACGCAGGATTTTGTCCTTGTCCTTGTTGAACTTCACTGGATTTCTTTTGGCCCAATCCTCCTATTTGTCTAGGTCTCTTTGGACCCTATCCCCACCCTCCAGGATATCTACCTTTCCCCTCAGTTTAGTGTCATCTGCGAACTTGCTGAGGGTACAGTCCATCTCGTTATCCAGAGCATTAATGAAGATGTTGAACAAAACTGGTCCCCGGACTGACCCTTGGGACACTCCGTTTGATACCAGCTGCCAACTAGACATCAAGCCATTGATCGCTACCCACTGAGCCTGAAGATCTAGCCAGCTTTCTATCCTCATAGTCTATTCACCCAATCCCTACTTCTTTAACTTGTTGGCAAGGACATGCTTCTGATTTTATTGTTTGCTCCCTTGACACTTCTCTTGACCCTCAAGTGTTAGCACTGCAACCCCCAATGGTGCTGGAACACTTTTATTAGTGGGGGTGCTGAAAGTCCCCTCTCCCCCAGGGCTGGGGCTGGGAGCAGGGGTGTATCTCAGGTGGGGAGGCAGACAAGGCTAAGGGGTCCAAGGCTCTGGCCACAGGTGGGAGGGATGCCAAGTGCAGAGCCAGCGGTTGGGGAGTGGGGCAAGGCGCCAGCCCCCATGATCCGAGCTGGGAAGTGGAGCTCTGGGCATGGGGCCAATAGCCCTGCATAAAACCTGGGGGTGCTGCAGCAGCTCCTGCATCTCTACTTCCAGTGCCTATGGCAACACCCATCCTTTTAGCCATTCAAGGCTGGAGGCAGTTTCCGCTTAGCATATCCATGCAACTCATAATTTGCCAGGGGGGTTCCTTGCACCAGTAGATGACCACAAAAATCAAACCCAGGTCTCTTGCGTGTCATCACAAAGCACTAATAGGTAGTCACTGGACCTGCCTTTTCTCTGATCTTCTATCACTTCTGATGAGATATGAGACCAATCTTATTTCCTTTTCCTTCCAAAGAGGAAACCCTCTGTACTGAAGGTAGCAATGTGAACCTCAGCTGTGCTATTGCTGTAACAATCTACTGTCCATTGTCTTCTTTTGGTTTGGCTAGTTGCAATGTTTAAAAACTGGAATTGATTTGAGTAAAGTTAACTTGTTAGACTTGTATCCTATCAGCCTCTTCATAATGTTGCAGAGGATGGCTGGAGTCTCTGGACAAGATCAACAAACAGCTGTCTCTCTGGCTTTCTGTACTGTGATCTTTGTTGTCATTAAGGTTAACATTGCAAAACCCTGGGGAGTCAGGAAGTAATGCTGATGGTGGGGCTTTCTTTAGTGTTTTGGATGTTTTTCAAGGAATGGGTTATTCCATTAGGTTGATGTGTCCTCTTCACACACTCCATCAGAAATGCTGATGGCCCATTAGAGACATATTAGGTCTCCTCTGCTGAACTTGCATTCAGTGATCTGGAACCCCATCCTTTTTGAAACTCTGAGAGGCCAAACATGGCCACTACTAGAATGGGAGGAAAGAGAAATAGGGGATATAAATCAGCATCTGCTTGGTCTTTTTTCCAACCGCTATGACTCTTATGACTTTCTGAGGCAGCATAGGAAATTCATGTTGTAATAAGTTGCTTTCTTTTACTTGGTTCATGAATAAACAGGGATCATCGTCTTCTCATGCTTATAGTTCTTGAACTTGTAATTGTGAATTTATGGGTGAAAAATAAATAGGGACGTGTTCACCCCTCTGTACAGGTATTTAAATGAAGGACTAGTTCACATGGCAACAAGCAACCTATTGTGAGTAGGAGTGGCAGTGTTCCTACTGGTTAGAGCATGTGACTGGGAGTCGGAGTGAATTCTGCCACTGGTTAGGTGTATAACCTAAGGCAAGGCAATGATACCTACCATTGTATAATGCCTTGGAATCTTCAGATGAAAAATGCTTCATAAGTTCATAAGTGCAAGATGATAGTGCTATTATTACTATAATAACAATTGTATTGATAAGTGCATTGGGTGCTAAACTATAGTGCAATTAAAACATTTTGTAGAACTAAATGTTATCACTGAAGAGGTATTCTCTTTGCATTTTAAAGGAAACTTGCACAAAGATAGGGAAGGGGGTATACAAAACAAAATAGGAATAATGTAAGACTTCCAGTGTACAGTGCCCTGCACCATAGGTCCTCACTCCCAATTGGGGCCTTTGGGTGCTTCCAGAATATCAATATTTACTACTGCTACTACTAAAGTAAAGATAATAAATAATGAGCCACAATGGTCATAAAGCAAACATCCACTTCCCCAATCCTTCCTCTCCAAATGTAAAGCATTGGTTTAAAAATAGGGATGAAGATTCTATTGTGGATTTCAAGGGGGTTTCATTACCATACCCTCAGGCCCACTACAGCAAAGGCACAATCACCTGCTGACTCCTAGTTTGAACAGGAATTGTTTTTGGGAAGTTCTCTGGCTTGTGCTATGCAGGATGTCAGACTAGATGATCACAATGTTTCTGGCTTTAGAATCTATGAATTGCACCTGCTGACCTCAGATATGGTGGCTGGATCTCCAGAAGGGGAATGACTCCTTTCAGGACAAGGCCCAAGAAGCAGGTCTTGAGTATAGGCAGGGCCAATATGCCTATGAGCTGTGAAAACAAACGAGGCCAATGTAAAGTCCGCTAATCCCTTTGAGTGCTGGGCTGGAGGGGCAGGAGTTGTTCTTACTGTTGGGGTACGTTCCTCTTCGATAAAACTTGTTGCTGCCATGAATGAAGTTCTTTCAACCAACCGAACAGCTACTCTTCAAGGATCTCTTTTAACTTACAAACCTTACCTGACAGGCAACAGAAATGCTCAGTCTGTCTTGCTCTGGCCAGAAAATGTCTTATGGTGAAGTGAGTGGGAGAAGGTTTTCACACAACGACCCTCTGATGTGATTTGACACTGCAGACAATGGGATATGAGAAGCTGTAGATTACTCACACAAGTGACATGAGTCTGTTCCACAGACAAGGGACCGTCGTCCTGTAAAAAGAGCACTCCCAAGACTGCACTAACCTCTCAGTAGGCGCTTACTGGATGAGAAAGTTTTCATCCTTTAATAATAGACTTTCAGTCCATTTAAACATGTGCCAGTTCCCTCAGACTAGTCTAGTGTGATATGTATTTTTATGACAATTTGTACCTTTCAGGGCATCTTTAAATCAGCTACTGATGTTACTGCAGATGCTGAGTTATTTCCTATATTTCCAGTTTTGTTATCCAGTCATGTCACCTGGGCTGCCTTCTGCTGGCCAATCCATTTTGAGAGCTATGTTAAATGTGCATAATTTATGTATATACTATAAATAAAGTAAAGGCTCTGATTCTCTGCTATGACTGAGCTAGTGGAGAGCTGCAGTCTCAAGGAGCTAGGGACTGCAACTTGATCTCTGAGTCTCCCCCTCCCTCCCGTCCTGGTGGAAATTGGAGCAGCAAGGGGACTAATCTATCCGCCACTATGGATATAAGGTCCATTATGGATGTTATGCCAGTGGAGGATAAGGAGTGTCCCTTCCTGTTTATGCCACCTCCCCCCTGGAATTAGGAGGTGGTGGAAGTTTGTCCTTGCCAGCTTTCTGTTCCTCTGCATAAAGGGAATTTTCCTTTGACTGTCTCCATTTTAAGATCTTTGTGCTGTTACTCAGTGCAATGTGCCCAGCGCACACTGGAGAATCTACCCCTAAAATGTTTAAATAAAAATAAGTGTGTGAATGCAGCTGGCACAACCTGCAGGCACCAAAGATGTGCTGCTGAAAGTCAGCTAAGGGGGACTCTCAATAACTAAGCTTGTGGACACAAGGGCATGTGATATTGCAAAAAATCATCCTGGATACAGGACCCGCTGCTGAAACGCCACCAATGGAAGAGTCAGAGAGGGAGTCGCTGCCGAAAGAAGAGGCCACAAAGAGGGTGTTGCCACCGAAATGCTGTCGAAACAGGAAGCAGCAGAGAGGGTGTCGCCACCAAAATAACAAATGGGGCACCACCCCAATTATGGACAGAATGCTGCCCCCCTGTTTTAACTGCCCCAAGCACCTGCTTGGTATGCTGGTGCCTGAAGCCGGCCCTGTTGGGATAAAGGAGGACAACCTGGTCAAATTCTGTAGCTGGAAAAATACCTTTTTGGGGGAGGGAGGGGGGAGACCACCTCTCTTCTTTAAAATCCCTCCTCAAGATGAACTTTCTTGCCTGCAAGGAAGCAGCTACCCATGATGGCTAGGGAGAATTGTGGTTGGGGAGTTTTTTATAGTCCAGATGTTTCAGAATGATCAAACTGTGCACTAGCCAGTGTAGGATCCTGCAGTGTAACTGCACAGTCTTCTTTCTCTTTCCCTTGCCTTCCCTGTCCTTGTTGCATCTTGTTTCTCTTTAGATTGCAAACACTTCAAGGAAGGGATTTCCTCCTCTTGTCTGTTTGCACAACCCCTCGCACACTGAGGACCTACTTCTGATTCAGACGTCTGGGTACTACTCAGTGTAACTCAAATAACGATCATTGAACAGATGGCCTTACATCAGGGGTGTCAAACTCAATTGCACAGGGGGCCAAAACTCAAAACTCGCGGGCCGAACAGTATAACCATTTATTTAACAGACTAAATATTTATGTTTTTTAACCATTAATATGAACCAAAATACAGGATATCATTCCAAAATAAATACATTTCAACTTAAAATATTTTGCTCTTCATAAAAAAATACCCTGTCAATACAATACATTCAAAATCTGTACATGCTGGAATATTAAAAAATCTGAAAATATAAATAAAAAATTGAATTTAAAGCAAAAGTATAATCATAACAAATCATAACATTCCATTTTCTTGTCCTATTTAGTCAGAGCCTGATACTTGGAGTCTTTTCTTTGCAACAAGTTAATTTATGTTTGGGGTTAGGTTCTGTGTTGTGGAGATTCTCAGGATCGATTGCAGGTGTTCATCAGTGAGGCGACTCCTGTGTGACGTTTTGTTAATTTTCATCACAGAGAACAGCTGCTCGCACAGATATGTGCTGCCAAACATGGACAGGATTCGAGCCGCATGTTGGCGGAGCTGCGGCATCGCTTCAGGAATGAAGCGAGTGAACTGTGCTGGCCCCGCAGTGTCGTACTTTGCCTTCAGTGTCCCGTTACATTGCAGTTCTATCAGCTCCATCTGCATTTCTACAGGTGCGGTTTCCACATCGACTGCAAATGGGTTGCGAAGCAGCTCGAAGTTACTTTTCTGTGCCTCAAAGTCACTGAAGCGCCGTGCGAACTCAGTGCGCAGCGCGCTGAGTTTTTCAGCAAAGGTGGCATTTGGGAAAACTGTGGCACTTTCTTGGTTCCGTATTACTTGGCAACAGGGAAAGTGAGACAAGTTGCATTGGTGCATTTGTGTCTCCCATAAGTGCAGCTTCACTTGAAATGCCTTCACTGCATCATGCATATCGGTTATTATGTGCTCCCGTCCCTGGAGTTGAAGGTTTAAAGCGCTAAGATGCGACGTTATGTCAGCCAGGAACGCCAACTCACATTTCCACTTTTCATCCCGCAGAACTGTGCAGTCTTTCCCCTTACTGTCCATGAACTGGCAGATTTCCTCTCGCAGCTCAAAGTGTCTTTTGAGAACTTTTCCCCGACTTAGCCACCGGACCTCCGTATGATATGGCATATCGCCAAACTCGCTATCTATTTCCCGCAGAAAAGACTGGAATTGGCGGTGATTTAAACCGTGGGCTCTGATAAAGTTGACGGTTTGTGTTACAGTGTTCATCACATGATCCATTTTTAGGACTTTAGCACTCAGCGATTCCTGGTGTATGATGCAGTGATACACTGTCAACTCACCGGCACAGTTCTCCTCCCGCATCTTTGAGCGCATCCTTCCCACCAGTCCATTTTTTTCACCACACATAGCAGGTGCGCCATCTGTTGTAAGTCCAACGAGTTTTTCCCACGGCAGTTTCATGTCGGTTACACTTTGAAATACATTTCCAAAGATGTCTTCTCCTTTCGTTGTCCCGTGCATCGATTTAATGTCCAGTATTTCCTCTGTTACGCACAAATTGGAATCCACACCACGGATAAATATCGCCAGCTGTGCAGTGTCAGTCGCATCAGTAGTTTCATCCACGGCAAGGGAGTATGCAACAAAATCTTTTGCTCTTTCAATCAACTGTGTTTTCAAATCAGTCGCCATCTCACAAACCCGATTAGCAACAGTGTTTCTGCTGAGGCTTACATTTGCAAACGCTCGCGTTTTATCTGGACAAAGGACGTCACACACTTTCATCATACAATTCTTTACGAATTCCCCCTCGGTAAACGGCCGTCCTGATTTGGCGATCTCTTCGGCCACAATGAAACTTGCTTTCACAGCAGCTTCACTTTGTGATTTTGCTTTGGTGAAAAACGTCTGCTGGGATGTCAAATTCTTCTTCAACTCCTCTACCTTTTGTAGCTTCTGTCCTGCGCTCAGGCTTTTGAATTTGTTCTCATGTTTCGTCTCGTAGTGCCGTCTTAGGTTATACTCCTTCATTACAGCGATATTACTCCCGCAAAGGAGACACACTGGTTTACCTGCAATTTCAGTAAACATATACTCATTCTCCCACCGGCTTTGAAAGCCTCGGTTTTCAGAATCAATTTTTCTCTTGGCCATTGTTGGGGTCTAGCTTTGATTTGATATTAGCGTTGTATACATCAGTGGCCGCCAACCTTTTGGTCCTCACGGACCACTAAAGTTGCGTGGCGTCCCCCCCCCCCCCCCCCGCTCGGCTCGCCCCCCCCCGCTCGGCTCGCCCCCCCCTCCAGCGGCGTGGCTCGGGCCCCTCCCCTCCCCCTCGGCTCCAGCAGAGCAGTGCAGCGCGGCTCGCCTCGCCCCCCCCCTCCAGCGGTGTGGCTCGCCCCCCCCCCCCGCTCGAGCAGAGCAGCGCGGCTCGCCTCGCCCCCCCCCCCCGCTCGAGCAGAGCAGCGCGGCTCGCCTCGCCCCCCCCCCCTCGAGCAAAGCGGCGCGGCTCGCCTTGCCCCCCCCCTCGAGCAGTGCAGCGCGGCTCGCCTCGCCCCCCCCCCTCCAGCGGTGTGGCTCGCCCCCCCCCGCTCGAGCAGAGCAGCGCGGCTCGCCTCGCCCCCCCCCCCCTCGAGCAAAGCGGCGCGGCGCGGCTCGCCCCCCCCCCCCTCGAGCAAAGCGGCGCGGCTCGCCTCGCCCCCCCCCCTCGAGCAGAGCAGCGCGGCTCGCCTCGCCCCCCCCCCTCGAGCAAAGCGGCGCGGCTCGCCTCGCCCCCCCCCCCCTCCAGCGGTGTGGCTCGCCCCCCCCCCGCTCGAGCAGAGCAGCGCGGCTCGCCTCGCCCCCCCCCCCCGCTCGAGCAAAGCGGCGCGGCGCGGCTCGCCCCCCCCCCCCTCGAGCAAAGCGGCGCGGCGCGGCTCGCCCCCCCCCCTCGAGCAAAGCGGCGCGGCGCGGCTCGCCCCCCCCCCTCGAGCAAAGCGGCGCGGCGCGCCTCGCCCCCCCCCCCTCGAGCAAAGCGGCGCGGCTCGCCTCGCCCCCCCCCCCGCTCGAGCAGAGCGGCGCGGCTCGCCTCGCCCCCCCCCCCGCTCGAGCAGAGCGGCGCGGCTCGCCTCGCCCCCCCCCCCGCTCGAGCAGAGCGGCGCGGCTCGCCTCGCCCCCCCCCCCGCTCGAGCAGAGCGGCGCGGCTCGCCTCGCCCCCCCCCCCCGCTCGAGCAGAGCGGCGCGGCTCGCCTCGCCCCCCCCCCCAGCAGAGCGGCGCGGCTCGCCTCGCCCCCCCCCCAGCAGAGCGGCGCGGCTCGCCTCGCCCCCCCCCCCCAGCAGAGCAGCGCGGCTCGCCTCGCCCCCCCCCCCCAGCAGAGCAGCGCAGCTCGCCTCGCCCCCCCCCCGCTCCAGCGGCGTGGCTCGGGCCCCTGGCTCGAGCAGAGCAGCGCGGCTCGCCTCGCCCCCCCCCCCCCCCCCGCTCGAGCAGAGCAGCGTGGCTCGCCTCGCCTCGCCCCCCCCCCCCCTCGAGCAAAGCGGCGCGGCTCGCCTCACCCCCTCCCCGCTCCAGCGGTGCGGTGCGGCTCGGGCCCCGACCTCAGCGGCGCGGCGCGGCTCCCCCCCGCCTCGGCTTCAGCGATTTCGCGGGCCGGATATAATTGTATGGCGGGCCAGATGTGGCCCGCGGGCCTTGAGTTTGACACATGTGCCTTACATGGAAAAGACTGGTCAGATAGGAGACAGACATTCTTCATCCCTATCTCTGAGGGGGTCCCTTTACAAAGGGAAGAGGGAGAGAGGCCCAGAGATTTCCTCTTACATTTACTCTACAGGAATGCCATTCTTCTGGATGCCATGAATTTCTGTGGTGATAGCTTTGAATCCTTTTATTAAAACATGAAAAAAAGATGATTCATATGGAAGTCATGTTACTCCTGGGTTGTTTAATCCAAACAAAACCTGCCTCCCGTGTGATCCCAATTTTATGTTCAGAAACAATTCTTCAGAGAAACATTTTGTCTACATGCCATCTTTTGAAGGCACCAGAGAAGACGTTAAGCCTAAATGTTTGTCTACACTATTTTTTTTCTTTTGTTTTATCTCTATGAATTTCCACATACTGAGCTCATGACATCTTCCAATGTGAAACTCAGAACTTTCACCAACATCAGGTGAAGAACAAAAATTCTGCATGGAAATGTGATGAATGTTATCTAGACACATGTTGCAGTCCACATGCATGTTCTTTTAGCAAGGTGATCTTTCTAAGGGAGAATGCTCTAGGGCTCTTGATAAGACTGGGTCTGTAAGTGTGACCTTTTAGGAGATGGGCTGAGATATAATGCGCATTGTAGTTCTGGACTGTGGGCTGTAGAGCACTTGTATTATTCCCTTTGTCATGTTATGCTTCTGCTGTTAAGACAGTGGAGTGAAATGCTGAACAACATTTGCCAAGCATACTGTCTTGCATGGCAATTTGTGGAGCAGCCAAAAACCAGCAGCAGGAAGACCTGGACAGTGGGATGTGTGTTCTTCTTTCCTCAACAGGCAGAAAGGAACATGTTGCCGGAAAGGCAGATTTATATCTTGGAGCAACAGAGACAGTAAACAGTTTTCCAAGGTACAGATGAGAGTCTGTTACACAAAATGGACCAGATCCTGAGTGGGTGTAAGTCAGTGATGTCAATGGATCTGTACCTATTTACATCATCTGAAGAGCTGGCCTAATGTTCCCAGCCACTCTCTTAGAAACAGGGCCTGTGTCTGCTCGATTCTGTCTGAACTTTCACCAGTGTGAATCTGAAATAACTCTATAGAAATCAGAAGAGTTACTTGGGTATAAAAGCAAATAAGTGTGAGGAGGCTCTGGCACAGTGTATTTAAATATGGAAGGACTAAACAATGAGATCAGCAGAGAGAGTGAGATACGGACATTGTGCGCTTGTGTTAAGGACTCAGCTCAAGGCCTGTAAATCAGTGCTGTGATTGGAGAGGAGCTGCACATATGGTGAGTTGGCTGGCTAGGTCTGCGAATGTAGTTTTCCATCTGATACTTGGAGACTAGAGAATCAAGGACAAACATCTCTATGCCCACCTTAGCCCCTCTTTCCCCCGTTCTGCTATACAAGCCCCTACCATGCAGACTCTCATCTGGCTGGTAGTGAGTCTTTACTGATCATTGCTGTCTCCATGACTCTATTGATCACTTAATTTCTTTATCCAAACAAGCAGGAATAAATCATTTACAGCCCTTTTAACCTCTTCATCCCTCTTTCCTCCCACTCTTCAGCATGTAAATAACTGGACAAAGAGCTTAACAAATTCAAATGGATGTCTCTCTACTCTCCCCTCCCCATGCTTCATGGCCTGGAGATTTATTAATAGCAGAAATAAAAAAGTGTTTCATAACTCTCTCTTCCTGGCTTCAGCTTCCTTGAAATCCCCTTCCCCCGGTCCCTTGAGAGAGAGAGAGAGTGAGCTGCTCATGTCCCAGTGCAAATTCAGAACTTGGTCTCGTACTTGGCTTCTTTTCTTAGCACGGGTAGAATATTTATGCTTCCATCAGCTGAACAGTTTCAGTGAGCTGCAGTTTGCCAGCTGTGAGTATGCAGTACATTGGAAACCGCATTGGCAAAAGCTGTTTAGACCTTTTCTCTCTCTTTCCTCACTCTTGAAATTCAGCTACCTACTGAGGGTATGTTTGTAGGATTATAGCAAGTTCCCCTCTTCAGTTTCTACTGGTCTCCTTCCCACAGCTGACCGCTATCTAAACACTTTGCCGTAATCTAGAGGATCTGAGCTGCTCTTCATTTGGAAGCAAATTGGGAAGGAGTACTAAAGAGAAAGTAGAAAGAGGAAAGGAAATAGGAAACTTTCCCTCCTGACTGCAAAGAAAACTTTTTTCCTTTTCCTATTAAAAATCTCCAGCTAATACATATATACCCTTCTGTCACGTTACAGGAATTATTTGGAATCATATAGATCATTGGAGCAACCAGAGTCCTATAGTGGCACCGAATCTTATGTACAGGGGGTCATAATGGGTGTCTATGACCAGGTTATGAATTGCTAATTGTAAATATGGCATTGGTATGTGTGTATCAATTTGGCAGTTGAAGTTATGAATATTGGCTCTGGACTGTCTGTCTTTCCAAATATTGTGCTGCCAGGGGGACATTCCAGAATACTGGGCGTCAGCTCTGCTCGGGGCTTGATGGGCCGTTAAGAGCAATCAGCGACACAATGGACTCTGGGAGCTTGAAATGCCCCAGTCCAGACAAGAAGTCTACAGAGACTCTGCAAGGCAGCCTGTGCATAATGGCTTCTGCCTGCAAATAATGAGTCATGCATGGTCATGTGGTCTGCCCTTGTGACTCCAGGACTCCATGGGGCTGGACTTTTCACAGCAGGAACAAAGAGGTGTTTGCACCTGGAAAAAAACTATAAATGAAGCTGCTACAGCCCCCCCACCTTCGTCTTCTACCTTCAGCCTGCAGCCTGTCTTGCTTCCAGCTCTGAATGGACTTTGCTACACTGGTGAACTCTGAACTAAGGTGCTGACCCATCCCTAAAAATGGGATGCTTTCTAAAGACTTTGATTTGAACCTGCAGTTTATTCTATCTTTGCTGCAAGCCTGAACCAAGAGATGTGCCATTACAGCATGTAATTGATTTCTTTTAACCTTTCCTAACCCTCACCTATACCTTTTTCCTTATACAATAAACCTTTAGATTTTAGATTCTAAAGGATTGGCAACAGCGTGATTTGTGGGAAGATCTGATTTGTACATTGACCTGGGTCTGGGGCCTGATTCCTTGGAATTGGGGAGAACCGTTTTCTTTATTTGGGGTATTGGTTTTCATAACCATTGGTCCCCAGGACAGGAGGCTGCTGGTGGTGATACTGGGAATCTGGAGTGTCTTGAGGGGATTGCTTGTGTGACTTGTGATTAGCCAGTGGGGTGAAACCAAAGTCTTTTCTGTTTAGCTGGTTTGGTTTGCCTTAGTGTGGAAAAACCCCAGCTTTGGGCTGTAGTTGCCCCTTTGGAAGCAATCTGTCCTGAGCTGACACTCACAATTGGATCCCACCCGGAACAGCACCGTCACAGGTATGTTTGTAGGATTATAGCTAGTTCCCCTCTTCAGTTTCTACTGGTCTCCTTCCCAGAGCTGACCGCTATCTAAACACTTTGCCCTAATCTAGAGGATCTGAGCTGCTCTTCATTTGGAAGCAAATTGGGAAGGAGTACTAAAGAGAAAGTAGAAAGAGGAAAGGAAATAGGAAACTTTCCCTCCTGACTGCAAAGAAAACTTTTTTCCTTTTCCTATTAAAAATCTCCAGCTAATACATATATACCCTTCTGCCAGGCAGTGCTTTCAGCAACCAGGGCTGGGTTTAATATCTAGGGATTCCTCTTAATGTTACAGTACAGAATTGGCTCAAACTCCCACCCAGAAACCTGGGAAAAGTAAATACCACCCCTGGGTCCCTTTAAGAACAATACTTCCCCACTTGCAAGCATTGAGTCTGTGTATAATAAAAATAAATAAATAAATAAAAAACTTGAATGAGAGGGACTGAGGCATTAATTTGGGAAAACACTGCAACAATGATGTAAAATTATGTAAATAAGAAGTGTCCTTTACCTCGGTTTTCCCCCTTGCAGGATGAAAGTCTCTTTAAACCCTCTTGCTCCCTCCACTCCACCCCACTCACAGTTTGTTGTCTGAAGTCAATGAAGTCCCTTAGTCCAGGGGTATGTTCAGGTGGCTTCACTTCCTGCTCTTGGGTGTTGTGTGGAGGGAGGCTGAGTGATGCCTTTGCCACAGCTTATCGCAGCAATGTCATGTCCTGAAGTTCCACCACCTCACCCAGTCCTTAGTGATTTTACTAGATAGTGGGGAACCTCACCACCATTCTGTGTTATCCTTCACTGCAATGGTTCAAATGCCACATTTAAGGCTCATGTGGCGGTCACTTGACAGTATGACAAAGAACCAAATTGACACTGCAATGATATCATGCTAGAATGCAAGTTTCCAATGGACAAAAGACTTTCCCAAGTGAAGACTGTGGGCTAGGCCCCTAGCTATTCGCCTCAGACATGCACTTAAACCTTAAAAAGATATGACGTTCAACAGCTCCACTGCCGTTGGGCCCGAATCTCGACGTAGATTAGATAATGGGTCTGAGGTATTGGCATAGGGCAAAAGAGGAGAATACCCCCAACAAACTGAAATAAAATGAAAACTATTGTTCTTGAAACCGCTAAAGCACACATTCTGAAAAGTTCATGTTTGACTGCACGTGGTTAACTGAGAAGCTGGGTGAACTGGAGAAAGAATGACACAGAGTGAAAGAGTATGGCTTGGAGGTAGAAGAACATAGGAGAGAATATAAGGAACTGAGCAGACAGATTTAAAGATAGACTAGATGAGAGCCAAATATATATATGTATTTTTGTATTATTACTCTTTTGATCATTCTCAAGTTCCATACATTTTGCCCATACTATCTATCTATCTATATACATAGATAGTATGGGCAAAATGTATGGAACTTGAGAATGATCAAAAGAGTAATAATACAAAAGGTATGTTCACCGTGGTCAGACTTCTTACCAAAAGGTTCTCCCAGTTAAAAAAGAGCTGCAGGACCTGAGCAGATCAGTTGGTGGCTGGGACCGGAAGGAGAGGAGTTGAGATCCTCAGCCCTGAGGTAAGGATGAAGAGGAAGGAGCTATGTGGGAAGTCCAGCAGCAACTATTACAGGAAGCAGCACCTGGCTGTTATTTATAGTCTCTCTGGGTCAGGACCCAGAGTAGTGGGTAGGCTCTGGTCCCCGCAGTGGCAGAGTGGCCTAAGCTTCAAGAAAGGGATAAGGGCTTGTTTAGAGGTCCAGGTGAAGGACAGGATTTAAAGTCACCCAGGGAGGAAGCCCCGGGGACACTGCTCAATATCAGGGCAAACCCAGACTTAAAGCTAGCCCAGAAGGGGCCGAGGTTTGAGCCCAGAGACAAGGCCAAAACAGTAACAGGGGCACAGGGACAAGCCCCGTTGGACCTTTTACCGCAGAAGGAATTCCTTCATGTGGTTAGACTGTGTGTGACTGCGCCGGCGGGCTGAGCCAATGAACACCCGCTTGATTGACGAGGGCAACAGCCAGCCGGGGGCACTGTAAGCAGAGAGAGTGCAGGTTTGTATCTGGTTGACAGGAGGCAGAGGTGAGTGGGCACCATCACTGTGATATTAAGTGCAGATGGAGATATTACTGTCCCAATCTCTATGCCTCACCAGAGGCATACTGTCATAATATGCGGTGACAGAAAAGAGAGTATAGAACCAGAGCCATCAAGCCTGCAAGGGGAAGTGGGGTGTGCTATTATGAAAATGAAGCCTGGGAAAGCACCAGGGGTAGATAACTTGCCTGAAGAATTGTTAAAAGTGGTTGGCAAATGCAGTACTGATCTTATGTAGAAAATTTGTAATGATGTACGGATGACTAGAAATTAGCTGGAGGACTAGACGAAAGATCGATCGATCGATATTGATATCTATTTTATATATATTTTAATCTCATCAAAGAAGAGAAGCATAACAGAGCTCAGTAACTATCGTATCATCTCCCTGGTATCCCATGCAAGCAAAGTTCTTCTTCGAGTGATTGCTCACATGCATTCCATTTAGGTTTGGTACGCGCAGCGTGCCTGGTTGCCGGGTAGATTTTCCCCTAGCTATAGTCTGGGTGAGCAGGGAGCCCCCTGGAGTGGCGCCCTTATGGCAGCCTATATATACCCCTGCGACCCCAGCCACCATCTTAGTTCCTTCTTACCGCAGACGAGCTGGTTGTAGGAACAGTAGAGCTCTGTGTTTCACAGTCTCTGTATCTCCTAGCTAATTCTCTCTTCTTATGTTAATAGTTTTCAAATACTCAGTGTAAATAGTTCTATCTTTAGTGTAATTAGTTATCTTCTTAGTGTAAATAGGTCGATAAGTGCAGGGGTTTCCCCTGCCGCCTGGGGCTTATGCCTCCCAAGGCTCCAGGTTTTAAAGCGTGTACGCAGTGTGGGAAGCCCATGCCCTTGGGCGATCCACACACTCATTGTCTGAAGTGCCTGGGAGAGTCCCACGTTGCGGAGTCCTGCAAGATCTGCAGAACTTTTAAGCCCCGCACGAGGAAAGACAGGGAGACTCGCCTCCGGCATATTCTCATGGAGGCAGCCCTAGCTCCGGACGCGGGAGAGACCCCGGAACCCGCTCCCAAGAAGGCACCAGCCAAGGCAAAGCCCCGGCACCGGTCACATTCCCCTTCACGGAAAAGGAAGAGGGACTTACAGGCGCCGTCCGCTCTGACTCCGCGCCGTGACCACTATGAACAGCCGTCAACGGTAACCGCGGCACCGACGGGCTCAGGCCGCTCAGAAGGGCAGCCCGTGGCACCAACACTGCTGACTCCGGCACCCGTGCAGGGCCCGTCGAGTCCGGTGCAAGTGGTCTCGCCACTTAGAGTGCCTCTACCGCAGCGCCTCCCCTCTACCCCAGAGGCATTTGCTGCTGCCGGTCACCTGCTAGCCTCAGACTCCGCGCCGGAGCTGAGCCAGGTCCGATCGAAGGGCAGACCGCCCGTGATTGGGACCGAGATCGCGGCCAGGACCCCGGAAAGGCCTGGGTACCGCTCGATCTCCCGGCACCGCTCGGACTCCCGGTACCGCTCGGCATCGCGGCGCCGGTCGCAGTCCCGGCACCGGACGGCAAGGAGACCATCCGGATCTCCCGGGGCACGCTCCCACTGCTCCAGGTCTCAGCGCCGGTCTGAGTCCTGGCGCCGATCCGAGTCCCGGCGCCCGCGCTCTGCTCGGCGCCGGTCGTACTCTCGGCGCCGGTCGCACTCCCGGCACCGGTCGGCCAGCAGGCACAGAGGGAGCCCGCGACGATCTCGCTCCCGCCGCCGCTCTCTATCCCGGCGCAGATCGTCGTCCCGGCGCCGGTCGAGCCGCTACGTCCGATCCCCGGCCAGTCGCTCCCGGTCCCGGTCACGACGCCGATCACAGCCTCGGCACCGGCGAGACTCGCGGTACCGGTCCCACTCCCGGCACCGGAGGTCCCCTCGGCGGCACCGGTCCTCCAGCCACTCTCCGCGCCGGCACCGGTCATACAGCCGTTCCTCGCGCCGGCACCGGTCTCCTGGTTCCTCGCCACGACGGTACCGGTCTTCCAGCCACTCTCCGCGCCGGCACCGATCTCTCAGCCCCTCTCCACGGCGACACCGGTCGCCCAGCAAATCACCGACCCGGCACCGAGGCGGGTCGCGTCTCAGCCCAGGACCCGGCTGCTCGGGGCAGCGAGAGTCAACCAGAGAGCATCAGGACTCTCACACCAGGCCCACACAGCCCGCCAAGGGAGGCCCACCCTGGCCGTCCGCACCGGGTTCGGTGTCCCCGACATCCGCCACTGAACAGCATTGGCCAACTTGGGCCCAATGGGCTTATGATCAGCCCCAGGCCACCCAATCGGACCCGGGGTTTCCTTTAAGACCTGAGAGCACTGATGACCCACTGCCAGGACCATCCTCGATGGCCGGCCGTTCAGCTGCTCCTTTGGTAGCGGGCGAGCCAGGCCCGGATGCCTCCCCTGCTCGGGTGGAGGCGGTGGCGGGCATGTCATCGGACACCCCACCCTCGACGGAATTGGCCGTTTACCAAGGCCTCCTAAAAGCAGTGGCGACGAACATGAGTTTGCCAATGGAGGAGGCCCCGACGGTTGAGGACCCTGTAACCACCATGCTGTCTAAAGGGGCTCCGTCGAGGGTAGCGGTACCTTTTATCAACACGATCAAGCAGAACGCTGCCACGATCTGGAAGACCCCTGCCTCCATTCCCCCCACTGCTCGGGGGGTGGAGAGGAAATACTTTGTCCCTGCTAAGGGCTATGAATATCTCTATGTTCATCCTCCTCCTTCCTCGCTTGTGGTGGACTCGGTTAATAATAAAGAGCGCCACGGGCAGGAGGCACAGGCCCCTAAGACCAAGGATGCAAGGCGCCTGGACCATTTCGGTCGGAAAATCTATTCTTCAGGGGGTCTTATTCTGAGGGTGACCAACCACCAGGCCCTCCTTAGCCGACATCATTTTGATACGACGGAGGCCTTGGCAAGGTTCGAGGCCGTGGTTCCGTCGGACGGTAAACAAGAGTTTAGGGCTTTGATCCGCCAAAGCAGGGACATATCTAGATACGCCCTACAGGCGGCCCTGGATTCTGCAGACGCAGCGGCAAGGGCCATGGCTTCGGGAATTGCCCTCCGGCGAGCGGCTTGGCTGCAGTCAGCCAATTTGTCCCAAGCTATGCAGCTCAAGATCCAAGACCTTCCCTTTGAAGGGGATTCCCTCTTTTCTAGTGACACGGACACTCGCCTCCAAAACCTTAAGGACAAAGGGGTAACCCTTAAAACCTTGGGGATGCATACTCCGTCATCCCAGAGACGTCCTTTCTACCCCCCACGGCGACAATTCTTCCCACCTGCTCGCCCACCTTGGGACTTCCAGCAGAGGAGACCGCGGCCTTATCGCCGTCGCCCAGGGCCACGCCAAGGGGGGAAGCAACAGGCCCCGAAGCCTCCCCACGGGCCCAGACCAAATTTTTGAAGGTGCGCCCGGGGGCAGAGCACCAGTCTTAATCCCGGATCCTCCCTTTGGGAACCGTCTGTCCCACTTCCTCCGTGCTTGGTCGGACATTACCTCAGACCAGTGGGTCCTCCGCACGGTGGAGATGGGATACTCGCTCCAACTGTCCTCCACCCCTCCCTCCCACCCACCCTCCCCGTCCCTCTTCAGGGACCCCTCTCACGAGCATCTCCTCGTACAGGAGGTGAGATCGCTCCTTGCGCTGGGGGCTATCGAACCAGTACCGGAGGAGTTCAAAGGGAAGGGGTTCTACTCCCGTTACTTCCTGATTCCCAAGGCGAAAGGGGGCCTCCGGCCCATCCTAGACCTGCGCGGACTCAATGCCCACATGAGCAAGTTCAAGTTCCGCATGGTCGCCCTGGGCACCATCATCCCCTCTCTGGATCCTGGAGACTGGTTCGCTGCCCTCGATATGAAGGACGCGTACTTCCATATAAGTATAAAGCCATCGCACAGACGCTACCTCCGCTTCCTGGTAGCAGGGGAGCACTACCAGTTTGCTGTTCTACCATTTGGCCTCTCTACTGCACCCAGGGTTTTCACCAAGTGCATGGCAGTGGTAGCGGCGTCCCTTCGCCGCAACGGGGTACAGCTATACCCATACTTAGACGACTGGCTAATCCGAGGCTCCTGCAAGGACCAAGTGCGTTCACACGTGCACCTGGTCATCAGCACGTTCGACCGCTTGGGAATACTTCTCAACAGAGAAAAGTCTACCATGGAACCGACCCAGAGGATCGAGTTTATAGGGGCCCTTCTAGACTCCACGGTAGCACGGGCATCCCTACCTCACACTCGTTTTCTAGCCATCCACTCGGCTATTCGAGGTCTACGCGCCTGTCCCATGACCACGGCCAGGATGTTCCTCAGCCTACTGGGCCACATGGCATCATGTACCCAGGTCACCCAACACGCCAGGCTGAGACTCCGCCCACTGCAGTCGTGGCTAGCGTCGGCCTACAGACCACGCAGAGACAATATAGACACTCTCCTCACTATCCCCAGAGACGTTCTATCCACTCTGACTTGGTGGGAAGATCAGGACAACGTATGTCGCGGTGTCCCCTTCCTCCCCCCCAGCCCATCCCTTTCTCTAGTAACAGACGCCTCATCCCTGGGATGGGGAGCTCACCTCGGAGAGCTCAGGACTCAAGGCCGCTGGTCGGAATCGGATCTTGGCCTTCACATCAATGTCAGGGAACTGAGAGCCGTTCGCCTGGCATGCCAGGCCTTCCGGAATACACTACGAGGCCACTGTGTAGCGGTGCTTACGGACAACACTACAGCCCAGTTCTACATAAACAAACAGGGCGGGGCCCGATCCAACCCTCTATGTCGGGAGGCACTTCTCCTCTGGGAGTTTTGTATAGCCCACCGTATTCACCCGGTGGCTTCATTCCTCCCGGGGGTTCAGAACACTCTGGCAGACCACCTCAGCAGATCCTTCACGACGCACGAGTGGTCCCTCCGACCAGATGTCCTCCGGCCGATCTTCCTGAGGTGGGGGTTTCCCCACATCGATCTGTTTGCCTCCAGACAGAACAGGAAGTGCATACAGTTTTGCTCCTTCCGAGGCAGCTCCCCGGGATCCCTGACGGATGCTTTTCTCCTTCCCTGGACGGGGCACCTGTTTTACGCGTTCCCTCCGTTCCCACTTCTACACAAGGTGATCCTGAAGATCAGACGGGACAGAGCCCAAGTTATCCTCATAGCCCCGGCCTGGCCCAGACAGTACTGGTATGCGTCCCTCCTCCGGTTGTCCAGAGCCCCCCCCATCAGCCTTCCGCTGTGGCCAGACCTGATCTCGCAGGATCACGGTCGCCTCCTGCACCCGGACCTGCGGTCTCTCCACCTCACAGCGTGGCTGCTCCATGGTTGAGAGGGCCTGAGCTCTTATGCTCGGCGGAGGTGCAAAATATCCTTCTGGGGAGCAGGAAACCCTCCACCAGAAGCACCTACACAGCAAAGTGGACCCGATTCTCCGCCTGGTGTAGACGACATGACATCGTCCCAAGGGAAGCCTCTATCCCACGCATATTAGACTACCTCGTAGGCCTTAGAAATCAGGGCCTGTCCACCTCCACCATTCGAGTCCACTTGGCGGCCATCTCAGCCTTCCATCCTGGCCAGGCCAACCACTCGGTCTTCTCCGACCCTGTAGTGTATCGTTTCCTCAAGGGACTAGACAAGCTATACCCGTGCGTAAAGCATCCCGTTCCACCTTGGGACCTAAACCTTGTACTTTCTCGCCTCATGATGCCCCCATTCGAGCCTCTCGCCACGTGCTCCTTACTGTACCTTTCATGGAAAGTGGCATTTCTAGTAGCTATCACCTCGGCTCGTAGAGTGTCAGAAATCCGCGCCCTGACCTCCGAGCCGGCCTCCACGATCTTCCACAACGACAAGGTGCAGCTACGTCCCCACCCGGCCTTCCTGCCTAAGGTGGTCTCTCCCTTCCATGTTAATCAGGACATTTGCCTCCCAGTCTTTTATCCTAAGCCACACACCTCTGGAAGGGAACAACAATTACACACATTGGATGTTAGGAGGGCACTGGCCTTTTATTTAGATAGGACAAAACAATTCAGAAAAACGACCCAACTGTTTGTGGCAGTTGCAGAAAGAATGAAGGGCCAACCGATTTCAGCCCAAAGGCTCTCCTCCTGGATCACCTCGTGCATTCACACCTGCTACGAACTCACGGGCAAGCCGCTCGGGAGGGTGACAGCACATTCCACGAGAGCGCAGGCGTCCTCTGCGGCTTTCCGGGAGGGAGTACCTATTCAGGACATCTGCAGGGCGGCCACCTGGTCCTCCGTCCATACCTTCGCCGCCCACTACGCCATAGTCCAGCAGACCAGGGACGATGCGGCGTTTGGGTCAGCGGTCCTACGTTCCGCTATAGGTCAATCCGGCCCCACCTCCTAGGTATTGCTTGTAGTCACCTAAATGGAATGCATGTGAGCAATCACTCGAAGAAGAAAACAGGGTTACTTACCTGTAACTGTTGTTCTTCGAGATGTGTTGCTCACATCCATTCCAAACCCACCCTCCTTCCCCACTGTCGGATTAGCCGGCAAGAAGGAACTAAGATGGTGGCTGGGGTCGCAGGGGTATATATAGGCTGCCATAAGGGCGCCACTCCAGGGGGCTCCCTGCTCACCCAGACTATAGCTAGGGGAAAATCTACCCGGCAACCAGGCACGCTGCGCGTACCAAACCTAAATGGAATGGATGTGAGCAACACATCTCGAAGAACAACAGTTACAGGTAAGTAACCCTGTTTTATGTGCTACATAATCCAGGATCTCATTAAACAAAGCATAGAAAGAGAACTACCACCACAATGTTGGTTTCAGAGAGGGCTGAGGCACCTCTGACCAAATAGCGAATATTCATCACATCACTGGAAAATACAGAGAGTATAATCTCCTTGATCATGTGTTTCACTGACTACTCAAAAGCATTTGCTGTCTGACATGAGCATCTTTGGAGAATACTGGCAGATATAGGGATTCCTAAGCATCTCATTTAAATTGTCACAAGTCTTTACTACCACCAGCAGACCACAGTGCGAACAGCAGGAGAGAGTGTGGTTGTTTTCCACTGGGCAGGGTGTGAGACAGGAGCGTATTTTGTCCAAAGCATCTTCAACATAAATACAGAATTTATTATCAGACAAGTCATTTGAAGGTTTTGACACAGTGGAAGGAGCTGGGATTTCCGCTGGTGGACAGCACTTAACCAGTTTCAGATATGCTGATGATATGATGCTCTTTATTACAATCATCAGTGCAATGCAACAAATGTTGGAGTCTGTAAAATTAATGAGGAATAATATGGAATTAATGAGGAATATTGACAGTTCCTGAATGTGACGAAAACAAAATGCATGTACATTGACAGTACTAACACAAACAGGATGCAAATGGACATGATGATTAATGGACAAACTCTAGAGGCAGTAGATTAAATTAATTATTTGAGATCGTATGATTCAATCAAGGAGGTTCTTCCAAGAAAATCACAAGACTGGGGATGGCTCAGCCAGCTATGGCTTCCCTTAGAAGTGTGGGGAAGAAATATGGCATCTCAAAATGTATGAAGGTGCAACTGGTGAATAACCTAACTTTTCCCATAGCAATTAGTGGATGTGAATCATGGGAAATTAAAGCTGCTGACAAAAAGAAAACAGAAGCTTTTGAAAAGTGGTGCTGGTGAAAACTGTTGTGTATCTCCCCTAGGGAGGGGAAAAGAGGAATGCCTCTACTAGAAATACTATTTGTGAGAAACAGACCCAAATGTTGGAAATTAACAGATACAAACTTATGTGCTTTGGTCACATTAGGAGTAGAGATGGAAATAACCTTGAGAAAGTTATCATGGATGAAATGGTGGGTCATCATCGTAGGGGCTGACGACTGAGGAGATGGATAGGTGGTGTATGGCAGATCATTGGGGGTCACCACTGTAGACTGTATCTCTATAGTTAGTCCTCCACTGAACCCTAAATGACCCACCACCATTCCTTCCATGATAACCCAACTTGAAGCTGTGGCTATAGCAGCACTGGGCAGTGCTCTACCTCCTTCCATGACCAATGGGGCCAGTGAGCATTAGGACGGACGGGGAGACACTCCCACACACTCTTTCTCTCTGCCTCTCTCCCTCTAGCCACAGAGCAAGAGGCAAGGAGTAGCCAGAGCAAGGCTAAGAACCACCAGCTCAGCCACAATACCCCCTAACTGACCGTAGGAAGCAGCCAGCTCCCAGCCCAAGGCAGGCAGTAGCTAGCACTGGGGCTGCCATTCCAACCCCAGCTCTCTGCTCCCATATTTTCCCTAAGAGAATTGAAGACTAAATGAGTGGATCACATTTTCCTCCTGTCATTACAGATATAATCATCCAATCGGGGGACCGAAACAAAACCATGTGGTTAGGATGATTATTCACACAGACAGATTGATGAATAATGAATACAGGAGGTGAACATGGGTGCATAAGCCATAGGCTGAAATTTTTTCATCTAACATATTTGTCTCATAATTTTGAAGAACAGAGTTCTGTAAAAATTAAAGCCAGAGCAAAGGGTGAAATGTGCGGAATAAATTGTTTGCTATGCACAGTTCACCCAGCTGTATCTAGACCACAGGAATGGGAAAGCTGCCCTTAGTCTCCCTGTGAAAGCTCATGGTACCCTAGTCTATGATAGCAAACAGAACAAGAATCAGAGAGGGAGCCGTGTTAGTCTGGAATAGCAGAGGTAACAAAGAGTCCTGTGGCACCTTAAAGACTAACTAAAGTATTGAAGCATAAGCTTTTGTGGGCTAATACCCACTTCGTCGGATGCAAGCAGTGGAAGTGATGTGATAATAGAACAAATAAACAAATGATGGAGCTACAACTGAATTTTTCCAAGAAATCAAAGTACACACTGGGAGGTGACAAATGCTTTCAGCTGATTGGTCTTTAGCGAAAGGAAACATTCCGGGGAATTTCTGTCAAGTCAGTGCTCTAGGCTAAATCTGTTGTGAAGTTTAGATTGTCCCTGTCAAATGTAATCCAAAACAAATTAAGCCTAGTGACGGAGCTCTCAGCAACTGCCATGTCAGATTCCTGGCCCCTCTTTCTCCAGGATGGCAGCTCATGGAAGGGGTGTGTGTGGAAGGAGTTCCTGTGTTGTTAACATTGAGTCTTCTGGCTAGCGAAGGAAAGCCATTAATGGGTCCAAAACGAACCCTTTTCTAACTTTTAAGGATGTATTCACAATATGGTGCCCTGAAAGTGGGGAACAGAGTGGGACTGGGAGGACTCTGTCACTGTCACCATAAAAACATCCTTCCCCACTGATTTAATCCCGATCTATCAAAGCTAGGATTCATGTGGCATCGGTGCAAACTGACTGATGTTCATGACTACCTTGAGAAGTCGTTTGCTGAAGCAGCACCGTCAGTCTTGCAACTGTCAGACAATTAAGATGAGGCCTGTGCTATACAGGAAGTCAGACTAGATTATTGTAATGATCTCTTCTGGCCTTAATATTTATGAAACTATCTCTGGAAAAGTCAACTTGGCCACTGGTCAGAGTCCTCCAATCCACCAACTCTCAGCTAAGGAAAGGTACTAGCCTGAGAGCCTTAGAGATTGAAACCCTCCACAGAACAGGACAACATCAGTGTGAACGTACCTGCTAATGTGCCTCAACACTGTGCCTCTATGAGGCGAGAGAGCAACATATTCCCCATGGCCATCCTTGGTCTCTCTGCTGACATTGCCAGCAAGTATGATGCTTAAAGTGCAAGTTGTATGGTGGGGGCACAGGTTCACTAGCACTTGAACTGAGGCCACAATATTGGAATGTGCTTTGAGAACGGAAGAGAGCAGGGTGACCCAGGTGTCCAGGTGGTATCCCCGCCATGCCATGGTGTGATGGTTCTCCTTGAAACAATTCTCCTTTTGTGGGAGTGGAAGACATCCAAGGGGTGAAGCACTAAGAAAGAAAAGCTAACTGTGAGGATCTCCAGTGTTTAGTGGTGCCCCAGGCAAAGTGTGGTTACGACCCCTTTCCATTTGTTAAACTTTTGAATCCTTATTATTTATTGCATTTGTAGCCCATTTCACTACTTTGATGCACAATTTGCATGCATGATTTATCCTGTCATAGAAGAGGATACATTTGCATGTTAGGATCTGTAAATTTGTTATTCATGCCATATATATGCAAATAAAAATGTTTTTTTCTAAGCTTATAGAAACTTTTAATTTTAAGAATAACTGAAATGTACTAACATCAAGTCATCAGACGTGTTAAGTGTGGCAAACTAAGTAACCGTATTTCTTTTATAGTGTTGCGCAGATAAGGGTTTGATAGATATCTCTGAGATCTCATTAAATATGTCTTTTATTAGTCACTATCTATGCTCTTCAAGTTTTAAAACACAAGTATACTTTTACAATTACACAATAAAACGAGGTTCATAATATCACAGCTGGGCTCTCACTTCACTTCATTCTTCTCTCTCACTCACTGATTGGCAACACCCCCTCCCCTTGCATACCTGCAAGGGCATGGCTGACAGCATTCTAGGAGGTTCGAGGAGAATGCAGTTCTCAGAAAGTCTGGAAGGTTCCATGAGATGCTACAAAGATCCAGAACATTCTAGGAGGTTTAGTGAAAAGTGAATCTACATATGGAATATCTGAAACATGTTCCTTGAAACGTTTTATTTTCCTTTGTGTCACTAACAACACAAACAGCACGCCGGGCCCAGTGGCACCTCTACCCAAGCCCAATACTACAGGCAGTCACCTGGGTTGCCTGCCTGTAAATCCAGCCCTGGCCCAGTCATTTGAACTGAATGTGAGTTTTTGTGAGCAGGGCCAGTGCAACCACTAGGTGAACTAGGCGGCTGCCTAGGGCGCCAAGTGGTTGGGAATACCAAAAAGCACGCTCTGGGGAGGCTGTGGAGCAGAGGTGAGCTGGGGCAGGGGGGTGCGTGGAGGGCTGCCCGCAGCAAGTAATGGGGCGGGGAGGGGGCACGTAGGGGAACCGCTCCCTGCCCCAGCTCACCTGCGCTCCGCCTCTTCCCCTGAGCATGCCCCCCCACTCTGCTTCTCAAACAGCTGATTGGCGCCGCAAGCCTGGGAGGCAGGAGAAGTAGAGCCTGTCAACGTGCTCAGGGGAGGAGGTGGAGCGCAGGTGAGCTGGGGCAGGGAGCTGCCGCCCGCAGGGCTCCCCGGGGCAGGGGGTGCAAGGTGGAAGTTTCGCCTAGGGTTTGAAATATCCTTGGACTGGCCCTGTCTGTGAGCTATAGCGGTATTAAATCTTCGTTCGTCAATATGATGGGGTGGAAACTTCCTCACTCAGTGGATGGAAAGGAGAAGGTTAAGTCTCTTTTCTCTCTGAAAAGAAAAGCCACAGCTGCGTGCTCTTCTGAGTGCAGGGATTTTCAGGGAGCCTTCCATCAGGGAAGTAGTGAATCATGTCTTCCTCCCAGGGCACTAGCGGATGAGTGTACTCCGAGGACTTGGAGGTATTTGCATTATGAGCTAGACCATCTGTGGGGGTGAAGGGAGCTATCTCTTGTGAAGTACTTAAACATAGGCATCACAAAGTCATCTTTTTGTTGACTGTGCTTAGAGACTT
The DNA here is from genome assembly GCA_032164245.1 of Sternotherus odoratus. NCBI lineage: Eukaryota > Metazoa > Chordata > Testudines > Kinosternidae > Sternotherus > Sternotherus odoratus. Next base: position 89,552,112 of record JAVMKO010000001.1, read on the forward strand.
GGACAAAGGAAACCTTTTTGGATGTTTAAGGGTGAATTTTCCTCTCACCACTTTCTCACCAGTGCAGTTCCATTGACTGCCATGGAGTTACTCAGATCTACACTCGTGTAAGCAAGGTCAGAATGTTGACTTGAGTTTATCTCTGGCTACAGGAAACGTTTTGTACATTTGGCCAGGAAAGCTTGAGTGGACTGTATTACTGCTCATCTATGTTGCACAAATGGCTCGTTCCCTTTGGAGGTGTCTTAATTTACCTTCAAAGAACAGGCAGGCCTTGGAGAAAGCTTGAATACAAAAGTTTATTCGCTAGCGAAGTGAAGCCACAGAGATAGCTCTTAAATTATGGCTTCCCCTCATACATCATTACAAGACTTTTTATATGGTTCTTTACATGGAGGAGGAGGCAAGAAGGGCCTCATGCAAATTAACATGACGTTGTTTCCTATCTATTTACTTATTTGTCTGGAAAGAACAGGACATCTAAACATAAAGTTCTTGCCTTGAAATGGTACATATGGGGTAAAAATACATGGAGATATGAGTGAGGCCCAGTGGTGCCTCCAGGAATGCATAACACAAGATAAAAACTTAAAGCAGCTCAGAGCTAGTTACCCAGCTTCAGTAAGACATTTTCCTATATTTTTAACTTTTCCTTACATCTACCCTGTCTATCAAGCCCTGAAGAAGAGATCTGTGTAGTTTGAAAGCCTCACTCTTACACCAACCAAATTTGGTCCAATAAAAGATATTGCCTCACCCACCTTGTCTCGCTAATATCCTGGGACCGACATGGCTACAACAATACTGCAAACCACGGTCTGTCAGTGATGGTCAGTAGAAGACAGTCACAATTGCACATCCTTTCCACAGAGAGTGTGTTCCACTAGTTGTCAGTGTTGTATAGTCTGAAATAATTCAGGTGTGTCAGGCAGTTAATCAAATGTGATTTTGACATATTCTGAACTACATTCTCTGTAGTCTTTTACATTCTGTAGGCACAGGAGGAATGTACTGATACGGTATTCTACTTGCCTAACTATTGCCAATTTTTTTCCATCATAAATGCTGTATACCTTAGTTAAACAATTACCACAGCAAACAAGGCCTTTGTTAAGGAACGCATTCCTGTTCAGGACCACAATTAAACATGCTTAAATCCCATGGATGCCAATGGGACTTAAGCACGGGCTTAAGTGCTGCCCTGAATTGAGGTCATAGTCTCTTTCTTGTCTTAGGGTTTGATGCTGTAAGGTGCTGACAGCCACTAACTCTCAATGACAGCAACGGGAATGGAGGGTGCTCAGCATCTCACAGGAAATTAGCACAGCTCATTAGTGTTCATTGCATTTCTTTAAACATATTAATACCTGGGATACTATCTTTTTTTCATTTGTGAATCGGTGTTCCTTGCTGCTGCTCTAGGCAAGTCCTCTCTCTGGATAGGTATCGGATGACATGAAGATTATTTCCAGACAAATAAGCAATTTCCATCTTTCTGCCAAAACTTCTGAACCATAAACATAGCTGAGCAAAAGCGGGTAGAATGTTTTTTCCACATTAGAATGAAAATGTTAAGTTCATCACCAGGAAGGTTGAGCGTTTTTTGTGGTTTTTTTTAGAAGATCTTTTTCCAGTAGCTTTCTTGTTTTAAATACTATTCTTGGTTTGAAACTTTGATTCTGGGCGTACATTTGGAGCCCAGATGGTACAGGCATGCACAGAAGCCCATCACGCTGTCAGGGCAGGCGGATACATATATAAATATTTTGCCTTTTCCCCTATAATATTTGCCTTTGTCTAATCTAATTGCTGTCAAAGGCAGAATGCTAAGAACACTTAAGAAAAGCAAACAGCGAGGACCTCCAATGTTTGTGCTGCACTAACTTCCGAAGATGCTAACAGTCTGGGTTGTAACTAATAATTTTGTTGCATAACGTTTTATTCGCACTCTGAATCCATGGTGAATTGTTTCAGTTCATGCCAAGTAACATTTATGACCTGAGGCAGCTTGAAACACAGATTTCCAGAGGCAAATGGTGAAAGTATATTTAACCCTTTAGAGATGAAAGACTGCACTCTTGACATCATGTGTTTAATGCCTTTTAATTTGGTGCTAATGATGGGTGCTCCATTCCTGGTCCCGGTACCGGGTTGCATCATTTTATCATTTGTTTTATTGGTGTATGACTTATTGCTTTATTTAACGTATTTTTCTATCTTCTGTTGAGTATCTATCAATCAGAGAGGCAACAACTAGCAAAGTTTGTCCATCTTTCCTCTGAGTGGTAAACTGAACATGGCCAGTGATACTGAGAATACCTACTTATTTAATGAAAGTGAGGAATACTTGTAGCACCTTAGAGACTAACTAGTTTATTTCAGCATAAGCTTTCGTGGGCTATCGCCCACTTCATTGGATGCATAGAATGGAACAGAAGTCAGATGCAGTTATACACACAGAAAGAAAGAGAGAGGAAAATTGTACATTAGCATACTAATTCTAAGAGGGCTGTTAAATGTAGATGGGCCATTATTCTTGTACTTATTTAGTAAGGACCCTGATCGAAAGCTCAAGGAAAGTTGACTTTAGTGGGCTTTGGGTTAGACCGTAATTACTTTGCAAAATGGTCTGATGAAAGAAATGTTGGTGGGGGTGCCAGGGAAAGGGATGTAGGAAACCCTTCTGGCACTGCTACCATCCTTGCGTCACTGAACTGCTAAGCGTTTCTGATCAGAAGGGAACATTGGCTAATGCATCAGTTGTGGGGAGCCTGTGGCTAAAGCAAACCCATTGCTTCTATGGGCATTACCTTCACTGAGAGGTTCCTCAGGAGACCAAAGCTTGCAGTGGGGATTATTGTGGGCAGAGGGGAATGGCTATAAAAAGAAAATGTAGTACCTCCATCATCAAATCAAACAAAAAAGGAGTATCACATACAGCTGCCTTCCATAGACTGCAGATGAAATCTCAGCTACACAATAAATAGGGCACAATGCCAGCCATTCATGTTTGAGTTTGAAGTTTGTCATTTTGTGGTCATGTGATGCCACTGCATTCTGCTTCTGTTCTAGTCTATTCTGGTTCTAATACTGTATGCATCACCATGGTATTTGAGCACCTTCCAGAGGTACACTAAGCTGCATGACTATCATTTGTCATGTGTGGTTCTCTGTCTCCTTCCTCTTCCCAGGGGAAAAATCATGTGAGAATTACTTATGTTAATATATGTATATATATAATTTCATATCTACTGTACTATGCTTTTTATTACTGAAGGACAGATCAAAAAAGTGTGCCTTCCAGATCTGTAAGTGGGAAAGCCCTAGTGAGTCAAAGACAGGTTTTGCAATCCCAATAGATTTCAGTGGAGTTAATTTGACTTTCACTCTGTTTTTTTGGTAATGAAGGGTACCTTGACTGGGAGAACACATTGCTCTTGTTTAACAATGTTTTATTTATTTTTCTTTTTGCCTGTCACAGGAGCAATTGATCAGTGTACGTACATCAAGTACCACTACTCCTCAGCAACAATTCCCAAGAACCTCACCTACAACATCACCAAGACAATCCGCCAGGATGAGTGGCATGCCTTGCGTAAGTGTCTCCATCTTTCTTCTTCCTTTTCTCTAGAGTGCACATAAAGGGCAATAGTAACCAGTAAAGGTGAACGGGGGGGCTTTGACAGAAAGCCCATTCAGAGACATCTTGTATGGATAGTCATCATGGCAGATAAGCCTATTTGCTGCTAGCACCCACAGCTCTGTGTAGTTCTTTGGGGGACTGGAAATTTTGCATTAGCATGAAAGCATTAAGTGTGTTTGTGTGTGGGGGGGAGGAACGTTCATATGCAGAGGTTAGTATTGAATTAAATATGAACATGAATAAAATAATCAGTTTTGTAATTCTTAATTCAATAAAATCTTCTGCATTTGGATTTTTCCCATGCATTTCATGCTGTTGCAGAATTTCCAGCTTCCAGCAGTCCCCTGCCTGCCATGCCCCACTACCGGTATTCCAGTACTAGCACATAGCAGAAATTGGTAGCTTCTGTCACAGAATGTATGGTTCTTCCATACTCCGTCTCTTGGGTGGGAGGCACTTCTCAGTGACACTGCTTGCCTTTGAGAGTCTAGGAAAAGAAATGCTGCTCTTTAAAGACACAGGGAAGGATCCTGGCTTCTGGTGATGATTGTGGCCATTGGCCATCAACTTGTAGCAGTGACTGAAGCAATAAGACATGACAGGAATGGAATTGCCTGGAGATGCAGGGCTGGCCTTATAGATTCTCTTCCTTCTTATGGACTTGGAGATGGACAAAGGGTTTTCACTGATAAAATGGGAGAATTGGGATTTCACATGAAAGGGAAGATGCCAACAGAAGTGCATCCTCTTGTTATATATGTATATTGGATAGTGTGCTGTACTTTGGAAATTCTTGTTCTTTATTTTGAGCAGCAGTGACTATCTCCTGTCACCGCCTTCTGGGAATCTCGCAAATTAATGCAGGAATTATTGTCTTTAAAAAAAAAATGTATCTTTAACTAAGCAATGTTCTGGGTTATGGTCATTGTGAGGATGCACATGTATTTTCTTTCAGCTGAAATGTAATTGCTGACATGTCTGGTCATATACCCCCTTCCTGTTCTAGTGCTAAGCTCTGTGGGAGAATGCAAAGTGTCAGCAGCTGACTTGAATCTTTAGTAGCATATTTTCCAGTCTCGGAAGAGGCAGTCTAGACACAGTGTGTTTACACATTTACATATCCAATTTGGTCCGAGGCACTTTCAGGGTGAGACTGTTTATTTCCTCACTGTGGAAGGTACGGGGAATATATGTGTGGGTGGGCGCATGTACATCTGTGCATATTCCTGACCTAGATTTTCTTGATGCTTCATGAATCAGATAAGTGTAGGTAGATAGTTGTATGTGATTGAGGTACGAATCTCTGCCCCTCTCAACAAAGGTGGAAGAGGAGAGGCACCCCTTGATAAATTGGTGGTGTTTATAGATCAATTTGTCTTATGCAGTGGCCTCAGATTTCAAAGTGTTGGGTGGCCACTAAAGGGTCTGAAGGTCATTATATTTAACAATTAACTGATGCCTAGATATATTTACTGTGTGGAGGTAGGTGTGTGTGTGACTTGCTACTTCATCCATTCACCAACTTTTCAGTTTTAAAGGAGGGAGGAGGCTAGAAAAGCTCTCATTAGCAATCTCCTTTCAGTTCCTTTCGGGGCTGGAGGAAGTGCTCCCTCTTCAGGGAGCTTCTGGAATCTTCATTAGGTGGTCATTAGCTTAGGCAAAGGGCAATACAATAAGTTTACTCACACAAACCCTCTGACCATATCCCCCTCTGTACCCATGGATAATATACTGTACAGCAGGGGTCTCAAACTCAAGTGACCATGAGGGCCGCATGAGGATAGTGCACTGGCCTGAGGGCCGCATCACTGACACGCCCCCCTCGCTGCCCCCGCCCCCACTCCACCCCTTCCAAGAGGTCCCACCCCTGCCCCGCCTCCTCCTCTGAGCACGCAGCTCCCCGCTCCCTCCTGGAAAGCGCTAGTCACCGCCAACGGCTGTTTGGCAAACAAAGCAAGAGCAATATAGGAAGTCCAGAGCTGGAGACACAAGCAAACAAATCTAATTTAACAAGAAATTACCAGCCTCCGATGATTCAAGCTTTTTTCAAATGTAATATGCTGATAAATCTGACAGAAATTTCAGTCCATCTCAGCCTTATATCAATTATAATTTTATAAAATCTCCCTCTCCCAAACTGATCCTCATAACCCTGTTCCCCATCCTCACCCCTATAACCCAGCTCCCTGTTCCCCAAATCTCCCCCCACTCATGCTTGTAGCAGCTCCCTGTGCCCCATCCCCAAATCTCCCCCACTCACCCTCATAACCCTGCTCCCCGTCCCCAAATCTCCACCCACTCCCCCCTTTAACTCAGCTCCCTGTACCCCATCCCTAAATCTCACCTCACTCACCTCTCATAACCCTGTTCTCCATCTCCAAATGTCCCCCCACTCATCCTTGTAACCCAGCACCCTGTCCTCAAATCTCCCCCCAACCCTGCTTCCTCTTCCCCAAATCTCCCCCATGCCAACAGCTTCAATACCCTCCCACCCCTAAGCTGCCCCTCCCTGTCCCTCCGTCTCCTCTCTCCTTCTCCTTTCAGCCTTCCCGGACTCTCCTCCCCGCCACCCCTTGCCCGAGCCCGGCACCCTCTGCAGGGGATACCGGTAGTGGGGCATGGCAGGCAGGGGACAGCGCAGAAAGCCCAGGCAGCTGCAGCTGGTCAGAGAGCCATGGAACGGCGCTCACCTCTGGCTGCTCACAGGGCAACGGCGCCCACGCGGGGGTGGGGAGGCTTCTCTGCTGCCTGGCTGGGCCGCTGCTGAGTCCCGGCTTCCTGTCGCTGCTGCTGCGGCTTCTATGCTCTCCCGCCTCCCTCTGCGGGAGGCTTACTGCTCCTGGCCACCGCTGCAGAAGGCTCCTGCGAAGCGCCGCCCCAGCTTGTTCATTGAGACCACAGCAGCAGCGCCTGGAAGCCAGGGCTCGGCAGCGGCCCAGCCAGGGTGCTTCACAGGAGCCCTCTGCAGCGGCGGCCAGGAACAGTAAGCCTCCCGCAGAGGTAGGCGGGAGGGTGGCGGGGAGCCTGGCTTACCGCTCCTGGCCGCTGCTGCAGAGGGCTTCTAGGAAGCGCTGCCCCAGCTCATTCATTGAAGCCACAGCAGCAGCGCCTGGTAGCTGGGGATCGGCAGTGGCCCAGTCAGGCAGCAGAGAAGCCTCCACTTCTGGACCCTCACTCCCGGCAACTAACCCCACTAGTGTACCAAAGCTAGGAATCTATAGACATCATATTAATATATTTGGAGTATAAAAGTCTTGGCAAGTCATGCCTTTGAGAGACCTCCAAGTAACAAGTAGGTGTTGCAGGAAATGGATTGGTGATTCAAAGGCAACGTTCCCTCTGAGGTTATGTCTATACTGCAGTCATGGGATATGACTGTAGCTTGAGTAGAGGTTCCTGAGCTAGCTTTAATCTAGCTAGCTCATGTACTGGAACATTGAAGCTGTATTAGTATGGGCTAGGCCTGTGATTAATTACCCAGGGTTCCAGGTGGACTTGTACAGGTAGCACTGAAGCCCATGCTGCCCCAGCTTCACAGCTCTGATATTTGAGCTTGCTAGACTAAAGCTAGCTCAGGGATGTCTGCACAAGCTGCAATCACACAGTATAGACATACCCATAGTCAATACTGAGCCAGTGCCCTAAGAAGCTTGGGTGTGGCTGTAGTTGCTGTTTTCTGGATGAGCTTATAAAACCAAGGCCCTGATCACTTGTCTCCTTAAAGGTCCCATGTCCCTTTTTATAAGAAAGGAGATGTTAAGGTCAGATGGACTCAAACTTGTGTCATGTATCCATCTCCTTTCATACACTTTTTGGGGATTCTGATAAATTGGGACTTAGATCTGAACCACCCCAGATTTTATCTGTGCAAAATCAAAACTCTGACGATGTTTTGCGAAACCAAAACCACTCATGATTTTAGCCATTTCTAGTGTTGATATCCTGGCCAAGTTTCAGCTTTGTTAATTATGATCTGTCTTGCTATATTTTCTCTACAATTTTAACTGGCTACAATATTCTTCAGTCCCTGACCTAAATGGTTGTGCAGTTTCTAACCTAACAATAAAGTTGCTGTGAATTGTTAAACAGTTCCACCCCAGATGTGGCTACGTTTCAGTAGAGGCTGATGTGATTCCTACGTAAGTACTGTTTGTAAAGGACTAAAGAGCACTACATTCAGGTAAATTATTATTATATTGCCTGATATACATGAATAATACAAAAATATTCAGGGGCAAAGAATACCTGAAAGCAAAGGGAGCCATGGTTCAGCAATGAAGAAATGACTTGACAGTGAACATCCTAGGACAGCACCTACCTACTCTTGTGTCTTTCACATTTAGGATTATTGTCCCAGAGGCAAAGGATGAAGAGAATAGGAAACTGGAAAGCAGGGAAAAGCAAAAAAGATCTTAACTGTCTTCAGGATTTTTTCTTTCCAATAGATTCGCTTTCCCCAAATCAATCCCACCCCAAATCAGTCCAGGAAGTTGCGCATACTTGTGCTTCAGGTGGAATTGCAGTCTTACTTCTAGCTGTGCACATCTGACACAAGGAGTGGTGTTTGTTTTTGGTAGCTACTATCAGCAGAGGCCAGATTGTATTTTGTGGTGGATAGAGAAAGTATTCCATTGCTTCTCTTTCCAAGGCTCAGTCCGGCCCAGGGCAGTAGAGACCAAAAGTGATTGTTAAGTGAAGTATGGGAAGTGAGTTGCTGGACTCAAACCAGTTTCACATCTTTGAAACCAGCACGACAATTAGCATAGAGAGAAGCCAAGAAGTGACTACAGATTGAGGTCCCCTCTCATATTCAGTGCCAGTCCTTGCTGGTCAGGGTTGAGGGAGCGTGACAAGGCTGCATGGGAGAAGGGTGGGTTATGACTGCCTGTGCTTTACTCATTCTATGGCTTCATAGAGGTCCAAGAAAAAGAGGAAAAAGGCGTAGTTCAGTACTCTAGCGCTAACCTTTCTCCAAAATACATTCTGTGCCTTAGCCAGAGCCATTGCTGTCCCTTGCCGTCTCTGCATCACTATGCTATGATTTCCTTTCCCCCTCAGATAGGAAAAAGATTGCTTTAGCTGGAGTTAGGAAGGAATTCTACTGCTCGTGCTACCTTTGCAGCAGCTCTCCTTGGTCTCATAACAGACTGTTAAGTGGTGGAGTGAGGGATAGATGGGCCCCTGGTGGTGCTCAGTAGCCCATTTTTCTCAGCCTGGCAGCCACAATGGACTCTCCAGCACATTCCTCTTCAAGAGTGGGAGATGGTGAGGGGTTATTCATTTGATACAGAGGACCCCAGTGACAGCAGTCAGCACAGTGAAGCATATACTCCTATAGCTGTGCTTTGAGCCATGCACCAGAAGAACTCAGGGGAGAAGCTGGACCCAGAGGAATGATTGAGGCCAACTTTTTCATTTTTGATTTTTTTTTTCAATTCTGTTTGGGATTTTCAAGATAGAACCTTTGCTTCAAATTGATTGCCTGTGGCAGTGAGAGACAGGGAAATAGAACTTCACTTCCCTGTAATCAGTTCCTCTCAACAGTCTCTTGTTAAATAGGAATGGCAGGGAGTGTGACTGTAGATTTGCCAGCTCCCCCCCATCAGGAGATAAATGTTCATCCAATTAAACAAAATGACTATCTGTAGTAGCTGGGAGGGGAAGAGAAGAGGGAAGGAAAAGAACATTTTCTCCATCAATTTTTAACATGTCTTTCTGGAAAATCCAAGCATACTGATAGGGCCGGGGTACTGTAAGTGTATTTACCAAATGCCATGCTGTGTGTAAGTCCCTGTGTACTGCACAGCAAGGTGGAGAGGAATTCTGCAGTGGTGTCACTGGATTCTAAAGGTCTTTGGCAACTTCATTTACATTTTTTTAAAATTGAGGTTTCTATTGAATTAAATCTGAAAATAAATAATCCAGTTAGGACAATAGTCCCTGTGCTATTTATTTTAATATTAAATTCACTATACGTTTGGTAGTAGTGGCGTACTTTGGTTTAGCTTAAATTTGTTCCCAGTTGACTTAAGTTTAGGGTGACCAGATGTCCCGATTTTATAGGGACATTCCCGATTTTTGGGTCTTTTTGTTATATAGGTTCCTATTCCCCCCCCCCCCCCCCCACCCCTGTCCTGATTTTTCACGCTTGCTGCCTGGTCATCACCCTACATAAGTTAAGCCAAGATAAATCTTTTTCAACCAAAATAAGAGTGTCCACACAGTGGTTTGCACTGGTTTAACTAAACTGTCTTAAAATCACACCCTGTTTTGGTAAATCCAACCATGGTAATACTCATACGGCTGGATGTTACAGGACAGATCCTCGACTGGTGTGGGTAACTGGAGCTATGCCATTTTATACCAGCTGCAGATCTTATATATTTTGCCTGTCTTGAAAACTTCTGGACCCCTAAATCTGGCCTACGGCGTCAAAGTGTGTGAAACATTGTGGTGTTTTGAAGGCCACATTCCATACACCAGTGAAACCACTAGGGAAAACGATGTATCCAATCTGTGTGCCAGCTGTGCCCTTCTCTTGTGCTGCTGAGGAGTGAGGACCAGCATATAAATACCTCTTGTGGCACTCAGGGGACTGGAGAGTAGCTATTCCTTTGGTTCCACCGCACTGGAGCAGAAACAACCACCAGCTGACTGGTATGGCATTATGAGACATCAGAATGTTTTTTGGAAATGGGCTAAGTAACAGAGAGACTTGGATCTGGTTTATTCCTTTGCAGTGTTTAGGTGTTGGCCATTGCTGAAAGCAGCATCTTCAATGAGATGGACAATTGAGGCTAGAGTTTCAAAGATCATTAGGCACCTAGAGATGCAGATAGATGCTTAGTGGAAATTAGGCATCTAGCTTGCCGACATACCTTTTTAAAACCCCACTAGGCCCCTATCTGTATCTTTGCACCTACACTCCTTTAGAAAATCTGGTCTTAGTCTGCTCTGGTGTGGCTGTTCCTATGTTTCGGTGTCCTAATCGAAGTCCACAGAAAATAGTGGCTGAGGTCAGCACAATTGTTTGACAACACTTGCAACTTCTTTATGTGAATCTCAACGTATTTTGTGAATATTAATGATTGACCATCATACTTCCCCTGTGAATATCATCACCCTCATTTTACAACTGCGGAACTGAGCCACAAAGAGGTTAAATGAGTTGCCTAAGGCCATACAAGAAGTCAGTGGCAAAACAATGACGAGAACATAGGTCTTCCAAGCCCAAGGTCTGTGCTTTAGCCATAAACCATTCATTTGTATCCCAAATAAATCATGCTCTCAGCAAGGCAGGTAGCCAAATAATGTAGGAAGGGGAAGAGAGGGGAGAAGTATTGTATCCTGAAATAATTTTGTTTGGTAAGAAAATACCTTTAAAAAAATACTTTGGTATGATGGCATTTTATTTTTTCCCTTCACTTCTATGGCTGAGTCCTTTTGGTCTAAATGGCTGCATTTATTTCTTCCTTTTAAAATATTTGTATTCATTGTTTTTGTGTGCCCCCCCCCCCATATTATTATAAGATAGTTCATTAAGCAAAACAATGCAGACATTAGAAGGACTCTGCCTTCTGAGCACTGTCACCCCAAGCGTACCTCTCTCTGGTTACTGAGCCCCAGCTAGTCCTTGGGGCATTCAGGCAGTCTTCTGCAGCATATTGCTTAGGGCAAGAAGCGAAGAGCTGCTCCTCAGGACGCCACCGAGAAAGGCATTTGAGTCTAAGAAGCTTAAAAACAAACACATTCCTGCCATATGTTCCTGGTTAATAAAATATTTTTTTCTTCATGAAAACAAAACAAATCTCCCAGTGATAGCAGGAACTGTAGGCAAATGCTACGTGAAACCCATACTGTTTGTAATCCAAAACCCTGATGTGTATCCCCTCCATACTATATCACGTGTAGGCCTCCCAGATCAGAAGTGAGATAAAACATGCTTCCCTCTCTCCAAAGACCTTTATTATTCTCTTTCACAGGGATCCACCGTCCTCTGCAGTAGACATAGTTCTGTATTTTTAAACCTTTTATTTCAATCTTTCTGTGTATCACAGGCCTGAATTTATACTTTGGAATAAACTTGGCCAAAAGGGGAAAAAGTGTTGTCTGTTTTCCTCCAGGCCTTGCTGCTGCCACTAGGCCTTTCTTCCCCCACCATTGGTGATGGATGAACAGCTGTGTTTTGTGTTTTGGAACATGGGGCATGTGTTCCATCTGGTCATAAAGTGACTGTATAATTGCTATGGAAACTGACTTCCTTTCCCTGTGCAACTTGGATAGAAATTGTGTCACCAGACTGCTTTAGAGAGATTCAGCTTACAAATAAATAGTTGATGCTCCCTTAAAAATGTTTAGAATACCCTGTTTATTTGGAAACAGTTGAGGTACTGTGTCATTTCCTTTGTATGTTTCTTTGTATGTTCATGATCGTTATTACTAAGGTGATTGGCTTCAAATTTATGGACACCAAAGTATGATATCGCTGCACTAGTCAATGCCAGCTGACTGACAACATGTTATTCCTGAATGCAGATTGCTTATTGATATGGGATCAGACAGACCCCTAAGGTCAATCATTTGGCAGGTGCCTATAGTCGTTCGAGTTCTGATGGTCTTGGAGTTCCATAATACTGTCTGCAGAGCAGGGTTTGAATAATGTGCAATAAATAATGCCTAGGGTCACACATTGGGCAATGAGAATAAAACCAAATATTGAATAGCTGCTCATTAAGTGAGCACCATCCATGTGATGCATTGAATGAGGCAGAGGTCCTGTAGAAAAAGTAGTATGTGATCATGTAATTAAAGATGATTTACATACATACATACATACATACATACAAAGGAGCTGTATTAAGGTTGCAAGGGCAACTATAATTCTGGCATTTCCTAACTTTTGAGTGCTTGACTTTTCAACCTCAATAATGTTCTTTTAACATAGTTGTTCAATGTGTCCTATTTGTGAATACGCTGATTCTGTGAACCTCCTGGCTGGCTGGGCAGGCTTTTTCTCTCATCCATATCATAGAAGAAAGAAGGCACCTTTTCACTCTCATCCTTGAAAACAGATTTAGGGTGGTTAGGGAGATCCTCAGAATTATAGCAGCATTGAAAGTGACCACCCCTCTTCCAAACCTTAGCTGTGATATTCTGCATGGGAATCTTAGAGGCTTTTTCCTATTGCAGTGTGGAGATGTTGACAGGTAAAGCATACCATCACTAATCATTTCAAATCATTCAGACAGTCAAAATATAGCTCTATTAATATGCATGCGGCGCTCTCTCTGTCTCTCTCACTTTCTCTCTTGGGGGGTGTGGGGTGTTTTTCTATGTCTCTTGGCTAATCAAGAATGATGTCTGGTGCATTCATAGGGTGAGAACGCTAAAAAATACAAACAGGATAATCTGATGGGTCTTTTCCATCTCTGGCATCTATAATTTTTTTATTTATATACCAATTTAATGCCTGGTTTATAATGATTTATATCCCAGTTTATTTATACACCAGTCTGACGCCACACCCCATGCTGTTTATGAGATGAGATATGTCCAGTTAAATATTTCAAGGTGATTACATGCACACCGGTTTACCAATGAGAAGCAAATATTGCCTTGCTTCAATACAGACAGACTTTATAGCAGAATATGCTAGAGGTGAGGCTCTTCTGATCAGCTCATATAAAGGCATGCACCAAGCTTAATAAAACATCACAGCACTCAGTGTGAGAGAATCCTACAAACTAGGAATAAACTAACCTGACTTTGACCTGATAAAATCTTGAAGCTGAATCATGTAGGTGTTTTTAAAATCCTGATAGTTATGAGACAATAGTTGCCATAAAGATATTATGAATTACTGCCTGGAGTTGATTCTCATGTACACTAACACACCTTTACACCAACTTGGCAGAATAAAGAGGTCTTAGATAAAATGCAATTTATGCCCACATCAATGTCCCTTTACAATGTCAGAAGGATAGAAAGGGACCTGAGTAGAAATGAGAATCAGACCCAATGTGTGCAGTTCCAGCACGGAGACACACGGATTTATTCACAGTTTCTTACCATTGTGTTTTGCATTCCCTTAGAAAATTCCTTATTGTGTTTTGAATTTCCAATAGTCTGATATGTTGGTTAACACTGGAGCTAAAGAAGAGGAAGGGTTTCATCTCTAGCAGCACAAGAGATTTATTCCAGTGATGTACAATTGTAGGACAGTGAAAGGGAGTGTTAAGATTTACAGTTGTTTAGATTTGTACTAGCAATTTTTATAAACAAATCCATTCTAATGGCATGTAATCATTGTGCAATTACTTGTCTAAATATCTGCCATCAAAGCACTGCTATGTTATCAGTGCATCATTGGTTAATTCCAATGTGGTAAAAATTCCACTATGTTGCTATTGTTTCATGCTTGTGCCTATGAATGATATGTTTTCCTCAAAACCTTGCTTTGATTTATCTGATGCCTTTTCCGGTCCTTAAATAAGTTAGGCCACATCTACAGTAGAAATTTTTGCTGGTATAAAGAAGCCACTTGGAAATATGATTTTTATGATGATTCTGTACCAGAAAAAAATTCTACTATGGACACTATCCTACATGGTAAAAAAGTGCTTTTGCCAGTATAGATTGTTTTGTTTCAGGGACAGTGCCAACAAAAGCCCTGTGTTATTGGTATATAAGCTGTACTAGGAAGGTTTGCCGGCAGAGCTACACCTGTATGGCTATTCTGGCCAATCTTTTTTAGTGTAGTCTAGCCCTAAAACTCATATTAAAATTGAAGAAATAAGGTCTGTAGAAATGCTAGGTCAGATTCTGATCTCAGCTAATGAGACAGAGAAGAGCTCAGTGGATTTGCTCCATATAAACATTAGTGTAATTGGGAATCTGAATCCTTTTCTGTATATTGAAGGTAAAGCATGCTAATATTATTGTTTTGGTAACCAGCATGAAACTATTGTTGGTAGTATCCCCAAGAAAACTCACACTGTTGCATCTGGACTCTGGTTTTGTGAGAAATTGTTTGGGCAAAGGGCTTGTATTAATAGAGCCTGTAGTGAAGGTCCTGCTGGTGGTGAATACTCTCTGACAAGACATAGGATCCTATTAGGTCATCTAGTCCGTGCCCCATGAGTGTAAATTATTCCCTACACAGTATACGCCAATGCTTTGTCCAGCTCACTTTTAAATGATACCTGTGTTGGCATTTCTACTGCTACCAGTGAAAGACTTTTCACCACCTTAATAAATCTCATTTTCCAGAGGACTTTCCTTATATCCAGCCTATCTTTTCCTTTAATGCTATTATTCTTAGTTAATGTCTCTCCTTTAACCCAAACCAGTTTCCCTCCCATCTTGTGTTTTACGCCCTTTAAATACATACCGAGAAGTATTTATTGTAATTTAGGGAATGGAGGTGTAGTCTGATGGTTACAAAAACTGAAAGCACAAGTACAGGAATCTGTTGGTGTTGAGGAAGGGAAGGAAAGGAAAACAGGCATTGCAGGTACAGGATTTCTTTCTTTGGGTTCCTCGGCACTGCTGATGAGCCCTGATCATTTCATTACTTAACTAAACCCCACCCTTCAAGCCTCAAATCGTGGTTGAACATAATTCTGGCATTAGGCAAATGAGAGAAAATTATCTTCAGCGCCCGTCCACATGACTCCTTAGTTGGCTGGGTGGATCACAGCTGAGCTCCTCACCTCCTGCTGTGAGTGTGCTGTTGATGTGGGAATAGGAAAGCAGGAACATAAATCAGCTGCGGGTTTCTCCCATGGGACTTCAGGGCTCAGCCACTCAGCTCTCATCTGGCCAGCTCAGATCTAGGTTATTCTTAATGAAAGTTGAGCATGTGTGTGCCTGGGCATCATGACAATTCTGACAGCTAATTTTAGTCTTTCCATCATTGATGTGCACTAGAGTTGATTGATCTCTTTTAGCATATATCTAAAAATCTCCATCCTCTCTGTCTCTATCAGCCTCTGTCTCTGTCCAGTTTGCCCTTAGCTTCTGTTTATCTTTTGATATTTTTCAAAACTTAACTCTCACCTTGGGATCCTGAGGAGGGAGGAAATCAATGGGAAAAGATCGCTTCCTGACAAATGAGAGAGACTCCTCTGCCATACACAACTAAGGCTGTGAATAATTCAGTAGGGTCCCAGTCTCCTTTTCCCTCCCTCGTGGTTGGCCTTATTAAAATTGTATGGGAGAGCAAAGGGAGATGGCTGATTGGCTCTGTCATTTATCTGATAAAATCTCTAGCTCATGTATTAGCTTAATATCACCACTCCCCGCCCACCACACACATTTTCATACTAAACAGGATCTTCCCTTTGGTGCCCATTCTGCTGCATGTTGTGATCATATATCTGTGCACAACCAAACTTTACCTATACCTCTCATGTCAAATCATGTGGCCATGGAAAAGGATGTTATCCATCAAAGTGAGGCACTGTATAGTCGTTTGGTCAATATGTGGAGAATCAGTAATGACATGAATCCACATTCACAGGGATCCTAATGTGTCTGTTTGGGGAAATAATAAGGCTGGGAACCAGGAGACTGATTCTGCTTTCACTTACACCAGTGTAAGTCAGGAATAACGTCACTGAAATCAAAGTAGTTAGTCTGCTATAAACACAATATATGTGAAATCAGAATCCGGCTTCAGTAGGTTTTAATTGCATTTTCAGGAAAATAAATCAACTTTCTGACGTTTTAGACATTTTGATTTTTAGACTCCAAAGAGGTGGACTGATTCTAAAATGGTGCAAGATTCCATTATTATTATTATTTATTATTTTATTTATTATTATTATTTAGTATTATTTTATATGCATAAAGGAACTTCCATCCACAGATCACAAAGTACTGCACAACTATTACTCCACACAACACTCCTTTGAAATAGATAAGATACAGGAAATATGAATATAGCATAAGTATTATTATGCCCATTTTACAGATGTTAAGTGACTTGTCAAAGGTCATATAGTAATTTGGTGGGAGAGCCTGCAATGGAACTCAGTCTCTTGACTCCCAGTGCTCTAAGAGTTAGGCAATTCTGCTTCCTTTAGTGTCATAGGGTAGGTCTACACTTTCAGTGGCATGTAGCATACAGACACTGCACTCCTGGTTAGCATAGGAATAAGTAGCCGTTTAGACAGTGAGACATTACCTAGGTAAGCAGAGTGTAAGGTGCCCTACATGCCTGAACCCTAGAGTAGATGCCCTCTATGTCTCTGTATATACCCAAGCAGTTCCTCCCGTCTACACTACAATTTTTAGCGGTTTAGTGTCCTGCTGCCTCCCCATTGCTGGGGCCTTTCCCTGTTGCAATGAAAGACTCCGGCAATGGGAGAAGGCTCCAGGAGTGGGGAGGCAGCAGGGAAAAGCTGAGCCTTTCAAAGCTGTGTGTAGCTACACGTACATTATGTGCTGCCACAAGTGTAGGCAAGGTCATAGATGCTATAGCATACATCTCAGAAAAAGACCAGGATATAGCCCTATTGAGGTTCACCGGGTTATTAAAGATCATTTTTAAAAAGTCAGTCAGTTGCATGTGAATGATTACCGGTCACAGAATAGAATCCATTACATATATTACTGGTGATTTTTTTCTAGAAATAAGACTCAAAATTTTTTAAAAATGGCTCATGATTTTTGATGCTCAAGAAGGCTGGTGCGCAGCACCTTCTTAAAAACAGGCCCTGTAAGGAATCTCAAATTGGTAACCAAAATTACTAGTAATTTTTGGAGCTCTTCTCCATTAGATTGTGGATTAATATTAGATGGCTTTTCTGTCATGTGTGAATCACACACTGAGCGTGTGTCCCTATTAATTGCCATGACAACTTCACTTATACTCAGGGCGAGAATAACATAATTGAACTGAAAAGTACCTGAAAGTAATGTGCATTATTGTTTGATCTGAAAAGTAAACAGATTACTTCTCAGGATGTAGTCTGGGACTGTAAGCAGTCATTTTAACCCGTCCGAAGGTAAGCTTGAAAAAGATGTTGACACCTCATGGAAAATGTGTAAAATAATTTAAATTTTTTTAGAAACAATATCCAGTATGATATGGTCCAGATTCTTGGTCCTGGAGGGCACAGTACAGGGCAACTCAGCAGTCACTTGCATAGGAGAATTCCAGGCCGGCATAGAGCCAGTTCAGCTAGCTCTGCACCCCCAGTTTGGTCCCCCACACAAAGATAGTGGGAATATCAAAGGCATTCTGAGGATGGAACCGGTAGGGTGACAGGAGGGCCTCTGCAGTCTGGTGATTCCTGGCGACTCTGCAGCCCCTAGGGAGATGTTACCAGTAAGTGTAAGTTAGAGAACATAAGAACATAAGAACGGCCATACTGGGTCAGACCAAAGGTCCATCTAGCCCAGCATCCTGTCTACCGACAGTGGCCAATGCCTGGTGCCCCGGAGTGAGTGAACCTAACCGGTATGATCGAGCGATCTCTCTCCTGCCATCCATCACCCCCCTCTGATAGACAGAGGCTAGGGACACCATTCATTACCCATCCCGGCTAATAGCCATTTATGGAGCAGTTCTCCATTTGCTGTAACTTGTGCCTGGGGCTGATGTGGCCCTTAGCTTGTCCTAGAATGGTGGTGGTGATTTGGCGGAGGTCCTCCACTGAGCACAACATGGCTGGACCTGAATATCTGGGTTTACATATTAACTATATTTTTACCCCTTGTTCTTTATTATTAAACACTTTTGCAGGATCTTGTTTTCTGAAATATTAATCCGCTCCTGTTCTTTACTCCTCGTCTGAAGCCTTAGATGTCTGTTTGTGACATCGCAGTATGATGATGTGGAAATGACTTGGTTGATGTTACATTCCGTGGATTGAGATTTCAGGGAGGAGTTGGTTAATTTTCAAGCAGCAGGAGCTAGTGAACTTTTAGGCAACAGAAATTCTTTTTGTGCCAAAACTCTTCAGAATAAAGAACAAGGGATCAGAAATTCAGAATATGTTTGACATGGCAGTGGTATTGTTTCTCAGTAGAAAGCTTCCAGAGTTTTCTAGGAGGCATAAGTGGCAGTGGATGGGGCTGAATTGACAACTCAGTTAATTGAAGCTCTTTGTTGACAGACCAGACAGCACAGACAGTGGCAGTGCAAGTGTCCTCACAATGCGCAGATGGATTAGATGAGCTAATCCAGCTCTTCTCCTCTAATTCCTATGGCTCTGTGATTAACGATCTCCCCTTTGCCTTCTGACAGCTGCATGAGATGGCACCTCCTGAGCATAAGGAGAGGACAGAACTTCAGCGAGAATGTTTTCTCCATTTTACTGGAGAAGGGGTCAGAGGACTCATGCAGAGATCTTTGTTTTTATCACTGCTTTGGGGAGATCAAATGTTACATCAGCAAGGGATGCACGCAAAAAAAAAAAAAAAAAAAAAAAGGACCCTGTGTCATCTGTTTATTGTTTGTGATGAGCTCTTGGCTGCTACATCTTTACAGAGCATCATCTTGGTGCTGTAGCAGACAATGAGAAGAAATGATATTAATAGTTCCAAGAGGTCAGCAGGGTCACTGTGAATGGGAGGAAAGAAGACCAGAAGTTGGCCTATTGAAAAGAGGGAGTGTGGGAGGGAGGGGTATAGCCAAGAATAAAGCATAGAGGAAACCCTCACGTTTTCTGATGTTGATAAATGAGAGAGACATAATTCCTGCTGTGGGCAATTGTCTGATGATCCAGCCAGCAACAACAAGGCTATTGCTACTTGCAGCCTCTTCAGTCCCTAATCCCAGACAAACACAAACAGTGAAAATGGGCTTCTGTGTGAGTGCGAGACCCACAGATGCAGTGGTAGTACAGGGAAGAGGCAGTGCCTGGTGCTGCAATCATGTTATCTCTGCTGGAGGGCGTGTAGGGTGGCACTGATGGGTTATGTGAGGGTTGTGGCAATGAGGGCTCTCAAGAGTCGATGCTCTATTTGTGTGGTGATGAGGGATAATCAAGTATTTGAACAGATAGGTTGGGGAGAGATAAGGAGGGATAATAGAGAATTCCAGGGAAATCTTCCCAGTAGAATAAAAATGTGGTGCTGAGATGCCCTTTTGTGTGTACTAAGATTTTCTCTGCTCTGCTGGTTGTGCCCTAACGCAGACACTGTAGACTAGGCGGTTATTAAACAAGTCCCTGGTATCCTTGCCACCACTGAGACTGCAGCCTGAAGCCATCTCCTCTGTTGTTTTCTTTTTGCTCTGAAGTCTGAGGGCAGACTAGACTGGCCTGCATTTGCCACCACTCACACATTGCTTTTCTTTAATTTACTTTTCAGCCTGTGTGTGTGTGTGTGGTGTGAACCTCGTGGCATAGCCCAGATAAGCGACGGGAAAGGTTGAGCAAACAAAACGAGCCTTTCCCTGGATCGATAGAGATCAATCTCTTCATTTTGTCTGGATGGCAAAACAAAAACAGCAATTAAAAGTACATTTGATGCCGTTAGCGAGTGGACAGCCCCCAAATCAGAGCACGGAGGCGGGGGGAACGCAACATCCTGCAGAACTCTTGCTGGAAGCCCATTCATAGCAACGAGGGTGCAGCAGTATACACACCATATTCGTTTTGACTAGCACATAGAAAGCACACAGGCTACATGCATCTACACTGCATACCACTGGCGGCAGCATGTAGAGTATGTGTAGCTACATGCCACCGTAGAAAGCAGGCTGTGTCCATGCTACATTGTCAGTGAAAGGCTCTGGCACAGGGGAGGCAGCGGGGCCTGAGCCTTTCCCTGCTCCCTCCGCCTGACAGAGCCTTTCCCCCCTGCTGGACTCTTTCACTGCAGTGGGGAAGGGCTCTGGCAGAAGAGAGCTGCCGGAGGGAGTGTTTCCCTGCAGTGAGGAAAGTCTGTGAAGCGGGGAGCTACCCAGACCTTTCCCTGGTGCCTCTCCCTTGCTAGAGACAGCCCCCCCCCCCCCCCCCCCCCGGGGACTCTTCATACATCGGAGAAACACTCCAGCAGCCAGGATGTAGGGGGAACATGACACTGCTAAAAAAAAAAAAAAAGCTGTGTAGATAGGGAGCTATGGCTTGGGTGAGAACACAGCAGGTAGCATGTGTACTTGCATAGATACCTGCACCCTTTAGGCATGTCTTTACTCTGCTTCCTTAAGCTGGGTCCAGGGCCGGCTCTAACTTTTTTGCCGCCTCAAGCACAAAAAAAAAAAAAAAAGGGTGGTGCAGCCAGAGAAGCGCCGCCCGAAGATTGGCCGGAAAGCCGCCCCTAACAGAGTGCTGCCCCAGGCACGTGCTTCCTACGCCGGTGCCTGGAGACAGGCCTGGCTGTGCCTTACTGGCTACGCTGCACTTTATACCCGTGCTAGGTATGCGTGTATTCACGGTCATAGTTATGCATCTAACATGCTGACCTTAACTAAACTAATACATCAAGGCCCAGTTTCATTATTTTGTTATTTTCTAGTGGACTGTCACATCTACTGCGATACCATAGAGTGGATTCGTCTCAATAGACCACAGCGTATGGTGCAGAATTGTACGGAGGCATAGACTGGGAATGCGTTTTTGTCTTGGTTAGCATCTGGTACACTAATGTGTAGTGGGGCAAAGGGCTGCAGTAATTGTCCACTAATACACTATATGTTTGGTAGACTGGTTTATACAGAGGCATGGGGATGTAGGCAGTACACTTATATGCCATCAGATCATATGATCAGCCATATAGGGGATAAGGGGCGATGCACTTTGGGATGCACTATTGCATGGCACCGTGGCTATCCCATTTATTTACAAAATAAATGTTGTAAATATTTTTTACGGCTATATTTTCTGCTGCTTGCTATCAGTAATACAGGAAGATGGAGAAGCATGTACACAAACTCACAGGCACACATGTGCCAGTCAAAGGGAGACTGGCACCGTTAAGTGGAAGTGGGGTCCACTGCATCCAGACTGATTACCTGCTGCCCAGTTGGGCTTAAGGAAGACACCTGGGTCTTATAAAGAGAGAGACAGCTGCTTGTTTTGGGGAGATGCCTACAGATACTGCAGGGAGTAAGAAGGCTCTTTCAAGGCCTCGAGTTAGCAGGGGGAACACATTAGTGGGGAGGGTCAGTGGAGAAGGCTTTGCTCCAGAAGAGACATGCTGGGCGAGCAGGAAGACAGACCCTTCGGGAGGAAGAGCTGTGCCCAGCCTAGAACTGGTGCAGAGGCGTATTTGAACTTTGAAGGGAGGACAGAGCTCAGGGCGGGACTGGGCCCAGAAGAAAATTGGAAGAAGGCTTTCATAGAAGCATAGAATCCTAGAAGATTAGGGTTGGAAGAGACCTCAGGACAGGGTGACCAGATAGCAACTGTGAAAAAATGGGACAGGGGGTAATAGGTACTTATATAAGAAAAAGTCCCAAAAATCAGGACTGTCCCTTTAAAAACGAGACACCTGGTCACCCTACCTCAGGAGGTCATCTAGTCTAATCCGCTGCTCAAAGAAGGACCAGCCCCAACTAAATCACTTTGTATGTTGGAGTACTATTTTTGAAAGACTTTGTGCAACACTTGATAAATTTGACCCCAGAAGGGGAATGTTTTGAATATCTGGACTGTGTGGACTTTTTAAGGGGCCCTGAGTGAAGGGAAAACTGACAGAGCTATAAAAACACACTGTGCGGTTTGCACTAGAAAATGATAGCCCTTATGGCTGCAATCGCTACCCATCAGGTAAAAGATCATCTCAGGAACATCACATGTGGAACACAGGAGCTTTTAATCAAAATGGGATACTCCTGGTAGGAAATATCATAACTAACATTAGATTCCTTTGTTTTACAAAGGAGTAAAAACTAATTTTCAATTGCTCTGAATTCTATGTGGGGTTCTGTTTCTTTTTCTGTAAAAATGGCATCATCCATAAAAGAAAGGGAGACACAACTGGATGTGAACATTCTGGTGGGCTCTGATGTGAACGAATGAGCACCAGAACCAGAACGCTGGCTCCCACAATAAGATGCATTTTCCTTTTATTTAAAAAAGTGTGAAATAATTAGTGGTGTTAAACAATTAAAACAATCACAATAAAACGTTTACATTAATCAATTACAAATATTAATCACAATTAATGGCACTGTTAACAATAGAATACCATGTATTTAAAGATTTTTGTATTTATTTAAAAATATTGATTTCAAGTACAACACAATACAAAGTGTACAGTGCTCACTTTTTTTTATTACAAATATTTGAACGGTAAAAAACAAAAGAAATAGTACTTTTCAATTCACCTAATACAAGCTGTAGTGCAGTCTCTTTATAATGAAAGTTTAACTCACAAATGTAGAATTATGTACAAAAATAATTGCATTCAAAAATTAAACAATGTAAAATTTTAGAGCCTGTAAGTCCACTCAGTCCTACTTCTTGTTCAGCCAGTTACTCAGACAAACAAGTTTGTTTACAAGTTTCTTCCAAGAAAATCACAAGACTAGGGATGGCTCAGCCAGCTATGGCTTCCCTTAGAAGTGTGGGGAAGAAATATGGCATCTCAAAATGTATGAAGGTGCAATTGGTGAATAACCTAACTTTTTCCATTGCAATTAATGGATGTGAATCGTGGGAAATTAAAACTGGATGCAAATGGACATGATGATTAATGGACAAACTCTAGAGGAAGTAGATGAATTTAATTATTTGGGATCATATATATTTAATCAATGTAGATAAACATCCAAAATATTTAATACATTTCAATTGGTATTCTATTGTTTAACAGCATGATTAAAATTGTAATTAATAGCAATTATTTTTTTAATCACGATTAATTTTTTGGAGTTAATCGTGTGAGTTAACTATGATTAATCGACAGCTCTAGAAATAATGTATTCCTCATGAAAGCGAGAACTGATTAGCACTGCCTGCGTACTGCAGGCAGGGACTGGGAAAGCTTCCCATTTCTAGCTATGCCAGTGCACTTCAATCACAACTTACAAAACTGTTGTTCTAGTGACAGGCTATCCCTGGCTGGCATAGCACAATGGGTCTCAAGCCTGGCCTACAATTATTCCTGCTCTTCCTGAGATGCATCTCAGTTCTGACTCTACCCACTAGTCTCTCTTCTTTGAGATTGCCAATTGTGTCCGATTGCATGGTGGTCTGACAGTGGCAGGACGCAGGATGGATCAATTTTAATCATGATTTAAATCAGCAAAAATTAAACCTTGATATAAATCATAACTGTGTTTTGTATTTGTACTCTTTAGTTATTTCCTAAAGAAAGGTTGATTCTCATTGGTCGGTAACCATTAAAACACGTTGCCTTGCAAATAAATATAACCTTTAAAGTAAATGTGCTTTTTTTGTTAACCAGGAGGATGCACTATATCAGGGGTCTCAAACTCAAATGACCACGAGAGCCACATGAGGACTAGTGCATTGACCTGAGGGCCGCATCACTGACACTGCCCCTGGCCCCGCCCCACTCCACCCCTTCCATGAGGCCCCGCCCCTGCCCAGCCCCATTCCAATCCCTTCCCCAAAGTCCCCACCCCAATGCTGCACCCTCCCTTCCCCCAGGGGGTGCAGAAAGGGTGCAGGATGTGGCGGGGGCTCAGGGCAGGGATT
This sequence comes from Sternotherus odoratus, assembly GCA_032164245.1. Lineage (NCBI taxonomy): Eukaryota > Metazoa > Chordata > Testudines > Kinosternidae > Sternotherus > Sternotherus odoratus. The sequence continues at coordinate 89,576,373 of JAVMKO010000001.1, forward strand.
TGAGGTGCAGGAGGTATGCAGGGTGTGGTAGGGGGCTCAGGGCATGGAGTTGGTGTGTGGGGTGCAAGAGGAGTGAGGGATGCGGCAGGGGGTCGGGTGCAGCAGGTGGATCAGAGCAGGGAGAGCAGGAAGGGTATGGGGTGTGTCAGGGGGCTCAGGGCAGGGTGTTGGGGGGAGGAGGGGTTCAGGATGTGGCAGGGGGCTCAGGGCAGGGAGTTAGGGGTCAGGGAGCTCCGGGCATGGAGTTGGGGTGTGAGATGCGGCAGGGGGCTCAGGGCAGAGAGTTGGGGTGCAGGAGGGGTTCAGGGTATGAGCTCCAGCCTGTGCCGCTTACCTAGAGTGCCTCCAGTCCCATGCAGCTCCATTCCAGGAAGCTGCTGCAACCAGTCTCTGCAGCTGAGGAGGGGAGGGGAGTCACATGGAGGGTTCCCTGCATGTGCTGCTCTTGCTTCCTCCAGGCAACTCCCAAGATCCCATTGGCCACGGTTCCCTGTTCCCGGCTAATGGGAGCTGCGGGGGGCGGTGCCTGGAGGGAGGCAACGTAGGACCCCTCTGCCTCCTCCCCCTTCCCTCCTGGCCGAAGGGATTGTGCTGGGTGGGGAGCTTCGCGGGCCCCAGGGAAGGGCTTGGCAGGCCACATGTGGCCCGCAGGCCGCATGTTTGAGACCCCTGCACTATATCTATACACATTTATTTAAGAAGTTATATAGCTTCATATATTCAGATTTTTAGTTTTTACATTTATTTTGTTAGAAAATGGTGAATGATGCATTTCTTGTTTAAGAGATTATTAATTTTTACTTGTGATTTGTGTCAAGTTCTACTTGGATGTAAATTGAAAATCAGCTAATGTACAAAAACAGCATTATAATTTTTTTATTAAATTAAACCATGATAAATGTGCTGGATACATAAGAAAGTTTATCAAAATATATTAATACTGAACCGATTGTGTCTGGTCACCATGTTCATGAAGATTTTAGAACTAGTAGATCTTATCTTCTCATGTCTAGATTGTATTGGTACACTGGAAGGGGGAAACAAGCTTTCCTGCTTTTTCAGCTTCCCATTGGTTTCTTAATTTTGTATGAACTAATCCTGGAATTGAATTAGCTGAATTAACTGAAATGAAGAAAATATTTTCTGGGCACCTGCAAAAGGGGCTGCTCCTGTCAAAAGCTGGTTTAGCACATCAGACTGTGGTTCCAGGTGTTAGTCAGTGATTCCACCAGGTCAGTGGTTGGACTTTCTTTACAGCTTTGCAGCAAACCTGTACTACTTATTACTTTTTGTATTTAATGTAAATGATTTTACTAGATTATAATAAATTAGGCCCTAACATAAATTGTAGATTTAAAATTAAATTTTAAATAGATTTGTTTTTAAAAAATCTATATTTAATTTAAATGGAAACATTCTGATTTTTTTAGAACTCATTAATTTTTATCCAACCTGAAAAGACTGTGGTGAGACCACTAAACTCTTCTCCATCTGATAATTAGGACAAGATGTCAGCACAGGGCCCTGATCTTTGCATTCAGCTGAGATGTCTTTAGCACCAAGCCTGGAGTGTGGGGCAAAAGTGGCTTTATGACACATTTACATGCTTCCATTTTGAGGGGTAGGCAGAGGGCAGTGGCCCCTGGCATGAATTAGGGATGCTTGAAATTGCACTGAGTGGTAATGGCCCATAAGAGGCCATTACACCTGCTGGTATTCACTGAAGTCCGAGAGTTCTCTGGCCATACCCCAACTAGGGTGACCAGACAGCAAGTGTGAAAAATCAGGACAGGGAGTGTGGGGCAATAGGAGTTTTTGTAAGAAAAAGACCCGAAATCTGGACTGTCCCTATAAAATCAGGACATCTGGTCACCCTACCCCCAACACACCCTTATGGTGGGGGCTGTGAGGGAATGGCACAAAACCAGCCACTCCACCTTTATGCAACCCAGGATTTCCTTAGCTGCCTACTTAGGGCTTGTCCTCACTACGGCATGGAAGCACCGATTTTTTGGCGATTGATTTATCGTGTCTCGTTAAGACACGATAAATCGATCGCCAGCAGCTCCCCCATCGACTCCAGAAGTCCAGTTCATCAAGAGGCACAAGCTGGAGTCAACAAGGGACTGCACCGCTGCCCGCCGCCGCCGTGAGGATGGGAGGTAAGTCGGCTGTAGAGATGTCGATTTCAGCTATGTTATTAATGTAGCTGAAATTGAGTATCTACAGTCGATTCCGCCCCCTCTCCCCCAGTGGAGACCAGCCCTTAGAGTAGCTTTATTCATGCTTTTGCAGCCAGCAGGGTACAAAGGGGCTCTGTCAGGATTGTGCATCTGGCCCTACATCTCTAGAGATGAAGGACTTATGCCAGGGGTAGTCAGTTATTTTTTGTCAATGTCCAAATTTCTTGGTCAAGATCCAGACTGTAGAGAAACATTTTTCACTTGTTTTCCACAAATATATACAATGCTGTGCATTAGGAATATACCCCCTTGATAATATTTTTAGAGGATTAAATGAAAAATAATCAAACCATTTTACAAATTAAACATACTGGTGTCGCCTTTGGACAATGTGGCAAAAGAAAACATTAAGCATCGGTCCCCTTGTCTGTAAATGAATGGTTTTCAGTGTCAATTTTCCTGTTTCTTTGTTGCCATGTTTAAACATAGTGATGTTAAAGGTTGAATGCGCCCCAGGCAAGACTACAGCTTTCAATAGGGTAAAGGAGCCTCTGAGCATACAGTGGAAAATGTAATATTTTTTTAAAAAGAACATACCCTTGGTTTTTATTGGCAAAAACAGATAGCTCAAACTAAGTGAATAAAGGAATTAAGGAGAACCAGTCAGTCATTAATTCAAAGTACATTGTATTGGAGATCACATTGTGAGAGAACGGGAGGGTAAAAATAATTTAAAAAATAACAGTAATGACAACAATAAATAAATAAAAAGATTTTGCGGTCTGTTCAAAAGCAGCTGCCAGTCTGGATTTGGCCCGGGGCCCGCCTATTGATTATTCCTGACTTACTCGTTATAATTCAGTGTGCCCCGGAGCTTGGCCATCCTATGGTAACCCCTGCTACCCTCTCATAGGATGTTTTACTGTACAGACATTCTACAAAGAGAGAGAGTATGTTGGAGATTCTGAGGTAGAAGAACAAGGGGCAGGGAGAAAATACTCTAAAAGCCCATGCAGCAATATTATATAGAGACTGTGTAAGGTGAAAGATTGTGATTGCCATCACAGACAAAATCCCAGCATCTTGGAGGCAAATTGTAGCAAGCCTTCCTAGACTTCACAGAACCAGCCTCCTATGAAATATTAACTGGTCTAGCTACCCTCTTCACCCAAGGATTCTTTGAGGCACGTTAAAAATGACCACCTGTCCCTCAACTCCAGGGAAACAACAGGGAGTAGGCTGGGGAAAGTGTGGCAGGAAAGAAAGAAAACAAAAGACACAATTAGAGATTTCCTGCAGTATATATTCAGCACAGACTCTTCCAGGGCCATTTGTTTTGGGGTTTTTTTTAAAATAGAAGTTATTTTTAGCTTTCCAAATCCGTATATGAAAATGTTTCAGCCTTCATCCTGTATTAGAAATCTGAGCTGAGCTGCAGTAGCACATGTATAGAATTTTTGTGACTTCTTTTCTCTTCTCTTCCTCAATAAAATATATTAATTAAATGAAATCATGTCCCCTCCAGTCCCTTTCCCCAAAATATTGGCTGATATTGCTGAGATGGTAACAAGATGGAATCATGTAGCTCTGCTTATCCCCTTTCCCACGTTAATGCAAATCTGCCTGGGGAAGTGCTAGTGGGGTAAAGGAGAGGCTTAATACACGGCACACCTACCTCATTCTCATTGCTGCTTCAAAGAAGGGCCTTGTAAAGAATGGCTGTCCCATTCATTGCGGATACACTGACTTCTGAGTGCCGAGCACCCTACAGATATGATTCTGTGGTTTATCTTCAGAATAGCGTGCAAAGATTTCGCTATGCCTCTGCCATTAACGTTAATGAGAGTTGGGCAACTTAATCCCTGTTCACTGTTTTGCAGAGTGCTAATTTACTCAAGCAAGTCTTGAAGAAGGGATAGTGGCAGGTAAACAAGTTGATAACCCGTCTCCAGATCCTTGTATATCCTTTGTCCGTGATTTTGACCTTGGTTTCCAACCTCTTCCAAGTTATTACATTTTGGTGACCTCTTAATCTTGACAGGAAGGAGAAGGCAGGATGGCCTCTTTCCATGTGCTTGGACACATTCTGTGTCAAGAGCAAAGGGCACATTGCAGATACCCCAAGCTAAATTTTCAAAGAGGCCTTAAAACCTGGAGTCATATTTTGTACCCTCTGTGACACAAGCAAAATGAATGGGTGTTTTTTAAAAAAAAAAGGCCTATGTGATCTTTAGGCAGCAGTCTGAAAAGCATGCTAAGAGATCCTGACATTTTAGTGTCATTAGAAGAGAATGTTGTATCAGGAGAATGGTTTTGACCAATTTTAAATATTTCTTTATAAAACTGTATTAAATTAAACATTAAATTTTCAGTTGTGAGTAGTGAATCTGGGTGTCTCAAGAAACTGAGATTTTAAAGGGGCCTGATTTTCAGAGTGCGAGTGCGAAACACTTCTCAGCATATATTGTGAGTAAGATTATGAGAATTTGGTGTTGTGTGTGTGGAGACTTTTCCGTAATCTGTCTCCTACAGTCAGGAGTTGCCTGATAAGCGTGGCCTCTTGGAGAGGCTTCACTGTGGTTTTTTTCTCTGTTAGAGGACTGTGCGATCCACAAAGAAAATGCTGTCATTCTATCTCATAGATGGTAGTGCAGTTGAGTGACAATTGCTCAGTGGATTGTTTGCTGCAGGCTTGCATTTTGACTGACCCAGAGAGCTTCAGAAAAATAGAAACCAGCAGACTAAAAAAAAGGCTCTTTGCCACATTTACCTGAATTGCTTATTTTTTTGTTTGGCCAAAGATTTATTTTTGTTGTTTGTAATCAATTTCCTCCCCCCATCTACCGGATATAAGTGCTGGCAGAAAGCACCAGCATGATGGCGGCTCTGGAGACTGAATTCATTTAGAGTGGGATTTTCAAAGACACCTAAGTGACTTAGGATCCCAAGTCTCATTGAAGGTTAATGGGACTCATGATCCTGAGTCACTTAGGCACTTTTTAAAATCCCATCCTTAATGCACAGAGCAGGTGGTGGTACAGCATGAGGAGTAGTAGTGCAAATTGCCCTGACTCTTCTTAGCATATGCCTCGGGTGACGTGTGACCAAGATTCTTCACTGAATTTGGCCCACTGATAGCACTATTAGCTTCCCTGGCCCAGGTTGGGTACTGACAGGGAGTGCGATGTGAGTGCTGATCCATGCCCCCCAATGCCCTGCTGATATGACTGTAACGTGTTTTGGAGAAACCCTTGGCAGGGGTGAGTGAAGAAGACGTTCTCGTGGCCTGTTCAATAGCTAGCTTCTTTGCTGAGACGGCCAGTAAGAGTCTCCCTCAGAGGTGTGTTGCCAACATTTTGAAAAGGGGCTCCCTCAAATTTCCCCCCACCTGCCAAATTGGCGATACATTTGGCATTCCCTGGATGAATTACTTCCTCCTTCCATTTTCTTCACTTCCTCTTTCCTACCTCAAAACTTCCACCAGTCCCCCTTCTCCCAGCCTCCAGCACCTGGTGAAAGTTCTTCTAGCTGGCTCCTTTGTTAAACACCTGGGCCTTGCAGCAGCTGAGGTGGGAGCAGTTGGGTCATCCTGTGGCCTCTGGCAATGGGGAGGTTTGCAGGGTGGGGAGCAGGTTCCTTCTCAAGGTGGGCTGGGTAGTCATTTAGGGATGGGCCATCCTCTTTGGTTGCTGAGATAGGAAAGTCTTCCCTGACTGCTGGAGGTCTCTCTTAACTGGTGTGGAGAGCAAGGTAGGAGAGCAAATCTCCCCTGATTTAAGTGCGGTGGCCAGCTTGTTTCTGCTGGGGGGGGGGGGGGAAGGGGGAGAGAAGAGGAGGGGCCTTCAGGTCCTCTCGCAGTACCAACTCTTTACACTTCAAACTAGGGCTGGGTTGACAGGCACCAGTGAGAAGAGATGTGGGCTGTAGCCTTCTAGTCAGTGCAGCAGTAGTATGGTCCCACCCATAGACTCATAGACTTTAAGGTTAGAAGGGACCATCATGATCATCTAGTCTGACCTGCACAACGCAGGCCACAGAATCTCACCACCACACTCTCCTGCAATAAACCTCTCACCTACGTCTGAGCTATTGAAGTCCTCAAATCATGGTTTAAAGACTTCAAAGTGCAGAGAATCCTCCAGCAAGTGACCCATGCCCCACACTGCAGGGTAGGGAGGGGATGAGTAGGTTTACACAGTGCTTTCCAGTGTTTTCTTTCCGGCCCTAGTGAAGGACCCAGGAGGGGAGTTCCCCTTGCAGCAGCTGCCACAGCAATGGGAGGGCATATCTGCGCCACAGATGCTGCCTTAGGAAACAGCAGTCAAATCAATCTGCGCTCCAGCAAGAGCTGAAAGAAGCCAAGTTGGTGTTTGCATTTTTGGGGTAGGCTGTGGAAGAAGTGTTTGTTACCTTTCTTCACTCCCACCCTTGAAGCATAATCTCTTTCTGTCCACCATGATTACACCTGTAGGCACAAAGCCAGTCTAAGGATTTTACGAAGGGTGAGCAACATAAAACTCTGGCATACCCTTGCACTTAGCTGACTGATAATACGTGCAAAGACTCATCTGTGCAAGCAATTCCAGGATTCATAAGCGTAGTGGGTACACATGCAGATTTTCCAGGCTCAGTTTAGCATTCGAAAATATGGCCCTAAATTTGCATTATCATCATATCACAAGTGAAAACGTAGTTGCAGTGTGGTGGTATTTGTCACATTCTTGAATGGCTGAGGGTGTTAACGAGATTCATTTTCTGAGCTGGTTGGGATCCCAGGACTGGAATGGCACAGGATCCTGCAGAACAGGATGAAGGTTGTTTTTTTTCAGAGCTCCTATGAGGCCAAGCAGGAAAACACCAGGGAATATTTCAGGTGAGGATTGAGGCTGAGGCTCAGAAGTGCACATGGGCACAGAACTGGAATAACGGGCGATGAGGCAGATTAGGATTGAGATGATTGGCAGAGCTGTGTGTTTAGAACAAAATCATGCTCAGTCTCTGCCCCCCACTTTCCAATTGTAGTTCAACCCGAGTCCATTATTTCCATGATCAGTGACCTGGCAATTAACCAAACGAATTATTCCTTTACGAAATACAGCACCCCCAAACACACTCTGGAAGCTGCAGTGGTAGTGGGAGGGGGTGGGGGGAATAGAGAAAGTACAGTCCTCTCTGTAAATATGAATTGTGCGTGTACTGAAAGAATTCAGTCATACTGAGTCTTCGTGTCACTTCCCCTCAGCCGTGTCCTCTGCAGTCCTGCAGACTCCACCACCACATCTAATGATGACTTTGACTTTGACTCTTAGTCCTCAGGCATCTGTGGATGTTTTCCCAATGGGGGCATCTCTCTCAGACACTGCCAAGACAGATCGAATCAAGAGTCGGCTGTTGGAGGGGAGGCAATGGGGTGGTGCTTGCAGATATCTCTCTCTATATCTATATGTATATCTATATCTATATTATATATAGATATCTATAGATACACATGCTTGAAAAATCTGCATACAGCAGCTTCCTGAATTGATATTGTTCTCTCTCTCTTTTCCCGCTCCCTCTGTCTGTCTCTCGGACTCCCATACACACACAGCTTCATTTCAAGATCTTGGGCTCCAGCCATTCTGGGAGCTGCGTGCATGTATCTCCTGGGATGTTCAGGTCCTGATGTTCTAAAATAGCATCACTCAGACTTTAATATATGCTAGCATTTGATGGAGTTGCGGAGAGCTTCAGTATTGTAGCAGCACAACAATCTTAGGAGGATAGACAAACGGAAGGGGCATTTTGGAATTTGGTGCATTGCAAATTTTTATGTTGGTTTGCAGAATTTGTCTGAGTTCATTAACCTCAGTCATAAAAGTACATTAACTGTAGATACAGCTTTTGACACATGTACTTTCCCAAAATCCAATAACTGGACAGATATCTGTATGACTGAATCATTTGTTGTTACCCCTGGAGTTGACTTCTTAATACTTGTACTAGCTTGACAATACAGATATCTAGTTACATTTATTTACAATAGGCATGAAAAATAACTTCACTCTAGTTACATCAATTACAGTGTAAAATGTGAACAGTTATCACAAGATTCTGGTATCTGAAGAATACCAGTATCATTTATTATGCCAATGGTACATTTCTTATTAACACCAGTGAATTGGCAATTCATTTCTCATTTGATTGCACCTTTGTTTTGATACTGCTTATAATAACTGTATATTTGCAGATTACACTAAAAAATGTCTATGTGACTGGGAGGGAATTTTGAGGTTATTACTACACACTGTATATCACTTAGTCATTCACTTCTTACAGAAAAGACCATAAAAGAACCTAGCTAAAGTTTTTTAAAAACATGTTAGATGTGTAAAAATGTTCATAAATTTCAAAATTTCATACTGTAAAATTAACTCCTAAAATTTTAACCTTAACTCAGCTTGTAAAAGCTGCTCTCAACAAATACTTTTGACATTTACATGTTCTCAATGACAAAACCATACACAGAATATGTTGTATTCTGTCAATTAATGTCACGAGAGGGAAGTTATTTTTCATATATGTTCACTGCCAGGATTGGGGACATAGTGGCATAAACCATATGAAACCCCCTATATCCAGTTGCTGCCTCAAATAAATGGGACTAGCCTAGGGAGAAGTGGGGCCAAGCTGACTACTAAAGGTGCTGAATCAATATGTCTGCAGATAGCTGTCAGGGTAGCAGGGTTCCTGTGGATCTCTGGTCAGAATTTAAAGCTGCCGTCTCCACAGGGAATCTTTGAGGGAGGATGGCAACAGTGCTGCTATTTATCTTCCAGTTCCTCCAGAGGTGAATCATCCCTCTGGCTCATATATTCCATGTGCATTTGGCTTGTGGTACTGTTAATTAGGATGCAGCACTCTTAGTGTTGCTGAGAGTAGAACAAGGATGTCTTGGTGACATTAGGTATCATGCTTTAACAAATGTTACATTCGGATCCTGGCTTGAAAGCCTCATAGTATGAGCCCAACTGTTAAGAAAGCTTTCCTGTCTCCCCTTCTCCTTTCTGAAGAATCGGAGAAAACCAGATTCTATCTAGTTTAAAGGGTAGAGAAGGAGAAAGGGTTCTGTGGCTGATTTAATTTCCATGGTAATTAGTTCCCATCTCTACCATCTTAACTGGCTATCTCATGCCAGTAAGGAGAACAATCTGTACTTTCCCTGGTGATAGAGAACTTGAACCTTTCATTCAGAGAGATTGCACATTACAGGGATATGATGAGAGAGAGAAATGTCAAGGGTCTATTAAAGGCCAACGTACTCCATTTATATCGCAGTATGCAATTTTTAATTTCCTGGGGCCAATATTAATTTTGGTCTTTCATTAACACTTTATTAGATCTCTTTTTCTTACACAATCACTATATTAGCCATTATATTAGCCTAGATTCAGACCTGGAGGAAGCAGGTATAACTCCCATTGATGCTATTTGGCCCGTTGTGTATAAAGGCTTGTCTGCCGTGCGGGGAGGGGGGACAGTCATTCTGTGGTTGGAAGGCAAGAGACTGAGCAGTGTAAGTAACATTTGTGACTGTTAGCTGCAGTCCTGCAGGGAACTTTCAGAAGTTTTCTTGGTGAATTATCCTGGAGGAGAAGTAGAACTGATATTTGCCAGACTTTGCACTGGGGAGCACCTTAGCTGATTGCTGTTAATTTAATTACTGGAGCTTTTGTTAACCCTTTGTTGCCAGGAGGCAGAATTTCCTCTTACACTAAAAACTAATGAAGAATTCATGAGCAATGAGAAGCAATAGCTCCTGGCCAGGGAGTGCTCCAGGGATTAATTTGTAATAAGGGGCTTCTTAAGGAGACTTGGTTTAAACACTCAGACTACTTGTACACTGTGTGTTTGGAGTCATAGTTAAGTGTCTGGAGATGAAGTAGAACGTTAACAGTCTCATCCACATGGCTTTGTTCAGCTGCACAAGTGAGGGGAGCTCCAAAGTGGTCTCAAAAGCAGCTGGGACCATTTCAGATCAGTTTTAACTGAACTCTGTTCTCACATTATCATTCCTTGCCCAGTGAAATGCTAGACAGAGCATTCTGATGGAACGAAATCTCATTGGCAGCTCAGTGATCTTGAGGGCAGGGCACAGTTGCCTAGCAACGTTTGAGCGCTTTCATGTATGTTTCCTTATACCACAAACGCCTTCTTCAGTGGCTTTTGCCCTTGTTCTCTTTTTATTAAGATTCGTTTCCCCATCCTACAAGCATGTGACTATGGGTTCTCGCAGGCAGCCCAACATGAAAGCAGATCCACATGAAAATCTCAGCTTATTCAGACTGTTTTTCTCCCATACCCTACACCTAGTGCAGCTGCCACTGTAGCATCCAGATGGGAGGGTGAAATCCCCACTGGGAGAAACCAAAGCTCAATGAAATAATTTGCAGGGGCTGCAACCTCTCTTCCCAATCATATCATGTTCTTGGTGCCCTTGAGATCCACCAGTGTGAGGGACATGAGTCCCACCAAGGTCATTCTGTGCAGCAAGGCACTGTGTTTAGCTCTGAGCTTACCATTGTATTGGTTTTGGTCTTTAGTCACTACTCATCACAGCCTTGTGTGGTACCAGTAGGTTCTTCTGTTACTAGGAGCTTCCTTTTGCTATAGGTTGGTGTAGGGCTATCTGATGTGATCGACTGAAGAGAAATTTCTCTTAGAGACAAGCAAACCCTCTGTGGGTATTGCCATCTCATTTCCTTTCACTAGAAGATTCATCTCTCTCTCCGGTAGGCTTTGTTTGGGCTGGTGGGGGGGGGAGGGATTTTCATATTGCCAGTATCCTCCTGTACACATGCACAGCCCATTATTGCTTGCCCCAAGCCAAAAATACCCATAATTTTTTCCAGATGACCTGGGGGTCAAATCAAGGCTAAATTATTAGGCTATTTCCAAGACTACCATTGTTTCATTTGTGTACTCCAGGGGACTGGATAGTTCAGGCAATTAGTAATATGACACGCAAGCCTGATCTTGATCTCTCGCTGATGTAATCTAGGATTAATGCCATGGAATCAATGGAGTTACCCTGGTGTACGGAGAAAGCTAATGATATCTGAATCAGGCCCATTGTGCTTGGATAATTGTTGATCTGTGGGCCCTTTATACCAACTAGACCAGTGCAAAGGGGCCAAAGGGCAGATGCTCGTCCCCCCAGAAAATACCCCGGCACAGAGACACCTGCACTCAGAGTTAGAGCTGAATCAACCAACTCTTTACCACCTCTTCAACAGCTCTATGTGTTTTGCTGTGGTGTGCAGATGGGCTGGAGGAGGTGTGGCTGGGGTGGATCTGTGCCTTGGCAATCCTACACTCCTGTAAACGCCTGAAAGGGTCACTCAAGCAGGAGCACAATTTAGGACTGTTTTTCTCTGTATGGGAGGCCATACTGACCTTGCCGCCCCTGAACAGAACAGGTGAAAGCTGCTTCTGTCTGTACCAGCAACTGCACCAGCTCAGAGATGAATCTGGCTTGTATCCTCTCTAGGCCTCTGGCTTGACTCCAGTCCAGGTCAGTAGTGAGTGAAGGTAGTAACCATTTTCTAGCAGAATACTGCTTAGTGGCCGGTGTGTAAAAAGACTGGTGATCATGGGCCTGTTTCCATTGGATAGCTAACCACTTCACACAAACCACCAGCACAATGGACACCAACTGGAAGTCTCAGAAAAGATGTTAAAAATTGAATGGGTCAAGAGATTGTCATTTTCTAGCCATTAGGAAAGCTCCCACCTAGTCACAGCTGCAGCACAAAGTTGTCTCTGTTGTGTGAATAACTAGGGGACTCCAGTTTCAGCCTGATAATTTCACTAGCATTAAAAATGTACATGCATGTGCACACGCACACACAATTTTAATAGGGAGCAGGAGTATTAGAATGCAACAAGACAATAGTGTTTGCCTGATACATCCTATTCTGTTTGCAGGTGCTGATACCACCAGGAAAGGGTTCAGTGGGCTTTTCTAAACTAAATGAAGGCAATACATTGCTGCCTAACTAAGGTATAAGTGAGATATAAGAGATATATATTCAGATACAAGGGAAGGTGCTGTATGGGGAAAGAGAGGATCTAGAGTGTGGGCTGAGCTGTCTTGAGATAGGAACCAAGAAATAGCCAAACCTGAGGAGAAAGTTGAACTTTGTGTTATCTAATTGTTGATTCAACAGTGTGTGGACTTTGTTAACCTGTGTGAGAGAGGAACACAAAAATATGCTGTTTGAGATTAATTGAAGTAGGCTGGAGTATAGTTATATAACTATACTGGTTCTTCCCTGTGAGCCTCATGAAAATGAGCTGTATATCAAAAGCCTTGAGCTTTTGAACCCCTTTGGAAGAGAATTGGACTGATGGACACAGAGGTGGGCATCCATACCCTACTGGAGCTGTTGTCAGGGATGGCCTATGAGTTCTCCTATGCAAGATGCTGAAACAGCCAGACCTTTGGTTCATCAATGTGGGCTCTTAAATCATGTGGAATAGTTGGCTTTGGAAGGGATTGCTTGTGGAGTCAAGTATTACTCAGTGGGAGTAAGGGTATCATGAAGGTATCACCTACATCAATATTTGTCAGGAGGTCTCAAATCTATTTGAAAGTTTTTTTGGGGGGGCAAATTCTGATTAGTTCTATAAAAAAATAATACTCAAATTAGGTAGGAACATGGATTGCCTTATTCTGGGCTATCCAACAGAATCTCTATATTGACTCTTACAAGATATAAGGCAAGATATCTCTGGCACTTCTTCCGTGGAGTACTGAAGAAGTTTTGGGGAGGGGGGCAGGGAAGAAAACCTCCTGTTAATCCAGTACTTCTCCAGAATTGATTAGATCCATGTCTGGCCCAATACTTGACTAGAACTTATCCAGCACACGTGCTTGATCACTGTTATTAGATTCTCTAATAGACAACAGGGAATTTGTTTGTATTTGCAACATTTTATGGATGGGAATGATTGCCCTTTGTATTTCTAACATGAGCCCTGTAGAGCAGGGACCTTCATCCTCGACCCAAACACTCATGGATGGCAAATGTCTATACCTCAGTCACTCTCTCCTTCATTTTGATACTACGTGCTCTTTTCCTTACAGAGCAGATATTTTGTTTTGTGCACAGAGCTGGGATTCCTCCCACTGTGACTTCAATACTTCCTGCTGGGATTTCTCAGCCAAAGCTAATGTACTGTTGTTGAATGTCAGCAGTTCCTTACAAATGAGAGTGAAGAGTGAGTGGAGGAGTGTGGCAGTGTTCAGTTTAGAAGGGCGTTATCTTTACTTTCAACTGGATATGTTTAGCGGTCACATGAGAAGCAAATGGCCTTTAGCTGCCTACCATTCTGTATGTACACACAGTGCAGCTCTTAGGAGGATGTTTGCTAATGCATGTTACCTGGAAAATTCACTCTGGGGGACCTAGTCACCTGGCTGCTGATAATCCTTCAATTTATCTCTAAAGAATAGTAGGATTGTCACCTTTTTGGTACCTACACATGCACTGTAGAGAAGGGAAAAAAAATCAGTGATAAATCCCAGTCAGGTTAGAAATTAAATGTGCGGAGTAGGAGACTAGACAGCTCATTGGTTTGGCAATGGGATACAGAGCCAGTCTCCTCAAAATTCCAGCGGATATCAGGTCAGTAGTAACTGAAATCCCATATAATCTGAGCCCTGTTTGATGGCCTCTGAAATAATTTGCTGGTGTGAATCTAGTTCATAGATGAGATGATGTCCCTCTGTGGAGAGATGTCCGTAGGACAAATAAATACCTTTATTGGCAATCACAGCAGACAGACCAAGAATGTGGAGATTAAAAGACTCTCTTGGCTGTGTAAGTGGTCCCTTCAGTAAGGTATATTGACAGGGTGTTGTGTGTGGGGGAAAGAAAGTGTTTGCTGCTGCTGACGATGTTGTACCTATTTTGTGGATAATTAAAACTTCTACCTCTAGGGCTTTAAATCTGCCAACTTTCAGTAGCACTAAACTAACAAGGGGAAGGAAAAAGAAAACAATTATCAATTAATGTATGAGGAGAGGAAAACTCTTCTGTTCCAGCTTTCAAAATTCCCGATTTGGGTTACGTTTGTGTGTGATGCTCCACATTAGCGTGTGTTATCACCATATCACTGAGATCACATATTACTATTTAAGTAACTTTAACATTGGGACATTAAAACTGAAAAATGATGGGAAATGTTTCAAGTGATTTAGTGTTAGAGAAATATGCCAAACTGAAGCTCTTTAGACACAGAACAACTATAGCATAGACAGTGGGTATGTCTTCACTACAGCAGTAGGTCGATTTCCCTTAAGTCGATTTTTTAAAGCAGACTGTATAGAGTCGATTTTGTGCATCCCCACTAAGCACAGCAAGTCGGCAGTGTCTGTCCCCACAACTGTGGCAATCGTCAAGATAGGGAGTGTTGCACTGTGGGTAGATATCCCACAGGGCGGGCATGGGGGTCCGTGGAGCTGCTCGGGCGGGCACGGGGGGTCCGTGGAGCTGCTCGGGTGGGCACGGGGGGTCCGTGGAGCTGCTCGGGTGGGCACGGGGGGTCCGTGGAGCTGCTCGGGTGGGCACAGGGGTCCGCAGAGGTGCTCGGGCGGGCAGAGGGGGGTCCGTGGAGCTGCTCGGGCGGGGGGGGGAGCCGGCGCGGAGCTAGCTGCTTGGGCGGGCGGGGGGAGCCGGCGCAGGGCTGCTCGGGCGGGCACGGGGGGCCGCGGAGCTGCTCCGAGTGGTGGCTGGTCCCTTGGGAAGCAACCGGGCATTATGGAAGGTCGGAGGCTAGCTGTCACATGCATCCTCACTAGTTCACAATCGACCCAGAGAGGTCGATTTCAGTGCTGCTACTCTCGTTAGGGAGGAGTACAGAAGTCGATTTTTAGGTCCCTTTAAATCGACTCAAATGGCATGCATGTGAGGACGGGTACATGTTTATATCGACTTAACGTCGCTAAAGTCGACGTTAAGCCGTAGTGGGGGCCAGCCCAGTAACTCTATAAGTTCCCCACATACAACACCCCAGTGTGCTGGAACCTGATTTGGGGGGAAACCCCTCTAGTTCTGTATTTCTTTGGTACGTATATGGCACCCATTACCATAGTATCTTTACAAGTCCCTTCTCAAGTAGGGAAGTAGTATTACCCCAATTTTAGAGAACCATTGTTCATGAAAATTTGACACCAGGTCCTTATACCTTGATTTTTCCAGCAATGCTGGTGCAGCATGCCTAAGTGCTTTTAAAAGTCTGGGTCTGTATCTTCCTGTATGCATGTACCAAGCTATGGATGCTCCAAATATGCATTACAGAAATAATCAGAAAATGCCCCCACCTCCCAGAAAATTTTAGCAAAAAAAGAGAAAAAAATACATTTTCATTGACATTTTCAATGGAAGATTTTGATTTTTGTTTCAAAACAAACCACCATCCCCTCCAAACCATAGAACTATGGAATGAAAACTGTAATATTTGGGGGTGGGGTTGCCCTCTTTTTGTCTGAAAATTTTCAGATGATAATTGAAAAATTCAGTTTTTGGTTTTCTGATTAAAAATCTTCAAGGAAAGCAGCCACTCTCCATATACATTTTGGTTTAGCCAAAAACCCAATTTCCTGTTTTAAAAAATCGAAAAATGTTGACCAGCCCTAATAAATATTATGTTGAGTTAGAAGGTACCCATTTTTACATAGTCTCTCTCCTGATTTCACTTCAAAAGAACCTCAGCTCAGAAGTATTCTAGTATTTTCCAGCAAGTTGTAATGGTAGAATATAAGACACTGGAGTCCTGATGCTGTGCCAAACAAAAGCTACACACACATTGCATACGTTCAAAATGTTGCCCTCGTCCTGAGATTTGGCTCTATTATCAAAGCAACTCAGGCTAATAAAACATAAATCCAAGTCTGAGTCTTCTAATTAAGATTTGGCTGCTTCTAGGTTTCTTAACTCACAACCTGTCTGTCACAGAATTTAGCTCCTTCTGCCAGAGGGCTACTCCTACTTCCCTTATCCAGGGTGGAGTTTAAAAAGCTACCTTTTCCCCAGTGAGTGATCAGGAATTAACCAGTGGCTCCCTGTAGGATTCCAGTGCCGGCTAACAGGAAGATGCAAAACCACGCTGTTACAGAGACTTAGACTGACTAGTGGCCTTGGGAGCCAAAAAACTCCTGGGTTCTAATCTTAGTTCTTTCTGTGGCCTTAGCCAAATCACTTAATTTCTGTGAGTTTCTTCATCTTTAAACTTGAGATAATAATACTTATTTACCTTGCCAGGAAGCGGGGGGGGGGGGGGGGGAGGGCAGGTGGCAAGGATTAGTTAACAGCTGGGAAGTGCCAAGTGCTATTAATAATGCAAAGCAAGAAATGTTATGAAACAGAAACAAAATTCTTGCCTTTTGCTTCAAAGGACAATTTCCGGAACACCATAAAGACCCTGCTTTCTAATGAGATGGATTAGTTGGCTTCTTGTGGCTTTATAGAAATACATGAAATATTATGAAAGGGTGGCAGGATCTCCCTAGGGCAAGGTTGCTCAGCATATCACTGCACGTGGGCAGCAGGCTCCCACCCATAGATGCACCTGCCAAGAGTAGCCTATGTTGCTCTCTTAATTTAGTCTGTCCGGGTTTCACTCAAAATAATTACTTACATCCTTCATTTTTAACACTCTGTCTCCTGGCAGAGCCACAGAAAGAGTGAGAAAGGAATAGACTTGTCTTGCTATGTCAGTGAGGGGTGGGTAGAGATAAGGGAGGCGAAGGACAGAAAAGGATAGAGGAGAAGCCTACAGCTGTGAGGAGTGAGATAGGGAGGCAGGGAGAAAGAGGACACAAAGGACAAGACAGAAAGAGAGAGAAACAGAGCGTATCAGAGGCAGAAACTGGAAATAAACAGAGAAAGGCAGTTTAAAAATGGTGGAGCGGGAGAAGGATGAAGAATCAGAGTGAGAGAGAAAGGAAGGGGGAGTGAAAGATATAGAAATAGAAAGAAAGTGAGGGAAAGAAGAGAAGTTTATTTCTTCCTGTTTATCTGATTCAGTAATGAATGTGATACAGAATTTGCCTGTTGGAGAGCCAGTGAAGACCCTAGTCTGATCCCCATTCTAGCTTCTGATTAGAATGTGCTAAAGAAGGGCATCTGTGTTCTGGTCTAATGTCCCTCCCTTTGGTACCCCTACCACACCTTGTGCCCTGAGAACAGTATTACCTCCTTTGTTGCTGGTTCTCCACTACCCTAGCTGGGCTGCCATCATTCAGTTAACATCCAATTGAAATTAATGTTGTGTCATTCCCGGGATCAACCACACAGCTGTTCCATTCCAAAGGGACATACATGGGATGTTTGGCAACACAGCAGGTACATTCTGTCTGGACATATACCGAAAACACCTGGCAGTAGTTGCATGGTTGAGAAAGAACACACATCTACTACAAACCCCGGAGGTCTATACATTGCACATCACATCCTCCATATCTGCAGAGCAAGACAGAGGTTTAGGAGCTTGGGCTGATGCCCTTGAACTGCTTCCTTCAACACTGACACCTGGGGAGGCTTTAGGGACTTCTCCAGACAAACTTTTATGATGTTCTCATGCTCCCTTGCAATCCATCTCGCCACTGCCCTCATTAACATTCTTTGTAGGCAGTAACATATGCTTCCCCACTGTAGGCATTGTAACAATCTGCAATCAGTGTGTTTGCTGTGATAACAAAAGCAGTACAGGGTTAGGGGCCAGCTCCAGCTCTCAGTGAAGTCAGTACCACTGAGAGGTGCAGTACAAAAGGCTCAGCCCAGGATGAGGAGAAAGCAGAGGGGACTTGCATCCCGGCATAAGTGGGAGTTGGGAGCTGCTCCAATTTATTGTAACCTCTCCAGGGCTGTATAATCCTACAGTGCTGCAGACACTCTCCTTTCCAGTCCCAGCATGCACCCCCATTTCCCCAGCGTGTCTCCCTATATTGACGTTTGCAATGGGAGGGAGCATAGAGTTGCTTCCTTTGTCCAGACAGCTTCAGCAGCAATGTAAACATGCCCTTTGTTTCTCACTGCCTCAATAACCTATCTATAAAATTGGGATGACAATACTTACCTCTCTGACAGCAGTCTTGCAAGGACAAAGACACTACAGATTGGGAGGTGCTCAGATCCTATGGTAGTGGGGGCCATATAAGTACCATAGATTCAGAACTAAAGGGATTCCCACCACATCAGATTTCCAACATATTGGGAGGTTATGTGAGTTGAGCTTGTAGAGTCACTTCCTGTGTTGCACTGGTCTGTAGCTAGAGGCCATCAAATTGGCATCTCTCTAATATTGAATCACTTAAAATATTTCCCAGATTTTTTTTTAGTTTTATGTCCCAATCGTAGGGTTACTTAAATAGTTACTTTAAAATGTTTTAACAGGTGATGTCAATTGTTGTAGACTCAGCGTTTGATCAGTTATGTTCTGATATAGAACTGCCTCTAAATTATAACTGCCAAACTCTGCCTTCAGTTACATGCTTCAACAAGGATGCGTGCAGAGTCCTGCACTTAGGAGAAAAGAATCCCACTGCTACAGAATGGGGACTGACTGGCTAAGGAGTAGTTCTGCAGAAAAGAACCTAGGGATTACAGTGGACGAGAGGCTGGATATGAGTCAGCAGTGTGCCCTTGTTGCCAAGAAAGCCAATGACATATTGGGCTGCATTAGTAGGAGCATTGCCAGCAGATCAAGAGAACTGATAATTCCCTTCTATTCGACACTGGTGAGGCCACACCTGGAGCATTGCATCCAGTTTTGATTCCCCTCTCCTTCAGAAGGGATGTGGACAAAGTGGAGAGAGTCCAGGAGAGGCAACAAAAATGATTAGGGTACTGGGGCACATGATTTAGGAGGAGAGGCTGAGGGAACTGGGGTTATTTAGTCTGTAGAAGAGAAGAGTGAGGGGGGGATTTGGTAGCAGCCTTCAGCTACCTGAAGGCTGGTTACAAAGAGGATGGAATTAGGCTATTCTCAGTGGTAGCAGATGACAGACCAAGAAGCAATGGTCTCAGGTTGCAGTGGGGAAGGTCTAGGTTGGATATTAGGAAACACTATTTCACTAGGAGGGTGGTGAAACACTTTTGGAATGGGTTACCTAGGGAGGTGATGGAATCTCCATCCTTAGAGGTTTTTAAGGCATGGCTTGACAGAGCCTTGGCAGGGATGATTTAGTTGGTGTTGGTCCTGCTTTGAACAGGGTATTGAACTAGATGACCTCCTGATGTCTCTTCCAATCCTAATATTCTATAATTCTGTGATTCTACATGAATGTTTCCTCCTTGGATTTCAGTGAGAACTGGAGGTATGTCTTGGAGAGCACAGTTTGGCATGTATTATCTGTTTTTACTTTAAAAATTTCCATCTCCATAATATTTTAATAAACCATTTTTGTTGGATTGTGATGGGGTGGACTAGCCCAGAGGCCCCTTGCTGTGGCCTCAGGTTCCTACCACACCCAGTCCCAGAAAAAAGCAGTAGAGAAGTCCTCCAGGCTGCCTAGAGTGGCTGCAGGAGAATCATTCAATTGCAGAGAGGCTGCAGGAAGCAGCCAGTCAGGGCCGAGGAGGGCCATATAAAAGTAGCTGTAGCGCTAGAGACAGTCAGTTGTTAGAGTAGTGAGAACTGTGTTTTTGGCTGAAGGAGCAGCAGGACCATGGACAGATCAGTTGCTGGCAAGGTCTGAGGAAGGGAGAGAGCTTCTGGCTGTCTCCCAGGACTGAATATAGAAGAACAGCTGGGGCCAGAAAGGCCAAGAAAGGATGAAGAGTCTACAGGGAGGAAGCCCTAGAGGCACAGCCCAATACCAGGGTTGAGGGACTATTTGAGGGCTAGCCATGAAGGGGCTGTAGGACTGAGCCCAGGGAGGGCTGCAGGAAGACAGTGTTTCCAGGGAGGAAGCCCTGGGGGTACAACCCCATATCAAGGCCAGGACTATTTAAAGACTGAGCCTGGTGAGGGCCACAGAGATACCAATGGAGGGGTACTGAGATAGGCCCCTGGTGGACTATATACCTCAGAAGAAGTCTGGTTTGTTCCACATACAGACTGGGTGTTTCTCAGCCAGAGGACTGAGTTACTGAAAACTGCCTGAAAAACCAGCAACAGAGATCACCACAGACTAAGAGAGTCCAGGCACATACACTCAGCCAGGAGATGCTTACAAGAGGTGATTGCCACCCCGTTACATGGACCTATACAGAAACAGTGTTAATTCTCTAGTCGTCTCACTGCTGGTTGTATTGCAGTAATTAACAACAACAACAAAAAAAAACCTGTAATTCCCAGAACTAAATCCACTTCAAGATTCTACTAATGATCTACACTGCATATACGTACTACTTTAAGAGCCTAATGGAATATCTGATAGGTAGACAATGTCTTATACTGAAAGGGTAGGACAACTTAGATCAAAGATCACCTCTTCTTCCAAGATTTAGCACATCAGTTATCCAACATACTGCAACTGACAGAGCCCAGGTATAAACATGGGGGAGCCATAGGTAGAGTTTCCTCAACAGTGTGAAAAGTACAATGGCAAAGGCCCTGTAACACCCTCCTGTGGTAAGCTAGAAAGCATTCAGGCCTTCCTATTTTCATATCACACTGCAAGATTCATCTCTGCCAAAACCTCCAAGAGAGGTGAAGTAATGGAAAAACTCAATTGCAAACTTTAAGGCAAAAGTCAGTTCTTGATTACAGATTGTCCCTTCTGAAAGGATTTCTGTAATCTATGAACTGCTGAGATATTATGACCGTCACTTTAGAAAGGCTAAGAAACAGATAGATAGATCTGCTAGACACTGGCACATGGACACTGGAGAAAACAAAATGGGGCAACATTGGCTTTTGCAGCTTCACAAATGCAGGGAGAAAATTCAGCGTTTTCCAAACAGTAAAGGGCAAAAAACAATGAAGATAAAAATATTGTTCTTTTCCAATGTCTCAATGGTGACTACAAACAATGGAGACTTTAAAAATACAAAAATGAGTCCATTTAATCCCACTGTTAATTTTCTGTCTTATTCCTTAAAATGATTTCTCATCCACATTAGCATAATCTGCAATGGCATCAAGAACCTAAAATATACTATGTAAATCTGATTAGAGCTTGGCAGCAGAGTACCATTGAAGAGAGAGAATCTGAGTACTGGATTTGTGATTGCTGGTGAAATCTGGGGATTTTTAAATGTAGAGTGGCATCTTTAAGATTAAATTCTGGCCTGTTGGTTTTAATTTTTGGTATTTTATGCTTTTAAGAGGATCTCACAAATAAGAAAAGGATGAAAATAAAATCCCTTTCTTTAATATTTTCATCTTTTGCCATTACATAAACATAATTTAGAGTCTCTTCCCCACTTTCATGTATCCCATGGATTTTTAATTAACCTGCTTTTTTCCCCATTTACTTCCTTGTCTAAGCACCGGCATGTTCGATAATGCTCACACAGCTCTGGGAATGGGTTTTTCTTTTAATTAACTTATGCTACCTCTTCTGGTTATGAAGCAGCACAAAGTAACGCTGTACAGGTCCTACGCAAACAGAGATTATTACTCTTGGAACATTTCTTGGCAACAATAGTGGATTAAACAACCCCCCCCCCCCGATATAGATTTCAAAGCCAAAAGGCACAATTGTGACTATCTAGTCTGACCTTCTGTTTAATACAGTCTGTAGCACTTCTCCAAAATAATTCCTAAAGCAGATTTTTTTAGAAAACCATCCAATCTTGATATAAAAATGATCAGTTAAATGATCAAATAAATCCACCATGACACTTTTAAATTATTTCAATGGTTAATTACTGTCATTGTTAAAAACGTACACATTATTTCCAGGCTGAATGTGTCTATCTTCAACTTCCAGTTACTGGATAGTGTTATACTTTTCTCTGCTAGATCGATGAAACCCATTATTAAATATTAAATTAAATAAATTAAATATTTCCATGTACATACTTATAGATTGTAATCGTCACCCTTTATCTTTCTGTTTGTTAGACTCAAGCAGTCTCAGTCTATTTAGTTTATCACTGTAAGGTATGTTCTAAATCCTTTAATCTTTGTTATGTCTCTTATCCGAACCAATTTATCAACATCCTTCTTGAATTGTGGGCACCAGAATTGGACACAATACTCCAGCAGTGATAACATCAGTGCCAAATAGAGAGGTAAAATATTCCTACTTGAGATTTCCCTGTTTATGCAAACCAGGATGGCATTAACTCTTTTGGCCTCACCACCATACTGGGAACTTATGTTCAGCTAATTATCCACCATGACCCCCAAATCTTTTTCAGAGGTACCACTTCCTAGCATAGAACTTGTATGTATGGTCTACATTCTTTGAGTGAAGCTGACAGGTGCAGAGGAACACTTGGTTCAGTTGGAAATGTTCCTTGGGGATTAATTTATTAAAGGGGGGAGCTCTATATCCTCTTAAAGAGCATAGGAAAGAAGTTGATTACAGGTAGGAGCTAGTGAGGAACAGTCAAATGAAACAGAATCCCATCTAAATATATCACATGAAAGCAAGTTCATGAATATTGACAAAATGCACAGATACTTATATACAAATGCTAGAAGTCTAAATACTAAGATGGATGAACTACATTGCCTGGCAATAAATGAAGACATTTATATAATAGGTATCATGGAAACTTGGTGGAATGATATAATCAATTGATTATGTGATACCAGGGTATAAAATACAAAGGAGTGATGGAATAGGTTGTGCTGGTGGTCGAGTGGCACTATATGTTAAAGCATAGAATCGTATAAGGAAAAAATCTTACATGAAAAAAATATACTATAGAATCTCTGTAGATAAAAATTCCATGCTTGAATAAAAAGAGTATAGCAGTGGAAATATACTACCAACCACCTGAGCAGTGCAGTGACTGTGAAATGCTAAGGGAGGTGAGAGAGGCTAAAAATGCAGACTGTGCAATAGTAATGGGTGATTTCAACTAACCTCATGTTGATTAGGCATATGTCAACTCATGGCATGATACCAAGATAAAATTTCTAGACACCATAAATGACGGCTTCTTGGAGCAGCTAGTTCTGGAACCCACAAGAGGAGAGGCAATTCTTTATTTAGTCCTAAGTGGAGCACAGGATCTGGTCCAACAGGTAACTGTAGCTTGGGGTGGCCAACCTGAGCCTGAGAAGGAGTCAGAATTAACCAATGGACATTGTCAAAGAGCCACAGTAATACGTCAACAGTCCCCCCGCCAGCTCCCCCTGCCCCACACCCAGTGCCTCCTACTCAGCGGCAGCCCCGCAGATCGGCACCTCCCAATCAGCTGTTTCGTGGCGTGCAGGAGGCTCGGGGGGGGGGGAGGAGAGAAGAGAGGGGGTATGGCAGGCTCAGGGGCAGGGTGGGAAGGGGTAGAGTGTGGGCAGGGCCTGTGGCAGAGCCAGGGGTTGAGCAGTGAGATCCCTTGCCACATTGGAAAGTTGGCACCTGTAATTTCAGTCCCGGAGTCAGTGCCTATACAAGGAGCCACATGCTAACTTCTGAAGAGCTGCTTATGGCTCCGGAGCCACAGGTTGGCCACCCCTGCCATAACTGAACTGCTCAGTAATAGTGACCATAATGTAATTCCATTTAAAATCCTTCTTGGAGAGGCGGGGGATAATTCCAAAAACAAACAAACACCCCTCCCCCCATTCCAGTAACATTTAACTTTAAAAAGGGGAACTGTACAAGAATGAGCATGCTTTTTAGGCGGACATTAAAAGGAGCCGTCATAAGAGTTAAATGCTTACAAGCAGCAAGGGAACTGCTTAAAAACATCGTAATAGAGGCTTAGACTAAATGTATGCTCCAAATCCGAGAAGAAAATGTGAGAAATAAAGGAATGCTACCATGACTAAACAGCTGAATAATGAAGGCCATTAGAGGCAAAAAGGCATCCTTTTAAAGTCAAGTCCTAGTGAGGATAATAACAAGGCTCACAGACTCTGGCAGGTAAAGTGTAAAAATATAAGAAGACATGCCAATAAAGAATTTGAGAAGCAACTTGGTAAAGATGCAAAAACTAGCTGTAAGAATTTTTTTTTGTAAGTACATCAGAAGCAGGAAGCCTGCCAAACAGGCAATGAGGCCACTAGATGACCAATGTAGTAAAGGAACATTCAAGGAAGTCAAGGCCATTGCAGAGAAGCTAAATTAATTTTTTGCATTTGTCTTCCCTGGTGATGATGTGGGGGAGATACCCACATCGGAGTTATCATTTTTGAGTGATAAATCTAAAGCACTGTCCCACACTGATGTGTCAGTCGAAGAGGCTTTAGAACAAACTGATCAATTAAGAAAGAATAATGTCACCAGGACCAGGTATTCACCCAAGAGTTCTGAAGGAGTCAAATATAAAATTGCAGAACTACTAATTGTAGTATGTAATCTATTGCTGAAATAAGCCTTTGTATCAGATGATTGAAAGGTAGCAATTGTAATGTTGACTTTTTAAAAGGGTTCCGAAAGTGATCCTGGCAATTAAGGGAGCCTAACTTCACTAGCGGTCAAACTGGTAGAAACTATCCTAAAGAACACAATTATCAGACACATAGATAAACTTGATTTGTTGGGGAAGAGCCAACATTGCTTTTGTAAAGGGAAGTTATGCTTCCCCAGCCTATTAGAATTTTTTTGAGGATGTCAGCAAGAATGTGAATAAGCATGAATCAGTTGATATAGTGTACTTGGATTTTCAGAACACCTTTGACAAGATCCCTTACCAAAGGCTCTTAAAGAAAACAAGTAGTTATAGGATAAGAGGGAAGGTTCTCTTCATTATTTACCACTCCCCCAATTTTTGTGTCATCTACAAACTTTATCTGTGATGGTTTTATATTTTCTTCCATGTTATTGATGATAATGTTAAAGAATGTAAGTCCAATAATCCACCCCTGCAGCACCTCACTGAAGATACATCTGCTCAATGACGATTCCCCATTTACAGTTACATTTTGAGCCCCATCAGTTTGCTTGTTTTTAATCCATTTAATGTGTTCCATGTTAATTTTACATCATTCTAGTTTTTTATTATGCCAGACAATTCCAAGTCAAATGCCTCACAGAAGTCTATGTATATTGTGTCAAAACGATTACTATTATCAGCCAAATTTGTAATCTCGTAAAATATATACAATCATATTAGTTTAACAGGGTCTGTGTTCCATAAACCCATGTTGATTTGCATTAGTTACATTACTCTTCTTTAATTATTTATTAATCAAGTCCTATAACTACCCATTTACCCTTTTACCAATTGGCACAACATTAGCTTTCTTCCAGTCTTCTGGAACTTTCCCAGTACTCCAACACTTATTGAAAATCAACATTAACAGTCCAGAATGCTCCTCAGCCAGCTTTTTTAAAACTCTTGGATGCAAATTGACTGCAACTGCTGATTTAAAAATGTCTGATTATAGTGGCTTCTGTTTAACATCCTCCAAGAGATACTAATGGAATGGAAAGAGTGTTATCACATAAGCTGAGACTACATCATCTGTTTTTTCCACCCAAATACAATACTGAATTATTGAACACTTCTGCCTTTTCTGCATTATTATTGATAGTTCTACTGTTTCCATCTAGTAATGGACCAATACCATTGTCAGGATTCTTTGTGTTTATATTTTTTAAAACTCCTTCTTAGTGTCCTTAACTCTTTTGGCCATAGATTTCTCCTCTCTCTTTTGGCTTCCCTTCTCATTTGCTACAATTCCTAACTTCTGATTTATATCCATGCTGATCAACTTCCCCTTTCTTCCATTTGTTTTTATACAGATATAGACAAATATTTGCAGTTGCCTTCACTTCCCCTCTAAACGAGGTTGATTTTATTTAGCCAGTAAGGTGTGCTTGCTGATAGAGGTAATATTAAACTGAAGTGTGATGCAATAAATTTAACAAGTACTTCACCTGGCCTCTGCCCACTAATTTGTTTTTGTGTGACTTATTCTAACATTTCTCCCCCTGTACATCTAGAAAAAGCTGACACTAAATAGATAAAACATCAACCTGCCAGAGTAATATTTCCTCTTTACTTGTAAATGAAGGATTTTGCCCTCCAAAGCTACCAACGTCCAAAGCCCCGGATGGAGACGGTCCAGTCCTCAGCCAGTAATGACTTTTCTAGACATAAAGTTAAGAGTGTGGTTCTGCAGGGCTAGAGACTGAAGTTTTATACTATTGGGAAGAGAAGATCCCTGGCTTCCCAATGGGATCAGCACTTGCCTCCAGCTCTTAAAAGGACCTGAGATAAGAGTCTAAGAGTGTGATATTTTTAGGTATAAGAAAAGTATTTTAGGTAATTTTTTTACAGTATTAATGGTTCCCTCTGAGCCCTGTACAACTGAGTTCATGGTAACTAAGGCATCTGCCGTTATAGGCAGAAGGATATGAACAATGCAGTCCTAATAACAGTTTACAAAACTCTTTGAAACATTCTTAAAATAGTTTTTCTGTGGCATTTGTGGCACATAGAGAACATACATGATGGTTCATGGTGGTCGAAAGGTCATATTGGTTTGAGTTAGGGATGATCTGCACAACAAGTGGCTTTGCCACTTAGGACTAATGTGACCACCATCCCAAATGCATGCAGCTAAAACCTGTCTTCCACACCTATCCATCCTTTCTCTCTCCCTCTCTCTTTCTGGAGCTACATAATCAAGAAGAGTGAGGGAGAAGGAATAATAGGGCACTCCTCACAAGACTGTAACAGTCTTAAGTTAAATAAGAGTTTGAAACTAAGGTGCTTGACAGCCCTTTTAATAACAGATTACAATTACTTTTACTCCCAGTAAACCAGCACCCTTGCCCTTCACACATACTGGCCAGTAGTTCATTAGAAATCCAGTTCAGCCTTTTGCCTGCCTCCGTCGGACACAGATAATGAATTCATTTAATCCTATCCTTGAGTCTCTGTCTGTTTTGTTTAATAGGCACTTTCCTTTGTGCCTATTAAATATGAAAGGACATATTTACCTGAGGTGTTTTCCAGCCCATAACTTTCAACCTTCACAGGGGGCAAAGCCACAAAACCTATTAGTGGAAGGCACAGAAGCTCAATTCAGGTCCTTGTCCTCTTTATTCCAACTGAATTAGTCATTGGGTAGAAGTGGGGAAGACGGGTAACCTCTATCTCAGTCTGACATTAGTACAGGTTTCCCTCCCTAATATGGACCTCTTGGGTCAGTAACAAGGAGATTTGGTCTGGAGTTTGTGTGGCAGGCACTGCTCAAACATCTCCGCCTATAGATCTTCTAGGAAATGTATTCATGTTCGCAGGGAAACCATCTGAAATAATTTTCTTCTAGTTCTTATTGTTCAGTTTTTAGCTATATCTGTATAATTTAGGAGATGGTCATTCATACAAATAAAAGGTCAGATTCTGTGCTGTCTTGAGGAGGAGGGGATACAAACCCAAGCTTAAATAATCTTTGCACTTCTGGATTGTGGGCTGCTGCAGGGGCCTAAAACAGCCCCCCCACCTAACCTAGGCAGCCTTGGGTCCAGCTGTAAATTATGGCAGCCCCCATGGTGGTGTTTATGGCTTGCAGTGGAAAACAGAATGGCCACAGTGTGATACTGCATTATAGCCCCTCTCTGTCCCTCTCCTGGCTTCACCAGTGACATGACTCCCGTGCTACAGGAATTCTCGTAAATTCCTTGAGCATACGGTTGAGAGCAGGGGCTGGGATTCCTCCAACAACATGTAAAACAAAGAAGAGAGAACCAAAGGAGGAATTCATGTAACAAAACTTATTGGGAGATCCAGTATAGGATAGTTTTACATTACTTGGATAATGTGATCTCTAGATCACACGGAGAATGTGTCTGTGTCTGTTGGCTATGTCACCATTTCCTCCTCCCATCAGCTTTTGATTCTAGATCTGGGATGTGTGAGTGTGTGTTGTATTTATATTTCATATATAACGTGAAAAACACACTCATGACATGAGAATTATTTGAAACCTGCTTTAAATAACACTTTAAAGACACTACGCAATGACTGGAAGGAGATTTTTAATTCTTAGGCAGATGATGCTGGAGCTGCCATGTTGGTGTATATATATCTCCTTAGCCTCAAGTCATTTCCCCCTCTTTTGCTTTTCTTTAGTAGGAATCACACACAAGTTCCACTAGATGTCACTGTACTAGCTCTTCTACAGGCTGTAACAAAGAATTTCTTGCTTCTGAAGGCAAAATTGATGCAGTTTAGTACAGTAAACCCTCGATTTAACGGACCTCGATTTAACGGACTTCGGATGCAACGGACAAAATTTCTGAGCAACTCTGATGCATTCCTGATCCATTTTTGGCGGGCTGGCTGCCTGCTCCCGGCTGCCGCCCGGGTCCAGACAGCAGGCGGGTTGGCTGCCGGCTCCCGGCTGCCGCCCAGGTCCAGACAGTGGGCAGGCTGGCTGCCGGCTCCCGGTTGCCGCCCGGGTCCAGACAGCGGGCGGGCTGGCTGCCGGCTCCCGGTTGCCGCCCAGGTCCCAGCAGCGGGCGGGCTGCAGAGCTTTCGCCCCGACCCTGTGGCGGGCGGGCTGCTGCTCAGACAGCTCATTTTTTAAAAAATTATTATTATTAAATAACGGACTTTTTGATTTAACGGACACCCCCTCGCCAGAATTAGTCCGTTAAATAGAGGTTTTACTGTAATAATGTACTGGAGATGAAGGGTACCAGCTCCATCCCTCACTATTTCTGATTCAGCCGTGTGCAAAAGGCAATCCTCTTGGTTCCCCAGGAATTGGGCGATAAAATTGCTTCCTTATGGGGTTTCCTTGCTGATTTCCCACCTGGTTTAGGTAGGTGAGGGAGAAATCAAATGCCAACAGTGATTGCTGGAACGTGAATACTCCAGGCTATGGTGCCACATTTAAGACGGTTGGAATGAGGAGGAGGAAACCTTTCACATGTATGGATTGCCCTCCATTCTCCTCCTTCTGGTACTATATTTCTTGAGCAACTAGGCCACTAAATTTCTTGAGCAACTAGGCGACTAAGAGTTAAGCAATACTGTCTGGACCTCTGGTATGCATGGAAAATTAAAACACTCTCTTCCCTCTCCCTTTTTGAAAGGGGCGTTGCATGCTCTTCTTTCTCTCCTCTATTAGGCTGCTGGCCCTTTAAGATGACTTGGTTTATTCTAGCTTTTCCTGCCCCTTTCAGACTGACATCTTTAGTTGGTCTTAACTTCCCTCTCTTCTGCTCCCTGCTTCTGGTATTCATTGATTTCCCTTAACAGTATCCTAAGCAGCAACTATATCTAGCAGTCCCAGTGCTGCTCCTACGCTGGGTTTTCTCACTTGGCAGCTCTGGGCCCCAGTCCGTGTCATAGTTGCAGACAGAGCTCTCACGCCAGTGAGGCATGAGGGGGTACGTGCCCCATGCTGTCGAACTTTCCTGCTCTTTTGAAGCACCACTGGTAGAACAGAGAGCAACCCTGAGTCTTTTCCACCGCGTTATATGTGTGCTACGCCATGCATTAACGTTTGTCACAGGCCAGCCCTAGTGCATGAGGCTCCCAGGCCATTTGACAGCATGATTTGAATTAGTTCTGTCCAGTACAGGTCAGGATTGATCCTTTACTGGCTGAGGCTAGAACTTTGCAGTTGCTATAGCAACTTTAAAGCCAAAGGCCTGGAAGCCCTTTATAAACATGAATCATGTCTGGCCTCATAAACACCCAGGTGCAGTTGGTAGTATTGTTCTCATTTCACAGATGGGAAAACAGAGGCACTGAAATTTAAATACCTGGCTCAAGAATACAGAATGAGTCATTGGCCATGATTAAAACGTAGGAGTCCCTCCCTCCCAGTCCTTGAGATCAAGAATGATTCTTGGAGAATCAGATCATACTGCCTCTCTCTAAATGACCCTTTCATCTGCCCTGAGCAAGCTCTGTGAGCATATTAATTAGTAAATGCTCTTAAACTGATTTTTGGATTGCCGCACCTTCAATTCAATCTGGGATCCAGCTGCCCTACTCTCCCCTTTCTTCCTCTTTCTTTTCTCCTTTCCTGCCTTTGCCCCATCACCCACTCCCCCTTCCTCCCTATTGTACTTCTGTCGTTCTGCAACTATCTTCTCTCTGTCACCCTTATCTTTCTCCCTTTTTCCCTTCCTCTCCCTCCCCTTCTCCAGATGGTCAGCCCGGTGCCGCCAGGAATGGGAGAAACTCCCAGGCTGGCTCATTTTGCAAGCAGCTGCTTTCTTTCCCTGCCTGCCCTTCCCCTCCTTCTTCCTACTTTGGGAATAACAGCGCTGACATAAGACTGAGTCTTCAATGGAAGATAATTAACCGGAATTAGGTTGCAGCACCCATGCACTGGAGGGATGCCAGTGGGGAATGGACTGCAACAAAAGGGAAAATACAGATGTCACTCTCTACCTCAGCTTTTCTGCCTCAAGAGGGGCAGAGAAGGAAGGGCTTAAAGCCCCCTTGGCTCTCTGACATGGCTCTTTTTGTTGTCCACAGATAAGCTAATTCTTTATCATATGCAGACCGGATTCTGCCTAGATGAGTCCGTTTATTGTTACAGTCACCATGTTCCCTGTCTTCCTAGCCTGAGCTTTTGTTTTCTGTTCAGTGATTTTAAGTGACTGCATTCTGCTTCCCATCGGGAGCCGCCCGCATGCTTCTCTTATTCTCTTTGGCAGCTGGGCTTTAAAGGCCATAGGAGGCATTAAGTCAATTCCAGAAAACACAAAGGCGGATGAGCCAAATAGAGAACGGGTAGGTTCTTTTGCCAGCTTAGAAATCGGGTGAGTGCCCCAGAAAGCACGCTCCTGACCCCTGGATCCTTTTAAACAGGCTGAGAGCTTCCCAAAGCTATGGTCCTTCCTCCCAGACTCCTGCTGCGTGTCTCGAAGAACAGGAGGGTGCCAGTGGAGACCCCTCTCAGTTTGCATGCACATGCAGAACAAAACACCCTAGGTTAGTGGGGATTGTGGGGTGTTTGTTTGTGTGGGTTTCTTTTGCTTTGCCAGACGTTTGCTGCCGGCACACAGGGAGCATGGCATTTGCACAGCATGAAACTCACTCTTATTTCGTTGCCCCTGTAGCATTCTAGCTGGATTGTCCAAATGCTTTGTTTTTGCACTTTCAGGCTGGCTTCCATGTTCCACAGGAGAAAGGTTGTAATAGTGTGAAAACTCCTTCAGTGGCTCATTGTTTTGTAGGGAACAGACAGTACAGCTTTTCCAAATGGGGTGGTGGCTTTTACCATCGAGAAATCTATCTTCCAAAAAAATGAAAAAACAAATAAATGTGTTGTGACCATCCCAGATACTTTCTGATTCCATCTTACACCGAATTTCCCCAGCAGCGTGAATTTTTCCCCATAGCTCCATTTGCAAGAAGTAATAATACTTAGTGCTTTATGTTCCCAAAACACTTTGCAAATGTTAATTAAAAAGTTCTCACAGCACTCCTGTGAGATGGGGAGATTAACCACATTTTACAGATGGTGAAACTGAGGCACACATTGATTAGGTGGTTTGCCTAAGGTCAAACAACAAATCAGGGGCAGAGGCTGGATTGGAATTCAAGAATTTGTGACTCCACTTTCCATGCTTAGTCCTTTGCAGCAGGCCAGGTCAGGATTTTTTGCAACCTTTAATGGGAGATTGGGGGATGCCCTGTTACACACACACACACACACACACACACACACACACACACACACACACACACACACACACACACACACCCCTCTCCACTAGAAACCTGGATTTTTCTGTGTATCTTAGCTATAGTATTGGATTTGTGTTGTTTTTATTCTTTTGCGGAAGGGGGGAACGTTTCCCTTATGTTTTTCTCCCTCTCTCACCTTCCATCCCAAATTCTGGGGACCACCCCACATGGGCAAGAAAGTCTAAATGTCTGTATAACACAAACCAGAGAATTCCTCCCTCCCCCCAAAAAAATAATAATTCTAGAGCAGATCTTTTAAAAAAACAGCCAATCTTTACTTTAAAATGTTCAGTGATGGAGAATTCACCATGCTCCTTGGTAAATTGTTCCAATGGCTAATTACTCTCACCATTCAAAATGTCTGCTTTATTTCCTGTCTGAATGAAGCACACAGAGCTATACATGAAGATGAAGAGGGTCCTTATACCCCCTTACTCCCCTGGATGGTCACAATCTCTTCCCTAAGTATGAACCACACCAGGGAGGGAATTTCCCTGCAGTTAATGACTAACTTAGAGGAGTTGCTAAGTACCTTTAGCCCAGCCAATCATTAACTTCTAGGAAATGCCCAGCCTGGAGGTCATTATTGCTATTATAACCCACACAGGATGCTTTAAGAAAAAAACAAAAAACACCTGTCTGTTGCATCTTGAGGTCAGTAGACTGGGTTGTGATCTGTGTACAGCATATCACTCTCATCCCAGTGGTACAGGCACCGTTGGGAAAGCAGGACTTCATTCTCAATACTTCAGGAAGTTCATATTTAACTTTGTTTGTGTCCTGGCCATCCGCTTCTCTGTTAGTCCATCCATCCTGTGATGTGCACAGGCTACGCCTTTGCTTCCTGCAGGAGTTCAAGGTGAGCACTGCCTCGATCATCTCAGTGGGATGTTAATGAACATGTCCAACAACAACCATTTAATTTTCAACATTGTTAACTAGCCCACCACTGATCAAAGCATATCAGGCAAGACCTGCATAATCTTCTGTGAGTGACATCTTATTTTGTAGCTCTGGGTGGATGTTAGATTGGGAGAGTACCACCACTTTTTAAAACTGGGGCTCCAACAGGTGCTTGGAACATCAGGGACTCCTTCCATCCCCACATCCGTGAGTAGCAAAGGCTGAATTTGCTGTTGCAGAGGAGATGAGACCAGATGTCTTTCACCCTGGCTCTAGTGGATGCTGCTCTCCCTCTACTGGAGCTACCTGCAGACTCAGGCAGACACAGTGGTGCAAGTAGATTTTAACTCTTACTGGTACAGTTCTGACCCCGCCCTCCCTCATAAAAAATGTTCCGTGATTAGAGACCTGTGTGGATACAAACTTATACCTGCGGATGTGGATATCCATGGATATAAATTGGTATTCGCTAAACCGCAGGGCTCTCCCAGGAACCATAGTGGTGAAAGGAGCAGAATGTGCGACCGTCGCTCCCATGAGGCTGTCCCCGCACCAGCAGCTCCTCTGGCACGATTGTACCGCCCCCCGAGCCCCATCCCCAGCCCTATCCTCCAGCAGGGCTGTATAGACCTCAGACAGGAGACACAGCTGCATGGAAAAGCTGGGTGTGGGCAGTACAGCTGTGCCGGAGGAACTGCTGGCACGGGGCACTGGCTCCTGGGAGTGGCAGCGCCACCTTCAGCTCCTTTTGCCACTGTGGTTCCTGGGAGAACCCTGCAGTTCAGTGGGTACCAATTTCTGTTCACAGATATCTACATCCATGGGTCCAAATTTGTATTTGCGCAGGGCTCTATAATTCATTCTTGAAAATGTGTCTTTCCGGTACAGCGTATCGGCAATAAATGTCTAATGATATGACGTACGGGCTTACTTGCATCACTGGGCAGACATCACTATGTTGGTTACACTCACATCATGTTTCTAGGCTTTTCTTTACTTTGTGCCATTCTGATCTCCCATGTTTAAAAAAGATGAATTCAAAGTGCAGCAGGCGCTGAGAACGGCTGCTAGAATGGTCAGAAGAATGGAAAAGAGGAGACTCAAAGAGCTTGGCTCGTTTAGCCTAACCACAAAAAAACTGAAGGGAGATAAGATTGCTCTCTGTAAATACATAACAGGGATGAATACTAGGAAGAGAGAGGAGTCGTTTAAGTTAAGCGCCAATGTGGGCACAAGAACAAATGGATATAAACTGGCCATCAAGAAATTTAAGATCAAAATTAGGCGAAGATTTCTAACCATCAGAGGAGTGAAGTTCTGGAACAAACTTCCAAGGGAAGCAGTGGGGGCAAAAAACCTAGCTGGCATCAAGCTAGCTGATCTTGATACGTTTATGGAGGGGATGTTATGATGAGACTGCCTACAATAGCATGTGGCCCATTAGTGACCACCAGTAGCAAAAATTCTCAAGGGCCAGAGACAGGACATTAGATGGGGAGGGCTCTGAGTTACTACAGAGAATTCTCTCCCAGATATCTGCCTGTTTTTTTTTGTTGTTGTTGTTGGGGTTTTTTTTTTCCCCCTTCCTCTGTGGCATAGGACATTGGTCACTTGCATGTTTTAAACTAGTATAAATGGTGAATTGTCTGTAACTGGAAGTCTTTAAACCAGGATTTGAGGACTTCAGTAACTCAGCCAGAGGTTAGGGGTCTTTTTCAGGAATGGGTGAGGCAATGTGCAGGAGGTCAGACACGATGGTCCCTTCTGACCTTAAAGTCTGAGTCTTTACAACCTTGAGGTCTAGACTCTTTTTATTTTAATGAAAACTGAGATTCTGATTTCATCATGAGTCTGGAAGAAGGGTCTCTATACACACACCTTTTGCACCTATGCCTTAAGCCACTCGTGTCTAAGAGTGTATCTGAAACGCCCCAAGAGAGGAGACCAGCAGAACACTCATGATCGTATTTTGAACATCTGCAGAATCTCTGAGTGATGTCTCATTTTGTTGGCTGAAGGCAGAGCTTGGTTAGTGACGGAGTATCATTACTCCCACCCCCAGCTTGAATCGTTAATTTCCTTGCTTTATGTGATAGGTCAACATATTGTTGTCACTTAGCAACATTAACGGTTTCTTGACTGCAAGGTTTTTGGGTTTTTTGAATTTCTTTCTTAAAAAATATAATTGCTATTTTTGTGTTCAGGTGAACAGGTTTTTTAAAAAATAAAAAGGGATGGAAGGGCTCATCCAATTATTAAATTTAAGAAGTGAGCCATTCTGCCTAACCTAATCATTTCTGAAAACTGACACTGATAGTTCTCTAGTAGCTGTGAAATTATCCTAGGGGGGAAATATCTATTGGTGAAAATCCATGATATACAAATGACCCATTAGCCCAGTATCTTTGCTTTGTTCAGTGAAAGATTTGAATGATGATAGGGGCTGTGAGAGAATATCTTCTGTGTCTTTTTTACATCAGCTTCAGTAGTGCAGAATTATATTTGAGTTTCAAATAATGACAATTTGTTAAATGTTTTACTGTCCCTGCCCTTGAAAACCCCATATGGTTGCCCTAGCCAGTGTCAAAATTTCTCAGTTCTGTCCATTGGCATTTTTAAGACACTTACCACTGTGGTATTCAAGTGCTGTACATAGATTAAAAAACAGCAGGAAGGCTGCTTTGCCGAAGTCAGTAAAGTTTACTATGCTTGAAATGTTGTGCTGTAATGGTTTTAGTGGGCTGAGAGAGGAGCACAAAGAAACATTAAAAACTTGCAAAAGAATTTTAAAAGTAGCTGTTTTAAGCAGGATTTGATTAAGGCAACCCAAGGCCCCCACACTACAACACAGGATCCCTAAGGCCTTATCCATTGCCCTAGTCCCACCCCACACTTAAGAGTGGCAATGTGCAATTTGTCCCTTTTCAGAGAACTCTCCTGGGATTCATTTGTCTCTGTAAATGTTCACGTCTCTAACTGGTCCAGACAGTAAACCAAGCTCACAGAGGTCCATTGGTCTCAATGTTGATTGAGGTATCCCGGAGACCCCACTTCATTTCAGGTGGCAGGTTTCACTTCAACAGTTTTGCAACCTAATATTTTACATATCTCTTAAACTATTTCCTATACAAACATCTTGGAATAACCACAATATTCTGCTAGTTTTTAGCTTTCAGAAGAGACAACACATGAGACCCTTTGGTGAAATATTATGAAGAATATCTGACACGGGTAACATACCTGCCTGGCCATGTCTGTGTCATATGAGTAAACCTAGCCCATCCGTGACAGCTGTTTGTTTAACCTGTTCTTAAAAACGTCCAGTGATGGAGATTCCACATCCTCCCGTGGAAGCCTGTTCCAGAGCCTAACTACCTTTATAGTTAGAAAGTTTTGTCTAATATCTAACCTAAATCTCCCTTTCTGCAGTTTAATGGGATTATGTCTTGTCTTACCTTCAGTAGACATGGGGAATAATTGATCACTGTCCTCTTTATTACAGCCATTAACATATTTGAAGACTGACATCAGGTGCCCCTCAGTCTTATTTTCTCAAGACTAAATCTATCCAGTATCTTTAACCTTTTCTAATAGGTCAGGTTTTTAAAACCTTTTATTGTTTTTGTTGCTCTTCTCTAAACTCTTTCCAGTTTGTTGTCTAGTTTCTTAATGTGTGGCACCCAAAATGGAACGGACACACTACTCTGGTAAAACCCTGGCAGGACCCTAATTACAACCCAAACTATGGAGAGGCTTCCAACTTTTCTATAATAACCCCAAACCAGGACTAGATCACAGGTTGTTTATCTCCACAAACACAGACCATGAGCTGAAGGAAATTATCCCCCTCCAGTTAAAAGGTTTATGAATCTACTATTTCCTATACATGAATGGACCTATCATTTAGCTACAAAGTAGTCATAATCATTGTTTTGTCCACCCTCTCTTGCACCTGAATTCTTGCCCAGTGTTGTGTTTTTGTTGGTGTCAGAATGTAAGCTCTTTGGACGAGGGACTGTGTTTTCCTTGTACATTTGTGACATTGTAGTATGTAAGTAATAATGATAATACTAGCTAGGGATAAAGATATTAAACATGGGGATATCTTTGAGGCCACTGTGTATTCGTTTATCTTTAGCATTTTGATACTCTAGTGATGAATGCTCTACAAACACCTTAGACAGGCAAATTGATAGATAAATCTTTAGCGCTAAACTACTAACCGCGAGAAAACCAGGTCAGCTGAATTTTACATTTATTGCTGAACATGTAATTCCTCAGTCTATCCCAGAGACATCAAAGGACATTTGTGTGCCACTAGGGGATGTCCCCAGGTCCCTTGCCTTGCACTCACCCACCCTTTGGTCTGTGGCATCTGGGCATTCCACCACATCAGTCCAGTTGAAAGAGGCTCAACCTTAGCTGACCCCTGGAGAGCCTGCCCCATCCAGAGCTGACACCAGACCTGAAAAGAATTCTCAGTTGTCTCATAGGTGTCGTAAGGCTCTCCTTCTTCAGAAGGCTTCTGGTAGGCTGTGGCCCCAATTGGGCCCACAGGCTAATAGGGAAGAATAGTCTCATTCAGAGTGGATCAGCACCATGCCCTCCCTTCCTGCAGGGAAGGGCTTCTTTGGGCAAAGTCATCTGAGGAGTGCTTGCCTTCAGCCAGCCCTTCTCCAGGAGCTGTGTGGACTGGAGGTCTGGGCTGCCACCAACTGTACTGTACTCTGCCCCTTTTAGGCTACTCCCTCCAAATCTGACATCTGTCAAAGCCCTGCTGGGGCGGGGCTGCCTGAGCCCACAATAGGTCATTAACACGGTGTTGCCCAGTGTGGAATTTGTGTACCCCATCGCAGTGCTCCTAGGTCACCACTTTACTATGTGGACAATTATCTGTGTTTTAAATGCTGAGTCTCATGATGAGCCAGTTGTGCTGTTTGGACATATCTGCTGTGCAGTCCAACGGACCAGGTACAGCCTTACCTTAAATTGACTTTGGAGGAGACTAGTGGTGGAGGAGTTAAGGACAAAAGACCACTCAGTGCAAGCGAAGGGCCCTATATGATGATCATGTAATACATTTTCTGACTGTACCTCTTTACTTCCCTCCCCCACCTCGCCTCATTAAGAAGTTAGAAGTGGATCAATGGGCTTCAGGGCAGGAGGCTGTCTAGATCCCAGGTCCCTGGACGGCATTGGCTGAGATGAAGTGGACTCCTGATTTGTATGAAAAGCTGCAGCTAATCCTTCTTTCCCATAAAGAACCTGCCACTAAAGAGCAAACTTATTTCCATGTGTTTTGACAGAAAATGAACAATTACATTTACAGAAGCAATCTGAAAAATTGTAAAAGCTGTCAGCACAATGAAAGGAGTGTGTGTGTGTGCGTGTGTGTGTGTGTGTGTGAGAGAGAGAGAGAGAGAGAGAGAGAGAGAGACACCACATGTGTCTGTATGCACAGAGATTTGCAGGTGCTTTGCCTTTCTGTGCGTGTATGTACAGGCAGTTTTGTGAGTGTGGAAGAGAGAGCATGTGCAGGACTGGAAGAATGTCTGGAAAGTCACTAGCCAGGTTGTTTTATTATATACCCAGGAATGAGGGGTTGCTTAGTGACTGGCAGGATATGTCAGGAATGATTCAGAACAATGAACTTGATTCCCTCTTCTCCTGCGCCTGGTGCAGTTCATTTACACCAGCACAGAGTGGGTCTAAAGTGCTACCGTTCTGATCTGGTGGCATTTTGCATTGGTGCAAATGACTATACATACAAGGTGTGAGGCAACCGAGAACTTGGCCCGATGTGTTAGAATTAGGGCACCCAAAAAAACCTATTTTTTCTTTTTAACACATTACTGAATGATTTGTTTCCTAAAGACAGGGCTCTGCGTGGCCCCTGAATGAGCCAGACATAAAAAAAAAAAGTTAAACAGTTCAAACACAAGGCTGTATGTAACTAGAGATTATAGTAGGCTGCTAAATCACGAAGATCCATCACCAGTAACCATTCCATACATTGAAATTGGTATCTCTGTCCTTCTACTCATATATTCAGCCAACAAACCAATATTGTTGCTCTCCCTTTATGCCCACTCCACTAGCTCAGTCGTCCCTGGGCCCACTCCTGCCATTCTCCAGTCCAAACATGCTCACTTCACCCATAGTGTTCACACCCTCACACTTCAGCTCCCCCTGACAATGCCTGTCCACCCCGGCAGTGCCCATTCTGCTCATTCTCCAGCTCTTGAGTGTCTCCTGCATCTGCTCACTCCCAGTATGCTCCCTTTCTACCTGCATTGCTCAGCCCTCTGTCCCTCATTTCCACACCCCTAAGGCCACTCTGCCCACTCTCCACTACATCACCTGGCTGAGTGGGAGAAGGGGCAATGAAAGAAAGGCATTCAGAGGCACACCCTCCTCTTTCTTTTCTCCGTTCAAGCAACTGCTTGCTGCTCTTCCCTGCATCCTAACCATGACTGCGGTTCTCCCTGTCTATCCATTTCTCTCCCTGGGGGAGGGGCTGGCCTATAGTTCTCCTTGCCCAGAGAAGTAAAGTAGCTAAAATGGGTTGCCAGATGATCACGCAGGCTGTTAGGTCCAGGGAGTGCAGCAGCATCTTCCTTCACCTCCTGATGCATATCCCATAGTGGCACTGCCTGCCCCCTTGCTCAGTTTCCCCTCCAGCAGTCAGTAACTGGTACCACAGGTTGAGGGCATTGGCTCAGCTCACTTTCCTGCTCCCCACTGAGTCCTAGAAGCAGCTGGGACTTTTCTTTCTTTGATCCAGGAGAGGCCTGGGATACTCACTTTCCCTGCCCCTCAGAGCAATGTAGGCAGCCGCTATGTCAGCCTCATAAATTCACTTGTTATAGGGTAGTTGGAGACCATAGTCTTACAGCTCTAACCAGTTGCTTGGGTATGAGGGCTACTTGTGTGATACATTGAAGTGCACGTGTGTGCATGTTTGTGTGGTGTACAGTTGCATAGATGTGTATATGTGTCAGGATTGGCATGTGTGCAAGCACTTGTGAATTTATGCTTGTTGGATGTAAGTGTTTCGGGACAGGGAATGATAGTTTGGGAGTAAAGCTAGTAAGGAGAAAGGATGGTATTCTGTGTAATGCACAGTACTGGGAGTCAAGAGATCTGGATTCAGTTTCTTGCCTGCCAATGTCCTGTGTGACCTTGAACAAGTAATTTAATTTCTGTGAGCCTCAATTGCCCATCTATGAAATGGGGACAACACTTTCTCATTATTATTTGTAAAGCACTTTGAGATCCTGGGCTGAAAGATACGATGTAAATGCAAATTGTTATTATTATTATTTATTATTTATTGTACTTTGTAGCAAAAAATGTGCTGTTTGAGCAATCAGTTTCTCACAAGAGCACAAATAAAGATTACATCTTTTCACATTATTTGAAAGAGGCAGTTAGTAACAGCATAAAAAAAACGTACCCTAGAAAATTGAAGGACAGTCATCTACAGAGCAAACACTTCAGCTTTTAGCCTTTTATCTTTCCTTTTTCAGTTGAGAGTTTCCTCCCAGTATGCCCTGAAGACAGTGCCTTTGTGTGACACAGTACTCTACTGCCATGACTGCTGAGAGAGGTGCCCCCCCTCCCAGTACCCAAAGTCCTGGTTTCCTCACAGCAGTGGATATATATTAAAAGGTGGGTGGTAGGGGAAGGATATTCTTTGTCATCTTATATTGTAAATGGTGTTTAATACAGTTTGTATATGGGAACAATAATAGCTACTGCTGCTGTGGTGTTGTCACTTCAGGGTGAATGCAGTAAATAGGGATTTTAATGGCTGATCTGACGATGAAGATGGGGGAGAAGATTTCATTTGATCATACTGTGCTCCCACTGGAAGTCTCCCTTCTCATCCCAGTGGAATAAAATATTGATCCTTGTAGATTCTGTCATACAGAGCATGAGCATGTGGGATTCTGTGTTCGAAATTCTTACCTGAATTACATGCTTTGACGTTGTGGCGGGGTGACCACCCGCCCCCTACTGGAAGGGGCTTGGGAAAGCCCAAAAAGGGGGTTGAAATAGCCCAAGGAGGGGGTTAAGGCTGGGAGCCAGCAGGCTTTTCAGGCCTGATTGGGCATTAGGCCCAGCTGGGTGGCCACGCCCCAAACACAGGCCTGTATAAAGGCTGGGAGGCAGGGGCCTAGAGACAGAAGAGTCTCCTCCGTACTTAGAGGGAGACAGGCCTGACTGCAGGAGCTTGAGCCAGGTATCTGGGTTAGGGCAGAGCTGGGGCAGGGCAGAGGGAGCTGGGCAGGCTCTAGCCGAGAGCTCCGGGCCTGACACAAGGACCGGCCCAGGAGTACCAGGGTTGCAAGGGGCAGCCCAGGGCTGGAGATAGCGACAGCAGGCCAACCCTCCTTGCCTGTGATGAGAAGCCATGATACTGCAGTCCGCCCCAGTGAGCGGGGGAAAGTGGTGACTGACAGTGGCACACTCTGAGGTGAGGATAGGGGGTAGAGGGTTCCCTCGGGGGGGGAGACCCTCAGACCAAAGGGGGTACTGCAGGGGTGCAGCACCCACAGGAGAGGGCACTGGGGTCCGGGAGGGACACGGGGCCAGCAAAGGAGCGGGGCATCAACCTGCGGAGGGCGCTCTGGACGCTGAAGGAGCTGATTCCCCAGACGACCAGCGGGAGGTGCCGCAGGGGTGAGTGTGCGCCCCGTGACAGACGTATAATAATATTTTGCATTCACATAGCAACTTTCATCTCAGGCTCTCAAAGCATGTCCAGCGTCACAACACCTCTGGGAGGTAGGAGAACATTATTCTTCCCATTTTATAAAGGCAGAAACTGAGACACAAGGTTTTTTTTGCCCATAGCTACACAGTGACCTCTCCTGGTCTATCCTCTAGGCCAGTGGCTTTCAAAGTGGGATGCGCAAGACCCAGTGCTGCCGCCGATCCT
Organism: Sternotherus odoratus; assembly: GCA_032164245.1. Lineage (NCBI taxonomy): Eukaryota > Metazoa > Chordata > Testudines > Kinosternidae > Sternotherus > Sternotherus odoratus. The sequence goes on from JAVMKO010000001.1 coordinate 89,618,183, forward strand.
GCCTGGGAGACCGCCAAACTCAGCAGCGGTCTAATTTTGTACCACTGAAATGCCGCTGAAGAAAGCGGAAGCTTTCTGTTTGGTGGCATTTTGGCGGACATACCCCCGGAGGGCTGTGAGCGGATGCCGCACTGCGGAAAGGGGTCGTGGCCAAAAAGCTTTGAGGACCGCTGCTCTAGGCCACGCACACACATTGAAACATAAGCAGGAGCTCCGACTTCAGGTATTGTTCCTGAGCTCAGAACCTCTGCATTTCCCTTTCAACCTTTCCCCTTCACAGGGCACCTGGGATTCATGTCAAGCATGTCAGAGCCTGCAGAACATGGTTTAAGGAAGGAATTTGCACTGGGATAAAATATAGTTGCCTTGCTTATTATAATAAAGGAATGAGTTTAGGAGCAGAGAAGGCATGGGTGTCCTAGAAAAGAAAGAGACTGTCTCTTAGCAGGTGTCCTTTGCTTCCTAGGGCTTGTCCCCACTACGGGGGCGGGGATTGACGGCAGATACGCAACTTCAGCTACATGATTCACGTAGCTGAAGGGCTTGTCTTCACTGGGGGGGGATCGGCGGCAGATACGCAACTTCAGCTACGTGAATCACGTAGCTGAAGTTTGCGTATCTGCTGCCAACGTACCTGCCATCCCCATGGCGTCGGCAGCGCGCTCCCCCGTCGACTGCAGCTTGCGCCTCCCGGCAAGCTGGAGTTCCGGAGTTGACGGGAGAGCCGCAGGCGATCGATTTATCGCGTCTTAACAAGACACGAGAAATCAATCGCCAGAAGATCGATCCCGCACCGCGGGAGTGAAGATGAGCCCGAAGTTTGCGTATCTGCAGCTGACTTACCTGCTGTCCTCACGGCAGTGGCAGTTGGTGGCGCGCTCCCCCGTCGACTCCAGCTTGCGCCTCCCGGCAAGCTGGAGTTCCAGAGTTGATGGGGGCACCGCGGGCGATGGATTTATTGCGTCTTCACAAGACACGAGAAATTGATGGCCAAAAGATCGATCACTGAAGACCAGCCCCTAGAGACCCATGCCATAGAGGAAGCTGCTATGTCATTTCCTATACTAGAGTCAGGTGCAGCTGTCGCGTGAGGCAATGGGACCTGGGACTGGCATTTTAGTATTATTTCCCCCCTACCCCCCGAATCATCAGCAAATACATGATTAGCCAGAATCTTCTTTCACACGCTCTGAAGTTTTTATAGCTGTACTCTAAAGTCTAAATGGCTGTACTGTAAATTGGCTGGGCTGTCTTTCGTCTGCTTGTCCATTTCTTCATATCTGAATGTACACAGAAAGGGCCAGTGGGGTTTCTCAGCTAGTTAAGAATTCTGTGCGCTTTTCATGTGCCTTGCAGATTTCACCAGGAACGCTTTGTTTCTTGGCTTTGTTAAGACAGTTCCACTCAGTTCTGAATGAAGCATTTAGTTGCGGGGTGGGGTGGAGTTCTGAAGCCCTCACTTAGTTCCTACTGAGGCCAATCTCCCACTGAAATCAGGGCCGGCGACAGGGGGGTACTACGGGTACAGCTGTACCGGGCCCCGGACTTAAGGGGGGCCCCCTTAAGTCCGGGGCCCGGTACACAGGGGGCGGCATGAGACGGTTCCTGGGGATTCCCTGCTCGCGCCGCAGCCATGGGGGAGCCGCTGCCGCCGCGAGGTGGTGAGAGGGGAGGGGCAGGGGGAGCCGCCACCACCGCCGTGTCCTCGCGGGTGGGGCTCGCGCCCAGAGTGTGCCTCAACACGGTCCGCACGCTGCGCGCCCCGGCCACCTAGGGTGACCAGAGAGCCTGGGCGCGTGCAGGCAGGAGCAGACTGGGCAGTCGGGTCTCTGCAGTGCCGCCGCCGGCTTTCAGCGTCTGTAGGGGCAGGCGGGAGGAAAGCTGCTGCTGCCGGCTTGGTCAGTGCCGGCAGCAGAAGGAGGGCGCGAGGGGGCAGAAAGCCCCCTCCCTTCTCTCCCCCCCCCCAGACAGTCGGGGGAAGGAGGACTGCACCGTGGGGGGAGGGAAGAGCCCAGAGAGCCCCCCCAACCTGGTTCTACCCCACCCCAAGGGTCCCCCGGCCTCCCCTTGCTGCCCCCTTACACCTTCTCCTTCTCTTCCATTCTGTGCAGCAACATGCTGCCTCCGTTGCTGCAGGGTCCTAGCGCCCTCCAGCTTCTGCTGCCAGTGAGGGGGGTGAGTGAGTTTGCTGCTGGGGGGTGGGGGCAGGAAAGGAGGAAGCTGACCCAGAGCTTGCTGCTGCTGGCAGGGAAAGGGCTGGGGGGCGGGGGGGTGTGAGTCCTCCTGTCTGGCTCCAGTCCCAGAGCAGCCTGCCTGCACCCATCCCAAACTCATCCCCAGCCCGGCCCTACCCAAGCGCCCACTCCCCCAGCCAGAGCTTATCCCCCGCACCCCAATCCTCTACCCAAGCTCTGAGCCCCTCCAGGACCCCAAACACCTTATCCCCAGTCCCAGTCAGTGCTCCCCTGCACCCCAATCCTGTGCCCCATGCTACATTACACTTTGCAATATTCATTTTAAAATTTTATAATAAGCAATGCTCTGGGAAAAGGGGGTGGGGGGGTACAAGGTAAAAATTTTGCCTAGGGCACAAAATATCCCCCCGGCTTGCCCCTCCACACCAGCGCCGCCCGCCCTCCCCCACCCCCCGCCAAATGTGTCCTGATATTTCGGTCTCCCAATCTGGTCACCCTACGGCTGCCCCACTTATAACTTCATCTCCCTCTGCCCCCCACCCTCCCGCCAAACCGAGCTCCGCGCCGGAACCAGTCGCACCCCCACCCCAGGTATGTCTGGTAGCCGGCGGGGAGGCCAGGCTGGGCGGGCGGGGAGGGGGGCAGGAGACTAGTCTGGGCGGGGTGGGTGAGGCGTGGGTGCGGGAGGGAAGGAGGTTTGGTGGGGGGGAGGCTGAGCTGGGCGGGTCAGGCATGGGGGCAGTATGCTGGGTTGGGAGTGGGAGGGGGGAGGAGGTTAGGTTCGGTGGGATGGGCCAGGCCAGGCAGGGGTGGGGGAGGAAAGGCGGTTAGATGGGGGGAGACCGGCCCGGGGGGGCGGAGGGCGGGGCCAGGGCCCTGGGGGGGTGAGGGGGGGACCCACAAACGATCAGAGTATGGGGCCCCAAAATTTCTGTCACCGGCCCTGACTGAAATCAACAGGAATTTTACTCAAGTAGAATTTCAAGGTTTGGCTTGATATTTTGGGGATCTGTCAGATCCTGCAAACTTTTCTCTTGTGTTTATATGTTTAGTCCTATTGAAGTTAATAGCAAAACTTGCATGTGTAAGGATAGCTCATGTGAATAAATGTCATAGAACTGACTGTGTAGGCAGAGTTGGCCCCAAAATATATATTCTGTTCCATGTTGAATGAAGTAGTGAATCCATCTAATCTGTCTAAATTTCTCTATTTTCCATAGTCTCTCCACATATCCTTAATCTTTCTCAATCTAATCTCAATAATTTTGCTATATAATCTGTCTAGTACTCTTAAAATCTCTCTAGCTAATCTATTTGATCCAGTCTCTCTAACCTTCCTTTATCATTTAATTTATACAATTTTCTAATCTCTCTATTTTATCTAACCTCGTATCTAAATCTCACGTTTTCCTGAAGCCTCTGTATTATTTTGGTATGGTTGCCCCTTTAGCCCAAGCAATAAATCAAAATTTGGAACCTTGTAGGGTTGTTCCTGTTGGGATAAGAAATTAGTCAAATGTGTCAGGTACATTCTTGGCATAATCCTGTTTATTTACAAAAGCGTACACCAAGTCCCGTTTCCCTGAACACAGTAGAAAAAAAGCATCAGCTTCCTTACTCAGAAATCCCTTAGCCTAAGGTTACACTATAGGATTATAGCGCGTTTGGTTATAGCACTGTCCCATATAGCGCAATAGGTATTGCGCTAGAGCATGTGCACACTAAGACCCTGCAGCGCGAAAGCATGGCCACATTTGCGGCGCTTCTGGCAGCACTGAGAGTAGCGCAATAGGGCAGGTATCCCACAGAGCATCTCTTCCCAATCTGGCACAGTGCCTTGTGGGAAGGGGGGCGTCGCTTGCGGCCATTCTGCATCCGGTTCCAACTCCCCGTGATGCTTTGTGTCATTTCCCAGCAATCCCTGTGTTTCCGGCCACCTTGGGCGCCATCTCTCAACGGTTTCAGCAAGGCACGTACGCTCAGTCGTCTGTTTTCCTGTGCCGTAATGGATCGCAAACTGCTGCGGAGCATGCTGGCGAGTGTCGCCAGCACAACTCTCTGCACGGTGGAGTTCATTCTTGAAAGGGAACGTGACAGTAGTGATGAGTCTGGAGAGGAAGACGAGATCGAGCCGAGGAACAAATTGGACACTAAACTGATCATCGCTTTAACGGACATGCGCACGACCGTGGAACGCCGCTTCTGGGCACGGGAAACGAGGACTGACTGGTGGGATCGCATCGTCTTGCAAGTGTGGGACGATGAGCAGTGGCTGCAAAACTTTCGCATGAGAAAAGCCACTTTCATGGGTCTGTGTGCTGAACTCGCCCCCGTCCTGCAGCGCCAGGACACCAGACTGAGAGCTGCCATCCCGGTGGGGAAGCGGGTGGCTATAACAGTCTGGAATCTGGCCACCCCACACAGCTACCGATCGGTGACCAGCCACTTTGGGGTGGGGAAGTCGACCGTTGGAGTCGTGTTGATGGAAGTGTGCAAGGCCATTAATCGCCTCCTGCTATGAAAAATCGTGACTCTTGGTAACGTGTGTGACATTGTGGCTGGCTTTGAGCAGATGGGGTTCCCTAACTGTGGAGGGGCGATCGATGGGACCCATATACCTATTCTGGCCCCCGACCACCTAGCAGAACAGTACATTAACCGAAAGGGGTACTTCTCCATGGTTCTTCAGGCGCTTGAGGATCACCGTGGGCCTTTTACTGACATTAATGCAGGCTGGTCGGGAAAGGTGCATGACACACGCATCTTCCGCAACACCGGCCTGTTCAGGAAGCTGCAAGAAGGCACTTTTTTCCCAGACCAGAGGATCCCCGTGGGGGAAGTGGAAATGCCCATTGTGATTCTTGGTGACCCCGCTTACCCTCTAATGCCCTGGCTCATGAAACCCTACACAGGGTGCCTGGACAACAGCCAGGAAAGGTTCAACTACAGGCTGAGCCGCTGTCAAATGACTGTGGAGTGTGCCTTTGGGCATCTTAAAGCCCGCTGGAGATGCCTTTATGGGAAGCTAGATTTGGCAGAGGGAAGTATATCCACGGTTATTTCCGCGTGCTGTGCCCTACATAATCTCTGTGAGCAGAAGGGCAAAGCCTTCACTATGGCATGGACCTTGGAGGTTCAACAACTGGAGGCCACGTATGCACAGCCAGAGGGCAGGGCTATTAGAGGGGCCCAGCGTGAGGGTACAAGGATTAGGGAAGCCTTGAGGGAGCATTTTCTGGCTGAAAGCGAGTTCTAATGGGAATTGCAGAGGGAGGGAGGGAGGCCCGTGCATTGGGACAGGCCCGTGCACACTGCACCTCCTCCCCCGTGTAACCATGCGAGGACCAGTCATCACAGTCTGGCCATGCATGTGTGGGTGTATTGCTTACAGGTCAGACATGTTGAGATGGATGACGAGTCTTGCTTCACCAGATTTGCTGCTAATCCCTCCACCCACCCCCCTGCATCCCCCACACAGACACACACAGATTGCAGACTGCTCAGACTGAAACTGGGAGGAACTTGTAGCACTGCTCTACATTCTGTGTAAGGTTGCTAATTTTGGTTGCACTTATTCCTAGAGGTTTCATCCCATGACATTCTTTAATTAAAGGTTCATCTTTAATTCCTGGAGACTCCTGGACAATCCTGGAGGGTTGGCAACTCTAATTCAGTGTGAGGACGGCAAGACCAACCCCACCCACAAAATAGTTTAACATTTTTACTTCATGTTCCCCGTAGTGCAGTGAGATGTAATGTCAGGGGAATGCAGGTGATGCTATGACAGATGCATACCCACCACAGAGGGTGCAGCATAGTCTTTTTACAGTCGTGAAGACCTGGCTGAGTTGGTTGGGTCACCATCCAGACTAGCTGTTGAAACCAGCTGTAAAGAGGAGGCAGTGTGCTTAGGAGAATGATAAACAGCACGCTGCCTCCTCTCACACTCGCACACACTCTTGCACGTCTCCCAAAATTTTAAAGTGGGACACAGGGCCACTCAAATTTGGCCTGGCTACCAGTCAGGAGAAGGAGACAGAGGGGTGGACACGCCAAACGTCTGGGTGACCCTGAATGGAGGAAATGTTTTAACTTGGATGGGGTTTTGGGAGTCAAAACGCCACAGTCTGACAAAACCTGAGACTGTTGAGAGGTCTGCACACACACTTCCCTCTGACCTTCCTGACTCACAAGTGTCACAAGTTTCAAGTAATAGAAAATGGGCATGAATTAGATTTTTTTTAAAATCAACAATTTAGCAGAAGCAGCAGTGAAGCAGCAGGTTGTAAATTGGTTTCAAATCCCTGTTTTCAGACAGGGATAACTTTTTGAAGAATTCTCCATTTGAGCTGATTTTTTTTTCAGGCAGGGTCTCCACCAAAACATGCATTTTTTGTGGGGAGGGAGATGTTTTAGATTCCCCCCCCCCCTTTCCTGTGTTTGTGTTGGAGCAAGCTGTTTTTGATGAGAAGGAAAGAAAAACTTGTGCCTTTTTTATTTTTTTTATTTTTATCAATCCTTCAGTAGAAATGGCTGATGCTTGAAAGTTGCAATTTGGATTGGAAATAGACCTCATTGAGGAGCAGTGCATGACCTTTTTCCAGAGGCAATTGGATTTGATTTGACAGAGTTCTTAGCATTTGAAAATGACATACTGAGCCTACAGAGTAGAGTGTTCTTGCTAAGTTTAAGTGCACCCCTTAGAAATTAGGCACTGTGCATGAGTGAATAACTTAGCTCTGCAGTCAACTGTCTAGGTCCCAGAATAGCTTCAAACCAGCATGGACAACTTCATAAATGGTTTGGAAAAACTCACGGTAAAGATGTATACTCTTTTGCTCCTGCTGCTCTACCAGTCAAAATGCCTCTCTTAGCCCAGGGAAATATGCACAATTGTAGAGTTGAGAGGGCATGGATCCTGTTTCCAATTCTTCCATGCTTCATAACTTTCTGAATTTTACAACCCTTATTTAGTGAGGCTGGCTTGTGCTGAATTGGCTGGAATTTGGAAGTTGCAGGTCAATATGGAAACAGACTGTACTCCGGAACAGCAATTGGCCTGGTTCCTATGAAAAGTGATTTTCATTTGACCAATTTAAGAGGTTTTAAAAATCACATACTGAACCTGTCTGGCAGAGATTTTGGTAGGTTCCTTAACTGAGCACTTAAGAGAGGATGTGCTGCATAAACGTGCCTCTATCCTGTAATTAAATGCACACTAAGCTATTTAATCGCCCCTGAAGTGCTACTAATTCAGACATACTTTTCAAACAGGGTGAATGGGCTGAAATTTTGATCAAGCATGGCAGAATTTTGGTAGTATTTAGCAACGCAGTTTTAGATTAACGAACTGTACTGCAATTTTTTGCGAGCTGGAAGAATTTAAAATCCTGGAGATTTAAGATTCTTCGTTTGATTTTTCTTCTTGAATAAACACCCTCGCAAATTAAATGCAATGAGCTATGGTAAGAGGATATTAAGGATGCATTAAGGATTCCAAAATCACAAATGCAGCCTCAACCCTGTTCCTTGTATTGATGCACTACAACAGGATCATGTTGCAAGGATGCGATGACGATGCTTTGTGATGTCATTGCACAAACTGTTCAGTGTTCCAGTGCTATCCCTTGAGTGGGTGATAGGGAGGTAAAATTCAGTTACAGGGCTTTGAGGAAATGTCATGGGCTTCTCATTCTGCACATTAGACTCCTGGATCCATTCTGTCCCCTGACTGGCCTCCACAGTGAATCCTTTATGTGCATACAGTAAAGGCAGAGCCCTTCGCCATCTGACAGGCTTTGCAGACAGCTCTGGAAGATGGTAATAATGAGGGGGATAAGGGCCTGTTTCAGGTTAATAGATCCTGACAGCATAATTTCCCTTGGTAAAAATAAAAGGGAATAAATCTTACAAATATTGCAAAATCAATAGCCAACCGCCAATAAGACCCTCCCTATGGAGCTCTTTTCTTTCTTAAATTGTGCATTTTCAATTTGAAAAGACTGGGGTCCTCCACACTCTTTCTAGTGCCTGGTGATCTTCCATTCCCCCTTCTTTGACAGCTCCATCCTCAGGGCTTACATCTTGGCTACCAATCTTGGCGAGAAGAGCAGGACTTCCTTTGAGGCGCTTAGTTAGGAGAGTAATGGGTGTGTTGGGGGAAAGAGGAGATTTGCAGTAGTATTCTCCGGTCTTGGAGAGCATCTGGGTCTTGAACTTCATCTGGATGCCCCCAGACAGCACTCACGAATACTTGGCCATTCGGACAACCTAGTTTTGAGTCTTTTTATTTTTTTAAGGGCTAAGTTGGCTTCACCTTTCTCTGCCTTCCCTAGGTCACAGTTTAGATTACTCAGAGTGAGCCACCAGCACCTGCCCTAGATAAGACATAGAGCCCCTTTAGAGTGATTTAAACAAAATAAGTTTTTATTGGCAATTTGATGGAAGCAGAGAGAGAACCGTGAAATAAAAGATAGTTAAACGCATACCACGTATTCCTAAATGAACCCTAGGGACCATATCATTAGACTGGCACTGAACGGACAATTACTGTACGAAGGGGTTAGGATTCTTCTGTTGACCCCCTCTTTAGTAGGGAACTCCTGGTGGATTTTTACTGTCTCACTGTTTGCAGCAGGTAGGGCTAATTACATGTTGTATAGGCTGGGGGTACCTCTCTGATCAGAGAGGCTATAAGTTGAATAGTCCTCCAGGAATGTCTAACTGAGCACACTTGTGTGCGCAAGAAGGCTTGAGCTGGAATGTATGTAATATTATTAATTTCTCTGTGAATAAAGCCATATCCCAGTGAGAGGGAGGTAGAGTTTTTACCTAATACCATGTATGGACTGTTTTGGAACAAGGTGAGAGAGCCACCTGCTCACAGTTACCAAATATTGAAGGATGATTTGGGTTTACTTTATGGCAGATATAAGTCTGCTATTAGAGAAAAGAAGAGTGAGACAGGGTTCTGAGAGGAAGATTCTGTGTGCTGGTAATCCTCAACTTTCAATTATAGGGTTCTTGCCCTTTTCTTTGGAGATGTTTGCCCTTGTACAACATGTGTATTCGGTCAATGTCATGTTATCTCATTAACAGGAAGAAAGAGTGTCTCAGAGTGTATCTCCCTGGGTCAAACATTCTCACTTCCCACCCTCACTCCCTCCCAGTCTGCTAATTTCCCATTCCTTCTCTCTGCTATTTGGCGCATAGTGACAGTTTCCCATTCCCAACTGGATTGTGGTTAAGTTATTGGACTGGGACTCAATTTGTGCCAAAGCCAGGTCACATGACCTTGAGCTTGATCTCTCTGAGCCTGATTTCCCCATCTGTAAAATAGGGATAATAATACTTCCTTTCTTCCACCTTTTGTCTGTCTCGTTCATTTAATCTTTAAACTCCTTCAAGGCATGAACTATCTCTCTTACTATGTGTATGTACAGTGCCCAGTACAGTGGCGTCCCCATCTTTGCTGGGGTACCTAGTGGCTACTGTAACACATATACAATAATATAAGGAACCTTTTCAGATGCTGATTTCCCTCTAAAGAATTACTGCTGTTCTGTTTTGCCAGATCTTTCACCTCTATTCTTTGTAGTGCTAATGACTTGATACAACATGCTTAGTTAAATTTTTCACCATGCAAATTGTAGCAGACCCTTTATATGCAAAAGAGCTCAAAACAGAGAAATGTATCTTTAAGAATACTAATTATTAAAATGATCAGTATTTCAGCACTAGCTAGAACTAATTTCAGACAGGATGGACACCAAGATGACTGCAGCAGGGACAGCAGGCTTTTTCAAAGAAAGAGGAAATTTCTAGCCCACATGCAGGAATCCAGCTACTTAAAGTGACATAAAATACAGAGCAACATTAATGACTTTATGCAAAAGAGCCTAATTTAAATAGCAAAGGCAAATACTTGTGTTTTTTTCATAGCACTTTTTTTGTGGGAAGAGCAGGAAATTGACGCATTAGAGTTCCACCTCTCCATTGTGAGATATAAACAAGAATCAAGATGCTGCAGGCAATCCATGTTTGTTTATGAAGAGGAGGCTGACAGGCCAGCCAGAGAATATCCTGGTGCCACCTAGTCATAGTACCATGATTTCCTCAGCAGGGATAGCTAATAAAATAATCAGAATATTTAATAATAATAGAACCCAGGTTTCCTGACTCATAGCACAGCACCATATCCACTAAACCATGCTGTCTCCCCTACGTTACTATTGAGTCTCAGGGAAAAAGTGCCAGGGGATCTTAAACGTCCATCTGGACAACACCTAGAGACAGCTAGGCAGGATTATCTTGGTCATTGCTGCGGCGTGTTTCTAGTAACTCCAGAAGAGCCATTTGAGTCTCTACACAATAGTTAAAAATGTGTTTTCCATGTTGAGAGGATCTGTTTAGTCTGCAGCAGCAGGCAGAGCTGTGGTGCTAGAGATGAAGTGGTTTAGTACTTTACACTGCAGCTTTCAAGGTGACCTTCACATTTTAAGAGAACCTAATCAAGCAGCCTTACGTATTTATGGTTTATAAAGCATGTGTGGAGAAAATGCTTTACAAACACCTAAAAGACAAAGTCCCTTCCCAAGCAACCTCCGAGTTAATTTCTGACCCATGCCTTGTTATCCAGCGTACTGTAACATCATGCAGACCTGGCTGCTGTAGAAATCAAAGTTGGAAGGATTTGTGGAACAAGGGCCTAATCCAAAGCCCCATTCACTTCAGTGGGCTTTCCATCAGGCCCCAGATTCATTGTGTACTGAATGTAGCTGTAAACTGAATAAGGGGTATGTTCAGAAAATGAAAATGTATCTCAAATCTGCAGCCAGTTTATGAAGTACAGACTTGTCATGACTCTTCACGTCACCTGCTCAGTCGGTGTACCACCCAGCTTGCCCTGTGCTGGTGGCACTCGCCAGTGATAGCTGCTAGAGCAGACAGACTGCCTAGGAGTACTAGGTTACATGTTTTTTTAAACATCTCCCTTTTAAGATTCTCTTTTTGGATCCCATGCATTGTGAAATACTTTACTTACTGCCAAATATACCAGGTATGGCTAGGATAGCAGTGTTGCAATTGAAAAAGTCTTAGTGCTTTGGTTTCGGTGGCATGTCAATAGAATGCAGGTGGAGAGTGTGGTATCTTGAAAACCATGGCACGGTTCCTGTTGGCACATGCTGCTTTTTCAAGTGGCAACCATTGTACTCAGCAACCCTTTTGAACAGCCGTGTCACAGTTCAGGGCAACTGCACCTGATTTCTCCTCTGTGGTCCAGCCAGGGCACCCAAGCCTCAGGTTTCCAGCTCCCCAGGTGTTGCCTCTTCTGGGTGGAGACCCACGTCTTTCTCCCTCCTGACCAGAGTATTCCCAGACTGCCCAGTTCCCTGCCATCCCGGTGTATTTCCCAGCACAGATAGGTTGCCTCAGGGCATCAGCTTGCTTTCTCTGCAGAGACAGCTAACAGGTGTAATTGCTACAGTTATAAGGATCACACTGCTCTTCCTATGCAAGCCTACTTTATTCTCAAGGGGAAAAGTACTACAGAGACAACGTATGTAAAACAATGAAAGAACCTACATGCCCACTATTAAGCCTACCAAACTTCCCAACCTAACATGGATTCTGGCAGGAACAGCCCTTCAGTATCCCACACAAGTAAATGTTTTGTAGTTACCAGTTCATCACAGCTTCAGCTCAGAACAAGTGCCCTGTGTTATGGGACCTCAGTATCCAGACCTTCCAACCCTCCCCGAAGGACTGAGGCCCTCCATGTACCAGGGATCCCATCCACTTACTGGATCAGGAAGAAGACCCTGTGGCAGTTTAAAACCACACTATTTATTCCAAAACCCTTCCTTTGTCTATAGGTCCCTGGAAAATCCAGTTTGAACAAGTATATGCATACTTCTTATGGGCGTAACTTCTCTGGAGATGTTACAGCCTCAGTGAAATTGCCCATTCAGCCAGTGCTGTTCTCCTATTTACCCTTCCCATGGAAATACATACAATTCCACAATAACACAAGCAACATTGCATTTTTAACACAATGAACTCCAGAGACATGAAAATTAATCCAAGAAGGTTTAACTTAATTCAATAAAGTTCATTCAGAATATTGCAGGGCAGTTTCAGTCTGTCATACCCTGATTGATCTTGGGATTTTCAACGTTGTCCAGCATTTGATGCATGCATTCCAAGGAGTGGAACCTTAAACACAGCCTCCTCCGAGTTGGCTGGCGGGCTGACGAGCATGGACTCTCTTCAGACTCTACAAAGCCAGGCCAACATATCACCGCCCTGCTTTGGTAGTGGGAGGATATAGCTTGGGCTTTTCAGCACTGCCCTGCCCACCTTGTGTACTGCTCTGAAATGGTTTTGGCAGAGGATGATTGTAGGCTATTTGTAAAATCTCTCCAGGACCCTATTGGATGAAATAAATGTTGTTTATGTAATATTCTAGTATCATTAATTAGCATTATTAATATTTATTTATTGTTGTTTCCATTTTAGAAGTAAGTACAGGGCTGTGTCTGGAATAAAAATAAGTAAACCCTGAAGCACTGAGAGAATTGAAACTGTATATCTGGGGCAGGGCATTTGTTCTGGCACTATCAGACCCGGGGCGTTTCCCTGAAAGGCAGATCATATCTCATTGGCTTTTGCTGTCTTGCAGCCTCTTTATTTTTCTTTTTACATTTGAAATGAATATTTATCTTTTTATTTGACATTTATTGACTATTTAATATTTAAACATGCTTAATACATCTGGAAATGGAACCATTGTGGTAAGAGCAATGGGGCTTTCCCAAGCCCAGATCCCTTCCTCCCCCAGGGCTGTTGTCTGCATTCCAGATAGAGACAAACCCAGGCAGTGTCAGTAAATAGAACTGTGCCCTGTGTCAGTAAACGCGACACATTGATTTCACTTCCCACTGGCCCAGGGCTCTGCAGGGAATCCAGCGCCAATTCAGGCTCTGGGTTAGAAAGCTGACTGGTGTGGCCTTAACAAGACACCAATGATTAACACCAGCAAACACTGGGATGGCGGTGAGCTGGGCAGGGACAGCTCAATCTCCCCAGGGATTTAGGTGCTGTTACTGCTGGGCACCTGCTGTCTGCCAGGCTGTGTTAGAAGGTGTTGATGACATAGCCTGTGGCATGGAAGTTTTCATCTCTTTCACAGTTTGTCTCCTCACAGCTTTCCTTTCTTGACCCGACATTGACAGGTTCTCGCTTTCTTTAGACTGTCTCCACGCTGTTAGTCTCTTAAGGTGCCACACGTATTCCTCGTTTTATCCACAGTGTTCGTTAACTTCCCCTTTCAAAATCCTGCTCTTTGCTCTTGTTCAATATTGATGCATCTCTTGGAGTTCCATTGTCCCCTCCAGTACGGTATAGGGGCCTGTTTGGTGCAAATGGCTTCCTTTGTGCACCTCTTCACCTCAACTCCTACCATCCATATCCTCCTCTTTGCAAGGGTGACCAGACATCCCATTTTTAAAGGGACAATCCCGTATTTAACCCCTCCTGCAGGTGTCTCAGCTTGTTCTTAAAAACTGGCAGATTGTCCCGTATTTTTGTCTCCCCTGTTCCCCCCCTCCCCCCAACAGTAGTGGTGGGTCCTGCTGCTAGCTGGATCCCTGCTCACAAGTTGCCTGCCCACCAGCGGCCGACAGTGGGGGTAGGTGATGTACAAGGCTGGTGGCAGGGTAAAGCTTCAGGACAGCACCTGCACGCCCATTCTTCTTCTGAACACCAGGCGAAATGGGAGTATCGGGTGCAGAGAGCTGATCCACTGTGTAGTCATGAAGTGCTCAGCAGCATAGGCGTGCGCACAGGGTGTGCCGGGTGTGCCCAGGTACATCCTAATGTCTCCCCCAAAAAGTGACTTTCAATGCAGCGTTGGCACCTTTAAAATAAATAAATAAAGTCCCTGGGTGCACACGCTAATGAAATGTGCTGTGCGCCCCTATGCTCAGCAGCCAGTCCAGCACTCCTGCTGTGCCATACTGCTTCCTCTCTTGCTCTCTGCAGGATAGGTATCAGAGTGAGCTGAGTAAGCCCCATGAATCTCCTACCTGCCCTGTCCGCCCCACTGCCCAATCCTGCTTGCAGTCATGTGTGATTTGTAGACAATATCAACACCCGAGTGGGGGGTGGAGGATACTAAAACCAGAAGCAGTTTTAAAACATAGAAAATTAAATATAGCATGAATCACCTGAAGGAAAGGGAGCTCAGTACTGAAGTGGGAATGTTGTTATAATGAATAGTCGTTAACGTTGTAGGTTATTAATAGAGGTGGGAGAACCTGTAAAGCAGGGCTTCTCAACCCGTGGGTCGCGACCCCTTGGGGTGTCGCCGGCCGCCTCCCGAGGGGTTGTGAGCTGCTTGTGCCGCCGAAAAGCCACAGCCACGATCACTTCCGCTGAATGCAAAGTTAATTTAAGTAGTTAATTTATTTGGCGGCTTTTCAGCGCACATACAAGGGTCCGCCGCGCCGAGGGAGAAACTAAAAAGGGGTCGCGGTTCGCAATAATTTGAGAACCGCTGCTGTGAAGCTTTGGAAGTTTGTGCACCCCAGAGCTGAAAAATATTAGAGACTTTGGGATGAGGGTTTGAATCTGACCTGCACCTAAATTTTGCAACTGGTCCCACTCTCTATAATAGGTCTAAGCAAACCCTAGGATTCAAATACCCACACATTTGGAAGACTTTGAAATCTGGAGCTGAATGTTGTAGCTCAAATTTTTCCCTACCCAACTTTGAAGTTCATTCCCTAACCCACCTCCTTCTCATGACCCAGCAGTAGACCCACCTTTCCTAATCCCTGCTCATGGCTCTCCAGTAGCCTTCTCTCCATCCAAGTTAAATCACTGCAGCTCATCTGATCCATTCTGGGCAGCTCCCGCCGGTAGTGACACTGAAGTGGGGAGGGTTCTGCAAAAGCCTGTTTTTTAATAGCATATTAAAAGGAAATTTATAAGACTATTCAGCAACAAAGCTGCAAAATCACAGGTAGGGGGGTGGGTGGCAGCTATATGGGTTATTCCGTTTTACTGGTTCGCTCATGTTTTGTCAGCAGAGCTATTATTATTTGAAGCTGCTGATAAAATAGTGTAGCAAAATATACTGGTAATGTGCATGGATGTATTAAAGCTAAAAGAGGACAGGCATAGCTAATGGGAGTAAAGAGGCTATGTGTTCATCCTTATCCTCCAAAGAGATTCCTTTCAATTTAGGAAATAAACCTGAGCATGTTAGAAAATTTCAAGGAAAATTTCTTCAGGGTGTATAATTTGATCATGTGCAGGTGTCAGCAAGGAATCTCCCTGTTCTCCCATCCATCCCATACAGTATTGCAAAACTGGTGGTGTACACTATTAGCCTTCCTCTGAAGGATCATGTATGAGTCTCTGCTAGACGTGGGATTCAAACTTGAAGAACAAAAGATCTGATACAGATATGGCAAATCATAAGGAAACAGGAGCTGAAGCAAATATTAATTCCCTTTCTTGTGAATGAGAACACTGACAGCTTGATTTCATTTATCATGATTTTTTATTTACTGATCACCCATGCTTCTGTAAGGGATATTCTCTTGTCAGCTACTGTCTCTGGTCTGCCACTCTGTCTACAAACTGGAGCACTGTCTTTAGGACTAGCACAGCTAAGGGACTGTTTGCTGTCCAATGTCCTGTCACACCTATTAAGATCTCTGGGGTTGGTCCATCTGACCATCATACTGATAAGTTATAATCTCAAGTGGACAGGAATCAGAGGTGCCTCTGTTAACAGACAGAACCTCTGAAATGCTCTTCCCCTGAACATATACCAACAAATATTTCTGTGACATCTTTCAAAGCAAGTACTCAAAATTATTTGGTTTCTTTTTGGGGAATTGTATTCTTTCTTCTAGAACTGCAATGTAACTAGCTACAGTGTAGACTTGGGTGAAGAGTTGGGGAAAAATATTCACAACCATTTTGGTAAAATTCAGAAACTGAATTTTGGTTCACCATATCTCTTTCTGTTGCAAACACACAAACAAACTTTAGTTCTTAGAAATGAGTTTTGAGCCCGAAGACAAAATTTGTTTTCTTCCAAAACACACTTCAGTTTGGAAAGAAGCAGAAGTAACAGACTTCCTGGTTTTCCTATTCACTTGGTCCAAAAATGCCCTTCTATTTCTTTATTATAGTTACACGCGTCCAATCCAGGGAACAGAAACAATAGCATGTGAGTAAAGTGGCGAGTCACACAACCGATAATAATTAACAAATAGTCAAGACATATTGTAAGCAATCCATAGGCTGAAATTTGCAGTAAGGATTCATCAATTTTGAATTAACAGCACATTTGTAAAACTCAGTCTGCCTGCAAACAGGGGGGAAAAAAGGTAAAATTCAGCGAATAAAATGTTTGCTACAGATAGTTCATCCAGTTCTACTAGGGTCTAATCCAATACCCATTGAAGTATTGGAAAGACTCTCATTGACATCAGTGTTCATTGTATCAGGCTCCTAGTGACTTCGGTGGGTCTTGTGCTTCTAAGCCACGCAGACTCTTTTGAAAATCCCCTCCCTCTAGGCTCACTGCCCTGGGTTGGGTAGACCCGCTCAAGTGAGACTATGTTGTCCACTAGTGCGTGGTCCACAGCGTATATAAACTCCAACACTCTACAAGTAACAGAAATACTTTGGTTAATGGATTGAGCACTGGTCCTGCTCTTCAGGACAGCATGACTGCACATTCAGAAGTTAACATGAGGGGATGGAACAGAGCTAATAGGGCACCTGTCTAATTGTAGCTGTCGGTTGCCAGAGTGCTTGAAGCAACACAAGCTGGATGTGTATGCATCCCTGTTGTCTGCAGGAGTGGTTAGAATTCATCAGCTCCTTTGTATTCTATGAAAGGAAAAGGTCCTCAAAGTGCACACACTGTAAACCCGCAATGATATTAGAGGTAATATTTTTTGCTTCAAGGCCTTCTTCAGGCTGTGAGGGGGGAAAACAATTAGAGAGCAAGGTTAGTAGAACAGCTAACCTTTGTTGTGCTTTTTCAGGAGGCAGAAGAGGGTTTGGCAGCAGAAACATTGCTTGTAACCTTATGTTCTATTTCAAGCAAGAATTTTCGTTAACCAGTAACATTTTCAGTTTGCAGTTGCCACAGCATTCATCTTCCTTACAGCTGTATTTTCAAATCTGGAAGGGGGAAGGGAAGGGAAAGGTGGGGCAGTGAGAGAGGAAAAGGATGTTTTAATTTGTAGCCAGAGGGGAAAGGGTTGTCTCTAGAACGGGCTCAGAAGCGGGAGTGTAGTGATTCTACAGCCTGTTAGGAGGAAGACCTTTGTAGAGTTGCAGGTAAGGTGACCAGATGTTGAGATTAGAGGCTATGTCTTCTATACACAACTATACCTCCCCCCTGAAATCAAAGTGTCCCAATTTTTAACAGTTGCTATTTGATCACCCTCAATGCAGGGTCCTTGAAAATTACTCCCTTTGCTGACTGTGAATTCTGGGACATGGAGAGATTTCCCCTTGAATTGTCCACCTGCATCTGTGAGAGCATATGGAGGTACATACGTGCTGTGCTGTGCTGTGCTGAAATGTGGACTGTTGCTGCCCATGCTGTACCTGGGATGAGAGGATAAGCTTTAGCTTCCAAGCGTTTTTGGTCCTTGGCTGCATTACTGAGTGATAACAGTGATGTCAACTCTGCTAGTATTTTTTCTACAGGGACATCAGTCCACTGTGAAATGGAGCGAGACCATCAGCTCATTTCATATAGGCTACTGAATAGTGTCAGTCTGTAACAACTTTCATTTGGCTTTCATTTACTAGTGAGATGATTTGGATTCATACCGGTGACCTAAAGATGAAAGGCTTTGTATCCTATTACCATTCCCCTGATCTATCCAGTCACCCATTATTATGTCACTTTCATGGGTATAATTCATAGATAGAGGTTTTCATTATAGGAAGTGATGATGTGGGTACAAAATGGTTACACGTTAAGATGATCTTCCCTTCTGCTGCATGTTGTGGAGAAAATGAGTGATCAAGAAGAATAAAAGGATTATAAATTGCAAAGATAGGTTCGGCTTCAAAATGTTGATCTGGATTGCAAACATCTCAGCTTTTGGTGGTGTTTGGTTTGGGGGTTTGATATGGACTTATATCAGATAATAAAATAAGTCATGAAATTTTCAAACCTGAAGATCTTGGAAAATACTAGAGAACGTACACTTGGACATCTGTGGACCTGCTTTTCCCCTGCCGTGCACCTTCTTGAGCCATTTAGACTTGTGCAAAATGAGTGCAATGGGGGTATAAACTGCTGCCACATCAGAATTCACAACCCTGGCCCGGAAAGTACTTTGCACCCTCATTGTGCCCACCTTGCACTGGTGCAAGTGACGACACAAGGCGCAAGGCAGTGGAGATCAGGCCCAGTACTTAAAAATAAATTCTCAGTATGTTTCTGTTGCGTTTATGAAGCTGTACAGACTCTCACTTAATGCCTACAAATTCCCTTCACTCTTACCCAGGCTGTGTAGTTTACTGGCTAAAGTGCCTGTCTTCAAACTTTAAAGATTTTGAGTTCAAATCCTGTTTGGGGTTAAGTCTTTAAGTGAAAATACTCCCTCTCTGTTTTCCTCGGTGTGATACAAAGGACTAAATTCTCTGCACGTAGTTATTCTTATCAGCCCAAAACATGCTGCATTGGAGTAAAACATTTCAATAGCTCTTTGTACAGTGGAAGAAAAACATATGAAGTGAAGTCTGATTTTCCAGAAATATTATTGCAGGCGTGATGAGAGCTTTGCTGCATAGGAAGGTGGGGAGATGTACTTTCAGCTCTCTATCGCTTTGCTTCTGGAGTTCTTTCCCCCTCCTTCCATTCCCGTATAATTCTGTGCAGCCGTGTTAAACAGGCATTCCACTGAAGTCAATGGAATTAGAGGATTTGCCTGTGTCTGTTCGGCAGCCCCAGAAGTGCTCAGCTGTAGATGGGTCTGGTCTACAATTGGCAGAAGGGGAGCAGTTAATTAGCCTATTTTATGCCAATGTCAATATGTTTCCATTTCAATCATGGGTCCAGGTTGGTACCCTCAGGTGGTTAATTTACATGAAATTTCATGTGTGTGTGTGTGTGTGTTAAGATTTAAACAACATCCTAGGTAACCTAGTGAATAAGGCTGTTGGTACCTTTTATAGAAAAGACTGAAAATTCATCTCCTGTTGGGACTGTTTTCATTAACAACAACATCACACAAAGATATTAATACCTGTCTTCCTCTCCCTGTAAATGAATAAATCCTTATCACTGGGATTTTTTTTCAAACAAAAGAAATGATCCAAAACATTTAAGATGTACAAAGTCAAGCTGTGCTATTTATAAAAAGAGCTAAGTTAGATAAGGAATGATTTATGATAGTCATATAGCGCCATTCAGCCAACTGGATTGTACAGCTTTTTACAAACTGACTGTATGTGGTGTTTGTGTGTGTGCGTGCAGGTGTGTATGTGAGAGGGATAAAATGTATCACTTTGCCCAGCACTGAAATCAAGCCACTCCTGAAGTAAAACACACCAGTTTAACAACACACTACAAAAACACACAACAGTTTACAACAAACAGTGTAGACTACCATATCCAGATGAAACTGTGGCAGGAGTGGGGAAGGGTTTAGGTAGGCAGAATGTAATTTACTCAGGTTGGACTTCAGCACTAACACCCTTACTTTTGTGACCAGTGCTATGTGATCTTTAATGACCACAAATGATGAGGAGCTCAGGTTTACATTGTGATGAGCTTCTGCTGATAGAAGTCAATGGAACTACATCAATTTGCACCCATTGAGAATCCGGCCCATAGAATGGAGCAGTTTTATTCAAGTTAACAACATATATTAAAAAATTCTAACATTTTCATCCACGTGGCAGGAGTGGGGAACATATGCCCACCAAAGCTCTTTTCTCACAATTACCTCTTCCTTCATTAATTACTCCGCTCTCCTGATCATTATCCACCTCGTAACAAGGTATGCTAGTCTAACTCTGCCTAGTGATCACCACTTTTCCACTTTTCCGTTGGTGTAAGAAATGCAGTGGGGAATGAGCCCAGATCTCATTGTTCAGATGTGGTCCACACTGAAACAAAATAGCGATTCTTGTTCTAATTGATATTATCATTAGTATTACCATGAGAGGGCATTCAAAATGTTGTTGGCCAAATTCTGGATCCCAGCACAAAACCCATGTAGATGGTCAATGGATTTGGGATCTTAGGGGTAAGGAATTCTCTGCTGGAGGTTGCAGTGCAGCAACAGAGCTTGTCTTTAGTTCGGGGGTCGTCAACCTATGGCACGCGTGCCAAAGGCGACATGTGAGCTGATTATCAGTGGCACTCACACTGCCCAGGTCCTGGCCACCAGTCCGGTGGGCACTGCATTTTAATTTAATTTTAAATGAAGCTTTAAAAACATTTTGAAAGCCTTATTTACAACAATAGTTTAGTTCTATATTATAGACTTACAGAAAGAGACCTAAAACGTTAAAATGTATTACTGGGGCGCAAAACCTTAAATTACAGTGAATAAATGAAGTCTCGGCACACCACTTCTGAAAGGTTGCTGACCTCTGCTTTAGTTGATGTAGTAGCCTTGGAAATGCCCTTGCAGCAGACATTCTTCCTTTCCACAGGGGAGAATGACGGATAGACTCAGATAGTTGGTTCCACTGTCCCAAATCTCACTTCTCTTTCCTGCCCCACCCCAAATCCTTCTGAGCCTCTGCAAAGCTCTCTGTGTGCTGGAGGTCCCCAAATTCTGTCTCTTTTTTGTAGCGGATATGCTTGTTTTTACTGGGGCAGGGCGTTCTGCAGCCACAGAGCATAGCAGGATGTGATGTAATGTGCCCATGTAACCCACTGGTCAGTGTGTTGTGTCTCCCCACTCTGTGCTCAGTGTACATAAGATATGAGTATGTAACAACTACTAGCTAGTAACCTTTGAGTAGCTGTGTATTAATACATCTAGTCTCCAGACAGGAAAACTGAGGGATGAGAGAATAAGATGAATGATTTATATAAAGTCACAGCAAGTCAGTGGAAGAGCTGAGAAGAGAACCTGAGAATCCTGACTCCTTTGCTTTCCCCTGTCCTAAGTGCTATAAACAATCCCTAAGGAGCAACGTTGAATCAGGCAGTTGAAACCTCAACATTAGCTGATTGCTTTCTACAGGTAACACAACTAAGGACAACTAAGTAATAAAATACAGCCAGAAGTGAGTTGATGACAGTCCCTCTCTGAACCCCATAACTTCTATTGTTTTCATCCAAACCCTTAGCAGCGTTTGTATGTGTCTGCATGCCTGTGTCATTAGCAGAAATGAAGTCCAGAAATGAAGAAGATAGAGAGGGCAAGCAGAAAGATACAGGAACTCTGTGATCTCCATTATTCATAAAGTGTTCAGAAACTAGTGATACATCTGTGTTGTTTGGCAAGATATTTGAGATTGTCTTCCTTCTGACTTGGGGATATGCAATTCTGAAAAGATAAAAGGGGGTGGTTCTATGATTATCTATTTGTAACACCAACAGAGGCCGATCGTCAACGGGGGGGATCGAACCCTCTGGAGCTTCATGCATGATCCTCTACTGCCTGGGCTAAAGGCCATAATAAGGTGGTAGAACAGACTCTTTAATCTCTCTCTAAGTGGTCTCAGTGCCACTAGATGGGACAGAACACCACATCCAGGAGGTGTGTGAGTTACATATCTATCTATCTATCTAATCTATCTATCTATCTATCTATCTATCTATCTATCTATCTATCTATCTATCTATCTATCTATCTATCTAATCTAGGAGGTAGCTTACAGGACCTCCATCAACACAGAATCTGTGTCCCTCCCAAGTAATTAAAAATAGAAAAACATTAACAATCTCTTTTTTTCTCTTTCACGCTCCTCAGACTCTAAAAGAAATAGCTAAATTAGTTTGTGTGGGCATGGGTGCGTGTATGGCAGCCGGCATTCGTGTGAGTTTGTGAATGTTTTATACAGGAAGAGCCACATCAGATGTGTTTTGCATTTAGTTCTGAATGAGGTAAGGTGCGGAGTTATTCTAAATTCTTACAGGTGAGAGTTTCATAGTCTGTGAAAGTTCTTCCTCCCAAGAGCCTCCTGCTGTTGGTCAACCATTTTATTGTTTGAGTGGAATGTAGCTGTCATGGAAGGTCATAGTCACTGAAGGAGAGGTGGTCCCTCGATAGCTAGGACTTGAATATCAGGACAGAATAATTGAATTGGACTCTGTATTTCAAGAGGAGATAATGCAGAGATTGCACAGGGTGAGGTGTTCATGGTGACCTGTGTAGATAAGCAGACCGGTTGCTGCATTTTGCACCAAGTAGAGCTTTTTCAGGGTATGTGGCTTCATTCCTAGAAATGATGAGGTTCAATAATCAATCAGAGGGTCGCGAATTCCTGACTCACTATAGCCAGGTCGATGTCTGATAGAAGAGGGTGGAATCTGATAGCCAGTGGCAGATGGAAGTGTTGTGAGTTTTTTCTCTGCCAGGGCTATCTGGGCATCACGCAGCAGTTGAGGACTCCAAGCAGATCCCAAGGTTGTGGACCATCTTGACAGTTTGAAGGCAGATGCCTTGAATACTGGGAACAACTTAGAGGAGGTAATTTTTTTGAACTGCTTTCCTCTTCCTACAAGCATCATCTCAGTCTTGCCTGGAAAGCTGGGGGATGTTGCGGTTTGTTTTATGTAATGGGAATGTGGAGCTGGGTGTCTATATCAGCCCTTCTTCTCTCATTACCAATCCCAACAGCATCAGATAGATGTGGACTAGTGTGGTCCTATCTGCTGTTTGATTTTGCATCCAGGAAGGGTTGCTGCTTTTCTGCTTCTCCCAGAGGCAGAAGATCCTCCCAGTGAAATAAGATGATAAATCCTTCAAGGAGAGGTGCTGGGTTCTAGAGCGGAGTGGCAGCAGTCTGGGTTTATTATGTGATTTATGAATGGGAAGGTTCTTCAGAGAATGATATTGCTGTATCTATAGCAGTGGTTCTCAACCTATTTACCATTGTGGGCCACGTATGCAGCCCTCTCTGTGTTATGTGGGCTGCATCTACACAATATAGATACTACTACTGTATGGCCCTGAGAATATGTCATGGGTCGCAGCTGTGTGCTCATTGAGCCGCAAGTGGCCAGTGGGCTGTAGGTTGAGAACCACTGCTCTATAGCCAAAAACCAAAGGCTTCCTAGATGAGCTGGTGGAAACACTTTGAAATGGTGAAGGAAAACATCAGCATCCACACTGGTAACGCTGTTGATCCAGTAGTCCAAAACCTCCGGTACAGGCTTTCCACCTTGGATTTCTCACAGGCGATTCTTTGATTCACACATACAGTCAGCCATATCCTGGACTGCCGCCTGCAAAAATCACCCCCTTCATGTGGGCAGACCACATTCTCATCAGGGTGAAAATACAAACTATTCCTCTTGCAAGACCGGAAGAAATGACTACCACAGTCCATCCCTGGAAATTCTTGGATTCCACCAAATCCCAGAATTTACTTATAGAAAAGTCTACCTAACCAAGAGATTGCAAAATAGAAGATTTCATGAACCATCACAACTACTCCCTGACTGTTGCATAAACACTCCAGTACCGCTTCCAGCCCTCCACCCACACAGATCACCATGGTTTTCAGGTGATTTTCAACACGAAAAAAACAGGAAGGAAGAAAACTCTTGACTAAGTGGCAGAAAATGCAGGCTAGCACCTACCGATTCAAATAAAAAGAATCTCTACAAACTTGTGCCACTTCCATGAAGGAGGTAAAGAAATCCCACTTCTCTTACTGAATTCCTGTCAAAAGCAGGAGTCAAGACATACAATTTCATTGAGAGGCAAGGGACTGAAGAAATGTAGGCAGAATTCCTTAAACACAGAGAAGTTAAGGGACACAGCCAAGAGAAAAATCATGGACCATGCTCTCTGTTTGTGTATTTTCACATTTATGCCAGCAGAGAATTTGGTTTTACGTTTAAAACTGAACAAACATTCTTATCTCTGTTACCAATAATTAATCAGTATCTTTGATGTCTGTGTACTAATGCAAGAAGTATAGGAAGCAGGAAGAACTTGAAATACTAGTTAATGAACACATCTATGACATAGTTGGCATCACAGAGTGGGGACAGGATAACAGTTTTCAAGTACAGTACATAAAAGGTTGTTATAAGGAGGGAGAAAAAATGTTCTTTTTAACCTCTGAGGATAGGACAAAAAGTAATGGGCTTGAATTGCAGCAAGAACAATTTAGATTGGACATTAGGAGAAACTTCCTAAGTGACAGGGTAGTTAAGCACTGGAACAAATTGCTTAGGGAAGATGTGGAATCTTTGTCATTGGAAATTTTTAAGAGCAGGTTAGACAAACACCTGTCAGGTATAGATAATACTTAATGCTGTCATGAGTGCAGGGGACTGGATTAGATGACCTTTTGAGGTCCCTTCCAGCCCTACAATTATATAATTTTAAGATTATTAAAAATGAATATGCGAAAATGAGAATAGTTGGTTTCACTTTTGTCGAAATAGTCGTTTTCTAGTCAATTTCACTCTCTGGTATTAACACAATAACTTGGGCTTCTGCTTTTTGAATGAATTTAATTTTACAGAGCTGTTTTTAGCAGTTTTGGAGTTTTATATAAATGTGCAAAACTCATGTGTTTTCGGGGCTTTCTGTTTGTACATACTGTACTAAAGTAATCTCTTTGTAATGTTCCCTGGTGTGCTTTAACATAGTACTGTTTCAAACAGTGCTATGTTAAAGCGCACTAGGGAAACTTTAGTGTGTACCAGTAGGATCTGCATGGACCAATTACCACGCAACACATTAGTGCACTGTAGAAATCCTCCCTGTAGGCCGCATTATTACTCTGTGTCAACAAGCCCTTAGATACAAGTAACCATTTTTGGTGTTTTCCAGTGTTTGTTGGAGAAACACTGATTTCTCTCTTTTCTGTTTGTTTATGTTTCAGGATGTTTTAATCAATGTTTATCAGTTATAACCAAAAATTAGAAGCCCTAAATATAACAGAGAGATCCAGTCGCTACAGCAGATTTTTAGTTTAGGTTTAAAATGTTCCATTGTTGTGTGTGGAGTTTTAATTAAAATATAACAGAATCTAATTTTTGGACTAAATATGACTTACCAGTACCCCATTAATTTACTGAGTAATGTGAACCCTGACAGGAATGAAGAGTTCTTCTGACATTACTAATCACAAAACCAAATTTAACAAGAAGTCTTGTGGCACCTTAAAGACTAACAAATTTATTAGAGTTAAACTGAAACAGACTAACACGGCTACCCCTCTGAAACATAAAACCAAACTTGTGTCCTCAAATGAGGACTTTATATATGTTTTGTGTACTGACGAATCACAAAGCATCCACTTGAATTCTCTTAACAAATTGTTTCACTTTTATTAAGACCTAAGTCAAAAAGGTTCTGAGCAGTTTAGAGATCAAGGCCACCAATTGCACCAGTCTTCAGAGGCCACTACATCTAGCAACCAAGCAGTGCTCAGAACAGATCAGAATTAGTGGTCCAGGTTGAGAGCTCAGAACTTTCACCTTTATTGGATGTTAAACACTTCTAGACTGTAAAAACAAAGAAATATGAATGGATTCCAGTTTAGACCATGTGTGAATATTCCAGAACTCTAACATGTGCTATGTATATTTTGGGGGTATGCAGTACTAAATGTGGTATAAATGATATGTACAGTTTAGACTAAACCTCCCCTAGTCTCTGTTATAGCACAACTTGATGCTCTCCACCCCTGCTTTGATTAAATCAAGTTTAATATTTGATTTTGGTTGCAGGATTGTATCTTACTCTTCAAAGGCAATGGACTTAATATTCAAAAAGTCTCTTTCCACTTCCTGTATGTAGAATGGCAATGACAGAAGAACCTAATAAAGTGCATTGTAAAATTGCATTAAGTATGATGGGTCTGAGACTCCTCTCCCTTACATTAGAGTAAATCAAGAGTAGCTCCATGGCGGTCATTGAATGTAATGTAAAATTAGTGTGACGGGCAATAAAGCCTATTGTTTTTCAAACAAACTATAGACCTGGAAAATATTAGATACTAAAGGGAATGAATGTTTTAAGGAAATGTCTGCCAGAGTCAAAGTAGATGACCTAGAAGGTCTTTTCTGGCTTTACCATCTATGATCATGTAATGTTGTGGGGCACTTCAAATGTTAATTCAAGTTAGGGGATGAAATGAGATGGACTTCCTGAGGTACCTTCATTCTTAACATAGCAGAGTCTATCTAGTCATTGCTGGAAATCTATAGGATTTGTCCCATACAGAGAGATAGGAAGAGACCAGAGAACCAGAAGTATGTGAATGGTCTGGAGAAAGGGGTTACTAATACAAGAGGAATACAGACTCAAAGGTTTACAAATGACAGATACAAATAGATTAGGTATGTAGATCAGGCACACTGAAACTATAATCTGCTTGCAGAGCTGCACTGGCAATGTACTGATAAACCAGGGGTGGGCAAACTATGGCTCGCGGGCCAGATCTGGCCCGTGAGCCCTTCCCATCCAGCCCCCAGTCCAGGAGGCTGCCCCCTGCCCCTCCCCCAGAGCCACGCCACCCCGGCACCGCTGCTGGCCGGGGCCGCATGCTCCATCCCTCCCCCAGAGCTGCACGGGGGCAGAGCTCCAGGGGCCGGGGCAGCACGTTCACCCCCGGAGCTGCACCGCAGCAGCACTCCGCAGGCCATGGCAGTGCACTCGCGCCCCTCCCCCGAGCCGTGCTGAGCAGCTATGGTAAGTGTGTGTGGGGGGGGGGGGCGAGAGCTCTGGAGGAGGCAGTCAGGGAGCAGGGTGGGTTGGATAAGGGGTGGGGTTCTGGGGTGGTGGTTAGAGGGCAGGAGGGTGGATAGGGGTTGGGGCACTTGGGACAGGGAGCAGGAGAATTGGGTAAGGGGTGGGGTCCTGGGGGTCGTTAGGGGTCTCTAGAAGGGGCATTTAGTTGACAAGGTCGAGGAGTTGGATGGTCTGGGGATTCTGAGGGGGGCAGTCAGGGGGTGGGAAGTGGGAGGGGGCCGGATTAGGGGAGGGGCCTTCCCTACTCGGCCCTCCATATAATCTTGCAAACCGGATATGGCCCTCGGGCCAAAACGTTTGCCCACCCCTGTGATAAACATTCCTAATTTACCAACAGTGGAAGAGATGGCAAGCATGCTCATCTGGAATACAGAACTACGGTGAAGTCTGGTTGAAACATTTGTCAAAACCTTTTCTCTCTGGAAAATTAGGTTTTTGACTAAATAAATTTTTTTGTAGAAAGTGCCTGCTTTCTTGCAAAATTTTTGGGTTTTGGCCTAAGGTGAAAATTGAAACATTTCAGCCAAAACCAAAAATGTTTAGTTTTGGGGTTTTCAGTGAAAAACCCTTTTTTAACTGAAAATTTTGATGAAAACTATTTTCGGTCAAAATCTTCCATAATCCCACCTCCCCATTTTTGACCAGTTCTAATTGTAGTCTTGGAGACTATAGCTTCCAAATATGATGTTCCATCTTGGTGTTGGTGTCTGCAGTGTTGTGCTTTAGGGAGGTTTGTGAATGCTGTGTGTACACATGGGCTCCAGAGGCGTGTTGGTAGACTGTCCCTGTGTGCATTGTGCTATATGCTATATGCTGCTAAACGATGGAAAAGTCGGCAACTTTTCAGTGACACAAGATGCCTCTTCGAACCTTCTGCATCACTGACTGTATCCTACCTAGACAGAGCTCTTTGGGGAAATGAGTATAAATGTGCCTGTAGAACTGGGACCCATTCCCACTAGCATTTCAGCATGGTAATTAGGCCTGAGGTACTAAGGTAGTGAAACACCCAAAGGGACCAGCTGCGAGAATATTTTTCTTTTCTTTTCTTTCCCTTTCCTTTTCTCATGGGATAATGTTGATGGGACTGGCCACTATCATGGCAAGAATGCAGAGAGATTTCCTAGTCTCTGCGAGCAAGTGGCCAACTGCATATAAACCATTATTCAGCTGGTGTCCTGCATCCCCCTGTCGTGGCTCATCCGCAGAGGTTTAAGAGTCTGCTACATCCCCCAGCGGATGGATTCATTTCTTTTGCTGAAGTGGTAGAGGCTTGGAAGTGCTGATGGTTCTGAATTCAGACCTGAATACCAGCCCAAGCAGGGTTGGCCGTATTCAGATAAGCTTCCTTTCTCCGTTTCACAGGTGCTCAAAGGTAGGACAATGAATTGACTGCTTGGGTGGCAAAGTGGGGAGAATGCTGGCAGGAACACAGGAATGCCACTCCCAGGGTCATAGGGCTGAACTTCAAGCCAAGGGAATTTTCTGACTCTTTGCATCTGTTAGATTGTTTTAATTATGTGTGATAAACAGTCTCCCTTGGGAAAAAACCCTTGCTGATTGCACTTAAATTTCTTTTCAGCTGAGTCATTGCATCAATTTTTGTAGGGTAACGATCTCCAACAAACCACAAGACCTTTGTTGTAAATGAACATCCTAATGAATCTGTGCACACCGTGCATATAAGAGGGTGTATGTTATGTAAGGAAAATCTGTACATTTCTTTGTATGTAAGGGTGCATGTCTGTAAGTTTGTCCAAACCTGAGAGTGAGTTGCATGTTTCTTCTGGTGTGCTTGGAGCTGGTTTTGTGTTACTGAATGTGGGTATATGCATTTCTTTGTGTGTCTCAACAGATGTGTTGTTTCCTGATGTCTGTGTATGAACTCGATTAGCAACATTATGCACTGTGTCTTGTAGAGATGCAGCACAGCACGTGTGATCCAGAGGAGGAAATCAAGGATAGCTCCAAATTCGAAGTCATTCCGGGGAATGCCTTAAATTACAGTGGCCTGTCCTGAGCTGGGGCAGTGCTGAGCAGAATCCCCATGGCACTACCAGCCTGTCCCCTATTACTCCTGGCATGTCCCCTCCTGCCCCCAGCGTGCCGATGGCTGTCCTATGCAATGCGATGCAGAGAGAATTCTCCCTCAATCAGCAGCATACAGAAACCATAGCAGGGATGAAGAATCTCACCATAGGTCTGTTTCTTGGTGTGTGTCTGGGTCTTTGGGGAACTGTATGGATGTGGTCACGCTCTTCACACTGGCCCTAGCTGAAACTTGTTAATGCTTCATTGCTGCTGATTGGTTGGTGAGAAATGAGTTGGAGGTCTTAGCAGGGCAGGTTTCTACATCACAATCAGCAGTAATTTCCACTCTTGTTGGCAGCCTCAGCAGAAAAACTAAGGAGCGATGGTTGGAGAATAAAATAATCCTTCTCCTGTAGAGACAGACTGCTCTGGTCAGGGCTGAGGCAGGTTGGTGAGGCTCCCTGGGGAAAGCTTGCTCTGCTGTTACCCAGGCTAGACCTGTTCTATGAATAAAGGGCTCAGTTCTGCAAACTGCTGAACACATTCTGAGAGAGGCTAAGTACCCTGGACTCCAACTCATGGGAACTGAGGGCCTGCAGCATCTTGCGGGATTAGGCCCAAAAGAGGTGTCTGTCAATCTGGTCCTGTCCCTGAGCAGCCGAGTGATTTAAAAAGAAATGTGTGTCTGTTCCTTCCTGTTTCCATTTGTAGAAGTGTATGTGTTTAAATGATGTTTGTGAGTCTGATTGTGTGTGAGTGGCAGCTGAGAAACACTAACAAGATGCCTAGTTTTTAATACAATTGCTTCATCAGGGGAATGGAGAGGGAGATAATGAAGACTGTTTAAAGGGACTCACTCTGCCACTTGTTTTGCTTCATAAATATCCATGAACTCCCTCTCCCATCTTCTTGCCCTTGGGCTGGTTCTGTTAACTGGAAGCCATTAGCTGAGGATGAGGCCAGAACCTCACAAACCATTTGGTTCATACCCAGTGCATTACACAGGGAAGCTGTGGAAATGGACTTTGCTGATGTTCACGTCCCAGTGGATCAATTCCTAATATGGTGAGACCTGTCTGAAATGACCAGGCAGGGAACCAGCAATAATCAGGTGTCCTCTCTAGCACATACAGGGCCAGAATCTCAGCCGGAGTCAATCATCTCAGCTCATTGAAGTCACTATAAATATGCCAGTTACACCTGCAGATCTGACCCATAGCTTTTAATGAAGTGCTTGTTTATAACGAGTAGTTTGCACCAGATTAATCTAAAGTGTGAATTAAATAATTTTAATTAAAGGGGTCTAAACTCCTATGTGAACACTCTGTTTGAGACTGGCTTGTTTTCATTTAAGTCAGCTGGAAACAGTTTGAAACTAAACTGAAATAAGCCACTCTCAGACAGAACTAAGTGTTTGCATAGGGCTCGTCTATACGCTGAAATCTTACATTGGCATAGCTAAATCTCTCACCAGTGTGAAAAAATCCACCCTTCTGATAGTCACAGTTGTGTCGGCCTACCCGCTGGTGTAGCCAATGCTAGGCTGACAGAAGAATTCTTCCATTGCCTTAGCTACTGCCTCTCAGAGAGGGGAATTAACCACAGCAATGGGAGAACCCCTCTCGTCACTGTTGTGTCTACACCAGGGGTCTCCAAACTTTTCAGCCCGAGGGCCGCATTAACTATCAAATAGCAGTTCGGGGGCCGACAACACACTCGAGGTCCAAATAAAAAAGAATCAAAACATGGATGTTGTTTTTAATTATTTATTTAATATTATTTTATTCAGTTATTATTTAATAACACATTGATACACTACACATGAATACCTGTTCACTACACATGAACACTACACATGAACACTACACATGAACAGTACACATGAACACCTGTTCACTACACATGAACACTACACATGAACACCTGTTCACTACACATGAACACTACACATGAACACCTGTTCACTACACATGAACACTACACATGAACACCTGAACACTACACATGAACACCTGAACACTACACCTGAACACTACACATGAACACCTGAACACTATACCTGAACACTACACATGAACACCTGTTCACTACACATGAACACTACACATCAACCCCACAACTGACCCACCCAGCCAGGACTCTCCCCCCAAAACCTCCTTTCCTCCAACCCCCAACTGACCCACCCAGCCAGGTCTCTCCCCCGCAAACCTCCTTTCCTCCAACCCCCCCCCCCCCCAACTGACACCCAGCCAGGTCTCTCCCCCCCAAACCTCCTTTCCTCCAACCCCCAACTGACCCACCCAGCCAGGTCTCTCCCCCCCAAACCTCCTTTCCTCCAACCCCCAACTGACCCACCCAGCCAGGTCTCTCCCCCCCAAACCTCCTTTCCTCCAACCCCCCAACTGACCCACCCAGCCAGGTCTCTCCCCCCCAAACCTCCTTTCCTCCAACCCCCAACTGACCCACCCAGCGAGGTCTCTCCCCCCCAAACCTCCTTTCCTACAACCCCCCCCCCAACTGACCCACCCAGCCAGGTCTCTCCCCCCAAAACCTCCTTTCCTCCAACCCCCAACTGACCCACCCAGCCAGGTCTCTCCCCCCCCAAACCTCCTTTCCTCCAACCCCCAACTGACCCACCCAGCCAGGTCTCTCCCCCCCAAACCTCCTTTCCTCCAACCCCCCCCCCCCAACTGACCCACCCAGCCAGGTCTCTCCCCCCAAAACCTCCTTTCCTCCAACCCCCAACTGACCCACCCAGCCAGGTCTCTCCCCCCCAAACCTCCTTTCCTCCAACCCCCCCCCCCAACTGACCCGCTCAACCCGGTCTCTTCCCCCCCCCCCCCACAACTGACCCGCTCAACCCGGTCTCTCCCCACAGACCGTTTCGCCGCCTGGCAGTGGGTGGCTCCTTGTTTCTGGCGGTGCGGCGCGTCCCAGCCCCAGCTCTGAGCGCCTGGCCGGCGGCGGCAGCGGACCACGCGGCGCGTCCCGGCCGGCGGCGGCAGCGGACCACGCGGCGCGTCCCGGCCGGCGGCGGCAGCGGACCACGCGGCGCGTCCTGGCCGGCGGCGGCAGCGGACCACGCGGCGCGTCCCGGCCGGCGGCGGCAGCGGACCACGCGGCGCGTCCTGGCCGGCGGCGGCAGCGGAGCACGCGGCGCGTCCCGGCCCCGTGGCTGGTTCCCGACCGATCTCCACGGGCCGGATGAGAGGGCCTCGCGGGCCGCATCCGGCCCGCGGGCCGTAGTTTGGAGACCCCTGGTCTACACTAAAGCACTACAGCGACATAGCCACAGCACAGCAGCCTCATTGCAGTAGTGCTGTAGTGTAGACATGTACTACAGCAACAGAAGGGGTTATTCCATCGCTGTAGTAAATCCACCTATTCAAGAGGCGGTAGCAAGATCCATGGAAAAATCCTTTAATCGGTTGTGCTGTGTCTACAGTGGGGTCTAGGCCAACCTAACTGTGTTGCACAGGGTTTGCAATTTTTCACAGCCCTAGGTTGTTGTAAGTGCAGACCAAGTCTGAATCTAAGTACTAGCCTGGTCTACACTAGAAAATTAGATTGGTGTAACTGTCACTTGAAAGTATGAAAAATCCACACCCCTGAGTGACATAGTTATACCAACCTAACCCCAGGTATAGACAGCACTAGGTCAATGGGAGACTTCTTCTGTCAACCCAGCTACCACCTCTCAGAGAGGTGGATTACCAATGAGAGAATCCTTCTCATTGACGTAGGTAGTGTCTACACTGAAGTGCTGCAGCAATTCAGCTACACTGCTACAGCATTTTATGTGTAGAGAAGCTCACCGATTTAAGTAGTGGGCTCTCTGCTCTAGGTGGTCTGTGGAGAAGATTTTATTATATATTTTAAAATAGCTGCACTGCCAATTATTTTTTTTATTGTGGTGCTTTTATGTATGTCTGCCTGTCCTGCTACTATTTGCCATTATGCCAGTCTTGGATATGATTCCCAGACATAGCTCCTCCAAAAAGGTTTAACTTCTGGGAATATCATTGCTAGCTCCAGGCAGCCAGATTTTCTTGTGCAATGACATGATTTCAGGGTGTAATGTCTTCCTGAGGTGCTGCAATAGCTAGGGCTGGAGCAAAAATATAATGATGCTGTTGCAATCCTGGTTCAGACACCCCAAGAGGAGAATAGGAGGTCTGAACCCCAAAAAGCAATTGAATGAAATGGTTGTACACAAGGCTATTGTATATAAATATATGTCAAGTAAGGTCTCTTCTGAAAGCTTGTCGTGCTCTGGACTTGATGATCATTAGGAGATATGTATCCAGGCTATGGGTATGCATGTTGGCAGGTCCATATGTACAGAATATTGTAATTAGAAGTAGGTGCAACTACGACATCTCTTCACAGCAGCGTGGGGAAGCAATCAGGCAGGGAGGGGCACCTCCCCAGGCTAGCTGTTTACATTAAACTAATCCAAGCACTGAGCATTGTAAAACCCAGGGAAAGACAATTGTGGACCATTCAAGTGAGTGGAAATATGTTGGGACTGAAAAGAAAACCCCAGTCTTGGAACTAAGGAAGGAGGGAGTTTCTCCCACTCTGTGGCTATGGCTACATTACAGAGCTCACCGTGGTGCAGCTGCACTGTTGCTAATGCAAACGCTCTAGCCTAGGCCAATGGGAGAGAGCGGCGGTAGGTATGGCAGTGGGAGAAGCTCTGGAGTTTATGTCGGTATAATTTATGTCACCTAGGGAGTGGCCGTACACAGCCTGTGTAACCATGAATTGCCATAGTCGGAGAGAAAGAAAAAACTCCTGTAATCCCTCTTAAAAGGGAAGGGGTTTGAAGGGAAGGCTGTTCGGACGCTGAGGGCCAGCATTTAAGCTGGGTGCTGTCCATGAAACACTGAATGCCCTCTGGGACGCAGGGCATTCTGGGAAACTGTTTGGAGGCAATAGATAACTTATGTTAGAAAAGAGAATTTAGCTAATATAGAAGTGTAAAGTCTGAGGTTGCATCTTCATGTTGTTTCCTGTGTAACTTGTATGTGTTTGCTCTCCCTTTCAATTGCATCTTTGACAGGTTTAAGAGCAGCCGTCTTAGTCTGTATCTGTAAATAAGATGAGGTATACAAAGTCTTCCTCATCTTATTGCATCTTTGAATCTACGATTTTTCTATTAAGTAACTTTTTTCTTTATTTTACCCCAAGCAGTTCTCTGTTGTGGGAAGTGTGTGTGCCAGTGTGAACTGATAACTGAGGGGAGGTATCATTCCTTCATAGGTGACAAACCAGAGGGGAAAATTCCAAGTGTCTGGTAGTTAGGAATTTGGGGAGAATGGATTTGGGGAGATTCAGGAGTGGAAGGTGTTGTTGAGGTCACCCTGCTAGGAGTAACAAGGCTGGGAGAAGCCAGCATTGAGACCTCTATACTTTTGGGCTGGCTACTGGTGTCAGAGCTCTGAGCCATACAGCATAGTATTAAGGCACCCAGAGTTACAAGGCAGGTGTGACAGAAGCCCTAACTGGTCTGGGTAATCCCTAACATGTCTCAAAAGCCCATTGGCCAAGTGAGGGTATTTTATGTACAGCTCAAATTAAGGACTTGCTTCTAGTGTAATAACTACCAAAGACAGCTGCAAAAGTCCTGCCTCTGCCAAATGAAATGGGCTTTGTAAGCCTTTTGCTCTTCTGGCTGTTGGTGTCTCTCACCAACATCTCATTTACATTCTGGGGGAGGGATCCTCCTGCCCCGCAACATTCAATTTTGCTTTGGGGTTCTCTAATTCAAATTGCTCACAAAGCTGCAAACTTACCTGACAATGGGGTTTGGACGTGGACATTTTAATGATCTGCTAATGCCTAGTAGGAATTGTTCTATTTAGACATAAATCTGATTATATTGCATGTTATATTTTCCATATGGCTCATTCTCATTATTCTTGCTGGGGAAATTTCCATGAAAAACACAATCATTGTTCCTTCAGAGTTCATCTGCTCCTGCTGATTATTCCCCTTTTGAAATCATCAAGCCTGTCTTTGTGACAACACAATTAATTGCTGTGGAAATGATTATGATGTCACAAGGAGAGGATTAGGATTTCAACTGGGGAATGAACAGCAAGGACAGATGAACTTTTCAGATGCAAACATCTTCTTTCTCTGCAAATGTCCCTAGTGATAATGAACAAGCGACAGAGAAACACAGACAATATGTGATGTGGGTATATATAAACAAAAATTGTTTCCAAGGAGAATATTTTAATAAATTTCCAATCAAATAGCAGCACCTCTTTTAAAAAAAAAAAAAGCAGGGAAGGGTGCTATTTCCCTCAGGCCCTATTTACAGTGGGATCAGATGCTAGTTACCGGCAGCCATGTTCAAACACAGTTGACTTACTTCACCACTGCTCAACCCAGAACTGGTAGAAACTATCTATGCACGAGGGAGGCATAGTATCACTCTGCTGGAGGGGGGGGGGAGCACCTTTTAAGTACAGTGTGGGTTCCAAAGCAGCCACATTGTTGGAGGCTCTTTGGGATACATGTTGGACCAGCATACAACCTGGCTGTCTTGGTGAAATCCAGGTTCTCTGGCAGAGTAGGCACCGTACTGCTTTGTGCTACCAGTGTCCTGCCTCCCAAGTTTCCATCAGCAGATGTGAATCAAGCCTAGGAATTACTAATGTAATAATGACATAAAAAACAATGTTGGAGGTGTGACCGAATGCATCCCTCCATTCACACCCGATACACCATTGTAATTGTCTTTGTACAAATATGTCTTGTGAGGTATCATTTGAAAACGAATACCTTGCTGGTCAATAATATCACCGTAAAATGTATGTAGCAACATTATATTTAAAGGTATGAGCATAAGCTGAAATTATGACTGACGTGTTTTCCAAACAAGTCTAGGGAGGGTCTAAATCTAGTCTAAACAAGTCTAAATCTGTTTCTCAAAGGCAAAGGACAAGCTGATGCCTCTAACCAAGCATCATCAAAGCTGACTGGCAATCACTGGTCGGTGGCCATACTTTGGGAATGAAGTGGGGCAGGAACAGATCAATCTGCATTTTAGCAAACAACAACATGGAACCTCTTTCACCATGAGATTTCATGTCTCTGTCCTCACAGCAGGAAGAACTTGGTCTAGGGGTAGCCCTCAGGAAAATGTGTTTCAAAGGGTGACTGGGCTATAAAAGTTGAGGGACAAAAACATCCCAGGAATTCCCTCTCCCCTTCATTTTCTCTCGCTCTCTTTCACTGCTTTGGACTTTGTGTAGGAGACAGGGCTCTGACCTGAGAATTTGGCCAGTCTTTCTGTTGCGAACATGTGGAAGATTTTACCTTGAATCAAGTTTAGTTTAAGTTTTAGTTACTAGAAAGTGTTTTATCTTTATTTATCGTGTAAACATTTCTGACTTTAATACCCTGTGCCTGTACCAGTTAAAATCTCTCTTTGTAGTTTAATCAACTTTAATGAAAACTAATCCAATGTTGTGTTTAAACTGAACTGTTTGGGTAACTCCAATTAAAGGAGCACCTTTTGAATATTGACCCCTTACAAGGGCAATAGATTTCTAATATCTGAACAGTCCAGGGGAGGGATGGACAGTGCAAGACTGAGAGTGTGTTGGGGTCACCCTGCAAGTAGTAACCAAGGCGGGTAGAAGCCAAAGTGTGGCTGGAGTGTTTCTGGCAGGCTTCAGCTGTACACAAACCCTCTGAGTGTGACCTGCAGGCTGTTTGACTGGTTAAGAGCAGTCCAGGTTATGAGCAGTCCAGTCCAGAATGGTTATAAGCTGCTGAGTAACACCAGCTGCGATGGTAGCTTTAGTGCTGAGTTCCACCAGGAACTGTCCTGAGATCACCAAATGCTAGCACTTTTGGTCACTGCCAGTCTGACCTGGATCTGAATTGATAATTTAGAGGTGAAAGTTTCTAAATTACGTAATGTGGCAAATTGCTGGCACTATTATGATGGGTCCCGCGCTTTCTCTTCTTGTGAGGGGTTCAGGGCACCATTTCTTGCCCCTGAACAGGGTATTAACTGCCCCACTAGTATCCTAGAGGAGGGGGAGTGGAGAGGGAGGGACCCGGGCCTGCCCTCTACTCTGGGTCCCAGCCCAGGGGCCCTGAGGATAGCAGTAAACCACCTGAACTAGCTATTCCTTCCCCTGGGCTACTTCCCTCTCCTACCCTTCAGCTTGTGGGGCTTCCTGCCCTCTCTCTACACAAGCCAGGTGTCTCTTTACCTAGGGTCTGGGTCTTCTTGGTTCCAAACTCTCCTCAAACCTGCTCCCTGCTCCAACTCCTTCCAAACTGCTCTCTGCTCCAGCTCCTTCAAACTGTCTGATTGAAGCGGGGGGGGGGGGGGGGAGGGGTTTATCATGTGACTGGCTTCAGGTGCCTTAATTGACTTCAGGTGCCTTAATTAGCTCCAGCTGCTCCAACCAACTTCTCTCAAACTTGCTTCCCTCTAACACTCTCCTGCTGCTCGCTGGCCATGCTGTATCACAATAACCACTCTGTTAAACTCTCCAGTTCTCCAAATCCAGTTCTCTATCCTCCGCTAGCCTGGCAGGTGTGGAGCAGGCCATCCAAATCTGGACTATCTCATGCTACTAAGAATGGGTGGAAACTTTCAAACCAAATTATTCTTCGTTAAAGCAGATTACACTTTTGGATTTAAGGGTAAAGCAACAAAATGACCAGCTGCTTGTCTGAAAGGAAGACCGCGGTCATGTCAGTTAAAAAATATTATATTTTGTTTATTTATTTATTATGGCTATTTATGGATTGCTGATTCACCACCACTTTTTAATCTTTATTCAGGCTCCCCTCCCCTGCCATCCTTCCAAATATTTTATAGAAAAGCTGCAAATTACAGGATGTCTAATTAGGAGGCTTTGAGGAAAAGATGACAAAGAATCAGTCGTCATGGAGACTGAAGTTGCTAGCTGGTTTACAGCCAGCTAGACAATGCCGGAGACTCTGATAAGCTATTCTTGGGGATAGTGGGAGTGGGAGAAATGGAGGCTGGCATGCAGCATGTCACAGAGGGGCAGAGCTCTCTGCTGTTAGAAAGGCTTAAGTTGAAGTACCCTGGTGCAGATGGGTGAGGGCACTGGCTTTCCATCTCAGCCAATCAGATTCATATCCTGATTTCAGACATGATCCAAAAGCTTGTGAAGTCAATGGAGAAATTCCCATTCATTCCAGGGGGCTTTGGATCATACCTTAGGTCACAAGTGAAATTAATTTGTTGATCTCATTCTAGACCCTCCTGTAACAGGGTTCGCTCACCACTGTGGCACCTCCTGCTGGCTGTCTCAGGATTAGCTCAGTTTGCTAGTGCACCCTTCTCTGGTGGTGTCTTGCTGCCATCACTCCTGCTTTAAGACCGACATTTCTCCAACAACTGTGGCATCCTCTCCAGCAAGACAGCCCACCAGCCATGCCACACTGTGCTCTCCCCTTCCAGGGGACCTGCAGTCCATTATTCAGTCACTTTCCTTAGTGGCTATTTCAGCTAATTGTCTGGCCACTTCCTTGTGGCCCCCCACATCCTCTTTCCCCTTGTCTCAGCCTACAAACCCCAGCAGCCAGCCAGGACCTCTCTCTCGCTCTTTGGGTCCCTGCTAACAAAACTGCTCTGTCCAGGGTGCTGACAGTTCTTCCAGCCCTCTAGAGCAGGGGTGGGCAAACTTTTTGGCTCGAGGGCCACATTGGGGTTCAGAATTGTGCGGAGGGCCGGGTAGGGAAGGCTGTGCCTCCCCAAACGGCCTGGCCCCACCCCCTATCTGACCCCCACCACTTCCCGCTCCCTGACTGCCCCCTCAGAACACCCAACCCATCCAACCCCCACCCCTGCTCCTTGTCCCCGACTACTCCCTCCAGAGATCCCCCTGCTCCTAACCACCCCCTCCCAAGACTCCCCTTATCCACCCCCCGTCCCCTGACTGCCACGACCCCTAGCCACACCCCCGCCCCCTGACAGACCCCCTGGGACTCCCAAGCACCATCCAACTCCCCACCCCATTCTCCATCCCCTGAGACCCTCTGTCCCTTATCCAACCTCCTGCCCCAGCCTGACCCTGACCCCCTTACCAGGCTGCCGCTCAGAACAGGGTGGGTCCCTGGCCCGGAGCACAGCCCCGCCCCCCATAACGCTGCTCATGTGGCACACTGAGGCTGCAGGGGAGAGGGACAGCAGGGGAGGGGCCGGAGCAGCCTCCTCAGCTAGAGCTCAGGGGCCGGTTAGGAGGAACTCGCAGACTGGATCCGGCCCGCAGGCCATAGTTTGCTCACCACTGCTCTTGAGAGAGTCTTTCCTCCCTGAACTCCCAGCAGAGAACTGCCCTCCTCTGTCCTTCAGCTCCCCTTTTATATGGGCCTTCTTGGCCCTGATTGGCCACTCCCTACAACCCTTCTGAGCGCCTGTTTCCTGTGCAGCCTCCCTAGGGTTCTATTAACCTCTTAGAGGCCAGTGTGGGGCAGGTACCCTGTCACACCTACATGCAGAGGTGGACCTGAGCCATACAATCTAAATCTCGATTTCAAAAGTTTAAGGAAGCTCAGCTCTGTATTTTTGGTTCAGCCATTATAGATATCAGGTTAGCTACAAAATTCAGCTGCAGGTTCTGATTCTCCTCCAGACTTAGAATTGTTCAGATCCAGGATTTTTGGTTCAGGGCTATTTTTACATGTGAGGTATTTGTCCCTAGCAAACCATTTGGCATGATTGACAGCCTCTGCTTAAGAAAGGCTGAGAACTGGAGGTATATTTAGAGAGGTCTGTTACTACATGTGGGAAAATTGCATGGGACCTGAGGGGGTTAAAGTATATAACAGGCTTTGACTTCAGACTGAGAAATGAGTCCTTCTGAGGATTTCAGATCTCTTGTTTTGAAGACGGTTCTCGGTTCTTGACCATTTCTTGAGTTTTAAGCATCAGATGATTCCTCCCAGTTTTGACATGATTTAACCACCTGGGACATGGTGTGATACAATCACCACAAAATGTCATATACAGTAGATTCTCGATTATCCAGAAGTGGGTTAACCAGAATGTGGATTAACCAGGATGTAAAAAAAAAATATGCGTAACTCACAGGGCCGGCTCTGGCTTTGTTGCCGCCCCAAGAACAAACAAAAAAAGCCCCACCAGGGTGCAGGGCAACCAGTGAACCAACACCCCCTCTCCCCACACAGGGTGGCTGGTAAACCAACCCCCCACTCCCCATATTTCCTGTGGATGGTGATTATCCAGGATTTTATTAACCAGGATTAATTTTTTCCCTATCATCCTGGATAATTGAGTCTACTGTATGTTGATATTACATCCACCAGTCTTCTTTCATCACAATACTGTTCATGATGGAATCAATTCAATGAAAACATAATGGGAGAAAAAAGAGGTATGGGAGGCTGGGATAGTTTTCGTGACATTTTGGCATGGATGATCTCTAATAGTAGCTGTAGAATGACATCACAAGCATTTCCCATTGGAAAACCTGGCGCAGTGCATGGCGGTGAGCAGGTGAAGAGATGGGTGGTTAAAAGTGCAGCTCTCAAATACACATGGGTCAAAGGTATCTGAATCCCAAACCTTAATGGGAATGAGCAGAGTTGGTGGAGAGATTGCCTTGGTGTGACTAGGATTCCATGATCAGAAGTACTGGACCAGAATAAAGCGGGAAGTGGGTGGTGGTGAGATCTTCTATCTGTGTCTTTCTCCTGAAGATCTCTTTGAGATGAATACTCTCCCACCAAATCAATCAGTGCAGTTATATGCTGAGCTGATGAAACTTTGGGCTCCCTTCTTAGCTCTCTTACCCTCTGACCTGCTTAATCCAGGAGTTTGCAGTGCAGACACCAAGCCTAGTCTAGCTCTGTGAATAGGCATACCCCGATTCCTCCTGGGGTGACACACAAACTTACCTCAGGAAAAGGAGGACAGTGTCAGATGAGGGTTTATATGGATAAAATTGCTTCTACACTCTATCTCCCAACAGAACAAAAATCCCCAGCATATTGTTCATATCTACTGTACTGTATATTTTGTAGGAGGAGAGCACTTGATCCTGATAATTAAATGTGTCAGCTCTTTATCCAGGCGAGTATTATATTAAATTATGTACAGTAAATATTTTTGGAAGGTGGAACTCTAAAGAGAACTTATTGATTTATGGCAAGCTGCCAATAGAGGATGGAAGGCGTGCTTGGAATCCAGGGTAAGCCTGGGTGTGATGTGTGTGTTTGGGGTTGAGGGTTGATTTTTTTTTTCATTACAAGGGCATTCTGGAGTACCCCTAATTCTGAAACACCCCCTCTCCCCCCCATCCGTTTTCAAGTAAATGTGCTCCAGAGAAAAAATTCTTAGCTTCCCCTGTTTTTCCACATGCCTGTTGAATCAATAATGGGTGTTGTGGAAATGCTTGGTCAGCACCGCTGTCTCAGCTATTCTTGTAAATGGCGATATTAGCAGGGCTACCGAGGCAGAGCAGGCAAGGATGGCCGGGAAGGGAGGATGGAGAAGAATGTCAATAATATGGATGGCAATGCCGGTGCTGTCAAGGAGCCTGTAAACATGCAGCTAGAGACGACATTTCAGCTCCACGGGGAGGTTGGGGGTGGGAAGTTTATAATATTTCTTTATCTAGGGAAAAGCTGTTACTATGTGAGAAGTAGATGCAGATGTGCTTGTGTACACCTTGTCATGCAGATGTCAGAATATTAGGCATATGTGTAGCTCAAGAAACGGGCATGGGTTGCATATGAACACTGTATGTTGATGAGATATTGTATGCGGGTGTGCTGTGTGTATGTGCATGCGTATATATGAGCCAATCATCAGGGTCATTTAAAAGAGTATGGGACAAAGCACTGGAAACCATTCTGTAAAGAACAATCCCATACTGGCAGAAGGATCGTCTAGATCACCTGAAAGGGATTTTCCATCTGAAACTTCTTTTGTTATCTGGGTCTGTTTTGCTACAATGTGCGTGTAATATCAATGGACATAAGTGTCGTATCTGTGTATAGAACGTGTTGCAGAATTCTGTAGGATAAGCATGTCCTTATGTGTATTTGGTGTTATGCAGTATGTAGCAAGGATGTGTGACGATTACAATGTGCATAGTTATGTATATACGTTTGTGACATTCCCCTCTGGTGTTATCTGGAGCAGCGATCTGCTAGATCACTCCAATCCTTGACTCTGGAAGCCATCCATACCCTGCTCTGCTATGAGAACCCCCATCCTGTGTTGTTCATGCATAGTCTCTGGCATGTAAGCTGCTCCTTGGATTGTGCAGCCGAATGACACTAGCCAATATCTCTGCTCTCAGACACAACACTAGGAACCTCTCTGTCTTGCAGTGCCCAGTTATGCCTGCTGGACACTGCAAGCTTATATAAGTTTGTTAGTTTAACAAAGAAATTGATATGCACCAGGCTTGTTATCCCAAGAGGAGTTCCTGACATGCTTCAAACCAAACACACGGCTTCAGGTAGAATAAACAAACAGATTTATTAACTACAAAGATAGATTTTAAGTGATTATACGTCAAAGCATAACAAGTCAGATTTGGTCAAATGAGATAAAAGCAAAATGCATTCTAGGCTGATCTTGACACTTTCAATGCCTTTACAAACTTAGATGCTTCTCACTACAGGCTGGCTGGTTGCTCTTCAGCAAGGCTCCCCTCTTTGAGTAGCACTTCAGTTGCTTGGTGTGGTGTCATAGATATAGGTGGAAGAGAGGAAGAGCATGGCAAACGTCTCTCCCTTTTAGCATGTCCTTTCTTCCTTCTTGGCTTTGTCCCCCCCCCCCCCCCTTCAGAGTCAGGTGAGCATCACCTCATCACAGCTCCAAACTGACCAAAGAAAGAGGAGTGACTCACTGGAGAGTTCAACAGATCCTTTTGTTGCTCCTAGGCCAGTGCCCTTTGTTCCTGTGAGGCTGGGCTGGGTTTGTCCCATACATGCCTTGATGAGGTGTGAACGTCCCCTCTGCTCTTAGAGAGTTTTTGCCTGGGCTTATTTTAAGCCACAAAGACACATTTTCAGCCTCATAACTATATACATGAAATTAGAACATATAACATTACTATAACATTACTGTAACAATAATTACTATAACATAATTATAACAACAATGCTCAGTACATCATGAGCCTTCTAAAGACACCCAACATGACAAACTTTGCATTGGATACCACACAATCATATTACAAGGATGAACATGGGCGGGGGGGGGGGGGGGGGGCAGGGTGCTGGATGTTCCCCTTTGGTACAGAACATCCCAATGTTACATAGTGAAGTACAGATGTGTATGCAACATTATGCATACTTGTGTAAGGTTGTTGATACAGGTGAGTCTGGAAGGGATATGATCTTTTATACTGTGTGTTATTCAGATACATTACAATATTGTACATGCACGTATATATGGTGTGTGTTTCAGAGATGAGTGATTAAGTTTTACATAAATGCATATAGGTCAGTGGTTTTCAACCTGGGGTCCGCAGACTATGTGTAAGATTTTCAAAGGGGCTTGCACCTCCATTCAAAAAAATTTAGGGGTGTGCAAATTACAAAAGTTTGAAAACCATTGAAGATGTTTCCAAGATATGTGTGTGTGTGTGTGTGTATGCATGCACACACATATACACATGTTGAAGTTTAAGTGTGTTCTGTATTTGTGTATACATTGTGTTGCAGAGATAGGTGAAGCATGTGTGTATATACTTTATAATTTTCAGAGATATGTGATTATGATATGTAGCGTGTCTGTTGTGTGTTGCAAACATGTGTCATACATATACATGTATTAATGCTGTGAGGTGTACAGATGTGTGAGTACATTTTGCTATGGCATTCTCCTTTTCTCTTTAGCTGGGGAAGTGAATAACTTTCCTGAT
Source organism: Sternotherus odoratus (assembly GCA_032164245.1). Classification (NCBI taxonomy): domain Eukaryota; kingdom Metazoa; phylum Chordata; order Testudines; family Kinosternidae; genus Sternotherus; species Sternotherus odoratus. The sequence goes on from JAVMKO010000001.1 coordinate 89,662,274, forward strand.
AGCTTCCCAAGGGAAAAGAAAGATCTGTTGTAGTTCAGTATAGGGCATTATGTTCTCTGCAAGTGGTCATCACTTGTTATTTAAAGATTGTTCTTCATTTTGCAGAGTAAAGTCATTTCATGTCTAAATGATGAAACACCATCTTACCCCATAAAGATCTTAATTTAAAGTGCCCATTGCCACTCTGGGAGAGAGCCATTATCTGTTTTGAATGCGGTTATTACAGCTGAAAAGAAGCCAAAGCAGGCAGGTTTCCATGGATGGCACACAAACCCAATTGATCCATCTCCACTGACTTACAGCTAGTTATGGTAGATCCAAAAATGGTTCAGAAGTTTGGGACAGAAAAGCACCCAATAGTTTTGGATGCTTATCTGAACCTTTCCAAAACTTCTTTTTCTGCAAATTTTGAGTGAGAAATCTCTTGAGGACAGGCTTTCTTGTTAGATTTCCCAGTATTATCTGATTCAATTTGGGCTAGAAAATAACTTAAATCAGAACAAGTATTCAAACCAGATTTTAAACTACTTCATGCACGTTTGTGCATGTCATCACTTACATAAATAGACTGAGTTAATTGCACAATTAACCTCCAAGTTTGCATGCAAATCTGTTTAGGAATAGACAAAGGTATCTGAACCATTTTAAAGGATAATATGACATTTTGACCTAATAAAGTTTTAGCATTTAATTTATTTTTTTAAAAGCTCTCCTCCCCATCCAGTTCCATGACAATGGTATGATCTGTCACATATTCTATTACATAAGCTGTGGATAATACTAAACTGGGGGAGAGGTAGATATGCTGAGAGGATAGGGATAGGGTCCAAAATAACCTAGACAAACTGGAGGATTGGGTCAAAAGAAATCTGATGAGCTTCAACAAGGACAAGTGCAGAGTCCTGCTTGTAGAATGGAAGAATCCCATGCACTGCTAAACACTGGGGACCAACTGGCTAAACAGCAGTTCTGCAGAAAAGGACCTGGGGATTACAGTGGATGAGAAGCTGGATATGAGTCAACAGTGTGCCTTTGTTGCCAGGAAAGCTAACGGCATATTGGGCTACATTAGTAGGCGCATTGGCAACAGATCGAGGGAAGTGATTATTCCCCTCTTCGGCACTGGTGAGGCCACATCTGGAGTTCTGCATCCAGTTTTGGGTCCCCCACTACAGAAAGGATATGAACAAATTAGAGAGTGTCTAGTGGAGGGCAATGTAAATGATCAGGAGGGTGGGGCAATTGGACTGAGGGAATTGGACTTATTTAGTCTGCAGAAGAGAAGAATGAAGGGGGATTTGATAGCCGCCTTCAACTACCTGAAGGGGGGTTCCAAAGAGGATGGAGCTAGTTCTCATTGGTACCAGATGACAGAACAAGGAGTAATGGTCTCAAGTTGCAGTGGGGGAGGTCTAGGTTGGATATTAGGGAAAACTTTTTTTCCCTAGGAGGTGGTGAAGCACTGGACTGGGTTACCGAAGGTGGTGATGGAGTCTCCATCCTTAGCGGTTTTACAGGGCTGGCTTGACAAAGCCCTGGCTGGGATGATTTAGTTGGGATTGGTCCTGCTTTGAGCAAGGGATTGGACTAGATGATCTCCTCAGGTCTCTTCCAACCCTGGTATTCTATGATAAATCAACACTTTTTTCCCAAAAATAATTGTTGGAATGTTCCATCAGTCGAGCAACCTGAATGGCTGAACATTCTTGGGCGCTGTAAAAATAGCTAATGTTTTTTTTACCTGGCTGGGACAGTTGCGGAATCCCATTCTCAATTTGCATTTCAACTTTCCCTTTTCTACAATATCCCAGGGCCAAATTAACCTGCTGTCTTCACTTGTGTTGCACTCGTTTAGGCCAGCAGTGAATTTGGCCCCAGGTCACTGGTAAGAGATCAATCACAGGAGCTTTAACCTTGCAGGAGGCTTCATGACACTCTGCAGGTGTTTTTCTAATGCAGAGAGCAAGAGAGATTTTGGTTATGATGCAGTTAAACCCTGTTTAATTTAAAGGTGATTATAATTAATGGAGAAAATCCTGTAAATTAGGCAATTATATACTCCAGTTCCCTTTCAACCTCCCTCTTTCTTCACTTCCCGCCTTGTTTTCCACTTTAGAAATCAAAAGAGCAAAAACCAACAACCATATTAATCTTGGGCTCTGATTCTACACTCAGCTCCTGGGTCAACTCCTTCCTTCTGGCCAGCTTACTTCTCCCTGAGACAGCAGGGGAGCTTAAAACTCAGAATGCGTTTGTGCTGTTGTGATTTGTTTAAAAGTGAGAGTGCGAATGTGTGCATTTTTATTCCTGCACACATTTTTGCATTTTGTTCCTGCGCACATTTTTGCATTTTGTGCAAAAATGTGTGCATTTTTGTTCCTCACTTTCTGTATACCCTCTCAAGTCATCTCAAGCGTCACTCATAATAAAAGACCAACTGACATCTTACAGTTTCTGTTGCAGTATGAGGATGTCTGTGAGTGAAAGCGTTACTGACCAAAGGTACAAGACTCTTTTCCGAAGGGTGTTAAGTGGTATCACAGACGTCAGTCAATGTCTACCCATATACAATGCTTTACCTCTATGTAGCATGCACAAAAATAGTTGTACAGAAAAGGAGTGATGTTCTGGCAACTAGAAGGCTCTATGTACTGACCTTAAATCCCTTGGAGGTCTTTGCAGTGCTCCTGACTTGTGGAGTCAGAGCCTAGGACTGGTAATCAAAATTAATCCTCTTGCATGTCAGTGAAGAGAAACTGGTCATCGAGACAGTATTTATGGGGTGATTTGAACCTGTCCTAGGGTAAAAACAGTGAGCAGAGACAGAATATGGAGAATCTACACTAACTCAGAGTTAAGGCTACTAGCTTTTCCCCACTCATATGGGTGGACATGTGGAAATAAAGCAGGAGTGGGTGGGGCAGGTGGCAAAGGAGACCTGGAAGCAAAGGAGGACAGGTGGAAATTGAGGAAGAATGTGTAGGACTTGTGGAAAGGGAGTAGGAACGAGTTTGACATCTGAAAACAAATCAGGAGTGGGTGAAACCAGTGGAAGCAGACCAAGAGTGGGTAAGGCGCACAGTCTTTTAAAGAGCAAATTTGTGCTTCTGAGTAGTTAATCAGTTTTCCTATCTTTGGCTTGGGAGTAATGTCCTCTCTGGAGAAACCAGTGGGAGGTTCTAATCCAGAGGTGATAATAGCATGAGGGGAGACAGTCCATAGCATTTTACAGCTCAAGTAGGGCTGAGGGAGGGAGACTTTTTAAAAACTTTAAATATCCTGTTTTCAAATACAAAATAAGGAATGAAGATGTCATCAGCTATCATATTGCTTGGCAACAATGTGGGTTGCAGCATCCTCTGTGGTGACAGTGTCAACAATGCTTGTTTTACAGTTTTTACTCTCCTTTTGACTGGGAGGGGTTTTTACTTCAGAACCTGCCAGTGTGGCTCCCTAATCATCTGGAGGAGTGACAGTTAATTGACATAAGGCTCTTCCCTCCCTCAGAGGCTGAGAGCTGTAGATGCAGTACCACCAGCATTTCCTGGTGGTCTGTAGAGAGAAAAGTGAAGAGGAGGAATCAGAGAAAAATGTCCTGCTTGGCTCTGCAGCCATGGCAAGCCCATGTATGGTCTTCTCCAAACTGGGAGTTGGGTGTTGGCAAGACCATCAGAAACCTCTAGCCAAGATCAAGTGGGGTTATAAAATAGAAAGTGGACAAGGGAGAAGAAGAGAAGAGAAAGCAGGCGTAAGAACATGAGATGAAATAGTGCTTTTTAGCTATCCTCCCTCCCAGCAAATATTTCATATATCTCTATACATCGAACCGTACAGGATGATTTGTGTTGGATCTGGAGCTAATCCTATTCCCATAACTGAGAACTCTATGGCGACCAAGGCATATAACATGACAATGTGGTTGGAAAACTTTCTAAAAATTTCAGTGACACTTGTAATCGACCTAAACAAATCAGAATAGAGCTGGTAGAATTATTAGTTACAAATAAAGCATCCAGTGAATGTAGCCCTCTTTTGGGCCAAACTTATCCTGTTTATGGTTAATGTATATGTTGTTTTGTAACTACTTGCTGCATAGTTTATGCAAATAAATTTCAGCCCAGGGATTGTTCACTCACTTAAAGCAGCTGTCCACATGTGAATGACTGGTCAGTTTGAGTTTGTCACATGGTATTGTTTTCTGCACCGTGATTGGGTGACCAAAACTTTTTAAACGGGAGTGTAAGAGGGTGGCTTGCTGCATGGGTTGGAGAGCCTGGGACTCAGCCAACCCTGATTACAGGATGAGCCTCACCTGAGAGGGACGAGGTGCTTCATAAAGAGCAGTAGAAAGATGGTGAGAATGCTCAAGGAGAGATTGCTGGCCTGCTCACTCCTTGCAAAGTCTTTGGATCCAGGGTTGATGCCATCCAGGAAGGGCTGGGAGTAGCCTGGTATGGCAGGAAAGTCCCTGAGCAAGCAGGGGAAAGAGCAAAAAAACTCTCTGGGCAAAGAGGCCTGGGAGTAGGAAGAGAGAACTTTGTTTGTTGGACTTTAATTTGGGACAGTGTTATTTCTGTTAATAAACCGAGACCCCGTGGAGGGGTATTTTGAACACAGAAAAAGTGGATGGCATCTGTATAAGAACCCTGAAGAGGGGGGAACAGAGGCAGGGTGCCACAGCATGACCTGTGGCCATGAGGGCGTGCTCAGTAAGTCACCTCCATGCTACAAGGAGGCTAGAAAATCCGGAGTAGGAAATCGCACACTTCTGGTACCAGGTTTTGGACATTTGTGAAACTTTTGGGATTTGCAAGCATTTTTCTGTACCAACTAGTGAATCATCCAAAAAACACAACACATAATAATAATATGGCCCCATTAATAACAGTGGTGTGTGCTCACTACTTTTATTTACAAAATTATCTGCATATCTCTTTTGTACTATTCAACCAGTTCTATCATAGGCAGCCTGTGTACTGCTAGGTAGGTTGGAGCTGAGTTATCTAGGGATTTTAATACTTTCATGGTGCTTCTGTTATAAACATCCTGATTCATGAACAATATGGCTGATCAAGGGTCCAAATAGCTGCCTGAAAATGAAACCACTTGTTTTGTGCCAGTGATTGAGAAAAACAAACACGATAGGATTAAAACAAAAAACTACCAACAAAACGGGGGTGGGGGAGAGAAGATGACGTGTGTTTACTCACTCCCCTGAAACCAGCAGCTGCATTTGACCCTTTGTTGAATCATCTATATTCAAGCCAGAGAGAGGGAGAAAGAGAGAGAGGCTGCTTACAGCCTGCTGTTGCTATGGAAACCATAGGGCTGAGGGAGAGGACAACTTCTGAATTAAAAACCAGGGTTTCCCCTCCCATTCCCATCCGCCGATTGCTCTTTGTCTCTCTCTCTATTCTAGGGATGTGTGGGGTATCATGGCTTTGGTAGGGAAGGTGAAGAAGGCAACACTTTATCCTGTAGAATGGTCGGTTCTCCCCTCATCCCTCACATTCCACCTCCTTTGCGACCAAAATATAGTTTTGTCTCAGACTTGGTCCCAAAAAAACAGATTGTGTCTCTCTCCCGAACCCGCGGAAGGGTTGGGAGGAAGTGTAATTATTTTAATTTGAACTATTACTTTCAGCCCTTATGGGTGGGTGGCAGGCAGGGGGAGGAGGGAGGAAAGAGAATTGAAATTTTGAATCTATCTCCCTTCCATCCAGAATGAATCTGAGGATTTGGAGCTAACTCTGAGAGTTTTTCTATCACCCTCCTCACCCTCCTGTTTTTCTTCTGGGTTCCTTCCTCAGCCTCTCTCTTGAATTTTCACCTATTTCACAGACATTTTTGAGGTTCACTTTTAAAAAAAAATATACGCTTGCCCTGCCCTCAGGTTTAGGAGGAACAACAACAAGCAAAGAGTTTGGGGTTTGAAAGTATTCTTGTAAAATTGTGGTGGGGGAGGAGTTCCCCTTAAAGCACTATGCAGTCCATGTATATTCCCCCTTTTGTCACAAGCTACCCCTGATTAGTTCTTAATGCTTAATACCAGGTTGAGGGGAGACTGAGTCACTGAGTTGTGATTCGGCACATCCTAAATACCATGGTTAGTAATTATTTCATTAACATGCAACATCATATAGAAAAGAATTTGTACTCAGGGCTCCCAGCCTCCAGAAGCTGCATTTCTGCACACAGCCAGGACCAGACCTGGCAGACTTTAAGCAATTTCTTCCCACCCACCCAGTGCTGCAAAATGTACTCCTGCAAAACACCTGCTTTTTCCAATTCCGATCTCCCACCCACCACACAGCTGTGCCAGCCCTGGTCTATAGCTCTTCATCTAAGGATCTCAACACTCTATAATACAAACATCAGTCAGTTTAGCCACTTGAAAGCTCTGTCAGTGATGGAGCTATTATTCCCAGTTTAGAGATGGGGAAACTAAAGCCGAGCGGGGTGAAATGTTATGGGTCACACAGGAAGCTTGTGGCAGAAGCAGGAATAGAATTCTAGAAGCCTTCCAATTCCCCTGTCTTCACTGAGATTATGCACAGTTGCCACCCTTCCCACTTCAAAATCCCAGTTTCGATGGGGTACCATATGTCGAAACAATTCTGCTTAAATATCCTATTTTGGCTAGAGGCACAGGAGAGGAGTACTTAATGTCTTACTCTGAGGGATGTTTATAGGAAGACGTGACCTTTTTTTCTGAGTTCATAATTCTGTATATTACTCACCACCCCATGGAATTCACGATCCTCTGTGTCATCTCCACAGCAACCACCTGTGAGGTGTCAAAACAGAGGCTGGGAGCCCTGCTGCCCCCAATCCTGCAAAGTGCCTCGTGGGGGTCTGAGTGAGGGGGCTTTTAATGGCAGTTGAGAGCAGGGAACACCTCACAGGGCCAGGCCGCATATGGGGCATAAGCAGCAGTGCTTTTAAAAGGTAAAGACCGTGTTTTCACATACATCTACTTCAGCAATATAAAATTGGGAAGAGATAGAAGGGAGGAGAGAGATTGCACATGGAAGAAGCATTTCCTCTAAATAGAACCTCCTTAGAAGCCTTCCATGAGATGCTGCTCAGTTTTTAATGAGAGAAAGAACATTTACACCCATGTAAAAATCAAAAGAGCAATTAATTCTTGCACCCCCTTCCCTGTCTCCTATCACCCCTTCTGTCTAGCTTAGTCAATAAAACTCTCAGTTTTCTTCTCTGGTAAATCACAGCTGTAATTCCCCCATCTGAGCTCACCCACTTCTTTAAAATAAAAGTCTTCCTCTGGCTTTGCAGAAGTCCTGCAATAACTGTTTCTTCATCTGTAATGAAACAAATAATGGCCGAGGAGTGAGATTGATGATGGATATGATAATTCAGTCGCTGGCTTTTGATGATCTATTTCTATTAAATCACCCTGTGATGGCTTCTGACTCTCTTCTGAGTGGAAAGAGCCTTTGCAATAATGGAATGTCTCTCTGCCTGTGAATAACCCATACGTTTGCAGGTCAGTTTGTGTGTGAAGTTCTCCTGCTCTGCAGGCAGCTTGCACCATTTCAGCCTATTTTGATCTTTGACTTTCGGACTCTGAAGCAGGAAGGGTATCTCTAGGTGAAAAATTTTAAAAACTTGTGATGCTCTTCCCTTTAAATGGGGAGAGAGGCAATGAAAGGCTCATTAATGATTCCCGGGGTGGGAACCCCACTCTTAGCCTTGATTGCTGTATCTCACCTCCACTGCTGCTCTGATTCCCTTTGCCCTATTGCCACCATGCTCAGGCTCTCTTGCGGAACTGGGTGCATTTTACACTGGGAGCTGTCAGCAGTACAGAGACCAATGGCATGCACTCCATCACTGTGACATAAATGGCCCCTTGGGTAACATCCTTAGAGCAGATACCTTTAGCAGCACTGATCAGCTTGACAGCAAAGAACCAACTGTGCTGTTTTGATTTTTTTTTATTTCCCAAGAGATAAATTCCACCTTCACCTCTTCCCACTGTGCCATGTATGTTTCTCCCCTCCAGCTTCAGAAGCAGGTCAAATTCTGATGGGCAAAATGCCAGATGTAGTTAGGACCAGGCACTGACAGAATAGCACAGGAATAGTCCTGTTTGTCCAAGGTCTTGCAGGACATACCAGGACTGGATTTATACTCTCATTTTGTTGAAACCCACAGACCCCAGATCTTCACAGTGTCCAAGCTGAGCTCAGATAGAATGAAGAGTTATGGCCACTGGGAGTTAGTTGCAGCTCCCTCATCCATAGTCCACTGGGAGAAAAGTTGATGAAGGAGGTAGCTACTTTGCCTCCACCAGCTTTAGGTCAGTTGAGATTCCTGTTAGGAATCAGGACATGCAGCAGAGCCAGTCTATGGGCAACCTAAGAAGGACAGCTGACCTCTAGTAGGCTGCCCGATTGGTTGGAAAAGTCAACAGATTGGCTTTTAAGCCCAGCAACAGCAGCAGTCCCATGACTGCTCAAAACATTTTCCCACAGCTGTGATAGATCCTGTACTTGTTCACAGCCTTGGTCCTACCTTATTCTAATCTTGCTCCACTCTTGTTCCTGTCTTGCTTCACTCTACGTAACCTGGCCCTGACCTTCCCTCTGGTTCCTGACTTCTGACTCCAGCTCTGACCTTTGGCTCTGGCTCTGACTCCAATTCTGACCCTGGGCTCCAACTCCTGGCTCTTGACTCCAGCTGTGATCCTGGGCTCTAGCATCTGGCCTCTGTCCCTGGGCTCTGATTTGGCACTACTGATTCATGTGCCAACCACTAGGCACAACCATCCATGTCCTGGTCACTGACAATTCCCCTAGATTGGGGAAGTCTCCAGTCCGAATCTCCAGTTTAATTTCACTTTGTGTCACATGAGGGGCCAAAGTGAACTTGTTGGATCAGGTGCTGGGCATCTGCTAATCTACTCCTGGGTCTTGAGCAGAGTCTGCCATTCATGTTAGGGTATGATGTGGCAGTTGGAGGTGGATGAATGTTCAGTAGGGCCTAGAATCTTAGAAATGTAGGGCTGGAAGGGATCTTGATTAGAGGTCATCTAGTCCAGTCTCTGGCCCTGGGGCATCCTAGACCATCCCTGGCAGATGTCTTCCTAACCTGTTCTTAAAAACCTTCAGTGATGGGGATTCAGCAACCTCTCTTGGAAGCCTTTTCCAGTGCTTAATTATCCTTTTTAAATGTAAAGGTTTTCCTAATAGCTAACCTAAATTTCCCTTGTAGCAGAGTTAAGCCCATTGCTTCTTGTCCTACCTTCAGTGGACATGAAGAACAATTGATAACTGTCCTCTTTATGACAGTTCTTAACATATTTTAAAACTGTTAGCTGATCCCTCCTTCAGTCTTTTTTTCTCAAGACTAAACATGCCCAGTTATATTAACCTTTCCTTACAGGCCAGGTTTTCTAAACCTTTCATCATTTTGGTTGCTCTTCTCTGGACTTCCTAGAGTTTGTCCACATCTTTCTTAAAGTTTGGCACCCAAAACTGGAATTAAATTCCCAAACTAATTTCACTCAGTCAAAATGTGAATTCAGGTTCCTGAGGGCCAGTACTTGAGCTCACAAAACCATCTCTCCCATAAAATACATGTTGAAAATTCTCCACTAAATCTGCCTCTCTTTTAAGAAAAGCACTTCTCTACATGTATTGAAACATTTAACTTGTCAAGTAAATAGGTTGTGTTGAATAGAAAATTGCTTCGTGTTGATGTTTAATGATTATACCATGCCATGCAAAATAATTTATTTTCTAGGTGTGATTTTTCATTCAACGCTAGAAAAATTGTGGCAAAACCTTTGAGCTGCAACCCAAAGAGCTGAAAACTGTCCCATTATAAAGGTAAAAGGGCAGGTTCGGAGAGTTTCCCATCAAGTTTGAAAAGCACTTTGCCCAAACAATGGAAGGCCTTTTTACCCTCTCTAGACAATTTTCTGCTAAAAATTCAGTGGCTAAAAAGGCGGTAGTATGGATTTACACTGGTATAAATGAAGCAGAAGTTTGCTTGCTGTCTCTACCCACTTTCCTTCATCAGCTACACCAGGGGTGGGCAAACTACAACCCGTGGGCCGGATCCAGCCCATCAGGCTTTGGATCTGGTCTGTGGGATTGCCAGCCCTGTGGCACAACTGGGCTAAGGAAGGCTAAGGCACGGCGGCACCACATCCCTGTGGCCTCTGGGGGGAGGGAGTGGTAGAGGGCTCCGCATGCTGCCCTCACCTGCAGGCAGTACCTCCTCCGCAGCTCCCATTGGTTGGGAACGGGGAACTATGGCCAATGGGAGCTTCAGGGGAGGTACTCACAGGTGAGGGCAGTGTGTGGAGCCCTCTGCCCCACATTCCCCTAGAGGACGCAAGAACATTGTGCCAGCCACTTTGGGGAGCAGCACGGGGCCAGGGCAGGCAGATGGGGAGCCTGCCTTAGCCCCAGTGCATGCTGCTAGCACCCCGGAGACACTAAAGGTAAGCTGTGCCAGCCGGAGCCCGCAGCACGAACCCTTCCTGCACTCTAACCCCTGTCCTGAGTCCCCTCCCACACTCCACACCCCTCCCTGCACCCAACCCCCTTCCCTGAGTCCCCTCCTACACCCCAACTCCCTGCTCTGAGCCCCCTAACCATTTCTTAAGCCCCATGCCGCATCCCTCCTGCACCCAACCCCCTGCCTTGAGCCCCCTGCTGCACCCCAACCCCGTCCTGAACAGTCTCCTGCACCTTACACCCCAGTACCCTGCCCTGAGCCCTCTCCTGCACCCCACCCTTCTCCTGTACTCCAACCCCCTACTCTGATTCCCCTCTTACACCCCACACTTCCTCCCTCACCCCAACCCCGTGTCTCAGCCGTACATTCATGGCCCTGCATGTAGTTTCCCCACCCAGATGTGGCCCTTGGGCCAAAAAGTTTGCCCACCCTGAGCTATACTGTAACATCAAAGCTTAAGAAACACCCTGTTTTACTACAGTTTACTCCAGGTTTATGCTGGTGTAACTACTGATTTCAGTGAATTTACACTAGAGTAAAAATGGAGTAATCCAGTGGTGAGTCAGGATCTGTGTCTATGCATCCAGCCTACTCCTGTTCCTCATGTCCTATCTATTTTCATCTCTTTCCACTTATCCTGCCCACAACTACTCCATTTCCAGATGTCTGGAAGAAATACAAGCTGGATATATGCATTCTAAGCACTCAACAGCTGGAATGATCATCACCACAGTAATGTTTAGGTGCCTCCCGATCAACATAGTACTTCTCTAGTACTGGGATTAGAACTCGTATCCCAGCCATATAGTGTAGAAGAATTCCCTCAGACCAGTACCCCACATTAGGAGAAGAATTCACCATCCTACCACATAAAAGGTTTTAGACACCCATGCATTATTTCTGAGGCAAGAATTCACAAAAGGGGATTTTAACAATACAGCATGTTAATGATAGATTGGAGCTGTCTGCTTTTAGTACAGCAACAAGATGTACTCAAATATCTCAGTTAGGAAGAACCTCCAAAGTAGTTATAAAAAGAGATGTTGATTTCTCTTTGATTCCCGCATAAGCATCAAAGCCAGCAAAACATAAAATAAAAAAGCAATAGCTATAATTATCCAGATTATTAATGATAAATATGTACGGAGATGTGAAACCTACATAATTTTAAATGAATGGAACAGCCAGAACATGTGGGAGCTTTTTAGTTTTATATAAGGGAAGACACACAAGTGGTCTGTGGTGGTTAGTTCATTTTAATAGGACACAACAGGATAACTTCAGTGAGACTTCTGAGAACAGGTTCACAAAGACACGATCCCCTCTCTGAAGACCTAAACTGTAAAGATTAAAAGCAGTTATTGGTAATGAATTATGCCATTATGCTAATTTGTGCCACCCTCCCAGATATGGTGATTCTTTAGTAATAATGTTTTAGTTCGCCCAGTGACATTTGTAACACCGTTTTGAATTACAATGGCAGAGGCAGGGGTTTGGGAGCAACCAGAAAAAATGAACTTTTCTGGCTCATCCCCAAGTGGAGAATACCAGGTATCCTTCTTTGCTGCATCATATTAATTCTGCAGCAGTACTGACAGTAACTGCAGAATCGGTGGCTCTTGAAACAGGAGAAACAATTGTCCCAAATGGAAAAGGTGAGTCATATCTACCTGTGCTTCGAAGAGTGCTCTTTCTGGTCTCAAAAATTACCCAAGAGGGTGATTTATTCACTTCCTGAATTTACTCCCTACGCTGTAACCCTCATCAGTCTCAAACCATTTTCTTTATTTTCACCACCATCTGCATCCTCATCCCCATGATAATTAGCATGTGCCCCTTCATCTTTCTGCTCCTCTTCCACTTCTCTCAGTGCACTCTGTCTGAAGCATGGATAGCACTCCAGGCACTAACCAGAAGAATTCAGGTTCTCACCTGTGCCCAAGAACTCTGAGAATGTCCAACACTCAACTGTATAGTTCTAGGAACACTGGGCCAGATTCTTGGCCCTCCTGCAGCCACTTTGTACCACACTGGTAGCATAAAGTGTCCAGAAAGTCTGTATAACTAGGCATATGGGGATTTCTCTTATTTGGGGTGGAGTCAGGGTGGTATAACTGGCTCCAGCATCTTTGCACCTCTTATCGGGGATGTGGCCGGGAAGAAGGAGCATGGCTGAAATGTCATTGCACTTCAGTGATCCCTGGCTGATGTACCAGTCCCCCAAGGCCACAGCTGGCTAGCATAGTTCAGAGCAACTCCAGATGTGCTGTAAATGATGACAGGGATGGAAACAGAGTAGAATGGCTCTTTGACAGTTCCCCAAATCAGCTGTACCCAGCCCTGAATGGACAAAACTAAGGATTGAGACTGTAAGTGTCTGTTACCCCAGCCCTGTGCTCTCGAGCACAAAAGCTGGGACTCTCTACTAGCCAAACCACTTAACCAAGCTGCTTCCCAGCCAAATTAAGTCTTACACCCCGAGACACACCCCTTTTTACCAGTGGGGTTCTTATGATTACCAATCGCTGCCACCATTTGAGTGTACTTCCAAAACCTTGGAGGGGCCCCCGAAATTCCCCACCCTAACTTTGTCCCCCTCCCTGGGAGCCAAAGTCAGACACCTGAAGGCCGCTTCCCTTCACCTTTCCCGGCTGAAGGCAGACTTCCCCTAACCCTGTCTCTCTCTACCTGAGAGCCAGACCCTCAGAGGCTGCTTTTCCTCCCCCCTGCACCCTGTCCCCCTCCCTGGGAGTCAGAGCCAGACACCTGGAGGCTGCTTTTCCTCCCCCCCCTGCACCCTGTCGGAGCCAGAATCAGGCACCTGGAGGCTGCTTCCTCCCTCCCCCGTCTAACCTGACGGTAAGGCGAGACAGTCTCCACACTCCAGCTATGCACTTAGCTGCCCTGGTCCCTATTTCCCTTCCCTTCTCCCTTCCCAGACTGGATGCAGAGAAAACCCTAAGGGAAATAAACCAGACTGTTTTATAACTAGAAGATTTAATAAAGAAAAGGGAATGAAACAAAGATACAATACACTTTATAATTTGGGGTTCTCTAGCTCCCTTCTGAAACGGAAAGAAGCACTTCAAAAGGCACCAGCTTAATAGAAGAATCAAAATCACTTACATTAGCTAAGTAGAAGTATAAAAGAAAAAAAGCTGAGCCATCTCCATAGCCAGAGATGCTAGTTGACCCTGGTTCCTGCCTCCGGCCTCATGGCCAGCCAAGATAGAACTGACTTCAAACTCCTCCCTTCCTCATGGACTTGAGGCTCTGAGGACATTGCTGTCTCAGATGACATTAACCCTCTCCAGCCCTTCATACCCATGACAGAGACCATGTGTTCTTGAACTAGGTGTCTGCTGTGCAGATATTGTAAGACTCCCTAGGTGTCTCCAGTCAGGAATTAACTGATAATGGGATAAAAACCCTTTTGCTTCTGGTTTTCTAGTTTGATTCAGGCTCAGCTTAGCAGTCACCAAAGCCATTGCTACATGACATCATTTCAGTGGTACCACGTGTGTAAGTAGATTGTTGATCTCAGCTCATTTCCTAATGGGCACGTGCCCATACCGCTGCTTCTTAGCTGTCTCCACGGATAGATCAAGGACTAAATGGGCCTGGAGATGGTAACTCTGACCTCTAGGAGTGGTCCCTCCCTTTCTGGGTTGAGGCATATTGGCAAGGCAATGAGGAAACTTGTGTTGCTAACGTCTGTGCTGTCTGCAATCTGTGGAGAGAGGACTTCTGTCTCCAGGGCTGTCAGCGTGACACTTTTCACCAGCATTAATTCACCAAAAAAAAAAAAAAAAGAAGAAGAAGAAAGAAAGAAATATTGGTAAAAAGCAGGATTCTGACTCACAGCATCTGTACACTGCTGCTGAGGGAGTAAGGCTCATTACTGTCACCTAATGGATATGCTTTTAACTGAAATAGCATCAGCCCCTTCCTGCAGTGCATTTCTCATTGCCTTCAGCATCAAAATTAGAGACAAATAAGGTACCCAATGAATAAGCTTCCTAGGCACATTCTTGTGGGCTCCTGGGAGAAGATGATTGATCTGCCATATGATATCCAGGACTAGAGATGAAAGATGAAATGACATGCACGACAGAAGGACACATTTTTATTGCATCACAGAGCGCAATGGGGGTAAGGTTAGTTGCTAGCATTTGCTTCATAAGTAGAAGATGGAAGAAATGGAGTGGGAGGTAGGGGTTAAAGAGAGGGAATTAAGCTAGAAATAGGTGTTCACTTGCTTTATAGAGCTAGAATACAATAACTATACAAAGGCATAAAGGATAAAAAATTGTAGTAACACATCATAAAATAGTGAACGAATATTAGACCAGCCTAACATCTTGACTCACTGCACTGGGCTAAATTGCTGAGCATTCCCTCTGCCTCCTTGCCAAATGCCTTGCCTTGATTGAGATGTTGGGCTCCAGGAGCTCATAGTTAAATATCTACAAATAGCAAAGTGTTGATAAAAGGCTCTCAAATTTCTCTTTACACAGACAAAGCATTTGCTGAATTTTTTCAGAGCATGGCCGATCCTTGGTTGTCTCTCAATAGCCCTGTGATATAGAACTGAAGTATCCAAAAGTGAAATTACCTAGAGAGAGATGGTATGCTGAAAGGCATCTATTCTTTAGAAGGAACAGAGCAGTTGAGGTAGGAGAGAGCTCCTTAAGTCTGAGCCACTTCAGCAAAATGTTGCTTTGGAAAGGCTTGTTGCTAACATGTGTAGGAGACACACAGATGGACAGAGGAGAACTGGTTTCACCAAGACAAATAGAGGGAGAAGCAGATCCAGGGCTAAATCATCTCTGATGCAGCCCCCTTTTTGAAGTCAAGGGATTTAAACCAGTGAGGAATGGTTCGCAGAGAGAAAGAGACAGTGGTGGAGAGAAATAGAAGAGCGGGGGGGGGTGTCTTTGTTTCCCATTGTGGAAGGAAGGAAGGACCATCTTATTTTCAAAAAGAAGCGTTGTCTGTGATTGGTGGGAATGCTGCATTACGGGTAGGCTTCAGAGGCCGAACTCCAGCCCCAGGCCAAATGGCTACACCGCTATCTTTAGTGCTGTTGTGTATAGACTCAGGCTCTCAGACTCGCTGCTGCAGGTATTTGCAGTGGAGATGTGTCTTATCTTTTTGCTCTCTGTAATGTATTGAAAGGAAGTGCCAGTAGGTGCCACTATCTATTGGACAGAACCAGAACTGCTTACCTTGTTTCATAGACCCCATACTGCTTACAACTAATTTGGCTCAGTGGTAAGGGGCCTGTGCTTTTTGGAGCAGAAGAGTCTGGATTCCAGTTTCAGTGACTCCATGTAGTTTTGAGTGGCCAGTATGTGCAGCAGTAATGATCACTCTGAAGTCCAAGGTGGATGCAGATATTTTTACAATATAGTAAAGCTCCGTGCCAGAGCTTCTCGTCACAGAGCTGGCTGCAGGGTGGCTCACCTTCCGGTAGGACTGCTACGTACAACTGATGATGGGGGGAGGGATAGCTCAGTGGCCTGCTAAACCCAGGGTTGTGAGTTCAATCCTTGAGGGGGCCATTTAGGGATGGGGGTCATTTAGGGATAGGGGCCAAAAATCTGTTGGATGATTTAGTTGGGGATTGGTCCTGCTTTGATCAGGGGGTTGGACTAGATGATCTCCTGAGGTCCCTTCCAACCCTGATATTCTAAGATTGCCATTTAAGCTCTGCAGCTCCAGTGGGTGGACTGGTCATATATGCAGCAAGTCTGGTCCTGGCTGCTGAGGAAGGTTATTGAGGCTGACATTCCTAATGTCCTCCCCTTCCTGAATATATGGGAACAAATGGAAGAGAAACGGAAACTCAGATGCAATCTGGTTAATTTTAATTCCCTTCTTATAAATGTGGAAAATCTAAGAGGGTTTAGTCATTTTAATCAAGTCGGTCAGTAACGGGATATGTTGAAACAGTATGTGCTTCTGGGCCATGCCTCTGTGTGCTCATCTCACACTCGTCCCTCATGACCCCTGAGCTCTAAGCAAGAGTTTTATCATTTCAGTCTGATGAGAGAGAGGAAAACGGCTTTATTTTTGTTTGGCATTTCTCCCCCACCCTCTTCTCAAGGAAAATTAAAGCTAAAGAATGCTAGCTACTAATTTGTGTCAGAGTATTTTGCTTTTAAAATCCCTGTTCATTTTCCTGCCTTGATTATGTATTAGCCAGGGATTTTTCCTGTATTTAACAGATACTCCTTCAGGAGGGCATCAAGACAACCCACTTATACTTTAAAATAAACCATGAATTCTTTCTTTTTTTTATATTAACTCTTCTTTTCTTTTTCTCCTTTGCCCCCCCCCTCCCACCACCTCCCCCATCTTTTCTTTCCAGGATTATAAATTCCCTGCATAACTGATCTCTCCTTGCCTTGCTTTTTTGCAGGTACGCAAGAGATCCCCAGCTGTCCAGTATTTTATTTTCATTTCGAAGGCCCCTATAAAATTGCATTCAACGATATACGACATCGCTCTTGTATAACAGTTAATAATCTGTTTTATGGACCTTAAAACCATTCAATACCTGAGTCCCTAAAGATAGCTGTTGAAGTTAAATTACATGCAAAGGCTTGTTCTGTAAAGGAGCTGTCCTTTTTTTTTATATGGCAAGCTTATTTATGTTTCTGTGTTTGTTTATTTATTTAGTGTCAAGGTCCCTCACTAAAGGTGAGGATAAGGTTCATCATCAAAGGTGCTTAAGCAAAGTAAGCAGTCATGGGGTAAAAGGGAAGGTCCTCTCATGGATCAGTAACTGGTTAAAAGATAGGAAGCAAAGGGTAGGGTTAAATGGTCAGTATTCACAGCTGAGAGAGGTGCATAGCAGGGTCCCCAAGAATCTGTGCTGGAACCAACACAGTTCAACATATTCATAAATGATCTGGAAAAAGGGATAAGCAGTAAGATAGCAACGTTTGCAGACAATACAAAATTACTCAAGATAGTTAAGTCCAAGATTGACTGCAAAGAGCTAAAAAGAGATCTCACAAAACTGGGTGACTGGGCAACAAAATGGCAGATGAAATTCCATGTTGATAAGTGCAAAATGATGCACGTTGGAAAACATCCCAACTATAAGCGCAAAATGATAGCTGTTACCACTCAAGAAAGAGGATCTTGAAGTCATCATGGTTTGACAATGCTCCAAGTCTGTATTTATGGGTCCTGCGCTTCCTGGCGGATTCAGGGGCCTCAGAAACTCATTTAGGCCCCAGAGTGACCTTTCTTTCTCAGTATGATGGCAAGAGTCACTGCCTAGTGAGTTATCTTCATCACAGTATGGGAGATTGAAAGGGGGAATACCCCACAGTCTTTGTTGCTCGGTGGAGCTCAGTAAGCATAGTTCAGCCTCCTAACTGAGCTGAGATTTGCTTCTCCTCTCAAAAGGATTTTCTGTAGAGTATGGAGGGAAGGGGAGAACCTGGGCCCGCCCTCTACCCTGGGTTCCAGCCCAGGGACCCTAATGGGTAGCAGTTGTTGGTGGTTTTCCCTTCATCACTAATGCTGCTTCAATTCCCTGGGCCACTTTTTCAACGTTCCCTCTTCATAGCTTCGCCCTTACCTCAGGTTACAGCAAAGCTTCCTCTCCTCCAGCTCCTTTCTCCTTGGCTCCACCCCAAGGGAACTGGAAAGGAGAGCTTTTAAGCAGTCTGAGTGAGACTTTGATTGGCTTCACCTGTCTCCATTAGCCTAACAGCCTTAATTGACTAATTGGTGTCAGGTGTCTTGATTAGCCTGGAGTAGCCTTTGTTTGGCTATCCAGGGAACAGAGACCTGCTCATCCTGAGGCTGATATACCTGCCTTCCAGCACTCTCCTGTGCCCTTCTGGTCTGACTCCGTCACAATGGATAGTTTTCTGAAAATATCTGCTCAATATGCAGCAGCAGTCAAAATAGCTCATTGAATGTTAGGAACCATTAGGAAATTCATAGACTCACAAACTTTAAGGTCAGAAGGGACCATTATGATCATCTAGTCTGACCTCCTGCACAACACAGGCCACAGAATCTCACCCATTCACTCCTGCAATAAACCTCTCACCTATGTCTGAACTATTGAAGTCCTCCAATCCTGGTTTAAAGACTTCAAGGTACAGAGAATCTTCCACCAAGTGTCCCATGCTGCAGAGGAAGATGAAAAACCTCCAGGGCCTCTGCCAATCTGCCCTGGAGGAAAATTCCTTCCCGACCCCAAATATGGCGATTGGCTGAACCCTGAGCATGTGGGCAAGACTCACCAGCCAGACACCCTGGAAAGAATTCTCTGTAGTAACTCAGATTCCATCCCATCCAACAGCCCATCACAGGCCACTGGGCCCATCTACCATGAATAGTCAAAGATCAAGTAATTGCCAAAACTATGTTATCCCATCACACCATCTCATTGAAGCCAGATAGGTCTTTTCCCCCCACTGCTTCCCTTGGAAGGCTGTTACAGAACTTCAGTCCTCTGACGGTTAGAAACTTTCATCTAATTTCAAGTCCAAACTTCCCGATGGCCAGTTTATATCCATTTGTTCTTGTGTCCACATTGGTACTGAGCTTAAATAATTCCTCTCTCTTCATGGTATTTATCCCTCTGATATATTTATGGAGAGCAATCGTATCTCCCCTCAGCCTTCTTTTGATTAGGCTAAACAAGCCAAGCTCCTTGAGTCTCCTTTCATAAGACAGATTTTCCATTCTTCGGATCATCCTACTAGCCCTTCTCTGTACTTGTTCCAGTTTGAATTCACCCTTCTTAAACATGGGAGACCAGAACTGCACACATTATTCCAGATGAGGTCTGACCAGTGCCTTGTATAATGGTACTAACACCTCCTTATCTCTTGATAGATAGTAAGACAGAAAATATCGTAACACCCTATATAAATCCATAGTACACCCACACCTAAAATACTATGTGCAGTTCTCATCACCCCATCTAAAAAAAAATAGATTGGAATTGAAAAAGTACAGAGAAGAGCAACAAAAATGATTGTGCATGAAACAGCTTCCATACGAGGAGAGATTAAAAAAGACTGGGACAGTTCAACTTTCAAAAGAGATGAGGATATGATAGAGGTTTATAAAATCATGAATGGTATGGAGACAGTGAATAAGGAAATGTTATTTACCCCTTCACCTAACATTGGGGTAAAACTGGGACAGGATGACAAGGAAAGGATCATTCAATAAACTGCCCTGTTCTCTTCATTCCCTTTGAAGCATTTGGCACCAGCCCCTGTTGGAAGACAGGATACTAGGCTAGCTGGACCATTGTCCTGGCCAGTATAGCTGTTCTTATGTCAGAACAGGTATAACCCTGCCATCCTGCCTCCTCCAAAAGTTCTGAGTTCCAGTCCCATGTAGGTGGCAGCTGGCCTGTGGCAGACAGCAGAACAAGAGGGAGCACCCAAGGCACTCATTACTGCTTCCTGTGCACTTCAAGATGCCCCCATGAAAAAGGTATAGCCAGACTCTCTTCAGGAAGGTTGTGCAACCTTCCTCATATGTGAATCTGCTCATATCAGCCTGTTCACTGGGCTTTAAACAACATGATGTGGGCTCCCATATACTGCAAGCTAAATAAAAGACCTCAGAGTCCCAGCTATGCCAGGCCTGCAACCATAATAAGCTTTTAAGGATGTGAAATTAATGGGGGAAACCCACATTTAAGACCTTGTTATCCATCAGTAGCCCAGCATTCATGTTGTTGTCTGCTACTATGCTTTGAACTGACAACATAGGTGTTATTGGCTATTTTCTTTTCTTTTAATTTATTATTGTAGTGCTAGCGTGCAAGGACTGTATAGTCTGAAAACAAGGAACCGGTCCCAAATACTGACAATATAAATAATGGCTAATATTTCAAAGGGACTCTGTCAAAGTCATTTTAAAGTAGCTCTCTCCTTCTCCCCCCTCACTCCCTGTTGTTTCTAATCCTTTATTAGAAGCTCCACCATAACTTTGTTTTCGTTACTAGATTTATCTTTCCTTATGCAGCTTCTCATGTGGTTGCAGTTCTGCTATTTAAAATGGCTGCCTTTTTCTTCTTTGTTTGGGGGGAGCAGGATCTTTCTTGTAGTTAAAGCACAGAGATGGGAGACAAGGAGAGCTAGTTGGATTTTACTGCTGGCTTTGCTACATGCTCCCTGTATGACCTTGAGCAAATCACTTACTATTTTTATTGGTCAAATTCAACACAGTGTGAGAGAGAACAATTCCACTGACTTCAAAGTTCACATACACGAGGGCTAAATTTAGTACTGTCTTTAAGTTTCCTCATCTACCAAATGGGGATCATTCTACTTACCCATCTTAATGAAGTGTTGCAGTACTGCCAACTGCAGGCATGACTCAAAAGTCATGAGTCAGGTCCCCAAAATTATGAGAGTGGCTCATTCAGTTTCTAAAAATTGGGATCTTTTTATTTACCTTCTGGCTTTTGAGTAATTAGGGTTCTCTTTTAACAACAACAAAAAGCCGAGATTCTCATATATCCACATGACTCCAGGAGCTTGGGGCTTTAATCATGTCTACATTGCAATTAGACACCCGTGGCTGGCCCATGTCCATGGACTCAGCTTTGAGGGGCTCCTGATAAGGGGTTGTTTAATTGTGATGTAGACATTTGGGCTTGGCTGGAACCCGAGCTCCAGGACCATCCCACCTTGAGTCCTGCCCAAGCCTGAATCAGCTGGCCTGGGCCAGCCGTGGGATTTAGTTGAAATATTGTCATACCTACGAAAAACACCAAATATTGTGAGACTCACAATAAAATCATGAGAGTTGGCAACACTGCGGGGGAGGAGGATTAATTTGTTAATGTGCAGAAGTGTTTTAAGGTCGTTGGGTAGCAGGAGCTATAGAAATGCAAAGGATTATTGTGTCATGTGCAACACCAAATGAAGAGCCTCAGACTTTTAAAAACTTGTCTGAAGTGAGAATGCAAGGCAGTGAAGTGTTTCCATCTCCAGTCGCTAATGATGCCTGAACAGGTGGTTGTATGCTAAGCTGTGTGCACACAGCTTTATTTTCATTAGATTAACTACACATTTTGGCATTGTGTTTTTAACAAAATAACTTTGTGACAGGATGAATGAGTTTAAAGAAGAAACTTAGATGAAGCAAACAATCTCCAGCAACATTTCAAGTGTGTCTGCGTTTGAACCTGGAATTAATGACAGTACTCCTCAATACTGTGGCATCTTAAGAGCCTTTCTACTAAGAGAGGTATATTTTCTGGGCTGGAATATAACTACCCAACCCACAGTATCATGAGTGGGATTCACATGTTAAAACTTGCTGTACTGGACAGTTACATCTAAGAACTTGTTTGCATGAGTGTACTGCTAATAATTTCACCGACTGACACTGTGGTGGATCTGAGCTGTCCAGGGAGAACCATGTGCCTGACCACCTCTTCCACTCCCAGGACTGGAGTCTGAGCCCACACTCTTAAGTATGAATACTCATTTCTCTGGGGTGAAGAATTCCCCAATGGTTTCTGCTTCATTCAGGGCCTTATCCATTGACTTCAGTGGGCTTTGGATCAGGCTCTTAGAATCCAGAGAAAGGAAATGGTTATAGTTGCTGGGACAGGTAGCCTCAGCAGAATTCCTTACCTGTGCTTTGAGTAAAGAACCCTATTAAGATGAGGAGAATCTCTTTTCCTCCATCCTTTCAAATGCAGATCTTGAGGCATGTCCCTCTCACTTAGCCCTCTCCTCTGGTTTTCATTTTCATGCCAGGTCACGTCTTTCCAAAATTCCCATCTGCTCATCAGTGACATTCCAGTGCAGGGTGTTCTCCAGGGACTTGATGCTGATTAATGGCCTCAACACCATTCCCTAAGCTGTGTGAGGAAGGCAGAAGGGAGGGAACCTGTGCCAATCAGAGAGTTAACTAGTGAGGTCTAAGGGTTCTTCTCAAGAGGCCTGTGCTGCTTCCAGCTGATCAGAGTAGCAGCAGCACTTGCCCTAGATGAGGTTTCCTCTCATTGAATTATTAACTTGCAGCTTTCATACAGTTTTGTTTAAAGAACAAACCACCAAATTGTCCTTTCTTGACTTTCCAAAGCCCTCAAATGCAGTGTAATTGGAGCTGGAGGTCAGAACTGAGGTGAGTTTTGTGCCTTCATAGAACTAATGCAATCAAGACTTGGTGGGGAGTAAAAGAGGGGAATCGAGGGTGGGGCGAGGAAGGGCAAGTATCTCACCAATTGAAGCAAAGTCCAAGTCCATGCTAAGTGGCGGCGTGCCTAGAAATCCAGAATAAGGTTTTGATACACCAGTTAGTATCACTAGAGCCCATTTTATGGGGACCCTCAAGCTTCCCATTCCCATTTCTCTCTTCATCAGTGTTCTTCAGGAGTCAGAAGGACGCCCTGACCCGTGACCTTGACCTGTCTGAGACAGACCTTTAGCACTTAACCTTTCTTCTGTCTCTGAGGTTCATAGATAAATCATGACCTCGAGTTTGGTACCCACCTCTAATGGATTCTGGGTACCATTCAGGTCATCTGATTTATTGCACCATTTAATCTTTGCTAATTTTGAGTCCAATTGTATGTGGCCTGGTTGTTGAAGTGCTGGAAAAATGTATTACCAAGTTTGGGAAATTTTCCTTTAGGCATAAAAATCAAATATTCATAAGTCTCTCTGTACCACTGGATCCTGCTCCATTTCTGCATATCCTCTTTGCTCAAAGGGTAGGAATAGATGGTAAATTTTCAGAATAGAGCGGGGTAACTAGTGGTATTCTCCAAGGGTTAGTGCGAGGACCAATCCTATTCAACTTATTCATAAATGATCTGGAGAAAGGGGTAAACAGTGAGGTGGCAAAGTTTGCAGATGATACTAAACTGTTCAAGATTGTTAAGACTAAGGCAGACTGTGAAGAACTTCAAAAAGATCTCACAAATTAAGTGATTGAGCAACTAAATGGCAAATGAAATTTAATGTGGATAAATGTAAAGTAATGCACATTGGAAAAAATAACCTCAACTATACATACAATATGATGGGGGCTAATTTAGCTACAACTAATCAGGAAAGAAATCTTGGAGTCATCGTGGATAGTTCTCTGAAGACATTCACGCAGTGTGCAATGGCAATTAAAAAAGCAAACAGGATGTTAGGAATCATTAGAAAAGGGATAGAGAATAAGATGCAGAATATCTTATTGCCCTTATATAAATCTATGCTGCACCCACATCTTGAATACTGCATACTAATATGGTTTTCTCATCTCAAAAAATATATACTGGAATTAGAAAAGGTTCAGAGAAGGGCAACTAAAATGATTAGGGGGTTGGAACGGGTCCTATATGAGGAGAGATTAAAGAGGCCAGGACTTTTCAGCTTGGAAAAGAGGAGACTAAGGGGGGATATAATAGAGGTATATAAAATCATGAATGGTGTGGAGAAAGTGAACAAGGAAAAGTTATTTACTTGTTCCCATAATATAAGAACTACGGGGCATCAAATGAAATTAATGAGCAGCAGGTTTAAAACAAATCAAAGGAAGTTATTCTTCACACTGCGCACAGTCAACCTGTGGAACTCCTTGCCTGAGGAGGTTGTGAAGGCTAGGACTATAACAGGGTTTAAAAGAGAACTGGATAAATTCATGGAGGTTAAATCCAATAATGGCTATTAGCCAAGATGGGTAAGGAATGGTGTCCCTAGCCTCTCTTTGTCAGAGGGGGGTGATGGATAGCAGGAGACATATCACTTGATCATTACCTGTTAGGTTCACTCACTCTGGGACATGTGGCATTGGCCATTGTCGGTAGACAGGATACTGGGCTGGATGGACCTTTGGTCTGACCCAGTACGGCCTTTCTTATGTTATCTGCCACTCAGCTCTGTTCCATCGCCTTGTGTTCTTTCACAAGTCCTGAATATCCACAACTGCTCCACTTCCCTGTGTTGGAAGACTCAAAGAAATGAGAGAGAGAGAAAAGACCAACCCCTACATGTAGTATAGTGCAGGCTTGTTCCCTATAGTATAGTTCCAGGGTTTTTTCTACTCTAGTTTAAAGGAAGGGGGTTGCCAGCAGTTCCTTTGGGAGGCTATGTACATGTTCTATCAGACATCAGCGTTAGAACATTTTCCTGATCATCAGCCTATATTTTCTTTTGCTCAGTTTCATCCCACTATTCCTAAATATGCCCCCACCACATAAAATGCATAGAAACATATACACCACATGTGACAGTCTAAGCACATTCTCTCCCTCCCTGATGTCTGCACACTTCATTTACTGGTACCTTCAGGTGGTTACCATGTGCAAGGCCTATCTTTTCATGCTATCTCTGGATAACGCCTAGCACAGTGGGGTTCATGGTCCATGGCAGGAGGTCGTAGCTGCTATTACTTAACATATAAATACATAATAAATAATAATATCCTTTCTTGGTCATCATTTAGTCAGTCTACAAAATTAGCTGCTTTAATTTTCCCTGGTCAGTAAAATAAGCCAAGTAATAGCCCAATTCACCACTTTATCATTCTGTTGAGTTTCTCTGAGTGGCCCTGAATTTAACATATTTCTGAGAAAAGGTGCCCAGATCTCTGTATACGATCCTGGGTGCAGTCTTACCCAGTGTCCTCGAAATCCCTGCTTTGTTTTCCTGTTTCTTTCCCCCCATTGTGTCTTGCCTCTTCTTGTTCTGTTCTCCGTGTCCCTCCCAATCCTGCTCTGTTTCCTTGAACCGACTTGGAAATGCTTCATTTCCTACCCACTGTCATTCCATTTCTCTGATTCCCCTCAGTATCTTCTCCATTCCCACCAGTTTTGCCCACTTCTGCCATCATCATCTTTCATCCTGTTCCTGTTCTGTTCCCATCTGTCTCCTTCCACTCACCTTCCCTCTGTCCTACACATTCCTAATTTGTTTAAGCTTTTCGTTTTCCTACAGGATTAAAAATGCACCTCAGCTTCTGGGTTCTTTGTGCTTCATCTTTTTCTGTGTACTCAAAGAAAAACCTTTTCCATTCTTCATTTTCCATTTACTCTCAGGAAAAACATAAACAGGTATAATATGGGGAGAACCCAATACAGGGAACAAGAAAGAGTGAAATACCCACTCCAGTACATATATTTATAGTAGAAAATGTGTATGTGGCATGTATGAGAGAGTGTGTCTGCTTAAATCCTTCTCTGCTGCTAAGAAATGCTCTCGGAAGCCCCGTGGGTAATAAAAAAACATATCATTTGGAATGATGTGTCAGTGTTTCCCTTAGACCGGAGAGTGACTAGAATGAATGGAGGACGAGACTTGGCAAGCTCCTCTGTATTGAGTCACATTGTCTTAAATGTTGGGAAGGAGGCGTAATTTAATTAGCCGATCAGTGCAGATTATCACCGATGTTTATTTAATTAATGTACCCTTTGGTACGACGGAGGCAAGCTAGACCCATCTACTGGAATTAGCTAGAGCAGTGGTTCTCTCGATCAGGGGTCCACGGCCCACTGAGAGAGCTGCAAGCAGGTTTCAGGGGGTTCGCCAAGAAGGGCTGGTGTTAGACTTGCTGGCGCCCAGGACAGAAACCTGGAGCCAGAGCCATGCCGGGGCTGAAGCACAGGGCTGAAGCCATGGTGGGGAGGAAGCCCAAACAACTTAGCCTCTTGGGGCCACCTGTGGCATGGGACCATGGTCAATTGCCCGGCTTGCTACCCCCTAATGCCAGCCCTGGCTTTTATGTGCAGAAAAAAACAGTTGTTGTGGCAGAGGTGGGTCGTGGAGTTTTTATAGCATGTTGGTTGGAAAAAGATTGAGAACCCCTGAGCTAGAGAATGATATATGGTGATCCTGAAGGCAGTGAGGCTTTTGCTGGTCAATTAGGTGCTTTCAATTGCTGGCCTTCCTAACTGCTGTCACCATGGTTACTAGAATAGTAGGCATTACCCCCAATTTCTTCTTCACATGGAGACAACCCACAGCAGGGAAGAATTTACCATGTGAATGGAGGTGACATGAAGGGCTGTGAATTGTTCAGACACCTGCATCTTTTTGCCTACTCTCACTCGGCAGGCTGGTCCAATACAAACCCTCCTCCTCTCTCTCTCTCTCTCTCTCTCTCTCTCTGGTGCTTAATGCCAAATTTCCCATGAAGAAGCATTTGTAGGGAAGCGACAGATTTTGTTGGCATGCACCATTTCCTTTGGAATAAAAATTAAGCTAAAAAAGAGTATTTGTGTGCATGTGTGGTAGTAGAGAATGCAAATGTTTATACTTCTCCCCTTATCCTCTCCCCTCAAGGTATCTTCCAGGCATCACATTTCATTCCAGTCTCAGCTGTGCTTAGCCAAAAAAATTAACATTTCCTGTACAAAAATGTGCTACACTAAATTAAAGAGAAGAAATATCACATTCATGCTCTAATGAATTACATGGTAACTTCTTAGGTAAGAATGTCTTGCAACTCCAAAGCAATTATGGGTACCCATAGATTACTGTTTAATTCCTCTTACTATACTAGATCCTCCAGTAGCTCCACTGTAATCTGCATTGTGTATTAGAAGGCAGGTAAAGATGAAAGCATGACACTGTTATGGACGATAATTAGTATGTAATTACAAAGTTAAAGAGGAATTACTTCTTTGTGATAAATTCACCTGTGGTATATACAATCACTTAGCTTAATTATAGTATCAGTAGAAATAATACAATACATGCACCAACCAGTGTCAGCAGATGGAAACATCCTCCTCACCTTCCCGGAGTCAGTCTCCTCAGAAAAAGCCTAAATAAACATCTAACAAAGTTAGTTTCTGTAGACCAAGAGGAAAAGTGAATTCTGGTAGTGAAGAGCCTCTAGTGGGGGAATGCCTTGCTCCCATCACTTATTTAAGAAAATCTAGGGATGGTCAGTTCAAGAGTCCTAGGTGTTCTCACTTGTCAGGGAACAGTATAAAGGGAAGGGTATCTATAGGACAATGCACAGGACCCAGACCACAAAAGGTAGTTTAGTACTCCAGGACAAAGTGTTCACTGGCTAACTGGCCCACAGGTTATTTTAAAACTGTGCTATTACATGAATTAAGTTTTAAAAAACTCTCACCTCAATTATTTCATTTGTGACAGACCCCCTCCTTTCCCTTCACACGTGGGAGATGGCCCACCGCATCTCTCTTAGGATGCTTTTCTCTCTCCACATGTGGTCTGATCCTTCCTACTCTGGATGTTGTCATAGCACCTATGCCCCAGATCGGGAGAGCTGGATAGGAGCCATCCACTGAGGTCTTGGTCACTCCATGGATTCACCAGCAGAGATCCTCTGAGAGTGACTATGCGAGACGCTCAGTTAAAGAGGTCCTGGGTGTGCCTAGACCCAATACCAATGCATACCCCACTGACCTGACACTGCAAGTTCACCATTTGAAGTGACACCTCCCTGGTGGAAGTGCTGTTTTCTGAGCCAGGGTCAACATCTTTAACTTAATATTATTCCCAGAAACCTTGCCTTTTGGACATTCCCCTTCTGGAAATGAGATGAAAACCCTTCTGATATAGTAGCTACCACTCATAGCTGGAACCTGGTTATAAAATATCCACCTTCCCTAAGGTATGGGGGTTTATCCCTGCATTTAAACAACCTTGATTATTCATGGAGCTACTGGTAGCATTTGCTGTCGAGTTATAATTGCCCCCTTCTTCCTTGACTTGGCCAAGAGATCTCCATTTTCTGCTGCTCACCCTGTCTCCCACTCGGTTACCTTGTACCCTGCCCATTATGGAAGCCCTGCACATGAACCTGAAAAAGTCCAATGCCTGAAGTTAACCTCACTTCTCACAACACTGCTTCATGTTTGATTATCTAAAGCCTATATTCTCATATGCTATACAGCTAAGTATATGAAGATGCCAAATCAAGCCAGCTGCAGAAGCCAATGCTGGTCCCCAAAGAACACAGCACTGAGCTTCCCAGTTTCTTTAGGAGAAAATTTGTTGTATGCATCTAGACACAGCTATGATCTAAATCACTGTCACCTAAATATACATAGTCACTAGCAGGTCCTTGCCCACATGTGCACCCTTCCAGGTTTTGACAGCCTATGCTGTCAGGAGATTAAATTATACTGTGGAGAATGGTGTGAGGGAAATAGCCTGAGACAGAATTCTCTGCTATTGACTGCTTTCCTGCGAGAGATGTTTGTGTTAATTCTCTGCTTCCCTCACTCCATTTTTTTTCCCTGTAGAGGTGAGCTGCAAAATCTAATGAAGTCGGCATTTTGGGAGTGAGATGCCCAAAGCATTAGCAGTGAAAAACAAGCCACTTGGATTAGCTCTTATCTCAGGAGAGGTTCCAGGGGCCTGATTTTCCGAGGTGCTGTGCAGTCAAAATCAATGGGAGTGTGGGTGAAAATCAGGCCCT
Source organism: Sternotherus odoratus (assembly GCA_032164245.1). Taxonomy (NCBI): domain Eukaryota; kingdom Metazoa; phylum Chordata; order Testudines; family Kinosternidae; genus Sternotherus; species Sternotherus odoratus. The sequence goes on from JAVMKO010000001.1 coordinate 89,691,167, forward strand.
AAATGCATTGCTGAGTTAGGCAAGGACTTCTTTGCTCTATTCCCCAGTAAGCACAGAAAGCCGCCCATGTCTCTTTCTCTCCTCATCCATTCTTTCCATATTCTTTCCTTACCCAGCTTCCCCATCTCTGCTCCCATCCCTCTCAGTCACATTGTCTCCTTCTTACTTGACCACCTCAAAGCATCAAGACTCATAAAGGTCTGGGTGAACATGCCTGGAAGCTGGATCCTGGTCCTTGCTGTAGCCCCTTGGTGACTCCAGAACACGGAACTCCTGTGCTGCCGAACAATGTGCTGTAGTGGTGGCTGCACTTGGCTAGCTGGTCTGATTTTTAAACGGTGCTGGACTGGCCCTTGTGGCTCTATGGAGATCTGTATAAATATATAATTATTAGGGCTGATTAAAACAAACAATCTTGATGAATCGTACGATTAATCATGCTGTTAATAATAAAATACCTTTTATTTAAATAGTTTTGGATGTTTTCTACATTTTCAAATATATTGATTTCAATTACAACACAGAATACAAAGTGTACAGAGCTCACTTTATTTTTTTTTACAAATATTTGCACTGTGAAAAATGAAATAGTACTTTTCAATTCACCTCATACTGTATTGTAGTGCAATCTCTTTATCATGAAAGTTGAACTTACAAATGTAGAATTATGTACAACAAAATAACTGTGTTCAAAAATAAAACAATGTAAAACTTTAGAGCGTACAAGTCCACTCAGTCCTACTTCAGCCAATCACTCAAACGAACAAGTTTGGTTACAATTTGCAGGAGATAATGCTTCCCGCTTCTTGTTCACAATGTTATCTGACTGTTGTTGCTGGTGTTGCAAGATATTTATGTGCCAGATGCGCTAAAGATTCACATGTCCCTTCATGCTTCAACCACCATTCCAGAGGACATGTATCCATGCTGATGATGGATTCTGCTTGATAACAATCCAAAACAGTGTGGACCGACACATATTCATTTTCATCATCTGAGTCAAATGCTAGCAGCAGAGTTGATTTTCTTTTTTGGTGGTTCGGGGTCTGTAGTTTTCACATCAGAGTGTTGCTCTTTTAAGACATCTGAAAGCATGCTCCACACCTTGTCCCGCTCAGATTTTGGAAGGCACTTCAGATTCTTAAACCTGGGTCAAGTGGTGTAGTTATTTTTAGAAATCTCACATTGGTACCTTCCTTGCATTTTGTTAAATCTGCAGTGAAAGTGTTCTTAAAACAAACAACATGTGCTGGGTCATCATCCGAGTCTGCTGTAACATGAAATATATGGTAGAATGTGGGTAAAATAACACAGGAGACATCCAGTTCTCCCACAGGGTGTTCAGTCACAAATTAAATTAATGCATTATTCTTTTAATGAGCATTGTCAAGATGGAAACATGGCCTCTGGAGTGGTGGCCGAAGCATGAAGGGGCATACAAATATTTAGCATATCTGGCACTTAAATACCTTGCAATGCTGGCTATACACGTGCCATACGAATGCTTGTTCTCACTTTCAGGTGACACTGTAAATAAGAAGCAGGCAGCGGTATCTCCTGTAAATGTAAAGTAACTTGTTTTTTCATAGTGATTGACTGAACAAGACGTAGGACTGAGTGGACTTGTAGGCTCTGAAGTTTTCCACTGGTTTTTTTTAGTGCAGTTATGTAGCAAAAAAATCTACATTTGTAAATTACTTGATGAAGAGATTGCACTACAGTACTTGTATGAGATGAATTGAAAAATAGTATTTCTTTTATCATTTTACAGTGCAAATATTTGCAATCAAAAATATAATATAAAGTGGGCACTGTGCACTTTGCATTCAGTGTTGTAATAGAAATCAATACATTGGAAAATGTAGAAAAACATCAAAAATATTTAATACATTTCAATTGGCATTCTATTGTTAACAGTGTGATTAAGCACACAATTCATTTTTTAATCGCAATTCATTTTTTGAGTTAATTGCATGAGTGAACTGCAATTAATCGACAGCCCTAATATTTATAGCATTAGCAGAAAAGAGACTGACGTTCTGATGCACTGTACTGGGCAGGGATTGTAGGAGCAGATGGGATGGGGTGAGAGTGAGTGAGCAAGATTACTGAGGAGGAGGAATGAGAAGAAAGCGGAAGAGGATTGAGAGCTATAAAGGAGGGAGTGGAAGAAAGAGGAAAGGGAACTGTAAAGAGGGGGAAAGACAGCAAGGAGGAGAGAGGAGGAAGAGAGAAAGGCAAGGCAAGAGGAAAACCAAACAGAGGAGGAACCACACAGAGATCATGATGGGGGAGTGGAAAGAGGAAGGGAGATAGAAGTATTAGAAGGGAGAGGAAGATGAGAGAGAATGCAGACCAGAGAGAGGGGACAGGAGCAATTAAATGCTTGTTGAGTTAATTTCCTTCCCAGTGGAATAACCCTGCAGGGGGTGTGGGGGGAAACAGTCATTTAATAGACAGCATGTCAGCTTGAAATAACACACACGAATTAATATTACATTGCATAAGATTTGCTAAATTCTATCCCCTCCGGGACATCTTTTGGTGGAAACAAATTTTGGGTTTGTCAGAATGAGTCTCTCTCTTTGAAGGTGAAATTGCTCTGTCTTTAGTGTCGCATACATGGCACTGATTCAGAAGCTAACAGAGGCACAGGCTCCGGTGGAGATGACAGGTCTTTTCCATTATCCTGCTTGTATACCAGAGGGGCATGCGTGGATTCATTCTTTCTGAAGAGAAATATCTGCTAGGGACAGGGGAAGAAACGAAGAGGAAGAGGGGAGTAGGGAAAGATGAGAGGGTGAAAGAGAAGAGAAGTAATGGGGATGGAGATAAAAGTGAACAGAGAAGGAAGCTCTCATCCTTTTTTTATCTTTTCACTATTTTGTCCCTTCTCGTATCTCCTGTTCTCCTCCCCTAACTTTTCTGGAATTTCTTCCCATTCCATTTGCTTTTGTCCCCATATCTGCCTCACATTTCATCTGTCATCTTTTTCTTGCTTTCACTATCTCCATCCTTACATGCCCTCATCTCCAATTCATAACCACCTAGCACACCTCCCTTCTGGCCTCTCCCATGCTCCCAGGACAATCCTTCTCTCTCTTGGACATACTCCATGCCATTCTTCTCTACCCTTTTACTGTCTATGGGCTCGTTTTCACATTTAACCCAGGCCCTTTCTTGGATCTTGTTCCTAACCTGGCTCCCATCCACATACAAAACCTTCTCTCCTGAGTGTGTTGGTGCTTTCCACCTAAGCTGGGTGGCTTGTATGGGGCTAAAGGCCAAGTTTTGTTTTCACTCGGGCTCGTAATCTGCCCATTCTGCAGTGAAGACACTGGCTAAGCTCCTCGAATAATGGTAGTCCTCCAATGCCTTCCAATAATCCCCATTTTGTGCCCAGAAGAACAAACAAGTTCTTCCAGAATTCACTAATAAAGAGTAGACAGGGAGCCTAAACTGACTGCAGTACCAAGAACCATGGGCTCTGACCCCAGATGTTCTAGCACCTCACACAGGTGAATGAAGCACAAGTGTGGATGCAGCTGAGTGAACATACTCTAGCAGGGCTTTCCAGTGTGATTGCTCACACGCAGGCTAGACTAACCAGGTGCTCAGATCTGAATGCCAGTCACCCATATTAGCTCTGCAGTGAAGATGCACATAACCCTACTCCCTGTTTTACACTCCTCAACTCATTAACATCTCCTTTTGCCTCAGGCACTGCCACCAGACACACATCTCTCCTCAGCTTTGCAAATGGGGATTGTCCTTTAGCATACATGATTGAGTTCCTCCATTTGGAGCTAACAGTCTTGAATTATATTTGGTAAAGCTGCATGTCTGTGGCTTTGCTTGTGTTTGAGGTGACAATGTATTTACTGTATGCAGATACAGACAGTTACTAGATATTTAAAGTAGGAGTAAATTATTGTATCTGGTGGAAATGAGTTCCACAGGCCAATTGTACTTTATGATGGTGTAAAAAATATTTCCTACTATCATATTTAAATTTTCTACCTTTCCATTTCATTGCATGTTACCTTTTGTACATTTACAGAAAGTTAAGGCCTGAAGGGACTGTTAGATAATCTAGTCTGATCTCTTGCATATCACAGGCCAATAAATTTCACCCAGCTACCCTCGACTGAGTCCAGGGATTTGTGTGTGGCTAAAGTAAATCTTCCGGAAAGGCATTCATTCTTGATTTAAAGACATCAAGAGATGGCGAATCCACCACTTTCCTAGATAGTTTCTTTTTCCAATGGTTAATCACCCATACTCTTAAAAAATGTCTAATTTCTAATTTAAACTTGTCTGACTTCATCTTCCAACCATTGGGTTTTGTTACGGCTTTCTCCACTAGATTAAAGAGTTCTTTCTCCCCATGAATGTGCTAATACACTGCAAGTGCCTCTCAATCTTCGTATTGGTAAGCTAAACAGACTGAGTTCTTCGAGTCTCTCACTGTAAATCAGTTTCTTTGGCCCTAGGATCATTTCTGTAGCTCTTTTTTGTACCTCTCCAATTTATAAACAATGTTTTTAAAATGTGCCCCTCAGAACTGAATGCAATATTCCAGTTTCAGTCGCAGCAATCATATATACAAAGGTAAAATCACCTCCCCCCACCTATTCACCATTCCTCTTTTTATACACCCGAGGATCACATGGCCCTTTTTGCCACAGCATTGCACTGGGTACTTATGGTCAGTTTCTTGTCCACTAAGACTCCTAAAACCTTTTCAGAATCACTGCTTTACAGGACCCAGTCCCCCATTCTGTAGGTAAGGCCTGCATTCCTTGTTCCTAAATGTATAACTTTGCATTTGGCTGTATTAAAAGGCATTATATTTGAGTAGGCCCATTTTAGCAAGTGGTCCAGATTATTCTATATAACTCCCCTGTCCTCATCATTATTCACTCTGCCAATCTTTGCCTCATTCACAAATTTTATCAGCAGTGATTTTATATTTACTTCCAGATCATTGATGAGAATGTTGAATAGCATCAGATCTAGTACCAGTGCCTATAAAACCCCTCTAAAAACACCCCATTAGTGGTGATTCACCACTGAAAAATTTCTTTTGAGGTATGTCAGTCAGTTAGCCATTTAACCTGTGCTTTATTAATATTGTATAGTGCTAATTTTTTAATCAGAATGCTGTGCGGTAGTAAGTCAAGTATCTTACAAAAGCCTAAGTATATTATATCTACACAGTTACTGACATCAATCAAACTTGTAATCATCTTAAAGAATAAAATCAAGTTTGCTAGACAAGATAATTTTCCATAAAACAATATTGATTTGCATTAAGTAAATTCCTGTTCTTTAATTCTTTATCAGTTGAATCCTATATCAGCTTTTCCATTAATTTTGCCAAGGACTGATATCAAACTAACTGGCCTATAGTTACAGGGGTCATATTGCTTGCCATTTTTGAATACTGGTACAACATTACCACTCCTTTAGACTTCCAAGAGTTTTTAATGATTAACATCAAAGAGCCAACAAACCCCTGAGCCAACTCTTTTAGGCCTCTTGGATGCAGATTTTCTAGTCCTAATGATTTACAAATGTTTATCCCTAGTAGAAGTTGTATAACATCCTCCATAATTGCTAATGGACTTTAAAGTACTTCATCATTATCCTCAGATGATACTAGTACATCATCCTGCTTCTTTCCAAAGACAGGACAGAAATATGTATTGAATACGTGTGCATTTTGTGCATCATTATTAACAGTTTTACCATCTTCATCTAGTAATGGGCCTATACCATTACTAGGATTACTTTTGTTCATAATATAATTTGAATACTCCTTTCTTATTGTCCTCAGTCCTGCCGGCCCTTAATTTCCACTATCAATTTTCTGTACTTCATAACTTTTAATTTATATTGAATTATATTTATTTCCCCTTTCTTCTATTTGTTTTATATTTATTTTGTATTTCTAATTGCTACCTTCACTTCCCCCACTGAATCAGGATGGGCTTTTAGCCAAAGCTATCCTTATTCTTGATTTTGGAATTGTGGGTTTTTAGCCATTTAATAAATTCTTCTTAAAGAATTTTCAATTTTCATTCACATTTTTTCTGTCCAAATTTCTCTTCCCACTCAGTTTTTCTCATAATTTTCCTTAGCTTTGGGAAGCACCAAGTATATCTATTATTGGTTAGGACTGTCCTCGTTGCCCATATTGAATGTAATCAGGTCATGATCACTGGTCCCTAGGCAACCACTAACTTCCAGTTCAGTGATTATAAAAGAACAAGTTGAATTAAAGAGAGAGAGTAAATAAGAACCCATGATTTGCCATCTCTGTACCATCTATGGTTTGTATGCCACTATCATGTCTCCACTTATTTTTCTCCTTCCTAAACTAGATAGTCCCAATCTTTTTTCATATGGAATTTTTTTCCTTCCATCATTTTTGTATCTGGCCCCTCTCGCCTTCTGCTATATGCTTTTAAATATAAGATTAGCAGAATTGAACACATTATTCCAACGTTGGGAGTATCATCCATTTCTGTAATAGCATCATAATATTTTTAATTTTGTTCTCCATCCCATTCCTTATCCACCTTGATCTTTTGTTTGCTCTTTTGACTTCTCTTATTGTACTTTGAGCTGTCCACAGTGGTTACAGTAAATTTAGACTCCACTAATGTTCAAATTACTTCTTCCTGTCTGAAAATTGTCAACATTGAATTTCATTTGCCATTGTTGTGTTCATGCACCTAGTTTTGTCAGATTAATGGAAATTCTTCAGTCTTCTGCACTCCACTAATCTAAATAAATGATGTCATCTGCAGATTCTGCTACCCCACTTGTTACCCACTTTTCTTGATCACTAATAAATATATTAATGCTACTACTAATATGAAACCAAAACAGAATCACAAAACTCACAACCTTTCAATCTTGAAAAGTTCCTGCAATTTCGGAGGCAGGGGAAAAAATCATTCTGAGATTCAACAAAAAGGTTCACGGGGATGAAACGGGTCCAAATGACACCCAGCTGCTTTCTGTTCTGAAAGCTATTAGGAGTTAGGGTTTGTCTACACTAGATATTACTGCATTGGCAAGGCAGGGTGTGAATTTACCACACGCGCGCTTTCTGCACAGTAGCATCTCAGGTGGCTGCTGCTCCAGCACACTAAAAATGCAGTTTGGCTATTACTACTTGTAAAGTGTGGTTAGGGTGACCAGATGTTCCAACTCTATAGGGACAGTACTAATGTTTGGGTCTTTTTCTTATACAGGCTCCTATTACCACCTACCCACTGTCCCAATTTTTCACAATTGCTGTCTGGTCACCCTAAGTAGAGTGTGCTGTAGAGTCATACCCTGGCTTGCCATGCAGTAGCCACCCATGTAGACAAGCCTTTAGGCTCATAACCACTTAGGCACTTTCAAAAATGTTATCCAAAGACTTTTGGTTGGAAGGATTTTTTATTTTTAGTTTGCTCACAAACTGCTGCGGTCTAAACAAAAATGTTCCAAATGCATCAGTTGCTTCTCACTCCCTACTCTCATTGGAGAGCTCCCCTCCCCTTCCCTAACAGTTAACTCAAAAGGAAGTTCAATAAAAAGGAGGTAAACACAATGTGAGATCAACCGAGTGCACTTTCCTGCTAATAAGTGCAAATAGACATCCTCACAGCAGGCCACCAAATATTGATCTACGCATTATCAAGAAAATGGGCCAAAATCATCTCTCAGTTACTTGACTAAAGTAAAGCTATATTAATGTAACTGAGAGCAGAATTTAGCTAACGTTTCAACATTTTCAAACCTTAGTGCCTGTCGCTAGGTGCCTACCTAAATATGGGTTAAGAAGCCTAAATGCAAATGGCCTGATTTTAAGAGGTACTGAGTACCCATAGCTCCCTACCAGGTAAGGTTGTCTGTCTGGCTTTCAGCAAGCCATGGATGCAGTGATTTGCTGAGTGGTAGAGGAGTGATGGATATCATCCTTTGCTGAGAGTGTGAATCATCTGTCAGACAGGAAGGCATTTACTTTTAATCTTCATTCTCTCTTTGCATGGATTTATCTTAGCAATTGTCATCAGGATACTTTTTGGATCTGAAATGGGGTCTGCAGCGGGTTTTCTCCATTGAAAGCTCTGATGTATTCAGTCAATCACTGATATAAGCAAAGGAAATATATACAGATCGGCCTTAAAGCTAACATAAAAGGGAACCTTCAAATGTTTAGCATTAATCTGAGGCGTTTTGTTTGTGGGACTGCATATAAACAATTTTAAATAGGTTGTGGTACATCACAGCAACCTTCCCCCCTCCCATTTCCCCACCCCAGGGACTTGTGTAAAGAAATGTGAGAAAAACACCCCTTGGAGTAGCTTCCTTTGCTTTCAATTGCAATCAGCAAATAAAGCCACACTTGCATCAGTCTTGATGAGCTGATAAACAAATCTATCAAATTTGCCAGTCTGTTGGAATCCCAGGCTGTGGAGTGGTAGAGGGAGGTATGGGTTACAGCAGGGTGGAATTTGCTGTAGCTGGGAGCTAAAGTACAATAATAATACAGTAATAAATGCTCTGCTGCTCCAGCAGTGAGAGCAGAGTTGCCAGAGCTCTGAGGAATTTGGAGGTGGGAGGAAGCAACAGTGGGAGACCAGAAGAAATATGGAGGAAGGGGAGGAGGAAGCAGCAGGAGTCCTGGAGGGCGATGAGCAGAAGACAGCAGTAAATGTCCAGGAGAACAGAGGACATGGGAGTTTGTGAAGAACGTGGGTCCAAGATTCTGATCATGCATTACATGAAATGAAAAACAGACCCATTTGGGGAAATAGGGTTATAATTTAATCATGGGGTTTTAGTAAGTAGACAAAGCACTCAACCTCTCTGTGTAACTGTAGTCCCTTTAATTCACAGTTGCCTTTGTGTTCTCTCTCTCTCTCTGTCTCTCAATCTCTCTCTCCCCCTCTCTCTCTCCCTCTTTCTCCCCCCGCCCCCAATGCCTGCCTACTCACTCTGGGTTTGAATGAGGGGGACTGAGCAAGGAGGTATCTTAGTTTTGTGAGTTGGGGAGGTTTTGACCAACATTGTGTCTCATTAGAGTTTTTGTCAACTGTGTCGGGGGGGGGGGGGGTTTGGTTCTGAATTGTGCATGTACCTGATAAGCACATGTACTTCTTTGCTTGAGTGATGGTTCCTATTGCATTCCACTGTGGCTAACCCATGTGTCGGGAGCTGGAGAATTAGGTAGTAGTGCCCATTGGTCCATGCATGCACCCTCACTCACCTCGTGTCTCCAACCAAGGGGATAAAAGGCAGGGAGGATGGACTGCCTCTCCAGCTCCTTCTCTCCGCTGCCTGGTCCAGGTTGGAATCATTCTGTGTCCATAGTTTCAGCTTCATCCCTTAAGATAAGTTTTAACTTTGTAAATAGTTTTAGCATTTTGTACAGTTTATAGCTTTAGGGTAAGATTAATCTTTAGGTGAACACACACACACTCATACCCCATGCAGGTACTGGACTATGCCCAGGATTCCAGTCTTCAAACTCTGAATGTCCTACCTGCTATCCTTCTCGGCCAGTGACGACCACCAGTGCTGCCTGTATGGCCTTGAGGAAGCTCACATCACAGCAGTATCTGCCTCTCCTTTCCCAGATGCACCTGAGAAGGGCAGGAACTCTACCTCCAAAAACTCTCATGGAAAAGGCCAAGAGACCTCAATCGGATCCAGACCAGGGAGCCCCCCTTGTATATTGGTTTGACTCAGCAAGGAATGAACCTCCTGCTGCTAAATCCAACTCTGGTGCCAGAGAATCTACCCCCATAGATTCCCTGGCGGGTTCTTCTTGGGAACCAAGAAAACTCTCTTATACTCATGAAACTAAGGGCTGGTCTTCACGGGGGGGGGGGGGGGGGGGGGGGGGGGAGATCGGATGTAGATACGCAAGTTCAGCTACATTAAAAACGTAGCTGAAGTCGGCGTATGTACAGCCGACTTACCTGCCATCCTCATGGTGGCAGCAGTCGGCGGTGCACTCCCCGGTCGACTCCAGCTTGCGCCTCTCAGCGAGTTGGAGTTCCGGAGTCGACGGGGGCACCACTGGCAATCAATTTATCGCATCTTGATGAGACGCGATAGATCGATCGCCACCTGCGGTAGTGAAGACAAGCCTTAAGTCTTCCTCAAAATCCACTTAGAAGAAGTGAGATTTGACTCTCAGCAAGCCCAGCATCTTAGTCCAAGAGGACTTAGTATATCTTAAGTCCTAGAGGTTTGACAAGAAAGCCCATAAACATTGGGCTCCATTAGCACTGGAACATAATCCATCGGTACCATCATCCTTGGCATCTGCTAAACCTTGGGATCTTCCGGCACCAATGAAGACCATTCATAGCCTATCCGTGGCACCATCTTTGACAGCACCTTCTCTGGCTCTGATGGTCTAGGCAGAGAGAGCCCCTCTCACTCCGGGGAGAACTGGGGTCCATGCCCCTCTACAGGACATCTTTGTATTCCCAGATCTGGAATCCGCCCCATCAGGTTCCTTTCCAAAGATGTCATAACACTACCTGAGAAGAAGTCTGCTCAGAGAAGTTTATCATTTGTGCCTTCCTCAAGATGCAACTTCCCTCCAGCAGCATTGGCAGTACCACTTCTGGAACAGAAATCAGCTTTTTCCACATTGGGAGACTCTGATCCAAAGGAGCCTTTGTTTTCTTACCCTACATATTCACCACTGCCCAAAAGACTTGCACCACCTTGGGACGAACCTTTCTGTTTAGCTCAAAGCCACTAATAGACATGCCACGGGGGCCTCCACATCTCCCTTTTGATCCTTTCTAACTAGTCATATTGGAGGCCCTGGAACCAGTACTCCCCTCCAGAGTTGGTCAGGTCTGCTGGGGAGTCACTTTTCCCCTCCCCTCAAAGGAGGCACTCAAATCCCCCCTTGATCCTTCTTAAGAAGAAGAACAAAATGCATTGGATCCTAGTGATGTTGCCAGAACCCAGCAAGACTGCCTACTTCATCTCTGGACACAAGTGGTAACCCCATCTCTGCCTCCCCAAAGAGGTCAGGCAGTTCCAGGATCTTCTTTGCAGAGTTGCTAGTGAACTTTAGATTCCTCTTGAAGAGATCCACGAATCCCAGCACAAACTCCTGTACATACTCCACCCATCTGGATCCAAAAAAATAGTGCTCCCCATTAATGAGGCTACAATGGAGCCAACTAGGACTGTTTGGCACACTCCCGCTACCTGTGCCACCTCCAGGAGAGTAGGAAAACACTATTGTGTTCCAGTCAAAGGGGTTGAGTTTTTATTTTCTCACTCCTCTGCCAATTCTTTGGTACTCCAAGCAGTCTCCAAGAGGGGTAGACAGCAACACTTCAGCAAGACTTCAGGTCTCTCCTTGGTAGCTGTAAAGCAGCCATGCGGGTCTCTGTCCAGACCTTTAGGAGACACCATGTCCTAGTCCAGCACTCCTCTGCTGATGCCTCCTTTGGAACAGCTGTGCATTGCTCATCCCTACTGTCTACTTCCTTGCCCCCTCCTCCTACTTAGGAACTGCTTGTTCATAGAATCATAGAATCATGGTGGACTACAATAGGGACCATTACTCAAAGAAGAAAAGGAGATTACTCACCTGTAGCTAGAGGTTCTTTGAGAGGTGTGGTCCCTATCTGTATTCCACTATCCACTCCTCTTCCCCTCTGCTGTGTATCTTCTCTGATTACTGATGGGAACTGGGGAGGCAATTGGTCCACCACGCCCTTCATTCCCTCAGTCAAAAGCACAAGGTGAGCCAGTGCACATGCTGGGCCAACAGACACTACTTTCAAATTCTCCGTCTCTGGATGCATGGCACACATGTGTAACCCACAGTGGAATATAGATAAGGACCACATATCCTATATCTATACAAACATAGACACACCTATACACATAGTTAACTATATACATTTCTGTCTAAATAAGAAATAGACCAGAGCTACAATGTTCAGAGTCTGATGTAAAGTTCTCCAAAGTTTGAGGGTATTTGTTTCCAGGCTTGTGGTTTGAGCTTATCTTTCAAATATATGTAACATTAAACACACACGTAAATGCTTAAGGAGCAAGACGACATGACTGTGCAACACTCAGGACTTCTAATGACAAGAATCGCCCACCGTGTCTGAGTACAGGGGAGAGACTGATAAGAGCAAGCCTGTGCTGATGCCTCGGGTGAGGAGACAGACAAAGACAGACTGACATAAAGTGACATTTCAGGTACATCAGCCTTTATTTAAAAATTAAGAAAGTAGGAAGAAGAAAGGGGCAGCAGAAAGAAACAAAAGCCCCTCAGAAGCCCGGTGGCGTTAATCTAACCTTCAGCATGACTGAAAACTCCACAGGCAGGTGAGCAGAATCATTGATGTTTGAAGTAATTACTTCAGCAGGCACTGCTATCAAAATTCATAGTGATTGATTTCCCACTAGTCAGCTTATCTCTCCCAGGACAAGTACCCTGGAAAGCCGCTTATAACCCCTTCCTAATAAGCTGTGGCACGTCACTGGAGAAAATGGCATCAGGCTCTTTTTGTTTTGCGTTCATTGCCGATAAAGGTTGAATCATTTAGAATTTTGAAGCAGGCTGAACTCTCTTGTTTTCTCCTTGAGCTGATCTGGCAGTGGAGCCCTGTGCTCCCTTCCCCAGCGCCCCATCCCCATCCTGTCTGGTACGCTGTTCACCAAATGAGACTTTCAGGCCATTTCTTTCAATAACACCAGGGAAAAGCCAGATTTAAACACATGCAGCCAACAACTTTATTTTTTAAAGCTGTCTCTCAAATATTTAATGTTATATCAAAGCTGATTGGGAGCTTCTTAAATCCAGGCATCGAGGCTTAATAGCCAGGCGTGTTACTATGGGCTTTATTGATGATGTCTGTGCTGCATGGGCATCCATGCAGCACTGACTTAAACCCCCCAAATCACGTCCCAGCAAATAGCAGGCCCAGCATAAAAGCGTTAGTGGTTGTTCCAAAATACCACTCTGGTGTCTAGAAGAGATGACCCAGGCCATAACAGTTAACTGGAGCAGTGAAGAATGGCAACATTGTGATGAGAATACAATTTAATGTCTTTTATGCTCCAGGTATCCCAAAGCAATGAGTTAGTGACACGTGGTGCTGCAGCAACTGATCAGACAAACACAGCATCCATCCACTGTGTGCTGGGAAGCAGCTCTCATGCAGCCTTTGGGCCTCAGAACCTGATTTACCGAGAGAGGATATCGACCCTGGTCCCTTACCCTCCTGCCCAGGACTGTTTTTAGAGAGAGAGAGAGAGAGAGAAAGGGAGAGAGAGTTAAAAGAGATGGAACCTCAAGCAAACATGACTTTACTATAAAACTTTGATGAATCCCCCTTTCCCTCTCCTCAACCTCCCATCTGGAACTGTTCCCTGCTCCTGCACCACCACCATCCCTTCTAGGCTTCTTCCCCACTTTCACTTGTTAAAGCTTTCCTGGCTCCATTCTAAAGTCTGTGGGCTGCCCAGCACCCCCCTGGTTGTGCTGTCCCATTGCACACAGCAGAGAAGGCCTGTTTTGCGAAGCTGTGTGAGATTTGTTGATGGTGAGAAAAAGTCACTAATTCTTCACCTACCCCAGGTCCAAAACAGCTTCTCTTCTGATTGCTCTGCTCTGCCTCCCGCTCCGTGGGGCTCAGGCTGCCTTCCAGTGCCCCTGGAACTAGCAGAAGCAGAAAGAACATCTGCAGAGAGGCTCCTTAATCATCTGACATGCAGCGCCAGAGCATCTTGGAGGAGAAACTGCTGCTGTATGCCCACAGTCCAGCGGAATGCATATTATAGCTGGGATTCAGGAACACACAGCTGAACGGCCAAATGTCTGAGCGCCACACCTCATGAGTGATGCTTGTCAGCTTTAATAAACCCAGCCCTCAAAATTCAGATGCAGATGTGGGTTTCTGACACTCCAAACTTCAAAGGCTTGGGTTCTGTCCATTGTAAAGATGGGGTCATTTGTGAAATCCAGAGGTCCTCAAAGTCTAGGACTTCTCAGCACTGGGGTTTTAGTTTGGGTTTAGGCCCTTCTCTGTTATTGTAGCACATACAGAAGTTCATGAGAGGTTTGCACGTTTCCTGCAATACCGAAGCACGTGGGCTAGTGAGCCAAGGACAAAGTGGGATCAGACAGGGCTCCAAACCACCTGCCTTTTCATCCATTTGTGTCAGGAGACACATCATCTGAAAGTGTTTTCCCTTTCATTTGGGCGTGTGTAGAAAGCTGGAGCGATCTCTTGTACAGCTACAGTCACTCCACTCTGCCATCTGGCACAAGTGCAGGGGAGGCGAATTATACTGTTCAGCAGGAACCAAAAAGATAATTTACCGGAACGGTTTTATGAAAAGAGAGAGAGAGAAAATGGGGGGGGAGCCATTTTCTATAAATGGCAGGAAATCTGCTGAACGAGAGCACTTCTTATGGGAAAGGTGAGCTTAAGCTTGACAAGCTCAGGTGTGACAGGGTGCTTGTGAGCAGTGCCTGGGGGAGATGGAGGTAGAAGGAAGAGCAGAGGGATTACTGGGAAGGGACGAGCCAACCAATTTATACAAATAAGAACTGATCTGAACCTTCACAGAGAATTAAAATTAGATCCTTCTGAGGTCTGAAAATCTTTGGTCAATTTTTCTCCTCCTTTATTTGTCCATTTTCACTCACCTCTGCGCTGCCTGGCCTTCTGGCTGTGACACAGATGCCCTTTATGTGGGTATCTGTGTCCATGTGGGCATGTGGATTTCCTTGTATATGTCTCTGGCTCAGATGTTTGGCTCTGCTCCAGGCCCTTTGCACTGCGCAAGTGGCGGCATAGGGAGTGGAAACCTCCCTCCAGTCTCCAGCTAACAATATGCTAAATGTGGGGCAGTTCTCAGCCGGTGGATAGCTTGCACAACCAGCTCCAACCCCTCTCTCCCCACACAGCCCTAGTGCAGGGGGCAAGTTGGGTGCAGAAGGGCAGGTGGAAGGAGTGGCCAGAAAGCAATGTGCTCTGGCAACCCCCTATGCTCTGGCATATGATCCCTAAGGGTCCATGGTCAGCTGGTATAAGTTAGAGCAGTCCCCAAACTGTTATTACCTGTGCAAGAACCAAGGGGCAGGGAGAGATTCAGGGGGTCATCAGCAGTTCCCTGACAGGCGCCCTCTACTCTTGCACCCATCAGAAGCTGGAGGCAGCACAGAATCGGGCCCTCTGTGTGTGCATCTTTATGCTTGTGGATTTCTTTGCTTGTACCGCGTTGAGCCTGGGCGACTTCGGGCATATGTGACGTGCAGTCACACAGAACACGTCTCTGCTCTGGGTCCCGCACCACCGTCTGCCAGCCTGTGTGCCAACCCCAGTTCCACATCCGTCTCCTGTCAGACTCCAGTGCAGTGGGCCACAGCAGAGAATGAATTCCCAACGGCCCTCCCTGAGTGGCAAACTGGGCTTCAGTTCCAGTGCTTGGTTCCCTAGTCCAGGCAGAGTGATCATCAGAGCCCACAGAGACTCACGAAGATGAGGGAGCAGGTGGTCACAACAATGCAAGTGGGTTATATTAAGGGAGAAACTGACTGAGGGTTATTTCTTAGGTGCACACAGATGGATGAACCTGGTCTTAGGTAAAGGAATCTAGATGAGACCCCAAATGTGTTACTTTGCATGGGCTTCTGAAGAACCCCATCTCTGCATATCTGTATGTCTGAGCTCTTCTCGACGATTTTTGCATGGTTGGCAGACCAAGCACAGAATGCAGACGGGATGGTTTCCCTTTGGGGTTTCCAGCTTCACTTTGTCTGTAATTGTTTCTGACGTTTCACCTGTCACATTGCAAGCTTCTTCCGGGGGGTGATAAAACGTTTGGGTTCCAGAATGTGGAGCTGGCACACTGTGTTCCCTGTCGACAAGAGATCAAATATGTCAGGACTCAGGAGGAAAGTCAAAAATAAAAGGGGAAAAAAGAGGGGAAAAAAGGGAGAGAAAGAAGTAGAAATAGGAACAATTGCTGGGAGACAGGTGGACAGATGCCTAGCAAACCAGATAGACAGACGGCTGTGGCAGAAAGACAGCATGCTCCTTGCTGTTCTCAGGCTGTAATTAGCAGCTATTTAGGTGGTAAGCCCTAGCAAACCCGTTATTATCAATACTTAATGACTCTGAGGTGAAGCCCAAAGCGATTAGTGCCCTTTGAGAACTGGGGGCTAACGACAATGAGCACTGATTTTGAGAGATTGTGCGTGTGTATTATTTTTTTCATTACATAGAGAAAGGGAGGGAGCCTCTGGTGAGCAGAGCAGCTACGTACTACACAGAGCAAGATTCTGGGGGCTGGGAGCAACCGTGGATGCCATCGTCTCTGCTTTCCTCTCAGGGGAGAGGTCATTGTCTGAATTGATAGTGTGCCTCTTTGGAGAAATCCAAAACACTCACCTCTAAGCTCCCAGAAGGCAGTGGGGGTTGTACCTCACTCTTTTCTATTCGGGGACTTGTATGGCATTACAGGAGCATCTGAGCACCTTGTAAATGTTTATGAATTTATCTTCATCACAGCCCCATGCAGTAGAGGGGCTTGATTAGTCCTATTGTCCAGAGGGAGAACAGCTGTACAGAGAGACTAAGTGCTTTGTCTGAGATCACACCGAGATTGAACTCAGATCTCTGGACTGCAGAGCCTTACCCAATAGACCCTCCTGAACCCATCCCTCTGGGTGGACTTTTGGAAGAGCATTGAAAGGGTCTGAAGGAGACACTCACAAGCTGACAGAAGTTGGGAGAATGGTGGGAAGGAAAAAAAGGGGTTTCCCTGTCCCAAAGGAATCCTTTGAAAGAAAAAAAAAAAGAAAACCTGCCCTTTTATCCCACTGCATAGACTGTCCTCCTCATAGGCACATCCCTGCCCACAGTCTCTGCACAAAAATATGTACATCCACCCATGTGTAATCACCGCATGCACATACACATCTATCTGTGTCTCAGGAGCCAAATTCCCTGCTGCCACGAATTGCTATAGCTCCATTGAAGACCATGAAGCCCTGCTGATATATACCAGCTAAGGATCTGGCCAGTGGTTTCTGAAATTTGTGTGTAGCTGCAGACAGCATCAAAAGCCTTATTTAGTAACCAAATGACATACACCGGCCTGGTGTGCACAGTGCTTTATTAGCTAGACACTCCCAAGCCATAAAACTTAAGAGACAATTTCCAGTCCCATGCCCCAGGCTAGTAGGAGATGCTGCAGAAGCAGAGCCAAACTCAACTTCTCAGGGAAAGATTGCCTAATGTTGCTCAACAAAAATTCCTCCAGCTATCCAGGCCTGCTTGGGAGAACAGTGGCTGTGACATGGATAATGGAGATGAGGACCTGAGGGTAGGAGTTCTTTCCCAAATGGGAACACTGCACCCTAGAGTTCAGGGGAGTGGGGGAACGATAATGTATAGAGTCTATGTAGAAAGTTAAAAGCAAAGTTTGATGTTTCTAACTGGCCCTTTCAGGCAAGCTGTTGGAATTATTAATATTAGTATGGGAGACCACCAGACACTAATTTAGCCATAAATTCATTTATTAAGCCCAAATTGCAAATGATATTTTATACAATTTCTCTAAACATGCCTAACACCTAAAAATCAGTAGTCACCATACTCCATAGAGTAACAAAGTATTCATAAGCATGTGATCAATACGCTTACAAATAGGCCAGATCTAGGTAAACCATCTCAGCTTGGCATGCTCCAGCATGTTTAGGTTGGGTCTGACATAGACCCTTCAGACTCCTGGCTTTCTTTCTATCCTTCAGCTAATTTTAGCTAGCTTTAGCAAAAACCCAGCTTGAAGCAGTTTATTCTTGTTACTTTCCTTTCTCCATGGCCTTCCTTTCTTATCTCATGCCCCCTCCTTGCTTACAACCAGAACAGTGGGAAAGTTTGGGCTTGTTTCTTTTAAGGTAGTTTTCTCTTGTTACTGCAGCTTTTCACTTTATCGGTTTACTTTTGGAACCATACATTTTTCCCACACTAAAAGTAATAAGTAATATATTAGTCTCACGGCCTTCTTTTACTTGCTGTTTCAGGCCTTTTCCTTACTGCCACAAACCATTAAAACAAATATATTATCTTATTAACCAAAGTTAAATTAACTTTAATTCTTCTAATTTCACAACTACACACACCATAGAACCTGCCAGGGCAAAGTCAGGAAGTAGGGCTTGTGAGTTCCTTCTGAGCTGAGAAGACCACTCTGACATTAAGCGGAAAGGTGTTTTGAAGATGCTGTGGATATAAAATGGCTGCTTCCAAGGGCCCTGTCCTGTCAGAGACCCGCACCCAAACTCTTTTATTTTGTTCTTAACCAGGGAACACTCCCACCTTTATTTGGTGTAGTTTCATATAAACTGCACCCCAAAGACTTTACAAAGTTATGTGAGGAAGTTCTTCTTCACACAGCGCACAGTCAACCCGAGGAACTCCTTGCCTGAGGAGGTTGTGAAGGCTATGAATATAACAGGGTTTAAAAGAGAACTGGATAAATTCATGGGGGTTAAGTCCATTAATGGCTGTTAGCCAGGATGGGTAAGGAATGGTGTCCCTAGCCTCTCTCAGAGGAGGGTGATGGATGACAGGAGAGAGGTCACTTGATCATTACCTGTTAGGTTCACTCACTCCGGGGCACCTGGCATTGGCCACTGTCGGTAGACAGGATACTGGGCTGGATGGACCTTTAGTCTGATGCAGTACGGCCATTCTTATGTTCCCAACTGAGTCAGCAATTAATAACAACAGCCAGGGTAGAGAGAAACAAGGCAAGGAAGCAAAACTATGTTTTTTAGCTGAGATCTGAATAGAGAGGGCCTGCCGCAGATGGCAGGAACTGCAGAGGAGAAAGCCTTTACATCAGCTATACTGAGGAGGTGGTAAGAAGAGATGGGTGGGAAAGGGAACAGAGAGAGACCAGGGCTCCAGTTCTTAACTTAGAGTTACGCTTAGGTGAATGACAGCAGAATTAGAACTGTGAGATAAACTAGGTCAAACAAACTGTTACAGAAAGGAGCCAAATTCTGGTCTGAATTATATGGAGACAACCCATCTACTTCACTGGGAGTTGCACCTGTATAACTGACAGAATTTGGGCCAAGGAGGTTGATTATGAACTAGGAGAAGCCCTTACTAGACCCTAGAGCTGTGAGTAAAATGTGTGACTATCGCATTTCCAGCAGGCATTTTGCTAAACGGGGTGAGTAGAACTTGGTAGGGGAGGAGCTGGAGGGCGGTACCCACTGTGCAGAAATCAGATTGAGTAAAGTTAAGTATTTGGGCTCTGTGACCCACTTTGTGCTATTTCCCTCACCCGGCAGCTTCTGCATGGCCTAAAAAGAAACATTCAGTGAAGCTTTAAAACTGACTAAATTGATGTCATTGAGATTTTGTGTGTGTGTGTGCACATTAGTATAAAACTACCAAACTGAGGCATATTAAACATAGTGCCTTGTGCCATGGGCTAGAACCAGAGCTATGTTCTCTATTTCATGCAGTGACTTTCAAAATCCCTTTGGCCTTAGGCTCCACAAACCATTGGAGATGCTTGAAAACCAATTGTTTTTCCTTACTGATTTTGTCCTTTTTTTCCATTTGGCGTATTGCTTTCCTCTGTGTATTCTGAACGGAGCTTGACATTCACGGGGCTCTGATTGTTTATTTCCTGTTTTTGCACCAGTCCCACAGATGATGTCAGTACATCTGACTGTGATTTATTAGGTCCATGCTGTTGCTGAACAGAGGTTTTATATTAGTCCAACCTTAAATGTGGTATTGCATTGCGCAGTTGGTGCATATGGGTGTGTCACGACTCCATCAGAAGCAATGAGCCTAGGCCACTGAGAGTGATACCAAATGAGACGAATCACTAGCCTATTGTCGAGGTTCTTATATTCTTTTAAGTTTTGTTTTCAACTCCAAACTGAAAGAGATCATTCTAAAGAAAATGCGTGCTTAGGCAGTAGGAGGTGCTGACACCAACCATTCTGAACTAGCTGTCAGAGATGATACTACTACTCCTTGTAACTGGAATGGCCTGGAGGTATCCCCACCAGATTGCTCACCAGAACTTTGGAACAACCAAAGCTCAGGCTGCCCTGGAAGAATCCATTCCAGGTTTATTCTGAGCCTGCTGCATGATGGGACAAGGTTTTGGGAGTTTAGTGAGTGCTGTGGAGATGCTCATGGAGTGCAAACAATGATTAATGAAGTTCATAGATACCTCTACATGCCTCACTAGCAAGTTTCGGTGTCTTGATTTAAAGAGCTTTCAGTATCCTGGGACATACATAACCCACAGTCACACAGAACTCCCCTGCTTTGAGGCTTCAGTATGAGCTCTAAACTCATCCTAGTGATGCTGAAAGGTTTGCTAACTTTTGGCGCAAGCATGGACCCAGTTTGGAGTAATGGCTGATAGATCCTTTTGCACTGAAGCAATGTGAAACTTGTTTTATGTGTCTCCTCCCCTCCCAACCTCCCCCCACCCCCCACCCCCAAAGAAAGGAAAAAGCAACCAAGCAAGAAAAAGACTTGATTTGAGTAAGCTGAATTTTTTAGGTTTATTTGATATCCAAATTCAAAATGAACATCATGAGGTATGAACCCCATACAAAATTAGGCTGGAAAAAATATGGAATCATTGAGAAATGAAACCACCATTTCCTACATCTCTGTTTGCCGCTTCCTTTAATAGGTGTTTTTTGGGGAGGGGGATGATTAAAGAAGAAACTTAAGAAAATGTACCTGTTTGGTGAGGTGGTGATTTTAAATGTTGACTGTACTAACTGGCTGGCCTCTGTGAATTCTCAATCTGGTCTACCCCACTGCAATTTTATTCAGAAGAGGAGAATGAAAGCTCTCAACAGAATCACTTCAAGACACCCTCCATCCTTCCCTCCACCTCTTTCCTCTCGTTCTTTGTGCTGCATGTTCCCTTTTTGCAAAGTAATTTCATGGCTTGTGCACTTAAGATTCCATCAGAAAGCTGAGTCTTTGATCAGGCAGGCAGATGCCCTGCTGGGATTTCATTGCCAAATCACAATTCCCTTAATTAATACAATGTGGCTTTATATTACTAAACTGATTCAAACTGGGTCCCTGCTCTTTTTACCTCCAGATTTACCTAGCTGGGGGATTCTTGGCTCCAGAGAAACAGAAAACATTGACAGGGAGTCACTCCGATACCCTCCTCATCTAATCCTGCTGCTGCTGATCTTCTCACCACCATCTCAGCAGTAGGGAATTGTATCTCTCCCACAGGTTTACTTGCACATCCGTACAAATCAGTAGGAGTTGCAATGACAGGGATTTGCTCTGTTTCTTCTTGGTAGAGGGGAATGGGTGGTAAAAGGGGAGCAATAATTGTAGCAATAATCACTTTGCTGTGGTTTTCAGAAGCTCTGCTCAGACTGAAAGGCAAGTAGGTGTTGAATTCCAGTGCTGGTACATTTCCTCCTTATGCCACGTAATTACACCACCCCTCAGATATTCTTCTATATGTCTAGCAGATACGGCAAAAAGAAAGGTTAACCGTGCTCACCTAGGGCAGTCATAGGCCAGCTCTGGGTTGGAATTTAGTTACGTTCCTGGTGCGCTGAGCTAGCCTGTTGTATTATCCATGGCAGAGTGAACAGCTCAGTAGAAACAAAATATATGAGTACCTGTTGTGGGGCTCCCCATAGTGCTAAAGATAGAACATTTGGCTTTGGTTTCAAGGGGGTGATGGGGAGTTGGAGATGGTGCGCTTTCTTCAGAATCACCCACATTTTCACCTCTCCCCTCTTTACTTCCCCATTACCCCTTGAACCTCCACCAAAGGCCATCTCGATGGAGATGTAGCTTCCCTAGAACCATGCTAATGACATTGAGACTGGCCAGAGAGGACATTAGAAGGCAACACAAGCCTCCTACCCCACTACCGAGAGCTGAGTCAAGTGCCCCCATAGTGCGGCCTGCCCATGGAAGGAAGACTGTGCTCCAGAGAGAACATGTCTAAGTCTCAACCACGGTGGCACCCTTTAATTGGCTGTAAACTGTTTCAAACTGTTTGCAGAGTTCAGATTTATACTTTGGATATTTTTATAGTTTCTAGGCATTTTTAAAGTCACCACTGCTGTACATGGGGGGGGGGGGGGTCTTAAAACTTGCTTGACAAAACTAAGTAAGTATTTGCAACTAGATAGCCTCACTGTCTGCAGTATTCAAGGTATTTCCTCTGTTCAATATAGTGCAGTACAAGGGCATGTTACAAATACTGATGGCATCAAATCTGTTATCTCTGATAAAATTGGTAAGGGCAATCACTCTATATGAGCAAGTTCTTCCCAGAGAAATATCAACCCCTTGCCACCCTCCTCCCTAAGTGATGAGTGCTTCACAAAATGATCCCCTTGGGTATCAACTCCAAACGTACCACGATTACTTTTTGACTACAGAATTAATTTTCTGCAGCCTACATAAATCTGATAATTAGTTTGAGTTAAAAATTAATTTAAAAGAGATCCTTCGAGAAATGTAGCATCTGTCAATCTTCCCTTGTCTCAAATTATCTTAACAGTGGAATAACGGAGACACTTCAAAATTCCCATATAGTTTAAATTAACTGAAATCTTGCTCATAAGACTATATATGAAGACATTAAGTTGTAATTAAGAAAAGTTATTAATGATCATTGTATCTAATTGCTGTGGTTATATAAGCTTCTGACAGGCTCAGGTCTACAGCTTACATAACTCTTGGGTGGTGCCATTGTGACATCACAAGTAACTCAATTACTTACTATCCTTCCTCTATAGCAAATTTGCATACAGCAATTCTACAGGTTGCAATGACTCAGTGGCATTAGAGATACTGAACACTATATATCAAGAGTTTTCATTGATAAATTACTGATCCCAGCCATCTGTGCTCTTTGAGCTGGTAATGCTGTCTTGGCTCACTGTGCATTGAGGCACTGCTGGGGAACTGAGGCAGGATGGAGGGGCAGCCCTTAAATCACAGAAAAAATTGGACTTAGGGTCTGGGCTGACCCTCTGCACCCCTTCTTCCTTCACATGTTGCTGGTCTCGCTAATAGAGCGATCTAAACCCACAAGTCAATTGCAACTTATGGACCAGATTTACTAATATGCTTTGGCTGCCTTGCAGTGATGTAAAACGGCTGTAAAACCAGCTTACCTGTCTGGTGCACTCTGACTGCTTTTTGTTTCTGCTTTCGGGTACTGCTGAATCTGCCCTGAAAAGTTAGAATTTAAAAGAGTGATTTAAGATTATTACATACCAGATCATTAGAAATGTCACATGGGAGCATTCTCCTTGAGTTTCCTGTAAGTATTCATGTGTGATATTTTTAATAATTTGAAAAAAAAATAAAATTATTCCCAGAAAAAAAAGCACCTAGGTTAAGATGAAGTGAAAGTTGAGAGTATATTATCAGTAACTTATGGGATGTTGTAATTATCCCAGATGTTGATTATCCCAGAACCAATCATTATAAACTGAAAGTTAAGATTACACATAAAAGAAATCTACATATGTTTTAAATTAAGACAAATACAGTTAAGGCATCCAGACAACTTTAACTCGGCCCTGTAGTGCTGCTGTAAAAGGGGGCGGGGGAAGCAAGTAACTCAATTAATTACTATCCTTCTTCTATAGCTAATTTGCATGCAAATTAATGATTAATAATAGATTAATAATATTAATCTACTCTGATTCCAAAACCATTGGTATGGTTATTGCATGGCTTCAGCAGCAATCATAAAGTCTGATCATTAGTAGCATTAGGCTTCCCTAATTCCTTCTCTTCGCCATGTATGAGATCTGATATCTGACTACAAATCCACAGAAGGATGAGATCTGACAAGTAACCAGGAAGATGTCAATATGTACGTGTTATACCAAGAAAGAGTGAGAGAGAAGGTAAAGGGGAGGGACGTTATAGAGTATAGGAAGAAGGATAGGGAAGTGAAGGGTAAATATGAAAGAGAAGGGTAAGGTGATGGAAATAATAAAGAGGGTGAGGATGGAAGAGAGATAAAGAGGAAACGTAGAGGGCTGAGAAGGGGAGATATGCGGGAGACAAAGATGCGGAAATGGAAGGAGGGGCGAGAGTGAGAAAGGCAGGGAGACGGAAGGAGACGGGGGGAATAGTTGTAGATCCTGTCCCAATTGTGTACATTTTCTTATATAAGATGTGCGGCCTGCTCTCTGTCTAGATGGACATGAGTTTAAAAAGGAGAATGAGCCCACTGGGTTCTGCTATAGTGACTCCCCTCTTGTGGTCACCAAGTGTTTGGCGAGATAAACTCTTTTAATGGACATATTACTGCCCATCTGCCTTCTGCTCCCCTGCTAACGAGTAAGGCAGAAAGATAAATCATTACTGTATCCTAACAGAGTGCAGCAGAGGTCAGTGAATTCCAGCACCTGCATATATGTATTTTCTTTCCAACTACAGTGAGAGTGCTGGAGATTTTTCTCACATCTCTCACACACCATCCAGAAGGAAAACAGCTCTTCCCCAATCAAAATATGTTTGCCTCCATTTACCACCAGAGCATTTACAGTACCTCTCTCCTGCTCCACCCGAGCGGAGGCAATTGTTTTGATATGCAGAGGGAATGGGCACCACTGCTATTTCCTAGTGCCTGATGAGATCAAACAAGTTAACAGAATTGGGGATCGCCTAACCACAGCGGCAAGGAAATGTACCAGAGCATTAGCAATACACAAAGGACATTTCCTTCCTCCCTCTCCCCCCTGCTTCCAAATGTACCCTTCACAGCTTCAGTCAGAAACGCTAGGAACTAAATGAAACACCCAATAAAGCTGAATTGAAAAAGAGTCATTTTAGAAATCAAATCTTTGAAAATCAGTTCTTCCTTCACTTCCCTGCCAAAGCCCTATCAGTGGCTGGAAGGGAAACATCACCCCTCTGTTACCACTCAGATAATGCTGGGATGGGTGCAGTATCAGTATCTACACAGAGCGCTAGAGGGGCAGGCAGACAGATCAGGAGGTAATGCCACAAAGGCCTGCAATGAGGCATTGGGTTGCACTGCTGGTTTTGTGGTCGCCCTGTGGAAAGGCTGAGGGCAAGAGCCTCTTGTGTAGTCTGGTCATTTTGTGCCAACAGCCTGCACTGTCGGGCCATAAAGCTGGTTTAACCAGTCCAAGGAGGTTTAACCAGCCCAAGGAGGCTCACCTCTCTGTAAGGGTGATCTTCCAGTGAAGTAGAGCCAGTGTAGGAGCTCTTATTCTTCTCACTCTCCCTGCTGCCTTCATAACCAGGTGGGAGAAGGTCTGGCTGAAGAAAAGGGGTGTGGTCAGGACACCCCAATGCTATGCCAGGGTTGGTCTTTAGCTCATTTTGTCCATTGCAGTTCTGTGCAAGTTAGAGTAGACCTGGGGCTTCTCTAACACAGTGCAAGGGGAATGACCTATAGAGAGCAACAGTAGGATGGATATAGGAGAATGTAAAGGAGGACTTTGTTACCTTTGTACACCACTCCCAATTTGTGTTCTGTGCACTCATCTGACCACATCTAACAGTCTGGACCAGAAGCTTGGACTCGAGTGTGTGAAGGAAGAAATGTGATCTGGTGAACTTCGTGACTTTCATGTTCCCCCAGTGTGACATCCCCTTCCACCATTAACAATCACCTTAGGTGCTGCTGTCCTCAGATCCTATACAGCTAAATCTGTATCTCCAGACTGTTAAACTAATTAACACGTTGTTGCAGGGCACAAAGACACATTATAGCCATGTAGTGGTTACTAACCATTTAACTATCTGGCCATTCCTATACAGTAGTGAGTAATTACACATTAAATAGCATATCAGTGGAGTTACTTTAGATTTACACTGGTGTGGCTGAGAAAGGAATCTGAGCCCATGAATAACGGGATAACTTCTTTCCTTTCAGGAAAACTAAAGGATGTGTTGCATGATAGGTTATTCTAGATTCTAGAATCATTGAGTGTGATTGTGAACTATACATGCTGTACTGCATGTTTACTAGGTTTGTGCACAAATACCAAATGGAGTGAACATCATACATGCATAAATTAATGTCACATTCAGGTTCAGCAACATTTATATCTGTCTGCTCTTTCGCCACATCTTCCATGTTTTAGAACTCTGGCAAGTCCTGAATTCTGATTGATTGATGAGGTGCTGAGTATAATGTATTGATTTTCTAGATTGCAGCTTTTGTCCTAAGATCACAGTACACTCTACAAACTTTAGAGACTGTGCATAGGAACTTCAGTTTCCAGGGTGGATAATAGACAGCAGCAACAGTAAACAAGAGTTCAGGACAGAAAGTGAAGAACACAATGTGCCAATGAAGGTAAATGGGGGATTTTTTTTTTAGTTAGAATGTTACCTGAAGTGGAATTTGGCCAGGACGAAAGTGCTAACACTCCTATGTACTTGTAGAAAGTGTAATAGGATCCTGAATATCTATTTTATTTCTTATCCAAAAGTCAGCACCTTCGCCATTTTAATGTCTCTCAACACCATAATGGGCCATTGGATCCGCACTGACTCAAAAGGGCAGAGTGCTACCTACAGATTCGTCAATAGCACTTCCTGCAGCACCCTGAGGTGAACTTAAAGGATTTTCCCGGAGCCTGTGTAAAGATGCAGGCCTTTCATTGGAGTATCCTGTTAACGGGAGTTAAAAATGAGTCTCATTTTTCAGGAGACATCCCTCTGTTGTACTAGCCCTGAGATGAGCTCTTCCAGCAATAGGAATGGTGGCAGCACTAAAGACAGGGCTCCCGTGTTTTACCATCCGACGATGGGTGGATGACGGAAAGACTGGCGGCCAGGAGAATGATGAGAGCAGGGCAGTCCGACAGAGAGAAATGGATTGCTCCGTAAACTGGGCCTGTTCGAACAAAACTACAGCCCCATGCAAAGTTCAACTTCTAGGAATAAGGAATGCAGGCCAGGCCTGTGGAATGAGGGGGGCTGGAAAGCAGTGACTTTGAAAAGGATTTAGGGGTCACAGTGCACATACAACTGACCGTGAGCTCCCAGTGCAATGCTGTGGCAAAAAGGGCTCATGTGATCCTTGAATCTATAAAGAAGAGAGGGGGAAGGAAGAGGAGGGAAGTGATTTTATCTCTGCATGCAGCAGTGATGAGTCCTGTACTGGAATGCTGTGCATAGTTCTGCCATCCTTATTTTCAAAGGGATATTGAAAAATTGGAGAGGATGCAGAAAGGAGCCACAAAAATGATTTGTAGGCTGGAGATAATGCCTCACGGTGAGAGACTTGAAGCTTGTTGTTGCAGGGAAATAGCCCAGAATAGCCGTTGTGGTTCAATTTAATCCACTTCAGAAGTGGCACATGCTAAAGTGGAAAAAGGCACGTTTAGAGCAGGATGAGAGTGTCCACCCAAGGAGCTGGTGCAGAATAGCTATTGCACCATAAATTCATACCCTAGTTTATTTCCAGTAACTTCCCCATGTAGACACGTCCTTAAAGAGCTCTGTTTGTTTAGTGTATCAGAAAGAAGACTGAGGTGACTTGATTACAGTGCATAAGTACCTCCATGGGGAAAAATACTGGGTATTAATGGGCTCTTTAATCTAGTGGAGAAAGGCATAACAAGGACCAATGGCTGGAAGGTGAAGCCAGACAAATTCAAATTAGAAATTAGCCCCAATTTTTTTTAACCAGGGAGAGTGATTACGCCTTGGAACAAACTACCAAAAGGGAGTGGTAAATTCTCCATCTCTTGATGCCTTTATATCAAACCAGTGGATGTTTTTCTGGGAGTTCTGCTTTAGCGAAACACAAGGTATTAGCTCAATACAGGGGTAACCTGGTGAAATGTCATAGCCTTTGATATACACAAGGTCAGAATAGATGATCTCATAGTCCCTTTTGGCCTTCAACTCTATGATCTTATGATATGGTAGTGATGTGCCATCCAAAGCTACCTTCCAAGCCCCACTAGACTAGGATGGTGTTATAAACGTATTGTTTCCCTGTTGCTGGTCACACTGAAATACTGTCAGAATCACCTAAAAGAGCAACTCCCTTGTCACATAATATGCTGGCAACCAGCATCAATATGGTACCCTATGAACATTTTGTCTAATTTCTTTCCATAAGGAATACCCCCTAAATTTGCCAGTCCCCTATGAGAAGAGACCATTGGAGGGCATCTCTGGCGAGGCGGGGCTTGCCAGGAGCCTAAGGCTAGCTTTCTGAGCATGTGTTTTTGGGGCACATACAGCTGTGAAAACGGCGGTATTCCTTTCATTTTCGCTCAGCGTAACATCTGTGCAGAGTATTTTTGTTTGGATGGTTGGCTGTCTCTCTCCTTCTTCCCTCTAGCTGCTCTGGCTCCTGACCTAGCTTTCACCATGTTGTGAATTTATATTCCTTCTGCTTTCGGCAGGCCCATATGTAGAACTGTCAAAATGTCACTGGCGTCAATTGCAAAAGGGTAGTGCCACACTGTAGTGAGAGAGTTTATTAACAGGGAAATGATTGGGTTTTGGAGAAGGGGAGGGGAGGGCAAAGGGGAATCTATTTTCCAGGCACCTGCTTCTCCGACTGCACACTGTTTTCTTATCACTTATAAATTCAGAAAGGCTTTACCATCTGCATAGCAAAATCCTTAGTGGATGCTGCCAGAAATACAAAGCCCCTTCCTAGTGAGGCTGAGCAGCATATAAAACCTTGGGCCAGAAACCACTTGTTTAAAAGTCTTCACTCCAGATTCTTTGCAGTGTTGTTATAATTGTGATGGTCCCAAAATATTAGAAAGGCAAGGTGGGCGAGGTAATATTTTTTATTGGCCCAACTTTTGTTGGTGAAGAAGAGTGGTTTGAGCATTGGCCTGCTAAACCCAGGGTTGCGAGTTGAATCCTTGAGGGGGCCATTTAGGGATATGGGGCAAAAATCTGTTGGATGATTTAATTGGGGATTGGTCCTGCTTTGAGCAGGGGGTTGGACTAGATGATCTCCTGAGGTCCCTTCCAACCCTGATATTCTATGATTCTAAGTCAGATACAGAAGAAGTAAGGAGCCGCAGTTCACATGCTGCAATTAGATGAGGCATTCGTTATAGAAATTAGAAATGGATTTGAGGTGCAAAATTCAGGTCTGAGTCAGGATCTAGAATGATTTTTCACCACCCCTAAAGTTTGAAGGTGTTGGAGTCATGGTTTTGGTTTGGCCCATCATAAAGAGTTACAGAATTCAGTCAGGGTTCAGATTTTATACACCCCCAAAATGTGCAGGTGTTTGGACTCTCATATAGCGATGACATCTCCCTGTCATCTTATTTATTTCTGTTTATATGCTGCTGCAGATTTAATGACATTTGATTAAACAGAATAGAACTATGCAAGAAGTCAGCAATGAAAATCAGTGGATGCCCCCACATATCCTGCTGACGTTTACCACAAGCTTTATGTCTAGCTAAGTTATTTCTGTGGCCCTTGTTCCAGTAGTATCTGAGCACCTCGCAATGTTTAATGTATTTATTCTCACAGCACCCTGCTGAGAGAGAAACTATCCCCATTTTACATATGGAAACTGAGGCACAGAGAAATTGAGTGGTTTGCTCAGGGTCAAGCAGGAAGTCTGTGGGAAAGCAGGCAATTGAACCTGGACCTTCTAAACCACAGGCTAGATTCCCATCCACGAGACCATCTTTCCTCTTCCTTAGCCCCTCTTTTTGTCCTTTGGCTTTGTACATTTTTGTTTCTTTTAAAGTAAGCAATCTAGCTGACAGCCATGGAAACTGAAGGGCCCTGTTGGCCATAGAACAGGCAGGAGCCACCTGAGTTCCCATATAGATGCACCACCACCATGCTTCAGCCATCACCTTCTTGAAGGGCAGTTGAGTTTCCACACCGAGGCCACCCTGCAAAGGCTGCCAAAGTGTGGTGTGGACAGTTGTCTATCTGCAATTTAATGAAGGCACCGTAGCTTTTTCCCATACACCACTGCACAGCCCCCACATGATGGCTTCCAGTTACTACCATCCTGCCCTAGAGTCAAACCAGTGACCTAGAGATGAAAGACACCAGAGTCCATTACCAGTCCTTTGGGGCATCCAGTCCTAGCTTGTCTCTGCTTATCCCTTTTCTGACATGGCAGTAAAGGCCCTGCGGGTTGCTGATAATGCACTGCCAGGGGGTAGAATGCGTGTCTACCCTTTTCTGTAGGAATGATTTTGAAAATGAGGTGAAAAAAAAAGGAAATGAATATTAATAATTGGATTGTCCCAGGGATTCTCTAGTGGAGATGAAGCCCTTTGTGTAGTGGAATTAGAGCGAACACCACACGCAGGTGGCCTTTTGTTGCTCTTTGAATGGTTCTGGTAGGTGAAATTTAATTTCTTCACTCAGGATAAAAACCAAAAGGGAATTCTGAGGCAGATTTCAGAGAAAGTAGGTGAAACGCCCCTTCTCACAGGAGGCGGAAACTCCCCCCTTTCTCCTCCCTGATCTTTCCCTTCTTTCTATACTCAAGTCGGAAACCTAAGACAAAGGAGCCCGTGGCTGTGTTTCAGTGGTGAGGAAATGGCTGTAGCTCTGATGTTCACTCAGTCAGTCACTTTTGACAGGGAGGAGGCAAAGTGCGACAGGCAAGGGGAAGGGATATGTGAGGCAGGAATATTTCTCACCTTCACCCCAGGTCCTTGGTTCCCAAACTGGGGTTAGTGAACCCCTGGGAGTTCACAAAATGTTACAGGGGGTTCTTGAGAAAAAAATTCCTTAATGGCGGACAGAGCTATCCCTAGGGACCCGAGGAAACATGGGGCCAGCAGCCCAGGACTTCCAAGAGCTAAGCAGATCAAAGCAAGCATATCCAGATTGAAATTTCAAGACCCCATATAAGAAATGGAAAGGGAGGTGGATATTTTTTGCTGTTTTTAAAATTAAATAGTCAGCTAGTACTGTTTTTTAAATTATTATGAAGAAGAAGTTTAAGCTTTGTTGTACTGTGTGTTGTTTGCCTGGACTGCTCAAGACCTGAATGCTTGTATAGAAGCAACTCTTTGAGTTGGCTTCTTAAATACCTTCCTGCTGTTTTACATCTGATACTGCTTGATGGAACATAGGAGCCTTGTCTTATAACAGGCTTATTCAAAGTGATACATGCTATGAAAGTGAGATCTTGGAATAGTGTTGTCATTTGCATAATGTAATAAAAATACTGTAGTGATCAACAATAATTAATAATAAATAGTGTGTAATGAGCATGTCAAAAATTATTTTATATTTTCAAGATGACTGCTTTTATAATTTATACTCAGGTAAAAGGAGAAAATCACTGGAAATATTCATTTTTAGGACGGGGTTTGCGAGACTTAACATTTTAGTGAAAGGGGGTCACAGGTTGTTAAAGTTTGGGAACCACTGCCCTAGCTGATATACCGCAAAATACTTTTTGTAGCTTCACAGGTGCAGTGAATTGGTCTCACTCTCTCTCCTCGAGTGCCAGTCACCATAGCAAAGTATTTAATGCTAAACCAAATCCAAATTACATACTAGGTTCCTGTCTGCATTATGGGCTGCACCCAAACCCCAGATCCTATGCACCTGAACTTTGTGGGGGTTGAAATCTGAATCTAAATGCAGATGTTTTGGCACAGGTCTGTCTCTAGTGGCCACATGACTTGACTCAGAACTAACCCAGCCTGGTCTTCCAAAAACCCCTTGACTTGCCTATCTCCAGATCCTTTCCCAGTTAATACAGCACCTCTCAGCAGGGAAGCTGAAAGTGCTTTACAGAAGTAGGTAACTATCATCGCCATTTTTGATGGGGAAACTGAGGCACAGAGTGGCTATGTGAACTTGCGAAGAGTCCCTTTCGGCAGCCCAAAGGGAGCAGGCTTATTGAATTCAATAGGACTGTTCGCGAGTGCAAGTGCTACTCATTGGGAGTAAGCATTATAGAATCAACCCCAACATGGGTAATGCAGACCATGACTCTTGTCTTCCAGTCCCATGCTCAAACCGCCAGACTATTCTGCCTTCCATAGAAGCTGAAATCCTCTTACATGGAACATCAGAGATAAAAACCTGGGTCTCTGGCAATTAAGCAACCATCCACCCCTCTCCTCTTCATCCCAAGTAGATTTTAATATACTGCCAGTTTTTCTTTTTTGAAAAAAAAATTAATAATCATTTACAGGGTGAGTTCTTTTCAAGAAAATGGAGAAGCATTCAGTGCTGATATATATTTTCCCCTTTTTAAATGGTATCTATTTAAATGCAGATTTTCTGGTTTCCTGTATGGAGTTTGGAAGCTACGCCTTTCAATTTAAATGTTAATAGACGAGTAAACTTCAAAATCAAAATTTCTCCATAAGGGAGAGCGCTTTTTCGCTCTATTTAATATATTTCTATGCTTTCTCCCTCCTTCTTCCCCACCTTTCTTCTCCCCCCAAAACGGCTCTTGTATTAAATAGCCTTTTTTCTAAATAAGAATATGCTTTTCAAAAATCCTAAATTAAAATGTTTAATGCTGGGTTCTGTGGAATGAGGATGTTTGAAAAGAGCCCTGAGGTGCTGATAAAGCAGAGATATCATCCTTCTGCCTCCAGCCTTTTCCATCCCAGTCATTTATCAAACCTGCTGCTCTGAATGCTTTATGATGGCATTATTCTTGGGCTGGCACGGCATAATATTCCACTGGTCGCTGGCGGAGGGGGGAGAGACACAGAAAGAAAACCGTTAGAATAATCTCTTTCTAAAGTGAGCAAAAAGATTTTGATAGGGAGCGGGGGAGGGTAACAGCGGAGGAAATGCCATTGGTCTGAAAGTGATGGTATGAAGTGGCACAGCAGAGATGGTGCTACGATGTCTGCCCCTTTCCAGCTGTCTCAGGGCCCAATCTTGGGGAGTGCTGAGTAATTCCCATGTCATTTACTTCAGTTGGAGCTGAGGGTGAATCTGAGTTTTGTGGAAAGCTCTCAGCACTTCTTGGGATCAGGCCCTTGCATACCATCCTATTCCTCTCCTCCTCTTTGTCTCCCTCTCATCTTCCCCTCCTTTCTCCCTCTTCTCATAGCTCTTCTTTCTTCCATCTGTTGGATCTGGTCTTTCTTTTTTCTTTCTTTCTCTCACTCAAAGAGGAAGAAAGAGAAAAAGCTCCTTAAGCTCTTTTCCATTTTCTCTTCCCCTTTACTCAGTGCCCTATTAACCTCTGCCACATTTTGCTGGCCATGGCTCAGATAGAATCAGGTTTCACATGTGAAAGCCTGAAATTAAATTTTAATCAGCTCCCATGAATTCAGAGAGTGAAATACTCCCAACAGGCAAGATTCCATCTTAATAGTAGTCACCACAATGATTAGGTAGCACCTCTTTCCTCTTAATCAAGAAATCTTAGATATGGGAGACCATCAACATCACGCCAGAGGGGTCACTGCCAAACAAGGCACTCAAATGCCACAAAGACTGGTGCAATACAAGAACCAGAATAGAATAAGAGGTCTCTTGTCCTGCCTGGACAGAGTGACATTTGTAGGCTGAATAATGATACATCTAGAAGGATAATGTGCTATTTTATTGACCAGTGGGAGAAGAGACAGTGCCCTCTGGGGGGCATTTCTCCCTCTTCACTGGCATGGCTGATCTGTGGACTTCTCAGGAGCTGGTCTTAAATGAGATTGAACAAAGCAACTGGGGGGAAAAAGTCAATTCTCATTTTTCTCCCTGATTAATTTACATAGAATTGTTTGGGGGATGTTTTGTTCCCAACTTTGGGGTGTCTTCCCCCACAGTGCTTACCTTGTTCTCATTTTGGGGGGGCTCAGAATTTCCTCTTTTATCTGATATGCATGGAGATTGGAAGCAGATTTTTCTAGCCTTAAACCGCCGCTATATGTTTATCAGAATGGACTACATTAGACATTCTTCTCAGTGGGTTATAGAATTGAATAAAAAATGAAGGACTGTAATGAGATGCAGAGTGTTTTTGCACCTAGGTCACTTCTTCAAATCTATTTACATGGCCTTGTCATATTGATATCTGAATGCGTCACAAGAAATCTATTTTCACCTCCTGTATAATGGGGAAATATTATTCTCCTCTTACAGGTAGGGAACTGAAGAGCAGAGAGATGAGGGATCTGATTTTCAGAGGCAATGAGCACGCACAATTCGAGTGGATGTCACTGGGAACAGCGAGTGCTCAGCACTCTTGAAAATCAGGTGACTTGCCCATGATCACACAAGAAGTCAGTGGCAAAACCAGGAAGTGCACCCAGATCTCCTGAATCCCAATCTAGTACTTTAACCACAAGATCCTCCTCCTTCTCAAATCCAGATTGGTATCTGACTGGAAATTGCCCTGCCATCTCCTGGCTAGGCTGTTTATTGGTTCATGTGCCTTGAGCCGGTAGTCTAGGGAACAGAGTAGAAGATAGGTGTTCACATTGCAGAAACCAGCCTCACAAATTACACACCGAACTTGGTTATGTGAGGTGCTAGCCACCTCCCCACATACTCCATGAGCTTTTGAACACCCTCAACTCCCACCATCTTAGTGGAAGCAGAGGCAGCTCAGCACTTCACATTAAGTTCTCATTACCTCACAGAATTTGGCCTTAACTGGCACCTTTGTTGGCTCTCTCCGTAGACAGCCTGAGCACTGAATGGCCCTGGAGACAGAACTCACCCCTCACCCCACAAGAGGCTCAGGGTTGAGGCACATTGGCAGGGCAATGTGGTAAATCCTGCACTGATGCTTTCCCCTGGTTGGTTGATAAATAGAGGAATTCAATTTTCAGGGCTGCCAATCCCACACCTGTCCCCAGTGCTCAATTCACTTT
The DNA here is from genome assembly GCA_032164245.1 of Sternotherus odoratus. Lineage (NCBI taxonomy): Eukaryota > Metazoa > Chordata > Testudines > Kinosternidae > Sternotherus > Sternotherus odoratus. Next base: position 89,726,046 of record JAVMKO010000001.1, read on the forward strand.
GCAGAAAGATTGTGTTCTTTGCTCTGAGACCCCGAGCCTATTCCAGCTTTCTTCCAGACCATTAGAGAATACAGAAGAATTTCCATTTAAAAAGACAAGCTTTCTACTCTGCCTCTCATGCGACCAGCAGAGCTGGAAATGGTGTGGAACAGAGGTACGTGAACCCCTGAGGGTTTGTGAAATGTTACAGGGGGGCAACTCCCGGCTCTTCGCAGGTCTGTCCCATGTCTTTTGAGAATAGATTGCAGAACATTAGCAAATCCCAAAGGTAATCTTTAATCGGGAACCCACTACCATTTGGGAGCATTGTGATGAGATTACATAGGGACGGGAGTCATGACAGTGCATGACAATCTGGAGTTTTTGCCCTGAAGCTAAAATCTCTATAATTATACCAATCCTAGTCATGCCATATTATTCAACATCTGTCCGAAGCTGTTGGGATTGCTGGGGAGACAACACAGGTTGAAGTGCCAGCAGTATGCTGGTGACATCCATCTCTCTGTCTCCTTTACATCAGATATAAACAATGCAATCTCCCAGTACTCTGTTCTTAGCCAAAATCAGCACCTAGATGAAGTGCAGCTGGCTAAAGCTGAACCCAGGCAAGGTTGAGGTGGTTCTGGTAGGGAGAGAGGAGCGCCTCAAACAACTTGCCTCCTCTAGTAATGGCAGTTGCCTTCAGATATTAGTCCAGTGGTTCTCAACCAGGGATACCCATATACCTGGGGCAATGCAAAGTCTTCCAGGGGGTATATCAACTCATCTAGCTATTTGTCTAGTTTTACAACAGGCTACAGAAAAAGTACCGGTACTGAAAAAGTCAGTACAAAATAAAATTTCATACAGGCAATGACTTGTTTATATACTATACCAGGGGTAGGCAACCTATGGCACAGGTGCCAAAGGCGGCACATGGGCTGATTTTCAGTAGCACTCACACTGCCTGGGTCCTGGTCTCTGGTCTGGTGGGCTTTGCATTTTAATTTAATTTTAAATGAAGCTTCTTAAACATTTTTAAAACTTTATTTACTTTACATACATCAATCGTTTAGTTCTATATTATAGACTTATGGAAAGTGGCCTTCTAAAAACGTTAGAATGTATTACTGGCACGCGAACCCTTAAATTAGAGTGAATAAATGAAGACTCGGCACACCACTGCTGAAAGATTGCAGACCCCTGTACTATACACTGAAATGTAAGTACAGTATTCATTTCCCAATTGATTTATAATTATATGGTTAAAATGAGAAAGTAAGCAATTTGTCAGCAATTGTGGGCTGTGACACTTCTGTATTTTTATGTCTGACTTTGTAAGCAGGTAGTTGTAACTTGGGGGTACACAAGACAAATCAGACTCCTGAAAGGGGTACAGAGGTCTGGAAAAACTGAGAGCCACTGGTAGTCAGTCTGCAACCTTTGGATCTCTTTGGACTCCTCAATGCTACAGGATACACAAATGACCTGCTGAGAAAAAAATGGGGACTTACATTTGCACCAACCAGAAGAATGAGCCCTATCCTATGAGATGCAGACCTGGCCACAGTGATTTGTGATATCCAGGCTTGGTTATTGCAGCTCCTATCTAGGAATGAAGCCACATCACCTGAAAAAGCTCCACCTGGTAGAAAAGGCAGGCTTGTCAATACAGATCACCATGAACATGGCTCTCTGGTGCTCCCATTTCTGAACTAGTTCCCCATTCAACACAAAGTTCAGTTCATTGGCTCTGTTCTGAAGTTCATATCCTTCCTTGGGATTGGCTAAGGTGCGTGAGAGATTGCGCCCTCTAGGACCTCACACAATAGTTACATTCCACAGGAAAAAAGAAACTATCAAAATGACGAGACTCAAAGAGTGTAGAAGACAGAACTTTCACAGGAGTTTGAGTTAGACTATGGAACTCATTGCCACAAGAGATAATGACCAGGGGATTCAGCACATTCAGAACTAAATGCAAAACTCATCTCTTTGATTTGCTTTTCTTTCCTAACAATCTTTGCAGAGTCATACAGACACATAAAACCCCAAGCAAAAGAACTTTATGAACTAATCAAGCTATTCTTCCTGCAAGATGGAAATGAAGAGAGGGAGAGAGATTGTTATGGGTGTTTTTATTTTTGAATAGTTGTGGGAGTGCTCAGATGCTCTGGTGCTGGGTGGTTACTAGATAAGCAGACAGACACACAATTCCCCCATGACAAAAATTAAAACTTGTCAAGAATTTCCACAAGCCCAACCCCACCATGTGGGATGGAGCTCAGCCTGACTAGCAGGAACCACAACCAGGAACAAAAGTTTGTGACTAACGTGTCTATGTTAGTTAAGGTGTTAATTGCCAAACACTTAATACATGTTACAACAGGACCAAAGCTCTAGTCTAGACAAGACCTTTGTGTTTTGCAGACGAAACCTTAAGAAAATGTGGTCCTGTCTTCTGTGCATTTCCATTACAGATCCCATAGCACTTTGTGTAAAAGTAAGTGTCCTCTAAATCCCTCTGTGTAAAAACTTCCTATTTTGCTTTTGTTATCTGCGTTGGCTACCCTCTCCCTTCCAGAAGTGGCTGCATTTCAGTGGGTTTGAATATACGTTTGTGAATCACTTTGAGGTGAAAGGTCCTGTGTTTAAAAGTAAATTATTATTACTTATATTAAAACATTGTTATTGATGCTTTGTGTTGCAAAATGAGATTCCAAGAGCAGCAATGGTGCAAACAAGGAACTCTTAGGTGAATGCATTTTGGCAGTGTTTCAGGCACACTGGAAGTGTTTCTTCCATTATCTTGCTGTTCACAAAATGAAAAACACCAAACCAGCATTTAAACTATGAGATGAGCAAACCACAAAATGCACAATTAAAACCACTCCCAGTAGTGCTCATTTACCCAGTGTGATTGAGTTCGGCTGGTGATGGTGCTAAATCCGAGGTCAGCGTGGAAATTGCTGTTTCATACATCTCCTGCTTTCTAGTTTGATAGCAGTGTGTTCTGGAGTGGAGGAAAGGGGAAGGACTATCCCCTGGGGCTGATTCTCCTGTCAGAAGTTTGTAATTTAGAGTACTGTGGGCCAGATCTTCAACTAATATAAATAACCATCGCTCCATTGCAGTCAGTGAACCTTGCTCTTGGATCATGGGAGAGAATTTAGAGCTGTAGAAGAACTCGGGTAGGGATCTGCTTAATTTAACTGTATAATAGACATACCCCCAGCAAGGGAAGGGTGAGGTGTCTGTGATTCCGACGTCTCTGGATAAACTTAAACCAACACAGCTAAGGAAAATTTGAAGTCAGTCTAATCTGGAAGGATCCTGGATTAGAATGGCCTCGTATGGCAAATGAAATTTAATGTGGATAAATGTAAAGTAATGCACATTGGAAAAAATAACCCCAACGATACATACAATATGATGGGGGCTAATTTAGCTACAACCAATCAGGAAAAAGACCTGGGAGTCATTGTGGATAGTTCTCTGAAGGCATCCACGCAGTGTGCAGCGGCAGTCAAAAAAGCAAACAGGATGTTAGGAATCATTAAAAAAGGGATAGAGAATAAGTTGGAGAATATCTTATTGCCCTTATACAAATCCATGGTGCGCCCACATCTTGAATACTGCGTACAAATGTGGTCTCCTCATCTCAAAAAGGATATAGTGGCACTAGAAAAGGTTCAGAGAAGGGCAACTAAAATGATTAGGGGTTTGGAACGGGTCCCATATGAAGAGAGATTAAAGAGGCTAGGACTTTTTAGCTTGGAAAAGAGGAGACTAAGGGGGGATATGATAGAGGTATATAAAATTATGAGTGGTGTGGAGGAAGTAGATAAGGAAAAGTTATTTACTTGTTCCCAAAATAGAAGAACTAGGGGCCATTCAATGAAATTGGCGTGCAGCAGGTTTAAAACAAATAAAAGGAAGTTCTTCTTCACACAGCGCACAGTCAACCTGTGGAACTCCTTACCTGAGGAGGCTGTGAAGGCTAGGACTATAACAGGGTTTAAAAGAGAGCTGGATAAATTCATGGAGGCTAAGTCCATAAATGGCTATTAGCCGGGATGGGTAATGAATGGTGTCCCTAGCCTCTGTCTGTCAGAGGGGGGTGATGGATGGCAGGAGAGAGATCGCTCGATCATACCTGTTAGGTTCACTCACTCCGGGGCACCTGGCATTGGCCACTGTCGGTAGACAGGATGCTGGGCTAGATGGACCTTTGGTCTGACCCAGTATGGCCGTTCTTATGTTCTTATGTATGGTTACATTGTCCCAGTCCATTTCTACTTATTTATAACACAAACCCTAGACACCTAGGTCTAGCTGGATACAGCAATCCAATTCAGATTAGTCTTTGACCCAGGGGGCAGGGTGGGAGTTTTGAGAAAGAGGAGCAATTACACCAAGAGTCCATTATTGAGGCACAGAAATCTCCTACAGGATCTTCTCCCTCTAGGGCCTGTACCCAGAGGCTATTCCAGAGTGTGGGGAGAAGGAAGAGGGTAGACAGTGGAGCACAGAATACCTGGCACATTCTTTACAGCAGCTCTACCCTTCTTATTGATTTGATAGCAAATTCTTGGTGAAATTCTGCATCCTGAAGTCAGAAGGATGCTCTTGTGGTTAAAGCACTCACCTGAGACTCGGGGGATCTAAGTTCACTTCCTGGCTCTGCCACAAACTTCCTGTGTGGTCTTGGGCAAGACTCTTAATCTCTCTGTGTCTTAGTTTCCCATCTTTCAAACAAAGCTCATATTTTCCTTCCTCACAAAGCTGTTGCAAGGGGCAAAAAATTCGAATGTTTGTGAAGTATTCAACCTCTGTGGTGACAGGGAGGCAAACAGGGATCAGAGAAAGACTGAGCCCTGGTGATTTCACTTGGGATTTCAAAAGAGAGAATGAAACATCAGTGGTCAAAGAGGCATTTTTTCAAGTAACAGCACTGATTTGAAACATGGCTCGTTTGTGGTTACTGGGGTGTGGAAGCCCGCCCCCCCCCCCCCCCCCCCCCCCCGTTATGACATTCAAACCAGAGCAGCATAACAACCACAGATGGACAGATGTCTGGGTGAAAGCAGAGGGAGAGACATTCACAAACTCACAGCAAGAATATTCTACCTATTTGGAGAAAATAAATCTGCATCAGCTTCTCTTTGGCCTCTCCTTACAACACCCAGGAAACCTGTAACTCTTCTCCAGCTGAGGGCTGCGGTGCTTTTAGGGAATTCATGGAGTCTTGTGAGGTTCTTTAGATTTCTCTTCCCAGCATTGTACATGAGGTTGGTAGCTCACAACCCTCTCATCTCAGCTTCATGCCTGAGACTTGGGGCTATTCCATCCCTCCTCTCGCATGTTAGTAAATGTGAGCTTTGAGGCTTTGGCTCACAGCCCACACCAACATCACGCATGAACTGCATCCCAGCCCCTTCCCATCTTCCTTGTGCTAAGTATGGGGCTGGTGTTGTTGCCAGTCATACACACCAGCAACATTGTGCAAGGGTGTGACGTTTTGGGGATCACCCAGACCAGCAAGGTCAGTCACCTCCTGTAACTTTGGGTGCCTTAATTCTGTGCTGCTATACCTCAGTGCTCTGACACCAGTAGCCAGCCCACAAACACAATGGTCTAACCCTGGCTATACCAGCCTAGTTACGCCCAGGAGTGGCCCCCAAAACTTCTTCCAGTCTCCCCAAATCTATCCACCCCAAGTCCTTAACTACCAGACACTAGGCCTTTTGCCTTCTGCTTCATCACCCCGGAAGGCGTGAAACCCACCACCAGTTATCAGGTGCTGACTTGTATTTTTCCTGGTGGGTGCTCCACCCCCAACCCACCCCTGCAACCCCACACCCCACAGCCCTGCCCTTGATCTGCCTCTTCCTGCTCCCGCTCTGCCCCATTCCCTAGAGCCCATCCTCACGCCACCTCTTCCAGCCCCCATTCGGCCCTCTCCCCCCAAACTCTCTCCACCCTCTGCTCCCTCCTTTCCACTCCCCCAAGCACCTTCCACCCACCAAACAGCTGATCAGTGACCAGCCCTGGGTGCAGACTCCCCCCAAAAGACTTTAGACTTTAGAAGTAAATACATTTTGGGTGCTTTTTTATTTGCCTTTTTTTTTTTTTGAGCTTTTAGGGTTCACATTTTAAAGCTTTTCTCCACAGTCATGATGGCTAGAAACTTACTTTTTAAAGAAAGCTGAGATTCTCAGGTAATCAAGTGACTCAAGGAGCTGGGACTTTAATAATAACAAGAAACATCACAAGAGAACAAGCCTAGGAAATGAGCTCCAGTGAGACACAAACCACTTGTGAATTTAGAGACAAAAAACTTCACTAGCGAACCTTTCTACAAAGCTGCACCCGAAAGGAAAGAGAAGTGCGTTGACTTTCCGGAGCAGCGCCTCCAGCAGGTGTAGGTTGTCATTTAAATTCTCAGGCAATCAGTCCACAGTTCTTCAGGAGAAAATGGAGCAACAGCCTGGGCAATCTCTGCCCTCTCTTTAGAGGGTGAAGACGTCGTCCCCAGAGGTGCATATACGGGTCCTCCGCAGGGCTGGACCAAACATGAAACAATCATTGGACTACACAAAGTGATTCTCATCCCTTTCCATATCACAGCCCTATATTAACAACACAAAAATCATTGTCAAGACTTCTCTCTCATCAAGCCACGAAGACAAAAAAGGGAGAGTGGTTGTGACCGCCTGTGGTCATGACCCCTCAGGATGAGAACCGAGGCCCTAGTAAACCATTGGGACTAGCAGGCAACCAGTTGATGAATTTGAAACTGAATTATACATTATAGTACTTACAGATAAATGCAGTAATAACCAGTTTTATGACAACATATAACCACACTCCTAAAAGATGTAATTAGTTTTAGATATCATCATATGTAGAATATAATAGCATAACATTGATTAGGTTGTAAAAGTAGATTCATGAGAGTGCTACAATCTATGCACCTGCTGCAGTGTCAGAAACTGTGGGATTGAAGCCCATAATGCAGTGCAAGGCATGCCATAAGTGGACAGGGGGAAGCAGTGAACCTGAAAGAGTATGGCTAGCATGGGCCTGCTACACTATTGCAACTGGCAGTAGTTCAGTCCCACTGGCACAAGATTCAGCAATGCATTTCTCTAGTGTAGATGCACCTTCGGTCGATCAGGTTTCACTCTCCCGAGACATCACAATCCTATTTGTTCTCCGTTCATCCAGAGGGTCTTCTAAGAAAAATAGCATAGGATGAGACCTGAATTTCAAAGTGTAAGAAACAAACAAAACCTTTTCAAAAATCAGAAACGTTCAGGACGTCTATAAAAGTCAGAAGGAAGCATCAAAGGGCACAAACACAGTTTTGTTTACTTTTTCAGGATACCTTTGCACAAGAAAAATCGCGAAAGCTAACCAAACTTGGGCAAAATTCCATCACCTTGCTCCTATGAGCTGCTGTTCATTGACATCAGAACCCTCCCACTCCCATGCCCACAACAAGGAGAGCTTAGTGAGGCCTTAAGGATCCTGGATCTGGATGATGGGATGGATTGCACCCTCAGCAAGTTCACAGATGACACTAAGCTGGGGGGGAGAGGTAGAAACGCCGGAGGGTGGGGATAGGGTCCAGAGTGACCTAGACAAATTGGTCAAAAGAAATCTGATGAGCTTCAACAAGGACAAGTGCAGAGTCCTGCTTGTAGAATGGAAGAATCCCATGCACTGCTAAACACTGGGGACCGACTGGCTAAACAGCAGTTCTGCAGAAAAGGACCTGGGGATTACAGTGGATGAGAAGCTGGATATGAGTCAACAGTGTGCCTTTGTTGCCAAGAAGGCTAATGGCATATTGGGTTGCATTAGTAGGAGCGTTGCCAACAGATCGAGGGAAGTGATTATTCTCCTCTATTTGGCACTGGTGAGGCTACATCTTGAGTGTTATATCCAGGGTATGGACAAATTGGAGAGAGTCCAGTGAAGGGCAACAAAAATGATTAGGGTGCTGGGACACATGACTAATGAGGAGAGGATGAGGGAATTGGGCTTATTCAGGCTGAAGAACAGAGGAGTGAGGGGAGATTTGATGGCAGCCTTCAACTACCTGAAGGGGGTTCCAAAGAGGATGGAGCTAGTCTGTTCTCAGTGATGGCAGATGACAAAACAAGGAGCAATCGTCTCAAGTTGCAGTGGGGGAGGTCTACGTTGATATTAGGAACACTATTTCACTAGGAGGGTGGTGAAGCTCTGGAATGGGTTACTTAGGGAGGTGGTGGAATCTCCATCCTTAGAGGTTTTAAAGGGCTGGCTTGACAAAGCTCTGGCTGGGATAATTTACTTGGGGTTGGTCCTGCTTTGAGCAGGGGATTGGACTAAATGACCTCCTGAGGTCTCTTCCAACCCTAATCTTCTGTGATTCTATTCTATGATGCAAGGAAAAAATTCTATCCTTTTTTCCTTGCCAAGTACCATTTAAACAAACCAGTATTAGTAATAATACAGGTACTATAAGTCTGTGCCTAAGGGAGATGTCTTCCATTCTCTGGCCTCCTCTTTTCTAAATAGCCAAAGTGTGTTGATTCAGCGATGCGCTACGTTATATATTAAGTACTTTCCCATGGAACAATCACTTTTAATAGACTTGTTCTTAGCACTGATATCCTGCGATCTCTGTTAGGTGAGGAGTGCCAGGGCGATATTGTCAGGCAGGCAAGAGCTGTTTATGAAACCAGCTTACAAGTTCCCTTTGCAAATGGTACCCTCGAGGGGCAGTTCTGGCAGCACAGAAACCAAACTGGTTTTGACCAAAAAGGAAGTTTATCTTTATTTTGTGGTTCTTCTTGAGGAGCCTAGTGGAAGGGGTTGCTGGGAGGAGGAAGCCTTAGGAATTTTTAACTGAGCTGAGGGAAAATTCAGGGGAAGTGGAGTTTTAAACAGAACATAAATAAAACTTTTCTGCTTGGTTTTCAGTGTTAGCCAAAAGTTAACCTTATCAGGTATGGGCCACTTCTCCTTTTCAATAAGAGGGCTTAGCCCGGGATTATAATGATGCTAATGTACTGCACCTTGATGCTGAGAAAAGGAACCCCAGTACTGGCACCTCTCAGGTAGGGTGATCAGATTAAATGTACCCCAGCAGTAGAGACACTCCTACAAGTCGGATCCAGGAATCTAGGTCCTGCATCTGCTCCCATTTAAGTAAGTCAGTGGCAAAACTTCTGCTGATTACAACGGGGAGAAACAGGCCCTTCGTGTGGTAGGTGAGATAAGAAAGAGATCCTGCTGCTCTGCACACCCCAGGCCCCTGGAGTTTCTCAGGGGATGTCTACACAGCAAAATCTGCATGGGCAAGCTGCCCACGTTAGCTTGAATCCAGCTAGTGTAAGTAACAGTAGCAATGAAGACAGGTCAAAGTAGGCTAGTAAGCTGACTACATACCGAGCATCTGTGCTGGTTTGTATTACCCACACTGATGCCCGTGTGTAGATATACTCTGAGAAGTGGTTCTGTGAAGACAGTCAGTGGGCTGGGTTTTTGAGGGTCAACGCCCAACTAGAATGTAGAGGCAGTTTAGGGAGGCATTCCTGTCATGGAGCAGAATAAATATAGCTGAGGCTATTTAGGCTGAACACTTAAGGTGTTAGACGCTGTCTTCACAAGGAAAAATGGTTTGTTCTTAACTTGAGTTAAAGTCAAGGGTCTCTTGTGAACAGACACAGACAATTGTGCAAGGGTTTTGTGACACAAGTTCTGAGGCAATAAAGACAAGGAACAGATCAGAAAACCCTTTCCTCTGTCAGGTTTATTAGGAAGCCAGTGTCTCAAGCTACTCTGCCGCTGAAGATGGCTACTCAGTTTCTTCTTGAGTTAAAAAACAATCCTTCTGACAATGCCCAGAGGAGCAGACATCAGTACAGATGCTTTGGTTTTGTAGGAGGTATCTGTTTTTTCTGCACCAAGAACCACTTAAATATATTCAAATACTTTGGACTCTCTTTTCACTTTTGCTTTCTCTGAGTAAGACAGAAAATGGGAGTCTGAGACTTGTCTTTTGTAAGAGAGCCTAGCAATCTTGAGTTCAGTAGCGATCCCCGTGTCCTAGGAGTAAGGGTCACACTCTCTGTAAAACTGTCCTACTTACACAACTATCACAACCAAAGTGACAAGGGGACATGAGATGGTGACATCATCATTGATGCATGTCATCATTACATGTACAGGAGAATTTGTGTTTTACAAGCTGAACTTGCACAAATGTTGTGGGACAGGCAGCCAGGTGAAAATCTGAACTGTCCGGCTGGATTAGGCAAGAAGCCTAGGCCCATGGAATTAGTCGTCCTTGTGATCCATTGTGGCAAAGAGAAACCGAATTGAAGCTGCTCTGTGGGAGTTAGTCACCACTATTGCTGGGCCAGCTTTTCCCTCACCCCAATCAAGGAGAAAAGTTGTCCTAGACCCAATGGCTGATTCATTGTTTTCAAACCCCCTCTTGCATCCCTTCCTCCCACGTCCATTCTGTTGTTTGAAAGAAGAAGAAAAATCCTCTGCACGTAACATGTGCTTCAAGTGGGAGGGAATGTGTTTGTGGTGCTGACTTGGGTGGAGTTTTTCCTGTGTGTGGTATGGCCGTGTGTGTGTGTGTGTGTGTGTGTGTGTGTGTGTGTGTGTGTGTGTCTGAAAACAGGCAAATGCTTCTTTTTAATGGAAGTGCCTCCACTCTGGATATCTGATTGGAGGGTGTCAAGGAGCTTACTGACTCTAGCAATCCTTGCAGTTTCAGTAGCCATGTAGACTCCAAAGCTCCACATTTCACACTGGAAATATCTGTGAAAATGTTTGATTTTCTCCTGTGTGTGGGCAGGAGATGGTAGTGGAGCCATCCCTCCCTTTTTGATGAATTCTGCAGTAGGACATGAGAACATTTTAATTGGAATGTTTCTCTTCCACTATATTTTGCTCCTCTGAAATGCTCATAACTGTTGTGTCATTTGCTAAAGCCAGCCATAGTGCAGGCAGATTCTGGGCAGGCATATAACACACACAGTTGTGCTGGTGCACATCGTTCCTAATCTGTAGTGTGTCCAGATGCTTTATTCCCAGACACCTGCCCTCCCTTAGCTCTGCCACTGTTCTTCAGTCCTGACTGTAGCACCAAAACACCTCCCCACCAAAAGGTCATTTGAAACATTCACCATCCAAAGCCAAAGGAGGGGGAAAAGTGTCTTCTCCATGCCATGACCCTTTGTATATACGGTCCTTATATGGCCCTCATCACCATGGTAGCCATCACAGTCTTCAATGTAATCCTCTGGAGGATTCTCTGCACCTTGAACTCTTTAAACCATGGTTGGTGGACTTCAATAGCTCAGACATAGGCTGAGAGATTTATTGCAGGAGTGGGTGGGTGAGATTCTGAGGCCTGCGTTGTGCAGGAGGTCAGAGTAGATGATCATGATGGTCCCTTCTGACTTGAAAGTCTATGAGTCTGTGTATTTATCCTCGCTGCACCCATGTGAGATAGGGCAGCACTATTATTCCTGCTTTACAGATGGGAAACTGAGGCCCAGGGGGAAACTACGGGTAGGTCTACACTACACATGCCTTACAGTGGCATGTAGAGTACATAAATAGCAGTGTAGATGATAAGGCATTGCTTAGGCACGGTAAGACACACCTGAACCCTGTGGATATGTACCCTACATGGATGTCTACATGCCCGGGCAGTGCCTTCCAGATCTACACTATTTTTAGCAGCATAGTGTCCTACTCCCAGAGCCTCTCCCTGCCCCAGGGAAAGTAGCTGGCGAGGGGAAAGGCCCTGGAAGGCAGCATTCCAGCAGCTCTCTGCTGCTGAAGTCTTTCTCTATGCCATGGAAAGACTCCAGGTAGCGAGGAGGCAGTGGGGAAAGGATCACTGCTGGATCCTTTCCCCGCTGCCCTCCCTCTGCCAGAGCATTTCACTGACGTGTGTAGCTACAAACCACAGTGTGGACTGAGCCTGCTTTTCACCGTGGCACATAGCTACACATACCATACACATCGCCGCCAGTGGTGTGCACTGTAGACATACCTCAAGTGATTTGATCTAGGTCACACAGGAAATCGTTAGCAAAGAAGGGAAAGGAACCCTGGTCTCCCCACTGGACTGTCCTTCCCCTGTGTCATCATGACACAAATCCTCCTGTGCCAACCACTGACAACACTGTACGAAAGAAGGAAGGTGTTTGGGTTAGCGTTCTTATGAAGATCTGATCATAATAACTTATCAAATTTCACAAGCATCCTCTTGTTCTCTCTTTCACTTTGCAGACCTGCGTAGGATGACGGCTGGCTTTATGGGCATGGCTGTGGCCATCATCCTCTTTGGATGGATTATCGGGGTGCTGGGGTGCTGCTGGGATCGAGGCCTTATGCAGTATGTAGCAGGGCTTCTCTTCCTCATGGGAGGTAAGGATATTGTTTTGCAAAGAAGCGTCTTCTGCCTTTCCTTTCCGCATCTCATATATGGTTTCAAGGTTGTCTTAAATGCCATGGTGTCTGATTTGATTCTGATCTTCTATGCCTGTAAATCAGGAGTGATTTAACTGAAGCCAGTGGTGTTTGTGTAAATGAGATCAGAGTCAAGCCCTGCAGGCAGAGCTGGGTGAGTGACTCAGAGTAAATAGTCTATTTATCGATTTAGTCCTTTATTCCCCGCACATGGTTCTTTGATGACGAGAACACGATTTCAACCGATGTGCTTCTTGTTGCTCACTTGTGTCATGTGGTGGTGCAGATAGGAGTAAGGAGCACAGACAGACATGTCTGGTGTCAGCAGAGGTAAGTGCTTTAGTAATGATAATCTGGAAATGACACAAATAATCATTCCCCTTCTGGGTATAGTGGGACCAGCAACATTAACACACTCCGTGCCTGTCAACACAAACTTGTATTCAACAAATGTTCTATGCAAACACACTTCTGCCTGTAGACTCTTGCAAATTGTTTGCTGTGAGGATTCAGTCCTTGCAATATTAGGGGAAGTAGGTCTGTTGAATTAAGTGGATATGATTTTTTTAATGAGATTATGAGTTTGGTCGATAAAGGTAACTGTATTGATGTAACATGCTCAGATATCTATAGGGAGTTTGACTTAACACCCTGGGATAGTCTGATTAAAAATTAACACTATACAAAATCAATGTAGCACACAATATTAAATGAATTAAAAACTGGCTAACTGATAGATTTCAAAATAGAGTTGCTAATGGGGAATTATTACTGACTGGGAATGTTTCTGTGTGGGTGGCATAAGAATCTTTCTTGGCTCAGTCATGTTTAATAATTTTATTAGTGATCTGGAAGAAAACAGATCATTACTGATAAAGTTTGGAGATGACACAAAGTTTGGTACAGTGATCAGTAACAATGGGGACAGATCACTTATCCAGAGCAACCTGAATCCCTTGGTAAACGTAGGACATTCAAACAACAAGCATTTTGATACAGCTAAATGGAAGGTCATAATCTAGGAATAGAATCAGAGAAGTAGCCATGTTAGTCTGGAATAGCAGAAGTAACAAAGAGTCCTGTGGCACCTTAAAGACTAACTAAAGTATTGAAGCATAAGCTTTCGTGGGCTAATACCCATTTTGTCGGATGCAAGCTTGGATATTAGCCTACGAAAGCTTATGCTTCAATACTTTAGTTAGTCTTTAAGGTGCCACAGGAATCTAGGAATAAAGAATATAGGTCATATTTACAGAAGAGAGGACTGTAACCTGGAAAGCAATGATTGTGAAAAGGACTTAGGGATCATAATGGATAACCAGCTGAATTAGAGTTTCCAATGCAATGCTGTGGCTAAAAAGGCTAACACATCCTTTGATGTATAAATGGGAATATTAAGTCAGCATAAGGAGGTAGTGTACCTCTACCCACAGTATTAGAGAGACCATTGCTGGAATACTGAATCCGGTTCTGGTGTCTATGCTTTTAAAAGGATTTTGAAAGATTGGAGGGTGTTCAAAGAAGAGCAACAAGAACAATTTTAGGTCTAGAAAATGTGCCTTGTAATGAAAGACTTGAGCTCAATCTGTTTAGTCTGTGGAACAGAAGGTTAAGAAGTGACTTGATCGTGGTCTAGAGACTAGAATTACCTACACAAGGAGAAGAGATCTTATATTAAAAGGTTCTTTAGCCTGGCAGACAAAGGAAGAACAAGATCTAGTGGATGGAAATGGAAACTAGGCAAATTCAAATTGAAATAAGATGCATTGACTGTTTTATTAAATCTGACAAATTCTGTCAACATAGTGAGATGGTTGTAATATAGATGTGCTGGTAAGAGACTGAACTTTTTTTCTGGTAAGTCATAGTTACATGGCATGAGTCAGAGTTATGAAAGGTTATTCCCTTGTCATGTGGCATGGGTAAGTAGCCACTGACTAGTGGCTACTGTTATATCCTCCCTGACTTTTTGAAAGTTAAATACAAAGGAAATTTCACCCCAAAATAACAACCACAATCTGAAACAGTCAAGTAATAAAACAGACAAATAGAGACAAGTAGGCTGGAGGTCAGGATATTCAATATCCATCAGTAACTCCCAGCTCTGAACCTCTGGCTTTCTACTCAAATGGTCTCTTCTTGTTCATATACTAGTGCCTACTGCAGAGGTCATCTTAGCCACTGTGATGGATCTGCAACCTGGAGCCTATTTATTGCTCTTGGTGTTTTTCCACTGACGGTGACTTGATGGGCAGGTGTTACTCCTGTCAGCACATGAGCATTGTCAAGTGGCATTCTGGTGGTTGTCCTCCATGTTCTCAGTTTTGTTTGGCTGTTCTAAGAACCTGCAGGGCTAAAACCTGGGACCAAGAGGGTTCCTAGCCACTGATGCTGCGGCATCACCATGGGAGGGGTAAGCCACGCTCCCATGAGAGGACCCTATGAAGCTAGGCGTGGCAGGCACTACCACTCAGCAGCGTCTGATTGGCAGCCCTTCACAGCCCACAGATTGGCTGATACCAGTAATTAAACCAGAAAGCCAACATGAGGAGCTGTCTGAGCAATGACACAGACTGACTGACGGCTTCCACTCCAGACCCTGCTTGTGACTGATGCTAGACTCTGGCTTTTGACCCCACGGGGTTTGTCCTTGACTTCACTATTCAATTGCTGTTGGTAACCGAGTGCCTGACCTTCCTGGTATGACTTCCTGGTATCCTGACCTGGCCTTGACTCTGACCCTGCTACCTGCCTGCAACTTGGTACCTGGCCCTGACTTCTGGACATTCTAACCTGACTTGCTCCTGACCCTGCTACTTGTCTCCTGATCTCAGCAGCTAACCAGGACACATCGGCTGCCACAGCCCAGCCCTGACACAACTGTCTTCTGTTTCTCCTGTAGAAGTGACCTTCAGGTGGTTATAACATTTGACCTTGGTGCAGATAACAGGAGACCTCTGGCAGGTTGGCAGTCAGGGTCTGAAATCTAACCTCTTCCACTTGCAGTGGGGGTAACTGGGAGCATTTTTTGTACTGCTTCAGGGTTAAATGTCTTTGGCTCAAGAGGCTTGTTAGCTGTCCAAGGGTTTAGTCCCCTGCCCAAAATTCTCTAACCAGTCATTTTCATGAATCTTTATGAGGTAATCTAACGATGCCAAGTCTGCAGACTTAGAATCTGGCGGAGATAATTTTTTTTAAACGGAGGTCTGTTATTTTTACTGAATTTTCTGCTAACCCATGTGACTGTGCATAGTGAGGACTTGATGTAGTGTGCTTGAGCTAATAAATCAAAAGCATGGCCAAAATGAGTCACTTGTGAATTGTGGGCCATTATCTGTTATTAGGTCATCTGGAATCCCATGACAAATAAATGGTGATTTACAATGTGGTATTACATTGTTATTCAATGTATTTTGCAACAAGTTAAAAAAATTCACTAATAAGAAGTCATCTTTCCTGTTTAATTCAAATGTATCTATACCAACAGAGATCAGGAATCTCTCATGGCCTGCGGGGTGATTTTGCAGTCTATTTATGGCAGATTTCACACTTGGATACCTTATCTTTGATGGCAGCATTTGCTTGCTCATAATAGGATTTTTTTAGCCTCTCTTCTTCACTTCTAAATACCCAGATGGGCTCTGCGGAGTATGTATAGCATTTCTGATCTCATGCTGTTCACTCTGAGAATCTTTTCTTTGACGTGCGACAGAACATTATGCCATCTCTTGTTGTGGCATTGATCATTTTCACCCTAAGCCAGCAGATCATCAACGGTTAGTTCCATCCCATACAGGGCCTTGCAGATCTGGGGCACGATGGGAAAAATCCTGTCCTCCACTGAAATTAATAGCAAAATGCCATGAACTTCAGTGGGGCCTCACACACACACATTAGGGTGCTGAGACAATCCCAAGGGGAATTTGCTTAAACATATATGTACTGTGACGGGGCAAGGCCAGGTGGCTATAGGAAAGTGATAAGGAATAGATATGTGAGTTCCAGGCTAAACAAATCCCTGGTACCACTGGAACCAAATGGCAGTTGTTCCAGGTTAATTCAGACACCTGGGGCCAATTAGGAACCTTCCAGAAAACAGTAGAAACAGCTAGCCTGATTGAGGCACCTGAAGCCAATCAGGGACTGTCTGAAACCAGTTAAAAACCTCCCTGTTAGGTGGACATGGATGTCAGGAGTTGTTGGAGGAAGTTGTGCTGTTGGTGAGACTGAGTGGTAGACAACATAACATACGCAAGGAAGGAGGCCCTGAGGTAAAGGTGAAGTGGAGTGTGAAGAAGCGGGGACTGCTGTGGGGAAGTAGCCCAGGGAATTTTATTGTGTTTTGTGGCTAAAAAGTCAGCCATCTTAGCTGATACTATTAGGGTCCCTGGGCTGGAGCCCGGAGTAGAGGGCAGGCCCGGGTTCCCCCCTTCCTACCTTCCTCAATTAATCACTGTGATTGGGAGACAACAGAGACTGTGCCAGGAAGGATAGCTTCTCCTCACTGGCTTATGATGAAAATGGCTTAATAGGCTGTGACCTTGTCTCCAGAGAGAGAAGGGCTACGTGGATGGTCACAGTGAGCCTCTGAGGTTAGTGAAATCCACCAGGAAATGCAGGACCCACAAGTACAGACTTGGAGCTTTGTCACACTACCAAAAGAAATATGGGAGGCAAAGAGTTTGTATATTGACTCAGACCTGCCTTGACTTGTGTCAATACTTGAATATTTAGGGGTTCTCTAGACATGTATTCTTTATCAGTTCTCAGGGAGTAGCACTCATGTTTGGTGGTCTAACTCAAAACTTTTGACTTTATACAAATTCTTAACTTGTTTGGCTTTATTATAGTGGCCATCCTGATCGTTTCAGTTAGTTGGTGTCTGTTCACTCAACAGCATCTACTTTTGCCATCAGGTCCAGCTTTCATTTTCTCTTCCAGTGCTAATGAGGTGTTATGTGGTTTGGTGGCACACTGAGGTCTCTATCAATGTGAACCCTTACATTGTCAATGCATCCCACGTCCCTCAACACCTCATCAAGTTATTTAAGAATATATTTTGTGTTCTGGACAGATAGGGTAACCAGATGTCCTGATTTTGATGGGTACAGTCCTGATATTTGGGGGGTTTGTCTTATAAAGATACCTATTCCCTCCCACTGCCTCCTTCTGTCACAGTTTTTTCGTACTTGCTATCTGATCAGTCTATGGACAGTAGACAAGTTAATCACCCATTTTATCATCATTTGCATTTGCAGCCTACTCTCTACCCCAGGCATACATGGGGTTTCTTCATTCACTATTTCAAACTCTGCTGAGTGGTAATCTTTACACAGATGTGCAAATGTAGCTTTGTCACAAAGGTTAATTTGTGCCCACTGTATAAAACAAGCTTTTTTAAAAAAATTTAATATCAGTAGTCTCTCTCCCTCTCTCTCGTGTGTATGCGTGCCAAATTTAATTACACTGCACTCAGCTCTGTTTTGAAATTCACTTTTATGTTAATTTATTTCCAGTGTCAAAAACAATCTGTTGCAGAACTTTCCTTTGTAAATGTATTGAGACCCAACAAAGAACTCTATTATTGTCAACTTCCTGATCTTCATCAGAGCTCTGTTCTTTAGCTGTACATTCATGAATGTATTTTGCTTTGGTAGTTCTTTGCAATTCATATTGAGAACAATACACTTTTGCAAAATCATTTTTTATTGCTAAGGCCCTACCAAATTCATGGTCCATTTTGGTCAATTTCACAGTCGTAGGATTTTAAAAATTGTAAATTTCATGATTTCAGCCATTTAAATCTGAAATGTCATGGTGGTGTAATTGTAGGGGTCCTGACCCAAAAAGGAGTTGTTGGGGGGTTGCAAGGTTATTGTGGGGGTGGGTTGTAATGCTGCTACCCTGACTTCTACACTGCTGCTGGCAGAGATGCTGCCTTCAGAGACACAGCTGAAGAGCGGTGGCTGCTAGCCAGGGACCCAGGTCTGAAGGCAGAACCGCTGCCAGCAGCAGCACAGAAGTAAGGATGGTATGGTATGGTATTGTCACCCTTACTTCTGTGCTGCTGCCTTCAGAGCTGGGCCCTCAGTCAGCAGCTGCCCTCTCTGGCCACCCAGCTCTGAAGGCAGCAGTGCAGAAGTAAGGGTGCTATGGTATGGTATTACCACCCTTACTTCTGTGCTGCTGCTAGCGGGTCCCTGCCTTCAGAGCTGGGCGCTCAGCCAACAGCCTCAACTCCAGCCAGCCAGCTCTGAAGGCAGCACAGAAGTGAGGGTGGCAGTACATGACCCTCCTAAAATAACCTTGTAACCCCCCTGCAACTCCCCTTTGGGTCAGGACCCCCAACTTGAGAAAAGCTGGTCTCCCACCATGAAATCTGTGTAGTATCAGGAAAAAGCATACAAAAGACCAGATTTCATAGTGGGAGACTAGATTTCAGTCCATGATGCATTTTTCATGGCTGTGAATTGCATACTACAGCACCCTTTCTGATGGCCACTTTTTCATCATGTTATTACAGTCACTTTTATTGCAAACAAATCTCATCTCTGCCATTTGTTTACCCTGGTATTATCTATTTATGCCTTAATCTACACTCTAATTAGAGATGCACTTTTGTGTTTTCACTGTTTAACACTGTCATTGCAGAAGCACAATTTTCACTTCTCTTGCAAATATTCACTATTCTTTCCAAAGTCACGTCTAGGTCTTTGTCTTTGAGCCAGCTATCAGTTTTACTTTCAATAACTCAGTCTATCATCTGCAAATAGACTAATTATTCCATCTTCGAAATGTCCATGTTCACACAATTCAGCTTTATTATGCAGTTCCATCACAAAATGATCAGAGGTCTCACCTGGCAGCCTATTCCTTGTCTTTTGCACAAGACATTCCCAGGTGAAACACAGACCTCAGGACATTTTTGAACGACCTTGTCGAGTAGTTTGGAGTAACTTCTTGCTCCAATTGGTCTGGGGGGCAGGCCAACAAGCACTGGACTATCGGTCTCCAGTGGTTGTTGGCCTGCCCCATGTAGCAAGGGTGGTGGATTTCTTCCTGTCCAATTTTTCTATATTAGCACTTCTAGGATCATGTGGAAGTGCTTCAACCCCCTCCCCAGTGATATGCCCGTCTGAGGGCTTCAGGAGCTTACACTGGCTCCATCTTCACCACAGATTTAGTTTTCTTCTGACACCATATAGGAGTGCTGCTAAGTGATTCATCCTTACTGTCTGGCCCTAGTCACATGATATGGGTCACGGTTACAAATGCTTTACATACCCCTTCCCCACATTAGTGATCAATACCCACTCTCCCATCTGACTGCTGGTATGGGAGACCAGGAAGATGTGTGACGCAAAAGAAAGTCAAGGATCAGTATACAGGTTGCCTGCACAATTTGGTGTTTTTTTCCAGATATGCAAAGCAGGGATGTTTGTTAAAGAAAACACCCAACCAGGTATAAATGTATGAGATTCTACTCACATCTGTTTCTGCATTCTGGTCTGGGAAGAGGGTGGGGATAGTGGAAACAACCCTTCTGGTGCCCAAAGCAACATCTGAGTAAGTGGGAATACAGGACAGCCATGTATAGCATGCCAGTGTGCATCAGTGCCAAGTGGCTTCCAAAAAATCACTGGTGCTATCCAAGATCTCAGTGAGCAGGATGCTGAGGGAAATAAATCACATGGCAAATAGAAATCTCAGGATAAACTGATTCCTGGGTATGTAGGGGAGAGGAAGAGAGAGTGTGTGGACAAGTGTTGACAGTTTAGGTAGGTTTATATATCAGAGCTGTTGTGTGTATGGACCTGTCTCTTTGCAACACACATGCATATCTTCCTCTAGCTCACCAAGTAGAGGCTTGCCTTCAAGAAGTCCAAGGTTATGCATTGTACTGCCTAGGCTGTGCAGTGCATATCTGCAATTAAATGACAACTGCACTGTCTGTCTGTGCAGCCACGGATGGTTTCCTGCTGTTGGGTCCCTTGAATCCCAAATTTCACCATCATATGCAAGTTGAAGCTTGCATATGATGGTGACAAATGGCTTCTATTCTTCTTGTGTGTGGGTTCCTAAGTCACAAAAATAATAATTCTACTGCTAATTGATTTGTCAAACAAAACGTAGGGATTTAGTAAAACAAGTGTGTGGCAAAGCTCCATGATTGATCTCTCCAAGGCAGATATGAAGGACCTTGATGGCAGCTTCCAAAGGAAGCGAGAAGGGAAAAAACAGAGACAGAATGAAACTCCATGGAGTTCAGCTGAAAATGGCAGAGGCTAATGCAATTTCTTTTTTTAGTAACTTTTTACGTGGCAAAATGGTCATGGTCTCTGTAGTGGACCCTCGCTCACTCCAGAGGGGGGCGGCCACTCAGTCCACTCCTGTTTGGCCAGAACCGGAGTCCGCAGTCTAGCCCCGGGGCTGAGCAGCCCACAGTCCCCGTCAGGGGTTAGCCCGATCTGGGTGACTCAAGCCGTTGTCGCTTAAGCCGAGTCTATAAATGGGCTGGGGGCTGGGTTTAAGGAGGCTCAGGCAGTCCTGAGCCAAACTGTCTCAGGGCTGGCTTTAGCCTGGGCTGGGCTCAGGCAGCCAGCAAACAATCAGTCCGTAGGTGGGCTGGGGCCTGTGCTTCTGGAGGCTCAGGCAGCCAGCAAACAATACAGTCTTAGGTGGGTTCCTGGGGAGGGAGGAGCCTTCTTCATGGTGGGAGCTTCCCAGTGCCAGGCAGGAGTCGGCCCTCCTGGGGTGGGGGCAGAGGGACACAGGCCCACCCTAATCCACTGCATCCCAGCCCAAGGCCCTAGCAGGGGCAGGATCAGGATCCAACTCTAACATGCCAACTCAGCCGCACCCGGCTTTGCAGCTAGCGGCACTGTGGTTGCCCCTGGGCTACTTCCTGCTTCCCGGGGGTTGGTACCTCTGTCCTGCAGACCTGGTCTGGCTCCTCGGTTTCACAGCGGCGGGCACTCTGGGCCAGTCCTCATTAGTGTCCAGGGCTTGGGCACAGCCAGGCGCAGGGTCCCCTCTGGGGCGCTGCAGAACAGATGGAATATTCTTCTCTGCTGATTCTAACCTGACTGGGCTGCAGGGCCTGCCCTTTATACTTCCGGTCCTGCCCCTCTACTTCTGGCGAGGGGGACTGGGATCCACCCTCCAAGAGGAGTGTAGTGGACCCTTGCTCAGCCCAGAGGAGGGAGGCCACTCCGCCTCACGACAGTCCGTATTTATTCAAATTGTTGCATCTCTTATAGTGGTCACAGCAGAAGCAGTTGCTATGGTGAAGGCTGAAAACACTTTCTATTATGAGATTCTGGTTTACATGCCTAAAACTTTTCATAACATTCTCATTTGGGAATCCAATTTCTCATGCTTGTTCTCTTCTCAGAGATGAATAATTTTGGGGATACAAAATCTTCTCATCCATTTGTGAGTGATGGCAGATACATACACTTACACACAAAGAAATTTGGCCATCCCTTTTGAAATAAAACTACAATGTTTATATTTTAGCCATTGATTATGAAGAGGGGCATAAATGTAGTCTTCACTGAGGAATAGTGCCTTTCTTTGGTTTGGCAAATAGTAGCTGTGGTTTGACAAACTTCGGAGAATTTGCAAATGCCGAGCATGCTCATTTGAATTTGTCCATGACACTTGGAGTCACTCTTTTAAAAATGAACACGGGACAGTCACATAACACCTATATGTGGTTTAGACACTAGAGGGGGACAAAGAGCTATTCTGTATTTGCTTGTCTTGGACACAGGCCTTTCAAAACTGATTAGCAAGCAGGAGTCTGTCCTGCCCTTTTATTACCCTGCTAATTTTGATATATATTTTTTGACTCTTCTTTTGCATTTTAAAATTATTTAAGGCCTTGAAGTGACATAAGCAGCTTAAATTGATCTGAAGTCTTGGACTGGTTTAAGCTCTTTAAGATTAACGCCATAGATTGCATTAAGCCGCAAACAAAAATGGAACTGGTAAGCTGGCATGGGGCTCTTATGTTACCTTAAACATTTTTGAATCTGTGCACTGACGGGATATATATGTACAGGTATGGAAATGCATATTTGTCCTGAGAAACTAGCAGTTACCATTCTTTGGCCAACTGGTGCCTGTCAGCTATGGAATGGGGCATTTTATTTCTTTATTTCCTTTTATCACCTGTTGTCAGTAGCTACGGTGTGGTGCTCTGCTCTTGTTCCATGATGATATCAGTCGGCTGCGTGCATGTTCCCTCTGTGTGCTGCCCCAGCTCTGCGCAGACAGCTGACACAGCAGACCCCGAGAGAACCCCCAGAGACACAGACTCTAGTAAGGTACGAAGGCACCCGGGCCAGGTTTATTGTCAAACGAAGCACAGTCTCTAGCTCGCCAGATTAGATATCGACGGGTCTGCTACTCCATGTGTGCTCCCCAGACAATGGACACCGCTCAGTCAGTGGTGGGACGCTCCACTGCCCCCACGTCTGGACAGTGATGTGTCCCCTGGCTCCTACTTTTATACAGTGCAGGACCGATTACTCATCACTACTGTCACATTGAAGTACAGCCCCTTTGCTCATTAGGGTGCTGTTTCCCCCTTTGATCATGTTGGTTCAAACAAACAGATCTATCCATCATGCTGTCCTTTTGACCCTGTCTTTGAGGTGCACCTGGCTGTTCCTTGTTGTCTCTGTGAAGTGTCCTCGGGATGTCCAGGTGCCATCTTGGCACAACTACTTATATCATTAACGTGTACTTTCTAGCAGCCCCTTTATTGCCAAGTTCTGTAATTAGGGCCTGCCTCTGGATCACAGCCCAGCTTTGCTTAGCAATGCCTGGAAGAACTTTGGTTCAGGCTTCAGGCCTCATGTTAGGCCTCAGACTAGACCTCAGGCCTCATGCTAGGCCTCTGATACAAGAGTTTATATTTCAGGGCAGCATCTTATTACATCACCAAGAAAATAAAAATCTAGAAAATTAAATAGTTATACCACCTCTTCCGTACACCCTTCTCTCCCCCCAAGTTTTAAGGTAAAGTATAAGTCGATTGTACAATAAGAAGATACAAGACAGCATCATAATACATATGCCCAAAGGACACAGTTAAGGTAGCAGATTAGCCTTAACATTTCTTGACTTCCACATGCTTCACTCTGCAGCCTTATTGTTGTGTTCACACAGGTTTTGCATTTTTAAAAATAATATTATCACCCAGTTTCAAAAGTAGACACTGTGAAAAATGAATGTGAAACACTGCTTTCACCGGGACCGCTTCTATAAATCACTCTGTATCTTCCATTGTAGTGCCCTTTTGTAACTTACTACAATAATACTCCTCAGGGAGGGTTTGCAACACACATCTCACCACCTTCTGTAGCATCAGTTGACTTGTGGGACTGTGTCCTCCTTCTGGCAGAAACACAGTTTTCACTAAATGATTTGCACAGAACATCAGAAATGGAGCCTAATCTTTATGCCGATACCAACAGGCATATTACATTAAAGTGAAAACGGTGGATTCCAGTCCAACCCCAGAGGTGTAACACAGGTGCTATTCATTTAATGCTTTTAACAGAAGGGATGGATCAGTAGCTACAACTGGAGAATTTAGTATCATCTCTGTAGCATTTGATTGCCATGGAAACATCAGCTGACCTTAAAGACAAACTTCAAATGCTTTCTTTTTGTGGTTCATTTCTGCTGCTTTAGACATGCACTCGCACCCCGGAGAAAAAAGACCAACACAAATAGTTATGGCACCACTGTATCAGATCACACAAGAACTCTGGCTTTTTGTGGTGCAGAGATCTGACAGTAGCTGTGTGTGAGAGAGTGTATACAACTGTCACGGATCCACAGGATTAGTGCTATGACCCCAGCTTTGGAACAGCCTCTCGGAGGACTCCTTCAGTGAGCCAGATGCCCTAGGGGTCTCACTTTTCCCTGAGGATAAGTCCCATGGCTTTACCGCCTCCTTAGGCTGGATCTCTACTCCTTCAGTACCTGCTTCACACCGTGTGCTCATTCAGCAAGCCCCATTGGGGCAAATGCCTAAAAGAGACTTGTACTATCTTAGGGAACAATGCACCTCCAACAGCATCTGCAGGGACATTCACACAGCGTTGTCCAAAGAAAAGGGTTTATTAGTCAACTGGAACACAGTCTAGAACGTCCTTGGTTAGCATAGATTAAAGAAAGTTACAGCATGGTTCGTTCTTATTGGCTTAGAGTCCCAGCCAAGTGGTGTCCCATTGGTTCCCACTCTGTCCCCTCTTTGCTGACATTCTTAAGCTAGTATCACCTGGTCCTTCCTCAGTCCTTTGTTGTCCAGCTGGTCAAACATGGCTGGCTTCCTGTGGAGGGGTGGGACATCCCTGGTCATTAGCTGCTAGGTAGCAAATGTCCCGGTGTTTGGCTTTTCCATTGTCTACATGGACTCTCCAATGGCATGGGCCTCAAACTCAGCGAGGCTTCAGTCACACCTGCTTGGTCACCTGCTCAATAGTAAATAATCATTTTCTGCCCCCCAGGTGACAATGCATGAAAGAGGGAAACTGAGGCACGGGGGTCATATAAAATATTTACAGAAAAATTCCACTCCATCACAACAACCCATTGGCCTTCACTTCTGATTGGGATAGGCCCGCTTTCCTCAACTTGGCCTATGTGAGACTGCTAACTCAGTTTATCCTGATTTTGCAGCACAAGGCATTTTTTCACGGCTCTTGTTTTGCTTCTTTTTAAAGTAGGCCAGCTAGCTAGAGAGAATCCTAATTGCTCATTCCCAAGGCCAGCATGCACTGGGAGGGATGTGGAGGCAGCACACGCGGCCCTCTGGGGAGATAAGAAAACAGGTAATACCTTGTGCTGCTCGCCAGCAAATAATCTGGTCTTTGGCTCTGGAGAGAGTCTGTATAGCCCCTTTCTTTTGGGAGGACAGTTGCTTTGCTGTGAAGAGGTGAATTCAAGCTGGACAAAACGTGTGGAGTAGGCTCTGATAGGACTATCCCAGCAGCAACAGCCATGGAAGTCAAGCTACATGGTTTTTTAAAGTTCTGTAGTTCTCTGCTCCTTGATAATGTCACCAGGGGTTTGATCTGCTGCTGGCATTTGCATTTCAAGGCCAGAGGAAGATGGTCAAACAAAACTTGAGTTTACTGGGTTTTTTTAACAATTACTTATTGATTGTCTTTAGCATACTGGTACCAAACAGAGAGGAAGGCAGTGCATGGGTAATAGAAGGAGAGGTAGGGCTGGCACAACACCTCACTAGGCAGGAACAACTCTCTGTGGAGAGAGAAAAGTGACTGCCTGGGTATGTGTAACAGAGCCTAGTTTGGAATTTTGAAATTCATTCAAGACTCAGACCCACCTTCCCAGGCACCCTTGCAATGTGGGTCTGTCTTGTCTATTCTTGAGAGCCCTATTGTGGTGCGATAGAGAAGTTAGTCACACATATGGCACTTGTGTGGGGTTGGACAGCTTCATGGTAGATGAAAGTTTTAGCTTCCTGCAACATGAAGAAAGAATCCATCTTAGCCTTTCTCAAGGCTATATAATCCTTTAAAAGGCAGAAAATAAGGGACCAGGAGTGCTGTTGCCCACTCTGCAATTCATGTGATACCATTTTCATGGATTTGTCCTGTCTCTTGCAGGCTTCATTTACAGGACCATGAAACTCTGTTTGATTGCTGGATAATTATATCCCTCAGGACAAATATAAACGGTTCCAGTTCTGACTGAATGGCTCGGGAGACTGATTGTGGGATACAAAGCCATCTACAGCAAGGTTCCCCTCCCCCCAAATTCAAATTCAATCCAAGTCAGAAAGTGACCAAGGAAAAGTCATTATAACCTGACAGATGTATGACGTGAGGTGTCGGGTCTCAGTACAGTGGATAATGGACAGATATCTAAATATAGAACAAACACCACCACAACTTTGATGGCATCCACTGGAGAGGAATAAGGATTAAATGGACATGGAGATAACACAACCGTCTCATCCCTTGAATTGTTCCATGCAGAGTATTTTAAAGGTATTGGCAGGGTAGTGTGGGAGAAGTTTGCACTGCCTCTGTTTATGCTCAGAAAGAACAGGAGTACTTATGGCACCGTAGAGACTAACAAATTTATTTAAGCATAAGTTTTCGTAGGCTACAGCCCACTTCATCGGATGCATAGAATGGAACACACAGTAGGAACATGAAAAAGTGGAAGTTGTCATGCCAGTTCTAAGAGACTACTTAATTAAGATTTGTGTAATGACCCAGCCATTCCCAGTCTCTGTTCAAGCCTAAATTAATAGTATCCAATTTGCAAATTAATTTCAGTTCAGCAGCTTCTCGTTGGAGTCTGTTTTTGAAGTTTTTCTGTTTTAAAATTGTCAACTTCAAGTCTGTTATTGAGTGACCCGTGAGGTTGAAGTGTTCTCCTACAGGTTTTTTGAATGTTATGATTCCTGATGTCAGATTCGTGTCCATTTATTCTTTTGCCTAGAGACTGGCTGGTTTGGCCAATGTCCATAGCAGAGGGGCATTGCTGGCACATGGTGGCATATATCATATTGGTCGATGTGCAGGTGAATGAGCCTCTGATGGCATGGCTGATGTGATTAGGTCCTATGATGGTGTCACTTGAGTAAATATGTGGACAGAGTTGGCATCGGGCTTTGTTGCAAGGATAGGTTCCTGGGTTAGTGTTTTGTTGTGTGGTTGCTGGCAAGTATTTGCTTCAGGTAGGAGGGCTGTCTGCAAGCGAGGACTGGTCTGTCTCTCAAGATCTGTGAGAGTGAGGGATCATCTTTCAGGCTAGATTGTAGATCTTTGATGATGCGCTGGAGCAGTTTTAGTTGGGGGCTGAAGGTGATGGCTAGTGGTGTTCTGTTATTTTC
Source organism: Sternotherus odoratus (assembly GCA_032164245.1). NCBI lineage: Eukaryota > Metazoa > Chordata > Testudines > Kinosternidae > Sternotherus > Sternotherus odoratus. The sequence goes on from JAVMKO010000001.1 coordinate 89,753,407, forward strand.
TATGCTGGGCCTGTCCTGTACTGTGACTTCTGGGTATTCTTCTGGCTCTGTCAATCTGTCTTCAGCAGGTGGGTATTGTAGTTTTAAGATTGCTTGATAGAGACAAACGCCTACAAGAACTCTACCTGAGGGATTGGAGCAAATGTGACTGTAGGCAAAAGCCATCCCACCATCCCTGGGGAAGATCTCCGTCAACTCCGCCATCCCCGGGACAGACAGCCGACTGCGACCCGACATCGTCGTGACCAACGCAGAGACGAAGAAGGTCCTCATAGTGGATGTCACGGTGCCATTCGAAAACCGGTCACCGGCCTTCCATGAGGCCCGAGCTCGGAAGGCGCTGAAGTACACCCCGCTGGTTGACACCCTGAGAGCGCAGGGCTATGAGGTGCAGCTCCACGCCCTGATCGTAGGAGCCCTGGGTGCATGGGACCCCTGCAACGAGCCGGTACTGAGAGCGTGCGGCATCGGTCGGCGCTACGCCCGGCTCATGAGACAGCTCATGGTGTCCGATACCATCAGGTGGTCCAGAGACATATACACGGAACACATCACGGGACATCGCCAGTACCAGGTTGAGTAGCCAAGACCGACGACCAGGGAAACAACCCACCCCCCCTTCCCTGACAAACAGAGGGACACACCCACCCATGTACTTATTGCCTGAACCACCACTGACTCGGACCTTCACTACACCCCATGGGTGGTGTACCCAAACACACCTATAGACTGACGCTTTAAAAACTCCCACACCCCAATCTGGAGCTATGCTGGATATGTGATATGCATGTGCCCTGTAAAACCTGTACCTACTACCTACAATCGCCCATAACTCCAGCCTGACCCCAGATGTCCAGTATCTAACCTCTCAATCTGAGTATGTTTTCATGTTGAGCATTAGCTTTAATAAAAATTTTAGATCTTGGCTGTAGACAATGGATCGAGTGGTGTGTCCTGGATGGAAGCTGAAGGCATGTAGGTAAGTATAGCTATCAGTTGGTGTAACAGGGTCGACACTCACCCCTGCGGTGCCTCCCGCTGGTCGATCCGGGAAATCAGCTCCTCCAGCATCCAGAGCACCCTCTGCAGGTTGATGCCCCGCTCTTTTCCTGGCCCCGTGTCCCTCCTGGACCCCGGTGCCCTCTCCTGTGGGTGCTGCACCCCTGCAGTACCCCCTTTGGTCTGAGGGTCTCCCCTCCCTGGGGGAACCCTCTACCTCCTATCCCCACCTCGCCTCAGAATGTGCCACTGCCAGTCACCACTTGCCCCTGCTCACTGGGGCAGACTGCAGTATCATGGCCTCTCATCACAGGCAAGGAGGGTTGGCCTGCTGCTGCTATCTCTAGCCCTAGGCTGCCCCCTGCAACCCTGGTACTCCTGGGTCGGGCCTTGTGTCAGGCCCAGCGGCCTGGGGCTCTCTGGCTAGAGCCTGCCCAGCTCCCTCTGCCCTGCCCCAGCACTGCCCTAACCCAGGTACCTGGCTTCAGCTCCTGCAGGTAGGCCGGTCTCCCTCTGGGTACCGAGGAGACTGACTCGGCCTCTCAGCCTTTATACAAGGCCGGCAACAGAAATTTTGGGGCCCCCTACTCTGAGCATTTGGGGGCCCCCGACTCTGAGCATTTGGGGGGGCCCCACCTCCCCGCCCTCCCCCCCACCCTCCGCCAAGGGCTGGCCCGGCTCTTGCAGGTGGGTGGGGGAAGCGCTGCAGCCGGGGGTGCCTCGGGAGCGGCGCGCCCCGCCGTCCTCTGCAGCCGCTGGGGCGGGGGAGGCGATGGAGCCGGGGGTGCCTCGGGGCAGCTCCTGGGGGGGCACGGGACGAGCAGCGGCTGAAGGGCTCGGGAGGCAGCCGGCCGCGGCGCCGGACACAGCCGGGGAAATGCGGGACGACTACGAGTAGAGCTGTGTACCGGTCCCCGGACTTCAGGGGGCCCCCCTGAAGTCCGGGGCCCGGTACAGCTCTACCCGTTGTACCCCCCTGTCGCCGGCCCTGCCTTTATATACTGGCTTGGGAGTGTTTGGGGCGTGGCCTCTCAGCTGGGCCCACTCCCCAATCAGGCCTGGAAGCCTGCTAGCTCCCGGCCTTAACCCCTTCCCAGACTCCTTTGGGCTCTTTCCAGCCCCTTTCGATAGGGGGCTGGTGGTCACCCGGCCACAGTTGGTTTCCGGTATAGGGTGGTGTTTGTGACCATCGCTTATTAGCACAGTAGTGTTTATGCTGTGCTTTTATAGACAAAGAAAGGACTTCAGCTGCCATGAATCTAACAGGTTTCATCTTCTCTAAATTCACTTTAAAAGCCAAAGTCAGACCTCCATATAGGGATCTGCTTTTCAGAGCAGCAGTAGATCTATCTTCCACATCCTCGAAAAGAGAAAAATTAGCCAGGATGCTGAAAGATCAATTGAAAAGGGTGCTGAAAGTCTCTTCTGCTGTGAGCGAAAACATGTTTAAACTGGATAAGAAGCCTGCTGTGATTTTAATAGTCTGTTCTGATTATGTTTAAGTTTCAGCTTAAATATAACTGCGCATGTGTAAGAAATTGCAGGGTAATCACATTTGTGAGGAAAATAAAAGATAAAGTAGCCACAAAGCCAGAAGAAACTGGTTTGAACTAACACGAATCCTGTACTGGCAGGGGAGGAGAGTTAACATGGAAGTGAGAGACTAAAACGCATTTAAAGACAAGATAACAGAACATTATAAATAAGTCTGCTTAACAACAGAAAGCTGAAATCTGATTGTCCAATGCTGGAGGCAGCCATAATGAGATCATCCTGATGAGCGTTCCCATTTGTGATTAATTGATCACTACTTACTGAGCTCTTTGCCTTCCTAAAGATTTGTTAGACCCACCTGCTGAGTAAGTGAATCTCAGTCCAACACCTTTACTGCTGTGAATGCAGCACGGTGACAAGTCAAGTTCTTCTATGTGATAATGAAGGTCAGCTCAAATTAATTGAGAGCCCTTAACAGGAGGTTTCTGCCAGTGTTGCAATTTGGCATCAATCTAGCAGTCTGGTTATATGGCAGACCTGAGATGTGATGGAGTGGCAGGCATACGAATCAGATACTGGACAAACTTGCAGCAGGATAAACAGCCTGAGGGTTCAGAAATGCAGTGATGGAAGGACATATTTCCACACAAAAAGCCCATTAATTATGACATTAATTACCACTCCCTATATTACTCCCACACCACTAAAGGGCCATGCTAATACTGACTCAGTTTTGCTGCTTCTGGTTACGTGCTTCCAGGGCTGCAAGGCATCATGTCGGCCTCATGGGTGTAGTCAGTCGTTATTACTGCCGGACTATCTTGAGGTGAGAAGGTCAGGGTCATCATCTTGCCCACAGTGTTCAACGTTCGTCACTGAGTAAGTCGCATGCTTTGAGCATCCCCTGTTCTATTCTTTTCTGGAGTCCATCTCGTCAAAACACTGTGTGACGATAGCTTCTGAATAAATAATGCAAGACAGGATGAGCAGTGACTGTGTCACTCCTGTCCTGTGTGCACTTATTGTATTGGGGCATATCTTGGCTACAGAGATACACGATTCAGGGGGCACTGTATATGCACCATTGGTGCAATCATACACAACAGGGTGCACTGCGATTGTAGTCTTGTGTTCAAATCTTGGGTATCATAATATACAACAGTTTGGAGTTACTATGTCATATATATGTGCCATAGAAGCAGTAATACACAAAGGGCCAGCTCCTTACCTGGTTTAATTAGGTGTACCTCAATTAAATGCATTGATTTGCACAAGCTGAAGATCTGGCTCAGCAAGGTGTCCACTTATGGTACAGGATACACGTTCCCAAGTTTAGTAATACATTACAGCTTGTGTAGTTACAATTCACTACACATGCACTGCTGCTGAAATAATACACAACAGGATGCATGGTTACTGTGGTTTACTATGCATGCCTCCAGTGTGCTGTGAGACATGAGTCCAAAGGCCAAATACAAGAAGCACCCAACCAGCAGATATATGAGATGATAACAGCATTACTATACACCCCGCTGTTTATTGTGGTTCTTAGTTTTTAAAAAGTGTATTAAATTCCAACCCATGTAGGTTTATGGTCTCCTAATGACACAGCATGGAAACCCTGTCAGCCAATCAGATAACTCCTTCCACCCAAGCCTTTTTATAAGGGCAAATTTAAAGTAAATCCTTTGCATTCTGCAACCCGTCTGTTAGCTGATGATGATGCCACGGTGTATAATTAAACAATAATTTATATTCTGTGCAAGTGTGCACAGAGCAATAAAGTGCTCTCAAGAGCCGTGTGCCGCTGAGGCATTCAGTCCATGCACAGAAGGAGTTTACTGCAAAGCTGCTCCCTCACAACGGAGTTTGTCACCACGGAGCTAGGAGCAGCGTTGTTTTATTCTTTAATATTTTCAGGTTTGTGATATAGTTTAACTAGTTGATGGGACATTTTCCTCATGTTCAGGCCTCATTTTGTTATTTATTTGTTTCATGGACCTGGAATAAAAAACCTTGTAGGGTAGAGAGAGGCTGGAAATGATACAGCTTCTGTTGTGATGTGGGTTTTCTCGTACAACTCTATAGAAAAAGATCAGATGACGACCACAAGACTAGCACACCCTCCAAAGAAATTAATAACCACAAATAACAAACAATTGCAACAACCTCCAGAAAGAGATCTCCAGAAACACTTAAAAAAATGAAACATTTCAGTGAGAATTGCCTGGGTTAAATAAAGTTAAATAAATATCATCTAAATCAGACTTTTGTGAAGCTGTTCTTACCTATTGGAGTTGCAAAGTAACATCTGAGGTTTTTAAAACGGTAAGAGATAAGAAGGGGGGGGAATCTCTATTCCCCCCTCTCTCTCCCCCCGCTTTATTTATCTTGCACATTTGAAAGCACAGTCTGTAAATGAGTCCGTTTCTGCGGTTGTTTTTTTGAGAGGAGCGGGGAAGGGGGGTGTCTTTCAGTCAGGCACAGAAGAGAGATTTTTTTTAAAAAAACAAGAGGAAATATGATTGTAGATTCATGTAAATCTTGAGGGGTCCTGGAGTCAAGCATAGTACCAGAAACTACTTGTAACTATTTTTAGGAACTGACTAGCTTTCAAATCCATACTGTCTCTTTAAGGTGAAGGAATGAATTCCACTATTTGGCTTTTCATCCTTTATCTAAGGCCTCAGTCACAAATACTAGCCACAGGTGTGTTTAAACAAAGTTGTTGTTAGCAGGGGCAGCACACAGAGGTTCCTCTAGCTTTCCAGCTTAGGCCTCACATAGGTGTAGAGGGCAAGGAATTGATGCATGGCTGGGCCACAGAGCCCAAGTAAACTCTCAGAGCAAATACAGGGGACTCTATAAAACTAGTTACTTGGTAATCAGAATGGAGGAATATATGTGAGAAAGCAGAAGTGCAGGTGTGGGGCAAAACCTTAAACTGTTTCAGCGTGGCTAGTGCTGGCAAAATGAACTGATAGCGTTTAAACCAGTTGAGTACAACTGGTTCACTTCCAAATGGTGCAGTTCTCTAGTGCAGACAAGCCCTACAAGATTTTGTTGCTAAGCTAGCTGATCCAGTCCAAAAATGTACATGACTACCCTGACCACTGAGGAGAGGGGGTTGGTTTTTTTTGGTATGAGAGCCATGTCAGCAAATCATGCTGTAGATCACCTAATAGGGTTAGTCAAAAGCACAATTTGGCCAGCCTGGTAATCAGATGATAACAAAAACTCCCTACCTGAACATCTCTACAGCCTTGCTTGATGCAATCACGCTTAAAAATGGCTGTAATTAGCTGCACACAGTACTGCTTCTGACATAGAGAGGGAAAAGGTGGACTCAAACCATAGTCACAACTCATGCATGGTTTTCCTCTGAAGCTCTGAATAGCCTTCATGAAAACTTATCCAAGCAGGATCCCCAGGTGCTATAGCGATTAGTATTTATTATTTGTATTGCTGTAGCACCGAGAGGCTCCAACTGAGATGAAGGGTCCCATTGTGCTATGCAGTATGTATAACAAAAGTGTGGTCCCTGCCCTAAAAAGCTTAGAGTCTACACATAAGATGAGAGATGTACGTAATAGCCCTGATAACTTGCCCGTGCTGGCTCTTGTGTTTGTACCACACCCTGGACCTGCATGCTTTTAAACTTCCTTTGGTCTGGGGAGGCTCTGGCCTCACTGACATATTCCTGAGTGCAGATTCTCCGTCAGATACCTGGAAGTGGGACCTCATGGCCCCGCTGCTATAGGCCCCCAGAACCAGTTCTGAATCCCCTCCTCACCCGCCCCCCAGAGAGAACAGTGGCTTAAGCACACCGTTTCCCAGAACACCGGCTTTGTGGGTTCTGTAGTTTATAAGTTACCCCTTCCGGGACATGTGATCCTTGAAGCAAATAGGCACAGACATTGCAAAGGGTTTCTAAAAAGCAATTACTCTTTACTGTAAACACTCAGGAGATATACAGATAACAACCACCTGTATGTGATTCCCTGCCTCAGTTTACTCACCACTTGAGTGTTCTCTGGGATTCGATCCAGATTCTGGGACTTCTGTCCTTCAACACATGTTTCTTTTCTTGTTCTGGTGGGTGAGAAACAGCTGCTCTGAGCAGCTCTAGTCCTTTTATAGACTTCCAGACTCCTTTGTTAGGTCAGCCTCAACCCCTGGTCTGGTGATCAACTGCCTGGTTACCAGGCCACCTGAGTGGACTGGGTCTTCTAAGCAGGGCCGGCGACAGGGGGGTACTACGGGTACAGCTGTACCGGGCCCCGGACTTTAGGGGGGCCCCGGTACACAGCTGTACCCATAGTCATCCCCCCTTGTCGCCAGGCCTGGAGAGCAGGGAAGGGGCGGGGAGGTGGCGCGGCTCTCCTCCGGACGAGCGCGCGTGTCCCCGGCAGGAGCAGAGAACCCGGACGGCGGCAGCGGCGCACCACCGCCTGCAAAAAGGGCGAGGGCGGGGAGGCTCCGCAGCACGGTAGGGCTTCCCCCGCCGGGTCCGGTGGAGTCGGAGAAAGGGTGCGGGGGGGGAGAGAAAGAAAGGGCGCGGGGGGGGGGAGAGAAAGAAAGGGGGGGAGAGAAAGAAAGGGCGCGGGGGGGGGGGAGAGAAAGAAAGGGGGGGAGAGAAAGAAAGGGCGCGGGGGGGGGAGAGAAAGAAAGGGCGCGGGGGGGGAGAGAAAGAAAGGGCGCGGGGGGGAGAGAAAGGGCGGCTCGCGCTGCCGCCAGCTGCTGTCAGCTGGGGAGGGGGAGCGCCGGCTGGGCTGGGCTGGCCCCCCCCCGGCTGGGCTTCCCCCCCCAGCCGCTGTCAGCTGGGAGGGCCCCCAAATGATCAGAGTAGGGAGCCCCCAAATTTCTGTCGCCGGCCCTGCTTCTAAGTGCCTGATAGCTCCCTGGGGGAATGTGTCTATTTGAATGGAAGACCATGGAGGTTTAACAACCCTCCATTGTTAGCCCTATGTTTCCTCCCTTTGAAATTTCACACCAAGATGGAGGTACCAGAGAAGGCACAGACCAGCCTTACAGTCATAATGGAGTTTGTAGTTTGATATAGATAGGTACAGAGGGTTCATAACATAAACAGAATTAATAAATTGTATATAAATTCCCGATTGTCCTCGTTGAGATTAACAGAGCAGGGGTACTTCACAAGTACTGCCGGTGAGTTCTTACACTCCTCTTTTTCAAGATGGAGCTTCTGTTATTACCTTTTATTGGTTTAATAGCTAGACAAATACAATTAATGTGCAGTAACAGGCATTGAACCTCCCCCCATTATCAGGGCAACCATTTTCAAACCCATATTGAAAGGAAGGACAGCTATCTGATTATGAGTAGCTACTGGATGTCAAACAAAGCAACTTCTGTGGTGTAGACACAGCCTTGAGACTTGCTGTCTTGCCTGACAGAAGCGTTTCCCAATGAAATGTGATATTTTCCTTTATAAGAAATATTGTTGTGGCTTTGTCTCATTCACTAGTGTTTCATTTGAAATGATCCCACCTCCCCTCACAAGTCTCAGCCTGGATTTCTCTGCCTCCTTCAAACAAAATTCAGTTTATTCCACTCCTGTCATCTGTTTTGGAGAAGTCAGTTTTTCTTCCCCCCTCTCCCCCCCCGCCCCCCCCCCCCCCCCCCCCGCCCCGCTTGGAAGCCAACGCATCCCTGGCGGACTGCTATTACTGCCTGTCATTCATATTCTATCTACCAATTCCATGGAGGGGAGATTTAAACCTCAGCCCATCTGCATTCAGTTCTGATTGGATGATTATCCCAAAGCTGCAGAAAGTGTTTTTGGTAAACAAATAAAAATTCTATATTGCCACTGCTGTCCTGGGATGCTGACTCATTAGTAAACATGACTGATTGCAAGGGAAATTCTTCAGAATTTTTTTTTTTTTTTTTGCGGGGATGAGACGGTTACAATGAGTTGTTCATGAAATTTGACTGTCCTGGAGGCTCTGAAGTTCTGTGTCTGTAGGGTAGGTACAGTATCCTGGGCAACAGTAGTCTACTTTCCCCTCACACCGGCCCAGTAGTATGTTTAACCCTGATTTGGAGAGACCAATTCTTGGGGTAGTTCAGTCTTCATGCCCATTCAGTCCAACAATGGTGCCAATCAGAAGGGTGGTTTATGTCATATGGGCATCTCTTCACTAGGTATTGGACTGCAGGCCCCAGCTCATTTTGTACTGGTTCCCAAACAACTCTAAAACATACCAGCATTCAGTTATCAGTAACCCTAGTACCGCTTTATCCTTACGAGGATAATCCATTTAACAAGGGAAGATGTGGGAGAAGGGACTGGGATTTCTAATCAAACAAGTGGGTTGATTTCAGAATAAAGAGGAGGGGATCACTTGCTGACTTCTGGGAAGGAGGCCCTCCTGTGGCCTGCATCTCCTGCTGTTCATTTTCAGATGGTGTGACACTTCTCTAAAGACGACCCAGAACCTGGGGTGTCTGCACGATATTTGGAAAGATAAGGAGCATTTAACTGGGGGTGATTCTTAGGTATCTACCCTCTGGGGCAGGGATTGTCTCTTCATCTGTCTGTACAGCACCCTGCACAATAGGGACCTGATCCTAACTAGGATCATAAAATGTTTATTCTTCAGGAATGTTTGGTTGCCATGTGTAGAATTTGGCCAGAGAGGCAAAGTTCCCCTCAACCGCCCCTTCGTTAGAGGGGGAAATGAGGGCTAACATCAATGTATTTTCCCCCTCACACTGAGGTGAAAAATCAGACTCCTCCCCTTTTCCGTCCTGTGCCTCTGCCAGGAGCTTTCTGGGCCAAAAGACACCATCAGCGCATTGGAGGAATCTGACAGGCTGCCAGCAAGGCTGGCTCACCACACTACAGGGGACACAGAGCAGGCTGAATGACCTTCTGTCTTGGGCGGCAGTGCAGACTGAATGGCCAGAGTTCTGAAGGCGTCGCTGGTAGCTGGCTTTCTCTAGAGAGAAGCCAAGCCAGTGTGTATAATGCTGATATATAGTTTCAGGTACATCAGGGGGAGGAAGAGGGAATGTATGGGGCCAAGATCATGTATGTGGGTGGCAAGGAGATAAAACCATCTGCAGCAGAAATATATTGAGGCTCTTGTTCTCTGTTTGTTGGTCTTCATTTAGCCTCAGAGCAGGGATGGGTTCAGAGCATCTCTTCCTTTCAAGAGGGCTGTGAATCCTTGAGCTCAAAAGAGTCTGATGCCCGCTTACAGTAAGGTTCTGGCAGTGGGTACACCCCCAGAGTGATGTAAAGGGGCTTCAGTTGCAGGTGAGAATCAGGCACAAAAAAATGTTGGGGGACCAGTTTTGATCACTCTTTATGTGCACCTTCATGCCAAAGGAAAATATTCAGAGTTGTGATCACAGCATTCCTCTCTGTTTGTACGACATTGGCCAGAGCGTTCAGTACTGTGCAGCAATGGACGGGTGAATGCCCAGGCATTTGCATGAAAAAAATGTGAGCCAGAACTAAGGTCACACAAGAGGTCAGTGGCAGAGATGGGATTGACATGGAGATCCTAGACTTGTTTTTCCGTAGCCTCTAAAAGGGATTTTGGCATACTGGCATATCCCTGTGTGCCAAGGATGTCTTTTGGTATGTGTTCTCTCAACACCTTGTGTCATAAGTGTAAAGGCCTGGGTGGGGCTATGTTATCTGAGACAGCAGTGTCGTCAGAGCCTCCAGACCATGAGGGAGGGAGGGGTTTAGTTAGTTCAGTTTCAGCTTGGGCTTGCCAATGTAGCTTGGTAAGGTTTCTGGAGCATCTTTAGCTATAAAGATGGCTCTACTTCCTTCTTATATTCCTTATTAGCTGTACTGTGCGTATAACCATTTGATTCTTTTAAGCCTGTGCCTTTTTGGGGTGTTTCCCTCCTTTTCAGAAGGGAGTTAGGGAACCCCAGATTGTGAAGTGTACTGTATCTCTGTTTTATTCTCTTTCTGTATTAAATCTTTTAGTTATAAAACGTTTGGTTTAATTCGCTTAAGGTCTCTCTCTCTCTTCACTGGGAACAGAGGAGGGGGGGAGGGGGTAGATAAACGGACCAGCTCAGGGTAGGGGCTGGGGAGTGGAGCCTGTCTCTGCCTTCAGCCGAGAAGGGTGAAGGGGGAGGGGAACAGCCTCCAGGTGTCTGACTCTGGCTCTCAGGGAGGGGGGACAGAGTTAGGGTTTGGGGGAAGTCCGGGGGTCCCTCCAAGGTTTTGGAAGTACACCCGGATGGTGGCAGATGTGGTACCCCAAGAACCCCACTGGTAAAAAGGGGGAGTCTAGGGGTATAAGACTTAATTTGGCTGAGAAGCAGCTAAGTTGAGTGGTTTCGCTAAAAAAGAGACCCCGTATTTGTGCTCGAGAGCATAGAGGCTGGGGTACCCCACTCTTACACCTTGCCTAATTGGATTCAAACATTCTGGAAATATTCTACTCTAGCATAATTCCACTCATGCCTGCAGATTGGAATGTGTACAATTCACTGCTTAACTTCAACTAGCAAGGATCAAGAAAAGGAAGGGAAAAAAGGCAAAAGCAAGAAGGAGAGAGAAGAGGAGTAGTAAGAGAAAAATGTGGAAAAAGAGAAAGAAGGAAATATAATAAAAATAAGAGTGTTGGGGGGGAGTAAGGAGGAAAATTAGACCATTGGCTCTACTGTGATTTTGGCTATCATCTTTAGGGAGAGGCGTTCCGATTCTGAGATAGAATCATAGGATGGAAAGGACCTCAGGAGGTCATCTAGTCCAGTCCCCTACACTCAAGGCAGGACTAAGTATTATCTAGACCATCCCTGACAGTTGTTTGTCTAACCTGCTCTTAAAATATCCCAATAATGGAGATTCCACAACCTCCCTAGGCAATTTATTCCACTCCTTAACCACCCTGACAGTTAGGAAGTTTTTCCTAATGTCCAACCTAAACCTCCCTTGCTGCAATGTAAGACCGCTGCTTCTTGTCCTATCCTCAGAGATTAAGGAGAACAATTTTTCTTCCTCCTCCTCATAAGAACCTTTTATGTACTTGAAAACATGTCCTCTCTCAGTCTTCTCTTTTCCAGACTAAACAAACCCAGTTTTTTCAATCTGCCTTCATAGGTCAAGTATTCTAGACCTTTAATCATTTTTGCTGCTCTTCTCTGGATTTTCTCCAGTTTGTCCAGATCTTTCCTGAAATGTGGCACCCAGAACTGGACACAACACTCCAGTTGAGGCCTAATCAGAGTGGAGTACAGCGGAAGAATTACTTCTCGTTTCTTGCTTACAACACTCCTGCTACTACAGAATGATGTTCATATTTTTTTTGCAAGTGTTACACTACTGAATCATATTTAGCTTTGTGGTGTACTATGACTTCCATATCCCTTTCCACAGTATTCATTGCTAGGCAATCATTTCCCATTTTGTATGTGTGCAACTGATTGTTCTGTCCTAAGTGGAGTACTTTTCCATTTATCCTTATTGAGTTTCATCCTGTTTACTTCAGACCATTTCTCCAGTTTGTCCAGATTATTTTGAATTATAATCCTATCCTCCAAAGCACTCATACCCCTCCCCAGTTTGGTATCATCCGCAAACTTTATAAGTGTACTCTCTATGCCATTATCTAAATCATAGATGAAGATATTCAACAGAATTGGCCCCAGAACTGATCCCTGCAGGACCTCACTTAATATTCCCTTCCAGAATAACTGTGAACCACTGATACTACTCTCTGGGAACGGTTTCAAATCAGTTTTGCACCCACCTTATAGTAGCTCCATCTAAGTTGCATTTCCATAGTTTGTTTATGAGAAGGTCATGAAAGACCGTATCAAAAGCCTCACTAAAGTCAAACTATACTACATCTACCACTTCCTCCCTATCCACAAGGCTTGTTACCCTGTCAAAGAAAGCTATCAGGTTGGTTTGACAAGATTTGTTCTTGACCAGTCCATGCTGACTGTTACTTATCACCTTATCCCAACTGGGGTAAAAAACTATTTGCAGTCCTCTGATAGCTTGCAGTTCTCTTCTAGATGTTTGCAAATGGATTGCTTAATTATTTGCTCCTTTATCTTTCCAGGTACAGAAGTTAAATTGACTGGTCTGTAATTCCCTGGGTTGTCCTTATTTCCTTTTTTATAGATTGGCGCTATATTTGCCCTGGAATCTCTCCCATCTTCCGTGACTTTTCAAAGATAATTGCTAATGGCTCCAAGATCTCCTCAGTCAACTCTTTGGGTATTCTAGGATGCATTTCATCAGGCTCTGGTGACTTGAAGACACCTAACTTGTCTACATAATTTTTAACTTGTTCTTTCCCTATTTTAGCCTCTGATCCTACCTTATTTTCACTGGCATTCACTATGTTAGAGACCAATCACTAACAACCATCTTGCTGAAAACTGAAACAAAGTAATCATTAAGCACCTTTGCCATTCCCACATTTATTTCCCTTCCCCACATGGAGCAATGGACCTACCCTGTCTTTGATGTTCCACTTACTTCTAATGTATTTCAACCAGTAGGAGAACACTTCAGTCTTCCTGGCCATTCCATTAAAGATTTCATGGTTTCAGTTTTGAAACAGAAAAACTTCCCAAACAGACTCCAACGAGAAACTGAGGAACTGGAATTAATTTTCAAATTGGACACATTTAACCAGGGGCTTAACAGAACTTCAGATTGGTTCTCTCATTACAGTAATTGATTGCATTTCCTGAGTTAATTTCACTGACAACAGATCTCCATTTCAAAAGGTGTTTTTTTCCCCTAGTGATAATGGACCATCTACATTTAACAGCCCTCTTAGAATTGGTATGCTAATGCACAATTTTTTTTCTTTTTCTTTCTTTCTGTGTGTATAAATGCATTTTACTTCTGTTCCATTCTATGCATCTGATTAAGTGAGCTATAGCCCACGAAAGCTTATGCTGAAATAAACTAGTTAGTGTCTAAGGTGCTACAAGTATTCCTGGCTTTCTTTAGAATGTTTTTGTTACCCTTTGTGTCTCTAGCTAGTTTGATCTCATTTTGTGCTATGGTGATACATTATAAGAAAATACTATAGACACATCATTCGCTCCTGTGAAATTTGAAGAGGTCTGGATTTAATTTGGTGAATTTGGGGGGGTGGGATCGAAGAGGAAAATCAAACTCATAAAGGGAGAATTTCTCAATAAAACCTCAACTAAAATGATACCCATGTCTTTCCATAAAACTTATTGTCTGCCAGAATTATACACACAAACATCTCATGAAGCAGGTAAGTACTCTGATCCTCTTCTGCAGATGGAAGACTGAGGCGGCAAGTGTCAGGGCTTGTCTACACTTGAAGTGTTACAGCAGCAGAGCTGCAGCACTGCAGCTGCACCATTGTAGCCCTTGAGTGTAGACATTACCTATGCCGATGGGAACTCCCATAGAGCTGGTAACTAGGTCAACAAAAGAATTCTTCCATCGACTTAGCGCAGTCTACGCTGGGGGTTAGATTGGCTTAACTACGTGTGGCTTTTTCACACCCCCGAGTAGTGTTGCGAGGTGGACCTAACATTTTAGTGTAGACCAGGCCTCGGTGACTTCCCCAATATTACAGAAGGAGGCAGAGTCCGGGCTAGAGCGGTAAGGCGGATGGATGCTCTGTTTTGTGAAGGATTTGGAGATTTAAAAATTTTCAGCATTGGAGTGAAAATCAAACATTTTAAAATTCTCGGTGAAGAAAAATTCCCCCAAAGTGTCATTTCAGGTGGTTCAGAATGTTTTATTTTGAGAACATAGAGATGAGATTTTCAAATGATGTGTTATACTATGTAAAATATTGCAAAAAAAAAAAATTAAAAGAAAAGTCACATAAAATTAAAAACTGAAACATTTTAGTCAGAAAATGTCAAGATGGGATGTTTTGACATGGTCAGAACTTCCCCTCCCCTTTTAATTTTTCAAAACAAAAATACCAGTGAAATTGCCCTGATTTTACAAAGTGATTTGATTTTGATGGACCTGCATATTTCAATGGAAGTTTCTCCAACCACCTTTGGTCAGGGTCAACTACAACTCAGCAGTTCCTGGCACCCAGTGTGACCATGCCTCTTTTTGTAGCAGTTCCTCCAGCTGCCAGCCTTTCAGATAGTCCCTTATTGATCACACTGCCTCTTTTTCAGACAGCTGCAGAATGCTACTTTTATCATTCTAACCTTTCTTTATTCTTTCCCTCCCTCCTTCCCCCTCTCTTCTCCTTCTCCAGGTACCTTCTGCATCATTTCACTGTGCACATGCGTGGCTGGAATCAACTTCGAGCTCTCCCGCTACCCCCGCTACCTGTACGGACTTCCCGATGACATCAGTCATGGCTACGGCTGGTCCATGTTCTGTGCGTGGGGAGGCCTGGGCCTCACTCTTATATCAGGCTTCTTCTGCACTCTGGCCCCTTCTGTCCAACCTGTCCCTAGGACCAACTGCCCCAAATCCAGACCTGAGAATGGGACAGTGTGCTAAAATAAAGAAATAAACAAATGTGTGTGTATATATATATATGTATACACATACATACATATATATTTGTGTATATATATATATATACACATAGGTATATTTATCTCAAACTGATGCCAGTGCCAACGTAGAGCTCACTTCAACATGGCACCTGCATCTCCACAGGACTCTGTTGCTTCGTTCTTTCTCACAGAGATGGGAAAGCTTTTCTGTAACCTGGCTCTTCCATCTAACTCTTAACTTCAGTATCATAATGTAAAGGTCAAGTAAAAATACGTTGCATCTATCTACTGCTACCTGGGGTGGGTGGGGAAGCAGGTTATATGGAAGATGTGAAACCTGAGTCTGTACTGGATGTGGGGAACCAAAAACTATCAACTGAAAGACAAGAGGAGAATACAAGCAACAAGCAAAGAAACAAATCAACCATTTGATTCACCTCTAGAATGTAACCTCCTCGAGGCCATTTTCAAACCCCAACCACCTTTAAAAAAACCAAACCCATCGTTATTTTTCTTCCTGCCTAAAAATAAAGGACAAAATTGACAGAACATGGTAGGGGGGGGAAGCATTTTCTCTTTGCCTGCTAAACTTTTTAAAAAATAAATATGGAACAACAAACAGACAAACAAACAAAGAAGAAAAAAACTATGAGGACATTTCAGTGGATGTTCTAACAATGCCGTTTTAATCTTCCAGCTGCCTTACATCCAGGCTTAACACGGAGGCTGAACTGCTAACAGAGACGCAGTGGGGGGCCTTTTGAAAATGCTGTGATACATGTGTGTATAACTCTATTTTCCCTTCTTTTTTAAAAAAAAAGAAAGAAAAATTTAAAAACATTGAAATGTGATCATCTATAACCCATCCATGCTGTGTTTGTAGCCCAAGAAAGAGGCATCAAGACTGCAGAAGTGCGAGGGAAGGCACAAGTTCTGGGACAGCCAGTTTCCGTCTCTGGAGGTTGTGTTTTTTTTAATGAAACAAAGGAAAATTCGGGATGGTGGATACCAGGAAAGAACCAGCTGGGGAAAGGGAGGCGGGAAAGCCCTTGCAGTTGATTTCCCTGAATACTGTATTTATTTGAGTGGGATTTGTTTTATTTTCCATTTTGGAAATTAAAGACCACTGGGCAAAAGCCATTGCACAGGAGAAAAGGGGGACAAGTTTTTGTAAGAGAGAAATAAGTGGTGCCTCTTGTTGTGTCCAGGTATGCCAAATAAGACCTTCCCACATCTTGTCATTGGAAACTGCCCCATTTCGCAGGACATCTCTTCTTTCCATTTGGGAGAACAGTCTATACAGATGGAACAGAATGGGTCAGATGCAGACAATGAAAATCCATTCCCCATAAGTTCAAGTTTTGTATGATATAGTTGTGAATCCACAATTAGAATTCTCTCTCTCTTTTTCTGTGTGTGTTTCTCTCTCTTTTTCCTGCTTCTGCCCTATCTGCCATCCCCTTTCTACTCTGCTCCTCTCATTGTGCAGTTCATAGATCCCAGAACAGCTAATTTAGCAGCTAAAACCCAACTGGGGAGGAATAAGTCATCCAGGGAAACTAAGTTTTACCTGAAATTCCAGTAGTTCCTGCTGGTGGAAGGTGTGGCTGGAAGGAATGCAGGGGAGAAGGTACCAATGGAGTAACTAAAGTGGAGTCTGAGGATGCTCTTACTGAATAGCCATGTGAAGGAGTGTAGAGAATCACTCCCTTGAGTCTACTGACAAATGTGCAGGGATGGGAGAAGGGGCATGAAAAAAAAGTTGTTAATTCAAGACCAATCTCCGCAACCGTTTGCTACATGAATAGTTCACGTCACATGTCTTAGTTGGTCGATAGATAACAAACGTCCATGGCATCTAAACAAAAACAATTGACAGAAGAGGCAATCCGTTTGAAACAGAATTTGCTCCAGAAAAAAAAGGGTGTCTTGGCATCCTACAGTGCTGGGTTTTGCCTACTTTTAAAAAAAAATAGTCATTCTCATCCAATACAAATATAGAGACATTGTCAGTCATTCCCTGCACCCTCTCTCCTTTCCCTTCCCATAGGTCTTTTTGTTATTTTTGTTTTATTAATCTGGCCCAAAGAAATGAAGATGCTTGGGGGCATGTCAGAATAGGATTGATTTGTTTATCTTTTATTCTCACTAAACTGCTTGTTTTTTTGCTAGCTTGATTTGGCTTTTACATATTCCACAATCACGCAAATCCAAGCTGCCAAATGAGTGTGTTCACATTAAAGTGCCACCTTCTGAAGGTGAGTTTTCATTCATTTTACTTGCAAACGGAGCTGGTTGAAACATTAAAAGAAATTGAAAAGAGTTTTGTTTTCTAAATGGACCAATTTTTTTTTTTAGCAATTAAAGTTTTTTAGCAATTAAAGTTTAATTTAAAGTTTAAAGTTTAATTTAAAAATTAAAGTGCTTTCAAAAATCATGGTTTTGTAAATAAAACTGGTTGATTTTCAAAATTCCTACCATATTAATTAGCATTGGTAAAAGAGGGAAAATAAGAAAACACAGAAAATTAAAAACTGAAAGCAAAAAATAATAAATGGAAAACAAAAACAACCATTGAAAAAATGAAATATTTTTAGAGAAAATGTTTGAAACATTGGCATTTTTGAGAAAACCAATATTTTTTTTAAAAAATCTTTTTTTTTTAAAGGCCCTATTTCATTGAAACAATATTTGAACAAAACCTCTCCTTGGCCTCTATGGTAGGTATGTTAGGAGAACCCTTATATGCAAGTACTTATATTTGATGTGCCTTGGGTAGGATCAAAGTGCACAGAGAGTACCTGCTCCATTCCACCATCATCTATTGAGGCCTGGAAAACACCACAAAGCCGGTTCATTGTGGTATGATCAGTGACAGCTCATGGGTTCTTTTGTGGGTGGATTTTCAAAATAGCCATAGCGGCAACATTTAAAGAGGCAGAAATCAGTTCTACTGTTCTGTGAGCTCCTCAGTCTTTTCTTTCTTTCTGCACCTGGGATAAAAATAGTTGTGTGTGTGTGTGTAGGAGTTACATTCATTTTGCTTTAAAGAAGAAAAGTGTTAACTCTCGAGGCTTGGCCCAATTCTCTGATTATCTACTCATTAGCCTATATCCTCCAAGAGTGGGTAATATAAGTGGCCATCCACTATGTAAAAAATGATGTGTACAGCCATTCACGTGACAGGTGAATATTTTATCCTTAATTGCTTAATTTTTAGGGTGTGCCAAACTCTGGCTTGTAAAAGGAGCCATTTGTTCAGAGGGAAGTTTTCCCACCCTGTTCCCCAAAATCAGGACAGGAACCCTACGGAGTTTTCAGAATTCCACTCGATCCCAAGCACAGAGTACAAGGCACCTACATACGTATTTATACATTATCAGTGATCAGAGCCTTTGCCACGCTTTCTGTTGGCTCAGAGTGGAATTCTGAATCTCCACATGCCCAATTTTTGGTCAAGGGTTGTTTTAAAATCCACACCTGAAGCCAGATCCAAACGTCATGATTACTGTCTAATTCTATAAGGGGCCAGAGCAGAACTCTCAATTCTGAACCCACTCTGAATTTTAGGAAAGCTTTGAAATGTGTTCCTGAAACTACATCCAGATGTGACTCAGGCTCATCTCTAGTTTCTAGGCTTCAGAGGTAGTTCTGAATTGGTTGACAGTGATCTCAATTTTAAGGACTTGTCACTTGGTCCTGCCATGTACTGAACACTCTAGCCTAATTCAACAAAGCACTTAAGCATGTGCTTAACTTTAAGCATGTAAGTAACTCCATTGACTCGTCACATGCTTAAAGTTAAGCATATGGTTAAGTGCTTTGCTGTATCAGGCCATAGTGCTTAGTATCTTACAGGACTGATCCCCAGTTCCTCTTTCCCCATCTGCTCCTGTTGCTGAAGTGATATTCTTGTCCCTGCCTAATATATTGTTGAGTATTTGGATTCTCTTACTGGACGCTTGATAACTGTGGAGTCTAATATTTGCCAGAGTGTCTCACAAATTGCCTTCCATGTATCACGTCTAAGATACTAAATGTATATGTTCCAGAGATCCACAGAGGAACCTGCTTAAGTGAACACAGATGTCATGAAACTCCACTTGTAGAGTAGAATGAATTGTTTTAATGCACTGCAGTATGCAAACTTCAGTTATAGTGAATCTCCAATTACTGTGTAGTGCAGTTATTCTATGGACACAATGTGGGTTCTCATGTCCATATGTACTGGGGCAGGGTATGTGTGATTGTACTACATGGCAGGATTCCATGTACTCTATATCCTATGTACTGTATATGCTGCTCTCTTAAAGCTAAAGCTGGTTAAGTGTTGAAATACCTGACTCATATCAACCCACCTGTGTATATTATCCATCTCTTCTCCCCTCCCAACCCTATATACACAACTGATCTCCCCATATTTAGTAGTCTCATAATTAGTATTTTAAAAACATTTTTCAGGCATAGCCCTCCATGCCCTGATCCTCAGCAGTTGACCACAAACCCCCAGGTGAACAGAGCTATTCATGATTTTGACAAGCAGTTTTGGACAGTGAAAAGTGATTCCAAGTACCCCGAAAGAGAGAAACCAAATTTCTCTCAGTGGAAGTTCTTCACAGTCCCAGCAGAGAATTATTAAAGGATGCAAATGTTCTCCGAATTTACTCTTCAAGCAAACAGTTTAGGGCTGGTTCTGGTTTTGACTTATAATCCTACTGGTGCATCAAGTGATCAGTAGAATATGAGCCCTTAGTTAGTGTGAGGGCTGATGGGCAGGGGAGATCCTGTTTGTCCCAAGTGTTACTGGAAGACTGTCTTTATGGCTGTCCTTTCCCATTTTGCAGCACCTCTGATCCTGGCTACACTAATAAGTGCAGCTCAGAAGGAAATTACTGTAATCTCTCCTTAATTCTTGAGTGCTACGTGTGAAATGGAGAGGAAATAATGAGTTACCAACTGTAGAGCTTAAACAAAGACATATTATTTGAGGTAACAAAGAGTCCTGTGGCACCTTAAAGACTGACTATAAAGTTTTGAAGCATAAGCTTTCGTGGGCTAATACCCACTTCATCGGATGCAAGCTTGCATCCGACAAAGTGGGTATTAGCCCACGAAAGCTTATGCTTCAAAACTTTATAGTTAGTCTTTAAGGTGCCACAGGACTCTTTGTTACCTCTGCTATTCCAGACTAACACGGCTACCTCTCCGATTCTTGATATTATTTGAGCTATTTCTTCTTCTCTCTGCAACTACAGCAGGCGTTGAGACACTAAAGAAACACACACACACACGACCGACGCTGATCTGTTTGCAGCCAAACTGAAAACTCTTTCATGTCCCATACCATTTGCATGCAGAAAAATGCTCATCCGTGCAGCGGAGGAAGGCTTGAGGTGAAAACCTAAGACAGCTTTGGAAGATTGCCAGACCCCACTGAAAGACAGAGCTTAGAAAGTGTCCGTGAAGTACAAACTGCATATAAAGGCTAGTGCTGGGTGAATCTCCAAAGGTAAGGAGTCTAGTTTCAAACAAGGAACCTGAAGTTTGATTGCAAAATCCAAACAATCTGAGCTTCTTGGTTCTGCCAAACTGAGCTGGAAATCTGGTGAGGACAGCCTTTGTCTCAAAATTTCCAGCATTGCTGCTTTCAGTCCCAGACCGTGGGCCTGATCCAAAGCCCACTAAAATCAATGAACCTGTTGACTTCAATGAGCTTTGGCTCATGCGACATGAAATCAGCTTGTCTTGCAGTATTTCAGCAAGTTCAAATGCGTTTCCACACATTTCAGGAAACGAAATGTTTGGTGCTAGAAAGAGGCAATGGTTCAGAAGCTTTTTTATGTTTTCTGATGCACTGTGTCCATCTCCAGTAAACACACACACCAATATTCCCCTCTTAGCCATTGCTCTGGTGTCACTCCTGGCAACACACTATGGCAAGGAGTGTGCTCCTGCTGCCTCTGATTAATGGCAAAATTCCTATTGACATCACTGGGACACAGTATGGAGCCCAATATAGTATAATAATAATAATTACATTATTCCCTGCAGGTAACAAGGATTAATTTGGAGAACAGGGGCTAGGTGACTGCATAGGTTTACAAAATGGACTAGATGATGTATCTGAGGGAAGGGAGCAGAAGGAGACTCCACTGATTGGAAGGCATGAGATACACAGTCCTAGGGATGTGGGTTCCACGACCACCACTCCCAAGAGAAGGAGATGGGTGGTGGTGGTCGGTGACTCCCTCCTCAGGGGGACTGAGCCATCTATCTGCCGCCCCGACCAGGAAAACCGAGAAGTCTGCTGCATGCCAGGAGCTAGGATTAATGATGTGATGGAGAGACTGCAGAGACTCATCAAGCCCTCGGATCACTACCCCTTCCTGCTTCTCCACGTGGGCACCAATGATACTGCCAAGAATGACCTTGAGTGGATCACTGCAGACTTCGTGGCTCCAGGAAGAAGGATAAAGGAGTTTGAGGCGCAAGTAGTATTCTCCTCCATCCTCCCTGTGGAAGGAAAAGGCCCAGGTAGGGACCGTCGTATCCTAGAAGTCAACAAATGGCTACGCAGGTGGTATCAGAGAGAAGGCTTTGGATTCTTTGACCATAGGATGGTATTCCAAGAAGGAAGAGTACTAGGCAGAGATGGGATCCACCTAACAAAGAGAGGGAAGAGCATCTTTGCAAGCAGGAAGGAGACCAAAGCCCTGAGGTAAGTGGGGAAATGGGATTCCGGGACATAGCCCAACCAGGAGAGCGCAAGAAGGGAGGACTCCTGTCTCATACTGAGAAAGTGGGACAATCAGCGAGTTATCTTAAGTGCCTATACACAAATGCAAGAAGCCTGGGAAACAAACAGGGAGAACTGGAAGTTCTGGCATAGTCAAAGAACTATGATGTGATTGGAATGACAGACTTGGTGGGATAACTCACATGACTGGAGCACTGTCATGGATGGATATAAACTGTTCAGGAAGGACAGGCAGGTCAGAAAGGGTGGGGGAGTTGCATTGTATGTAAGAGAGCAGTATGACTGCTCAGAGCTCCGGTATGAAACTGCAGAAAAACCTGAGAGTCTCTGGATTAAGTTTAGAAGTGTGAGCAACAAGGCTGATGTTGTGGTGGGAGTCTGCTATAGACCACCAGACCAGGGGGATGAGATGGATGAGGCTTTCTTCCAGCAACTAAGAGAAGTTACTAGATCACAAGCCGTGGTTCTCATGGGAGATTTCAATCTCCCTGATATCTGCTGGGAGAGCAATACAGCAGTGCACAGACAATCCAGGAAGTTTTTGGAAAGTGTAGGGGACAATTTCTTAGTGCAAGTGCTGGAGCAGCCAACTTGGGGCAGAGCTTATCTTGACCTGCTGCTCACAAACCATGAAGAATTAGTAGGAGACGCAAAAGTGGATGGGAACCTGGTAGGCAGTGACCATGAGATGGTCGAGTTCAGGATCCTGACACAGGGGAAAAAAGGAGAGCAGCAGAATACGGACCCCGGACTTCAGAAAAGCAGACTTTGACTCCCTCAGGGAACTGATGGGCAGGATCCCCTGGGAGAAGAACATGAAGGGGAAAGGAGTCCAGGAGAGCTGGCTGTATTTTAAAGAATCCTTATTACGGTTGCAGGAACAAACCATCCCGATGTGTAGAAAGAATAGTAAATATGGCAGGCGACCAGTTTGGTTTAACAGTGAAATCCTTGCTGATCTTAAATGCAAAAAAGAAGCTTACAAGAAGTGGAAGATTGGACAAATGACCAGGGAGGAATATAAAAATATTGCTCAGGCATGCAGGAGTGAAATCAGGAAGGCTAAATCACACTTGGAGTTGCAGCTAGCAAGGTATGTTAAGGGTAACAAGAAGGGTTTCTTTAGGTATGTTAACAACAAGAAAAAAGTCAAGGAAAGTGTGGTCCCCTTACTGAATGAGGGAGGCAATCTAGTGACAGAGGACATGGAAAAAGCAAATGTACTCAATGCTTTTTTTGCCTCTGTCTTCACGAACAAGGTCAGCTCCCAGACTACTGCACTGGGCAGCACAGCATGGGGAGGAGGTGACCAGCCATCTGTGGAAAAAGAAGTGGTTCAGAACTATTTAGAAAAGCTGGACGAGCACAAGTCCATGGGGCCGGATGCGCTGCACCCGAGGGTGCTAAAGGAGTTGGCTGATGTGATTGCAGAGCCATTGGCCATTATCTTTGAAAACTCATGGCGATCGGGGGAGGTCCCGGATGACTGGAAAAAGGCTAATGTAGTGCCCATGTTTAAAAAAGGGAAGAAGGAGGATCCAGGGAACTATAGGCCAGTCTGCCTCACCTCAGTGCCTGGAAAAATCATGGAGCAGGTCCTCAAGGAATCAATCCTGAAGCACTTAGAGGAGAGGAAAGTGATCAGGAACAGTCAGCATGGATTCACCAAGGACAAATCATGCCTGACTAATCTAATTGCCTTCTACGATGAGATAACTGACTCTGTGGATGAGGGGAAAGCAGTGGATGTGTTGTTCCTTGACTTTAGCAAAGCTTTTGATACAGTCTCCCACAATATTCTTGCCAGCAAGTTAAAGAAGTCTGGGCTGGATGAATGGGCCATAAGGTGGCTAGAAAGCTGACTGGATTGTCGGGCTCAGCGGGTAGTGATCAATGGCTCCGTGTTGTTGGCAGCTGGTATCGAGCGGAGTGCCCCAAGGGTCGGTCCTTGGGCCGGTTTTATTCAATATCTTTATCAATGATCTGGAGGACGGTGTGGACTGCATCCTCAGCAAGTTTTAAGATGACACTAAACTGGGAGGAGTGGTAGATACACTGGAGGGTAGGGATAGGATACAGAGGGACCTAGACAAATTAGAGGACTGGGCCAAAAGAAATTTGATGAGGTTCAACAAGGAGAAGTGCAGAATCCTGCACTTAGGATGGAAGAATCCCATGAACTGCTACAGACTAGGGACCAAATGGCTAGGCAGCAGTTCTGCAGAAAAGGACCTAGGGATTACAGTGGATGAGAAGTTGGATATGAGTCAACGGTGTGCCCTTGTTGCCAAGAAGGCTAATGGCATTTTGGGCTGTATAAGCAGGGGCATTGCCAGCAGATCGAGGGACGTGATTGTTCCCCTCTATTCGACATTGGTGAGGCCTCATCTGGAGTACTGTGTCCAGTTTTGGGGTCCACACTACAAGAAGGATGTGGAAAAATTGGAAAGAGTCCAGAGAAGGGCAACAAAAATGATTTGGGGGCTGGAGCGCATGACTTATGAGGAGAGGCTGAGAGAACTGGGATTGTTTAGTCTACAGAAGAGAAGACTGAGGGGAGATTTGATAGCTGCTTTCAACTACCTAAAAGGGGGTTCTACAGAGGATGGATCTAGACTGTTCTCAGTGGTACCAGATGACAGAACGAGGAGTAATGGTCTCAAGTTGCAGTTGGGAAGGTTTAGATT
The DNA here is from genome assembly GCA_032164245.1 of Sternotherus odoratus. Taxonomy (NCBI): domain Eukaryota; kingdom Metazoa; phylum Chordata; order Testudines; family Kinosternidae; genus Sternotherus; species Sternotherus odoratus. Next base: position 89,777,821 of record JAVMKO010000001.1, read on the forward strand.
GGATATTAGGAAAAACTTTTTCACTAGGAGCGTGGTGAAGCATTGGAATGGGTTACCTAGGGAGGTGGTAGAATCACTTTCCTTAGAGGTTTTTAAGGTCAGCCCTGGCTAGGATGATTTAGTTGGGGATTGGTCCTGCTTTAAGCAGGGGGTTGGACTAGATGGCCTCCAGAGGTCCCTTCCACCCCCAATATTCTATGAAAATAAGCCACAGGGGCAAATGCATTTGTTGGTCTCTGCCTACTTTCCATTAAATCATCCCTAAAACACCACCAAATGTAATGCAATTGTCCATCCCTACTCAGGAGAAACCCAGGATGGAAATAACTGGGGAAGCTGTAAGTTACGTGCTCAGGAAGGGCCCAGGACAAGAACAACTGGATTGTTGAAGGTGAGAATTGATGCGTGTTGGCAGAGTTGTATGGGAAAACATATGCAGTGTCTGCCAGCAGTCTCTGTAGCTTGTCTTATCAGTCCCTTGCTTTCAGGAGCAGTAGCTATTTAAAAAGTGGTGAAACACCACTGCAGAGTGGTAGAAAATAACATCAATAGTTTTCATGTGCAGTTTATATATTCAAGAGGTAGATGTCCATACGCTGTTAATATGGAGTCTGTGTGTGCTGTATAGAGAGACAATACATGGCAGGAGGCAGCATACCTTTTTTCTATTCTTTTGTACTTCAATCAGGAGGTGCAAAGCTATTCAAATCCCACCTTTTGCTGTATTATACCCCTCCATTCACATGCGCGCACTGATGATGTACAGGGCCACATGCTGAAGAGTGGTGAGGAAGCGCACAAAGCACAGAGGAAACATTTGAGCTGCCTGCAAATGGAATTGGGACAATTTGTGAGTTCACCACTGTAGAGTGTTTGGATACTAAAGAGATGCCAGTGCTGTACTGATCTGTTGTAACCTAATCCCTGAGACTAAGGCAGGGTCTACACTACCCGTCGAATCGGAGGGTAGAGATTGATCTTTCAGGGGTTGATTTATTGTGTCTCGTCTAGACATGATAAATCGATCCCCAAGCGCTCTCCCATCGACTCTGGAACTCCACCGCCCTGAGCGGCACAGGCGGAGTCAATGGGGGAGCTACTCAGCATCGTGATGATGCCAAGGTACGTCGACCTGAATATGTCAACTTCAGCTACGCTATTCACGTAGCGGAAGTTGCGTATGTCAGGTCAATCCCCCCTCTAGTGTAGACCAAGGCTCAGAGACAGGACTCCTCCCTATCACACCTCTGTGTCCACACAGTCCTGAGCCATAAACAATGCATCCAAAAAGTTCTGATTTGCCCACAAGTTCCCGCTGTCTTCTAGTGCCCCGAATACCAGCAATATCCCAGCCACAGCCACAATTGCTGCAAACAGACAGAAGAAGGAGTGGGTAGGGGAATCAGAGGAATAGGTAGGGAAATCAATGTGAAAGTCAAAGGCCCATAAGGAGGATAGTCTTGGTGTTCACAGAATCTCACTGAACTCCTTGCAACCAGCTGATCCTGACTCATGAGAGGTTTCCTAGGATGTAAAGGCCAAGGCAGAAGGCCAGTTTTGTTTTGCTTAATTCAGAAGAATGATTCTGTCCATGTCAGCTCCAATCTGAAAAGTTTATGATCACTTTAAGTGAAAATCACTGCCGTGTGGCGGGGCAACACCATACCTGTGCACCACTTGACCATCACTTCAGTCCCCATCATGGGCAGAAGCTGGATTTCAGTGGTGCATGGCCTGGGTCTCCGACTGTCATTCTGCCCAGGGTGAGTTACACCATTCAAGAGCATTGAGCAGCATCAGTAAGTGATAGCGGATCTCCCAAGCCATTGAAAAGGATTTTAATGGAAACCTGTGGTGACAGACTATTTCATTTAACATGATGTTGCTACATTTTCACCTGGTCAGAATTCTCAGCCAGTGATGATAACTCTACAGTCTACAGATAAAGGGCAAAGCCTTCAAAGGCACATAGGTGCATTAGGAGCTTGTCACATTTTCAAAAGTGATTTAGGCACCTAGGCGCTGAGGGTATGTCTGCACTAGAGCTAGAAGGTGTACAGTCCAGCTTGAGAAGACATATCCGTGCTAGCGCTGATCAAGCTAGTGTGCTAAAAATAGAAGTGTAGTCGCAGTGGCAAGCGCAGCAGAAGGGGCTAGTCTCCCCGAGTAGGTACCTAGGATCTCGGGTGGGATTGTACATGGGACAGTTAGCGCCTTCTGCTGCTCATACTGCAGTGGCTGGAGTCTATGTTTAGTGAACTAGCTTGATCTGAGCCAGTCACAGTATGGAATGTACAACCACCCTGAGTCACACTGAGACTGGCTAAATGACTTTTGAAACTGGACCTTAGCACCAAAATTGCTTAAGTGCTTTTGACATTTTTATCCAAAAAGTCAATTTTACCTGTCAATATAAGGCTGCATTTTTATCAGGGGTTTGGGGCAACAATGTAGATCATAAGGGAAAAGATCAAGTCATCAGAACCACAAAGTAAAAAGTGCAGCTGTAGATTCAGTTCAGTTTGGGTGTATTGAATTATTTATAGCTCTTGGGCACTAACAACAATCATAGACACCTCATTTAAACTCGTACTATTTTTACTCCACAATTTCCATCACTTAAGCGTCTTTCTTCCTGTCTTAGTTCTTTGATCTTCTACAAACTTTTTCTTTTTGTTCTGATATAAAATAGCAAATGTGGGGACTTTTGAAAAGATTTTGCTGCAGCAACTTGTTATTTTCAAACGTTTTGAGGTCTAAGTGTGACATATGTTGTAAAATTCAAAGCTGTTAGATATACCCAAAGTGGCCTGCACTGGCAGCCCTTACTCAGGCAGAACTCCCATTGATTTCAATCAACGGGGAGTCTTGCCTGAGAAAAGTCTGCGGGGTTGGGCCCTATTAAAGTGTGTGTGTGTGTGAGTGAGAGAGAGAGAGAGAGAGAGAGGGAGAGGGATTATATTTACATATGGGCCCACTTTATGTATCTAGTCCCTAGTAGGGGTTGATTCATCACTGTATTGCTCCAGCTTCAACTAGTGGAGTTATGCTAGTGTATAGCTGGAGTAACACAGTGGTAAATCAGATCCATAAATAGATACACTTGTACGTGTATATGTGTACATATATGTATATATGTAAAATTATGAACAATGTCCCTATATTCCAGATTGTCTGGAATACCCTTGGACTGAGGTACAGTATTTTAGGCTAGGGCCTGTTTCTAGGTTGCAACCCTTACATATCTCAAAACAGATTAGAAAATGTGTTTCACGTTGAATCCCTGATCCTGCAACCGCATGTATGTGGGCAGGGTATCACACTGAAATCAATGGCAAACCTGGATCCACTCACAGGATCGGGGCCTACCTTGTATTGTTGAAACTCAGTGGCAGCTCCCCTCCAGACAAGCAAAAAAGAGCAAGCTGATTGTTAAAGGGAGGACTTGCCACCACCCCTAGAAGTGGATCATCAACCCTATAACTAGAGATGAGCTCAATTCACAAAATTCTGATCGGGATTCAGATCTTTTGTTTGGAAGTGTCAAGCTGTGGGGTTTTAGTTCAAGCCCATCTTTACTTATAATGTACCACTCCTCCAATGTAACTGCACCACCGAACTATGCTAACGAACAAACACATGCCTGTCATTAACTAAGCCACTCCATGAATACCTCTTTTGCTCCACCCACAAAATGACCATCTGCCAGCAAGCAGACATTTAAAACTTCCTCTTAAAGACACATTTTGGTAGCTTAATATTTCTTTTGAATCCTAAATCTATTGTATTACAAACAACTCATATAGGATATTGTGGGTAGCCAGATGTTGAAGGCAAGGGAGATCTGTTTTCTCACCGATGTGCACAGGATGACGATCCACATTAAAAGAAGAGCCCATGAATGAATGAGAGAACATTTAGTCAGGCAACTATTTGGACAACGATGCAGCCATACTGCAGATATGCCCCAATGCAACTGCTTCCTGCCACCGCATGGCAACAGAGTCAGTCAAACTAAGAGATCAGACATTGGCCGAGGAAAAGGATCAACAGTTTAATCCACTGTGACAACTCCTGTGCTTTTGCATGCTTCAAAACCATTTTTTATCTCAATAAAGCCAACACAGAAGGTGGGGCTGGGAGACTTAAACTGAGTTCTGAAAACTCCTGGATAAGGCTAACTTTAGCTGAAGTGGCACTGCATGGTCACTGCTATTTGCACAGCTCATTTCAGTCAGTGACTTGGTGATTTTTACTCCACCACCCCACCCCCCTTCACCCTCACCAATAAAGCAGTTGGCGATACAGTTAAGATAGGGTTGGAGGAGCTTAGATGGGTTGAAGTGACCTATTTTGTAACAGATCAATAATACTGTAGCATTCCTGTGGGAGAAACTGTGGTATTCAGGGTAGCTGAAACTGTGATTTCCGGGAGATCAAATGTCATTCTTTACTGCAGCTCTTTCCGCTGTCCCCCATCCCACCTTTTTTCATCCTGATCTTCCTGCTAAGCCCTGCCTACTCTTTTTTTAGGGTCAGGTGTGGCTCTCTCTTTCTCTCTCTCTTTCTTTCTTTCTGTGCGTGAGCGTGTGGAAATGTTTCATGTAGAGAAAAGAGCTTTTTTCCAATGAGTCCCATTTTCATACCAACACCAGAAGTGTGTGACTGTTTTGCTATCTAAGATGTCTGTAAAAATGTAAAAAAACAAAACAAAGAAGAAATAAATTTAAAAAATGAACTTGTGGGGGGAGGGGATTTGAACATAAACTGAATTTAAAGATGCAGTATCTGTTTTCTAAGGAACTTTTGAGACCGTCCCTGATATCTCATCAGTATCCCCTTTGTATCCGGGATGGAGATTTAGGATATTAAAATCGCTGCGGTTGTTCTCGCTATAGAACTCCCTGGTTTCAATTAAGGGTTTGCATGTTTTTGAGACTATTGCTGTCAAAGGAAACCCCATTTTTAAAAAGATGTAAAGTCAATGTGAATGTGACATTATATATTGTGGGGGAGTTAAAGAAAGGTGATCCTTACCCTCCATTTATTTGCTTTTTCTGTTTCTGGTAGCAGCCTCTAGGCACCTGATCATTTGCGGCGCCCTTCACCACTGCACTGACTTTTGCCAGATTATAGGTTTGCCAAGAGGGTTCATCTCCCCAAGCAGTAACCTCAGGATATAGCCAGACTAAGCCACAACTCTGAAAGCTTTGATTCTGGGTTGCCTTTCTGCTTCCCCTTCAGAAGACGATTCCTTCTCCTAATAGAAGCCATAATCACTACTCTGACCGTGTGGCAAGGATATATGGGCAGCCTGCCATGAGAACACTACATCATTTCGGTACCAGCTGCAAGTCAGGGGCTTGGGGAAGCACCTCCCTTGTGAAGGTTAAAACATCACTAAGAGCTGGGCAACACTACAGGCGGGGGGTGGGGAGGGTCGGGTCGACCTAAGATACGCAACTTCAGCTACGCGAATAGCTACCCCGCCGACTCCGCCGGGATGGAGTTCCGGAGTCAATTCAGGGATCGACTTATTGTGTCTAGATGAGAAGTGATAAATCGATCCCCGATACATCGAGCGTTACCCACCGATCTGGCGGGTAGCATAGCCCTACCCTCAGACTCCTAATAGGCCTGAGAAGTGAAAAGCCCAACTTCGCAGATCCCCTGAGTCATTGAGCCAACAGGCTAGGCCTCCTTCTCCTGGGCCTGATTGCCCACTGCTTCACACAGGGTGCAAACCAGTTGTACAATGCTTCCCTTCAGAGCTGGGGGTATTTTGCGCAAGGTACCGTGGGGACTGAAGCTCTCAGTGTTAATCTTATCCACCCACAATACGTTCTCCTGCCAGAGATGACACATGCCTTAGTCCCATGCTGCACCATTGCCCAAACATTATTCAGAAGGTTCCCTTCCCTTTCCTCCTTCTTCACGTTGTCTCTGCTGTAAGGAGAGAACATCCTTTTGCTAGGAAGGAGTCCAGCAGCCTCCCCCAGCTCTGGTTAGGATCCAGTTTCCTTCACCCAACACTGCCACTAACAGCTCAAGAAGCTTAGCATAACAAATCAGTCAAATGCCTGTGACCTGATACATTTCAGCACCTTTCCTATGACATTCCCAAGTAAAATGATACAAGAGGTTGATACAAGACATTGGTCTTGTAGACACTGTGGGTCAGCCAGATGTTTAAAGAGGCATCACTATGCTTCATATAAATGCAGTGCACACATATTTAAAATATAAGTTCATTGTCACCTATACACTATGAATCAATTACTGCAAGTCTGGGCGTGAAAGATCTAAAATGGCATATTATGCCAATCTATCGAAGGAATGTATTGATATGTAGCATTTATCTAGCACTGTTCCTCTTCAAAGTGTGTTACAAATATTAATCCACACCATACCTATGTGAGGCTGGTGAGTATTGTTCTACACATTTTACAGATGGGGAACTGAGGCAGAGAGTGTAATGACCTGATTTGCAGTGGTACCGCACCCCCACAATGCTTATTAACTGCAGTTGGCATTTTATGTGCTCAACACTTCTGAAAATCCAGACCATAAGAGATTTGTCCAGATCTACATGGGGAGTCAGTGTGAACTCTGGGATTAGAGCTCGCGATTTCCTGGCTCCCAGTTCCGGGCTGTCATCACCAGCATATCCTTTAAGGCCCTGATCCAGCAGAGTACTTCAGCACCTGTCTAATGTTAAGCATGTGAGTCCCATTGATGGGACAATGTGCATGCTTAAATTCTTTGCGAGATCAGGATCTAAGTTAAAATACACTAAACCAGAGCATATTTTGCATATTGAGAACATATGTTCGTTTCTGATTGTGTTTCAGACATTGTCAAATACATTTGAACTATATGTGCAGTTAACGTGGTATGAAGTAACTCAGCCATGTGGGACTTTTTTAGTGACTCAAATACAATCATTCGCTCATCCAGTTTGGTTTAATTTGCATCCTGAAATCCCATGGGCTAGAAGTAAATGAGGAGGGCGTGTCCTGCATGGTTCTTACTTCTGTGCTGTCGCCAGAGACAAAAGTGGGTCCTGTGGCTCATTGGTGCTAAAAATCAAATGAATAAATAACTATTATGTTCGGTTGTTCTGATATGATGTGAATAAATGTGTTGTTTCATTTTGCAATTAATGCTACATCTTACCAAATCTATTGTACTGTCCGTTCCTTCTTGTCAATAATTACAGAAAAAGTGAGCAGAGCTAGTTTAAAAAAAATGGTTCTATTCCGAGGCCCTGTTTCTGCAAACACTTATTCCCGAGTATAAGTATTTGAAGGACCAGGGCCTGAGTTAATTTGAATGGCGGGTCTGAGGGTGGGGAAATGAAAAGGAAAATTGCCAAGTTCCTGTAACTTTGGAATGACAAAGGACACAGAGAACATTGCAGGACTTTGCCGAAAAACTGGCTGCATCTTGCAATTTTCTTTTTTTAAATTGGCAGAAAATACTGTATTTCCATCAATTAAAATCCTGTCTGGTTCTTAATTAAACAACTTGTTCATGGACAATTAAAATTAAATAAGTAAACTGTCAGTTGTGGAATGTAAACTGATTAAACAATTAAATAAAAAAATCATGTTGTGTGTTTTAAGCGGCTGTGTCTGCTTATGTCAGGATGAAGGAGGTGGGGCTTCACTCACTTCCTCCCCTGACAAATGGGAGAGAGGCTGAAGGGGGCGGGGTTTCAAGGGGGGTGTTGTTAGTAGCTTCTCTGTTGCTCATTGCCATCAGCTATTTTTGAATAATAGGTGTTAGTTGTGTGTAGGGCGACCAGACAGCAAATGTGAAAAATCGGGATGGGGTGGGGAGTAATAGGAGCCTAAATAAGAAAAGGACCCAAAAATCAGGACTGTCGCTATAAAATCGGGACATTTGGTCACCCTAGTTGTGTGGACGTATTCTGCTCAAATCTGCCAACCTGAATAGTTTCTGAATCTGCTCAGGTAGGGAAAGGTTCTTCTGCTCCCCATAGGTAGGAGAGCCCTTGGAGCTGTGAACATCTGCACACATTTTAATAGCAGCAGCCTCCGTTGGATCTGTTCAGGCTGTACAAGGTTCTGTTGAAGTTTAAAGAGATATTGTCAAATAGTTAAACAAGGGGTCGGCAACCTTTCAGCAGTGGTGTGCTGAGTCTTCATTTATTCGCTCTAATTTAAGGGTTCGCGTGCCAGTAATACATTCTAACGTTTTTAGAAGGCCACTTTCCATAAGTCTATAATATAGAACTAAACTATTGATGTATGTAAAGTAAATAATGTTTTTAAAATGTTTAAGAAGCTTCATTTAAAATTAAATTAAAATGCAGAGCCCCCTCTCCCCCCCCCCCCCCCCCCGACTGGAGACCAGGACCCTGGCAGTGTGAGTGCCACTGAAAATCAGCCCATGTGCTGCCTTTGGCATCCGTGCAATAGGTTGCCTACCCCTGAGTTAAACTTTCAAATGAAAAGTTTATGAATCCCAATATGAAAGTAAATATGTTCATGGTTTATTTACAATGTAAAGGGGATTCAGAATCATTTTAGAATTTAAACATTCCCCTGCAGTGTAGGGAACCTAAACTCTATGATATTGTGGTAGGGCATGAGAGCCAGGAAGTGTCATTTGTAACATTTAGGAAACATTCAGAAGGTGGGTAGATTGGACAGAAGTCAGAGCACTTATAATAGTTCACCTAAGCAATCAGCTCAGACAGTTTAGACTTCTAGAAACCTCTCCTCACCAGGCATGCTCAGAGACACTAGTGTAAGTCACTTAATACTGTTCCATCATCTCTTTTGCACATTTACTCCAACACTAATCACTTAGGCCTACATTTTCCAAAGTTTCCACTAATATGAGTGCCTAGTTTGGGACATTCCTTAGGTATCTCAATCAAGTCAGGCACCCAAAAATCAGTGGATTCCTTGGCAAATGTAAGCCTTAAAACCTATCCTTAGAAAAGTGACAATAGACAGAGTGACACTGACCAGGCTAGTTTCAACTGCGTGAAAATCAAAAAGTAAAGAAGAAAAGTAAAAGATTTTAAGTCATTCTGTTTTTATCCTTTTTTTTAATAAACTGTTAATAAACACACAGATAAGACGTTTTTAAAGATACAATTATGTTTATAAATGGCCATTTAAATATCAAAACTGTCCTTTCACTTTCCATCCTCAGCCACATTCTGCTGGTGATCCATTGAAGAGAAGTCAAAGAAATAGGAGGATGTACTTAGCACTTTCAGTAGCACAGCAGGTATATTCCAGCTGTCATCTTCTACCTGAATATTCTTCAAAAGCTTGCTAGCAGTCAAGCAATGGCGAAGGGGTGTAACAACAGATATCAACATCCTGTAGAGCTTGTTGTAACCGAGTCCTGGCTGGGGCAAAGGAGGTATTTTCTAAAATATCAGCATTTACTGAAATAAGAAGCAAAATGAAAGAACTATGAATTGAAGATGATAAGAAAGCATTCAGTGGTCAAATGCATAATCTCAATGATTATTGAATTCTATCATTTTTTCTCTCTTGATAACAGTTGGCAAAGTGTGAAGCCAGTTCAGTTGCCTTGTTGAGATGCTAAACCCAAAAGTAAGAGCTTTAAGCAGGAGGGTCCAGCTCCTCAAATGTATTTAGGTACCTAACTCCCATTGAAAGTTTAGGTACTTACAGGGTTAAGTGGCAGTTTTGTGCATCTCATTGGTCCTGAATCTGGTATTTAGGTACCTAAAACAGGGATTTAGCACCTAATTCCTTTTGTGCATTCAGATCATAAATACCTTTGAGGATCTGGGCCTACTAGAAGATTTCTCTATTCCTGCCAATGCACAATTAACACAACTTGTGGGGCCATGTTTTTATATTCTGCTTTTGCCTGCAAATCAGATTTCTAAATGGCCTAAAGCAGTGGACCCCAACCTTTTGATCGCCGCGGACCGGTCAACGCGGGCGAGTCAATGCTTGCGGCCCGGGGGGTGATTTTAATTTTTCACTCTGTGCGGCGGACCGTTGTATGTCCGCCGAAAACCCGCAGAATTCAATTGCTCACCTTACATTTTTTTATTTCGGCGCGGCGGGCTCTTGTATGTCCGCCGAAAAGCCGCCGCAAACGGCGGGAAAGCCGCCAGATACGGAAGTGCTGACAGACCGGAAGGGAAGGCGGCCGATGCGGAGTGGGAAGCCGCCGGATGCGGAAGGGAAGGCGGCCCGGAGGGGAACGCGGCCGCGGCCCAGTAACAAATGCTCCACGGACCGGTACCGGTCCGCGGACCGGGGGTTGGGGACCACTGGCCTAAAGCATTGGTTCTCAAACTGGGGGTCGGGACCCCTCGAGGGGTCGCGACCCCAGGGCTGGCGACAGAAATTTGGGGGCCCCCTACTCTGATAGTTTGGGGCCCCCCCAGCCCAGCCGGGCCCCCCCCCAGCCCAGCCGACAGCGGATGGGGGCCCCCCCAGCCCAGCCGGCACTCCGCCCCCCCCCCCCCCAGCCCAGCCAGCGCTCCCCCCCCCGCCAGCTGACAGCTGGCGGCAGCGGGAGCAAGAGCAACATGAGCCGCCCTTTCTCCCCCCCCCTCCCCCGGACAGCGCTGCTGCCGCCGGCCGGGCTCACAGCTCCTGCCGGGGCCAGGCGCGCTTGTCCGGGGGAGAGCCGCGCCGCCTCCCCGCCCCTTCCCCGCTCTCCAGGTCCGGCGACAAGGGGGGACGACAACAGGTACAGCTGTGTACCGGGGGCCCCCTAAAGTCGGGGGGCCTGGTACAGCTGTACCCGTAGTACCCCCCTGTCGCCAGCCCTGCGCGACCCTATTATGTGGGGGTTGCGAGCCCCTGCTGCCGGCAGCTGGCCCCGATCCTAACCCCTGTCAGCGGAGCCCCGAGCCCGACCCAGCCCCTGCAGCAGCGGGCTGCTGGCGGCGCCCCAAGCCCCGGCTCCTGCTGCACCGGCAGAGGAAGGCGGGCTGGCAGAGAGCCCTCTCCCCTCCCTCCCCTCTGGCAGAGAGTCAGAGTCAGGGGAAGGTCGACTGTGTCCCCCGGCCGGAGAGCTCTCTGCTGCCCGGGGCATGCTGCAGAGGCGGGGGCCCAGCATGCAGCCAGTGCCAGGGCAGAGAGCCCCCCCTCGCGACCTGGCTCTGGCTGCCCCCTCCCCCGCGACTCCCCCATGGGTCCCCCGGCCTCCCCTTACTGCCCCCTTAGACCTTCTGCGGATGGGGCAGTCAGAAGCCTCCCCACAGCAACTGCCGCCGCAGAGCCCTAGTGCCTGCCATCTTCCACTGTCAGTGACAGAGGTGAATGAGTTTGCTGCTGGGGGAGCAGGAAAGAGGGGCCCCGGCCCCAGAGCTTGCTGCTGCTGGCAGGGAAAGGGCTGGGGGGAGCCCTCTTCTCTGGCCGCAGTCCCAGAGCAGCCTGCCTGCACCCGTCCCAAACATCCCCAGCCCTGCCCCACCCCAGCAAGAGCTGACCCCTCACCACCACACCCCACCCCTCTACTCAGGCCCTGAGCCACTCCAGCACCCCAAACCCCTCCTCTCCAGCCCCAGCCAGAGCCCTCCCCCCACATCCCAACCCTCTGCCGTAGGCCTGAGCCCCTCCAACACCCCAACCACCTTATCCCCAGTCCCAGCCAGAGCCCCCACCATACCCCAACCCTCTGCCCCATGCTACATTACATTATCCAATATTCATTTCAAAAAGTATAATAAGCAATGCTGTGGGAAAAGGGGTGGGGGGTGCAAAGTAAAATTTTTGGCTAGGGTGCCAAAATATCCTTGCACACACACACCCCCCCCCATTGCTCCTCCACCACCACCACCCGCTCGCCCAAAGTGTCCTGATATTTTGCTCTTGCAATCTGGTCACCCTACCCAAGCCCTGGCCCCGGCCCCTGCCGCAGCGGGCTGCTGGCAGTGACCCAAGCCCAAGGCCCTGCCATGGCAGGCTGCCGGCAGCACCCTGGGCCCTGTCCCCCGTCCCGGGGGGTTGCTGGCACCCTCCCCTGAGCCTGGCCCCTGCCCCGGGGGGCTGGCACCCCTACACCCACACACCCCCAGCTCAGGGGGTGCTGGCACCCCCACCCAGCCCATGCCCCGACCCCTAAGGGGGGGTCGCGCTTAGAGGCCTGGTGTCCGAAAGGGGTCATCAATAGAAAAAGTTTGAGAACCACTGGCCTAAACAGAGAGTACAGGGGGAGGGGGGCATGATCAAGGTGAATGAGGGTGGAAGAAGTCTGTAAAGTGCAGTGTTATGCAGAGACACAATTAAAACCTGGTCCCTGAGCTGAGGATTAACAGCTGTTTTTTTCTCATTGCAGGGATTGCAGAGAAATCCTGTGATGGGTGTGTGTGGGCAGCGCTTCATTTGTAGCAGGACTTACCAGGACTGAGCCCTGGCACCTCTAGGCTTGGCAGTTCATAGCCCCAGCACCTCTGGGCTTGCTGCATCAGTTATGAATGTAAAAAAAAATTGCTTGAGCTCCGATACCTCTTTCATTACAAATTAAGCACTCTGTGTGGGTGAAGGGAAAGGCAGGCTCAGCTGTTGATAGTTCATATCAGGAAGGAGAAAGATCAGTATCAGAAAGGAGAGGAACAGGAGACGCTTTGCTGTGTGGGTGTTTGTGGATGAGGAATGTGTGTTCAATTAGCATGGGAACACTCTTTATAGCACAAAAAAGCAGGAGAAGCCTGGCTGGCAGAAACCATTCTTTTAGGGTGACCAGATGTCCTGATTTTATAGGGACAGTCCTGATATTTGGGTCCTATTACCTCCCACCCTCTCTCCCAATTTTTCACACTTGCTGTCTGGTCATCCTATGTTCTTTTTAAATGGGCCTCAAACCTCTGGCTGCAGACTTTTAAAAGGAACCTTCTGGCTTTGGTAAAGCTTCATGACAAACCTCCAGGTGTGAGGAAGTCATCTACTTTGTGCTGAATTTTACCCACATTGGTTGAATTGTTTTTGCCGGCAGCAGATGGTAAGAAATCATGGAGCAGACCTTTCCTGCTGCAGGTTGCCAGCAGGCTGGCCGTCTCCTCCTATGTGGATTTCAAAGACATTAATAGCTTGGAGTGGCTATTTTCTCTCTGATAGAATAAGAGCGCCAGACATAAATACCACCGCACTGTACATGCACCTAGTCAGAGGCAGTCCCCTGTCAGAAGGAACTTGCTTGCTAAATAGACAAGACAAAGGGTGAGAGAAAGGAAGGTTTATTAGCCCTGTTCTCCAGCTGGGGAACTGAGACACAAAGAGGTCACACAGGAAGCATGCAGCAGATCAGGGAACTGATCCTAGACTTTATTAAGCTCTGTCAGCAGAGAGGGCAAGGGCTGAGTTGACCGTGGAGACTGAACTATTCAACAGGTGGCAGGGCACCGGGCAGGAAAGCCACACTGTTGCTGCTTGTGCAGTTTCCGTTTTGGAGATGTGGCTGGGACTTCAAGCTTTAGGCCTGTCAAGCTGTCATTTTTAACTAGCACTAACATTTACTTGAAAACTAGCCTTGCCATCAATGATACAAATGCCATCTTTTCATAAAGGAGGCGGCTCAATAGGGACATTCTGGGGAGAGGCGCCCACCTCCCAGTTTCCTGTGGAATATCATGGGGCAGTCAGGGGTGTGGCAGTCCAAACTGAACATTTCGAAGGGGACTCCAGACCCCGGAACTTGAGTTCCTCAAAGCAGCTAAGCTACCTGTCTGCCTCCAAACCGTATTAGCACAAGCTCTAATCAGCCACACAAAATGCAGCCCCTTCCAAACTGCATAGCAATGTTCACCGATGCAGCCTTCCCAAGCTGAAGGGAGGATCATGGGGCCTCTCTAGCTTGCCGAAATCCAATGGATTCCTTTCAAAAGGCCGGATAATCACAGTGGCCTTTCTTGTCAGAAGCACATGTGAACTGAAACTGATTGGGGCTGCAGGGAGTGAGAATTCTGATAATGAAATGCTTTCATAGCCAGACAATCATTATTCCAGTGCATTACAGGGCTCCTCCCCAGGGACAGTCAAGAGAGAGTCATGGTTGAGCTGTTCTTATGGAGGCCAAAATTAAGCCACCTAAAAAGCTACCTTTACTAACATTTTCTTTCCTGCCCCCACCCTGAAAAAGAGTCTTTCTTGATTTTCTCAGAAAGCTGAATAAGTGTGACAGTGCTATTGCGCTTTCATCAACTTTAGCCCGCACCAAATAGAGCGGAGGGACTAACTCACTGTAAACCCACTCTCTGTAAACCCGGAACAATTCCACCGGCTCCCATGAGGCTACGCTGGAGTAACAGAGCAAAATGTGTGGCCTGGTGTCTTTCAAGACTGAATCCTATGTCTCCCTTTCAGGAGGAAAAGTGACTAGCACAGGATGTGAAACAGGCTGAAAAGCACTTATTGGGTAAACGGAAAGACTTAAGGAATAACAACCGGGTTCTCAGTGTGGTCTTGTCCTCTACATTCACTGTCTACAATGACATCCACTAATGCACCCTTAACCAGTTTTTCTCCTGCCAGTGACCTGATCCTGAGCCACATGAGGACGAGACTGGGGCTGGTAATTTGCAGAAACCAGCTGCCACTCAAGGGCATTTGCACTTGCTTCGTTTCTGCAGTGGAATCAAGGTCTGACCAGTGTATTCCAGAATGGCTGCCTGACAGTTGAGACGAGAGATGTTTCCTACATACAGCACGGCCTCTGATGAATACAGCATAGTTTACAGTACTGTGCCGAGTTAATCTATGCCATACCAGTTCTTGTACACCCAATGCACATCTACTATGCAACCCCACTCTCATTCTCTCTACTGTACTGATCCCAGTATGTGTGTGCAAAGGCTGACTTCAGATCTCTGCTATCAGGAGCCAAGCTTTTCTGTGATACTGATTGCTTCTGTTCCTTTGATTGCTAATTCATGGCTGCTTCTTCCAATCCTCAGATCACTTTAAAAACCTTCTCAGCGCTAGGGTTTAAAGAATCCATCTCCACAGCAGGCCCTTAATGCCGTTCATTCACTATTACTCATCACATAATATGTGTGATGGAGGGGAAGGGGATAATCTGTATGCACAGAGCACACTGCAAGAGGTGATCACAAATGTGCCATTTAATAGTCCTGAATCGGTGACTTGAAGGTGAGCTCTGTGGAGGGATTAGAACCCTTTCCCTAGGCAAGAGCTAAAGGAACAGCCACTTTGTCACACATTGGTTTCTATCAAAAGTGAGAGAATAATTTTGTGCATGAAAATGAGCGACTAACAGAAACGACTAGCGTTGCAAACTGTGTAGTGTAGGAAGGTGCTCTGCAAAGTCCCCCGCTCCCAGCTTTGCTAATGCACCTCAACTTTGACTTGCAGCGCTCCCTGTTCTTCCAGACACTGGGACTGTGAGTTTGTGGGTTTGCTCAAAGTCAGGACTCATTGTGAAAATCAAATCCAATAAATGAAAGCCTAGGGAAAGGTTTTCAGGGAATTAAAACCACCAAGTTGCACATGGCTCTGATTTCAACATTAAAAGCTAGCCGTGGGAGGGAACCATGGACTGGATGTCTCAGAATACTGATGGCAATCGGTACCTAGAACCTTTCGTCTATAGGTTGCTGGTTTCAATCCAGCACGTTAGTAGTGATAGCAACCTACTATCCTCTGACGGCTACTCCCTAATCGGAAAAAAGTCACTGGTCCCAGTATATGCCCTCTACTGTCGGGACCGTGTAGCTGCAAATTCATTCGGACAACAGCTCACAGATTGAACAATCACAGACTCGACAGTCATTTCACCATTTGAAATGATCTCTACCTATTTGTGAGCCCAGTGGATTTTTTTCTGGTCAAGAGAGGCACGCAGATGGACTTGGGAGTGTGGAACATCATGCACTGAGAAAAGTGCGAGAATTGGGACCCGGAAATGCTATGGCAGGGTGTTAAAGTTCAGGACTGAGGTGCTTTGGCACAGTACAGTATAGGAGTTATTTGTTATTTCTTTACTGCTGCATGAGAACAGCTCTGGGCAAGCGTGGCCCACACTTTAGCTGCAGGCAGTAGAAGTGGGGGGGAAATGACAAGGGAAAAAATTTACTGCATCCTTCCATAATCAGATGTACACACTTCTCTACAGAACATTTCTCTGCCCTTTTAAATGTATAGGGAGTCACAACTGGGACTTTCCACAGCTTGATCCAAGAAAACCCAGCAAGCAAGACAGAGCTTAAACTTGCTCCAGCCAGGAGGCAGAAGCAAACAAACCTTAACTTGCAAAGTCTCTTGACAAGTGTATATAGTCCCTCATTTCCCATATCCTCCTTTCTTCCTGACCCTGACCCTGTGGTTGGGTACAGCAAATTCTTCCTTTCCTGCCTGGAGGCTCTTGTCTCAGAATTTCACTGGCTCCTTTTATAGCCCTGCTTTAATGAACCCCTGTGCCTCCTCCCCACCATTTTGATCTCTTATTGGGAAGTGTTACAAGTTGCCCTCATTTTTTAATTGTTTGTAATATGATAAAACCCCACACCTGCACCCTCCTGTCACAAAACTGTCTGGAGGAGAGGAAACCTCTTGGAGATAGAGGGGGAGCACTCACACACACGAGTCTAATTATCCCCCACCCTAGCAGATGTTATGGGGCAGCTTTCCAGTGGGCTGGCGCTCAGTCTGCCACCCAAGACCTCTGGAGCCATCTCCCCTCTCAGGCGAAAGCACCAAACAGCTCACAGGCAGCAAAAGGAGCTAACCAAACAAAAGGAAAAAGGAAAACCTGTGAGTAGCTCCCTTCAGGATACGGGCCCCTCTGATGTCAGAAGGACTGGGAGTATCACTGTGTCCACTTCAGGGTCCACCTGGGGTCCAGTTTAAGTATCAGTCCTGTTTCTCCTTCAGCTCAGGAGTTCTGCAACCCCCCCTTTTCAAGGCAGGGGGCGCTGCAAGGCATGAGTCCTCTCTTCAGGGCTGGAAAGGCTCAAAAGTCTGTTCCTTTGCTAGGGTTGTCTCCGTCTGAGAGGAGTTCCCTCCCTTTTAACTCCTGCTCCAGTCCTAGCTTGATTTCCAGGTGCATTCCAGCTCAAAGCACCACCTTAACTCTTTCTGTGTTAGTGTGGGGTATATATAGCCCACTCGTCCCACTCTCAAAAAATTCCCATTAAAAGCAGATCTCTAAGGAAATCAAGGTCATTCATTCAGATTAATGTAAAGTAGACAGGAAGAGGATAAAAGAAAGGAGTAGTGACGAATAATCTCTCTTCCTACAGAACTACATGCAAAACTCATCTTTCTGCCTTAGCTGTCTCTCAATAAGAGCTTTACACACACACACACACACCCCTACTTTATTAAACTCTAGGTAAAGAGAGATTTTTCTTTGGGCTAAAGTGTAGTGAAGAGTTTACAAATTAATCTTTGATAAATGGAAACAACTTCCAGGAGAAAATAAATAAATAAAATGCAATACAAAATTGACGTGATAAAAAATAGATGTTAGAGGAAGACATTTTTGATCCACCAAACCAATAAAGAAGCATAAATGTTACATCACGCATGACACCTCAAGAAAACTGCTCCAATGTACTTTCAAACAGTTTCCATTTGGAAGAAAAATGACTATCGGCAAACATTTCTTTTACCAGAGAGAGAAAGAATATTATGTTAGAATATTCAATATGGGTTAAGAGGAGATCTGGATATTAAATCTTATTGGGCCAAGTTTCCAGTTTTGCATGTCTGCTTTTGTGTGTACAACTGGCTGCTTAATTTACATGTTCAATTTGCAGTTTGCTGGTGCAAAATAGGTGATCCTACTTGGAGACATGCAATCATTTGTATGCACAAAAGTAGGCACGCAAAAACAGTCTGAACATTTGGCCCATTGATGTCAGTGAGAGTCTATCCATTGACTCCAATGGGTTTTGGATTAGGCATTAAATTAAGATCTGGCCCCAGTGTCACTTAGAGCAGCCTATGTACCTAAGGAACTTTTGATCGCTGTAGCAGTGCTCAGCTCCACCACATCCCTGACCTGCCGCTGGCTTGCTCCCTACACCAGGAAAGGGGGGGTAGCACCTAATGGAGGAAGACCCTCCATCCGTTTTACATCAGCTGAGAGCTTCCCTTCAGAAGGGGTATTCTCTACCAATCAATTATGGACATAACCTGGCCACTTTGCACTGCCTGAGTGGTGCAAACTGGTCAGATCCTACTAGAGAATCCTGAGACTGTAATATGATTTCCTTGAAGGATGTAAACCTTCCTCAGAAAAGAACACATAAAAAAAATCTCTGAGGAGAACAATCTGTTCCACAATTATCCATCATTCATGATGAGCTTTGAATTTCATTTGCATGCAATTATTATATATATATATTTATTGTGCTCTGCTCACTTAATGAGTACTGCAGTTGTATTGGTAACAGGAAACAGATTTTCAAAAAGATGAGTAGCTAGTTAGATGACATCTTGAGGGTGCTTTCTGTTCCTAGCAATACCAGAGTAAATAAACTCTGAGGATGAAGATTGTAATGGTGGTTAGTCCAAGATGCAGTTATTACCAAGTTAAGTGGGTACAGCCTCACATTAGTATTATGTTGAAATACCAAACCTCTTAGCCCATTTGGCTTGTCTTGCACGGGAATGCTAGGGGGGAAAAGAGGGCACAAGGAGATTAAATCTGGCTGCAAAGTGCTGAGCAATGCAAGAGAGTGAGATTGCTGACCGGCTCGAGTGCATTAGACTAGTCCAGTAGACTACATTAGAATCCTTCAGATGGTCTCAGTTGGTTACTCCTGGAACAACCATATGCCCAGGAACCAGCAAGACCAAGTAAACATATTGCTTTGTTCTAAAATCTAGTTACCAGCAAGAACCAAAAGGCAGCAACTGGCAGATTTGTGCTGGAATTTCCATTCAGTCTAGTGGTACTGGCAGTGCTCCAGGACCCAAAAGGGGTGCACCCGGGTGTAGCCCCCAACCCCACACAACTTCCACACTGACCAACAGTGGCAGGACTGCACTGGTCAGAGCATTGCTGTACGGCTAAGTATCATGAGCCAAGCAGGAGGCGTGTCTCTACTAATAAGATGATGTAATTACTGCAGTGACAGTGCTAGTGCATGTATCAAACCTCTAGGCATGGCCAGTCTGAGGGATGATGTTTTCAGAAAACTAAGCAGCCAGACTGAGCTGAGTGCTCCTGTAAGTTAATAACAGCGTCAGCCCTTTCGCTCCTTAGCAAGCCTGCCTCCCGAGTGCTTGCTAAACATTACATGATGGCAGAAGTTATATTGAACCACAGAAGGATTAATTGCTTTTGCAACACAATTTGAAAGGAAATGCTGCACCACACTTTGAAATCCTTCTCATTGCCATGGGAGCCATAGAACAGGTCATATGATGTTTCCCTGGGGTGACCCCAGCAATGTGACAGGTACAGCTGCCCCTCTGCCAAGTGATAGCAGATTCAGAGGCCTGACAAGTTCCCATTGGAGGAGAAATCGGTGACAGGGAGTCCGTGTATTTTCTTAGTGTAACTTGTTTATTTACACAATATACACCAGTCCCGGAACAAAGGTGTCACAAACAGCATGCAGGCAAACCCCTCGTTCAGGTATTTCAACCTCAGCACTGATGACCAGGAAGCAATTCTATCCCACTGAAGAACTGAGTCTCGTTGGAGGATTAAGGTAGAGAACAAACTATCTTGTTGTTTGTCACAACTCCTCTTACGGGAAAGGATCCACGTCATAAAGTCAACAACAGGGCAGGCCCAGATTAACTTTTTGTAGGCCTGGCACAAGACATATCTGTGGGTCACAATGACCCAGAAGACAGCAGGGTCGGGAGGTTGGACCCCGAGTGAGGCAGAGGCCAGGGTAAGAGCACAGTGGGATGGGGAGGGTCAGTCTCTGGAGAAATGCAGGGGCCAGGGACAAGCACAGTAAAGCTGTGAAGGGTATGGACAGGATCCCCCCTGGCGCGGCGCAGAGCCAGTACCTACCTCTCTCTGCCAGAGACAGGTCCTTGGGAGCCAGTTTTCTCTCTCCAGCTGAGCTGCAGCTCCTCCAGGCAGCAGCAGCTGCTCTTCCCCCCCTCCTGACATGGAAACTGATTGCGGTTACTCCTGTAACTGGACTTTTAGTGTTCAGTCAGCCGTGCTGACCAGACACTGTGAGGGCCACTTTTCAACCAGACTTTCTGGTGAAAAACTGGACACTTGGCAACCATAATGGGCCCAGCGTGATGGTGACATATTAAACCTGGTACTGTAGCAATACAAACAACAAAGACCGTACATGGGTGCCCTATGTGAAAAGGAGTGTGCAAGACTATGTGTAACAATACGTTTAAAGGTGGGGAGGAAGAGGATAAAGAACATCTGACAAAGATTATGGATAAATATGAGAGATGTTGGCACTGTAGCTAAAATCTACTTAGGATGGACAATTAGTTTTTTTAAAATTCATAATATAAGGCAATATGAACTTTCTGCTGCATTTGTGAATGACCTGAAGTTCAAACATGTTAATTTAGGGAACTATGTCATCCTTTAATGAAAGACAGGCTTGTATGTGGAATATAGAATGGCCACAGGAGGTGCAAATTGCTGCATGAAGCTGATTTAAGCTTAACCCAAGCTGTAGGAGGCATTTGCAGAGCCAATGCTCTGCAGATTCAGGCTGTTACAGACTGAGGAGCTCACCCATGTACCACCATTTCACATGGAGAAAGAAATGAAGACAATCAAAATAACAATAAAACGGGTGGGGAATTCTCCTGGCTTTTGGGTTAAGATGCAATTAATGCAATGGAAGAAAAATATTTTTCAAAGACCATCACACAGCACAGCCAAGCGGCTCCATTTGGAGAACAGCAACAAAGTGGGATGGATATCTTTGTAGGTGCAGTAAATGGTAACTGTAGAAACTGCTTCAATGCTGTACAAGTTCTTATACTGCCCTCCTCACAATAGTGCCTGAGCACCTTCCAGCAGCGTATTAAGTGACATGAATATTACTAAACATTAATGACAGAGTTGTATCCTTTAAATTAGATCCCAGACCACAATGCAATATTACTTCAAAGAAAAGATGTATTATGTAGCTAAAGGAACTACACAGAATTCTAAAGCAATGACTGTTTCATGTTCAGGACATAAATTCCCAATACACAGTCAAATAACTATTACTACTTGTTTTAAAAAACATTATTACGTAATAACTTTCCAAAAGATAAATTCATCTGTACCACCATTGTTATGACTCGACTCAAAACCTAACTGGCCATGAAAAGAGATACAAACATGCTTTCAGTAAATGTCACAGAACTCACCTAAGAATTCTTCCAATTCTGCTTTGCATGTATCTTCCAAGGCCTAGGGTGTCTGGAAGTAGAATATCACATTAAAACTGACAGATCAGTAACTCCGGCAATCCACCCATCAAGAAAATTTCCATTTTATCTCCCGCATTAAAAAAATAAACAAACAAAAGTTTATAATATGGAAAAAATGGGAGTTATTGAAAAGGCAGAAATAATCAAACTGGGTTCATGGTAGTTATAACTGAAAAGCCAAATGGATGTGCAGTCATCAACCTTATTTTTAAAAAGACATAAAATAAAACTACCGGTAACTCATAAAAATTGTTGAAGTGGCAAGTAAGCTTTCCTAAGCAAAGAGCTTTCCTAAGCAAAGAGCATTCTCAACATTAAGTGCAGGACATGCAGTTCAGCAGGGTTTGGGTTGGTCCAACTTGAATGACTCAGTGGGATGATCTTTTTCCCAGGTTATACCTTATTCTCCTGGATAGAAATCCAGTTAATTCTCATGCCCTTATGATTGTAAAGATTTTTGCCGATGGGCAAAAAGTGGGAGTATGGGAGTGACTCTTTATTCCAATAATGGATTTACTCCTCTTGCATTGAATTAAGATTAATAATGTTGTCCCCCATCTCTGCCTAAAGATGGGAAGTAAAAAATCTTGTCTTTGTAGAGTATTGGCACCCAATTTGGAAGAGGTGAAAGATCAAGCTTCTGCAAGAATGCACAGGGCACATAGTCCAAATGGTCAGAGACTTAGCCAGAGGGCTAACGTGATTTACATGAATGAGTCAAAACAAAATGAAAATGGAGATGTTTATTGGAAAATCATCTGTGAATCTCTCCTCTTTCTTTTGGCTTATGAGATGTTGCTGTTTGATTACCATTGTTCCAGGTCTTGTCCCATAGAGTCACAGGTCACTGCCTCAATACAAAATTAATGAATTGTTTATGATGTGTTAGTTGTTTCCAAAGACTCCGATTAAAACAATATCATCTAGATATGGGATGCAGACATGACTACATTAATGGCGGGGGGGGGGGGGAAGCAGCTGCCTCACTCCTGAAGAACAGGGGGTTAAAGCAGCCCTGGAGAGGGCTGTAGCTGTAAAAGGCTGATTGGAGTAGCTGCCACAGCTGTGGCCAACGCAATCTGGGCCCAGCTGGTCCTTATAAGAGGACTGTGGACTAGAAACTGGAGGAGTCTCTCTCTAGCAGCAGAGAGAGCAGGACCTATCTGCCTTGGATCAAGGTACCTGAAACAGAGCAGTGCTGGGGAAAAGGACAAAGGGAGCAGGGGGAGCTCCAACCTGGAAACCCCCCCAGGCTGCAGGCCTTGTTTAAGGCCAATAGGTGCTGGGGCTGCAGAGGGGCAGGCCCAGGGATAGGCAAAGGCTGCAGATCCTACCCCTTGCTAATGACAAGTGGCCATTACATACTGCAGTGTGCCCCAGTGAGCGGGGTCTAGAGGATGACTGGTAGCAGCCACTGAGGCAATATGGGATTAGAGGGTTATGGTTCCCCTGGGAGGGGAGACCCAGAGCGTGGGGGTACTGTGGTGGGCAGAACCCCAAGGCAAAGGGCACGGGGGTCCAGGAGGGACATGGGGCCTGAGGCAGGCGAGACACCGGCCTGCAGAGGGTGCTCTGTGCTGGAAAAGAGCTAATTCCTGGACAACCAGCAGGAGGCGCCGTGACAGTAAGTTATCGCTTCACTACACGCAGCCATGAGTTAAATATTGGGTCTGGACTTCTAATATTATAACTATCAATAATGTAGGCTGAGAAACAGGTAATCAAAGCTCATGCTTTGGAATGTAAGCTGATTGCCACAGGGATCAACAAGGGGGGGGGGGAGAAATCTTAACTTTCCACCTCTCCTTACCTGTACCAAGTTGCACAGTTGACCAGATGGATTATGAAGAAAAGGAGACGTGCATTTTTCCCTGAAACATCAGGTATTAGTCACTGGCAGAGGTAAGATATCTGACTTGAAAACTGACTTGAAAACCCATAGTTTCCTCCATCCATTCTGAATCATCCACTCTGGAGACTCCTGAGGTTCTATGTATGGAGGTGAAAATATTTGCTTGCTTGCTTAAGCCCTAGTGAAGTTAGCTATTTCCAAAGAGTTGGCCAATAGTTATCGCCCTTCCAAATGAACAGTGCTTTAAAAGGCAGCATGGTCATGTGAGCAGTTCTGAAATCTGCTGTCTGTCTGTTAAACTAGTTTCTTTGAAGGGGTTCTTGCTACTCAGTCCATTCTGTGTTAATGATATCCATTCAAATTGGAATAGATTATGTGGCCTTCACTTTGGGCAGCTGGAGATATCTAAAAGTAGGAATCAGTATCAGTTAATAAGATCTTCTTTTGTTAAGTGCTTTGAGTTCTTCAATTGAGTTAAGTATTATGATTATTAAAGAAGTAGCTTGGGATTCCTCTGCACATAGGAGACTCCAGAATGGGACTGTGGTCCATCAATGTTGGGCTGTCAGAAGAGTTCCCTAGGGGACTCTTCCATCTGGTGTAAAGTCGGGCAGCCCTGTGGCAGCTCTAACTTATGCTGGGGGACAGTTGACCCTCAGCCTGCATCAGGATCAGAGGAGGTGGTTAGATCCACCTTTGCCTCCCTGCCCACTTCAGTTGTGCTATGCCAGAGCTAAGGGTGCAGGCCTGGATTTTCTCTCTAATATCTAGGTGACAATCTGTCCAAAATATGTCTCTCAGAATTGCAGAGACTTCTGAAATGAATCCCCATTTTAGGGGATTGCTATTTGGGTGATGCAATATAGCTGTTTAATGGCTTTCCAGTGTAATTCGAAAGCCAGGAATACTTCCATATAAAACTTTCCTTAGGGAAACAAACAATACAATTGAGAACCAGGGAATATTCCTGAGCCATGGGCTAGTATTGGGAGTGAGGTGGTGTGGGGCAAGTGGTGTTATTTGCTGCAGGGCTGTGTCAGGAGCATCCCTTCTAAATTTCTGGCTTGTGGGAGGTAAAGAAATCCTCCCAGAATCTGTCCTTGTAGTACAAGAGCAAAAGGAGAGCGTGGCGGGGAAGGAAGAAATGTTATTCCCAGGCAGATTTTCTCTGAGTTACCCGACCAAAATTCTGCCAGTGTAATTTAGATCATTCTCTAAGCCAGTGGAGCAGGTATCTACTACAGATGTGACTAGCCTGGGGACCAGCAGCCTCGGCCAGGGTAAGAAATGAGGGCAAGAGAGCCCATCCTGAACTTTTTCTGTTCTCGCAGTTCAGAAAACCTCTCAGCCTGGCTTCACTAACTGCCTATTCTCTGCTCCCCCGTCCCACGCTGGGACTTGTATTGGAAGGCGGAGGCAAAGGAAGAAAGGGTAACAAGCAGACCTAGCAGATGCAAAGAGGATAGACATACAAATTGAAAGACGAGAGGCGGGAAACACTAAATGGGGAAACCCACCAGACAGGAGTCTATTGAGGGATCCCACCTCATGTATGGAAAAACTGCTGCCTTCTGCAGCCCAGCCTATTTCTATGGCTCAGCAGTGATAGAAAGGCTCCAGCCTACCAAAGAGTATCATCGCTGGAGGAATGTGTATGATTACAAGGCCAGAGTTCCCTTCTAACAGCCTGATCTGGAGAGCCACCTAGTGGGCCCTCTTCCAATCCTGAGAAAGATTTTTTTCTTCAATGAAAAGGGACTGGTCACCTTATTCTAAACCAGGCCTGGTTTTAGAGATTCTGGTGGCCTGAATGAGACAATCCCCTAATTGGGTCAGAGATAATGGGAGGGTGTGAAGCTGCAGTTTCTTCACCAACAAAATGAAACCTTGAGTGTTTTGGGTCAGAAGCAAGAAGCATGTCCTTTTCCTGACCAGCCGAACATTAATAATGTGCAAGGAGAGGAAGATAGTAACCAGGAACTCTGCTGCCTTTGGTTAAGAATACAGTCATATTCTGGCCAATCAAGCAAACAACTCCTACTGATGGCTGCATTAGGGCCATTGGCAATGCAGGTGGCTTTGTTTCCATTTTGCCACTGAGAATCATGCAGGGAATTTGTTGAAGTACAGTCACCACTGGGTTGGAGGGGACCCTAGTACTGGTGTGGGAGCTCTTGCTTGTAGCCCTAGAATGTCCCACCACCACCACACCCTTGCCTTGGCTGAATATAAGAGGTCAGGGTTTGGATTACCCAGCAGACTGGTAATATGATACAGAGATCTCAGTTTTCTATTGCTGCAAAGATGAAAGAAGGGAACAGATAGGGATGGGCATATGCGTGCAAGGTTCACAGGCTTGGCTTTTCCAGTTACCTAAAGACACTCCTGTATGCATTGTGTATTTCTGGTGTAAGAACTAACTGGAGATTTAGCATGGTGCAACTTAGTCAGCTACTACACTAGATTTACCCAATGGAGCTGCAGTTCTCACTTTTTACATGCAGCCCAGAATCAAGCCCAAATCTATTGCCTTCAGATCCTGAATTTGAACCTGTAGTCTTGAACAGTGATTTTCAGTGGAATTTGGGTTTATAACACATGGTGCTTTTGAAAATGCCACCCAAGAGTACACATCAGTTGATTAATTCAATGGCCTATATGAAATGAGAAGGTAAGTTCATCCCATTCTCAATGGAGAGGTTCAGGTCACAGCCTACCACCATAGTTCACTTAGTGCCCTAATTGGTGGTTTTAGGACAGATTAAGGGCAGGTCTACTCTACAGCGGGGATCTACGCTCTGAGATCGAGCCACCGGCGGTCAATTTAGCAGGTCTAGTAAAAACCCACCAAATCAACTGCAGATCGCTCGCTAGTAGACTCCTGCACTTTACCCCCGATGAGAAGAATAAGGTAAGTCCGACCTCCTGCGGTGTAGACCCCGGAGTAACTCGACCTAAGTTACGTCAACTCCAGCTATGTTATTCACATAGCTGGAGTTGTGTATCATCAATCAATTTACCATGGTAGTGTACACATAGCCTCAGTGTAAAAAACCGTGAAGATTAAACTACTCTGCCCCCTGTGGGTGAGCAACTGAAGGACATTGGCCAGGTAGTGGGGAGAAGCTTTCCATTGCCTGTGCTCCTGCTGATGCTTCTGCATGGCTAAAGAGAGGAATCAAGCTATAGAGATATTAGTCAAGCATCTTTGACATGCGGTGAATTTACATAAGCTAAAAACAAAGATGTCCCAGAAGCAGTCTCATATTTTGTAGGCTTCTTTTGCTGGCAAACTTGGCAGTGGTAATGCAGGCAAGCTGGTAGGATAAGAAAAACATCCTTCAAACTGCATCAGACCAGAGTAACTGGAGATGAGGCATCACCCTACAATTGCAAACAATTTGTCGGCTAATTTCAGGTGATACATCTCAGGCTCCCATAGTAAGCATTTTAACAGGTAGGCCAGTCTTTTGAACATTGACTCCCTCCAACCTACATAAATCCTCCAACAATCAGATGAGAAGACAACATTTATTTCAGCTTCCTTCAGTCTGAAAAGGGCCGCAAATGGAGAACTGTTTTGCTTAGATTTAAAGAATGACTACAGTATAGAATCCAGAGGGTGTTGCACTGCACCTGCTGTGCTACCAATAATCTTTAACAGTATATAAAAAATAATTGCATGCTTGGAAGAAAGTACTTATGATATTCAGCAGCACAGTAGGTGCAATCTACCTTTAGGGTGATCAGATGTCCACAGCCAAAAAATAGGACATGCATTTTTGCCAGTAGGGATTTCAGCAAGGCCTCTGCATCAGTACGGAAGCAAAGCCAGATAATAAAGCAAGCATAAAAGCTGTTGTTTTCTTTAGTGTTTCTAGTGGCTACTGCTCACTTGAAAGTGCCATCTAGAACTTCTAAGCCAGAATCTCAGCTACTGTAAGTCTGCACGGTATCATTGAAATTCACTGATTTACACTACCAAAGGATCTTGCTTCCCATGTAATTGCATTAAAAAGAAAGTATCTAGCTGAAAGCTAACTGTAAGTAAATACAATGACCGATTTTGCTATTGTAGTGTCCCACTAATATTATGGAAAGGCCCTATTCTAAAACCTTTTCCCCAGTGTTATTCCAAACTCTATTTTAACTTGCTGATCAGTGCTTAATTTGTAATGAAAGAGGTACCAGGGCTCAAGCAAATTTTTTACATTCATAACGATGCAGCAAGCCCAGAGGTGCTGGGCTATGAAGTGCCAAGCCTAGAGGTGCCAGGACTCAGCCCTGGTAAGCCCTGGCACAAATGAAGCACTGGTGTTGATAGACAATTACTCTTTGAGCTAAAGCAGGAGTGGGGAACCTTTTTTCTGCCAAGGGCCATTTTGACATTTATAATGTCATTCGCGGCCCGCTTCCCCCCCTCCCCCCCCCCCCCCCCGAAGCCCAGACTGGCAATGGGAGCTGAGACCCCAGCTGGCAAGGGGCCAGCGGGGGAACCCCAAAGCAGTGGCAGGCGGAGTGCTTAGCCCTGCACTGCTTTGGGGTTTCCCCACTGGCCCCTTGCCAGCCAGGGTACTGCCACCTGCCTGACCCGCCCAGCCCAGCCTCCCCCACCACCAAACCTTCCCTCCCGCACCCACGCCTCGCCTGACCTTCCCAGCCCGGTCTCTTCCCCCCCCCCCCCCTCGACTGTCGGCTCCCCGCGGCTCCTCGTTTCGCCGCCCGGCTGATGGTTCTCTTTGTTAAGCTAAAAAGAGCGTGCTCATTGAGTTTATCACTATGACATGTTTTCTAATCTTCTAATTGTTTTCATGGCTCTTCTCTGAACCTTTTTCAATTTATCAACATCATTCTTGAATTGTGGGCGCCAGAACTACACACACTATTTCAGCAGCGGTTATACCAGTGACAAATACAGAGGTGAAATAACCTCTCTTCTTCTACTCGAGATTCACATTTAAGCATTCAGGATAGCATTAGTTATTTTGGCCACAGCATCACACTGTAGCTCATGATCAGCTGATTATCCACCAAAGCCCTCAAATCTTTCTTTCATCATTGCTTCCCAGGACAGAGTCCCCCATTCTGTAAGTATGGCCTACCTTCTTTGTTCCTAGATGTATACATTTACATCTAGCCATATTAAAACACACATTGTTTGCTTGCACTAACTTTACCAATTGATCCAGATAGAGCGACTTTAAACAATACCTTAAAATTAGTCCCTAAAGAGTATCCCATTATTAAAGGAGTGAATCATGGAGCAAGATATGTATAAAGGAAGGGTGCCCAGGGCTAGTCCCCATTACAGTTGTGGTATTATTTCATTTTATTTCTCAAAAAAGTGATTCTATTTCAATTAATTTAATTGGGGTTGTATATCTCCCAGATGGGCCCAATTCATCCAGTCAAATTAGTGGGACTTTGTTGCCAACTCAGACTCATAATAAAATTGTCAATCACAGCGCTTAATTTGTGCAAGGGTTTGCCAAGGCTGAGCCCCAGCACCTCTAGGCTGGGCAGTTCATAGCCCTAGTACCTTTGCACTTGCTGTGTCATGAGAGTAAAAAAATTGCTTGAGCCCTGACACCTTTCATTACAAATGAAGTGCTGATCTAGCCACATTTCGTGTTCTTTTTCGAACCTCACCTCGTAGAGGCCAGTGAGTATGTGAGAATCTCAGTGATCATTAATGACAAATACAAGATACTAGCCCTCATGGGAGAGGGGCAAAACTGGAAAACAGGAACCCTAAAAGCTCAAAAACCAGAAGGTAAATATAAAGAACCCCCACTGTATTATATTTTAAAAACATGTGATTTTTAAGACAGTCTTGGGATAATAGCTCAGTGGTTTGAGCATTGGCCTACTAAAACCTGGGGTTCTGAGTTCAATCCTTGAGGGGGCCATTTAGGGATATGAGGCAAAAATGTGTGTTGGATTATTCAGTTGGGGGATTGGTCCTGCTTTGAGCACCGGCTTGGATTCTATGATCTCCTGAGGTCCCTTCCAACCCTGATAGTCTATGATTTGGGGGCCTTGCCTCATAATCTTTCGAGTGCTTGGTTAGCACTAGTGAGGGGATCACTTGCTTTTCAAGGCCACCCAGGAGATACCCTATGAAAGATCGAGGCCAAGGCTGGTTGCTGGGGGACCTGGCACCCGAAGGCGTTGTGTGGTAGGTCACAGGCACAGCTCGGAAACCAGGAAAGGGGAAATCCAGCCCCGTCCCCTATGGGAATCCAGGGCAGACCCCGGCACTGATCCGCACACCCAGCCCCTCCCCCGTACGCTGGAGCCGGCCGGCCGCACCACCCCGCGGCGGGACTTTGGCCCCCAAAGGCCGCCCGTTAACAGAGGCCAGGCGACGTCCGCCCCGCTCCCCGCTGAGCCTTCGGCTCGGAACCGGGCGCCGCGGGAGCTGTTTCCAGCGGGGCCAGGCCGCGGGGGAACGTGCGCGGGCGGCGGCAGGAAGGAGGCTGCGGCGCGGGGTGGGGAGCGCGGCGTGTGCGGGGCTGCAAGGACCCGCCCCCGGCCGAGCGTCCGAAGCCTCCGCCAGGCAGAGGCTGCAGGGTGAGAAGGGGTCGGGGAGCAGAGGCTGCGGGGCGAGGGGGGAGCAGGGGTCGCAGAGGCTGCAGAGGGAACAGGACGGGCAGGGGTCACAGAGGGGGTGGGGGGAGCGAGCAGGGGCTCAAGGGTTGGGACTTGTAGGCTGCACAGAGGGCACGGGGCTATTCAGCTAGTTGGGTGCCCCCGTGTACAGTACTACAGAGAGTGTCGCTAATTTGGCCCTTTTTGCACTCGATGGAGCCCTCTCTGGTGAAAAGAAAGTGTCGTGTCTAGGCATTGAGTGGGCACATGTAGGGCCCTACCAAATTCATGGTCCATTTTGGTCATAAACATCATAATTTCAGCTATTTAAATCTGTGTTGTAGTTGTTGTAGTTGTAGGAGTGCTGACCCAAACAAGAGGAGGGTGGGAGGGGAAAACATGTTGCAGTGTTGCTACTCTTACTCCTGTGCCACTGCAGTGTTGCAGTGTTGTAGTTGTAGGAGTGCTGACCCAAACAAGAGGGGGGTGGGAGGGGAGACATGTTGCGGTATTGCTACTCTTACTCCTGTGCCACTGCAGGTGGCAGCAGCTATCTTCAGAGCAGGGTAGCTGGAGAGCAGCAGCTGCTGGCTGGGATGACATGGTGTGGTATTGCCACCCTTACTTCTGCACTGGTCCCTGCAGAGCAGGGCTCTCAGCAACCACCACTCTCCAGCCACCCAGCTCTGAAGGCAGCAGGGCAGAAGTAAGGGTGGTATGATACAGTATAGCCACTCTTACTTGTTCACTGCTACTGGCAGGGCACTGCCTTCAGATCTGGACACCTGGCCAATAGTCGCCACTCTCTGACCACCCAGCTCTGAAGGTAGTGCAGAAATAAGGATGGCAATACCACGACACCCCCTTAAAATAACATTGTGACACCCTCCCCCCCCGCAACTCCCTTTTGGGTCTGGGCCCCCTATTTGAGAAAGGCTGGTCTCCCCTGCAAAATCTGTATAGTATAGGGTAAAAGCATACAAAAGACCAGCTTTCATATGGGAAGGCCAGATTTCAAGGTCCGTGACGTGATTTTCATGACTAAATTTGATAGGGCCCTAGGTCTATGGTATGCAGAAACAGCATTTTTACAGACCTGCCAAGGGAGGAGAGGATTTCCTCACCAGTTAGAGATGGTTAGGTGACCTTATAATATTTTGCTTTTGTGGAAAGCGTGTTGTTTTGATCCCTCTATCGATAGGTGTTTAACAGCTCTTGGTCAGTGTCTAGTTTCCTTGAAGGGAAAAGAAGCAGGGGTTTTGGAAGCAATAGTATCACAGTTGTCTCTGCTCTCATTGAATTAATCTCATTATTAGCTCATCACTCTGAGACTTCCAAGTTCTCATCTTCCGTCCTCTTCCTGCATTATCCCGTGAAGATAGACATGGCTGGGGTGGTCAGAATGTTTAAAACCTTCAGGACTCACTGGAAGAAAACCACAGTTGGGGTCTGCTTGCTCACCTGGGGAGGAAACTGGCTCTATGGAAAACACTGGTAATTATTAACCTAGCCTCAAAGAAGTATGATTACAATGAACCTTCTGTATTTTTGCTAATATCTTTTGTTGTGGCACGTGGACAATAATGAAGTTGGGCAAACATTTGTAAAGCTTGAGAAGGGTGGTTATAGATAGTGCTGCTTGCTTGGGAACCTCTACCAGACTACTGAGCAATGACGACCCTAATTTCCCTGAGAGGTTTTTACATTGGTACGGTTATCCAGAGAGAAGCTATAGTAGCTTAGCCATAGGAAGTGAACTTCTGGGGGAATTCTGCACACTGTATTTTAAAATTCTGCATATTTTATTTGTCAAAATAACACAACGTAATCATTATGGTTTCAATTCTGATAATTTATTTAAACTACAATACAGTGGATGGAGAATGGGAGTGGGAAGCACTGGAGGAAATCCCCAAACCCCCTTACCTAACAGTAATGTAACTAGTTTTGACCCTTTCTTTCTAATTATTGGTCAACAAATATATGCAGCCATATGCTCAGTGTTACAACATAGGCAACTGAAGAGCAAGTGAGGGATGGGGAATCAAACTCACAATTTATATTGGCTACTGACCATCTCCAGAAAGGTCAGTAGCAAACAGTTCATGGAGCACATTTTGATAGGAAATTTTTTTAGTACAAAACTTTAGACCCATTCTAATGACTAATGTACCATTTATAAGGCCATATTGTCCTTTACACCACTCTGGCAATGTATTGGAGCTTTAAAACTTCTACATCTGTTTTATACTCCTGGAGGAATTCACAAATATGATGGAACAATTCACTAAGCAGGCAGGCTGCTACATTCTGCACTGCCTGAGGGGACAGCACTTGCCCCATGCCTACCCCGTGTCCTCAGAAACTCCCCAAAACCGTGCCCCTCCACTTTGAGCATGCTACAATAGACACTCTGTGTCTCTGTCTCTCCCGCCACACCCATTCCTGTCGGTGATTTGCATCTCTACTGGGCACCCGAATCAGTCTGCCTGCACTGCTTGGAAGGGGCACATGACTGCTCTTGTGACTTCCCTTTCAGAAGTAATCTTTCTGTGGGGAAGCAAAGAAATCTGTGGGGGACATGAACTTTGTGCACTGAAGTGATGTAGAATTCCCCCAGGAGTATCCGATACATCCAAAGGGATTAATTTATATATATATTTTCTCTCTCTCTCTCTCTCTCAAAATAAATAAATAAAATGACTGGCCCTTAAAAAATAATTCTTAAATTTCGAGATAGCAGGAATTCCTTTTTTCTATTAAGACAGTTACCTTCTATGTACAAGGACTCAGTTCTCTTTGAAAGCATCATAACACTTCTTGAAATAAAAA
Organism: Sternotherus odoratus; assembly: GCA_032164245.1. NCBI lineage: Eukaryota > Metazoa > Chordata > Testudines > Kinosternidae > Sternotherus > Sternotherus odoratus. Next base: position 89,810,461 of record JAVMKO010000001.1, read on the forward strand.
AAAGATTTTAGTTCTTTGTCTTCCTTTTCTTCTGACATTTGGAGAACGCACTTTGTCCTGCTGGAGGTACTCTCCTTCAGGCTCCCCTGAAGTTTTTAAAATACATTTTCAAAGCACAGGAAGCCCTTTGGAGTTATTGGTGGTCCCTTTCCATTAAGCCACGTTCTTAAGAAGACTGCTGTACTTAACCTATGACTTCCAGAGTCAGTCATCCAATGGCTCCTCTGTCGTAAATTTGAGGTAGTTCAAAAGTACCTTAGAGAGACAGACTAGTGGAGTAGCATGGATTGCCTTGGAATTAGGCTAGAGAAGAGAGAGATTTTTGTCCTCGAAGTTGTAATATCCAGTCAGCCAAATACTTGTTGTTTGAACAGCATTATAGCAATGAATAAAAATATAGGTCCTATGCCTGCAAATAGTTCCTCTAGCACAAATTCCTGTGCCTGTGTGGATGTCAGTAGCACTCCACATGGACACCGTGGTATGCCCAAGTGGATCTGATTGCACAAGCAGGGTTTTCCCCATTATTTTTGTTATTAATGTTGTTCTTATGAAAGGTGCCAGATTCACAGGCCTTGGAAACTTTAGTCCTGTAAAGGGACAGCATTAGCAGCAGCATTCAAGCTTCCCTACCTTGCTTTGTCTTGTACTCCCAACAGAACTGGATGGGCCACCTTCAGGAAGGATTTAGTAGTTCAGGCTCCATACCCAATCAGTTTTTGACCTCCCTACTGGTAGCTCCCTTAACAGAGTGTGGATAGGGCACTTACGGTCACTCTAACTACCTTAGTGCAATTGTTACTTTCACTTGCTTGTTAAAGAACTATTTTTAAGTGTCCATCAATAAGCACATGTGATTTCAGCATCAGCACAACTTTAGTTTATGTGATTGCATTGTAGATGTGTCAGCATCTGCCATAGCCAAAATATTGTTTGCCTTTTGGAAAAAGATCACCCGCTCCTCCCTCACCAACTACAGCAACAGCATATATAGTATAGTATCCACTGTAGCTCATTTACATTATCTCTGTAATAAATGTTCCCCACAGGGGTCTAAATCCTGGACTGGTTTCTGAAAAGATTTAAATGGACTTAAATTTCAATCCCAGTTTTTAAGATTACTGTTAACATGACTTCACTATAATGCAAATATAGCCAAATGATTCTGAAGTGCTATTGCTTTGGGGGTTGCAATTCGCTCCATCATCTCCCTGTGTCTTTTAAATCAGTGTGACAAGGGCTTAAGTGTTTCTTTTCCCCCTAATGTTAAAATGCTGCCAAGGCTTCAGTGGAAAACAAATCTGTTTATGCTGTGTATTATATTTTTCTTATTTCTTGTTCCCTGTTCTTTTTTTCTTCCTAGGGATATCAGAATTAAATCAGAATCTTTGTTTTGAAGTGTCAGTCTGCTTTGGCTGCTTCCTTCATGCCTAACTCTTGGGGCTTAGCTGTCTTCAGGGGAGTTATGCCAGCAGAAAATTTGGCCCATAGTCTCTTCTTGGTGATAGTGTAATTGGTTACTATGGCACTGATTGATGTCATGGAGCATGATGACTTTAAGTGAGGAATAAGCAGCAACAGTAGATGAATGGAGATTCTGATTTCATGTACGTCTCCAATGACCAAAAGACCAATGAAAGAGAAATGTCAACTGCACGAAATTATAAGTAGAAATGTCTCTTCTTAATAGGTTGCCTTACGCAGTTTTTCTATGAAGTGTCAGTGAGTCTTTGAGGGTGTTCCCCCCTTTCTCTTCCCAGAAGCAGCAGAAAAGCTATGAAAGGGCTTTGCCCACTCTCCTGAGTGTCCAAATTGAACCATATTCACACACTTTCTGCTGCATTGGGGGAGGGATGGGCAGGCCTTGGAGAGCCCCTTGGGGTGACTCCACACTCACTCTCATACAGCACAGTGGGGCAGTCCTCTGCAGCAATATTCAGGGAGGATTATGAACAGTACTGGGATATGCACCCAGTGGGTCAATATATTGCACGATCCACTGGCCTTCAGAAGGAGTTATGGGCCACTTTCAGTACTGCTCCCATTGTCTTGTCATAAGAGTAGTTGGCACAGGGAATTCTGTTTTTCATCATGTGACTCCCCCACCCAGAGACACATCAGTCCATATATGTGAGCTGTATTCCATTATTATTTGTATTACAATAGCACCTAAAGGCCCATGCAAGATCATAGTCCCGCTCCTGGGCTAGGCATGTTATCTGTGTGTAGCAAGACACATCCCTGCCCTGAAGAGCTAACAGTCTAAAACAGACAAGACAGACATATGGTGGGAGGGGAAACAGAGGCACAGAGAGGGAAAATCACTGTACTGCCTTTGACCCATGTGGTATATTCTGGAGTACTCTTTTCTATATTTTGCGCTTTAAATTGCAAATGATTTTTGTGCAGATGGTCCCATGTAATTACCTGTAACTTAATAACTAGTGTAAATTAAATTTCAGTTGTTTTTTAATTAATTCTAAATAATGAAATTTAATCAATTATTTCAAGTTCTGTGGTATGTCCTCCAGAGAAGTGATTATGTTGGACAAAGCACAAGAGGATGTACTGTGAGGAGCCATGCCACACAGGCAGGAAAGAATGGACTAGAAAATGCTTAATAGGACCTTTATATCTTTAATCTTATTTAATCCTATTTAACTTTAAAAAGGCATTGTAAAGGTTGGTAGGTCTGAGAATATCATGTACTTTTCTCCACTTATGTCTTTTTGAAAAGTATCTGAGATTCTCAGTGTCTTAGTCTCAGAAACTCTCTCTTTCTCTCATCTCTCTCCCTCTCTCTCGTTGGATGCAACCGACGAAGTGGGTATTAGCCCACAAAAGCTTATGCTTAAATACTTTAGTTAGTCCTTAAGGTGCCACAGGACTCTTTGTCACTTCTGCAAATATCACAAGATTCACAATGAAATCATGAGAATTAGAAACACTAATTCTGCATTTTTCTCTTCTATAATCATGCTTATCTTTCCTTATGTTTTCAGCATCTTTTTTTTCCTTCTTCCTCTAATCTCTTTATATTTCTTTCCCAACGTTATGTTCATTACCTCCTTCCCCATATTTTCAATCTCCTTTCTTCCACTCTAACACCTTCCTCTACCATACTTCCCTTTTCTAACTGACTTTGTTGGTCTCACCTGGCCATTCCCACATGCATTAAACCATCACCTCACAACCACAAAAACTGAAAATTTTACTAGATTCCTGAACGCCAGAGGACTAAACCCACTAGCCAAAAATTGATATGAAAAATAATTGGCTTTGGCTCTTTATCCAGGAGAAACATCCAGCTGAGAAGCCAAGTGGTCCTTCTGCCAATGGTGGAGAGTCCTAGTAGGGTCCTGTCTGTAGACCCTGTTCACCTAGATTACTTTTCTTCTTGGTCTCCCCTCCTATCACAGACCCTCCTGGCTGCTGCCACAGTGGGTTGGGGATGCTGATGTCTCTCTCCTATAAAGAGCTATTTAAATAGAATGTTCTGAGATTTATTTTTTTTAAAATCCTGTTTTAAACATGCCCTCTCTCTTCCTCTCCTCCCCCCCCCCCCCCCCCCCCCCCCCCCCCCCCGTGTAGAAGGGTCTCTTGGACAGGCCAAAGAGCCACACTGAATGCTTTTGGGTACAACCCTCTTCTCTCTCCTTTCTCTCCACCATGCTTTTCCTGGCAAACGTACTTCCAGGGGACCTGGGGAGGGGGTCTGCATCATCAAGGAAACAGTGAAGCCGACTATATTTATGTTATGCTTTTGACAGCACTTTGTTTAAACAGGAAAAAATAAAGGGGAGTTTTAAAAAACCCATCTAATCTCTTTCAATTTCAGTAATGTTGGGGATTACTTGTAACAAAAGTAGGACAACTTTTCACATGGAAGTGTGATTTTTTTTCAGGCTGATGCCCCTTTAACCTTCCTGTGTTTCAGTTTTCCTGTCTACAAAGTGGAGATAACACTTTCCTACCTGACGTGGTTTTTGTGAAGATGATTAATTCATTTGCAAAGTGCTTTGAGTTCCTTGGGTGGAAGATGAAACTAACTGTAAAGTGTTGTTGTTATTGATCTCAAAACAGTATTTCTTGTGCTTGAAAACAAGGCTTGACATGTAGATCTTTCTTGATCTCTGTGGAGAGCTATTGCTAGGGCAGGAGACGGAAAAGCCAAGATGGGTGTGAATTATTTATGTGCGTACTTAGTTTAATATTGTTTCCCATCCTTTGTCAGAATGCCAGACTCATGTGGGAAAGGAAAGATGGATATTCCTAGGAGTATCTTGAGCCTGATGGGACAGTAGCCTTTAAAATATCCCTTTGCTTAAAACTTATCTTTTTTTTTTATTACTTCTTATTAGATTTTCCTCATTATAATCCATTCTGGCTTACAACTTGCTTGTTTTATCTTTAGCGAGTTCTGATTTGAAGTACATTGTTAAAAATGGAGAGCTCCAGATCCTTCTATAGGACTGTATAAATACAATAGAAAGGAATGTTAAGCCTTAGGAAACTAGATAACCTCTTCCAGATGGACATCGTGTAGTCTGATTTCCAGGATTTCTCCATAAACCTCTAGGGGCTGCTTTCCCTAGGGAGGAGGATGTGTCTTGCGGCTTCTGGAATCAGGGACAGGTCAGGATCCTTGTCTATAGTTATTCCTCCATTGATGGAATGTGCTGCAACCTCTGGGCTGTCATAATATGATAGCATTTTTTCATGCACCCCTGCTCCCTTGGTTACACCGGGGAGCGCTAGAAGTGCATTTAGCCCCACGTACCTGGCGTGTGAGGCAACACTTGAAGCGCTTAATAAACTGAGTGTAGATTGTTGCCTGTGAGGTTTGCCGTTGTCGACTTCTGAGGCTAAATTACTATGCATGAGGCGTACTTGACTAGACTTGTATCTATCCTTTTAGAACAGATTAAAGGTTTAGTGAAATCTTGTGCTTCTGTTTCTGGCACTGCTGGAGTGTCTGACGAAAGGACTTGCTTTAGTTGACATCAATTCATATTAGCCTTTGACATCCTGGAATTAGCTGTCTGAGGCTTTGCTTGTTCATTTGTGCAGCTGACGGAAGGTTTTTGTCTCCCTTTTTGGCTTTTCCATCCTCTTCTCAAGACTTTGCAGGAAGAAGCTCATTTAGTTTTTGCCATTTCAAAGTCCATCCCTTTTTGGGTTCAGATGCTGTGATTATAGCATTAATTGGAGCTATTTAAAGTAACAACCTCTCCAGCAAATAAATGGCAAACCAGCCAAAGCCATCCTAGATTTGCTTCGGGACAGAAGAATGCCGGAGTACTTGTTTCTGGCCAAATCCTCCCCTCAGATTTGCATGTGGCTCTCACTGACTTTACTGAGAGCTTCACATGCATATGTCAGGCAACAATTTGCACTTGGTCTTTCTCCATAACTACACCCCTTTCTTGTGGGAAAATTGGTTTGTGTCCTATAGTGGATGGGCCCCAGAATGTACCTTTGAGATTGAAGAAATGTCTCTTCTGTCCTACAGCTGGTAACAGGAAAGAGAGAGTAGAGCATGGTAACTCGCACCACACTTATCAGATGGCAGAGGATTGTGGTAGCTCAGTTTAAAGGTTAAAGAGCTGGTATCTCAGCCTTGCTGTGGCAGACACAATTTTTAAATGCAGCATTTACCTCGGGGAGTGACAGTGGGTCATCTCACTAGCCTTTCACCTTCGGACACATTAGTTCACATCCTGATTGATTTAGGTCCAAAGTGAAAATGAGTTTGGCATGGGAGGTCCCATATTCTAATGTGGTGGATGGTATCGCTTTGAGAGAGGCACTGAACTGGAATAGCTGAGGTATTGCAGGTGAAAAGTAAAATATGCAAGAAAGATATGAGAGATTAACTGGAAGGGGGATAATTTGTACCATACCTTACTGGGCTGTGGGTGACTATAGCCCTAGTGCTATTGTTATAAACCTCTAATTTCTCATAAAATACAAATGCTTAAAAAAAATCCAAGTTCTTGCAATCAGGATAGAGGCTGCTCCAGCAGAACAGGAAAAGGAAAGATTAGAATCCAGTCCTGTTGAATGGTAGTATGTTTCCATTGACTTTCCCTGCAGTTATGCCAGTTTACACCTGAGATTCCTTTTGTCTGGTGTATATACTGTTGTTCTATTTAAGGATGTGCTCAAGATGCAAGGTGAAAGCTTAAGGTAAGGGTGCTTTGGGTGCATGCAGCTACGTAACCATTCTACACTTTTGTTGAAAGTCCAATAGAGGTTTACGTGAGACTATGGTAACAAAATCAAGGTGATAGAGTTGAATTATCTTTGGAAATGGGGAGAGGACAGGATAGAAAACCTCCTCAGGTTATTTCACTGCATGGTAATTGGCTGGAACTAGAGTAGAGTCATTTCAGAGGATCAAAGAGACTTTGTTACTTAGCTAGCCTAAGTGGTTATGATCTCTAAAGTCCTAAAAGTTTGGACTTTTAGTCCAGTGATAGATTGTTTCTTCCTTACATTCCACCTCAGCGGTTAGATGTACTGAGTTGGTATTGGAACTCTCCAAGACTGGCAACAGGGTCTGAATTGGACAACCTTGTGGGCATAGTGCACAAATCAACTCTTTGAATGTGAGCGGGTGCCTTGTCCAACCTGCTCTACAGACATACTCCATGCAACATGCAAAGTCCAAACTCTGCCCCATCACTCACAAAGAAAACAACAATGATAACATGAAATTCAGCTCAAACTTTCTACCCAGTTTTGGCTGCTTCTCAAAATACTTCTCTGCTTACGCCCCAGGACCTCTTTCCCACCTCCCGTATATCCAGGTGGCATAATGAGTCACCTGCTTAAGTGAGTTCTGCCAAATTAAGTTTGCTAAACTCTCCTATCACAATTGACACCTGCTTAACAAAGTGGGTGTTTCAGGCAACAGCCAGCCTGTTATAGTGATGCTTTTGATCAGCTCTTGAATCATAATTGATGGGGTGGGCCTTTATTGTATCAAAGTGGTGGGCACCATGTATAACTATCTGTTTTAAATAAGTGATGCATTTTCACCTTCCGTATGTGACAAACAAGGAGTTGACTTTCACCACAGAAAATATTGGCAGGGTTCACAGGGCTTTGGCTCTCATTGCCAGTAAGCTAAGTGTCATTGGTAGCATTAATTTGATTGCTGCACTTTATGTCCCTGCCAGATGATAACTCGGTTTGTCACTTTTTTGAAGGTTCCATCCTGAGCAGCTGCTGCAGCTTTTTGATATTAACTTCATTAAAAGCATTGAGCATAAATTCAAAGTCTGGGGAAGCTGATTCAGACTGAGCATCTGATTTTCACATTCTCCCAAAGCCAAGCTTGTAATAGAAACACTGATATTCTGGTCGTGCCAAGTGGCACGGATGCTGCAGTTATATCAGGAAAAGCCAATGGCCTCTTTGATATAACCAGCACCTTTTAGGAGCTGCTGCTATTGGAGTTGGGTTGGTAAGTGCTGAACCTGTGCTCAGTGCTATGTAAAAGACGAAGAAAGATGTAATACTCCCCTTGGGTTATGTTTGAGTAAAATATTGGCCTTGATTTTCAGTCCTGGCTGAGGAAACTCGGTACCAAAACGGGGGGTGGAGAGCACCTCTATATGGTCAAGACTCTGGAGGTATGAGTTATAGGAGCCCCAAGGGATATTCTACTGTACACTGTGCTGCAATAGCCCTCAGTGGTCTAGCATGGCAGCCCAGAATAGCTAGAGTGCAATAAACTCTGGCCAGGTGTCCTTTCTTCCTGTGGCATGTCTCTGTGCTGGGATGGGGGAAGGGGAGGATTCTATACAGCTATTCTGCTGGGTCTATGTCACTGGGGTGATGGCAGGTTCTAGAATCAGGGCCACTCTCTATGTTCAACACTGTGTAACAAAAACTAATTTACAGAAGCAACAAATAATATTATCCCATGTGGGTTCTTCACATAAAATCCCCTCCTGCCCTGTCAGCCCTTCCGAGGCGCTGCACCACTGTGATATTTCTTACTGGAGAATTAGATGGGACTCTTCAAAGAGCTTTGTTCTGGGCTCTGTCAATGGAATCAGTCGAGGAGCACCCCTTTGCTCTTTTTTTTCTTCTCTTCACTTTCACGGGGTAACCTAGCTGGCCCAATTGTAATCAATGTAACGGTTAATTTTGACATTGGGAAAGCAGCACCGGATAAACCAGCAAATGCTGTACTTTAAATTTGTTTTGCTGTAAGGCATAAGCTGTGTCTGTAAGCCTCGAGGGAAAGACCAGAGTAGAAATTGCTTCATGGTTTACCTGTGGATATCACCATAGTTATAGGAAATCTCTGTGAATTCTTTCAGGCAGTATGATAGATCAGTCAGCTGGTAAATATATAACCTGTCTCTGCCTCTTTCTCCTTCTTATCAGAGTGTTACATTAACTGTTTCATTACTTTACTATCTGGTGCTGTAAATAAAATACAGAAAGCAATACCAAATGTACCATGTTTAACTAATCATTCTTTGCTAGCTTGCATTTCAAACATCCATGGTCTGATATCCCAGTATGCACAGAGACTTAATCATGTTTTATGGACAGAAAGCTGAAATGTTACCAGTTTATCTGCTGTTTTTTGAGCAGCATAGTTCAAACTGTGACAAACTTTATCTATAGAAGCCCTCAAAAACCTATTTTTCAGAGCTTTGGTTCTACCATATGGAATGAATAAGGACAGATGAATTATGGAGGAAAAATACTGGTACTTCTCACCGCTTTTGTTTTCTTTTTTAACAGGGTGGGTAATTTAACCATTGGAATAATTTACCAAGGAGCCATAGGGATAGACTAAATTTTTAAAGAAATTAAAACTAGAGCACAAGTCAGCAGCTACCTTGGAAAAAGTATTGGCTCATAACCTCGCCCTAGAAAATAAGGGATAGCACCAACCATGTGGTGAAAACAATTATGACTTAAATAAACATATACTGAATCTGAAAATAAACAAAGAAGGAAATGAATGAAAAGTCACCACTGGTGTGACAGATTTGTTACCAGTCTGCCTGGGCCTCAGTTGATCAGGCTAAGACCGCAGGATTGTAGGGATGGAGATGAAGAGAACACACCATGTGACTGAATTTTAAAGCTTTATTAAGAAAATAATAAAAAGACAGCGGTGAGTATGGGAAATGCTTCCATGTCACTCAAAAGAAGGAAGAAGCGTTAGTGCTCAAATCCTGACCCACTTTCTTTCTCTCAGATATACCACCCAGGCTAGCCAGGCCTGAAGTGTACCGTCAGAAGAGAAGGGTGACCTGGGGGAGGAGAGAGATGGACGGGAGTTCTGCCCGGTACACCGGTCATCCTGGGGTTCCGCTGCCAATCTCCAACATACTTCCATTCTCGGGAGGGTTTTTATGCTCTGGGGTCACTTGAGACCTTTGCTCGGTATTTCAGTCCGGACCACTTTTTGTGGCTTCTTCGGCTTTCCCCAAAACACACCGGCTCCAGGGTCACAAAGGCAGACTGCTGAGTCTCACTGGGCTGCCAGCCTTGGCAAATGTAATCTCAGTCCTGCAACTTGTTTTGCCTTTGTTTTGCTTCTGTCTATATTTTTCACAGCCAGCTGGAGCTGAAAGCTGTTTTTGGTGCTTGGCATGGTCTGTGTCAATTCTTGACCTTGAACGCGGAGCAGCTTTTTCTTTATCTCTAGGCCAAGCTGACTTTTCAAATTAACCTGTTCCTTTTCCCCCTTGGCCTCCTGAGACCTGCAAAGGAACCTTTCATTCCACTTTCATACCTTTAACCTTTCCCAGAACACTTTGTGATGCCTGCAACGGTGTTAGCAACATACAATGCTGATCTGCTTCCCCAGGGGGCTTTAGGGAGGGGGCCATTGGGGTTCCTATGTTTGGAAGTGTCATGCACATGCTCTGATGAGGCTGTTTAGCATGTCAGTGAGGACAGCTCACTATAGACAACCTGCACCTGGAAGTTGGTATGAGAACTGCAGAAGCTGTAGACTTTATGGACAGTCCTGGCTTAAACTTGCAGTTTGTGTAAGTTGGTCCATGGGATTATTGATGTATTACTTGCCCACGTTCACCATATCTGTCCTTGAATACAAATATTAAAGAGAGCATGATGGAACGTCCTGCTTGGAGTTCCCGTAGGGTGACCAGATGCCCCGATTTTATAGGAACAGTCCTGATATTTGGTGCTTTTGCATATATAGGCACCTATTACCCCCCACATCCTGTCCCAGTTTTTCACATTTTCTACCTGGTTCCCAGAATTGTAAGCCAATGTGTTATCCTTCTCGGCCTCAGCAAGTAAGCTAAGCTATGTGTCAGCTTCCTGATACACCAGCTTGTCTTTCTTGCCAACAAACTATTCAGGACACTGTCAATCCAAATCTTGCCTTGCAGGTAACAATCAGTGAACTCCAGAGTTCCCCAGAGACTTCTTTCTGCAGTGTTTGGTCCCTCTCACTGGACACTGACAGAAGTTATTAAGCTTGCTGCCTCCAAAGAGACAGAGCACAGCCTGTTAGCTTAGCTGAAGACTCACACTTGGCTATAACACACAGCACAGAGATGGGATCTAGTTGCATACAAAACAAAACATGCTTTCTAGTGACTAAAAGTCAATTTTAGCAAGTTATCTTTATCTAGAGAGACAAAGATATTACTCCCCACCTTCACAGGCTCAGTCCCCTCAATAATGGATAACTAAAGTGTTTTTGTCCCCCTTATGTTACACAAATTTCTTGTCTCTGCTTCAAGAACCATGAAGGTTTCCTTTTGTGCAGTTTCTGCACTGCAGATGTGATTGTTAAATGGTCTTCTCCCCAGCTCCTTTAGCTTGATGGCTTTGTTTACCTTGTACGTAAATGTATTTCCATTGTCCTCTCCATGTAACAAAGATGGTCAGACAGATAAATATGTCTAGGGCAGGCTGGGTTTTATGCTTTGCCTCCCAAACACATTTTAAGAACCTATTTCCTGCACATATGTAACTCTTTACATGCTAACTGTATATAATATTATTCACCAGTGTGCCCCTAGATTTCATAAAATACCTTACTCGATATACTTTTATAGTATAGTATTGTATACAATCAGTTGATTCAATTGCTTATTCTATGGGGTTCTGGCCTTCTATTCCTCCACCTCCTGTTGGGTGTCTAGACCTTGATTGTCACACATGATGTCCAAATAAAGTTGTTAGGTTAAATTAGCTTGTCCTACTTACCTATTCCACACCCGGATTGTGTGGAGTCGGACTATTGCTCAAAACTGTCAGACACCAAGAAACACACAGACAACAGGCAGCTTTTTGATCAAGAAGGGTGCACACCTTCCTCAGGCTGATAGCTTTGGAAGAGTGAGGCGATTTATTAGCTTGACACAGCAGTTTTTATATCCTACAAGACAATGATAAGTTCTGCATTTTACATAGGAGACCACTCTCTGCATGGCCAGGGGGCCCCCTGCTTGAACCGGTTTTGTGGTTCCTGAAGCAAGCTTAAATGCTGAGAAGGAATAATACACAAGACAATCTTTGGAAAGATTGTCTTGCAAGGTCAGGCAGAGTTTACGGTAAGAGGGGTTTCTTGACCAACAGTTAACCCCTCCCTTAATATCTGGTAAGCAGCAAATGTAAGAATCTCTTTTGATAAGGGCATAAGAGATATAAAGAGAGGTTTGTCTTTTATTGTTCCAACAATATGACCTTAAAAACTAGACCATACTCCTCTGTTGACAAAGAGCTCCCTATCTGTAATAAGGTACTGTCTTCTCCTGGACTGAAAGTTTGGATGGATTTATCTTGCTCTGTATCCTCAGGTCCATCAAACTTAGGCTTTGGTGGATCACAAGAGACAGTGAATTTTAAAGTAGAGGTTCTCTACCAATAATGGACTGCTGCCTCACTCTAGGACAGGGGTCTCCAAACTTTGGCATGGGGGCCAGATCTGGCCCGCGGCTTCGATTTGTCCAGTCCTCCAGCCGAGCAGGCATGTGGAGAAGCCACCACTGCCCCTCCCCCGTGAGCTGCTGCCAGTGGCCCCATGTACGGAGGGGTGAGTGTCCCCACGGCAGCAGCCAGAGGAGTAAAGGGGGAGTCGCAGCAGTGGCCGGAGGAGAAAAGGGGGATTTTGCATATATTTGCATATATTAAATTTTTTCACAGTCGCTTCGGCCCATGAAGCCCCTTCAAAAATCTAATATGGCCCTCGTCTCATAAAGTTTGGAGACCCCTGCTCTAGGAGGTCAGCGCTGGGTATGAACAACAAGAGCATGCCCTCTGGTAACTGCTGTAGGACAGGGGAGAATTGGTATTGGGGATAGCCTAGTTCAAGCCATAATTTGCTTCCTGAGGTGAGACCAGAAGGTTGAAGGTGGGGCTGAAGTATCTAGTCAGTGGTGCGGTATGGACTTACTGGGTGTTGTTAATAATTTCATGGTTTACTGTTTGGAATTTGCCATGAGGGTTCTGTTACCCTGGCACTCAGTACAGCAAATGTAGGGAAATATTTGACATGCAATCCATTTCAGAGCTGGAATCACTTTAACTATTATTCTGCAGTAAAATTACTGCAATTAGTCACAAATCTGTCACTTCTGGAAGTAATGTTCCTGTTTTTTAATACAAATGATGTATTACTTTTGTTTTAAAGAGTAAACATTAGGTTAAAAGAATGCTGCTGCCTCTGAGGAAAACTTTGATAAATATTCCAATTAGGCACTGTTTGGAGGATATATTATTTATATGCTTTCTGTCTTGTTTTAGTCTTCCTTTTGTCTTTTGTTGTTGTTACTAAGGCTATTTCTATGGCTTTTGTGTTGCTAAGTCAATTCGTTTGTTCCCCTAATTTATTCCTCACCTGAAATCACCATTCCTCTGCTTTTGTGGCATCATGATTGTCTGCTACAATAACCAATGGTGATGTAACAAAGAGCAGACTATATGATTCTGAATGAGGGATAAACAGTTTAAGATTGTGAAATTGTATGAATCGATGATCGTTTTAATCCATATGTCTTTGACAAGGTGTCACATTCTGGAGTGCAGCATAGACCAGTAGTAGGTTGTGTCACTGTCACCACTCTGATACCAGCAGCCTTCCTACAACACAACAGCCCCAGCCTCGCTTTCAGCAGCCTTGGTTATGACTTGCTGAGTGACCCCAGCACACCCCCAGTCCTGAATTTCCCCAGAACTGTCTACCCTGAATGTTCAGTGCTCTCCTGGAGCATTCAGAGGCAAGATAAGGTCCATTGCTCCTTCAGAGAGACAAACGCACAGTGGTTTGTTGCGTTAGCTGGAGTTAACAGTTGCTTCAGTTCAAACACAGAACTGGGTTGGTTAGAATTAAAAGTGAAACAAGATTATTAACAAGAAGAGGGTGGTTCTAAGTGAATTCATGTTCAAGGGATAAAGACAAAAAATGGTTACAAGAAAATAAAAGTAAAATACACTTTCCAGTGGCCAAGACTTGACTTAACGAGCTACAGCCTTGGTTAAAGAGAGATTTCTTACTAGTCTTTTTCTTCCCGGCCATGGCTGACTTTCTCTCAGGACCTTCCTCAAAAGTGCAAAGGTGCTATTTTCTCTTGTAGGTGAAAGATCTTTGCCTAAGCAGGTTTCTCACTTTTTGTGCAGTTTCCAGAGACTTCTTGGTTGAAGGACCCATCATTCTTAACTTGCAAGAACTCTAGTCCCTTGTGTCTGGCCACTGAGGAAATGTCAAAATGAGGTCTTCTCTCTCCTTGTATTTTCCCAAACTCACTAGTTTGTCCCCAGACTCATGATTAACTCTTGCTATTCTTCCCTGCCTCCAGACAGCCCATCCTCCTGCTGATTCATATGTAAATGGGGCTGTCATTGTTTGGGGCTTAATTTCATTGTGGACAGGTAAATGGCTGCCCTTCCTCCTGTTTGAGAGAACCTTTCTCTCCCTGTGTTTGGTCACAGATGTTAAAGCATGATATTATTAAGTATCCATACCTCTTTGTATGGTGTTAATATGTACATTTCACAATTCTATTAATCACCAGTATGTCATGAGCTTTCATAAAAGATCTTACTTGACACACTTCTATACTACAGTAATATTGTATACCATCAGTTGATTCAGTTACTTATCATTGCAAGTTCAGACTCCCCTAAGATGTTATCTCCCCAAATTCCTACCTTACCTTTTAAGTAAATGTGCTTTCATTGTCTCTGCCTGATGACCAGCAAATACAGCCCTTTGTCTAGGGCAGACTGGGCTTATGCATTGCTTGCCAAACACATTTTAAGAACATAATTCTAGCACATATCCATAACTCTTTGTGTTCACCTGTACATACATCACACAAGAATATTAATGATCAATGACTTGTTAGTTTTCCCACAATATATTACATGCTACCTTTTGGGGTATAGATCATGACAACTGTGTGATATGTATTTTAAGTATGTGAGGCCTGACAAGAATTGCTGACATAGTTCAGGGACTCCAGAAATGGACTGCCCTGCCCTGCCTTCCAGTTGCTTTCTCCCTTGCTGCCCCCCAGACTCGTCCAGTCAGTATTTGTTTTGATATTATTTTCAGTTTATTACTACACTCACTACAGATTTTAAATTTTCACTGCTGGAGATTTTTGTATTGACGACTTACCATTCAAAAATTTTCAGGGGATTACTGGGGATGCTTTTGGTGCACAGAAGAAAGGTGTGGGAGGTGGTGTTGGTATCTAGGAGACGGTTTTGGTACTGTGGAAGGCGATGCATCATCTCACCTTCTTTTGCGTAAGGGCACAAGTGACTACTTCAAGAGATGGCGGTTGAATTCTTTTTTCTTCTTTGAGGAGTGTCCCTGTGGATGCTGCACTATAGGTGTCTTGGCACCGTGCTCTTCTAGTCAGAGACTTGTGGTAGCAGTGTCCTGGTTGGCTGTGCACATGTGGCAGTCATCCTTGCGCCACTCCGAGCGGCGACCCCATGAGCGCAGCCACCCAGTTCCTTCTCTACTGTCCTTGGTTTTGGTTGGAATGACAGCAGTCCTTTGATCTACTCTCATATTTCTTTAGTCTCTGACCTTTTCTCCATTAATTTTCCTCATTGTTTATCTCTCCGTTCCCATTTTTCTTCCCACCTCAGGCGGGCGGGCGTTGTAGAGGCATGAGACCAAGACTGTTCCATTCTTCATTCAGCTAGCCTGTCTGACATGCCTGGCTCTCTCAAGCGCTGTCTGACTTGCAGACTCTCAATACCAGTGACAGATGGCCACTCGCAGTTTGTCCATTGCCTGGGGGATACACACGTTACCCCAAAGCGTCCCCAGTGCCAGAAACTCAGTGTGGACAAGAAAGGCCAGGGACCGCCAATTGAAATGGTTAACGATGGAGATATTCCTCCAATCCCGAGTCCAGGACACCCATGCGACCCAGAGCACCAAAGCCTGAGGCATCGGGACCAACTGGTACTGAGACGTCCTGAGGAGCGAAAGACCCTGCGCGGTCTCGCTCTCATAGCAGCAAAACTAAGCCTCATAGCTCGTCACCAAGGGAACAGAAAACTCAGACACAGAGCAGTGCTATGGCGCCACCTGCTACACCAATACAATATGACAAGTCTGCGGCACTAATAACATTCCCTCTGGTTCCCAGCCTGAGCTTGCCTGCACTTGGCACCGAGTCTCCTGGTACCGCAACGGTTTGTCAGCCGTGCGGATCTATTCATTGCTTCTACCCCAGGATCTCCGCTCTTTGGCTCCAATGGCGGCCCAGCTTTATCACTTCACTTCTAGCTCTGCCCTTCCTCTCTCCAGTGATGAAGAGAAGGAAATGGAGATGGGAGTGGGCACAGCTCACCACCACTCCTAAACCTGAGCCCACTTGGCCACAGGGTGTGGATTGGCAACCCCCACATGGTGCCCCCTCCCATGTCCATCCCACTGCAATGGGCATACTGGGACCCATGGGCATTATACAGACACCCAGCCATCCAATCCATCTACGTCCAGGACACCGCAATCACCTCTGCCATCTGCTCCAGCTTCCTCAGAACTGCTGGAGGAGGAAGCTGGAGAATCTCCGGACAGGCTGAAGGGTGACACCCTCTCACCTACCCACATCCCGACTGTCTCTGGATGAAATAATAATGCTGCCTCCCCCCACATCAGGAAATGACTTCAGATCCTTTCAGGATTTGTTTAAAAGAGTAGCTGATTGATTAGATGTTTCACTGGCTGAGTTACCGGAAACTCTGCATAAGCTGACATATATTGCAAACTTCTTCATCAGCCAAGATCTCACTACCCATTAATGCTGCCATCCTGGACCCCATATGGCATACTCCAGCCAAGGCCCCCCCCTCTTGTGAGCAATCTGACAAGAAGTACTAATGGAGCTGAGTTTTTGTTTGCCCACGCTACTCCAAACTCATTGGTGGTAAAGGCAGTTAATCAAAGGGGGAAGAAACATTGAACCAAAACCAACCCCTATGATAAAGATTGGAATCGCCTAGACCTTTTTGGCAGGAAAGCCTCTTCATTGGTGACCCCAGTTTCACATAGCAAACTACTATTAGTTACTGGCCAAGTACTTACATAACATTTTTTTTTCTCAGATGTCATCTTTTATTGAACACATTCCAGCTGACAAAAAAAGAGAAATATAAAGCTGACATAGGAGAAGGTTTTGTCATCACCAGAAATGACCTGCAGGCCTCTCTGGATTCTGCTGACCCGGCGGCCCACTCCATTGCCACATCCGTTGTCATGTGGAGGGCTTAATGGCTCCATTTCTCCAGCTTCTCCAGGGAAGGTCAGGCGACAGTAGAGGACTGTCCTTTTGGGGGCAAAAATTGTTTGCAGAGAGCATGGACATCTCCTTACACACCATGAAGGACTCCCATGTGACACTTAAGACCAGTGATTCTCAAACTTTTGTGCTGGTAATGCCTTTCACATAGCAAGCCTCTGAGTGCGACTGCTCCCCCTTATAAAATTAAAAATGCTTTTTAATATATTTAACACTATTTATTATAAATGTTGGTGGCAAAGCGGGGTTTGGCGTCGAGGCTGACAGCTCCTGACCCCTCACAAAATAACCTCACAACTCCTTGAGGGCTCACGACCCCCTGAGAGGTCACAACACCCAGTTTGAGAACCCCTGCTAAAGATGCTTGGAATCTGTATCCCTGCAAGCAAAAAGAAATGGGGCAGATTCTACTTCCAACGATTCTGTCCTGCCCCATACACTCAGCCTCAACGACATTATGATCAACGCTGCAAGCAGCGCCAAACAAGATGCCATCAGAGACAGGAGCAGTTGTCTACATCTCAGCCATCCACTTCTAGGCAAATGTTTTGAAGTGGTGTTCGAGGATACGAGAGCCCAACATTCTCCAATTCCACAGTCACCTCTAATTTCCAGCCCATTTGGGGACCGCTTTAAACCCTTTTTACCCAGCCTGGAGAACCATCACCACTGACAAGTAGGTTCTGGAAATTATACCGAAGGGCTATTCCATCCCTCTCTTTCCGTTCCACCTACCCATCTCCCTTCCCCATCCCTCTTCAGGGCTCCATCTCACGAGTACCTGTTACAACAGGAAATACACCATCTCCTGCAATTAGATGCTGTGGAATTAGTACCCGTTCAGCACAGGGTTTGGAGTTTCTACTCGCATTGCTTTCTCACTCTGAAGAAAACAGGTGGATGGAGGCCTATTCTGGACTTACGCAAACTGAACAAGTTCATGAGAACACAGCACTTCAAGAGGGTAACCCTAGCAACCATAATTCTGGCATTGGAGAAATGAGATTGGCTCTCAGCCCTCGACCTACAAGACACTTACTTTCCCGTCACTATCCACCCAATGCCCAGGAGATTCCTACGATTCACTCTGGGCAGCCTGCACTACCAATATAAGGTACTTCTCTTCAGCCTCTCTGCAGCTCCAAGGGTTTTTTCAAAAGTACTGGCTGTGGCAGCAGCACATCTGCCTGCTAAAAGCACCAACACATGAGGAGGCAGTTCACGCCACTCACACCACCCTATTTACAAACCTCGGGTTACAAACCACCCTACAGAAATCCACCCTGTCCCCAACCCAACAACTGGACTATATAGGGGCACACCTAGACTGTGTCACAGCAGCAGCATGGCTACCCCAACAACAGTTTCTTGCCTTAACAAACCTAATACAACAGTAAGATGCAGCCCGCAAACGTCCACCAGAACATGCCTACAACTTCTCGGGGACAGGTCTGCTGCCATGTTTGTCATGAAACATGCCAGGCTGCATATGAGATGTCTACAGACCTGGCTATGCAGTGTATACATTCCTCACAGAGACTCGATCAACAGATGACTTACAGTGCCCAGCAGAGTGAAAGACTCGCTCGCATGGTGGACAAAACAAACAAATATCTGCTCAGACATTCCCTTCCAAAGAGAAAACCCATCAGTCACTATCACCATGGACACCTCTCTGGTAGGATGGGGGAGGCACACTTGGCAGATAACACCATCCAGGGCCAATGGTCCTTAGGGGAGTCAAATCTCCACACACATCTACTGGAGCTCTGAGCAGTTTAAAACATCTGCCTCACTTTCTGCCCCTGATCCACAACACAACTGTCTAGAGTCTCATGGACAATTTGGTGACTGTTTTACATAAATCGCCAAGGAGGGCTCTGATCTTATCTGTTCTGCACAGAAGCAGTCCACCTCTGGCAATGCCTCTAGCATCTCCAGCAACGTACACATCACGGCATCCTATCTGCTGGAAACCAGAAAGCCACAGCAGACGACCTCAGCAGGAACTTCTCACGGATACATGAGTGAGAACTAGACCCACAAATTCTGCAAACTATATTCCAACAATGGGGATTCCCCTCAATTGATCTTTTTGCCATGACCCAAAATGCCAAATGCTCACAATACTGCTCCTTAACGGCACACCCACCTTACACCACATTCCTCAAGGACAAAGTCTTCCTACGTCCACACCCTAAATTCCTACCATAGGTCGCCTCCCTCTTCCATCTCAACAAACCCATTTACTTACCTGTGTTCTTCCCCAAGCCACAGGCTAGCAGGGTGGAGTCCCTTCACACTCTAGACATCCACAGAGTGGTGGGCTTCTATATAGAGAGAACAGAAACATTCAGAAAATCATCCTGGCTATTCGAATCCACAACAGAATGATCTAAAGGCCAAACCATTTCCAAACAGAGACTTTCTAAATGGATTTCTAATTGTTTCAAACTATGTTACCAAAATTACAATTTGCAAGCTCCTTCTGGACTTCGCACACACTAGAGCTATGTCCCCATCCATAGCCTTTCTCAAACATGTACCCATCACGGATATTTGTAAAGCAGATACCTGGGCATTGCCCCTGACTTTCACCAAGTGTTATGCCCTGGAACAGCAGTCAGCTGCAGAGGCTTACTTTGGTCTATCGGTGCTCTCCACGGTACATACGTCAACTCCGAAGCCCCTCCTCTCCACTGAGGGTCATTGCTCTTCAGTCACTTAAAGTGAAGCACCCACAGGGACACTCCTTAAGGAAGAAAAGAAGGTTATTCACCTTGTGCAGTAACTGAGGTTCTTCGAGATGGTTGTCCCTGTGGGTGCTCCACTATCCACCCTCCTCCCCTTTGCTTCAGAGTTTTGGCTCAATCCTCTGGGGTAGAGAAGGAACTGGGTGGTGGTTGTCTGTGCTCGTAGGGTAGTTGCTCAAAGCAGCCAACCAGGGCACTGCTACCACAAGTCTCTGACTAGAAGCGTAGGGTGCCAAGACCCCTAAAGTCGAGCACCCACAGGGACAGCCATCTTTAAGAACCTCAGTTAATACGCAAGGTGAGTAACCTTCTCTTCCCCAGCCAAGAAAATTTTATTATTAGCTAATTTACCCAGTACTTCCTGGGCTATTATCCACCACTACATTCACTAATGGCAGATAAGTACATTTAGTCTAGAATTTCTGCTGAAATAATCAGTAGTGAAATAGTACTGATACACTACACGTCTTCATTGTTACACCTCTGTGTATATGTATTGTATATTGTTACATACACTAAGGTGTATGGGGTAATTTATGTGTCTCTGAGTTATTGTTTCAGGCTGTCTGCAGACTTAGGCAGAGATCAGTTGCTGTATTAGTTTAAGTTCAGTTCACAGTCTGAAGGTTTTACTCACAACCATAATAGCTAGAGATTTAGGGCTTTGTAAATTACAATTATTTGGAGCCCTGGTCTTTAGTAATGAAAAAGAGAGTAATAGAATCTATCTATCTATCTATCTATCTATCTATCTATCTATCTATCTATCTATCTATCTATCTATCTATCTATCTATCTATCTATCTATCTATCTATAAAAACAAAATTATTCTTATGTAGAATGTTTTCCAGATGGTGTTAAGTAGGTCTTTAAAGGTCTCAGCCTGATATTTTACTGGGTGTCAGAGCAGTTGAAAGAGGACAGATGCATATGTTTTGGAAAAAAAAACACATATCATTTCTGCCGTAGCTCCTTAAACTTATATTATTTAACATCCATTTTCTCCTTTCTTTTTTGTGATAGTGATAACCTGCTAAGGAGAGTGGCATGCCAGGAAGCCCAGGTAATACTATTTAATGTGATACAATTAGATTAAAATCCCCATCTTATCTCACTTGTGAAGGACTCCTGAGATTCTCCCAGCAGGTCTCATCTGCGTGACAAACCTGACAGAGATGCTGGCTGTGGGTTTTTTTGTTTGCTACAAAGCCACAGACTAAATGAGGCCCCCTTCTTTCAACAGGCTGGTGTACCTAATTGTACCTGCAATTCAGTGCCATAATAAACAATGTGGTTGCATCATTAAGATAGTTCTTGGAACTATTCAGTTTGCAAAGTCTTTCAGTTCTGGAGATTTAATTATTCCATCTGTCTGCAAAGTGATGGTGAAGAGGAAATGGATTGACAGGATTGGAGACTGAAATTTTATATATGCCATAGAACAGGTATGGCAGAAGCCATGCAAGCTGCTTTATGCTCATCTTGACCTAGAGAGATTATCTCTGGGGCTGATGAGGTAGTCCAGTATGTTTGCCCATTCAGTCCTGTGTGTGTCTATCAAGATTTCTAAAGAGGGTTTCAGTTGTGGTGGCTGATTTTGTAATATCCCTACTTGTCCACAAGGAAGTGGATGGAGACCATCAACTTATTTCACATAGGTCACCGAGGACAATATTAGCTTCTAATGAAAGTCTACATGGTTGTCCTTTGGGAGCATTGGCCTCACTGCTTTCTCTTTACACCTCTGCTTCTGCACTCTGGGGTCTGTAAGGCCAGCTAACTAAGTGCATACTTCTTACCGTAGTGTTCCTGCAAGGGAAGCCTGCTCTTACCAAGTATTCTTTCATTGGCTTGGGTGCTGTTTCCCAGGGACTGTGCCACTGCACACTCCATTCTCATGCCACTGTTGACCCAGCAGATATTTCAAGAGTCTTACTGCCTCCTTCCTGTGCCAGCCAAAGGTTGCTCTGATCATGCTCCCTGTACCAGAACCTTGACAAAGGCCCTCATAGGGCTCAGAACCATTGCCCATCATTGTAGAATTGGCTTGCTGAGAGATGTGGGTGTAAGTTATTTTTCTCCTCAGATACCTTCACCCAAGACAACTGCTCAATAGTGAGGTCCATGGCGAAACCCCAATTTAGACTAAGTGCTGCGAGGAAGAGTGTTCTCAGCAGCATGATCCAGGCTGTGCAGCTTCTTGAAAGAAGAGAGTCTGTGGACCCCAAGCCTGAGAAAATAAGAGAACCTTTTCAATATCAAACCTATCCCCAGGAACCCTACTCACGATAAATCAACATATTTCCCCAAATTGATACGTTCAAATTCTCCACTAATTCTGATAGAAAACGTCAGTTGCTAGACTCTTATGCTTTCCTCTGGTCTTCTTCAGTGCTTAGATAACAAAGTGAATACATCTCCAATAAATAGCTGTTAATACCTCACTACCTGAAAGATGCTGCCAGTTGGGAGGGAGTTCACGGAAGTGTAAAGACGAATAAGGAGTTTGAGAGATTGATTTGATTTATAAGGAAAGTGTCAAATAAATATGAAATTAAAGAATTAGAGTTAATTTAAATTTGGTTAAGGAAGTGTAAGGGCATTGTAAAAAAAGGCCCTGACTTGCAAGTAGAAGGAATGCATAAAAAATAACTGAGACAAGGGGAAGTGTCAAAAAAGGTCTCTGATCTGTAGGAGTGACTGCAGATGATTTTAAATAAAACAAAAGAGAATGTCTGTCTTAAAATGAACCAACATGGCCCGGCCCACCCCACACATCAGGGTTAAAGCCTGTCTGAATCCAGGTGCAATGGGAAAACTGTTGGGCAGCAAGAAGGAGGAGAGGAAAGGCCTTGGGAAGAAAGGTTGTAAATCTTATCTGGACCAACTAAGACTGGAAAGCAGAGTGAAACTGTTTTAATTTGGTTTTTCACTAAAGTTGGTACTCGGCAGTGACATCACTTGTTTGTTAAAGGATATAAAAAGTAAACTTTTGAAGGGTTCATTGCTAATAACTACCTGATCACGTCTTAGCTGACCAATTTGAGTCTAAGCACCCCTGGGTTTAGCCCATTTGTAAGTGTCCTGATCAAATACTTAAATGTTTTGTTACTGTTTGGATATAGTAAGTTGCCCATTTTTTAAGGCATGTTTAGAGCAATTGTATAAGATTTGCCTTTTGTATTTAATAAAAGAATTTCTGGTTAAATTAGTGTTTGGTTTCCCATATTAATATTTATAATTTCACATAGTGATAATTCCAACAGAAAGCTTAAAAGAACTAAATGTGCATACTGTCAGAAGGATGTCCTTGCAAAGAGGGAGAGTTGCTTTGGGTGGAATAAGGAGATAGAACTACTGTAGAAGTAATGGATTTGAAATTAAGGAAAGATAAATTTTGCCTGTGTATTGGGCAAGTCATAAACATGGGATATGTTAGATCGGGGTAGGCAGCCTATGGCATGAGCGAATAAATGAAAACGCGGCACACCACTTCTGAAAGATTGCCGACTCCTGTGTTAGATTATGGATTAGTCTCCTAAATGACAGGGTGGAAACACCATCTCTTGAGACACTTAAAAACTGCAGTGGATAAAGCGCAGGAAGGGTTGGAAGGGTGGTAGACTAGGTGGATGAGTAGTTCTTTTCAATCTCTAATTTCCTTAAGTGCATTTATCATCAAAATGGTGGTGCCGAGTGTGACATAAAAACATATATCGAAGGAGCAGCAAGAGCTGATAGAATCAGACCTCTAGACTGTAAGATCCTCAGGACAAGAGCAATGTTTAATTGTTTGCAAATTGCCATGCATGCTTCTGGTGCCATTTAAATAATAAAAATCCAAGGAAGACAGACTAAAAGACCCACTCCAGTCAAAGAATAATACAAGAGATACTAATTTTTAAAATATCAATTCTTCATTGAATTCTTAAGCATACCACAAGTCCTGTGCATACAGACTTCAGAAAGGAGAAAGCTGCGTACTAAAGTGACCAGTACATCTACATTTCAAGCAAACACTCCATCAGAGTACGGTGATTTGAACATTCATCCCCTTGTTATGTCATATGACCAGCTAAAATTCTACTTTATGGGACCCACCACACCCTTTTAAAACTTTTTACAACTCCTTGTGAATAAATTAGCTGTCATTGACGTGCATATATATATGCTCATTAGCAAATGTGATTAGCTGACATTGTTCTGAATCTTACTCTTGTTCAGGGGTCTCAAACTCAAATGACCATGAGGGCCGCATGAGGACTAGTGCACTGGCTCGAGGGCCGCACCACTGACACACGTACACACCCTTGCTGCCCCGGCTGTGCCCCCACTCCACCCCTTCCAAGAGGTCCCACCCCTTCCCCACCTCCTCCTCTGAGCACGCAGCTCCCCATTCCCTCCTGGAAAGCACTAGGCACCACCAACAGCTGTTTGGCAAACAAAGCAAGAGCAATCTAGGAAGTCCAGAGCTAGAAACACACGCGGCCCAGCCAGGCAGCAGAGAAGCCTCCACTTCTGGCCCCTCCGTCCTGCAAACTGCTATGGGGAGACGCGCGGGGGGGGGGAGGGAGCAGGAAGCTTGGCGGGCCGCAGGGAAGGGCTTTGCGGGCCGCATGTGGCCCCCGGGCCGCATGTTTGAGACCCCTGCTCTTGTTGGACCTCTGAGGACATTAAGGAACTTTCTGTTTTGTCACATTGCTTTTCAGTTCAGCTGCTCCCTCTATAAAATAGGGATTATAATACACCTTAAAGTGGAATAGTAATATTTGTGAAGCTTCTTTGTATGAAAGGTCCTATATAAGTGAAGAATAAATGAGTTCTGCTATTGGTAGGTAACATGAAAGAGAAACTGACCTTCTCAAATGTTGTCTTAAAATGTATTGCAGTCGGACCCCGCAATAGCGCAACGATTGGGATAAAAAAAACCTGATCGCGATAAGCGCAGGGTTGTGGTATTGTGGGGTTCCGCTGCATGAAAGCAGCGCTCGCCACCAGCATTGGGAGCCAGCCGTGCCCCGCGCTATAAACGGATTTGCGCTATCGCGGGGCGCGGTATTCTGGGGTCCGACTATTACATAATTGTAAAATATGTTCCTGTGTTGTTTTCATGACGTTGGACTCTTAAACATTTTTAAAAACTCTTCTGTTTATTATTTTTAATTTCTCCTCTTTAAAACAGGAATTTTCTACAGAAATACCCCAAGTATAGCACATAAATAAATGATTGTGTCATTAGTCATAAATCATAAGAGTGACAGGTTGTTTGTTTAGAACAAGTAAATATATCACATTTCTCCCAGAGTGAATAATTAATTGTTTTTAACAGCTGCAACATACCAGGGGATTATTGATGAGGGCTCTCATTTCCCCTGATTTCCCTTAAACAATTGTGATAAAATTTAATCAGTGGCTTTTCCCAGATGTTTTTCAAATAAAACTTAAGTGCTGATGATTTGATTTTTTCCCCCCTTTCCTTCTCCCCCAACAACCACTTTCATACACCCTTTTCCTTTCCCTGCTTCTCCAATTATTTAAAAAAGCTAATTGCATTTTAATGTTAATGGGGTTTTTTAATTATATAATTTTTCTTAGTTTGAGTTCCTTTAATAAAAGCGATGATTGGAGTTAATTACTATTTTGAACAGCTAATCACTAAAATATGAGATTTTTTGTATATATAGTGGTCACCTTGTTCAGCATAACAAAATGCTTTGAAGAGGTTCCCATGTAAAAAAGTCATGGACTGTACTCTTGTTCTTTGTACAGCTCCTAGCACAATGGGGCCTTGGTCCATGACTGGGGCTTCTAGGTGCTACTTTAATACAAATAATAAAGTAATAATAATAAAGGCTGTAAGGGTTTGGTATGGGTGTGATGATGCCTTTCAGTGAGCTAGAAGGGAGTTTTACAGAAGTGCAGCAGCACAAGTGAAAGCACAATCTTCCCTTGCCCATCTCTGCAATGAAGAATTGTGGGAAGGGGACAGAAAGGTGGCCAGGAATGGAGTGAGTAGATGGTATGAGACTGAGTGAAGTAAGTCCATGAAAAGCTCTGAGAAACCAAGGGGGCTATTTAGAATTGGGGATGGAGGTGGAATAGGACTCCACTGATAGTCTGAAAAAACAGGTGTGGGAAGGTGCTGCTCTCTGTGAGAGCAGGTAGTCTGGTTGCAGCATTCATTCCCTCTTTAGATGAAAGCTTAGAAAATATGAATTTAAGGAGAATGTACAAGACTGAGTACCAATAGCTTAGTAAGTGATTACAGCCTTACACTGTGGGGGGTGGGAAGGCAACCTAAGATACGTAACTTCATCTTAGGTTGACTTACCTGGGCGTCCTCACGGTGGTGAGTCGATCGCTGCTGCTCCCCCGTTGACTCCACTTCTGGAGTTGACGGGGAGAGTGCTCAGGGATCGATTTTTATCTCCTCTACGCTAGACGTGATTAATCAATTCCCAATGGATCGATCACTATCTGCTGATCTGGCAGGTAGTGTAGACGTACCCTTAGTAAGGATTTCAGCAGAAATTGGGTCCAAGCAAGGGCAAATTCTGGTCATGCTGTGGAGCTGGTGGTAGATAGACGTTGAAGGAATATGTAGGAGGGAAAAGAAGTTTAGGGTCAAGAATAACTCCCAAGATTTCTATCCATGGCAGAAAAATTTAGATCTGAAATAAAGAAGAATGATAATGGGAGTCAGAGACTTGAGACAGAGAGGATTTTTTGCTCAGGAGGAGTTCAGACTTTGAAATTCCCTGCATCACTGGAACGAGGAATCACTAAGAAGAAGAAGAAGAATAGGTTCTGCTAATATGAGAACCCTCTGTGATAGGCCTGGTAGGGAAGTGTGTATGTATGTAGTGTGGGGTGAGTGTGGTGGTGATGTTTGTTATACATTATTTAAAACTGTAGTGACAGGTGACTTAGAAGAGAGACTCCCTGTTTCCTCCTTATTTTTCTTCTTATGTAGGTGTTTGGCAACCAGCTGATTCCTTCCAACATGCAGGTGAAGAAGGCAACAGTTTTTCTCAACCCATCAGCTTGCAAAGGGTAAAGTTCCCATTACACTTCATTCTCCAAATCCCACACAGCCCTTCTTTATATTTCTAAACTGTCCTTCATTATGAAGGCCACCCATCCTGTTGGGCTTACGTTGCCTTCACTCCACTCCACTCAAACCTGAAATTATCTAACTCTTACTTACGTTAGTTGCACCAGAAATGTTGGATCAAGATCTAGAAGTTAAAGAAAATGTTGTTTGTTAAAAGAATGGATCCCAAATCATTTTCATCTTCCTCTATTGTTGGTTTTCTTGTTTCCTGCGTTGGGCCATTTGTATTCCCTTCCTGCAAGTGACCTTGATTTCCTCCCCAGCAACAATAGTAACCAATAATAGTGTCTTCCATGTTTGTGATGGTCAGAGGTAACCAATGATCCTGTTGCATGGAAGCCAGCCTTTGGGGAAAGGGTCATCCTGCCCAATACAAAGACAGTGAGATGCCAACAGTTGTCTTGAAAATTGTATTGATAAAAATGGTCTGCTTGCTGGCGATGCATGTGTATATCCCTGCTGATTGGCTATACTCCTTGTCACATCTGGGGAGGGGTTCAGTGAATAATATTAAAGGACAATTGAGTTACCTGTCCTGGAAGTACTTTGTCTCGGACTGGGGTTGAATTGCAACAAACCACTCATCTTTGAAAAATGTACAGTGTCCATAATTTAGAGTCTCCGTTTTCTCTTCCCCAGGCTCTGTTCCTTGCAAGTAATGTATAATTAATGGCATAGTTATTTTATTATGCAGTTCCAGGCATAAAATGCATGTGAGTTTTACCAAAACGAGGTCAGGTAAAGTTTTTGTTTTTAAACTTACTAAATAATATATAGAACAAGTAACTTTAAAAATATTTCCCCTTTAAAACTAGAATTTGCTTCCTTTGTGTCTTTAAGGCATAGTGCTCCATAACACATTAATTGTATAATAAATAATAAATTACTCTTTCAAGCTCTTGTTTGGATTATTACTAATTATTTTTGGAACATGTATAAAAAAACCTCCTTTGCATTTATAAAGATGACATACTTAAAAATCAATCTAGAAAATTCATACATTTGGACAAAAACAAAACCCACCTCTTGACTGACTTTTGACAGATAGGCTGAAAAACTTGTTCCACAAACATATACTTTTTTTTGTTTGATTTTTTTCTTGGCTTTGAATTTTCACCATCTTCCCCCCTCTTCTTCTCAGTGATTAAATAATGTCCCCCTTACTTTCTCCAGAAAGGCAAGAAACCTTTTTGAAAAGAATGCTGCCCCAATTTTACATTTATCTGGCTTGGATATAACTATAGTTAAGGTAAGACCTGATCTGTTACGTTTAACCTGTGTGTTATGCTGAGACCTTGGACTGATGCTGAATTTTTAAACTTCCCAGTTAATTTAAAGACTGTTTGAATGCTTTTTAATTTTCAACGACTGAGGGTACGTGTGTGTCTGTGTGGGGAGCAAAACATCTATAACTGATATTTGAGAGGAGACTCTCCCAAATATTTGAGTGTCAGATTGTAATACAGACACACAGTCCACACTGTCCTTGGAGTTACCAAATCTGCCTCAACATGTAAAACTGATGTGAGAGAGTTTTGTGATCTAGTTGAGAGCTGCAGATTAATTAAAAAGAATCTGGCATACCTTAATAGCTCTCCCAAAATGAAATGTTCTGCCATCCTGAGGGGATGCTAAACTACAAAGGGGCGTGAATTTGCAAAGAAAACTGGGAAGAAAAACAAATGTGAAAGATTCCGGCTGTTTCTGAAGAATCCTTGAGACTGATATGTTGGCTGTTTAGTATTCATTACACACTGGCAATAAAAACTGCTCTTTGGAAGATATGTGTACTCTTATGTATGTATCTTTCTGTCTTGTAGCCTTATTGATGAGACTGTATTATTATTTCCATGATAATCCCCCTATTTTTATTGGTGTTTATTCTACTAAAAAAATATAGTGTCAGCCCAAGAGGAAATTCTATTTATTGTATTTATTTTACAAGTTTCTTCTCAAACTGTGGCTGTGCTGCTTTAGATTTCACAAAATAAGCAGAATGTGACTGGGCCAGTACTTGGATGAGAAACCACTACAAAAAACCGAGGTGCTACTGGAAGTAGTTTGTGGTTCAGTAGGTGGCATTGTATCCTCTTGGTCAACACTGGACCACTTCCCCAGCGTGCTTAGAGGCATTATTCTTCTAGACATGCTGCCTTTTTTGAAGGAGACACAATTACAGCCCTTACCGCTTATGGCCATTAAAAGAGCCTGTGATATTTTCTTCTGCACGAACAAGAGTGAAAATCCAGGTGTTTGTGTCAAGTTCTTTTTAGACTATGTGCAGTCAATCTTAATTCTCCAGGCAGTTTCAGCTGAATCCAACTGTATTCCAAATACGTCTAGGGCTCACTGTGGCATATGAGCTGCTTCAATAAGAAGAGCTGTTAAACAGGGGACTTGTTTCATTCATCAGCGAAGTGATTTCTATGCATGTAATGTAATAACTGTATGGTGTTTTGACGAGACCATGTATCAGTTTTCTCTGTCGACATGTGGACATAGGCATGGTAAGCTGAGTTTCTGATCCTTGGTCTCTTTTGGTATCTCAGACAGATTATGAAGGACAAGCAAAAAAGCTGCTGGAATTGATGGAAAATACGGACTTGATCATTATTGCAGGAGGTGATGGAACCGTTCAGGAGGTACTGTAGGAGTTTTCTCCTGGCTTGTATATAAAAACTCACAATACCATATTGGGATAGAAAAATGGAGGGTTGTGTAACGTAGTTGCAGTATGTATATAGCATAGTATCTGATTTGAGACATGTTCATTCCAAAACCATGCTATGGATTAGTTTTGACAATGAAACCATTTGAGAGTTACTGGGCAATAAAGAAATCAGAAAATGCTTTTCCAAGCAACTGATGTTCATAGTACTATAACTTTAGGTCTGTGAAAGGGCACAATCCCCCCCTCTTCCCCCCCCCCACCTGTGCACACACATCCCATCACTTTTGGGTTAAAACTGGTCTGAAGATATTCCACACACAAACCAGAAAGTTATAATGACTGAAAACTCCTGTTCATAGTCCTGAGCGAGGGATGCACGCTTTGTCCAGGGTGAAAGGACGTAGGCAAAGAATGTTTTTTAAACAGTTACAAAGGATTCAAAATAGAGTGCTGTTTGTGTGCAGTAATTTCAAATTATCAGGGTGATTAACCACTGGAACAAATTACCAAGGGGAGTAGTGGATTCTCCATGCCTTTCTGGAAGATATGTTTAGGATTATGGTCCCTTCTGACCTTAAAATTTGATTAATTTTTAAATATTTTCTCGTGTTCAGAGCACACTGAGTGCCATCATAACACATGCACAGGCATCTGGTTCTGTTACATCTTTAAATGCATCTACTGACTTCAGTCCGTGATTGTACATTCAAACCCCTGCCATTCTCTCTAGGGGACAGAAAATGTCCCCCTTTCTGTGTAAGAAAAGCTGTGTACAGCTCCTTCCATAAAACGTTGGAGGCCTCATATAAGTGCATCTATTCTGAACAGCAAATGTCTGCTGCATTTCATAGGTTTCTACTATAACTGCACAAAAGAATCCAAAAGCCAAATATTTCCGCTATCTTTCAGGTCATAACCGGACTCCTCCGCAGAGCAGATGAGGTGAGGGTGTTTTGTTTTTTATATTTATTTTAATTTATATCTGAGGGGGACATCCCAGGCATCCAACTGAACCTTTTGATCCAAGTGGACTCCTGCATATAATCCAAGGCCAGCTTCCTATTTAATGAGTCAGCCATGCTAGTATCCTGCAGTTTTGCCCACTTCCTTTCCCTCTCTCCCTTTTTCAATGAGTGGAATGGCTCCCAGCCCAAACTGTTGCGGGGGGGGGGGGGGGGCTTCCAGTTACAGAGCAAAGAATGTGCAGAAGCCAAACACAAAACTTTCAATGGCCTGTGGCCCAGTTGTGTCTAGTTCTTTGGCAATAAAGTTGTAGAAAAAACTACAAGTGATTTTCTGTATTTGCATCCTAAAACTGAATTTAGTGTGGCTGTGCTCCTACTTCTTTTATGCTCATTTAATGTCCGTATTCAAGCAGTGAATTCTACTTACACAAATGGTTGCAGAAAGCAAATTTTAAGGGCTCATGCTAGAGAATACCTGCACTGGAAGCGTTGATATGTTTTACCAGGGATGGGACACTGCTAATTAAGATAGCAGGGGAGCAGTGCTCCCAAAACCTCGTGGCAGAACCCTAGCAAAAAGGCAATGAAATGATCCAGACCAGGATCTGATGATCCTCTTGGCAATTGGAATTGTTCCTACTTACACTATTACTTTTGTCTGAATGTGGCAAGACAAACATTTTATATTTAAACTTTGCAAATAGCCGGTAATTTTTAAAGGAACTCTGTG
This sequence comes from Sternotherus odoratus, assembly GCA_032164245.1. Classification (NCBI taxonomy): domain Eukaryota; kingdom Metazoa; phylum Chordata; order Testudines; family Kinosternidae; genus Sternotherus; species Sternotherus odoratus. The sequence continues at coordinate 89,841,482 of JAVMKO010000001.1, forward strand.
AATTTAAAAAATGAATGACTCCAACAAAACATTTTTTCACTGCAGTTTTTTTGTACTACTTATTGTTGCAGTTGAACTATAAGTGCCCTATCATTGAAAGAGAGTAGAGAAAAAAGAATGACTGTTGTGTTTTCTCCTGTTTACTTCGAGCATTTGCTTGCATTTTTGAAAGATAGTGCATTGCAGTGCAGTTCATGCTAATTTACAGTAACCTAGAATATTTTCCATGCTGCATTATTCTGCAGAGTGAGGGAGTTCATTGTAGCATAGTCAGAGCTTCTGATTCTGCATTTCTTGGGCCACAGAATTCTCCTACCCCACAGAATTTTGTCCCTACTGTCAGGCCACATGCTAGAGGTAATGGTTTCCTGCAGATCTGCCCACCTGCTTATGCTCTGCCTTCCCTTTATGGATTGTGTCTTAACACCACTTCTGAATATAGGAAGAGCCCATTAAAGGTGCTAAAGAGATGCCCTCTTTAGTAAAGTGGAAAGGCAAAACAGGAGCCAGTGGGCCTGCAAAGAGCCAACCTCTTGCAAGCTATAAAATGACACTGTGTAGAGTGAGAAGAGGATGCTAAGAGGTGCAAGGGCTTACAAGTGAGGGGATGGCAGGTAAAAGTGATGGCAAAGGGATACAATTTAGCTGAGGTGAATTTGCAGTGTCACAGTGCTACAAGCTCTGCACCCAGCAGAGAGAGAGAGTACATTGTTATATACAGTAGACTCTCGATTATTCAGGATGATAGGGGAAAAAATAATTCTGGTTAATAAAATCCTGGATAATCACCATCCATAGGAAATATGGGGGGGGGGGGGGAAGAGTTTGGTTCACCGGCCACCCTGCGCCGGGGGGAGGAGGGGCTGGTTCACTGGCTGCCCTTCACCCTGGTGAGTTTGTTTATTTGTGTGTGCTTGTGGCAGCAACAAAGCCAGTCGGCCCTGTGAGTTGCGCGTATTTTTTTTATTTTTTTTACATCATGGTTAATCCAATCCTGAATCTAGTCTACTGTACCATAGTTTACATTGTTTTTCTTACACACTTCAGGGAATACAGTTTATTGTGATGTGGTGGTGCACTAGCTTGCTCCAGCAACAAGGCCTTTACTGCACCATTGACCAGAAAACAATGCAGGCAATGACTTACACAATCAAAGCCTCTGCTCTATCAAGTCATAGGGTTGTTGGGGGTTTTTTGTTGAGGAAATCTTTGTCATGCCAGGTTTCTCTATCAAGAGGGCTTCTGCAAAGATAAATGAGATTCAGTGCAGCAGTGCTTCGGATGCCACCTTGAGTTGCAGAGATATGGCAGATGGCTGACAGAATCCATACATTAGGTAGTGTATATCTGCCAACCTGTGTGTAATGATGCTCCTAATGATTACAGAAAGCTCCTTTGTAGCCAGTTGGCACTGATGGGTTCAGAGATTTCGATGCCATGTTCTGAGTCATTATGTGTTTACTGCTTTGTTTCGGGAAGTGCCTGACTGCTCAATGCAAAGGGGGCAATCATCCACATGGGAAGCTTAATTCATCTGATGCAAATATAAATTTACTTCCCTCTTGTTTCCAGGCTACCTTCAGTAAAATTCCTATTGGATTCATTCCCCTTGGAAAGACGAGTACCTTGAGCCAAACTCTCTATCCTGGAAGCTTAAACCAAGTCCAGTAAGTTTTGCATGTGAGATGGAGGGCAGATTTGATTTGATTTTTGAGGGGGAACTGCTGCTCGGTAACTTGGGTTTTTCAGATCTTTCTTCTATCATCTCTCCTCCCTTCCCTCTGGGTTACATAGTAATTGGTAGTCTTAAGGGCCTGACAGTTTATTGGGAAGTTGGATGGGCATGTGTGTCAATGAAATTTGAAGGCAAATTTAAAACTCGTGGAAGGAAATGTTTTTCCTAGGATGCACAGTTTATCCTGTGGAACTCCCAACCCCAAGATACCCTTGAGCCTGGCAGAATTCAAACAAGGATTGGGCATTAATATGGATAATGGGACTAACCATAGATACAATAGACAAAACAACTCCAATGGTTTTGGGAAGAATACAAGTTATCCCGCTTCAGTATGTAAGCCAGTATTTGCCTGATAGGTGCTAGGAAGAAACTCCCCCAGTATATAGGACAATATATCCGATATATGCCCACTGCAGGGCTTCTTATGCTTTCCTCTGAAGCATCTGTTTAAGATTTTACTGGTACCAGGAGACAGGATAGTGGACAAAACAGACTGTGGGCCTGATCCAGTCATGCAATGACCATATTTCTGCATTTCGCTATGTTAAACGTAAGCTTATAGTTCTGTTTGTTTTTTAAAAATATGTAATTAACCAACTTTTCTTCTTCTCCCCATGTTTTTGTACCTTCCAATTTCTCCCATACTAATGGATTTATTCCCTTCCCTGTGAGCTCTGTTCACTCTTGTCACAGTAACTCATTAGCATTCTGCTCTGTGGAAGAGTTGCTGGTATACATATTGCCTGCAAGCCAAACTGGCAAAACATCTGATCCTTCGTTAAAACTCCCAGAGTGCTTTGAACTCAACAAGATGGACAATGTACTAATCAACAGTAGGATAAAAATAATTTGTTTGGGCTTTGAAGAAGCCATTTGAATTGAGAGATCTTATTGTCTGTTGATAACAAATTGCATAGCTGGGAACCGCAATATATTGGTGGAGTTTAAAAGAGTTTGTCAATAAGCTGCTTAACAGCCCATGTTAGTAACCGAATCTGAGTGCAGACATAAGAATGATCAATAGTAACATTTTAGATATTTGGACATTGGTTCCTCCTTTGCTTATTGGACTTAAATCCTGAGTTCAAAAGCCATGAAGAGCCAAGGAATGGACAGAAAAGATTCCTTCTCCTTTAAGGGACTGATCCAAGGCTTATTGGAGCCAGAGGAAACACTCCTATTGACTTCAGTGGATGTTGCATTGACCCAAAGTGTTTTATATATGCAGCTGTCATGGGAAATGTGCACAACCTTGAACTCTGGTCTTATTCGGTGACTGAAGGAGAAAATCTACCTAAAACATGTTTAACAGGCTCTGTGGTACAGAATCTTAAACAGTTTGTTGAGAGAAGCTTTGAGGCCATGTGCTTAATATTAACCCCGGGAGATGAACAGCAGCCACCAGCAGCAGCATGAAGGCTGGGTTGAGATTGGCAATAATGATGGGCACAATAAAGGCTAACGGAGCGTAGAAGAGATTAATTTCATATAATAACTTGCATTAAATCCCTGAATCATTTTTATAAATTACACCATCTAAGAGCAATGATATTTTTAAATCTCTCCCATATTTTATCAACAGTCGTAGTCTTACCTTCAATGCCCACAGAATCTAAGACCACAAGAGATTAATCTTGTCTTGTGCAAGGAAATGGGTATTGTGCTCCCTTGTCCAGATAAGAACACCGATACACTGCGAAAACAGCAGTAATATGCACTTGTATTTTGACTGAGTTCAATCCTATGCTTAGACCTCTTCTTACCAATAGTAAAAGAAATTTGCAAATTAGAATCCTTAAGGAGGTAGGGAATGTAGTAGGGCGCATGCTCCTGGAGAGGAATTGGATGATGGACCTCTCTGAAAAAGTTATGCTTACTTTTGTCACTCATTACTGCTGACTCCTTTTGCTTCCCATCCTAGAGGAAAATGACACGCTATTTAGAGTGTAAGATCTTTGGGGCTGTGATTCTCTTACTATGTATTTGTATAGTGCCTAGCATAACGGGGCGCTGATCTTGCTAGGTCTCTAGGTGGTAATGTAATATAAATAAATGATACTTTAAAAGCCCACACTGGCTTTTTTTTCAGGCGCATTGCTGATGCTACATTGGCCATTCTGAAGGGAGAGACCATTCCACTTGATGTACTGCAAATCAAGGTAAAAAAATAACCTCTCTTAAATGGCACCTTCCATTCACACTTTTAGGTGAAAGCAGTATTCTTAAGGCTTTTCTGTTTATTTCTCATGCACTCTGGCCATTCCATTCTCCATAGTATTGGGGAATCCTGTTGTATAATATTTACACAAGAATACTCCCCCTCCTGTCAGTGATGTCAGCACTTTGTTCTTAGGACATTCATCTTTATAGTGGAAATCCTTTCATTTGCCCTCCTAATGGGTTGCATGCAGTAACGTGGGATGTTCTGAGCTAAAGGGAATATTTGAGTATTTTAAAATGTTTTGAGGCTGAAAGTGCTCGATAAATGCATAACTTGCAAATGCTAGTATTTCTGGAGGAATGGGATAATAATAGCTATCTGAATTGATTTAAAATACACCTTGTGTAGATATTGGGATTATGAGAGACTGGGAAACCTTTTGAGCATGTCACCTTTCTGAGTACCTCCTTTTTCTGGTGTATCTGTTCTGTGAGCAACAGCTATCTTTCCAGCTGGTGCTTAGTGGGTCTGTGCAGCACACCTTTCTTCGGGTTCCTGGGATCCACACACTGAAATAGTCCTTGCTGGGTGTGCAGTCAAAGTGAACTGCTGGCATCTTGGAAACCTTCCTCTCTGTTGGAGTGGGCAGAATGTACCACTTGAGCTTTGTCCAGCCCTTACTGCTTTTGGTGATTATAAGACACCCTTGCTATAAAATTTCGCTTCTGGTACTGGTCAGAGATGAGCTGAATGACTGTTTTATGGTTTCAAAAAAGAATGTAAATGTGCACTCATTGCTTTTCTCGACAGGGAGAGAAGGAGCAGCCAGTGTTTGCCGTGACTGGATTAAGATGGGGATCCTACAGAGATGCAGGAGTTAAAGTTAGCAAGTAAAGAAATACAATGTTGTTGGTGGTTTTTTTTTGTAGCTGTGCCTTTTTTTAATACCCCTTGGTATTTCCCATCCCAAATTTTGCAGTGAGGTCCTTATGAGCTTTAGAAGAGGACAAGCATTGGCCCGTTCCATAGCATTTGACAGTGATAAAGTGTAAGGCATTTCAGTGTTCCCTTTCGTGTGCATTTAGCGTTTTACTTTCTTCTGACCTGATTTTGCAAATGTTCTCCTCACACTTTCCCTGTGATGTCCAATTCTGGAAGTTCTTTCACAGACAAAGCCAATGGGAAAGCTTTTTCCTGAGTCCCGTCTGAGAGGAGTTATTGTACAGTGGGTTTCATCAGTCACCAAGAAAAATCCACAACACACGCACTCACTCATAATGTAATTCAACTCCAGCAGACAACGTCAGATGCAATAGAAATGTCCTTCAGTTCCTGCCAGGAGCGGCATGGACTGTACTGTCTGATGATTGTTTTCTGATCACTAAACTAATAAATGCTGGGTTTGCTCCAAACGAACAGCACTGAGCTGTATTGCAGTTGTTGGGTGCCTGGGAAGCAAAGGCATGTGGTAGTTCGTAAATGAGCCACCTCAGTCAGCAGATATGGGGCAGGAGTTAACAGAGTGGGGTGACAAGGCTTGGCTTGGATCAGAGTGTTTGTCACTAGGGAGATTCAGCGGTTGGTGAGGGTGCTAAAGTGCTTGCTACTGTGTGACAGGAGGCCCTCTTAGATGTAGCCCTAAGTTTCCCATGGCCAGTAGCTAATGGGATGCATTCTCTTCTCCCCGAAACACCACTAGCTTTCCTGCCAGTGGCTAGACTCCCACCTCCTCACTCATTCTGACACTGCCACTCCCGATCTTTCCTGTGCAGTGATGTCCTTCTGCAGGACTTGGTCTGCTTCAGACTCCGTATTGCGACGGTGGTATAATGGGTAGGTAAAAGGGAAGGCACCAGCTAAGGTGTGGCACAGATGGAGTTGAGCCACAAGTTCTGTGAGGAAGGGATCATAAGAGTAGTAACTGGCTCCAGTGGACTGCCTGATGATTATCCCTCCATTCCAGTCTAGACACTATCCAGTGGGACTTCCAGGGTGTGGTTTGTGGTCTTGTTTGGTGGTGGTCATGTTGGGGATAGGAGGTGGTTTTTAGACAGATGAATCAGTGGCTTAGTGGTGACAGTGTAACATGTGTGGCAGGATCCTGGCTGAGGTTTATGGAAGGCTATATAGCTTTTTTTTTTTTTTTTTTTTTTTTTTAAATGGAGATATACCAATCTCCTAGAACTGGAAAGACCTTGAAGGTCATCGAGTCCAGTCCCCTGCCTACACTAGCAGGATCCGCCTGCCTACACTAGCAGGATTGAGTACTGTCCCCTGACAGATTTTTTTTGCCCCAGATCCCTAAATGGCCCCCTCAAGGATTGAACTCACAACCCTGGGTTTAGCAGGCCAATGCTCAAACCACTGAGCTATCCCCCCACCCCCCAAGTAGGAGCTTGGGACTCCTACTCTCCAAAGCGGCTGAAGTTAATGTGCTTGTCTGCCTTTTGCGTGTGTCACTAAATGTCATCCAGTACTTATGGTAACGGTATTTTTTTTTTTAAATACTTTTTTGGTCTGAGAGCACTTTCAGGCAAGTAAACATTAGGAGCATCCATTCCTTTAATTCTGAAGTAATTAATTTCACATCCTCCATCCCTTCATGCAGCCTGCTGAGATGCATCCCACCAGCTGTTGACCATGAGAACCTGAGTCATTTTGGATTGTGGCAGATAACTAGGTGTCACTCTGCTGCTGAGGTTTCGGGCCACCTGTAGTGCAGGTTTTATTGTGCATTTCCCCAATCTGTGCAACCCAGCAATAGCACCTGGGACTTGAGACACGTCTGTTCTTGATTCTGCCACTGACTTGGTGTGTAACCTTGGGAAAGTTCTCTGTGCCGCAGTTTCTCTTTCTGTAATATGGGAATAGTGATACTGTCTTTCACCAAGCACTTTGAGATCAATGGATTAAAAGTGCTAATGATTACATATTGTTGCAATTATGTTGTGGGACCTACACATCTTGTAGTATATACGTCATTTTTGTTTATCTTGAAGTTCAGATGCACAAGACTAAACTTCAAGGGAAAATAAGTGTATATACATTGGCATGTGTTGCATCAAGGAAGATTTTACTTTACCCAATGCCCCCTGAGTTTTCTCATGAATTTTGCTCGGTTCGTTTCAGATACTGGTACCTCGGGCCTCTGAAAACCAAAGCAGCTCACTTTTTCAATACCCTGCAGGTAAAGTATTATTGCATTACTAAATTTAAAAAAAAAGAAAAAAAGCAAAGTATACGTAGCAAGGGGGAAAGAGCGGCAGTGTGTGTGCATTGTAGGTGGAGCAATATTCCATGCATTATAACTCCATTGAGGAGTTCCAGTGACAACATAAACTAAGAGGGAAGTTCAGCTCATTTGTATACCTAAAAACACATACAGCCCTAATTGTGACGCTGTGAGCGGAGTATGCTGTTTCTTACAATACATTGTAAAATTCCGCATCTGAGGAACTGCTGGAACCAGGCCTGCACAACATGCGGCCTGCACGGGCTCACTGTGCGGCCCGTTGGGGGTGAATAGGGGCGGGGCAAGCCAAGTGGTGGTGTTGGGGGAAAGCGGATGGGAGTGGGGTGGGGGTGGGGGTGGGCCCGCAGCTGTCTTTTTGCAGTAATATGGCCCTGCTTTCCGAGTTGTGCAGGCCTGGCTGGAACCATAGTCAGTCACTAGAGGGAGCTAATAACCACTTCTGAGGCTAGAGAGAGGCTGGTGCAGCTGGTAATCGGTAGAGGGAGCTCAGCCATCTTTCTTCAATTCAGTCTGTCTTTAGGCTTCCTTCTGGTACGTTTCACCCTGATTTATTCATCTGATGTAAAAAATGCCTCTAATTAGACTGCATATGAGTGTTGATAATCAGACCAAAGCTCCCAGGCAGGATAAATTGAACACAAAGGTTAATTGCTTATATCTCAGTTTAAAGCTTTCAGATGCTTTAAGGGACAGGGTGAAGCTTAACATCTGACCTGTGTTGAAAGGCGGTGTACTTGTACTCACATTGTCCTCCAGATCCCCTTAACATATAAAACATACAAACCTTCATAAAAATGCAATGATATTACACAGGGATTGCCACAGCAGATCAGATCCATGTATCCCACATCATGTCTGTGATAGTGGCCAGCACAGAATGCTTCATAAGTCTCCATAATTGATAGTTATGCAGTAGCATGCCCATGGGAGATGTTTTTCCCTAACCCCAGGCAGCTAGGGGTTGTCTTTAGATCCTGAAGCAGGAGAGTTGATAATAGTATACATTAATATCCTAGCTAGCATTACTGGGTATATTTGTATTGTTCACATAAACGTCTCACTTAAAGAGCAGTCTGATCTTTGCCTTAGTGGTATCTAGTGGCAGTGAGTTCCACAGACTGTGTACAATGTGTTTTTAAAAAAATCTTTTTCTCATTTTTAAATCTCTTCCCTTTAAATTTCCTCGAGAGCCACCTTGTAGACAGAAGAGCCTCATCAACTTTTTCAGTTTCATTACTCTACCGCGTTATCTTTTTCACCTCTTCTCTAAACTAAATAGTCTCAGCTATTTTAATCTCTTCCCACTAATAATGTTCACTTCCCTACTCTGTACCTTTCCAATTTCTGCTGTACCCCTTTTGAAATGGGGTGACTGTAATTGATCACAATAGTTAGGGTGAAGGACTTACCATGATTGTATATAATGTCATTAAAGTGACTGTTCTCCTTTATTCTAAAATGATGGTCCAAAACATTGAAGCTTATACAGTGTTTTGAGCCATAACAGTAATTTGGAAGAAATACTAAGTTCAGACCCCGCTTTTTCCCCAGGATCATTAATATTCTTATGCTTGTACTGTTCTTCCTGAACAATTTGATCAGTCCTATTAATGTGACCATGAGCTACGATGGAATTTTTCACCATGCTCAGAGGTGGGGAGGGGAAGGGCTCTACATTGTGAGCCCTATGATCCAAAACAAGCTTGTAACTTTTTGGCTTACATTCCTCGCCATTGTCCTGTGCAAAGAAGAATATATATATATAAACTGCTGGTTTGGTACTGAAATTAACACACTAGAGAAATTCAGCTGATAGCCCATGTGCACAAGGTATTATATATATATATAATACCTTGTGCACATGGGCTATCAGCTGAATTTCTCTAGTGTGTTAATTTCAGTACCAAACCAGCAGTTGACATCATTTACTCCCTCTGAAGGCCCTCTGGCTATGTATTTAGTCTTTCATAAGTTAGTTAAAAGAGGAAGGTAAATGGTGTCCCTAGTTCTAGCCACGGGCACTATTTGAGTAGCTAACATTTTATTTTAGCCTCTGAAGTTCTGGCATTAGAATCAGAAATATCAGTGGATAACAGTTAGAGCCCTGTGTGGATACAAAATTTGTATCCGCCTCCAATCCTTAACATGGTCAGCAGAGATCTGCAGATTTTCAAGGCTCTAGTAACCGTATACTATATGTTAGTGTTTTGCCTCTCAAATGCTTTATGAAATTACTGGAGCTGCCTCTGTGGCCCTGCGGTTAGTTCTGTATGTTGCCAGGCAGAAGAACTGGATTTCTAGTAGAGATTTCTCTCTCTCTCTCTCTCACATATCCCCCTGCAGGAGAGGCAACACACACTCAGCCCTCTGCCAGGGAAGACATACACCTCATTGCTCTGCTCTGGAGTCTTGTGTAATCCTTCCCAGCTGGGAAAATGTCAGCTCCCATATGGGAATCTGAAGGATGGAGAACTGTACACTGGGCTATGAGGGGGTTGGATCCTCTGGCTGTGAAGGGAAGGTAGCTGTCCCCTCCCACTCTCTCTCACAGAATAAGCAGATGCTTGCTCACCTTAAGGCCATTTTTCTTCCTCCTTTTTGGGTAAATCCAAGGAATGGCCTCAGAACCATCCAGCTTCTCTTACATATTTGGGGCCAACCAAGAGACCCCCTGAGGAGCCGGAGGAGAAGCCGTCCAGGCCCCCTTTGTATGTGAGGATTTTCAGAAGGCTTTCACTGTACTGGGCATCTCCCCAAAAGGGTAAGCAGCATGTGTGTGGGCATAGACTCAGAGATGGACTCTGTCCAGCAGTGCGCCATCCAATAAGGCTATTGCATGGAGAGACCACTGGAGCGGATCCTGTCTCTGCGTGCTTCTATCCTTAGACTCCACTGCAGTGTATAAACGTTGTCCAGGTTTTATGTCCGGTTTCCCTCCTTTTTCGTTGTCTGCCATTCCAAAAGCCTTGTCAGGCTGGTTGTGGGGATGCAGCCATCGTGGTTATTGCTAGCTTGGAAAGAATGGCGTTCAAAAAAAGAGACATGCTTTGTACGTTTTGCCCCTCTCCCAGCATACAATACGTACAGCAGGAACCTGAGCTATTAGCCGGGCCAGCAAGTGCTCAGACACAGTGGCCATGAGCTTGGTACGAATGCCCAAGTAGACAGAAGTCAAGCACTTTGTAGAGGCACAGTGCAGACACTTCTGGCGGCAGGGGGCCAACCATGCCACTTTCTAATAGTCCCTGAATTCCTCCTCCTGCCGGGCAGCCATGGTGGCCTCAGAGGAAGCATGTTCTCATTTACTGGATGGAGAGCAAGTATCAACCGGAGTGAGAAATTTGGCCCATTACCCTGCCCCTTAGGATTTCTTGGCATTTAGTCCCTGGCCCAGCAGGAGGTGGGAGTGTCACGTGGGCAGCACATTCAGCCCCTCAGGGGCGTGACTCGCATGCTCCACTGGAATTGATGGGCTTCCAGCTCCCATCCAGTTCTTCTGGGCCAGAAGCCCTCCAAATATAACGATGAGCTAAAAGCAGGACTAAGTGGTGAGCATAGGCTGTGGCAGGGATGAGGAGAGGTGGTCTGTGGGAAATAAATATTAGCACAGCATCCTAAATGTCACAGCTTTTGGATTTTGTTGGAGTGGGGGGCCACATCCCTTTAAGAGATTCCTGAGTGCTCCTGTTCTGTGAGCCCAAGAGACCTGTCAATCTGGAGTCACTAGGGACTGCTTTTAAAACGTTTGTGCAATGTGCTGTTTGTCAGCTTAACTTTCCAGCCTCAGCCCCCACAGCTTCCCTTCTTTGTTTGTTGCTTTTTAAATTTGAAGGAAACAAAACCTGTGGAACTAATGGGACAGAGCCGCTTTAGCTGGCACCGGTCTTTCATATTTCACAGCAGTGGAACTCTGGTCTGTGTAATTTACTTTCTGGCTAATGGTCTCTTCCCCTCTGGATTCTCAGAAATCCCCAGGACGCGACCGTGGAGGCCTGGGAAGAAATGCAGCTGTCCACCGTTGAACTCTCCATCACAACTCAGAACGGGCAGCTTGACCTGACAGTAAGAGCACAGTCTAAATAAATCCCTTTCAGTGCAGAGCACTCCTGAACTCCCATCTTCTTGACTACACAGAGTGAGCTCTCTTTGGGAGAATCTGAGAGGGGGACAGTTTTAAGGGTCATTATAAAGATCCTGCAAGACTGGATTGCAGAAGCCAGGTTGGGGCAGAAGCCAGGTTGGGGCAGAGTGTGTGTAACAGGAAGTTTCCAGTAACCAAATGAAATCCTAAAGCTTTCATGGCAAGGGATAGACACCTCCTCTCTTTGTCCCATGGGAATGGGGAGATATTATTTACTGATGGTGAAATGAAGCAGTAAGCCTGGATGTTTGCCTGAAATGTTGACCCTGTCCCTCTGCCAACTGCAGAGCGAAGGACTCAGAAATGCTGGCATTAACACAAGGACAGTGGCCATTTTAAATTAAAGAGGATAAGAGCTGGTAATTTTTATTTATTTATTTTGTGAGGGGCGAGGGAGAGACAAGTAAAGCTGTCTCTGTGAGATCCTCTTTGATGCAATATGCAGCCATTTATTTCAAGTGCCCCTAACACCATTTCTGGCTGGAGTCCATGTTTCATAGCAATAAAATCACAGCAAAGATTTTCTGGGTTGATTTAAGTCTAGTTCTGATGGAAAGTGCTGGACTGACATTAGCCCTTTGTTTGTAGGACAAGGTTAAAAACAGGCAATTTAGTGTATGCTTCCCCATACTGCTCTGCCCCAACATGCCACACAATGTAGTGGTGGGGGGTAGTTTTAATTTCCATGCAGCCTTTGGCCTCCCTGTGCAGGCTACCAACAGGAACTGGACTGAAAGCATCAACAGTCCTTGGATGGTAACAGCTTTGGTCCCTACTGAGCTGGACTGGATTAGAACCTGTGATCTCAAGTGAAGAACTCAGTATTCCATGACCATAATCCTGTCCCTATGGCCACTTCGTCATTTCCGTTCATGTTGCCTTCCTGTGCAGCAGCACTAATGGCACTTTTAGTCAATGGGGAGGATTATATGCTTACTGCCATGGTCACCAGTGCAGCCCCATGAACTGGCCACCTTTTGGGTGAATGGCTGGAGGAGCAAAACAGTTTACATAAGGGCAGCTTCACCTCCATTGAACAAGCATCTTCATGTCATATCTTATCTCCACCCATCTGGATCTCCTTACGTCCTCCATGCTTTTACACTCCTCCCCGAGACCTCATATAATGGTCATTGTCCCACCAGCCTGAAGGGACTGGATAGAGACTCTTTGGAATCTATCACAGCTCATTAATCAGTCTTAGGCATCTCAGATGAGTAACATGAGTCTTTCCTTCCGCCCTCCCATCCCAGGCTCAGGTCTAATCTACGCTAAATAGGGATGACTGGTATAGCCGTACAGGTAAAGCTATACCAGCCAATCCTCCTAGTTTAGATTCAGCTTATACACTTCTACCCCAATATAACGCGAATTTGATTATATCGCGGTAAAGGAGCGCTCCGGGGGCCATGGTTGCGCCAAAGCAAGTTCGATATAATGCGGTTTCACCTATATCGAAGTACAATTTTTTGGCTCCCAAGGACAATGTTCTATCTGGATAGAGGTGTAAAAGCAAAAGAGTGCTTTTTCCAGTGTCACTTACACCAGTTCCGCGGATGAAATAAGCTATACAGGCAAAAGAATTTAAATCACACCCTTATCCTAGTATAGGCCTGACGTAAGCACATGTAGCAAGTGAGAAATCAAGACAACAGGTCAATTGAGCCAGGAAATGTAAAGGGACAATGTCAGATATACTTTGAGCCCAAATCTACATTTTTCTACAGATAAGCTTTTACAAAATCAAGGACCAAAATAAATGCTTCCATTATTCATATTTTTTAACTCCATTGGGCGTTGTTTTTTTAAAAAATGAGTAAACATTTCCTCTTGCAGCACTTGCTGGGCAAATGTTGCAGTATTGTGCTACATAAGAACCTGAAAGAGGCATTGACTAGGAACTACTGTGAACAGAAGTCAGACTGAATAGCCTACTTTCATTGTCCTACTAGTGGCTTGGAATGCAAAAAGAAACCAATGCTATAAATGGTAAACGATAATAAAAATTGGTTAAATATTTTTGTTGAATATGTGGTGTGGTGTTTGGTACCAAATAATGGCTGGTAAGGAATCATTTGGTATCATTTTTAACCTGATGCTGACCATTTAAGTCCAGAAAAAATAAATTATTTTCCTCTTGTCCCTTACAAAATACAAACCAAACCAGCCCTCTTTCTTTGTGGGACAGTTCAGGATGTGGAAATGGGGCTGTCTCCTTAAAGAGAGTAAGGAGGGTGTGATGCTGCAGAAACACTAACCGTTTGGATTCTACATTTTTTCCATAGCGCACAGAAGACTTCATGAATATTTGCATTGAACCAGATACAGTCAGCAAGGGAGACTTCATAAATAGGGGGTGAGTACGGGGAGGCTCCTGTGGGCCATCAGATTTTCTAGATGAGTCACAAAACTGATTGTGTTTTCTTGGCTTTTGTGCGGTGAGGACAAAAGTGGGGAATGCCTTTTCGGGATTGTGGGGTTTGTTCATTCAAATCCGGATTTGAATGAATGAAAGCTGATTTTCAGTAGCTCTCACACTGTCTGGGTTCTGGCCACTGGTCTGGGAGGCTCTGCATTTTAATTTAATTTTAAATGAAGCGTCTTAAACATTTTTTAAATCTTATTTACGTTACATACAACAATAGTTTTGTTATCTATTATAGACATATAGAAAGAGAGCTTCTAAAAACGTTAACATGTATTACTGGCACGCAGAACCTTAAACTAGAGTGAATAAATGAAGACTCGGCACACCACTTCTGAAAGGTTGCCGACCCCTGGCAACACCATCAAGAGGCCAGGTGCTTTAAAGACTGGTAGGAGACAACATCCCTGCCCCAGAAATCTTGTAGTTTAAATAAATAATGGGGCGGGGAGCTGGGATACAGCAGAATCAATGTGACGGCACTGGTGATGTTTGCACATGCCTACAGAAATACAATAGGATTCGGTTTTTAAGGGAAGGGATAAAGATCTTTAGTCCCTCAGCTCACTAACACATCTCTGAAGTGAGGTCTCAGCTGGAAAGACCTCTTGGAAGAAGTGCATTTTAAGGAGGGACTTGAACAAATAGGGTGGCAACATAGGCAGACGAGGGCTTTCGGGTATGGGGGCCTGGTACATGGAAGACACTGGAGTCATCTCACCTCCTCACTCACCACTTGCCCTCTGCTTAGGATGCTTTCCTGTGAGATGCTCACTTCTCCTACTCTGTAAATGAGCCAGTAGGAGGCACTAGGTGCTGATCTGAGTTTCTTTCCTACCTCCTCCAGGCACCCTCAATGTTATGTTTTTCACATTCTTACTCCTTGTTGAAGAGGAGTGTGAGGCTTCTAGAGAAGCGTCACAAGGAGTCTCCTGCAACATCAGATTCTGTTTATTCCAGCAGGCTGGTCTTTTGATTGCAGCTGCTGTTTTCCTGTCCTAGGGCCCCCTCTAGTGAAACAAGATGGAAAGGGGAAAGGTGTGGAAATGTCATAAGCAGCTTTTAGGTGCCGCATGGTTACTGCACATCTGTACCTTGTTTACAATATGAATAGTAGTGGCAGGCAACTTATTTGAGCACTCCACATTACCTCAGTGGGAACAGTTTCTTCAGAACTATGAATACATAACGGATCAGGTGGCACTGGATGTAAATTGCATCGGCCATATTGATGGTAGATTGCCTGCCATTTGAATCTGTGCTGTAAAGACTCTTATAGAAGGAAATGTTTATGATACTATTACCATCGGCAGCAAAAGGAATCTGCCTTACCAGGAGAAGGGGAAAAGGAGACTGTGGTCTTACCTGGGACGTCTCACCACTAGGAAGGTGCCAGCGAATTAGTGGGAATTCTGAGAGAAAAGTACAGTAAAACCTCCATTTAACGGACTAATTTGGGCGAGGGGGTGTCCGTTAAATGAAAAAGTCCGTTATTTAATAATAATAAAAAAAAACGAGCTGTCGGAGCAGCAGCCCGACCGCCACAGGGTCGGGGCGGCAGCTCTGCAGCCCGCCCGCTGCTGGGACCCGGGCGGGAGCCGGCAGCCAGCCCGCCCGCTGCCTGGACCCGGGCGGCGGGCGGGAGCCGGCAGCCAGCCCGCGACAAATGGATTTCGGATGCATCAGACTTGCTTAGAAATTTTGTCCGTTGCATCCGAAGTCCGTTAAATTGAGGTCCGTTAAATCGAGGGTTGACTGTATCTTTGTTTCTCAGCTGGATTGATACAAGGTTCCCAGCAGTGTGTCGCATTCTGTGGTGGCAGTTACACAGTCTTGCAGAAAGCCTCTGAAGAATGTAAACTTATGCAGCGGGCAGCTTGCACCCAGCACCTCTTTTTAATCTAGTCCCAGAATTCTGTAGGTAAATCAAGAGAGACTAGAAGGAGAGGGTTTGCTCAGCCCTCGAAAGAGAAGACTGATTTTAAAAAGCCAGAGGTGAACCAAACCAGGTCACTTAGGGGGACACGAATAGAAAATGCCACCTGAAGGAAAGGTCTCAAAGGACAGCACCATCAAAGCCACCTCATCACAGAGTCCCTGCTGCCAGCCACCAGAGCAGAAGAGCTCGTCTCTGGAAGCATTTGAGGAAAAATTTGTGTAGAGGAGTTTTTGTCTCTTTTTACCTATCCAGGAGGTGGAGAAGTTTTGTGGAAACGTTCTATTTCTGCAGGCATTGAGGTGAACCTGTCAGGACTGATAGTGCCTCCCTCTCTGCAATCTATGTGGGAAACCAGAAGATGAGTTGAGATTGAAGGTAGTGGACATTTTGGAACCAGAACGGAGTGCTGGAGGCTGAATCCCAAAGTGAGATTTAGGTCCTACCATGTGCTTTGAAGGGCCCCAGGACTGTAGATCTCAGACATGGATAACAACAAGCCTCTGCAGCTAGGATGAAGTCAATATTTAAGTTGAGGTGATTACATCATAGCCCCACTTCAGACTGCTGCTCTGTGAGGGGAAAAAGGAGATACACCAAATACCACCACTAATTTTCTTTCCTGCTCCCCAGCTTGAGCTCTCTCTAAAATTATAAAGGACATCACCTAAGGGCATGAGCTTGTTTAACAGGTGGAGTAAGTCAGGCATTTCTCTATTGTACAGTGTTGTGCATTATGATGGGGTTTGGGTTCCTCATACCCGTTTAGCATTGGCCACGGCTGGAGACTAGGTAATGGACATGGGGGATAATTGTTCTCTTGTGGTATGTTCCAGTGATAGCATGTATTACCAGTTGGTGGTGTCATTCAGGGAGTAGCCTTTTTTGCCTCTCTCTATGTGTAGTTTAGAGTATATCATGAGATATCGTTGCCTAGGTTATTGTTAGATATTTTTGTTGCCGATTCTCTTTTTATTTTATTTTATTCTTTTTTTTTTTTTTTTTTTTTTGTGGTCTTACTCTGCTTAGAAGACCAGAGTAAGGATCTGAATGAATAATAAACCCCTTATGATCCTTATGTAGGACCTCTGGAGGGATAATTATACTGGTTCTAGCTGTGTACCTGTTTACTTCTCTAGCACCCTCCCTTTCCTGTTTTTGTTCCCTATCTCTGTCTTGCCTTCCCTGATCATGCAGTTTGATCCACATGGGCAGACAGACTTTAAAGGGACTCTTGGCAGACAAGGGGGTCTGCCTGCACAGATGTTTGCAGGATTCAGAGTCCGAGATGGTGAATCCTTCCAATGTAGGGAAGGTGACTAATTGTTTTGATTTATACTGTGCTTTATAAAGAGAGCATTGATGGTGTCAGTGATTTATAAATATATAAAGCTATGAGAATGTTAACTCCCTTAAATTCATTCATTAATCTTTTAATATAGATGGTTAGAAACAAACTTCCTAATGTCTACATTGCGTGTTATATCACCTGTCCCTTTCCGGTATCTCAGTTTTCCTTTCTGTGTCTTTGTCCTCCTCCCCTATTTGTGGTCCTCTTCCCTCATCCCCTGTCCCCCACCACTTCACAGCAGGAATTCTAAGAGTGTTTGCATTCCCAAAGACACATCACTTTTGGGGGGAGGGAATCCCTGATTATCTATTCTTAAGACATCCATTACTGAGTGATGTTTGAACTCCCTTCCTTTCTTATCAGCCTGTTAGAGCCTTCTGTGCATTAAACCTTGTCAACACTACAGGCAAAAGTCGATCTAAGCTATGCAATTTGAGTTGCGTGAATAGCGTAACTCAAGTCAACATAACTTAGATCTACTTACCGCAGGGTCCACACTATACGATGTCCACAGGAATGCGATTTGTGGTTGATTTAGTGGGTCTTCCCTAGACCCGCTAAATCGACCACCGATGCATCGATCGCCACGTGTTGATCCTCCTGGTAGATGTATACAAACCCTAATAGAACAACCCTGGAAATATAATACTGCAGCAACGTCGCGTGTTTTGGAGATCTGTAACTCTTGTGTGGAAATAGCCATGATTATTCTGGCCTACTTCTTGAGAGCCACAATATGTGAAGGATGGGATTATATCGTTCTGTTTACCTGCCTGTCTGTGGCATGTGGAAACAGAAAGAGGCATACAGCGATCAGTTCTTTTAGAGTTTGGGGGAATTCTCTCTTGTACAGAGGGTCAGCAAAAGGTCTGTGTTCCACTGAAGCCCTCTAAATGAAGCATTGATTAATAGGACTTGAGGATTGCATAGATCTTGTGCCGCCTCTGTGCATTGAAATGAATTTAACCCTTGATAAATTTAATAAAACAAAAGGATCTGATAGACTATTATTTTTACCAGTTGGAGAGGAAGGATGAACCAGATGGGATGTGGGAGACCTGGATTCGTGTCCCTTCTCTGCCCCAAACTTCCTGGGCAAGTCGTTTAGCTGCTGTGTGCCGCCAATCCCCATCTGTAGTGGGGATGACAGTACTTCCCTGAATACACTGTAAAACATCTTAAAGGTTGAGGTGCTCATATACTAAGGCAATGGAGGTCATGCAAGGACCTAAGACTGATAAAGTTTACAAAAGTGAACATTTTATTTAAAATCGGTCTGTTCCTCCAAACAGGAGTGAAACTAATAAAGCAAGCTTTGCTTTACCTTGTGCTGGTAATGAAACTGGAAGAGCTTTTGTCAAGCTTAAAAAACCCAGTACATCTGATTCTAACTTCTGTATTCAATCCCGTAACTATGTACTGGACAATTTTTGAGGCCATCAGTAATTTTTGTGGGTTTGGTGCTGTACGAGGAACACAGGAATGATACAGCTCTTCATGTAAGTGGACATCACAAATCCATGCTGTGAGATGACACAGTGGGCAGATGCTGTTCAGGACAAACTCAGAGCATCACTAAGCTTGGGGTGCTAAAGGTCAGTATTGAGGTGCATTGACATTTGTGTGGCAGAGAAGCAACATCTACCTCCAGGAAGCACTAACTGTCCCTTATGCTTGTGGCCACCAAGGCGCTCATACTTGCTTTTGAAAGGATGAAATGCAATTAATAAACACTTGATGACCCTCCTCTATGTCTTGCGCCCCTCAGCATGGTTGCTCTGTTGGAAGCTAATACTACTTTTTCCTCATTTGATTTGAACAGATGTCAAAAGATGTGTGACCCTCAGCTGTGCCCTGAAGGAAGTCAGTGTGTCCAAGCCAGCAGATGCATCTTGCAGCTTCCAGAGGTGAGAAGCCAGAAATTGTGGAAAGCTGGGTCACTTGGTTCTTAGTGTGACACGCTAAGCTGTCCGCTTTGACAGGTGAATCCTCACTGTGACTAAGGCAAGCCACCTCCAGTGCAGCAAGTCAGAAAGACAAATGGGCTCCCAAACCAGGAGACCCAAGCTGTAACCCCAAGTCAGGCATCACTACTGTACATCTCTGTGGCTAGTGTAGGAACTGTGTGGTCCAGCTCCAGAAGTAGCTCATTCCTGTCCATTTGGCCAGCAAAAAGCATCAACAAGCTTGCAGTGTGAGCAGAGTAGGAAAATAGCCTCCTGCTAAAGTTAATGTCTTAGGCCAGGTCTACACTGGGAGGGTGAGGGGGTTGACCGCAGCTTCAGCTATGCGAATAGAGTAGCTGACGTCAACGTATCTTGGTTGACTTACCTCGGCATCCTCACAGTGGTGAGTCGACCGCTGCCACTCCCCCGTCGACTCCGCTTCCACCTCTCGCGGCGGTGGAGTTCCGGAGTCGACAAGGAGAGCTCTCAGGGATCGATTTATTGCATCTACACTAGAAATTATAAATTGATCCCCAATAAATCGATCACTACCTGCCGATGCGTCAGGTAGTGTAGACGTGGCCTTAGTATGTGCACATCCCCTCTGCTGGCTAGGCTCTGAGTACTGAAATCTTCCCTTAGATTGCCAGTCTAGAAAGGTTCTGCCAGAGGTGAAAAGATGGAGAGCAGAGGTGTGGGATTATGAAGACCCATGCTAACTGAGCTGAGGCCGAGGGAAATAATGGTCAAAGAGTTGCTACAGATATGAATCCCAAGACCTTAGATACGTGGGCAGCTCTTACACCGAGGAAATGTTTAAGCAGATAAATTTTTAGTTGCCTCCTAAAAATAAGGCAGTGGAGTAGATGTTAGCTTAGGCTTAGCATCCCCAGACATCTTATTAAGAAAACTAGGCCCTGCATTTGCAAGGGTATAGAGTCGATCTACTAGATTATGTCCACATCTTTAGCTATTATAATCGTCTTTAGAGACCTAATGTGCCTCGTGGAGAATGAAGTCCATACCCTGGCAAAGTGGCCCTTCCTAGGAGTTGAGAGAATCTTCAGCACTCTGCTCTTCTGGTAAAGTCCTCACCCAGGCAACCAGACTAAATAATGAATGTTTTTGTTAGCCAGCATCCTTGGTCACACGTGGCTTCGACATCATCACAATCTGTGGCTTTGAAAATACATGCAAAAACTGTCCAGCGCAGGGCTGGATACAGTCAAGTATAAATAGGAGATCTGTTAGGGAGTAAACAAAGTTTGTGGTGTTAACTGCTGATGAGGCCTTTAGTAAGAGAAGGCAAACACATGATTTATGTACGAAAAGTAAATCTATTACCAGGTTGATGGACTGGCATTAATCACGAGTGATTTTGTGTGTGTGTCAGTGTAAAACAGGTGTGTGAATGGGTTGTTTTGAACCAAAATAATTGCTGTTTAATTTTTTCCCAACCTCAAAGAAAAACTCAGCCCAGCGGTAAATAGTAATTCCAAGGGCAAAGAATCCTTAAATCTAAACATTGCAGATTAAAGGGATCTAGCATTTAATCCTGTCAGATTGCCAATTAGTTACTAAAGCGAGGTAATGTTTTACCTGACATTCGGTTAATACATTATGTACAATCAGTAACAGCTCTCTCTGTACTCGTGAGACTAAACAGTCTGAAAGGCAGAGGGGGTCAAGACCCAGCAGAGAACCCAGCTGCACTCTGAAGTGGAGACATAAGGGGGCCCAGATACCACTGTTACAATAACAATTGAATCACTGTTAAATCTGACCTACATTTGATTCTACACAGGGCACCAAGGGCTCTTTTGGCATAGACAACGAGGAGTACGAGGCCATGCCTGTGGAAGTGAAGCTGTTACCCCGGAAGCTCCAATTCTTCTGTGACCCCAGAAGGAGAGAACAGATGCTCCAGCCAGCAGTGCAGTGAGAAGTCACCTCAGATCTTCAGGGTCACTCAGGAGAGGGCTAAGCCATTAGTTAATTGGCCGATAAACATGCAAAGTATTGGCACCTTGGTGGAACTGCTGACTTGGCAAGTACGAAAGAGGTAAAAAGTGCAAATTGGACTCAGAGAAACAGATTGTTAGTGGTGTCTTTTTTTTTTTTTATTAAAGAAGCTGACACTGGTCCATGTACGGTACTACAGGTGAGTGCTGTAAGACAGATGCTACCATTCTCCTGCAAGTCTGTATCAAAGTGAAATGAAAACACACTTCTATGGGTTTGAGAGTTTGGAGCCATTTTTCTTACCTGTGTTTAGTGCTAAGAATTCTGGGATTTATGGAAAAAACTATGAACAAGGTGCTGCTGGGGCTAATGGGAGGGGAGCTTCTGAAATTCAGGAATTGCCCCACAAGAACAGATGCATGCATCAGCTAGTCTGGACTCCCATCTCCTTTTGTCCGTGATGGATGCTTCAGAGGATGGCATAAAACTCCCACAATGCACTTAAACAATGTGTTGCTGTGTTGGAGGAAGGGAAATATTTCTGAGACCTCAGCTTATGCTTTTTAAGTGTGGGAACTGAAACTGTTCATTTTATTGCAATAGTGGAACTTCAGGTACTGAAGACCTTCCATAAGGAAACCTCCTGCCTCAGAGCATCCCCCCCACTTAGGAGGATCCTGCTCCATTCATATTTGAAGACCATCTCTGCAAAACAAACCCTTTGCTGGTTCCTTGAGTGGTTGGCTTTACATTTTGAATATTTATTTTTGGATCTTCAAAAAATATTCAGCACCACAGAATTCTACTAATTAATGACACTATTACATTAGCCCTTTGATCCTGTTTAGGTGTGTTGCTTTCTAGTAAGTACTCCTTTTTGTTCTTGTAATAGCAGAGTACATACAAAGGAGCATTGAACTGGTCCTTTTATCCCATTCCTTGTATTCCTCTCCTTTTTCAAATTTTAGCCCTCTATCCCTCCTTCCTTAGAAACTGCCACCTCCACTCAGCCACCTAATTATTTTTGTTGCTCTTTGTTTATCTCTTTACAGTGACTGAAATGAAGTCGTAGCACTGATTGATTAATGTTTTTCTATCCTTAACCCTCTGAATACTTTTAACAGCTTATGTATTCTGTGGGGCCTGGCCCTGTAAATTGAGAACATCAGTCCTTGATTTTTTTGGTTGCGGTGGTTACTCCTGCAGTATCCAGCAGTGTATAGCCTGAAGGTTAAGTTGGCCCTTCTAATTCTCAGTACTGTGTATTTGTTATTGGCCTTTGTACTATCAAGTTACAGGAGCGGGGTAGGAAATCCATCCTTACCTGAATGACACTTTTGCTGCTGCTTTCTCTTTCCAAGCAGTGCTGCAGCAACATGCTTTTCAGTATAAGGGGCCCTTCTAAAACAGAGTGGTGGTGGAGCTAAGGAAATAGGACTTTTTACTCAGGCTGAGACCAAATTGAACACTGCCCCACTTGAAGGTGCTGCCCATTAGCTTAGAAAAATCATTTAAAAAACATAGGACAAGGAGAGACCACCCTACCTGAAAGAGCTACACCACAAGCTGAATTAATAGGGGAAGTGGTATTTTGATATCACTTTCCTTCTCCCTGTTGCATAAATTGCTATGCCTAACTCTAGTGAAGGTGCTATGGAAAGGGGGCATGTAGGGTTCTTAATTTATATATATTTTTTTAGGGTGGCCACTTCCCACCCCCCATGTTATACAGGCAGGAGTTACAGCATTCAGAGAATTATCCAGTGCTTCACTGTGCTATGCTCTGAGTCCTGCTTTCATCATGAACCCGTAATGAATAATTACAGGCCCAGGAAAGAAAAACAAGAAAGAAGTCATGTTAAAATGTGAGCTTTAATAGTTTAAAAACAAATGAAACTGCTGTTTTGGTGTGCAAGTTCAGACAGGCTCAGTTCTGTGGAAACCATTCAGCCTTTAAAAGCCAGTGCTGCTTTTCTCACTGAGAAATACAAGTGTCACTGTACCCATGCATGCTGCTTCTTTGCAGCTTAGTGGCTGCTCTGGAAGCCACTTTCCAGTTCAATTAATTACACTAACAGTTGAGGAAATAACTCCAGCCTTCCTCAGGGCAAGCAGCACTCACCAATCTACCAAATGGATGGTTAGAGTAACAGGGATTAGTAAATAGGGAAACTAGCTGAAACCCCCCTGCAGAATTGTATTAAATCGGGGCCTCCCTTTTTATTAAGCTAGCACAGAGAGCTAGTGGCCTAGCAGTTAAGGTACAAGCCTGGAACGTGGAAGAGCTGCACTCAATTCCCTGTCCAGCACAGACTTCCTGGTGACCATGGCCACATCACTTAGGACTCAGTTCCCTAGCTGTAAAATAGGGTAATAACATCTCCCTTCGTCACAGGACTGTTGTGAGCATACGCTAAAGAATGGGAGCTGATCATACTATGGTAATACGGCTAGTTAATTACCATCCATAGAGTGATGCTATTTCTGTCCCAGAAAAATAAATGTACCCCTTTCCAACGGTAAGCACTGTGGGACAGTCACAGAGTAGGAGGGGAGAGGCTGTTCTAGATTTGATTGACAAATCCAGAATAACTGGTTGAGAAGTGGAAGGCAACACAGGTGAAAGTGATCATGAAATAGTAGAGTTCATGATTCTAAGGAATGGTAGGAAGGAAAGCAGCACAATAAAGATAATGGATTTCAAGAAGGCAGACGTTCGCAATTCATGGAGTTGGTAGGTAAGATTCTGATAGGAAGCAAATCTAAGGGAAAAACAGTTCAAAGAGACATTAGTAAGGGCACGAGCAAATTTTTCTACTGCATAGAAAAGATTGGAAGTATGACAAAAGGACACCCTGGCTTAACCAAGAGATTGTCATTGATCTGAAACTCAAAATAAAAAGTCCTACAAAAAGTGGAAACTAAGTCAAATTACAAAGAATGAATATAAACAAGTATGTAGGGACAAATTAAAAAGGCCAAGGTACAACAGATTAAACTAGCTCCAGACAAAGGGTAACAAGAAAATAATACATTAGAAGCAAGAGGGAGGCCAAGTACAAGGTAGGTCCATTACTCAATAGAGAGAGAGAACAGGAACTAAAAATGTGAAAGTGGCAGAAGTATTCAATGACCTTTGTTTCCATTTTCACTAAAAAGGTTAGTAGCAATTGGACATCTAACATAGTGAATGCTAGTGAAAATGATGTAGAATTAGAGGCTAAGATAGGGAAAGAACACATTAGATGTCTAAGTCACCAGGGCCTGATGAAATGCATCCTGGAGGAGCTGACTGAGGAGCTAAGCCATTAACAATTATCTTTGAAAAATCATGGAAGAAGGGAGAGATTCCAGTGGACTGGAAAACGGCAAAAATAGTGCCAATTTATAAAAACTGAAATGAGAACAACCAGGGAATTACAGACCAGTCAGCTTAACTTCAGTACCTGGAAAGATAATGGAGCAAATAATTAAGCAATCAGTTTGCAAACACCTAGAAGTTAAATCCATGCTGTTCCTTATCGTCAAGAACAAATCATGTCAAAGCAATGTAATAGCTTTCTAGGACAGGGTAACAAACGAGGTGAATGGGGGGGGGAAGTGGTAGATGTGGTACAGCTTGACTTTAGTGCAGCTTTGATACTGTCTCGCATGACCATCTCATAAACAAACTATGGAAATACAAGCTTGATGGAGCTACTATAAGGTAGGTGCATAACTAATTGGAAAACCATTCCCAGAGAGTAGATATCAGTGGTTCACAATCAAGATGGAAGGGCATATCAAGTGGGGCCTACAGGGATTAGGTCTGGTTCTGTTCAATATCTTCAAATGATTTAGATAGAGTACACTTAAAAAGTTTGCAAACTATACCAAGCTGGAAGGGGTTGTGGGTGCTTTGGAGAATAGGATTAAAATTCAAAATGATCTGGACAAGCTGGAGAAATGGTCTGAAGTAAATAGGATGAAATTCAATAAGGACAAATAAAAAGTACTCCACTTAAGAAGGAACAATGGATTACACCAGAGGCCACAGTGGAGGTTTCTTTGGGGGGGGAGGGGCCTCGGGGTCACATTGGGGTTCCAAAACTGTATGGAGGGCTGTATGAGGGGATCAGATGGCATGCAACTACAAATGCTAACAACCAGAGTCACAAAAATTTTAAAAAAAATCTAAAGGCACCACTTTAAAGGCAAAGTACTTTAAAAATTTCTGCAGAACATGATTTTTCCACTAGTTCCCAATGCCAAAAAGAGTCACATCTTGCCCTCTTTTTAATCAAAACAATCTACAAACAAGCTTTACCGTTAAACACATTCTCCTCCTTTGCCTCAACCCCACACTGCACTCTTTACCAAGACCTTTTAACTGCACTGGGTTTAAAAAAAACACTCAGAACAGCAAAAGCACTACACAGGGTTGCAGTAATTCTCAAGTGTTGAGTTTTGAAGTAAGAGGGGAAGAATTCAGATTCATGTGGTCTGTTATGCTAGGAGGAAATATGTGCAATAGTGCTTTGTCTTCAAAGGCAGAAACCGGTAACTGCTTCCTTAGCAATTCTTAACCAATCCCTTTATACCACACTGTTGGGTTGCACACATCTACCCTATGGCTGCAGACCTACCACTGCTTTTACTATCAAGAAGCCAGGCACGAGGAGGAATTACTTCATAGAGCCAAAGCAGGTGAGTCACAGCACTGCCTCAAATTTAGGCAATAGGGTAACAAGGAGGCCCTACTCACCTCCTGCAGCATCTACCTTTCAAGAGAGACTTATGGAAATTGGATTTACACAGGAGCACAGACAGACTATAGCTATCCAGCTGGGATGCAAGATAGCTGATTCTTTTACCCTGCTATGCCATCACTGTGCTCTTCCTTTATCCTCTTCTGGCAATGCCACTGGGTGCAGTGCATGAACACACACACAGCCCTGCTACAACTCAGAAACATCTTAAAAAGACTAAAGTTGCAGAGGACTGTAACCTCCCAAGGATCCAAACTAAATGCCTGCTCCTACTCAAGTCAACAGAACTATTGACTTCAATGGGAGCAGCAGAAGATTCCCCTAAAGCTGGTCAGAGAAAAACTCTTAGTCAAGCAGCAAAAAGGAGCTAGGTGATTCACGTTTCAATGCCTTTGCTTATTCCTAACAGGTTACTCAACACGGCTGCCATACTTCCTCCTTGCAGAGAGAATCTTCAGTGGGAGTGGATGGCTAGAGAGCTAGAACCCAACAGCCATGAGGAGGGAAGTCAGAGTCAAAGGTGGATTGTGTTGGGCGATTCTGCTTGAAAAGAGGTCAAAACAAAAATCAAGAAAAAGCCTTCCGTGGAAGTGACCTTTTAATTGCAACCAGCTCTGTTCAAGTTCTTCAGTCTGTCAAACCCTAGCGGTGCAGAGAGAATTAATGCAATACAACTGCAGAGGATAGACAACAAAAGTAGCAGCATGTTTTTCTCCTGTAGGAAAGTAGCCAGAGCCCAGGAGAAGCAGAGAGAAAAGACTCCACTTTGCTCGCCCAGCACTTGGAGGCTGTGAAGTGCTACATATTATACTAGTTAAAATAGCACTAAGAGGGCCTTGGTTTGCCTGTGCCAGGTCATTTCTCTCCTTTCCCTTCCCTCAAGTTCTCTTCTCCCTTGGGTTAGGCAAGACCCTGAATTGCAAGCAAATGGCTGAGATGACACTGGAGATAAACTCCATGGAGTAATGGAATGTGCCTGCCTCTAAGCACCTCAAAAGTGATTCAGTGCAGGAGATTCTTTGAGGGGGAGGGGTCTTTAAATAAATACATGGGTTAAAGAAAGGAATTGGGGGAATGTAGAGTGGTCAGGCTCAACCCTATTCAGCAGCAAAATCCAGAAGAAAGAAGGACTGGAGCGTCCACTCTTCTGAGGGCAAAAAACACTTCCCTGGTAGCTACAGGGCTAGAACATGAAATTCTGGGTTATGGGTTTACAAGAGAACCAAGATGTTGAAATAAATCTCAGGGAAAGGGCAGCTAGATCATTATGGTCCCAATTCAAACAAGGTACTTAGGCATATACTTAACTTCGGGTATGTGAGTAAACCTCCTGAAGTCACCAGGACAGGGGAGTCAGTGGTACTGCCTTGCTGAATGAGGGCCAGTACGAACATCAGGTGCTGCAAGGCAGCTAGGTACTCCTAGGACTTAGCATCATACATTCAAGTGTTGCAAGGGGAGGAAGGCATCATGAGCACAGCCAGCCTTTCACAGGAACAAATAAGGGGCCCTATCATCCAGCCAGTGGTCACTGACCCTCCCATCGCTGAGGAGTGAAACATCCCTATGCTGAGGAGAAGCAGAGCTAATGGGCAGGAAGAACAATCTGTCACTGACTCCCTCACACACACCCACCACCCCCTCCCCATTTCCACCTCTGGCAGCTGAGCCAGAAGAGAACTCTAAGCCACAAAGGAACTCATTGCAAATAGTAATAAGGCCAACCAGGCACCAGGGCTACTATCTCCTGTAAAACAAGTGGGCTGTCCCGTTGACAGCTGCCTGACAAAAGATGATCCACTTAACTGAATGCTCCAGCAGAACAATAACTGACAAGTTGGTAGCCAGGGCCAAGCACAAACCGCTACAAACTCATGGCACTGGGCGAACAAAACGGGGAGCTCTGCAGTGTAAGTAGCAGACGCTGCAGAAAGATTCTGTTGATAGAGTTAGCAATGAAGGAAGGGCTGATGACGAGTTAGAGCCAAACATTTCCCACACAGCTCTATCAACAGTGCTCAACCCTGCCCTGAGAAGAGACTCCAAAGCACAGCAACTGCAGGCTGCCGGTGGGATATTGGGCGCTGCTCAGTGGGGGCTACCTGGATACTATCCTGCAGTTTTAAAATTCTTTAATCAATGCATGATCCATGAAACTAATAAATAAAGGAGGAGTTAGGAGACACCAGGAGGTGAAGAGCTTCTCCATGCTCCTGTGCTCCAGGCATGAAATGGGGAGGGTAGACACTAGATCACTCCACCTTTCAAATCCTGGAAGTGAGAATGTAACACTTTCTACCATCCCATAATTTAGTGATCACATGATCCAGTAGTGCAGCTGGTCTTAACAGTTTTCTTCTGCCATAGATGGGAATGGTGGTTGGACTCTAACTCAACTGCTCAAAAGGTGGGCAAGTGGGGTGTACAGACTTTAACCTGCATAATTAACTGTCCCCAGTGAGACACAAGTAGGGTGGAGGATGTTGAAAAGATTGGGGCATACTGTATGAAACCCAGTTGGAGGGGACATTCTCCACAGTCAACTCCTGAAGGCTCAAATATGCATGATTTCACATTGGTCCCCATGGGAGAAGGTGCTATCCCTGAAACCTCCAGCCCCTCAGAAGTCCAGACTAGCCAAAACCAGTTGCCAATGTCAACTGTGAGGGTTGGTGAAAAGCTGCCATTGCTCCAATGGATATCAGGAAAAAACCAAACCCAACCTTGAGCAGTCAATGCTGCAGAAAGGAAAATAAAATCACATTTTGTCTAAAATTATAAATACTTTTCTGTATAAAGTTATTAAATAAATGAGATCCTTCCAGTGGCGGTGTGGTGAGTTCCAGTGATGCTCCTAAGCAATGTTCCATGCTCTTTAAAAAGCCATCGCTGCTCCCTGTCTCTCTTGTCCTCAGTTTAAGTACAGCAGGGATTATCAATGACGAGCATGACATCAATGCCATACACTTCCAGCAGGTCCATTAGGAAGCTTCGGTCACCTTGTGGGTCCAGGCCCATACCCCGGGCATGGTCAGCTGTCAAGGTCTTGTCCTGGCTGGCTGACACCTCCATCAGGGTCTGAAATATCCGATTGTTCTGCTCCATGAAAAACCTGCAGGAGGACACAGCCGACAGGGAAGAGATGGGATTGAAAAGAAAAACAAGACAGATTCTCTACACTATTCCGAGTCCCACTTTAAACATTCCCACCTTCTTTCTACCATGGTATTGCATAGGTGGCAGGTCAATAGTGAACCTTTTACTCTACATGCTTTAGGCTGGCTTATTTAAGCTAGGTGTCAACTCAACACACACATTTATTGTGGCGAATAAAAGACGAAGTGTAGAAATCCAACATATGTCTCCCCTAATACAGTGGGAGAACTGAGTGGACAAAAGCACCAAGCAACTATGCTGACCCAAATGATTTCTCCATTATCTGTTCTTAAGCCACCAGATTCTAGCCATGACTAATCTTCCACACCAACAAGGAACAGAACTTGAAGATGAAAGCTCGATTGGTCACCACCTGCATCTCCTTTCAGGTACAGCACTGTTCCCTGGGCCCATATCCTCTCCATCCATAGTTTAGTTTTAAATGACTTGAGCAATGAGGCTTCCCCTGTGTGCTGTGGCGGGCTGTTCATAGTCCAAAGCGCCTCGGTCTTGGTAAGCTCTCCCTAATATTTGCCCTCAATTTTCCTTTAGACAATTTCATGGCATTACTCTCATGTATATCCCTTTCCTACCATGGGACAGGAGCACTAGCAGTGCGTGGTGAAGGGCTCCATGGGAGGGGCCGGGGTCTATTTCAGCAGCCACATATTTCCTCACAGACTGCAGGAACCACACAAGCATTACCCAACCCTTTACCCCAGCCTCCTGTGAAACCGCCACACACGTAACCGCCCAGCCGACAAGCAGAGGCAGTTTGCTCCCCACAGCCAGAGCACTGTCTGCATCGCAACCGCCTTCCCCAGAGTAGCCAGGAATTCTGAAGAGGGTCAGAAGATGCTGGTGTTCTAGAAATCTCTTCCATTTCCAACCCAGGCTTTATGGGTCCCCATATCCCCTTCAAACACTTCCAGGCCCCCAAAGATACTGTTTGCACACAGTATGATATGAAACCAGTGAGACAACAACTGGACCCCAGGCTGCCATTGGTGCACAGGCCCTCAGTGTGAAACCACACTTTAAAGACTCCCCAGAACCCGGTTGTTCTTCAGTGGTGCAGGAAGAAACTCACAAGATAAAGAGGTCCTCTTCACAGGAGCTGCAGTCCTCCTCCACCTCCTGAGAGTACATCAGCATCTGCCTGGGAGAAAGGAGGCAAATCAAACACATGTACAAGTAGCAAACCGCAGAGCAATAGCGCCAAACAGGATTCTGTCTGAAGACATTACCATTTATTGGAGCTAAAGGTACCAAAACCTTCTTTAATCTATAGGTGGCGACAGAATCCCATGGACCAGGCACTTGGGTGGGAGCCAGGAAATCTGGATTCTAGTCCCAGCTCTGCCCCTAAACGCATTGTATGACCCCGGGCAAGTCACTTCAACTCTAGGCCGGATTCCCTTTATCTCCCATGTCTATTTAAGAATGACAGGGACTGACTAATACTGTGTGTTTGCACAGTGCCCAGCACAAAGGTGCCCTGATCTCTAGGCCCTGCTGTGATACAAACAACCTCCATAAAGGTTTTGAATGAGTCAAAAGAATGAACCAAAGTAGCAAGAAATCAGGGAATGAAGACAAGCCAATTCAAAGAAAGTGAAGAGATCGAGATACTGGTCCCATCGCTCCACCACTCAGGTCCCCTCCATTACCTTTGGTCATTGAGACGCCGGTATTTTTCCTTGTCGGCACTGTTAATTTTCAGGAGCGGCTGCAGGTGCTCGTGGTGTGTCTTCACGTTCTGGTTATCCACATAGACGTCATAGAGATCTCGTTTCTCCTCAAAGATCTTTTCCGTTGTGCCTGCCAGACCAGGGGGAGAGGAAGATTTTCAGACACTTCCCTGGCAGGGAGGCTGTTCTCTCTTGCTTTGCTGTTCCATGAGAACAAGACACAGCAACCCCCAGACACACTATGATCGAGTCATTGTTGGATGAGAACAGGACCTGGCCATACCCAAGCAGGTTAAGATCTCTTCTCTTATTTCACACTCTCACTCACCATCAGGAGATTTTTTTTTCAGCTCAAGTTTTAAAAGGTACCTCCTGATCCATCAGAGATTGCAGCTTGGGGTGAAGCAGTAGGGCAGCAAAGAGGCTGTTGTACTTACAAGCCACGTAAGACACTTCAGTCTCCAGCATTTCTATGTCTGCCACATTCACGTAGAAGAAAGGCTTGGACTCTGGAACGGTCCCCCCAATGCCAGGCAGTGAGACATTGGCAAGGCAGCAACAGCAATACACTGCAGGTGAGAGAAAGGGAAAACACGATGCCCACAATGTTCCCTCTCAGTGGGGTCTACAGTGCCCCTCCTTGTTTCTTCTCTCCTCATTTCCTCCCAGTGCTCCTAAACACACAGTGTTTATTGCACAGCACAGTAGCATCTGACCGGCACTGAAATGCTTACATTCACTCCGACTCTCCCACTGGGCAACACGTTATTTAAAGTCTTGCTTAAGTTCCTGCAGAATGTTAAGACATTATCTCCCCCCGCACCTAGCTTGTTAGTGGAAGAAGAGTCAGGACACAGCATCTGGTGCTGCAACATGGAGACAAGAGTTCAGGTTCCTAGCTCTTTGGGCCAACAAGGCCTGGGAAAAGCATGCTTGCAAGAAGTGGGGGAGGGGAGCCTCAGGGTTGCTTTGCAAAACCCTGCCCATCACCTTCCCTAGCGGTGGGCTTGGGAGAACGGCACTGCATCCCTCCATGTCAGCTGGGGAGGGGGAGGTGCATGTGTAAAAGTCACTGTGCTTTAGGCAAGGGAAGGCAGAGGTTTGAGGGTTTTGATCTTGACATCATACCTCTATAGCAGACAACTCCTACTGGCGGTGGTGAAAATATCAAAATGCGCTTGCGTAGCAGAGCGAACTTCCAGAGGATGAGGATCTGCTCTCCAAAGAACTTAATGAACTGAGACATGCAGCCTGCAGGGTGTGTGATCTGAGGGCCAGGGAAAGAGAACGGCTCGTGAGAGTTGCTACAGGAACACACAGATACACTAAATACAGAAGCAGAATACGGGAGCAAGTCGTAGGTACACACAGCCACACTCATCACACTTGTGACATTAGATGTGTGGAAGCAGAGCAGAACCCTGCAACAGTGGATAGTTGCTGCCGGAGATACTCAGCCTAAGTAACAGGAATCTAGCTTGTGCAACTTAGGGCTCTGCCCACGAATGCTGAAATGCTTGGAGAAAACTCAACTAGTTTGTCAGCAGAGACTTGCTATACACAAATTAGCTAGTCCTAGCCCATCGCGAGCATCAGTGCACTGCATGTTCATACTGGACGGAGTGACTCTCAGCCAGCGTAAAACAGGAGGATTTATTGAGCGTTTCAACACAGCACAGGAAACTCTCATGGCCTCAGGCCTGGCCTCCCTCAGCACAGCTCATCCAAATCTCTCCTGCATCCAGGTGGGCTCTGCCTGCTCTCTCTCTTCAGCCCAGAGCCCCCCTGCTTCCCAGCTGGGCAGCTGATATCAACAGCCCCAAACCCCACCTCTGTCCATTGTCTTCTCTCCAGGTAGCGCCTGCCTCACCTTCATCTCTGGATACATGTATCTGTGGATGGAGGGCAGCCAGTGGACAGGTGGCTGAGAGCTGGAGGTGCCCTTGCCAGCAGGGAGAACCCCCTTCTTGTCATCATAAAATGCCTCCAGGTGGGAGTAATGCCCTGGCATCTCCAGCTGGTGTCTGGAAAAGACAAAGTAGGAAAGATTTATGGGGTCCACAGACCCCAGGGCCCTTGCCCCCAGACACATATGTCTCCTAGTCCGTGATTCAGCCTTGGATGCCTCAGATTTCATAAGCTGTGGCACCAGCATCATGAGCATCTGTATCTTTCAGTGCATCCAACGAATGTGGCTGAGATGGTCAGGCAGGACTCTCATACTCCATGCATGGTAGAATGGATCCTGGTTTTTAACATTTAGAACAGCGGCTCTCAAACTGGAGGTTGCAACCCCCGGAGGGGTCGTGAGCTCCCTGTGCCGCAGAAGTGCCACCGAGCCAAACGCTTCTACATTCGGCGGCATTTCGGCAGACATGCCGTGCACTTCACAGTGTCCTCCAAAAATCCGCCAAAGTGAAAGTTTCTGGTTTCGGCAGCTTTTCGGCAGACACTGTGAAGCGCACAGCATGTCCCCTGAAACGCTGCTGAATGCAGAAGCGTTCGGCCCGGTGGACACACAGGGGTCGCGGTGGCCTGTGGGACACAGAAAAAGGGCCATAGACCCACAAAGTTTGAGAACCGACGATTTAGAGCAAGGTCAAACAAGACGGTGTTTTCCTGCCAGTCCTCTTTTACCCTTACATTCCCTTAGCAAGCTCTGATCCTGCAGTCCCACTGGACAGCGCTGTGTAGACAGCAGAAGCATGTATAGAGCCAAGAACAAAATCTCACTGTTGACTCTAAAAATCTCTCAAGAAACCTTTAGCAAATTGATGTTTTAAGGGAAAGGAGGAAAATCAGGATCACTTTGTCCTAATACCTGTTTGAAACAAGCAATTCTTCAGCAGATTAAAAAACAAGTGTTACACACTGAAGTGGTCTTGTATTACTAACTCAAGTTTAGTTTCTTTCCTCTATCATGATCCTCATTTCCTGTAACATGCACACACACAGAAGTACTCTTTCTTGAAAAAAGGTCTTAATGGGGCAACATAGCTCAAAGCCAAAACCTTATTGCACATCCAGGGAAAATTACC
Source organism: Sternotherus odoratus (assembly GCA_032164245.1). Lineage (NCBI taxonomy): Eukaryota > Metazoa > Chordata > Testudines > Kinosternidae > Sternotherus > Sternotherus odoratus. Next base: position 89,875,028 of record JAVMKO010000001.1, read on the forward strand.
TTTCAAATGACACCCAACCTGATGTTCAATGTAGCCTTGGAAACCTTCATATCATTCACACAAACATTCAGATCCTTTAGTACAGACAGCCAATTCTGTATCCCACTGACAACTTACCGGACCTGGTTCTCCAGGAAGTGCATGTATCTATAGAGCAGGGTGTACGAAGGGGAGAGAATCCCCACAGACTTCATGCGGGCACCACGCTCTAATTCGCTCTCCACAGGCATGTTTTCAAAGCAGGCCAGGCCAAAGCACAGCCCTTTCCGGAAATAACTGGGGACAAATGAGCAACAAAAAAATAATGAGAAAGGGGGAGGATGGGAAGAGAGGCACATACATGGCAAAGTATAACAAGCAGGTCTTAGGAAGAGCCATCAAAAATATCAATTCTCCACCCCCTTCATCTCCTGTGCACACGGGCCTCTGCCATTTTAACCAGGTCTTCTAAACCTATTGAGAGCATGGTCTACATTACATGGCATTCAGAAAGCTGGCAGGTTCCAGTGCCTCGCCTACTACTAAAGGCCTGACCTTTGCTAGCACTGGTGCAGCAGAACACGTGTTAGCGATGATGGGGAAATCTTCAGAAGAGCCAGACCCAGGGAGCAGAACGTCGTGTTTCCAAAGAACAGTGAGGATAACACACCACACTTTATAAAGTAAGTCAGACTAGCTGTCTAACGAAGGCCTGTTTGGCCCCCAAGCCGTCTCCCAGGCTTGCAGAGGATGGAAACGCTGCAGATGAAACACCTCTGGCCCAGCAGAGAGTGACGTTTACAAGCTCTATGGGGAGCAGCTGTCGGCCCTCCTTGGCCAAAGGGAGGCACCCCAACTCAGGGCCCCTTAGAGCAGAGTGGGGAGGAATATGATGGGAACGGTGTGAACCAGCATTCCCACTAGGAGGAGGGAGGGAAGAGGGAGTGAAATGGGGACGGGACGTGATCACTACTCAACATCTGAAGGAGACATCCAAGTCTGTTTAAACATGTTTTCTTTCACGTTCTCTCTTAAAACCACCAACAAAAAACCCTTCCGTTCTCCCCAGTTTTGCTCTTTACCATCTGGCAACGAGTTTGCTCCATCCCCACCATCCTGACTGCTGACATTCCTAATGGAGCCTGAAATTAGCAATTCTGTTTGCTTCCTTGTTTGTTCATGCCTCATGCATTCGTGTCACTTTACCTCAAGGAACCAGGGCTGGCCACCAGAGCAGAAGTCATTATATATTAGGACCTACATAAATAGCAGATATTTCATGCAGCACATGCTAAATATCTGGAAAATTCATCTTAAAGCAGCTAGTTTTATGGCAAGTCAATTTGGGAGGCCTTAGTTGATGGGCAGTGTTCAGTTTTACTGTTTTGGACTAAGGGTGGAAGGCATGTGTGGCTAAGGGAGATGGGAAGGAGCAGCACAGCCCAAATATACTCACATGAAATCTGACTGGATTTTGTGCGACCCACTTGCCATGGATTTGAACTCAACACCTTCTAAGTCAATGTCTTGGGGCAAACACCATTCCACCATGTTACCTGTGGAGCAAAGGAGCAATAACTTTTCATTGGGGTGGGAAAGGGTCCAACCCTCTACTAAAGATAAAGAAAAAGGCAAAATGTGGGTGTGGAGACTCCATGACCACTCCTATCCTTCTTGATGGCTCTGCTTGGGCAATGGATCATTTCTCTGGAAGCCCATTATCTTCCTTGGTAAGACTGGTCAAACAGGAATCTTAAAGCCAACGCCTTAATACAGCTTCCATGGAACACCTCTCAAGTTAATTACAATTTCAAGACCTGACTGAAGTGCTTCACAGATTTCCCAACCCTACAACCCAAAATTGTTCCAGCAAATACAAAGTGCACAGAAATAGACACGATTAAAACTGAATACGTTGGCAACCATCACCCAACAAGAAAAAGTTTAATGCCTGAAATAGGAAAGAATAACTAAGAAGTCTGATCTTGGGGTTGAGAGAAAATATTGTTTGAGATGAAAGATAATCTGTACAGAAAGACAAAAAATAATACAAGTCAATCTAATCCAGTGGTTCCCAAACTGGGGTTCCCAAAATGTTATAGGAGGTTCTCAGGGAAAAAATTCCCTAATGGCAGACAAAGCCATCCCTAGGAAACGTGGCCAGCCAGGGCCCTGGAGACTTCCAAGAGCTAAGCAGATCAAAGCAACCATATCTATCACACTGAGGAGATTTAAACTTCAAGACTCCTTATAAGAAATGGAGAGGGAAATGGGTATTTGTTGTTGTTTTTCAAATTAAATAGGCAGCTAGTATTGCTTTTAAATTAATATAAAGAACAAGTTTAAGTGTTGTTGTAACGTGTTGTTTGCCTGGACTGCTCAAGACCTGAATGCTTGTGTAGGAGGAACTCTTTGGATTGAGTTCTTAAATACATTCACGCTGTTTCACAGCTGATATTCCCTGATGAAACATAGGAGCCTTGTCTTATAACAGGCTTAATTAAAGTGATACAAGCTATGAAAGTGAGATCTTGAAAGAGTGTTACCATTTTTATAATGTAATAAAAATACTGTAACGATCAGTAATAATTAATAATCAATAGTGTGTAATAAGCAGGTCATACATTTTATATTTCCAAGATGACTGCTTTTCTAATTTATGCTCAGGTGAAGGAGAAAATCCCTGGAAATATTCATTTTTAGGAGGGAGTTCACAAGACTTTACATTTTAGTGAAAGGGACTCACAGGTTGTTAAAGTTTGAGAACCACTGATCAAATCCTAAACTCTTTCATAACAGATTTGTGGGCTACACACAGATTTTGGACCAATACAAATATTCAGGGATGTGATTTTTCCCACCAAAAGTTATACTACTACAAGGCACAGCGTGGACAGTTATACCAGTATGAAAGTACCTGGTGTGACAGACCGCTCTCTCACCCCTCTCAGGAACACAGGCAGGAAACCCTTCTTTGCTTCAAACAGTGCTCTTTAATCACAGTGCAGGACCCCACCACCAATATATACAGTTTATACAGTTCCCAGCTCTACAGACTCTATATAGTCCAGCTTACAACTCCAAACACTCAGCTCTGAATAGCTCAAACCATCACCTCACTCTATACCATCCCCACCACACTGGGCTTGCCTTCTCGCAGGCCTTTTATCCCCCTGAGGAGGCTGCCACCAGGTGCAACCCCTCAAGGCTAATTGCCCTGCAGCCCAGGTGGCTGATTAGCCTTTCTGCAAGGGAGGTTTGTAGGCTTCTGCTCCCTCTTAAAGGGCCGGCAGGGCTGGTTCAGGCACTCCTGGCCAGCACCCTGCCACACACCTCCCCGCTTAGCCTAGCCCCATCGGGCTGGGCTCGGACCCTTCAATATTTCCCCTTTCACCGGCGCTGCCCGGTCCGGGGTTGTGGATTATTGCCCCCCTGCTTTTCGGGGCTAGGGCCAGCCTCTTCTGCCTCAGCTTCCCTCGCGGCTGTGGCAGAGAGCCCTACCTCCAGCCTTGCACAATAAAGGCAGGGTATCGGCCGCCCCTGTGCCCTTCGGCGCTCACACCACTCGCATGGCGCCTCACCGCACAGGGCAACTTCCCCGGCCTCAATTTCCCCTAGGCTCTCACAGGAGCTCAAGGCCTCCTCTGTGAAGCTCACCTCTTGCTCTGGCCTCAGACATTCCTGGCTGTCTAGGTCCTTCGCTGGGTTTTTGGGCTGAGACCCGCCCCTTCTCTCGGCCGAACCCCCCGTATGGGTTCTCACGCCCGGCCTTGGGGAAGCCCGGGGTCTCGTATCTCCCACCGGGCCCCAGTCCCGCCCAATGATTACGGGGCACGGCAACCCCTCCGGCACCCCGACCCGCTTCCAGCGGAATCGTCCGCTGATTTCTAGGGGGACCTGGGCCACCCGACAGGTCTTCCTGTCCCCATGGACGCACTGTAGGTCCATGGTAGCCCCCGGAATTAGCCACTCGGGGCGTACCAACGCCCTGCGGACGAGCGTACAGGGGGAGGCTGAATCCACTACCCCCGGTTGGGACTTCCTCCCGACCTGTACCCGCAGAGTGGGTATCCCCTTACGTGGTTTCCGCCCCCAAACCTCGGTCCACCCACACCAGTTAGTGTAACCAGACTCCATGGCTGGACAGTCCCTCTTAATGTGCCCTGGCTTCCCACACTGCCAGCAGGTAAGCCGGGCAGTTCTCTCTGGTGCCCCTCTGGGCTCCCCATCAGTCCCTTTCCCTCTGGGCGGAGGGGAGTCCACGGGCCGACGCCCCAAATCCCGGACCCGTCGCGGTTGGTCTTCTCCCCGAGGTCCCTCTGCCTCGACGTATTCCTCGGTCAGGCGCACCGCAGACTCCACCGTCTCCGGCTGGTGCCTCCTGACCCAGGTACGGACAGTCTCGGGGAGGCTGCGCAAAAACTGCTCCAAGATCAGGGAGTCCATAATTTCCTCCCCTGACCGGGCCTCCGGCCTCAGCCAACGCGTCGCCCAGTCTCTTAGCCTCTGGGCAAACGCCCGGGGCCGCACCGCCTGCGTCCAGCGGGCTGCCCGCAACTTCTGCCGGTATTTTTCCGGAGATAAGCCGACCCGGTCCAAAATGGCCACTCTTACAGTTTCAAAGTCCTGGGCCTCTACATTCCCCAGGGCCATGTAGGCCGCCTGGGCTTCGCCCGTAAGGTAGGGAGCAAGCCGGAGGGACCAGGTGGTCCGTTCCCACCCGGCTGTGGTGGCCACCCTCTCGAAAGTCCCCAGGAAGGCATCGGGGTCATCCGCCAGGCTCATCTTACAGAGTCCCCAGCCCGGCGGCCACATGCCCTCTCCTGCCCCTGGACTCACCAGCAGCTGCAGGAGTTTCGCCTGGGTACTTGCTTGCTCCTGGATAAATTCTCGCAGCATCTTCTGCTGCTCTGCTTGAGCCTGTTGCATCTCCCAGTGGGTTTGTTGCAAGGCGTGCATGGCCTGCTGGGTCTGCTTCTGTTTCTCTACGAGCCACTGCAGGGTTCCCTCCATCTTTGGGCCACCAGTTGGGTTGCTGGTGTAGCGATCCCACTGCTGACACCACGTGTGACAGACCGCTCTCTCACCCCTCTCAGGAACACAGGCAGGAAACCCTTCTTTGCTTCAAACAGTGCTCTTTAATCACAGTGCAGGACCCCACCACCAATATATACAGTTTATACAGTTCCCAGCTCTACAGACTCTATATAGTCCAGCTTACAACTCCAAACACTCAGCTCTGAATAGCTCAAACCATCACCTCACTCTATACCATCCCCACCACACTGGGCTTGCCTTCTCGCAGGCCTTTTATCCCCCTAAGGAGGCTGCCACCAGGTGCAACCCCTCAAGGCTAATTGCCCTGCAGCCCAGGTGGCTGATTAGCCTTTCTGCAAGGGAGGTTTGTAGGCTTCTGCTCCCTCTTAAAGGGCCGGCAGGGCTGGTTCAGGCACTCCTGGCCAGCACCCTGCCACACTGGTATCAGTATAGTTTATTCCCCTTCCCAATCGCTATACGTATATAACAACATCCACACTGGCACACTACATCACTTTATAGTAGAGTAGTTAAAACAATACAACTTGTGTGTTTAGATAAGGCCTTAGACTTGGCCAAGACTCTCAGAAACAAGAGCCTAAAACTTGACACCTAAATAAGTAGAGAGGTAGCCGTGTTAGTCTGGAATAGCAGAGGTAACAAAGAGTCCTGTGGCACCTAACTAAAGACTAACTAAAGTATTGGAGCATAAGCTTTGGTGGGCTAATACCCACTTCGTCGGATCCACTGCTTGCATCAGATGAAGTGGGTATTAGCCCACGAAAGCTTATGCTCTAATACTTTAGTTAGTCTTTAAGGTGCCACAGGACTCTTTGTTACCTCTAAATAAGTAGCTGATCTTCAAAACTAGCTGAGTGCCCAGTAGCACCCATTTGGGTCAGTAGGAGCTGTGGGGTGTTCCACGTTTAAATAAATGCCTAATTGTAGGTGATTATTTCTGAAAATCCTGGCCCTTTTTTGTATTTTACATATTGCACCAAGGAGGGAGCACATAGAATTCTATTTAGCTACTGGAATTTAGTAGCCTGTTTTTCTGCTCAAGTAGATAGTGTTTCCAACAGGTTTGGGGGCCTGGTGAGAGAAATAAGTACAGCAAGTTAATTACACTAACAGCAGAGATTTCACGTGCATCCATTCTGTTCAGAGATGAGGAGGCCAGTCCGAGGCTGTCTTGTCAGCAATGTCATCAACCAGCTAACCTAAAATAGCTACAACCAAGCAAGGACGTGGGAAGAAGGGAAAGTTCTTCCATTACAACGGACTCTTTGACAGACTCTGGTTGACTTGAGTACAAAGGGGATTTCTCATTTTAGGATGGTAGCGCCCAGATTCCCCAATCATGGCTCTACTGTGCGAGGTGCTGTACAAATACATATGAAGACAGAGTCTTTATTGATGTACATGTATGTGTCCTTTAGGTAGTGTACAAGGCTAGCGGAGGAAGCCACTATGATAATGCCTGTGGTTTGTGTTTAGAGTTATAGATAGCCACTGTTTAAAAGGTATCACTGTTTTTAAAAAGACACCAGATGATCCTTCCTTGAAGAGTTTAAGGAAGTGGATCAGGGCTTCCTCAACCACAAGTTGTGGTTAGCGCCAAGTTCCCCCACAGGTTCCTCTTTCAAACACAATTGAAAGTCTAATGCTCATAATGAATCAACTACTGATCTTCAGCTGCAGAATTAATAGTAACACATTATCATTCCACAGCACCTTTTGGCCGAAGTACCTTCAGTTAGTTAAGCCCGGGGGTGGCAAGTATTATCCCCATTTCACAGATGTGTAAACAGACAGGGGTTAAGTAATACACCCAAGTCCACAAAGCAGGTCAGTGGCAGAGCAAGTGGACCTCAAACCCTGTCTTGTGCTTTAACCACTGGAGATCACCATGCTCACACCTGAATAAACTCATTCAGCTGCACTGTTTTCTAGGATCTTCCATTAAAAAGAACATAAGCCACCAACACCTGTACTCCTGGGCAGTCGCTCTCACCACCTTGCCCTGTGTGACGTGGCAGTCATGGAGCAAGCAAAGAGATAAAAATCAGTCAGGTGAGACGCTAGAGCAAACAAAGGAGCGACTTTTTCCACAGGCAAAAGCTTAGCTGCCAGCAGACAGGAGGGAGGGGGAAGGGAGAAGGCTCTGTGAGAGCAGGAAGCCTATCCCATTCCCTGGCCAAGCACAATGCAGCTCTGAGGCTGGTGCAGAAGGACTTCCCAAGCAGCATCCGAACAACTTGAACTTTAGAGCACAGTGCGAGGCTTTAAAGAGAGAAGCTCGCAGGTTCCTTGAAGAACTTTTATAAGCCACTGGTCAGCACCAAGATAAGTCAGAAACCACAGGAGCAGCTTCTGGAAGGAATGGAGCCAAAGAAAGTTTCCCTTGTAACTTCCTGTACTATCCCTCTTATTTTTGGATGCTCCCAGAAGCTACTGTGACACCAGTATTTAGCCTCTTTATTAAAGTAACTATCTGTTCATGGAGATGGGGGGCATCACACACTGACATGAAGATCTAGATGTTAGTGATCACACTTTTAGATCTATACACTCCCAAGCAGTATCTGCAACACAACACTGCAACGCTGTGCTAGTGCCTGAGAACCAGAAAGTGAAACTGAACATGGCTTAGCTCAACCCGGAGAATGAAAGAAACAAAAAAAGAAAAACAACATAATAATGGTGAATTGGACTTTTAAAAAGCCGTTATTGGTTCACTTGTAGGTCTGATCCTGCAGTTGCAGGACCAATAGTCTGGCCACTCAACTCCAGCTGAAAGACTTGGGCTTTCACAAGCTGCAGTGTTATTAGGAACACTAGACTTATATTGGTATAATAACGACATCGCCCAGGGATGAGAGAAATCCACATCCCAGAGCGACATAGTTATCCCGACTTAACCCCCCAGGTACACAGTGCTGTCAGCAGAAGAGCTACTGGATCTCAGGGAGGTGGATCAACTTCACTGATAAGAGAGCTCTCTCCTGTCGAATTAGGCCTGCTCAATGTGAGAGTTAATTACGTCGACCTAACTCTGTAAGGATCCACACTAACACGTACTCCCATTGATGTAAATCGCCCACTATGCCAACCTAATAACTCCACCTCCACAGGAGGCACAGCGCTTAAGTCGATGTTGTTAGGTCAACACACTGTCAGTGCAGACACTGTGTTGCTTACATTGACTGTTACTGCCTTTCAGAACCGGTCTCACAATGCTCCACATACACTGGACGTGCAGAAGTGATTTACTTACTGCAATGGCTGTACGTCAACATAAGGTAGGTCGACTTAATTTTGTAGTGTAGACATGCCCATATTAGAACGCCTTTATGAAAGCAATACAATAGTGCAGCTGCGCCAATGCATTTTAAGTGTAGGCTTGCCCTATATCTCAAACTTACTACCAAGATAGTTAGCTGCCCACCATGATCACATAAGTAGCGAGAGACATAATTTGATCTGCTCTTATTTCTTTTAGAACGGGGCACCTGGAAACAGTGACGGGGCAGCCAGCACTGTGCACAACATTCCAAGATGCCAAACATTGACAAGTTTGATACAAATGCCCCCCCAAAAAATGCGAGACTGCATCTCTCTTTAGCATGAAAGATCCCACAGCAGCACTTCATAGAATCATAGAATATCAGAGTTGGAAGGGACCTCAGGAGATCATCTAGTCCAACCCGCTGGTCAAAGCAGGACCAATACCCATTAAATCATCCAATGGATTTTTGCCCCATATCCCTAAATGGCCCCCTCAAGAAATCACAACCCTGGGTTTAGCAGGCCAATGCTCAAACCACTGAGCTATCCTTCCTTTCTCTTTATCTTGTCCCTCATGTGTCTATCCTATCAGTGTCTATCCTATCTGGACTCCTTGCTGTTTCTGGATACCAAATAAAGCCACACACACAAAATACCTTTGCCCCGCTTCAGATGACAGGATGACCAACTGTGGCTTCTCCATCTGGACTTGGATTTTGGTGATTCAAGCATTCACAACCTCCAGGCTTATTTACTGTAATTCTTTCTACCAAGGTATGAAACAGCTGATTTTAGAACAGTTCCCGGTGGCTCAGGACATAGCAACCCATCTGTTCAGCAAAGCAGACCTCTGACAGCACATCAACCACAGTGCTCTACTCTTCACTAGCTCATGGAATGCCAGGTAAAATTCTGCGTTTCAGTCTTCACCTTGGGAGCAAGATGACAACCTTCACGTGATGCTCCTGTTGAGTGCTGGTGTGTTTCATGCTTTGTGCAAATTCACAGTGAAAGTAGCAATTATTATATTTCCCCAAACCACGCTTTTCAGGACCAAAAAAGAACAGTTGGGCCAGTCCTCCAAATATACCAGCTTACTGTAGAACGGATGTCCATGGAAAAAGAGGATTACCTCTCGAAGCCCCTCAAAGACCATCACATAGACATCATGGCCCTCCAAGAAACACGTGCAAAAGAAAACGACAAACTGCTAGACATAAAAACTCATGGAATGGGGGAGCCTGCTCCACTCTCTGTTTGACATTATCAAAGACATCCTCCTAGCGAAGCAGGAAGGATTTCACCGGAGAGGAACTGCTGTGACCAAGTAGCTTCACTCATCGGCCACACAGACAGGATTCCAACAGAAGTTGAAGACAGGAATCGCCCTTGTTGATCTGTGCTCAGCATATGACACCGGCTGGAGACAGGGACTCCTCCTCAAGGTCTCCCAAGTCATTCACTGTCAGCAAACGATCTGCCTCTTGACAGCAATGACCAGGAACCATTGGTTTAAGGTATACCTGAATGGCCAGATCAGTAGAGCAAGAACTCTTCACTTCAGCATCCCTCAGGGCTCTGTCCTGGCCCCGATACTTTTTCATCTATACATATACCAGCAACGGAGTTGAGGAAATTCAGCCATGCGGATGACATTGCCCTAGCTATTCAACACACAAGCCTCCACACCATCAGCTGCACCCAAACCCGAGATCTTAGCACAATGGCTGATTATTTCCAATGCTGGAGTGCTTACCCCAAAAAAACCTATGGTGACCATTTTCCATCTGAACAATAAAACAACGAATACCAAACTTGTGGTGCAGCTCTGCAGAGAGAGCATCAGCCACGAGGCTAACTCAAAGTATCTCGGAACTACACTGGACCGGAGTTTAACCTTTTAACAACACCTTGAGAACACCAGCTTTGGGGTCAGGTCTCAAGTCGTGCCTATCAGGAAATTGGCCAGAATATCATGGGGCTCCAGTATGGACCTTACAAACCGCAACTGCCTTTGTACAGTCTGTGGCTGAATACTGTGCACCAGTGTGGTCTCACAGCAGTCACACTAAACGCCTTGATACTCAGCTCAATAACACCATGTGCATAGAGTCGATTTGTGCTTTCCTGACACTGGTCAACTGACTACCGGTCCTATTGCATGTCCAGCCTCCACAGATCAGAAGAGCTGCCCAGACATCTCACTTTCTCAACTATGTCAATGAAAACACAAAGATCCCACTTCACTTCATTTCTGAGTGTCCCCTTCATTCTTTCACCAGGGGCCTGAAGGACTTTCACCAGCTCACTGCTGTTGCAACGTTCCTTCTATCAAATCTAGATATCAATTTGTAATTGTTGTTACCTCTCCAATCCATACAAATGAAGAAATCTCCACTTTCAGAGTCCTCCCTGGACATAGCACAAGTCACCCAGGGGACCATCACATTCTGCACGGTCATGACCTCACGAGAGAGTGAGGTTCCTGTGGTATTATGGGACTGTCAACATCAAGACCAACGCTTGTGCACGAAGGAGACCAAACTTTCTTGGCTACTGCCCATAACTTATTCCCAGAAGAGATCAGGACACCCAGAAACTTCAGTGTATTCAGAACAAAATGCAAAACTTACTTCTTTGACCCAGTCCTTCTGCCATAGCCACCCCTGCCCTCTCACACAAAGCCACAAGAAGCCGGTCATTGCTGACTGAAGGAAAGAGATCACTATGTAAAGTGTATGTACAAACATATACATAAGGGATGGATGCTATATAAGACTCCTAGATCAAGGCAGACAGAACAGCAGCTCAGCATGTGTGAATGTATATGGCAGGTATGCTCTAATCTAACCTACCAACAGGAAGTTAATAATGGACAAGGGCAGATCCAGTGGTGGGCTAGCAATGAAGGGATTAGCATTGCCTGTAATCTCAGTGTCATGGTTCAGCATTGCTTACTTAGGTCAATAACAAAAGAGAATACCAAGTTTGTGTAGAACTGAGCAAGATTGCAAGACAGTTGAGAGATAAGTTCACCACTCCTTGAAAAAACAACATTAATCTCTTAAACCCCAAACAAAAGAATCAGAGTCGCCTGTGCAGACAGAACTCAAGACAGGTATGACACTAATAAATATGTAGCAGAGTTGTGCTGACTGTACCCAACAAATCACAAGTCAGGAGGCACAGATCAGCATTCACGTTGCACTCCCTGTCAATACCCAGACCAAGCGGGGGAAGCTAATCATCTATCTAACCAGTGGACCAAATTTGGTGATGAATCCTGGTCACATGCCACCTGAGGCACATTGTGCATACGCTAAGAAGCAGCAGTACAAGTCAATGCTCTACATGCCCATCAAGGGACATAATTTACCTCTACCATATAGAACAGTATTGCTAAGGCTAAGATTTTATCATGGATGTATTTTGTAAAAGTCATGGACCAGTCACGGGCAATAAACAAAAATTCATAGAAGTCTGTGACTGGTCCCTGACATTTACTAAAAATATCCCTGACAAAATGGGGAGGGAGTACCAGCACCCACAGCTGCTGGGGCTCTAGGGTCCCCCCCGCCCCCACCCCACTGCCCAGCAGCTGAGATGTCTGGGGGACTCCTACCCTCCATAGCAGCTGGCACCTCCAGTCCCGCTGCCCCATGGCTAGTGCAGAAAATGTCACAGAGGTCTCTGGAAGTCACGGATTCCATGACTTCGGTGACATAATCATAGCCTTAACTATTGCTACCAGATCTAGTTTTCTAAAGTCCTGTGGCACCTTAAAGACTAACTAAAGTATTGAAGCATAAGCTTTCGTGGGCTAATACCCACTTCGTCGGATGCACTTCTACTGCTTGCATCCGACGAAGTGGGTATTAGCCCACAAAAGCTTATGCTTCAATACTTTAGTTAGTCTTTAAGGTGCCACAGGACTCTGTTACCTCTGCTATTCCAGACTAACATGGCTACCTCTCTGATTCTCGTTTTCTAAAGTTATTTGTTGTAGAGAAGTATGAAGAGTGATTGTTTCCCCCCGCTTTGAAAAGTTGCATGTGGACAAGAGAGATCAAATTTGACCTCTGTACCTCCCATTTTCACTATTTCCCTGTGAATTATATTGCATAAGTGGAAGCACTCAAGTACAACTCTCCACAGCAGATAAAACTAGCACCTAAGCCAAGATGTACTCGTATGTTACCAGCCATTACCCAGTACTTAAAAGTACAGCTGGAAAGTAGTCCAGCTTCTGCAGAACCACTTTTCACTCTATGCACCCAACTGCATACTCACAAAATGGCAGAGGAGTTTTAGGAAAAACTGAGGTTTGCCTAGGGAGACTCTAAATCATATTTAACATCACACTTATTTGGAGTGCTAAACCCACCCCCTTGATTATTATACCAATGTAACACCACTGAGATCACCTATTTTGGTTGCACCTTAGAGAAAGCCACCTCCTGCACTAATAGAAAATTAAATCCTAGTGCTAACCCCTATTTCCCATATTCCTTCTTCTCCCACTTACTTATTCTGATGTGGCAACACACCTACCTACATACATTCTGCACCCGGTCTCTCTTTCCCTCCACCCCACCCCCAGATGTGTAGAATCAGTTAAAAAAAAAAAAAGGTAGCGAATATAGTGAGAATGGAAGTCAAAGATCTTGAATTCTTATCCCAGCTTTGCCACTGACTTGCTGCATGGTCATCAAAGAAGAGAACCTCTCTGTGCTTGTTTCCTCATCTGTACTACTCTTCTACCTATTTCACAGGAATTCAGAAAGGCTTAACTCCTTAGCATGTGGCAAGCACTTGAGATTCCTAGAAGAAAGGCGTCATAGATAAGCAGAGTGTTATTAATCTGCACAGGTCCCTTGATGAGGAAGGGAAAGCAACACCAAGATCTCGAAGTTGCATGAACGGAAGTAACTAGCATTTTGTTACACTATACTTGGCAAATATAATGCAAGCTAGGGGAAAACAACATGCACGCTGGGGAAGTGGTCAGATACTTTAGTGATGGTGGCTATGTTCATCACCATCTAAAACACTGTATGTACATAAAATGACTGTAGCCAAAGTTTGAAGGGTGAGGCTTCCATGGCTTGCCTCAACTCACTACTAATAAATACCTATGGGGAAAACAGAGACAGGCAGAATATTTCCCTGTGACAGAAAGGTGCAGAGACCCGTCTCAGCTCATCACTGACCTAGAGGGTGCTGAAGAGGGGAGAGATTCCCAGGGCTTTTCCATCACCCCATGAAGATGAGTGGGTGATGGGGAGGATTTAAAGAGGAGGAATGTAGCAATCTTTTCAGAAAAGAGGGAGAATATAGCCGTGTTTTCTGAGAACCTACTTCCTCCCCCCAACTCATCACAGCCATGATCAGGCTGCTGAGCCAGGGAGTAGGGGAGGGAGAGAGCAGGAGAGAAAGATTTCCACACGGTTTCTCTCTCATCCCCCTGTGGGCATGAGCACTAGAGATGTGAGGTGTGTGATACTGCCCTTGAGAAAGGACCTGTTGAGGCATCCCCAACTCATGACAGCGATGATCAGGCTGCTCAGCCCAAGACGGGGGGAGGGAAGCAGCAGCGCGGGATTCCCAAGGCGTCTCTCGTCCCGGGCAGACGCCGCCGGGCTGCGGGTGGGAAGGGAAAGTGGAAGCGAGGGGAGGCGGCGTTTCCCTGGGAACCTGCCGAGGCCTGCCCAGCTCATCACAGCGGAGCCCGGGGGGGATGGAGGCGGGGGGGGGGCAAGTTCCCACGGCTCCCTCCCCCCCGCAGCGCGTGGCGGGGGCCGCCGCCTCCCCGCGGGCCGGGCCGCCCTTACCGGAGCGGGGATCGAAGGTGACCACGAACACCGCCACGATCTGGTCCGCCTCCGCCTCCGGCCCCCGCGGCAGCTCCCCGGGGCCGCCCCGCGCCGCGCCGCCCCCCGGGGCCAGGCTCCAGCCGCCCCGCTCCGGCTCGGGCGGCGGCAGCGAGACCGCGGGGCCCTCGGCCCAGAAGAGCAGCGGCGCCTCGTCTGCCGGCTCCACCATGTCCTCGGCCCGCCGACTGCGCCGCGCAGAGCCGGGCGGGGGGGGGGGGGGGCGGCGGCCGCGGGGCAGGGGGCGGGGCTAATCCCGGCAGGGGGCGGGGCTTCCGGGCTGTGAAAACGCTCCGTCCCGCAGCGCCCGCCCCGCCCCGTCAGAGAGGGGCGGGCCGCGGCAGTCACGTGACCCCGCGCTGTCCGGCGCGGGGAGGTGGCGCCGTTCGGAGACGAGGCGGGCCGCGCGGCGCTTGTCCCCGGGGACCCCGCGCGCGCTTCGGAGCAGCGGGGCTGTTCCCCCGGGCGCTGTAGCCGCGCCGGCGTTTCTCTTCGCGCTGGGTGCTCGGCTGGTGCATTACTGGCTGGGTGGGGAGGCGCCACTTGATGGCGGGTGCTGGTGGCGAGCGCTCCAAAGCGTAACGAGGGGAGTCAGGGACATCACCCAGTTCCATCCCCTCCTCGGCCCTTCAGCACCACGGGCCTGAAAGGACAGCGAGGGAAACACACCTAGGCCCTGACCCTGCAAAGTGCTTTGCATAAACGGGGTGACGCGGAGGGATCCAAAGGTGCAGTGCAATTTACAGGACTGGGGCGCTAAATCGGTGGTTTTCAACCTGTGGGCTCCTGGGAGTCTGCACTTCCGTTTGAAATTTTGTAAGGGGTCTGCAAATGAAAAAAGGTTGAAAACCACTTCCCTGGATAGATTAGACATACCAGGTGCTATTAAAAAGTAAATGCTTTCTAGTGGTATGATGCTACTGTGCTATTGCCTAGAATATTTTTATTATAGTATTTCTATTGCTCTTTGTTTTAGGCTATTTCTACCCATCCCCATTGCATTAGGTGCCATTACTTAAACTTGGAAGTACATCAGTTCTCTCAGGGAAGAAAAACTAAATTCTCATCTTCTTTCCTCGCAGATTAGTCACTTTCTTAAGAGGAATTAAACCTTAAATCTGCTTTGTTTGTTTCCTAGAGCATGCAACTGGGGCCATAATTTAGAGAAATTTTATACCCGGGGAGTGGAGAAACAACTGAATCTCAAGTGACTTGGAGTTTTTGCAAGTCCGTTTCTCTACTGAGATTAGTATCCTCACAAACTGGACCCTAAACTGTCAGTTTCATCATCCCTGTTAAATACAACTGGAGGAGTGGGATGTGCAATCAAATAATTATAAATATGGGTTATTTATACTGTACTAGGAGATGTGAACTTTTCAGGGGCATGCACTGTAGATTGTATAGATAGATTAGATTATAAAATATTGATACTATTATTTTGGGGGGGGGGGACCCAACAGACATTTGTGCTACTGATCCAAACATTAGATTGTCATTTGCTGCAATATTTCTGAACTATATTGTCTGTGCTATTTTAGGCCCTGATCCTGAAAGTGGATATGTGTGGGCACCCCATTATACCAACACTGAGCCCAATTGAAGTTGATATGGAGTTCTGCACAGATCTCTTTGCAGAATTAGTGCTTAGGGATGTAGTTTCCTTGGGGCTGTGCCTTGTGACTTCCACTGTGTTATGCATAACACTGAGCACAGTTAACACTCCATATATATTAATACGGTAACAATTAATACAAAGGTAACCAAAATAGACCTAGCTAGTGGAGTGTAATCTGGCTAGAGCAAGGGACAGAGATCCAAGACTCCTACTAAATTTTTGGCTCTATTGCTGAGTCTTTTGGGGAATTTGAAAAAGTCTGTTTCCTGAAAAAGTCACTTAATCTCCCTGTGCATTATTATACCCATCTTTATAATCCTAACAGAAGAATCTAGAGGCCCTGGTGGATGCTCTTTCATCCCAATAAGTCAGAATTCCCAACTAACAGACATCTTTTCAGAAGCAATGTTCCTGTCTGAGTCACTGTAGAGCTCTACTGAGTATGTCATACTAAATCAGCCCATGGAATTGAGTAGAGCCAATATCTGCACTAGGGTAGAAACAGAATCTATTACCTGTTTAATGTTAGTGCCCTCAATACCTAAGAGATGCTCATCAGGAATAACAATGAAGCATCTTTAAGGCATTTTAGAGATTAACAAATTTTGTTAGTCTCTAAGGTGCCATAAGGACTCCTTGTTGTTTTTGCTCCAGAGCCATGTTAGTCCATTAATGCAAAGGACTAACCTGGCTACTACTTGAAAGCTCACCCCTGGGGAAGGCAGTCAGATGTACTACAGCTATAGAGGGACTGAAAGCTGTTTTCAGAGAAGCACACAGAATCAGGATAAAATTGAAACACAAAAATCTAAAAACTAAGGCAATCCAAAAGCAACCAAGTTGAGTGTAATTGCCATCCTTATTAAGTAGCCATCATTGTGGTTAAATACTATTAGGCTTAAAGCAGTTCCTTTAGAGACTTTCTAATTAATTGGATTACCCAATTAAGCAACCCAAATTGAAAGGAAGGTATTGTCATAAAATTCTTAATGGTCCAACTCTTTTCCTATGGAACTGATCTAGATATGCAATACCCCATTCAAAAGCTTGTGGTCCATAGATGTCAAAAGTAGCCTTGGTATTTCAAATTGATCAAGTGGTGACCAGTGCTATGAACTTCAGATTAGGTAGATTCAATATTAAGAAGGTGCACTGTTTGTTTCACAAAACCTATACACAGCTTTACTTAGTAGCAGCATGTGGTATTTAGCCTATGACATTTTCTGTGGAAGGTGACTTGTAAAGGGGGAAAAACTGGCCTATTTTGCTACTTAGTGAGGCATAAACAAAGGCAAATCCTGCATATATTTATACACACACTTAGCTTTATGCTTCAAGTAGTCCCATTGACTGCACCAGGACTATTTACATATTTAAAGTTAATCACATGCTGAAGTGTTTGCAGGAGTAGGGATAAGTCTGGAAAATTAGTTATTTTTTCATATTAGAAATACCAAATATTGTGTTCTGGTTTTTGTTGGAAAAATTCCTCCCAGGACTAGAGCAGTTATAACATTTTAGGAAACAGAAACCTGAGTACATTAAGAGCTGATACCATTTAAAACTCAAGACCAAATTCTCTGCTTGAGTAACTTCATTGAAATAAAGGGAATTTTGCCTGGAGATAATTTGGCTTCTGTGTTATTTGTTTCTGTTAACATATATTTAATTCAAATAATTGAGAAACAATTGGTCAAAACTGTTGTTTGAAACAGATTCAAATATTCCAATACATCTAAGAACATAAGAACATAAGAACGGCCATACTGGGTCAGACCAAAGGTCCATCTAGCCCAGCATCCTGTCTACCGACAGTGGCCAATGCCAGGTGCCCCGGAGTGAGTGAACCTAACAGGTATGATCGAGCGATCTCTCTCCTGCCATCCATCACCCCCCTCTGACAGACAGAGGCTAGGGACACCATTCATTACCCATCCCGGCTAATAGCCATTTATGGACTTAGCCTCCATGAATTTATCCAGCTCTCTTTTAAACCCTGTTATAGTCCTAGCTTTCACAGCCTCCTCAGGTAAGGAGTTCCACAGGTTATAACTGAGGTCTTATAAGTCTCTTAGCCAGTTCTACAGTTCTCCAAAGAGTTGTCCAGCAAACACAGGAAGTCAAGTCTTGTTATTTCTAATGTACCACAAAAAGCAAGGGTGAACATCTTTTTATGTTTCCTTTATATGCTAAAAAGAAACGAAAAGTAGTCACAAGCCTTCCCCTCCTCCTCCTTTTTGCAGTCACATGTCGGTTTTCTTCAGTAAAGCCCTTTATGATATAAGGGTGGGCCGGTTTGGGAGGCAGGGGACTGACAATTGGGGGATGAGGTTTTTCCATGTCTATGTCACTAGTTCAAAGCTAGTTAATAGTGACTGGAAATTATGTATTTATTTCCTTAGATTTAAAATAAAAGATTCCTACCCAACTTCTAGGCACTCTAGCTCATCATTAATAACACACTGAAACCTCACCTCCCCTGCAGCATTAAAGTAGTCATTTCACAAGAACGCAGCCAGCCAGACACCTATCCTCCAGCCTTTCACCATTGTGGGAAGCATACCCTCAGACTCTCCAAAACCCTTCCCAAACAGGTGTCTTTGACAGTGTGCTCAGAAGGTCACTGAATCTGGGTTATTTCGGACCATGCAGGTGTGAGGGTTTGAGAGCCCTTGCAAGGAAGACCCTGCTAGCTGCCTGGTTTCTGGGGATCTAGCTCAGGAACCCCTGCTGACTACAGTTGCGATCGTATGGCCAAGGAGAGAGGTGTTCCCACAGAGACCAATAGTTCCCACAGAGACCAATAGGCAGCCAGTACACATTCCAGAGCACTGGTGTCGTGTGTTGCCAGCAATATGCCTCATTCAACAAATGAGCCCCTGCGTTCTACACCAGCCTCAGTCTCTGAATAGTTTAAGGAGTAGCCCCATGTAGACTTTATAGCAATAATCTAATCTTGAGATAACGAAAGCATGGATAAGTGGGGCAAGGTCCACATCCAAGAGGAAAATTTACAGGCTCCTAGCCAGCCACAGTTGGTAAAAAGCTGACTTGGTCACTGCTCTATTATCCCCTGATAGCTCTTTAGTAGCCCATATAAAATGAGTTAATTACTGGTACAAAAACCTAAATTGCCACCCCTGTTATTAGTAGTCAGTTCAACATTACTAGGACTGCATGGCCCTCCACTGACCTGCCCTCTTAACTCCTACAGGTGGTCCCTCCAGGCCCCTTTGATGTGTATGTGTGTGGGGAGATAGGGAACACATGCACTGCTTATGCCAAAGCTGTACCTGTTCTGGGACTAGAGGATTCCCCTTTTTCATGCTTGCCATTCTGGCAGCTTTCCCCAGCACTAAGGAAAAAAAGGCCACTGTAGTCTAGTTCTCAGTTCATTAAAATTCTATATTCCTCTTCAAAAATACGCACTTCACAATGCCACACAAAATCCTTGGTTTCTAAGGACAGCCACAAAGAGAAGGGCCATTGTCCTTGGTGGGAGAGGAGGGGAGAAATGAATGACTCCTTCCCTTGGTGAGTGATCTCACAAATACATTCACAGACTTGACAAGGTTCTTTAATCTTTAGCTGCCCAAGCACTAGGAAGCTGGAGTTGTGAATCTTTCCCTTGACAGTGTAGAGGCCCTGTGTACAGTCTTGTTCTTCCTCTTCTCCTGCTCCCCTTTGAGGTCTAACACATTCTAAATAAAGCTATAGAATCTCTCCACATGGGTAACAGCACTTGTCCAAAACAATGTACTACCCAGTCAGTGAATCTAAATGGAGGCCTTAGAAGTTGGACTCATATTAGTCCTGTAGTCAAAGGACTTATAAGTGACAAATATAAGGGCTACCTATCTTGTCAGACTAATGCCAGATAAAATAAACAGGCTTTCTGGAAATGCAGCCTCTTCATTAGGCTCTGGGAAAGTGAGTGAGGGACAAGAATTAGGAAGTAAGGAGAAGGCATGTAGGAAAGTGTAGCTGTTCTGCCAGGCTGCTTGTAAACAGTGGGCTCTGCCACACCACCATCTAAGTCTGTGATGAAATGGAATTGTCTTTAACTTCAGTAGGAGAAGGATGAGCCCCAGCAATTGTAAACAGGTGATGCTGAGTTCTAATTAACAATGGTACAGCTGCAGGCTGGTGGTTATAAATGCTGAGGGAGCAGGCCTAGGTGGTAGTTTCTCACTAAGAATGGACTTCGCTAGAAAACATTTGGTAACGGTCTGAGTGCCTCCTGCTTTTACAGCTGTATGTAACATAGTATTTTCTCTTAGAGATGTACTGTAGCAGAGCTAGTGGGTGTCATTATATCTGGTTTATGGAGTAGTATAATGTGATTCATGTATCTGGTGAGGGAAGTGGATGGAATATTTAGTAACTTTTTGGTAGAGGGAGGGATACCCTCTATGCCTCATCCTGATCTTATTTACACAGGCTTAATATCACAATAACACTTCATTTGGGCTATTCCTGATTTACACCAGTGAGAGTAGGACTAGAATTTATTTTACAAAGGTTGAACTAAGTTCTGAATGCATGGGGGGGGGGGGGGAGAGGAGGGATTCCAAGATCTTTTCCCTTACTTGGCATAGTCAAGTGACTATTATGATCAATCTAAACTCCTGCATATGTGGGATTAAGGCTACAAATCTGCTATCTGAAATAATAAATTTCCTGTGGAGGAAATAGAGTGGTTACTTACAATCAGTCTTGTAACTAACACTCTGTATCCCCTCTTACTGATTAAATAGGCTGGTATCAGTTGTATTCAATCCGTGTCTTTCTAGCTACAATGGATGACTGGGACAAGAGTGATGAACTTATCCAGAAGCTGGATTTTTCCAGCTGCGCTGAAGAGAATGAGACGGAAGAGGACAGTAGTATACAAGAAGAAGCTCCTGAAAGTTCAAGCCCCCAGAAGAGCTGGGATTTTCAGAGTTGGAGAGTTAACAGTCCTCTTGCAGAAACCCCCAAAAGAAAAGTCTGTGGTGTCTCTCTGACTAGGAGTAAAGCATGGGTGAGTCCCACTGTGGACTCTGCTTCGTCCTTGAGAAAGAACACTGCTCCTGCCTGGGAATGTTCTGGAACTCCACTGCATTACGTCACCTGGAGAAAACTGCAGCTGTGTGACACCCCACACACTCCCAAGGCAAGCAAATGTGTCTGCCTATTTTGAAAAAATGTTGGAGTAAATATATTGCAAGAATTACATTATACAGGTGATCAGCAGGGGCTACCGCTTGCTGTGTGGAATGTGTTTGTTTTACTGCCACCTTATTGGTTCTCCCCTCTTTCTCACTCCCAGTTTGTATGTTTTACTCACTTTCTCATCATAAACATAGACTGAGCTCTGGAAGGCAAGGGCTAGTTCTGTTTGTGAGTCACAAATGTCTCTTCCCTGGAATGAACTTTTGAGTGCCACTAATAACCATGCTTCACTACCTTGAGTTAACTGGCAATCAATTAGCTTGGCTAAAAAGACATTCCTTACCCTTAGATGTATCCTTAGGGCTTGACTATGCTTGCAGCTGTAAAGCACTTTGAATTACACCAGCCTTTAGAGCGCGCACTAGGGAAAGCACTGCAGTGTATCCACACTGACAGATGCAAGTGCACTTTCGTGGCCACATTTGTGGCATTTGCAGTGGCATTGGGAGCGGTGCATTATGGGCAGCTATTCCAGCATTCAAGTGGGTGCAACATGCTTTTCAAATGTGGGGAATGAGGTGGAGTGTGTGGTGTGTATGTGGTGGGGAGGAGAGAGAGTGGGTTTTCGGAGTGTTAGCATGCATCTTGTAAGTTCAGACCTCTCCTCTTCCTCCTGCGTTCCTCTCACTCACTCAGAGCAAATATGTACTATTTGCTTTGTCTTGGATCAGATAAGCAGCTGGTGGTGGGAAACAGAGCTTTGAAAAGGCACTTCTGTCTTTCTACAGCTGATCTCACAACAATGGCAAGAATGGCCACTGGATTGAAGGGGATTGTGGGATGTTTCTGGAGGTCAATCAGAGCACAGTAATGCAACTCCTCCTCCACACTGATGCTGTGGTGCTCCTGAGTGGGGCACATCAGACATTAATCCTCTCTGAGAGGTGGACTACCAGGAGCGCTGCAGGGAGTCCGTGTTCTATGTGCCTTGCCAGTGTGGATGTGGAGTAAGGCAGAGCATTCTGGGAGGCTTTATTGTGGCATAACGTGCAAGTGTAGCCAAGCCCTTTAGTGTTGAGAGTCCCTTAGGCATTCTGTGTGTTCAGGCAACTCCCACTTAAAACAAAGCTTAAGCTCAGTGCAAAGAAATGCTCTTTATAGTAGTCAGTATTTAGAAGTCTCTACCACTGAAGTAGATGAATTGTTCTTAATAGGATTCAAGGAGAAAACAGATAATTATTTGGACATACATAGTACAGTACTTGGAAGCAAGATGCTGCAGTTGATTACTTATTCCTAGTTTCAGTTTGTTCATTGGATCATTAAATGGACCTTGCTGTTAGCAAGAGCTGGCTAGAAAAGGGAAACTTTCATGAAATGTACCAGTATTTTTCATTCATTGTCAAATCTGAAATGCCTCTAACCAGTTTCTGCTACACTGATACTTTCGTGCACAAAACTGAACTGTTCATCAAAGCTGGGGTTGAGTAGGAATCATTCTCATGGCAAACAAGCTTTTGTATGAGCCCTTAGGGAGTGGAGTTAGGAGAGGAATGTGGTGGATGAGCCACCTTCTGGCTCGCTGATGAAAGATAACTTTGTATCTTGCATGCAAGTAAGTTTCTTGGAGAAGGTCAGTGTCCCTATAGGATCTAGGATGACCAGATGTCCTGATTTTAAGAATGTATCTGAGTTGCTGGTGGTACCACAGAAGCTATGCTGCCATTTCAGGAAGTTGTCTTGAGCAGAGCTTGTGGCATGTATGTTTGCCCAAGCTGGGTAGCCCTACACCTCCCAGCTGCAGTGTAAATACACCTTAGCTGGCCGCACAAAGATAGGGATGAGTTGGAACCTTGGCTCTTATCCAGAGGAGCAGCAAGCTACAAAGACTCGGTCTTGAGTGACGGTCTTCTTACATTTTGCCTTGTAAAATCTCCTAGCCTAAACTTAAAGATCTCAATCTGTCTAGCTTATCAAAAAGAAGATTGAGACCTAATTTAACTAGAATGAATCTTCATGGAGAGAAAATACAGATACCAAAAGGCTCTTTTCAGAGGGCAGTAAAGCAGTTAGCAGACAGCATGGATCAGACACTGAAGACAAAGTATTGCTCTCTGCCCCGGAACAAAACTGAGCTGCAGTGGAAACAGTAACTAGAGGACACTTGTAACTCACTTTGTTTTTATTTTTAAATCCAGAGTCTCTTAACAAAGACTGCTTTTCCTTCGACCGTGGAAAAATTCCCCTCCAAAGGTCCCCGGCACTTGAGATTTACTCCTGGTGCTGATCCAGATGATTCTGCCCAGGCTTCACTGGTCAACATTAACCCATTTACACCAGAGTCCTATAGACAGATGATCTTCCCTCCCAACTGCAAGAGGAAAGCCAGAGGAGAGCTGTAAGTGTACTGCAGCTAAACAGAGAAGGGGGAGGAAGGAAGTGGATTTTTAAAAGAAACTTAAGCAATGATGGAAGAATTTGGTACATCTTCTTCCTCGGTCTCCCAGGATGAAACAACTAAACTCAGTGGAATGGAATCAGGCATGCAGAGCAAACACTATGGGGAGGTGGGGCTGGTAAACCAGAAATGTGGAATAAAGAATTAGCCCTGATAAAAGGAAGCCAGGCTATGAATGTAATATAGCCCGTGCTTACAATATTTATATGTAGTACTATAACCAACAGATGGGAACAGAGTTCAAACTGTGGTGGGAGTGGGCCCCATCTTCCTCTTTCCTGAGTCTTTTGAGGGTGGGTCTAGCATAGCTCCCCACATGTGCTAGGAAGGCTGGTGTATGGTCAGAAAACATTGTACATAAATGCCTCTGAGCTGGATATTATCCTTGACTCCTCCAAAAAATCAGATTCAGTTCTGGTTGTGACCTAATCTATAATATATCGTGAAACCTGATTATAGCGAGGTTCTGCTCACTTCTGAAGATCCCAAACTGTGTTTAAACATGCTCTGAGCAGGGTGTTCTGTAAACATAGTGGCAAAACCCCTGGTGGCTGTTCTTTTCTAGTGCTCCTGCAACTTTCACCTCCTATTAGAACTGGATAGAGAATGCAATGGTAGCAAGCTATCAAATTAGCTAGTGTGGATGCTGTATGAAAATTGGAATGTGTAGGCTTTTTAAACTGGAAGGGGAATTTCCCAACTCAGGACTGTAGCCGCCTTTGGCCTAATCCAAAGAAACTCCCTGTGGACCAATCCTCTGGAAGCGCCTTACAAATATTTTACCAGACTTGAGTAGTTTTGAAGCTGCTCTTTAAAAATGTAGACATGTGAAACCTAAAAAGTCTTGCGACTGCTGCAATAGGACAGTGTGTATGCAGGCTCACTTGTGACTAAATATCTCATTTTAGGGAAGATCCCACTCTAAGCGGGGGCAAGGTGGAGCAGGGGCTGCCAGCCAAGGTGAGTGTCTCTGCATAGTTGCCTAGTACAGAAAAAAATTGCCTCTTACTATAGCTGTACTAGTACTAATAATGTAAGCTATTGTGTAACTCAATAATGCTATGAGGAAAAAAATATGTACCCCAGTTTGAATAGTAGAGAATCCAGGAAGAACCAAATATGATACATAATCATTAGTCTGAATGTAACTTACTTGATTTGACAAACTTGCATTTGGCCAGATCTGAAACTTACAACTAGTACTAGAATTCTCACCAGTCTCCTTTTAGAAACAATCACGTGATGGCCAGGATTCATGTTCCTTCATGGGGAAAGTAATAAGATTACTGTAAATACAGACAAGCTTTTGCTATCTCAACATGACTGGAAAGAGTAATCCTGTTGCTACCACTATCAAAGTGTTCAGTAGATAGGATGTCCCGATTTTTATCGGGACAGTCCTGATTTGGGGTCTTATATAGGCTCCAATTCTCCCCCCTCTTTCACACCTGTACCGATTTTTCACATTTGCTGTCTGATCACCCTATCAGTAAACTAGTAATCTCAAGTTTCCAAACTCCTAATGATTGGTCTGTGGACTTTATTTATTGTAACTTTACAGTGAAAGGTGTTAGCAGCTAACATTGAGACAGTGGTTCTGCTGCAATAGCTGACATTCCAAACACTTGAAATAGTGTAGTTCATTCCTAAATGCTGCTTAGATGGCGAATCTCAATCACCATCTTCAGCAGTAAAGGGAAACTTGCACTTGGTCATGGCAAGTAAGTGAAAGGGATGCTCCTCTTCTAAAACATTTTGAATAGTACTTGGGTAGCACATTATCTGCCGCTCACACCACTTCACTGATAATTAAGCCTGAAGTCACTTCACAAGGATGAAGTCTGGCACAACTGTATTACTGGTCAGTAAGGTGTGCTACAGATCGGCTAAGTAGTCATGAGTCTGTGGCAGAGCTGAGAAGTCAGGATTCCACTCACTGCTAAATGCTTCTCTTTTATTTACCATTAACTATAAACATAGGAGTGCTTTACTGGTGTAGGAATGCAGCATACAATACCGGCAGAGCTCCTAGAGTTAACTGCAAAACTATGCTCTGTACCATATAGTAAAACCATCCCCCATGAGCAAAATAAACACATTTTACTGGTATAAATGCTTCATGCTAGGGGCTTCTTCTAGCACAGTGATGATAGCCGGGGTGGCCCCTCCTCCTGCCAGAACAGCCATGCTGGGGGAGAGGGCAGGTGAAGTCTGTAGTGGAGACCTTGGCGTCCAATGTGATCCTCTATGGCTAACTACGCCGGTTGAGTGCCTCTGACTTCACTGGAGCTGAACCAGTTTCTACCAGCTGAGATTCTGGACCCTATTCTGTTAACTTAGGGTCTAATCTTTATAGTCAAAAGCTCATCACTTCATCTGAATTAGCCTTGAATTTACTCAATATTTTTGTTTATTACAACAAACTTTTTATTTCCCTATGCGACAGCTACCCAAACAATTGAGCTGCTTTAAAAATCAAACCGTCAGAAACATTTAAGGGAGTGCTGAAGAAAAACTCAGTATCTTCATTCAAATGGGGGTAAAAATCTCCATTCCTTTACCTTGGAGTCTCTCCGTACTTCTCAGCCAATAGGTGAATCAATGCAGCTACAGGTATATTCAATATAGTGAAAGCAGTCGAGCATTGGGCTGTGCTAAAGAATGGAGGGGTGGTGCTCCCTGCCTGCGAAGGCCGGTGATGCAGCTTAACTTTGGCTTGGGTCTCGAAGCTCTCTTGCAAAGCAGAACAAATACAGCAGTATAATAACACGCATGACTATGGCAAACAGTGGTGATATCAAGGATTGTCAGGGGCTGCCATGCTCATTAACAGGAAGCCTCTGAGTAACTTACCACTTAGCAATCGATTTTTTGTTTGTTTGTTTGTTTGACACCAGTCAACTAAAACTCTGTAAAGGGCCTACTGTTGAGTGTGAACATGTTAGCTGGGTGCCTAGATTGGTGTATCTTCTGTACTCTTTTAAAGCCTTTGCAGGCACTTTTTTTTTTTTTTTCCTCATGAGTTTGGTATCGTACCACTTTTTATGCTTAATAGTGTGTGAGGGTCACATCTTAGCTGTCCTGTGCAGGACCTCTTCCACTTCTGATCATACATCTGAGGTAACCACAGCCATTGCATATGTGGGAAGAAAATGTGCAATGAGTCTTATTTGAGATGGGTGGGGAATTCAGGGACTACTCTTGCTCTTTATTTCATATCCCATCTTCTCTGGTCCCCTGCTCCCTTGGCTATACTGCCGGCTGTCTTGTATCATTCCGTTCTCCCTTGGACATTCCTCTAGTAATGGTGGCAGATGCACAAGAGGAAGAGAAGAAACAGGAGGCATCAGTGGTTACTAATATAGACACGCAGGTTGATTATTTTCCAGCTGCTTTACTAGGATCTTGTGTGAAGAATGGCCTAGGCAGGTGTAGTAGCTGAAAACTTGGGCAGGCAGCACTGTGACTGCCTCACTTGTCAGACCTTCAGCAAATGCTGTGAAGACTATTGAAAGTTTATAGATCAGTCTGAACTGCTGCAGTATTGCATTTACTGTAGGCAAATCTAGCGCATCCATGATGAAACAACTTGTGCGTGGCTCGGGGGGGAGGGGGCGCAGGGGAGGATATGCTAGCCAGGATACCACAGAACTGTCTTCTAAATTCAAAACCTGCATTAGTTCTCTTTCTTAAACCACAGCTGGACATGTGGAACTCCTGTCTAAACTTTTAAAACCGTGCAGACTGGCAGACCTTTCCCACCTAACCCAATGCTTCTGAATTTGCCTTCTCCCAATAACTCCCCAATATAATAATAATTTACCAGCCCTCCAGGGGTCTTTCATCTGGAAATTCCTCCTCTGGAGGACAAGAACTAACAGTTCAGTGGTACAGGTCTCCTTCCAACCAATCAAATATCTGTAACAGATTCCCATTAGACTTCAATCATTAACTACAGCAGAGTCACATAACCATCCTGGATGTGGAGCAGCAGAAGAGGGTAATGTTATCTTGGCTGTGGTCACGACTGCCTAAAGGTACATAGCTGAAGTAGCCTGGGTCTGTGCCATGGGACCATTTATGCACAGTTAGCTAGAGCACCATGCCCAATTTCTGACCTGCATTAACTAATTGCAGTGCTAGTGAGTCATGGGGGAGAAGGAATTCTTAGCTACTTTCTGCTTTGTCTATGTCAGGTCCTCATCAATGACCCTGGAACCTCAAACAGGTGATGGAAGGAGGCCATTACAGAGAAGCAGGCAGGAGCTGTTTCTGAATGGTTGAGAGTACACAAAAAAGAAGGGGGAGCTGAATGGCGATGCTACATGTTAGTTTTATAGGGCCTGCCCTGAACCATGCAGGGCAACCCGTGATGCACGATGAGTACTTAACTTTTTTCTCTCTTGTTGCTTTGCTTTGTCTAATCCCCTAGAGATTTCTCTTGAGAGAGAGCAACATGGTTTCCCGCTACAAGAAGGAATTCCTGGAGCTAGAAAAAATTGGGGTAGGGGAATTTGGCTCTGTCTACAAGTGCATCAAACGCCTAGATGGATGTGTGTATGCTATCAAGCGCTCGAAGAGGCCTCTGGCAGGATCCTCAGATGAGTGAGTGTACGATTGGGGAAACTACAGTGGTAAAGACACTGCATTGTGTCAATTGGAGTATTTTTTTTTTAATGGCATGCTAGGCATACCTTTTGAAGGGTGGAGGAGGAGGGAGTAGTGTAGGAATACATGTCTAAGGATCTCAAAAGCATATGGGTGGAAACTTGTAACTAACCTCCGTCTCCAGGACGAACCTGGGAAGGGAGGAGTAGAGTAAAACAGTGGGGTGTTCATATTCCTAGCTCAGAGACCTGTAAGGAGAGGCCATATGGACTGACTTGCCACCTCACTTTGCACCCTGGATTTCATGCAAATGTAATGGCAATACTGGTTCAGATTCAGGGTCCATCCAGCCCTGTACTCTGTCTTCCAACAGTGGCTAGGGCTAAAGGCTTAAGAGGAAATGAACAGAACAGATCCGGTCCCAGCTTCTGGCAGTCTGAAGTCAGGGACATCATGAACATGGGGTTGTGTCTCTGACTATCTTGGCTAATAACCATTGAAGGCTTATTCTCCATGAATGTATCTAATTCTCTTTTGAACCCAGTTCTACTTTTGGCCTTCACAGTATCTGCTGGCAATGAGTTCCACATGTGGATTGTGTAATGTGTGAAGTAATTCCTCACGTTCATTTTAAACCTGACATCTATTAACTTCATTGGGTGATCCCTGGTTTTGCTGGTGACTAAGGAAGTGTTTACCCCTTCACGTATATCTGTGCTATGGATCATTGTATGTACCTCACCCATATTCCCCCTCAGTCATGTCTTTAATAAGACGAACCTTTCAGTTTAGAAATCTCTCCATATGGAAACTCTTCTATACCCCAATTTTTTGTTCCCTTCTCTGTATTTTTTCCAATTCTAATGTACTTTTGTGAGATGGGGGAGCACCAGAACTGCTTGTGGTATTCAAGGTGTAGGCATACCTTGGATTTATATAAGTTGCAGCATATTTTCTGTTTTATCTATCACTTTCCTAGTGGTTCCTAATATTATGTTAGCTTTTTTGACTGCTGCTGCACATTGACTGGATGTTTTCAGAGAGCTATCCACAATGACTCCAAGGTCTTTTTTTCAGTAGTAACCGATCATTTAAATGCTATTTTGTATGTATACTTGGGATTGTTTTCCTATGTGCATTACTTTACATTTATCAAGACTGAATTTCATCTCTCACTTGGTGAGTTTTGTGAGATCCGTTTAACATTTCACAATTAGCTTTGAGTAGTTTTATATCATCTGCAAACTTTGCCACCTCACTGTTCACCCCCTTTTTCCAGAACATTTATGAATGTTGACCAGCACT
Source organism: Sternotherus odoratus (assembly GCA_032164245.1). Lineage (NCBI taxonomy): Eukaryota > Metazoa > Chordata > Testudines > Kinosternidae > Sternotherus > Sternotherus odoratus. Next base: position 89,904,345 of record JAVMKO010000001.1, read on the forward strand.
AATCCCAATACAGATCCTTGGGGGACTCCACTATTTACCTCTATCCACTATGAAAATGGACCATTCATTCCCATCTTTTTAAACAGTTACTGATCAAGAGTATTTTCCCTCTTATCCCGTGACTGCCTATTTTGCTTAAAAGCCTTTGGTGAGTGGACCTTGTCAAAGGTTTTTTGAAAGTCCAAGTACACTAGATCAACTGAATCACCCTTGTTCACATGTTTGACCCCTCCCCCCCCCCCACAAATCTAATAAATTGTCTTCACTCCTGGCCTAAGAGGGAGTAAATTCACAAGACTGCACCTGTTTTTACAGTTTTCGGTGCAGGCAGGTGGAGCAGTACCCTTCTATTACTCCTTTGTAGAATAGATAACTAAGGTAACAATTATCAGATGTTTTATCCATTGGACATTGCCCTGTTTTGCTGAGGCTCCACAAGTAGGACTCTGAAGTTACTGCTAGCTTGGGGATCTACTCACTAACTACCAACCTTGCTTTAGCTCTGACGTGCCCAAGCCAATACTCCATTAGTGGCGGCTGTGGCTTTGTGCCTGTACAGATTACTTCCATCTGATCTTGAGTGCTTTTTATATTTGTCTCAAGATTCTCCTCTCCATGAGCTTCTGAAAATGCCCTTTCCAAAGGACAGGATGGGACTTGCTTCAGAGCAGAGTAATGCCATTCTATCTGCTAAAAATTGCTGTTCAGCATAAATGCACATATTTCCCTTCCTCCATCTTAGGTGCTCATAGCTCTCAATCCTGGCTGACTGGGGAGGTGAGATCCAGTTTTGAACTAGGGTTTCTTGCAGGGCACTGAAGCCCCGTTTCTAGAGGATCACCATTGTTTCTGCTGTTTCCATCTCTAGGCAAATGGCATTGCGGGAAGTCTATGCCCATGCAGTGCTTGGACACCATCCCCATGTTGTGCGCTACTATTCTGCTTGGGCAGAGGATGATCACATGATCATTCAGAATGAACACTGCAACGGTAAGAACCTCCGCCTCCTTAAGAGCATAAATGTCAGGGTGATATCTGGTTCCTTGTGGTGCTTAAACCTGTGTCTTACAATGGAGATCAACTTTAGTTTGGTTTAAGATCAGTTTCTAAACTTTAATGCTTTGCCTTGAGCCAGGAAGGTAACCGCTAACCCATGTGATGGGGAACTCTACAATGACAATGGTTACAGGAGCAGCTTTAAATGTAGGCTGGGATACCCACAGCTCATTCATGGTATGTGCTTATTAGGAATTTTTAAAGTTTCCCCTCATTGCTGTAGTTCAGCTGATCTGGGGAATGCAGTCCTGATGCCATTGCTGCTTTGGAGTCCACCACAGAGCTGTACGCCATCAAGCCTCAAGTACTGGAGTAACAGCACTTTAAGAGGAGCTAATCTGGTACATGAGTGGAATATACCTCGAAATCAAATTATCTTCTGACTTTACTGTGTGACTAGTGCAGTGCCCTAGAGGCAGAACCTCAGTGAAGGGCAGAACTCCCAAACAGCCTTCTGATCCCATTCCAGTTGACAGGAGTTAGTGAGTGGTCAGCAGGGCCATATCTAGACACTTGGGAGTAGTATTGTAAACATCTGGTTCAGTTTAGTAGCTCATGAAGTCTGGGATTTCAGCGTGTTTGCCTTGGAGTCATGAGTTTAAAATTAGGTTGCCGTAATAAATGACTCTTGATAGTCATCTCTAACTCGGCACAACTTTCAGCATTTATGAAGACACCCATGATTAGTCAGGAGTGCAGCAGCACAGGATTAAAGACAGCATTTTGTGCAGTACCTGAAGGGGTGAGTGTATCTAAATGAATAGCAATAAAACAGCTCTGTTAGGAGAGTCTTGCCAGGAACATGTCTTTAAATCACTGACTTCTGTACCTTAGACTTCCTTGCTTCCTGATCTTCCACGCTTAGTAGCCTTAGATCCCTTCCTGGCAAATAGAAAGTAGATCTAAAGAGCTGGAGAAACCACTATCCTAGGCAATGGCAAGTATAATGCCAGATGGGTGGCATTCTCTTTCCTAAACTTTGTATGGCTATTCTGACCAAGGTGTGCCACCCCTTGTGTAGTTCTTTAGTACTGGGCATTAATGGGTATCCAGAGTCCAGCTGAAAATGAGTCCAAGCATCTCACTTCAGTAGGAAAAATACCTGCATCAAAACTTGAATATTTCCCTTTAGGTGGGAGCCTTCAGGATGCGCTGTTGGAAAATGCTAAGACTGGGCACTATTTTCAAGAAGTAGAGTTAAAGGAGATCCTGCTGCAAGTCTCCATGGGGCTAAAGTACATACACAGCTCTGGCCTGGCACACATGGACATCAAACCTAGTAAGTACAGCCATGGGTGTGTGCACAGGGTGTGTCGGGTGTGCCCAGGCACACCCTAATGTCTCCCCCAAAAAAAGTGGCTTTCAGTGCAGAGTGTGGTGTCTTTGAAGAAAAAAAGATTCCTTGGGTGCACACCCTAATGAAATGTGCTGCACACGCCTATGAGTACAGCTCTTTCCATGTCTGGTTGGAAGGTCTCTTTCTTCTTACTCCACATAGCATCTAGATCTGCAGTTGAAAGGAAAAGTTGTTGTTTTTTCCATCTTCCTTCCCTTCAAAATTTCAACTGATCATTCTGGATCTGGACTTGAAGCACTGCTACGCTCTGTGTAACTGTTAGAAGAGCATTCAGGTACAGTTATAACACTCCCTCTTCCTGTTTCTTGTGCGTAGTATGGACACAAAAAATGCAGTAGTACAGCAGTTGCTCTAAAGAGCACCACTGTGGGAAGAGGCTTTTTAGTGGCAATATTCAAAATGTACTGTAGGATGACTGGATTCTATGCAAACACCATTCTTTTTCAAGCAACAAATGTGAGCCTATAGTAAAGCAAGAGAATGTTGCTATACCTTACTTTGCAGGCTACAGAGCCACATACTTACAGTAACTGTCGAAGGAACTCCTGAGCATAGTTTGATGTTCGTGGAAACTCAAATAAGCATGGAAAGCATTTTTAGAGGTGTGCTCCTCCCTGCACTATCCATGCCAATCTCTAAACTGAATGGGTTAACCAAAGTAGAATCTGCTAAATCTGTCTGTTACATTCTAATCTTGTAGTGTATACAACTCAAAACTGAGCCAATATTAAAATGGTACAAAAGTAGAGTTTCACAACTCTGTATTTAAAGGTGTACAGTTGGCTGTCAAAGAAATGATGATTTTAACATCCTATTCATTCATGGGTGGGGAGTTTACTGGGAAAAACATGCTACTCAAAGTGAGAGCTAACTTAATTCAGCCAGCAGATGTTGACTGGTGCTGTTGACACACAAAATCAGTTCAAGGTGTGCAAACTGTTGCCATCTCGGAGTTTGCACTGTCGTCTGGCCCATGTCCTACATGGAGACTTTGAGCATTTGTAACTTGCTTGCAAGAGGGCTGGAAACATTGTGGGTTAAAATGATCTTGCACTTGGGCAAAAATTCTGATTACAGAAGCTTGGCCTGTGGGAATTTGCTTTCCTAAGGACTACAGGGTTGGATTGTTGGCCAGGAGTTTAGTCTCCAAACAGGACTCTCTCTATACAAAGTCTCCTAAATCAGTGGTGTGAGGTTATCCTCTCTAACCGAATAAGCATAGTGATTCTCACTAGGGAAAGCTGTCTTGCCGTCTATAACTCAAATTGACTGTTGCTCCAGATTAAAACACAAACCCACAACTGGACAGAGGGAGGGAAAATCTAGACCAAATGGGAACTTTTAAACTCCAAAGAAGTGACATTGAGCTTCACTTGTCTCGTGCCGAGCTCCTACAGCTTCCATTGACTACTAAGAATTGCAGGCAATCAGAAATTCTAAATTCCGGCCCTTGATACTCCTCACTGCAATAACATTTTATACCTTAACTAGAAGAAGTAAATCTCTAGTTAAGCAAACATATCTCATGTCGATCTCAAATTTTGCTATTGTACTGAAAAATGTAGTTGTGAAACCTTCTTCTTTTACAGTTGGAAATCATGATCTAGGGTTTTTCTTCCCTTCTCCTTTCTTCTTTATAATCCTGGCCCACATAGAAGTGTTGGGTTTCAGATCGGTGACCAAGCAGGTCAGCTCAAAGAGGGGGAGGAGAGGGAGGACTTTCTTTTTCCTTATTGGGCTATTCCCTTGTTGCTCAATATAGTACTCCAGCTCACCTGCACTGTGGTGATGGCAGCGAGGCTGTAGAAAACAATGTCCATTTCCTTTGTCTACCTGGAAAATCCAGATGCATTTCATTATATTGGGATATTTCGTAGTAAAGTGAGATTAAAATACTAGGGTATATGGGTTTTGTTTTGTTGAAGATGTACTTGAGCAGCAATCAGGTGAGTAGCCGCCACTTGTACTACTCTATATGGGAGGGGAATTATCTACTTTAGGAAACTCCAGATCTGTTGACCATTAAGATACCTGCAAGAGCATGTCGTTATGAATAGCCAAGGTTCAACTACATATAAGCCTCTGTCTTCTAGGTAACATCTTCATCTGTCACAAGCTGGTGACTGATGGCTCTGCTGCTCAGGAAGAAAGTGACAGTGAAGACGATGGGTTCTCTTCTAATGTGGCGTATAAAATCGGTGGGTTTTATCTGACTCAGACTGTTTAATGACTTATTTCTAAATCTGCTCTTAAATACTCAGTATCCCTACGGCTATAAGAATGTCCCTAAGTCATGACCTGCAAAACTCCATCCTGGAGGCATAGAGCAGAGACACACGCTTGATGAAATGTCAGTCTTCATAGCTCTGAGGGCTGTGGTGAATCCAGCCATGTTGTTTTCATTTTGGATTCTTGGGGTTGAGGAAGGAGCTGGCTCACTAGCTCTCTGATCCCACCTGTTCTTTTGGCCTCTCTGAGCTCCTTTAAGATGGACACATAGTGGGACTTCCCCCAGGAAAGCAGATCTGTGGGTTGTCTGTTGGATTTCTAGTTAGTTTCTTTTCCTGCTAGGTGACCTGGGCCATGTGACATCGATAACTAATCCCCAAGTGGAGGAGGGAGACAGTCGTTTTCTGGCCAATGAGATTCTGCAAGAGGTGCAGTTGCCCTTTTCATCTGGGGGAGGAGGGGAGTGTATGTGTGAAATGGAGTGTTGGCAATGGAATTTTGGATCTTCTTTATTACCCTGGCGTACATATTTCCTTCCTGGTCCTCTTCTTTCCTGAGCTCAGCTTGGTTGAACTCTGAGGCAGGAACCCCTCCTTGTTTCTGCAAAGTACAATTGTATGGTGATGTGTAAATATTTATTTAAATATGCTTTGCAATTGGGTCTCTGATCATCTCTGTAACCACACTACATCTCAATTTATGGGATGGGATGGAAAAGATCATCTCAAATGCAGATGGTTCTAGTGGATAGAAACCTGACTAGTGATTTGGAGCTATAATTGCATCTAAAACACCTTTATATGCTAGGGTCATTAACACCTGGACAAATATTTGTATAATATATATGATTTCCCTTCTTGCCCTACATGGAGGTCTCCTACCTAAATCCCCTTTGTTAGACTAGTCTTAGCTTTGCCACTCTGGCATAAACCAAAATAAAGGCCACCACCCTGTCCATAAAGGCAAAACATTAATGGATGTGGCTGCGGATTAGTGGATGTGGCCCAGATCCTTCCCAAATGGAAATCTCCTTTGTGATGAAATGTATTTAGTGTCCAAATCCAATCCACCACCATTCCAGCCTTGCAGCAGATAGGCAGGCAAGGTAATCTAGTAGTAGCCCAACTTGCTACCACGTTGTAAAGGTCAGAGGCATAGATTAGCTAGTTTGAGGAGTCCTGCCATCTTGCTGTTGCCTCCCAGATGTGGGATAGAAGTTCCACAGGATTTGGAGGATACTCCCGGCTGTGTTTGGAACTGTGGAAGTGGACCATATTTTTCTCTCCAGAGTCAAAGCAGTAAAACGTAATGAGTGGGCTGGTGGAGGTAGTGCCAGGCAAATGCTTTTTCTAGAAGTACTTCCCCGAGCCTATACTCTTCTCTTAATGAAGGACCATCTTACTACACCAAATACTGGGGAGAATGTGCTTGTAACTGGCTCTTTTCTCCACAGCAATACTGCTATCTGCCAAAGGCAGACATTTTTGCCCTTTCCTTAACAATGGCTCTAGCGGCAGGGTCCGGACCACTGCCTCACAATGATGCCATGTGGCACCACATACGCAGGGGCAACTTTCCACCAATCCCTCAGCAGCTCACACCTGGCTTTCATGGACTCCTTAAGGTAGGTGAGGCTCTTCAGGGTGCAATCCAGAGGGGGAGGGGATGTCTGATTTGGCATTTTGTTGTAAAACTGTAAACCTCCACTCCTTCCCCACTTCCTCTTCTAGCTCATGGTTCACCCTGACCCAGTTGCAAGACCATCTGCCACAGCTCTTACTAAACACCCAATTCTTCGGCCCTCTCTTGGAAAAGCTGCGCAGCTACAGAAACAGCTGAATGTGGAGAAGTTTAAGACAGCCATGCTGGAAAGGTAGGGCATAAAGAGGAGGAGCACTGCCAGACAGCGGTGCACTGAGCTGATGGCTTTAATGGCATGGCAACTGCTAATCCACCTTTGGCTTAAGGTGGTTGGTAGATCTCTCTATCCGCAGACCACTTTTGCAGGTCAGAGTTCAGATATAAATTTTTGTATCTGTGCAGGGCTCTGGTGGTAGAAGTTTTTTTGGAGTTCTGAATAGTGGGTCTCTAGGAAACTTGGTTCCCAGATGTGTAGCTAAAGGGTGGTCATTCGAGGTATGGGTATAGTTTTGGGCATGGGGGGGCATTACCCCCAAACAGAGGTGAGGTGTTGGAGGGGGGTTGTGCTCATCCCACACCTCCCTCCAGAATTCAGCAAGCACAGAGTTGCCCTGCTCTGCTCAACCTGCTGGGGGAGCAGAGGTGGGGGATGTCCATTCTTCCCTGGGAGCTACTGGGAGTCCTAGTGGACTGAGCATATTGCTGGGAGTTCTATGAATTCTCCTAATCCTGCAACTGTACTGCAATGATGTTACCATCTAGGTCTGTTACTTAAACTGGGGGATGGTGTTTGTCTAGCTTTGAAAAGCACTGACTTGTCTCTGCAGCTGCTGAGGCCTGAATATGGCAAGATCTGACTTCTCTTCCTTCCCTTTCTCCCAGGGAACTGAGAGCAGCCCGTCTTGCTCAGACTTTCAGGAAGGACCAATCCCTGGGATGTGCCAGACTAGAGTCTGAAACCTCTTCCAAACAGAACTGCAACAAGCGCCTGGTAGGAGGGAAGAATTCTCGCTCATTCAGCTTTACGTGGGGGGGTTACTGAAAATTCCATCACTCAAACCGTTCAGGCTGACAAGTGTCCCTATGGAAGCAGAAGACCCCTACAGACCGAAGTGCCACGCTAAAACTCCCTGGAGTGGTTCTTGCCTACTCCATCATTCATATAGCTTCATGCTGTCATGACTGGAAGTGACAAGTGTACAAATGTCTGAGACCTTTCTCCACCCAATATAAACTACAATGCTTCAGTCTTGTATCTCTGAAACCAGTTACTTCCCATGCAATGGGCCGGCTGCCCTGTGTTAGTTTTGGTTGTATTCCAGGCTAGGAACAGCTTGATTCCCTTCTTCACTCATGCAACTAAACCAGGATCCTTTTTTTTTTTTTCCCCTGAGATCTTTCTGTGGTCTTGACATTTTGGCTGTGCAGGTGCACTGAAAAGGGGCATTGGTGGGTGCAAAGAGGAGAGTGTCCTGAGCTATGGATGGACTTACCACTTAGCTCCTGGTGGAGCAAAGGGAGTTAAGCTTGATACCACCCAGTCAGTTTGGATTTGAGCTTTGGGACTAGCTCATTAAGACACAGCAGTCCTGAGATACTTTGGCTCAATGTGAAATGAATGAAGTGGCATTGCCTTGTGGGAAGAAAGCACAAGGCAACTTAATGTTTTTACGTTCTAGTGAGTTTCCTGCAGAATCTGAAGGAACATTTTTCCTTTCTAGAAATATCCATAATCCTTATGTGGCTGGGCCTCTTCAGGCTAGCTCCGGAAGCCTGATCTTTGGATTTGTGAAGGCTTTTTGCCCAGTTCAACAGCTGGCCTGTAGGCTACAATCTCTCGAACGTGGTGGTGGTCTATATATCCTTGTTCCCTTCTGCAGAGGTACAGATGGAACAGTTGTCTGTCTGCAAGATTTGTCTTTCAGCAAAGTGGAGGGAAGGTAGAAGTGATTTTTAGAATCCCTCAGTTTGGGGACTGGATATATAAAGTGTTAAAACTAAAACTCAAAATAAATTGTATCCCCCTGTTCTATTTAACTTTGACATTGTTTCTTCTTGAATATCTTCTAGCCCGAATCCCTGGGAGTTAGCTATGACTAGGGTAGTATTTCTAGAAAAAGATTCTAAGCCCTCGACTATTTCGATTACTTGGCTTTTGTTTGTATTTTATTTAATTTATTTAATTTCACTTCCAGCTGCTGGACAGCATCAGACTTTAAGCTGTTGAGTCCTTCCCCTTTATATTTTTAAAGTGGAACATGCAAATAAAGATTTTACCATTCTTTTTACCCAAGACAACTGTGTGTGGGACTTCTTTTTAGGATGGGGAAGGTGCTCTTAAAGACTAGACATGTGCAAAGTACTTATCACACCCAAATGTGCATGTAAGGCACAGGACGATGGAATCTTTCCGCTCTAGGCCACCAACTCAACTCTGCCCAACAAGTTGGCTACTGCCCAGTCATTAGAGCTGGGGAGGAAAAGTTCCTTTGTTTCCATGTGCCAGTGGACAGGAGGCTTTTGTGATATGGACCCATAATGCCAGTAGAGTCAAGAGGGGAGCAAAGATCTGAATGGACATGGGCTGGAGGTAGTTCAGCATTTCCAAGACCACCTTGTAGTTGGAACTGAGAACAGTACCCAGGAAAGCCCTTATGAACTAGAGCCCCACCAAATAGTCTGTTAATAAAGTGCTTTGTCAAAGGAAACACTGAATAGTTTTGAAACTGAGTATATTGATACCTAACTTTACAAACTGTCTCACTAACACAGTCCTGGGCACAGGTGCCAGCTTTCTCTGGGCCCTGGTGGTGCTCACCCCTCTGCTCTGCCTCGCTCCACCCTTGCCCTACCTCTTCCCTCCCATGCTATGGAACAACTGATCACAGCTGGCTTCAAAGGTAGGAGGGAGAGGGAGGAGTTGATCAGCTGGCAGACAGGAGGCACTGGGGGAGAGTGGAGAGCTAGTTGCCAGTGGGTGCTAAGCACCCGCTAATTTTTTTTCCTGAGTGTGCTCCAGCCTTGGAGCACCCAGTAAGTTGGTGCCTATGGTCCAAGGCCAAAAGAGCCTGCTATCTGTTAGATGTAGACCAGCTCAGGTGAGGAAGAGTGTAGAGATTTAGGACTGAGACTGAATTTAAGTTCTTTCCCGCTTCCCAGTAAGCTGCCCCTTTTAACCTCTAACAACAAGACATTCATGGGCAGGAGATTCTGGAGTACAATATTCCTGTAAACATTGTCATGTTTCTGCTTTTTTTGGAAGAGGAGCAACATGGTATTGTGATATCAAATCTGTTAAGTACTTGGTAGTTCCTTCATTTACACAACAGCCATGAGTTATTGGCTAGTGAACTATGCAAAATATAGAAATGACCAGAAAACTAGTTTGATGGGGTCACAGGGCTTAATAGAACACTCCTATGTTTCTTGTAGTGAGTACAGTTGCCTGGATTTGTGAACTTGGCTCTTCTCAAAATAATTTTCCATAAAAAATACTTTACTTTTTTTTTAAAACAAACAATTTGGAAGAGTTAATGGAAACTTTACATGGGGGGGAGGGAAATCTGCTGATTGCTCTTTGACATGTTTGGCATTGGGGTGGTAGAGGGCAGTGGGAGGAGTTCTAAGAGGGGTCACATGACACACCTTGCTTCTAGTTGTGTCCAGCTTGATCCTGGAAGTAATATCCCAAGGGGCAGGACTTCCAGTGACAGATGGGCAGGGGTCAAGAGGCTGTGTTAACCTTTGATGGATGGTAGGGCCCTTATACTACTTAAGCCACATTTCAAGCTTGCAAAGCTGCTGATTTCTCCCTAGTAATGATCAAATCTAAAAATACCAGGAAATTGCCCAGCTTTTAATGCAGTGGGTTTCCTGAGAATAGAATTAATGAAGATTTTGAGGTGATGGGTCTGCCTGATCAAAAGATACGAAAATGGTAACACTACCAGCCTTTTTGAAGCCTCTCCCACCTAAAAAAATCAAGTTCAGGCTTGCTAAGACTAAAGCTTGACAAATGTTGACTCAAAATCTGTGTGCTGATGGAAGAAAGGTTTTTGATTTTTATTTTTTTAAAAAAACCCTAAAATGGTGGTTGAGGTTAGGAAAGGCGTCGTCTTGTTTTTGATATCTTAAGCAGCTTGACTGTAGAATATTATCAGTGACTAATAAGCTTGTCAAGGGAGTGGGCAGTTCTGTGGGAAAGCCAATTTTGTACTTGAAATAGAAATGTTCAGCAATGTTTGTGGTACTATTCAATGTGAGAAATTTAACTTTCAGCTGTTGTGTTGGAGAAATCAATAACTAATGACAGGAAACAATGTAGCCTAGAACTGCATCTTTAGCACTTACTTTCTTTTTATGCCCCAAAAATATGATTTCACTCCAGCATAAATTGGCAGAAAGCTGCTTTGGCTAACATGCAATAACATCTAGAAAATCAGCTGTCAAAACAATTTATTTCAGTCATTGCTACTCTAAGCTAAAATCTGACTTTATCATTTAGGAGGAAAATTAGCAATTGTAGTTGCAGAACCTAAATAAAAGTTAAACTTGACAAACTGTTGCAGTCTCTGGTAAATCAAAATAGAAGAGACTTTTATTCGAAAATGATGTAGAACAGGGGTGGGCAAACTACAGCCCACTGGCTGCATCCAGCCCATCAGAACTTTTAATCTGGTCCTCGAGCTATTACCAGGGAGCAGGGTCAGGGGCTTTCTGTGTGGCTCCTAGAAGCAGTGGCGTGTCCTGCCTCCAGTTCCTATGTGTAGGGGCAGCCAGGGGGCGCCAAATGCTGCCCCCACAGCTCCCATTGGCGTGGAACCCAATGGAGCTGCAGGAGCAGCACCTGCAGACAGGGCAGCGTGCAGAGTCACTGGGCTACATCTCCATGTAGGAGCCAGAGAGGGGATATGCCATTGCTTTGGGAGCTGCTTGAGGTAGGTGCTGCCTGGAACCTGCACCCCGAGTGTGCCCCCCACACTCACACCTCAAGCCTGCACCTCACAACCAAAGCCCTCAACACCCCCACCCTAATCCTGATCCCTCCAAACCCTTCAGTCCTAGCCTGGAGCACCCTTCTACATCCCAAATCCCTCATTCCTACCCCAGAGCCTTTACCTCCCCCACACACCCCAACCCCCAATTTCAAGAGCATTCATGATCTGCCATAGAGTTTCTATACCCAGATATGGCCTTCAGCCCAAAAATGTTTGCCCAGCCCCCTGTAGAACCATAAGGTTAGAAAGGACTGTAAGAGTCACCTAGTCTAAACTCCTGCTAAGATGCAGATTTGTTGTCTGAACCATTCAAGACAGATGGCTATCCAGCCTTTTCTTGATTAGCCAGCAGTTAAGGAACTTCCCCCAACCTCCCTATGTATTTGTTTTTCCTGAGATTTAATCTAAATCTGCTCTTATGTGGTCTGAGCCCATTGACTCTTGTCCATTGGTGTGGTAACAAAGAACAATCTTAATCTTTTTTTTTTTTTTTTTTTTTTTTTTTTGGCAGCCTTTCAAGTATTTCAGGACTCTCATGTCTCCCTTTAATCTCCTGTTTTTCAAACAGGTGCTGGCTATTTGGAATCTAGGCTATGCAAGAACTGATAACTTGAAAATTACACTGTGGATGGATGCTACAAGATCATTTAATGTTTGTGCTTGATGCTGCTTTTCCTTTGCATCTCCTCCATAGATATTTCTTCATGAAGCCCCTACTGTAAAAATGTGATTGATTATTTATTTATTTAATTTATTTATTTATTTTTGGTCTAGCCACACTGAAATCACGAGGGAGTGGGTCCCTTTGAATACTGGGATAGCTGCCCATAATGCACTACTCCCAATGCAGCTGCAAATGTGGCTACACTAGTGTACTTGCAACTGTCACTCTGGACAGAGGGTGGCACTTTCCCTAGTGTGCTCTATGAAGGCTGGTTGAACCCAAAGCATGTGCAAGTGTAGCCATGGTAGGGTGACCAGATGTCCCCATTTTATAGGGACAATCCTGGCTTTTGGTCTTTTTTCTTATATAGGCTCCTATTACCCCACTCCCCCATCCTGATTTTTCACACTGGCTGTTTGGTCACCCTAAGCTAAGGTATTAGATACTCGAGTAATATACAGGGTAAACTGACATATTCACACACTATGCTGAGAGCATGTTCCCACTTAGTCATAACTATTTTAAATTGTCACCAATTTGCAGTGGGAGGAGGGGTTTCACTGGGCAAAGGGGGGGGGGAGGGAGATGCTAATTTAAGAGGGAGTAATTTAAAAAGTTTTATCTGTATAACACTTATACTACACCATGTTAACCTCCCAGCTCCAAATGACACAGAAAAGCCCCTTAAAACAACCACTCACAAGTACTGGAGCAGCAATTTTGCAGCTTTGGCGGTCCATTCTAAGGGCTTGGCTACACTTCAAGTTTCAAAGCCATGTGCTTGGGCTGGGAGACCTAGTGGTCCTGGTAATCCACCTCAATGAGGGGATTATTTCAGTCTGGCCACACTAGTGCTTTAAAGTGCTCAGAGTTGCTGTGCTGAAAGGGATGATTTTTCACCCTCCTCCCACGTTGGAGCGCTTTCCAGAAAAAGAAACCTTGTCCAGGGGGATAGGCAGGGGCCGTGACCTTCCCCGCTCACAAGCCCCTCAACCCAGAGTTACGGGGCATCTCTTTGTTGTTGTTGTTGGTTGTTGTTTTTTTAACCAATACACCTTGTCAAAAAGGGACTGTGGTGGCTCCGGGTGCTCGGGCTCTTAGAAGTCTGGTTAGCCGCCCGCAGCAAGGCAGCCAGGTGGGTTTGCGTGGCTCCACCTGGCTTGCAAAGGTGCGGGTGCAATGTATTATGGTGCTCCGTGTAAGACTGTGCTACTTAGGGTGTACTGAGCATGCTCAGTAACATGGGCTGTAGCCACTGCCCTTCTCCTTGCCTTTATTAGCCATAAACTTCTGCTGACTGCTGTCCAGGGCTTAAAAAGTGGCAAAGGGGGCAAAATGGAGGAAGTGGGTGGCTGGGGTCTGAGCAGGTGGTGGAAATGGACTGGTCAAGGTGGGTCAAGCAGCTGGAGAAAGGATTAACAGAGGGGTGAACCAATGGGCAAAAGCGGGGGGGGGGGGAGGAGTTAAGCCCTGGAGTGAGGTGCTGACAGAGGGTGACAAGAGAGCAAAATTCAGCACAGGCAGGGGAAATGGGGGTTTGCAGTTGTCCCAGTGGGACTGAGACACCAGTATTTGCAGAAATAGTTTGTAGTGGGGGGTGAGAGACTTTTATATTTGATCAAAGTGTTTTTTTTGTATGCGCACACATACCTATGAGGAACTTCTACAGTAGCACATTCCTACGGGGAGCAGTATAATACACTACAGAATGCAATAGAATGCTACCTGTAGACATTTACTACATTTGGAAGCAGTTTTCTACGGTAGCTTTATATGGTAGCACTTTCTTACACCCTAACTAGGAGGAAGTGCTATGGTAGCACATTCGTACAAGGAGCACTATAAGACATAGTGCAGGGGTGGGGAACCTCCGGCCTGCGGGCCTTATACAGCCCGCCAAATCATTTTATACGGCCCGTGGCCGCCGGCCAGGGACGGCTCCATGCTGGGGCCCGGAAGCGCTGCGCGGGTCGCCGCCACCGGCTGGGGGCGGCTCCGCGATGGGGCTGGGACGCGCCGCGTGGGCTGCTGCCACCACCCGCCACAGGTGGCTCCACGCAGGGGCCGGGAAGCGCTGCACGGCCACCCTCTGCCGGGCGGCAAAACAAGGAGCCGCGGGGAGCTGACGGGGGAGGGGTGAGAGACTGGGCTGGGTGGGTCAGTTGGGGGGGGGGAGGGAAGGAGGTTTGGGGGGGGGGGAGAGACCGGGCTGGGCGGGTCAGGCAGGCGGCAGGACCCTGGCTGGCAAGGGGCCAGTGGGGGAAACCTCAAAGCAGTGCAGGGCTAAGGACTCCACCTGCCACTGCTTTGGGATTTCCCCTGCTGGCCCCTGTCACCTGGGGTCTCAGCTCCCATTGCCAGCCTGGGCTTCGGGGTGGGGGTGGGGGTGTGGGCGGCCCGCGGATGACTTTATAAGGGGCCAAATAGCCCTCGGTGGAAAAAAGGTTCCCCACTCCTGACATAGTGCAGGGGCATGTCCCTGGGGCTCCTCCCTGCTGGTGGGGAGGGGGGGGGGGAATGGGATCCCTGAGCAGCCCCAAGCGCTGGCGTTGCAGCTCCCGCGGGCAGGGGAGGGTAACGCCTCCTCGGAGCTGCAGCAGGGCGCCCCGCCCCGCCGGCGGCAGCCCCGAGCACCCGGACCCCTCTCTAGGGCAGGAGGTTGCTGCGGGGAGGAGCCCAGTCGTTGCCGGAACTACAGAGGCGGGGTCGAGTTTCCTGCCGGACCCGTTCCGCTCGCCGACGGGGGGGGAACGTCTGGGCTGCTGCTCCACGCGCGTGTTTCCGGCGCCGAGGTCGGCTTCAGTCCCATCATCGCCACGCGCCCGGAGCCGGACACTGCCCGGCAGCGCCCCGGGGACAGAATCCTGCCTCGGCGCGCGGTGAGCGCGTGACGCCCCAGCCCTGGCGCGGTGTCAGCCCGAGCCCAGCGCCCCCCGCCCCTCTTGGGTCCCCTCCGACACCCCCGCCCCCTTCCCCCGTAGGGCGGGGGGGGGCTTCCCCCCCTCAGCTGCCCCCGCCTTTCCCAGGGCCCCTCCCAGCTGCTCCCTCCCGGTCCAGATCGCGGGAGGCTGCGGGGCCTGGCCCGGGGGCTGCGCTGGGGGTGGGAGCGGCACAGGGAAGTCTCTCGTCCCGGCAGCGCCCTGGCAGCTTGCTCCGGCTGCAGGGGAGCCCGGGGGCAGGGCTGCGCTGGAGCTGTGGTGCCATTAGGCTTTTGAGCTTGTTTGCCCTGAATGCCAAGGTTATGTAATGTGGTCGGCTCAGCGTTACAGAATTACAGAGGCGTGACTGTGGCGTTCAGGGCTGTGGAAGAGCCGCACCCCTGGGCGATGCAGTTGTACTGACCCAACCCCCAGTGCAGGCAGCGCTAGGTCAGCGGGAGGGCTTCTCCCGCCCACATAGCTACCAGCTCTCACCAAGGTTTATTGACTATGGCAGGGATGGGCAAACTACTCCACGGGCCACATCCGGCCCTCGGGACCTTTCTGCCCAGCCCCTGAGCTCCTGGCCCCTTCCCTGGAGCCTCACCGTGAGATGTGCGCAGTGCTGGGAGGGAGGGGCTGCAGGCTCTTGCAGAGCAGCGTGTCTGGCAGAGCAGCGTGGGTGCGTGGAGCCAGACACACTGCTCTAAGCATCATGGTAAGGGGGCTGGGGAATGGATAAGGCGTGGGGTGGTTGGATGGGGCTGAGGTTCTGGGGGGGGCAGTCATGGGATGAGGAATGGGTGGGGGCGTTGGATAGGGTGTGGGAGTCCCAGGGTTGGGGCAGGGGGTGGATAGAGGTTGGGGCCGTCAGGGAGCAATGGGGGTTGGGTGGGGCCCAGGGGGGCAGTTAGGTTGGGGGGGAAGGCTCAAGAGGGGATGGACAAGGAGGAGGAGGGGGGCGGAGTCATGGGGTGATTATAGGGTGCCCAAACAGCAAGCGTGGAAAGTCGGGACAGGGGGTGGGGGGTAATAGGAGCCAATATAAGAAAAAGACCCAAAAATCGGGACTGTCCCTATGAAATTGGGACATCTGGTCACCCTAGGTGGTTTGGGGCAAGGAGTCTCCGGAGGGGATGGTCAGGAGATAAGGAGCAGTGGGGGTTGGATGGGTCTAGGATTCCGAGGTGGGGGGGGGGACTGTGGGAGGGGGTCTGATAAGGAGGTAGGGCCAGGCTGTTTGGAGAGGCACAGCCTTCCCTACCCTGCCTTCCCTACAATTTTGCAACCCTGATGTGGCCTTTGGGCCAAAAAGTTTGCTCTCACCTGCTATAGTAGTATCTGCAGTGAAGCACTACAGCAGCGCAGTTGCACCGGTTCAGCTGTGGCACTGTAGTCTCTGTAGACCTGCCCTCTATTTTGAATGAGACTGTCAAGAAGTAGCTGTTTAGTTCAATTTAGTTGGTCACTGTTGGAAGACAGGATACTGGGCTAGATGGACCTTTGTTCTTACCCAATATGGCCGTTCTTATGATCTGAAGTGTGCTGTCTGTGTATGGGGTGAGGGAATGTTAAGTGACAGAATCAACTAATGATGTAAATAGATCTGAGGCATTGTCTACACTACAGTTTATGTTGGCAAAATTTATGTTACTCAGGGGGGTGAATAAGTGCCAGTGTGGACAGGACTGTGCCATTGCGCTACAATGGTGAAGCTGTGCCACTGCACCATTGTATGTGTAGACATGACTTAACTGGTAGGAGACATTGAATGCTCATCTTGTGGTGTTTTTTCCCACCCTCCCATGTTCTCAAATACACAGTCTAATCACAGAAAAAGAAAACAGAAATGTTGCGCAGGCCAATAATACAGGTAACAAGTTACTGATTTTATTTTGTTTAAAAAAATTGGATCATGCACAGTCTGATGTACAGTCTAGTGGAAGAACAATTTAAATAGTAACAATTAATTATGTGCAGTATTGTTCTTATGTTACCATTAAAAATAATTATATGCAAAATCCTTCATTTTAATACACTGTTAAATACTCGGTCCTGCAAAGTTGTAAATATGTGCCTAATTCTCTGCTTGTGAGTGCTGTGTCCTTCCATTTTTGAACTTCAAGCGCTTTAACCAGATATCCTACCTATAATTTTTCCCTTAAAGGCTGTAAGGGAAAGTGGTATAATGTATATAAAAGTGTTTTTTTCCTTTCTGTATCAAAGTAATCAAGGTTTTAGCCACGCTTCCCACCCTAGACTAGCTAAATCATAGAATCATAGAATATTAGGGTTGGAAGGGACCTCTGGAGGTCATCTAGTCCAACCCCCTGCTTAAAGCAGGACCAATCACCAACTAAATCATTCCAGCCAGGGCTTTATCAAGCCTGACCTTAAAAACCTCTAGGGAAGGAGATTGTACCACCTCCCTAGGTAACCCATTCTAGTGCTTGACCACCGTCCTAGTGAAAAAGTTTTTCATAATATCCAGTCTAAACCTTCCCAACCGCAACTTGAGACCATTACTCCTTGTTCGGTCATCTGCTACCACTGAGAAAAGTCTAGATCCATCCTCTTTGGAACCCCCTTTCAGGTAGTTGAAAGCAGCTATCAAATCTCCCCTCAGTCTTCTCTTCTTCAGACTAAACAATCCCAGTTCTCTCAGCCTCTCCTCATAAGTCATGCACTCCAGGCCCCTAATCATTTTTGTTGCCCTTCTCTGGACTCTTTCCAATTTTTCCACATCCTTCTTGTAGTGTGGACCCCAAAATTGGACACACTACTCCAGATGAGGCCTCACCAATGTCAAATAGAGGGGAATGATCACATCCCTTGATCTGCTGGCAGTGCCCCTACTTATACAGCCCAAAATGCCATTAGCCTTCTTGGCAACAAGGGCACACTGTTGACTCATATCCAGCTTCTCATCCACTGTTTAATATAATATAAATGGAGATATACCAATCTCCTAGAACTGGAAAGACCTTGAAGATCATCGAGTCCAGTCCCCTGCCTACACTAGCAGGATCGAGTACTGTCCCCTGACAGATTTTTTGCCCCAGATCCCTAAATGGCCCCCTCAAGGATTGAACTCACAACCCTGGGTTTAGCAGGCCAATGCTCATACCACGGAGCTATCCCTCCCTCCCTCTATCCCTAGGTCCATTTCTGCAGAATTGCTGCCTAGCCATTCGGTCCCTAGGGTATGTCTTCACTACAGGACTAGGTCGATTTCCCTTAATTCGATTTTCTAAACTCAATTTTAGAAAATCGAATCAGTGTGTCCGCACCAGGACAGCAGGTCGACAGTGGTAGACACTGTCTGTCCTAGAACTTTTGCAGGGGTCGACATAGCCTGCATTGCACTGTGGGTAGGTAGCCCACAGTGCAATGCGTGCCGGACCGCCCAAGCAGCCCCGCAGACCCCCCCGCCCGCCTGAACAGCTCCCCCGCCGGACACCCCCCCCCCCCCGCCCGAGGCTGCTTGGGCGAGCCGGTCAGCTGCCTGGTCAATTTCATGTGAAATTGACCAGGCAGCTGACCCACTCGCCCAAGCAGTCCCGCGCCGGACCCCCCGCCCGCCCAAGCAGCCCCGCGCCGGACCCCCTGCCTGCCCGAGCAGCCCCGCGGACCCCCCCGCCCGCCTGAACAGCCCCCCCCCCCCGCCGGATCCCCCCCCTGCCTGCCCGAGGGGGGGGGGAGCCGGCGTGGGGCTGCTTGGGCGAGCGGGTCAGCTGCCTGGTCAATTTCACCTGAAATTGACCAGGCAGCTGACCCGCTCGCCCAAGCAGCCCGGCGCCGGACCCCTGCCCGCCCGAGGGGTGGGGAGCCGGCGCGGGGCTGCTTGGGCGAGCGGGGGGGGGGGGGGGGGTCCGCGGGGCTGCTCGGAGGTCGGAGGCTTAACTTCAGATGCCTCTTCACTTACTCACAGTAGACATAGAGAAGTCGATTTTAGCCTTACTTCTCTCGTCAGGCAGGAGTTACAAATTCGATTTTGAGGGCCCTGTATGTGAAGACAGGTACACCTTTAATTCGACCTAACATCGTTAAGGTCGAATTAAAGTGGTAGTGAAGACATGCCTCTAGTCTGTAGCACTGCATGGGATTCTTCCGTCCTAAGTGCAGGACTCTGCACTTCTCCTTGTTGAACCTCATCAAATTTCTTTTGGCCCAGTCCTCTAATTTGTCTAGGTCCCTCTGTATCCTATCCCTACCCTCCAGTGTATCTACCACTCCTCCCAGTTTAGTGTGATCTGCAAACTTGCTGAGGGTGAAGTCCACATCATCCTCGAGATCATTGATAAAGATATTGAATAAAACTGGCCCCAGGACCGACCCTTGGGGCACTCCGCTTGATACCGGCTGCCAACTAGACATGGAGCCATTGATTACTACCCGTTGAGCCCGACGATCCAGCCAGCTTTCTAGCCACCTTATGGTCCATTCATCCAGCCCATACTTCTTTAAATCATGCTCTGAGTGCCTGTCACACATTATTTAATATGATACATTGTATTATTTACAAATGCACGTTTCCTGAAGGGGGCTCCAAAACAAAATACGATAGTTCCTGTCACCACTATTGAATGAGTGAGACGGTTTTCCTTGCTGCAGTAGTGAAAAAATTGGCTAATTGAATACACTCTGTAGATCCATGAAATTATAACATTCATCTGGATTCCTTAGTAACTGACTCTTCTTCCTTAGCAAGATTATCCACAATTAAAAGCTCTTTACAGAGGTATGACCTGAGATGGTACTTGATCTCATTACACCCACTGTTGCAAACTTATGCTGTGTGATCTATTTAACGCTTTAATACAGAAAGTATCTCATCACAGTTGCTCCAAAAATTCTCTCTCAGAGCCTAGGACTGGAACTACCATGAGGATCAGTAGCCTCTCTTCTGTTCCAGCCCCACTAGTTGGCTGAACCACAACCCAGAAGGTAGCAAGGCTCTCCACCAAAATATTTGTAAAAATGTATCTGTCATAGATATTAGTTTTGACTCCATAGTTCTCATTATCTTCACCACCATCCTTAACTAAGTTATATCATGTTTCCAGTTTAAATGAATAATTCATATCTATCAAACCATACTCTGTGATAAAGAACTTGTACAACTTTCCCGTTGGGTAGAAAAATCACAGGGGATCATTACAGTACAGTATGGAATCCTTAACATCATATTAAATTCAGTTCTAACGTATAGGAAGAGCTCTTCCTACATAAACCGCAACCATACATATTGCAAAGTTGAATCCATTATTAGGAAAAATAAAAGTCAGGCCTCATGTTATTTCTTCCACCCGTCAGGTATACTGTGCCTCATTTCTTTCATAAACACTGCAGAACCTATAGGGGAAAGATGAAACTGAGCTTTCAGCTTGTGGGAATATAAGCATGTCTTCCAAGATTTTGTTTTCTGGCCTTAATTTAACAGTCATAAGCCAAATGAAAAATGGTTCTATAAATCTGACTGTCATACACAGGGCATGAATTCTAAATATCTTATGCGTAAAAAGCAAAATGCCTCAGTAGGTGATCAAATCAATATGCCAAAGCAATTTTTCTATTGCATTTTGCATTATCCTCTATTTTTTTTTGTCACTAGAAGGATTGTCAGCCTGTCCTCTTTGCTCTTCTGCCTCCCCTCTCTCCCCTGGTAGGAAATTTATCATACCCACAGTCCTTGTTTATGGATCTTGTACAGATATTCTTCCTGGCTTTCTGCAATTATTGCCACTTTCTTCCTTCTCTGACATGGCACTTGCAAGCATTGAGTCTTTCCTTCCCTTTTCTCCCCTTATATTTACCTTCAAAGAGTCTCAAATTTTTGTGACACTTAATTGTTTTTAGCTTTTGATGGGCGAATTGGGGTTACTGCACCACTTACGTCAATAAAATCATATGTAGAGCTACTGATATACACGTCTTGTCTATACCCAAAGTTAAGCAGAAAAATGACCCCAAAAATCAATATCGAGTGTCTGTAAATAGATTTTCTACTACACATCATATAGAAACAGCGATAGTGGGACAGGAAATTTCCCAAGGGTTACTAGCTGAAGGTATGGCTTCAGGACATTAGCTTTTCCCATCCAGCCACTAAGGTCCAAATTCAGCAATGCACTAAACATATGCTTGACTTTTAAGTGCCCGTGTAAGCCTGTTAGCTTCATTTTGCTGAACTGGACTCTAATTCAGAAAATGACCTGAAACTCAACTATTACTCTTAATTTGAAGAGATTTAGTTAACAAATAATCAGAGTCCTGGTGTTCAGGATTGACTGGCCTGGAACCTTAAACATCTGTTTGTCCTTCTAGGTTCTTCGTCAGTTTATAAGACACGAGTCTGATTCAGCCGCCTCCTTGATACTTGAAAGATGTAAGTAGCTGTTGTTTGTTTGAGAGTCTTAGTGCTAGTGCAGTGTGCTTGCCTATAAATGTATTCTGTCCTCTGCTTGCAGAAGAGGCTCCTGTACAAGTATAAGTGCTCAGAAACCATGGTGATTATAAAAGCCTGGATAGATATCTGCTTCCCCAGAGTGACCAGCAAATGCTCCTTAGCAAAGAGTGAGAGTAAATTCCATTTCCAGGCCCACTCAGTCCTCTTCCTCTCTGCTAAGACTCTCTCTGCTAAGACTACTAACAGTCAAATGGCTGGTGTCTACTAAATGTTGTTATAGGTTTCTATTACTGTTGTGGAAGAACAAGAAAATATTCCTTTTTCTTCAAGAATCATCAGCTTTTACTTTTTACTTGTTGAATATCTTCTTTCATTCTGACTTTCTAATAGTGCAGCAGTTGATCTCTTAAGGGAAACTTAATGTTTTATATCAGAGAGGTAGCTGTGTTAGTCTGGAATAGCAGAGGTAACAAAGTCCTGTGGCACCTTAAAGACTAACTATAAAGTTTTGAAGCACAAGCTTTTGTGGGCTAACACCCACTTCGTCGGATGCAAGCAGTGGAAGGGTATTAGCCCACGAAAGCTTATGCTTCAAAACTTTATAGTTAGTCTTTAAGGTGCCACAGGACTTTGTTACCTCTGCTTAATGTTTTATATTATCTAATCTTATTGCTGCAGTGATGTCTTCAGAAATGTTTCTCCTTATGCAACCCAACCAGTGAAAATAGAGGGCAGGCAGTTGCTATGAAATAATAACCTATTATTTTACAGTGCCCAAAAGTGTGCTAGGCACTTCATGGCACAACTGTTAATGCCCCTTCAAACTGACATTCTAATTTCATATATATAATGAATTGAGTGGGGAAAACAAACCAGTAAAGGGAACGGGCCAAAGAAGAGCCATGGTTACACTGATCAATTGAATAGCTGTGCGATTTTAAATATGTGCATATCTTGGAGGTACAAAAGGTCTCTTCAGGACTGTCCTCCTGACCACCAAGAGTAGAAGCGAATGCTTTCTACCACTGGAAAGCTGGAATTCTAAGTGCTAATTTGTAGCCATGGCAGGCCATGAAATATTGGACATAAAATTTATCACTTATTACTATGCCATTTTGATTACTATCTTGTTTTACCCCTCCCTTTTGATTCAGACATTTTCGTAGTGATAAATTGGCAGAACTAGAAACCATCTTACCATCTGAAAGCTTGAAATTCTTTTCAAATGATATAAAGCCTTTGTTACTAATGCTAGGAGTCAGTGAGACATTGGCTGTTTAAAACCCTGTTGAGTTAAAGTGCAAAAAAAAGAAGGTGGTAATCATCAAAACATAACTTTCAGGTACTTTGACTAAGGCTTGCTGTAATGAAGGGAGGTCAAAAAGAGTTATTGCAGCTGCGTTGTAAAAATACAAAAGTCAAGATTTCGTTTAAAAAATAAAAAATATATGTATTAGGACAAAGAATAGAAGAAAATAAACAGCATAAGCAGACCCTTCACCTCTGTAATGGGGGCTCCTCAATGATGTTGAGGCGTCATTAGAAATCAGAGAATCTGGATTGCTTGGGTTTTATGATAAACTACTATCCTGACTTATAACTTATCAAGGTTAGAAAAGCTGAAATTGAGCCATGCAAAAGTTCTTGGGACCAGACCAAGCAGCCATCCTGAACTTTAACTCTTTCATTGATATGTCCTTTTGGTCCTGGTGCACCACAGTCTGATATTTTTTGTCCCACACATTTCAGCCCTGAATCGTATCCAGTTACTCGGTCGAGTAGGACAGGACCCTGTTATGAGGCAAATGGAGGGGAAAAATCCTGTTACAATTTTTTCTCTGGCAACCAATGAGATGTGGCGTTCAGGGGAAAGTGAGGTGTTCCAGGCAGGTGAGTCTGTGTAGTTATCAGAGTGGAATAATGTGTTTTTCACCTGTTGTAATGCTGTTTTAACATTAAATCATACCAATCCAGATCCTTTGCTGATGTAAATCTGTGTAGCTCCGTTTATGCCAATTTATACTAGCTGAAGAGCTTGCTCATCATGTATATCCAGGAAGCACTTTAATATTTCTCAAAGGCATCTGTCGAATAGTGATTTGTGGCAGACTTTTCTAAGAAGGACGGAGGAAGCCTCCAGCTATTGTTTGTTCATCATTTCAGATAGAATTTGTGGAGGTGGAGTAGGTTCCATTCTCCCATTACCTCCCACTGGAGATGAAATGATGAGTACATCTTTGTTTAGATGCCACTTTCAATTCATAACTGCATACTTTTCTCCGAGCCTGTTTACAATGTGCAGGCTGCAGGGAGAAATAATTGTGTGTAATATGAGCCATGGTTTCTAAGCAAAGGTACACCGTGTATGCTCTCTCATTATACTTGTATCATGTTGCATGGTGTTTCTGGTCCTGAAAGGTGGAGGAGTGGAAGTTTCAATAACAGTAAATTTCCATATCTCCGATCAATCACTTGACTTAGCTGTGGAGCACTTAAGTGTCGAAACAAGCCCTCCACAGATTGTTGTGTTAGAGAGAGAACATGGCATCCTTCAGCACATTTGTAATTAATTATTCTTCCTTTCATGTACCATAGGTGATATCACCCAAAAGACAACGTGGCACAGGATCTCTGTGTTTCGGCCAGGCCTGAGAGATGTGGCATATCAGTATGTGAAGAAGGGGTAAGTGGGGGTAAAAAGAGTGCTTGGGGATTGAATGCCATAACAATCAGTTAATTTAATGTGAATCAGGCACAGTGAGGGTGGTTGAGTGTAGATGTTAAAATAGAAGCATGTCATGCTTAAAGCATTTAGTGCGCAAATACTACAGCCAAATGAGGAAAGATCTCTGAACTCCAAACACACAACTTATAAAATAAAAATAATGATGTAATCCTCCTGCCTGTGAACTGAATTCTTATGTTCATGTTAGTGCTCGAATCTATGTGGAAGGGAAGATAGACTACGGCGAATATACAGATAAAAACAACGTGAGACGACAGGCCACAACAATCATAGCAGGTAACTAACTTTATAAGCCCAACCATCTTGTTTTGCTCTTTCCAGAAGTAAAGGGGAACAGAGAAATAAAGTGTGGTTTATCCTCCTTCCCCGCCTCATTCCCAAACTTCATAATTTGGGATTTTGAGAGAATGTATTTGGTTGTATTTTTAGTTCATGGTCTGTGCCAGTAGGTGTCATCTGAAAAGAATTAGACAGGAAAGAGGTAGCACACATTTGTGGATTGCTGAAAAGTTGCTGACACACAGCAGTAAATTGTAGGAAGTGGGTGTTTGTGCATTTTCTCTGTGCTGCGCATTGGAGAGAAAGTTGGACATGTACACTGCTGGACAAGATGGGCCTTGTTGGAAAGTTCAGTCTCAACTTCAACATTTTTCTGTCTGAGCCTTTGATTTCAGGTTTTCCACTAAATATTCCCTGTGAAAGGGGTGTCGTGAATATAGCTAGATGGGGAATTTGGAAAGTAGGAGTGAGGTAGCCAAGAATAACAGAAGAGGGAGGGACAGACTGGTTCCTTGGGCTAGGAACAATCGTGAAGAAAGATGGAAAGTTCAGAGACTCGTCCTCTTTGCTTCTGTAAATAGCAATGATTTTTTGGTTTTAGTCCTGTGTCTTATTGGAGAGATCAGTATCCTGAAACTTTAAGGGGGTTGTTTTTAGCAATGGGCCCCAAAAAGCGGAGTTATAAAGGAAACATTCTTGTTTCAAAACTGTATATAAAAAGATGGGCAAGAGGGGAACAGAACGTGCACTTTTGATTTTTACTTTTTGTTGTTCCCAAAGTTCTTGCAGTTATAAGCCCACTTGTTCAGATGGCCCAGCATGCACTGCACTGGTGATATTGACCCTTGTTACTGGCACACTTGCGGAGAGCCTGCCTGTAGGTGTATGGCAAATCTCTTCTTTCAGGGGTTCTCTGAAGTTTTCTTTTTAATAACTCTCTTTAAAGTAGGGTTCTTGGAAACTTAAGAGACCGCTGGAAGTTAAAGGTGGACTTCCCTTAGTCCTGCTCCAGGCTGATTATGGGAGGATGATATAATCAGCTCGTTGCATGTTGGGATGTCCAGCATAAGTAAGACATTAGCAGTAATAATAGATTTCTAAGAGGGACAAATTCAAATCTTCTTTGAAAGTTGCCTCTAATGATATAATCCTGTTAGACACTTGTGGACACATGCTTGAAAATACTATATTTTTGCCTTGAAAGGGTCTCTTGACCTGGGCAAAAATATAGAAGCATCTGTATCCCTCAGTGTTATTTTTCATGGGATATTTGTTCTGGATACTGAAACACTACAAGCCCCAGCATTTTATTTTAACGTCCCTACAAAGTAGCGTTGGTGTGTGCAGATAGATCTGCGCAGCAAGGCAAAATACTATCTGATTCTGAAAATTAACTACTGTTGTATTTCCTTTCAGATAACATTATTTTTCTGAGCGACCATTCCAAAGAGAAGGTGTGAGATGTTTAGTGCTTGGACCCATGCTTTTCCTTTCATTTTATAGTATTTCCTAATTCTGACATCATGCATATTGCTGTATTTTCTGTAAGCAAATTAAAACACCCTTTTATATGGATAAAGGAAGAACTGTGTTTTTTGGTCCTTTTTCTTCATCAAGCTTTGGCCTCTGAATATGTTTCTTTTACTACTTCTCTGTTCTATTCTAGGGGGCAGCCCTTGGGGCTATATCAGTTTAAATCAATAAATTTATGATTGGACATTGAATTTCTGAGTTTCTTGGGCATTTTCAGCCTGTATCTTTTTCACAGTCTCCCATAATCTCCTGGTTATAATTTTAATTCCAATCCCTGGAAAGTGTATTTAAATCTGTGCCTTACCTATTTTCGTCCACCAGGAGGAGCTGTAAGTGCACCACAGGATGACTTTTTCACTGAAAGGACAAGTAGTACTTGTGGCACCTTAGAGACTAACCATTTAGAGAATAACATGGTTGCACTGTAGACACTTCCAGTCTTTGGAAGGAAAGTCCAGAAGTCTCAGTTCCAGCGGGGATGGGATAAGGGGTTCTCTTATGTTGTAATCTTGGATGAGCTGTCAGAGCAGCCATGAGTTTCATTATTGCCATTTCTGATAAAAGTAATCCATATAATAGAATGCTTGTTCTATTAAAACACTGTAGTTATAGAGACTCAAATTCCTGCATATGATCCCGGGGAGGAGGAGAGACCCTGGATGGTGGAAATCCTTCCCTCTGGAGTGAAGTAAGAACCCGTGTTTCATTTCTTGGGGCCCAATGTAAAACAGTTCTATTTTTATTTTTTTGTGGCCTTCCCCTACAAAATGGCTAGTGAGATTATCCCCTTTCCTTATATTTCTCCAGAATGATCTTAGCAATGTGATCAATTTGGAGGAAATTGCCCATTCCTGGATAGGAAAGCTCCAACTTACATTGTTGTGTCTGGGCTCTGGATTATTGCAGTAATGGGTACATTGAAAATTCTTAGCTAGTTACATGGGTTGGTGTCGGTAGAAGTCATGGCATCTTTTAAAATTAAAATGAAATGGAGAAAAAAGTTTAAATGTGCTATCTTCTAGATTGGTTCCTTACAGACCATAGATCCTGCCCTTCCCATAGTTGTCTACATCCAGAACTAAATATATTCTTTTTTTTCCTGAGGTTGAGAAGAGAACAAATATTTTGTGGTCATATATTGACTGAACCACAGCAGTACCAAGGCTGTTCCCTCAGTAGCAGTCTGACTTTCCAGGCTATTTGATTTTTATCCAGTGTTTGTGTAATGTGAAGTAGTCCATTATTTTTGCATGGTCCTGTGCTGCTCTCCTGCCTCCAGATCATGTCACCAGAAGCACAATCACACTAGCAGGTGACACTGACTTCATGCTCATCTGATAAACTTCAGAAAAGCAAGTGGGTGGGGTGGGTGTGGGGAGGTAGATTTTGCCAACTGAATGACACAAACACATGCTCACTCAGCTTCTGATCTCTGGCTGGAACTAAACTCTGGCTTTTGTAAAGCATCAACACTAATACCATATGACAATCTTCTATACCAGACTCTTGGTGTCTAGAAGGAATACCAGATATAAGCAGAATCCTCTAGACTTTAAGGTGAAATGTGCTTGTCACAAAAACCTGATTAAAATGACCTTTTGGTTAATCTCACAGGTGAGCTCTGGCTTCTTTTGTTAAAATGGAAAAGGTCAGTATTGCATGTCCCTTTATTTGGGATTGAAGGCAGGAGGAGTATGAAAGCTGTGTTGGCTGATCATGTGGCAGTGCATTCTAAAGCAGAGTAGTCCAAAGATGGCACATGGTGTCAGTTATCTATAATTTTTACTGATTTCTGATCCAGTTCCAGATTTGCTTGAAGTGGTTTTTCCCCTGTTATCTTTAAAGCCCTGAATGTGGTAGGCTCTATATTTTAGTCACTGCCTAGCTCTCTACAGCCCACCATGGCAGCTGAGATCAACTGGGATGATGCAAATGATGGAGCCTGCTGTAAAACATGAGACTTGAGAACGGAGACTTCTCAGTAGAGGCCCTTAGCTGTTGAACTCATACTGGAGATAAGCCTGATGGGACTTGCCTACTTCAGGAAAAATGTAAGGCTCGTTTGGGGCAGGCCTTCCTTCAGTAATGGTCACTGACGATGTCCCACACCCTTAACTTCTACCTACAACTCCGGATCAGGAGAGGGACTGAACTAGCACAAATGGGGGGATTATTTTATCACAATATAACAGATTTGTTCATGTTACAAATAATTTTCACTTTTCCTGGGTTTTTGGTTTGGGTTACACTGATTTAAAGTTTGTTACTGATCAACCTTTAAAGGTGATGTCTGATGTATTAATAGCTGCATAGATGTGTAAGATTTACTGTTTGAAATGTACCCAATACCATGGATGGGGACATATGAAATAGGATATTGTAGTAGCAATGGTGCACATCCACAACAAAAAATTTCAGCAAAATTGTAAATCCCCACCCCTGCCCTCTCAAACTTGCAGACACTGGGAAAACAAAGGTAATCCATAATGGGAGATTATTGATGAGTTAAAAGAGGGGGACAATGTGCGAAATCAATGCATACACATGAGCTGTTGCCATCTTAGTTTTTGCTCTGTGAGGTGGAATGAAGGTAGATCCAAGTTAAGGGTTCAACACAATGAGCAGCTTGTTTATAGACAAACAATGTGTGTGTGTTTGTGTTGTCTTTCAGGGAGTGGCATTCACCTTTCACTTGTCCTAATTAACCTCTTGGGTAACCTGGATTAGGCAACCTTAATTATTGGCACTGACTGGATCTCCTCACAGAAGCATTTGACCTTAAAGAGAAATTACTGTATTTGTAGCAGGAAAGAGTATTAGGTGTGCTTCAATACTGAAGGACATTGCAATAGTTTGCAACAGTATTGTGAATTTCATAATGAGACAGACAAAGCTGTAGGACTGCAAACCAAGTCACTTACACTCAATCTACCGACTTCCAGAAGAGAGTGAGGGAAACCCCCCACTTTCTATACTTGTTTTTGGCTGTAATGCTTTGATTAAGGGAGCGCTATGGGCATGGTGCCTATTATAGCATTTTGAACATTCACATGGTGAAGAACGCTTTTAACCTTTACAAACGAGTGACTTATATTTGAGAACAGAGCTCTAACTTGCCCAATTTCACATATGGAATAACATCAGGGGTGCTCAAAAAATAGCTGGTAATGAAGTGGGTCGGATTTCTTTGGCAGACATGTCTTCTCTCGCTTCTGTTTCATGATTCATCACTTCTGATGATAATTAGTGTAGCAAACGGAATAGAGTGACTGGATGGCTTGGCACTGGTAAAGAGATATTGGAGTCTTTTATCACTTGGTCTCTGGCTGAATCTAACTCAGGCTAGTGTTGTCTTGTGATGATTCCGTAGTGCCTTATGTGAAATTAATTTGTGTTTCAGTCTCGTTCCTTCTAGCCAGCATGAAGCCAAACAGCCAGTTGTGGTATAAGTCTCAGCAGAGCGGTCATGAATTGCATAGGCAGGGAAACTGTACTAGTCCTTAGAGAAGTCCCTGCTGGTAACAGGTGAGGCACATTAGCTAAGCAATCTTGTGTTGCTGTCTGCACACTGATTATGTGGTTTAGAAGACTTTCTTCAGTACTGTCAATCTTACATTTTATCTTTGTAGTCTTTTACTTAGTCTTTGAACACACACACACACACACACAAATCTGCTTTCATTTACACCTCTTCCATGATGCTGAAGGCATTTGGGTTACATGGGTGTAAAATAAAGTAGAATTTGCCCAGTATATTGTTTTCCATTTTCCCAATAGGTATGACAGGATAATATACATCCAATGAATTTTTCCTAATGTCCAGTGTGAGTATATCTATTTTCAGCCCTAGTATAGTAGCTTTGTATCCCTTACCCTGTTTGGCCTTTCATGCTTCCAATGCCTTCCATCAGCCATTCTGCTTCAGAGAAAAACTGCAGCATTTCCCCTACCTATGATCTGGCCTATACACAGAACAACCTCCCTTTTTACTACCTCCCTATACATCAGAGGTCAGTGTATACTATCCAGTAACACACTCATGTGTTAAACAACTGGACCAAATAAGGTTCTAGAAGATGAGGGAGAGGAAACAATTTTACAGAGAGAGAACCATAAACTAAAAGATAAACATATTTGTGCCTGGATGTATAGGATGAAAAGCATTGTTAGATTGGCCCCCAACATGAAAAGTATGAAATACTGAAAAATAACCTGGACTTACAGCATAGTAGAAACTAGCCTAGTCTCTGACCCAGGTCAGAGGAAACAAACATGAGGGGGAAGATTCAGGGCAGAGTAGGGATAAGCATGTCTGTGTATGGTCCTTACCTCTGTTATAGCATTCTTGCTTTTGTAGGTGGAGATATTTGTCTTGTCTGTTTCCTTAGCAGCATGTCTGCTCTTGAACAATGACACACAGTATACTCAGTTTTGGGTATTAGTTGCTCTTCCATATACCAGGATACTGGGTATTTATAGTCTCTGGAAGGATTATTTGCCTGCTGTCTCTTTCCGGCACTTGGTACACATTGTCACATTCTAGCAACTCCTCCTTAATACACTTTCTTCCCCACGAATTGATGTTCTACAGCCCAGAACTTCAGTCTTGCACATTATGTGGCTGCTCCCCTATAGTGCTAATGACTTTATATGGCACCTTGTATTGCATACACACAGTTGTATTTCTCACTACCAAATAGAGGCCCTTTACAAGGAGTATAGGTCGAAATAGCAGAGACTTAACACACATTTTAATAAAATAGCAGGCACCATATATATTGGATAGATGGGGTGGGGTACCAGAGATTCACTGCCCTGTAGCAGTGCTAGGTGGACAGCTGCAAAGATTATATTCTGTTTATTAACAGCAGTGGTATAACTTAAGCAGTGACAATGGAAGCTTCCCCGTTCAACCAGTTTTCTTCAGCTCCAACCGGGCTGGGCGACCCCAGGAAAGAGGGCGTTCAGTCTCCACCCCCATTGGATCAGTGGCCTTTTTGCTGAGACTGCTAGTTGTGGGTGGTGGGTTTTATGTGGCCACCTGTCTACTGGATTTTGATCACTTACCACAGTTCGTATAGGCTAATGAACAGGCATCTGACGGTAGCAGGGGAGATAAAAGGCACTATAGCCAATGGCCAGTCCCCTGAGCCACTCACTGACTCTTGTTTTGCCACTTATTTTTACTATGAATTGTTCTCCCTCCCTTTTTCGTATTGGTTCCCTTTTGAATACTCTCAAAGTTATGACCTGCCCTCCCCATCCTAATTGAAAGTTAAAAAGATACAATTGTAAGAGACAAAGAGGATGATCTAATTTGGTAAAGGAAGCAAGGTTTGGGTAGGGAGACAGAATTGTGCTTGCTATGGAAAGAATGGCTCGGATGGGAAAGGGAACATGCTTGTTTACCCAAAGTATCCACTTTCCAGGCAGTGCTTTAATAGAGGAAAATGGGCTGATTGTGCAATTTCTTCATCAATTAAAGCTTCCTTCCCAAAAGAAGGAAAGGTCAGTCCTCAGCCCATGATCAAACACCACCTTGCCTAATCCTGGACCCTCTGCACGTTCACTAAACAAATAGTCAAAGCCACAATAGAGCATCCACTTTCTCGTTTTAATGTGGTTTTCTTATTTCTGTGACTTGCAGAGCAAATACTACTATTCTTTACCTTTCTCACTCAGGCAAAACGTTTAGTGCCCTAGTCCAAAGAGTTTGTCTCTCCTCAAGTAATTTTAGAGGGATTTAATTTCTGTTAGCAAAGGGGTAAGAGTCCCTTTTGTTAGAAAATGGTTTTGATCCAAAGTGTGTAGCCACAAAGGCATTTAAAACAAGATACCCTCTAATGAAAGGCTAGACATTTCTGGAAGAGGACTTGTGCTTTAAAATTTCAAGACCTAACATCTTTCAGGGCTGGCTCACTGTCATGTATTTGGCAACACTGTTTACAAGGCTGGGACACAGTGAATTTGCAGGAACTTAAGGTATCTCAACAGTATTATTCACCCTACAGGGCAGAAAATCCCATGCACAGTATGCTCCCATTCTGCTCTTTCTTGAGTGGTAACAGCTAATTTAGGTCCCATCATTTTATATGTATAGTTGGGATTATATTTTCCAATGTGCCTTACTTTGCATTTATCAACATTAAATTAATCTGCCATTTTGTTGTCCAGTCACCCAGTTTTGAGGGATCCTTTTGTAGCTCTGTACAGTCTGCCTGGGACTTAACTATCTTTGAGTAGCTTTGTATCCTCTGCAAATTTTGCCACCTCGCTGTTTACACCTTTTCCCAGATCATTTATGAATATGTTGAATAGAACTGGGCCCAGTACAGATCTCTGGGGGACCCCACTATTATCTCTTTCCATTCTGAAAACTGATAATTTATTCCTACCCTTTGTTTCCTATCTTTTAACCAGTTACCAATCCATGTGAGGACGGTTCCTCTTATCCCATGACAGTTTACTCTCTTTAAGAGCTTTTGGTGAGGGACCTTGTCAAAGGCTTTCTGAAAAGTCACGTAACATTGTAGTTATGTTCCTGCAAAATGCGACTAAGTGAAATGTGAAGCAAACCCAATTTCCTCTTAAGAATTAAAGTAAATTGGGGGGGGGGGCTTAGATTCTAGGGATTTTTTGGGGGGGGGCAAATAAGACATTCTATACATTTTAAACAATTTTCAACAAGCAATTTAATACAGGTATTAAAACAGGCTGGTGCGGATCCTCCCAGCCTCCTGAATACCACAAACCAGCTGATTGCTGCAGGCAGGAGCTGTTCCACGGGGTCTGCCGGCGGGCAAGAGGTGCTGGGGTGGGTGTAGGGTAGCTGATGGGGAGGTGGGGGCTGCCAGCAAATGAGGTTATAGGGGAGCATTGCACAACTTTAAACAAGCATGTTCTGTAATGGAGTAGGGATGTAACATCGAAACAACATTAAGTGAGGACATGGTGTGGAGGTACTATACACTACATCCACTGCATTTCACTTGTCCACATGCACGTTGACCCCATCAAAGAATGCTAGTAGATAATTGAAGCATAATTTCCCTTTACAAAAACCACATTGACTCTTCCCCAACAAATTATGTTCATCTATGTGTCTGACAATTTTGTTCTTTATTATGGTTTCAACCCGTTTGCCCAGTACTGAGGTCAGGCTTACTGGCTGGTAATTGCCAGGATCACCTCTGGACTCCTTTTTAAAAATTGGTGTCACATTAGCTGTCCTCCAGTCATTTGGTACAGAAGTTGATTTAAGTGATAGATTACAGACTACAGTTAGTTCTGCAATTTCACATTTGAGTTCCTTCAGAACTCTTGGGTGAATACCATCTAGTCCTGGTGACTTATTACTGTTTAGTTTACCAAATTTGTTCCAAAACCTCCTCTAATGACACCTCAGTCTGGGATAGTTCCTCAGATTTGTCACCATTCTCTATGGACTGAGCGATGTCTCCCATGATGCACCATTCTCTTCCTTCAGGTTGAATCAAAGTAGTGATGCAACATAGGAAATGTAGTCTCAGAACAGAATGGGGCCATGAGGAACTCAAATTATGACTTTGGTGATGCATTGGTGCAACTCATCAAGATGCAGGTTAATGTTGAACGGACCCAGAATGTTTCAACAAACTGAAATGCAGCATTTTGAGTTAGGATTTTTTTTTTTTAAGTTTGCCTTATTATTTTTGGCCATTTCAGCTCTTTGTCCCAGCTAAGGATGAAAACAAAATTTCAAAATTGCGCAGTTGATAGAAATTCCAATTTTCTACCACCTCTAATTTGTATTGCTAGTAATTTGTTCAGAGGAAAGAATATAAAGACAATTTTTTGAAATGTGTACATGTTTGGATTGAGTATTAAAGTAGTGTTGTGTTACTAATACATCTGATTATTTTTTTTTTGCATTTTTACAATTCACATTCTAATAGCTCAGACCTTTTCCTCTAGAATCTTGTGTTTTCAGTAATATGAAACAGATTAGAATCATACTGTTCCTAAGATTTCAGTTTTTAATTAAATCCAAAGAAATGTCCAATGAATATGTAAACAGCCAGCCAAGATTTTCTTTAAATTCAATTGTAACAGGTATTAACAGGTGATAGTAACTGGATGCTAGGAATCTCATACAGCTTCACACTTTTTAAAAAAAATATGCCTCTGTGTTTGAAGAAATGGCCTTGTGTGCACTGTACGGGCAACACTACATGTTTGCATCAGTGTCAGGAAAACTTTGATTAGTCTAAGAACAATTGGATGTTTTCCTTCCTGTTTCTTTTCACATTTTTGTGTGATTGAATTTACTGCCTTTGAAAGTAAAGTCAGTGGTGTCACTGGCAAATTTAGATATAGTATAAGGACTCACTGTAAACTTCCCTTACGTGGATTTGCCAGGTTGCCTCAGTTCTGTTCCTACTGTGTATTTTTGGATCTTGACGTGACTCTCTCTCAAAAAATAAATACCTAGATACCCAGATTGCCCCCATAGCCCTAGGGCTGGTCTTCACTACCCACCGGATCGGCAGGTAGCAATCGATCACCCACGTCTCAGCCGTCAACTCCGGAACTCCAGCTTGCCGGGAGGCACAAGCTGGAGTCGACGGGGGAGCTCACCAGTGCCTGCCGTCGCCGTGAGGATGGCAGGTAAGTCAGCTTCAGATACGCAAACTTCAGCTACGTGATTCACATAGGTGAAGTTGCATATCTGCCGTCGATCCCCCGCCGCTAGTGGGGACCAGCCCGTATGTTTCTGTATATTTCAGCTTTGAAATGTAACAAGCCTCGTTATTCCACACCTTATTCTCTGCAGTGAAGAGTGTAGATTAGGCAGTGATCTCTCTTTTGTTTATGAGGTGGACAAGTGCAAACTCGAATGAGCTCAAAATAATGTTGATGTGATCTAAGCAAAACTTAGACCTAAGCTTACAGAAATAAGAGGCTAGTGAGTAATTAATCCACTGCTCCCCTTAGCATTTTGGTTTTTGTGCAGCTAATTTAACTTAAAGTACATTTCAATCATGTAAAGGTTATTTTTGAATTATAGTGCCTAGAACACCCACTCAGGGGTCCTATTATACTAGGTGCTGTATAAATACAAAAGAAAGGCTCCTTCCCCATTGGGTTTATAATCAAAGTACAAGACGACAGATGGCTACAGTAAGACGATTTAGACTAAATATTGAATCAGATGTTTTTCTCCACTTGTCAGAAAATTCTTAATTTCTATGCCTTGCTAGGCTGAGGCAGCAATAGCCATTTTTGTTCTAGGCTTCACTTGCTGTGTAATCTGTTGCTAATGGGCAATTGAAAAGTTGCTCATTTTATAGTGTCCTACTTTCACTTTTTCAAAAGTGAAATAATTTTGGTGAAAAATGACAGAGATGGATCAGATTATCCAGTCTAACTTCTCTGCCTCAGTCTCCAGGCCAGTGCAGACATATTCCCTACTTAGTTCTTTGAAGTTCTGCCCACAGGACAGGTATGCTATTAGCAAGTATGTTAGTGCAAGTTCACCCATATGTCCCCTCTTACTGCACTTCAGCTTTGTTCTTGGCCTGTCTCTGGCTGCCAACTAGGATCAATTAGATTGAAATAATCAATGAACTTCATGCGGGCCACAGAACCATTGTCAGATGCCAATGACTCAGTCACTACCACCTTTGCCCAGAGGAAAACTACTTCCTATTATTACCAGTGCTGTAAACCAAACTGCCTCCACTTTGACCTCTGCTTCAGCTCCTGTGTGTCTCATATTCTATCACCAAAACTGCACCGTTTAATTAGGCACTGCTCTGTGTAGCTGCTTATGCCACTGCACTCCCTCCTGAGGTACAGGATCTATGTTTTATATTCCAGGGATTTATAATTTACCTAGCGTGACCAGATGTCCTGATTTTATAGGGACAATCCCGATCTTTGGGTCTTTTTCTTATACAGGCTCCTATTACCCTCCACCCCGTCCCAATTTTTCACAGTTGCTGTCTGGTCGCTCTAAATTCACCCACCAGTACTCACCTCTTCTCTGATGCAATGGTATTTGCTTTTGCTATTAAATGCAGAAAGCGTCAGCTGCACTCTGAGGTAAATCACTAAGCTAACAACCAACTCAGTACACCTAAAATCAACAGTCATCTGTTAAATGAAGTTTAAGAATGAGAGTAACCTTTACATTATTTGTTTTCCTTCTTCCCCTCCCAGTGCTATTTGCTGGGCGGAGTATGAATGTGGGAAATCCTGGGGCATAATTGCCCAGAAGGATCTCGGACAGGAAGAAAGGCAATTTATTGGTTTATTACTGCAAACACACTTCAGTTCATGCCTTAAGCCATTTCACATTTGAGTGACTGAAAATTTAGGTTTATGACGTCAGCTATAGAATAATCACCTATGGGTGTGTGCATGAGAGAAGGGAAGAGAAAGGCAAGGATCTTTAAGTCTATCTAGATGCAAGTTTAGCACAAGTAACAGCTGCTTTTTCAAGATAGGAGTACGTTAGTATACAAGGTGAGGGTAATTGAAGTGCTTCAGCTCAATGTATTTCTACATTTCCTATGTATTGGGCAATAGCACCCACAAACCCCATCAGGATCAGGCCACATTGTGTTTGTTACTGTACAGTAACAAACACAATCACTGACCTGACCAGTTTGCAACTGAAGATGAGGGACATGAAAGATGTCAGGGGAGGGATACAATAAAGTATATAAATATAAATAAAACCTGCATACATTTAGGATTAAAAAACAAACAACCAAAGTGCTTAGTGCCCTCAACCTAGCAAACAGTCTACATTTCTTATAGGCCTCATGGCAGAAGGTGGGGTGTGGAGGAAGGGAAGGTGTTGGGGAGGGCTTATGGATCAGTGCACAGAGGATGTTTTGTGTGGAAGAAAGCTACAGACATTTGTAGGAGAAGCTGACAAATGGACAGATGAGGTTGGCATCTCTAATGGCTGGGGTTAAGCAGCAGTAGTACTCCCAGGGGGGGAAGTTCTGCACACAATAGTTTAAAGTGCTGCATATTTGTCAAAACAACAATATAGTCATGCCAGTTTTAATTATGTTGATAATTTATTTCAAAATACCTGTCAGCAAGTAATACCTGTAACAATGTGGACAACAAAAAAAATGTTTGACAAATAGATTCCTTACTAGACATTAATACAGAACTCTGAGTAATAATTCATTTAAATTACAATACAGAAACTTGTTTCCCACACCCCTCAGAAACAGGGCAAAGGCTTGCAGAGGTAATGGAAGAGCTGAGGGAGACGGAAGTAATTGCTGAGAGTGAAACTGGAGGATTAGTGGGGGTGGAGAAGTATGGAACAAGTCTTTTTTTGGGGGGGGGGGGGCAGGGGGAGGCTCCCCAACTCTCTATGCAGACCCTGTCTGACCCCAAGCCTCTCCCCTTCAATCAGGAACATCTGCCCAGTCCCAGTCTTTCATGCATCCCCTTGTATGTCCCTGCACCCCCTCCCATTCAACCCCTGGCTCAATGCTTAGAATCATAGAATCTCCAAGTTGGAAGGGACCTCAGGAGATCATCTAGGCCAACCCCCTGCTCAAAGCAAGACCAATCACTATTTTTGCCCCATATTCCTAAATGGCCCCCTCAAGGATTGACCTCACAACCCTGGGTTTAGCAGGCCAATGCTCAAACCACTGAGAATGCTGTTGCCCCATTATCTTCTGTGCTCCCCATACTCATCTGTCCCCCACCCATAGCCTCTCAACCCCAGTCTACATGACCCCCACATGCCCCACTCTGTCCAGCCCCCATATATACCATCCCCACCCCCTCATTCAGGCACACAGGCATGATACTGTGAGAAAAAGTAGCTCCTCTGCACTCTCCCTCTCTGTGGCTGGCTATCTTCTCCTTTGGCACCACAGCAGCCCCATGGTGGGTGAAGAGTGTAATTGCAACACCTCTCCAGCAGGGTGTGTTATTCTGCAGAGGAGAAAAAAAAATCTGCAGGAGGATATGAATGCTACACAGGTGCAGTGGTGTATAATTCCCCCAGGAGTAGAACAGGCCCAGTGACAGAGGGCCTTGTGGGCAAAGTCAAATTCTATGAACTATTTCGCATGCAGAGCTGGTTAGAAATGGAATCTCTGCTCTACAGCAAGATTTAGCATTTCAAAAACTTGTCATTCAGGTGCAGAATGACAAGTCTAGATTTCCCACAAAAGGAAGTTTTTGAAATCCTTTATTTTGGAAATCTTAAAACTATCCTTCTGAAGTGTTTGACTTTATGAATTTATAGAGTAACAAAAAGTTGAAACAGTGTTCCAATAACATCCCCTTAAATGTGGTAAAATCAATACATTGCCACAGAAAAGTCAGATTTAGTAGATTCAACATTTTCCCCACTAGAAAACTGTTTCATTAAAGAATTTTAGACCAGGTCCAGTTGTATGTCAGTAGACCAACTCACTAGCTCAGAATCAATCAATGCCATACACTGACTAGAGTCTGTTTTAGGCCATTGTCTTAAAGCACAATTTATTACTTAAATAGAAAGCTTACATAAAGTAGCTCCTGTGGCCAGCATAGGCCACAATTCACAAGGGTTTTGCTCTTACCTGTCTCAGCCCTTCTGGATTCTTGACTTGACCACAGGAGTCTGCCTGGTCCCTGTAGTGCTCACCTTCTAGCACATTTACCGGAAAGTCTTGTCATAGCCAAGTTCTTTCCCCTAGTCTAGCATTTACTACAAACCCTCCTTATAGTGTTCTAGCCAAACCACCCACTTGCTGGCCTTTATAGGGGCCGAGTGCTCTTCTGTCTATCACTTGACCTCTAGCCCCACAGCCTCAGCTGGTACACAGCTGATCAGACCCGGGTGGGGCTGGCCCATCTCCTCTTAAAGGGGCCAGTCACCCTGTGAAATGTAATTTCACATTAGTTGAATGTTTAAAAATTTATAGCAAATC
The DNA here is from genome assembly GCA_032164245.1 of Sternotherus odoratus. Taxonomy (NCBI): domain Eukaryota; kingdom Metazoa; phylum Chordata; order Testudines; family Kinosternidae; genus Sternotherus; species Sternotherus odoratus. Next base: position 89,943,115 of record JAVMKO010000001.1, read on the forward strand.
TGGGATTTAGTTTCTATCCTACAAAGTGCGGAGCGCCCTGGTGGTCCTGACCAAGCATAGCGCTTAAGCGTGTGCTTCGTTTTAAGCATGTGAGTAATCCCAGTGTGAACTGTGCAGGTACCTGGCAGATTAGAAGCCAGGGCAACCAATCAGAGCAAGGGAGGACCTACATAAACAGTTTCAGCGGAGCCTCGCATAGCAATATAGTTGTGACAACTGGAAGGAGACTAAGTGTCTCATGGAAGCACACACAAAAATCTGGTGTGTTGTAAAATGGCTTTAGCTAGCTGCAGAAGGAGACACAGCGCTGCCAGGTCTGGAGAAGGCCTCCAGCCGGCCCGCCTGCTCCCCAGCTGTGTGTAATCTCACTGCACTCACTGTTTTGATTTTTGCTTCTCAGACGCGGGCGGGGCTTTCCCCAGGCTGTATTCTTGTCGCTATTGCATTGGCTCAAGCAACTGTCAGTCCCCCAGTTTTGCTGGCCCAGCCGCGCAGTTGAGAGGGTGGGGGCAGGCTCCATTGGCCGAAGGAAAGCAAATCAATAGGCCACGGTGGGGCGTGGGAGGGGGCCTCCCCATTGGGTGAAGCAGGCCAGGGAACCCCCGCCCACATTCCACAGCTGGAGAGGTGTGGGAAATAGTGCAGTCCGGAGGCTAGTTCCTTAATTCTGATTGGGCAGAGTCTTTGAAACTAGCCAGCTTCCCTTCAGTGATTGGCAGTGTTCATGGAGGGGGAGCCAGCAATCTGAAGGGGGTGGGGAGGGAAGGCTGCTGGTGTCAGTCTGAGTCTGGGCTCTGAGCAGCTGTGGGAAAGGTCTCCAGCTGATAGAGGAAACTCACTACTTATTAAACCCAAACACACATTCTAATGCAGATCAGCTGTGTGCAAATAAAACGGGTGTTGCAGCTCCGAGCACTGGAGAGAGAACAGTAGGGCTAGTTCTGGAAATTTGTCTCAACTTAAATCGATAATACTTTCTCAGTTAGCTAGCGTTTGAGGGAGTATTAAGTACAAAGAGTGAGCGGAAGGAGAGTTTTGGTCATATGGAATAAGGCTGCTCTGTGTGAGCAGAGTGCCTATAGTGAAGTGTGCCCAAATACACATACCCTATCTCCCTTGGCTTTGTTGTGATTCTAACTGACCATGGAGGTGTTGGAAAATGGGGAGCAGAACCTGTTGCACTGGGATCGAAAGCTGAGTGAGCTGTCAGAACTGGTGGACTCCGATTCCCTGCTAAACAATACGGTGAGAAAAAGCAGCGCTGCGCTGTTTGTCTGTCTTCTGTACGGACACTAACGTGTGTTCGTCTGGTCAAAGGGGGAGGGTGTGCAATAATTCTAATGTGGGGGGACAGCCCCTCTCTTTGGGGGTGGAGGAGCAGGAGTTGGGTTTGCACCCATCTGCCTGGAAGTTAGGCTGGTCTGTTATCAGGAGTTCTTGTGAATACTCGGTGTAGGAGGTGTTCAGAAGTCTTCCTTGTGAAATTATGAATGTGCGTGAAAAGTTTGAGTAATATCATTTTCTTTCCCCTTAAGCCTAGCTTTTCTTTGTTATTCCAGCTGAGTGGCTGAAGAAACCCAGGGTAGAGCTGGGCCCCATTTGGTTTATGCATTGGGGGAAGCCCTAAAACTGCTTTACAGATAGTAATGGGGGACGGGGAGTGGAATCTAGCATTTGGAATTTTAATCGGGGTGGTAACTAGAAAAACAGATGCAACCAGGACATTGCTGAAATGCATTTTCATTTCTTCACTTCTTTCCAAATGAGAATTACTGTGAGCATACAGGGAGAACTTACACTGCATTAAGGTGCTGTTGGATCGTAAATCATTTTAAAAAGGACTGAATTTTAATACTTTTTTTTAAACTGTAGCAGCAGACATGGGTGTGTAACTTTGTGGTTTGGATTCCTCCACTCCACCCCTTGGGCAAATTAAGAGGTTTGTAAAGTTTTAATTTAAACCATCAGTAAGAAAATAAGACTTCAGGACTTTACCATAATGAATTTATTCTGCAATTGGGTGAAATCCAAGACTTTGAAATTCTAAGGATCTGATTTCTGCTCCCCACCACCATCATGAGAGGTTATGCTTGAGAAGGAATTGGAGCCCTACCTCTTGAAAGACTTTTATGGTGGATTGAGTGTATAAAGAGAGAAAGAAGACTTGGTCCTCATCTGAAAAATGCACTGTTAATTGTTATAAAAGGCACAGCTGCAGCCCCAAATGTATGATTTATTTTACTGCAGTGTGTAAAAAAAGCCAGTTCGCCCAAAAGTGGGTTTCCCCAGGGCATCACGGGGAAAGGGAGGAAATTAAGTTCCTCCAGGCAAACAGTGCAGAATTACTGAGAGTCTTCCACACTCAGGGCAGAGAAAAAAGTATTTTTTACTGAAGATCTAAATTTTTTTTTTATAGTGGCTGACAAACCCTTGTTAGGTGCAAATGGGCCTGGCTCTGACTGAATTCTACAAAATATTGACGAAAACTTGGTTTGTGTGTTTAGTGTATGAAGTGATTGAATTCTCCCATGGTGCAGATTGCATTCTATTACTAGTTACTGCAAAGCTGAGAATTTGGAATTGACCATCTGTTTAGTAGACTCTTTTAGTTTATTGGGATGCTGTGTTGGTCTTAGGATATTTGAGAGACAAGGTGGGAGAAGTAGCATCTTGGACCTGTACAAAAAAAGTTTATTTAGACACAGGTTAGGGAGGTACGTAAATAACCGTTCTCAGTGCAACAGTTCATAGCTTCTGGCTACAGAAACCCTCACTCTAAACATGCCTCTAATCCTGGCATGTGAAATGCTTTACAGGGACTTTCCTATGGCATGGCTAAGCAATCCCTCTGGTAAATTCTTCCTTGTAGGCTGTTCTGGGGAATAAAGGTGTGCTAAACATGTGGCATGTTAAAACTACAATTACCTTGTTTATGTAGGGATTTTAGTGTATTAAAATCCTAATGTTGACAAAGATTGTGGTAGTACTAATGTGCTAGTTAACCCACCTTTTTTCCCTAGTGTGGACATGGCCTTTGGTTAATTTAAAAATTGTACTTGAATCCTCAGATTCCAGGTTACTTGCTGTTGGTGCTTAGGTCTTCCCTGGAAGTATATTGTATAATCTCTGGACTGCAGTAATGATCCCCACTTTTCACCACTGCCTATCTTAACAGTTATGGCAACTTTTTGGCTGGGGCTCCCTTTCCCTTTGCAGATGATAAGTGGGGCTTAACATATCAAAGGAGCTGCTGTGGTGACACAAGGATCTCTTGTCTTCCCTCCTCCAACTCTGATCATGTCCTGCAAAGGCAGAATGTTTTATCACTTCCAATCGTCCTAGCAATGAGAGATGAAGTTCATTAACTGAACTCTTTTCTCTTCCATGGAAATGCAGAGTACTATCGTTTGGTTACCATGCTGGTTTCCAATATTTAACTCCCTTTCTATGGTGGGAAATTACTGTTGCAGCGCACATGCTATTTTATGCCTTTAAAAAACAAAGATGCAAAGTCCTTGGGGGAGTGGCGATGAAGGACCAACAAATATCTGAAATCTAACTATATTTGCCAACCTCTCTCTCTTTCTACCACTTATCTTAAAAACAATAAAAAGCAAAACAGGAAGAAAAAAAAAAGCCTCAACCAAACCAGGGTTAGGCCTCCAGCTGTTGTCTCTAATGCAAGAGGTGGTTTGTGGTATGTACTGGCCTTTCAGCTCTGCAGACCTTAGTCTCTGATCTCAGGTGAAAATGAGTAATGTTTTCTTAGGTGTGTGGGTGGAGAGGGTGCATTCGAGTCCAATGTGTGTGCACAGCACAAAGTAATACATTGACACAATTGGTGAATCTCTGCTCAGGAGAAGAATCAGAGAGGTAGCCGTGTTAGTCTGGAATAGCAGAGGTAACAAAGTCCTGTGGCACCTTAAAGACTAATTATAAAGTTTTGAAACGTAAGCTTTCGTGGGCTAATACCCACGAAAGCTTATGTTTCAAAACTTTATAGTTAGTCTTTAAGGTGCCACAGGACTTTGTTACCTCTGCTCAGGAGAAGTCCAAGATTGTAATTCCAGGGACTACTATATAGGTGAGCGCTGAGATGAGCCGTATGAGGAAGTTTGCTCAGGATTTACCTGCACTATGCCTGACTAAGTCTAGGCAGTCCTATTTGTGCCTAATTTTTGTGAGTACTAATATACCTAGGTAAAGGTTTACATCTGTGAACCATGACATACCATAGTGCAACTGTACAGTGTTATAATTCTGCATCACAAAAAGAATCTTGTATTCGTCTATTTGCAGAAACATGAATAACCATATAAGGCCTAACTTGCTGTGTGCTGGGCCTTTGGGTCCTGGGAGGCATGCCTGTTGCAAGTTCTGAAGTTTAATGCAACTAGAAGGCGCGGTCTGTTACACTGTGTAACTGTCTTTCTTTAACTATCCCATTTAAGTGCTTTGTCATTGAAATTTCTTATGCCTTGCACAATCTATATCTTCAGATAGCTCTGGGGGAAAGCAATTCTATGTTAGATTTCTTTAATGAGCTAGTAGGAGCTTTAGTGACAGGAAGCTCTGCACTGTTTGATTGAGGATACACTCTTCTCCCCTCCCCCCCCCCCATAAAAAAAAAAGAAAAGGAAAGAATGTTCTGAGTGAAAAAAGGGGACCCCTCTGAAAATATTCTGTTGGATTTTATAGCTGTTTGGGATGCTTCCTTTTAGCTACTGTTTGGATCTTTGCTGGTGACAAAGATTGAATTGCCATTCTAATTCATACGCTCAGCCAGAAGTATTTCCCTAATTAAAGTCCAGAGCTTGGGTGAGAAATTGTGGCCACTCAACATACATGTGTGTTCCTGATGTCCCAATTTTAAAGGGACAGTCTTGATATTTGGGGATATTGACTATCTGGTCACCCTATTTCCAACTCCAGTTACTGGCTACTTGAAATGTGTGTAGTTTGCAAAATAAGTGACATTCTGGATGCCCAGTGGTCAGAAACTGTGCTCCTGCCTCTGCTGTGTTTACATGGAGAGTGCTCTGCTTGTTGTGTGGCAACTAATCCTACCCTAGGCATTGACTCTTAGGAGCAGGTAGGAAGAGGCCTCTGAAGGGACCCAAACAGAAGCAAGAAATTGATGATGATGTTGGAAGAATTCTGAGTGAAGCCACCAATAGAAGGAGAAACAAAAGCGACCGATAGTGTGAATACTGAAGTGGGTGGACTTCAAAAAGAGAGGATGGCATGATGATTGACTACTTATTTTTTCCCTGCAAAGAAAAGCATCTATTCCTACAGTCGCCTGCACTATTGTTTGCAAAAGTACAGTTTCTGTGGAGGAATATGTGGTGCCTGCTGCAATGAAGTACAAACTCCACAACTACCTTTTTAATAGAGCTTCTCAACTGAGTAAAAATTTAGCATTTCCATGGCTCAGACTTCAGATCCTGCAGGATTCATGGGCTTCGCTGCTTCTGTTGCATATGCTAGTGTCTTCCTTGGTGTGTCCATAAATAGCAACAGGGGTGCACAGTGAGGAGTCTGTAGTGCCCCGTAGATCTGTTGCTGTCGGATTTATGTGCCTTCAGCTGTTTGCCTGCGTAGTGGGATGAACACCACAGATGTATTTGCTTGATCACTTCTCTCTCAAATGATACGCTGACTCTCCCATGTTCCCTTGTGCAATGTCACTGTCTTGTTGGCAGCCAATGGCATGCAGATTGAATCTTCCTCTGGTCTTGTCTGGGCACATGGCTGTGATTGAACTGTGGAAAAGCTGATAGCACTAATGGGACTGTCCTATCTCAGAAGATGGACATGCACCATTAAAAAGGCTGCTTATAAATCCCAATCTTCAGCAGACATCTCTGTGCTAGTGAAACTGGCATCCCTCCTTGTGAATAGGCATCCTATCCTCTAAGCAGAGCGAGACATATGTTTATGCATTTAGGAAAGATGTGAACAGTCTGTGCCTATTCAAGACCTCTCTCAATCTTCTATTAATGTATGATAGGAAAACTTACAGGCAGGAGGAAGGATCCGCTTTCCTTCTGCAGTCAAACACAAGGTGTGTGCTTATATAAAAAAGGATGAAATTTCTGTCACTGAAACATTGCCTGAGGGCCAGCTGCCTTTATATCGTTAAATGCTTTAACCACCCCTCCAAAGCAGTTCAAGATTCAAATTATTAATCAGAGCTATGTAGACCATGCATAATAGTACAACTACATTTAAACACCTAACTCTTTAAAATCAAGGTTACACTGTAGCTAAATTGCTCATGCCCAGATTCAGCCCCCTGGGGCTTCTGTGATTTTTTTTCTTTCTTTCTTTCCCTAGCTGGTGATCTCAGAAGTGCCTAAAGCACCATAGGGAATGCTGCTCCCTGCTGTACTGTAACTGTTAGTGACATCTTCTGAAATGGAGCCCCGAGGAGCTGCATGCAGGTCTTGGCAGGCAGCAGGCCTTTTTAGGTAACTTGTTCAAAAGACAGTAGCACCTTGGAATTCAAGTCTGCATAAACTGATCTGCAGTTGATGCCATCCCAGCAGGGCTGCGTGCCTCAGTGACCAAAGCCAGGTCCTGATACAGATGGATAAATGCTTTGTAAAATGCCAACCTGTTCCATTTCTAGAAGGCAGTCAAATGGTTCTTGTAAAGAACTTTTAAATCTCAAACGTGTATCCAATTCCAAAGAGGCAATCTTGTTCCCATTTGGTTGTGTATAACCTATTTATCACTTGATTCTGCTTCTGTATGGCAGCAGAACGCAGCTGGATTTAATATCAGTATTGGACTAGAACATCCGCGTTCTAAAGGGGAACAGAATTGGAGGTGTGTTTTGGCCATCTGGAGAAGGTATGTTGGACAGCACTTAAATAGTTGACTTAAATATTTTAGGCTTAAATTTTCAGAAGTGACCAGTGAATTTGGGTATCTGAATTCCTGAGTACTCCACTTGAGACACTTCAAAGAGGCCTGATTTCTCAAAGTGCTGAGTATTTGCCCTTTGAAAATGAAGCCTTTGAAAGGGTTGCAAGTTGGGCATCTAAAAACTGAATGGCCCAAATCACTAGCCTTTTCTGAAAATGTAGGCTTTAATGTAGGCTTCAGTATACCATTTGTGAATCCATGAGGACACTACAGTTAATGCTATGGATGCTTCAACTTCTGAACAACTGCAGAGGGTGAGCCTGTGAGGTGTATGCAGTCAGTTTGCATGTGCAAAGGAATGTGTTGTCTGCTTTGGAGTCTGAGCAGGTTGATCATACTTCCCTTGTTTTATGCACCTGGACAAAAATAAACCCCAAATTAAAGTTCAATGATGTCAGAGTTCAGAATCATGATTGTCCTCTGAGTAGAGTTGGGGAAACTTTGAGCTCTTCTTATCTCTTCAGATAAATTGTCCTTTACAGGCTATCTCACCAGGAATTTGCAGTGACTCATTTTCTCTGTCCACAAACACGCTGATCGTTGTCATCCGCTTAGTATTCAGTTGACTTCTGCAGAAAGAGTACATCTGAATGGACTTTCTTGGATTGCATTGTTCTTCAGTGTGTGGAACCTGGGGCTATATTTCACTTGTTAATTATATCTGATATGATGCTTAATTTTACATACACACTGCAAAAGTCAGTGTTTCCACAGCATGCGTACCACTGGGCCTGGAGTGAGCTTGGTTGATTTAATGTATTTAATTTCCTTCGGAAGGGTAGCCAAGTTATGGCTTCTGTGAAAAACATAACGGTTACTTGTCTTAAATGCAGGGCTTTGGAGCGGAGCCCAGAGCAATGGAGCTGCAGGTTTTTGCCTGGAGCTGGAGCGGAGCCGGAACACCGCTCCAAAGCCCTGCTTAAATGCCTGTAAAATCCTGGGTTAGTCACTTTTTTATTTAATTTTGATTTTCAGAGTGCTGGTACATTTATTTTAAAAGTGCAGTTCATGGTATTGCACATTTAGTTTTAACTCTTCCTGCTTAAGGAGTTGACTAACGACTCAGCATTTCTTCTCATCTGTAACTAGGCATGGAAAGCAGTTCTGCAGCTTTGTAACCCAGCGTTTCTCAAAGTTTTCCCTCTGCGGCTCCTTTCTGCTTTCCTGCGTCCTCTCGCGGCCCGCGGGTATGTCTGCTGAAATGAAGGCTTCCGCTTTTGGTGGCATTTTGGCGAGACAAAAATAGAACACTTCCGATTTTGGCGGTGTCCCGGGGCTGATCCCGCGGGGACATCGTGATCCCCCATGGGGGGTGTCTTGCGCACCCCGCTTTGAAGACCACTGTAGCCTAATGTGATATTACTAGTTGGATCAGCTAAACATCTAGCCAAAGCTCCCCAATAAAGAAAGAAGTGAAGACCTAGATATATAAAAAAGGCAGATACATTTAAATAAACAACTCCGAGACTGTCTTTATAAATTATGAAGGAGCGGAATAACTTTTGAAACAAAAACTATTTGTGCTCTACACTTCCCATTTAAAGCCATTTTTTAAAAAAAAGAGGAACACAGTTTACAAGAGATTTTTCTGAATATCTGATCTAGCTCTGATCTAAAAGCTGACTGAAAGAAGCACATGGTGCTTTGAAACTTTACCCTTACCATCATATTTCCTGCCAGTTAAATTTAGAAAAATAAAAATATTGGATTTTCTCCAGCTGGGCTGCTTTTGACTGACGTGTAACTGTACATTTTAAGGTTCTGAATCTGAATCTGTGATGACGGCTGATATAGAGAAGAAAAGCGATCTGTTCTGGGAATGACATTGGGGCATGGGTGATAGCAAGTGTGCCTGTGTAGCACAGAAAACACTGTTTTTGGTACCTTGTCGAAGCCTGTAGTCTAAAATAGTCTAAGATCTCAGCTAAATGTTTCTCAAGACTTAAGGATCCTGTTGAAGATACATAAAGGTATATTGCTAACCAAGGAAGTGGGTAGAGTGCAATAGTCTGGACACATGAATGTATCATTCATGTTGTTGTTTGAACTGGGCTGTCCTACAGCTGGGAACAGAGAGCTTTTCATTTGGCTAAGCTGTGGGAAGAGAGTACAGCCTTAGAATTCCTCACAGACCACACTGTTAAAGAGACCTTTTCAGCCCTATTCTAGAAAAGGTGGCAACTGTGCAAGCCTTGTACTATCCTTTCAAATAGATTGGGAATAAAACTGGGTTCTTTACAATCTTCTTTTCATGAGCATCAATTTCTTCCATAGCAGTAACAATAGTTTATCTTCCTGGTAACCTATCCCAAAAGTGGGTTGGGGTTGAACTTCGTTCTGCTGTTGTCTGGCTGTCCCTTCCTATTGGAGTTAGGCATGTTCTCTTTAAGCTGTAAATGAAAGACTGAGGCAAATATAAGCTTTTTTGACAGAACATTCCTTTTTTTTTTTTCCAGTTGATTCAACATTTCTGACCTAAGTAGTAATGTACAATAACAATGGTTGGAGGGGAAAAAAGATCAGATTATAAATACATAAAATATAGCAAATGAATGCAAAATATATCTTTTGTTCTCTTCCCCACAGCTTTTGTATATTGCTTGTCATCTTAAACACTATATCCTTCAGGGTAGAGACTGTATTTGCTTCTGTCTGTACAGCGACTAACAGGAACCTCTGGGCTATATACTAAATACAAATATTAAACATGAGGAGAATGGAGGTTAATGCCCCTCTAGAATGAGGGACACTCTTCATCAGGAGGCAAACTTGAGGGGTTGGAAAGGCACCGAGAGGAAATAAACCACATAGAGAATGGGATACTAGCTAGATAGGATGGACTTACACGTATGGAGCAGTCTCTGCAGCTGCCTTTGATCCAAGTGAGTTACTGTGAAGATGCCAGTGACCATTCAGTGCCTGTCCTGCACCTTAGAAGTCTACTTGTTTGCCATCTGCTAGCTTTAAATCTTCTGCATGTGATCCTACTCTTCTGTGGTTGGTACTGGCGAAAAGCAGCAGAAATCAAGATCTGTCTGCCAAGAAAGGATTTTTCCATGCACTTGCTCTGAAATGCTTTATCATTTTGCACAAACTGCTGGAGTTCTATGTAGGGTTGCCAGGTGTCCAGTTTTGGGCTGGAACGCCTGGTTGAAAAGGGACCCTGGTGGCTCTGGTCAGCACTGTTTACTGGGCTGTTAAAAATCCAGTCAGCAGCCCAGTCAGGCTCCCTACCTGGCTCTGTACAACTCCCAGGAAGCTACTGCCATCTCCTTATGGCCCCTAGGCAGAGGGACAGCCACAAGGGCTCTGTGTGCTGCCCTAGTGCCAGCTCCGCTACTCCCATTGGACAGGAACCGTGGCCAATGGGAGCTGAGGGGGCAGTGTCTGCAGGCATGAGCAGCATGAAGAGCCATGTGGTTGTGTCTCTGCTTAGGAGCTGGAGGGAGCTGCCAGCAGCTTCCTGGGAGCTGCCTGAGGTAAGCGGTGCCCGGAGTCTGCACCCCACCCCTCTGCATCCCACCCTCCTGAGAGATGCTTTTGAAGTTGGTTAAACAATAAATGCATCCTTACACACTGCAGCAGCCCAGGGTCTCCAAGGCATGGTTAACAAAGTATTTAGAGATGAGGTGGGTGAGGTAATATCTTTTATTGGACCAGCTTCAGTGGGTGAGACAGACAGGCTTTTGAGCTTACACAGTTAGTCTTCAGGCCCAAGTACATGTCTCAACCCTGGACTACACTACAGAGTTAGGCTGATATAAGCTGCCCTATGGGAGCATCTACACTACAGTGTTGCTCCTGCTGATGAGTCTCCCACTAAACTGACTTAATAGCCCCATCTCTGGGGGCTGGTCTCCACTAGGGGGGGAAATCGACTGTAGATACGCAATTTCAGCTACGTTAATAACGTAGCTGAAATCAACGTCTCTACAGCCGACTTACCTCCCATCCTCATGGCAGTGGCGGTCGGCGGCGCGGTCCCCCGTCGACTCCAGCTTGCGCCTCTTCACGAGCTGGACTTCCGGAGTCGACGGGGGAGCCGCTAGTGGTCGATTTATCGCGTCTTAACGAGACGCGATAAATTGATCACCAAAAGATCGATCCCTGCCGGCTCAAGTGAAGACAAGCCCTGGGAGAGGTGTAGTGGCTAGGTTGGTGTAGTTACCGTATTTTTCGTCATATTGGACGCTCCGGCGTATAAGACGCCCCCGACTTTTAAAGTAAAAAAGCCGGAAAAAAACCAACCAAACAAACAAAAAAAACCCCACCACACACAAAAAGCGCCCCGGTTCCCCCCTCCCCCGGGGAGGGGGGAACCGGGGCGCCCCCGGCAGCCCGCCCGCGGCGGGGAGGGGGGGGAACCGGGGCGCCCCCGGCAGCCCGCCCGCGGCGGGGAGGGGGGGGAACCGGGGCGCCCCCGGCAGCCTGCCCGCGGCGGGGAGGGGGGGGAACCGGGGCGCACGCACTGTTTTTTTTTTTGTTTGTTTTTGTTTTTGTTTTTTTGTGATGGGGCGAATAGGTATATTCGCCCTATAAGACGCACCAACTTTTCCCCCCCCGTTTTGGGGAAGAAAAAGTGCGTCTTATAGGGCGAAAAATACGGTAGTTCAACGTGGTGTCCGTGTAGATGCTGCATTCACAGTTCTGGCTGTCATAGCTGGGTGGCTGACAGCTGGTGAGGAAGCACAGTGCCAACAGAAGGAGCCAGTGTGGGGACATACAAAACCAGTGTAATTACTGTGGAGGCTGTACGTCAACGTAACTTAAGTCAACTAAATTTGTGGTGTAGACATGCTCCCAGTATCGCAGCTAAATACAAGGTGGAACAGATTGTTTAGCATAAGTAGTTAAAACATATTTTAACGGGACTATTCAAGGTGAAGTTGCCTGGTAACACTCCTCCGATCACGGTGGGCAAGAAACAGGGGTGGGGGATAGTAGTTGTAATAGGCCATAAATGCAGTATGTCCGTTCAATCCAGGGGTTTAGTGTCTAGCAAAGTTATGAATTTATGTTCCCAGGCTCATCTTTTGAAAGTGTTGTGCAGGTTTCCTTTTAAGAATGAGGAATGAGAGATCAGATGTTGTTGACTAGTAATTGCAGAAGAGCCAATGTATCATACATTTCTCCCCACCTTTGTCTAGCTACATTATAAACTCTTTGTTGTGGATTCTCTCTTCTTCTGTGTATGTCCAGTGTCTACCGCCCTGATCTTAGTTGGGGGTCTCTAGGCACTGAACAACAATTGTAAAAATAAATAATGTGGAAATATATGTGCAAGTCTAGTGCATGCTAGATATGTACGCATGGATACATGAGTGTATCTGCATGTAGGTGTGGGAGTTCGTTTCTACTGATTATATATGGAAAAGTGAGCATTTCTGTGATTGTGCTCTATGGATTTTTATTTGGGCTCCAGAAGTGGCCTTTAATAGACCCATTGCAGCTGTGATAATGTGTGGTTCTAATTCCACACACAGAATTACAATAACTTTAGTGAACAAAAAACATGGAGCCGTTTATAAAAAATGGGAAAAGGGGAGGGAAAGAATCATCATGAAAATCTTTGAGAATTTTTTTTTTAAATTACCCTTTTGTACTATTTTGCTGCCAGCTCTAATGTCCCATAACAAATAAAACCTGGAATTACCATAATACATCTGTCAAAACAATAGATGTGCCCATTTGGGTCTTGCAGTGAAAATGAGCACGTGAGTGAGGGTATGGGGAGAGCAAGTGATGGAGGGAGGAGGGGGATAGACTGAGCGGGGGCCTTGGGAAGGGGTGGTACAGGAAAGAGTCGGGCAGTGGATGGGGCAAGGGTGTTGGTTTTCTGGAATTGGAAAGTTGTCAACCCTAGTTCAGGATCCCAGATCCTTGGGTACCTATTCTAAGCCACAGGCACTGCTTCTGAACTAGAAGTTTGACAGATGTTCGCTAATGCACTTGATGACCATTTTCATTTTAATTTGGTAGCCCTTTGAGATTCTCTAGTGGTGGCCTCTTATTCTTTATAGAAGCCACATGGTCAGACACTAAATTTCTTGAGTCTCACATTGGTTGTAACTTTTGCTGACCTCAGCAGGATGATGAAATCCAAATAGAATCTTGTTTAGTCTTCCTACTCTGTGTTTGGAAGCTGCAATGGAAGGCCTTGTAGGAGAGGAGAGAGCAAAAAGGAGAACAGTAGTACAGGATTCAGTGGATCTTGTCTGTTTTGGCCTCATTTGGACAGATGTGGGTGTGAAAAGTGCTTTCGCTGTAGTCGTTTTCATCTTGGGAGTTTTCAGTGCCAGTGAAAAATTGATTTAATATATAATTTTCAGTATTTTCTTTTGTCTGCACACAGCTAAAACGAAGCAAGTTCAATAAAACGTCTGATTAAGAATACTTCTGTTCTCGAGTAGAATACTGTCAATCACTGTGTGATGTATATGAAAATTACTCTGGAGAGGAGAGTGACATACATTATTACAGGCAGGAATCCAAGAGGTAGCCATATTAGTCTGGAATTGCAGAAGTGACTGAGTCCTGTGACACCTTAAAGACTAAAGTATTGAAGCATAAGCTTTCATGGGCTAATACCCACTTTGTTGGATGCATGCAGTGGAAGTATCTAGGGGCAGGTATAAATAAGTAGGCAAAAATTCATTTGCAAATTTGACACTATCAATTTAGGATTGAACAAAAACTTTGGCTTGCTAATTACAAAAGCAGCTTCTCTTCTCTCGGTGTTCACACCTCCAATTCAGCTGCTAGAGGAATACCTCATCCTCACTGATTAGAGATAACAAGCTGGTTCAGCCTGATTGGACTAAGGTTATTATCTCCAACCTGGTTCTTGCCTACTTTAAGGTGTCACAGGACTCTTTTTGTCATCATTACAGGCAGGATTATGACTTCATGTGAGGAACTGGCATTAGGAAGGAGATGCTTTTAAAACACCTGGCTTTCATGCAGATGTCCTTACTAATTTAAACTGAAGGCAGGGGAAATAGACTCCTGTAATGTACATTTTTCAGTGAGAAGTTGTAGTACTATATAGGAGGCAGTTGCTGGCTTCCTGCAGAATGTGTCTCCTTCGTCTTGGTAAAGTCTGGGCTAGTCACAAGTATTGATTGTTTATTTCTCTCTTTTGGTTTCTTACAGCTACAGTTTCCTTCCCCTTCCCTTCCTCCTTGCAATCCTCTCACACAGCTGTGTTGAGTAATTCTGGCTCTTACATTTACATTTTTTTAGGAGTGGGGGTTGTAAGGTTTTTTTTTTTTTTTTCCAGACAATAGAAACAGATTTCTATTAAAAAACAGAAAAGTATGGTGCCTAATCTTTCTCCTCTGTTTTCTTTGTGGAAGATTGAAGTGGGTAAGAAGAACTGTTAAGGATGTATGTTTTTAGTGGCCGTATTCCATTTTCCCTTCCCCCTCATTGTGACTCATGGAAACAAACTCTTCCCTGTTCTCAAGAGTTTGAAAGCTTACATTTCCTCTGGCCCTTCTCATTCCGGCCGCTGTCTATCCCTTAAGGGAGAAGAACACCAGAAACAGATATGAAGGGTTCATGAGCACAGTTAACAAATGACAATGACACTTTCGTTGAGCAAGAGAGGGAGCAAGCTGGAGCCCACAGAAGGCCTGCAGATGTGAGATTTCATTATGCGTTAACCCTGCCCTTGGGATGCCCAGCCGGCTTGCTTTGTTGACAGCTGGAAAGCTTTGCTCCTTCATAAATCCCTAAAGGAAAAACCACTGCAAAAAGTAACTTTAGCATTTTGTTAGAAAATGAATGAGGAATTTGTCTTGCTGCTTTGGAATTTTGTCCATATTCTATCATCTTGTTCCTTGCTTCCTTCAGTGGAAGCTTAATGCTGAAGCAGATAGGATGATGTCCCACCCAGAGCTAGGAAAAGAAACAAATATATTTACCTTCATCCTAATGCTGTGTGAGTTAAACAAATATCTATAAATGAAAGAGCTCCTAGGGCATCTGCTAGTCAGTTTCCACTGTTTATATGGATCTTTCACAGTCCCAGGGGAGAGAGACATTAGACTATTTTTGAAATAGGAAAATATGACTGTGAAACCTGAAAAACTGCCAGGGCCAGTATAGTACCTGACACTTTTAAAACTCCTCTCTAGAAATAAACTAGATTTCAAATCAACAGTATCCCTTTAACTCTTTGTTTAAATATCTAGAAGACCTGTAAGGGAGGGAGAAATCCAGCACCCTAATGACATTTTACAGGTACTCTGAGGGCAAAGAAGTTTATGAATAAGGCAAGAAATAATAAATTAATTGTGGGAAAACTTGCAATGCTTAAGGCAACAGAAGGAAAAATAATTGAAATAGTTATTCTGAGTGAGACTTGGAAAGCAGCAGAGTCAATAGCCAGAGGTGATTGTGGATGATAGATTAAACATGAAATTGCAATGGCAAAAAGTACAGTTTTGGAGAGGCATACACACCGGTCATGGGCCCTGGGGCTTGCTAATCCCCCTTGGTGCTACTGTGACTGGACTTCAAGTATGTGTTTTGATTCTTGGCACCTGAACACCTGTGAGAGACTATTTTGAGGCAATTCAGAGAGGATCAACGAAAATGAAGTGTTTGAAGGGACTGGTTAATGAGGAAAGTTGAAAGCATTAAACATGCATTGCTTCCACAGGTATTTTGAAGGGGGAGTGGAGATGACATGATCATAGCTGTTTGAGTTTTTAAAAATTAACACTATAGTTAAGGCTTTTTCTCAGTTTCATGTTCTAGTTAATTATATAATGAATTTTTGAATTTTTCAGTATTGATACAAGAATAGACTCTCTCAGGCTTTGCTGAAACTGTGGTTTCTTCTGCAGTCTTTATAATATTGCAAAGAGAATGAATGATTCATATGTACAATAAAACATGTTTGAGAGTCTTTTTTTTTAACAATTGCCAATTTAATCTCTTGTGAATCTTGAATACCAGCACCATTCCACATACAGAAAATGTTGTAACTGCTCATGAAGAGGCTTTTGAACCCAAAGGGCCAATTTTTGACTGTCTTCGGAAAAATGAGTTCTCCATTCTCCTAGCCCCAAACCAAGTTGAGAATAGCACTTGTGGTGGGGAAAAAGGGAAAATTGATAGCAGTCAATATAAATTAGAAGTTTATAAGGTGCAGGAGAAACAAGGGAAGCTAAAGACCTCAGGGGAAAAGCCATGAGTGGCAGAGTTAAGGACGATCAGGAGTTTAAGTGCATTAGGAACAAAATAAATCCTAGCAGTGGTATAGGCCCATTACTAGAGGGAGATGATAAAATTTGTAATGATGCCCAAAAGGCAGACGTGTTCAATAAATATTTTTGTTCTGTATTTGGAAAGAAGCAGGATGATGCACTCGTATCATAATTAACACAAACAAGTGCTTTCCTGTCCACTAATAACCAAGCAGGATGTCAAACATCTTCTTCTAGGAATAAACCCGTCTAAATCAGTAGCCCCTGGTAACTTACACCCAAGAGTCCTCTTGAGTTAGCTGAGGAGAATCTCACTTGCTAATGTTAGATTTTTAATAAATCTCAGAATATTGGGGAAATTCTAAAAGATTGGAAAAGTAAAAATGTTGTGTCAGTATTTGAAAAGGGCATTCAGGATGACCCAGGTAACTAGATAGGCCAGTTAGTTTGACATCTATTTGACATTATTTGATAAAATAATGGAAAAGTAGATACAGGATTCATTTTAATAAAGAATTAAAGCTAGAAATACAATTGTCAGGCAGTTTTATGAAAATAGTTCTTGTTGAAGAAACCTGATTTCATTTTTGAGACTGCAGATTTGGTTGATAAAGGTAACTGCATAGATGTAATACATTTAGGGTTTGCTAAGGCATTTGATTTAGTAGCACGTGACATTGTGATAAAATTAGTATTATACAATATCAGTAAAATACATTAAATGGATTGAGAATTACCTAATGACATTTTGTAGCAATAATCAATGGGGAATCAATGAAAGGGGATGTTTCTATTGGGCTTTTGCAGGGATTGGTATTGAGTCTGGTGCTATTCAACATTTTTATCAATGATTTGGAAGTAAATGTAAAATCACTACTGATAAATTTTGAAAATTGCACAAAGATTGGCAGATTAGTAATTAACAATGAGGTCAGGTAAAAATCTAGACTTCTCTGTATGAGTTTGGTAAACTGGGACCATTCTGTTTAAATAAAATATTTTGTTTGAATGTGTTATACAGGAAGTCAGACAAGTTGATCTGATGGTCCCTTCTGGCCTTAAACTTTCTGAATCTGCTCCTACACCTGGTGGTTCCTTAAAAGGCTTGTTAGAGCAGTGGAGTGAAACTAACTAGGGATTTAAGCACACTTAAATCCTTAAATCCACACCTGTTCAGCAAACCAATTAAAAATGTATTTAAGACACACTGATATCTGTATAATCATGTGCTTAAGTGCTTTGCTGAACTGGAGTCTTGGATTATGTTCATGGCATATACACACACATGTTGGAAGGTAGCAATGTAACTACAGTATACATTATTTCTTAGAATTCAGAACCTTAACACACACACACACACACACACACACGGGGGGGGGGGGGGGGGGGGGAGGGATGGATGGATGGATGCAGAGCTGCTCCCTAAGGGAGCAAGGAACAACACTCCCCAGTTTATTTTAAGATGGCTCTTTCCAGACTGAGTCAGTTCACATGCTTTGCTACCAGCAGCCTGCTGCAAGCAGAACCAGGAATCTCAATACTGTCCCTCCCCAGCAGGGCCAGCGACAGAAATTGTGGGGCCCCCTACTCTGGTCGTTTGGGGGGGGGGGCGCCTGACCCGGCCCACCCAACCTAATCTCCTCCCCCAGCCTAACCTCCTCGCCTCCCCACCCATCCCTACCTGGCCCACCCCGCTGTTGGGGGTGATCTTCCTTTACCCCCGCCCAGCCGCCCCCCCATCTCTAACCGCCTTCCCTCCCCCACCCCTGCCTGGCCTGGCCCATCCCACCAAACCTAACCTCCCCCTTCCCACTCCCAACCCAGCCTCCTGCCCCCATGCCTGACCTGCCCAGCTCAGCCTCCCCCCCCCCCCAAACCTCCTTCCCTCCTGCACCCACGCCTCGCTCACCCCATCCAGCCTGGCCTCCCTGCTGGTTACCAGACATACCTGGGGTGGTGGTGCGACTGGTTCCGGCGCGGAGCTGCCTATCCACAAGTCTCTCCGACTCCGGCTCCCACCGTGCCCCTCGCGCTCCCCGGAACCCCAATACATCCTTCTGCTCCATCTTCCCCGTCCCCCCATGCACCTCTCGGATCCTCTCGTCTGCTGTCTCCATCTCCCCCTACGCACCCCGCAATCTGCTCCACCCCCCTACCCCCAGATCTGTTCATTCACCCTTCCCCCCCCCCCATCTTCCTCACCCCCCCGCTCCGCTCCCTGACCCTTTCCTGCAGGGCTTGGGGGAAGCGGAGCCCGAGAGCGAAGGGCAGCAGCTTCCCTTAACCCCTGGGCTCGTCTCTGCCACGTGCTCACGGGGGCGGCGTGTTGGGGGCCGGACCACTGCCCCTGCTGTGACCCAGTGCGGAGCTTGCGGGAGCGGAGCTACCTGCTGGGCTCCGGCCACTCTCGCGCGTCGGCAGGGGCATCATGGTGGTGGGGGCCGGCGGCCGGCCCGCAGGCGTCTTGCCCGTGCCAGCGGCGGCCGCAGCGTCGCTCCTGGCTCCGGTGGGCTCGGCGCTCTGCGGCTACCCCGCCTCCCCCCGCTGGGCTGCCATTGGCTCCCGGCCCCGGGTCTCCCCAGCCCCTCTTGCTGCCCCCCCGCGGAGCGGTGCTCACTCTCCGATCGCTCCAAGTGGGGACGACTACGGGTACAGCTGTGTACCGGCCCCCGGACTTAAGGGCCCCCCCTTAAGTCCGGAGCCTGGTACAGCTGTACCCGTAGTAACCCCCTGTCGCCGGCCCTGCTCCCCAGCGCTTAAAGTGATAGATTGAATATGCCACAAGGATATCCTCTGTTTCAATCTGCTGATCTTGCTGCTACCTCTGAGCACATGCACAACACAGTTATGTGGTAATAAGAAGGGAAGCAGACACAGAGAGAAGAGGAAATGGAGAGGGTAAGACTTTAAGCATTAGGGGACTGGCCCTGTCGTATAGGGACAGTAAAATTAGTTCAGAGCCAAGTTTGGTACATCCTTCACTGTACTATTGATGTCTGAAAGAAATGCCAAGCATACTTTGCCTCGGGGGTGACAGGTACTGCATTGGTCTCCAGCAACTGATTAGAGTAGCATCAACAGTCTCTAGAAAGAGCAACAACCAGATATCTATCCTGAGCTAGAGGAACATTTGCTGCAACATGTGCTAGAGGAGGAGGAAGAGAAGAATGCAGATAAAACTTAAAAATGAGGGATGAGAAAAGCAACTGATGGGTGTGTAATATGGGGGAAGGAGGTGGGGTGAGATACTCAGAGGAGAGAGAAGTGGCCTGCTTTATTTTCAGGGTAAGGGAGATTGTGTTTACTCCTCTGTTACCAGTCTAGTCAACTCCACTCAGAAATTGAACAGTCTTCCCCACCCCAATTTTACAACCATAAGAGATTCTCCTCTTCCATCCTCACCCCCCAAATGATACTAAACCTCTGAGATGATGCCTTGCACCATCAACACTTGTGGCACATTGCTCAGCACTCCACTGCTTGTCATAGACCATTGCACTTGCTGTCTCTTTCTCTCTAGTTATGTACACACTAGCTTAAGTCGGTAGAAGTGATATTGCTCAGAGTTGTGAATAACCCCCCCCCCCCCAAATGATGTAAGTTACACTGACCTAAGCGCTGGTGTTCCCATTGCTCTCTTGGTGGGAGAGCTTCTCTTGCTGACATAATTGCTCCAGCCCCCCTGAGAGGTGGTAACTGAGTCCTCTCCTTCTGCTATAGAGTGTCTAGCAATGGTGCAGCTGCATCGGTGCCTTTTTTTTTGGTAACCTAGATTTAGCCCCTGTGTAGCCCATATGGGACACAACCTGTATGGTGAAGTGTGACTGGAGTTAGAATGGGACGGGTGCACTGGAGATGAGAAGTAAAGCACAGACATTCAGAAAGGATGGGTAATTTCTTTTCTTGACATGCTTCATATTCAAGAGCCGATCAGATAAGTGATCTTCTCCGCCCCTCTTCCCCCAGCTCTGTTTCTGAAGGAAGAATACTTTAAAGTTTAAGCTTCCTTGGACAGCATAGCTGAAGGGGTGGGTGTTGAATCTGTGTGAGTGCTTCTGAGCTGTATAATCTGTTTTAAACCATTTATATTTCATGTAGATAGGGGATGATTTGAGGTACCTGCTGCAACTGCATCAAATGAGTTCATAGGTGGTTAATACCATTCTAGGTAGCCTCATTTTTTGCGGTTTATGGTAGATACTGAGTAGATAGCAGAATTACTATGTCTGTCCTAAGGAAACTGTTTTTTGAGACTTCCCCCTAAATCTTCTCTCTCCCTCCCAACAGTCACCCCGCATAACAGTGATACTAAGTCAGACCAAAGATTCATGTAGCCCAGTATCCTGTCTTCTGCCAGTGGCCAGTGCCAGGTGCCCCAGAGGGAATGAACAGAATCAAATGATCCATCTCCTGTTGCCCATTCTCATCTTCTGGCAAACAGAGGCTAGGGACACTATACCTGCTTATCCCTTTTTCCAGATCATGTATGAAGATGTTGGACAGTACTGGTCCCAGTACAGAGCCCTGGGGGACACCATTATTTACCTCTCTATTCTGAAAACTGACCATTTATTCCTTCTCTGTTTCCTATCTTTTAACTAGTTACTGATCCATGAGAGGACCTTCCCTCTTATCCCATGGCAGCTTACTTTGCTTAAGAGCCTTTGGGGAGGGCTTTGTCAAAGGCTTTCTGAAAATCTAAGTACAGTAAACCCTCGATTTAACGGACTTCGGATGCAACGGACAAAATTTCTGAGCAAGTCTGATGCATTCCTGATCCATTTCTGGCGGGCTGGCTGCTGGCTCCCGGCTGCCGCCCGGGTCACGGCAGCGGGCGGGCTGGCTGCTGGCTCCCGGCTGCCGCCCGGGTCACGGCAGCGGGCGGGCTGCGGAGCTGCCGCCCCGACCCTGTGGCGGGTGGGCTGCTGCTCTGACAGCTCATTTTCTTTTTTTTATTATTATTATTAAATAACGGACTTTTTGATTTAACGGACACCCCCTCGCCCGAATTAGTCTGTTAAATGGAGGTTTTACTGTATATCTTCTGTTGTCTGGGGTCCCGTCCCCGTCCCCCTCTCCTCCCCCCCGTTCTTAGCTACTTTAACAAATAAGCACGAATGCCCAGTTAGGATATATGCTGAATATGTGAATTCCATCATAGAAAAGAGAGGACTTGGCCTTGTCTGTGTGAGGGTCAGCACACTTCCACCAGCTGTACAAACAGAGGAAGTTTTCTCTGCAGTGTGTGCATTCTAAATTTCTCTCAATTGTTTTTATCCTTGGAAATGTGTTGTGGGCAGAAAGATGGCTTCCTCTGAAGTGATGTGCCTAACGCAGGCTAGAAAGTGAGACCTGTTATGTAAAAGAGGCTCTGAAAGCTCTCTTGAAAACGGCAGTTCCAAAAAATGTATTCAGCTGCTCTAAAGCAAAGCTCCTCCTTGTGCTCTTTGAGACCCTCGTTGTAGAGTGCTTGGGGTATGTGCACCATGCTGGTGTGTGGGAGATCTACGTTCAGGAACTTGTCTCATTATTCCTCTCCTGCCACTCAACACCCTCAAAGCTGTATGGCGGAGACTGTAGAAGTAATTGAGACCAGCCTTAGTGAGTTGGTTGGCATTCAAGCTGTTTAAGTTGCTTCTCCCTGTAGCTGAGTTGTGCATGCAGTGGGGCCCATATTCTTGGAAAGCTTCCTCATCCTTAACCTCGTTTCTGTCTGTCATATCGGGGTAGCTGAGCATCTCACAATCTTCAGCGTACTTACCCTCACAGATGAAGTACCATTGTACCCAGTGTGCGGCTGAGGAACTGAGGCACAAAGAGGATAAGTGACTTGCCCAAGGTCTCTCAGGAAGTCTGTGGTGGAGCAGGAGTTGGGACTCGGGTTTCCCATGTCCTCGATTTGTACCCTAGCCTCCAGATCATCCTTTTGAAAAGGGAACTGATGCCCCCACAATGGCAACGGAACTGTAGGATTGGGGAATCTGGTATAAAAGTAGAAGGAAAAAGATAAATACTACGATTTTCAGAAGTAGTCAGTCATTTCAGGTATCCAACCTGAAACATCTTAAAGGGGAAGGGACACTGTTTTCAGAAGCTGAGTACTTGGTTTCAGAAAATCAAGCCACTTTAAGGTGTTTCAAGCTGGACTTCCAAAATTAAGATCCTCCAAAATCACTCGTTGGTTATTTTAGAAAGTCAAGCCAGATGTAGATGCTTAAATAAGGGCTTAAAAGCGGAACCTTTGACAATAACTGATGCGTCTTAGCCACATAGACTAAACAGGGCAGTTTAGTCTAGCAATGGTAGCAGAATGTGCATCGAAGCCCTCACAGAGATAAGGAAACAAATGTCTGAGAAGATGAGACAAACATGGATGTGAAGAATCCTAAATAAAAATGCGGCACAGACTTCGGGAAAGGCTTCCATGCTTCTGATTTTGCAAAAATACAGAAGAGAACTTTCTCTGCGCAAATGGCACTCAAAACTCTAAGCTGTCCCCAGAGTTCAGACACCAGTAGACTCCGAAATGACTGAGCTATAAGTACACAGTGTAGTTGTAGCTGTGTGGGTCCCAGGATATTAGAAGGACAAGGTGGATGAGGTAATATCTTTTATTGGGCCAACTTCTGCTGGTGAGAGAGACAAGCTTTTGAGCTCTTCTTCGGGTCTGGGAAAGGTACTCCCAGTTTCACAGCTAAATTCAAGGTGGAACCAATTGTTCAGCATAAGTAGCTAGCACACATTCTAAATCTAAGGGATTCTTCAAGGTAGAGTGGCTTGTCATAGGACAAAAAACAGGGGGAGGGCGTAAACAATTCTACCTTACTAACCCTCGTGGATTACCTTTTCCCAAACCTGAAGAACTGTGTACCTCCAAAAAATCGTGTCTCTGTCACCAACAGAAGTTGATCCAATGAAAGAGATTACCTCACCCACCATATGTCTCTTGTGAGCTCTGGAAGAGCTTTCAGAGTATTAACATTCATACAAGCTGACCAAAATCAGATTGCTTCAAAATTCCTGTGTCTGGCACTGTTGCAAGTAGCAGCTCTCAAACTGGAGCAGGGTTTATTTGGGTCAGGTATACACCTATGGACATATTTCTGCCTGAGGCTCATTGGCTTGGTGTACTGATATGACTTGGGTTCAGATAAAGCTAGGTGTATTGACTCTCATCAATAAAATAAAGCTAGAACTTGAACTAGTTGGTGATGATAGCACTGGTTGTCTTACGGGGTTTTTTTTCCCTAAAAGAGAAGCTGCTAACCCTCTAATCGTAGAACTAAGCGATTGCTGTTGTGATCCAAAGAAACACCCAGGCCCCAGCTTTGAGGACAAATTATTTCACCTTGGCCAAAACACGTTGCCGTTTAGGTCAATCGAGGACACTGTAAATTAGAATCATTCCTTGATTTTCTTTCCCCTTTTTTTTTTTTTTTTTGGTGCAGTGCATGTGATTGCATCATTCACCCAAGTATTTTCTTGGAAACTGCCTGCAAAACCCTGTTTCCAGTTAGTGATGCAATTCTTTGGGGAGATTGGGCCAAGCTAAACAGTGTGTTCTTGCTTTGGAATGGATATGGGGAGTCTCTGGACCGTGACCTTGCAAGCAAAATATGTATATACATTTAGATGCAAATGTACATTTGATCTTCTCAGAAACTTTAATTTATTTTTTAAAACAAGCACACTGCCTGCCAGAATAGCAATACTGCATTTAAAAAGTGAACTTTTCCATGTATCTGTGTCAGTAATGGAAAGCCGGGACACAATGTGGAGCTCTATCACACTATGTGAAATGCAACTGGGGCCCCTTTTCTATTTCCTCCTCTTCCCTTTCCTCACTGCTTTTAAAGTACAGCCTCTGAAAGCTGTGATCAGGCTTGTTCGGAAGTGGCCAAGCGTAAGACCATGAGATTTTATTATAATTAAGTTGGCAGTGGGGAGGCTCTGATAACAGACTCCTTACCAGCCGGCCCTCTGCGCAGTGGTTGTCTTGGAGCACAGTCATGTTACCTCATGATTTGGTGCTGAATCCAGCTTGCCTTACTTGTGTGAGCAATACCAGCGAAGCCATGGGAACTTGCGATAGTGTGAGTAAGATACACAAGGCACAGTCAACCTGTGGGACTCTTTGCCAAAGGATGTTGTGAAGGCCAAGAGTACCAGGTTCACAAAAGAACTAGATAAATTTAATGGAGGCTAAGTCCCGCAATGGCTACTAGCCAGGATGGGCAGGGATGGTGTCCCTAGCCTCTGTTTGCCAGAGGCTGGGAGTGGGCAGCAGAGGATGGATCACTTGGTGATTACCGGAAGTGCCACAGGACTCTTTGTAACTTCTGCAATTCCAGACTAACATGGCTACCTCTCTGATAAGAGTCCTCTGGCATCTTAAAGACTAACTAAAATATTGAAGCATAAGCTTTCGTGGGCTTTGTCGGATGCATGCAGTGGAAGTATCCAGAGGCAGGAATAAATATGAGGCAAGGACCAGGTTTGAGGTAACAAATTTACTCCAATCCGGCTGAACCCGCTTGTTCTCTCTAATCAGAGAGGATAAGGTCTCCAGATCAGCTGCTAGAAGAGGACCTCATCCTCCCTGATTAGAGATAACAAGCTCCATTTGCAAAATATATATACCTGCCACTATCTGAAATGTTTAAACAGTGCAACACCTTTCATCTGCATATGCTGACCTGGGAGAGCTTTTTAGATGGGACAAAATTCAGGGGAGGAGCGCATTTAAAATTTTATTTGAAAGGGGAAAAATTAGCCTGTATGAATAGCTTACAAATAAAAATTCAAGTACGATTCATTGGGCCATTTAGGAGGAGTGAGAGGACACAGAGGTGATGACTGGAATCTTACTTGTAGTGTGGGGTGCCAGAACCATAGAGCGAGGTAAGTAACCCCTATCTCTGGGGTAAGTATTATGAAGTAACTACTGTGACACGGTAATAAAAGTTCACTCTCCTTTTGCAAACTTCATGCAGTTGTACATATAGGTGCCATTTTGGAAAGTGTGACCTACCTGTAAAATTGGTGAGGTAGCCTGAGCAACATGCATTCCATTGGTCAATGATTAGCTGATAAAGTTGAACCCAGACTGGCTCAGCAAGTTATTCTGGTTAAGAAGCTGTCTAGGAGATGATGAAAAGGATTAGGACATATAAAGGAAGATAGGAGTGCCCTGGCCATCCTGGCCTAAAAGTGATGTGAACAGCGGAGCAGGCATGCAGAGACTATTTGGTGTGTTCTCAGAGGGGTCAGGAATGGAACACACCCATCAATCACTAGAAATCTTGCTCTGTCAGTTTTTGGAACCATGGAAAAATGGGTGTTAAGCTTTTTTTTTTTTTTTTTTTTAAAGTTCTTTTGTATAACAGGATAGGGGAGGTAGCCCAAGGCAAAACGTCATTTGAGCGTAATCTTTTACTGTTGAATAAAAACAGTAAAGATAATGAACTGTTTTATAGTGGTGTTTTTATATTGCTTTAGGAAACAGCAAGAGAAGCAAAGGAGGTGCACCTTCGGGTGGTAGTGTAGTACATGAGAGACTCAACAGCAGAAACTGAATTTTGAGATTATCAACATCAGAGCTTATTTTTGTTCCCCTAAGGAAAACCTTAATAGGCATTTAAGTGACTCTTCTGTTGCCCATGTCACCTTTTGGCCTGTTTTGGATGTAATAATGTCTGATATGTCTAACTTGTTTGTTTAAATTTTAGTGTCATTTGATGCCAGATGAGTGAGCAGATTTGGTGTGTATGCATTGCCTTCCCCCCTTGGAGGACTTGTGCATAAAAATGAGTGAAGATGGTCAGCCTTCCTAAAGGGACATAAATTAGCAGATGGTGGGGTCCCACTAAATGGAACTTCTTATGAACAAGAGGAGAAGGCTGTGGAAGTGTTTAATGGTCTGGGATTCTCCATATACACGCGTGTAAAAAATAATTTCACGTTGTATTAAGTATTTCTTTTCCTTTTCTAAGATTTACGTTCCCTAGTCTTGGTTAACAGGAGTCGCAAGTCAGCATTAATGTCATGAATGAACTAATGTGTAACTGCACTGCTGTCCTATGTTAGCTGGAATCTACACTGCTCAGAGCTTCTCTTTTTACTTTGAGGAAGAGATCTGTTTTGGAGCAGGAGGACCTGAGTCCTAAGAGTGCAGTGGCTGTGAAGCATAGTGACAACTCTTGCTGTGCAAATAGTGAGAAAAACGATTTGTGAATTCTGGAAGTATTTGCAGTTAGGGTTGTTGCAGACATGACTGCTTTGCATGGCGCGGTTCATAGAGTATAGTAAGTATGTTATGATCAGAACTGTGATTTATGGGAGATTAAGAAAAAACTGAACTAGTCAGGCTACCTGGCCAGAGAACTCCTACCCATATTTTCAACACTCTCAGGATGTCTGGAAGCACAGTGATGTGTCACTTCTGTCGCAGGAAATGTGCCAGGTTCTATCTCGGTGGCATATGGCAAATTGAAGACTAGTAGGCACTAGCCCTTCCCCTTCAGAGATGTCTAATGTGATTTTAAGTGTCTGCTGGTGTACATGCTAGGACAGGGGTCGGCAACCTTTCAGAAGTGGTGTGCCGACTCTTCATTTATTCACTCTAATTTAAGGTTTCACGTGCCAGTTATACATTTTAACATTTTTAGGTCTCTTTCTATAAGTCAATAAAATAGAACTAAACAATTGTTGTATATAAAGTAAATAAGGTTTTTAAAATGTTTAAGAAGCTTCACTGAAAATTTAAATTTAAATGCAGAACTCCCCGGACCCAAAACAAGTGTCATCGGCCAGCCATCTTTCTCCACATTTGAGGTCTTCACACAGCCTTGAGAAGTGCTTCATATATCCTCCAGCCCAGTCAGAACACATTTGCCATGTGTGCTTCCTGTCCATAACATCTGGCACTCATACCTGCAAAACTTGCTTTACCAATCCCCCTCCACTCGTCCTCCCACATCACTCCTAGGGGAATTCTGCCCCTGTCATAGGTATGGAGGGTGCCTTGCCTTGGTTGGGCTATGTTATCTAATACAGTGTGCCTTGCCTGGGTGGGGGCTATGTTGTCTGAGACAGGTGACGTGGGAGTTTCCCTGCCATGAGGGAGGGAGGAACCTCCAGCCCATGAAGAAGGGAGGAGCAAAACAGTCAGTTCCATCTTGGCTGGTCTCCGGGGAGGAGGCCAGGGCCAGGAGAGTTCCATCTTGGCTGGCCTCGAGGCAGGAACCAGGGTCAACTAGCATCTTTGGCTATGGAGATGGCTCAGCTTTTCTTCTTTTATACTTCTACTTAGCTAGTGTAAATGATTTTGATTCTATTAAGCCAGTGCCGTTTGGGGTGTTTTTCTCCTTTTCAGAACAAAGTGGGGAACCCCAAATTGTGAAGTCTGTATCTCTGCTTTAACCTTTTTCTTTCTTAAAATTTCTAGTTATAAAACCGTCTGGTTTATTTCCCTTAGGATTTTTCTCTGCTTCCAGTTTGGGAAGGGGGAAGGGAAGGGAATAGGAACCAGAGCAGCTAGGGGCCTAGCTGGAGTGTGGAGACTGTCTCTCCTTACCGTCAGGTTAGACGGGGGAGGGAGGAAGCAGTCTCCAGGTGTCTGTCTCTCTCAGGTGGAGAGAGACTGGGGTGGGGGAAGTCTGCCTTCAGCCAGGGAGGGTGAAGGGCAGCAGTCTCCAGGTGTCTGTCTCTCAGGTAGAGAGAGACAGGGGTGGGGGAAAGCAGCCTTCAGGTGTCTGACTTCGGTTTCCAAGGAGGAGGACAAAGTTAGGGTGGGGAAGTTCGGCCCCCCCCCCCCAAGGTTTTGGAAGTATACCCGAATGGTGGCAGTGATTGGTGACCCTAAGAGCCCCACTGGTAAAAAGGGGGATGTCTCAGGGTGTAGGACTTAATTTGGCTGGGAAGCAGCTTGGTTAAGTGGTTTGGCTAGTGAAGAGTCCCAGCCTTTGTACTCGAGAGCATAAAGGCTGGGGTACCAGACTTTACAGCACCAAAAAAAGTAAATGAGGCAAATTTTATTTTTCAAAATGACACTATATAATCATGCCAATTTCAATGATTATTTTGGTAATTTTATTTCAAAATACCTACCAGCAAGTATGTCTGTAATGCAACGGACAAAAACAAAAATCCCCGGCCCCCAGGAGTAGAGAGTTAAAGAAACCCCTACATCAGCCCAGTTCCTGCTTCTCTGCCCCCTCCCCATCAGAGCCCAGCTGGGGAGGCCAGACATTCAAGCCCCCCCAGCCCAGACATTCTCACCCCCTCCTTCCCCCCTGGAGAAACAGCCTGATGCTGGGTCCCAGCCTAGCAGAGTTTCCTGCGTGGCACCACCTCTTTCCTTCAGGGCATGCTGGGAACTGCAGCTATCAGAAACCCTCCAGCTCCTTCCCCCTCCCTCTGGCAGTGAATTCTGTTTGCGACTGGGTTCTGCTGGGTTCTGCGGCTCCTAGCAGTGACCAATGTTTCTGCAGCCCATTTCTGGGGAATGGAAGGGGAGGGAGAAAGGAAATGCTGCATGCACAACGTTAATTTATGCAAAATTCTGCATTGCATGGTGGCGCTGAATTCCCCCAGGAGTAGAACATATCCAGCAAACTCAGGTTTTCTTCATCTGATTGTTTTGATATCTGGTTATGCTGTGGACTTAGGCAATCACTTCCAAATTAGTCATGACAAGACACACAAAAGGACTGAGACTCCTACACTTTGTGATTTGAAATGAATATTTTAATATTAAATAGTACCTTGTTCAAGCACTAATTGTCAAGGCAATTGACATGGACTTTCCAGATTTGCAGATTCACAAGCTGTCTGACTTCTTCATGATCTCAAAGAGCTGGTGTTCTGATATGACGGGGGTGTTGATCCTTCAAGAAAGTAGTTGACATGGTAGCCAATCAGAACTTTGTAATAGCCAATATAAAGGCCAAACTGCGAAACAAGAAGTGACCAGCAAGTAACTTCAGAGTCTGTTACGATGTCAGCTGAAAGTCTGTGAAACATGAGCGAAATTCAAGAAGATAATTGAACAAAAGTTGCAAGCTGCTGACCTCTTCATGGGGAGCATAGATCAAATAGAGTACAAAATCTCCTGCTATATTAGAGAGACCATGGATGAACTCCTGGGCAAACGGATCCTAAAGAAGAAACCTTGGATCATGAAGAAGATTATCAAGTTACATGATCCATGAAGTAAGCTAAGAGCACAAAGGAGGATGGATGAAACCCTAAGAGCAATATTTCTGTGACACAAGAAATAGAAGCCCTGATTAAAGTCGCAAAAGAAGATTGGCTTCAACAACAGTGCATCAATATACAGAACTCTTTTGCAGCGAATGTCACTAGTAATGCCTACCAAACCATCAAGACTTTGAAAAGGTTTCTCTGGCAGGAAAAATACCTTTTCACCCAACACTTGGGGTATTGCTGAGAATTGTATAATATGAGAGAAATGAATTCTAAGCTGGAAGTGAGGGAGGCAGAGTGGGTTCTGGTGAACACCACATGTAGTTGATGAAGTTGAAGATGCAGGACGGACTCTGAAAAGCTATAGTCTCTGGAGTGGATAACATAGAAGCAGAACTAATTTAAAAGAGGTCGAGAGGCACTCATCTGGGCATACCATTAGAGCATAATTTTTAAAAAAAAGTCTAATCTTTGACGGAATTTTTTTTGCAGTGATGCAGAATACACCCCATCTCTTGGTAAGTTGTTCCAATGGGTTAATTACTCATGTTCAAAATGTATCCCTTATTTCTAGTCTGAATTTGTCTAACTTCAACTAGTGGTTCTTTCTTTCTGTACCTTGTTTGCTACATTTAAGAGATCTCTATTAACAAATTTCTTTCCCCTGCGTACTTGTATACTGTGATCAAGTCTGCACTTAACTTTCTCTTTGTTAAACTACTTGCGTAAGTCAACCTCTGACTCATTTTCCCCATGTGGACAATAGGGATAATACTTGCATGCCTGATGGGTATGTTTGTGTGGATTAATTATTGAAGACACAATGGTCCTAGTGGTGTTATACTCTAGCAAAAGCTCCATTGTGTGTCTTACAGCTTTTGTTTTTATTGGCTGTGGAAAAACCAACACAAATGAAACTTAATGGAGGCCCATAGAACTGTGCACGGTCAGTATGAATTAAGTATTGCTGTAATGGGAAGTTCGGCACCATTTATAGAACGGAAAAAGGATTATGCACAATGTTTCTTATAACTGCAGTCACTGTGTGGATACAGAACTGAAGTAATTGCTACTGGATGGGAAGCTGCTATGAGACGCCTCTTCATCTGCTAATTTATGGCACTAGTTCTGTGATTTAAATATTCGTTACAAATAATGCTGTAATGAGTGGATCCCCGATTTGGTGGACGGCAAAGATTGAATGGACCGATCTGCCCTTTCCTAGATGAAGATAGCTGCTTCTGGTTAGAAAGCTGGGTGCAGAAAGGAAGCTCATGCTGCCAGTCAGTGCTATATCTGGTTTGTTTGTGAAGCAAGTTTCAGTTTTCCATGCTTCCTATCCAACACTTGAACATGCTTTCCCCATCTCGGTGTGTGCTTGTGTTTGCAGCACTGTCTGTGGAAGTGCCACACTTCCGTGGTTGCAATATGCAGGCATCGGAGGTTTTCCCTCCTGTATTTATTGGGAAATTTGTAGATGCCAATGTCTGGAGGGGCATTGCAGCTGAAGTGGAAAGTTCAGCTGCAATCGTAGTGCGAGAGCTGGTCTCTTGGGGAGAGGCCATTCAGAAATGATCCCGTTTCATTTGTATTTAAAAGAAAAAGATCTGGAAAGGGGTATTGGAGGAGATGAAGCTTCAATTTTCCCTGCAAAGTTTGAATTGGTTTTTAAACTACTTTAAAACTACTAAAAAAACAACTAGTTTAGGAGGGGGGAGGGATAGCTCAGTGGTTTGAGCATTGGCCTGCTAAACCCAGGGTTGTGAGTTCAATCCTTGAGGGGGCCATTTAGGGATCTGGGGCAAAAAATCTGTCCGGGGACAGTACTTGATCCTGCTAGTGTAGGCAGGGGACTGGACTCGATGACCTTCAAGGTCTTTCCAGTTCTAGGAGATTGGTATATCTCCATTTTATAATTTATAATAATATAAAAGAACCACCTCACCCCCCACCCCCTCCAAAAATCCCCCAAGGCTGCAGAACAGCTGGGAGGAAGTGATGGAACCACATAGGATACATTGTTGGTTCCTTAAACAGAATATGTCCTGATTCTCTATAAAGTCCAGAGACGCAGTGCAAAGGCTATCCCTGAGGGGAAAAGCAAGCAAGCAAGAACTATAACAAAGGCTATATCTATATTAGGGAATTTTACCCCAGAGTTGCTATCCGTGCACTAACTATGCTAATCATAGCACCATTGAGGATTTTTTTTGGCAAAATTGCTGGGGAAGGCCAAAAGCTAAAATTGCTGGGTGTTGTCTGCAGGGCCATGGAAGCCCAGCGACTAGATTCTCTTGCAGCAATTAAGGGCTGGGTAATGGTGTGTCTAGAGGATTAGTTTTAGGGCGAGAAACTGTGCGTTTATAACTGATTTGAGAGATGAAGTTTTGGGTTGTCTTTTGGATTTGTATTGGCTGTATTTTTATTAATTACGAAACTCAATCCAATTCAACTAAAGAATTCCCCAGGCGACCTTACTCTGGGTGCATTAGCCACCAAGACATACTCCTTACCCATTGCAGTCAGGCAGCCTTTGGCTTCCTGAGCCCTAAAGGAGACCTTGCCAAAGTATTTTTCATAACCTGGCAGGCTCTCATTGTTAGTTATAAGTTCTTGGAACTTTTAAAATTGAAAGCTGAAGGAATAACAAATGGAGAAAAGAAAACCGTCTTACTCTCACTGATTTGAGTTACTTGTGAGCACTAAGCTCCTAGTCTCTTTAGAAAAATAGTGTTGAAACTTCTAATGTATTTTTAAAAAAAAGATTCTCTAAGAGTTACATGGACTTCTCCAAAACATCTTACCATCGGCTTTATATAAAAAACAGAACTAAGATTTTTGGGTCCTCCCATCTTGAAGGTGTCCCTTCACAGCCCACAATCTCCAAGTTGGGCTTAGACAAGAGTCTGGGAGTTAGGGTGACCAAATGTCCCGATTTTATAGGGACAGTCCCGATTTTGGGGGGGGTCTTTTTCTTTTATAGGCTCCTTATTACTCTCCCACCTCCTCCTTCGATTTTTCACATTTGCTGTCTGGTCGCCCTAAGTGCTTCATTACAATAGCCTGTCTTCATAGTGTAACACCCCTCCCCCCTCCCCCAGCATATACCTTACGATTGAAAAATAAATAGAGATGGGCTGAGACAGTGGAAGCAAAAGTGTGCAATCCTAAGGAAGACGTGTGTGCTCAGTCCCAGACATTCCTTTTTGCTGGAGAATACAGAGTGGTGTTTTGAACGTCGCCTGGAACTCCGCCAGCTCTCCCGCCCCATGGAATGCATTCTGTCTGGGCGTCTCAGCAATCGGGGAACTAGGGAGGGGAAGGTGGAGGCAGGCAGGCATTCCAGGGCTTTGGGTCCAATGCTTGCATTGCTTTTCTTTTGCCATGAGGAAGAGAAGTTACTTTCCAGACTCCTAGTCTTTAGTCTCCACTGTCCCTTGTTACTGACCCAAATTTTTCTCTATCTCAGACAAACCTGGTGTAAGTAGACACCCTTGTTCTCTCAGTTCCCAGTAACTTTTCTGGTTTGTTCTTTTGTTTACAGCACAGAAAGGTCTCACTTTTTTTGTCACTTAGCTTGTTTACCTTGGAAAGGCTGAATTAAAGAAAAGAGTTTCAGAAATTGTTCATGAAAAGGAAATTAACCACATCTCACCTTAAATGGGAGTTTGTTGGACCCCGAACTTGACCTAGCTCTCTTGCACTGTATAATCTGTGCACAGTCTATTCTTTGTGTGGGAAGGGATGTTTCTAAAATAAATTCTTCAGTATTTCCTTAGGGCTGTGGGAGAGAGGTGAAGGCTGAGTTGAAGCCAGCAGTCCAATACTTGACACCCTATTAAAATAAAATGTGTGAGCATAATATTAAACTAAAAACTGTCAGAGAAATGGATTTTGGTTTAATCCTGCCAAGGGGCTGTTATAAATCTAGGCATTGTTAATACACACATCACCACAGGGTGAGCCTTAAATGGTGACAGTGGTATGGCTGGGGATGGTACGGTACTGGGTTAGGGCTGTAGCTTTATTGCAATGAATCATGGGAAATACCATAGACACACTTTCCCCCCCCCCCCCAAAAGGTCTTAGAATAACTGCTGAGAGGATGGCACCCTGTGTGCTGCCTCAGACACCCTCATAAGCAGTATATACTGTATTTTCTGACACAGTCATGGAATTGTCCAACATGATGGGAATGAATGAGGGGAAGAAAGGCCTGGCATGCCTTTTATAGCTTGGTTTATGGCTTCCTGAGAGGTCCACATTCCCTGAGTCACCCATCCATCTGCACTCCCCAACCCTGAAGGGAGGTGTTGGTAATTGGTCCTTTTTGGAACGGGGGACAGAAAGGGAACTCATACACAGGCTTGATAAGGTTCCTTCCATCATTGGAGGGATAAGAGTACCTTGTGGGGAACTGTGAGCCTGTGGTCCATGGTGTGATGAGTTGGTGAGAACTTTCTGGATGCAGCGAAGGTGGTGATGTACATGCACAAGGCCATGTGACCTAGGAGGGGAAAGCAAGCTCTGGCTATGATCAATGGATTGTCAGTTATATGAGTTATAAGTTCTTGCAGAGTCTAGAACCTGTCCTGTGGTAGGTAGGCTCAAGCCGTGACAGAGTTGGCACTGCATAGGTTTTAAGGTTGACTTTTTGGAGGTGTGTAAATGCCCAGGGAATGCAAAGTAGCTCTGGAATCCTTGCAGGTGTGGACGGAATCATCCGTTTTTTGGTTAAAAAGATGGGATTCATTGAAAAGGGAAGTCTTCTATGGTACTTTGCATCTCCCTGGGGAAATCAGAGGAGCGGATTCCTGCCACATAACTAAACCTAGGGCCATGGACTGTGAAGAAGTGTTCATCGCCTCCACAGCTGATTTGAAGTGCGGTCCTTGCCACCAGTTTACCCTTGTCTGATTGTTTGGAAATGGGCCTGATCTTATAGCAGTAGTTTTTCAGCAAATTCATTCTTTTTACGGTAGTTCAGGAAACCGTACTTTGTGAGCAATGCCTGGTAATTTGAGAGCCTGAGCTGAAGGCCCACCAATGAGAGAATACCTTACAGCAGTGCTTAATTTGTGCCAGGGATGAGATCTTGCACCTCTGGGCTTGCTGCATCAGTTATGAAAGTAAAAAAATTGAGTGAGCCCCAACACCCCTTTCATTATAAATTAAGCACTGTCTTATGACCCAAGCCTTCCCATTTCTGTTCCTCTTTATCTGGAGTGGAGCATGGGTGCTGATGTCTGGAATGCTCAGTCACTGCTTGGACCACAAGAGAGTTGGGAGGGGAGTGTGAGAACAGAAACTTAGACCCCTTAGGAGGCACATAATACTATTTCAGACTCCTTAGGAGCACGTGTCAAACTCTCCTGGACAGCTCGAGTATAGCGTTGCTCATAGGTAGCGTTACTCGTCCTTGAGCAGGTGAATGCAGGATGTCCAGGACCTGGTGTTGGGTATCTTGTACTACCTCTGGTGGGATGCGATGTCATCAGGGGCAAGGGGATGCCAAACCATGTGCGGAGTAGAATCCGGAGTAGAAGATAGAAACTTCTCCTGCTCAGTCGGTGCCTTTGGAACTTTCTCTATTGCTGCTTCTGAGCATCTGCTGGAAGGCGTGCGGAACAGTGAAATGGGAGAAGTCTCCCTTGCTGAATGTGCAGGTTCTGATGGTGGGTATTGTGGCCAAAGACCCCAATATGGCCACCATGATGGATCCAGAGGGTATTGCAGAGGACCCTAGGGCATAGAAACCAGTGGCTTTGAGGCAGCTGAATCTGAGGAGAGTGCCACAGTGTAGGTGGCTTCCTTTAGTAGTCCTGGTGGCAGCATGTGATGGACAGACCCTGCCCTCCATCAGATTCATCTGAAGATGAGAACTCTGAGATGGGTTCCATAGACAGTACCGCCGGAAATGTTGGAAGTGTGCGGAGAAGTTAGGTCTCCCAGCACAAACCCATCCTGAGGGTCTGGCACCTTCCCCGGTCTCCCAGAAGTTAAAGGCACCCTCTCCATACTTTTACCAGCGCCAGAGTGGTGGACTTCCCCACAGTGGAAAGGTTGCTTCTCTTATGGGTGCCAATGGTGTTGGTTCTATCCCTGGTACTGGCGGATCCGTCCTCGTCTGGGGACTCTTTTCATGCTTATGGGGCTGGGCACGAACTCTCTCACCATGACTGGAGATGGTGGAAGGAGTCTTGGAAGAAGTCGTAGGGTCATGTTTCCTAGTCTCCCGACTAGGCCCTGGGGCTGTGTCCATCGTGAGGGTACTATCAGTGGCGGATTTGGACTCTGTAGCCGGAGGGACACTCTCTTGGTTGTTTCAGGCCAATGCACAGGGGGTCCCGGGGCTGAATCTGAAGCCTCATGCATCTTTCATGAGATGTCTCTTGAGGCCAAGAGCCCAACCTTCTCCGGGGAAGGACTGGCAGATGCTGCATCTAGATGTGACATAACCCTCCCCTAAGCAGCAGCGACTGCGTTGGTGTTCATTGCTGACCGAGATGGAACATCAGTAGGAGGCACAGTTTTGAAGCAGGATGTCTTCAGCATCGTTCAGTACCTGCACTTGGGTATTAACGGGGGAGGGACCAGAGACAAAGACAGGCCCCCAAACTAACTATTCTATTCTCAAACTACTGGAAATTATATAAAAGAAGCAAAAATCTGTAAAAACTATATACAAGTTTGTTAGAAAAAAGTGCATCACAGACAGACGCGAATTGTTCTGACATGAATCGCGTGGCAGTGAGAAGGTACTGGAGATGCAGTCGATCCATCCCACCATTTATCACCTCACACAAAACCATTGAGGCAAGTTCAGGGCATGTGCGTGGACCAACGGAGGCTACAACTTTTAAATTCTTCAGCTCCCAACGCGTGATGCGTATGCATAAACCCCTCCGTGGAATACAATAGGGACCATCACCTTGAAGAAGAACCAGTGATTCATAGACTTTTAAAGTCAGAAGGAGTTGTCGTCGTCATCATCATGTAATCTGACGACCTGCACATTGCAGGCCACAGAACCTCACCCACCCCCTCCTGTAATAGACCCCTACCGCTGGCTGAGTTACTGAAGTCTTCAAATAATGATTCAAAGACTTCAAGTTAGTCTCTCCACCATTTACACTAGTTTAAACCTGTAAGGGCCTGTGCCTCATGCTAAGTGGCCATGAGTTAGCCATGATTTAAAGTGGATGTTTGCTTAGTCAGTTTTTAGTTCTCGATCTGGTGGTTGGTTGGTAACCTGTTTAAAATAAGCTTGGCTATGTCTGCCCTGCTCTCATTGAATATGCATCCATATGACTAAGACCACCATCATAATTGGCACCGCTGTGGGCATTCACAGCAGTGTGTGACTGGACAAGGAACCTGAAGTACCTTTCTGCTCCTACAGATTCACCCTACAAGGTGAACTCCGATATAACCGTAGAGGAAGGGCTGGTCTTCACTACCCGCCAGATCGGTGGGTAGCAATCAGTCTGTTAGCGATCGATTTTCTCGTGTCTGGTGAAGACATGAGAAATCGATTGCTCGCGGCGCCCCCGTCAACTCCGGAACTCCAGCTTGCCGGGAGGCACAAGCTGGAGTCGACGGGGTAAGTCGGCTGCAGATACGCAAGCTTCAGCTATGTGATTCACGTAGCTGAAGTTGCGTATCCACAGTCGATCCTTCCCCGTGGTAAAGACCAGCCCAAAGCTTGCCTTGTTTCTGCCTCTGTTCTTTGATCATATGGATAGCTTCAGTCTCCAGGGATGGGAATCCAGCTACTTTAGTGAGCACTAAAGATGTAGGGAAGGAAGAAGGGACAGACATGTCATCCTTATCTCTTTTTGTGCTAATGTTTTTGGTGCCTCCATTTTGGGGGAGACTGCCACCTCCATTCTTAGCAGGTCACTCTGCCACCTTCAGTGCTATAGCTGTCCTTAATGCTGCCTGGGAGCCTCTATGCATTTTCTAACCGTCTGTTCTTATTTTAGCAAAGAAATTAACTTCAAAGTACATAAATAGACCCTTTGACTCTGCATAGTGATTATTTCAGTTATGGCATTCCTCCTGGGACAGACAGAGATATGAAATGCCTATGGTTTATAATTCATTTGCTTCTTTATTCCTTCTATTATAGCCATTTTGGTATATGATGTCAGGGCTGACTTATAATAGGACATTTTGTCTACAGTGGCGCCATTGACGGGACAGTATGAAAGCTCCCTTTGGGTTCTCTTCCCACAGCTACAGTTCCATGCAGCATCCCCAGTGAGTGTTTTTTGTTAGTGTCAAATGTAGAATCCTGCCCATGTACAGGTGCCATCTTGCTAATGTTCATCTCCCTTCCTTGATTTTCTTTCATAAGTGTTCATTTTTAAGCAGGTCTGCAAATAATCAAATCTGGAGCACTAACATTTTAAAACCATACCAACCTGCCTTCGTTTCTCTTTCATCTTTTCTTTTTTAAAAGGGGAATCTAATTTGGATTGCAGTTCATCAGGAGGGGACTTCCCGTTTTGAATTAATATTCCAAGTTCCATTCTGACCTTTTCTGATTGGCTTACGTACCCCTTCCAAAGGGAGTAAATAATGCGATACAAACATAGCTTTCGTTACCACATCATGAACCAGGTATTGGAACAGTTTAGGAAAAGGGTCGCCAGTAATATCTCCCACCTCTCCTCTACTCCCACCCTTGCAGCTAGTAAAATGCTCTAGAGGGTGGTTATGTTGAGTAGTTGGATGTGCTGTTTAAATCCTATTATCTCCATCTGTTAGTAGATGTTTCAACACCACATTGCATGTCCCTGTAACACTTACATTGGAGGAGGCTTGACTAACAAGTTTTTTTGTTTTGGGATCCCTCCATAAAATGGGTCACTTTTTTATGTAACATAATCTATTGATATTGCATAGTATAACTAGATAATTTTTGCCACACAAACTAGGACATTTAAATGTGGTGGTTGGTGTAAAATAGCCCTCTGCTAATGTTTCCATAAGGGAAAATGCTGTTCTTCCTCACTCTCCATTCCTTTCCTTGGATCTCAGGCACTGATGTTTCAGATCTAGGCATACCACTGAGCAGGCAGCACAGGTAGGACTGGATCATGGAAATCCAAGACCTGCTGCATTCTGCATAAGGAAATACATCTTCACACAAAGAACAATCAGCCCACGGAACTCATTGCCAGGGGATGTTGTGAATGACAAACGACTGAATGGACTCAAAGGAGAACTAGATAAGTTCATGGAGGGCAATTCTGTCAATGGCTGTTAAGCAAGATAGTTAGGGAAGCAACCCCATGCTTTGAATGTCCCTAAATCTCTGATTGCCAGAAGTAGGGACTGGAGAATAAGGAATGGATCAATCAATAATTACCCTGTTCTGTTCATTACCTCTAAAGCATTTGGCACCATGCACTGTTGGAAGCCAGGAAACTGGGCTAGATGGACCATTGGTCTGACTCAATATAGCCATTCTTCTGGGACTAGTCCAGTCACCCTCCTCTTACTAAAGACTGGATTTTTTTTTTTCAGGAATGCTGAGCCACTTCTAACTTCAGTATAAATAAACAGGAGTTGTGGGTGCTCAGCATCTGTGAAAATCAGACCTTAGGAGTTGGAGAATATCCTGAATCCACAATACATGGGAAGGGAAAAATCAGTTTGATCTTTTAGTTTACAAAATCCACATTATCTTCTAAAGGCTGCCTGTGAAATGACCGAAGTAATGATGATGCGCAGGTATGCAGGAGTCTTTTCAGCCAGAAGGATCCTGAAGTGCTTTACAAACTAAACACAGGAATCACTTGCAGGCATTGCTTTCTGTTTTTTTTAACTGATCTGACTGAAAAAGCAAAGTGATGGTGGAATTTTCAAAGATGACCAACTGCTGTTGAAATTCAGTGGGGGTTGGGAACCTAACTACTTTCAGCTCCTTTGAAAAATCCCAAACTAAAGCTATAATTTTCTAATATTCTATACTGCTGCATTCTGTGAACCTATTTCATACTGTTCTGAATTTCAGTGGTTTGTGGTCACTGCTACCAATCTTCTCTATTTTCAGGCAGCTCCATCCCTTTCAGTAAGTTAGCAGTTTCAGGTTCATTTCTCTGCTTGAATTCTTTGCTTTCTGAATGTTAGTTTTTCTCTTGTAAATGAAAGAACCTTCTTGATACATTTTCCTGTAAACCTTACATAAGTTTTCTGGGTGAAGTCCCTGGTGAATTTCATACATCTCAGGAGTCCTGTAATGTTTCGATTCTCTTCCAGTCCAGATGGTCTGTAGCAGATGCCCGCAGGCTGCAAAACAGTTAGTGATACTGTGCGTGTGTGTGTGTGTGTGTGTGTGTGTGTGTGTGTGTGTGTGTGTGTATCCTATATAATAATCGGCTAGGGAAGTGTGTGTGAAGCCATCATGCGCAGTAGAGACGGCCGGATGAAGGGCGTGCTGGGAGTTGTAGTTCGGTGGCACACGGTGCAGGGTTTACAGGAGAAAGAAGACTTCGGTTACCTCAGGTTATGGTGGAGGGGGCATGGCACAATAGTGGGGTGAGCGGGGAGCATGGCAGGGGGGCAGGGGTTACCAGAGGACGTGGGTTACTAAGGGTTCCCGGAAAGGGCGGGGGCAGTGGGACTGGGGTTGCCAGGAGGGGTGGGCGCAGGAGTTACTGGGGATTACCGGAGGGCGCAGTGGGACAGGGGTTACCGGAGGGCGCAGAGGGATGGGGGTTGCTGGGAGGGGCGGGCATAAGAGTTACCGGGAGGACGGAGGGGCTGTCACAGGTTACCAGGAGGGACGGGCGCAGGGGTTATGGAGAATGTGGTGGGACGGGGGTTACCGGAAGGCGCTGTGAGGTGGGGGTTATCGGGAGTGGGTGCGGGAGTTACCGGGGGGCGCAGTAGGACTGGGATTACCGGGAGGGGCGGGCTCCAGGGTTAGCGGAGGGTGCGGAGGGATGGGAGTTACTGGCACAGGGAGCTGAAGGACTCAGCTCCTCTCCCCCGGAGCGGGTGGCAGTTCGGGCACCGCCAGCCCCCGAGTGTCCCTCCAGGCCGGGGAGCCCCGATCTCCCCCACCACGAGGGGCACTGCAGGCCTCGCCCCCTCTCCCCCCGGGGGAAGGGTGACGATGGGAGGGCGAGCAGGGAGGGGGGTGCGGGAGAAGGGACTGGATGGGGTGGCCTGGCCCGTGTACACGGGCTTTTACACGTGTGTCTGTATCTATCCAATCTATCCAATCTATCCAATCTATCCAATCTATCCAATCTATCATAATTATCAAGTGATTGGAGAGAGAGACAGCATGCACAGTGCCAGGATAGTACAGGGGAAACTTACTGTGCCAATGTGCCTTAGCCTATACCTAGAGCCACAGTAAGACTTGTTGCATACTTGTCTATAGGGATGTGAATTGTAGAGCGGTCTAACTGCTCAAGTAGATTCTGCTGCTGCGAAATAAAAGGTACCTAGTATGCCTTAATGTTGTCTTGTTTGAAACAGGATTACATCAGTGCTAACTAATTGCTCCAGTGTCATTCAACCCTGAACCTTTCAGTTCCAAAAACCACTGCACTCTTCTACCTGTCCAGAAAGATTTGTTGTCTCTTTAATCAGATGTCAATCTGATCTCTTGGGGAAGATACTGGTGCTGGGTGCCACACCAGTTTGATCCATTCAGGGATTTGTACATTTATCTATTGTTGTTGGCTTACAATATGTATGTGGTAATCAAAGTGGTGGTGGAAAATCATTCCTTTTTTTTATTTAACATCTGTTTGTCACCATTCCTTCAGTCAGGAAAGACTTCATGGGAAATTATCTGGGATTTATTAGAGCTAGTCCATGTTGTCCCTTAATTTCCTAGAGTTTGATATTCCTGTTCAGTTCCTTTCTCCACCTTGATGCCTAAGTTCTCTGCTTTCATAGAACTCCCGGCCCTGGTGTTAGGGAACAAGAGGCCAAGATGAAGAATCTAACTCTAGTGGCCATCTTGAGTGGTCATATAACTCTTGTTACTGTAGTCTCTCTGAGCACCTCACCGTCTTCAATGTATTTCTTCTTGAAGCACCCCTGTGAGATAGGGAAGTATTATCATCCCTATGTTCCAGATGGAGAACTGAGGCACAGAGACTCGATGCTTGCCCAAGGTCAAACAGGAAGTCTGTGGCGGAGAATAGACTTGTACCCAGCTCTCCTGAGTCCCAGGTTAGGATTGTAACCACCTACCATATTACTTCTCTTACAGTTCTTCAGAGCCTTTCCCACTGAGCTAATGGGAACAATGGTTTTCTTTTCTTTTTTTTTTTTTTAAAGTCTGTCAGGGAGATAGCACAAGTATCAGCTAATGGCTGTCTTCTGATGAAGACATATCTGTTATGGCATCCTAGCATGGACCAAGAAGCAAACATGGTGTGAAGGTTTCAGTGACAAAGGATCTGAATAGAGAGGAGGAAGATCTAAGGTGTAGATCATTCAGAGGTGCTCTGCACCCAGATCTCCTGGGGCTCAGCATTCATGGAAGTGGAGATCCTAATGCAGAGAATAAGGTAAAAATAGAAAATAGCATTTGTATGCATTGCAAGATCTCTTAAAAATACAACTGTTTATTTGTCACTGTGAAACATGACAACAATGATCTGCTCCCTCACCTCCTATCTTCTCTTTCCTTCCTGTTCCCGCCCCAGGCACTCAGTCAGAGCATGAGCAGCCTTTAACTGTGGCTTCCTGAGTCTGGATTTTCATTGCCCAGGGTAATGTGAATGATTATATGTGCATGTGCTTATGCAGTGTCTACAACTTCTTCCCTCCCCTTCTCTGTTGACACTACTAACCCAGCAAAATCTTTTGGTCATCTCAAAACCACCCTCGCTTCAACAGATAAGATGAATTTTATAACAAAGCTCTAAGTGCCAGTGAAATAAGATGTATGTTCTACGTGTGTGTGTGTGTGTAGGACTTTGGTGTATGTGTCAGATGGGGTGAAATTTGCTTTCTCAGCACTACAGACCAAGTCTGGGGGTGGAAACTCCCTTACTTATGCTCTATGCCTTCCCTCATTCCCATTGATTAATGTGGCTTGTTTTGACAAATCCATCCTAATTTATAAAAATAAGGGGAGCTTTCCCACTAAAGCAAAATAAGAGATTTGTTTTTTTAAATTCCTTAGCTAATCTTGTGTGTGTGGTTTAGTAAGAGTTCTCTTGCTTGTGTTTAATACACCACCGAAGTAACATCTTCTATTATGATCCATCATGGAAATCTTTCTGATTCTGCAAACTCAACATCATGACTTCACTTTTAGGGGGTTGATGTGCTATGGGGAGAGGGAAGCAGAGATGTATGCTGGTTTGGTGATTATCAAGCCTGATAAGAGAAGCTATGAAATATGTGACTGAAAATTGGGTTCTTTATTTGAAAGTTGTCTCTTGATATGAAAGTGTCTCATGATTTCTCTTGGCCTTGTGGAGAATCTCCCATTACTGCCAAAATCTATGCTCCACAAACAGTTTGTACTTCATTTAGAAACTGAATACACAATGCCTCCCCCTCCCCCCCCCCACCACCATG
Source organism: Sternotherus odoratus (assembly GCA_032164245.1). Classification (NCBI taxonomy): domain Eukaryota; kingdom Metazoa; phylum Chordata; order Testudines; family Kinosternidae; genus Sternotherus; species Sternotherus odoratus. The sequence goes on from JAVMKO010000001.1 coordinate 89,986,035, forward strand.
TCCTGATTTTTATAGGGACAGTCCTTATTTTGGGGGCTTTCTCTTGTATAGGTACCTATTACCTCCCACCCCCGTCCCAATTTTTCACACTTTCTATCTGGTCACCCTAGTTACTCCATTCAGAGCCTTATGGGAAGTGTTTGGATTGCGATGTGTACACATGAGTAACCTTTGGCCTCAAACCTTGATTCTTGAACTTTGTTCCCTGCGTGGGATTTCTGATAAGGACATCAAAAAAGCTGGTGAATTAGAACGAGAAGCAGAATCAGCTAGTTTCCCAGCTCTGAGGTGTACAGGAGTCTCTAGACATGCTGCTGGTCACATGAACCGTCTCCGCTTGTTACTTAGAGGCAATCTTGATCCAGGTTTTTTTTGGGGGGGGGGGGAGGTGGGTGGCTTGAGGGGCCTGACCAATAGCAGGGCTGGTCTACAGTGAGCTGCAGGAAATGAATATACTTAATGTGGTTTGTTGCAGAAGAGAGTTGGATGGTAGAGGGGGCATCAGTTTTTGTTCTTGTCAACTGTCACTTTTTTATATTCCTCTTCTCCTCCTCCAATATCAAATACCACTAAGGGATTCTCCCAGTGTTTGTCTTAACTCCTCCCTCCCAAAATTCTTCCTTAGCCAAAGCCTGACCAAGACTATAAAACCAGCTGTTTTTAATATTTTTAAAAAATGTCAAACACATGAGAGAAGTCCTCCATGTATGCTTTGCTCAAGCATGTGTGATGTTGCAATTGTGGAGGTATGGAGGAGGGGAAGCTGTGGCTTAGGCGGGAGCAGGAGGAATTTTTTTCCTTTTCTTCCTTCTTCCTCTCTTCTCCCTCCCCTTCTCTGCCCTCACAAAGAATACTCTAGCTGCGTGTATGGGAGTGTGCTTATTTTTAGTCAGTCATAACAGGGAAAATTAGAATATGTTCTTCAGAATCTTCCATGTGATCCCTCATGTGGCACATGTTGACTTTCATTGGTTTAGGGAAGCAGGAATCTAAATCCTTGGGCCTGTCTTTTTCTTTCCCCCCACTCTCCGTTGTGGCTAGAAAAAGAGAAGTGTGATTTAAGTTAGATGGGCTAGAATGAAAAGTTCTTGCAGCTTTAATCATACAGTAGTTTGACTCCATAATAAGTGGTATTAATTACAGGATATAATGCACTGACACTTACTTGGCATAAACATCTATTTGGGGATGGAAGAGATGCTTTCATAATCTTTGCATGCTGCTCATCTCTTCCCCTCCTTCCGAGTGGTGTTTTTCTCCATTGCTGTTGCTTTCACAGCTTTGCCTTCCCTGAGAGAATCTTTTCTCTCATGGTGCCAACTCTGCTCCCACATGCTTTCTCAAGGCACCAGTGGTACAAAGTTGCCACAATGCAGAGGTGGATTTCCCTTCGTAATTGTTACAGTGATGTGCAAGGATAAACAACAGGGGAAACGCAAAAAAAGAGCAAATGGTCATAGCACTCACTAAATTATCTAGAGGAGACGTGCTAGTGGAACACGAAGCTTCATAGAGAAGATCTAACGTTGTAGCTTTGTGGTCACAAGTGTCTCTCACCTTTGGTTGCATGTCCTGTGATGCAAAGGTTCCTACCTGCCCCTTTGCTCTCTGGGAATGAATAGCTGTTCTTCTGGGGCTTGAGCCTTCACTTCTTAACCCTTTTCCTCTGTAAAGTTGACTAAACAAGTAGCAATATTTACTGAAACTGTAACTTTCCATTAGTCCCAGGAAATTGGAATGCAGGCTTTAAAAATGGGGGGGGGGGGAGGGGGGAAGGAGAACCTGAAGGCTAACAGAATACATGCTTTTCCTTGTATGCAGAGTAGTTATAGCCATAGGTGCAGACTCCATGGACGCTCCAGAATTGAAGTACCCATGGAAAAAAAATTAGGTGCTAAGCACCTACTGGCAGCTAATTCCTTTCTCCTACCATGCATCAGCTGTTTCATGGCATGCAGGAGGCACTGGGGGGAGGTGAGGAGTGGGAATGGCACAAGCTCTGGGGAGGAGGCAGAACTGAATGGATAGAGGCAGAATGGCGGTGGGAAGAGGCAGGGGATTAGTGGAAGGGGTGAAATGGGGGCAGGGCCTGGAGCAGGGATGGAGGCTTGGTGGAAGGAGTGGAGTGAGGATAGGACATGCTTTGGGAGTTGCTCAAGCCCCTCTCCACCCCAAGAAGGAAGCTGGTGCCTACGGCTGTAGCCATCAGTCCCAGGATATTAGAGAGAAAAGGTGGGTGCAGTGATGTGAGGGAGCTTGTCAATAAAAGATAACTCCATCCTCACAGTCATGGATGCCACTTCCCTAAACAGCAACAACTCTCACGATAATGGCATAGCTGCCTGCCTCGAATATTTACAAGACAATGGACAAGCTTTGGATATCTACATTGAACTCATCCACTTCATTCTCCCCCATAATAATTTTACATTCAACAACAAACACAGCCAGGGCTACTGGGATGGCTCCCCAATGTGCCAATCTCTTCATGAGCCAACTTTGAAGAATTTCTGGACAAATGCGCCATAACACCAATGATAGACATGGATGATACTTTCATCCTCTTGACAGACAGCTTAAACTTCCCTATAGATTTCCACCACAACTTCATCAACCACCACGCATCCATTAAACTCTCTCTCTGGAACACTGTGACTCCTACACTTGCATCAACTTCCTAGACACCACCATCCGCTTCAACACAGAACCCTATAGACCAGTGGTCGCCAACCTTTCAGACCTCACGGACCACTAAACTCACAATTTTGAATCCCGCGGACCACTAACATGAATTTTTTTAAAAAAGGTACAAACATCTATAAAATGATCATAAAAGTTCCATTTTATTAATATGAAATGCATTTGTTTAATTATAACAATTATTAAAGCTTGTTTAATTATAACAAAATTATTAGTGTGATATTTGTTGCTGCTTGTTTGAAATAAGTTTATGGATTCTTGGCTCCAATGACGTCACTGCAACACGGAGAGCCGTTTGTATTTCAAGCCAACAGCGGTACTTGTTTTTGATTGCCGTAACAGATGAGAATGTCTTTTCACACAGATAGGTTGTTGCAAATGGAATCAAAATTTGATAGCTTTTTCACTCAGCACTGGGTACTCACTTTTTACGGAGGGCCAAAAATCATGTCTTGATGAGGACGAGTGGAATTTAGCTTTGAGACCGTCGTCGGATGATAGATCGATTAGGCTTTCTTTTTCTTTCATGTTCAAATTGCTATCTTCAATTTTCGCTGAAAATGGATCCATTACCCACATATTGCCATGTCTGGGGTCCTCTTCCTTTGGGTAATAACGGCCAAAAGATTCTGTGAGCGACCGTAAGTGCTGTCGAACAATGGTTATTACCTGTCGGTTGACATCCTCCTCTTTCATATACTCATCAAGATTCGGGAATATTTGCAGATCTTCTTTAGCCAACCGCATTTGCCACAGCAATATTTTCTTTTGAAATGCATCCATTTTACCTCGCAGTGTGAACACGTCCGTAAGCTGTTCTTGCAAGGACGTGTTTAGCTTGTTTAACAGTGAAAAAATATCTGCCAGGTATGCAAGCTTGGCTAGCCAATCATCGTCGGACAAGAGTTCTTGGAATTTCGAATTATTTTGCTGCTGGAAGAATAACTTGACTTCTTGGTGCAGGTCAAACAATCGGGTTAGTATTTTGCCCCTCAACAGCCATCTCACCTCAGCATGAAGAAGATGATGAGTATATTGAGAGCCCATTTCTTCACAAAGTGCCTCAAATATTCGAGAATTGAGCGCTTTGTGCTGAATTTCATTTACAATTTTAATTACATCAGAGAGTACTTTGTGCAATTCTGGAGACATTCTTTTCGCCACAAGTTGCTCACGATGTATAATACAATGAGTAAACAAAATGTCTGGGTGTCCAACATCTTTCACTTTTGTAACAACTCCTAAACGATGCCCGGTCATGCTTGCGGCACCGTCTGTGCATATCCCAACACATTTCTTCCATTCAATACTGTGTCTCAGGAAATAACCATTAAGTGCATTGAAAATCTCAGAGCCGGTTGTTCTACCCAGCAAGTTGAGCGAACGGAGGAATTCTTCCTTGAGCTCTCCTTGACACTCAAACCTCACAAAACAAAGGAGAACTGCCTTGTTAGTTATGTCTGTTGATTCGTCGAGTTGAATTGAATAAAACGTTGAATTTTTCACCATTTCAATCACTTGATTTTCAATATCTTCGGCCATGTCTTCAATTCTGCGCTTCACAGTGTTAGCGGACATAGGAATTACTTTCAGTTTCTGGACAGCCTGTTTCCCCAAAACCTCTTCACAGGCTTGTAACAAGCAAGGCTTAATTAATTCTTCTCCAATCGTATACGGCTTTCTACTTTTCGCGATTTGAAGTGCTATCAAATAAGAAGCCTTTACTAGGGACTTATCTTCCTAAAAATTGCAAGTAATGTCCAAAATTTTCTCGTGGACCACCAGTGGACGGACCACGGACCACCACGGACCACTGGTTGGCGACCGCTGCTATAGACAACCATATATGAGAAACTGACTGATCACCACACCTCCATTCATAGATCCAGTAACTGCGCCAAATGCACCAAAAAATATTATCTACAACCAGGCACTCAGATACCACAGAATACGCTCTGAGGAGAAAGTCCAGGATATAAACCGTAACACACTTAAAAGTGCCTTCACCAAACAAGGACACTCTACCAGAGAGCTAGATCGCATCATGGAACAGTCCTGGGGTCTGTGGTGAGAGTGCTCTGGGCTCCTGCAGGGACAAGAGGGGCCTCGGGCACAAGGGCAGGGGCCAGGTCACTAGCTGCCCCAATGGCCGGGGTCACCAGCCACCCATTCCGGTATCCACCAAAACAAGTGGGCTCTGTGTGAAGATGATGGAAGTCCGTATTCGTGCTGGCTGGGAGGCTGGGGCATCTGTCTTTGATCACAAGCAATGTGAACCTTTGTGTTGCGAGCAAGGGAAACCATAAGCCACTTATTTACTGAGAATTTAAAAGGGTTCTTGATTATGCATTTTTTCGTGGGGGTGGGGTGTCCATCTGCCTAGTTATATTACATCTAGGTGATAGTGTGATCCGAAAACCAGCTCCATTTAGTGAATGATACTGCAGTTGTTGTAATGCTCATCTCAGCATTGGAACACAAAGTCCTGCAGTGTTCTTTCTCCCTGCCCTAGATAGTGGATGTTTCCCTGATAGAGAGGGCAGCAGTTTACACTGGGTGGGTCATAAAACCCATGGCGGCTGAGATCATCCTCCTTAGGTTATTTGATCCTTGAGCTCTGATGAAGGCTGGGGGGCTAATGTCCAACATGAGCTGTCATGCTTGTGAATTGCTTCACCTTTTCCCCACTTCCCCCACCCCCAAGCTTAGGCTCTGGACACACTACCACGTCGCTCAGGGGTGTGAATAAGCCCCTCTCCGAGTGACGTAAGTTACACTGACCTAAGTGCCAGTGTGGACAGAGCTGTGTCGGCGAAAGAGCTTCTCCCACTGGCATAGCTACTGTAGGGTCTGGAATAATTAAGTTGACAGGAGAGCTCTCCCCCATTGTCTTAGAGCAGGGGTCAGCAACCTTTCAGAAGTGATGTGCCAAGTCTTAATTTATTCACTCTAATTTAAGGTTTCTCGTGCTAGTAATACATTAACGGTTTTAGAAGGTCTCTTTCTATAAGTCTATAATATATAACTAAACTATTGCTGTATGTAAAGTAAATAAGGTTTTAAAAATGTTTAAGAAGCTTCGTTTAAAATTAAAATGCAGAGCCCCCTGACTGGTGGCCACGACCCAGGCAATGGAGTGCCACTAAAAATCTGCTTGCATGCTGCCTTTGCCACACGTGCCATAGGTTGCCTACCTTTGTCTTAGAGCATCTGAGCTAGCAGCACTACAGTGGTGCCATTGCAAGCTCTGTAGTGTAGCCATAGCCCTGGACTACTCTTTTCTTGTGTCTTCCTTCAACACCCCTCCCCCCAATCAATTGTCTTAATTTATTCAGAGGGTGAGGATGTGTGTGGATTTTTATTTTATACACCAGCTGTTTTGATCATTTGTGCATAACTATGATGCTCGGGCAACATTTCACAGATATCTGGCTCAAGGTCCTTAGATAAGTGGTCTTACTTTTGAAAAGCACAGAGCATTTAAATAAGGATTTCGGAGTGTAATTTTAGGTGCCCAATTTTTGAAAATCTTAACCTTGGTATTTTTACTTTCAAATGAGTACAGAAAATATAATTGCAAACCATAGGCTAGTAAGTCATAATGAAATAAAATAGCTAAATCGTTCCTTCAACAGTTCGGCTCTAAAAACAAAATCTTAACTATTTTATAATACCTGGGCAACTGAATTATAGGACTCTACGGTTCCATGGAGGATTCCTAGTTATAAATGATGGCAGTAAAGTTTAAAGCCACCAGAAACCTCAAGATGAACAATCGCACCCATAAATCAGATTTACTGCTTCAATATTGAAACAACAATGAAAATATTTAATTCTTAAATACGGAAAGAAATAAGCACTCCCTTTACATTTTTTTTTAAATGTCATATCAAAACAGTCATCAAAACAGCAAGCAACAGCACAGAAGTTCTACAGATGGAGCAAATATCAAACAGTGCTTCCTACCTACATTGTTCAACATCTTTTTTTTCTGAGGATCTGGGCATAGTACTCCTAGTATTACGTGCAAGGGCCAAAATTAACGTTTTTGGGCTGTAGTTTTGTGGGGATGAGGAAAATGAAACCGTACCAGTCCTAGCCATCATGAAATCAAGTACAGTACTGAATACATCTGTCTTGTCAACCTTTACTGTAGTATTAAAATCCACCTACATACAAGAGAATATTCAAATAATCAAGTGGCAATAATTGACGCCAATTATGCAGCTACAAAACATTTTGTTCTTCCTCCCTAGGGCAACAAACAAGCCATTAAAAGCAGACTAGTGAGCCACAAAGCTGTGGAGGAGAGATTTTAACTTTTTAACAACTCATTGAATTGTTTATCCAGGGTTTAGCTAAAAGCTCTTATCTGAAAGTGCTTGGCAGACAGAGGATCCTCATGTGTCTTTAAATGCAAGTCCCTTCCTTGTAGACGTAACAATTTATAGACTTCATCCAACAAATTCTCTTTCCAGAACAAATATTTCGTGCTGCCTTCATGCTCACACTGTATGACTGGGAAGAGAATAGCTGCTTCTTTCCCTTCCTCATTGAAGGTCATTAAAAAAAAAAATTTGGTCTAAGTGAGCAATACTTTGGCTGCCTGCTATCAGTAGAGAGACCACTAACTGAGTGGGATGGAGGCTGAATTGTCCTCTGTGTCTGGGATGAGTCATGTTGGCTGGAGATGGTGTTGGGATGTTTGCATGGCTGTTGCCTATTCTGATGCTAATAAAGACTGTCTCCAGAGCTGTCAATCCAGCACACTTCACAAGCAGTAAAATCACTCTTAATAAAAAGTTATGACTGCAGTGTAACTAGACAGGGAGGTGGCATGCTGGAGGAGAATGCAGGCAATATTAATCTGGCTTCTCAGGCTGAGAGCATAGGAGCAGCCTTATGAAAAGGAATGGGGTATATTCCAATTAGCCTTGTGTACAGGGATAGGGCGCAAATAATAGTACCTGGGACAAGAGAACTGTCTGCCCAGTGGCGTAATCCAGTCACTGGATTCTAACCTAGCAGAACTAAAACCAAATTGGGATTTGTGTAGGATCCAGATGTGGTTCTTCCTGGAGGGCTTCCAGCCCAGTGACTCATAGCTGTAGAGCTCAGGCCTGGGTGACTCATCAGTTCACAATCCCTGATTTTATAGGAAGAGGGTGGGAGGTAACAGAATATATGCACAACCGGTTTAAAGTAAGATTAGACTCAAGAGTCCTGCACTGGTTGTGAGTTTCTTGATTTATGTGATTCTAGGTGGCTGGGAACCAGCAGTGCCTTCCATTTCCCTGTATGGGAAGATGATCCCATATAGAGAGATGTCTTGGCACAATAGGGTGGGGAGAGGGCACAATCTGGTTCATGTATTCTCCTAATCCAAGGACTCAAGTCTAGTGCAACATTTAGTTTCCCCAAAGTGGGTGGGGAAGGGCCATGACCCAACCTGTCCCTCCACAGCAGCCCACTAAGTTGTTCCCAGGTCAGCGCTCCAGGAGACTTTCTGCCTGAGTTAGACACAGGGTCTGAGAGAACTCTCACTGGAGCAGCGTGCCCCTTCACTGCACCCTCTCTAAACCCTGAATGAGTGGGTTTTGTTTGTTTGTTTGTTTTTTTTTGGGGGGGGGGGGAAGAGGGATGACCCCTAATGTCTTGTTTTCTTGGAGCTGGTAAAAGCATGTAATCAGGGCCCTTCCTTTTTGGAGGGAGAGAGGGCAATAAACCAATATGCTAATATTAGAATCCCTGCATTACTTCATCAGAGATGGGTTGGAAACTAGACCCATACATCTGGTCAGTAGCTGTGCTTTAGTGTTTGCACATGGAAGTATGTGTATGGGGGCGTGTGCAGTATAGAGCTGCACTGTGACATTTCCCCAGCATGGACTCTGTCATTTCTAGCTGTGTAAACTGAGTGAGCTGGGAAGATGTAAACAGTGAGCTACCATGTGAATCCATTGGCTCAGACATCAGGAAACCCCATCAGGCAGGACATGAACACTGAGCTGGAGAACAAAGGGGAAATGGTGTCCGGTTATTGGGGGAGAGGCTGCCCTTGGGAGGGACTTGGGAGCTCTCACCTGGGTGGACAAAGGGGCAAGAGAGGGAATCCGAGATGGCTGGCTGACTCATCAGGGCACTAGTTTAACTTCTGCCCCTCTGTGCCAACTAAGGACTTTCTGATTCTGTAGGCCTAGTGACTAATAAATCGTTGTCTTGTTCTGAAAAGGCTGCCTGTGTCATTATAAATGCTCAATGGGAACATTGTGCCCTGAAGGGACACAGTACAAGCCTCCTGCAGGAGTCTAGCTTGGCTGGATTCTCTTCAGGGACCCTCGGAGAGAGACAGGAATGGCTGGTGCCAAAGGTCCAGTTTGGGAATTTGTAGAGGCCAGGAGCTTGTCCCTGCAGAACTGTATGGGTCCTTGGGGCCCAGCACACTAGCATGTCACTCCCAAGAGCTTGGTTATACACCAGGACATAGACCAGACCCTGTGACTCCATGACGAAGGTCTATCTAAAGTTCCATGGATCAGGGATTCCTCTCCTGTTTGCTTAGCACAGGTGATGTCTTTAGGAGTTCTGTGCTCCCAGCAATCACTGGGGATGTAGGCAAGAATAGATCAAAGCCAATGTCCTGAACAGTTTTAGAACAGCAGCAGTGGGGTTGTAATTCTCCCTTTTTATAAATTTGAAAATTATGAGCATCCTTTACTACATTTAGTTCCCCCCCCCTTTTTTTTAAATTGATTTAAAGTTAAACTTGTTCTCATTCAGTGACTTTTATCAAGGTGAAAAGAAAACAAAAATCCACAAGAAAAATATAAAAAGGATCTCCTTTTTAATATGCAGGGAAGACAGTTTAATCCTACAAGTTGACTCATTGTTCCGACACTTATCTATAGAAGGTACTGGCACTGCTGTTGCAGTTTATACTGGTGTGTGTGTATAAGGAAGTTGGCAATCACAAGAGAGCTAATTTGCAGAGCTACAAGGAAAAAAAAAAGAATTTTTGGTACAATTTTTTTTTTTAAAAAAGAACTCTATACTGGTGAGAGATCCCAGACTGAAAGTCCTAAATACAGAAGCTTTGCTCTTTATCAATACTCGGTTATATCTAGGGCTTTGGCAATGTAAGATTCTCTTGGCTGCCCCCACCACTGGGCTTCAATCCAGGGGTGAGAGTTTCTATACTTATTCTGTCCTTGGCCTCTCTATATTGACACTGTCACTAGGGTACCAGTAGAGGTGGTGGTTTTTCTGATGTACTTTTCACTTGCTATCTAGGCACCCTCGTCCGGTTCCAAGTATGAAAAATCATGATGGGAGTGAGGAGGTAATAAGGGCCTATATAAGTAAAAGCCCTGAATATTGGGACCTGCCGTATAAAATTGGGACATCTGATCCCCCCCCCCCCCCCCTAAACTGGATGAACCCTATGAATTCATTTCATACAAGCATTCTAAGGGGGAGCCTTTCAGAAGCCCAAAGTGCAGTCAGTGGAAGTCCGTGGAAGTTGGCCCCCTAACCATCCTTTGTGCCTTTTGAAAGTTTCCCCCATAATTGTTGCTGAAATGCCTTTGTGTTCTGATTCTGTAGGAATGCAACAGTGTTGAGTGAGGAGTTTAGTTTCCTTTAAAAAGAATTCAAGTTGCTCTTTAACAAGTGTTCCATGTGGCAGTGGTTTAAATTGGACCAAAAGTATCAGTAGTTAGAGTGAGAGCCCTTTTGTGCTGGTTCAGGCTGAACGAGGAGAGACCAGCTCTCACTAGTTCTGTCTTTGGCCTCTGAATTGTGTGATCTAAACCTTGGTAGCTTGGTGATTGAGGATCCACAGCTGACCAGCATTCTGGGTTGTTTCACAAAACCATAAAGAACAAGATACAACATATCTTTTTTTAAAATCTAGATACCTATGTTGTATGTGCAACATTCCTGCTCATGGTATGAGTTCCTCTTTCCCCAAGATCCTGCTGATTACTTGCTCTCCAGCTGTCAGGGAAAAATAAAAGCCTAAATTAAGAGAAGCACGTTAAATTTCCCCTCTCCACTCCAGGGTTCTCTTTCTCTCAGGTTTTGTGAAGTGAAATGCTGTTTGTTCTTTGTTGCTTTCTTCAAGTGGTCCATGGAAATTCCCCTCTCAGAAAAGTGAAAGTAGAAAGTGTCAAATTTGGAGCAAATGAAGTCAAATAGTATCTGATACCACAATATCATAGGAAACAAAATCTTGTGGCACCTTAAAGGCTAACTATAAAGTTTTGAAGCATGAGCTTTCGTGGGCTAATACCCACTTCGTCGGATGCAAGCAGTGGAAATGTTTAGAGGCAGGTCTGGGAAAGTAGGTAAGAACCAGGTGGGAGGTGAAAAGGTTAGTCCAAATAAGCTGAACCAGTTTGTTATCTCCGATCAGGGAGTGTGGATTATTCTTCTAGCATTTGAATGGGGTGTGTGAACATGGAGAGAGGAGAAACAATGTCTGTAATGAGCCAGCCATTCTAGATCTTTGTTCAGTCCTAGAAGGTGTGTGCTGAATTTGCAAATGAATTGAAGTTCTGCAGTTTCCCTTTGTAGTCTGGTCTTGAAGTGTTTTTGCTGCAGGATGCTGACTTTTAAATCAGCTAATGTGTGTCCAGGCAGGTTGAAGTGTTCCCCTACAGGTTTGTGTATATTGCCATTCCTAATATCTGATTTGTGTGCATTTATCCTTTTTCGTAGGGACTGTCCAGTTTGGCCGATGTACATAGCAGAGGGACACTGGTGGCATATAATGGCATATATGACATTGGTTGATGTGCAGGTGAATGAACCAGTGATGGTATGATTGATCTGGTTAGGTCCTGTGATGTTGTTGCTGGTGTAGATATGTGGGCAGAGTTGGCATCGAGGTTTGTTGCATGGATTGGTTCCTGAGTTGGAGTTATTGTGGTGCAGTGTGCTGTTGCTGGTGAGAATTTGTTTAAGGTTGGCAGGTTGTCTGTGTGCCAGGACTGGCCTTCCTCCCAAGGCCTGTGAAAGTGAGGGATTATTGTCCAGGATGGGTTGTAGGTCGCTGATGATGCGTTGCAGAGGTTTTAACTGAGGACTGTAGGTGATGGCCAGTGGTGTCCGGAATAGTATCCCTGATGATGCCACAGCACAGGTGGTTGCTAAGCTCTGTGACTTTATCCTCACACACAACTATTTCAAATTTGGTGACAATATATACCTCCAGACCAGCGGGACTGCTATGGGCACCCGCATGGCCCCACAGTATGCCAACATCTTTATGGCAGACCTGGAACAACGCTTCCTCAACTCTCGTCCACTCACACCCCTTCTCTATCTACGCTACATTGATGACATCTTCATCATCTGGACCCATGGGAAAGAAACTCTGGAAGAATTCCACCATGACTTCAACAGCTTCCACCCCAACATCCACCTCAGTCTGGACCAGTCCACACAGGAAATCCACTTCCTAGACACCACAGTGCAAATTAATGATGGCTACATCGACACCACCCTATACCGAAAGCCTACCGACAGCTATGCCTACCTTCATGCCACCAGCTTCCATCCCGGACATACCACACGATCCATTGTCTACAGCCAAGCACTGAGGTACAATCGGATTTGCTCCAACCCCTCAGACAGAGACCAACACCTACGAGATCTTCACCAAGCTTTCTCAAAACTACAATACCCACACAAGGAAATAAGGACACAGATCAACAGAGCCAGACGTGTACCCAGAAGCCTACTGCTGCAAGACAAGCCCAAGAAAGAAAACAACAGAACACCACTGGCCATCACCTACAGTCCTCAGTTAAAACCTCTGCAACGCATCATCAGCGACCTACAACCCATCCTGGACAATAATCCCTCACTTTCACAGGCCTTGGGAGGAAGGCCAGTCCTGGCACACAGACAACCTGCCAACCTTAAACAAATTCTCACCAGCAACAGCACACTGCACCACAATAACTCCAACTCAGGAACCAATCCATGCAACAAACCTCGATGCCAACTCTGCCCACATATCTACACCAGCAACAACATCACAGGACCTAACCAGATCAATCATACCATAACTGGTTCATTCACCTGCACATCAACCAATGTCATATATGCCATTATATGCCACCAGTGTCCCTCTGCTATGTACATCGGCCAAACTGGACAGTCCCTACGAAAAAGGATAAATGCACACAAATCAGATATTAGGAATGGCAATATACACAAACCTGTAGGGGAACACTTCAACCTGCCTGGACACACATTAGCTGATTTAAAAGTCAGCATCCTGCAGCAAAAACACTTCAAGACCAGACTACAAAGGGAAACTGCAGAACTTCAATTCATTTGCAAATTCAGCACACACCTTCTAGGACTGAACAAAGATCTAGAATGGCTGGCTCATTACAGACATTGTTTCTCCTCTCTCCATGTTCACACACCCCATTCAAATGCTAGAAGAATAATCCACACTCCCTGATCGGAGATAACAAACTGGTTCAGCTTATTTGGACTAACCTTTTCACCTCCCACCTGGTTCTTACCTACTTTCCCAGACCTGCCTCTAAACATTTCCACTGCTTGCATCCGACGAAGTGGGTATTAGCCCACGAAAGCTCATGCTTCAAAACTTTATAGTTAGTCTTTAAGGTGCCACAAGATTTTGTTTCCTTTGCTATTCCAGACTAACACGGCTACCTCTCTGATTCTTGACACAATATCATAGAGCCTCAAGAGGTCATTCATCCCCAAGTCCTGAGACAGAATCCAGCGAATCTAAATCATCCCTGATAGGTGTTTGTCTATCCTGTCCTTAACAACATCCATGCCGAAGAACATTCTTCTTCTTTAACATATGCACAATGTGCCTCGGATGGCACGTGATCCGGATTCATTACTGAATTTGGTCTGCTGGTTGGATCATTAATAGACTTGCTCAGACTCCTGAGATGGGGCTAGCCTTGGGGCTGCTTTTATACTTCGTGGCCAGCTGATCTGCAGCCATATTGCATATTGGGCTTTCATCCTGGTAATTTGACATCCAGGTAAGGTGAGACCAAGTCAATACTTGTAAGGGATACCTTCAAGCATGTTTTTCTATAGTTGCTGTGATGAGATGGTGATTCAATAGATGCTTCTCTTCCCAGGGTTGTACGAATACAAGCCAGGGTGCAAAGGGCACTGTATTGCTGGAGGAAGCTATCTCATGGATGAGATGTGAACCCAAAGACCAGGATGATTGCAAAGAGCCAAGTGGGATGTTTGATCGCAAGCACAGAACTCTTAACCTTGGTTCTTTTGGCTAAATTCCAGTCCAGCTAATTACATTCTACCTACCTAAATTCCTTGCACAGTTGGATGCAATATCCTTTTCTGCCTTCTGTCCTAAAGTGTTACCTTGGACGGTTACATACTGTCAGGATCAATTCCCCTCCCAGACTGGCCTGCAAGGTGTGGCCCTCTGCAGTTGCTCTGCTTGCTACCCCGATTGTTGGCCCTGGATTTTAATCTATTAAAAAACAGTTATGGCATGGGTGGGCCATGGATTTTTTTTATAGCATGTTGGGAGAAGGGGCTCAGAAGGACACAGGTTGAGAACCTCTGGATTAAGTGATCCCTGGCATATTCTTTTAAGGTAGCAAATCACATTTTACGCTCCTTTGGGATTGAAAGTTAGTTGTTGTTTTTTAAATAATAATGAAATAGTTGATATGGTGTCATAAATGGGAGATTGGGATGCTTGTTTAGTATCCTCCTGACTAAAGAATCACAATAAGCACGCACAAGTATTTTAGAGAGGAAAATGTTCTGAGCCTGCCCTATAAAACTGAAAACAAATATGACCGACGCTCCCTTTCCTCCAGGCCCATGGAGCGCAATATGCACTGAGGAAAATCTGTCTTTAAGAACAGTACTGCTTTTCGTAGGATTGGCCATGTTTGTGTCTTGCACTTCTTCGAGTAGCACTTTCTGTCCTAGACTACAGTTTGACAATCGTTGAATACCTTGTTCTGTCACTAACGACCTTTTGATTTTGCCGGACATGGGATAGGCAAATAAAGACCTGTTTTTCTAGCCTGATTGTCCATCTGAAAAATTATGATGCATACCTACTATTGCAAATATTTAGAAGCGCATGGGAAGTGATGCGCTACTAGTGAGTCCTTGGCTCTAGAAATTCCTGTAAACAATGGTTTGAAGTGGTCATGACACTCTTTTTGGGTCAACCAGTACTAGCCCTGGAGTTTGTTTAGTAGTGTTATCATTCAGGGCACTTAAAGATAAGGGTATTTGTCCCTTTTTAACAGCATTGTCACTAGCTTCGTGACTTAGCATAGTAAGTGACCTAATTCTTCCTCTTTTTTTCACTACCCTTTAGTCTAATAAAACCTTTCTTGTTCCCAGTGGTCAGGAGAGTGGACAGGGGTCTGTTAATGCTGACACAAGGCCCAGTACTGCCATGCAAGTTGCTGAGCCTCCCCCCGAAAGGTTCTGTGCACTCCAAATTTCCAGTGACTTTAATGGGATTCAAGATCAGTCAGCACTTTGCAGTACAAGGCTTTTAGGTCGCAAGCTGTCCTGGAGCTATAAAATGAGGGCATATGTGAGTGTAGCTGCACCATTTCCATTACTTGACTACACATCACTGATTGGTTAACTCTTAATTTATGCTCAAGGGAGCCAAATCTTGGATCTGTTTTTCCTTTGGCTCTTATTCTCTCTCCTGCACAAGTCAGCACTGCCTGTAAAAACAGAGCAAATAAACCAGGAACTTAATTTCCACTTTCAAGATATTATAGTCTAATTAATTAATAAAAGCTTGCTGTATACATTAGCTGCTAATGCAGGATGCCTGATTGCTTGGAAAAAGTTAACATTTCCATCTTCGTTCTGCTTACTTTTTGGAGTATGAAAAAAGAACCCCCTGGGTATGTGTGACTAATGGAAACAGTGTCATGCTCTGTCTGTATATGCCATGCCACTGTCTGGAATTGTTTCCTGAAATGCAATTACTAAATATGAACACACAGCCTCCTGCCTCTCAAAGGAAATATAAGAGCTGCAAAGTTTACATCTTGACTGAAAGTACCCCAGAGTTTGGATATTAATCCGTTTCGGAGGTTTGGTTCAGACCCATCTCTAATAGACAAAGTCTCATGCACCTTAAATGTAACCCTTATTACATAACTTATTAATGTTGGTCGTTAGAACCCCTATTACTGCAGAGTTGAGAACCTGAACTTTAACATTAACCTCCGGAAAAAAATAATCAACATGCAGCTATTCAGCTTGAATGTAATTCTTTAAGCCAAATGTTGTAGCAGTTTGTACCAGAACAAATCCTTTCTCATCTCTAGGGTAAGATGAAGGGAATGTTCCACAGCCCTGGAATAGGCACACTTGGGCTTAAAGGATTGATTGGTTTCCTAAGTACTGTGGAGCTGATCACTGATTTCTTCCGCCATCCTTTCTCTGTGGCTCAATGAGCATGTAAACCCCATGGAACAGGTTACATATACATACAAAGGATGTGTCTTGAATATAAACAGGTATCGCAGTAGCACCTGTGTTAGTCTGTATCTGTAAAAAGAACAGGAGTATTTGTGGCACCTTAGAGATTAACAAATGTATTTCAGCATAAGCTTTTGTAAGCCATAGGAAATATCTGATGAAGTGGGGTATGGCCTACGAAAGCTTATGCTGAAATAAATTTGTTAGTCTCTAAGGTGCCACAAATACTCCTGTTCTTTTTTGGATATAAATCCTTCAGGATGTTTCCCTGCATGGCTGGATGAAATATGCTTTTTCATTAATGCAACACACTCCAAATTGCATCCTAGGAATAAAGGGGTTAGCTGTAGAACATGGCAACTGATCTTCGTTTCTGCTCTCGGATCCATGAGCTTTTCTCTGTTTGTCTTAGACATTTATAGGGAGCCAATCACCAAAGCAACCAGACATTTTAAGGGGCCTGTTCCTTTACTGGTACACATCAATACAGATCTCTGCCATCCTCCACCAACTAAGAATCTGGTTCCTTGTATATGGTCTGTTTATTTCATGAGCAATCCACAAATAAGGAAACTATAATTGTCTAACAGTTGCTTCTGATGAGACAGCATAGCTAAATTAACATACATACATGAGAACCTTCTTGTTCCATCTTCAGTGTGGAGTAGTGATCAAAGCAGGGGATTGGGATGCGGGATTGCTGGGTTCTGTTCCTAACTGGCACAGACATGGTGTAGATACTGCAATTATTTTGGTCAATGCATCTCTGTTTGTTGGCCAGAGACACCCATTAGATAAGAGTTCTTCCCCCTCTGTTTTCCCAGCACTTCACGGAGCTCCTGGATGAGTTTTCGCAGGATGTCCTAGGCCAGCTCTTGAATGACCCCTTCATGTCTGAGAAGAATGAGATGATGGAAGTGGAGCTGTCGCCAGCATCTCCAGCTCCCCTCATCCAGGCCGAACACAGCTACTCCCTGTGCGGCGACTCTCGCCCCCAGTCCCCACTGACCCATGTTTCGACTGATGACAACTTCAACGAAGGTAACAGTGATGTGGATGAGTTGATGCTGACCTTTGTGAAAAAAATCGCTGTCGTGTGCATTATTTATAGTGCACTATCCTAGCTGAACAAGTCTAGGATGGTAATACTTTTAGTAAAATAAAATGTGAGCAATTACAGTGACTAAAAATAAATCGGAAGAAGCGTATGATTTTAATTTTGGTCATAAATCTGCAGACAGCATAAACTAAGATTGTAACCAGGCAGAGAAATTCCTCTCAGCTGGAACGACTGATCGTGAGCTCCTGGAATTGAACATACTAAAATATAGGCTTATTAAAGGGGAATGAAATTTGAGGAAAGTAGGCTACCAGGTAAGCTCTCTCTTTTATGAGCATAGAAGAAAGTTAAAGAATCATAAACCACCCCATCCAAAAATCATCAAATTGAGCCTTTTAATGCTAGACTTTTAAATCCAATGCTGAGCACCTGGAGTTCTTCAATCCTCAACAGCATCGAAGAAATAACCACTTATTTGGTGCCTAATTTATTAGGACTGTCAAGTGATTAAAAAACTAATTGCAATTAATCGTGCAATTACACTGTTAATAATAGAATACCATTTATTTAAATATTTTTGGATGCTTTCTATATTTTCAAATATATTGATTTCAGTTACACAAGAGAATACGAAGTGTACAGTGCATTGATGCTGATGATGGATTCTGCTCAATAACGATCCAAAGCAGAGCGGACCGATGTGTGTTTATTTTCTTCATCTGAGCCAGATGCCACCAGCAGAAAGTTAATTTTCTTTTTTGGTGGCTCGGGTTCTGTAGTTTCCACATTAGAGTGTTGCTCTTTTTAAGACTTTTTTTGAAAGCATGCTCCACACCTGGTCCCTCTGATTTTGGATGGGACTTCAGATTCTTAAACCTTGAGTCGAGTGCTGTAGCTATGTTTAGAAATCTCACATTGGTACCTTCTCTGATTTTTGTCAAATCTGCTGCGAACATGTGCTGGGTCATCATCTGAGACTGTTATAAAATGAAATGTGGGCAAAACAGAACAAGACGCATACAATTCTCTCCCAAGGAGTTCAATTACAAATGTAATTAATTCATTATTTTATTTAATGAGCATTATCAGTATGGAAGCATGTCCTCTGGAATGGTGGCCAAAGCGTGAAGGGGCATATGGATGTTGAGCGTATCTGGCACATATATACCTTGCAACGCCAGCTACAAAAATGCCATGTGAATCCCTGTTCTCACTTTCAGGTGACGTTGTAAATAAGAAGCAGGCACCTGTATCTTCCATAAATGTAAACAAACTTTTTTGTCTTGGCTATTGGCTGAAAAAGAAATAGGACTGAGTGAACTTATTGGCTCTGAAGTTTTACATTGTTTTTTTTTTTTAGAGTGAAGTTATGTAACAAAATCTACATTTATAAGTTGCATTTTCACAATAAAGAAATTGCCCTACAATACTTGTATTTCAGTTCACCTCATACTATTTCTTATCATTTTTACAGTGCAAATATTTGTAATACAAAGTGTACAGTGCTCACTTAATATTTTGTGTTGTAATAGAAATCAATATATTTAAAAATGCAGAAAACACATTCAAAAATATTTAATACATTTCAATTGGTATTTAAGTGTGATTAAACGTGATACATTTTTTAATCATGTATGTATTTAGGAATTTAACTTGAGATGCCCAAGTCTGAAAATCTGGGTCAACATAGTCCTGCCATTCATAGGAAACGGGTTGGGGAAGTGACATAAGAAGTGTCCGGTGTTATTTATCTATGGGGTACTTGTAGATTTAAGAATAGAAAAGAACCTCTCTGGGAAATGAAGGAGAGGAGAAGGAAAAGAAAGCAAAATGTTAGCTGGCTAAGGCTTTCAGGGAAAAGATTGAGGTAGGAAAAAAGCAGAATGGGTTAATGCTGGAATGAGGTTGATGTGAGTAAGAAGGGCTTCTATAAATATATCATGTTTGTGTGTGGAAACACTACAGAGGAAGTAGGCTCACTAATAAACAAGGAGGGAGATGTAATCAACAGACCAGATTCTTGTGGATATGGGCATAGCTTTGACATCTGAGGATCTGGCCCAATGATTCTAAAATGGTTGAGATACTGAACTACTTTTAGAAATTAGGCTCATGGGGGAAAGAGTTGTGGACAACTGAAGCAGTAATAGAGACCTTGTGAGGGTGATTAGACAATTGTAAATGGGTACAGCTGTTCTGGAATGCTTGGGCATAGTGGGAGGGTTGTGGATCAAGGAATGGTGAGTATTAGTAACTTTTTTTCATAGTAGAGTTGCTGGCACAGGCACTGACTTGCAGAGGGAAACATGGGGGTAGCAAAGGGGGGAGGAGATTCAGCCCTAGCTTGCCTGTTCTGGTGGGAAAAGCATGTATCTCTGAAGGTGCCAGCAACTGAGAGCGCTCTGACAGCCAGTGGCTGGGAAAGGGGATAGGATAGGACTGTGAAGAACTGACTATTAGGAATAAAAGCCTTGACAGACTCTCACTTATAATAACTGGTTTACATTTCAAGGCTATTTTTGCAATGAAAAGCAGTATAATCATCAGTTGCATTTCTTTTTTTAAAAAAAGACTAGTGCTTAGGTCTATAGCATTAGCAGTCTAAACTGTTTATAGCGATCACCAAAAAAGATTAATTTCCAAAGATTCTAGTTTTGTGGGCCTTTTCTCTATAATAACCCAACCATACTTCCTAAAATCACTCAAAGGCACTGACTCTTATTGAGGGCAACTGAATGAAACCAATGAAGAGTTTCTAGGTGAAACCATTTGTGAAATAATCCAAACATGATACTTACCGAAAAGCTCCAATTCCACTCATGTTTCCAGGCTGCCTTGTCTGATTATCTTCATGCTCTTTATGTGGGAAAATTTGTCATATGGCCAGAGAACACACACAAGAAAATTCAAACAAAGCTTTTTTTAAGTTGTGATGAAGGAAGAGGTCTGGGTTTTATCTACCTTTATGGAAAAGTCCAATGAAATTCAATGGGGGTGAAACTCCAGGACTTAAATAAACAAAGTGTTGGTTAAAAATCTATAGAATTTAATAGACAGTGATATTCCTTCTATATAATTCAGTTAGGTTTAAAAACAGAAAATGAGAGAGCTTTTTGTCTTCTGTTAAATTTATATAGAACATTCCCATAAGAGCTGTTAAGATCATAACTCTGGAGTGGATTAGAGAGTATGTGGGGGAAAAGTTACTGTGTTTATGGCAGCAAGATGTAACAGTTGGGTGTGTGTGTGTTATACATTGATTAAGTGTTGAACTAATTGTCCTGATGACTTTTGGAGGGGGGAAAAATCCAGAGAACTGTGGAAGCACTGGAGGATATGGGGTTAAGAACTGAATTTGTCACTTTTCTTCAATGAAGTGAGGTGGGGGTAGAGGGCAAGCGCTGGTAATTCCTGTCCAATTTTAACTTCAGTCCTTGGGGGAATAATGGGACAATACTAACAGAGCATCTGCATACGGCTAACAGATACCCTGACTAGGATCGGGGTGCAAGGAACTTAACCGACTTACCTGTACACAGGGTGGCTGGGGTCTTGGACAAGGTGGGGTGGATTGTGGCCCTGGACCCCCAGAAGGGGAGGGGCATTGGGTGGAAGGGGCGGGGCTGGAGCCAGACTCCCCCAGCCAGCCCTTCAGTGCTGCCCAGTCCACACTGCCCGGGCTCCGGTGGTGGTTAAAGGGCCTGGGGCTCCAGCCACTGGTGCGGTAGCGGTAGCTGGGAGTCCTGGGCCCTTTAAATCACTGCCGGAGCCCCAGTCCCTTTTAAATCACCGGGTCCCGAGGTAGCTGCCCCTTTTACCCCCCCCCTCCCCCCGCATCATTGGCCCTGCCAGTACAGTTGGCTGTGTACCGGCGTTCACTTTCTTACCAGTCCACCAAACTGGACAATAACGGCTTACTTTCGCCTCTGAAGAGGACTGTCAAATTCCAGACTAGGTGGTGTGAAACAATATTACATTTTCCAGGAGAGGCCCTGGGTACCTGAAGTGTGTGTGTGGTGGGGGGGTGGGAGGGGGGAGAATCAAGAGATGAGGTCAGATAAGAGGCTGAGTGAAAGAAATGTGTAAAGGAATCACATTCTCTAAAATATTAGCCCACTGAGCAGATGGCTTGACTCCTACTGGTGTATATTTGCATTCACTCCACGGAGATGAGTTGTGATTTTACGAACACTGGAGAAAATTCCGCAGGAGGGGAACAGAAGCAGGCTAGATGAAAGACTTCTGTATATACATGCAGAGGGAATCTGTAATGATGAGGAAAAGAGAGTTCAGAAAAAAGGAGTACGGGCCAGTGGGATCACAATTTGATACCATTTAAGGATCCAACCCTGTAGAACAGGGCCCTTATTTTGTAAGACTTCATGTGGGGCAGCGTGACCCTCCTCAGGGAACCCAGAACCATAAGCTACTATGTAACCCGTCTGCCTCAGCAAGTGAGAACTTTGCTCTTGTTAACAAGTCAGCTTCCTGACTCTCCAGCCTGTGCCTTACTAGCAAAGTCCTCCAGTCACTTCCAGTCAAAACCTTGCCTTGCAGGTAACAGTTGGTGAACCCCAGTTCCAGAGTTCCCCAGACATCTCCCTGCTGTGTCTGGTCCCCCTCCCTCGGATGCCCGCAGAAGTTACTAAGGTTGCTGCCTCAGGGAAGAGAGAGAGAGAGAGAGCACACACCAGCCTATTAGTGTAAATGAGGACTCCCATTTTACTTCAGTATAACCGCACGGAGATGGTTTTGTAATCAAACAAGAATAAGTTTATTAACACAGAACACAGATTTAAGTGATAGGCAAGAATAAAATATATAGAAAAGGGTTACAAAGAAAACAAAAATAACACACTTTCTAGTGCCTAAAACTTAATTTGAGCAGAGTATGCCTTTGCCTAAAACAGTTTATCACAGCAAATTTTCAGCAGCTCCTGCCTTTCAGGCCAAGAGGATTGCCTGATCACAGGCTCCAAGGCTGCTGTTCTCTGTCCCCTAAGTGATGAACATAAGAATATAGGACTCTCCATACTGGATCAGACCAAACTAGTCCAGTATCCCGTCTTCTGACAGTGGCCAATGCCAGGTGCTTCAGAGGGAATGAACAGAACAGGTAATCATCCAGTGGTCCAGCCTGTTTCCAGCATCTGGCAAACAGAGGCTAGGGACACCACCCCCATCCCTATCCTGTCCCTTTCATTCTCTTTTCCAACCTGAAAGTGGATCTATAGTGATGGATCAATAGACTGTCTTTGTGCTCCCCTTATGTTTCCCAAAGTCCATTGTCTTGGCCTTAAGAGCCAGGGGGACTTCCTGGGGGTGCAGCTAGTCCCCTGGTGTGCTTACTAAGCTATTTCCTCAGCTTCCTGGTAGTTCGATTGCTTTGTTTACCTCAATATGTAAATGTACTTTCATTGTCTATGGTTTACAAAGATTGATCCAGACAGGTAAATACACATTCCTCTGTCTATGGCAGGCTTATTATCACGTCTGCCCCCGCCCCCAAACATATTTTAGGAACATATTTCTAGGACACGTATGTCACTCTTTACACACCATCCATCACTAAATGATATTCATGGCCAGCGTGTCACCAGTTTGTAAGTGATATCTTACTCAATACACTTTGTATACAGTATTATTGTACTGTTAATCCAGTGATTCAATTGCTTATTCTTTGGCAGTCAGACCTCCTGTTCCCCCCCGGCGGTGCCTGCACCATGATGTCACACAAAGGGGCTTTTCTGTTTTGTGGGTGAAGGCAATAACTTAGAATCCTTTTTAAAAAACAAGAAGAAATCTTTAATGCACTGTCCTAGCAATAAGCATTTACGGCTCAACGCTGCATGGTGCTGAGTGTCTTCTACTCCTGCTGAAGTCAGTGTGTGCTGACCGGGGTGGGGGTGGGAGAAGAGGAGTAGGAACATTGTTGGATGAGTCCCTTAGCCTGTAACACTAAGGGTGTGTCTATGCTGCACGCTCTTTACGACAGCGTGTGGGGTACATATACTGGATTCTCCCTAGCACAGGTATAGATAGCAGTGTAGATGGTGAGGCATGTTGTAGGCGGCTAGAGACATGCCCGAACCCCTAATGTATGTACCCAACACAGCTCTCCATGTACCCATGTTCCTTTGTGGTTCTTTTTAGCTGTGAAGTGTCCTGCTGCCAGAGCCGTTCCTCTCTTCAGGGGAAGGTTCTGACAGGAGGGAAGCAAAGGGGTAAAAGCCACCAGCAGCTCCCTGCCACTGGAGCTTTTCCCTGCTGTCTCCCAGCCAAACCGAACCTTTTCCTCACTGCTGTGTGTAGCTACACCCTACAACCCAGATGCCCCCTGCTTTTCACTGTGTGGCATAGCTGCATGTACCTTGCATGCTGCTGCCAGTGATGTGCAGTGTAGATATAGCCTCAGTGAAAGTATCCTATGAACTTTCAAAGGGAAGCAATAACTACCAGCTCCAGTCATTGCACCACAAGTAACAATGCTGTAGCATGTGCCTTGCTACCCGTTACTTTACCAAGGCTGCTTATTAAGTTACTGTATATACTTGATTATAAGCTGGTTCGTTAATAAGCTGACCTGTTTCTCTCCCCCCCCCTCCCCCCCCCCCGCCCAAGGTGGATAAGTAATATTTACGACCCATTCATAGGCCGACCCTATCATTCAGGCATTGGCAAACTGGCTCCCAGCCCATCAGGATAAGCCAGTGGTGGACCAGGATGGTTGGTTTACCTCAAGTGTCCGCAGGCATGGAGGTAAACTTAAGTTTAAAAAAAATTAAAAAAATCCTAGCCTGCCAGCAGCTTACTCTGATGGGCTAGGACAGCAACTGGTGGGGAAATTTTGGTGGGAGAAGCTTGGGGTCAGGATAGCAACCCCCTGTTACCACCCTCCACATGACCCCACCCCTAACCCAGGACCACCTCACCTGACCCCTCCCTCTGTAACCCTGTTAGGTAAAATAGCAGGTCCTACTCACCGTCCAGCACCCGAGTAGTGCGGAGTTGGTATAGGGCTCTCAGGCTGTCAGAGACCAAACAACACAGACACCCAATACGTTGATCAAGGGGCGCGCACACTCCTTAGCTCCAAGAGCTTCAGAAGCATGTGGCAGCTTTATTTGTGATAAACATCGGTATATATAGACAGTTGTCAACAAAGTGCTTAACTGGTCAGGATGTACACGCGTGATCAATCAAGATTCTACTGGTTGAATCCCGTTAAAACCAGTGTTACAACTGTTCAAGAACTGCTAATAAGAGAGAGAATAGAAACATGGCTGCCGGGGTGGGGAAAGGGTCAGAGGCTGCTTGTTCAGGTCATAGCCTGGGCTAAAAGTTCAGACAGCCACAGAGTCAGGGTCAAGTTCAAACTCAACAACCCCATGCCTAGCCTGGGACCCTCATCCCATCCCTTTCTACCTTACCTTGGGTGGACCAGCGGAGGATATCTCTGGACTGGCTGGAGATGCCCCGGCAGGCCCGGTGGCATGGCCATGGCCTGCCAGCCCCAGAGCTGCAACTGCTTCGGAGGCTGAAGGGAGAGCAGCGTGGCCAGAAGAGGAGAGACTCTGGACCCCGCCTCTTCCTTTCTGGCTGTGCTGCCTCTCCTTGCCCCCTTTGGGGTGTGTGTGTGTGTGTGTGTGTGTGTGTGTGTGTGTGTGTGTGTGTGTGTGTGTGTGTGTGTGTGTGTGTACTACCTCTCCCTGTCTCTATACCAGGGGTCTCAAACATGCGGCCCGCAAAGCCCTTCCCTGCGGCCCACCAAGCTTCCTGGCGCCCCCCCCCCCCCCGGTCCCCCCATAGCAGTTTGCAGGACGGAGGGGCCAGAAGTGGAGGCTTCTCTGCTGCCTGGCTGGGCCGCGCGTGTTTCTAGCTCTGGACTTCCTAGATTGCTCTTGCTTTGTTTGCCAAACAGCTGTTGGTGGTGCCTAGCGCTTTCCAGGAGGGAATGGGGAGCTGCGTGCTCAGAGGAGGAGGTGGGGCAGGGGTGGGACCTCTTGGAAGGGGTGGAGTGGGGGCGGAGCCGGGGCAGCGAGGGCAGGGTGTGTGTCAGTGGTGCGGCCCTCGGGCCAGTGCACTAGTCCTCATGGAAGGGGTGGAGTGGGGGCACAGCCGGGGCAGCGAGGGTGTGTGTGTGTGTGAGTGGTGCGGCCCTCGAGCCAGTGCACTAGTCCTCATGCGGCCCTCGTGGTCATTTGAGTTTGAGACCCCTGCTCTATACCCATTCATAAGCCGACCCCCTTCTCTGGTGCTTCCCTTTTTTACTAAAAAAAATAATGTGGCTTATGAACGAGTATATACGGTAAATGTTCTGATCTATATTTGGCTGCAAACTAACTTCCTGAGCTTTTTATTTAGTTGTTTTTAAGGTGATGTATTTTAATTATGTAACTCTAGCGGATCTGCTACTTAGCATTCCGTTACCACTTATGTATTATTTTTACTTGAATTGGGAGTGGGCAGGTGACTGTTAAATCCCTCACTGAAGGCCCCCGGCCTTATGGTGAATCATGGCTCTGGTGAATCATTAAATATAATGTAGCTGCTCCACGGGAGGACACTTACATAAAAGGCATGGTGGGGGTGGTGGCAGTGGAGAGGTTAAGCAGTGATGTAGAGGTGTATTTTTATTTTTTCTTTCCCCACATCCAGTTTCCTAAAGGATAAAGTTGCCTTTTAAAAATATCCTTGGAAATGGAAGCTTGTTTCCCTAGCAACCGAGATTCTAAGTTAATTTCACTGGAAATTGTGTTGCCGTTCTAGCAGCAAGTGACAAACTCTGAATAGAGATGGAGTGAAGAGGAGGAAGCCCCCTAAGTGGGGAGAGGGTGGTAGAGTTCATATTGAATTTCTGCTGGAGGGAATCCCTCTGTCGGGCTATCAAAGAGCCCTGGGTGATTGGCCTCTCCGATTTGAGGCAGGGTCCCTGGTAAGTGTAGTACATGGGGAGGGACTTGTGTGCAGAGGTTTCTGCTTCACTCCGTGTATCAGTTCAGGACCACTAGGTATACCTCTATGATCTGCAAATGGGGACAGAACCAGACTGAGCTCAAACCTGCTGCTGTAAAGTCTAAGGTATGAATCCAAAAGTTCTTGTTCTACGAACAGATTACGCGGATACATCGGAAATGTCTCATGGGGAGTAGTGATGATATAACACATCGCTCTTACATAACCCCTCCATAGCTCTCAAAGGGTTTTTACAAAGGAGGTCAGTATCCTTATCCTCATTTTACAGACTGGGAAACTGAGTGATAAAGTGACTTGCCCAAAATCATTTAGCAGACCAGTGGCAGGACCCAGATCTCCTGAGTCCCAGTCCAGTGCTCTAACCACTGGGACACACTCAAGATTAAATGAAGCTAAAGAAAAGTAATGCATTTGGTGTTTTGTGTAAATTGTGAAAACCTATCATTTAGAAGATATTTAGGAATCTACTTCTGTTTTTTTCCGAAACCAAGGCTCCAGAGATATTCCTGGTCCACAATATTCACATCAAACAGGTCTTTTAATTTTTGTCTTAAATTATAGTAGTTGAACAATTTATGTTGATTATCATTATTGTACTTGCAATAATATTTATTACATGGTGCCAATTCATTTCTGATATGAGTCCAGCTAAGTGGCACACCAGGGATGAATTTGCCCCAGTATTTAAAAATATTTCCATGACTTAAACAATTAAGACCTACAACTATAATTTATATGGCTACATCTTCAAGAAGTTCTATGTTTTAAAGACTCCAACAGACTCCAATGAGAAACTGAGGAACTGGAATTAATTTTCAAATTGGATACAATTAACCAGGGGCTAAATAGGACTTGCGAATGGTTCGCTCATTACAGTACAGTAAACCCTCGATTTAACGGACCTGGATTTAACTGACTTCGGATGCAACGGACAAAATTTCTGAGCAAGTCTGATGCATTCCTGATCCATTTCCGGCGGGCTGGCTGCCGGCTCCCGGCTGCCGCCTGGGTCACGGCAGCGGGCGGGCTGGCTGCCGGCTCCCGGCTGCCGCCCGGGTCACGGCAGCGGGTGGGCTGGCTGCTGGCTCCCGGCTGCCGCCCCGACCCTGTGGCGGGTGGGCTGCTGCTCCGACAGCTCATTTTTTAAAAATTATTATTATTAAATAATGGATTTTTTGATTTAACGGACACCCCCTTGCCCGAATTAGTCTGTTAAATGGAGGTTTTACTGTAATTGATTGCATTTCCTGAGTTAATTTCCATGACACAGAAATCCATTTCAAAAGGGTTTTTTTTTCTCCTACTGATAATGGCCCATCTACATTTAGCAGCCTCTTAGAATTGGTATGCTAATGTATGGGGTTTTTTTCTTTTCTTTCTTTCTGTGTATATAAATCCATTTTACTTCTGTTCCATTCTATGCATCCAATGAAGTGAGCTATAGCCCACGAAAGCTTGTGCTGGAATAAGCTAGTTAGTCTCTACAGTGCTACAAGTATTCCTCACTTTCTTTATGTTTTAAATAACATCCAGACTTAGCCACCACTGCTGCAAGCACTTAAGAACATACTTCACTTCACTTATGTGAGTAGTCCCATTGACTTCACATGAGTAAAGTTAAGCATAGGTTTAACTGTTTGCAGGATCAGGGCCAGGGCCTTATTTAACACTGCCTTTTTCTATTTCATAATTCTTTAAAAGTTCACTGTATGCAAAATATATTAATTTTGTAACCTACATACATACAGAAAAGGGTTTGTAATCTACAAAACTGCATGTTCTTTGAAAGCTTCAATCCAAAAATGTTTAGTAATATGAGAGCAATGCATAGTGTAGCCATTTTGCAGCATATGTGCAAGGGATGCCTGCTGTCTGTTGGAATTTTCAGACTCTTATGGCATTAAATCTATATATATAAAAGTCAAGTGGTGTATGTATGAGTGTATGTATGTACGTACGACTGCGAAGTCCTCCCGCACCGTTTGAGCCAGAGACTTGAATTTTGGTACAGTGAGGGGTCTTGGGGTCTAGATGCTGGTAAGGGTCGAAAAATTTTCGGATCTCACCTCTGACGCCCCCCAGGGGTGAAAGTCTTTCAGGGCCAATCACATCAGCTTGGCAGTTAGGTGGTGATGATGTCATAATACCCCCCTCCAACAGACACCTCACTCGCTCAGCTTACCCCTCCCTCCTCCAACGGAACCCCGGAGATCCCTCAGTTCTCTGCCCCTCCCACCTCCCCAACGGAACCCCGGAGATCCCTCAGTTCTCTGCCCCTCCCACCTCCCCAACGGAACCCCGGACTACATCAGCTCTGTGCCCCCCCCACCTGCGAAGGTCCCCGGAATCCCTCGGCTCTGGGCCCCCTCCCCTCCTGCGACGGATCTGAGTTGGGTTTGGTGGGACGGTAAGTGAGGTGGGGGTGTCGGATTCGGTCGGGGGGGGTGAGGTGGGGGTTTCGGGTTTGCTTCGGGGGGTGGGAAGGTGTCGGGGTGGGTGAGGGGTGAGGGGTGGGTGTTGGGGTTGGTCAGGGGGTGTCAGCTGTCTGCCACCTCCCCACCTCCGACTGACCCGAGCAGCGCCGGGCACTTATGCTAGTTCTACATAAAATTTGTAAATTACGCTAAGGATCTTTGGGGCTGTGGCGGGGTGACCACCCGCCCCCTACCGGAAGGGGCTTGGAAAAGCCCCAAAAGGGGTTTGAAGCTGGGAGCCAGCAGGCTTTTCAGGCCTGATTGGGCATTAGGCCCAGCTGGGCGGCCACGCCCCAAACAATCCCAGCCAGGATATAAGGGCTGGGAGGCAGAGAGGGAGAGGCAGTCTCCTCTGCAGTCAGAGTGAGACAGGCCTGCTGCAGGAAGCCTGAAAGAAGGTACTAGGCTGGGTGCAGGGCTGGGGCTAGGCGGTAGGAGCTGGGGAAAGCTCTAGCCTGAGAGCCCCAGGCTGCAAGTGCAGGCAAGGGCCTAAAGTCAGTCTTCTCTGTCAGTAGAGGGAGACAGGGCCTGGCTGCACGGAGCCTATACCGGGGTACCCAGACTGGGACAGGGAGAGGGCAAGGCAGCTGGGAGCCAGGGAGCCTAAGCTCTAGCGAGAAGGCCCCAGCTTGCTGAGCCTAGGGAAGGCCCGACTCACGGGGTACTGGGGGTTGCCAGGGGGCAGCCCAGGGCTGGAGATAGCAGCAGCAGGCCAACCCTCCTTGCCGGTGATGAGAGGCCATGATACTGCAGTCCGCCCCAGTGAGCGGGGGCAAGTGGTGACTGACAGTGGCACACTCTGAGGTGAGGTGGGGATAGGGGGTAGAGGGTTCCCCTGGGGAGGGGAAACCCTCACACCAAAGGGGGTACTGCAGGGGTGCAGCACCCACAGTTGGAGGGCTCCGGGGTCCGGGAGGGACACGGGGCCAGCAAAGGAGCGGGGCATCCACCTGCGGAGGGCGCTCTGGACGCTGAAGAAGCTGATTCCCCAGACGACCAGCGGGAGGCGCCACAGGGGTGAGTGGTCGGCCCCGTTACAGGGGCGAATCTGTAAAAATCATTTTTATGTATAGATTTGTGAACTTATCCTTTGTTGACTATATTCTGGTGCTTTTCTAAGTTGGTGAATAAGGAGCAAAGCAAAGAGTTAGCTGCATTCCACTTAGAGCACACGCATGCCTGGAGAGATATGTAGATGATAGCATGAAAATAGCTATGTTCCAGGAGTTGATGAGCTTATGACAAAGTGTTGGCTTCTTGCATTGCAGTTTTATTTCAATTTTAACCATGAGCCCTGGGTTTGGGGAACTGTTGCAGAGGCTTCCCATGAAGGTAGGATTCTGAATAATTTCTAAACAGGAGACATTCCTGTGTGGAGCATATGGATAGAGACGCTCACAGCTTATTAAAATCTTCTGGGGAGGTAGGTCCCCTCTGAGAGTTTTAAACCTTGAGAAAAGGCCTTATTTGCTACTACAGCTAGACGGGGGAAAATATTTCCACCCATCCCTTCCCAAAAAATGGTAGGAGATAGAAACACAAGGTTGAGACGCACCACTGACCAGTGAATAGCAGACTAGGAGATGGGAAAGACCTGGGTTCTATTCCTGGCTCTACACTGACCTGCAATGGGAAAATCTCTTCTCATCTTCTTCCCCTCCTGCCCTTTGTCTATCTTGTTTGCTTTGATTGTGAACCCCTTCGTGGCAGATGCTATCTCTTGCCATGTTTTCTATGTACAGCACCTAGCACAGTGGAGCCCTGATCTTAGCTGTGGGTGCTAATGTAATACAAATAGGCATACTAAAAGAGCAGCGTATAGCAGGAATGTGGAGGCTTCGGCTTCTATATCTTGCTGGAGTTTTATGATTCCTGAGAAAAATGAAATATTTTGTTGGCAGACTCCATCTTCGGAGCCTCCTGGGAGGAGGGGGGGAAGGGAGAAAGGTAGGCAGCACAAGGACTAGCTGTTCATTTGATCAACTGTGGTCAGGTGGCTGTATGTTCTTTCCCCTGATTCCTGAAGGGCTGTGCATCTGAGATTATCCTTGGTGCACACCTGCCTTCTTCCGTGTGATCCTGTACCCAGGAATGCTCCTGGACTTGAAGCAACTTGCCTTGACTGAAAAATGAGATTTGGCATTTGTAGCAAAAACCATCTTGTAATTTTATAGTTAGAGAGACTGAAGTTGGGTTTCCCCAAAATAATACCCATCCTGTTTTTGCCAAGGCAGTGTTATTCTCTAATGCATTGGTTCTCAAAGTGGGGGTCGGGACCCCTCGAGGGGTCGCGACCTGATTATGTGGGGGTCGCGAGCCCCTGCTGTGGCGGGCCAGACCCCAGACCCGGCCCATGGAGCAGTGGGCTGCCGGCGGCGCCCAGAGCCCCGGACCCAGCCCCTGCTGCGGCAGGCTGCCGGCAGTGACCCGAGCCCCGGGCTTTGCCACGGCGGGCTGCCGGCGGTGACCCAAGACCCAGACCTAGCCCCTGCCACGTCGGGCTGCTGGTGGTGCTCTGGGCCTTGGCCTCTGCTGCGGCGGGCTGGACCCCAGACCTGGCCCATGGAGCAGCCCAGCCTCTGCTCCAGGGGGCTGCTGGCACCCCCCGCTGCCCGGCCCCTGCCCCGCCCCCAAGCCCGACCCTTAAGGGGGGGTCATGTTTAGAGGCCTGGTGTCTGAAAGGAGTCACCAATAGAAAAAGTTTGAGAACCACTGCAATGGGCTGTTTTTAAAATGAACAAACCCAAAACAATGTGGAGATGCTTGTAAAATCAAAGCCCAAGTTAATCTCCATATGCCTAATACAAACAGGGTCCTGTCACGTATGTTGTCAGTTGTTTTCCTTAAATACTGAATTAACGGAATGAAAGCTGCATAAATGTGGCAAGTTCTTCACTGACATACACCTCATCCATTCCCATTCATTCAGAGCAAAATGTTTGTGAAAAGAAGTTCACCATAGCTCATTTTTGCAAAGGATGGAGAGGGAACTCTGTTGCAGTGGTGCAGTGCTTTAGTGGTCCTAGATAAGTGGCCTCCAACCTTTGTATTTTTGTATGCCCAAGATCACGTTTTGAATGTAAGGGCAAGCCAGGATCTATCCTGCCCCTTTCCTGAGGCCCTGCCCCTTCCCCAAAAGCCCTGCCACACTCCATCGCCCCTGCTTGATCGCTCACTCTCCCCCGCCCTCACTCACTTTCACCGGGCTGGGTTTGGGAAGGGGTGTGGGCTGAGCCTGGGGCAGGGGGTTGGGGTGCAGGAAGGGGTGAGAGGTTCAGGGCTGGGGGTTGGGGTGCAGCCTCCTGCCAGGCAGCCCTGAATAGGGGACATCAGGGGCCCAAGGCCCTCCCACTTTTGGAAAGTGGACTGGCCTTGCTTGTTCACTTTCCCCCAAGAGCCCTGCCCCTCTTCTCCCTCCCAAGACCACCCCACAGCAGGTGGGCAGTGGAATCCGGCTGGGGAGCCTGGGAAGTGGGGGATACTGCGTCGTGGACCCGCCATGGGGAACTGTGGCCAATGTGATGTGGAGGTGGCGCTTGCAGGCACGGGCAGCGCATAGAGCCCCCTGCCCCACAGGGGCCGCAGGGACATGCCAGCCACTTCTGGGAGCAGCACAGGGCAGACAGGGAGACTGCCTTAGCTCCACTGCGCCGTCGACCAGAAGCTGCCTGAGGTAAGCGCCTCCCAACCAGAGCCTGCACCCTGCACTACCACCTGCACCCCAATCTGCACCCCAGCCCCCTTCCCCAGCCCAGAGCCCTCTCCTGCACCCAAAATCCCTTCCAGAGCTTGCACCCCACACCCGCTCCTGCCCCTCCCCACCCGCCTCCCCCAGGCTCCTTCCTACATTCCGAACCCCTCAGTTCCACCCCAGTGCCCACACCTCCTCCACACCTCAACCCCCTGCCCCAACGTGGTAAAAGTGGGGGTGGGGGGATGAAGTGAGTGGGGCAGGGCTGTGGGGAGAGGGTGGGGTGGGGGAAGGGCAAGGGGCTGGGCAAGTGTGTTTGGTTTTGTGCCATTAGACAGTTGGCAACCATAATTCTGTAGTACAGGGATAATCAATATTTTTTTGACAAGTCCAAATAGTCAAGGTCAAGACTCTAGAGAAAATAATAAGTAAATAAAAGTATTTTGGGCTTCGTTCAGAAGCATCTGGCAGTTGGGGTTTAGCCTGCGGTCTGCCTATTGACTATCCTGACTGTAGTGTGATCACTGTACTTCTGTCACTCCCCCCTTCTCTATTTAATTTTGCCAGTTTGAAAAGTACCCCAGTGTTTGATTACCAAACAGTGCCTCCTTTGTCAGGACTGCCTCAGTGGTGTTGGTTTCATTATCTTTGGTGGTAGCAGTGGGAGGTGGGTGGGGAAACCATCTGGAAGTCTGTCAAAGAAACTATTTGTAGATGAATGCAGCCTCTCACCTGATGGGAGTGGGGTAGAGGGGGGTGGGATTGGCTTCTAACATTACAGACTTAATAAACGGGGCTTGTCTCTGCCTCTGGGTGTGCTGCGTGGGGGTAGCAGGAGTAATGCTGAGCGCAGGGCCTGTGAGGTGGGGGAGGGAGAGGGAGCACAAGGGAACAGTTATTCACACAGACAGGGGATAGCTACCTTGGGCAGGAAAAGAGAGTGTAAATCAGACCACTGAGTTAGGATATTGTACTCAACTATGAGTGATGCCTTCAGCAGCATGTGAGGGCCTTTAAACAGACATGGGTAAAGAGCACTGCTTGGTTCGCAGCCGAGTGGGTTTTCCTTATTTTCTTCCATTGGAGATGGGGGTGGGTGTTTTTCTTATAAAGATTTGAGTCCGCTATAGTATGAGCTTCTTCTCCTGCTATAAGTTGGCACTTGAGGTGCAGCTTCACTTCTCAGATGTCATCAGCCTCCATTATATTTTTTTTAAGGCACAATACATTTGAATGTCAAGGATTGTGAAAATGAGGGGATTATAGTATTCAGGCCAGTACCAAGCAGCATACAGCTCTGCAAACATATCTGTCCAGCATTTTAGCACCATCTTGCTGTTCGAGTGGTAGGGCCCCCACCTACCTTTGCCAATGTACCTAATGTCTGAACAAGATGCTTCAAACTACCTATTGAGAGACAGTGGGTGGTGGTTTTAAGAAATGGACAAATGTCCACCAGAAGCTAGGTTAAAAATTAAATGGCTTTACTAATGACTTTTAAGTCCATGTGTACAATCAAGTCTCCAGAAGAAAAGTTAGGCTAAGAGGCATAATGTGCACTTAAGTTCATTACGGTTCAGTATCAATCCATGGTGGGCTGGAAGGATCCTATGAGGGCCCATTGTTGGAATCCTTGAGGAAGCTGAGGCATAATGGAACTCGGGTGTTTCAATGAACATTGCTAGCTTGTGAGAGTTCTAGCAGCCAACATAGAAGGAACTAGCACAGGGTTGGGTAAACTACGGCCTGTGGGCCACATCCGGCCTGCGGGCCCCTCCTGCCCGGCCCCTGAGCTCCCGGCTCGGGAGGCTCCCCACTGTCCCATCTCTGCCCTCCCTCCCTCAGCCTCAGTGTGCTGCGCGGGCAGCACTCTGGCTCGTAGTTCCTTTCAGTGGCGCTGTGCACACCGTGCTCCTGTCGCTAGATACACTGTGCGGCATGGTAAAGGGGTTGGGGGGGGGTTGAATAAGGGGCAGGCGGTCCAAGGAGACGGTCACCAGGGAATGGGGGTGGGGTTGTATAGGGCAGTGTGTCTCAATCTTTTTCAGCCTTGGCCCCCCTTCTGCTTTCCTGATGCCTGGGGGTGTGTCTGCCGAAATGCTGTCGAAAGCAAAATCTTTGTATTCGGCAGCATTTCCAGCGGGACACAAATAGAATCTGTACTGTTTCTGCGGCATCCCGGGGCCGATACTGCGGTGGTGCTGGGCTGCACACACCCCACTTTGAAGATTATTGGTATAGGGCATGGGAGTCCTGGGGATCTCTCGGGGTGAAGGGGGGCAGATAGGAGTTGGGACAGGGAGCGGGGGGGTAGGGGGTGACGGACAGGTAGGGTGGGGGGGTCTTGGGAGGGAGCAGTCAAAGGACAAGGAGCAAGGGGTTTAGATAGGGGACGAGGTCTCAGGGGTGTGTGGGGTTAGGAGCAGGGTCTCTCTGGAGGGGGCAGTCGGGACAAGGAGCGGAGGGTTGGATGGGTTGGGGGTTCTGAGGGGGGCAGTCCGGGGGCGGGAAGTGGGTATGGATCGGATGTTGGCAGGGCCAGGCTGTTTGGGGAGGCACAGCCTTCCCTATCTGGCCGGCTGTACAATTTTGCAACCCCGGCATGGCCCTCGGGCCAAAAAGTTTGCCCACCCCTGAGCTAGCAGCAGTACTCTG
This sequence comes from Sternotherus odoratus, assembly GCA_032164245.1. Lineage (NCBI taxonomy): Eukaryota > Metazoa > Chordata > Testudines > Kinosternidae > Sternotherus > Sternotherus odoratus. Next base: position 90,021,100 of record JAVMKO010000001.1, read on the forward strand.
TTTAACACTGTCCTCTGGAGCCAGGGTTTGGAAACCTTAGGAAGAGATTTTGTAGCAAAGATGAAAATGAAATGTTTTAAGGTACACTGATGCACTCTGCTCTGGAGTGGCGGGGGCAGGGGAGGGAAATACCTGGAGCTTTCTGGGATATGATGAAATAGAGGGGAGGTCAGGTGGGTACATTTCTCAGTTCGACACTGACTAAGAGTTGATTGAATGGAATGAGATTGTTCCTCGTGTGTATATGTGAGATGATTGTCAAGAAAAGAGCCATTTCCTGGCTACATATAGTATGTCAATACTAAACTATCCATGACCTAATGAGTATTTGATTGGTCAAACTGGCTTGTCAGGTCTAGAATAATTCCAAATAACTTCTGCAGAAATAAGTGGCTGTTACTGAGGCCTTTGGAGATTCCAATGTAGCAAAATGACTATTTTTAAGAATGATAAATGCCTCTTTCTGTCATGGCAGCTGAGCCCTTGTGAAATGAGCAATTAGAACTGTTAATAATCACCAAGTACAGCTTAGAGGGCAGGGCCTCCTGTTTGTGTGATGTCCTATGTCTCAGGAGAACTCTCAAGGCTGCTGCTTCAGTTCGTTATGAATGTAAATTTAACAGTGCTTTTCCTCCCAAAGGATCCTCGAGTGGCTTACAAAGTACAGCACCACTAAAATGTGGCCACCTCTGTGGAGAAGAGAAGTAACAAACTAATGAATAAAACATTGCACAACAGCTGAGGGGAGGAAACATTTTGACAGAGTTCATAAGAAAAGATGCACTTTGGTGAAAAGTGGCACAGGATATATAATGTCCAGACAAAGCAGAGAATATTGTGTTAAAAATCTGAATCATCCGCACACAGTAAAGTGAAGGGAACGCCACTTCAGTACAATGGAAATTTTCATTGTGGCGGAGAGGACGGGGGAGGGGAGGGGACAACCGGGGAATGGCTGAGAGAGCACAGTGTCCTTTACCCCGAGCTGAAATTTTGGCAGTATTGCCTATATCTGTAAATGTTTGTTTATATTTGAAGGTGCCCAGAAGACTTCAGACATAGACATTTTTTAAAAGTCTTCGCTGTCACTATAGTTATTCATCCTGGCAGAGCTAGGGTCTCTTTGAAGTTTCTGATTACAGGATATAGGTTTTCATTTTTAACCCCCTCGGTGTGACTATTCAAATTACATCTCTTCTTGCCAGCAGTGTAAGGTAGGATACAACACAAAGTAATGACTAGCATCAAAACTGTACGTTGTCTCCCTCCTTCCAGTTACTCAATTGCCAGCAACATTGTGTGCAGTCTTGAGACCAGCGGGCGAAATGAAGATGGAGACTGCACATTTGCAGCTCAACTCCTGTCATAAGTATAAAGTAGCCTAGAATTACTTTTTACCTGTAAAGGGTTAACCTGAAAATAACCTGAGAGGGGATGACGAACCAAAGAGGCTAATCAACCTCGGAGACAGAGAGTTTTTAGTTTCAGTTTCTCTCTCTCTCTCACTGTTCGCTATGGGATGAACCACTCCTATGTCTTTACTCTACCTATCTATAATCTTCTAACAAGTCAAGTTCAGTAGTAAGTGAATTATATGCTAGAATTGTATCACTTGATAACTGATCCACGGTGTTTCTTATACTGTTAAGCTTTAGCAGAGTGATTCCCAGGGAGGGATCAGTGATGCTGTGTGATGCAAGTGGTTTTTTTCTATTGATTTCTGTACATTCCTTCTTTTTTTTCCCCTTTAATTAAAATCTTTATTTTAAGACTCTGACTGCTTGTTTCCATTGGATAGATCCTGGTTTGGATCGGGCAGTCTCACAGAGAGTGAGGGTTTCCTTTGTTTTCTCAAGCCTCTCCCAGGTATAGGGAGGAGATTTGGGGGGTGTTAAAGGAGGGGTTCCAATTTACCCAAACCCATTGTTTTATGGGCTTAAACTGGTGGTGGCAGTGGTACCAAGTCCAGACATAGGAGAAGTCTGTGTTCTGGGGAAAAAGTGTTAACCTAAGCTGGTAAAATAAGCTTGGGGGGTTTTCTTTTTTTTTATGCGGGTCCCCACATCTTTACTCTAGAGTTCAGAGTGAGGAGGCAATCCTGACAACTCCAGTAACTTTGTTCTGCCTAAATACATTCCCCTCCCTGCCTCCCCCAAGTTCTGATGTATAAGCTGTCGTACTCCATGATTCTAGCTCAGAAAGGCTGTTTCAGTCCCAGTGGAGTGATACTGCCTTCATTGTACTTGAGTGGCATGCTATAAATAGAGCCCTACCAAATGTCCATTTTAATCAATTTCACGGTCATGGAAATTTAAAATTGGTAAATTTCATGATTTCAGCTATTTAAATCTGAAATTTCAGTGTTATAATTGTAGGGGTCCTAACCCAAGAAGGAGTTTGGGAGTTTGAGAGAGAGAGACTGTGTGTGTGTGCGCGCACGTGCAGGGGTTTACAAGATTATTGTAGGGTGGGTTGCGGTACTGCTACCCTTAATCCTGCACTGCTGCTGGCGGCGGCGTTGCCTTCAGAGCTGGACAGTTTGAAAGCGGTGGTTGGGAGCCCAGCTCTGCAGGCAGAGCCGCCTCCAGCAGCAGCACAGAAGTAAGGACGGCCTGGTGCGGTATTGCCACCCTTACTTCTGTGCTGTTGCTTGCAGAGCTTGGCCCTTAGTCAGCAGCCACCACTTTCTTGCCACTCAGCTCTGAAGGCAGCAGTGCAGAAGTAAGGGTGCTATGGTATGGTATGGTATGGTATTGCCACCCTTATTTCTGCACTGCTGCTGGCAGGGCACTGCCTTCAGAGCTGGGTGCTCGGCCAACAGCCTCCACTCTCCGGCTGCCCAGCTCTGAAGGCTGCGCAGAATTAAGAATGGCAATGCTGCAACCTGCCCCTATAGTAATCTTGCAACTCCCTTTTGGGTCAGAACCCCCAACTGGAGAAATGCTAGACTCTCCCATAAAATCTGTATAGCATAAGGTAAAAGCACACAAAAGACCAGATGTCAGGGTGGGGGGCAACCAGATTTCACAGTCCATGACGTGTTTTCCATAGCCATGAATTTTGTAGGGACCTAGCTATAAATCAATCCATTACAAACTGAGCTTCCATGGTGCATCAGTATATAGGCATGCAAAAGCTTTTTGCTTGTCCTGTCGCTTCTATATATTCTGTGTGTGTGTGTGTGTGTATGCCAGCTATAGGATGACCACATGTCCCGATTGTATAGGAACAGTCCTGGTTTTGGGGTCTTTTTCTTATATAGGCTCCTATTACTCCCCCTCCCCCCAGTCCCGATTTTTCACATTTGCTGTCTGGTCACCCTAGCATGCTACCCAGCTCAGTTTTTAACTGGTTGATTTAGCTAGCGTGCTTTTCTCACTCGTACTGTTATCCTACCAGTAAATGCAGCATCTCTGAACCAGAAACATGGCACTGGGGGAATGAATAGCTTGCCACAGAACAACAGTGGTAATTTCTTTGGGCAGGATGTAATGATCAGAATTCATAGATATATGTGGTGATAATAGCACAGTTGTTTCGGGCTCTTGATGAGCTTGTGTTTAAAAGTGGGAATCCTCCTGACTTCTCACCCTTACACTCGTGACTCTAGAACAGGCTAACTTGTTCTTTAAACCCAGGCAAGCAGAACCTGGCTTTCTCCCCAAGTGCTCTGCAGAATTCACCACGTGCATTGACCAGGGTGTTACTGGAGAATCTGTAGAGATACTGCCACCCCAACCCACGATTTTCCCTTGACGGCCGAGCTTTCAATAAACTGGGCCTATTATAGCTCTGCCAACACATGATGCACATTTAATTGCTGCCAGTCAAACTGCTTATCTTATGCGTTGACTACCAGCTGCTCTGGGGAGGAAGCTGAGATAATCCCAATGTCACCAGTACTCCTATGAAATCATTAAAGCCATTATCCCCTTTTATGCTAATTAAATAAAACCCTGGGGGAGAGAGATTTAATTTTTGGAAGAGCAAAAGCCTCTGGGTTCCTAAAAAGTGTCATTCAGTCTCTGCAGTTGTGTAATGACCGCAAGCACAAGGGTGAGCAAAAGTCTGCCCAGACGCAGGCATTGCGAGAAGGAACAAAACTGACATTGGCCTGTATAGAACGCTACTCCTGGGCTGCTTTCTCTGATGTCTTGTTTAGTCTTGTTCCACCATGTGTTAGCTACCTTCAGCAGTATATGGTGGTGATTACCCTCTCTCTCATCTCACCACTTATCCCCGTATCCTAGGGCTAAGGTTAGGTTACAGTTATGAAATGGCTCAGTTGTCTGCATGGAACAATAAGCTGAAAACAGGTACAGGGTTCTGTTCATAACAATGAGCTCAATGCTGCCTTTTCTGGTTTTCTTTTGTTGGGGGCAGGTGGAGCTGGCTTCATTTTTTTTATTGGTTTTTATGTTCCGTCTATGATCTAAACGTGCGGTGTTCACTTTCTTTCCCTTCCAGCTGACCTGGAAAATGAGGAATGGTGTCTGGGTGTGGAATTGACTTCAACGATAAAAACTGAACCCATGCTGTGTGAGGCACCAGGCCTTACCCCCTCTGTCAGTCTCATCATCACCCCCGTACCCCTAGAAGGCGAAGAACCCCCACTGCAATCTGATGCCATGGTACTTGCATATTTTCTATTCTCCTGCCTATCTAGATGGGTGCAGGTTCCCCTAAAGCTTTGCTCTGGTGTGAAGGTTTGAGAATTCCAGACATGCAATGCATTATGGGTTGGTGTCATCTCTTGGTTCCCCAGCAATACTGTAAGTAACCATTTGTCAAATGATGTGTCTTTATAATTCAGCTTCTGGTACTATTAGCTGCTGGCTGCACCATTTGCTTTTCTGTACTTACAGCCTCTTCTGGACAGGGTCAAAGCCTGGGGTTCGCACATCTCTAGAACACTTAGTCTCTGATGAATCAGTCCCACTTAGAATTGCTAACCAGTTGATCCCGTGGAATCTGTGGCAAGATGCACATCATCCCTTATCCACAACCGTTTTTCCTTAAGGCTGTTCAAACCTAACCCAAATGAGAACAACTATGTGGGGTGGCAGGCACTTGTAATGAGAATTTCCATACCACTGAAGTCAGCTGTGCCGCTGACCTGGGTTTTCAATGTATTCAGCTTTTACAACACTTTGGGCTGTGCTGCCTCCAACCCAGCAGGTTTAGTAAGGAGCTTTCCTAATACATGTGTGACCACAGGTTCAACAGCCAAAGAACATTCACCAGAGCTTAATTTGAATGTGCTTCAGTCAATGAAAATAAGTTACAAGAATTATTGATTAGCTTGAACTCCACTTTAAAGGCCTATTCTTTCAGCTCCTCCTTTCTCGCCCCTGTGGTGGTGGAGGGTGAGGAATCCATTAGGATGATGTCATTCCAGCTGCAGCGTGGGCAGGCCATGTTCACAACCAGGCTTTCATTGCTTGGCTGCATATCCGAAGTGCTCATGTGCAAATGAGTTTACTTCCCCGGAAGCTGGAAGATTTAAGGCTGTCATCATCATCTTGTAGTTTGTGTGAATTCATAGTCTCCAGCGTTGGGATGCCACAATACCACAAGCAGGACCCAGGATCACGTTACTCTAAAAACTCATTGGGTCCTAATTTTTTACTTTTGCTTTTGGGCCGAAACGTTACCCAGTAAGATTCTGGCTATAGTGGCTACTCCAATGAGCATGGCTGACTGACTCGGGTCAGGAATTACAGGATCACAAAGAGGTCTGACTCTAGCTCAGGTGTGGGGGCTCCATCTCTCCCAGTATCCCCTTCCAATTCTGGCCTATAACTTTCTTTGCCTGTTCCTTCTCCACTTTGTAAAATGAACTTAGGCCCAGTATCCCAGTTTGTACTGACAAGAACCCTGATGCCCCTTCCAGATGATGACTCTCCTGACATCCTCTCAATAGTGCCAAACCCTCCTCCCACCAAAAAGAATACTTCTCTTTTTGCAGAAACCTGCATGTTGCTCCAGCAAATGCTAGTGCCAACTCTGTTTCCAAGAGAAGTCATTTGAGTGCATGCATATTACCTGTCGGTCTGAAATGTCATCCTGAGAAGTAATCTCTTATTTAACTAATTATATCAGTAAGGGAAGCCCCAGCAACTGTTTTTCAGGGAAATGGTCTCATTGACTTGGGTTAATAAGTTAGAGAAGCAGTAAAAAAAATCTTGGAGTAGGAGGGGGAAAGAGGTCTGGTCACTTATGGAGAAGCTTCCCTTGTTTCCTTATACTCAAATTGTATTTTTTTAATTCCTTCTGTAGGTGAAGCCATTGAGCCAGAAGGTTCTTCCAGAGATTAAATTGGAGCCACATGAAGTAGACCAGTTCCTGAACCTGTCTTCCAAGGAAGGTTTGTTAATTACCAACCCAAGATGCTGGACTGATAATAGTGTGCTCTGTTGAATTATTTGGCTTTCTAGCTGTCTTTGCTAATCTCCAGACCAAGGCTCTGTCTCCTAGGGATTTGATTCAGGCTGCTAAAGAAACCATTCTCTTTGACCCACTTATATTTTTTTTCATAAAGAAAATGATCCCTTCCATCTATAACCTATCATTCCAGGGCCTTCAGAACTAGTTGTCCTCAGTGCGAACTTGCCTCTAGTTTCAAAGCTGCTTTTATTGGTTGATTCTCTTGGCGGTTCCAGTTGCTCTCTAGTTAGGATAAACACCTTCTGTTTTGTTTCTCCCATCCCATTAGCAATGGATCCCCTGCACCTGCCTCCAACCCCTCCCAGCAGCCATGGCAGTGACTCAGAGGGAGGGCAAAGCCCAACCAGGTCCCTCCCGCCTTCAAGCCCTGTCCAACTACAAGCCACGGCTAAAGTGACCTCACGCATGGCTTCAGCGCTCTCTAATTCGCCGCTCCTGACAGCACCACATGTAAGTCGTGGTGACTTTTTTTTCCATTTTTTGAATTGTTACCTGATGTTTTACTGTTCGTGTACTTCAGGTTTGTTATCCTTTTTGGGGAGCCTCCCAGACTCTGGCTGAAACTCCAAATCAAGTAGTTGGGCTTTGGCTTCCCCACTGATTATTTGGAACTGGAGTCTGCAGTGAAAAGATGTCTTATGTTACAAGCTTTTCCTTTATACCTTCTTGCAGCTACTACTCTGCTCTGATAGATTAATGACTCATGCGATCACTGTTGATGACACAGTTGATCAACTGATCACAGTTGATGCCTTGCCACTTTGTCTTTAGGCAGTAGGTGATCAACTCTAGGGTGGGATTGCATAAGTACTCATCATTGGTCAGTTCTTGTTATGGGTCGGGATGGTGTTAAACTTGCTGGGACCAATGTCTTACAGCACAATTGTGCTAGGATCCACTTATCTGGCTGCATTTCCTGTTTTCTTTGCCTCTCACCATCCCGCCTCCCTTTTGGTACATGCAGAAGTTGCAGGGGACTGGTCCACTCATCTTGACGGAGGAAGAGAAGAGGACACTGATAGCTGAGGGGTACCCTATTCCTACAAAACTGCCCCTGACAAAGGCAGAGGAAAAAGCGCTGAAAAAAATCCGCAGGAAAATAAAGAATAAGGTAATTTTAAGATGCTGCTCTGCTGAATGGTCCCCTCTCATGTCTCATGCAAAAAGGCTACAACAGTCTACAAAATGCTGTAGGATACTGTTGAATTTTTAAATAGATACTCTTCCTTCTATCCCCTGCTACATACCACTTAAATTTCCCATCTAGTCAGTATTTATCTGTCTCTCCGGGTACTTATTTTGCTCATCGCCATAGCATCTGAGTATCCATTAAAGTTAACATAATTGTAAAGAGATTAATTTATGCCTACACTAGGTACTAGTGGTGTATGAAATCATGTCAGCTAATTCTGTTTAAAGAGAGCCAACCGTTTTCCCCTTGTCTAGACAAGGCCTCTGTGTCCCCTCTACCTGATGAAAGAGACTTCTACCCATTTTCATGTTTCTAAATCCTCTGTGCATCACAGTGCCATACTCTTCATTCAGTACAATTCCAGGGCCTTAAATTAGCTATTTCATGCCAGGACTCTCTGAAATATCCTAAATGCTTTGCTTTTCGTGCATCAAGGGAAATGGCTGACTAGAGGGGCAAGTTTTCTAACCTGATCACGTAAGTTGTCGTTGTACAGATCTTGCACAACCTCTGGTATTTTGCAGGGGTGGGTGCATAGGGGCTTGTATTAGTTATGCAGCGTTAAAAATAGAGCCTGGTGCACTTGTAAACATCTGTCCCATCCCTAGCCCTGAATTTTTTCTCGAAGGGCTTGTCCTCACGGGGGTGGGGGGGATCGACGGCAGATACGCAACTTCAGCTACGTGAATCACGTAGCTGAAGTTTGCGTATCTGCCGCCGACTTACCGCTCGTCCCCATGGCGGCGGCAGTCAGCGGCGCGCTCCCCCGTCGACTCCAGCTTGCGCCTCCCGGCGAGCTGGAGTTCCAGAGTCGACGGGGGAGCTCCGGGCGATCGATTTATCACATCTTAGCGAGACGCGATAAATAGATCGCCAGAAGATTGATCTCCGGCAGTGCTAGTGAAGACCAGCCCGAAGAGACGTCTGAGTGGTAATGTAGTGTGGAAGGTAAAGAGAATTAGAGCAGGGGAGTGACTTTACTGCTTTTGTTAAGACTGTATTTGCACTAGGATGGAGAATCAGTAAGGAAATTCTAGAGCTGATTGCCAAGGGGGAAAAAAATAAAGAAGAGCGGCAAACAAACTTGGATTTAATAAAGCCAATGTTTTAAATCAGTTTATAGATTTACTTGTGGCTTCCTTTTGCTATAAAGATGTTTTATGTGGTGTTTTCCCAACCCTCTTAGATCTCTGCCCAGGAAAGTAGGAGAAAGAAGAAAGAATACATGGACAGCCTAGAAAAAAAGTAAGCCAGCCTTCCTCCCCTTTCAAATGAACCAATGACACAGTTGCTGAGATGGGAGGGTTGATACTGTGTTTCCTCCAGAATGTGTTTCAGTTGCCACCTAGTGGTGGCTAAAGACAGAATTTATCTCTGTGAAAGAGGACAGGTTTTTTTGAGGGGTTCTACGGATAGGGTATTTATGGTTAAAGTTAAGCAGTTATTACTGTGTCAACACTTGGTACTTTGTAGTAGATCTTCTGATGTTAACATAGCATTGAAGAAACTGGTTCCTACTTTCTGAGGTTGGTTTGTCACACAAACCTAGAGTGATCAGCTGTTCTGCCTTACCTGAAAAGTCCTGCTTTTGTTGAGGATAGCCTTCTGCCTCAAATGAGTAGCTTGAAGCCAGGATTTTGGCCTAGTTTCAATATAATCCATGATTTTCCTCCCTAACCAGCAGCCTGCTGTGCTCCCCTTCCTGTTGTACAGCTACTAGCTACTTTTGTGCCGAACCTTCTTTTTACGCTTGTCACCCTCCTCCAACTATTTTGTGAACGAGCTCATTCGAAAAGGGCCCTGGCCAAATCCCAGTACCATGCTAAGAGGTCTAGTTGGATTTTAAATAAGCCAAGACAAATTAATATATGTCCATGGCTGTGTTTCAGTATTTGGTATGCGACGTGGCTATGTAGCATGATCGTCCTGGTCCGCTCAGCGGACGGCGTCCAGGCCAAGTTGAGCTCCGAATGAATAAATTCCTTTTCTTAAGATGGTGGGGACAGAAGCAGGAATAGGTGCAGAGGAGGAGTTGAGAGAGGAGGTGGAGAAGGAGCACGTTAGCAGTCAGTTTGCATTAGCAAGAAACATCAAATCCTCCTACAGAGACCTGTGTCCCCAAATTAGTCCCTCTCCCAAGTATCTTGAATCTTTCCTCATCTCTCCTTGTGCTCTTGGCCAAAATGGGCCTGACCCCCATCTGCTAAACTCCTTCCGCCTTCTTTGGTGAAGCCCCCAACTCCATTTCCCCCCTGCTCTTTCTGTCTCCTGCTGAAAGTCTTGCACTCCCAGGCCTCTTTCCCATTCACCCCCACCACATGCCCAAACCCATGGCAAAGCTCTCCCATGTGCACTTTCCCCTCCACTAAGAGACTGAGATGGGAGTCTGGTTTGTCTCTGAGAGTCTGGTCACTTTACTTGCACTACCAAACATGATGCAATGTGATCTCTTTGGCAGTCTCTAATGGCAGCTTGGAAATGACCAGTGTTCTTTGGAAATAAATCTCTTGGTTTATTCACATTGGGAAGGTGAGAGGCATGGGCTCTGTGATCTTTCAGGGGTGCCTATGGTATCCGGGACACAGTCTCAGCGATGTGGTTTGCATGAAATGGATGTCTGGCTCGTCCTTGTAATCAAAGCTGCAATGCACCATTTAAAATTAATAGGGAGCTGGTGGGGGACAGGAGGTCAAGTCCTGCCCCTGGGGATGAAATGCAGGGATCTTGGGTCCTGCTTCTGGGGAGTAGGAAATCCCTCAGAAGGGAGTTGGAATTGTCAGTCTTGCCTCTGAGTGTAGGCGTTGGTGCAGGGGGGATGGGGAGGATGTTACAGCATGAGCCTGTCCTGCACTCTCCCCACAGTGGCTCCAATCCCACAGGGCCCTGCTCTGACCCGTTGGCTCTCTCCATGCTTGCAGACAAGGCCCCTCCTTGTCCCTTCCTGGCCCTTGTACCACCAAGTGCCTTCCCTGAGCTGGGCTATGGCCGCCTTGCCAACAGAATTGCATGCATGGAGCAGCAGTTTGTGGGAGTTGTTGTGGCAGATCCGTACACCACACGCCTTAGAACACTGATATTTATTGGCACCTGGTCCACAGCACTGTTCCTGGACAGAAAGTCTTCTGGGTAACTTTCAAACATGGAGCCCTGCATGGTGGGATAGAACTAGAAGGCTCATCAGGACATCCTGTCTATGATGGGAAGAAATAACTAGCTGGTACTGAATGAGTTAGACCTAAGCTAAAAACTCCTCCGAAACGTTACAACTAGCAGGTCTCTCCAATACTTGGTAAAATGCTTGAGGTAGCAGTTATAAGGGCTTTTTCAGGTTTGTGTGAGGTCAAAGGCTTCAAGGTTTGCAACAATGCTTTTTTTACCTAGTATAGACAGGACCGTAGAACTCTGTTTTTACCCCTTTGTTGAAGTATAATGGAAGCCTGATTTTTAAATTTGCCTTTCTCTCTCTGTGCCTTCCTCAGGGTTGAGTCCTGCTCAAATGAAAATAGTGAGCTGCGTAAGAAAGTGGAAGTCCTGGAGAACACAAACAGGTAGGATCTGAAAGGACAACTGGAACATGCTTCTAAAATGGAAAGTGGGAAATCTGGAAAAGAAGGGATAAAATACCAGAGCAGTGGACAATGACTCATGAGAAGTGGATCCATTTGATCTGGTTACTGACAGATGGGGGAGGTAAAATATGTAAAAAGTCTGGCATGGTGGCTGAGTGCTCAATATAATACGAGAGAGTTTGGGTTTGATGTTTAGGTCTGGGCGCTCTCCCTAGGCTGGTTAGTTGCGAGTTCTTCATGTCACTCTTCTTCAAGTTTCTGGACTGATCTAGGAGCGACACTGATGGGCTAGCAAAGAAATTTCATCAAGCCCTCTTTGACTAGTGGAAAACTGGTCTGATGTGAGACCTCAGAGAGGAGAGGCCCTAACCTGGAGTGTAAGGCATCAGAGGAGCCCTGATGCGTAGATCTAGAGCCCTTAGTAGGTAGTTCTCCTGGGATTGCTACTACTTATAACTAACTACCAGACATCTTTCTAAGGCGCCCATCACCATAGCATCTATATCAGTTTAGCAATGCAGTTTCTTTTGAGAGAGAACCAATTTCTCTCCCCTTTCTGCTCATTTAGAAGCAGCTATAGGTGCATCCAAGCAGTTTACTCAAAAGACAAACAGCGGAGACCATTCCACAGTTTAGCTCTTAAGGGAACATCAGATAAAAGGAAGATTATTTAAAAGATTCGGCCCTGTGTGCATCATGATTTAAAGATTATAAGTCTGGAGCTCAACCTGATCTCTGGTTCTGGCAGATTCCACTGAGAATACCCTGTCCCATTTGAATATAATCCAGATGAGTGTGGTATACTATATATACCTACACAGACACACAGCTTTAAAGATAAGGCCTAGGATCTAGAAATGGACCTAGAATTTGTCTGGCAGCCAATGTATTGCTCATTGAGTGGCATGTGTATTTTCTAATCTTCGGATCCAATCTCTAATTTCATGGCGACAGACCCCGTATCACTGTAATTTGCTGGAGAATGTCTCCCACACACTGCTCGTGCATAAAGACATCTGCTGCTTGTTTGGAGAGAGCCAAGCCTTTTCTCCCCCTCCTTTGCCTTACACATGAGAATGTTGGCATTGTCGTATAAGATCAGACCAGGTCCGTCTATCCAGAATCTGTTTCTGACAGGGGCTGATATCAGCTGTTTCAGAGGAAGGTGCAAGAACCAGGAAGTAGGCAGTTACAGACTACGCTCCCCTTAACAACCCACTGAGAAGGTTCTCACCGGGTAGCTCTTGTCCCCAGGGAAGATAGTTTTCCATGTAAGCACAGCCTTTCCCAATGTTAGACACAGTAGGCTTTCCAAAAATCTTGCTCATGTCATCTGTTCCTCACGCCCAAGGTTGCCTTGTGAAATAATGAAAAGGGAGGGATAGCTCAGTGGTTTGAGCATTGGCCTGCTAAACCCAGGGTTGTGAGTTCATTCCTTGAGGGGGATATGGGGCAAAAATGGGACTGGTCCTGCTTTGAGCAGGGGGTTGGACTAGATGATCTCCTGAGGTCCCTTCCAACTCTGAGATTCTATGATAAACTCTATTTTTAATAAAACTGTTAACATTTTCCCAAGTTTCTGATGCTCTTAATTCTGATACTAAACCCTGAAACAGCATCTGTTTGTTTAGGTGATGTTATCCCCAAATCCTTTACATCCCAGATATGCCAAATTAGTTGCACGGTTTCCCTTCAGCAGTCATGGTGGTATTTGGCTATGTCTAAACTGCACATCACTGGTGCCCACGTGTAGGGTAGGTGTAGCTACACACTGTAGTGAAAAGCAGGATGAGTCCATGCTGCAGCTTGTAGTGACGCATGTCAGTGAAAGGCTCTGGCAGTGGAAAAAGCTGTCAGTGCCTTTCTTTGCTGCCTCCTCTTCCCCTGACAGAGCCTTTTCCACACTGCTGGAGCCTTTCCCTGTGGCCCGTGCAACCTTAATTCTGCCCCTGGAACATGTTCATCACTTTAGATGATCATCTTGCCTATGTAGTCACAGGACCCCTGCCTCATTCAGTGAATGAGTAGTTATTCAATATTTCTTTATCTTCCTCATTCAATGTGTGGCTCCCAGGCCTTTATTTACTGCACACAGGGGAAACCCTGTACTAATAATTTCCTCATGGGTGTTTCAGTGGTGCCCTCACTGTAGTATCAGAGTCCTTCACAACATTAATTACACCTCATCTCTGAGGGGAGATGGTATTATTATTATTCCAGGAAACTGAGGAACAGAGATTTATTTGTATTACTATGGCATCTAGAAGCTTCTGTCATGGGCCAGGGTCTCCTGGGGCTAGGTGTGCAGACCCAGAACAAAACGATGGTCACAGCCCCAAAGAGTTTACAATCCAAGTATAAGACCAGAGACAGCGGATGGATACAGACAGATGGCGAAGTACAAGTGAGACAATATTGATCTGCATGGTATGCAGTGATCTCAGTATGTCAGCAGCCTAACTGTTTCAGTTTCTTTGTAGGCATCCTGGCAAAGGTGAGTTTTGAGGAGGGATTTAAAGGTGGATAATGAGGCGGCTTTGCAAATGTTTACAGGGAGAAATGCTCAAGAGTGTGGGGCAACACAGGAGAAACGTACTTGTTTGGAAATTTAACAAGTGGGTAATGGAAGCTGGCATCGACAGCTCAGTAGCAAATGAGAGAGGATAGATAGAGTGGGGATAGGCCAGGAAGGTTTAAGAAGGAATTAAGAGCATCAGAAAGTTAAGTGAAGACCAATAGCTTATGTTTGATGTAATAGAGAAGCAGGAGCCAGTGGAGGAATTCAAAGGTGGGAGTGGTAATGGTCAAAGCAACGGGCTAGGGATGCCATCTTTGCAGCAGCATTGTGAATAGATCTGAGCAAGGCAAGATGGTGTTTGTCAAGGCTAGAGAGAAAGATGTTGCAGGAATTGAGGCACGAGATGATGGGAGCTTGGACAAGACTTTTAGCTATGTGGATGGGTAGGAAAGTCTGTATATTAGAGATGTTACAGAGAGAGAATAGGTAAGATTTAGACATAACCTGGATGTGAAGGCCTGGAGAGAGGTCAGGGTCAGAGATGACACCTAGATTATGGGCGGGAGCGACAGGCAGGATAGTGGTGTTAACCAGGCTTAGCTTGAGTTGGCAGTTCGACATCCTCAAGGAGATGTCTGAGACACAGGCTAAGATTTTAATTTTGGACAGAAGGAGGCAGGTCTGTGGTAGGGAAGTAAAATATCAAACTGTTAACTGGTAAATATTAGTCTTGCCGTTAACCCACCCTAACTGTTAATCCCCTGTGCGTGGATCTCGAACCAGTTCTCCTGCCCGAGCTGCTCCGGGCCCTGCTGGTCAACCCCAGCTGGCCCCGGGGGCTTTGCGGGAGATGGCCAGCCGGGCAGGAGGAGAGCATTTAGGCCGGGGTGGGCAGGCAGGTTCTGCAGGCTCCGTCGGGGAGGGAGGGGAAAGTAGTCCCTGTCCTCCCCCTGTGCCACTGGAAGGGGTTTGGCTGTGAAGGTGGACACTGCACTGGGAAGGGAAGGGGAGCTGCTGCTGTGGTGGAATGGAGCATCTGTGGAAGCCACATTGGGGTAAACTAGGTACCTGGGGCCCCTCTCCCTTTAATCGATTAACCAGTTAAACAATATAATTGAGGTAGCTAAAACGGTAGTTACATCCCTAATCTGTGGAAGAGAGGTAGATCTGTGAGTGGTCAGCCTAGACAAGGTAGATTAATTTGTGTTTATAGTGAGATTACACAGAGATAAGGTAGAGAGGGAGATGAAAGAGAGAGCCTTATGGAGCCCCTTCAGAAAGCTGATGAAGGATCCTGCGAAAGACTTGCTGAAGGGGTATTTGGAGAGGTAGGAGGAGAAACAGGACACACCATTATGGAAGTCAAGGGAGAGCAGGATTCCGCTGTGTTAAGCACAGTACAAAGAAAGAGACAGTCCTAGCACCAGGGGGCTTCAATAGCCAAGACGGACAAAGGACGGGAGAGGAAACGGGCGTAAGGATGGTGTGGGAGAAGTGACTGGCTTAAAGTCATGAAAGAGGCCAGTGACTGAGCTGGGAATAGGATCCCATAGACCAGGGGTCAATAACCTTTCAGAAGTGGTGTGCCAAGTCTTCATTTATTCACCCTAATTTAAGGTTTTGCATGCCAATAATACATGTTAACGTTTTCAGAAGGTCTCTTTCTTTAAGCCTGTAATGTAGAACTAAACTACTGCTGTATGTAAAGGAAATAAGGCTTTTAAAATGTTTAAGAAATTTAATTTTAAAATTAAACTAAAATACAGAGCCCCCCCAAATTGGTGGCCAGGACCCAGGCAGTGAGAGTGTCAATGAAAATCAGCTCGCATGCCGCCCATGCCATAGGTTGCCTACCCCTGCCATAGACCATGCTGCCTCCCTCCAACAGCATGCAGTCAGACTGGAGGAGACAGATATCTGGGGTTAAAGAGAGTATTGAAAAAATAGGATGTACCTGTATTAGATGGGAGAAGAAATAGGGTATTTATTACTGATTATTTTCCCAGAGAAGTAATAGAAATTGGATCATATTTAAAACGCACCCCTCCCCCCCAGTTGTATGTTCTTTTGTGCTATGTGCGCAAACTGAACAAGGAAACTGTGACAGTACACAAACTGGTTATCACAACCTCTTGGTTTCTCTGAGGATCAGGAATGATAGGATTGCCAGGGGAAATAACAACAACAACAAAGGAAAGCAAACTGTGCCGCTTTCCAACCTGAGATCACTTTGGAAGGAAGTGGTTTTATAAAATAAAATCTGGTTGCTCTTTGTTGGATGCTAAGAATAGTCCATTGAGGCCCTGCTTCTGCTCCCACTGAGGTCAATGGTAAAACTTCCACTGACTTCCATGGTGCAGTATCAGGGGAGTGTGTGAGATCAGGGGAATTGCAAGAGCTGAAAGAGCAATAGAGTCGCCAAGTCTCATCTGCATGGCAATTCCTTCAATTGGGATTAGTAAACTTATTTTACAGTGTCCTGTGGGTGACGGAGGATTTGGCTGTTTTTCAGTGAGCCATTTAAAATGTTTTTCTTCTTTGAAATCTCTCTCTCTAAACTTCACACAGCTTGAGAGCCCTGGAACAACCCACTTGCATGGAAACTTTTGGTTTTTTGGGTGGGGGAGGTGAAGAAATAGCCTTTTAACCTAAATTTTCCACAGACATTTTCATTTTCCTTTTGGTTGAAACTTTCTGGTTATTGATGGAAAAACTGTAAAGAGTCACTTTTGGTTTTTTCCTTTCCGATGGGAAAAAGGTGTGTGGAAATGGAGGATCGTTGAGGATCACAGGGTTTCAAAAAATGAAAACTGAAAAAAAGTTTTTATTTGGTCAAAAAAGGAGAAATTCTGTGAAAAAATTTGCACACAGCAAATAGTTTGGTTTGTTTTGCTGAAAGTATATAGCACTCTGTGAGCAGTGCTAGCTTTAAATGTAAAGGCTGGATTTCAAAAGCCTGCCAGGCAGGGAGATCCTGCAATGACCTAGGTTTCATTCTCATGCCCTATAGCAAGTCTTGTTCAGGAGAAGCTGGTGATGAAGCCTTGGATTGCACCAATCCTCAGTTGGTAAAGGGATCCTGTGGGAAGTAACCTACCTATATAAAAACACAAATTAGACATCACAGGCTGGTGAGGATTTTCCAGCAAGACTAGAAGGGAGAGGGAATCCCTCACTTACTTTACAGCTTTCCTGTGAGGCACTTCCATTGGCAGGGAAAGCGTGAAAGCACATTCACACCTCCTACCAGGAGGTGACCCTATAATTGAATATCATCAGGAAATGTGTCAGACAGAGTGAGATTAATCCCAGGGTGCAACCCCCTTATCTACATTGCCTCAAGATTTCATTTTCTCCTGGTAAAATTCAGCCATAGGCGATATGTTTCACTAAAAGCATTCTCGACCTTCCTTTAGATGTTCAGCGGAGGCCTCTTGGTATAAAATGCCCTTGTTCTTAAAGTTGCTCTTTCTCCCTTGCTGCAGGTTTCATTAGCACATCTCACCCCAACTATAATAATACTCAAGGCAACTTTTCTATGGGAGAGGAGGCATTTTGACCCTCAACCATCTCTTGCAGTTTTTTGGACTGAACTATAGAAAAGAAGTACAGCAGTGTTTTCTATTTGGGGGCAAGGAGGGATAGCCATATTGCCTCCAAATAAATGAACTTCCAGCCTTCTCTTGCCTCAGTTCCTTGTTCTTAGCTTGAGAATGCATCATGAGTATTTTAACTCCCCACATTAAATCCTTTACTGTGGTGAAAGAGACAGTGGCTTTGATTATTACTTATGCAAGGGTAAATAGGGAGTCACTTCATTGTCTTCAAAAATGATACTCTTGATTTTCACCAGTATAAATGATGCCCAGTTTAGAGATGTTTGAAGATTTGTAGTGGCGGTGTGTGGTGAAACTTAAAAGTCCTTGTTTACTTTCAGTCCAAAGTTACCTGCACGTTGTGGAGTTGGTAAATACGTTGGAGCAAATCTTATTCCCTCTTTCCTTGGCCATGAAGGACCCACAATTTAGTTACACTGCTGGGTGGGGAGGTGCGGTGGAGGAGAGAAAATACAGATTTGAGGCGCATGACATTTTGGAGTCCAGGTCTTTTTGGGGGCTTTCTGCCCAGCAAGGCTTGGGCGGGGTGGGCAGAGAGGAGACGTTTTAGTGGGCAGATCCACCTGCCATTTCCCTCCCAACACCTATCTCCACCTCTTCCCCCAAATCCCACAGAGCAGCAAGAGCTGTTGCTATCTCAAGACTGCAGTAGCTGGCCCAGAGCTGGAAGGAAAATTTCTTTCCGAACTCCTCTGGAACCCTGGTGTACCAAGCCCAGCTACTCTGTCTTGCCACACGGGGAGGATTTGGTCTTCTGTCACTACAGTGATTATACGTGCCAAGGTTCGAGAAACCGTCCCATGGAACGTGCACACTGGTTTAGAAGATGGGAATAGCCCTGCACAGTATGTATTTACCTTTTAAGGAGAGCTGCTTGTGTGATGCACACATGCTGTGTGTGTAACAGTATTATTGAGTAGTTAGTGTGGCCTCTTTCATCTGAATTGAAATGGCTTTCCCATATAACTGCCTGGGGTTGCTCCTACTGTACAAAAGGAACAGATGGAGGATAACTAGTTTTTATTTTACACCCAGATGTGGAACAAACCATATTTTCAACAGCATATTAGACACCCCTGTGAAACTTGGGAAGGATCTGCTGGCCCAGATAAATCTGTACTGGAAGTATTCCTTATACTAATTTCAGACTCCACTTCTGAAGTCCTTGAAATCATTCTACCTTAATTAACAATGATCATTGATTTAAAAAGTCTATAATAGACAGGTAAGTGTATATCGACCTGCAAAGGCACCTCTGGGTCTGTCCTACAATTGGCTTGTAATAACTTGGTTTTAAAATAATTCTTTCCCATCTCTCTTGCTCCAGCAATTTTGACATCACAGTCTTTAAAGCTATTGTGGGTTGCCATGTGTATTTGTCATGAGGCCTCAAGTTCTCTTATAGGTGAAATAGGGTTGAGCTGCAAAGTTAGGATCCAGGTACAAACTTCTCCAAAGGTTTTGTGTGTGTTTGAAGTAGAGCATTTGGTTTAATCCAACTCTTTTGAAAAGCATTTGTCAGAACAAAATGGGAACAGTTTGGAGACCCAAATCAGTATTGGAAGGTGATTGAGCAGTCCTAAAAATAGACACTTAACTATAGTTTGAGATCCGTTCTTACTTCACTTTTAAACAGCCAGTATTCAAATTCATGGACTGTTGTCCCTGCAGCAATTGATCATACCTTTTACACTAAGTAGAGAGCCAGGAGGGTAGAAAGTGCTGTTCTTGGCTGGGATTCTTGTTTGTCCAGCACAATAGGGCTGCTATTGTGGTTGGGATCTCTGGGAATGATTGTAGTAATAGCAACATAGGGTTCTGTGATTTCATCAACTCTTGGAGGATGGAAGATTTAATAGGTAATCTTAGGAGGAATTAATATGAAATCTTTTATTTAAAAGAAATGTATGGGAAGAGAAGTCTGAACATATTGCAGGTTTTGAGATCTAAAGGCATTTTATTTACAAAAGCTCTCCTGAAGGGCCAGATTTTCAGAAATGTCTACACACAGCTATGCAATTGATTAGGGTAATTGTGGACCTGATCTTGCACCCATTAGTCAATGAAAAAATTCTCATTGCAGTCCTGGCACAAGATCAGAGCAGACATGTGCAGCTGGTCATCTGTGAATATAACCGTTTTGACTGCATATATCTACATAGTAATCCTGCCCCCATTCTTCTGAAAAGCTGATCCTTCCTGGATGAATAAGTAGAAGTAGGAAGTAAAATAGTTGGTGGGAATGTTTGGGGAAGAATGAAACTGACGTCAATTGTGGAAAAACAAAGTACTCCTTGAAAGGTCTAATATAATTGCACTATATTTTGGAAAACTAGTTCAGCCATTCCTTGCCTCTAACTTTTAAGGTGAGAATTTTAACTAGATGCACCTGTGTGTAAGTGTTTACTGTGAGTAAGGCACAGAGATCAAGGTGAAAAGCTGTATGATCATATAGTCTGAGGTATGTAAATCTACCGGTTAATATTGATGGCTGTGTTACTCTTGACATTCCAGAACTCTTCTACAGCAGTTACAGAGACTCCAAGCCACAGTTGCTGGCAAAGTGTCCCGTTCCTGTAAAGCAGCCAGCACTCAAACAGGGACCTGTCTCATGGTGAGTGACTCAAAAGTCGTGGGCCACAGGCGGCGGTTGCTAGAACCAGTGTTCCCTGGCTCAGCTCATGTCTGTCTCCCAACTCCATTGGATAATGGTACTGCAGGGTTGGAAAAAAGAGGTGGGAGCAGCAGTTGTCTTCTTGCTAGCAGCTAAAAGCTTTGGGAAATCATGAATTCTGAGGCAGCCTGGGAGATGTGTGGATTTTTGTTGCTGAAAGGGTACTCTACTCTTTTAGGTTTTCAGTGCCTTTTGCTGATAGATACCACCTTGCTGAAAAGAAGCATGATTTGTGGCCATCGTAGTATGGGATCTTCCTATCTAAGTGACCACCTCTCTCCCCCAAACATACTGCCGTGGTCATTATCCTTGGGGGCATTTCCACTTGGTATAAAAGCAGGGGTGGGGGACTGCTGATGGTGGAGTGTTCTGTTTGGGGACCCTTTTCCTTTGGAATGTACTCGTATCAGAACTGGAGCTGCAAGAGCACAAGACTGTGTTAACTTTCCAGGCCTGCTAGGAAAGGCATTGGCAAGAGGTGTGAGGATGGGATTACTGTCTGCTGGCAGTGTGCGGTTTGGGGGAGATAAACTGTCTCAGGGTGCTTCCTGATGATTAGACAGTGTCCAGGGGTGAAGGAAGGAGAAGTGCTGCTGCATTGGTTGATTTTTTTGTTACATTTAAATATACAAGATTATAAGAGTTATGTCAAAGGGCACCCAGAGCTGAGAAACGGTAGCCCTTTGGGTTCTTGGTTTTTTTTAGATCCAAATAATAATAAATTAATTCATTAAAATAAAAATAACCCAGAGGCTGTAAAGCTACATGTTTAATACTCGGGGTAAAAGAACTGTGTTAGAAAAGCTTTACTTTTAAATTCAGCAACCAAATTCTCTTTATGTTGGTGCTGTAGCTGGATGGAAAGTGGTTTCTAGTCTGACACTGAGCCTTCAGGCTGATGCAGTTTCTTTGTTTGTCACTTTTAAGTAAGACTGTATCCAAAAGCAGGTTTAGAAATGCCTGATACAGGTTAAGCAATATGAATCTTTAAGTGCATATCTGAGTTTAGTCCAGTTAAGTTGTGCGTCTAGCCTTTCCAACTTCCAGATAAAGAAGTTCAACGTGGTAAAATGGCTGCATGTCTTTAAAATAGACCCTTGCATTGAAATCTGTCCTCTGTAAATATTGAATTGTTATTGTCCATGCACCTTTGATTAGGGGCATCATATATAGTGACCCAAAATAGCCTGGAATCAATATTATTTTTTTAAATTGCTGCAGGTGTGTGACTTGCCATTGCCTTTACCTTCATTCCCATGTACTTGTTGTGTTCAAAGACTGAGATCGCTTTTATTTTTTTGCTGTCTTCCTTGTCTAGGTGGTGGTGTTGTGCTTCGCAGGCATTTTCAGCAGCTTCTCTCAGAGTTTCGGGCCCTATCCTTCTGCCACAAAGATGGTGCTGCCCAGCCAGCATTCCACACCAGAGTCCTACACGGCCTCCATCGGTACGATAACTCAGTGCTGCCATTTGCTTGATGACTCACTCCCCGCAAGATCCCCTTTGTATTTTTGTGGGAGTCCAGTGCATACTGCCTACTCTTCCCTTCCCAGTAGTTGTGTTCCGGTGCCACCCCCACGTTGTGGTTGTCCTTTTTCTGGCTGAGGGCTGGACGGGAATTCTTCTTTGGAGCCTCTCAACATATCTTCTTGCACAACCTGGAAAAGGGCATTGCTGGCCATCAGGAAATGTTCCTTTCTCCCCCGCCTCTTTGAGGATGAGAACCAAGGGCTCCTATGCACCAGTCTCTTGTCTCCCTCCAGGGCCACAACCAAAACAATAATAAAGCCTGACCTCTAGTGGTTTTGAGGTGTTGGTGTTTTTGCATTATAGAAATGCCAGTGTGTTGAGTGAAAAAATTCAATGGCTGGGTTACCCATGCTGTTGGTGAAACATACCATGAAGGGATGGGGGAGTCTGTTGCCCCCCAACCTACTTGATAGTTCCAATTAGACCTCTGTGTGTCAGCCGCAGGCATCAGTCATAGCTTCCAAAAGATTCCAGGTGAGCTTGGTCTTGGTTCTCTTCCAAGTGGCCAAGTATTCATGTTGCCAAAAAACCTCCAACTCAGCGGATATCAATTGTCTTTCTGTTGGCAGTGTTAGAAGCGCAGGAGAGATTGGAGGGGGTGTGTGTGTACTGGGATGGAAGTAGATGCTAGCTGTCTGATAACTATTATGTTAAAATGGAGCCTGTCACCATGGTATCTGAGTGTTCATCCCAGAAGTCATCCCTCCAGTTCCAGCACAGTGGATGGACTAGTGGGGAAGGGCCCTTGAATGCCCAGTGCTCGTATTGCACTTGCTGTGGGCATACGTGGAGGGCTGCCAGTGCAGCATCTTTCCCCAGCACCAAAATTACTAGTTAATCTCCATGGGTAGCAAAATTCCATGCAGCTAGATTTACTGTGTTTATATTTAGAATCTGAGAGGTAGCTGTGTTTATATTTGTCCACTTGCAGTTCCTGACATTTCCAGTTCCCTTCTATCTGGGTTCACTGTGTTTCTCATTTAGTTTCTGCCTCCCCTATTTGTATACAGTACGGTCGAGAAGCCTGCTAATTTACGAAGAGCCCCACCCCCTGGAGGAGCAGTACAGTTCAGTGTCCTTTGCAGATCGCAGTGATAGACACATGGATGCCTCCAAACGCACAGCACTGTCTCTGGAATCTATGCCAGGGGTGCAGCAGGACGAAGTCACACACTTCACGATAGCCAATGAGACAAGGCTAGAGAAATCAGTGTTGCTGGGGCTGCAGCCGCACAGGTGAGTACAGAGGAAGCAGGCCTAGGCATAAGTTGCATTAAATTCCCTGTTGCATGTTTCCTGGACAATTATTTGTATTGCTGTTGTATTGCTGTTGTGCACCCTAACCCCCCAGTCAAGATCAGGGCCCCATTGTGCTAGGCACTGTATGAACACACAACGAGAGAGAGTTCCTGCCCTGAAGTGCTTACAGCCTAGATAGTCAAAACTGGGAGGGAAACTGAGGCACAGAGAGGTAAAGTGACTTGCCCCAAATCAAAGAGCAAGTCAGTAGCAGAGCCAAAATTAGAACCTTGGTCTCCTGACTCTCAATTCTATGTCCTGTCCACTGTGTTTCCTATCCAAGACCATGTACTTGGAAAGCAGGTAGTTATAGGGTTCCTGCTGAGCCTGGTGTGGGTTCCTTTGACTTATACTAGCTAGAGGATGGTACTCTTCTCAAACAACAATAGTAGTATAGATGTCATTTAAGACTGTTATTCTGCCTGTGTTAATGAGATCTCCCTATAGGATGTTTTAGTGATGACACTGACTACAGCCTCACAAGACTTTGTATAGTCCACCTTATCATGGTTCAGGGCATCTGCACCTGTCTTTCCCCCTTGTTGGTTCACCCAGGGCATCTGTGCTTAGGGTTCTGGCTTCCCTCTCATGGGTGGAGATTTGTCTCTCTCCCTCCTGACCAGTGTATTTCCAGGCTGTACAGCTCTATGTGTACACTGTGAATTCCCTGGCAAAGTCGGACTGCCTAAGCAGGCCGGCTTTACTGTTCTCCTCAGATGGTGAACAGTGTAATTACCACAGTTAAATTATCACACAGTTCTTTCTAAGCAAGCACATTTATTCTTAAGGTACAAGCATGGCAGAGAAAACGTATTAAAAACAATAAAAGAACCTAATTGATGCTAATAAGCTTACCAGACACTCTCTGGTTTGAAGAACTGTCGTGTGATGTCTTTTCCATCACAGTACCTCTGCATGCACTGCCACCACCCTGCTGCTCAAGGCCTGGATCTCTTCAACAGACCCTTTCTATGGTGCCAAACAGGTTTTTATTTGGATAGGTGTCTCTTAAAGTACTAGGATGAGACACCCTGCCCCCACCCCGCCCCAGCATATCTATTTTAGGGTGAAGAGGTGACTAATTTGATGTGTTATCAAGTTCCAGTCAGTGAGCTCCTGGTGACTAACAGGCACTGTAATAGCAGTAGCCAGTTTCAGCGGGGTGTGTGCTTTTTGCATGGTTACATACAGGTATAACATTACTTTTTATTTTTCTCCTCACAGGGTCGGCTCAGAGCTGGAAGTGAATGAAACACTGAAAATAATTGAAATTGATAGACGAGTCAATGCTACTTCTTAAAAAAAGAGGCCTTTTCCCCCCTCATTATCCTGCCTTCTTTCCAACCCAAGCCCCACCCCTTCCCCTGGACTCATCACCATCGGGGAACCAAAGGGCAAAAGAGAGAGAGTCTGCCAACTTCTGATTTGGCTAAAGGGGCTGTGACTTTAGTCAGCAGCAGTTGTCCTCCTTCTGTCCCTTCCTCCGGGCACACAAACCTGCTTCTGCTTTAACTGCTGTCCTGATTGGCAATATAAGGGAGGGTTTTAACCCTAATGGCAGCTGGTGCCAACTGTGTACAGCTGGTTGGTTGGTGTGTGTACCCTAATCAAGGGGCAGAGCCATCGAATGGAGGAGTACGATAAATGTAACTCACGGGGGGAACATTGGTGGTAAGTCACATGGGAGAAGGAAACTGAAAGATACAGTGTGACACTGCTCAGGAGTTGGCCACAGCTTCATGCCCATCCCTCTGGCACACTGGAGCTTTATGGGGTGAGAGATGTGTTCACGGTTCCCATCCCTCCCACTGAGGGCAGAGAACAGACACTAAGTCCTATTGCACCAACAGCACAGACAGGGGAGTCTGTTCAATGGCAGTATTGATATTTTTTCTTCTTCCTGCTCCCTCTTTCTCTCTCTCCCCTTTTCCCTCCTGTAGCGATCCTTAAGAAAGATCCAGGCAAAGTTCAGTGAGCCCCTGTGTCTTCTCAGGCTTTGTCTACAAGTGCACCAATTTGACTAAATCAGGTTAGAAACTGATTGAGTTTAATCTGTGCGACTCCTTTGTATGGAAATTTTAAAATAAGATTATGACTAGTATAATGTATCCATTTAGCTTAAGTTGATTCCTTACTGGCATAAACTAAATCAATACTAGGCTCTCTTAAACCAAAATAAGAGCATCCACATAGGGGATTGCATGGATTTAATTAAATTGGTTTCTAAATCCATTTAGATACATCAGTGCAGTTTCTTTTGAGGTAAACAAGGCCTCAGATTGCTCTAGGTTCTTCTTCCCCCCAGACTCCTGTTACTGTTGTAAATAGTATTTATTAGCTTTCCAAAAATTTCCCTCTGGCAGTCAGACTGGAGAGCCAAGCTCCCAAGACCATGCAGTTGTTCTTGGTGAGATAAAGATGGAAACAATATGCTTTTATTGAAATAAAACATAGTTCTTACAATGATTATTAGAATGCAATGAGGCTCCCCTTCCTCCTCCCTTTTACTAAAAGTACATGAATTAAAGTAACCGCTTAGGAAAAAAAAATTATTGTGTATTCCCAATTAGATGTAGTTCAGGTCAGTGCTGATGGTCTCCTGCTCTATTTATTACAAAACTACCTAGAAGACCAAACTAAGATCAAATCCCCTTTGTGCAAGGCGCTGTACACACATGGTGAGAGACTGTCCATGTCCTGAAGCCCCTATCCTGGATAGATGGGAGGGGGAATAGATACACGGAGAAGGCAAATGCCTTGCCCAAGGCTGCACAGCTGGTCATTGGCAAAGCCAGGAATAGAATCCAAGTCTCTCCGTGCTGTACCCTATCCACTAGAACAGGGGTCTCCAAACTTTGAGGCGAGAGCCGTATTAGATTTCTGAAGGGGCTTCGTGGGCCGAAGCAACTGTGGAAAAAATTAAATATATGCAAAATTGTTAAAAAAAACCCAACAACACTATTCTACTAGGTGTGCCTGCCCTGCTGAGGACAATGACAAAGAATTGAAAATTTGGCTGTACTTTGGTAAGAGAAGCTCCAAGTTCCCTTTGTTGGTTGGGACTGTGGTTCTATTACTGCTGCCGTTAAAATTTAACCATTATGAAATTAATTTCCATCTCCGCGGACCCCCCCTCCCCCCTTTTGCTCCTCTGGCTGCGCTGCTGCCATGACCCCCCTGCCTTTGCTCTTCTGGCTGTGCTGCTGTCCACCCCTTTGCTCCTCTGAACACTACTGCGACCTCCCCCCCCATTTGCTCCTCCAGCCGCGCTGCTGCCATAGCCCCCCCCACTCCTCTGGCTGCTGCTGTGATCCCCCCTTTGCTCCTTCAGCCGCTGCCCCACCTTTGCTCCTCTTGCTGCTGCCGCGACATCCTCCCCCCTTTGCTCTTCCAGCTGTGTTGGGGAGGCACTCACCCCTCCGCACATGGGGCCGCCAGCAGCAGCTCGCGTGGGGAGGCAGCGGTGGCTTCTCCACGTGCCTGCTCAGCTGGGGGGCCGAACAAATCGAAGCCACAGATAGGGCCATAGTTTGGAGACCCTTGTACGACCATACTGCTTCTAAAGCACCATGCTGATGCATCTAATGGACACTGCCTCTAGTGTGGTGATTTGCCCTTTCTCTATACCCAGATTGTGCCAAGGGCAGGGCTGCTCTTTCCACTCACAACCATCCTTTCTGTGATCCAGCCAACCCACCAGTGATTGCTTCCGGATTTTATCTGGTTATTACAAAGGGGTGCTCAGAGTTCCCAGTGATGGCTTTAGCCTAAAAACCTAAATAGGACAGAACAATATGGCTACTTTTGCAATTTACCAGGAAAACTCTATTAAAAAAATATTAAAACTTTTTTTTAACCCTCTCCTTCACATAAATAAGGAGACCAAACTAGTGTAGCCTCGTGTTTTATACCATGTACAGTAACTCTTTCCTCCAGGAATTCTATTTTGTAAAATATTTTTAAGGAAATTTTGTATTGTTTTTGTATTTTAGTATAGCCTCTGCAATACTTCATCCTTTCCTGTTTGGATTTTTCCATTTATAGTCTCCCTTCCTTTGTTCACTATGGGCCTGATCATAAACTCCGTGAAGTTAATGGAAATAATCCATTGGGCTTGAGTAGGCTTTGGATCAGTCCCCACTGTACCATGATCAGAAACAACATTCAAATTGGCAAGGGCAGGACATGTGCCCCAATTCCACTGCAGATAACTGAATTTGGTGTGTGCACCTCTTGTGTGTATTGCTTTCTAGGTCAAACCCCATTCATCTGTCTAGATGCCTTTAAAAAAACATTGGTGGTAATGAGAGGGAGATGCCAGTGTGAGCATATTCAGTCGACCTTTTCTTAGTGGGGGCCAGTACCACCCCTAAGGCATAACCCCTCTTATTAAGGGTCAGCCACAATAGCTATGATGATTCTCTCAGGCTCTTTGGATTGTGCTAGTGGCACAGACAACCGTCACACCACTCTCCCTTTGGGAGCCCACATTATCACTGCACAATGGAAAGAGGAAGGAGAAGGTGGGTGTGAGCGGGGCAGTGTTTGAGCTGAGACACAAGTGGTGTCTGCATTATTTTAACCACCTGAGGTCAGCAAAGGGAAGGGGAAAATTTGACGTGTTAGATTTACCACATTGGCTCCCCAGGGCATCCACGCACAACGAGGTAGGCATGAGTCAGGGATTAGCAAACTCACAACGGACCTGGTTTACAGAGCATCCCAGGTCCCCATGACTTTGAGTGAAACGGTGGGGACTCAGCGTTCCTGAAAAACAGGCCTAAAAATTCTGTGTCTCTTGGGGATTATTTATATAGCTGTGTATGGAATGTGGAGCAGGTGGAGGCTGATCTGTCTTAATCTCTTGTGCCCATTACCCTACTTAATGCACAAGTGCATTTGCTCCCAGTAAAGAGACACTATTAACATTGCTAATTTTTTAAATAGAATTCTGTCCCTGTGTTCCTTATAATAATTGACACTATTAAAATAGAGAATTCCCTTAAATCATTGCTAATCACCATTAAAGCTGTTTGCTTTTTGCAATTCACTCAGCTTGGATACACCATACCATTATGGGGGTTTTACATCTTCATTGATAAGGGCTGCTGTCTGAGCCAGACTACTGGAGTAGATGGTCTGACCTATGTATGGATAATATGGAGTTCAGCAATTCCTCTGTTTCTGTGACCATAAAAATAGCCTCTCTATAGCCCTAATATGTTTGATGCTTAAAATGAATTTCAACTAGTTTTTTGTGTGTGAATCTTTTAAACTAGCATGACATTTGGATTGAAGTCACTGCTGGGGAATATTATTCCTTTACAATCAGCTATTTCTATTGAACTTGACAGTGTCTGTCTAATGCTAATGAAATGGGTTTCTTTTGAAGGTCCTTTTTCTAGCAGTCGGTCTCCTGTTCACTCTGGGGTGAAACTCACTCCTGGTCATAGGGTCAGCACAAGTCATGCACCACTTAAGTCCCAAGAAACCATCTAAGTCCCACTTTAGCAGTCCCAGGCCAAGGGACATGCACATCATGTAGCCCTTGTGCTGGTCCTCCGCACAGGCATGGATTCCACCCTGCAAGTTGCCTACATGGAACCCCGTTGCCTAACCAATGTTTTACCACACCAGTAAAACCATGCTTGTCCCCTGCAACCTTCAGACATTCCCTGAGCTGTCTTTGAGTCTAGGAAGTTAAGCTATGAAGGAAAGTAGGGCATTTTTTTAAAATATAAATATATATTTATGGAAATCAGGCTCAGGCTACGTGTCCGTTCTAATCACGTCAGCATGGGAGGTGAAGGAAGGAGGAGGAGAGGTTGGTATGCTATTTATAGTTTTGTGTAATTTCACCTGTGTTCACTATTTGTACTCTGCAAACTAATATTTTAATACACCAAGTTTCATAGGCCAGATCTCAGCTGGCATAGTTTCTATTTACATGGGAGTAGCTCTGATTTATACCAGCTGAGGAGCTGGCTCCTGTCACTGGGCTGGGCTTCTCCCCAGCTCCAATGTATGTGCTGCCATGCCCACTCTCTTTCAAGGTGTTTATTTTCTTAAGAAACCCAGGTAAACAGTTAGCAGCCCTTTATAGGCCCCGATGTAGCTCAGCCCTCTTTAATTGGGTGGATTGGACTCTCACCAGCTCTGGTTCAGGAGAGCAGGGCTCAGTCTGTCTATAGGCACCAGTTATCCTGTGACACCCCACTTTATCTGCATCAAAATATATTTTTAGACTAAAAATTAACTCTGCCCTTCCCCCTGCTACACACCCTTTTTTTGGTAACGCCTATAAAAACTGACTTTCAGCAGTGAACATTGTCTGGACACTGTTATAGTGTAGGTTGAATAAATGAGTAATATTAAATTGCCACATCCAGGGATTTCCACAGAGTATTTGGGCTCTAGATTCTAGCTAGTGCCAATGGGCCATTGTACAACCCCCCCCCCCCCCCCACAAAAGAACAGAAATATAGTTAGTAGTTTTGTACTCTGACTAAAATATTTCCTTCTCAAAGCGCTATTAGAAAGGGAATGTTTTGCATTTTGAAGGCTAAACAGTAGGTCATTGCTTTGGTGACTGGGAATAAAGCAGTATATTTTAGAAGTGCTTTGTTTAACTACTATATTGCTTCTATAATTATGGAGCTTTGCCTTGTAGCTGCACCTACTATTTATCAGTGTTCAGGACAAATGACTGTTGGGAGTGTGGGGATAAACTGGCCACACAAATGCATTTTATATACATCAATAAATGTGTACAGGTTCAGTCAGTGAGACCATGTAAACACACAGTAATCTTAAGACCCAGGAGATGCACCATGAACATTCAGTCTTAGGTTGTGAGTGAGATCCAGGTTAACAGTGCCTTCCCTCAGTGATAAATTGTATTCAGAGAGACACTAGACGTTAGGAATTTGTTTCTCCACATGTCTATCATACATCACGTCTGCTTTTCTTTATAAGGCACAGATGTGGTTTTGTCCCTATATTCTAAGCCTGTGTTGCTTTGTGTCTTGCAAAAACTATCATGAGACTGAAATGGTCCTGTGTTTTGGTTTAGTTACTGCCGCCAGTCTCTGCTCTGACCTACAGACCACTTCCAACCCACCCCTCAGAGAGAGTAAAATGTGGAGCCATGGAGTAAGGGAAAGCTAGATTTCCAAAATTGCCTCAAAGGGGGTGGAATAGTTCGGAGGTGAAGGGACTCCAGCAGCAAAGAGAAAATTTCTTCAAGTCAAGAAGGAAAGTCTTTGTATAGATTGCCCCTCTTCCCCCTCCAAAATCTTACCTTTTTCTCCTTTCTTTTCTCCTTCCTTACCTTTTTAATTGTTACCCTGTGCATGGAGATTAATGGGGCTGACCTTTTCAGTGGATTCCACTTTCTCATGCAGCATGGGTAAAATAAATTTGATCTTTTATTGTTCATATAATGGGGTGAGTATTATGAGAAGCAGGTGAGTCACAATGAGACTTCGGTTTTAAAATATCTGTTCATATCTGACCATAGAAGATTCTAGTACAGTGATGCTGAAGTAATGGAATCCCATCTTCTTGATTTAGTTAATATTCTCTGTGTGTGTGTGTGTTGAGTGATTTTAAAGATATTTGCAAGAGTTTTCTTAAAATAAGAAGCCACTCTTAAATAAGGGCGTTTATCTATATATCATCCTTTATGCATTTATCTTACCAGCTGCTACACATTCCACTTGATTCAATAGAAACATCTATCTGAACCCTTTGCAAATGGGATTAGCAGTTGTATTTATCTGCAAGCCATTCTGTCACATTTTGCAAGTGTCATCTTCATACAGAGTAAGAGATAAGTCAGTAGAGCCTGGACTGAACACCAATCCTGCTGTAGACAGCTCCGGATAAGTACAGGGAAATGTACCTGGTTTTACCCTAATTAGTCTGTTGGTGTCACTTTTGTTTAATAGAATTACAGCTTCAGACACCTCTTTTTAGGGCTGTAAATTAGAAGGCCTTAAGATGTGAAGTTTGGGAGTGACCGTTCAGGAATACAATTGGTCTTCTGGTACAAGAACTAAAGGATCTCCTTTCCCATGAACATGTCGTCTTAATCACGTTAGGCTCAATAAAAAATGAATGCAAAGAATTTTCTTGGGCATATAAAAGGCCATGCAGTAATGAAATTATATCAAATTCAAATAGCAGATATTTTCCAGTCCCTCTGAGTGTTTCAGAGGACAAATTATCTGACTTCCTCTTCTTTAAAATGACTCTGAAGGGTCAAAAATGTTTTGGGACATCCAAACTAATGTCACCCTGCAGGTTACATCCATGTATCATTTCTATTGCTTTCTCTGTACGTTGCACATACAGATGACATGTTTGATTTCCTATATGCATATTAAACAAAACTATCCATTGTGGAAAAGATGGCAGTTATTTGGGACTGTACAAGAACAAAATCCACCAAACCCCTCAGTGAACTGTAACAGAGCCTCCTTTGACTTTGCTGATGTCTATGTTCTTTTGCCAAATGTATGTTTAAGTGTGTGTGCACATGTTAGTTGGAAGTAATTACATAAAGAGAGAATATCTATACATGCACTGCTCATGTGGATACATTCCCACCTCATTATTCGCATTGCCAATGTGTCTCGGTGTAAACAAATTGTGTTTTGTAGAATTCAGCAAACAATTATTGTAATAAAACTAAATGCTTTTGTAGGATTATATATATGTAGTTGAGTAAAAACTAAAGTATGTTATGCCTTTTCATTCTTGCAAATAAATATTTTACATAGAAAAAGCAAACAGCTCCTTATTCTCCTTATTTATTTAAAATCTGGTGGCCTCTTGTATTTTGTAAGCACAAGACCATGTGCTGTCTGACTTTTTAAAAAATTAATTAACTTGACTATCGAACATGTCACTGAACTGGAAGAAGATTAAAAGCAGTGATATTTGTATGTTTTACAGTAACTGACTGCCCCTTTCTCTTACCAAGATTGCAGAAACCGGAGAATTGCTTTTGCTAAAATGGTGGCGGTGGGATGGTAACATTTTGGTAATAGCATTTTTATGGAATTATGCAATTTAGCTATGTTAATACTAAATTCATAGATGTATTTTTTAAAAAATCAACATTCTGGTATTAGTGACTGACTGTCTTGACTTTGGGAATCAGATCTTCACCCTGTGTAAGTTGACAGAGCTTCATTGGTGTGCCCTGATTTACAAGAGCTGAGGATCTTCCCTTGAATATCCATTGCCTCTGGGATGAATGCTCCAAATCCCGGTTAATACTTTGGCTTTGACGTATTCTGTGTTTGAGTGGGTGGATGGATAAAGACCTCCCCTGCCTGATCTATGAGGCAGACTAAGCATCCTCTAAAAAACCTAGAGGACATTGCAGATAAAGGTCATGGGCACATGGGAAATGTATCTCTGGCCTTTCTCCCCAGCATGAAGTCTATTCTGACACAGATGATATGTACAGGGAGAAATGCGCTTTGACCAGCACAATTTTCAAATGGAGGCTGCCATTTTGTTTTTAAAAGGTTAGTCTTGCCTGATGTAAGGAATATTCTTTCCCTTCCAAAAGGCCTCCGGCACGAGCCCTGTGGCAAGTAGCCGCATCCAGCCAGAAGCCTTGTACAAATCAATCAGTATTGCTTTTCAGTGAGGGAGGATCACACTGTAGTAGAATAATTTTCCATTTCTCCTTTCCCAGCTGAGAACCTTGCTGCAGTGACACTGCCATTACATGCTGCTTGGGAATAGCCATGCATCATTCAAATATGAAATGAACATTTCCAGGGGAGGTCTTGCCGTTAACATTATTTATATGACACTAGCTCCCAACCAAGATCAGGGCCCCGCAGTGCTGAGGACTGTACATACACATGCTGTGTACCCAAAGAACTTACTATTTAACTAGGAAAGACAGACAAAAGATGGAAGAATGGAAGTTTTAACCCTCATTTTACAGATGGGAAACTGAAGCATAACTGGATTTTGTATGGCTCTGTTTTGGGACACCCTTCTTGACACCTTAAGAGTCTGGATTTCAGAGGGTGGGCACTTGTAGCTGTCCTGTCTGGCAATTAATTTCTCTCAACACTTCTGAAAACTTTGGCTAAGGAGATTAACTGACTTGTCCAAGGTCATGCAGGCAGTCTGTGGCAAGAATTGGGAAAAGAATGAGACCATCCTTGTTTGGGTTGGGTACTCCACTGGATCGAATGAAAAAGTAACATTGGTTCACATATTTCTTTTTCCTCTGGTCTTGGATACCATTTATATCTCATAGTACAGCCAAATAGCTCTTCTAGACTAAGCATCCATGGGGTGGCAGGAGCTGCTCTCTTCCCCCAGACTGTACCCCACACAGGTGTACACTCCTACTAGCATGGAAGCACTATATTGAACAGCCAGGGATTGAAGACCCCTGTCAGAAGTGCCTTTAATCAAAAGGGCATGAGAGCAGCTAAGGTGAGTATAGGAACCCACCTGAAATTTGGGCTTATGCCTGCCTGGCCACTGCATCTGAACTGAATATCTTGTTTTCCCTTCCCTGGGAAGGAGGATATGGCATCTCCTTGTGGGAGTCCTAAGCATCCCACTCAGTCTCCTTTGCTTTCACCATTCTGAGATCATGTTGCAACAACCATCCTTCCCAACTGCCACAGTAGTCCTGGTTCTCTGACTAGAGAATGTCAGATGCCAGAGTTATCAACCCAGGATATGTTTTACAAGCATGAAATTGAGCAGAAAAATCTTAACAGAAAATCATCTGTTGGTGACTTATTATGGCCATTATCTTTCTGTTTTAAGTAGTTATAGCTGAGCTCTGCCCACTTGAAACATAGGGCTTGGGAATAAAAATGCAAGGTGACTATTAACAATATTGAATTCAGCAACAATGGTCATCATAGTTATGACCTTTAGAGCAGCATGAGGTAAGCGGTAACACATGCAGTTTGTGATTACACAAAATAGCCACATCCTAGAAGTAAATGCTGGGCCATGAGACTTTCATGTTCACACCTTGTCACCATCCAGTACGTACTGTCTTCTGGAAAACCTCTTACTATTTTTACTCTGGCCCAGATCCCGCTCCCTCTATTCACATCAAGTAACACTTTCTGCCATGTTTAGTGCTATGGATGTCATTGAGAGAGGCTATCTGAATCTGCCCCAATGGTTTGATGACATTATGTGACTGTGTATCTGCCCCTGTGATGGATACTGTACTCCATCACAGGGGCAGATGGAGATGGAACCTTCATCAGCCACTGATTTTTTCACAGTGTATCTGAGTGCACTTTACTAAACAAATGAGTAAACAAGAAACAATGGGTGTTTAAAATTCATGGCAGAGATGCAGATGTGTTCACAATACATTACTCAGGGTATTCAGAGAGGCAGTGTTTCCTACTGGATAGAGCACTGGACTGGGGCTCTAAGCTGGGGTCTTGCCAGATCTGCCACTGGGCTTCTGGTTGATCTTGGGATAAAGCCATGACATCTGCACCTGACATCTGTGTTCAGTTTCCCCATCTATAAAATGGTGATGATGATGATGATGATAATGACCTCCTTTGCAAAGTTCTGACATCTATTGATGAAAAGCACTATATACAAAGTAGGGATTATTAGAAATTATTGCACTTTAAAAGTCCACTTTATTGTTAATTGTGCTCTTTATTTTGCATTCATCTTAACAAGGACTATGAAAACTATAGTCAGTTTTGTTCTTAGTGCTTTGGGCTTCAAATACTGCGGGAGGACACCAATTTGTTTAATAAAAGTGTGTGAATTCAATTTTTGTAATTGTATGCAACTTGAGATCAATAAAAAATTTGCAAATTTAATTTTTTTTTTACAAAATTGAAATTGTGTTCCTCTACAAGGAAAAATCTCAATTCTACTTTTTTGTTTTAGGTAGCATTTTTTTTAAAGAGTTAAAAAAACCACACTTGTAGGATAACTTCAAATTTATTGAGATGCGCTGCTTCCATTTGCTAAAGGCAATGTTTAAAAATATTCAGCTGCTTACATTTTTTGTCTTCAGTGCCTTTGTACCAACAAAATCAATGGAGTTTAGCAAAAAGACAGAAATCATGACTGTCCACTTATCTAACTAATGCAGCCATAACCACAGCAGTGAAACTACTCTGCCCAATGGGGTACTGAACTGATGTTGGATCAGGTCAATATATATCAAGCATTACTCTGAAGAAGCTGCTTGACCATAGAATGAGTTGTGTGCCTGAACCAAGTAGGGCGAATGGAAACCTAAGCTAGCCTGGGTAAGTCTGTCCTGGTTTAGGTTGGAGGAAGAAGTTGAGTGCCATTAAAATGCTCTTCAAAAATTACACTCTTCCCTGGCAAATGGAAAGGATTTTCTCTCTCCCCGCCCCTCTCCCCCAATTAAAATTTACCCCCATGCACAGAATCTATGAAGTCCTATTTTGAAGGCTTCAGTGACACTAAAGTAGTGCAAAGGCTTTTTCCTGGCCTGCTGTACAGGGATGAATTTAATTCTGAGTATTTCCTGTTTCATTCATACCATCCACCCAGTTCTTCAAGCCAGGCATTGCAGCCATGAGCCAACTGTCTAAAAGAGGATTTAACATAACACCTGCTGAAGCCCATCAATGCTCCCAATCCAGCCAGAGGAGTCACTACAAAATGATGCAAGGTACTTCCTTTATCCCAAAGCCTCAGCCTCTGTATCACTGCCAACCTGTGATACCTGCCATTGGAATCCAGCACCTTTTGCCAGCACAACACTTGCAGATGTTGTCAAAGCCCAGTAAGGTTCTATTCTTGTGTACTGATCTCTTCCGGGTTAGCCTAGCCACAGGGAATGAAGTCTGCATAGAAAACTATAAATAAATCTGATATTTTCAGGAAGTTTCTTTTAAAATGGACATGTTTTGGGTGTAATTATGTGAGCAAGGCCTTACTTTACTAGATTCGCTTTACTTCAGATTTGCTCATGATTGTGTATATAAAGCAGAATGTATTGGAAGCTTATTTAGCACCATGTGTTGCAAATTAGCCATACAAGTTTCAGCAACAATAGCAAAAATAGGTGATCCCATAATATAGTATAGACATGTAGTGACGGCAGAGGCAAGTCTTTTCCTTGGCAGTCACAGCATAGGGAAAGTGCAAGTTGCCTCCCCTGTCCCTTAACTGCCCCAAGCCCTAGTTCAGGGATTAATTCCCTGCAATGTCCTGCCCTGTCCCCCTCCAGTTATACTCATTGAATAGCTAGCTGTTCTGATTCCAAGTAACACGGTGGAGCATTGCAAGTCTCTGTGGGTAACTAGGCTCTATAGCATTATGGGTTTGTAGAGCAGAACAAGGACACTGAATTTTAGCCAAAAATGAAGTGCAAGGCAGTGGTGTGTGTGTGCGCGCATTATCAGTTTGCCTTGCTTACAAGGTGGGCGGCCACACTCAGTACCAAGGGAAGCTTCTAAATGGCCTTTCAAGGATCACCTCAGCTCGAGTGCATTGCAAAAGTCTCCATGGAACAGTGTGACTAGGATCACTTGCTGTATAAAGTATTCCCTTTGAATTGTTTTTGATAGAACAACAGTATTGCTCATCCTGTCCCTCTTTTCTTATCGATGTGTTTTTGTGGGGGGTGGGGAAAGTGTGTCACATTGCTTTGATGTGGCTCTGGATTCTGGACACTGAAAACTAGGTGCTTGTTGGGTATAGGTCTCTGGAATTTCTTCAAAGCCCCCTTTCAACCTTTACATTCTTAAATTAATATTAAAATTAATTTAGGCTCTACTATTATCCCAGGTATTTAAACAGTCCCATCCATGACTTTTTCCTTGCACTGTGGCTGGCCAACAAAAGGGTAGAGCAGGAAACAAAGGGTGTGTGTGTGGGGGGGGGGGAAAGGGTAATTTAATTTCTTAATAGGTTCTGTGATGGAGCCAGGTGTTTTATTCAGTAGTGTACTAAAAACAGACTGCATTGGGGGGGGGGGGAGAAATTGGAAGAGATTAATGCATAAACAAACACTCTGTGAAGATTAGGGCAGCATCTGATTCTCTTGGCCACTTGACCTACCTCTCATGAAAGCATTTTTAATGACTCTAGGAATAGATGAGACAAGGTTAAGGCAGGCAAGTGTCACAAGCTGCATCACCAATTAATTTTGTAGCTGTAGCTAAAGAGGACTTGCGAGAAGTGTGTTTGATCCCTTTTTCCCCCCAGGGTGCCATACATTATTTTAAGTGTTTTTATTTCTGCTAGTGCAGGGACAACATGATACTCTGCCATGGTGATCTGAGTTCAAGGCCCAACCTCAGTCCCTTGCTTTCGGCTAGCACTGGGACTACTATACTATACAGGGAGGCAGGCATCTCAGAAGAACCTCCTGAATCTCTCGGGGGCCAGTGCTGTGAACAACATTGGTTTATGTTGGAAGAACATCCAACAATTTTTGGTTAGAAGGAAGGGCCAAAATGGGGTTGCCACAGGGCATCTCCCCAGCATATAAAGTACTCACTGCCAAGCCTGGCCTCCTTTAAGAGGGCTTATTGTGCAACAAGAAGCAAATAAAATTTGCTCACCTT
The DNA here is from genome assembly GCA_032164245.1 of Sternotherus odoratus. Taxonomy (NCBI): domain Eukaryota; kingdom Metazoa; phylum Chordata; order Testudines; family Kinosternidae; genus Sternotherus; species Sternotherus odoratus. Next base: position 90,058,532 of record JAVMKO010000001.1, read on the forward strand.
TTGTCCTAGTGTTTCAGAGGGCTACCTTTCCCTCTTGTTCTAAGGACACTCCAAAGGCATTAGCTCTACTCCTCTGTAGCTCTGTCTCCAGCCCAGTGCTCCCTGCCCTCTGCCAGCTTTTTATAACCCTAGGTGTAACCTTGCCTCCTTTAATTGGTTCAAGTGGGCCCACCTGCCCTGACACTGGGCATTGGCCCTGGTCTACTGTCAGGGATTGGCTGGTTGGAAGTGCTTTGTCTCCCAGGTGGGGAAAAATACACACAATCCCATGCCTACACCCAAAATAATTGGGGACAGGGATTTAGTGTCCCTGAATTTTAGGATCCACCCTGATTGCCTGTCTACTTGTCTCTAAGGTCAGCTGTGAGTATCCTATTGTCATTGTCCAAGTGCTTTTGCAAGGTAGTGTTTTGGACTGTTCCTGTTGAATAATACGGTATTTGTTTATATGAAAAGGAGACAGGGAATGAAGAGCAGATTATGAGGGGACATCCTGGAGGTACTCAAAGATACCTGGATCAACATTGTGAAGAAACCAAACACATTTATTCCTATTGGTATAGTGTCCAAGACTGTGCTAGCCTCTTCACAATACAAATAGAAAGACATAGTCCCTGTCTGAAGAATTTGCAATTTAAAGTTCCAATCATGCACAACCTTACACATGATGTGTACATTTATGCACATTAGCATTCTCATATGTGTCAGTGTTTACAAGACTGGGCCCAACTTTTAGATGAAAAATAGTGGGTGAGGAAGGGTGAGGAGAACAGCAGTCAGCTTTTGCAGTTGTCCAGGAGACATGTGCAGGTCTATATTTTATTTTAACATGGAAGAATATACAGTATTCATATTTTAAATCCATTTGTTGGGGGAGGGGAAGTCAAGGCTGCTCTTATGGCTTGAGGTTTCTTCAGTGGATTATGGAAAAAATGATATTGAACTATGTGGAGTGCTGGCTGATGTCACTGGAATTGTCTGTTCTTAGTCATATATTTAATATGCAATCATGTAAGCTGTATTTACTTAGTGTCCATTCCCTAATATTTTCTGTTGAAGTTTTCCCAACTATGATCTCCTTAGTTGTGAAAGTGCCTATTAACTGCCTCCTCTCACATGTCTGTTCAGATTTCATTTCCCATACCTGGGTAAAATTTCATTGGATCCCTCATTAAGAGGATTAATGCACCAGCCCTATCTGCCTCCCACCCCTGCATCCTAGGGTCACCACCTGGTCCTTTCCCCACTGGTTTTATTTTTTTACAGATTAAACTCGGTTTAATCGAAGCAGAATTAGGTTTGATTGTAATGTATTTTACCTTTTGTTTATGAGTTAATTAAGATCCTTCGTAGAAATAAAGGTGAAAGCCTGGCCCTGGCTCTAGAAGGTCTAATGTAGCTCATAAGATAAAGAAAAATCAGCAGTGCTATGGAGAGCTGTTTCAGAGAACATATTTAATTCATTACTGCTCCTTGCCTCCCCTGCCCTCACAACTCCACCACCTTGTAAGGGAGGGAGGCTGTTTTTATGTATCGGGTTTTCATTTAAAATATGAGCCGGGTGCCAGGTCTCCCGCCAGCCTCCTCTCTCCCTCTCTGTTACGAGTGTGATTGATACAGGAGAGACCATTCCAGCGGGAAATGTGCCCAAAGCAGCTGTCGGAAATCTCCTGGATGAGTTGGGGCTGTGCGGGCGCGGGCGCGCAGGGGGAGCAGAGCTAGTTAATCAGCTGCTGTAGCCGTGACCCTCCCGTCCTCCTTTCCCATCTAAACGCTCCAGCAGGAACACCCCCCCCCCCAATCATCCTATTAAGCTTCAGAGGCAGGGCCGGCACCAGCGCTCCAAGCCCGGGGGACCCCCCGTAGGCGTGCTGCCAAAACCTTAAAGCCGCCCCTGTTCAGAGGGGACCCTAACTCCCAAATATCTCCCCCTCCCTTTCCAAACGCTCCAGAGCTTCCCCCTCCCATTTACACTCCTCTTCCCTGACTGGCTCCTGAAAAAAAGGTCCCCCCCCCACCCCCGGTACTATTGTTCTGACGCCTCCCGGGCCCATTCCTCTCAGCCCTAGTGCAAGGAAACGCCTTGCGGCTCCCGGGCCCCTGCCCCGTTTGGAGGCGATGCTGCTGCTCTCCTCTTAGGAGGGAGTGGCAGGAGCAGCAGCAGCAGGAGGAGGCAGGCGCTGATTGGGCCGGGAGGAGGGGGAGGCCGAGAGTTTCCCACAATGCCCCGCTGCAGTGCAGCCGCCGATGGATGCTGCGGGAAGGTGCTGCCATTTGCAGCCTCCTCGGCGAGTGGCTCCAGCTGCAGCAGCCGTCCCGTCCCTAGCCCGGTCCCCCCGCCTCAGCGGCTGCAGCCGGCCCCGTGCCTGCTCCCTGCTGCTCACCCCCCGGGGGGCTGCTGTCCCTCCCGCCCCGCAATGAACCCCCAGTCGGCAGCAGGTGAGGACAAGGGGGCTGCGGGCAGCGGTAGCTGCTGCCGAGGAGCCGAGGGCGGCGGGGACACCAGGAGCGCGGCGGCCGCCGAGGAGGAGATGGGGGTCGCCGGCCAGAAGGAGGAATCCCTGGAAGAGAAGCTGAGGAACTTAACCTTCAGGAAGCAGGTGTCCTACAGGTGGGTGAGCGCGGGGGAGAGGGGCTCCCGAGCCCAGCCACGCGCCCCTTGCACCAGCCTCGGGAGTCCGGGGGATGGGACTGGACGGGGCTACTCCTGGAGCCGCAGGGAAAGGGCTCCAGCCTTGGAAGTTTCCCTGGTAGCTTCAGCGTTGCATTTTTGCCGCCCTGGACAGAGCTGAGAGGAGGCACCAAGTTGGTAGCTTGAACCACTCCAGCAGGTAGCAATGGGCCAGTGGGAGAGCTCAGGCTGACATGTGGGGACCCCCAGTAGACGGCTTTGAGGAAGGTGGTGGTGGGGTTTGTGAGGGAGAGAGATCTACAAGCGAATCTTGGGTTACAATATAGAGAAAGTACCATAGGAAACAATCTTTTGGTCAAGTTAATGTAAAAAAAAAGTATATAAATTGTGTGTGTGTGTGTGTGTGGTGTGTATGCATATGTCATATGTATGTGCGGGTATATTAGTATGCTTGTCCATAAAACGTGCTATATGGTGACAGTTGGTTCTGATGTAGTGTTTGCATGGAGTGCCCTGACAGCAGGCTGTGGGAGTTCCGCTGACAGAATGATGTTGCAGAGTCAGGGATTAGGGTGAGGGCAGCACCATTATTGTCTGTGTTGCTTCTATTTTCCCCAGTCAATTTGGATTATACTAAAAAAGAACTCACGATCTTGTTTACAATAACCCTCCAAATAGGTAGAGAGCTGTGTGTGTGTGTGTGTGTGTGTACGTACGAATGTACATACGCAGACTTCAGGATTATTCAAAGACGGTCAGAAATATTTCCTGTCAGGGGAGTGGAGTGGTTCTTGAGTTTTCCTGTTTAGAATAAAATTAAGGCTGCTTATCGTTTCTTTGGCCTCAAAACATTTATTATAAAGAAGTCACAAAAACATTTCCTGTGGCATTGCTGCTTCTGATCAGGATTTCTTTATGGAAAGTGTCATGAAGAGCAAGTCTTCTTTCTCTCCCCCTTGGCCCCCTAGTGAGTCATTATGTAAGCATTAGCAGATGACAAGGTGTGTGGGTGGTTACACCAAATACCCACACAACTTGGCTTATTTGTGAGGCAGAAGACCAAAGGCCAAGCATGCCCAAACACCTGGGAAGTGTGGGCATGTGGTATAACTGAAGTGTGGTGTTGCTTTTATGACATGTGTTTTTTGTTTTGTCACAATGCATTTACACCAGATACTCAAACAAGTAGATTCCTTTCCCAAAATTGCATTTCTGTCACTTGATAACTCAGGGCATGCTAATGGAGTCCTTCCTTTTTTAGGTTACCAGTTACCATCTGCTCCCAAGATAGTAACTATTGAAAATTGTTACTATTTGAGAGGTGTTTGGCTCATGTCAGAGAAGTTGGTGGCCTTAGTTTAGTTCTAGATAATTTACAACCACATATCCTCCCAAAACCCCACCATGGTATGACCCCACACCTTTGTCGGGCTGAGCCACGTTAGCTATGAGGGTGGAAGAAGATCATATAGCTGCTACTATTCTGCCTTTAGAACAAAATAGGACTTCTGTGTCCAGGGCTGTCATCTTAGCAACTTTCACTAGCACTGAAGTGCTTCTTAAAAATACTTTTGGGCTGTCCCCTCTCATTCTAGACAGGTTAATAATGCCCTCCCTCTCGCTCAGTGATGGTTTAAAATGATGTAATTACAGACTTGTGGGGAGATATTGCCTCTCCATAGTTAAAGTTGAATTTAAATAATACTTCATGTATGGGTAGAGATAAAATATTTCTTCTGATTTTGAAGAAGGGGTGACTGCTTAACTGATGAGAGTAACGCTGAAAGTAAAGTCCTTAGTGAGTGACACTGGCCTCCTCTTGAACTTTTTGTGTATATAGCATCTTTCAATATTTTTATAATTTTCTTACAGTAGGTTTTTTAAAAATTGTACATTTTGTGGCAGCAGATTGTGCCAGTTGCAGCTGAAGACCGGGAACTCCACAGGTGGATTAATAAACCAGGGAGGGTCAGTTCTAAATATTGACAGCTGCCAGCCAGCATGCTTTTGGTGCAAGAGGAATGTGGTTTGCAGTAGATTTGGGAAGTGTTTCTAGTCAAGTTGAATATGTTCACTTCATTTGATTAGTTTGGGTATCTTACACTTACAAATCTATTTGCAACATGTTCTCTTTCTCTGATACTGTGAAGTACGAAGAGCCTTTTCTCAGGGTCCCCCTCATTTCTGTACTGTGCGTATGTAAGAGTTTCATAATAAACGTAGATTGGGATGGTGGGATTTCTTCTCTTTTCCTTTCCCCACATTTGTGTGAGCATGCAGCAAGTCCTGAGTCTTTAGAAATGGGAGGTTTTCTCAGTAGCTTTTAAATAACCATTTCCAGAGGCATATTATTCATTCTGCTTGATTTAGACTGAGGAAAGGAAATAAATTCTCTATGCATCCTGGGATTTCCACACACTTTTTAATTTTTATTTTTTTTAAAACTGATTTCCTGCAAGGAATGTTCCTTTTTTCATTTACCCAGAGAGCCAAAGACTTTACAAAGCTCTGCTGGTGAGTTTGTTTTTTCCCCTCTTAAAATTACTACCTTTTCCTCTCTGCAAATTATGGTGCTGCAATGGTTTTATAAATGCAAATGACTGTATAGTGTGCAGGAAACTATTTATATTGTCACTTAGACTCCTTCACACCCTAGTATAATAGAAATTAGTCAAAGCACCACACTGGCATTCAAATGGTTCATTTAGTGTTGTCTGGTTGTCAATATAATACACACACAACCATACATCTGTATTTATATGTACATAAAAGAATATAACAGGCACATGCTTAAATAGCCCAGACCATGCAAATAAATGTAAAAACTCTAAGTGGAACATGAGTGGCAGGGAGGAATAAGCGGGTGCTTTTTCTGGCAAAAGGTTGAGGGGGACAGAAAGGGGAAAGATGAAAGAAAGAGGATTTTTTTTAATGTGCTGTGTTTGTATGCCTCTTTCCTCTCAGACACAACCTGTGTGGTATATGAATTTTGGTTACTTTCTCTAGTTCCATTCCTTTTGTCCTCCCATTTAGTTGCTAAGCAACAACTGTTTCATTTTAAGAAGATCTAGTTAGGACAATTACATAGTTACTGTGAAAACATAACTTGTTAGTTTCACAGGGGCTATGCCATAACTATAATAAACAACCTAATTCAGGTGTAAATGTTTGCATTCATGTGACCAGAGTATCTGAGTGCAGGGATTTATTTATTAAATTGGTAATGAAGTTGTGTAATATATGCATACCTGGGCATATTTGTCCCTTTATATAGTGAAATCTAATCTGTATTTGAGATTTAGAGAAGACCACATAACAAATTGCTTTGCGTCTTTAGGCATGTTGCACATAGTGCTCCAAAATCAATTAAGTGTATTGTGTTGCTAACTCTCATATACCTTATTCAGTCTATACCAAGATAATGTTTGTTCAGCTACTAAAGGGAGAAACATGTTTACTTCAAAAGTTTCTCATACTTTTAGGATAGATGTTTTCTTGCTGTTCTCCTCCCAGCAGTATATCTGTATACATAGTAGACTTGGTACTTATCTGTGCTTGTGAGATACTGTGTATGTGTGCATATGTACAGTCAGTTTAAGTAGATTTGTATTTGCGGATGGGGTACTTGCCCTTCTAACTTTGATTAGTCATTTTCAGTCTTGGAGTAGTCTCAATACATAGTTATGGAAAGCAAGCTCTGGGCTTTGCAGCTAGACTTTAACTATCAAGTAAAATGTACCTTACACACTCTCTAGCAACATTGTAAAAAAGCATTGATGAAAATGAATTAATGAAAATGTGGCATTTCCCCTAAATCAAGGCTATGTGGTCAGCCTACTGACTGTGTGGGCTAGCCAGTGGTTCCCAAACCTTAACATCCCACAAACCCCTTTCACTAAAATGTCAAGTTTCGTGAATTCCTTCCTAAAAATGAATATTTCCAGGGATTTTTTTCTTCCTTACCCGAGCATAAATTATAAAAGCAGTGATCTTGGACATATAAAATTTGTTTTTATGACATGCTTATTGCACACTATTTATTAATTATTATTTATCATTACAGTTTTTTTATTTATGAAAACAGCAACACTCTTCCAAGATCTCACTTTTTTAGCTTGTATCACTTTTGATTAAGGCTATTATAAGATAAGGCTCCTATCAGAGATACCACATAGAAAAAAGGGGTGCAGGGATGAAGACCCCATGAACTTCAGGGCTGGAAAAGTGTGTGTGTGTGTGTGTTGAGGAGGGAGGGCTGTGGTGGCTGCTGGAAACCAAAGGGTGGTACCCACGGGGGGTTGGGAGCGTGCATCAATGCGGGGATGACCCTTGATGTTCCCCCCTTTTCCCTCCCCCCCCCCGTACTAGTGCCTCTGGCTCCTATGTTTCATCAAGGAGTATCAGATGTAAAACAGCATGAAGGTATTTAAGAAACCAACTCAAAGAGCAACACACATTACAACAAAGCTTAAACTTGTTCTTCATAGTAATTTAAAAACAATACTAGCTGCCTATTTAATTTTAAAAACAGCAAAAAATATCCACCTCCCTTTCCATTTCATATAAGGAGTCTTGAATTTAACATCTCCTCAGTGTGATAGATGTGCTTGTTTTGAGCTGCTTCATTCTTGGAAGTCCCAAGGCTCCAGGCTGCTAGCCCCATGTTAACTGGGATTCCTAGGGACAGATCTGTCTATTAGGGAATTTTTTCACAAGAACCCCCTGTAAACTCTCAGGGGTTCACGAACCCCAGTTTGGGAAGCACTGGTCTAGATGACAGTTGAGGAAATTGTCTGCCTTGTAAGCTTAGGCACCTAAATTGGGAAATCCTCTTCCATATCCAGGATTTTACACTGGAATACAAGTACCCCAGAAGCCATTTTAGTGCAGATTTTTACTGCCCAAATATTGTGGTAACTATCTTAAGCAATTTATAAAAAATATATGGAGATATACCTATCTCATAGAACTGGAAGGACCTTGAAAGGTCATTGAGTCCAGTCCACTGACAGATTTTTTTGGGCCCAGATTCCTAAATGGCCCCCTCAAGGATTGAACGCAGGCCAATGCTCAAACCACTGGGTTTAGCAGGCCAATGCTCAAACCACTGAGCTATTCCTTCCCCCAGATATGAATATTGGGCTTACAAATCACAAGTTATCATTTTTTTAAAATATATTGAATTAATGATAAATGTACCTCTATCCTCCACAGTAATTGGCAAAAACAGATGCCCCTCCCAAAAGTGAAAGCTTTGCTAATTCTTGTCCTTCTAGGAGCACTACCCCTAAAATCACAAGACCTATCTGAACATATCTGGGTTTGGGAATCCCAAACCATAGCAGGTTTATAAAACTTAAAATGAAATTGAATATAAACAAAAGTGAAATAAAATCCTGTGGCACCGGTGCCACAGGATTTTGTTTCCTCTGCTATTCCAGACTAACACGGCTACCTCTCTGATTCAAAAGTGAAATGGCACTCTCTTGGTCATCGTTATTTAAGTGGGTTTTCATTATTTAAATGGAGAGAAATATTAAAAAGTAAACAAGGAGCATAAAACTTGACAAGCACATTGGCTCTTCAAACTTCTTTCACTTCTAATACTTAGTGGTATTAGAAATATGAAGTATTTGACGCACAGAATATGAAGGTAAGGTTTTCTGTTTGTTTAAAAGTTGTCAGTTGCTGTCTTTTAAGAGTTAAAGTGAAATTCACCAAAGAACTTTCCTATGAATAGATTATGTAGTCCATAAATTTAACTCTGTCTTCACCTTGACCTGTGGGAAACAACATTTATTTGATGGAGTATTAGACAGAAAGTAGAAATCTTAGCAGTGTATGGCTCTTACTCAGGGGTTTGTCAAGTATCTTTGGACCAGGAGCTACAATGAATGAGCCCTTCACTGCTAATAAGTAGCAGCTTGGCTACTCGCTCATCATGCATTGTATTTGGCTAATGCAGCCTGCCCTGCTAGGAAACAATGTTGTTTCAGTTTTACTAATAGAAGTGGTTGGGGGTGGTGTTTCTGTGTTACCAATTTTGTTTAAAGTCTAGTTCCACTCAGAAAAGTGACACTCTAAAATTGGCAGTTGGAATTTCCATGATTATTATTTGTCAGCAATGGCCACAAAACCCGGGGAGGTTCTGGTCAGATGGAACTAGTCACTGTCTGATACATGGCAAAGACCATGAGGTGTTTTGATACCATGATGATTAATGTGGCATAAATACTTAGCTGGATAAGCCTGGAGCTAAGGGAGAGGATGTGGACCACAACAGAATTGCAAAGAATAGGCCAGAGCCTCTGTAATTCTCACATCATTCACTTGCAAACATGATAATTTTCACACAATTCCTTTAGGTCTCACTTCACTTCTTAGCGAAAATTGAGTAGTAGAGACCGTGTGTGGTGACATCCCATTCTATTAAGTCTTCATTACTTTTACAGACTATGACAGCACATTTACTAGTGTACCACAAAGCATTATAAATAATTAAAACTGAATTAATTTTGTCAAAATAAAATAAAAAACCCTTCTGTGATGGAGTATCTCTGACCTTTAATCACATTATTTGCTTACTCTCAACATTATCTAATCCTTAATGGGTCTCCCAGTCAGCAACGTGAATTACAGAGGTAATCCTATATCAAAATGGCAGGACATGAATTTTTATCCTTTAACACATGTCAAAAAGTAAGTTTCAGGTACTGGTTCAATCCCATGACAGCTGCTTACAGTCTTCTACTGAGTTTCATGTAACACTGTTATGGGACTCATTGACCTATGACGTTTCAAACTACTTTGCTTTCCTCCTTGAAGCATTTCCACTTTTTTTTTATGATTTACTGCAAAATGTATCAACTTCATGCTTTTGGGTACATGGTGAGGCCTCCAAAGCGCTCTCCTTTAAACAATTTATAATGCTTTGAGAAGGGAAATGGAGGTTCTGAGTTCTGCTTAGTAATTGAAGGGAGGCTATGACTGTTCAGAGGCACAAATAATACTGTGGCTAAATAGCCTTACTCTGGAGCAGTTTCTTTTCGCCACCCAACTCACCAAGTTTTCTGTTGCTCTTAAAACTTTCCACTCATTTGGGAACTTTGATATATCTATTATCTGTGAATCCTAAAAGTAAAATGGTGTGTGTGTGTGGGGGGAGACCCTACTAAATTTTCTAGTCTAGTGCTGTATTGATGCAGGATTAATTAATTAATTAATTAATTAATTAAAAACCCCATATGGGTAAAATGCTTTTGTTGAATTTTTCTTTAAGGAACCGAGTCCCCCAAGTTTACAAAATTTGACCCTTTCTATTTCTCTACTCACTCTCTCCCTTTTTGTTTTGCTTTGTAACACATACCTTCAAAATGACTGATCTAGTGGCTTAGCAGTGTAGTGCTCCATGATGATGTATAGAAGAATCAAGTCTGTTAAAGAATTATATGGAGTAGGTTGCATCAAATCAGTGGTGAGCCAGGAAAATAACATATTCTAGAGATTAGACTTTAGATCTGGGGTTGAGGAAACCAGAGTTCTATTCCCAGTTCTGTCACTCACTAACTGTGTAAAGTTTGGAACAAAATACTTAATCCAAAACTTTAAATAGGGTATGTTAGCTTTCAGGTGCCCAACTTAATGCATATGGGGTCTGATTTTCAAAAATGCTGAGCACTCACAGTTTCTTTTGACTTCATTTTAGAGTTTTGGGTGCTCAGCACTCCTGAAAATCAGGCCCTGGACGTCAAAATATGGCACCTAAAATTAATGGCCACTTCTGAAAATTTAGACCATGTATTCCACTTGCCCCATTTGATACATGGGGATAATACTTGTTCATTTTTGTAAACCTCCCTAATATTCTTGGATGACAGTCACTATCACCCAGATTCAGCAAGGTGCAATATTTACTTGTGCTTAACTTTAAGCACATAAGAAGTCACATTGACTGCAATGGAACTACTCTAAATTAAGCACATGCTTATCTGGTTTGATGAATCGGGGCCTGTATAAGTGCATAATAAAGTGTTATTTAGCATAGGTACAAAACTGCCTGGCAACTGCCCCGCGTGAAAAGCATTAGCTAATGAAAGTGGGATCAGTGCCACACAGGGTGAGAACACCTTCATTATTGTGAGTCCCATGGAGTCCGTAATCCAATAATCCACGTCTCACCTGAGACAGTATCAGTGTTGACAAAATGATTTGCATGCCACCTCATGTGGCTCCTGACAGCTTTTTATTTGGTTGAACTTGGCTCTCTGGTCAGGCTGCTGGGAAGCTGACACATAACTGCAGAACTACCTTCTGTGCTCTTTCCAGCTCACTAATTCTCTGGCTTATTTAGCTGTAAATCCAGCACAGTCCTAGCATGTGACACTGATCATCAGTCAAAGGCTTTCCCAGATATTAAAAAACAAAAGGAGGCAGGAGAGACTTACAGCTCTCTTGGCAGCTTCTTCTAGCTGCAGTGTTGACGGAAGGAGTCTTGTCTTGAAATGAAACAGGGTGTGGGGAAGAGGAACCCCTTTTGCTAGTGTTGGTCTACAAGGGTTTGCATACCATGTTTTGGCTGATGATATATTAGCTCAATCATCTTGTTTATCTGAGTGAAATAGGTTTTCTTTCCTGTTCTCTGGGTGTTCTGAGCAGTTTGACCAATCATCACCCGCATCAGAGAGAACTTGCCTAGGGGTGGGAGAGGTGAAGAATAGCGAATAAAAAAATAGAGAGAAAATGGAGTGTCTTTCTGTGAGCAGTGTGTACACAGAGGCTGTAGGAGTCTGTGACCATGGGTCTGTGATGAGTAATTCATGGGGTTCTGTTTTTGTGGGCAGGCAAGATGATGTGTGGATCACTTCATCTGTATGCAGGAGGGTGTATATCTGAGTGTGTGTGTGTATTTTTGATTGGGGTAGGTACACTGTATGTATGTTGTGTATATTTGACCTGTGCTATGTATTTTGTAGGCTGGGTTGTAAAAATCATCTGTGAGGGGTGTGTGTGTGTGATGGAGAGAGAATTTAGCTCAATATTAAATCTATCTGTGTGCTTAGTGTGTGGGGTACAGCCTATGAATATGAGGACATCGGTCTGGGCCATGTATTCTTCAGGCTCTGTACATGTGTGCTTTATGTGAATGTATATGGAAGACTAAGAAGAGACACCATCAGCAACCATTGTTTTGCTAATCCTTGTTTAGGGATTACTGGGTTTTTCCTTTATTCAGCTTTCCTTTAAGCTGTGGTCCTTCATATTTATGTATATAGAATGTGAATGTTTTTGCAGCATGAAGGCCCTTGATCTTCTGCTCTAGCTCATTTCTGATTGAAAGTGTTATGCCAAGAAGGGTCACATCTCAGAGCTGACAACTAATGACTTTAAACCAGACTAATTAGGCTTCTCTTGGTTTAGACGGCTCCTTTTTCTTACTCTTCTCACAGTTTCCCTTCTTATTCCTCACACCAGCTAACCATCCTGAGTACAGGGTTTTGAATACATCTGACTGGTTCTTTGCCCTCCCTTCCATCACAGGTTCTTCCATGGTATACGAATTTCAGAATAACTTTTCTACTGGGGTGTCTCAATGAGTAGCATCTTGAACTTCCAGGGAAGCGATCAGGATGGTCTAGCTATGTCTGTATGTTATCAAACAAGAAAGATGAGAAATTTCAGTGAGTTCATGTGCTGGTCCGTTGTCCTCTTGAAACCTGGTTTTGCCTTCTGGTTTTATATGAAATGTGGTATTTTGGGGGGAGGGGGAACATTGCTGGGAATATTGTTAGGGATTCTTATCCTTGCTGCCAATGAGGACTTGTTCATATTACAAAAAAATCACACAACTTGGCACTTTTGGAAGTCTCTGCTGAGGAGAGGCCCATAAGTGGATTAGCAGACAGTGTGATGGATCAGGACTTGGGTGCAATGAAAGAGTTTCATTGGGGAAAAATAAAAGCCTGTACCATATTTATTGTCATGCTGGCTTGATGCAGGTATGATCGGTCCCTCACTTTGACAAGCCTCAAAAGTTAATACTTCTCTGTCACGCTCCATCCAAGGCCCTCAAAGTGCTTTAAAAATAATTCATTAAGCTGTACAAAAGTCTTTGTCTGGTAGGGAAGTATTATCCCCATTTTATAAATGGAAAAAATAGAGACACAGAAGGACAAAGTGACTTGCTCAAGGTCACACACAAAGTCTGTGACAAAACTGGGAATAGAACCTAGACCCCTGATTCTTAATTGTATGCTTTTAACTACATAACACTTCCTTCTCTTCAAAGGGAAATAAGAGAATCAAGACAGCAACTTTCAGAAAAAATATGGGAGGGAGAGAGTCAGAGGGCAGGCAGGTGCAAGAGCATTATCACTTCATCTCGTTAGTGGCATGCACATTGTCAAATTTTTTACTTCACATTATTTGCATGTTGAGCAATTGTGGCAGTTCATTTTGAAAGAATTACACTAGCCGCAGGCCACCATTGGGTAGCATGTAGTGTCCCAGATTTCTGAGATCCTGCAAGTAAAGTAGCACACTAAACTGATTCAGTGTGAAAGTTAAGGGCTAGCATCTTTATTAAATACTTCCTAACTGGCTGTAAGGAATTCATGATCATTGGATATAGTTCTGTTATTTTCTTGATAAAGAGAGGGGAGCTTTGGACACTGGGATGGACTCTGACACTACTCTGCTGTGCTCTGTGTGACATTTTTGGGAAGGCCACGGGGTCTCAGAATTGTAAATTGGGGATGAGCTGTTGGAATTGGTAATGAGATCCAAAACTTGTCTCCTGGCTGCCAGCTCAGGTTGATAGGGGCAAAAGCCTTTTCCATCCAAAGGTTGTTTGGTGGTTTGTGTGAGATGACTTGTAAATAACAGAAGGTAGAGATGGAAAAGAGCTATTAGATCATCCAGACCTTGATAATAGCTTCATCTCCAAGGCCCAGGATTGAATGGGAATAGAGGTGGTTGGGGTTGAAGCATGAAAACTTCCTCAACCATTTCCCATCTTATACCTGTGTGAATGAATACAGGGCATGAGTACATACAGGATTTCAGTTGTTTAGGTTGCCAGTCACGCACAATTCACCAGCACGGAATTGACGGCCATTTGTCCAGTGGTGGGAACCCTGCACTCTCATTTGGGAGACATAGGCCCTATTTCTGGTTTTCTTGGGAAACACTTGACTGGCAGGAGCTGGGAGTGGAAACCTTGGGCTCATCTTACGGAAGGGCAGGAAGGCGAGAACCTTTTCAACGTCATCCCCTTCCGTCAATCGAAGAAGTGGATATGCCCTTAAAAACCATGCCACCTTTTCACTGCCAGAAGGATTCTGAGTGTGCCATGTGGGTGTGAAACAGGCTATGCCTAGTCACGGGGCGTAAGAGGAGTGAGCGGGGATATTCTGGCTGGGATATGTTTAGTCTTCACAGGAAGAAACGGAATTACTTGGGGTATTAGAAACAACTTTTTGTTTAAATCTTTTGCTTGTGAAAGACATCATGCTTTTTACGTGATGTTCCTTCACTTCAAACTTGGCTTTTCTTAAAGGTGAAATGAAATCGCATGCTATGATGGCCTGCTAGGCCTTTCCAAATTGCATGTCATATGGGAATTTGACCCTTTGGGGGACACTTTCAGAGTGGTGTGTGGTAGGGAAAAGTTGAACTGCATCTATCCCATCAAAGCTGAGGAGAGCTGTGCCGCTAAGAATCCCACTATGTTTAGAAACTGGTCTCTTATGCTGTTTTATCCTGCTCTCCAGGGTGCTGGGATGACTCTGGGGGCTGGAGAAGAGTGAGAAAATGAAATGGCTTTCAAGCTTTTTAGCATAAAAAGTTGATGAGAATGCTTCTCTGACATGATACTGTATCATTACTTTATTTCATTAGCCTGCTAATGAGTTTCCTCTGGGGGTGGTAACGGGGGTAGTTCTTACGCTCTTATCTAATTACCAAATGATCCCATGATCATTGCGAAAACACAGTGGATTTCATTACAAACTAAGGACTGCATCCTAAGGGGCTTCTGTGTGTGGATCTCAACTACTGATGTCAGTGCGGTTCCTGGTCTGTGGAGCTTGCAGGGTCAGGCCCTTCAGTTTTCCAGATTTTAGGCCGAGTTATAGCTTTGAGTTGACATGAGTCATAGACTTTGACTTTAAGGCCAGAAAGGACCATCGTGATCATCTAGTCTGACCTCCTGCACATCGCAGGCCACAGAACCTCACCCAATGTGCTTAGAACCTCAGGGTGAGTTACGGAAGTCCTCAAATCTTGATGTAAAGACTTCAGTTACGGAGAATCCATCATTTACTCTAGTTAAGACCCATGGCTTCTGCACAAAATCAAGTTAAACTCCAGATGTGGACTTGGTTCATTGTGAGTTTTGAGGGTAATTGGACTTTGAAACATAAAGTGAAATGCAGGGCTATGTATGAACCCACGCAGCCTGGAAGCAAAGGAAAAGTGCCTTTGATGCCTTTACCTGGAGGAAGGTTTCTTATACAGCACCTGTGTAATTTCTGCTTCTCAGACCCTCAGGACTTCACACCTCACTGTGGTGCTGAAGTCACCTTCAGGCCTTTTATGATTTAAAGTGACATTGAGGAAGGAGTCAGCAGTGCTCACACAGCCTGGATCTTCAGGAGCATTGGGCTGTGTGTCAGATCAGAGGAAAGCCATGTTTTCGTTTTCATTTTGCCCTGGCAGGTAGCCAGTAGATTCAGCTGTCACTGTTTCTTTTGCTTTGGGTTGAATAGTTTCTTATTTTTGTTTCTGGCAATTTTTTAAAAATCATGATAGAACTTCCAGTTTCTCAGTGCCCTCCCTTCTCCCTGGCTACTCCCCCTCCCCTTCTGGTATGTCGCTGTATTTCTCACTGTTTCCTTCCCTGGCTTGTTGTTCTACTTACCTGGAATCTGCTGTTGTCCTTCCTGCTTCTTGCTGATGGTTACCAGCAGCACAGTTATGCTCTGCACGCAGTGTGGTGTACCTCAGGCTGCATGGCAGCAGCATGTGGAGATGTGGATGAAGAACACGTGTGTACATCTACAGCACTTCACATTCCATAGTGAATGGCTATATTTGTTATTCAATCAGCTTCTTCCTGTCTCCTGTGACTTTACTGTCAGGAAGCTCAGCATAAGCTGACCCCTCCCCCCCCAATGTTATGTTTGCAGTTATTGAATTTAAGTCCTAAAAAGACAGGATATGTTACAGTGATCACAAATGGGTATAGACACTTTATTTGTAAAAGGCAGATGAGAGAGCCTGATTTTGGAGTTCCCCACTCAGCATGAGAGAACTCTGTCCCTCTCTCTCCCACAAAAAAAGCACCCTTTCATAAAGCTGATGGTGGGGAATGCTGGAAACCATCAGTGCAGAGAATCCTGTGTCATATTGCAACCAGGATCCATATTACAAGCAATAATAGGCCAGACTGAATAGCAATTAGAACATTATGTTCATTCTCTTTTGGCACTATAGGGCGTCTTGATGGGATATTTTTGGCCCTGGAGATCTGGATCAGCTACCTGCCTTTCTTTTCATGTTTTCATGATGTAGGTCATCATATTGCTAAGATGACTAGTCATTTCATCATATGGCCAGTCAGGGGCACCCCCAGAATTTTTTCACATGGTATGCCACAGGCCTCCCTGCTGCCCCTTTCCCGGAGGGCTCCTCCCCCCCCCCCCCGGAGACACTCACTACTGCTCTCCATACTTATAGCAGGGGTCTTGAAGCTGTCACTGAGCGAGTCCTGCTAGAAGTGGGGTGAGGCCAGGCAGGCTCCTTGGGAGGAGCCCTGATGCAGGAACTGTCCCCAGAGCTGTAGCAAGGAAGAGCAGTGCTGGCTACCTTACTGCCCACTCAGATTTGGCCCCAAAGGGGCTCCCCCACATCATGATGGAGGGACCGCGGGGGCCAAACTTGGGAGAAGCAGCCAGTGCTGCTTCTCACCACTTCTTTGGGGCCAGCTCTTGCACCAGGAGGGTCCAACACTGATGTCTTGGCACCATTGCCAATGGGATGAACTATGTGCAACGTGTGTGTGGCTGCGTGCACTGCACCACTGTTGGCAGTGGGGAGAAGGCTGCTCAGTTTCCATGTCTAAGCAAGAGAGACCAGGAACTGACTAGACTGACGTGGGGGTTGAGGAATAGTTGGTGTCATCTGTAATACTGGGTCCGTTGGAAGCTGGATTGAGACAAATAATTCATTTCATATAGGCCATCAAACAGCTAATTCAGGGGTGGGCAAACTACGGCCCGCCGGCCACATCTGGGTATGGCTAGGGGTCGGGGCAGTCAGGGGACAGGGAGCAGGGGGGGTTGGATAGGTGGTGGAGTCCTGGGGGATGATTAGAGGCAGGGGGTCTCTGGAGGGGGTAGTCAGGGGACAAGGAGCAGGGGGGCTTAGCTAGGGGGGTGGGTCCCTGGGGGGCAATTTTTTGGGGGGATCTCTGGAGGGGGTGATCAGGGGACAAGGAGCCAGGTGGATTGGATGGGTTGGGAGTTCTGAGGGGGGAAGTCAGTGGGTGGGAAGAGGGTGGAGGTCAGATACGGGGTGGGGCCAGGCTGTTTGGGGAGGCACAGCCTTTTCTACCTGGCCCTCCGCACAATTTTGAACCCCGACGTGGCTCTCGGCCCAAAAAGTCTGCCCACCCCTGAGCTAACTAATCATGTTCAGACATATTGATTTGGTCTGTGATCAAAACAATGACCGAGAGAAGAAAGTCCTCTTCCCTCATGATCCATTCCCTGAACTATCCAATCTCCCAAGTGGTTGTCTTCAAAAGTGGGGGTGGGGAGGGAGGGTGGAAACAGTTGTACACTAAGGTATATGCTGTGTTTTTAAGCCCCCTTTAGAGGGGAACATGGGGCAGCTCTAGGGACTGCTGGAGGAATTGTGGCTGGCTCAGAATTCCTTCTTGGCCTCTGGAGGGGAGTGTGTACTGGGGGGGGGGGTGGAGGGGGGAAATTACACCAGCTTTTGGAAAGGATGTATGTATGCACTACCCCGGCGTGGGCTTAGCTCTGCTGGCCCTTGCGTTGCCCCTTTGGGGATACTGGTGCCATAAACGGCACTAACTGAGAGCTGCACCTCTGCTTCGCAGTTACCTTCCATCAGGCTTGAGTGCATGGTTCGAAGCTGAAGACAGATTCTTGTGACTTCTTTTCTTTGTCGTGTACCTGTATTGTCCAGTGCAAGGCACAATCCAGCCCGGAGTGCGTGCTCTCCAGCCAAGATGTGTTTCACATAAGACTCATGCATGGCTTTTCTTTTCTTTTTAAAGTCACTTTCTATTCATTTGTAATTACACTGTGCTCTATTCATTTTTAGACAGAGACCTCAGATGCGTTTCTGATTGTTCTTTGTAGCCAGGAGAGATTTCTAGTGCAGCGTTCAGCTGCTTTTATTTTGACAGTATGGTCATCCAAGTAAACGAGAGTCAGTCAATTCAGTTCCAAGTGGTGCATTAGACTCCAAACTGTTCATTGCAATTTCTCATCTCAAATCTAGGGAAGGTGCCAGAGATCAGGTAGCAGTGACGTTTAGGGAAAAGCCTCCACTAATCTCTCTTGCTGATCATGCTGTCCCTTCTCCTTTCCCCAGAGTGGAAGAAGATAGCAAAATATGGTTCTGTGATCTGCTTTGATAGGATTTTGAAAGCACCATCAACCTGTCAGTCGATGGCTGCTTAGCTTTGCAATTCCCTCCTTTCTGAGGGAGGTTTTGTGCTCAAGGTTTCTGTTAAAATTTGACACTGTATTGAATTAAAATAATGCAGCCATAAAAACTGGATGCAGAGAAACCCATAGCCATTGAAGCCCTCAGTGATGGCTCCTTTCTTTCCCCTCTGCTTATCCTCTCCTCTGCCATTTTGCATTCTGGACCTAGAGGTTTTGAAGAAGATGAAGGAACAGGTGGTGTTAGCTAAATGCTCTCGTCATTGAGTCTACTGGGGTTCTGTACTTCTTTATTCTCTGATGTAATGGTAACTGATCACATAATGTTAGAGGGGGAAAAAGTCCATCTTGTGCTTCTGAAAGGTGCTGCATTGATGCACCCTAGAAGTTGAGGGCCTCTGTTCACAAGAAAGGAGAAGCATAGATAGCAACCGTGTAACCTTTTGTCATGCACTAAATGTGCCTGAGCCCCAAGTGCATGGAGTGAAAGGATCATTTAATTTCTGTTCAGCCATTGGCCTCTCTCTCTCTCCTGAGCCTTCCAAAAGGGTGCCATCTTTTTAATAGTGGATTTAGTTTGCTAGGGATGGGACAAGAGCCCAGTTCCTTTCATGTTGATTGTTAAGCAGCCACCTAATGGTATTGCCCTTCTGTCTCCAAAGCTCGTTTTGCCACTGTTCACAGCTGTACATCTCTCTGAATGAAAACCCTGCATCCATGCCTCCTACAGGACACAGGGTGCATGCGGAGATGTGCTTGGAAAGCTCAGACATGTGCCTAATGTCATGCCATAGAAAGAAGCATCAACAGGGAGTCGTCATTCTGGCCCTGATCAGGCTTTCAGCCAGTTAATGGTGGAATCCCAATCCGTTCCCTCTGAGAGATATCACACAAGCACCAGTGGGACAGGGGAAAATTTGAGAGGAGATTAGGGGTGCAGAAAGGATGGTACCAGCTGTGAACAGGTACTACAGATAAGACTATCTATAAGCAGGGCTTTTGAACTTAAAAAAGTGCATTAGTGTGTGTGAGTGTGTGTGAGAGAGAGAGGGGACAGGGCTTTTTTTCCCTTTGAGCCCATGGTCCTAGATTTCCGCTATTCCACCCCTAACATGAAGTGCGGGAGAAGTACGCTGCTGTCTCAGAAAGATCATGCAACGGCGTGTCAGGATTCCGGTCCTCCTTTCACGCTGGTACTACTGCAGAAAGTGCAGCTCTGAACTAGAAAGTCTTCTGGCTCTTGTACGGGGAAGCCCATGAGTTGGCAGTCTCCCCATTATGCCCCGAGGCCTTGTTTATGCTTCTCTATAACTGGTATCCTCTTCCACCCCTCCTCCATCTGATTGTTGCAGCTGGAGCATTGTTCTCATTCAGTCATTCTGAAGATGGTGTCACAATTTGTCAGGTGTCGAGTATGCTATTTGCTTGATGGAAATGTTGGGCCCATTGTGAATCTGTTCTAACAGCTCTTCACAGCAAGGCTGTAAAACAATGAGGAAAATTTACTATACATTCACACAAGCCATCTTCTATTATGTATCAAACATAAATAAAACTGGGATAAATGCAAAATAGTGAGATCATCTCAGACTATCTATTCAAGGTAGCATTAAATATGCACAGAGAAAATAGAGAATGTCAACTCTCAGCTCTTTAATGACAGAGGTATACAAAAAAGTAGATAATACAAACAAACAGGCTTAAACAGTGCATCACAGTGGAGTCTTCTGAGCAGTGGGTGTGTGTATGTAAAAGCTTAAGAGGTATCTCAGAGACTTTTGTAAAGGATCTGTTAAAACAAAGCAGCACAAAAAACACATGGATATCTCCCAAAATAAAAACAAAAAAATCTCTATCACAACTAAAACACAGAGAAGAGGGTATGTGAGGATAAATACTATCTGTGGAGGTACTACCCTGTTTCCCCGAAAGTAAGACATCCCCCGAAAATAAGACGTACTTCCAGTTTTGCCTCTCGCTGTAATATAATGTAATTTTGGGAGCAAAAATTAATATAAGACACTGTCTTATTTTCGGGGAAACACGGTATGCTATATTTTGCCATTGTAGTTCAAATCTGACCCAGGTTGGTAGTGACTAGAGCTGATTAAATGTTCTAAGGGAATGTTTTCTCATAGGAAAATGCTGTTTTGTTGAAATTGAAACTTTCTGTGGGAATGTGTCAGTTCTGATGAACTTTTGTTTTGACATTTTTTTAAAAAAGAATTTTGATTTTTAAAAAATATTATTAAATCATAATATAAAATAAAGTCAGACTTGGAATGATTGACCCAAAATGATTCCCCCTCCCCCCCAAATTTCACATAAGTCTCATATTTTGACATTTTTGTTTTTGTTCTTAATGAGTTTCAGCTAACTCTAGTAATGGCCAAAAGTAATTATCTGAAGGCTGGTGGCCTATCTGAAATGCGTTGGGTCATTAATTTTCCATTGGAAACAGATCTGTTACAGGACTAGTACTACATTTAACACTAATTGATACCTTCACTGGTAGCTTCTATAGAGAGGTGACTGAACTACCGTCTGACCATGAGAGATGGACCCTCCATGTCAGGGTTGAGACACATTGACAGGGCAAAATGGGGAAGCCTGCACTATTGTCCACACTACTCTGTACCTGTTCTGGGGATAAACAGAGAGCTCACCCCCCAGGGCTGTCAAACCAGCACCTTTTCTGGAGACTAGATGAATAATAGAAAGTTTTAAAGTTAAATTCTACAAGTTATTTTGTTTTTCCTTTCTCAGAGAATATTAACTGTCTGGAATTCTTTACTCCCCTGTCAGAATCAACCTCCATGGGATTTAAGAAATGGGTTGTTATTGGACATGAACTCTGTCTTGTGAGGATAACTGGGATTAGAGGCTCAATTATGATGATTGCTCACATAGGTACAGAGAACAAAATTCATCTCTAATTTTATGGCTGGGAAGGCATTTCCCTGAAGGATCAGGCCTACTAAGTGCGGGGCTTAAATAGTCCATAATGAGCCAGCTTGTTGTATATACTTGGGGAAAGGTGTGTATGTTGGGATGGAGCACTTACCCATATTTACAGCTCCCACATGTCCACTTTTATGGTTCAGTCTCAATTTTTGATCACCCCTTAAAATTAGCATAGTTCTTCTGAATGCCCCAAATGTATTAACCTCATTGGAATGATTATAAACTAAACTGAAGAAAAACTAAAAGGGAAACCAAATACTTATACCTCACCAGTGACATTTGAGAATTGTTGATATGGTGATTGATGCTGTCTGGATGGTGGCTGATATTTGCGTCTTTTGATTCCTTTTTCTTTTGTAACCCTTGTTTGCTGGAAAATAATAATAATAATAAAAAAGATGCAGCTGAAATGGAAAAGGACTAGAGAAGACAAGTGTAAATTACTTAAGGCATTGAAGTGTTTGTGATTATTCTGCAGGAGGAAAGATGATAGACTGAGGTTATTTAGTTTGAGTGGAATAAAACGATATAAAATAAGTGTACTCTGGGGCTTCTCTTTTCTTTGCCCTATATAATTGTTTGTTTCATGTGCATTTATTAGGGAATTTACTGCTGCAGGAAATCATTGAAGCAAAATGTTTAGCAGGATTTAAAGAAGTATAAGACTTTAATATGAACATGAATCACATTTGCTGCCAGGCTCACTACTATCTACATTCAAAAAGTTATAATAGTTACCAGCCTTCATGCTTCATGGTGCAAAGGGGTCACCTGCAGAGGTTGGAGAGGAATAGTCTTCTTTTGGTGATATAGCTTTCCACACTTGACTAGGTACATTGCTCTTTGTTTTTCAGGTTGCCCACCTTTAGATATCACGTCTGGAAGCAAAATGCTGGACTTGATGGACCAGTGGTTTGATCAGGCATAACAGCTGTTACGGATTTAAACAAATACATAAATAAGAAGCTAATTCTACTTATGCTTCTACCTAAAATTCTGATCCTGTTTGACATCACAACTGGTTGCTGTGGAAACAATTATGGTGTCATAAAAAGAGGATTAATTATGGGTTTTAAGTGAGGAATAAGCAGCTGGAACAGATGCATTTAAAAAAACAAAACAAAGCTCCTGTTTTTATACAAAACATTGTTCCAAATAAAGAACAAGGCTCAGAGAAATGCAGTAGATATACAACAGGAGAACAGAATTGTTTCTAAAAAAATATTGCTTTAAGTTTTCCAGGATGTATCCTCTAGCAGATTTGTAAATCAGCTTGAGAGAAAAAGAGAGAGCCACAGGTTTCCCTGGAATGGGCTATCCAGGTGTGAATCCACACATACTTCTCCCATGTATTTTTTTTATTTCCCTTTTTAAGTGTGGAAAAATGTATGCCATTGGTTAATGTTCTACTACAGTTTACTTGAGGAAAAAAACCACAGGGGCCTAAAAGTAATACCATTTTAAAAATAATTGAAATCAAAGTAGCTTAACCACTTCAGTGCTAATATGACTGTGAAAGGCCACTTTAACCTCTAATGAGTTGTGTCTTTGTAGCTGGTTGTATCAGGAACATTGTGACTTCTGGAGCTAGAATATTGCTGAATTGGTGTCTGATAGCTTAGCTTTTGCCTCATTTGCTCCTAAAGGCTAATTAGCAGAGAGCAAATTGAATCAGGAAAGCATGGATGTTCTGTCCCAAGCTCCTAGGAACCGACCAGAAGCACTACATGAAATGTTCAGCCAGTCAGACCATTTGCTGTCAACAGCCCCCGTGGCCTATTTGTCAGTGCAATAGCCAGTAGACCATTCCATTTCCATTGATGGGGTGATGAGGGTATTGCTTCTGTACATTTTATACAGGAAAGCTGGAAGAATTTGAATTGCCTTTCTAGTATTCTGCGTTTTTTTTCTCTCCAGTCAGTACATCTTACATTCCATTAGAGCAAGACAACAACTGCTTCATTTTGACTTGCTGCTGCTACTACTGTTTTTGTGACCCAGCACTGGTTTACACTGGGGGGGAGGGGATCGACCCAAGATACGCAACTTCAGCTACAGTCATAGCATAGCTGAAGTCAACGTATTTAGGTCTACTTACCATGGTGTCAACTGCTGCCAATCCCCCGTTGACTCCGCCTGCACCTATCACAGCAGTGGAGGACTGGAGTATACGGGAGAGCGCTTGGGGATCGAGTTATTGCATCTAGACTAGACACGATAAATCAACCCCCAAAAGATTAATCGCTACCCGCTGATCCGGTGGGTAGTTTAGACCTGCCCCCAGATTGCTCAGGCAGCGAATTTTTAGCAGAAGATCTGTTGAGCAGCTATTACTATAGAATGTGTGTGTGTGTGTGTGTGTGTGTGTGTGTGTGTGTGGTGTAAGAGAGTAGTCGAGGGTGACATTGGGATGGGAACTGCTGACAAGAAAGTGACTTTAGGTTTATGCGTGGGCACAAATTTGTTGCTTCTGTTTTGTTTCTCTCTAGTGTTGTTTAGTTAACGCATGTTTGAGGGGCAGAGGAGGTGTATATGGGAGATGGAATGTAGAACAGTAGATTTTTCTAGGGACCTGATCAATGTTCACTCTAATTTTTTCCATCCATGTGTGAAATTAATTTTGTTATATGCAGCAATATGGAAGTGATGTGTGGCAGGGGTTGGGCCAAGGGGTTCAGAGTGTGGGAAGGGGCTGGGGCAGAGAGTTGGGTGAGGGCTCTGGCTGGAGATCTGTGCTCTGGGGTGGAGCTGTGGATGGGGACTCAGGGTGTGGGAGGGGGCTCAGAACTGGGACAGAAGGTTGAAGGGCTTTGTCTGAGGGTGTGGGCTCTAGGGTGTGGTCAGGGATGAGGGGTTTGGGGTGCAGGCTGCCCGAGGCTGTGTCAGGGAGAGAGAATTCTCACCTGGTCTGGGGTAGAGCTTGTCTCCCCAGCTGCAGCAGCCTTGGGATTGGGGTTGGGGGAGAGGCGTCTCTCCCTGGTTGTAGCAGCCCCGGGGCTAAGGGAGTCCTCTCTCCCTGCTAGAGCTGAGGGGAAAGGCATCTCTCTCACCGCAGCCCTGGAACTGGGGGAGTCACCACAGACCCGCATGCCCCAAGCTCCCTCATCACCACCGCCCACCTCACTCCATGCCCCTGAGTCCAGTGTGCATGCTTGTGTGGCTGTCATGCAGGCGTGCACCTTAAAGAGAACATAGGATCTGGTTGCCTCAGTGATAACATCTCCCTATTTTCAGTTCACCAGTCATTAAGTCTTTAAGATTAAAGCTCATTTTATAACTACTCTGAGAATTTACAAAAAGTGTTACCCAGATTGCTCCGGTTTGCCAGCATAACAATTTATATACAAACTGCCTCTATATGATGGCATGTGAGGGATCTTTGCGTTGCCATTGTCTAAGACTGGCTCTCTCTTAGCATTCAAAACCCTGAGCTCATTCCCTTGAACCTTTAATGTTAATTTCTACAACTGCCTGCATAAGCATTTTCTGTTTTCAAGAACACTAAGTGCAATTAAAATGCTTTCACTTATAGTGCTTTACAGTTTCCAAACACTGTGCAGAAACAAGTGAATGCATGTGAGGAAAGGAGGCAAGCTAGTATCACCTCATTTTACAGAAGAGAAAACTAAGGAAAAAACTTGGGGGAGATGCAAATAGTGTTTTGGATACCTAGTTAAGGACTCAAATGGGTGCTGGGCACCCAGGAGATTTTGAAAGCTGCTGTTTATCCAGGCCCAAGTTTTCTGAGTTCCCATTGGATCAAATACTCCTAGGTGGTGGTTGAGGGTGTAATTTGGAGGATGAATAACCAAAGATCATTTCCAGCGGGTACAGCTGGGCCACTCAACAGTTGCTCAAAATGAGTTTTGGCGCAGGCAGAGTGAAGAGATGCTGGTTTGGATGCTCAAGCAGCCACCCTTGCTTGGCTGCTCTGCAGTCTGTTACTCCTGGGGGAATTCTGCGCCACCGCACATGTACAGAATTTATGTCCCCTGCAGATTTCTTTGCTTCCCCACAGAAAAATGACTTTCTGATGGGCAAGCAAAGGGAAGCCACAAGAGCGGTCATGAGACCTTCCCCAGCAGTATGTTTCGAGTGCTCCAGGCAGCTGGAAGAGAGGTAAATCATCATGGAGCATGGGGCAGGACTGGGGAAGACCTGGCTCGTGGCTCGTACCCTGCACCAGGCTCAGCTGCTAGTCCTAGCTGGGCTGGACAGAATGGAACTTCCTCTTCCCCTACATGGCATCCGGGGCCATGTCAGACTTGCCCCCAGATTTCTCCCCTGGCTGTTGGAAGCTCTGAAAATTCCCCCTCCATCCTGCTCCCATAGCATAGCCCCTCAGCTGCAGGGGCTGGGATCACTGTACAGGGAGCTGCTTCCCCATCTGCTCAACCCCCGTGCACCCAGACCCTCCTGCCGAATCCCACCTCCCCCACACCCAGAAACCACATCCTGACAAGTCCCATTCCCCCCACACCTGGACCCACACCCTACTGAGCCAGCTGCACTTGGATCCCCCCTCCATGGAGTCCCACTCCCCCAGCATCTGAATCCCCCCACTGAGCCCCACATACTAAGACCCCCCTGCTGAGCTCTATTCCCCCCCTATCATTAAGCCCCAACCACCTTCACTTGGACTCACCTCCAGAATCCCATCACTGTTGCACCAACCCTCCCTTCCGCAACAAGCCCCTGTGCATCCAGATCCCTCTGCACCTGGATCTCCCACTGAGCCGCCCTCACCCAGATTACCCCACACACAACCCTCTCAACCCATCCCTGGATCCCCTCACACTAAGCCCGTCCACACTTGGATCCTGCCTTGCTGAGCCTGCCTGCCCATACCTGGTGCACCTACCATGAAGGGCAGGGCCGTGGGGTGTTTCTGGGGCAGGCACGGTCCTTGCACTGTCTCAGGGTTGGGTGCAGCCTCATCACTGAGTCTGTGCCCCGGGGAGAGAGGGAGGAGCTGCACAGTGATCTCCCACCTCTGTTCAGCCAGTGGCCTGTGCTCCCCAATGCCATGCTGGCACCACCACATTTATTTAACAAATAAGATTTACAGAATTTTGCTGAATTTTAAAATATGGTGTGCAGAATTTTAATTTTTTTGGGCACAGAATGCCCTGAGGAGTAAGAGTCTGTGCACATAGAAACAGGCAATACACTGAGAAGTGACACCACCCCCAACCCACCCACACCTGAGTGATGGACAGAAAGAGAGGGGGCGGGGGATGGTTGCTGTGGAATTCCTGATTCTGTGGTTAGCTGGCCTACAGTGTAAATTAAAGCAGCCTCAGTGTGACTTAAACCGGGCTGCCTATGGCTTTAAAGGGCCATTCTGATAGACAGGAATAACCAGAGAGTAGTGTTGGCCCCACCCTCTTTTTGCTAGTCTCCCTGGGAGAGGTGGCAGGGGCTTGGGATATATAGAGTTGCTTTCTTGATCTAAATCACTCACGTATTTGATCTACACGGGGGGAGTTTCCAGCTGGCCAGCTCCGTCAGATTTATGGCCCATTTGCACTAGTGAAGCAACAAAAAGGGTCCATATCAGAAGAGAACTGGGCCCTGTATCTCTCTAGCTGGTCAAAACCCGCCCAACCAAAAAAACAAAAGTGACCTTTCCCCACTATCCTAAACTGACACAGGAAAAATCATTTCTACACAAACATGGAGAAATATATATTTTTTGGTATATTTCCCTCCATTTTTTACCAATCCTGTCCCTTCTCTCTCCTAGTTGACTGAAGGAGAAGCACTGATGCACTCTGGAGGTAGTCCTTGTGCGAAGATCACTGACACAAGACAAGGCTTTTAGCGCAAAGTCAAAAGGGGTGTAATTAGTGATGGGCAAACCTGAAATGTCTCATGAACAGACTCTGAGAGTTTATACCCTTCCCCTACCCTTCAGCAAGCACAAGCTTTTTGCCTTACCACAAAACAACATCTACCCCTGACACCAAAGTTCTATCCAAGAATTTCATGAGTCCTCTTCCCTCCCTACAAGCTGATGGTGCTTTTTATGGGTATGAAGTAACTGAACAAAAGCAATCACAGGAGCTTGCTAAAGTTGCCTCTTTATTCCATTCAAGGAGCAAGTCCTCACAGATACTGTATCAACTTCACAAGAGCTTGTTAATGCAAAAATTAATATTTAAAAAATGATTGGCAGTGGATTAAATCCAAAACTCTAGCCAGTGCCTGTAAAGCCCTGTGTTTTCTCCTGCACTTCTGTGGCTTTGAAAGTGATAATGCTGTATATCTATCTGGCAAATGACTCTTTTTGTCTTGGTCTAGCTGCTGTACTAATTGAACACACTTGTTTTGCCTGGCATCTGAATACATGAATTGCCATGGTATCTTGCATGACCGCATCCTTTTATTTGCACCAGGTTTTGGGGCAGATTAAGACTAAATGGTTTCTAAATCCCACCTAACTAAAACCCCATAGAAAATAATCTTTGCCTTTCTGACAAGCTCGTTCACTTACCCCAGCCATCCCAATGTGGATTCTCTATTGTCTTCCATGGAGTCCTTGATCTTCCTTCAAGCTGAGGCAGCCCAGCTCTGTTCAGTTGGCATCTGACAAGGAGTAATAGGAGGAGTGAAAGGAGGCTTGCTGCCTGCTACTCTTCCTTCATGCTCCATCTGTGCCTTCTGTAGGGCCTGGGTTCCAAAATTCTGCCCCAGCAATGCCTACCTAGCTTTGCAATGTGCTTAGAGAGAAGTAGTATGTGACTGCTGTGAGGAGTAGTATTACTCATCCTCCCCAGTGTGGGAAAAACTCTTTTCTTCTCCGTTGTGCTCCAGATTGGCACATACCTCTTTCCCTGTTGTTTGGGGTCACCTGCAACTCTTTACTGGATAGGATAGAGTGCTCTGGAAAATCCTCTTTCTCCTCCCTCCCTCTCTCTCTCTCTTTCATAGATGTAGAGGCAGCTACTCAGGGAAAAGGGGGCACTTTAGTTGTTCCAATTCTGCTATGGGTTAGAAATTTGCTGGTGGATTTCTGTGCCAGATATGGATGCCAGCCAGTTGATTCTTCCAAGCAGAGCAACCTCTGATTCTCCAGTGCTAATTGCCATCTGACATTTCCACATTTTGAAAATATATTTTAACTCTTATTTTTCCAAGCAGTATTTAATAATAGTCAGCCCGAAGCATTTGAATGGGAGGGTCCAGTGATAAGGTTCTCTCCAAGTGTGTGTTTAATTTCTTTTGCAGAATTTGATTTTTCCACTAGAACAATAATGGAGAGCTGTTACTATAGGAACACTCTGGGCCCTACAGGTTTATAGTTGAGCTGCTAAACAGCTTTGTAGTGTGAGGGGGTGGTGGTTATTTCTAAAAAACCAAACCCACTTTTTTCCCTTCTCATTTTAAGCCTGGAAATTTTGCAAAGCGCAGACATTTTGGGGAGCTCTGGGCTGCGAGGTTGTGAAAACGTGCAAAGTCCAGACCAGGCTGGAATGCTGGTGAAACAACAGTGAATGCTTGCAAATTGTTTCCAGGTGCAATTTGAGGTGCTGTTTTGTACCTATAAATCTCTAAATAGTTTGAGCCTTGCTGCCTCAGAGACCATGGATGAAATCTTGGCTCCATTGAAGTCAATGGGAGTTTTGCCACTGATTTCAATGGGATCAGGATTTTACCCTCTCCTCATGACCAACTGCAGTAGCTGAGATCACCTGAGTTACTTGAGCTAAAAGTGCTTAGGTTTGAGCATGAGGAGGCTGGGAGCTGGTTGTTCTGAATGCAGAGTTCTTAGCTTTGCTCCCCACTTTCTCTGACCGAGCTTGTTAATCTTCAAGACATACTACAGTAGACTCTCGATTATCCAGGATGATAGGGAAAAAATTAATCCTGGTTTATAAAATCTTGGATAATCACCATCCATAGGAAATATGGGGAAGGGGGGTTGGTTCACCAGCCACCCTGCGGTGGGGGGATGGGGTGTTGGTTCATTGGCTGCCCTGCACCCTGGTGGGTTTTTTTTTGTTTGTTCTTGGGGCAACAACAAAGCCAGAGCCGGCCCTGCGAGTTATGCATATTTTTTTTGACATCCTGGTTAATCCACATTCTGGTTAACCCAATCCTGGATAATCGAGAGTCTACTGTACTTATTTCCCCAGGCTTTTTCTAAGGCTGTGGGTTAGAAGAAGGGAGTGTTGCAGTCTTGTAGGAATGGAAAGGATTGTATTGATTTAATAAGGATCTTTGGGGTATGTATTATTTGTAGATACTGTGTATGTATACATGACTCTGAAAGTTTGGGATGATGACATTACTCTGGAGTGGCCATGGCCACATTGTAAATTTTGGAGCTATGTGATCAATTGCACTGTGACTGCCTCATCTGCAAGAGGGAAATTGAACCTCATTGTCCTTTCAGACTCCGGCCTCGACTGAGACCACCACAAAGATGCCAGTTGTGACAGCAGAATTTGTAGGTGGCTCCTTTGTGCATGAGGAACTGACTAGAGGGCAGCACTCCTTTCAAACATACCACCAAATATGTTTTTCAGGTTGGAGCAACTTTTTGCTCACTCTCATTTTAGGCCAAACAGAATGTAAACATCTCAGGAGTTTGCATCTGAAGGTCAGTACCTCTTCCATGTGCCAGCATCTAGTTCTATGGGACAGCTTGTCTGCTGTGGCCGACAAAAATGTCCATTGAATAGCAGGCCTAGGAATTCAGGGTTACCTAGAAACTAAAAAGTAATTAAAACATAAACAAAAAAGAAACCAAAAATATGAGGGCAGCGGGAATGGACTTTAACTTTTTTTGTCAAAGCAGAAAGTAACTACGTTAGCAAAGGGTATTTTTTTCTGTCCTTTAATAAATATGTGGAAATTCCTACAAGCAAAAAACCACTTTTTTGGACGACTGATTTCTTATACCTTCCTGCTCTCCTCCGAAAGAAAATAAAAACAAAGCAAAGCTTAATGCTACTTCCATCTACTATTTTAAATAAACACTCGTCTGTTCTGTTAAACTGTGCCCTCTTCTTTTACTGCCATTTTTATTTTATTTAATAAGAGCAGGATTGAAAAAAATTACAATCTTATTTAAGAAATGTGCTTTTTGCTGAAGGGATGAATTGAGGCACTTATTCTGGCCTGTGGAGATTTTTATCTTTTAGGTCATAAACGTGAATCTGTCCCCGGTTAATAATGACCGAGAACTATTACAACCTGAAAGCAGTGCAGTGCAGGAGCCGTCATTGTGCGATGTTTGTACAGTGTTTAGCATAATGGGGTTCTAGTCCATGACTACAGCTCATAGGTAATACAAATAATTATTAATAATAATGATAATAAAATAATAAATAATAAATAGTGCCTTCAGTCTAGTTCCTAGTAGACAAATATCCATAAAAGAAAACATTGCTACATTTCTTTGGCCTTCTTGTTGACTATGTCAACAGTTAGGCCAAAGGCTGAATAGGCCAGGGAGGCTAGAGCTGGGATTTTCCAAAGTAAATTGAGTGGCCAATTCCCAATGGATTTCAGTAGGACCCAGTCCCCCAAGTCCCTTAAACTCCTTTGAAAATACCTTGAAATCTGAATTACTGATTCCTTCGGACTCTTCCAAGGGTCCTTCAAGGGTCACGGTTTGTCAGGCCATTTGTCTGGTTTTAATCCAAACATTCATGTTTTTGTAAGGTTTGTCCTGTTTGGTACTGATAGAAAGCCAGGTGTGGTTTTGTCCAGTGTCGTGGTGGATGCACTGAGGACCTCATGTTGCAGAGTGCACTGCTGTACCTGGCGGTGTGGACACACATCACTGTGTGTGTGAGGTAATGCAGGTGGAGTCATGTATGTGGGAACAGGCCCACACCGTTTCAGAAGTACTGGTATGTTCTGTATTCTGGGGATGCGTCAGGGGCCACCCTAGAGAGGATTTTGGGACATTGTTAGGAAAACTTGCATTACCACTGCATGTGCTGTCTTTGTTCAATGGACAAACAGAAAATTTAACCAAGTTCAGATCAGGAAGTAAGAGGTTGCAGTTTATTCCAGGCCTGAATTTGGCCCTTAGTTTTTTGGGGGCTGTCAGTCTGGCATATTTTATCAGCACTAAGGACTAAATTATGCTCTGAGATGTGTTAAAATTGTTTCTTTCTTTGTCATTTTATTTCTGAATTATGTTGTTTAGTTTTAATTTGAGCATTCTGAGGAAGCTAAACAAGAAAAAGAACCCCTCAAGCAAAATAGCTCCCATGTGAAATCTTCTTTTTCATTGGAACTTTAGGATATGAAAGAGAGAAATTCTGTTGTTGGTTGCCATAACAATTTTCCTTTCTGTGCAATTTTACCCTGAGTGTTTCTCAATGGGCTGGAACTGAGTGAGTGTTGAAAGTATGTTCTCCCTTCCCTTCCCTTCCCTCTTCATGAGCAATATAAGGGCAGGTCCCCACTACGACTTAACGTCGACTTTAGCGACGTTAAGTCGACATAAACCTGTACCCGTCTTCACACGGACGCCATTTGCATCGATTTAAAGGGCCCTCAAAATCTACTTTTGTACTCCTCCCTAACGAGAGGAGTAGCGCTGAAATCGACCTCTCTAGGTCAATTGTGGACTAGTGAGGAGGCATAGGACTTTAAGCCTCCGACCTTCTGAGCAGCTCCATGGACCCCCCCGCCCGCCCGAGCAGCCCCGCGCCGGCTCCCCCTGCCCGCCCGAGCAGCTCCGTGCCAGCTCCCCCCGCCCGCCCAAGGGGGGGTTCACGGTGCTGCTCGGGCGGGCGGCTCCCACCGCCCGAGCTCCCCCCGCCCGAGCTCCCCCCGCCCGCCCAAGGGGGGGTTCACGGTGCTGCTCGGGCGGGCGGCTCCCACCGCCCGAGCTCCCCCCGCCCGAGCTCCCCCCACCCGCCCACGGTGGGGTTCGCGGTGCTGCTCGGGCGGGCGGGGGGGTCCGGCGCGGGGCTGCTCGGGCTGGCGGGGTGTGTGTGTGTCCGGCGCAGGGCTGCTCAGGTGGGGGGAGCTGGTGCGGGGCTGCTCGGGCAGGCAGGGGGGTCCGCGGACCTGCTCGGGCGGGCAGGGGGGCCACGGAGCTGCTCTGACTGGGGCTGGTCCCCTGGGGAGCGTGCCTGGCTGCCCCAAAAGGTGGTGCCAGCTGGGGACTCCCGGCACAGTGGGATACCTATCCACAGTGCAATGCGGGCTATGTCGACCCCTGCAAAAGTTCTAGGACAGACACTGTCGACCTGCTGTGCTTTGTGGGGACGCACTAAGTCGACTTTATGCAGTCTGCTTTAGAAAATCGCCTTAAGGGAAATCGACCTACTGCTGTAGTGAAGACATACCCTAACTTTGGGTGAGCCAGCCACTGACCAAAATAAAGCACTGAGACCAAAGAGTTAAAAAAAACGAGTCAGAGAATATCCTGCACTAGAGGGTGAGTCAGCTTTGTTTTTTTTTATAAAAAGACATTTTAAGAAGCTGTTTGGAAAAAATGCTGAATGGAAATATTTCAGAATAGTTCACAGTCTGTGAGAGAAGATGAGGATTTATTTATCCATATATAAGAACGGTAAAATGAGTTAGACGGAGACTGGGTCATGCAGTGATGAGGCTGGTCTATATTGCAAGGTGCTTCTCTGGGATGATCATTGTGCTCAATGTATTGGAGTGGTCATTTATAGCAGACACAGCGTTTATTCAAGGTGGAAGAATAGATTAAGGTCAGCAGTGAAAGCACAGGTCTGTGGTTTCCTTGATTTATTTGGTATAGATGCATCAGTAATGGTGGTTGATGGCATGGATCAGGGAAAAAAAGGCATTAACTGCTGCTCAGATGAGCTGGCTCAGTGGCCTTCAGAGCAGTGCTAAACAGTAGGAAGAAACAGTGGAGGCTTTTTGCACCTTGAGCTTGCAAGCTCTGGGAGAATGGGAAAGATAGTGATGCCCCTAGGTTTGGTGAGAATAAGAATTCTGTTATACGTGCATTGGAAAGAGCTTAGTTCAGTCCTTTTGACTGGTGGACAGTAATGATTACATGAAGCTTGCATACAGGGAGTGAAAAGATTAAAGGGACATCCATGAAGGCTTTCTTTCTCTCCAGTTTCCTATTATCCACTCCCTAGATTTTATATCATGATCAGGTTTCCCTTCTGGAAACGAATGGGTTGGACTACAAGGCAGTGTGGAGCTGGAGAATCCCAGTGGTGAAGAACTGGTGCAATGTGGTGCAAAAATAACCGAAATTCTCAACTGGAAGACTTGGAGAGCAAGGAATTTCCCTTATTGGATCATGTTGACAAAAAACAGGAGAGTTGCCATTATGGCGGGATGGAATATTGCTGTGTGTTGTGAAGGAGGCAAATCTGTTCCAAAATCTGCTTCTGACTTATTGTGGGACTGCAGACAGATCTCTTAATTTCTCTGTTAAAAAGAAGATAATGATGCTTGCCCACCTATGTAAAGATCTAATGATAAAAGTGCAAAGTTCTATTGTGATGCACTTTGGCTTGGCCTTGCACTCACTGTAAAGGGATGTGTTATTTAGACCTTCCTAAGAGCTGTCTAGTCAAGCTGTCCATTCAAAGTCACTCTGATTGTGAGCTGGGTGGGGCAGGGGTGTAACGGGGTCCACACTCACCCCTGCAGCGCCTCCTGCTGGTTGTCTGGGGAATCAGCTCCTTCAGCGTCCAGAGTACCCTCTGCAGGTTAATGCCCCACTCCTTTGCTGGCCCCGTGTCCGTCCCGGACCCCGGTGCCCTCCAACTGTGGGTGCTGCACCCCTGCAGTACCCCCTTTGGTGTGAGGGTCTCCCACCTCGCCTCAGAGTGTGCCACTGTCAGTCACCACTTGCCCCCGCTCACTGGGGCAGACTGCAGTATCATGGCTTCTCATCACAGGCAAGGAGGGTTGGCCTGCTGTCGCTATCTCCAGCCCTGGGCTGCCCCCTGCAACCCTGGTACTCCTGGGTCGGGCCTTGTGTCAGGCCCGGAGGCCTGGGGATCTCAGCTAGGCCCTCTGCCCTGCCCCAGCTCTGCCCTAACCCAGGTACCTGGCTCAAGCCCCTGCAGTCAGGCCTGTCTCCCTCTGAATGCAGAGGAGACTCTTGCCTCTAGGCCCCTGCCTCCCAGCCTTTATACAGGCCTGTGTTTGGGGCATGGCCACCCAGCTGGGCCTAATGCCCAATCAGGCCTGAAAAACCTGCTGGCTCCCAGCCTTAACCCCCTCCTTGGGCTATTTCAAACCCCTTTTTGGGCTTTCCCAAGCCCCTTCCGGTAGGGGGCGGGTGGTCACCCCGCCACAAGGGGTTCCAAATCCAGAAGTCAAACCCATTGAACTTTTTGATGTTCCATGCGCTTGGGGGTTTTGTTGCCTTTTCTTCCACTACCAATGGGACTCAGTAAGACTTCCAGTCCAAGGAGCTCACTAGAAATTGCGTATTTGAACCTTTAGTTCCTGTCCATTGTCCTGATATCCACATACTGTCAGGTTCTCCATGGAAAAAACATGTCTAAGGAGGTTTGTTCCTTTTTAAAGGTTATTCCTACTCATGTTTGGACCTAAAATTAAAAAACTAGGAAGGGAAGTAGTCTGTTGTTATGACAACAGTTCTAATGATGTCACAGGAGTCATCTCCCCCATCCTTTCCCCCCCCACTCATGCACAACAGGGCAGTCACAGGGAAGTTCCTGTAATATTTCAGAGTGGATTGCTTTCCTGCCATTGTCAGTGACAGCACATGGAGTGAGGAGTGGAGGAGGACACCGCACAGAGAGGGTTGGAGTAGTGAGTACCGAGACTGGGGTACTGCTGAGCTCCCCAGGAATGTGGGAACGGTGGAAGGACAAGCACCCTTGGAATGCAAGGAGGTTGGACAGTTTTATATATATATGTGTGTGTAATGTACTTTCTGTGTGTAATAGTGTACATGTAATGTACAAACATGTTGTTTTATGTTTATAAAATAATCATGTTGTTGGTCTCTGTCATGATGTTAAAGGAAGGAGATTAGAAGTTCTTTCTCACTGTCACCAAGGTCTAAAACTGCTTTAGATGGATGTTGTTGATCACTGGAAGTGCTGGACTGTGGCAAGGGACTTAGCAGTCTCTGTATAATATCACACTTTCAATAGTCTCCTGTGAGTTTATGCCTGCAAGTGAAAAAAAAAATTGTTAAAGGGGCATTGCCAAGGGTGAGAGGCCCCAAATTTGACCTGCCCTACAAATGAAATTTGTTTTATCCTTCTGATCCCAGATCTCTCAATTGCCCTAGAACAAGGGCCACCACATTGTTAAAATGCCAACGGTGCTGCTGGATGACCCACGGGGATCAAGAACAGGGCATTGGGTTTGTTTGATTGTCAGTATATTCCTTCCTCCATCAGTCTCCTCTGATATTGTTAGTGGATGGGTCCCATAAATATACAAGACTCCATTTAGCCTGTCCCAAGGGAGTGTGTTATTCTTCTATATTTCAATGAGAGCTGGATGAAACAAAGGTTTCTCTTTTTGGCTCAAATGTATCATGGCTCTGAGTTTGTAAAACTTGTTCAGTTTAGAGGCACTTAATTTTTTTCCAAGAAATGTCATGAGAAATGTATGTTGTGATCATGGTATTTGTGGGGAGTAGAAAAAGCCATTTTTAACTGAGAAATTCACTCAGTGATTTGGAAGTCAAGGTGAGGAGGAGATGAAGGGAATGCTCCTCAAACCCACATAATCTAATGGGGGTAAGCAGGGGTTGGCTTGGGAACAAGGAAATCATGAGTTTTTATTTCCACTTCTATTAATTACTGTTCTTAATAATAGTTTATGTAGCACTTTAGAAATATTATTAACCAGGTGAGATCATTACGTGCCCCCCCCTTTACCCCCATGCATGGCATCTACATGTGCCTCCCCTCCCCCCAAATTTACCCTTCTCTGTATGGCATTGATCACATTGCCTCAAGACCTTTCTTGGTTCTCCAGTTCAGTCACTCCTAGCCAGGAGTTGAAACATAACATTCCCTGTCTTGGGGTCTAATTTTATTAAGACCTCACAACGTATATAGGTTCTTTGGCACTTCTATGCTCAAACCATTCTTTCTCAGTGCTTCCAATTTGCCTTGTTCCGGGAATCCAGGTTTTGTCTTTCAGCTCCCCAGTGCCCTCTGAGCCAAGGGAGCTCTGATGTTGCCACGCTGGCATCTCTCTGGAGAGACATTCCCTCAAGTCCTAGCCCCTGCCCTGGGTTCAAACTCCTTCCATTGGGGTAGTGTCTCCACAGACCACCTTCTTGGGGCTATGCTTGAATCCTGACAGCGTTTCCCAGCCTCCCTGCAGGTCTCTCCTAATTCTATGTTTCCCCTTGACTGAGCTACCGGTAAGAGCTCTCCTTTATAATTCTCTGCAGGTAGGTACATGACTCAGGTGCCCGGCCCTTATTGCCAGTTAGTCTCCTAATTCTTCCTGGAATGACCTGTTCCTAAAGGGGCCATAGCTGACTGTTCCTGGGTGCCCATGATCCTTAGAAGGGACAGGCTACCTTTTTACATTCCAGTTTCATTGATGGGGAACCAAAACTCAGAGAATTTGAGAGATTCCCCCATTTCATACAGCAAATCAATATCTGATCCAAGATTAAAAATTGGAGGCTCAACTCACCATTGCCATGAACCTGGTTCACCCATTTAAGAGTTATGGTGCCTTAAATGTTCAGTGGGTTAGGCCCTGACACTAGTGCTGAGTGGCTGCAAATGCTAAACCATTCTGACTTGGTAGCATTTTTTGCTCCATTTGAATTGATGTAAATGATTACACAAGATACGGGAGAATGCTGAATTGAACTCAAGTCTCTCAACTTCCTGTCTGTATGTAACTGAACTGGTAAAACAGGAGAGACTCTTGCAGTGTGTTAAACTTCTACTTTCATTTTTCTATGATAGTGTGGCTAAAGATGGAGATTATGCTGTGGAAGCTAACTGGCCACTACAGTTGACTTTAGTTTCATTGCGTGCCGCAGTACTATCTGTTAAAACTGGTTTTCTTAGCTACCCACATAAGCAGTCTTAGCATTTGTTTGGTTTTAAAAACGGAGACTCCCATATGGTAGGCATCTAGCAGAAAAGTATATTCTATATCAATGAATATGATGCTGCAAGAGTTATTTGGAGTCTCTCATGCTGTAAAAATACTCTATTTCATGGGTATGACCTAACAGCCATGAAATATATAATCCTCTAATGTGTGTGGGTGGTTTTTTGTTTTTTGCTAGCTGGCAGCCAGATTTTTGTTAGTTTGGTTCTATTCTGTGCCCGAGTATGTGGTTTTTCCAGTTGTTGAAAGTGGTATAAAGCAAGCACATTTACTGTTCTGATTTGTGGTAGAATGACAAGAGAAAATTGCATTGGGTAAGAATACACATTTCTCTTAAAAAGTGGGCCTGGGACCAGGATGCTGTTTTCCAGAAAACCAGAAAAATGTATAAATAGAAATGAGGAGCTATTCCTGAAAATCAGGTTATAGATTACTCCTGCATGAAACAAAGGAAACTTCAGATCTTAAATGCAATGCAGAGCAAATATGCAAATGTGCATCTGTTTTTATATTTGGCCATATCTAGATTTTGAATTGTTGATTTTTGATAGTGTTTGTGTGTGTGTGTGTGTGTGTGCATGAGCTGTGTGCTTGTGTTTATTTGGGAGCCTCATTCGGTTTTGTGATGTACATTTTTCTTAGAATAAAAACAGCAGATTAGAACAAAGAACTCTTAAATCCTTGTTTTCATGATTAGTATTTTGTATCTTGCAATTTGAAAACACAGATTTGTAGAATCCAGTGAGGAGGAAGTGGTGAGACAGAGTCTAGAGCAGTGGTTCTCAAACTTTTTGTATTGGCGACCCCTTTTGAACACGAAGCCTCTGAGTGCGACCCCCATTAGAAATTAAAAACCACATTTTTGATGTTAAACACTGTTTAAACACTAGATTTAAACCCTATTGCTTAAAATGAAATTTGTCACTGCTTTTCAGTCAAGAGTGAAACATATTTTTAGAAAAGTTATTTTAAAGTAAATCTTTATTTTAATACTTGACAGTAATTAATGACCTGAAACAATCGGGGGTCAGGGTTCACAGCCTGGTATGGAGATCAGGGTTGGGGAGTTCAGGGGCTCTCAGCCCAGTAGGGTTTGGGGTCAGGGATTACTTACAGTAATCTTGGGGCTCAGGCTCACAGCCGCCTGCAGGCACTGGAGTCTGGGGGTCCGGCTCCTGGCTCGCAGACCCACCGCTGTGCTGGGGTTGGGGCTCGCAGCACTGCCAACCTGTCACCCCAGGATCGGGGCTCCCCACCCCACCACTCCGGAGTTGGGGCTGGCATCCCCGCCGATCTGCCCCGGGCTCGCAGCCCCGCTGCTCTGGGACTTGCAGCCCAGCCGCCTGCCCCCCCGGGGTCGGAGCTCAGGGCTCTCATCCCCGCCGCTCTGCCACCCGGGTCAGGGCTCACCGCGCTACTCTGCCTGGGGTGGGACGTCAGGGCTCTCAGCCCCACCACCCCAGGGCTCGCGGCTCAGCCGCCCCGCCGCCCCAGGGCTCAGCCACCCCGGGGGTCGCCTCAGCCGCTCGCAGCTCAGCCGCCTCAGCCGCTCGCAGCTCAGCCGCCTCAGCCGCTCGCAGCTCAGCCGCCTCAGCCGCCCCGCCGCTCAGCCGCCTCAGCCGCCCCGCCGCTCAGCCGCCTCAGCCGCCCCGCCGCTCAGCCGCCTCAGCCGCCCCGCCGCTCAGCCGCCTCAGCCGCCCCGCCGCTCAGCCGCCTCAGCCGCCCCGCCGCTCAGCCGCCTCAGCCGCCCCGCCGCTCGCAGCTCAGCCGCCCCGCCACCCCGGGGCTCGCCTCAGCCACCCCGCCGCTTGCGGCTCAGCCACCACTTGCGGATTGCCTCAGCCGCCCCACCGCTCGCGGCTCAGCCGCCCCGCCGCCCCGGGGCTCGGGGTTGGATCCTGCAGCCCACCAGGGGGAGTGGGGCAGGGGCAGGCAGCCTGCCCCGGGGCTCGGAACCCCCACAAAAGCGGGCCGTGACCCCCAGAGGGGTCGCGACCCCTAGTTTGAGAACCAATGGTCTAGAGTAAAACAAGCTGAAATAGAACTCAGGAAATGGTACCCAGGAAAGCAGTAAAATGAGGCTGTGTTGGTTTTTGACTTGTTCCTCTCTTTTCATAAAAGTGAGCACCAGGGTGATTAAAAGCTAATTTTGGAAACTAAATAAACAAATTTATTATTATTAATCAAATGTACACATATATAAACTACTAATTTTGCATGTTTAGTATCTCTGACTTCCTTGTTTCTCGTTCTATTGGTACTTAGAAGCTCCACACAGGTTGAATGGAAGTGGAGTCATCTGGGGCTACTTGAAGTGTTTGCTGCTGCTTCTTTTGGTATCAGCCCTAAAATGACTAGACGAGGGGAGAAAAGCCTCTCTTTAGCCCGCTATGCTCCTATTTATAGTGCAAATGCTATATACTATGTCACATCATTTGTCCTTCATAATGGTAACATTTACTTTTTAGGCAGAAGAAAGTGTCTCCGTCTCAGTTTTCCTCTTTAGTCCTCTTTGGTGCTGGGAAACATGCAAAGGGATTGAGGTGTATTCTAGTATCAACAAAGGGTGCTTTATCTATATGCCCTGATCAGAGTGGGGTGGGGGAATTTGCATGTATTCTGGCTGATATGTGATCAGTTCATTTCTTTTCTTTTCTTACATGTCTTGTTCAGCAGTGAAATAGTTAATAATTTTGACATTCCATAGCAACTGGACATCAGATATCATTGGACATTTGCCTTAACACATCATTGAGATGAACAGGACTGTTCATACCTTTCAGGGTAATTTTCAAGCTCTCTGCAAACTTGGGCATACGTTCACCTTGGTTGATGTTTGAAGGTTTATTATTTCTGTTGGTTTACTTTAAATTCTGAAACAAGATGGCAGTTTGGGGGAAGAAGGCATATGGCATATACTCCTGCTCTATCCCTCAGTGCAAGCCCTGTAGTCAAATGAAGCTGATTGACAAGGAGATGGTTCTGGCAAGTGGATGGTTGGCTGTGTATATTACCCATAAAAGCAAACCTGAAACGTGTTTTGAATTTAAAACTAAATTGACAAGACAAGATTCTTCCAGTGAGTGATGCATTCAGACACTTCCAGGATGAGCATTCTCTCACTCTCCTCAGGTGTCTGCAAATTGAGATCCCACCTTGCAATTGTAACTGATGAAAGGACAGAGGCAAGGGATCAAATGCAGCTTGGAGCTAACTTTGAGTAGGTGTCACTCTGTGATGAAGATGGAGAGCATAACAGGGGGATAGGTTGGGAGGAAAGGTTGAAATTGTTGTGCCATAACAGACAGGTGCAGTAGGGAATTTAACACTGATGTGTGCAAAAAACAGATTTCCAGTTCCACTTGGAATTTGATTATTCACACACCTCTT
Organism: Sternotherus odoratus; assembly: GCA_032164245.1. Lineage (NCBI taxonomy): Eukaryota > Metazoa > Chordata > Testudines > Kinosternidae > Sternotherus > Sternotherus odoratus. The sequence continues at coordinate 90,099,263 of JAVMKO010000001.1, forward strand.
GAGATAAAGGAGAAAAGTATGGAGGAGGATGTTAATATGGGTATTCCAAACTGTAAATCAGAGTAAACCTAATTCTCTTGATAAGGGATCAGCTCCCTAGAGAAGCATTATCCTCAGTGCAAACCCACCACCACAAGTAACTGGCACCTTTATTGGCTGTCTCAGCAAAGAGGCCAAGGTGTGAATGGGTTCAGAATCTGGCACCCATTTACCTCTAGGGAATGGTGCCTTTGTCTCAGAGATCAGTCATACTGGCAGGGTGGTATGGAGAACGCTGCCCTGCCATTGCTCATGCCTTATCTGTTCTATGAATGACAGAACTTCACTTCTGTCTTATTGATCAGTTTAGTTATGTGGCCCCATCACTTTAATATCTAAACATCTTTCTAGGCCTAACAACCCAGCACCCTGACAGTATAAAATTTGCAACCTGCCAAAAAGTCTGAGGTGAATGGATAATTTCCCTTTTTCTTCCATGTCCATCCCTCTTGGCACTGTTTCTCTCAGATGGTATATTTTATGTGGGCAAGGCTTACGCTGCACACGTTGGCACACAAAAAGAGAATATATATGCTGGGCACGTGTTTCACCTGAGTGAGAGGCAGTTTGGTTCCAACTCACTTTTTCCATGAAGCTGAATAATACGACACAAAATTAAAGAGAACCATTCAACTGGAGTGGGAATTTTTAAAGCAGTTAATGAACAGATCTTTCACCTTAAGATTCAAGTCCTATCTCAGGTGTTTCTCACACACATCACAACTCAGCTGGGCTTGATTTCTATTGTCCAACCTAAGCTCCAGGATTAGAATAGCAAGGTGTGGAACGGGTCAGAATGGAGGTGTGTTTGCAGACGAAACTGCAAAACTGTTTGAAAAGAAACTGAGGAAATTTGCTTATAGCATGCCTTGCTCTAGACAGTGCTTCCTGTCCCTCATTTTCAGGAGTACTCCATTTAAACCTGAATTAACCAAAAAAAAAAAGTAGGTTATAAAACTATGGCACACAGTAGCTTGCTGCAGATATTAACATTCTTCATCTCTTAATCCACGGTAATGGATTGTTAGCAATGAATTTAGTAGGGAACAAAATTGGTCCTAGGGATGGGGTTGGAAACCCCCGCCTTAAGTCTTTTCTGTTCACACCTTCTGTTTCAAATCCCTCCCACTTTCTCCCTGACTCCACCAGATGCGGAAATCCCTCCCCATTCCTATCTAACAGGACCACAGCTCAGAGCACCCTCTCTCCCCTCTGCACCGAAACCCTTCCTCTTTCTGTCCTCAAAATCTGTCCTCTGATCCAATCTGATCATGCCAGCCTTGTAACTTTCCCCCATGTGTATCCCTAGAGCTCAAGCTCAGAAAACTCTCTCTCCCCGTACTGATCTCTGCTGGGCTAAGGATCTTTTAAACTCAAAATCCCCCGCCAAACTCCACTTAATCTCCGAGACACCTCTCCCAACCCTATTTCGATCTGTTGTTGCTCCAGGAAGACAAGGTGCAGAAGCAGCCGGGACTATGTGCGGGAAGTCCCATACCCTGCCATTGGGACACTAATCCTCCTTCCTACCACCTTCTATAGGGGTGTGTATTTCCCTCTCTGCACCTGTTCTCTCTGCTGCTTGCAGCCCATATACTGCCAGGATTCCTGCTGAGGCTGCAACGGCTCTGTCCGTACTATGAACCCCTGGTGCATTCTGAAATCACCCAAGAGACACAGGTTACACCGAATCCAGAGTGTAGATGAAAACTTGTGTATTATTGATGGGGCTAAGGCCCACTTAGCACACAATGAGCAGCGGCTCCTGCCTGAAATATTTTAAACAGGAGAGTAGCGAACGGTGATGAACAAATGTTCTTGCTCATGCACACATCTCTTTGCTTGCAGGTGGATATGGGTGTCCTGATGAGCAGCTCTTCCCCCAAATGTTCATGAGAACAAAACCCCATTTGCCCTAGTGTTTTCAGACAGCAAATCACAAAGCGGCACAAATATAGTTGAACTGAGCAGTGGTTCAGAATCTGAGTGAACATTCAAGAGCTCTGTTTCACAGCACTTAATTTGCTCTGACAGTAGCAGGGTAGGGGAAGGGTTGGGGGGGGGAGGGCTAGAAGGAAAGGAACTAGATGGGGAGGGAGGGAAATGATTTACGTAGGTGTGGGCTATTATTGAGATGTAAAGTAATCGTGTTGGAAATGATGAGCCAGAATAGGGAAGATATCCTAATGAGGCTGAGTCACTGAGGGAGTGAGAGAGGGATGTGGGGGTGGGATGGCAGAGCAGCTATAGCACAGAAGGAGAGCAAGCCATTCTGGGATCCATAAATGGAGGGGTACTATATAAACTGTGGAGGCCTTGTGTAAGCAGAGCTGTGCAAAACCCCTCAAGCTCCATGTGAAACTCACCTAGTTCTGGATTTTGTAGCAAACTCTGAATTCAGATCGTTTTGCTGAAAAGTTTGCTAAGGGTGCAAACCTCTCAAGTGAACAGCAGAAGACTAGTTTCAAACAAACATGGGATGATATATGGCTTCATGCCTAAATCTTGCAAAATTGTGTGATTTTCCACCTCCCTTTTCCCTCCTCCCCTGTTTTGAATGGCTCTGATATGAAATACATGGAAACTTGATTGTTTCAACTGAGTTTCATTTTGGGTTTGTTCAGCCACAAAGCTCAGAACAAAATTCTGGGGGTGGGAACTCTGGGGAATTGAAGCAAAAAAACAAAACAAAACAAAAACCTCCCTGCAAAATCTGACTGATGATTTGTGCACTACTTTAGTCTGGAATATGCATTGTGTTTAAAGGGGTTAGCCTGGGGAATATTGTGTTCACCTCTTTATAAAAACAACCCTACAGGATTTAGCACAGACAGAAAAAAGGATGCTAGAAGAGCTTGAGGATCTCTTTTCTCTAAAGAAAGGGGACTGTGCTTACTGCGAAAGAGAGGCTTGGGAGTCGGGACAGGTTCAGTTAAAATAGGAGCTGGCCTGAGCCTTTGCCACCGAATACAAATGAACCTCAACAGAACTTCTTTTCACATTTGAAAAAAAAAAGTTCTGAAAAAACTCCGCTCTTCCTGATTGTGGGCATCACTGGACGTGCACAAATACTACGAGAGGGGGACTGCTTTTGTGATGTTTCCAGTCCATCTGGAAGTGAGAAGAATCAAATCTGAGGAGACCCTGTTCTTAGGACATTACCAACCCAGTTTGGCAGTCTCAAGAGTTTGAGTATTATCAATACAATTTGTATTAGCACACCTGGCCATTTGGGTGCTTATCTGAATTTAACCTGGACTCTGATCATATTGAGAGTTCCTTCGATCCCAAATTAGGAGGCGATCTCACTGAAGGATACACATTTCCACTGAAAAACAAAGGCCTATTAGAACTACTGCTAAATATGGAAATAGGATGGGAGAACTAATCCATGATTTCCAACAACACTAAGGGCTAAACTGAAGCTGAATTTGTTTTTTTTGGATGGAAGAGTTATTGTTTATCTCTTTGGAATAAATTACAATAGGCAGCAATGGATGCAGCTAGCACATGTAGTCTTAAAAGAGCAATGGAGAAGCAGTGTCATGTTTGAAAGGGACTCCTTGGGCCCCTGAAACACCCATCCACACAACAGGCCAGCTCAAGTCTTGCATTAGAAATCAGCAAACCCTTGGCCATATGAGTCATGTCCTTACCCTCTGGTGCAGGATGAGTTTTCCGTGAGGAGTTCAGTGAGGATCATGACTCCTAAGTATTTCTGCACAGCTGCTGGAGTCATGTAATCATCGGGGGTGCCCAAATGATCCAGAAATTGATACCCGAGAGAGCGAGAGTGCTTGGTAATGCTAGATTGCCAATATATAAATACACGTGTGCTGGGCAAATCCTGATTACATCTTCCTGGCTTGCCAGAGTACACCACCACTATGCTAGGTACCGAATGAACTCCACCTTACTAGGTCCTCCCTTGTGAAGGGAATCACTCACCATAGTTGCCACCCAGTGTTCAGGCAGGGTAGGGCAGGTCCTCTTCTTCCTAGTGCCCCTGTTGGCAAATGCCCTGGTCTTGTGGTGATCTGACCCTTCCATGACTCAGTCCTCTGGCCAGGTCACGCCTTCTTGTCCACCCCTTTTGAGGTACATAAAAGAAAGTCTAATAATGGGGAAGTCTTCAGATGCCTGCAAGGGCTTCAGGGCTTTCTCCTTGGGTCAGGGACTTGCTGTCTGGACCGTGGTGCATTCAAGGCCTGCCCCAACTAAGTTTGCTGCAGAGGGCTAGGCTTCTATCATTGTTCCTTCTTTAGGGTTGATAGGGGAGCCCAGGGCTTCCCTCTGCCCCGGGCTCTGATCCAGGGCCGAATGGTGGGCAGCTAAGTCCTGTATTTTGGAGTGCGATGCAGCTGCCTTCCTGGGTCACTTCCTACCAGAGTCCCCTTTGTCCTACAGGGTAAATTAAAGAACTGAACACAGAAGAAAGTTTCTGACCAGCAGCTTAACCTCTTCCTTAGTGGTGCAGGGTTTGTGTTCACCATCATTTCCCCCTATTACTTCATGTTCCATCCCAGGATCATTCTTTTCAGATTTTTGTTCCATAGCGAGAATGGGTTACTTGGTCCTCTTTATTCTGATAAAATTACCTTCTTCCCCACCCTGAAGAATGTTAAAAAAAATCCCAAACCCAAATCTGTGTGTGTGTGTGGTGGGGAGGAGATAGGTGGCATTGCTATATGATGCACATGTTCCCAGACAGCTATACTGATTCACCTCATTCCTGACTTGCAGCTTCCCTTGCGATTTCAGTTCCGGGTCTCTCTTCCAAGTAGTGTAAACTGGTGTAAACTGTCTTTGAGAGGGAGCTATTCTTTTGTAAGGATTATTTTAAAACCGACCCAAACAAATTTAACTTGTGTCCTAAATAATTCTGGACTTTATCTTTGGCCCCCAGAGGGGAAAGGTCTGCTTCACATTAACAAACCCCTTGCTGTTGCACCTCTCTCTAGCATTTCACGTGTGTCTGGTTTTTATTTTTTGCTTACCCTTTTAGACTTCCTATTCTGAAAGACGCCTTGTCATTTCCCCCTCTTGGATACCATTAAAAGTGCTCTCTTTGTGTAATGGTTGGGGACAGTGCAGCTGTTGAAAATTGTGTGTGAGGAGGAAGCTGTGATGTAAAGTGACTGAGTGCTTTCACCTAGATAATCCGCACTGTGCTCTCCGAAGCCAGAAAGCCCTCTGCCGCAGTGGTGTCTGGTTTTCAAACGCACCCTTTTTGGTTCTTGTCTGACGTGGTGCCCTTCTCCCTCCGATCTCCCCTTTCTGTATCTGCAAAGCCTTGCAGCGCACCCACCTCACACATGTCATTGCACAACGTCGGTTGCTTCTGTCAAGCATAGCAGGTTAAGATTTAAAAGTTCAGATTCTTTTAAGGAAGGGGAGAGAGGGAGTCAAATATTGTCCTCTCCCTTCAATCCCCCAGGGAGAGAGGAGGTGGAATGGGAGCTGCAGGAGGGATATGTGTTGATGTCAACCCATGTAACAAGCAAAGCAGATAAAGTTAAGGGTTCGTAGTGTGTCTTCTGTCAGCCTGTTGCCATATTAATTTGGGGTGGAGAGAGGGAAGAATGAGTTGACTTAGGGCAGGCCCCAGTGTCTTGAAAAAAACCTGACCACTTGACCATGCAGTCTTGGGAGGTGATGGCAGCTTGTTTAGATGCACCTGGGCTAGCTTTAATCTCGCTAGCTGCCTCTCAGGTACCCAGGGTCCTGGACAGGCGTGTACAGTCCATGCTGCCATGGCTACACCGCAAGTCCAGTACCTGAGCTAGCTAGATTAAAAGATCAGGTATGTCTACATGAGCTGCACTCACACCTGGGGATTACAGTGTAGACAGACCCAGAAAATAAGTGATTGTGTCAGTTTGACAGAGGGGAGAGAGAATGGCTGTTTGCTACCCCTGCTCTTCCATGGCCAATATGGGAAGGATGGATGGAGCATATTTTGAGATCAGCCCAAACACTGGAAGCAGAGCATCCACTCGAATCTCCCAATTTAGGTTCCTGTGCTCTGCAGTTTGGAGGAATAGACTGGAAAACGAGAGAAGAGGAGCGAGCATGAGACAGATAAAAGGTCCAATTCAGCACTGTGCAATGGCAGCTGTGCAACGAGGCCATAAAGTTCATGGATCCAGTTTTCTGGGGAATTCCCCGGTAATGGAGGGCTTTCCTGACAGCCACAGTGTTTAGCTCAACTCTCAAAACAAAAATCCCCAGGATGCATGTGTGGAATGCTGCTGGGTATTGTCAGCTACAAGAAGTGAGGCTGTGGCTAGCTAGATGTATTTCTGCTATGCCTTCAGGGGGTCTCTAGCTGTGAAGGTATCCACAAAGGTACCATGGTCCCTGTGTTATAAAGACAAACATTTCTTCAGCCCCTCTGCCTTGCTGTGCTAAATTCAATTTCTCCTCCTCATTCTCTGTGCACACAGGCCAGTTCAGCTGATTCTTTCATTACTGTCTTCTGCACTGTCTCTTCCTTTGACTTATCTGCCTTTTTTGTTTATAGAAGGATTCAACAGCTAAGGGCTAAATTCTCCTCATTGACACAAGTGCAGTGCCGTAGATTTCAGTGGGTTTGTTGCACGAGAGGGGAATTTGGCCCCAATTCTGCATTGTTGAAGGTGAATTGTAAAAAGGCTCAGTGCTGATTTGTTCAGACTGACCCTGCTTATGTTACATGAAATCATGGGACCAGGAGGAAGGCGTGAGGCCTCAGACTAAAAAGGTGTGTGCATCTGTGGAAGATCGGAGGGGCAGTATTATTCTGTTTCAGAAAGAGAGAGAGAGAGGAACAGAGATCAGAGGAGAGCAATGAAAGCAGGCCATCTAGGGTCTTTAAATAGCAGGTCAGTGATGGTTTGATTTTTCAGAGGGTACAGAAACTCCACAGCTCGCAAGTCAATCAGAGCTGTGGAGTGCTCAGCACTGTTGACAATCAGGGCAGTTGTTTAGGTGCCTATGAATGGATATGAAAATCCTGGCCTGAATGACTGGCCAAGGTCACCTTGCAAATCAGTGCCAGAGCTGTGAGTAGAGCTCATGAATCCTGACTCCCTCTCTCCTGCGCTGAGCACTGGATGAGGCTCATTGCATCACCTTCTCTTTGCAGCCCGCCACTGACTCCCTCTCTTCCACTGCACCACACACTGGCTCCTTTGTCTTTAAGACCCTTTGCCATTTAGCCCCACCCTTTCTAGCCAATCTACTAACTTAGTGAACCACTGGCACTTGCCTTTGCTGTGACAATCATGGCAGTCTTTATTGCCCGCTTATCTGCTTTGCCTCAAGCGCGGCCACCTTTCTTCCTGTGCTACCCACCGATGCCTGGAGATAGCTCCCTCACCATTTATAAAGTGTGTCTGCTCTTAGATCTCTCCTCAAACCCGACTTCTGCTGCGATGTCTACAAATCACTCCCTTCTGGGGTTAGTTAGACAAGTGTCATTTCTGCTGATTTGCTCAATTCTGTTTGGTTTATGATTACCTTCTCTTCCTCCCAACCCATCTCCACCCAGCATGTCGCTTTTGTCCTATCTGCCATGCGGACTGTGAGCTTTCCAGGGTCTGAGACTTTCATCTTCATTTCTTACCTATAAGGTGCCTGGCACAATGGGGCCCTGAAACTTGACTGGAGCTCTCAGGTGATCCCATCATCCAAACTGAACTAATAATAACTCTCTCCTAGACATGCCAGTGAGCATCTCCTCAAACACCCTTGTGTCAGGAAAGTAGCCACTATTTCTACTCTTTTCCATCTTGGCCACCCTAGTGCAATACTAGATCTGATCAAATCTGGTTTTGTGTGTGGAAAAACTTCAGTTTTGCAGGGGAAATTCAATACTAAAACAGTTTGGCTGAAAACGGAAAAATTTTGATTTGGAAATCCTGATGCAATACCTTAAGGGAGTTGTTGTTTCCATGCCTCATGCCCCCATTCTCTTTTATGCCTGTTCAGAGTACTATATCTTATAATACATCATGATCTCCTGTCTTGGAGAGGAGAGGTGGTGCATCATGGGAGAAGAAGTCTGGAAGAAAATGTTTGCCCTACTCAAAATCTCTTGGCTCCACAATCTCAATTCTCACTTTGTGAGCTCTGTGCCTCTTCAGCTCCAAACTAATATTTAAAAAACAAATTATAAAAGCCTAAGTACTTAGTCATTAGATTTTGAAGGTGAGTGAAGGATGAAAGAGGTTAAGTATAGCTCTTGTTGAGATCAGTGCAACATGGAAAATAACTAGGTTCATACAGCCTAGATAGAGATACTATAATGGAGGGCCTATTGAGTGACTCTTTTGCCAACCCCCAGCCTCAGGGAGGTTGACTGAGTGATTTCCTTAATTGTATTTTGTTTGTTGAACTCACTTTCTCAGACTGTACATTTTAAATAAATCATTATAGTTCTCTGTCTGTCTAGCAACCATAATTTCTCTGCCTGTGAAAGAATAATATTTCCTGCTTCAACACTAGGATATTGGTGTGGCTTTCAATTAAATGAGAATAGAGCAGTGTACTGGGGGGAGAATTTCCCAGCAGACATTGCGTACATGTACCAGGATGTATCAACAAGGGGGACCCAAGAGATCTTGTCAAACTGACTTGCAATGCGGCCATCTGTGATGCTAACAGAAGATGTCAACCACCTGTATGTTCGTCTGCCCTATAGAGGGAATGAGTGAGTCTGGCTATACACACAATAGAGACTATAGAGACTATGCCTCCGGGACATCATCTACACCAGCTAAATAGAGTTAAAACTTACCTTTGCCTGATGATGGTTAAAAAAGCTGGAGATGGAGGATGGCAGGAGAAAACTGTGTATAGGACTAGTCTTAGGTGTGTGTGGAGTGTGGTGTTATATAGTGCACAAGGCTGCGTGTTTTAGGGGACCCTCTATGATCTGGGAGTTTATCTCTGATCCGAAAAGCCCTGAAAAACTCTGACAGGAAGTGGTTATTAACACCAATAGATTAGCTGGAGGTACAGAGAGAGGAACCAGGTGATAATGAGAAGTGAAGGGAGCAGGATGAAGAGAATATGGGAACAGGAAAAATGTAAAGGATGGAGAAAAGCATTGAAGTGCAGGTGGGAGTCTGAAGAGAGACAAGATGAAATTTTGAGGGATGCAGCATAAGAACCTAAATAGAATAGATCAGATGTTCTCAATTGGGGAGGGAATATCTAGGGGTGTGTGGTGAGCCTTCTGATAATCCTATAGTTAGAGTAAAAGTGTGGGGAGGGGCCAAAGCACCAGGTCGCCACCACCACTCATGCAAATATTGTTTTAGGGATGGAGCACTCCAAGTTTTAAAAAAAATGCTCAGATGGGGCCTGATTTCAAAAAAGGTTGAGAAATCCTGGAATAGAAAAAAAATGCAGTGGGTTGTAAAACAGGGGAAGGGAGACACCTGAGAGAAAATGCTGGGATTGTGGTAAGGGGAAAGCGTGAGGGAGGAGTAGGCGCTGGGAGATAGGGAAGGGAGAGAGAATGGGGGAGGGATCAAAAGATTAGTGCTGAAAATGTGTGGAGATGAGAGGGAGAAAGAGCATGGAAGTCGGGGGGAGATTGGAGGCAAGTGAGAGGAAGGGATTTAACAGAGAAGAGAGAAAATCAAAGTAGTAGAGGGGGAAAGAAATCTTAAACTTTAAAAAACAAAACAAAAAAACACCAACCCAGGTGAGGGATGGGGGGTGGGGGAGAGAGGAGAATACCCAGCAGGAAGAAACAAGTAGAAGGGAGAGAGAATCAGAGAAGAAAGTACAACTTGAAGAAAGAAGGGAATAAAGCTTATTGAGGGAAAGATGCATTTAAAAAGTCAGAAAAATGATTAACCTGAGGGACCCCTGGATACCTGCAGCCTCAGAAAAAGGTGAACTCAGATGTAGAAGAGGAAAGCAGAGTGTGAGGAAATAGCAGGGGAAGGTAAACAAAAACTAAGGGAGATGGAGCACGACATTTATTTTACAGCCATCGAAAGCTGCACAGTTAGGTTCATGTGAGATCATACCTCAAGCGTATTTTCTTTTCACTGAATCTGTAATGTGTGCTGTTTCCAACTAAATGGGCAGCCTGGGGGACAAATTCCCTTCCCCAAAGAAACAAAAACTCTTCAGGGATGGCATAGTCCCACCCCAAACATCTGGGAAAATCTCCCCTAACATTCCTCTGCCCCCACGTGTGTTATAGAAATCTGGGACCTGCACACTTGAATTCCTGTTTTATTATCATTATTTCCACAGAACCATCCATGTCCATGAGGTTGCGCAAGGTGCAAACAATGGAACTTTTTACACAGATCCTGCCTTGCAGCATTTAGTCTAAAGCAGGGGTGGGGAACCTTTTTTCTGCCAAGGGCCATTTGGACATTTATAATGTCATTCGCGGGCCGCTTCCCCTCCCACCCCCCCGAGGAAGCCCAGGCGGGCCAGCGGGGGAAACCCCAAAGCAGTGGCAGGCGGAGTGCATCCCACCGAACCTAACCTCCTCCCCCGCTCCCACTCCCAACCCAGCCTCCTGCCCCCCATGCCTGACCTGCCCAGCCCAGCCTCCCCCCACCAAACCTCCTTCCCTCCCGCACCCACGCCTCGCCCACCCCATCCAGCCTAGTCTCCTGCCCGCCTCCCCCCCCCACCCCCTTGACCGTCGGCTCCCCGCGGCTCCTCCTTTCGCTGCCTGGCTAATGGTGGCCGCGCGGCGCCGGCGGCTCCCCCAGGCGTTTCCCGGCCCCTACCTTCAGCGCGGAGCCGCCCCCACGTGTCCCTGGCCGGCGGCTCCCCCAGGTGCTTCCCGGCCCCTTCGCCGAGCGCGGAGCCGCCCCCGCCTGGTGGCCCGCGCGCATCCCTGGCCGGCGGCTGCGGCACGTCTTCTCCCCATGCCCCAGTGCATGACTCAGCCCCGGCCCTGCCGCGGGCCGGACGGAATGATTTGGCGGGCCGTATAAGGCCTGTGGGCCGGAGGTTCCCCACCAGGGCTGGCGACAGAAATTTGGGGGCCCCCTATGCTGATAGTTTGGGGCCCCCTCCAGCCCAGCCGGGCCCCCTCCAGCCCAGCCAACAGTGGCTGCCCCCCCCCCAGCCCAGCCGGCCCCCCCCCCCCAGCCCAGCCGGTGCTCCCTTCCCCCCACCCCCCAGCTGACAGTGCCTGGGGGAGGAAGCCCAGCCGCCACCCCCCCCCGCCCAGCCGGTGCTCCCCCCCAGCTGACCGCAGCGGGAGCGAGAGCCCGGGAGCGGCGTGAGCCGCCCTTTCTCCCCCCGGACTGAGCCGCTGCCGCTGGCCGGGCTCACTGCTCCGGCCGGGGACACGCGCGCTCGTCCGGAGGAGGGCCACGCCGGATGACTACGGGTAGAGCTGTACTGGGGCCCCCCTAAAGTGCGGGGCCCGGTACAGCTCTACCCGTAGTACCCCCCTGTCGCCGGCCCTGTTCCCCACCCCTGGTCTAAAGGCACAAGCCAGTACAATACAATACTCAAGAGCTAGGCTGTACAATTTGCATGCTTCACAGAATGGATGCCCTAGCACAGGGCCTTGTAAGATGCAGGACTAACCTGGGAGGGTGTATGGCATTGCTCCCATATGTGTATCCTCATTCAGGCATGGCCATCACAGAAGGCTCCACAGGGAGCCACATGTAATGCTTCTTATTTGGAGCCACCTAGGAAGTAGGGGTTAGAAATATGGGCAACGGGAGTTTAGATCTTCTACCCGAACCCAGTAAAAGTTCCCGTAGGGTCAGTGGTTTGTCTTCACAGGAAAAGTCTTTGCCCATGTTACTTGCCAGTTCCTAGAAATGTCGCCATTGCCAAGGCAAATCTCGCAGCATGTCCTTTGGGAGGACTTGTGACTGTACCCCTGACTCACGATTTCCATCTGGAGCTTGTTCAGACCTTTGTCCCTTGCTGCGTTCTGCCGGTGAAGGTAATGTGCTGAGAAAAGCGGATGTATTTGTCTTAAGAATGCACTTCTGGCTAAGGATTCTTACACTGTTATGCACATAAGCACCTTAAACATCATTTTTGTCATCAGACAATTCCACTGGCTGTCTATTTCAGGGTCCAGTTTTAAATTCACCTCCTAGTTTTTAAATCTTCCATGGGCTTGCTGTAGCCCTGGGTTGGAGTAAGCCAATAGGTGGTAGTATATGGTACCAGACCTGTTCTGAGGGCTTGGTTTCTACAGAATTCATATTTCCATTTGAGAGACAGAAAGGGGTGATGAAGGATTGAGTCTGATTTTCAGAAGTGGGGAGCACCCACAACTTCAGCTAGCACTAGATGCGACACCTCTGAAAATCAGGCCCCTAAGGGTACGTCTACACTACAGCTGGGATTGAGCCTCCCAGCCCAGGTAAACAAAGGGGCTCCAGCTAGCCCACTAAAACTAGCAGTAAGGATGTTGCGGCTCAGGCAGCAGCTTGGACTCTCATGCCCACCTGATCCCCCTGGGTCTGAGTTTGGGTGGCTAGCCTGAGTCTCTGTTAGTCACAACATCCACACTATTTGTTGCATGCTAGCTTGACTCCCACAAGTGCCAGTCTACCTACCTGGGCTGGAAGGCTCACTCCTGGCTACAATACCCTAAGTTTCTAGCCCTCACGGCAAAACCAACAGAATGTGAAGCCCATGCAATGTGGCCTGAGTCATAAGAACATAAGAACATAAGAACGGCCATACTGGGTCAGACCAAAGGTCCATCTAGCCCAGCATCCTGTCTACCGACAGTGGCCAATGCCAGGTGCCCCGGAGTGAGTGAACCTAACAGGTATGATCAAGCAATCTCTCTCCTGCCATCCATCACCCCCCTCTGACAGACAGAGGCTAGGGACACCATTCATTACCCATCCCGGCTAATAGCCATTTATTAGAGGGAAACCTTCCCACAGCTGGGACCCTCCTTCCAGGTGACGGAGGGGTGTCCCCTTGCACAGAGGTCACCTCTCCAGGGGAGGGAACTCCAATTATTAGGAAACGGCAGCTGTTAGTAGTGGGGGATTCGATCATAAGAAATATAGATAGCTGGGTTTGTGATGATCGGGAGAACCGTATGGTGACTTGCCTGCCTGGTGCAAAGGTTGCGGATCTATCGAGGCATCTAGATAGACTTATGAGTAGTGCTGGGGAGGAGCCGGTGGTCGTGGTACATGTAGGTACCAATGACATAGGGAAGGGTAGGAGAGATGTCCTGGAGGCCAAATTTAGGTTGCTAGGAAAGAGGTTGAAATCCAGGACCTCGATGGTGGCTTTCTCAGAAATGCTTCCAGTTCCACGCGCAGGGCCAGGTAGGCAGGCAGAGCTTCAGAGTCTCAATGCGTGGATGAGACGATGGTGTAGAGAGGAAGGGTTCAGATTTATTAGGAACTGGGGAAACTTTTGGGATAGGGGGAGCCTATACAGGAAGGATGGGCTCCACCTAAACCAAAGTGGAACCAGGCTGCTGGCACTTAACATTAAAAAGGTTGCAGAGCAGTCTTTAAACTAAGAGATGGGGGAAAGCCGATTGCTGCAGAGGAGCACGTGGATCGGATAGAGACTTCTCTTACAGGAGGGTCTGTCATTAAAGATTCTCTAGGTTCTAGACAGGAAAGGATGGAAAAGGATAAAGGAGAGGCCAGATCAGATGAGAAATTTTCACATAAAGAATCTGACACACCAGGGAAGAGCAGACAGATAAACGGTGACCAGTTTTTAAAGTGCTTGTACACAAATGCCAGAAGTCTAAATAATAAGATGGGTGAACTAGAGTGCCTCGTGTTAGAGGAGGATATTGACATAATAGGTATCACAGAAACATGGTGGACCGAGGACAATCAATGGGACACAATCATTCCAGGGTATAAAATATATCGGAAGGACAGAATAGGTCGTGGGGGCGGGGGAGTGGCACTTTATGTAAAAGATAGTGTAGAATCAAATGAAGTAAAAATCTTAAATGAATCCACATGTTCCATAGAATCACTATGGATAGTAATTTCATGCTCAAATAAGAACATAACAATAGGGCTCTATTATCGACCACCTGATCAGGACAGTGATAGGGATGACGAAATGCTAAGGGAGATTAGAGAGGCTGTCAAAATAAAGAACCCAATAATAGTGGGAGACTTCAATTATCCCAACATTGACTGGGTACATGTCACCTCGGGACGAAATGCAGAGATGAAATTTCTTGATACTTTAAATGACTGCTTCTTGGAGCAGCTGGTACAGGAAACCACAAGGGGAGAGGCAACTCTGGATTTAGTCCTGAGTGGAGCGCAGGATCTGGTTCAAGAGGTAACTATAAAAGGACCGCTGGGAAATAGTGACCATAATATAATAACATTTAACATTCCTATGGTGGGAATAACACCTCAGAAGCCCAACACTGGGGCATTTAATTTAAAAAAGGGGAACTATGAAAGAATGAGGGGGTTAATTAAACGGAAATTAAAAGGTAAAGTGACTAAAGTGAAATCCCTGCAAGCTGCATGGACTCTCTTCAAAGATACCATAATAAAGGCCCAACTCAAATGTATACCCCAAATTAAAAAACAACGCCAGAAAACTAAAAAAGAGTCACCGTGGCTTAACAGCCAAGTAAAAGAAGCAGTGAGAGAGAAAAAGGCATCTTTTAAAAAGTGGAAGTCTAATCCTAGTGAGGTAAATAGAAAGGAGCATAAGCACTGCCAAGTAAAGTGTAAGAATGTAATAAGAAAAGCTAAAATGGAGTTTGAGGAGCAGCTAGCCAAAAACTCAAAAGGTAATAATAAAATGTTTTTTAAATATGTCAGAAGCAGGAAGCCTGCTAAACAACCAGTGGGGCCCCTGGATGACAGAGATACAAAAGGAGCACTTAAAGATGACAGAGTCATTGCAGAGAAACTAAATGAATTCTTTGCTTCAGTCTTCACGGCTGAGGACGTTAGGGAGATTCCTAAACCTGAGCTGTCTTTTGTAGGTGACGAATCTGAGGTATTGTCACAAATTGAAGTATCAGTAGAGGAGGTTCTGGAACTCATTGATAAACTTAACTGTAACAAGTCACCGGGACCAGATGGCATTCACCCAAGAGTTCTGAAAGAACTCAAATGTGAAATTGCGCCACTATTAACGAGGGTTTGTAACCTATCCTTTAAATCGGCTACTGTGCCCAGTGACTGGAAGATAGCTAATGTAACGCCAATATTTAAAAAGGGCTCTAGAGGTGATCCTGGCAATTACAGACCAGTCAGTCTAACGTCCGTACCGGGAAAATTAGTTGAAACAATAGTAAAGAATAAAATTGTCAGACACATAGAAGAGCATAAATTGTTGGGCAAAAGTCAACATGGTTTCTCCAAAGGGAAATCGTGTCTTACTAATCTATTAGAGTTCTTTGAAGGGGTCAGCAAACATGTGGACAAGGGGGATCCGGTGGACATAGTGTACTTAGATTTCCAGAAAGCCTTTGACAAGGTCCCTCACCAAAGGCTCTTACGTAAATTAAGCTGCCATGGGATAAGAGGGAAGATCCTCTCATGGATTGAAAACTGGTTAAAAGACAGGGAACAAAGGGTAGGGATAAATGGAACTTTTTCAGAATGGAGAGGGGTAACTAGTGGTGTTCCCCAAGGGTCAGTCCTGGGGCCGATCCTATTCAACTTATTTATAAATGATTTGGAGGAAGGGGTAAACAGTGATGTGGCAAAGTTTGCAGATGATACTAAACTGCTCAAAGTAGTAAGGACCAAAGCAGACTGTGAAGAACTTCAAAAAGATCTCACTAAACTAAGTGATTGGGCAACAAAATGGCAAATGAAATTTAATGTGGATAAATGTAAAGTAATGCACATTGGAAAAAATAACCCCAACTATACATACAATATGATGGGGGCTAATTTAGCTACAACCAATCAGGAAAAAGACCTGGGAGTCATTGTGGATAGTTCTCTGAAGGCATCCACGCAGTGTGCAGCGGCAGTCAAAAAAGCAAACAGGATGTTAGGAATCATTAAAAAGGGGATAGAGAATAAGTCGGAGAATATCTTATTGCCCTTATACAAATCCATGGTGCGCCCACATCTTGAATACTGCGTACAAATGTGGTCTCCTCATCTCAAAAAGGATATACTGGCACTAGAAAAGGTTCAGAGAAGGGCAACTAAAATGATTAGGGGTTTGGAACGGGTCCCATATGAAGAGAGATTAAGGAGGCTAGGACTTTTTAGCTTGGAAAAGAGGAGACTAAGGGGGGATATGATAGAGGTATATAAAATTATGAGTGGTGTGGAGGAAGTGAATAAGGAAAAGTTATTTACTTGTTCCCAAAATAGAAGAACTAGGGGCCATTCAATGAAATTGGCGTGCAGCAGGTTTAAAACAAATAAAAGGAAGTTCTTCTTCACACAGCGCACAGTCAACCTGTGGAACTCCTTACCTGAGGAGGCTGTGAAAGCTAGGACTATAACAGGGTTTAAAAGAGAGCTGGATAAATTCATGGAGGCTAAGTCCATAAATGGCTATTAGCCGGGATGGGTAATGAATGGTGTCCCTAGCCTCTGTCTGTCAGAGGGGGGTGATGGATGGCAGGAGAGAGATCGCTCGATCATACCTGTTAGGTTCACTCACTCCGGGGCACCTGGCATTGGCCACTGTCGGTAGACAGGATGCTGGGCTAGATGGACCTTTGGTCTGACCCAGTATGGCCGTTCTTATGTTCTTATGTTCTTATGTTCTTATGGACTTAGCCTCCATGAATTTATCCAGCTCTCTTTTAAACCCTGTTATAGTCCTAGCCTTCACAACCTCCTCAGGTAAGGAGTTCCACAGGTTGACTGTGCGCTGTGTGAAGAAGAACTTCTTTTTATTTGTTTTAAACCTGCTGCACGCCAATTTCATTGAGTGGCCCCTAGTTCTTCTATTTTGGGAACAAGTAAATAACTTTTCCTTATTTACTTCCTCCACACCACTCATAATTTTATATACCTCTATCATATCCCCCTTAGTCTCCTCTTTTCCAAGCTAAAAAGTCCTAGCCTCTTTAATCTCTCTTCATATGGGACCCGTTCCAAACCCCTAATCATTTTAGTTGCCCTTCTCTGAACCTTTTCTAGTGCCAGTATATCCTTTTTGAGATGAGGAGACCACATTTGTACACAGTATTCAAGATGTGGGCGCACCATGGATTTGTATAAGGGCAATACGATATTCTCCGACTTATTCTCTATCCCTTTTTTAATGATTCCTAACATCCTGTTTGCTTTTTTGACTGCCGCTGCACACTGCGTGGATGCCTTCAGAGAACTATCCACAATGACTCCCAGGTCTTTTTCCTGATTGGTTGTAGCTAAATTAGCCCCCATCATATTGTATGTATAGTTGGGGTTATTTTTTCCAATGTGCATTACTTTACATTTATCCACATTAAATTTCATTTGCCATTTTGTTGCCCAATCACTTAGTTTAGTGAGATCTTTTTGAAGTTCTTCACAGTCTGCTTTGGTCTTACTACTTTGAGCAGTTTAGTATCATCTGCAAACTTTGCCACATCACTGTTTACCCCTTCCTCCAAATCATTTATAAATAAGTTGAATAGGATCGGTCCCAGGACTGACCCTTGGGGAACACCACTAGTTACCCCTCTCCATTCTGAAAAAGTTCCATTTATCCCTACCCTTTGTTCCCTGTCTTTTAACCAGTTTTCAATCCATGAGAGGATCTTCCCTCTTATCCCATGGCAGCTTAATTTACGTAAGAGCCTTTGGTGAGGGACCTTGTCAAAGGCTTTCTGGAAATCTAAGTACACTATGTCCACCGGATCCCCCTTGTCCACATGTTTGCTGACCCCTTCAAAGAACTCTAATAGATTAGTAAGACACGATTTCCCTTTGCAGAAACCATGTTGACTTTTGCCCAACAATTTATGCTCTTCTATGTGTCTGACAATTTTATTCTTTACTATTGTTTCAACTAATTTTCCCGGTACGGACGTTAGACTGACTGGTCTGTAATTGCCAGGATCACCTCTAGAGCCCTTTTTAAATATTGGCGTTACATTAGCTATCTTCCAGTCACTGGGCACAGTAGCCGATTTAAAGGATAGGTTACAAACCCTCGTTAATAGTGCCGCAATTTCACATCTGAGTTCTTTCAGAACTCTTGGGTGAATGCCATCTGGTCCTGGTGACTTGTTAAACTTAACTGTATCAATGAGTTCCAGAACCTCCTCTACTGATACTTCAATTTGTGACAATACCTCAGATTCGTCACCTACAAAAGACAGCTCAGGTTTCTGTCTTCAGACCGACAGAAGGTATGAGTTGCTCCTATTCACCTCATTGGAATGAAATCTATGAAATCTAAGAATGATGGTACTAATTAACTAAGCAAGGCGTCCCCGTGCTCGATCCCTTCTTCAGCCTATCCAATAGACAAAGGCCTGGCCTACGCTGGGGGTTTTTCAAACTAAGATACGCAACTTCACCTACACTATTCACGTAGCTGAAGTCAAAGTATCTTAATTCAATTTACCTAGCTGTCCCCACGGCAGCGGGTCGACTGCGGCTGCTCCCCTGCTGACTGTGCTTACTCCTCCTGCCAAGGTGGGGTACAGCCATTGATTTGGGGATCGATTTGGTGCATCTAGATGAGACGCGCCATAGGGCTAAACCACCCTGAACACGCCCGATCCCGTCTGATTTCGGAAGCTAAGCAGGGTCGGGCCTGACTAGTACTTGGATGGGAGGCTTCCTAGGAATACCAGGTGCTGTAGGCTTAACATGGGCGTGGGGTTAGCAACTCCACCCCGTAGGGAACCAAATTGCTACTGAAACAGATGGAGTGCTCTGTGGTTGGTGGCCCATACCCCGGCTGGGGGGTGACGGGCAGAGAGAGAGATGAGACGCGATAAATCAATCCCTGATACATCGAGTGCTACCCGCTGATCTGGCAGGTAGTGTAGCCATGCCCTTGGTCTCTCTACATACTACTGTTCTGCCTCCTTTGTAGTATCATTGGCCTCTCTTCTGGCCTCAACAACTGTTGGTGCAACAGCCCCTTACTCTGCAGCTCTCATCATCCTGCACAGCCTTTCATGTATTGCTCTTCCTCCCCGATTTCTCTCCTGTTTCTATTCTATATAGTGCTCATTGCTGAAATTCTGTATTAACAGTAAAGAAGTCTGGGATACAGTTTGTATGAAATGAAATGGTCTTGCATTACAGCTACATCTGGTCCCCAAGGCAGAATTTCGATGTTGTGCTGGCTACAGCGTCATTACCTCCTTGGTCTGTGTGATGTGTAGAGGCATGTGAACCTGTCAAACTGCTGCTCTCTACTGGATGGAATAGGTCAGACTTTCACAAGTTTATCAGTTCCTTCTGGTAGTTAACCTTTGGGGCACTGTTCCATTAGCTCATCAGGCCTTCTGGTAGTTTGTGTTTTGGATCCACAGGCTTTGAGCTGTTTTCTCTATGCTCCATGTATATGTGTTCGCTGACAACCGAGGAGGATGTGGCCATGGGTCATTGCTCATGTGCTGTGGAAAATCCAACATGAAGTAGCCTTGCCTTTCTCACAGAGAGAAGATAAGAGCTGAACACTTCCACAGCTCTCCTGGCTTCAAGAACACACCTGTATGCTTCATGCAGGACGTCTTCGGTGCCATCATCCTAGAATATAGAGGCCAGCATTTTGAAATCTAGGGCCAATAGGTATAAAATAAAATAGCTCAGCTAGAATACACTGGACTAGAAAGCTTTTTGGAAGGATGATAGGAAAACAATAAATGTTTTGTTAAAAATAATAGGGGAAAGATCTCTTCATTCCAAATAAGGACAGTTGGTATGCAGGCTAGAGGGAAATAAGACAGGTTTTCTCATCTGACATCTATTAAACTAAATCAAGAGTATAAAGAGGGCTCATTTGTTCTATAAAAATTCAAAACAACACAATATCTTGAGACTCATCACTGATCCTTGTTAGCTGCCTCCCACCTTGTCTGGGTTTTTTAACCGCATCGTGCAAAGCCAATAAAGACAAAGAAGGTCAGTAATGCTTAGCCTGATCCTTGGTTCCCTGTTTCTGTAAAATGAACCTGCCTCTTCTCATCTCTAAGGGGCTTTACTTACCCCGATCGGTATTAGTGCGGCTGCATGTAAATCCTTTATCCCATTAATCGCTGGTGTTGCCATTCTAGTGCTTATTGTAGAAATTTTTCCTGCTTGTTTTAGACATTAAATATTTCAAGCTTCCATTTTTGCGTGTAGTTGTTTCAGAGAAAGCTGTCTGAACAATTTCACTCCCTTTCCCTTCCCTGCATTCCCTACCTGCCCTCCAGCACTGACTGTTTAAATGAGTATAAAAGAGACTCCTTTTCTTCTCACTATGTGGCTTTTTTGGTGATCTTGGGCTAAGACTTGCAGATGGCTACAATTATGTTTTTTTAAAAAAGTTGTGTGGCTTTGTACTATCCATCCTGGCAAGTGCCCATTGTCTGTCACATGACCACAATGGGGTTCATTTTAGATTCTTTCCTCTTCCCACCATGCAATCTGAGTAGCTGCTCTGAGACCACAACTATACATCACTAGATAATGACTGCTCCCAAGTAAACTGAGTGGCATAAACTCTATAAAATGCCAGACCTTCTCTATTTGCAGATTCTGTTGGGAATTGGGACAAATTGTTGTTTATTTCCATACAACCATATACTTAATCTAAAATGGCATTTATTTCAGATTAGGGAAAATAACATCAAGAAAGAACAAAAGCAAAAAGGGCATGTGTGTGTGTGTGTGTGTCTCCTTTGTAACAGGATACAGCAACTGCAAGAACAAAACCACTGTTGTATCAGCACAAGCAGGAACAGATTCTCAGCTGTACTCAAGGAGTTCATGTGCTCTCTTTATGGAGGCTCCACTTATAATGCCATTGCGAAGGTTGAATCCAGTTTTGCACTTAAAAGTTGACCTCATTGTTATGTATAAGGAATACAGCATACACTTCCCCATATTACAGTGTATAGGCTTTAAGAACAAAATGAATTTACAAGTAAATCCACTAATTTATTTGAGTTTAAATTAATTTTAAAAGTGGGTCTTTTAATTATGTCAGTCTTTTCTTTGTCCCAAATGACCTTAATTATGGAATAACACAGACTCTTCCAACTTTCCAAATAGCTAAAATTAATTGAAATCTTGCACATAGGCTATATTTGTAGAAATTAGGTTGTAATTAAGCTAAATTGTTATTAGCTATTATTGTATCCAATTGCTATGAGTATGTAGGCTACGTACAAGGTCAGGTTAACAGCTCAAATAAGTCGTAAGTGGGATTTCTATGACATCAAAGGTAATTCAACCAGTCACCACTGGTAGTAACACTATGAGAGGAAAAATAGGGAAAACCCTTAATCAATATAAGATTTCAGGATTGTCACTCCCTGCCACTCTGAAGCCTAGAATGTTTGTTGAGTCAGTATGAAGTGATGGAAACGGCATGCTTGAGAATTCTTTTTCTTCACATCACCAGGCTCACTCATCACTGGGTTGTGCAGTCTGTTGCCATCCACATTTTAAGTTTCCAGACGTCTTGACTTTACAAATGATTACCATGTCATGTACAGCTACAGTGATGCATGTATTCATCTGTGCCACGCCAGGAATCCCAGACCATTGGGATCTCCGAGGTAACTCAAATAATCAACATCCTTACTTCACAGTAAATTTGCAAGCAACTGTTTCATTGGTTGTATGAGGGAGAGAGAACAGATGGTGGATTACTAGGCACAGTTACCTTGCTTGTGTGGAGTTGGCAACACTGGTGACAATCTAAAGGGTTTCTGTTTTTAGTTTGGCTATACAAATCAATTCATTCTAATCTGAGACCACAAATGCTAAAATGCTGCAATCATATTTGTATGGTTATTGCATGATGTCTTTTTAGGGCAGAGTTAAGGTTGCTTAGGTGTTTTGACTGTGTATTTTCATACCTTAATAGGTTTGGATTTCTTTTAAGTGTAGCCTTAATTCTGACTTTCCTGGGTTTGTGGTAACTGGTTATGGGATAATTAAAACATTCCTGTAAAGGCCTAATCTAGTGTATGAAGAAAGGATGCTGAAGGAAGAGAGTAGGCAACTTTCCAGAAATAGAAGATCTTTTACATTTTCAAAGTCTCTATGATCCACAAAATAAGGGTGAATGAACTAGATCATATGAAATAAGAATTGAGTCTAACCATCACCCAAATCCAGAAGTCAGGAATTCTAGAGATCAAAAGAATAGGGTTAACTACATTTAAAAATAATCTCCCCCCTCCAGACTCATAAAAATGAAAGTGTGTGCTTGTGGGTTCCAGACAGAAGCAGAAGTGGGCAACTGCCATAAAGAGAACTTTTCACGTGGTGTTTCTATCCTGAACAAAAGCAGGAAATACCAGCAAGCTCAAAGAAGAGATTTTTATGTGATTTCCAGCCTGACTCTGCAGGCACAAATGGTTTGGCTAAACAGCTAGGACCAAATAAAGAGGTGATATGTCTGGCATTGTAGCTGATGTAATTTAGATGCAGGGGGTCTGGAAGAGGAGGGAAAGCAACTAGTCAAGAAGGGGCATGTTAAAGCTGGCCACGCGCTGGTTTACAATGCATCTTCTTGCTCCTTAGCGTGTGAGTTAAACAAGACCAGAGCTAGATATTTTCCCACTTTAGGCATCCCTCCAAGGGGTGTGCTGGGGGTAGCTAGATACAAGCTGTGCTGGTGTGGGTGCTCCTGGATACTGCTGCTATGGTGGATTGGGGCACCTTAATGGGACATGAGCTAGACCAGTGCTAACATGACTGCCAGGCGGTGGCAGGGCTGGAGGTGCCCTTGCAGAGTCAGAGCCCTAAGTAGCCTGTGCCAGCCATGGAGTTAAGCCACCAGAGATTCCCTTGCGCCCACTTCCTAATGTACGACACACATCACCTTAAATATTACCTCTGAGTTTTGGGGCCCAGGTACCAATTGAGCCGATTTGAGCTTCACCATTGCTGCTAAAAAATGTAAAGCTTTTTAATGTGACTAGCAAACTAAGCTGAATGTTTGATAGTGTGGATATTTTTTTAGGATCACATAAAATATGAACGCGCTCCTCTCCCTCAACTGAATGCATTTTTACCTTACTCTCACTTGAGTCTCTGGTTCTCAGAAACTAGCTCATGTTAGGACCCTGGGGGGGAAGCCTTCATCAGATACTGGCAAATGTTGGTCATGTTGTATGTTTATTTATAGTAGGCTCATGTTTAAGTACCTTGTAGTTCTTTTCTTAGCATGGGATGGATGAGCTCAGCTATCAATTATCCAAGCAGCTAATGATAATACAAGGGAAGCTATGTAAGGCAGGTGCACTTAGGGACAGAGGGAGGTGAGGTACAGGGGATTGAAAAGAAAGGACTCTTGCTTAGTATGAAATCCTCTTAATTATTTATTACTAATAATAATTATTAATAACAAAGATATCTGCACAATGTCATTGTGACTCTCTCCAACGTTGCCTCCCTTCCAACTGCCTGTTATCTTCTTCATTTGTCTTTATTATTTAGACAATCCTTGTCAGTGTTTTTTCTCTTGCATTTTGACAATGCTTCAACCAGGTGTTCTCTCCCTCTCCCCCTCCCCCTCTTCTCCCCTCCTTCCCCCTCCCCCTCTTCTACTCTCCCTCCCCTTCCCCTTCTCCCTCTTCCCCTCCCCCTTCCCCTCTTCCCCTCTCCCTCCCTTTCCCCCCCCTCCCTCTCCCTCGCCCTCTGTCTTTGTCAGGCCCAGATTTTATTATTTTTGTTGGTAAAATTAAGATCTGATATCTTTGTATACAACTCAGGTACCTGTAGTCCAAAAGGAGGATGTATTTTTCTTGTGAATGGAAATTGCACTGTGGCTTTTGCTTCTCTCCTTTCCTGTCTCCTCCAAAAGACATGAGTTTGCATTTAAGGGATTTAGCGGTGGGGAAGGGAGAAAATAAAAGGGGCATCAGAGTCTCTCATCCTTGTCCGGGATAAAGCTGATTAGGCCATATACACACTGGCCATTTTTGTTTGTTTGTTTATTGCTTTCTTTTACTCAGGCAGTGGCAAGTGGAGGACTGTGTGAACTCTTCTCTTGACAGCTGCTCAGGGTCTGACACCATCTGCCAGTTAATCCACTTGTGAGGGAGGAGTTTGACGTAGGTGTGTGTATATGTATACATGCTTGTCTTTTAGCCATACATCATTTAAACAGACTCCTGCTTCTTCATACTGATCAGTTTGTGAGCTCCATTTGTGTTAAAAGACGGGTCCTGGATTCTTTTTTTCTTGTTCTCAACCTTCTTTTTCAGTTTGATTTGTTTATCTAGATGGGAGGCAGGGGAAAGAGTTGACTGGTGAATTTGCAGGGGATTTCCCTGAAGACTGAACTCATATCTGCTTTTCAAATAGGCTGGCCATTTTAGGCACTGGATTTCTAGTTCTGACTTTTCCTGGAAGCTATGAGTACGGGGTGCATGGATTTTTTTCATAAAGGCGGCAGGAAGCAGAGCAGGTGTAAATTGTCCATGTCAGGCTCCTTGGATAGCTGGTAAGTGTGTGTTTGCAGGACCTGCTGCTTCTTAGCTTTGTTTAGTGACATGGTGGCCAGTTTTGCTTGGTTGCTGTCCCCAAGTGTTTCATGTATACCAAGCTCTTCCTCTCCTTCTCCTCCTAATAATACATTGCTTCCCTGAAGAACTCCACCTACAGTGCAACGTGACACTCTGTATTGTATTGTACCAGCTCACTTACCTTTAGACGTGTGTGTGTTTGTTTGGCACAATTAATTGATTAGACAAGGCCATATTAGCTTACAGCATTACTGCGTATATACCTACTGCTGTAGAATATGACTCGAGATCTAAAACTGGGTGGAGGATTGGGTGGGGAACAGAGTACACACTTGGAAAAGCTAATTGTTTTTGTAATCTTTAGACAGCCTAAGTAATGCAATGTTTCTGCTGCATGCGAAGAAACTGCTTGTAATCACTTCTGGGAAATTGTAACTGTTTCTCCCAAGGGTCCCTTGTGTCTGTCTCCAAATTCTGGAGATTTCTCCCACCCACCTGTCTAGTTTTAATCCTCTCCCTGTCCCTGCTAACTCTGGCTCTTGATGCCTAATTCTGGACCCTGTCTAGGCTGAGGAGCAATGAATGAGCTTCCCTTCAAAGTAAAGTATTCTACTTTAAAGGTTCTGACTTTCCTGCATCCCTGTCCCTCCCATGCAAGGAACCAAGAACCTGGTTCATCTGCTTGACATTGCTGGGCATCAGGGCCAACTTTAATCTGGTTTCTCTCATCCCATGTAGGGCCTGACCAAAGCTCATTGAAGTCAGTGCGAAGACTTTCTAGGACTTCATTGGGCTTTTTATCCAACCCTGAGTTTTATCTGTGCCTGTGAGGTGCTGCTTTTCTTAGTGGTTGGATCTTTTGCTACATCTCCCTTTGCAGAACCTCTCTCTTTCTGATCTTCTCAGATCATTCCATTGTCATTAGGTTATTAGTTTTAGGACCTTATGCATAATTTTTATGTCTTACTGAGAGACGACCAGAAGAAATGACACTTCAGTTCGTCCTACTGGACCTTAAACAAAACTTTTAACGGATTTATACTGAATAATGTTTATTAATTAAAAAAGCAAAGAAACTTCATTACACCCATTTCAAATGGATTTTTACTGACATAGCTATTTAATCAGCAATTGTAGTGAAATTCATTTTATTCTACTTTTAAGAGAAAATAGTTATTTGGCCCTCCCTTAGCATGCTCTCAGAGGTATTCAAAAAGGGATTTATATTAATATCATAATGAAATGTATTGATGAGACCTGACAGTCTCTCCTTTCCACCATCAAAATTGCTTTCATTTTTCATTTCTAAAGGAGACCGGGGAGTAATGCTCCAGCCTCAGCCTGAGAAGAGAGATTGAGCCAATAAAGAAATAATATTTCAGACAATAATCAATGAAAGAATTTCTCTCCCAGGCCTAATTTCCAATATCAATTACTAACTCAAATACTTCTTTACAAGATGCTTCCAAACATCAGGTTATTTATTTAAACTAGCTCTCTAGAATAAAATAATTAATGAATTAGCTGAATGGTGTGAAATTGGTGTTTTTATGGAATCTTACTAAAAAACATTTGCTCTTTCATCTGGAAAATTTTGTACCCTTCACATTTTTATGCACTCTTCTTTCCCCCACCTCAAGGGGGAAATTTGAAGCCAACTATTGCTCAGAAATGGATTCATTCATTGAGTGGATGTGATGCAGTTAGAATGAAAAGTCTGTAAAATGGGCCTCTTATTTGAGTCCATAACATGCAGAAAACTCTCCAATTTAAAGTAAGTTTGCCTTTCTGTTGTGCCTGTCTTTCACACTTCTGCAATCTCAACAGGGTAGGGTAAAACAACACTCCACTTTTAAACCTTTTCTCAGGTTTCAGGATGCATCAAAGTTCTCTCTCTCTCTCTCTCTCTCTCTCTCTCTCTCTCTCTCTCTCTCTCTCTCTCTCTCTCTCTCTCTCTCTCTCTCTGTGTCTCTCTCATTCATATATATATATATACCCTATATAATATTAGGGTTGCCAACTTTCTGATTGCATAAAACTGAACACCCTGCCCCTGATATGCCCTTCTTTGAGGCCCTGACCCTCACCCCACACCATGCCCCCTCCCCTCAGTCGCTTGCTTTCCCCCACCCTTACTCATTTGCTTATTTTAACTGGGCAGGGGTTTGGGGTGTGGGAGGGGGTGAGAGTTCCAGCTGGGGGGGCAGGGTCTTGGGTGGGGCTGGGGATGAGAGATTTGGAGTGCAGGAGAGGGCTCAGGGCTGGGGTGCAAGAGGGGGTTTGGGGTGCAGACTCAAGGAGAGAGTTTGGGTTCAGGAGAGGGCTCAGGGTTGAGGCAGGGGGTAGGGGTATGGGAAGGGATTTGGGGAACAGGAGCGGGGCAACGCTTACCTCAGGTGGCTCCCAGAAGTGGCCGGCATCTCTCTCCAGCTTATAGGTGCAGGAGTGGCCGGGGGACTCTGCAGGCTGACCCCGTCCACAGGCACTGTCCCTGAAGCTCCCTTTGGCTGCGGTTCCTGGCCAATGGGGGCTGCGGCACCTGCACTATGGGCAGTGGCAATGCACGGAGTTCCCTGCAACTATAAGCCGGGGAGACATACCGGATGCTTCTGGGAGCTGAGTGGAGCTGGCTGCTGTGGCCAACCGGACTTTTTGTGGCCTGGACAGCTGTGCTGACTGGAGCCATCAGGGTCAAATTTTTACTGGGAGTTCTGGCCAAAAACTAGATGTCTGTCAACCTTACTCAGTGTTAATATGGTGCTCATCTCTGGAACTCCTCACAGCCCTCCCTTGGGGTTTTGGCTGAGAGACATGCAAGGAAGTGCTGAAGTACCATAATACTGGCTATTCCCTTTGTATTCCCGGCCAAACAGAAGCAGAAATGACTGGAAATCTTGGTCTCATGAGAGTTCCAGACCAATCTTATTGTCTCAGTAGATCTGGGTAATTCAGCTAAACATTTGTGCTTTTAGGGTGCTTGTCTGAGCCAAATCCAAACACTTCTATGCTTAGTAATTAGAAACATACTTTTATCTGAGTGAGTGTACGAAAGGGCTCAAATGCATACTTATAAAAGATGCTATAATTAAGAACACAAGAACGGCCATACTGGGTCAGACCAAAGGTCCATCAAGCCCAGTATCCTGTCCTCTGGCAATGGGCAATGGCAGGTGCCCCAAAAGGAATGAACAGACAGGTTATCATCAAGTGATCCATACTCTGTCACCCAATCCCAGCTTCTGGTAAACAGAGGCTAGGGACACCATTCCTGCCCATCCTGGCTCATAGCCAGTGAGGGACCTATCTTCCATGAATCTATCAAGCTCCCTTTTGAGCCCTGTTATAGTATTGGACTTCACAACACCCTCTGGCAGGGAGTTTCAGACGTTAACAGTGCGTTGTGTGAAAAAATACTTTCTTGTGTTTGTTTTAAACCTGCTACCTATTAATTTCATTTGGTGGCCCCTTGTTCTTGTATTATGAGAAGGAGTAAATACACTTCCTTATTTACTTTCCTCTATGCCACTCATGATTTTATAGACTTATATCATATCCTCCCTTAGACACCTCTTTTCCAAGCTGAAAAGTCCCAGTCTTATTAATCTTTCCTGATACGAAAGTCGTTCTATACCCCTAATCATTTTTGTTGCCCTTTTCTCAACCTTTTCCAATTCTAATGTATCTTTTTTGAGATATGCGACCACATCTGCATGCAGTATTCAAGGTGTGGGCGTACCATGGATTTATATAGAGGCAATATTATATTTTCTGTCTTATCATCTATCTCTTTCTTGATGATTCCCAACATTCTGTTCACTTTTTTGACTTCCACTGCACATTGAGTGGATAATTTCATAGAACTATCCACAATGACTCCAAGATCTCTTTCTTGAGTGGTAACAGCTAATTTAGACCCCATCCTTTTATATGTATAGTTAGGGTTATGTTTTACAATGTGTATTACTTTGCATTTATCAACATTAAATTTCATCTGCCATTTTGTGGCCCAGTCACCCAGTTTTGTGATCTCACCTTTTGTAGCTCTTCCCAGTCTGGCTGGGACTTAACTATCTTGAGTAGTTTTGTATCATCTGCAAATTTTGCCACCTCATTGTTTACCCCTTTTTCCAGATAATTAATGAATATGTTAAATAGGACTGGGCCAGTACAGATCTCTGGGGGACACCACTCCTCTCTCCGAGTTCACACCTCCAGTTCATCTGCTAGAGGAATACCTCACCCTCCCTGATTTGAGATAACAAGCGGGTTCAGGCTGATTGGACTAACCTTGTTACCTCCTACCTGGTTCTTGCCTACTTATCTATACCTGCCCCTGGACACTTCCACTGCTTGCATCCGACGAAGTGGGTATTAGCCCACGAAAGCTTATGCTTCAATACTTTAGTTAGTCTTTAAGGTGCCACAGGACTCTTTGTTACCTCTGTAGTAATTTTGGTTGCCTCGGTTTTTGGGTGCCCAGCTTGAAGCAGCTCAAAGGAGTTTAATTTTCAGAGGGATTTTATTCCTTGAATGTGTGAAATGCTTTATACAATCTCATTGTCATGGTTCAGCATTTCTGATAGCAATAATTTACAATTAGAATAAAAAAAGTAGCCTCAGAATTGGTGTGTGGAGATGGTGAGGGGCTGGAGGCAAAGTCTGGTCCAACAGTGGAAGCTATTTATGATTAGTTATAATTTATAAAACATAAGGTGTATGGTTGAAAAGTTGAAATGCTTGCTACAAGCAAATGATAGACTTTATTTTAGATTGAGAACAGTGCATTAATCCTTATTGTTTACTCACTTTGGTTATTTTTGACAAGATACTTTTTTAGACCTGTATGTGTTTTGTAAAGCAACTTGAGAACCTGCAGGGTGGTAAATCACATAAACCGGATGACACTCTTCTGAGATTACTGTGGAGAATAAAGTGTGAAATAGCCAAGGTACTGGTGAGGGACATGTGATATATCCTGAAAAACTAGCAGCTGTTCCTGACAATTGGAAGGTCAATAATGTAGTATCAGTGTCCAAAAGGGAGCCACAGGAGATCCCAAAAATCATAGCCACACCAGCCCCCCCCTTTAGTTCTGAGGGATCGGACTGAGAGTCTAAGAACAGAATAGTTTAACGCTTGGGTAGGTATAAACTCTTAGGGTCAAATCAGCACAGCTTCCGAAAGAAGGTATCTATTACCTGCTATACTCTGTAAGAAGGAGAATAATACATGTGTGCTCTCTCTCTAAATAAAGATTACTTAATAGTCCTGATTTACTTGGCTTTTTAAAAAGATTTGTCCTAAGCGAATAAAATAAAATGAATAGCTATGGAGTTTGGGTCCAAAGTCTTGGCATGCCCTAAAAATTGGTTAAGCTAAAGGAAATAGTTATAATCAATGTATGCTGCTTCTGAGTGAAGTTGTTAGCTGGATGAGCAGTAGCTGGGACAAGTACTATGAAGCATTGGGAGGTGAAAGTGAAAAGTGGAGAGGTGAAGTCTGACATGAAACGATTTTGGTCAGGGGGGCATGTATGGTTCAGTTGGCTGGTATTGGGGAAACCGAGTCTATCACTGATAGCTTACTGGTTCATATCTAGCCCAAATCCAGCTGTTGCTAGAGCTGGGTTAATAGTTTATTCAGCTACAATTATTCCTACTGATGTTCATTAACTGTCCAAAAGTAGACTGTGATTTTTGTGAATTTGTTATGTGAAATAACTCACCAGATAATTTCTGTAAATAATTATTGGATGTTAGTAGAGCTAGTGGAAATTGGTGTGGGGAGAAAGGCACATTTCGTTATCAATTTCCCTGCAGTTTTTTTCCATAGAAATTTGAAATTATGGCAAAAATGTTCATAAACACAGAATTGCAACAGCTGTAGTCTTGTGCTTGTTTGTGAGTCGTTCATTTTGAGTGTTAGATACTTGCATTCCAATCTGTTTTGATTTGGGCCTATACATGACATTTTATATGTTTCTGTTCTCCGAATTGGATGAGCATAACTCTTTGAATCAGGTGTCCTGTGTTTCCTTTCTTTGAATTCAGCAAAGCCTACATAAAAGGTGCTGTTTCAGTAAACATTCCTGTCACTAGGATATTTTCATAAAGCAAACACAGGAGCACATTCTTTTTAAAATGTAAATGAATATTTGTGGAAAGCTTGTTGTCGTTCCCTCCTCCCCCCCCCCCATATTTGCAGGACTCTAGTTTTCATCACCCATCAGCTGTTCAGTGGCCTATGTGAAACAAGTTTGATAGTCTTTGTCCAGTTCCTAGCAGATGAATCACATCACAGAATCCACGTACATCATTGGCATCTTAATTGGCATTCTAATTAGAGAGGCCAAGAACTAATCAGCTAGACACATTCTTGCGTTTAGAGGGGATCCCTCAATGTTAGGTTCCAGCCACATTGATAGGGCCATGTGGGGAAATTTGTACTGCTTCTGCTCATGCTGCCACAGTTTTTTTTTGGAGAAATAGGGGACTTCAGTAGGCCAATCAGTCTAAAAGAGAATTGAAAACTAAAATGTTTAGTAGAAATTGTAGGGGGCTGTGAAATGCTTGAAATAGATTTCAGTGCTTTAGGATTATGTAACATGATGGTGGCACTTGAAACAGAACTTGTCTAAATGCAAAGTAATGCACTCTGGCAAAAATAGTCTGAACTTCTCCTGTACATTGATGGGTTCTGAACCTGTGGGATTCTCTAAGGAATAAGAGTCATTGTGAGTAGCTTAGTGATGTGTCTGCATAGCATGGATGCAGCAATTAAAAATTGGATACAATTCAGTACAATACAAATGCGATAGAGGAAATAATAAAACAGAAATCTGAGGAGCAGAATGATTGTGGGATTTGATATCTACCTTCGTCCACATCTTCAGTAATTAGTCCGTCTAACCAATTTATTTTACTTTAAAGTAATGAATGAAAGAGTATCTCTTTGAAGAAAAATACTGTCAGAACGTGCACTTGCATTGTGATGCAAAAGCACTGAACAGCTCAGAAACCTTTGCCTGCATCCTACTTTTGTCCATCTTGTGCATATCTTGAATGAAGTTGTTCAATTCATGTGAAGTATTTTGCACATTTATTGAAATGTCCAAGAAATGAGGCTTTCCCCAACTTCAGGGAGAGAAAATGCTGGTAAAATCTTTTAGGTGAAAATCAGAAACAAAGTCCCTTACACCTCTGCACTGGCACCCTAACACAACCTTTCCTCTGGCCAGAGAAATGATTGTGTCAGGGTGCCAGTGAGGAGCTGTAAGGGACTCTGATTTTCTCCAAAAAGCACCTGGAATTGTATTTTCTGGACACTTCAGATGAGGCTTTGCGGATATGGGAGCAGCTCACCTGATGTTCTATGTTGGTGAGAAACAAAGAAAAAACCCTGGAACTGACAAGATGTGTGCTTAGCATTAACCTAGTGAGTAACTGCTATTTTACATGAGGTTTGGAATCAGTCGTAAACTCTGAAAAGTGTCACTCTGAGAAACAAATGTGAGGTGGAGAAGGCTAGCATAGGGACTGGTGTGCTAATCCTTCAGGGACCCTCTTCCACATTAGGGCTTAATTCTGTCCTTAGATATAACCCTGTGTATCTGGAAAGTGTGCTATTGAGACAGTCCAGGAAATAAACACCTGGTACACAACACAAACAAGGGCAGGAGTGAGCCAGCAGCTTCACATTTTGCTTGGAATGCAAGTGGAACACATTTCTGGGTCTTCGGGTGATCTCCAGTGGGCATTTATTAACAGTTGAAAATTACTATAACTTGGCTCTAGAGGCACTTGGAAGTGGGTGTCCTACACCCTGACCACACTGGAAACCCCTGCCCTGAGAATCCTTTTAGGAAAATAAATAATATGAGAAGACGACCCCAGTCATCCTCCAGCAATCGAGACTCCAGATTAATCCTTGTAAGGGCTCTGTGAGTTGTGGTAAATTGGGAGGTGAAAGTGTTTGGTTTTCCGTTTGCCTAAGCTTTTATTATTAGAATTTCGGTGTTTTCTCAGAAGGACTCCTGGAAGGCATCTGACTTGTACAATTGCAGTAAGCAGGTACCTTGGTAAGTTGATAGCTTTATTTTTGCAGACTATCAGATTTGGGCACAAAATTGCAGTCTCTGGAGAGTTTCTTACAATCTGACAAATAAGGAACCCTTCTCTGTGCAGTATTTATGCATTGGCTGACATATCTTGGTTCACTTTCCTATACACCCTCATGTTTGTTTCCAGGTGCATTTCATCAGCCTCATAGCTATTTAGACAGATGACCTTTCTGTATAGCTGCTTTACCTAATATGGACTATGCATCATGCAGGATGCTTTATTAAATAAATTTATTAAATTAGCTCTGCTGGATTGCTCATGTAGTGTTTGCAATCCAAGATTTTTTTTGTGCCTTAAAATAAGCCACTCTGTGTCAGCACAGTCTGTAGATTATGATGTGGCTTGTGTGTAGGACACAGACAGGTAAGGTTGATGTGTCGGTCAATGGATAATACTGAGTTATAGGAAGACAGGCATCTGTTTTTGTGATGGAATATATATATAGAAATCCTCCTATTCACCGTTTAAGGGGCCAGCTATATATACTATGGATCCCTCCACACTATAGTGGAACCTGTAACAGCACAATTATTCCTTGGGCTTGTTACAGCATATTAAAATGTGTGATGTGGACAGGCCCTACCCATGTACCTTACCCAGAATGTAACTAAGATCTGGAGTAGTAGGATTCAATTCGAGACTTTGCTACACTTGTAGTGTTGGTGAGCCCTATATTTGACCTATGCTATGAATAACCGTGCTCAAGCATAGCTTGAATGGCGTCAGGGAGGTTTTCTGAACACTGCTACCAAACTGCTCTCATCTCTAGGTGGACATGTCTGCACAACAAATATGTCAGGGACTGAGTTACAACCTAGCTTCCCTCTGTTATGGTTAAAGTGCGTCTCAGTTTTTTATGATAGGGGGGACCTAGTTGTGTGTGAACCGCATTTCTGAATTGTGCTGAAGACCTGGGCCTGTTGGGAAGGTGGTTAAAGCACAATTAACACAATTCCTTCTATGCCACAACACACATCCATAAAGTAACCATGTCCCTTTCCCCTGGCAGGGGTGTATTTTATAGGGTAGCTAAGATTTACAGTATAGTTTTCTGTACAATTTCCACTACACCCTTCTCAGATTAAGGAAATTGTGCTAGCAACTATGTTTAAACTAGAATTTCATCCATAGAGAGGGACTTACCTCTCTGTTTCTCTTCATGGCTTTTGCTTGATGTTTAATAAGTGCCCTTGGAAAACAAATGCAAAATCCAGTGTTTGCTGTAAGATCAAAGTTACTTGTGAGCTCATGGCTAAAGCCCCTGTACATTGCCTAGGGGATTTGCCACCTTTCTCTCAGGACTGGGGACTCTGATGTTCATAAGAAGGGAAGAGAGGAAAGGAAGCCATGAAAGCACATTACTGAAGGATACAGGTGCCTTTGAATGATACACAATGGTTCTCTTAAAGCCAAAACAAAAACAATGTGTAAATTGGATGAATCCCGAGACTACAAATGGAACTGCTGGGCCATTGAGAAAGTGATTGCCTGTATGGCCCAGTGCACTGAGGAGAATTGCAAGAATAGAAAATATATGTAACAGAGCTTCCAGATTTATTTCTTTTCCATGAACGCTGCTCATGAAGCTAAATGGCTAAAATGATACTTTAAGCACCCTTTACGTGTCTGCTTCTCCTAAAACCCATCCAAATCTTCACCATGACAGGGCAGCCTATGAATGCCTAGATTTTCTCTCTCATTTTGTGCAGACACCATTGTTTCCTGCAGGCAGTTTTAATTAGTGTCTTTACTGGCCTTGCAGGATGGGCCATAGAGAAGAGTTGTTGTTTCAGAATTCACTGGTGGCTCAGAAACAGCTGGATTGCCTCGGTAGTCTGGGGGCAGTGTACTGAGCTGTTACAGCACAACAGTAGCCTAAAGTTTGGTCTCAGACTTGTCCTTGACACCCCTGGCCATTGGGAGCTGAAAGTTCTGAGTAGATACGCCTGGGAGAGGAGGGGAGTAACAGCTCCCTCTAACCAAACAAGAATTGATGATGACAGATTTCAGAGGGAACTCTGCCCAGCCCAAAATTTCTATGACATTATTAGACAACAGCTACTACACAAGAGGCCAATATTACCTCAGTTAGAGGAAAGTCAGCCTGAATGACACATGGTGAAGTGGAAATAAAGGGAAAATTTTGAGAATTGACTTTCCAATAAAAGTGTTTGGTTTTATGCTGAGGTCTGTCTGCCTTGACATTGGCGTATTGTATTTTTATGTGGCTAGGGAATTTTCTTCCTTCTCCCCTCAAACTACAAAAATACTACAGGAGTTTTAGGGAGACACTTACCTACACTTCCTTGGCCTCCTTCTCCCAAAGCATAGGTCTCTTGAGATGAATCCACAAGCAAGAGTCAGCGTGAGGTGTAATTTTATAAGTGGATGGATAGTACCTGATACACAGTACATGAGGGCTTTGTGGGACTATGAATTTACTGTTCATGTTCAGACAAATCCATAAGACCTACTATAAAACTGCTCACAACAAATGATGGGCCTGATGTGTTTGGAACAGCTCTAAACTTTTCCTCAATTTAGTAGTATTCAGATCCAGCATTTTAGTTTGAATTGATGTTTAATCAAAAGCCATAAATGGGGGAGCCCATGTATGTAGTTCCAGCTTTCATTTCTTATCGAGGGAGACTTGGTGGTATTCTGACCTGCAGGTAACTCAAATCAGCTTTATAAATCTGAACAGAAGAGATCATGAACTTCTCAGAAAGTGGTAGAGACTAAACTCAGCTCTATAAAAATGGCTTGACACTGGTTTGGCTGGTTTATACAGACAGGACCCAACTCCTTTTGTGATGGCATAATAGTACCAAGGAGGCAGGAGTTTAATATAGAGGCCAGTTTTTACATATGGTTCACACTGTACAAACTGTTTTGCATCTGGATCCATGTTTTTTTTTAAATGGGTTAGATGCAGTGAAAACCTCACTACAGACAAGGCCTAACAAGCCTGATATCAACATCAAACACACAGTTCTCATTTTGTTGTAGCAGGCACATAATCTGGCCAACCCCTTGCCCCTTCAACCGTAGTAAGGATTTGTTTGAATAATTAAATCTTCCTGAGCCTGCCAGGCAGCATGAGTGTAGCAGATGCCAGGATTCCATTGTGTTTACAGAGCAAAGGAACAAAAATAAAAGATGTTTTATTTTTAAGGCCGTTGCCATCCTTGCTGTGGAGTTGGGTAGAAAGATGTGGTGACAGATCCTCAGCTGGTACAAATTGACATGGCTCCCTGCCATGTTACACCAGCTGAGACTCTGGCTCTGGGTGTTTAAATGGCTGGCTTCGTCAGGGGTGCAGGGAGGTGTTTGTTTGGCAATATCCTCAGACTGAGTTGTGGCATGGGATTCTGTCAGTTTAAAACCATTTCCCCCCTCAGCATGTGGCACCTGATAGATTTCAATACTGAGTCCACAAAAAAGTGGGCTTACTCTTACCACTTCCTCCATCAACCCTCTGAAATGTGATCATTACATTAGAGAAGAATAATGTGGTTTAAAGAAAGAATGAACTAGCTTGATCTAAACCTTTTCTGAGGTTTCTGAAAGTTCAGGAGCTATTTTTCTCTATCACATTTTTGTTGAGCTTCTCCTTTGGCTGGTTGTAGCTGAGGATAGAGGAGGAAACACTGCATCAAAATTATCTTCACAAAATTATCTACATGTTTGTACAGCTCCCAACACAATGGGGTACCTGTTTAGTCAGGACCTTTAGGCACGACTGAAATACTACTACTAATATTCTTCTGATTAGTCTGATATAATGCCATGGGAATCTCACAGGAGTGCTTAGTCACACAAGGTTTCCAGCCTGTTACTTAGACTAAATACATTCAGATAAGGATCTAGACTTCTGGATGACTATTTTAAGAGAACCTTTTTAGAGCTTTCCCACTCCAAGGTAAAGTGACTTCCCAGCACATTTTGTACCATACAGCAATGATTCAAATGGAGAGAAAATGGACATTTTGCCGTGAGGTGCCTCATTTAAAAACTAATATACTCCCCCCAAATCCCATTTATTTGCTACTTGTTTAGAATATTTTACCACAAAAGTAATTACATTTCTAACCCCATAGTAACAGATTACACAGTGTTACCACAACTACAGAGATTGGTACATGTTGTACATTCTGGCAATCGGACAGAGGAAAAAAGAAACCCACAAGTCAAACTCTAAATTATTGTTTAGTTTGGGGGAGGATGGGGCAATATGGATAAAGGGTAAATTATAGGACACCTCTGAAGGGAAAGGAAAATTCATTCTAATACTTCAGATGAATTGAACAATTTTGATCTGGTGAACCTAAACTCTGCAAGACATTGGACTGGATAAAACAGATCATTTTAATATTAGAAGGTGAAGAGGAACAAATTAAAAAGAAAACATATCCGTGTATGTTCTAGTGGATTAAATGTAGGTCTGGAAATTAGGCACTCATGATTTGTGCTGTCATTTCTCATGTGGATTTAAGTAAGTCATTTGACCAGTCTGTGTCTGGCTTAGCCTCTGTAACATAAGGGTAAGAATATATACCTGCTCACGGGGCTATTGGGAGGATTATTATTATTTTATTGTGGCAAATTGCCAGCATGACTGTGATGGGTCCCGTGCTTCCTCTTCTTGTGGGGGGTTCACAGGGCAGTGTCCGGGCCCCAAACTAGGGTATCTACTGTCCCACTAGTAACCCAGAGAAGAGTAGTGGAGAAGGAGGGACCCGGGCCCACCCTCTACGCCAGGTCCCAGCCCAGGGACCCTAGGGATAGTGGCAAACCACTTGAACTAGCGCTTCCTTCCCCTGGGCTACTTCCCTCTCCTGCTCTTCAGCTCATGGGGCTTCCTGTCCTCCCTCTGCACAAGCCGGGTGTCTCTTTACCTACGGACTTGGTCTTCTAGCCAGCCACGGCACTTCTCCAAACTCTCCTCTGCTTCAACTCCTCCAAACTGCTCTTCACTCCGACTCCAAACTACCCTGCTCCAACTCCTTCCCTTGGCTGATTGAAGCAGGTTTTTTTTTATCAGCTGACTTGCTTCAGGTGCTCTAGTTGGCTTCAGGTGCTTTTTAATTAATCTAGAGCAGTGGTTCTCAAACTAGTTGAGATCGCGACCCCTTTTTGTGATCCGGCGGTGCGGCGCGACCCCTCCGCCGAAAAGCCGCCGAATTACAAAAAAACAAAAACAAACCCACCACCAAAAAAAAACCCCGCTCGTGCGCCCCAGTCCCCCCTCCCCGCCGTGGGCGGGCTGCTGGGAGCTCCCCCGTCCCCGCCGCGGGCAGGCTGCCGGCTGCACGCCGGCCCCCAGCCCGCCCGCTGTGGGGACTGGGGGCCGGCGCGCAGCTGGGAGCCCACCCGCGGCGGGGACTGGGGGCCGGGGCGCAGCCCCAGTCACCGCAAGTTGCGGCGGCAGGAGCTCGCGACCCCCTGGGGAGTGCTCGGCAACCCCCCGGGGGGTCCCGACCCCCAAGTTGAGAAACCCTGATCTAGAGGAACCTTTCTTCCTTCTACAGGGAATAAGGCTTCTCCTCAACCTGGGGCTTACATATCTCTCCTCTATCACTCTCCCACTGCTTTCTGACCACGTTGTATCACATAATCTATATTATGGTATCACCCAAAATATGCTAGGCACTCTCCAAAAGCAGAGGGAGACAGAATTCCTGCCTCAAAGCTTTTACAATCTGAAACCACAAAAGATGGATGAAGGGGATATAAGATGCAGGCAAAGTGACGAGGGTGGTCTTGTGCTCGTGGCTTATTAGTTACAAGCTTGTTTGATTGATTTCTGGTAAACACACTCACTCACATCTCTCATCCTTTCCTTTGCTATCCAATTCCCTTCTGTCCCTCTCACAGCAAGCCCCAACGTCAGTTCCTATGACCCTCCCTCCCTTTCCTCAGCATAAATGATCATCAAACAATAATTAAATTAAGTAAATAAGTAATGAACTTAGCTAGTTTCTTGTAGAAATTGAAGAAGTGAGGCTCCAGGAGGCATATAAATGAGAAGCTATTGGCTTTACAGGCCAGCTCAGGAAACAGACAGGTGGGGAACAGATGCTGGTATTACTGGTGGAACAAAGGGGGTAGATAAAATGATGCAATTAAAAAAGAAAAGACAGGCAAGTAGGAAGGGCATAAGTAGGTAGGGTTTTGGAGGCAATCACAGGAAGGGGATGTGGTGCAGAAGGAAAGGTCTATGAGAAGATTAAATGTATTAAATCAATGCCACTTTCCCATGTGGACAAGGGATAAAGTGCTCACTCCCTCTGATGTTAAAATCTGGCTATGCCACTGTTCTGAAGGAGATACTTATAATGGATTTGAAGCTGCCTGTATTAATTTATGAACACTATATTTTGGCTGGGGTATTGGGATGGTTACTTTAGGAATATATTGAGTTAATTTCAGTAGCAGGATAGTCAGTAACGGCACCCAAGAAGGGGGAGATGGATCCATATATACACATTGCAGCAGAGGTGGGCAAACTATGGCCCACAGGCCACGTCTGGCCTGCAGGACCGTCCTGCCC
This sequence comes from Sternotherus odoratus, assembly GCA_032164245.1. Classification (NCBI taxonomy): domain Eukaryota; kingdom Metazoa; phylum Chordata; order Testudines; family Kinosternidae; genus Sternotherus; species Sternotherus odoratus. The sequence goes on from JAVMKO010000001.1 coordinate 90,138,555, forward strand.
AGCCCCTAACTCCCGGCCAGGGAGACCACCCCCGGCCCCTCCTCCACTGTCCCCCCTGCCCTGCAGCTGCCAGCTGGGGCCATGCTGCCAGTGCTCTGGTTCATTGCTCCTGTGAGCTCCAGGTGGGGCGGCTGTTGAGTAAGGGGCAGGGATTCCTAGGGAGCAGTCAGGGGACAGGGGGCAGTTGGATTGGGCGGAGGTTCTACGGGGGAGGGGGGGTGTCAGGGGATGGGAAGCACGGGGTGGTTGGATAGGATGTGGGAATCCCGGGGGGGGGGGTGCTGTCAGGAGGTGGGTGTGTGGATAGGGGTTGGGCCAGTCAGAGAACAGTGAGCAAGGGGGTTGATTAAGGGTTTGGGTTTCTGGGGGCAGTTAGAGCAGAGGTGCTGGGAGGGGGTGGTCAGGCAACAAGGAGCATGTGTGGGGGGGTGTTGGGTGAGTCAGGGGTTCTGAGGGTGGCAGTCAGGGAGCAGGAAGTGGGAGGGGGCATGGACCAGGCTGTTTGGGGAGGCACAGTCTTCCCTATCTGACCCTTCATACACTTTCCCAACGCCGATGTGGCCCTCAGGCCAAAAAGTTTGTCTATTCCTGCATTATAGCAAACACTTGAGAGACGATGCAAGAGCCATTTCATTTGATGCCCTGGCTTGGATCCCCAAGTAGCTCATTAAACTGGCTTTGGGTAGCTAGTTCAAGCCTGGGGAACAGAGAACTGTGGCTGAATTTAAAAAAAACAGGCTCTCAAAGATGGGGAAATGGAGTTAAGGAGAACAGAGCATGGCCCAGACCCCAAGATGTTAGGAGCCTAGAGTGAAATAGGTCTGCCTAGGACTTTGTAAGACAGACATGCCTGTAGACTTTTGTAATGGTTTGCTTCTGCTATTGAGATTAAACAATACTTTGTTTTAAGAAGATTATTTTGAGGTGACTGTAATCCACAGATCACCAGTTTTTATAGGGAAGAACTGCAGGTGCCCAAATCCAGTCAGACCTGCAGGGCAAGTAGGGCTGATACACAGGTTACTGTTGCCCAAAGCCCAGCCTAGTAATGGGAGAATTGTGGGGATCCTCCCTGAAAGAGATGAAGGTGTAAAGAGAGACCAAATGAGGGGTCAGACGTGCAACTGGCCTGTATCCATGACAGGACTCATTTTCTTACTCTCCCCCTCCTTTCCCTTTACAAGTAGAAGAGATTAAAAGCATTTCAAGCACTTTTAAAAACTCCCTATATAATATAATGGTCGATTAGTATCAAATTACACTGTTGGATGAATCACGGGTATTTAAATATTTAATAGAGAGGTAAAATCCAGCCTTCCTTCCGTCCCTTCCTCCCTGCCTCCCCTCCACCCCCGTCTTTCTTCTGGAAGTGAATATAGGGAACAGTCAGCCCGCTGGAGCACTTGAGTCACTGTGTTGGTTTTGAGGTGGAATAATTTAAACCAAAGTATATCTGTTAGCAAAGGAAACAATGTGTATCAGCAGCCTTTGAACTGCCCACTTAGTGCTTCAAGTGGCAAAAAATAGACTATTGGAATTCAATTGTTCATTATCACATGTTTTATTGGCAGGCAGGAATTAAGAGAGGATGGGGAAAAGGGGGAGAATTCTTCTGAACCAGAATTTCAGGCCGAAGGTCCAGTTTGAAAAAGTAAGGTACCTTACAGTAGCATAGCCGCTGTAAAGCGTAGCCGCTCTTTGTCAGCAGGAATGAGCTCTCCTGGCAACAAAAGAAAGCCACCCACAGCGAATGGCGGTAGCTTTGTCAGCGGGAGAGCATCTCCTCCTGATATAGCACTATCCACACAATTTTCATCGGTAAAACGTTTGTCGGTTGAGGTGGTTTCTTTCATATCCCTGACTGAAGTTTTACCGACAAAAGTGCAGTGTAGACCTAGCCTTATAATCCCTTAAAGGAGACACTGCAAAGGTATTTTTCATTTTTTCCTCTTGCTGATGTTTACAATAACCCATTGGAAGCTTGGAAATCTATTTCCTTAGTGACTGACTTCTCTTCCTTTTGGTTCACTTATTCACTTGATTTATTGTAGGGTTGTTCATGAGTGTGGGAGCGTGTACGCTGGCCAAAATCACCTATAAAGGATGCTTTTAAATAGCCATTGTTGGCCCCATATTTATTGCTGTATCCTTCAATCTTCCTTTCCTGTTATTTTTTTTTTCCAAATTGGATCCTCTCATTATTCGTTTTGATGTGTTTGTATTTTCAAGGAAGGGTATTTTATAATGTTTTTTATTAGACTATGTTTATTTTTATACTCTTGTATGATACTTCCAGCACTTTGGTGAGAGATACTGTGTAAACTATATAAGGGTACTCTACATAGCTGTGATCCTGCATTGTGATTCCAGTGGGCTGAATGCTGGATCTGTTACTCTTGAAGGCATTCTGTGCCCCAAAATGACAAATTCTGCACCAAAAAATTACAAATTTTGCACACAGTATTTTATTTGCGAATTTTGTCAAATAAATGTGGAGACTCCAGGATGACATTGGGGAGTACAGGCAGGGCCGGCGACAGGGGGGTACAACGGGTACAGCTGTACCGGGCCCCGGACTTAAGGGGGGGCCCCCTTAAATCCGGGGCGGGCCCGGTAGGCGGCTGTACCCCCTTGTTGCCAGCCGGGGGGGGGGGCGTGGGCGGCGAGAGACCGGGGGAGGCCCCCCCGCAGGCAGCGGGAGACGGGGGGGGAGGGGTAGGGGGAGGGCCGCGGGTGGCAGGAGACCGGCCGGGGGGGGGGGGGGCGCACGATCTGAGTACGGGGCCCCCAAATTCCTGTCGCCGGCCCTGAGTACAGGCCACTGGATGCACAGAAGTGGGAGACCATTCTGTAGCTCTTCGCAGGGCACAGATTCAGTGGTGAGGCTGCACTCAATGCTGACACAGTGCAAGGATTGGGCTTGCCCTAGAAACACCCCAGGGCCCTTTCCCTCTGTACCAGGTGTGGGCAGGCCAGCTCAGTCTGGCAGGATCCAAGTGTGGAGGGGCTTAGTGTGGGGATTCACGTGTGGGTCGAGAGGGTTCTGTGTGGGGCAATCTGGTGTGGGCAGCTCATTGGGGATCTGGGTGCAAAGGTAATGGGGCTCTGTAGGGGGGTCCAGGTGAACATGGTTGGAACTCAGTGGGGGGAAGGGAATCTGTGAATTGGGGGGACAGAGCTTGGCAGAGGGCTTTGGGTGTGGGGAGTCTGTGTGTGTGTGTCCGTCCAGATGCTGTGGGAATGGGGATCAGTGGGGTGGGGATCCTGGTTTAGGTTGTTGGGACTCTGGGGGTAGGGATCTGGATGACTAATCTGGATGGTTCAGGGGGAGTGGGGCTTGGCACGGGGGGTTGTGGGTGAGGGTGGTGAGGCTCAGCGGGAAGGTCCTGGTATGAGGAGGTCTGGATACAAAGGGGTTGGGAGGATGGAGGAGCAGCTCCCTGTACAGGGATCCCGCCCCCTGCAGCTGAGGAGCGATGGGTGCAGGAAGTGAATGTGTGTGGGAGTTTGCAGAGCTTCCTGCACCTGGGGGAGATATCTGCAGGGGGATCTGACCCAGCCCCAGACACAATGCAGGGGAAGAGGAAATCCTGTCCTTCCCAGCCCAGCTGGTACTAGCAGCTGAGCCCAGTGCAGGGTAGGAGCCACCAGCTGGGTCTTCCCCAGTCCTGCCTCCTGCCCCATAGTGATTTACCTCTCTGCTGGTTGCCCTGGGTACCCAAAACATACTGTCTGGGAGGGTTGCATGACCACTCTTGTGGCTTCCCTTTGCTTCTCTGTCAGTCATTTTTCTGAGGGGAAGCAAATAAATCTGTGTGGGACATGAATTCTGCTCATGCACAATGGTGCAGAATTCCCCCAGGAGTAAGAATCTGTATGAAGTCCAAGTCACTGGGGGTCAGCCTCTGTGTAGCAATCTGACTACCTGGAGATGAGGGTTCAAAAGAGTATTTATGTATTTCTCTCTCTCACACTCACACACAGTCAAAAGACCATTACTAAGGTTTCAAAGTCAAGCACTCAAAAATTAGGAAATAGCAGAATTAGGACTGCCCGTGCAACCTTAATCTGGCCTCCTTGTGCAAGTGCATTATGATGCCATATTTAATTACATGATCACGTACTATTTTTCCATAGGACCCCTGCCTCATATAGTGTACAGGAGGGATGGTCCTCACTTAATGTGCAGCTATTCAGTGTTTTGTTTTTTTCTTATTGTTCAGTGTGTGACCTTAGGCTTCATTTACTGCACACTATTCAAATCCTGCTCTGAAGACAGAATTATTAATTTTCCCATGGCTTTTCTATAGTACTCATCACAACAGCATTTTCACAGGCAACCACAGTTGTGGTGTTTCCTCACTTTGGAGTGCTTGGCTTTGTAATTTTTATGTTCCTTTTAATAGATTTTCTGGGAGAAATTTCCTAGGTTTTTGAAAAAGCAAATTGAAAAATCAGAAATTCCATTATGTGGCATCATATTGATTCCCACATGTCATAATCAGAGGGGAGCCTTTAGATCAGGGGTGGGCAAACTCTTTGTCCTGAGGGCCACATTGGCGTTGCAAAACTGTATGGAGGGCCGGGTAGTCTGGCCTTGCCCCTTTCTGAGCCCCTCCCACTTCCCGTCCCCCCAACTGCCTCATGGTGGTCCATGAACACTCATGAAATTAACAATTCAGAGGTATTAAAATAAACTCTATTTAATAAAGATACATTTGACTGAAATAAACATGAAACCTTACTTATTATTATAAATATACCATCATAACATATTACAATAATTAAACCAAACTTAACACCTTTCCTCTCCCTCTTAAATTAATGTGAACAATACAGCTGGTCACCCTTTTTTTACAATGGCATCAAAGTCCGGTGTCATTCTTGTTGTTGAAATCCACAATACCGAGCTGAGATGCTGATCATTTAACTGGGATCTGTAGTGAAATTTGTTGGAATTCAGCACGGAAAATGTTTGTTCACACACATAAGTGGAGCCAAACAAAACAAGGATTTTCTGTGCCAACTTGCGGATATTTGGGAACTTCATTTCACTCGAGGCATAAAACACGTCCAGTTTTTCTGAATTGTACTTTTCCTTTAGGTGGAATCACACTGGAGATCAATGAGCTCCAGTTGTAATTCTTGTGGGGCTTTCTTATAGTCAAATGACAGTGGGCATGACACCAGCTCGAGTGTCTTCTCTATCTTCTCAAAGTCAGAGAATCGAAGAGAAAATTCTCCATGCAAGTCTCTCAAATTTTTGCTGTACTTTTCTCTCTGCTCTGGTGACACTTCCAAGTATTTCAAGCATTGGAAAGTGAGTGAACACTTTGTCCTTAATTTGTTCTGAAAACAAGACTGACTTGCATTCTAGAGCCTAGACTTACTTAATGAGATTCTCTCATCTGTAATAAAGCATGCTCACCCCTGCTTTTCAACCAGGTGGGTTGTGATCCCTTTTTCATGAGACAAGCCTTGCTGTCAGCTTGTCCCCTGGTGGAAGATATGTGACTGCTTGCATTTTCCTGATATACCAGAGTAATCCTTTGATCTTAGTAAACAGGACACCCACCTGCAGACTGCTCCTTCCTATAGTTTTTGTGATCTCTTGTCGATTTCACAACCTTGATTAGCTGGTGGCTCGGTATGCAAATAGACTGCCTTTAACGTCAAGGCTTTAAAGAAACATAATTTCCAGACAGAGATATAGAACTCCTCAAACAGTGTCCATATATACATTTCACAGTGATTATGATGACATGGGGGCTACTGGCTCTTGCTAGAGACCTTACATGCCACGTGGCACAAAGAAATTCCCGAGTCACACCTGAGACCCTGATTTCAATTCCCAGCTCCACTACAGATGTGCTATGAGCGAATCAATCTATGTTTCAGTTTCTCATGAATAAAAAGCAAGGTAACATTGCTTTTCTATCACACAGTGATGGAGTAAGTATAATCCATAAATATTTGGGAGTGCTCAAATACTATAGTGACAGGGCTTACATAAGTACCTAGCAAGATCATGTTCCCCTCTGTCTGTTATGGTTCAGTTGACTTTGCAGATATGTTAGACTCAGAAAGGGTCCCATCATACATTGAACATAAACTTATATGGCTACATACATTCATAAATTTACTGTAATGCATATGACAGATCATGAGAAAATATGAGTAGTAAACAAAATCTAATCATAATCAGATCATTAAAGTACCTTTTGCTTCTCTTTTGCAAAGCTGAACTTTGGAGTCTGAATAGACAAAGCCCAGCAGCTGCTTTTGATTAAGATGATCAAAGATTAAATTTGTATCTCTACTATCTATACTAAGAACTCCCTTCATCAGGTTTTTAAGCACATGAATAACCCTGTTGATTTCAGTAGAACAACTTATATGCTTAAATTTATGCACTTGCTTAAGTCCTTTCTTGATTTGGGACCGATCGTGCATGATCTGAGGTGTCTTGAGTCATAAATTCTTTCTTTGGGAATTCACTAAAGATGGATGTTACTGATTTGAGTAAGTGTGTTTTAACAACAAAGAAGCAAACAAAATATTTTGTACAATGGGTAACCAAATTCAGTTTGTTCCCAGGGCATGTCCTTTGTATGGATTTTGCTGCAGACAGGTGTGTGCACATGTTGAATATGTATTTCTCCCGTTAAAAGGTGTAGAACTTGGTTCTTTGAACTCCTAGAACTTTACACAGCATACCACTAGGTATATATGTATTCTGACAGATGCTCATTGATTCCAGGTTAATACCTAGATCCTGTATGGAACTCAGTGGCTTCTGCCCATGGGTTTTTCATGTGGACTTCTTTTCCAGTTTTGGTTCATGTGAACCAACATACTGTGAGATTCATTTAGAGTTTCAGCTTCAAATGTACTCAAAGGGAACTCACAACATTTTGCAGCCTTTTGGGCCTAAACTATATGAACCAATGGCATTGTTCCTACTGTCTGTTACCTCAGATTATTCTGAAACTTGGCTCATGTTCAACTGTTGGTAGAGCTGGTTGGAAAAATTATGAGAACATGTTTTGTTGGAATTTGCCGTTTCATCAAAATTGAAACATTTTGCAGAGACAGTTTGACTTTTGATGAATATCCATTGGGGTCCAGGCAAGGGTCTGATGGAACCTGGTTTCCTGGCAACTAGCCCACCCAACTCCTTGGCTGTCTGCCTAAGAGTCAGAAGCCTAGGACTTCCATGGCCCACAGGACTGGGACAACTCACCATGTGGACTTCCTTAGAGTTGGGGACACCAGCAATTCCAGGGCCCATTGCTTCTTTCACTTTCATGGAAAAGTTGGAAATTTTTTCTTTTCGAACCTGAATGAAACCGCATTGATGTATTGAAATCCTCCACAAAATGCAATTACCTTTGTCCGCACAGCTCTACCTATTAACAACCCACATCCTGTTTTCTTATACAAGTTGCACTTTGAAAATGTTAATTCTATCTTAAAGATCACAAAGTTCTGCTGTACTTCCCAAGAGGTTTTTTGTAGCTGTAACCATGTCTACTAGTGCCCCACTGGTATGTCACTGAATCTGTGTTTATGGCACTGATTCATCTAATGCTTGTAGAGGTTTACTGAGAAAATTATCTTTTCTTGTTTCTGTTCATATTCCTAAATGATGTACAGAGGCTCTGAAAGCTTGTATCTGTAAGAATTTAAAATTATGTGTGTGTGTTTCTGTGTTGACTTCCCCCCCGGTTACACAATGAGCATAGTGCACTCATCCTTGCTATCTCTCCATATGTGTATTCCATGACTTGTGGAGGGTCCTCTGTGGACCTGTATCAGCTGCCATGGAAACAGTTGCCTCACCACTTCTATGCGTAGGTGGGGAGATCAGCACATGGGACTGGGTGACATTCTCCCATGCCCTAATGTTTGGGCATGCACGGTGCAAGCTTTACACGCACAGAGTGCTTCAATCCTGACCTGATCCATGCATTGTTTAAAGTTGCTGGTCTCTTTTGAACAGCAGAGATGACCATTCATGCCATAGTTTTTCAGTAAGGACAAATGAAGATACAAGATGAGGACAACAACCTTTTAAAGCAAACACTTATGAGCTGAGCCAGAACTGCAATATGATCCGCAGAGATGAAAAAAGTTAGCTGTGTGTTACAGAGGCAGTATGGTCTAGTGACCAGGGTACTGGCTAGGATTTAGGAGACCTGGGTTCTAATCCCATCTCTGTCCCTGACTTGCTGTATAAACTTGGCCAAGTCAGTTCACCTGTTTTCCCTCCCACCCTTTGTCTATTTAAATTGTCAGATCCTCAGGGCAGGGCATACCCATCATTACATCTTTGTATACTAGCACAATAGGACCCTTCTCGTGGTTTAAGTCTCTAAATTCTACCAAAATAATAATAAATCATAAATATTTCCGTACCGGGTCATTCCATTCTAGTACCTGCTGTTGAACCATGTATGGCAGAGTGAGTGTGGGATACCATATATGGCTGGGTGAATCTGGGAAACAGATACAATGCAAGGGGCTAGAACATGGCTTTACATTTATAGAGTAGCTTTCGTTAAAAGTGTCCTTTCTTTCACTTCTCCTCCTCCTCCGCATGATGACAGCATTATTGTTTTATTTATTATATTTCTAAAGTTAGCAAACTTAGTTCATCAGGATTAAAAATAACGATCCTCCTCCATCTGGACGCAGCAGGAACTGCTTTTGCTGAAATTCGTGGCCATATCATATCTCACCCCTAATTGCTGAGGGTGTGTTCCACACTGTCGCACCATTGGACAGCTTGCAATTTCTGTCCCTTTTTCTCCTTTGTGCCGCTTCAGGCACCTGATCATTAATGTCATGTCGGTTAAGGAGCTAGGTCCCCCATTTCCATGGAAACCCAGTGAAATGGCTTTGGAAGCTTAAAGGTCCTTTATTTGTCTGGTTTCATTTTGTATCCTTTTAAAGTATTGTAAAACAAGAGGAACAAGAAGATCTGAAACTTAAAATGAGATGGTGTTTTAAATGAGGTGGGCAGGTATAAAAATAGATAACATGTAGCTCTCCCTAATCCTGCAGTAATATATCAGCTGATGAAAATCAGCATAGCTACACTGAAGACGATGGAACTATGCCAGCTAATCTGCCCTATAGACATCAGTAAATCTGTGGAGTAGTCTCCCAAGGGAGCTGATGGAAGCGTCATTACTTGAGAGGGTCTGAACTAGATAGGAGAAGTCATTGAAGAATATATTGTCCATAGCAGTCCTGCACTGGCAGGTGGAGGGACTAGATGATCTGAAAGATCTTTTCCATCCCTTATTACTCTCTCATGTATTTTTGCACTGTGTTTATTAGCGGTTTTTCCTTGATCAGTGTCAACAGAAACTAATAGGCATGTAAGTATGACACAAGAAGATATATTCCCCTATAAGCAGAGACTGGTAACCATTTAATGAAGAAGATGCAACAGATACAGAATAAATGTTTAAATACATAATAATAATCCTGCAAAACCTCAAATTTGTTCGGTCTATGCACACATCACAGATGTATTCAGTGGAGTGTCTGTATAATGCAATGACAATTCAGTTAACTCAGGTGCATATCTTTCTTTTATGATGGTCCTTTTTTCAGAAACAATAGTTCCACTTGTGCTAAGTAACATTACAAAAGTGATAAATTTGCTAATAATAGGTTTTTATCTATAACGATGCAGTTAGAGTACATGAAGTAATAGAAACACAATAGTTATCAGTGCTTCCTGCTCTGGGGCCAGCCAGTGGTATAATGATTTGAAAAATGGTATTTTTATTAGCAGATTTTTGAAGCAGTGATAAGGCTACATTACCTGTCTCTGAAGTGGCATCATTTCTTCAGTGTCCTAGTTAAATCTTAATGCACTGGTAACATAATGAATGGTGAGACTTGAATTCTTTTTGCTACCACTTGCATACCATGACTTAATCTATTAAATACGTTAGTAGTTTCCTGCTATATTTTATTTTAATTGTTCAAAATGTTAATGTGGTTGTGCACGCTCTACTGATTTGGGACGTTGTTGTAGAATACTGTAGCATTTTGACTTTTTTATTATTTTGGGTAGCTGCAAAATAAATTAAGAAGATAAGCAAAATACCTACAATATTCAGTACTGGTTCACAGATACTGAAGGGCTGAGGGGGAGAAGAGGTGAGTACCCAGCTAGATAGGTGAATACCCAGATAGATAGAATGCCCAAATGTTAGAGGGTAAGTACTAGTACAGGAAATTATAAGGGCTTAATCCATTTCTTGGAAAACAGGATTGAAATCCTAGCCCTATTGACACCACCGGCAAAGCTCCCATTCACTTCAGCAGGGCCAGGATTTCATCCCAGTTGACATATCACAATAAAAAGCACCACCGCGAGTGAGCCAAATTCACAACCTGGTTTAAGGGATGTGTATATCATTGGCTTTAATGGAAGTTGCACCTGCTTACATCAAGTCTGTACTTGGCTTATTTCTATGACAACCTTTATACAGCTCTCCAGTGATAACTGTTTTAAATGTCAAAACTAATATGTATAAATGGCTCCCTCGCTCCCTGCCAGGGTGACTGATGAGCAGTACAGATCATTAAAGCTAAAATATAATGAGATACAAACATGGAATAGACTCTACCGACTGGACAACTAAAACACAGGGGAGGCTGGGTTTTGTTCCCATCTCAGTTACTGACATTCTTCGTGACCTTGAATGTGTCACCTCACTTCCCTTTGCCTCATCTGTAAAGTGAGAATACAAAATGTCACTTTTCACTCTGTGGATGAAAAGCATGTTATGGGGCTGATCTAAAGGTCGCTGAAGTCAGAAGGCATCTTTTCATTGTCATTAGTAGGCTTTGGATCAGACCCCCAAGTGTAAAGCATTAATATTTTTCTTGTCTTCATTAGTAAAACACCCTAAAACAGTGCAGCCATCATTTAAGAGGAATCCTACTATGTGTGTGGTGTGGGTGGTGAATGGTGGGAGAAAGAGGGCAACAGGACTGATGATGATAGAAAAAACAAAGGAAAAAATACAAAGAAAGAAAAAGACACCTCTGCCCTCCAGAAAAAGAAATGGTCAGGAAGTCTTTGAAATCTTGGAAGGGATGGGCTGAGCAGGCGAGTGGGGCGGGGGAAATGTTCCATTTTAGGGACAGCACAACCAAAGCTCAGTCACCCGTTGATCTCAAGGATGACAGATGGGAATTCTTAAAGCCTGGATGGTTTCAGGATGCCTGGTAATAGAATCCTCAGGGTTGGGGGCTGCCTCTCTTCCACAAGTGTCTTATTCACATGTGTCCTCCTTTACCATGCAGACACTTCCATGTCCCCAGAAGTATTTCTCAGTGATGAGTCACCTTTAATGGGGCAGCACTCTTGCCTCAGGCTGAGATCAAATCCACTTTTGATGTTGTGGACACAGCTTCACTACTGGAGTGAATTTGTCCCCAGAAATGGTTTGCCTTTATGCCAGCAATTAATTTGGTTTCAGTACTAAGACTTGTATACGTTGGATGAGAAGACAAGGGCAGTGCTGTGTAATTAGAAATACTTTCCTTCACATGAGATACATAGGCAAGTTCCTTTCCCTCCTGTCTCATGACTGTTTAAAATTCCACTCCATTTGCTGAAACTATTAGCTGCCCTGACCAATGTCATCCTCCATACTGAAACTGATTTGAATGTCCATGTGGGAATGAACTATTGCTGAGCATATAACATCTGCTCCATTTTGCCTGCACAGTCGTTACACAGTGCCAGTGTTTGACTCATTGCTTTATAAAGCACTTCTGGAAACCTGGAGTCTGAAAGGCACCATAGAAACTAAATTCTACCTTAAATTACCCAAATTACAGTATTGTCAAAAAATGACAAGTTTATTACTAATTAAGTTAGACTGAATTTAAACAAGAAAATATTACTTGAGCTAATAGCTATATTTATGAAGAGCATATCATAAATTAACTAATAAATCAAAATAAATAATTCCACATTTGATGCAGGGGCTTATTTTCTCTGTTAAGAAAACCCATAAAACATATTACTCGAGAGGTAACACACTCACATCTGCACATAATGCATCTGTAATTCCATCAAGGGTTTTCTGGTGACACCAAAGGCCATAAGAGCAGATCTTAAGTTACCAGAATCCCAAGATGGAATTACAGTCTTCATCAGATAGTGCAGTATTTCCCAAACTGTTGAAAGCTGAGCCTCACTCTTTCAAGAAAATGAAACCAGTAACACTTTGCAAACCAGCCATTTGTTGTTAAAGGCCTGCCCACAGTGAGAAGTCACATAGACCTGGTGTGCACTATCAAGTTTTGTCAGCATAGGTATGTCAGCTTGTGGGAGGGGAGAGACGGAGAGGGGGGAATCACACACCTCAACTGACACAGTTATGTCAGAAAAAGTCCTAGTGAAGATACAGTTATATCACAAGAGATTCCTTTTGCTAGTATAGTTTGTCATTTGGGATGAGATTTAACTATACTGGGAAAATAACTCCTTTTATCTGTGTATACTGTCTCTCCACGGGTACTTTGCCAGCATAGCTACAGTGGCATGAGCCAGAAAAGAATCTGTAGTGTAGACAAGCCCTGTACAATGTAGGTTGTGTGGACCTTCATAATATGATACTTCCTCTACTTTCTTGCATGCTTTGCTTAGCAGTGGAATAGTCCACTTTGACATTTAAAATATTGCAACTGGCAGCTGAATTGGACCCTTTCACACCTCAAAGTTATTGTTGCTGCAAATGTAGGCAGACATGGCGGCATCAGTTACACATGGGTTAGGTTTGCCAGGTTTTTCTTTGCAACCATAACAGCTAGAGTTTTGCCTTTATTTAAAAAAACAAAACAAAACAAAAGCTGAGAGTCTGAAAGGCTTGCCCTTTTTCCTCCTGTGGCTACTGCTTTGCACTGCCTTTCCAAGTTTGGCTCATTCTTGGTCGGTGTACATTTCAGAATGGATTATTCAGTATGCTACTGTACATAATTTACATATTTTGTTTTTCTGAGGGCTTGTTCACATGAGACATTTGCACTAGTTTAGAGTGTGAATTTAAACCAAACTAGTTGGAACAATAAACCACTTTTAAACTGGAAAAAGAGTGTCCACATAAGGATTCATACTGGTATAACTAAATCAGTATAACTGGTTACAGTTTTGTCATATAAATAAGGTATAAGTCTGCCTTTCCTGATGTCCAGTCATTTCTGCTATATTTTTGTAGTACTTCACTAGCTCCAACATCACATGTAGTTTGTCTGTTAACTCTTTCCCCATGATTTTTGTAAGTTATTAATATCCCCCAAAATGCTGAACATCATTTTCATGCAGTACTTTACTGAGGTAGCTTTGAAAATGATAATGATATAAGTATATGGGTTGTTCATTAAGATGGAAAAAGCAATTTTGGGCCTATTGGTGGGGGTCTATTGCAGTTAATGGAGCTGTGTTGATGTCAACCAGCCGAGGCACTGAGCCTTTGCTTTTAACAAGGCTATTATGGGCTTCCAAGTGTTACAAAGAAAGGTAAGGCCATAACTTGTGGAAAATTTCACAGGAGGGGACAGGTTACTCAGGAAAATTTTGGTGAAGCTGGTATTTCATTCAGGTTAATTCTAAAGGTGATTCTCATTCTCTCCCTCCACCAGGTAAGAAGATATTTTTTCTTTCTCATGCTCTAAGACTGTATGCATTCGAGTGCTTTGCTGTGATATCCTCTTTAAGGACATTATCTGCTGCTGGTTGCAAAGATATTAACAAGCAGTTGTAATTAACTCCCTAGTGGTGTTCTCTCTGTAGAAACTTTTCTTAACCCGTTAATATCACTTTTGGGGTTGCAAGCCTTAATGCTACAGTTGCGAAGTAGCAGTGGCTGCACAGTTGTCATGACAATCTGCTCTGAGGGGGATCTAAGGAAAGGAGCTACCTAATAAGGATGGATCTTGTGTTCATACGTTATTAGCTTTGATAGCTAGATAACTTCTGCTTGCAAAACTTGGAGGGATTTAATGGTCTCGCTTTCACTCAGTCCCTCACGCAGAGGCTCAAACATATGCAGTTTCCGTCTTTAAACTACTGTATTCATGCCACCACACCCTTTGTCTTTCGCCTGTTAACATTTTATTATAAAAAACTTTCAATCTGTAGTTTATCAAATGATCATCAAAATCTTTCTTAATGCTAACCCCCCCACTCTCATTAGAGAGTAACTAATTGATAGACTGCTATCAAGGGAAGACTTGTTAACAAGTACATTTTAATATAAGAAAATACAGAGATTAAGTACGTTTCCCTAGAAGTCTTATGATTAAAACTTTCTAACTTTTTGCTCACAGCTTTGCATATTTTCCTCTCTCCCCTTTCCCCTTTTCCACCCCAGAGTGAACTATACACATCACTGGGTGCTGATGAGATCCTGGCTACCATAAGAACGCAGCTGGAGTGGTTTGAGGCATCAGAATCCCAGTCTGTGTAAATAAAGCCTTATATACAGTTTCCTGCAGTATAATTGGTACATTATAGGATAGATTCTCAGTTAGTGCAGTTGGTATAGTTCCACTGGCTTCAATAGAGCTATGGTGCTTTATACCAGCTCAGGATCTGGCCCAATATCTGAAGGATGTCATTGGAATTTAGTAATAAATAACTTCTCAGTGGAATCCAACTCGAAATGTCCCTCTCTGCTGAGCCCTCCTCCATTATTGTTTTTTAACTGGCCTTGTATTGAGAAACATCGGGAGGGGAGGGAATTAGAATTTTATTTAAAAAATCATTTAATTCCAACAATTATGAATCAGTATATTTTTAAGCACAGAGAATAGGATAGTAGTAGTAACCATAGCTAATCTAAACATCATACTGTTGAGTGCACATACTGTACTGCTATTTGATCAAATGCTCTGAAGTTGTCTGGGTTTCTGAGGTGTGTGTGTGCGTGTGTTTTAGGAAAAGGTTTCACAACTATCATGTTACATATGTGAAATAGAGCACTCTGAGGACAGCCTGAGAGGGCATTGTGAAGGGCAACAACGCTTGCTGCCAGTGCCGGCTAGTGGTCAGGTCGGGGGTGTGGCAGGTTGTGTTCCACAAATTCCCGTTTTTCACTTCAAAAACAGACTTCAAAGAGAAACTGCAGAGCTGCAATTCATTTACAAACTTAAGACCATTAATTTGGGCTTGAATAGGGACTGGGAGTGGCTGGCTCACTACAAAAGCAATTTTACCTCTCTTGTATCAGAGGGGTAGCCGTGTTAGTCTGGATCTGCAAAAACGACAGAGTCTTGTAGCACCTTATAGACTAACTGTCACTAACAGATATTTTGGAGCATAACCTTTCGTGGGTGAAGACCCACTTTGATGAAGTGGGTCTTCGCCCATGAAAGCTTATGCTCCAAAATATCTTTTAGTATAAGGTGCTACAAGACTTTGTCGCTTTTCCCTCTCTTGGTACTGACACCGCCTCATCAGTTATTGGGAGTGGACTACATCCACGCTGACTCAATTGGCCTTGTCAACACTGGTTCTCTACTTGTGAGGTAACTCCCTTCTCTTCATGTGCCGGTATATCTATGCCTGTATCTGTAATTTTCACTCCATGCATTTGAAGAAGTGGGTTTTTTACCCACAAAAGCTTATGGACAAATAAATCTGTTAGTCTTTAAGGTGCCATCAGACTCCTTGTTTTTTTTTCATGACTGTTCCACCCTTGGGTGATCTGATCTTTTAGTTACTCGGGTAACTGAGCCAGGTCCCATTTCAAGTCCACTCCTTTCAAGGTACATATAAGAAGTCCAATAATGGGAAGGTCATCAGGATCAAGTGAGGGAGTCAGAGTTTCCCTCTTGAGTCAGACCTCGTGGTCTGGACCTTTGTAGCTTCAGTGTTTTCTGTCAAATGGATTCCTGCAGTAGTGGTCCCATTTTAGGGAATGGTAGGGGAGCATGGTCCCTTTCTCTCCAGTGGGCTCCAATCCAGGGGCCAATGGTAGGCAGCTTAGCCCTGCACCTTGGGGTACTATGCAGCTGTTCCCTGGAAAACTTCCTACCAGTCCCCTCCTTCCCACAGGGTAAAGTAAAGAACTGAGCATAATAATAATGGTTTTGACCTTCTAAGAGTCTCACAGATCCCTTCTTTGCAGGCTTGATCAGTCCACTATCGCTAAGCCTCAGGCAGCAAAAGCGCCTGTGTTCCTCCTTCCAACAAGTGGAGTGGAACCTGATTGATTGCCTTCTTCAGGACAACTGGGAGATATCCAGGTTGTCGGATGGTGACAGTGCTGATCAAATACTTGTTGATGGTAACTCTGTTATATCTAGCCACCTGAGGCATGGTAATACACGGTTTCATAACCAGCTGGGAATCCACAAGTGCTGAGATGTTAATATGTAATACAGCTTGAAAGACTGACAGCTCAAGGCATTTGTGTTGGACTGTGGAACCTACCTCCTCTCGGACACTGGTGTGATTCCAGCCAGAGACTGCAACAGTTAAAAAACATCCTAACTAGGGGCTGTTCAGTAGCCTAGGTAAAATGAGGCAGTAAACATATCCATGCCAAAGTCCTAATGGACAATTATTTAAATTGGAGGCTGGGGGAGGAGGGGAAGAATGCATTTAGCATCCTTGTAGGAAATCTTAGAGGAAGCTGAAACAAAAGACTGAAGGGACTTGGAGACGGAACTACCCTCTGACTACTAGAAATAGTGCTTCTAGGTCGAGGTTGAGACCCATTGGTGAAGAAATATGTAGGAAGCTTGCACAGCTGCTACCTGAACTGGGCCAGTGTTATGGCTGGCTGGCTTCTGTCCCCAGTGCTGTGAATCAGTATTTGTTGTTGATCAATAAGGGTAAATGAAAAGAAACCAAACTGGTGGTAATATTGAATTGTAATCATTAATAAATATCTATTACTAGCGAAAATACCCGGCGTTGCTCGGGTCAGTTGGAGGTGGGGAGGGGGCAGAGAGCTGAGCGAGTGCGGGGTCCATTGGAGGGCGCAGAGAGCAAACCTGACACCCCCACCTCACCCCCCCGACCAAACCTGACACCCCCACCTCACTTAGCCCTCGACCAACCCCGACTCACATTTTCACCCCCCCCACCCAAACCCAACACCCCCACGTCACCCCCGTACCAACACCCCCTGACCAACACCTACACCTCGCCCCCCGTAGACCAAACCTGACGCACCCACCTCACTTCCCCCCCAACCAAACCCGACACCCCTACCTATCACCACAAACAAACCCGACACCCACACCTCACTTACCCCTCGACCAACCCCGATCCCCCTCCTCACCCCCCCAAACAAACCCAACACCCCCACCTTACCCCCCCACCAAACCCAACACCCCCTGACCAACTCCAACCCCCACACCTCACCCCTCACCCACCCCGACACCTTCCCACCCCCCCCAGACCAAACCTGACACCCCCGGCTCACTTACCCCCCCCCGACCAAACCCGACACCCCCACCTCACCCCCCGACCAAACCCGACACCCCCACCTCACTCCCCGACCAAACCCGACACCCCTACCTCACTTACCCTCCAACCAAACCCAACTCGGGTCCGTCGGAGGTGGGGAGGGGGCAGAGAGCTGAGGGATTCCGGGGTCCATTGGAGGGGGGAGGGGACAGAGAGCTGAGGGATTCTGAGGTCCGTTGGAGGGGGGAGGGGGCAGAGAGCTGAGCGAGTGCGGTGTCTGTTGGAGGGGGTATTATGACATCATAACTATGTCACAGAGAACAGCAGCTGCCCAGCTGATGTGATTGGCCTTTAAATAATTTCACCCCTGGGGGGCGTCAGAGGTGAGATTTGGGGAGGGGGCAGACAGCTGACACCCCCTGACCAACCCCAACACCCCCCAGCTCACTGAGCCCCCGACCAAACCCGACACCCCCACCTCACCCCCGACCAAACCCGACACCCCCACCTCACTTACCGTCCGACCAAACCCAACTCGGATCCGTCGCAGGTGGGGAGGGGGCAGAGAGCTGAGGGATTCCGGGGACCTTCGCAGGTGGGGAGGGGGCACAGGGCTGATGGATTCCGGGGTTCCGTTGGGAGGGGAGAGGGGCAGAGAACTGAGGGATTCCCGGGGTTCTGTTGGAGGAGGGAGGGGCAGGGAGCTGAGCGAGTGAGGTGTCTGTTGGAGGGGGTATTATGACATCATAACAACATAGCTGCCCAGCTGATGTGATTGGCCTTTAAAGACTTTCACCCCTGGGGGGCGTCAGGGGTGAGATTTGAAAAATTTTCGACCCTTCCGACCATCTGGACCCCAAGACCTCTAACTGTACCAAATTTCAAGTCTCTAGCTCAAACAGTGCTGAAGGAGTAAGCTTACATACATACATACATACACCATTTGACTTTTATATATATAGATTACTAGCATAAGTGCCCGGCGCTGCTCGGGTCAGTCGGAGGTGGGGAGGTGGCAGACAGCTGACACCCCCTGACCAACCCCAACACCCACCCCTCACCCCTCACCCACCCTGACACCTTCCCACCCCCCGAAGCAAACCCGAAACCCCCACCTCACCCCCCCGACCGAATCCGACACCCCCACCTCACTTACCGTCCCACCAAACCCAACTCAGATCCGTCGCAGGAGGGGAGGGGGCCCAGAGCCGAGGGATTCCGGGGACCTTCGCAGGTGGGGGGGGGGGGCACAGAGCTGATGTAGTCCGGGGTTCCGTTGGGGAGGTGGGAGGGGCAGAGAACTGAGGGATCTCCGGGGTTCCGTTGGGGAGGTGGGAGGGGCAGAGAACTGAGGGATCTCCGGGGTTCCGTTGGAGGAGGGAGGGGTGAGCTGAGCGAGTGAGGTGTCTGTTGGAGGGGGGTATTATGACATCATCACCACCTAACTGCCAAGCTGATGTGATTGGCCCTGAAAGACTTTCACCCCTGGGGGGCGTCAGAGGTGAGATCCGAAAATCTTTCGACCCTTACCAGCATCTAGACCCCAAGACCCCTCACTGTACCAAAATTCAAGTCTCTGGCTCAAACGGTGCGGGAGGACTTCGCAGTCATACGTACATACATACACTCATACATACACCACTTGACTTTTATATATATAGATTTTGTGCCAATCCTGTGATTATCCCATTAGGTGACTCCTTTAATCTCAAATGTACATTTCTCTCTAAATGACCAAAATTAATAGTAACTCAGTGAAATGGGATCTGGGTGCTTGCTATGAAAAGATCCTGGTGTACTCTCATGCGCTCTGTCCCTGATTTAAACATTTTCAGGTTGTGTGACACATCTGCTAATAGTGGCTCTAAGGTTCTCACACAGTCAGGCTCTGTAAAGATTAAGGACCAGATCCACAATGGGTATAAACTAGTGCGGCACCTCTGAAGTCAATGGAGCTATGCCAATTAACCTCAGCTGAAGGTTTTTCTGGCTCTGCAGGGATACAATCACATTGAAAATCACATTTTTGTCTGAACATTTTCAATCTACTCTATTTACAAGCAACACCGAGGAATACTGTCATCGAAAAGAGAGTAGACAGTTGCCTCTTTGTTTGCTTTGTGCATCTGACAGTGCTCTGTTTATCATCCGTTCCACAGTTTGCCCTGTATAATCAGTCACCTGGGGAGCAGGAAAACACACGTATGTATTTAAAAGGAATTTAATTTAAACAAAACAAACAAACCCTGACAGGGAACCCTATCAGAAAATGGAAATTTCTGAAATTAGTCAATTTTTAAAAAAGGACAATATCTGTTTAATTGGCTCTGGCAGAGCTGCTAATGAGCACTGAAGACCCAGGCTTTCTCCTCTGTCATGCTGATTGCTGTTCTAGCCAATGTAATGTTGGCACTTTTCTTGTTTTAGTGTTGTTGTCCTGAAAGCTCTCTTTATCAAAGTCTCAAAACAGACCTATCACCATCTCCATGACAACTATCTTTCAGGGTTATAAGGGGGTAGAGTAGATTGTCTTCTGATTGACCCGTATTAATGGCCACTTCTAGCTGGAGACTACAGACTCTCAATATAATTCCAATGAGGCATGTAATATTACATGACATCATGTTTTTTTTTTAATTGGACATGAAAAGTACTTTCCAGGGGCAATATGTTAGGGTAGGGTAGGGGAGCACTCCAATTTTTGGTTGGCTAATCAGAAATGTAATAAATGTAATGTTGAACATCAGAAGTGAGTTTAGATTACAAGCTAAGAGCTCATTCTTAGGTGCAAAAAAGAACATAAATTTACATTTTGCAACCATGCAATTATTGGTGCTAACTCACACTTACCTGTGTCCTCTTCTATATAACATCAATGTTTTTGAGTTAGCAGTTGCCTGGGCATAATTTTTCAAGTTCAACAGACTGAAGAAAAGAAGGAACTCTAGAGATCCAATCACTCATAACTGAGTGCAAATAAGTTGATAAAAAATTAAGAGATTATATGTACACAGTTTAACTTTTCAAACTTTCTGCGTATTCAAGCAGGAAAGTCACTTTGGGCACAATTATTTTGTTTATTTCTGTACTTGGAGGGCAGTGAAGGTCCATTCTGAATTATTCTTTGATGCCAAAATCCTTCAGTCCTCACTCAGCCAATACTTCTATGGACTTCAAATGGGTTTCACTTGTGTAAATGGTTTAGGATTTGCTCGTAAGTCTCTGTTGCCTGATCTAAAGCCCTTTAAAGTAAATGAGGGTCTTTCCATTGAGCTTGATGGGCTTTGGATCAGGACCTAACAGAGCAGAAGGCTACCTAAATCCTCTCTGGAGGAGCTTTTCCTTGCTTTCAGATTTGTTTACTGGTTTTGCACTTACTGCAGTTCATCCTCTTTCTCCCCTCCTCTATTACACTTCAATTTATGTCAAGCATAGGTTTTGTTGTGATAGGTGAGGGAACATGTCTGTCAAGTTATGAATCCCTTGTTGTTTTATTAATATTATTTATGATTGTCACTTTCTGTGTGAGTTAAAAGCTCCATTTGATAGCAGAAACAGACTACTGTTAAGCTTTAGCAGAGGGAGAAATTCCTAGGGAGGGGGTCAGTGAGGCTGTGGGATGTTAAGGGGTTTTTTCTATTGATTTCTGTACAAGGGGTTTATGCTTTTCTCTTTTTCTTTAATTAAAATCTTCCTTTTAAGACTCTGTCTACTTGTTTCCATTGGATAGATCCTGGTCTGGATCAGGCACGTCTCACAGAAAGTGAGGGATTTCTTTGTTTCTCAAACCTCTCCCAGGTGAAGGGAGGGGATTTGAGGGGTGTTGCAGGGAGTTTCCAATTTACCCTAACCCATGGTTTTGTGGGCTTAAATTGGCGGTGGCAGTGGTGCCAGACCATACACTGGAGAAGTTTGTGTTCTGGGGAAAAGTTTTAACCTAAGCTGGTAAAATAAGCGTGGGGGGTTTTCTTTCTTTCTTTCTTTCTTTCTTTTTCTCTTTCTTTCTTTCTTTCTTTCTTTCTTTCTTTCTTTCTTTCTTTCTTTCTTTCTTTCTTTCTTTCTTTCTTTCTTTCTTTCTTTCTTTCTTTCTTTCTTTCTTTCTTTCTTTCTTTCTTTCTTTCTTTCTTTCTTTCTTTCTTTCTTTCTTTCTTTCTTTCTTTCTTTCTTTCTTTCTTTCTTTCTTTCTTTTTCATGCGGGTCCCCACATCTTTACCCCAGAGTTCAGAGTGGGGAGGCAAACCTTGACAATCGGTTTTAAGTATGATAGACTTTCTAAGCAAGGGGGACAGTCCACCTCTAGAAACAGAAGATATTGCTGGAGGAGGAGGGGGAAGAGGGTCCCTGCCCTTCTCCAAGGACACTGACCAAACCCAAGGGTTCTCAGGAGGGGCGAGAAGTCTGAGAAGGGATTGCATACAACTGTTTGTTGTTTTTGCCTTGAACTGTAACACTCCAGTGCTGTCTAAGAGAAAAGTGATGCTGTGCTAAGACTATGTACTTTGATTTAACCACCAGGGAGTCCCCAAGAGGGTGAACCATAAACCAAAAGGACCACAGCTAAGAAGAGCTCTGTGGGAGGATTCATAGGTGACTGGAGAGACTTGGGAAATCCCAGCATTGGTTTGGATCTTAGGGCAGTGAGAGTGTGGAGTCCCATGTCCCAAAGAAGGGTTTCAGGCAGGAAGTCTGCACCTTGGAGTATGTCCAAGAAGCTCAGAGATTGAGACAATATGTGGATTCTGCCCATATAATGCTGGCTTGGAAGCAGGTGGGTTGTAAAGGCTGGATCCAGTTAGCACAGTTTGGTGACCAACCACTTGGGGAACTCAGCCAAGACTGTAACAAACTGGTGGCAACAGCATGGCACTGAGCAAAGCTGCTTGAAAGGGGGCTTTTGCAAGGAACTAAACCCCTGCTTTTAGACTGAAAACAGAAAGCGAATCTTTTAGGTTGTTCGGGAAGGACAGCCGGGACAAATGAGTTGAGGGCAGTTCAAGAGTGATGAGCTAATGGAAATGTGCAAAGGGAGGAAGATGGATTTTAAAGAGTTTAAAAAATCAGAGCAAGTGAATCAGTGGTGCAAGTAGATTGTAACTCTTACTGGTATGGTACTGACCCCCTGACCCTGATCCCCCTCACAAAAAATGTTCCATGACTAGAGCCCTGCGCGGATACAAATTTATACTGGTGGATGTCGATATCTGCGGATAGAAATCGGTATCCGCTGAAGCGCACGGCTCTCCCAGGAACCACAGCAGCGGAAGGAGCAGAACATGGGGCCATTGCTCCCAGGAGCCAGCGCCGAGCACTGGCAGCTCTTCCGCCTGGGCTGTCCCATCCCCAGCCCCGCTCCTAGCCCTTCCACACAGCTATGTCTTCTGTCTGGGTTCTGTACAGCCCCACCAAAGGAGGGCGGGAGACTCAAGGGATTCTACTCTGAGAGACATGAAGGTACAGGACCTGTAATCTGAGGGGGAGCTCTTAGAGAGACTAGAGTGAGGTCAAATGTGTTGATAGCCCTAAATATTGACTATTATTATTTATTATTGATGTGTAATAAAGATCCCAGTCAAGATTTAGGGCCCCATTGCTCTAGATACTGTACTCAAGAAGCTTACAAGCTAAGCAAGAGTTTGCAGACTAATTACAGTAGCAGTTGATAGATGGACGGTGGGGAAAAAAGACACAGTAATGAATACCTATGTGTTCTATATCTGTATTTCATATTGTTCTGAAAGGAGGAAGCAACCTTTGGTAAATTTGAATCTCTGTGTGTCTGTTCTTATGAAAGAAACTGAGATTTTTCATTGTGGTTATTGAACGATACCTTATTTCTGTAATTTTTTTTCAAATACTATTGTAATGAAAAGTAAATATATGCTTTGCTATCCACTCTGCTCAGGAATGACACAATCCGAACATCCTTTTCTCCTCTCAGGTTTGCTTATTTACATGAACACTCTTCTCTCTCTTAACAATTAAACTCAGAAATCCAATGACCTTAATAGCTTTGAGGAGAGAAGGAAAGAGAATGTGTTTCAGTATATTATTTTTCTTCTTATGGGTTGTGTCCTGTTAAGATCACTTCGAAATCTTTGTTGTTCTGGAATGATATCAAGATTGCTGTAGCTCTGAGTCACCCCTTGAATTTTATATTGTGAAGCATATTGGGCAACTAGGAAATAGAGCTTGATTCATGCACAGTTACATTGTAACAATTGGTTTCTAGAGCAATGTACCAAAATAGCAATCAAGACTGTCTTTTGACTTTTCATGCTTTAAAAAAAAAAAAAGTATCTTCAGGTATTTCTAATTTGCACACAACATGTTTCCCCTGTTTTTTTTTTTTTTTTTTTTTTACATGCTCAGAAAAGAGGAAGAGAATCTGTTTTACTTGTTCTTAAGCATTATTGGCACTTGATCTTTGGTTAAATGAAAATGTATAAATGAATAAACTGGAAAAGAGGAATCTCTTCCCTGTTTTGTTTTTTAAAAGCAAGAAGGAAAACATAAAGAGAAGCACACAGTATCGTTACGGAAATGTGAAAAGCCTCCAAAGGAAATCTTTTTGGGGAAGTTTTCTGGCCTGTGTTATACAAGAGGGCAGACTAGATGATCACAACGGTACCTTCTGGCCTTGAAATCTATGAATTCCACATTTATAGGTTATGTTGGATCCAATATAAAATGATGATAACGTGCTTTACATTAGCAGGATGGAAGAAGACCAGAAGTTATTCATTGTTAAAGTTTGCATGAGGCCATATAGCTTTTAAGCCACAAATAAATTTAAGCTTGTGTAATTGATTTGTGCCAGCTGAGGATATGGCCTCCTAGTAATAGCAGGATGCTGATGTTTAAGACAGGCTGAAAAACATCTACAATGATAGTGTCAGGAAAAAAAAAATCTTGTCATTTCTTTCTTTGTCCCAGGTTGCTGAGGATTTTGTGTGGGCGTCTGTCTCTTTTTGTCCGAAAAATCAGAGGAAGACTATTTTATGCCACAAAGAAGTACCTGCAAAGAATACAGCATAGATATCTCCAAATGAATGCCAGAAATTTCTCTTGAAAAACCAAACCTTCTCTGTTTTCCTCTAGGAGGCTGAGCAAGATCAGGAGTACATGAATCTCTTTTGCAAGAAAAGAAAACCATTTTCCCTGACCAATTTTAATAAATATCTGCTGTTCAGCACATGAGGGAAAAATAAATAGTGTAATTATATGACACTCACCTTCAATTTTTTTCAATCTAGTTTCCATCTGCACCTGATGTGGAAAGATTTCCAGACCTAGAGCAGGGTATTTTTTTTGCAAATAGTTTGCTAAAAAATGTAGTTTGGGTTTAATAAATTTTTGTTGTTGCAAATTTGGATTGAATTTGGCGAATAGTCATGACCAAATAGAAAACATCTAACTGGTTCATTTTGACATTTTTTAAATGAAATGTTTTGACTCTCTATTTCAAAATGACATTTTGTTTTGAAATTAGGTAGATTTGCTTAAAAAAAATTAAAAATACCCCCAAAATGTAACACAGTGAAATAAAAAGCTGGGAGGTAGGTTTTGATGAAATACTATTCAGTTATTTATTTACAATCCTCCTTTCTAGCCAACAGCGATCAGAAATCTAGTGAGATTCTGAATTCCTGAGATTTGCTTCTCTCAACCATTTGTTATGGTTTAAGTTTTTGATTAAATGCCTAACACTTAGATATTCTCTTGCCAACATGGGGTTTCTTAAAATGGCTTTTCAGGAAATTCTCCCTCCCAACAGTAGCTGTGTTCAGTTTTCAGACTGAGATGGCAGAGAATTATGGTGGTGTCAAGAGAAGTTTTCTGGAAAACCAATTTCAGTGCTCCAGCACCAGGGCTGTTACATAAAAGAAGGGAGGCACCTTCATTATCTAGTGTAAGAGATCCGCTCTTCCCCCACGTCACAACAGGCAGGAGACTCTTTCGTGGCTTCCAACAGTGTTCTTTATTTATACAGTGCAACCCCCACCACCGATATACAACTCCACACAGTTCAGCTGAGTCCCAGCCCGCAACCTGGCTAGTCTCTGGAAGCAGTCAGCTCTTATAGGCTCCTAGCCTCAGCTCTACTTCCCTGCTCTATGTCTCTGTACCTCTCTCTGTCTCCTTCTCTCTCTCTCTCACTCCACCACGCCACCACCCTGGGCTTCCTGCCTGGCAGGCTTTTATCCCCTGGAGAGGCTGCCAGGTGCAGCACATAACCCTGAGCCCTCTGCAGCCCAGGTGGCTGATTAGCCTTCTCTGCAAGGGGAGGTTTTCAGAGGCTTCCCTGCTCTCTTAAAGGGGCAGCAGGGCTGGCTCAGGCACTCCTGGCCAGCACCCTGCCACACTAGGAAGATGATCTCTTGATAAATGAGAGAGCCTGAGGGATCAAGAAGTTCAACACCGTTCTGGATCCAGGTGAATCCATAATTAGCACCCTGTGCAGATATAAAATTGCATCCTCATCGGATCTGTGATCTGCAAACATGGTCTGCTGATATCCACGTCAGCAGATATAAAGCAGATATCAGCAGGTTTGCAGAGTTCAGTTCATAATCCACTCTTTAAGGGGTAAAGACTAGAAAAATTTAAACCTTAGAGATGCCTGTTCTGTGATTTTAATCAATTGCTTCAGAATGACTGGAAAAGACTCAGACTCCTGGATCTCTTGATTACAAAACAACATGAAGATGAAGTCAAGAACATGCTTGAGATAAATAGATCTGAAACTGTAGAATTGATCCATGCTGTTATGGAGCCATCTGAAGCTCTGGGTATTATTGTAGGATTCTGGGGACATCATCATCAGTCTGACCCTTTCATTGTCTGACCAGAATTTGATGTCAAGCAAGTTCATAATGCAATGACAAGAAGGAAATAGGCATGCTTCTGACAACCCAGCAACAGGCAACAACTATTCTGTTTGTTCTTTCTAGAACACTTATCATCCTGGTATGTAAGTGCTGGTAAAAGTGGACTGCAGCTTATTTCCTTGATCTTGGAGAGTATTGAGTCCAAAACCCCTCCTTGAGATAGTCACGGATCCTTTCAAAGGCATCGATTAATCTGCAGCAAGAAGGAAAGTGGCTTCTGCATTTTATACAGAGAGTTGTTGCTTGTCATAACAAAACATTGTGTGTTAGTTTTCTATCCTTCCCAGTTCATGAGTGCAATATTGAATATTTTGTGACAAGGGCTGTGGAAACCAGATGTTTGGTCAAACTGTGCATATGTCTTTAGCATTCCTGTCACATTGCCTCACATTTCCAGTCAAGATATCCCTGGATATTGCTTTTGCAAAATTGATTTGTTCACAGAGATAGTGGTATCAGGTTTTTTGTAGGATCAGTACCAGCCAAACAATAGAACAGAGATTTTGGAGGCTGTCTGTAGAATGCAGTTATTCAAGTACTGTAGTAACCTTTCCCCTTTGGATTTCCTACTTCAAATCCTAAATTAGATGATAAGTGGAAATTTGTCTGTCTCCTGGTTAATCTTTAATGGACATGAACTGCCAGATTAACAGTGTCTTGTCAGACGCACAGGAGAGAGACGAGGTTGTAATAGGGATACTGAGAATGAGAATAACACACTTGTGGAGTCCCAGGTTAGACCAGAGGAGAGTGGGGATGCTGCACATCATGTTGGCAGAGCTGAGTTCTGAAAGCTTAAACCATGCTAGAGGTTAGCGAGAGCTATTCGTCCATGATTTTCATGAGCACCAACTTGTGTGGGTATACACCATACACATTCACAGAAACAGGATCCACCTGCAGGGTGGTGATGACACTATGTGTTTTTATGTGTTTTGAGGATTATTATCTTAGCGTTGCAGTCTTTCCCAGTTTCTGGGCATTACACTCAGAAGGTGCCCTGACTTCCAAAAGAATATATTTTACCTGTAATAAAAACTTGCACATCTTTGCAGCTAGATTGCACACTAAACACAGGTGACAAAACAAAATAATTATGGTCTATTCAATATGTGCAGTACTAAGGTATCCTTTCTTTTCCAGCTAGGTGTTTTTAACACCAAGGGAATATTTTCATGAGACGAATAATATTAATTAATTGCCTTTTTGTGGTTCTTGAGGATTTAGGCATATTGCTGCACTCTAAACAGCTTGTTTGAGGAATTTTATTTGCCCAGGGTGGAGGGAAGAAGTTCAGTAAAGCCAAGGCATGGGATATATAAATTCAAATCCCCACTAATCAAATATGTATCCTTTGAGTCTCGCCTGACTTCTCAGTGAAATGAAGAAAACATAATATTGTTTAAAATATGCAGTTATTAAACCTGAAAGTCAGAATTCTTTGAGTTTCCAAGACTGATTAGCTGGACTGCTCCAGTATTTCCTTAACGGTATAAACTGTGGAATTAGCATCAGACTACTTTCTACATGGTATATGCAATGCTATCCATATACTCCATAGGTTGTCTTATAAGTGCACTGGTGCACTCTAATACAAATTACTAGATCTAAAAAGTAATCAGCAAAATATTGCTCATTTGTCATTAAGGTCCACAGATCAGAACTTTATTGAGGTGGAGCATGCCCCTGCTGCCAGCGACTGGTCGCTCTGGTTCTGCCACCAAGCTGCAAAATGGCTGACATACCCATTGTATGGATCTATGAGCCTCATTACTTTGAAGAAAGGAAATTTATAGCTAAACACAGATACATTTTTCTATTACTTTCTCATAATGTGATTACTTTTCCTTTGCGGGTGAAGGCTGCCGGGGGAGCCTTTTCCTGCCCCATGTGCTCAGGACACTTAGCTGGAAAAAAGAACAGAAAGTAATTCATGTACTTTTCTGCCTGAAAAGTCACAGCTACTCTAATGAATTACTTAGAACAATCTGAGTCTATTCACCTGGTTATAGAATCCATTATTTTATCCGCTTTGCATTTTTCTCCAGATTCTTTCTTTCCAGGGTGGCTACCATGTAACCTCTTTTTCATTTAAATCAGAACATGGAGTTATTTTCTCTCTGATGTGGCCTTTGTTTTTCTCTTTGGTATGTGTCTTTGCACTATAGATCTTCTCCAGCTCAGCTCAGTGTGTTCTGGCACGCCATATCTCTTACCTTTCACAGCAGTGTTCTGACAAGAGTGTGTACTACACTTAGTATTTTTAACTTGAGTTGGGATTGATGGGCTGTTATGGTTTATATGAGTTTGCAACACATGGGATTATTTTAAGGTTTTGTGTTCCAACAAATATAAAAAACCATAACCATAGTGCGGGGGTGGGCAAACTTTTTGGTCATAGGACTACATGGGTGGTGCAAAACTGTATGGAGTGCCAGGTAGAGAAGGCTGTGCCATCCCATACGGCCTGGTCCCCACCCCATATATACCCCCTCCCACTTCCTGCCTCCCTCCAAACCTCTGACCCGTCCAACCCCCCCTGTTCCTTGTCCCCCCCCCCGGCACCTCTGCCCCAACTGCCCCCTGGGATCCCACCCCCTACCCAATCCCCCCAGCCCCTGCGCCACTCCTATCCACACCCTTGACCCCAGACAGGGTCCCCTCAGGACTCGCACACTATCCAACCCCGCTGCTCCCTGTCCCCGGACTGCCCTGACGCCTATCCACTCCTCCGCCCCCTGACAGCCTCCCCCCCCCCCCGGGATTCCCACGCCCATCCAACCGCCACCGTCCCCTGACTGCCCTCCCCAGAACCTCCGCCCCATCCAACTGCCCCCTGCTCCCTGTCCCCTGACTGCCTCTCTGGGACTCCCTGCCCCTTATCCACCCCCGACCCTGGCCCCCTTACTATGTCACTCAGAGCAGCAGGAGCAGCAGGCCAGCGGCACCGCGTGTTGAGGCAGCAGGAAAGAGGGGCAGTGGGTGAGGAGCCTCCCTGGCCAGGAGCTCAGGGGCTGGGCAGGACGGTTCCACGGGCCATAGTTTGCCCACCTCTGTCATAGTGACTGTCCAGCCAAACTCATAAAACCATTATTTTCAGGCATAGGGAGGGAGGCATAAAACTCAGCCAAGTTTCCCTCAAAAGTCTCACCAACCTCAGCTAACCTTTCAGGGGGCATGGGCAGAATCTCAGGTTTTGTTACAAAAGGTTTGCGCAAATGTAATCCTGGCTTTAAATTGTATCCAAGGCCTGACATTGGAAAGTCTGTGGCCATTCATTAGGCATATTTACTTTTTAAGTCTCTGTTGAACTCATCTTCCCACTGGACACTTTATCTCTAGAGCTGCTTAAATGATTTGTTGCCAATAATATATGTTTATGTTTAAATTCAGTTGATGCAAATAATTTGCATTTATTATTCAATAACTCTATAGTTCAACAAATAATAATCTGTGAATAATATTGCTTGCAAAGTTTGCCATTTTCATGAACTAATTAATTGTAAATATTTTTACTTGTGATTCAGACCCTCCTCTCCACACCCTCTTTGTATAACATAGAAACTTACTCCAATCATTGCGACTTCAAGTTCAAGAACTAAATTGTGATTGTTATTGCCCTTGTTGATACATTGCAGAAATTGTAATACCTCACTCATTTCCACCAAGAGATTGTGACACTGTTAATATAGGACTAGGTATGTGGCAAGATCAAGAAGATGATACTGGGTAGTGGTTCTCTGCCAAGCACTATTAACCAAAATAGTACCAAAAGGAATATTGAGAGAGACTGACCATATACCAGAAACTATTTTATGTATGCGAGGTAAAGTACAATATATGAATATTTAAAGTTAGCTGTAGTGTGAAATTACCTCTTTAAAGGTCCTCAGTCTCCAGACTTCTTTTGGTTCTCATAAAGAGCAGATTATGGTCTATTGACCACGCCATAGTAATGTGCATTGCACAGGTGCCTAGCTAGCTACGAAATCATTCTCTCACAATGTTTCTGCCAGTTGTTGAGAGCATCTTCCCTCAGGATCCTGCCCATATTTAAAGGGGATTTAGTCTAAGGTAAAACATTTTTAAAATGTCCTTTTATGCTAACATACTGGTGACACACAGTGGCATGAGGGTTGGGGACTGGAAGCTATATATGTACTGTGTGTTCATTTAACGAGATAGCACCAATGGAATAGGGTACCAGTCTGAACATGTGGGAGGAGGGGAAGATTTATAATTTTCCTCTCATCCTACCTGATTTCCAGGACACGCACTGAAAGCGTTGAGGGCTCTGAACTCCTATCGTCAGTGCACTCTATATTTACAGGGCTGTAAAGAGATTCATTTAGTGTATGGCTGAGCTGGATTGTCATCGTTGGCTCTGTTGACCTTTAGTTGTCTTGAGATATTTATATACTTAGGTGAGTCTATAAATAGCTATAGTATGATGGGAGTGTTATTGCAGAAAAGCGCTTTATAAAACAGATTATCATTTCATTTCCATGGAGGGAGGGAGGGAGAAAGGTGTGTGTTAGACTTGTGAAAAGAAAGAAATTCCCCGCAACACAGTCTCACCCCCACAGCACTGACCTGTGAGGAAAAAACTTATAAGATCTTTTGGGTTGTCACCAATCAGGCCATGCTGTCCTGATGTTTGCGGCCCTATAGCTTTAAGAAGCCTAAGTTCTGGAGCGGGTGGTATTATGATAGCATGTGCTTCCACTTGAGGGATCAAAGTTCAGGTCTGACATTACTTGCTGCACTGGCAGGGACTGGGGAGTGTATGGTGGAAGAGCACTCAGCCCTGGGGGTCTGGGAGTGCCTTTGACTGATGCTTTGAATAACATTTGTGTACTTTGCAGGGAATGCTATCCCCCCTAAAATAATTTAGGTCACATGGCCTCCAAAGAATGGGGAGCGAAGTGAATGGGGAAAGGAACTGGAGTATATCCCTGGCAGCGCTCACCAAAAAAGGGACAACATGTGAACCTTTCCTGATCCCAAGGGTTACCTCAGTTTTCTGTGTTTAAGTGGGTGTTTCTTTTTCAGATGGCAAGCTGTCTGAGTAAAGCAAACATGGTGTTTTCTTCCTTTTTGAAGACCTTCTTTCCCGTTTTCAATAAAAGCAACTTGAATCTTCATTTGAGTTGCCTATACAATGAACCCAGCAGCCCTGATATAAAGAACAGGAACTCCATTTCAATGGGTGCAGAGGGTTAAATGTGACCCAGTGGATTTTTCCCTTTATGCTTGGGAAAGTGTAACTGATCTGTATTAAACAATACTTTTCAGTTATCAAGCTTGATTTATTTCTGCACTAAGCTGCTTTTGCATTCTTCTCACACCCTTTCTGACTTGCCTTACCTGCTCCCCTGGCTCTTTACAGTATAATATAACCTCCTAGCACTGAAATTTGCAGCTCTGCTGCCTCTGCT
Source organism: Sternotherus odoratus (assembly GCA_032164245.1). Lineage (NCBI taxonomy): Eukaryota > Metazoa > Chordata > Testudines > Kinosternidae > Sternotherus > Sternotherus odoratus. Next base: position 90,170,339 of record JAVMKO010000001.1, read on the forward strand.
GATTTTCTAGCAAAAAAAAAAAAAAAGAGTTCTGTTGTTTTGTTTTTGTTTTTTCTTCTCATCTTGCAGGAAAGCAATCTCCAGGTCAGGCCTCCAGCATCTGGCTCCTGTGCACTCCCTCAACATCGCAATCTCCAATGGGCCAGGGAAGGAGCCAAGAACAACACTAGAATGGAGTGTAGGTGTTTATTTTTAATCATGGCAATTTATCTAAATAACGTCTCCTGCCCATGTTCCCTCTAACCTTCATTTTTACATGGATAGGTAAAGGTGCATGTAACAGGGTTGGATGTTAGCCCTGATCACTGTGAGCTTGATCCTGTAAGGTGCAGAGAACTCTGGCATCTATCCAGCAAAGCGCTTAAGTACATGGAAATTCCCATCAGAATCAAGGGGACTGCATATGTTTAACGTTTAGCACCAGTCCAGCAAAATCACATGCTTGAGTGCTCAGCATCTTGCAGGATCAAGCCCTAAGATGACAACTATAGATGTATTAGAGAGATTTTATTTCCTTTTGAAGTTGTTTTGTGATTTGGGTCAAGACAATCTTTAAATAAAGACTGGATGTCTTTCTAAGTGATATGCTCTGCTTCAGCTACTGTTTGGTCTGAAGCAGGAATCACTGGCTGAATTTTTTTTCATAGACTGTGTAATGTGGGAGGTCAGATTGCAATGGTCCCATTTAACCTTAAAATCTATGACTTTATAATAGAGTGCAGAGAAGAGTGTTAAAAAAGTTCAGTCCTCTCAGTTTCAGACATCCTGTGTGGATCCCAAAGGGATTGGCCTTACAAAACCTAAATCCTGCTCCAGCAGAAACTTAGTCCCTGATTGAGCAAGATATTTAAACACGTCTGTCCTTAAGCGTGAGAGTTTCCCATCAAAGTCAGTGCACTGCTCATGTGCTTCAAGTTAGGTAAAAACCTCAGTTAAGTACCTTGCTAAATCGTAGCCTAAAACAACTACTTGCATTTTTCACAAATGGCACTGTACAAAGGATAGCCTCCCAAGTGGTTCCTTATATAACCTATATAGCAGTGCACTGCCCATCTGTCATACAGCCTGAGGGATATGATATCAACAGTAAATTCTTTGATGGAGTATTTGGATTAATTTGTATTAGGGTTGGAAAGGATATGTTGATATTTAATCTATTTCTTGATAACACTGCAACATAACATTAATAGATTCCTACAGCATCCCCTTTGGTTCGGTCTTGACTTTCCTTTACAGCTTCTAGTGTAGGTGATTCATTGACCTCCTGTGGCAGGTTATTCCAATATCTGACTGACATCATGCCCAAAAGGTATAGCCTAAATTTGTAGCATAACTGTTTCCTTCCTTAATGTCTCCACAATGATGGCTGAAAATAATTCCCTGCTCACACCCTTCATTTTTTATTAACTCCTTGCTAGTTATTTGTCAGTGTTTTATATGGAAGGCAGGATGGCCTGGTGGATAGAGCACTTGACTGGGTCTGAGGAAACCTGAGTTCTATTCATAGCTTTGCCAGTGGCCTATTGGATGCCTTTAGGCAATTTGCTTCGCCTGTGTGCCTCAATTTTGTCATACGTACATAATAATGCTCACCTTTGAAATCTGCCAATGACTAGTGCTATATAAGAGCAAGGTATTGCTCCTGAGATTTTCTTTTCTTCCCCACAGATGTATAAATTCATAGCTTAATCTCATTTTTGTTAGTCACATTTTCTAAACTTTTAAAAAAACTTTCTACCCTTTGGTGTCTCTCTTAGTGATATCTTTTTGCAGCACTGCTGTAACCTGTATACCCCCTGAGGATCTGCTTTTATAGGCATAGGGCAATGTGCAGTGTGCCCTTCCCTAAAGATGTGTGGTATATACTCTTCCAGGAGGGCAGCATTTCTCAACCTGGTGTCTGTGGCCCCCTGGGAATCCACAAGGGTACTCCAGGGGGGGCACTGGCCCTGCTGATCAATTCCTCCCTCTCCCTCCCAGTGCCTCGGACACGCTGGGGAACAGCTGTTCAGCAGCATGCAGAAGGCGTTGGGAGGGAGGGGGAGGAACGGGGACAGGATGTGCTTGGGGAAGGGGGTGGAATCATGTTGGAGCTGCTGGCCCCACTGATCAACTCCTCCTCCTCTCTCCCATGCCTCCTACACACAGTGGAACAGCTAGTTGTTTCCCGGCATGCAGGAGGCGCTGGAAGGGAGGGAGAGGAGCACGGACGGGGCACGCTCAGGGGAGGGGGCGGAAAGAGGCAGGGAAGAGGAAGCGCAGGGGTGGAGAAGGGTTGGGAAAAGGTGGGGTGTGGGTGGGGTCTGGAGCTAAGCAGGGGTTTGGGGGTCTGCAAAAATTTGAAATAAAAATGGGGGTCCTGGGTTAAAGTTTGAGAACCGCTGCTTTAGGTAGTATGTGACTCCTGCTTCCAATCAGCCCATGATATCAGCCTCCATAGTCCACTTATTAAGTTTTCAAATGAGTACCTCTGTGTGTTCTCCCTTGCTGCCCCACACACTTGGGAGGAGTTCTCCGTAAACATCCACAAAATGAATACAGTATGTTCCCTCAGCACCTTCCTTAAATCTTCCCTTTTCTATGAGGCCTAAAAAAAATTGACAACATTTAGTCTGCTGATGTGCTGATATGACTGACTATCATGTTGGCCAACATTGTTTCTTTGTACTCCCCTGTCTGTCTGTTTATCCATCTGTTGTCGTTTGTCTATACTTAGATTGCAAGTTCTTTGGAGGCAGTGACTGTCTTTTGTTCTATTTGGGATCCCACTCCATGACTAGGGCTCCTAGGCACTGTAGTAATACAATAAATAATAATTATATGCAGTGTATGGATCAATGATATATGTTCTTTGAAGGAACACTCCTTTGGCCTTTGATTGTATGATACACATCCTTTAAAACAGTAGTTGGAAGGATTTACGGTTATATAGGCCCCACTTCTGTATCCTTTGAAGTAGCAGAATTCAGGATTGGACCCTGCTGTACATTCTGTGAGTGGACAATTTATATAGACCTATGGAGTATGTTGAGTGTTCTTTAGAGGTAAACTATTATAACCCTATGGCCATGTTATACAGTCTTGTGGAAAGGTCCTGTAGAAGTTAATAGGAATGAAACATGTAGGATTTCTATATAAATAGGTTTCTATTGAAATTATTATAAAAACAATGTAATATAATAGAGGATGGTATCATTTCATAGGCTTCTGTTTTTAACTGCCCATACAGGATTATGGCAAGACTATAAAATGTAACTGAGAGTTTTAGATGTTTAAAAAAGTATGAAAAGGTTTTTCTTCCTATTCAGCCATATAGGACTTTTCCATAGGGGTGCCCATATTGCTCATTAGATGTATTGACACCCATTCATGTGAATCTGTATGCTTCCATCATACTCTGCCTCTTTTTGGTATGTGGTTCTAGCCAGAGCTATTGGCCCCTTACCTTAAAGAACAATGGATTGACGTGTGTGTGTGTGTATTTGTATATATTGATATTCCATAATCATAATTCCATACATAAAATGTAGTGTATCAACTCTAATCCCACTGGTATTGACTTGTCATAACATTAATCCAGATGAATACTTTCCTTTTCCTTGTCTATGGTCTCCCTTGTAAATCATCATGTCATATACTCCGCTAATTTGTACACTAAATGATGTCTCTTCCTATTAACATTTCTGAAAAACTAAGTCTTTTAGTTGGGAACTGAGTATGCAGATCGGAAGAGACCTACATCATCAGAGACTCACGAGTAGGGGGAATCCTTGCACGTGACTATGTCACTACTCCTTTTAAAAAGTGCACGTGGTTTAGCTAGCTGCTTCTTTAGCTCTCACATCAGGAAGTAGTAGTGAATCCAGTCTTCCCATATGTTAAAAATCACTTAAATTGTGTATAGCACGTGCTTGCTTTGCTGGTACTTCGAGCCAACCCTGGTTATAAGAAATAGCCAGCATAGAGTTTTCAAAAGCAAATCCTGCCAAACCAACCTAATTTCCTTCTTGGACAGTGTTACTGGCCTAGTGGCTGAGAGTGGGAAGCGGTTGATGTGCTATATTTTGATTGTAGTAAGGCTTTTGACACCATCCCACATGACATTTTCATAAGAAAACTAGCAAAATGTAGTCTAGAGGAAACTACTATACATTGGGTGCATAACTGGTTGGAAGACTGTATTCATAGTTATCAATGGTTTGATGTCAAATTGGGAGAGTGTGTCTAATGGGATCCTCCAGGGGTCAGTCCTGGGTCCAGTACTAGTCAATATTTTCATTAAAGATTTGGATAATAGAGTGGAGAGTGTGCTTAGACCATTTGCGGATGACACCAAACTGGGAGAGGTTGCAAACACTTTGGAGGACAGGATTTAGGGTGACCAAATGTCCTGATTCTATAGGGACAGTCACGATATTCAGAACTTTGTCATATATAGGCACCTATTACCCCCCCACCTCATCCCAATTTTTTACATGTGCTGTCTGGTCATCCTAACAGGATTAGAATTCAAAATGACCTTGACAAATTGGACAATTGGTTGAAATCAATAAGATGAAATTCAATCAAGACAAGTGTAAAATACTACAATTAGGAAGGAAAAATCAAACGCACGAATACAAAATAGGGAGTAACTGGCTAGATGGGAGTACTGCTGAAAGTGATCTCTGGTTATAGTGGACAACAAACTGAGTATGAGTCAACAATATGATACAGTTGTGAAAAAGGCTAATATCATTCGGGGGTGTATTAACAGGAGTGTCGCATGTAACACACAGGAGGTTATTGTCCTGCTGTACTTGGCACTGGCGAGGCCTCACCTAGAGTTCTGTGTCCAATTCTGGGTGCCACACTTTAGGAAAGATGTGGATAAATCAACAGAGTCCAGAGGAGAACAGCAAAAATGATAAAAGATTTATAAAAGCTGACTGATGTGGAAAGGTTGAAAAAATGAGGCATGTTTAATCTTGAGAAAAGAAGACTGAGGGGGGAGCATGATAAAAGTCTTCAAATATGTTAAATGCTGTTACAAAGAGCACAGTGATCAATTGTTCTCTATGTCCTCTGAAGGAAGGATAAGAAATAATTGGCTTAATGTGCAACAAGGGAGATGTAGGTTAGATATTAGGAAAAGCTTTCTAAGGCTTGGCTACACTGGTGCGTTATAACACTCTAACTTGCTGGTTCAGGAGTGTGAAAAATCACCCCCCTGAGTGCAGCAAGTCTGAGCGTTTTAAAGCACTAATGTGGACAGGCTTTTGGAGGTGGATTACCAGCACTTGCACGTGGCCACACTTGCACTTCAAAGCGCTGCCACGGGAGCAATCCCGCAGCAGCTCTTTGAAATTTCAGGTGTAGCCAAGCCCTAAGTATAAGAGTATTTAAGTTCTGGAATAGGTTTCCAAGGGAGGTTGTGGAATCTCCATTATTGGAGGATTGAATAACAGGTTGGAGAAATATCTGTCAGCAATGATCAAGGTTTACTAGGTCCGCCTCAGCATGGGGGCATTGGATTTGATGACCTCTCGACGTCCCTTCCAGCTCTGCATGTCCATGATTCTGTAACACATAATGTTCTTCCCAGAGAATTCCATGAAGGACTGAACTCTTTCAAAATCGGTTCTACCTTCCATTGTCTTCAGGGGCACTCAGTCTACAGCTCCCTTTCAAAATGGCTATTGCCTTCCATTGCTCACTACAGGACTGAGCCAAGCTACCCTTAGCTAAGATAACGGCCTCTGACAGCACAAGGAATTACCACCTTAGTTGAGGGCAGCTTGGGCTCATTCCTCTCTTTAGAAAAACATGATTATGCAGCTTCTGCCGACATAAACGTTGTTATTAAGAGCAATGGCAAAGTTGGCTATTTTGAAAATGTATTTAAAAAACTACCCATTGCACTTGATATATTCAACTGGGGGAGCAGAACGGTAAACTGATGTGTATGTGGACAGGGGATTGGAAAGGAGAGGGAGAGGGGCATGTGCGTGCCTGCAGACAGATGTGGGAGACAGAAAAGAGGGGGAAATTGGCTTGTATGTAGGGGCAGCTTTGTTCCAAAGTGGAATGAAGCAGCCTACTGGTGAATCTGACTCTAAGAGTTAAAAGAGAGAGTGGTATAAAGTTGATACATATCTTCAAATTATTAGAAGTATCACATGGTTACATGTCTTTGGGCTTCTTGTTTAGTATTCATGTATTTTTAAATATTAAAAACAAACAAACTCCCAAATAAATGGCATTACACTGGAATTAAGGTTGAGAGTATGTATCAGTAACTTTAAGGTGGTAATAGTACAGGATATAAGAATTTTTATATATATACTAGCATAAGTGCCCAGCGCTGCTCGGATCAGTTGGAGGTGGGGAGGGGACAGACAGTTGACACCCCCTGACCAACCCTAACACCCCCCGGCTCACTTACCCCCCCCGACCAAACCCGACACCCCCACCTGACCCCCCCAAGCAAACCCAACACCCCCACCTCACCCCCCGACCGAACCCGACACCCCCGACCGAACCCGACACCCCCACCTCACTTACCGTCCCACCAAACCCAACTCGGATCCGTCGCAGGCGGGGAGGGGGCCCAGAGCCGAGGGATTCCGGGGACCTTTGCAGGTTGGGGGGGGGCACAGGGCTGATGGATTCCGGGGTTCCGTTGGGAGGGGGGAGGGGCAGAGAACTGAGGGATTTCCGGGGTTCCGTTGGAGGAGGGAGGGGCAGTGAGCTGAGCGAGTGCCGTGTCTGTTGGAGGGGGTATTATGACATCATCACCACCCAGCTGCCCAGCCGATGTGATTGGCCCTTAAAGACTTTCACCCCTGGGGGGCGGCAGAGGTGAGATCCGAAAATTTTTCCACCCTTACGACCATCTAGACCCCAAGACCCCTAACTGTACCAAATTTCAAGTCTCTAGCTCAAACGGTGCGGGAGGAGTTCACAGTCATACATACACCACTTGACTTTTATATAGAAGATAGATAGATAGATAGATAAAAAAGCAACAAATACTGTGCACTGACCTTAACTGTATACAGGTAGATGTGGTAATTGGATTAATATCTTAGCCTGGCATGTTTGAAAGCTTTTCCTCTTTAAATGGTTTATTTAAAAATTCTTTCACATATAATTTTGCAAAGCTCTCTCCATGACAGGAATGATGGAAACATCCTTTCTTTCTGCTACAAGTCATGCTAGATCTCATTTGAAATTGGAATGTTCAGCCAACTGAGTGATCTGATTGGCTGAATAGCCATGGCTGCTTGCCACTCTAAATTAAATTATCCAGGTTAGTTTGCATTGTGTTTCGAAGTACTCTGACTGCAGCTTGAGGAGCTGTCACACATGAAGGGATCGAAGGGCTTCACTAAATCTGGTTGGCTTTGAACTAGGCTGAGGCACTTCTTAAAGGAGAAACCAAATTTAACAAGCTGAGAAATATGCACAGCTAGTTGTGGTCAAACACAAGTAATTACAATTGCTCCTATATTCCACTCTGGGGATATTAATTTCTCCTCAAATTGGGGCAGTGTGTGTTTTGTTTTCCCATACCCAAAGAGCAATCAGATACCACAAAGAACTTTGTTTTGTATTAAATCAGTAACAATACAAGAACAAACAGATGGAAAGTCTCCATCTGAGAGAGCACAATGTTCGTGCCACCTCTGTAGTAGCCTCTTTCTGGACACAATAATGGCAGCTGCTTCTGCTTCAGGGAGGAGATCTGTCTCAATTTACAAGTGGAATCATAGCAGCTACAAGTTACATTGATGATAGTGCTAAAAAGACGGTCTCCTAACTTTTTTTGTATATTGTTTGCGGTCGTATTGGAGTTTCTGGCTTTTCCCAAATTGTAGGTGGGATTTGTACTTGCCTTATTCCATTATTTTCCTGATACAAAGTAAATCTCTGCACATGAACAATTCCACCAGCAAGTGCAAAACAACTTAACCAGGCAAGGTATGAAGATTCTGCCCAACTCAGTCATCTGCAGAAAACTATCTATGCATCAGAAATATAAATATAATAATTTGGCCTCTGACATCTTTTATGCCCCTTGTTATGCAACATGTCAGAGTAGATGATGTTAGCAGCACCATCTGATCTTAAAATCTTTGGTCTGATTTTCTGTTGTCCCCCACTTTATGGAGGGTTGAATATTTTCTGATGGAACAATTTTCCATAGAGAAATACTGATTAGTCTAAATTGAAATATTTTGTGGGACTGTATCAAAGTCCTCAACTTTTTTTGTTAGAGATTATCAAAAAAAATTGCTTCAATAAGGTCAAAGCAACAATAGTTTCAACTTTTTTCTATTGTATAATAGTCTCGATCATAAATTTTAGTAAAATATAACAGTAGAAACTATGAAGCCAAAGAGCTTTGTGGGCCAAAGCCCTTTGATAAGGTGATACAGTATTTCCACCATGACATTTTTTCATTTTGATTTGTGACTGAAGGAAATATTCAAATGTCAGAATTTTCCTCAGGATGGAAATTTCAAGTTTTGACCAGCTCTATCCTGGAGTCTGTTACACTAGAGAACAGAGAGTGCAAAATGGGTGTACATGCCACCAGATGGGAATGGCAAAATTTTATGGCCATTTTTTGTTATGGTGTAAATGACTAGGTGCAGGGTGACAGAGAATCTGGGCCATAGATGTTAAGGCCAGAAGGCGATCATCTAGTCTGATCTGCATCACACAGGCCAGAAAGTGTAGCAGAGTACAGATTTGTTTTATTCAAACTTCTGATAGAAAACCAGGCCCTATGAATGTATGACCCATTCAGGAACAACAGAGAACAAAATCTAATTTGATCTAAACTGGGTTATGAAAATAGGCCACCTTATCTTTAGAAACCTTGAATGGAAAGTCATGGAGAAACATGACATGAATAGAGGTGCTTTTAATCTGTTCTGTTTCTTTTTAGGGAATTTTGATTCCCGATTAAAAATCAGGACTCGGGATCTGTGTGCTTACTTGCTTGGCTTCCTAAACTCATTATTCCAAACAGACTCCTTTTATAATCTACATGATTAAGCACTAGCTAATATTATGAGCCATTATGTGTTACAACTGGTTATTTTAACAGAGAAGGTGTCCTACTTGAACACTATCTTGTGTCCCACTCAAACAGCTTAGGAAGGTAGTAGACTCATCTGCTTCTTTGTCCCACTATTCAATTTAGCACCCTATAAACTGGGCAGAAAATTAGCATTTCAGGCATTGCATAATAAGGAGGTACAGTCATCTTCAATAGAATGAAGTGACTGGGCTTTCAAATGACTGTTTCCCCCCTGATATACTATAAAAACCAGTTTGACAGTTCTGGCTACCGCTTTTCCTGTAGACTACAGCTTTACTGTGAGGATAAATTTGGAGAAAAAATGGACGGATTCAGTAAAATTTCTCATATGAGTAAGGAAAGCATGATTAGTTCCTGAGTGAGCTCAAGTCTTGAAAAGTCATCTTTATTATTATTATTTGCATTATAGCACTTAGATGCCTTAGCTAAGGTTGGGGCCCTGTTGTGCTAGGCATTGTACAAACCATAATTCAAGCCCCAAAGAGCTTACAATTTACATGTATGAGACAGGCAAAAGGTGGAAAGGGAAACAGAGGCACAGGGAGGGGAAGTGACTTGCCCAAGGTCAGACAGCTGGTCAGTGGCAGAGTCAAGAATAGAACCTGAGTCCTAATTCATACCCCTGTTAGGGACAGTACCAAGTCTGATATAATTGGGAGGAGGTTATTTTGGTCTCTCTTAGGCTGCTTATTTCTGGTTTATGCAGAGAAATATGGCCATGAAGATCTGTCACGGTAAAAATACCTTATTTTTCCTTTCCCTCACTGTCCTTTCTGTGTTACGACCTGATGATTTCTTGTAAAGTGGCACCATGGTTCTGACAGATACCAATTCTCTACTTGCAATTTTTAAATGCTAGTTAATATTAATCTAGTTATTATGAATGCATTTCTATTGAAGAACTCAAAGAAACTATGCCTGCTACATTTCCCTATTAAAAAGCCTTACCTGAAATATACTTATGTGAGAGAGAAGTAACTTTTGTCTCATCGTGTTGAAAACTGTCAGTGCTATTTAAAATAAAAGATTTTGACCCAAATGTCTGGGAGCATCCTGCTGTCGGACACCATCTGGTTGGAAAGCAACATCATTTGTGACTTCTGAAGTATGGGTACTAAATGTCAGAGACTGGCAAAGCAGTCTTCATTATGCTTTAATTCTAGTAGAACAAGATTCTTGCTTATTTGCTTTGCTCAAATATTGCATGTACAACTTTTTATTTTTGCTATTAAGCTGGTATCACATTAGGGTGGAAACTGGAATCTTTCTGTAGCCAGATCTCTTCAGTCTGTGATTTTGTCAGATGTCATGAAGTAAGGAGGGCTGGGCTTGATAAATAGATGTGGACTTCTAAGGAAAGCTCAGGTGCTCCAGTAAGTGTTCTGGGTGATTCATTCACAGAAAACAATTGATCATAGTTCTCTTTATAACAGCCGTTAACAGATATGAAGATTGTTATCTGTCTTCTTTTCTCAAAACTGGGTATGTTTAGTGTTGAGAAAAGAAAACTAAGGCATGTGTGTGTGTGTGGGGGGGGGAGGGATACAGAGGGGGAAGGAACCAGATAGTCATCAAATATGTTCAGGACTGTTATAAAGAGGATAGTAATCACTTGCTCTCAGCATCTACTAAGGGTAGGACAAAAAGCAATGGTCTTCCTCTGTAGCAAGGGAGCTGTAGATTAGATATTGGGAAAAGCTAACTATAAGGATAGTTAAATACTGGAATAGACTTCCAAAGGAGGTTGTGGACTCCCCATCACTAAAAGCTTTTTAGAACAGGTTAAACCAGGGATGGTTTAGGTTTGTTTAGTCCTGCCTCAGCAGAGGGGGCTGGACTAGATGACTTCTTGAGGTCCATTCCAGCCCTACATGTCTACAATTCTGATTCACTTCTCCCTGAATCACTGCTGGATCACCAATACACCAGCTTGATTTTGAGAGCATTAACCAGCAGGAGGTGGCATTCTTCAGATGTAAACCGAAGGTCTGTACATCTGGCCATTAACATTCTAATGACATTTTTCATGAGAGCGGTGGTATGTACTCAGAGAGAAATTGTTTGTTCAGAGCTCCTATCTAAATACCTCTGAAGTTACATTGGATATGGTAGTTTGCACTGCCTGGGCCGGTTCTCTAATCTGCAATCAATAAAATCAATAACATTGTCTTTTGCTTCTTTTATGTTAATTTTTATTTTAAATATAGTGGTAAATATCATAGTGAGGAACTGATAGTACTGCTTAACCTAGGCATAGTGTGGGCAGCTGCTAGGCAACTTTCCTCCAAACAGCTGTCAATAAACATCTCTCCTGACCAATAGCACCCCTATCATTCTACCACAGGCTTCTTGTGAGAGGGATGGCCAATTACGACACACACTGTGATGGTTTTGTGTTGTGGAAAAGTATCTGACCGGTTCTAGGATGGGACCACTAAACTTGTGGCTTAGACCACAAGAGATGATGAGCTCATCATAGTCGTTTTTAATGTAAGCTAGTGTTCAAATTCTTTAACACACTACTCACCTCAGCCAATTCAACAATCATCTCTTCTCAGGAGAATGCAGTGAATGGAGAGCACCTGTGGCTGGAGACCAATGTCTCTGGGGACCTGTGTTACCTGGGAGAGGACAGTTGCCAAGTCAAATTTGCAGTGAGTATAACAGTTTCAGATTTTCTTATCTGTTTACAGGACAATGAATCCAGTTTTGGTTGAAGAGACGACTTAAAAACCTTGGGAACTTGCATTTCCTAGTGTGCCTTGCTACAGCAGAAAGAAAGAAACTATTGGGTCAAATTCTTTATTTAAAAATAATTTTAAAAACCTCTCAAAAATTGTACTATTTCTCCTAATCTTATGAAATCTGAGGTGTTTACTGAGTCCTAATTTGGGCGAGCTCCCAGAAATGTCAGTAGAAGTTTGCCTGAATAAGAACTGAGCTTAAGACCCCTGAGAATTTTGCCTCTAGTAAGTAGTATAGACCATTAAAAGGATACTGAGCCTAATTCACTACTGTGGTATTACAGTTTAACGAGGGGACATCTCCACTGAAATCAGTGTTGTTACCCTGGACTAAAACTGCAGTAACTGTGGTGAATCAGGAGCATTTTGGAAATACTGGTGGCAATGGCAGATTAGCCACTGGGTCAACGGGGCCCATGCCCAGGGCCCTGGCCAATTGGAGGCCCCTGGAAAAATGGGTAACCCCATGCTCCAACCTGCTTTGCCCACCCACCTGGTACTCTGGCTGGGGAGCATGGTCGGAGTGTGGGGGCTTGCCTGCTGGGAGCCCCCGTGCTCCAATCCTACTGCCCCCATGGCAAGAATGCAATGCAGGCAGAGTGTGGCAAGCCCCCCGACCCCGCACCCTGGCACGAGCGCCTGGGGACTGCAGGTGGAAGGGGTGAGGTGGTACCCTCCCAATCCTAGTCCACCTCTGGTTGGTGGCAATCTTAGTTGATAGAAGGCTTTTCCAGCCAACAGGCCCACCAGTGTGGATTCATATGTGAGAACTGACCATTTTTAATTATCTGGCCTTTTCTTGACTGAAATTCTTTTCTGTTTTAAGGTTTTGTTGATTGTGGGGAATCTAGTAGTGTAACACAAAGTAGCACTTGTGCTGCTTTCTGGTGTGGGTATGTGAACTGTAGAATCTAGTTAACTTTAATTATGTTTTGCTTATCTTGATCAATTAAATGGTTAATAGTTTTCCAATATGAATCTTTTTAGAGATATTACATTTTTCTCTGGCTGCACTGGCCTTTCTGTTACTTGGCTTTTTACATATAAAATACTTTGAGTCTTTTCTAATGGAAAAGTGGTATGAAATAATTAATCTATAATTGCATTTATGGAAAAATGCATAGACATTTTAATAAACGCAAGGCCGTAGCAGGATATGAACTCTCACCCTTTGGAGCTGACACTTTATGATAAATAGTACATGGGATGGAAAAGACTCAAAGTCTGATTTATCCACTAGCCTTTCCTTACTAATGCTTGGAATCAGTATTGCAAGCCCCAGCATTCAAACATTTTGAGCCCAGTGTGCTCAAAATCATGAGATTGGTTTACAAATCATGATGCTTTTTTAAAAAAAATGTTTGGTTCTTTTTATTTTCCTTCTGGTTTTTAAACTGCTAAGGTACAGTTGTTCCACATTTTCAAGTTTTTCTCTGCAATCATGAGGACTAAGAAACTTACTTTTTATGAAATCAAAGGTGAGATTCTTATGCTATATCATAAGTCTATCAGCTGGTGTTTTAAGAAAAATGCCAAAAATTGAGAGATTTATGAAGAAAAATCATGATTTGACAATAATGCAAATTGACTAGTGTTATGTTAGCTACAAGAGGGCTGGTGTTTCCAAAGTCTAGCTAATAACATATTGAAAATTAGAAAGAAAACATTAATTACAAGCTCTCAATGACTATGATAAAAATAACTGCAAAGTTTCAAGCAAATCAGCCTTAATTCATTGTGTTGATAATCTTTCTGTCTTTCAATCATAAATGTTTCTGTAAAAAAGTCTTTTGCAAGACTCATTAGAATGATTAGGTATATGCAAGAACAAGAAAGAATTAAGTTTATGGTAAAGGGTTTCTGTCCTTAATGGACACCTAGTGTTTACTTTAATAGGAATTTGACCAGTAGGATTCTATGCAAATTGCTGTAAAAGCTTATTGATATTAATAGAAGATGATTTCTTTTGTACAGATTTGTAAAACTGCCCTAAAGAATTTAATAGATAATTTATGTTCCTGCTATAACATTTTATAGGTGGGTTAACAAAATTCTGCAGGATGATTCTCTAATAAATTACACAGGATTTTTCTGCAAGGAATTGGTCGGAGAGATGCCCCATCAAGCTTGGTGCTTTATATGAACAGTAGAGTGTATGTGTTTCCTTGTCTCTTCACTAGCTATGCCCTTTTCAATTTCAGACTGTTCCTGATAAGGAAGTCTTATTCAAAATGTCATCAGTAACTTTATTTATCATTTTAAAAATGCCTTTAGTTCTTCTTTCCTGTCCACACGTCCATTCCATATGTCCCATGTTCTACCTTGTTACCCTGTTTATACCTTTATTCTTGACTATTCAGCTTCTATCAGGTTTTGAAGGCAATCCAGAAGACCTGTTGGATAAGATGAGGGAAAGATAAGGAGAAGCTGTCTGGTTTCTGATAAATGTTTTTCCTTCTCTAAATTATTTCCCTTTATTCCATACGCTCTCACCCACACTGTTCTTAAATGTTGTAGAAATCGGCTCTCCGACGGAAGTGTGCTGCCTGCAAGATTGTGGTCCACAATGCGTGCATGGAACAGTTAGAGAAGGTAAGAGGACACCACCTGCTGGAATATTGAATGTATAGTACACATTTTAAATCCATAACTGAGTATTATCCTGAAAACCCCATAAGCTTAATTTCTGGTACTGTATGTCAAATATATTACAATGGTTTTATAATATCATAGATAGAGCTGGAATTTTTTAATGGACATTATTTTTATAGGAAAAAAGAGCCATTTTTAAGACACAAAATGTAAAAATTATTGACTTTTAAGATTATTTTTGTTTTCATGAATTTTTTTGCAATGTTTTAATTAAAATGTTACCAGTTTTAGCTGAAATTGTTACCTAAATAATTATCAAAATTGGCTTATAGTAAATGACAATTTTTAATAATGTTTCAAAAATGCTTTTGCTATGCACTTTTTAATTAACGTTTTTGAAAAATTTCCAAAAACAGACAGGTCTATTTTGAACCAGAAACAACTTTGAAAGTGTGATTTTTTTTTAAACTGACTTTTTTAAGCATATTGCTAACCTGCTCTAATTATAGGGGAAGATGTTGTAGACTAAAAGTGAAAGATAAAAAATGCCCTGCTTCCCATCCCATACATACTTGCCAATCACAGAATTCCACAACTACAACAGCATAACTCAATTTATGGCAGTTGCCTTTGTTAAAAAGAATTTGAGATCAACAACCACCATAAATATTTTAAAAGGGTTCTGTAGATACTCACTGCTCCTAAAATTTAGGAGTTTAGCACTTTGAGTTACAACTGGAAACTTTTTGTAAATCTTTCCTTGCCTTGATAAATAATTTATTTTGATATACATCCTGCTTACAATTGTGTCTAAAGAAACCTCCCTAAACCTTCAAAATCCCATAATATATTGATCATATAATGCAGTTCTCTATCAATGTTCCTTCATCTGGTAACACATATATTCCTGATTATAAATTAACTGTTATAGGATGATTTTTCCCAATAGGATTCATGGGAGAAAATCCTGGTGCTATGGAAGTGTATGGGAATTTTGCCATTAACTAGAATGGGGTCAGAATTTTACCCCATGTGTTTAACACTGATTCTTGCACAGAAGTGGATAATACATCAAAGATTTGCAGTGGAAGCCCTTTAGAAAGGGCTTTTAGTTTTCCCTGATTTGGATGAGTTTTGCAAAACGTCATTAAATACAAATTTGTTGGGGTTCTTTTTTCAGTGAGTTTTAGTACATTCCAGTTGACACAGCAGAAGGTAAAATAAGACAAAATTGCATAGATCCATTATTCTTGACCTGTTTTACCAAAAGTGCTGACAATTTCTTACATTCCACTACTTTATGGTGTCCCAAATAATAAGAGATGAAGATGAAGGCCATTGAGTCGAATGTTAATTTGTTTCTACTAGTCTAGAGAATATGAAATTCACTCCATACAGAGTCTATCCCAAAATCTACACATCTCTTCAATCCCATTTTGAGATGTCAGTGGTGCTTGTTCCTCTGTCCTAGGGTGAATTTTAACTAAAATAATTAGAATTTAGGTGACTTTTTTCCATCCTGTCAAGGTTCAAAGACTCAAGACTCCAGATGAGCAGCATTGGAAGAGGGTTAATAACATTGCAAAATTAATGTTTTCACAGAAGAAATATTTTCAATAGTTTGATTGAGCTTCTTCATATCCCTTAATGAGTAGGTGGAACTGACTGAGTTTGGCTAGGTTTAAGAGCCAGTTATTAGTCAATATTGGAGCAGTGAACAGTCAGCAGCTAACAGCAGAGTTTCTGTGGGAGCTTGTAAGTGAGAGTTTAGGTGAGGAGTTTTTATTTTTTTTCTAGTTTTAGGGTCTTGGAAAAGAAGAAAATGATAGCTATTAAGACACATTAAAAATGACCAGAGGAGGAAAGGACAGAAAGAAGATGGTTAGATGCAGAAACTGCAGGATGTACATCATCTTTGAGAGGCTTAATCAACAACTGTATTCCTACCTTTGTTTCCTGTCTTCTAACCCATTACTTGTCCATGAGAGGACGCTCTTTCTTATCCCATAAGATTATCCAGTCTTTCTGAAAGTCCAATTATGTTGTATCCATTGGATCACCCTTATCCACTTGTTTGCTGACCTCCTCAAAGAATGTTAATAGATTGGAAAGGCATACTTTCCCTTTTCAGAAACCATGTTGACTTTTCCCTTCCAAATTATGTTCATCTAACAATTCTGTTCTTTACCATAGTTTCAACCAATTTCCCTGGTATTGAAGTTAGGCTTATTGGCCTGTAATTGCCAGGATTACCTCTGGAGCCTTTTTTAAAAATTGGTGCAACATTAGCTATCCTCCCAAAGCTGATATCAATGACAGGTTACACGCCAGAGTTAGTAGTTCTGCAATTTCACATTGCAGTTCCTTCAGAACTCTTGGGTGACTATCATCTGGTCCTGGTGACTTATTACTGTTTAATTGATCAATTTGTTCCAAAACGTTTTCTACTGACATTTCAGTGTTTCAAGTCTCTCGTTAGCTTATAGAATTAAAAATGTCAAAACCTCAAGAAATGCAGGCAGGGTCTGCAGCCACACTCTCTGGGCACTCAGCATATACACTGTGTGGATGTGGCCCACATAACATATAGAGAGCTGCGTAGGTAAATAGGTTGAGAACTACTGAACCTATTGATGGCAGAAAATTCCTCAACTAATAAAACCATGCCAGTATATTATGACTGTGCATATAAAATAAGCAACAATTGCATTCCATATGGTTTTCTGTGTATACTTTCCCTTTTAAATGAATGGACTGAGGGGCCATACTCTTGGTCTTTGGGTCTAGAAAGTGTGTTAGTTATATTTTTGAAAATTTGTCTGTAGAGAAACCTACCATACTGATGAAAGAAAGGACTGCAGATGTTTGTGATTTCTTTATTACTTCTTTGGGAGTGTGTGAGGGGGTCTTTTAACAGTTTTTCAGATCAAGAATCTCCCTTTTGTGTGTGAATCCAGCAGTGGTAAATCTGATTTACAGCTCTTATTCATGTTGATTCAAAGCAAAATATTCATCCTATAAATAAAGAGCAAACATGGGTACTGGAACATGTAGGACAAAGGGGAACACAATGGATTCCATTCACTGAATAGTAACTTACATTTCTATTGCATCTTTCATGGATACCAAAGCATTTTAGAAATTTAATAGAGAATCATTTCACCTGTCAATGAAATAGAGCCACCTCTGGGGTAAGAAGTGACAAAGAGTCCTGTGGCACCTTAAAGACTAACAAAAGTATTGAAGCATAAGCTTTCGTGGGCTAATACCCACTTTGTCGGATGCATGCAGTGGAAGTGCAATGAGTTTCGCTGCATGAATCCGACGAAGTGGGTATTAGCCCACGAAAGCTTATGCTTCAATACTTTTGTTAGTCTTTAAGGTGCCACAGGACTCTTTATCACTTCTGCAGATCCAGACTAACATGGCTACCTCTCTGACTCTGGGGTAAGGATGTCAGCTATTTAGCAATGCACAATATCCCTATGCCACAGTTTTGGACAGAAGATTAAGACTGAAACAATGTAAAATTAAAACTATTTGAGGAATTTAAGGAAACTACAATTATAAGAGTGGAATTTGGTCAGGATACTGAAGTTAACATCCCTCCTGTTGGAATACCATGGGCAGAAGTGGTTGGGAGGATCATATCTCATCTGAAAGAGGAAGTACTAACCCTATAAATACTGTTTTAGGAAAGGATACCGTAGCATCGGACTCGTACAGATTGACTAATGCCGTAGAATCAGTTCTTATGTCTGTTTAATGATGTAATATTAAAGGTGGTACTTTCTGGAAGTACACCATAGTATGGCTGTTGAACATGCTTGTGTATTCTGCAAGTACTGTGGGACGTCCTGAGAGGATAGCACCAAGAGCAAGCATTTTGACTGCTGACCCTTTTATGCTTCTAGATCAAAAGCTGTGATCATCTAGGTCGTTTGCAGAATGTGTATGGACAATTTTTACACCGTAGCATTTTGCCTCTTGTAAGATCAGCATTAAGAACAATAACTTTGTGTTGCTACTCCTGAAACAAGTTTTGAAATCAGCTGGGATTATAATTTGACTCTTCTTTTTATGGCCCCTTAGCATGCAGGGGAGGGGGGGACGAAGGAGGGGGGGGGAAACACTGGAGATGCAAACCTGAGTTCCATTGATAACTTCAGCTTAAATGCACCATTTCTTTTTCCACCTCTCCCATCATACTCTCCCTTTTGTTCTCTCTGAGTGTTCCCCCCATTACTTCTATATTCTCTCTGCGTCCTCTTTTCTTCCACTTCTTCCCTTTGCTTTTCCCACAACCATTTGGTTCATCCTTTCTTTTTGTTTCCATTCTGTTTAACATCTTCAGTTTTATGAAAGCACCTGTTGGCCTGTACTCACCTTTGCCCACAGAAGCAGGGAATGTAGCTGATCCTTTTTGAGGCACTGCTAGTCCGGCCAGGAGTTGTGGGTGGGCAAGTGGGAATGGCCTGATAAAGAGGTGGAAAAATCTATTTACCCATTCAGGATGAGTCCCAACATTTCTCATGTGTATGGTCTGCAGAATCTACGCTTTCATTTTAAAAGGGAGTAAACCTGGGATTTTCACAGCACTCTGAAGGAGTTTGATGCCCAGCTTCCATTGACTTTAAAATTTACAGCTTAAGCCCAGCCTCTGGTGGGAAAGGTAACCTTGCTCATGCAAAGCAAGGTTAACCTGATACAGTGCTGCCTTTTAAGAGGGGGAGGGCAGGCAAAGAAGAGACGCTGAACAGACAGCTACAACGTGGTGAAGAGAAGACACTTTAGAGGTATGGGGAGGCAAGATTTGGATTGTTTGGGCAGGTTCATACAGATACCCGCTCTTTAACAGCAACGTGGGTCTCTTTGTTGGAACACTGTTGAGCTAGTATGTTTTTGAAAAAGGGATTTTGCAGAGCTGGTCTAATACAATATAGGGGAAAGTTCTCACTCATTACGTTACCATACACATTGTCAGCATTTACAGCCACCTCTGATTTCTGTTTACATGCTGATACAATATTGATTTTTCCCCTATTTGTTTGCTTTGCTTTTAATGGCAGATTAATTTCCGGTGCAAACCAACTTTCCGAGAGGGGGGCTCCCGATCACCAAGAGAAGTAAGTAATCTATGACTAACCATTGCTCCCCTCTATGATTTGTGCACCTATTCCTGGAGGAACTTTTTCTGCTTTCTCTGTGTATAAATGCATCTTACTTCTGTATGTTCCATTCTGTGCATTCAATGAAGTGGGCTATATAGCCCATGAAATAAACTGGTTAGTCTAAGGTGCCACAAGTATTCCTCATTTTCGTAGTGATTTTAGACTCACCGGAGCCTTAGAAAGAGAACTGGCCCCCTTTGGGACAAAGTCTCTTCTTCACAATGAATAAAAAAAGAATTCTAGACAAAAAGCCACATAAGTTATATCAACAACATCAATTTCTTTTCTTTCCATATTCTCTTATCCATTCTCTTTTTTTTTTCTCCCCAATCATTGTTTTTTTTTTCATATTGTCTTACTTATATTTCATATTCTTCCTTTCTTATTTCCTGTCTTTCAACCAGTCTTTCTAATTTTTCAATCTTGCATCTCTCCATTATTTCTTTCCTTTCTTTCAACTTCTTCCCCCTCACTTTGCCAATAGTATTTTCAGTGTTTCAAGTCTCTCATTAGCTTACAGAATTAAAAATGACAAAACCTCAAGAAATGCAAAAGTTAATTCTGACTGCAGTCTGCATTTGGCCACATTACAGATGCTGTATGTTTTATGGTATTTACCAATGTATTTAATGACACAAACCTTAAGGAACATATTTAAGAAGAATAAAGAGGCACAGAAAAAAGCACATGTGTAACAAAGTAGAGTCAATATGGTTGTTGAAACTTATTTCCTGTCTTCATGTCACTTTCACATTTTATTTCCTAGATGTTTAGATTTTTTTTAATAAAGAAAAGGAAGGAAAAATGTTTTGCTTGTGTAATATCCCAGTTTCATTCAGACAGTACTAGTTGTTAAAAAGAACTCTGAGAGTTCAGGAAAAGATTTTAAAGTGTAGGGTAGAGGGCATGGTATAAATTATGGGCTAGACTGAGAGTTTATTTTTAACTCATAGCAAGGCACAGTGCATAGTTGTGCTGTCCCAGGAGCAGGCTTGTTGACTCATAGGAAGGGCTGGCAGGATTTTCTTTTTCTTTTTAAAATAATTTTGACCTTTAATACTGATGTTTATTTGTAAGTGTCTTTTCCTTTTTATCTACTTCAATTTCCACAGTTGCACAAAATCTTGTATTTTCAGCATTTTTTATTTTTATCAATTTAAGTGTTCATAGTTGGGGAAATTATGGGGGGGGTGTCAGATAATAATTTAAGAACAATAAATGTTGAGATTTAAAAAGTTAAAGCTTTATAACTGCTAAAAAATGTACAAAACGAACAGCTTTAAATCAAATTGCAAGAAGATCTCAAGCAGCCTGTTTCTTTGCCTATGTCGATTACTATTGATAGAGATATTTTTTGATGGTTTGTGAATATAGTGAAATCAATGTTTATCAACACTGACCAATGAAAATTGAAACCTTCCAAGCCTGCTCTACACTTAGTGCTAGGGGTGCAATCTGCAACTTGCCAGACGTATGCCAGCTCTCACTGAGCTAGTATGCTAAAAGTCGTAGTGTATTACTAGTTGCCCTGAGAACAAACCCTCCCGGACCCCCTGGGTACACACTCAAGATGGTTAGCCTGTGCTGCCTCTTGCTGCTGCCCATGCTACTGTGGCTACATGACTATTTTTAGCATGCTAACTTGGGGAGAACTAGCATAAATATGTCTCTGTGAGCTGGGGGTCACACCCCTAGCTCCAAGTGAAGATGTAGCCAAGTGCAAGCCCGCTGGGGAGCCTGGATACATACCCTGGCTGCTAGCCCATCTACATCACTATTGTTACCCCTGTTAACTCCATTAAAGCTAGCAATGGTATGCCTACCCAGACTAAAGTCAACCCTTCACCTGCAGTGTAGATATACCCTTAGAATTACAAGCATGTCTCTGGCTCTTCCCTTTCTCCAGGGGGAAGAAATCTGCTACTAGCCTATACCAGATGCAGATTACATCCACTTCCACATTAGCTCAACTCTGCTGGCTGGTGTACTGAGGGGAAAAAGTCGAGGCACCATGCATGGAAAGGGAGGTAGCAGCCCTGCTGATGCTGCTGTCCTTCTCTCCATGCTGAGATCCCTGGTGTGGGTAGTCCATGTGGGGGAGTAAAGGAACACCTTACATCCCTTTGTTCCCCTGCGTGGACCTGTAGGACAACCCACATTCTTGCCTTACAAGACCAAACCCAGCTCCCATTGAACTCATTGATAAACTTCCCCTTTCATTGACTTCAATGGGGAGTACAAGTGAGCCCTATACCATAAGTAAACTTAGTGCTTTTAGGACGCTGCTTCTCTCTTGGCTGCTATTGTAATTGTCTTTTCTGGACTGTACACTAATCTTTTTTAATTAGAGTAGCAGGAGGTTTGTTCTATCCAGATGAACGCTGTCTACCTAGATTCCTCCTGCACTTTCAATTGTGTATGGACTTTTCATTTCCCAATATAAACTGTTGGGTAGTACTGATTCTTAATGGCTGCCCAGCTGTGCTCCAAAAGTAACTGCAATTCAGTCATGGCTGAAGTGGTTCTTGTATGTGTATGTATGTGTGTGTGTGTGTGTGTGTATATATACATGTATATAATACATATATATGTGTGTGTGTATGTATATATGTATGTATATATATATATATAATCTCTCTCTCTCTCTCTCTCTCAAATTCATTTCCAAAGACTATAGAAAAGATAAGAGAAAACTTGGGGCTCTCTCTCTCTCTCTCTCTCTCTCTCTCTCTCTCTCTCTCTCTCTCTCTCTCTCTCTCTCTCTCTCTCTCTCTCCATATATATATATATATATATATATATATATATATATAGCTGGAAAGTGATTAGGACTGAAAGGTGCTTTGTAAAGGTAAGATGTTATCATTTATTAATGTTTTCATTTTGTCCCTTTCCTGCAGAACTTTGTCCGACATCATTGGGTGCATAGGCGGAGGCAGGAAGGAAAGTGTAAGCAGTGTGGAAAGGTAAGTGGCATATGTACATCATAATGATTATGCCAGGATTCTCTAGACACTGATAGATTCAATTCAACAGGTGGCTCTTCCCAGCCATTTAATTATTCTATTCCAGCCCTCTCTTGAGCAGAGAATGATAATCATACCAAATGGGGTGATGGGTTTCTGATGTGCACAAATGGGGACCAAAATGGTTACAGCAAATTCATTTTACTTGTGACCTGATCCCAGCTCTCCAGAAGTGAAATGTTAGTGCACTATAGTCCAGCATCATTCCTTCATCCCAGATACTTAATTGTTCTCGGTGTGTTAGACTGGATTTATCAATGAATCCTCTGCTGAACAGACTCTAAAAATTCATTTCCAAAGACTATAGAAAAGATAAGAGAAAACTTGGCTCCCGATAGGACCTTTTCTCCCATATCTTCCAGTCCTCCAAGCATCTAAGAGGTGCTGAAATTAATTTACACCTAAGCATAACCTTTCCCCCCCCAGAACTAGGTTATGCTACTGTGTCGCTCTTCTCTACCTGAGAAATCTAACTTTTCTTCAGGTTCAGCAGTTAATTATTGTGTGGACAAAGGGCAGAGCACATGTCTTGTCAGGTTCTCCATGGTATGTATTTTTTAGCCAAAACCAGAAAATCAAGATGTAACAAACTGGCCCAGGATACTTCGCTAAGGTACTAGCTGCAGTAAGATGCAGTATCCTCTTCATGACAGATGGCAAGTGAGAGGCTTACATGCAGTATTCTTGTGCTGACATGACACATGATGACATTGGAGCCATGTTTTCTTGTGCTTCTGCCATTCTGTGAGTTGCTTTGTATCTCCAGTACTGGTGTCAGAGATTCATTTTGCTTGTAAAACAGTCAGTGCATATTGTACCAGGACCAACACTGGATATATTCATGGTATCTACATGACCAGTCTGGACTGGAATTGACAAAAGACATGACTCCCCTGAGGTTGAGATCAGTAGAAGGGCTAGGAGAATGGCATCTTAATACACACAGAGTTAAAGTTTGCATGCATATGTTCTGGTAGAGCTCTCTGTCCAGAAACCAGGATGGAGAAAAGAAAACACTAACAAGAAAAATGCCTTTGTATTTGAATGGCAAAGTGAGCTCCTCTGGAACCAAATATTTGTTTCTCTAGTGCTCTCCTACTTTTTGTTCGACTGCCTTTAAAACCATTCTTTAATTTCCCCTGTCATGCAAGATAAAGGAGACAGTCATTGAAATGAAATGGAAGTAAATTTAGAGCAATAGAAGAAACTATTTTTTATGAAGCGCCTAATCATTCTGTGGATCTCATTATTGTAGGAGGTCATCAGTCAAATCCTATGGCTGGAATTGGCTAGCTAAAATATTTGAATGAACATTAATAATACTTAGTATTATGTAAGCTGAGATAAAGATATAGGGGCAATCACATTTTATACTTCTTATCGTAAGCCTGTGGTCAGGAATGAATTTCCCCAAACATCATTTTCATAGCATGTTAGTTAATTTTGCTGCCTTACTTCTTCCTGAAGCATCATTGACCACTGCTGGGAGGTGGCGTTGGGGGGGAGGTGAGGGGGGGGGGAGAGTAGGTTTCTATATTATATGGACCGATGGTCTGATACAGGATAGCATATCATGAGATTTTTCCTGAGGTTTATTGTAAAATATCCCACCCTATCAGTGCCACTGCTGTGCCACTGGGGGCCCTAAGCAGGAATTTTCCCTCCCCCATAACACACACTAATAATTAATAGGGGGCCCCCTTTAGTTGCTTGGGGCTTGAAGCAATTGCTTAGTCGTCTTATGTCTAGTGCAAGCTCTGCACTCTGTAGATCAATTGGGGAACAGAAATTGAGTGGGAAACGCCTATATTTTAATCCCACTGTTTTCGCCAACTCCCACTGTGGCCTTGGATAAATCACTTTACTGCATCAATTTCCCTATATGTAAATTCAGGTTCTTAATATTTACTAACTTACCCGACAGGAGAAAAGATTATCTATAGTGAGGAAGAATAGTGCTATTTTACTTCTGAGTAATCATTATATTTTTATTGCTGGATCATTTTCACTATTAACTCTGTATTGAAGCATAAGCTTTCATAGGCTAATACCCACTTCATGAGATGCATGCAGTGGAAGTATCCAGGGGCAGGTATAAATAAGTAGGCAAGAACTGCTTCAATACTTTAGTTAGTCTTTGAGGTGCCACAGGACTCTTTGTCCCTTCTAACTTATAAGATGTTTGTTATAGATTTTTATTGTGGAGGCCAAAACTGGTTATATAATGGAAACTCAGTAACAACCTTAACTATGGCACTCCATAATACTAGGGAGCTAAATAACAACAGTGGATTTAACCTGTTGGGTGTTCATGAACTGTGTATGTCATGATATTCTGTTGATTACAGTCATGTGCAACAGTTCAGAGTCCCCAGGCACCTTAGTCCATTCATTGGACATCCAAGAGATGTGAAAGACTGTATATGACCACCCTGAACTGATCTAGCTCAGTCGTGATAAAAGTTAAAGGTGCTAAACTTTCTCATGTGATGAGAAATACGTGGATGTGATGGAAAGCCGCTTAACCCTTCCTCTCCTATCTCTTCCTGCCATCCCAGGGATTTCAGCAAAAATTCTCCTTCCACAGTAAAGAGATTGTGGCCATCAGTTGTTCCTGGTGCAAGCAGGCGGTAAGTGGCTAGAACTGAATTTGGAAGGTGGGGCTGTGTAACTGGTGGGGGTAGTTTTTCCTGCACAGGATCATCATGTTTGACTTCATTTGTCCTGGTTGTTTTATGTCCTCATTTATTAGGGGGAAAAGAGCACCTTAGGATCACCCTTTCTATTCCTTCTCCCCAAGGATGCTCCACCTGGGTAGTCTATTCTTCTGGTGGAGGAGAGCTGAATGTGGCTCCTTCCTTGTGGAGTATAACAGGACCACTCCTGGGGTAACGAGAGGGTTAGCTCTCAAGCACTCCATTGATGTTCCTGGTTCAGAGAACAAGGGATTCTCATTTTGTATAATATTGCCTGTTTAGAATCTGGTCTTACTACCGTTGTCTGTATGGAAGCAGGGGTGTCTTTTGTGAATAGAGGACACATTTGACAAAGGATGAGAAAATGGGGAGGTGTTTTTTGTTAATGTTCCTGAGGCTCTCCTGGTCCAGAGGATTGGGAAACGAAGTTGAACTGGGTACATTCCTCGGTGCATCACACATCTCCCTGTTTCTTCTGTCCCCACCATGCCTTTCTCTCTCCCTCTTTCTCCTTTTCTTGCACTCTGTCCCCCCTCACTGATGGCTCTGCTCTCCCTTTGCTAGTTTCACAACAAAGTCACCTGCTTCATGTTGCATCACATCGAGGAGCCGTGTTCCCTGGGGGCTCATGCTGCTGTCATTGTGCCTCCCACCTGGATCATTAAGGTGAAGAAAGCTCAGGTAACTGCATGCTGATGTCCGTTTCTGATGCTGTTTGGCAGCTCAGGGCGAGTCTGGCTTCTGCTCCTGGTTACTCCTCCACAAAAGCATGTTTGTTTGCCCTGTCCATGCCCCCTCACACCCAGCTACACCCATGATGATTATGAACCTTTATCTCACTCTTTCATCTACCCCTCCAGCAGGATTCTTTCATTGTCTGGTTTGGGGCAATAAGTGATTAACCTGATTTTGGCACTAAGCAATCCAGCTCATTCTTTTTATTGAAAGCTCACCTAACAGACTGCAAGAATCCTCTCTGTTTTAGGTACGAACGCATGTTTCACTAAGTAGAGCTGGGCAAATACAGGAATTTTCTCCCCCTCAAATATTCAGTTGAATTGAAATGTGAATTGGCTGTGGCTGTGCTCACTTCCCTTTTGCATTCACTTTCCGTGGATGTTTGGACGATCATGTTTTACTCACATGACTGCTTGCTGAACATTAAGCTTACATGCTCAAATGCTTGCAGATAATGGGTTTTCAACTCATCAGTGTTCGCACCAGATTTGGTATATTTTAGATGGGATAAGACATGGCTCAGGACAGCAGGGGAAAAAGGGTTTCCAGAGCCCCTTTCCAGAGAAGGTGCTGACTGCATTCTTCATGAATAGGGTCACATGAGCAAATAGAGCTACTTTGCATGGGGGGGGGGGAGGAAGAGATATGACTGATAATTCAGAACAGGAAATGCAATGTACTTGGTGTAATTTATCCCCAGACTCCTGTTTAGAGTGAATGCACAACACTGGTCTGTGATGCTAAGGACACAGCCATTTTTACTGATAATACCCTGTTTAACTTAAATTAAAAGGGAACATGGGAAATAACTGATGGGAGAGTTAGTTCTCTTACCAGCCCCATGTGTTGAGTTCCCCAGAACATACCAGGTGTCCTACTTAGGGGATCCCCTTGCCACAATAAGTGAGACTTGATTCTGTGCTACATGGCATACAACCTGTGCATGGGATAGCCTACCTACCCAGGCCTCCCACAGAAGCAGTATGCTGTTTTTGTGCCTGTGTTGCTCCTCAGTAGCCCCATGACCTTATGTCACAATATTTGCTGGGACAAAAATGCCAAGCCACCAGTCCTCAAGTTACTGAATCCTCTCTTAACCAAGTGATCCAGAGACCTCTGACAGGCTGCTTGAAGGAAGAACCACCAGAATAGATACTCTCTTGTGGTGGAAGTTTTTCAAAGGGCTGAACGCTAATGGCAGAGTGTGATCAGAAGTCCCCTGGAATTGAAAAATAAACAAACCCCAAAACCCACCAAAGAAATCCAAATCATGGTGAGAAAAGCCAACCTAGTAGGGATTTATAGATACATAAATTCCAAGGCCAGAAGCTGGCATCATCTAGCCTGATCTCCTGTCTAATGCAGATCGGAGAACTTCTCTGAAATAGCTACTGTTTGAACTAGAGCGTATCTTTTAGAAAATCATCCAATCTTGATTTTAAAATTGGCAGTGATAGAGAATCACCGCATTCCTTGTAAATCGTTCCAATGGTTAACTACACACACTGTTAACTATTTATGCCTTATTTCCAATCTGAATTTCTCTAGCTTCAGTTATAAAACATATTTTCCAGTCCTTTAATCATTCTTGTGCCTCTGTTCTGAACCCTCTCACATTTATCAACGTCCTTTTTGAATTGTGGACATTCGGACCACACATTTTATTTCAGCAGCAGTGCCAAATACAGAGGTAATATAAACTCTTTACTCTTTCATACTCCAAGCATGATATTAGCCTTTTTGGCCATGGCACTGTACTGGGAACTCATGTTCATCTGTTGATCCATCATGAGCTCCAACTCATCTTCAACTACTGCTTCTCAGGGTAGAGTCCTCTATCTCATAAATATAGCTTACTGTGGGTCAGTGCTCAGCCTTGTGATGTCCCTGTCCCAGTCTTCTCTCTGGCTATCAAGTTGGGTGGGAAAATTGTAGACAGATCTACATTGTAGAAAGGACTCTTCTCTTTTCCCTGGCACCTCTATAGTTAGCTAGATAAGGCTGTGGCCAATGAGCTTGCCTCCTGCTGTTTCTAAGCTCCTGCTACTTGCCCTTTGTTGTCTTCATGCTGTCCTCCCCAGTTTAATTCTTTCATGCCAGCAGCACTGTCCTGTCCCCACAGCTGGGTAAAACATGAAAGTTTATTTTCACAAATGACTTTAAAATTTCATTGTTATTTCTCATCCAGAGTGTTTGTAACGGGCTCATTTTCAGCTTTATCAAAGTCTCAGGATTTTTAAACAAATATTTTTCCAAAAAATTGAAAATAGTATCAAAATGGTTATTGCCTTTTTTTTGTTTACGGAACTCCTAGTTGTTGGTAAACAAAACATTTCAATAACCATGTTGATAATGTTTTAATAAAAGGTCATAAAATATATAAAAGGCATGAATTTTTAAATGAATCCTTTTTTAACAATTACAATTGAGCTAGTTGGGAGATGGTGAAAATTGTGATTTTTTTGGGAGGGGGGCGAATTGTCTTTTTTTCTTTTTTTTTTTTTTTCTTAATGTCTAAGTTGGAATGTTTTTGACCAGTTCCATAGCTGGTCAAAAAGTGGGATAAATTTCCTATGGCATTTTTTGTGAATAATGTTGCAATGTTTTTCATTTCCCTCCCCAAAATTATAACATTTTAAATCTGCTCCAGTTAATTATTTTTGCTAAAAATGCTTTTCTAAAAAAAAACAAACAAACAAACAAAAAAACCCAAGCAATTTTTTGATTCTCCCCCAAATAAATTATGTTTTAAAAAAATCGTCACTAGCTCTGCATGTCCCATACTGTGGAGGAAGAGAGAAGCTTTGGGAGGATGTGTCCCCATTTCTGTTTTCCCCAGATGACATCTCCTGAGAAGCTGCACCTGAATCCATGGCACTCTGTGGGAGATATGCAACTAAGAGGGTTTTTTTAGATATGATGGGATGATGCTTAGTACAGAAGGGTGACAGGGGTCCCAAACACTCTCAACAGAGTCCCGTCATAGAGTTAATTGAGTCAGAAAAGGATCTCACTGTCTCATTTGCTACTAGAATCATGCACATGCAGTTACTTTGGGTGAATTCACAACATTACTTTTACATTGCTCCCGCCTGTCTAGATCATAAAGATAGCCTTATTTCTGGGATAACAATGCCTTGAGCAAGGTCTATGTGACCCAGATAGGGAAAGGTTTAGTATTTTAAAAATTTCCTAGCACTGTTTATATGCTCTCTCTAGAGTCATGTGGTAGGCAGGCCCTTTCTTGGGGGTCACACTCAGGCAGCTTCAAAGCCCTTTCAACCTTTTCAAGGTCTTTTGGGGTTTTGGTAAGTCTTTGGGGAGTGTAGAAGCTTGTTAGCTTTTTCCCCTCTCAGTTACTCTGTAACAAGAGTCAGCTTCTTCTGAGGTACAGCAGCTTCCCTCGTGGTTGCTGTCTCTTCCTGTGAGCAGCTCTCCTTTTTAAGCTTGCTTCCTTCAACTGGAGCAAGCTCCGAAGGTGTCTGAGTTTGGTAAGCATTGAGATAAGAGGACTTTGTTAGCACTCTCCTGATTGGAATGGGGGTAGCACAAGACAGTCAAAATATTTTCAAATGAACAGTTTTTAGGGAGTTGGGTGCAGTGGTGGGGGAAGGCTTTTAGAGCATAACAAACATTTGTTCAGAAAGCCCCCATTTTGGTTGACACTTTTCAATTATTGGACAAAAAATCGAAACCAGACTCTCTTTTTTGTTCCATTGTTGATCAAACATTCAGCATTTATTTTCCAAAAACACTTTTTGAAAACCAAACTATGTTCAGTTTTGTTTTCATTTTTCATTTAAAAAAGTTTGTTAGATTAGATTAAAAACAGAACAAAACCAATTAAAAGGAAATTTGCTGCAAGAAAGAATTGGTATTTTCTGATTTGCCACTTTTTTGTGGGAGATTCAAAGCCCCAGTGTCTTCAGCTATTCCTCCTCCTGATTAAAAGAGCCAGGGAGCAGAAACAATGCCTTGTAAATAGGGCTGGTGGAAAGTTTTACATCAACACTGTTTTTTTGATGGAGAAATTGCTTTTTGACTAAATGAAGTTTTCCACAGAAAGTTGTTTTCCCTGGTGCATTCTGACTTTTTGGTTGACAAATTTGAAAAGTTTTTAATTTTCAGTCTTTCTGTTTTTCAGTGAAAAGGCAAAATTTTCCACTAAAACTGTCCCCCTCCACTGGTTTCTGACCAGCTCTAACTTGTGAATGACTGGACCATTTCTAACCCATCTATACAGTCTGGATTTCTGACAGTATCAGCCATTCATAGCAATCAATCAATGGAGAAAATAAATACAAACTCATAAATAAATTAGAATAAATTTAATGAATGAATAAATACATGGAAACAGATGTCTGTTTGTAGATGTTCCATGACCAGAATAAATATATCTAGTAACATTTTTACTGTAAATTATTTGCCCAGCTCCACTTATTAACAACTCAACTGGTCACAGATAAGGCCTAGACTGGATTTCTACTAATTGAAAATGGATTCTAGCAACGTTCCTTACATCTTTTTGGTGCTCGTTTCTGAGCAAACGAGACCGCTTCATGAAGAAATTCTTCACCTCGTTTTACTTTCCGTTTTTATTGTTTTTCCATGATCAGTATATGGACCCTGGGTCACCACCTTTCTAATACTCTATTTGAATAAAGAACAGACCGCTCTCTTTCTCCTAGCAGTGTCTTGTGATGCAACATCCTAATGTAATTGCATAAGGTCACTTTGCTGTAGGTGACTTGCTGCATGTACTAAAATGGGAGGTTTTACTTTTTGCAAGCTTCTATTTGCAGGATGAAGGAAATTCAGAACAGTTTGAATAATTTTGGAACAGGTGGTATCTCTGTATGTAATGACCCTTTTACATAGATGGAAAATTCTCAATACCTCCTTCATGATGTTTATTGTGTGAGCCTCTTCTGCAGCCTCTCTAACAATTTTCATTGCCTCTGGGTCTGGTTTCCTGGAGTTGAAATAAATTACCTGTTCCAGTTAGCAACTGCAGGTATCTGCCGTGGCTAGTGTCCTTTTTTATATTTGATACTTGACAGCCTGAATGTTGTTAAACCGACTTGCTGTGTGTGTGTGTGTGTGTGTGCGCGCGTGCGTGTTGGAGAGAGGAGCAGTTGATGAGAAGGATCTGGGTGATGAAGTTACTGAGCCAGCCCTTCTGCTGAGGTTGTGGATACAAAGCGGAGGCAGTAATTATAACTGGGTTCCAATGCTGAGGAAGGGTTTCTGATCAAGGTGAGTGGATCTGCTTCTGTCCTTCCCCTTTGGAACCTTCAGAAAGGAGCTTGTAAAAGCTGTCTACTACTGGGCTTCTCTCTCTTCTTACTGTATTGCTGGCTGAAGCCAGTGATGTGAGACTGTTATCTACTGTCCCTCATTTCAGTTTGTGAACTGCCTGAAGATCATAGGGTCAGACTTTCATCGGTGCTGTGCAGCCTGCTGCTCCCATTCAAGTAATTTGGAGCAATGGAGGCTCAGAACCTCTGAAAATTAAATCTGCAGCATTCTAGATGAAAGGATTGAAAAGTATCTACTGGATCTACAAAGACTGTCAGTTCACCACCTGACATTACTCACGGAGGGCCCTGTCCTACTCCTTCCATATATCTATCTAAGTGGGCTGTGAACACTTCCAATGACCATGATGTAATGATTTGTGCTTCCTATCTTTGAAAGACAAAATTGTCACCAAAGAGATTTTTCCTGTTTTAGAGAAAACCCAGGACTTACATACAGATGAGGAAACACTGATTTTCCTAAGGTCACCCAGGAGGTCAATGGCCCTGTTGGGAACATGGGCCACATCTCCTGAGTCCCAGTCCAATGCTCTATCCACTTGGCCACATCACCTCTTGCCCTGTGACAAGGTTTCAAGAAAAAACCCTCCAGGAAGAAGACCTGAGGAATGAATCTAAGAATCTCTACAGTGGTTACTACAAAAGGAGCAATGCTTTTTGCTTCCTTACACTGATTTTAAACTTCATATCTTCTGTCTGATTGCACTGTTCGAGAGTGAAAAAACCAGTAGGATATATATGATCTATCCACCTACCCCTCTCAGTGCAGCCTTATAGTAAATGATGCTTTCTAGTGCACTTTCATATGCACCAAAGTAGGGGAAGTTTAGAGCACTTTCATAGAGCCATTCTCCTGCTTCTTAGCATAGGTGCAACATGCCTGAGGTGGCATGTGGCCAAGATTCATAACCAAATTTGGTCCGCTGGTTGGATCATTAACTTCCCAGGTTTGGGCCGGGAACCGATGGGGAGTGCGACGTGAACGCTGATCCCTTTGTGCATGGCAAAAAGCAACAGGAAAATTGGCTGGTTTGAAACTCCAGAGTTGGTCATTGGGAAAGCAAGCAATGAATCCAGTAAATACATTATTTAATATAAAGGGGCTATTGGCTGAAGACAAAGGTTGAGTAAAAACAGCAGATTCTGATGAATAGCTTTATTGTGACCACTCACAGGTCTCTGGCCAGTTAAACTTTTCTCAGTAGGGATGTCTAGATTAACTTGGATACCATAAGACTGAGTTTTTTGGGGAAAAGGTAAAATGGAACCTGCTCACTTCTTGAGGTTAAAGTTCAGCAAATTTTCTTTTAATTTTCTGCCCCACTGTACTTCCTAGTTTTGAATAGACTAAGCTAAAATGCTGTGGGGACAGTCCATTTTCGCAGTGTTTCCAACTCAGCTGAAACTCAGCAATATGTAAAAGCGATAGAGTCCCATGGCACCTTATAGACTAACAGATGTATTGGAGCATAAACAAAAATCGGGCTAGAGATAATCTCTAGCCTGATTCTTGCCTGCATATTTATACCTGCCTCTGGAATTTCCACTGCATGCATCAGACAAAATGGGTATTCACCCATGAAAGCTTATGCTCCAATACATCTATTAGTGTATAAGGTGCCACAGGAATCATAGAATCATAGAATATTAGGGTTGGAAGGGACCTCTGGAGGTCATTTAGTCCAACCCCCTGCTCAAAGCAGGACCAATCCCCAACTAAATCATCCCAGCCAGGGCTTTGTCAAGCCTGACCTTAAAAACCTCTAAGGAAGGTGATTCTACCACCTCCCTAGGTAACCCATTCCAATGCTTCACCACCCTCTTAGTGAAAAAGTTTTTCCTAATATCCAATTTAAACCTTCCCAACTGTAACTTGAGACCATTACTCCTTGTTTGGTCATCTGTTACCACTGAGAACAGTCTAGATCAGGGGTCTCCAAACTTTTCAGCCCGAGGGCCTCATTAACTATCAAATAGCAGTTCGGGGGCCAACAACACACTCGAGGTCCAAATAAAAAAGAATCAAAACATGGATGTTGTTTTTAATTATTTATTTAATATTATTTTATTCAGTTATTATTTAATAACACATTGATACACTACACATGAACACCTGTTCACTACACATGAACACTACCCATGAACACCTGTTCACTACACATGAACACTACCCATGAACACTACACATGAACACCTGTTCACTACACATGAACACTACACATCAACCCCCCAACTGACCCACCCAGCCAGGTCTCTCCCCCCCAAACCTCCTTTCCTCCAACCCCCGACTGACCCACCCAGCCAGGTCTCTCCCCCCCAAACCTCCTTTCCTCCAACCCCCCCCCAAATGACCCACCCAGCCAGGTCTCTCCCCCCCAAACCTCCTTTCCTCCAACCCCCAACTGACCCACCCAGCCAGGTCTCTCCCCCCCAAACCTCCTTTCCTCCAACCCCCAACTGACCCACCCAGCCAGGTCTCTCCCCCCCAAACCTCCTTTCCTCCAACCCCCAACCGACCCACCCAGCCAGGTCTCTCCCCCCCAAACCTCCTTTCCTCCAACCCCCAACTGACCCACCCAGCCAGGTCTCGCCCATCCAAACCTTCTTTCCTCCAGCCCCCAAATGACCCACCCAGCCAGGTCTCTCCCCCCCAAACCTCCTTTCCTCCAACCCCCCCCCCCAACTGACCCGCTCAACCCGGTCTCTCCCCCCCCCCCCAACTGACCCGCTCAACCCGGTCTCTCCCCACAGACCGTTTCGCCGCCTGGCAGTGGGTGGCTCCTTGTTTCGCCGCCTGTAACTGGGTGGCGGTGCGGCGCGTCCCGGCCCCAGCTCGGAGCCGTCCCTGGCCGGCGGCGGCAGCGGAGCACGCGGTGCGTCCCGGCCGGCGGCGGCAGCGGAGCATGCGGCGTGTCCCGGCCGGCGGCGGCAGCGGAGCACGTGGTGTGTCCTGGCTGGCGGCGGCAGCGGAGTACGCGGCGCGTCCCGGCCCTGCGGCTGGCGGCGGCAGCGGAGCACGCGGCGCGTCCCGGCCGGCGGCGGCAGCGGAGCACGCGGCGCGTCCCGGCCCCGTGGCTGGTTCCCGACCCCTGCCGTAGACAAAAAGATCTCCACGGGCCGGATGAGAGGGCCTCGCGGGCCGCATCCAGCCCGCGGGCCGTAGTTTGGAGACCCCTGGTCTAGATCCATCCTCTTTAGAACCCCCTTTCAGGTAGTTGAAAGCAGCTAACAAATCTCCCCTCAGTGTTTAGTCTACAGAAGAGAAGAATCTCAGTTCTCTCAGCCTCTCCTCATAAGTCATGTGCTACAGGCCCCTAATCATTTTTGTTGCCCTTCTCTGGACTCTTTCCAATTTTTTCACATCCTTCTTGTAGTGTGGGCCCCAAAACTGGACACATTACTCCAGATGAGGCCTCACCAATGTCGAATAGAGAGGGGAACAATCACATCCCTCGATCTGCTGGCAATGCCCCTACTTATACAGCCCAAAATGCCATTAGCCTTCTTGGCAACAAGGGCACAATGTTGACTCATAGCTAGCCTCTTGTCCACTGTAACCCCTAGGTCCTTTTCTGCAGAACTGCTGCCTAGCCATTCGGTCCCTAGTCTGTAGCAGTGCATGGGATTCTTCCGTCCTATGTGCAGGACTCTGCACTTGTCCTTGTTGAACCTCATCAAATTTCTTTTGGCCCAATCCTCTAATTTGTCTAGGTCCCTCTGTATCCTATCCCTATAGAAAGGACTCCGTCGCTTTTGCAGATCCAGACTAACACGGCTAATCCTCTGATACTCAGCAATATGTGAATAGGGAGAAAATTTATAGGGATATGACTATTTTAGTTCAACAACTGCAGCAGTTAAAAGAGAAAAGCCTCAATTTGGCTGGCCCTGACCACATCAGCACATTTCTCTGGTCCAGCATCAATGAAGTTTGCGCCATTCTGGAGAATAGGTATTCCCCCCCCCCCCCCCCCATAGAATCATAGGTCATCTAATCCAGTCTCCGGCACTCATGGCAGGACAAGTATTTTTAGTTAACTGCTGTTTCTGATGTGATTTTTTTGGTAGGTCCTACAAAATATCCATTTGTTTTAACTAATTTTTCGCAAGTAGAGTGGCAGGGATTTTTGTTTGTTTTTGTTTTAGAAAAACGAAACCCTTAAATATTAGGAATTCAGAGGAGGTTCTAAATCAGATGATTACACTAGTTTCATGGTAGGCCAGGTTTGACTTTGTCTGCCAGCATCATACGTAATGGTGGCATGCATTATGTTGAGTCATGGTGGTCGCCACAGTTAAAACTAGGGTTTGGTTTTGTTTTGTTTTGTTTTACTTTTGTTTTGTTTTTTAAACATGAAAAAATAGCTCATTTTATCATGTTTTATTACATTTTTGTGCAGGTGGTCTCCATACCAGGAGACGAGCCTGATTGGGAAGGAGACTGGAGCCCCGGAGGGAAAACGGGCGTCTCCTACCCCTATTGGGAGGGTTGGCAGGTACAACATGTGGTGTTATGTGAGTCTATGGGAGTATCTGAATTTTTCCTCCCCACGGCGTGGGAAAGCTTCCAGTTCCAAAGCACCAGTCTGGTCTCCGTGTGTGGCTTTCTCCATCAACGGTGGTGTGGAAGTGTAAAGCATGAGACGCATGTGATCTAAACTTCAAGCATGTGCCAGACACTGTATCATTCTCCAAACGGACCATGCATGAAGGAGCTTCTTAAATGAGGCTACTTCTGGGGCTGACTTGATTTTTGTTTTGCTTTCCATGTATCTTTTTTTTTCTTTTTCATAGAACTCATTAAAAACTTCAACCCGGCGGAAGAAGAGGACATCCTTTAAAAGAAAAGCCAGCAAAAGAAGCAATGAGGTAAGTCCTCATTATGAATGGTGGACCGAATGGATATTTTTATCTCTAGAGTGCCAGTTAAAATTCAGCATGTCTATCCATCAGGCAGCCCAGGTTGACCTATCCTCCCATCTTTAGATGAGATGCATAGATTCATTCTCTAGGGTAGAATACGCTAGGCTGAATAGTTGAAGCATGATGAGGGGCTGCACAGAGAATCTTGTCTAAAACTATAGCTGTTTTCTGACTAAAGGTCACAGGGGTTTTCATGACCAAAAAAGCCTCTACAAACAGAATTGAGATTGCTTTGTGATGATTATTATTAATATTGTTAGCTAGAGATTTTAGCATTAGTTTTGCGTAGCTCTAATTAAATTCTGATTTTGCAGGAAAACAAAGGCCGACCATTTGTGATAAAGCCTATCTCTTCGCTGCTCATGAAACCACTGCTGGTGTTTGTCAATCCAAAAAGTGGAGGGAATCAGGTAAAGGCATCAACTTGATCCCAGCAGCAAAGTTTCTACAAGTTCCTTGAAATTATGGGTCATGAAGTGATTTCAGGTGGGTCCCAGAAAAGGAGGGTTGCATGTGACCTGGGATGCAGACTCCTAAAATGGAGAACTGGACTCTTCCTGGCGAATCTTCTTCCCACCTGAATGGAGGTTTGGATTGTTCAGTGTGATCTTCCTCACAGATTTGGATTCTTTGAGAGGAAACCAGAGTAGTGGCTTGGAGCCTTTCAGGAAACCTCAGTCTTTCCACAGAAATGGAGCACTCCGATTCTCCAAAGTAATCACCGGTCCTCCTCCTGCCCTACCATTGGCTTGGTTTAATCAGAGAAATCTCTCAACATCCCTTGGCCACATATCTTATGCTGTAAAGCCACATAGTCCTGAACTGTAAATATGTTAGAAATGGTGCTCTAGAAAACTGAGTTTCAGAACATGACACTTTTGCTTAGACATATTGCTCTATTCTCAAGATGTAAGCAGCAGGCGGAATACTTTAATCATGCAAGCAGAGCCGAAGTAAACAGTGTGTTTACACATTATTACAAAAATTTCAAAATACCCTACAAAGGAAAATTTCGAAATATTTTTTGTTTAGTTTTGATTTTGACCTTTTAAAACATTTATATTCGATTATAATATAAAATGTTGAAATGAAACATTTTTAAATGAAAAATAAAAATGTTTGTTTCGGGAACTATTTCACAAAACATCTTGATTTTGCTGTAACTGCGTTTTCTGATGGAAAATGGTTCCATCATAGTTTTTCCAACTAGCTCTACTGTGAATTTGAAGCCACTGTATCCGCATTCTAAATTCAATGGACCTATGTTATTGTTGTTCATATTACCTTAACACGTAGGAGCTTGAGTCATGGACCATGACCCCATTGTGCCGGGCACTGTAAAAACACAGACTATAAAGATGGTCCCTGCCCCTAGAGGCTACAAATACAGAAAGAGTGGGATGGTAGGTCGCATGATTGTTCTCTAGGGCAATCATCTATCATGATGGATAGTTTTTGTTTTGGCTTGCCTAAACATTGCCTAACTCCTATAATCTCAACTATACATACAATATGATGGGGGCTAAGTTAGCTAAAACTAATCAGGAAAAAGATCTTGGAGTCATCATGGATAGTTCTCTAAAGACATCCATGCAGTATGCAGCGGCAGTGAAAAAAGCAAACAGGATATTAGGAATCATTAAAAAGCGGATAGACAATAAGACCGAGAATATCTTATTGCCCTTATACAAATCCATGGAGCACCCACATCTTGAATACTGTGTACAGATGTGTTCTGCTCACCTCAAAAAAGATATACTGGCATTAGAAAAGGTTCAGAGAAGGGCAACTAAAATGATTAGGGGTTTGGAACACGTCCCATATGAGGAGAGATTAAAGAGGCTAGGACTTTTCAGTTTGGAAAAGAGGAGACTAAGGGGGGATATGATAGAGGTATATAAAATCATGAGTGTTGTGGAGAAAGTGAATAAGGAAAAGTCATTTGTTTGTTCCCATAATATAAGAACTAGAGGCCACCAAATGAAATTAATGGGCAGCAGGTTTAAAACAAATAAAAGGAAGTTCTTCACACAGTGCACAGTCAACCTGTGGAACTCCTTGCTGAAGGAGGTTGTGAAGGCTAAGAATATAACAGGGTTTAAAAGAGAACTGGATAAATTCATGGAGGTTAAGTCAATTAATGTCTATTAGCCAGGATGGGTAAGGAATGATGTCCCTAGCCTCTGTTTGTCGGGGTGTGTGTGTGTGTGTGATGGATGGCAGGAGAGAGATCACTTGATCATTACCTGTTAGGTTCACTCACTCCGGGGCACCTGGCATTGGCTACTGTTGGTACACAGGATATTGGGCTGGATGGACCTTTGGTCTGACAAGTATGGCCATTTTTATGTTCTTATGTTTGTTTGCTTTTGTTCTGTAAAGCACAAATGATTGAAAGGTACCATGAAGATTACATTAATAATGATAAATATTATTACTTATAAGAGTCATTAGCTCATTTATTTTCCTTCCATTTTCTATCCTAACAGGGCACTAAGGTTCTCCAGATGTTCATGTGGTACTTGAATCCACGCCAAGTCTTCGATCTCTCTCAGGAAGGGCCAAGGGATGCGTAAGTACTGAATCATTTAACATCGCCAACATCCTTCTTTGCTCGTTAAGTACGTGGGCAAAGGGTAGGTTGGATGAGGCTTCCTGATAGTAATAGGGAGATTGGCCAGGCTTATCAAAGCATGACCCGCTGTTTAAGGGCCTGATTCAGCAGTGCAGTTAAGCACATGCCTGTGTCCATCCTGATTCAGCAAAGGACTTAATTACTTGCTTAACTGCACATTTCATTTCCTGGAAACCTTCCGTGTGGGTTGTTTTTGTGCAGAGAGTTAGCGATCAAGCTGTTGATGTGATATGGGTCAAAATGGTCTCAGTCAAGGAAGTGCATGGCACCCACTAAATCTTTGGAGGACCCAAACTGAAAATGGTATTTAAGAAAATGGCATTTGTACAGTTTGCATGCACCAGTACATTAAAACAGCTAGAGGTCTCCCATTCCCACCATTTTACATGCTTTAAAGCTCAATTCTTGTAAGTGCTCTAAAATCTGGACGGTTACTTGGATTGCTTTGAAATGTTGGTGTGCCTCACGGGGGACATGGGGTAGCATTAGGGATCCAAATATGGGATTATTTGACCAATGGATTCCCAAGATACAGGCCCTGCAAAAACAGTCTCTGCTGCCTTGTTCTGTTAAACTGAAAGGTACTAATGACTGGATGCACAGACCTCGTTGAAATTGATGGCTGTGAACGGACCCTTCAGGTATCATAAGGAAGAATAAATGAATCACAAGCCCCCACTTAAAACAAAACGAGTTTGAGGCTGAGTGGCTGGAAGTTGCTTCAATTTGTGAGTCATGAGTGGCAATTTTATTTTGGAGGGAATGTAATTGAAGTGAAAAGATGAGACTTGAATGCTTTGTGGGAGGGGAAAAGTATTAGGTCAGTGGGTGGGGTTATGGAAGGGAGTGGAAAGGAGGGGGTTCAGGTGAGGGAAGAGTTGGGGGCTGAAGGAGTGGAGGTATAACTGGCAAGAGGGATGTGGGGATGAATGGCAGGAGACCTGGGGGGAGAATAGGAGCAGGGGCATCTGTCAACTCCACAATTTCCCCTCCCAGGTGTGTGCCCAGATCTAGGGGGGCTCTTACACCTCTAGTGAGGGTCTGGGTCCCTTGTGCCTCCCTCATATGAGCTGAGATATGGGGCACCTTGCCCCACTGGTGGTGTCTGAGATCCTTTTGTTGCACCCATGTGTGAGCCAGGATCTGGGGGCCCTGGGCCCAGCTACAGGGGTTGGCCTCCCTTTACTTCCACCTCATGAGAGTCAGGTTCAGGAGGGAGCAAGCACAATAGGAAGGGTAAGAGGCTCCCCTCCATGATCCCCTCCCCCATGTGAGCCAGGATCTAGGGAAGTTCTTCCCCTTTGGGTAGGAAGCTGAGAACAGGCAAACTTTGTGCATATCCCAGGCTCTCAAAAGCTCTCCTTAGGGAGATGAGAACACCCACTGAGATGAATGGAACAGTTCACACACCTCAGAGCTACTGTTTTAGGCTGCATTCATCTCCAGGGGCGTTCTCATGCAGCTGAGAGCATCACAGTGAGATGAACAGGTCACTTTGTGCCTTTCAGAGTCCCCTGTGCTGCAGCTGGATGTGCAGGGGAAACTTTTCACTTTCATCCTCCCTCTATCCTTCCTCCTTAAAAGACAACTCTTCCAAGTGCTTGAAAATCTGGGTGCTTGTGTGGCTTTTCTTGGAATTTGCTGTGCCTTGTGGAAGTGCAGAGTAGGCTTAATGCTGGGATTAAGGGGTCATTTGAGCAAGGGATTCCAGAAAAAAATAACCATTTTCGAAAAAGTTTCTAGGTGTTTTCTGTCTTTGTGCAGAGCTAGAGATAAAACTATTGCAGTGATCTGGGTCAGTATAGTCTCAATCAGTCAATTTTTATACTGGGTATTGCGTGGTGCCCACAAAGTTTTGGGAGGACCCAAATTGTGAATATTATTTAAGAGCATGTTCACTTCCATGAATGGCGGGTGGATCTTCCACTGCAGGGAGGCTAGCTCCGTGGCCCTGCCCCTGCCACACAAGGCCCGTCTCCCATGGCAGGAGCCCTGAGTCCCCCCTGCCAATCCCTTCCCACAGCCAGAGAATCCCCAGGCTGGCAGGAACCCCGAGCTGCCTCTCACCACCAGAGGAACCCCAGGCTGCCCCCAGTCCCATGGCAGTGGCTCCAGCCAAGGAAGTCAGAGCCTTCCCTGGCCTAATATACCCACTGCTAGTGTTCCCTCCTTCGCTTACATAAATGTGTAGTCTGGAAGAATAACTCTGCACACAGAATCATAGAAAAACAGAGCTGGAAGGGACCTTTAGAGGTCATTTAGTCCAGCGGCAGGACCAAGTATACCTAGACCATACATGACACAATATTTGTCTTAACTGTTCTTAAAAACCTTCAGTGACGGATGTCGCAGTTCAGGGCAATTACATCTGTATTTGCCAAGCGTGGTCCATCAATGGCACCTATTCTCACAATCTCAGCTCCTCAGCCATCACCTCTCTTGGGAGGAGACCCACGTCTCCCTGCCAGCTGGGGTTTTTCCAGGCTGCACAGTTCCCTGCTACACTGTGTTATTACTTAGCCAGGCAGACTGCCTCAGCAGGCCTGCTTTACCTTCCTTCCTCAGAGACTTCAAACAGCATAACTGCCCATAGTTTTACCACACAGCTCTTTCTAACCAAGTGCATTTATTCTTAAGGGAAGAGGATTACAGAGAAAACATATTAAAAACAATGAAAGAACCTACACACATTGTTAGTAAGCTTACAAGGAATCACCCCAGATGCAACAAGGGTTCTGGCTAGTGAACAATCCTTCAAACTCCTCTGTGATCACAAGTTCATAACAGTTGTGAATCTGGGAGTTACTTCTTTATGCTTTTTGGGCCTTTTGATCCTAGGAATAGGTAATTCAAAGGCCCCTTCCTTGGGGCAAGCTTCAAAAGATTAGGTCTGTGGGTGGACATTTGCATTGCTCTTCTCCCAAGTATTTTGTAGAAAACCTCCTCAACTAACAGTTTATTCTTGTGTTGGCCCATTGGTTAAAAAAGTCCTTGGAAGCTTATAACACTTCCCAAGGTTCATATTAGTCATGTCTCCTG
Source organism: Sternotherus odoratus (assembly GCA_032164245.1). Classification (NCBI taxonomy): domain Eukaryota; kingdom Metazoa; phylum Chordata; order Testudines; family Kinosternidae; genus Sternotherus; species Sternotherus odoratus. The sequence goes on from JAVMKO010000001.1 coordinate 90,212,312, forward strand.
GGCAGGTTACATACAAGCCCACATTAACACACAAACATTTGCATTTTTAATACAATGAACTAAAATGCTTAAAGTTAATTCAATAAAGTTTAAAGTAATTGCATAAGGTATTTAGCCCCACTATAAATGCTTTGGAGCTAGGGTTACCATCTTTCTAATTGCTGGTAATTGAACCCCTGAGCCCCCACCCCTGCTCTGCCTCTTCCCCCCCGAAGCCCAACCCCCATTGCTAGCTCCTCTTCCCTTTCCCCGTCAGTCACTGGATTGTCTCAAGGAGCTTACCTATAGGTAGGAGGTGGCCCTGGCTGTGCAGGGCTGCCGCAGGTTAGTGACCCTGAACCTCCCCAAGCCCTGCGGTAACTGGACTTTTGGTGCGGGTGCTACTTTCTGGTTAAAAACCAGGCACCTGGCAACCCTAAATGGCACCCAGACACAGAAAACCAAAAACTGGACTGTCCAGGTAATGCGTGGCACTTCTGTGTATGTATGCGAGGTGTGTTACAATTGTTTGAGGAGCAAATACTTATTAAGGTAAATTTCTGTAGTTTAGACAACACTATGGTGATGGCTGAAGCCCTTTTAAATTCATAGTTGTCAAGTTTTCCTCACAGGTATAGGAGCTTGTACAGCACTGGGAGGAAATTTGGATTTTGTTTCTCCAGTTTTACTTTCTCCCTGTGTTCTACCTTTTTCTCACTAAACCTGTAATTGTTCTCCATTTCCTCAGCTCCCTCCAATCCTTCTGGTGATATGAAATTTTCTGCACACCTTCAAACTTCTAGGGGACTGCTCTCCCTGTCAGTTTAATAATTGGTGCGCCTATCTGTGACTGGAACCCACCAATATGCTGTATAGGAAAGCACTTGTGTTAAAGAGCAGAAAAACACCCATCTGATCAGTGTGTGCCTTCACAATATAGTCATCTGTTTCAGAAGCAAGAGGGAGATTAAATGTCTAGAGAAAACATAGTGGGAGTCAGGGGAGTGGCAGGAGAAATGCCCAAAAAGGCAAGGGCTATCCTACTTTAGCCATACTCCTACTTTTGCCAGGACTCTCAGTAGGCCTGAAAGTAAGTGTTTGCATTTTAAACCTTCAGTCTGATTTTTAATTTCACATTTGTTTGCTTTATACAAGGCGAAAATCAGTAGTTTCCCAGCTTGTGAGCTGGAGCGAGAAATTCTCCTTTCAGCTTGACTGCAGATTAAGAAACCAAAATTAATCCTGTTGAATAAGGCCTGGTGAGCCATGGAAGGAAGGGCCCAGGCTTGCTTTCTGGTAGGCTTTTCATTTTTCATAGTCCTATCTGCAGCAATAGGATTTAATTTTCTTCCACAAACCCATGTTCCATGACTCTGTATGGAGAATTACTGCTGAATTGAGCTATCAACTGGGAAAAGAGGCCTAAATATATCGCTTAACCCTTGGCAGTATACTATTTACTATGGTCATACCAGTCAAAAGACTTTATTGCTTTAAGGAAAATAAATGGTTTCATTTCAAAGCACGTGGAACAAATGTGAAATCTAGGAGAAATGAATTATGAAGCATGAAGCTCTTAAGAGGTGAAGTTCTACCTTATGGAAAAGTTTTTATATATGAGAACTCCTTTGCTCTGTAGCCTTTTTCAGTACCACTAGAGAGTGCTCCAGGACAACTAACAATCTCCTGCAGTCCCTTCTACAGTGTCCTAAGATCTGCATTACTAGTGTCAGATACTTGAGTGAATTTTTTGGTGAAAGAGAGTTACTATCACAGGGGTGGGCAACTTTTTAGCCCAAGGGCCACATCTGGGTGGGGAAATTGTATGCAGGGCCGGGGCAGGGGGTTGAGATGTGGGAGGGAGTGCAGGGCATGGGACGGGGGTGTGGTGCGCAAGAAGCGGCTCAGGGATTGGGGAAGAGGAGGGGTGCAGAGTATATGATGGGGCTTAGGGAAGGGGCTTAGGGTGTAGGGAGGGGTCCAAGATGCAGCAGGGGGATCAGCGTGGGGGTTGGGGTGCAGGAGGGGTGTGGCGTGTGGCAGAGGCACAGGGAAGGGATTTGAGGTGCAGGGTGCAGCAGGAGGCTCAGAGTCAGGGGTGGGGTGCAGGAGGGGTGTGGCGTGTGGCAGAGGCACAGGGAAGGGATTTGAGGTGCAGGGTGCGGCAGGAGGCTCAGAGTCAGGGGTGGGGTGCAGGAGGGGTGTGGGGTACAGCATGGGGATCAGAGCAGGAGGCTGGGGTGCAGGGTGCAGCAGGGGGCTCCGGGCAGGGAGTTTGGGTGTAGGAGTAGTGCTGACATTCTACGCTGACAAGGACCATATAAATATCTAAGATATATAGGTGCTGAGGATTAGATATGGTTGTGAATGTTCTGCTCATACATGCATACTCCTGCTAGCTCTCACTGAGTTAGCATAAGTATAAGTAGCATTGTAGCTGCGAAAACAAGGAGTCCTTGTGGAACCTTAGAGGCTAACAAACATGGAGTATTTTTGTTGTAGGGGCAGATTTTCTTTCCATACCACCGCCTATCTCTGATACTGAACGCTACACAGTGAAGTAACTGTGTATTTAGTGATAAAATTGACTCTGTAATATTTTTTTCGTTGATATGTACAACTGCCTCCATTGTTTTGTTTATTGTCCGTGAGTGAAGCATCCCTTATTGCAGTCACTGTATTTCAAATTGCTCTATTCCATCCTATGTTCTTCTTTACGACTCTCCCCTTCGTTTCCCCTGCCAGACTCGAACTGTACAGAAAAGTGCCAAATCTGCGAATCCTGGCCTGTGGTGGGGATGGAACGGTAGGTCTTCTGTACATTTAATGTTAAACTCTATGATTGTCTTCGTTACCTTAGAAAGGACAGAGTTGGACAAAAAAGCCCCTGCAAGGGAGACCTCAGTCCAGTATCTGCTTGAAGGGAACATTAATAATTAAGAGACTTTTCAACTTGGTAATATATATTGCAAAGTTTCCCTGGGACACTGGTTAAGAATATCTGGTGGGAAATGTGCTATCTGTTATAGTATTTGTGGATGACATACTTGTTATGCATAAAATATGTACGTGATACTATGCATAAAAAAGCTTTCTTCACCATTAAGTAGCTTGTACAACTGAACAATATTCAATTTTACTGGTCTTTTCCTCTGCTGTATCACCATTCTGACATCCAAAACCTGATGACCCAGTGGAAAGGGTATGTGATGCAGGCATAGTTTGACTTCTGTGTTGGGGGAGGGCAGTTCCAGTCAGGCCAGCAGGGCCACATGTGGGGGGCAAACTCCATGCCTGTCCAAGGCTTGCAGTTTGGGATGGGGCAATGTTCTCTGTCCCGCCCAACTCTGCCCATGGGATGTAACTAGGAATCAGGAGATCCAGTCTTTATTCAACATCTGCCATTGTCTCCCATTGTGACTATGGGCAAGTTGTGTGTTCCTCTCCCATTTCTTTTATAAGGTATCTGTGCCTGAAAGGAAGGATGGTTCAGTGATTAGGGTGCTTCCCTGAGACTTGGGAGACCTGGGTTCAATTTCCTGCTCTGTCACAGACTTTCTATGTGACCTTGGGCAAGTTATTTAATCATTTTGTGCCCCAGTTCCCCATTTATAATGTGGGGATAGTACATGGGTGTCATGAGGATCTCTGAATTAGAGATTGTGGGGTGCTCAGTTTCTACACTGACAAGGACCATATAAATATCTAAGATATATAGGTGCTGAGTATTAAATATGATTGTGAATGTTCTGCTCATACATGTATACTCCTGCTAGCTCTCACTGAGTTAGCATAAGTATAAGTAGCATTGTAGCTGAGAAAACAACAAGGAGTCCTTGTGGAACCTTACAGACTAACACATTTATTGTGCATAAGCTTTCGTGGGCTAAAACGCACTTCTTCAGATGCATGGAGTGGAAAATACAGTAGAAGGTATAAATACACAGCACATGAAAAGATGGGAGTTGCCTTACCAAGTGGGAAGTCAGTCTAGTGAGACAATTCAATTAACAGTAGGATACCAAGGGAGGAAAAGTCACTTTTGTGGTGGTAATTAGAGTGGCCCATTTCAACCAGTTGACAAGAAGGTGTGAGTAACAGTAGGGGAAAATTAGTATGGGGTAAATTAGGTTTTTTAATGACCCAACCACTCCCAGTCTTTATTCAGGCCTAATTTGATGGTGTCCAGTTTGCAAATTAATTCCAGTTCTGCAGTTTCATGTTGGAGTCTGTTTTGGAAGTTTTTCTTTTTTAAAATTGACACCTTCAAGTCTTTAATAGAATGGCCAGGAAGATTGAAGTGTTCTCCTACTGGTTTTTGAATGTTCTGATTCCTGATGTCAGATTTGTGTCCATTTATTCTTTTGCGTAGAGACTGTCCGGTTTGGCCAATGTACATGGCAGAGGAGCTCCATGCCTCTGATGAAGTGGGTTCTAGCCCACGAAAGCTCATGCCCAAATAAATTTGTTAGTCTCTAAGGTGCCACAAGGAGTCCTCATTGTTTTTGCTGATACAGACTAACTTGGTTACCACTCTGAAAATTGTAGCTGCAGTAGCACAGGTAGCTGCAGTGGAGATGTGGCCAAGCCATGTCAAGTACAAACCCACCTAAAATTGGTGGATATGTGTTTGTCATGGCTCAACCATGTCTCTGCTGTTGCTCCCCATGCTACCATGGCTACACTGCTGGCTCACTGGGTGCTTGTGGGAGCATATGTATGTGAGGAGAAGAATCACACCCCTACTTCCTAGTGTGTAGATGTAGCCTATTTTTGAGCCAATATAGAAGCTCTTTTTCATAATCAGTTTCTCTCAATATCGCCTGTGATTTTGTCATACTCAAGTGTGTATGACTTCGCACTGTCCCCTCTGGGATAGCTACATGTAATCAGGCGCATTTCCACTAGGGTGGTATTTAGGGCTGGTCTTCACTACGGGGGGGGGGGGGGTGGAGAGGGGGGATCGACTGCAGATACGCAACTTCAGCTACGTGAATCACGTAGCTGAAGTTTGCGTATCTGCAGCCGACTTACCACTCGTCCTCATGGTGGCGGCGGTCGGCGGCATGCTCCCCCGTCGACTCTAGCTTGCGCCTCCCGGCAAGCTGGAGTTCCAGAGTCGATGGGGGCGCCGTGAGCGATTGATTTCTCGCGTCTTCATAAGACGCGAGAAATCGATCGCCAGAAGATCGACGGCTACCCGCCGATTCGGCGGGTAGTGAAGACATACCCATAAGGTATAGGGGCTACTCTGACGACAGAACTCTGCCACCCAAGCTAAGAAATCCTTTCAGTGGAAAATATTCAAAGGAGCCTAAAGGAATGAGGCCCCCAACTCCCACTGAGTTTCAAGGGGAGCTGGGTGTTTAATCTCCTTAGGCCCATGGTGAATATGAATATTAATATTAATGGAAGGGTGCCTCCTTAGTCCAATGGAGAATATCAATATCAATGGAAGGGTGCCTTCACTGTCGGAGAGAAAGTAAGAGCGACCCAGCTAGGGTCCAGCAAAGGGACATCTGCTGTGATTAACTAGGGGTTGTTTCCTGCAGAACCTACAGGACACTGTTTCAGCAGAGAACATTGTGAAACTAGATAAACTTCCAATTTATTTGTCAAATGTATGCAGTCTGCCATCCAAGGGAGCTGAAACTATAATGTGGGGGTAATTAGGATGACCAGATGTCCCGATTTTATAGGGTCCTTTTCTTATATAGGCTCCTATTACCCTCCACCCTCATCCTGATTTTTCACATTTGCAGTCTGGTGATCCTAGAGATAAACTAGGTCCACAGTATTTTAATATAAAAATTAGTGCAGCTCGGTTGGCTCTTACCAATTCTTGTTTTCTCTTGACTTCACAGTATGAGCAACAGGGGGCAGCACCTTCCCATTAGTGTGAACAGCTCTAGACTGTTATCTTTGCTGCTGTTAAATTTGAAACGAATATCTCATGGTCCCAAAAGCCAATGAAAAATCTTGCTCAGATGGACTTAGTGAATATTCAGTGAGACCAGATATCACTTTGCCTTGCTGGCATGAAACAGAAGGCAGTAGCTTTTCCAGTTTCACTGCTTGCTCTCCCTTTCCTGGGTATACATGGAAGGCTCTGGCCTCCAGGGCTGTCAATCTCCACTCCTTTCACCATCACACAGTTCACAAACGATGGTAGGCCTCTCAAATATAATTAATTTATATATAATTTCAAAGCAATTTTACAAAGGTGATTTAATAGTATTATCTCCACTTTACAGATTGGGAGACTGAGGCGCAGATGACATGACCTGCCCAATGTTAGATAGCAAGTCAATGGCAGAGTGACGGTTAAACTGGCTTCAATGTACCCAGGATTTCACCTTAGGGTTTCCTGACTCTATCTCCTATTCTAAGCACCAGAGGCCAGATTTTTAAAGGCATGGGAGTTAGGCTCCTAGCCCCTTTTGAAAATCATACTAGGTGCCTAAAGAGCTTAAAAAATCTGGCCCTCAATGACTTGCTTGCCATACCACCATTTTAAAGTGTACATTCTACTTTATTCTAATATAGTTAAATAGCCCCTTTCAGCTCAAAGAAATGCAGAAAGTCCTTTAAAAGTTCTATACCTACAAGAATCACTTCCGCCACCACATACCACTAATCCACAGCTATTGGTAGAATGTGAAACGTGAAAGCTGTTTAACAACACAAAGCAATGCTACTCAGTAGTAAACAAGAATTCTTTAGCTACTGGAGCTCAAGTAGGAATTTGACCAGGACAGCAGAGCTACCATTCCCACTCTTGCAAGAAATACCTTGGGATCTTTGATAACCACAAATCGTCAGGATCTTGGTTTTGTGCCTCATTTAAAGGATGGCATCCTCAGTGGTACAATGCCCTTTAACCTTTACTTTCAATGCTGTTACTGTGAAAAAATAATTAGGATGAGTTTCAGATGTTCGTTCTTAGTAATTATTAATTTATTTTTATTCAGTTTTTTAAAACGCTGTCTAGTTTTGCTTTGTTTCTTGGTGCTCAGTAGAAGATAATCCAAGGACATCTTTTGTTTTATGACAAAAATTTCAATAAAAAACCTTCAAAGCAATGTTCAGTCAGGTATAAATACAAGTCCAAAATTCTAGGTGCTTTTGTCTCCTATTCAGGGGGAGTTTGGACATGATTGTTGTTAAATCAATATAACAATAAATAATGCACATTCATTATTTTTAATAATCAGTATTTATATACAACTTGACATCCAGTTGCTTCTTGTAACACTCCTGTGAGGCAGGCTAATAAATACTGTTATCCCCATTTTGCAGGAGAGGGAGCTGAGGCAGGAAGGCTAAACGATTGATTTTCAGCAGTGCTCATTTCTGCATCTCCCACTGATATCACTTGACCATCTGTGTGATGAGGATAAACTCTATTTGTATGTTTCTTTCTCTTTCACCATTTGAATCCATCTAATTTGATTTCTCTGCCTTTCCTGTTTGCAGGTGGGCTGGATCCTCTCCATCCTGGATGAGCTACAGCTCAGCCCTCAGCCTCCTGTTGCCGTCCTTCCGCTTGGCACTGGGAATGACCTTGCTCGCACCCTCAACTGGGGAGGGGTAAGCACAGACTCCAGTACTCTCTTATTTGTGACTTACCAACTATTCATTCTAATTGTTAATTGTTATAGGGTGGGGGTTCTGCTAGCTACAGCAGTGGAGGGATGTATCCAAAATCCATTCCAGATTGAAATTGATTTTTGTGCCTGTTTCCATTCTTGTGATGAACTTAGAATTATTGCCGATGGAGACAAATACAATTGAAGTTCTTCCCTGTTCTATGGTGGGATCCACAATCTATTCAATGCTGGCAGCATAATTAAATTCTAATAAGTCTCTCTAACCCGCACAATGAAGTAAGATAGAAGGCACTTCAGCTGCTCTGATAACTAGTGCCTGCTTTGGTCCAGATCCTGCAAATGAGCTGTGTGAATGTCAGCAGCTGCATGTGGTTTCTTGAATGCTACTTTTGCTTGGTTTTTGATTCTTATGGATTTGTACCCTCTGAGTTTTGCTTTGATTTTGGAGTTTATGCAAGCCTGAAAAGTGAAAGCTCAGCTCACCTGAAACTAACAAGTTTTGGCATGGTTTGTGGTTGAAACCATCAAACCCTTCCTGACATGTTTGAAAGGGTTTATGTGAAACTCAGATCGCATCTGCCCGAAGGTTCACAAACCCATGCTGTGTTTCAGGTTTGTGATGAAACAAGGGAAGATCTTATGAACAATTTGGGGCAGGGATTTTATTGCATGTGTGTATGGAATCTTACCACCTGCGCTCAGTAGGTCTTATGGACTGCAGAAGAGGGAATGGCACTGTTGGTAAAGTCTGTTAAGTTACCTCCATACACCATGGGCCTTACTGTACCAGTTAGAGATTGTAATCCTCAACAGTTGTTTGCCAAACTTCTTGTTCCTGGTTCATCGACAGTGTAAATTTATGAACCTGTTGGGCAGACTTAGTCTAGATTTCATGCAAACCTCCTTCACGCAGAAGTCACGGTCATGGGTGTCTCAGTTAGGTAATTAACATGTGACGTGATGATGTTCTAGAAGTCCATTGGTGAGCCTTTGGTGGTGCTCATTCTGCTTCCAGGGTTACACAGATGAGCCTGTCTCAAAGATTCTCTGTCACGTAGAAGATGGGACTATTGTTCAGCTGGATCGCTGGAACCTCCAGGTGGAACGAAACCCTGATTTGCCGCAGGAAGAAATTGAGGACGGGGCACGTAAGGTTAGAGCTGCCAGTTTTACAGCAGAGAGAGCCAGCAGGATGCAAGCTGGGGTTTCTGAGACTCAGGAAAACATTTTCCACTCTCGTCTCCTCCTACAGCAAGTTTAAAGATGTCACCACATTCAGGAATCGATCACAGTTACAGCATGTTGCCCGTTTGTTATCCTTCATAATATCTGAGTGCTTGAACAAACTCCTTGTTCACTGGGTCAAAGGGCAAAAACCTGTGGCACCTCATTTGTTAGATTATTATTCTTCCCCTTGCCTTGTTAGGTGTAGTTACAAAGGCTAGCCCCATGATCCAGTCTTCAATTGACTGAAAAACTGCAAATCATGTGTGTATTCTTTGGGCTGCTGCTAGTGGATACTGGTTCTGTAGCTATTCACTAAGAAAGATGTTGTGTATGAGTTGCTAGCCTGTGTATTTTGAGATTATCCCCTTTCCTCTGTGTGGTACTGTTACATCACTGACCCTCCTCCATTTGGTCTGCAAGTTGTAAGGTGAGACAATATTTGTCATGGGAGGAGCTGTATTTCTGTTCTCTCCTGTTTTAATCTGTAATTATTTTAAAGTGAGGCAAGAGTCAGAAAAGAGATTCTGTGAAAATGTCTCCTCGTTTCTGCACACAGAGCCCCTCTACTCTTTCTGAGTTATAATTTCCAATTTTCCTTACTGAATACTAGCTTTCCTTCTTGTCAGCCTAATAGCGCCAATATAGCAGTGAAAGGGCCAGATGTACATTAGTCTGCCTCATGCATCATCAACAGAATTGCCAGCCCAGTTCTGAATCCCGGATCTTTATTGCTGCTGATGATGTATGAAGCAGGAAGAAAACAGCTTGATTTTCAGATGTCATGCTGAGCTGGTAGCACCAGCAATTAGGAGAATCTTTGTTTTGACATGTTAAGTAGGAGATTGCTGAGAGAGGATAAATAGGGAACCCCTGATGTCATGTTTACAGCGTCACTTATGTGACCATAAAGCACTGCAGATGTGTTTGTGTTCTTTCATTTTTGCATTTGATTATCTTCAGCAAGTTGTTTCCAGCTTTCATAGCAACTCTGCATATAAAATTTCCCACAGCTTTCTCTTCTCTCCTATAGCGTTTCAGGAAGCTGTTAATTTGAGGGATGGCATGAAATGTTTGATCTTCTTTTCTTGCATACTGTAACTAAAACAGCTTCACGTATTTTTTTTCTGGTCTTTGATTGCAGCTTCCACTCAGTGTCTTCAATAATTACTTCAGCCTTGGATTTGATGCACATGTTACGCTGGAATTCCATGAATCCCGAGGTGAGAGGAACTCTTAATTCCCTTAGCAGTGGGAAGCATAGGAATGGACAAATGGTTTCTTAATTTCAGCTAGGGTTGGCTAGGACAACTTATTTCCCAAAATCTAAAGAGAATGCCGAAACATATAATCTCCTGTCCCAGACAAGAAAGTGGGAAGAATGATTCTAGCACTAGTTTCTGAAGGACTTATTAGGCCACAGTTGGACAAATGTATCCAGTTTTGTGCATCACACTGAAGAAAGGATACTGAAGAAATAGAAAAGGTTTTGGTGATATAACAAGATGGATGAAATTGTTTGGAAAATCTGAGATTCGTGCAAGGAAAAGAAGCTAAGATATTTGAAGGGAGATATTTGAAATTGTATCCTATCTATATCTATCTATCTATCTATCTATCTATCTATCTATCTATCTATCTATCTATCTATCTATCTATCTATCTATCTATCGGCTTAGGTTGATCTAGAAGGAGGGCATGTGGACAAAAATAAGGAAACAGCAGAGAGACAAAGAGAATTTACATTGGGTGCAAATTTTTCCCCCAGTGGGGGATAGGGTAAGAGGGTGAGTGATAGGGATGTGAAGTTGTGGATGGCAGCAGTAGTAAAGTCATGTTTACAGAAGAACGAGAGAGAGAGTTTTTATGAAAGGCTGTGGTATAGTACTATGGGGTTGAGTTGGACAATACTGAGCGCTAGATCCACTATGTTCATAAGGAAATAAACCTGCCTTCACCACAATCCACAAAAATCCCCCAAGGAGTCCTAGCTTGGAATGTCGTATCACTTTATTTCTCTTCATACTACAAAGAAACTCTCACAGAATTCCAAATATGCCTAAACAGCCGAGCTTTGGCTTGACAGGCAGTACATTGTGTGCATGTGTTAAGTAAGCATATTTATATTACCAGAGCTGCTGTTCAATTTTCCTTGGTCAGCATGTTGTTGATTTAGCTGTGTGAGTTTTGAACTGAAGCGTCACTTGTTCTCATTTTTATACTATAACAACGCCATTAAAAAAATAAAAAGACAGCACCCTCATGCCATGCTAAATAGAGAACTGAATGCCTGATGGAATGAGCTAATGCATATTTTATAATGTTTAAGACTGCTGTAAGCTTCAGGAATAATAATGAAGGGCCACAGAAGGGCACAGGAATGAAATGATGACAGCACTATGCCGGCCTTTATGAATGTACCCCAGTGTGCATTCCTAATGTGGTTGCAAATGTACAGTATAGATGAGTTTCATGGTTACCCTCTCGCTTAGTGGAAGCATTACTTAATTATTCAGTTGTAGCGCTATATAAAGAATGGATGTTATTCCAGACATGCCAGTGTTTTAAAATTTTAGATGAGAGAGAAAATACTCACAGAGCAATCTGTGCGTATGTGTGGATGGGGAAGCTTGCAAAGCACCCGCATCTGCTGTTCCCATTCTATCTGGCACAGTTATTGTCTCACTTTGTTGAACGCAAAAACTTACAAATGAGTTGTGTGTGTTACAGGGAGAGAAAAGCTTAAAGCTTGCATTTTGGTGGTGTTGTCTTGTGTGTGTTTGTTTTCATTTAATTTCCTCTGTCGTGTGTTGTTTATGGAAATAATCAGGATGCATCAGACTCTGATCTCATTTAAAAACTGGAGTAAATCCAGAGTAACTCCATTGAAATTGGTGAAATTACTTTGGCTTACAATATTTTCATTAGAGCAGAATTTGGTCCAATAAATTGAAAGTGCATGCACGCATTCCTGCATTCAAAGCTATTGTTAATGATCTAAAATATCAGGAAGCAAATAAAATAAATAAAGATACTGACTTGAACTCTCCTAGTCCACTTGGGCATTTCACAGTGTAGAAATGTAACTGCACTCTAAGGTAGTTGAGTATTTTACTTTGGTAGACCAGGTAGTTACTTTTGATGAATGTTGCCTTTTCAGTGGTGACCTCAGTGCTTATGTGACCAGTTACTTGTCTGAGGTGCATGCAAATAGAGATGCGATTTGCAGATGCAACAAAACCAGTGATTCGTGAACATGTGGTCAGTAATGTATTGAGATGGTAGAGTCCTGCATTTGATGTTTACCCACAACAAAGCAAACAGGATCATTTGGCAGGCTGAGTGCAATCAAACACATGTTTTTAATACAGGCAAGTACGACCTGCACATCTACGGATAGAAAATGTAGGTCACACTACCATATGGAAGTCTGTATTCTGGAAAGCAGAGATTCAGAAAAGGACTTAGGGAGTCTTTATAGGTGACCAACTGAATATGAGGTCCCAGTATGATGATGTGGTCAAAAGGGCTATCATGATACTTGGATAGATTAACAGGGAATCATCATGCATGAGTAAGGGAGGTGATATTACCTATGCATATGGAATTGGTGAGTCCACTGCTGGAATCCTGTTACAAGTTCTGGTGTGCACATTTAGAAAGGATGCTGAAAAAAATTAGAGAGGCATTGGAGAAGAACTCTGAGAATGATTTGTGGGCTAGAAAATACGCCTTGCAATGGAAGATTAAAAGATCTCTCTTTATCTTACCGCAGAGAAGGCTAGGAAGTGATTTAATCACACTCTTAGAAGTAGCTATTCAGAGAGAAGATATCTGATAGTAGAGGGCTCTTTAGTCTATCAGACAAAAGCATAAAAGGTCCAATGGCTGGTTAGGAAAGCTCAAACTGGAAAAAAAGACACAAAGCTTTAACCGTGAGTAATTAATCACTGGAAACAGATTATCAACGATGTGATAAATTCTCCATCACTTAGAATCTTTAAATCAAAATTAGATATCTTTCTAATTAGGTTTTACTTTAGCTACAAGTTGTTGGGCTAGGTATGGAAATCATTAGGTTGAATTCTATGGCCTATGTTGGGGGGTCAGACTAGATAATCATAATGGTCCCTTCTGGCCATAAAATCTATAAACCGTTCAGTTTTGTTTCAAATGATTCATTAGATTTCAAATGATCCAAATGGAGATCTACTCAGTGTACAGTAAAAACAATGAGGAGTCTGTGTGGCACTTTAGAGACTAACAAATTTATTTGGGCATAAGCTTTTGTGGGCTAAAACCCACTTCATCAGATGCATGAAGTAGAAAATACAGTAGCAGGGGTGTGTGTGTGTGTAATATCTATATCTATATCTATCTATATGTATCTATATCTCTATATCTCTATCTAAATATATGTCTCTCTCTCTCTCTCTCTCTCTCTCTCTCTCTCTCTCTCTGTGTGTGTGTGTATATATATATATATATATATATATATATATATATATATATATATATATATATAGTACATGAACAGATGTGAGTTGCCTTACCAAATGTGAGGTCACTCTAATGAGACAATTCAATTAACAGTAGGATACCAAGGGAGGAAAAGTCACTTTTATAGTAGTAATGAGAGTGGCCCATTTCAAACAGTTGACAAGAAGGTGTGAGTAACAGTGGGAAGAAATTGGTATCAGGAAATCAATTTTTGTAATGACCCATCCACAGTGTACAGTGTGTGCTGGTGTAACTGAAAAGTTGTGATTGTGCTGTTGGAAGTTTACGGTCGGGTCATGAGACAGATAATGAGACACTCTAACGTGGTGTTGTGGTTAATTTCCCGCAAGAGAATCATGCTTTGGGGGCTGTCTGCCTTTATCCTCATCCACTCTACCTTACATCAAGAAGGGGCTGCACTAAATAGAAATCCACTAGCAAAGAATAGTGCAGAGGGTAGATTCTTGCCAAGTAAAAATTCAGTAGACATTTCTCACCTTTCAATTACCAATGGGTGGTGCATGCACAGTATGCATGGAATTGCTCTTTTAGGGTTGCCGATGTAGATAGTGCTGAAAATAAAGACTTCCTGCGTCTATTTCCCCTCATGGGTTGAAAGCTAGCAGCGTGCCAAGACTGGAAATCTGTCTTCCCGCCTCCAGGAAAGCTTCGAATGAGACTTCTTGGAACAGCAAGGGTGCTTTGCTAACTTTCTCCCTTATGCGGACTTTATTTTCTTCCTTATTCTTCTTTTACAGAAGCAAATCCAGAGAAATTCAACAGTCGCTTTCGAAATAAAATGTTTTACGCTGGGGTGAGTTGTGAATGGATTTTACAGAATAGTTTTGATTTATTTATTTAAATTATTTATTATTTATTCCCCTTCCTCTCCTTTCACTCCTGAGGGTTATGGCCATTTCTTTTGCTCATCACCTTTAAAAGTACATAGTCTGCTTCCAGCTACTTCTGGCAACGTCTCCCCACGTCTCTTTGGAAGGGGCTGAAGACTTATTTTTCCATAATAGTTAGTAGTTCGGAAGAGTGCTACAGCATTTGGAAGAAGGAATGATAATATCCTGTCCCCGCTGCTGCAGATTGGCAAGCACTTCACTGTTGTGCTCACATTTATTCCCATCTGTGGGCAGCAGTTGGATACTGAATTTACAGTGGAAATTGCTAGCGCACAGGAAAAATCATTGACCATATCTTTCAGCCCCTGATGAGCATTCCTGGACTTGGAGCTAGAGAGAGGAGGAGACAGAGAGCTGCTATTTGGAGTATCTCATTTTCATACATGAATATTCAAATCAGACAACCATTTCTTATACAGGAGGGATGTGGCTGGGTCTTCAGCTTTAGTCTAAGATGTTATTACGAAAGGAGGTCATTGATTGGATAATAGTTGCCATTATACCTTCTTTCCTCTGTCAGAGTCTATCACTGTCACCACACCCAGAAGCTTTATGCTTTAAAAACAAACAAATGAACAAGTGCAAGAATTTGCATGATGTTTTGGGTGCCCAATGATATTCCATGGTAAAGTTTCCAAAGTGGAGTGCCTTTTCTTAGTGTAGCACCTTAATGCAGAAAAACAAGTGGACCAATCTTCTCTTCTGGAAAGAAAAGAGTTTAGCTCAGGATGGTATGTGGTGGCAGAATCTGGGGAGGGATGCAAAGGAAGGAAAGTGAAAGGAAGAAGCTGTAGATCACTCCAATAAAACAATTTCTGATTTGAATTCCCCCCCTTTTCCTATGTCTGGCAGGCAGCCTTTTCAGACTTCCTGCAGAGAAGCTCCAGAGATTTATCCAAACATGTTAAAGTTGTGGTAAGTATAGGAAAGCATGGAATCATTTTGTGCCGTGAGACAGATGGAGAGGAAGAGTCTGTGTGAGTGAGTGCTATGAAAACACAGACCTAATCACACCAGCCCATTGATTGTTACTTTCTGTCTTGACCCTGACATTTGAAACACATTTTGTAGAAAGCCTTCAGGAATTTACATACATGACAATTCCCACTGGGTAACACACCCTTCCCTATCTCAGAGAGAGTGAATGGTACCCAGCAACTATGTTAGAGAGAGATGGGTATTTCTAAAAAGTGATCCATGTTCTTGGGCAGGTTGTTACAAAATGGGGTAGCAGCGATTATTATCCTGTCCGAGACCCCATTTACAAACCCCTCTTTGTTCTGTTGCTTTGGTTTTTGCAGTGTGATGGAACGGACCTGACCCCAAAGATTCAGGAGCTGAAGTTCCAATGTATAGTGTTTTTAAATATACCCAGGTAAGCGCCAGTCACAGCAAACTGCTGGCTCCATAGGAACAATTAATTAACAAACACAATGTCTAGAGCTGTGCACTTAATACACGAACAAGGAAGTCAAGAGATAGAACAGAGTTGTCTTCTGCTTCATTAGAAACACAAAGCAGGAGGGAAAAAAATCAGTAGCTTCCTAATAGAAGAGCTCCAAATGGTTTGGAAGAAACACTGTTTCCTAACATCTCAGAGGGTGTGTCACAAAACGTGGGGTGTGTTTTTAAAAGCCCAATATTCCCCATCTTCCCTGTCCCCTCTCCAAAGATTCTCTTTCCAAGGTACTTACTTCCTCTTCTTCCTGCGTTGCCCTCTCTGCAAGAGGTGGTGTCTCCTTTCCAGTGTTCTCCCCACCCACTGCTCTGCAAAGTCTCCAATATATCCCTAAGGGTAGGCAAGAGTAAGAAGCAGCAGCAGCCATGAGGTAGGAGGCCACTGTGTGGAGCTCCTCCCCCAATCTATCCCAGCTTTTGTATCCCCTCTGCTCCCAGACCTTCTGAGCCAGGAGGGAGGGAGGAAACTAAGGTCTGCAGAAAGCAAGCTCAGCTTCAGCCTCCTGCCTTCTTAGTAGGGGCACAAAGCGCCCTTTGTTGGCAGGAGGCTGCAGGTGAAAATCCATCTGAACAGCTGATCTGAAGAAGGGGGGGGAGGAGGGGAGGCTAGGGTCCTGAGCACTACTGCAAAAAGGCATTGTCTCCTCTCTGCTGCCTCCCATCTTCACTCAGCAACCTACCAGATGTTGGAATAGACAAATTGCCTATCCCACCAGCCTGAATGTTGGAGGGCAGGTTTCTCTTCTGATCTTTCCTATAAGTATATGTATGGTCACTGGGAGGCCCCAGGATGGATTTTAAGACCTTTTGGAATAGATGTAGGGCTATTCACCCTGAGGATAAAGAACTGGCCAGCACCTATGCTTTCTTTTCTTTTAATTGTTGTAAGACCCAGTGAGGCAAATTCTTAGTATGCTCCTTAAAGCTCTCATTTTCTAAACCTCTTTCTGCAGGTATTGTGCTGGCACAATGCCCTGGGGTACCCCCAGTGACCACAGAGACTTTGAACCTCAGCGCCATGATGATGGTTACATTGAGGTCATTGGGTTCACTATGGCCTCTCTGGTGAGAATTTTTACAGAGCTGAGAATTTTGTTGTTGTTGCATGCAGTAGATTTCACACTGCTTAGGACACTGGGACTATTCTGTGTGCAGTTTTGTATGAGACACCTCATGCACAAAGTTTCATACAAAAAAGATTCTCTCCTATGCTTTCCTGGGTTCAATATGGTGGCAAAAAATTGTGTTAGCCTCAATTTTTTAAAAATTATGAACAAGTAATAGTTTTTAAAAGAAAGAAGTATTATTTCATTATTAAAATGTACTCCCTGAAAAATGGGTTGCTTTGAACATATATAATGGTGCGTCAGAATGCTCCCAATCAAAATTCAAAGTACATTTAAGTATTATAGAAGGGATGTGTGTGCATGCGTAGGTGTGTTTCTACTATGGGAAACTTCTATGGTCTCACAATAGCTGCTGTTTGTTACCAGCCCCACCACAACTGGTTTTTGTATATTTCCCATGTACATTAGAGTGGTCAGATTTTTATTGTTGAAAAACAGGGTTCCAGCAACAAATTTTTGTGTGTTGAAAAATTACATTTAAAAAAACGGATGTAATTTGTAAACAAACAAAATATATTGTCAATTTTAAAAGAAACTTCAAAATGTTCCATGTCAAAATTGTGGGAAAAATCCTACTTTCACTTCTTCACTGGGTGAAAAGAAAAGAAAAAGAAAAAGTAAGAAATCATGTGTGTTGGGAGGTGGGATGGAGGGATCATTTTGTAGTTTTAAAAAAAAGAAAAGAAAAAGAAACATCTTTAGATTTTCCCCTCCCCTCAAAACTTTTTGTGAAACGTATTTACTCTTCTTAAGCCATCTGTACTAATCACATTATTAAAGGTTGTCCCAACTTTGCCATGTTGAGAGGCATCACATTGTCCAATCACCAAGTGCTCAATGGACATATCTAATTTGCATAAAATAGACACATATTGTAGCCATCCTCATCTTCAGTATGTAGGGGTGGCCTGCTGCTTACTTGCAATATGGAGCACTACATACGGGAACTCCTGACTTGTAAAGGCCACGTCTCCATATTAAAATTGTTTGAGCATTCCTT
Source organism: Sternotherus odoratus (assembly GCA_032164245.1). Taxonomy (NCBI): domain Eukaryota; kingdom Metazoa; phylum Chordata; order Testudines; family Kinosternidae; genus Sternotherus; species Sternotherus odoratus. Next base: position 90,230,121 of record JAVMKO010000001.1, read on the forward strand.
TCTGCTGTCCTCTAGAACTGACCATCTAGATTTGATCATCACTGGTATTGCAAAAGTTCTTGTTGCAGGGTACCCTAGGGAGTCCCGTAGAAACGAGGCTCACACACAGTGGCTAGATGAAATAAGTGGTGAGTTTATTGAAGGTCCCAGTCCACTGGCGCTGGGGGCCCCGGTCAGCGCGACCCCGGAAGGGGAGGCCCTGGCACATCGCTGCAATGCCCAGGGAAGAAGCCCACGGGGGAAACACAGACTTGGGCTTAAATACAAGCACACATTTACATCTCATACATAACCAGAACTCATGAATAGCAAACATGCAGGCAGGCAAGCAATCTGTGGATTATACGCTGTCCAGCACTTACTGGTTACATGCTGTTCTGCACTTGTTTTGCAATCCTGCCTCAGTTTACCTATTTAGTTTAACACAAGCTGAAATTCACACAGACCAAGTAAACAGCTCACGCAGCTGAGAAGCTCTTCTCAGCCACATACACACAAGATAACAGGAACACAAGGCCATTCCCAAGCTGATACCCTTCATTACATGTTACCTGGAGGCGACTCAGAAGCGTAACTACGCCCCCTACCGATTGCCGTCACATTAATCTTCCGCTCACTACAGTTCTCCACCTAAAGTCACACCTAAAAATCCAAATAGCTAAAAAGAATTTCAATTACTGTGTTAAGTATTCTCCGAAAATTCCCATTTTCCCTATTTTATCAGAGTGAGGGGAGAGGAAAATTTTAAGAAGATCATAGACATTAAGAGAAACACTCTTGATTGTATAGTGCAACTGTTTAAGTATTTGTGTTTTCTAGCTGGTGCTCACATATTATAAATGATTTTAAAAATTGTATAGTCTGCATATGTTAGCTCAAATTCTGATGACTTGTTCTTTGCTCTCAAGGTCTATAGTGCCTTCAGAAGTCTTGCCTAAAGCCAGTGATGCTGATTTACTTTGTGCTGCGTTATAATGAATATTTACATAAAAGATCTATGTATGTGGAGTACATTAATACATAAAATGATGCTGATGTATAATTAAGCATTACATTTGTATATGCATCAGCCATGGAATTCAGAGTGAACATTTCCATAGTAGCCTTAACCCCGTGTCATCCCCTTTCAATTATGCATTAAAATTATGCCATTTAAAACCCTGAGCAAGATAACATGGTATTTAAGAAATAATAGAACATTGTGTGATTTAGTGGAAAAAGAATAATTTTTTTTGAAAGGGGTGTTGTCTGCTGGTCAGAACACAGAACAGCGATCTAGAAATATAGTTCTGCTTCCCCTCTATCTCTGATTTGCTGTTTAGTCTTGGGCAAGTCACTTGGGCAAGGTTGCATGTACTAAGGTAGGAGAGAGGAGATGGGCTTTTTTCTTTAAGTTAGAAAAGCACCAAATGGGAAAAGCTGTCGGTCAAGAAGGTGGTGTTTGATTAAAACTATGCAGCCCTGTTTCTGTTGACTTATTTCAGTCAACTTAGGGACAGACTGTTGGGTCAGTGGGTGGGTATCTCAGAAGGCACATGGTACAGCTCTCAAGACAATTATTGAACCTAGCATTTAATTGCTTTCCAGCTGCAGTTATTGAACAAGGTTTTACTCCTTGCTCTTTTCAGCTGGTCTTCTCCCAATGCTGAATTGCTTTATAAACTATCATAATAAACATTTCAGATTAATGTAATTCACATCAAGGACAGTATTTACTTGGTAAGAAAGAAAACCCCAATTAATACTGTTGCTTGAAAAAGCATTTAGATCGCATAGACGGGACCCTGAACCTTGAGTCGTAGAATGTAGGCACTACTGCAACACAAGGAATCATAATTTAAACAAGATGTAGAAATATACAGAAATGCACCTTGGATGTGTGCAAGCATGTAAGTGTGTATCTCTATCTCTAAATATAGATATACATCACATAGGCTGAGGTGACCTCCATGTGATAATTTTCATACCCAGGTGATACATTAATTTGTCATGTATGTTTGACTGCTTCATCTGACCTCTGCCCACTGATCCTTCTCTCCAGAACTTTATTCTAGCATTCTAAGTCCCATTTTATGCCTTTTCTGAGAATGGAACTACATTGGTCATACATTGGAACATTGCCTTAATGCATTGTGTACACCCATGTCTCTTACTGGAAAGCCATTCTGCATATTGAGATGGGGGAAAAAGTGGGGTTGGCCTGCAATGCAACTTCCTAATGGTGATGAATTTAGAATAGTGGGTTCTTTGCATTAGTGGGCAGTTGCTACTTTTGGACTGTATTCTGGCAAGCATGAAAATCTCCCTGTGACAGAACCACTTACTGCAATAGGGTGGGTCTGATGTGTAAACAGAATAGTTTGTAGCAGAGGGTATAGAGTGCTGGGTACAACAGGATTAGGCGGTTGTTAGCTAACTCAAGTGGCTGGTGTAGGATGGTAACATGATGCCTTTCCTCTTTGCTTTGTCCTTATTCTGCAGGCTGCTCTTCAGGTGGGAGGTCATGGAGAAAGGTTGCATCAGTGCCGGGAAGTGACTTTGTTAACATACAAGTCTATTCCCATGCAAGTGGATGGGGAGCCATGTCGACTGGCTCCGTCTCTCATTCGGATCTCCCTAAGGAACCAGGCCAATATGGTGCAGAAGAGCAAGAGGAGAACATCCATGCCTTTACTCAATGAGTGAGTTAGACTTGTTCATGTCCTAATACAAGGAGGCTCTTACTGGGCGGATAATTTAAACAGGGAGTTTGCATGGACTGAATCATCAGAGTATTTGGAAAAAGAGGTCCAGAAACCCCAGAAACCTCCACATTGTAAATATTTACCAGAGTTCATTTATGCTTTAACTAACAGAGTTCCCTTTGTCTTGCTTTCAGAAAGACGTTAGGTCTGTCAATTATCCAAAGGGGTAACTATTCAGGGAGGTCTCAGTGGACTCTACTCTGTGACTTTTACTAACACCCACAGAAGCTGTGCAGATATGCCCCTTACATCCTCTAGCATGCCATATAATCTGCTTTCTGAAATTAATGAGTCTTTTTGATCCCACACTGGGACCATGCAACAGATATCCAGAGTCCACTGCAGGATACAGATGTGCTCAGGCTATGTTACAGTCTTTGTGTTGGGAGCATGCTGCTCCCAGTTGCAAATGGGACCAGCCTGAGGATTCACTGAATAGAGTTCTTTGTCACCCTGTGGGGAATCCTGATTGGAGTGCACTACACTGCAATGGCACAGCTGCAGTGCTTAGTGAAGGCTACCTATACTGACAGGAGAGCTTCCCCATCAGTGTAGTTACTCCACTGCCCTGAGAAGTGGTAGCTATGTCAATGGGAGAAGCTCTCCCATCGCTATACTGTGTACATTCTACTGTCTACAGTATAACTGTCACATAGGGGGGTGGATTTTCCATACCACTGAGCAATGTGTTTATACTGGCAAAAGTCTGGAGTTAGACTAAGCCTTAGGGTCTGGCTACTCTGCAGCTGGGCGCAGGCTTCCCAGCACACAGGTAGACAGATCTGTACAAGCTCTGCTCAAGTTGGTGTGCTAATAACTATGTGGCCACAGTGACATGTGTGATGGCTCTTGCTTGCTGCCTGAATACAACTGCACATGACCTCCAGGTATGTACTTGGGTGCCTAGCCTAAGCTGCTGCCATAGCTAACTACCATTTTTCGCATGCTAGCTCAAGCAGAGCTAGCTGAGTTTGTCTACTCGCGCTGGGAGGCATGCTCCCAGCTGCAGTGTATATGTGTCTTTAAGTGAGAGTGTTCAATAGCTCTCAACTAAATAGTAATTCTTTCTGCGCTGCAGTCTCTGGGCAGTGGTAAAACATTGGAATGGTCTTGGAAGTATCATTGTTCCACTGGAATATCAGCAATTCAAAGGGGACTTTCCAGGTCTATTAGGAAGTACCGAAGGATACAGTTTGCGTGAGACACTGGCTATAGTATATTTGGCAGCTCCCGGTCTGGTAAAAGAAAAGCTGGAGTACTCAGTTTACAATGAGAGGGTTATCTTTATGGAGTTGCATCTGAGGGTAGATTAGGATTGAGAATTTCTGGATCAGGGAACCAGGAAAGAAAGGAAAAAAAGTGAGACAAGTTAGGAGACAAGATATAAAATGAGAGGGAAGCAGATTAGAGTAGCCTGAAAAGAAACAGGGAAAGGTTGAAATAAATGGAAGCCAGAAAACATCCAAAGAAGAGAAGATAAAATTTTAAAATATCCTTTTATACTAAAACATTAGTTTTTAAAAAAATCCCTAAGATCATTTTAATAGCATAAGAATATATTTTTTAAAACGTTAAATATTAAACATGCCATTATTCTTGATCTACCAATGAGTTTCTGTGCTGCTGAGATGGGAGCTAATAAGCATTCCCGCCAACTTCTTCATGATGTATTATTTACATTGAAAAAGGCAAGGCAGGCCTTCAGTATGTACTGAGCCTAGGTTTAAAACCAAATACCTCCAGCACCCTACAAATGTGTTTCATTCAAACAGCAACGTACTCAGGAGTGTGTTCTTCCTTTTAGCAAATCATATAATCCGGTGGCTGTCAACCTTTTGAAGCAGAAGTGCGTCAGTTCATAAAATCAAGTCCTTTGCTATACCAACCAATACCTCCTCCCTATTCAGTTTTGAATGTTCAGTTCTGTTAATGAGACAAATGTTTTGGAATCTAAGCTTGTGTTTGCCATATTAGATCCTTATTTGTGTGGAAAATGTTAGGCATAAATTTCACCTTGAACAGTTGATGAATATAAGAGTATCACCCCTTGAGCAATGCCCTCTAATTTCTTTCACCAGTCCATATGGGGCTACAAAGTCCAGACTGGAAAAATTCAATCCTGAGCCATTGTTTCCAACCACGAGGGACGCCACAGTGGCGGGGAGAAAGCATCTGGTGTATTTAAGTCTAGTTATTAGCATGGTGAGGCATGAGCAATGGCATCTGAGTTTAAACTGTGGATGTGGTATACAGATTCGCCCGATCATGGTAACACTGTACAGTAATTAAAGTTCACTGAGTCCCGGAGAATATTGTTCATGGCGGAATTGGTTTGAATAGGCTATGCCAAACTCCATCAGGTTCAGAGCTTCTGTTGTTTGAATACTTTTTGGTTTGAATGAAATATCCACCTGTGAGTCTCTGTTTTTGGGGGGTTACTGGCAATTTGTCAAGGACTTTAATCCCAATCACAAATCTCTGCAAGGCATGTGTGTCAGTGTGTCCGGGTGGTTGGGAAGAAAGGTGGAATGGGGGGGAGCAGGTGGAATGTTGAGTTTCTTGGCACAATAAAGATGAATTATAGGAGGATGAGGTCAGAGTGACTAAGCTGGAGTTTGTCCAGGATGACACTGTCCTGCAAAATCCCACCACAGACACCAAGTTTCCCTGTTACATAGTCATATAAATTTCTTAACCTGATGTCTGCGGTGTTTAAAGACATCCCACCAAAATCTTTACTATTGATAGGAGAGGTGGATTTTTGTCCTCAGACTGGGGGAAGTTCACCCTGTGAATTATAGATATGCGAGATTATTGAATGGGTTTGGCCCTGCATCTGCAATTGCTGGAAGCTTTTCTTGAGCTTTCTGCACATACAGTGATTAAAAAATAATCTCACATCACACTAATTCTGAAAGCTATTATTAATTACTTTGATGATATTGGAGGAGAAGGTTAATAGCAGAGCCTCCCTTTGGAATTTCGCCTGATGTAGTGGCATAAGTGAGAGAGTTTTCTTTTCTTTTTCAAGTTTCTTAATGTGTTTCTCACTTCCCATTGTATGTTGTTTTGGAGTTCTGTTTTTTATAGCATTGATGGCTGGCTGGGAAGTAAGTTTACCATCTGCCATGCCAATGACTTTTTCAAAGGCAGTGGAATCCACTTATACAAATAACTGTTAAGGACGTATACCTGTTGTGAAAGAAAACCATTTCTGTGGACCTAGGCAAAACACATGCCCTAAAATACTGTTGTGAGAGTGGGTTGATTTTTTTTTTCCAAGGGAAAATTTTGACTTTAAAAAAAAAAAAAACCTGAAAAGGTTTTGAATTTTGGATTTTCTGACACTTTTTGGATAAATTTTCATTTAGTCAAAAACCCAATTTTCCATCAAAAACCATTTTGATGGAAATTTTTTGACAGGATCTAACTGTGAGACTCTTTCAGGTCAATACTTGACAGAGGGATAAACCTACTGGAGAAATGAATTTCTAAGTGTGGCAGGGTGGGCCTTTAAGAGGGAGAAAAGCCCTCTGCAAACCTCCCTTGCAGAAAGCCTAATTAGCCACCTGGGCTGCCGAAGGCTCAGGCTGGATGAGCTGCACCTGGCAGCCTCCTCAGGCGGATATAAGCCTGCCAGGCAGGAAGCCCAGGGTGGTGGTGGTATGGTAGTGTGGAGGAGTGAGAGAGAGAGATAAAGGTACAGAGCTGAAAGAGCTGAGGCTAGAGGCCTGACAAAGCTGAACTATATAGAGTTGTGTTAGAGCTGTAAGCTGAAGAGGTGAACTATAAAGCTGTGTATATTGGTGGTGGGGCCTTGCATTGTGAAATAAAGAGCACTGTTTTAAGCCAAAGAAGAGTCCCCCGTCCCCACCGTGCACAGCCGGGAGCCCACCCGCGGCGGGGACTGGGGGCCGGGGCGCAGCCCCAGTCACCGCGAGTTGCAGTGGTAGGAGCTCGCGACCCCCTGGGGAGCGCTCGGCGACCCCCCGGGGGGTCGCGACCCCCAGGTTGAGAAACCCTGTTATAAAAGATCAGAACCATTTTCGTAGCTGTGTATTCTGGAAGGAGTGAGGGCTACAGAGATTTCCCCCTCTATCCTGCACCTATTCCAACTCTCTTGTTCTCCTCAGACTCAAAGAACTGCCTATCTTCCTACAGTGTCTTCCTTCAGAACCTGTAAACACTGCTTACCTGCAGAGAGCCTGGCTCATAGGAAACAATGTGTCCCCAAACGACAACTCCCATAACGCAGCATGCTAGGAAAGTACAGTTTAAGCTTGATCTAACTTAAAAGGAAGCCTTTTGGGTCAACTCAACAGAATGAAAGGAAACATTTTGATTTTCAGGAATGTCGCAATGTTTTGTTTCAGTGCTGAAATGCTGAAACAAATTTAAACATTTCTGAATACACATTTTTCAGCAGACCATGAAAAAATTTCCAAATTTCAACTTTTTCTCTCATTTCAGCATTAAAACAAATGTCGAAATGTTGTAATTTCTCCGGGATAGAAATTTCATTTTTTGCTCAGCTCTAGTAAATAGAAATGTATTAATAAGTGTCTAAGGAGGCGTGTTTGGGGTGAGCAATACATATATTTCTCCCTTTGCTCTTCTTCTAATGCTATTCTGGCCAGTAACCTTTCTTCATAAGCAGAGGTAGCCAAAATGTATAGTGATGGATTCAAAGAGGCAAAGTCTATTTAGCTTAACAAAGAGATGGTTAAGGGGTGACTTTATAGCATATAGGTACCTACATGAGGAACAAATATTTGATAATGGGTTGTCCAGTGTAGCAGAGAAAGATATATCGTAATCCAGTGGCTGGCAGTTGGATGCTAGACAAATTCAGAGTGGAAATAAGGCACTTTTTTAACAGTGAGGGCAATTAATTAATTGAACAATTAATTAAGGTTCATTGTGGATTCTTCATCACTAGCAGTTTCTAAATCCAGATTGGATGTTTTTCTAAAAGATCAGCTCTAGAAAATTTTGGAGGGAAGTTCTCTGGCCTGTGTCACACGGGCGGTCAGAGTGGAGGGTCACAATGATCTCTTCTGGCCTTGGAATCTGAGTATTGAAAGGTATGGTGGTTTTGGCATCTGTCTGCTGGAGCCTTTAGTTGATATTAATAAATGTTACAGTGGTGAACCTAAGCAAGATTTGAAGTCAAGTTGCTCAGATGGAAAAATCCAACAGAAATAGTCAGGATATTCTGCTGTCATAGTTTTTTTTTTTAACCGTAGAAAATAGAGACACGGTGGGGATTTCTTACTGAAGAGGAAGGTAATTCTAGGCATCTGACATTCCCTTGACTGCTGCTATTAAATGGGCTCTCTTGGTTTCTCTTCTGCTGTTGTGATTTCTGGATGGTTGGGTTGTCTTTCCTTTGTTGTGCTGATTAGTAAATCCATTTACCTCCTGGCATAGGATGTGAGTTGTCAATGGATATCAGGAAGGTGGTGAACTTAACATATTCTGCCTTCATATTTTTATGTGGAGGCAGTGATAAATATTAGGCCTTCAGAGAGCAGCTTGCCTATAGATTTTTTTTTTTAATGTAGTAGTCTCCACAATGTGAACCTTTTCTATATCATAGCTCATCTCGGGTAACATTTCAAAAGCATCTAAGGGCAGGTCTAATCTACCAGCCAGATCAATGGGTAGTGATCGATCTTTTCGGGGTCAATTTATCACATCTAATCTATATGTGATAAGTCGATCCCCGAGGGCTCTCCCATCGACTCTGGTACTCCACTGCCACGAGAGGCATAGGCAGAGATCATGGGGGAGCAGCAACAATCGACTCAGTGCTGTGAAGACGCCATGGTAAGTTGAACTAAAGACATTGACTTCAGCAACACTATTCCTGTAGCTGAAGTTGCGTATCTTAGATCGATCCCTGCTCCCAGTGTAGACCAAAGCTAAGAAACTTAGGACCCTAAGTCTCATTGACTTGCAATGAAACTCAGGCTCCTAAGTCATTTAGGTACTTTTAACAATTTTGCATCACATCCATTTATCTAATCTAGGTTTGATCTATTTTAGGGCCATCTCCTTTCTCTGTCATTTCACAATTCATCTTATCCCAAAATGTGGGGAAGTGAGCAACATTTAATGTTTGTTTTTGAGAGTAAAATGTCTTAATGGTTATAAAAGAGAATGAACAAGAAATCTGCTCCTGAATAGAATCTGAGCCAGGGATCCAAATCTAGCATTACTGTTGAGCCACTTAAGCTGAAGGAAAATTTCCTTTCCTAGCTGACAGTAGCAGCACTAATAGCCTCATTCAAGCTTTCAGCTATTAGAAGACCAGACAGTTTCACATGTGTTGCATTCCACCTGAGCTGGGCAAATAATTGACAATGAATAATTTATCCAATGAATTTCACCTCCTCGGTTGCTGAGTTATCCATGAACAGATTGTGATCTTCTCAAATGTATTCATTATCTGAAATTATTCATAGAATAATTTCTGAAAATATTCCTTGGTCTCTTCGTTGTTCATCATTGAATATTCAGTTCATTATTGAATATTTCCTCTTTGAAACCTGTGCACTTTTGATTGAACACACAGTTTGTTTCTGTTCTCTGATTGGATGAGCATACCACTGCTAACTGGAATCAGGTTTCTGGTTTGAACATCTTCATATTCTTTTTCAATAAAAACTGTAGAATATTTTCTTAAAAATTTCTGCTTCTGCAAACATCCTGCCAATTAAGCTAATTTGCTAGAAGAAAATGTAAAGAAGTTCTGAAGGCAGTCAATATGGTTGCTAACTTCCTATTGGCTGAAAACCAGACCTATAAGGCCCCACCCCTGCTCTGCCTCTTCCTACAAAACTGCCCTCCACCCCGCTCACTCCTCTCTTCCCATTGCTGGATCATCTCCACCTCTCTCCCCCTGAGCTGGGCTCCTGTGCTCCAGGCCTGGGACGGGAGGTGCAGCCTGACATGGAGCCTGCCTGCAGGTAGCAGATGGCCCCGGCTGAGCAGGGGCTGGCACAGGCTAATGAAATGGAGCTTTCCCCCACCCCTAGCCCACAGTAACCAGACTTTTGGTGTCCGGTCAGTACATCTGACTGGACACTGCCAGATCCCCTTTTCAACCGGACTTTCTGGTCAAAATCCAGGCACTTGGCAATCCTAACAGTCAAAGAAAATTGATTTAAAGGTTAAAAAGAATGTTTGCTTTGCAATTGGAGGACAATGTTCAGTGGCAATATACCGGGATTGCACATATAATGTTTTTACCACTTTATTGTTTGTTTCTGATAGGTGCTTTCCAAACATAAAAGAAGGTATAGTCTCTGCCTCATTCTATAGAGTCTGACCATGACACATAATGGGGATATAATGAACCAGTAAAGAGGTTCAATCCAGAAGTGACTTTTTAGGTGCAAGAATTGTACAATGTTGATTGATATTGTTTACACTCAGGAACAGTGCAAGTTGTGGAGAGAAAAGAGGCAGATCACGGGGTAATGGTAAATTTGTTTACTTCTCATATCTGATTTCCATTCGTCTTCTGAGTCAGTATGTTAAGTTTAGTGGCAAAAGTAAGACTACTGTAGCCAGACTAGCAGAGTCAATTCTGCTGCAGAACAATGAGTTGCATTCTCTTCTGCTGCAGGCATCATTATGAGACTTGCCCGTTAAATTCTGATTCCATAATCTCTCTTGTTAATGCTGGAGATTTATGAAACAAAACACAGCTTGGTTTTCAGAGATCAGGCTAAGCATGCAATGCTGGCAGTTAGGTTTTGCTTACAAATCAGACAACATTTTTCTATGTGGAAGCCACTGAAGAGGAATTAGAAGGGAAACCGAGAATCAGTTTTCCCAGAGTCACTCTCTGATCTGTAACCCCTGTTTAAAATACTGCTCTGCAAGTTGTAGCTAATCAGAGGCATACAAAACCCTACTGAGAGAGTGTTTGGTTTTCAGTTTGGGTTACAGAAGAATGATCTGCTATTATGAAACAATTTTTTCCCCAAAGGTTAAATATAGAACCATTGTATTGAGATAGTTCAGAGAGGTACAGAGACCCCTTAGAGTATAGAAACTAAAGAAACCAACTTTAGGAGTTATTGTATATTACATGCATGGTTCCTGAAGATATGTTAAGGATGAATAGAGACAGCATTTTGCCGTTGTGGATAGAGGAATTCCAATTAAAACTATTTTTGTAAACATTAACAAAAACTGGCAGATTTGGGGAGGCAAATCCATCATATCAAATTTTGGCTCTGATAGCTGTTTGCTCTTCTGGACTTGAAAGGTACATCACGGGCTTTTCAAAGTCTACAGGCTTAAGATCTTTCAGTCCCTGTGGGATCCCGGCCTAGAAACCTCACCTAGTGTAACTGTGCACGTTGTTTGCCATTAGCCTGTCCACAACCTTCAAAAAATACCTTTGTGTCACTTCGCAATGAACATTGCCATTTATTCTGTTTTCCTTTTTTTTTTTTTTTTTTTTTTTGGTTGCTGCTGCCTCCCTGGTGCAATCTTGGAGCTTTGCATGTGTTTTCATTCAAATGTTATGTGATGCATTCCTTTTGTTTCTGTTTAAATGTTGTATGTCTCTCTCTCTTTCTCTCGCCTGGCTTCTTCATTGTCTGTCCATGCTGTTGTGCTGACTCTGTCTTGGCTGCTCATTTCCTGCTGCCTGTAGTATCCATAAAGGGCGCTCTGCAGACCTGAGAAGAGTCTCGGCTCCCCCTGACTCCTTCACTATGTGAGTACTCCGCTTTTTCTTTTCATTTCCTTCCTCCCTTTCAAGTGTGTTCTGTCTGCTTCCCTTAACTTTGGTCAGTTGCTCTCTTCTACTCTACCCACCATCCCGACAACAATGTGATCAAGACAGTCTCTCTCCCAAAGGAGCAGATTCAGCGATGCAGAGATAAATGCCTAGAATAGGAGTTGTTTCTTTCTATTTGTTCCATCTTTCTTATTGCATGAGTTGGATGTAGGGTGACCAGATAGCAAGTGTGAAAAATCAGGACAGGGGGTGGTGGTGGGGAGTGGTAATAGGAGCCTACATAAGAAAAAGCCCCAAATATCTGGACTGTCCCTATAAAATCAGGACATCTGGTCACCCTACTGGATGTCAGGCCCTAAGCACAGCTGCATTCTTTGGTTGCTGGGGTTGATTCTGGCCTTTAGGTTGTCAGAAGCCAGGAGTGCTTTGAAGGCATCACATTTTTCTCAGTCTCTCTTCCCCCTCCCCCCAGAAGAGACAGAAAGCACCTCTCAAGCACGTTCTTCCTCTTCTAACTAATCTTTAGAGAAGTATTAACAGGTGCTGGAAGGAGACACGACTATTTTCCCTCTAGTCAAGGAGAAATGAACAAGACCTTTTGGGGAATCTCCAGAATCACATGTCCCAAACATAGCCATTATTAAATATTCAAATGCATATCCAGAGCATTTGCTTGGCTTAAGCAGATGCTGATGTTTCTGTTTATTCTACGTCATTGTTCACTAATTAGTTCCTAGCAGAGCTTCCAATCAGTTATTGAGGAGCTAGAACTATACTGTTTGCACTTTTGGAAAATGCATTTGTCTTGGAAAGGTACACGTTCCTTTTCTGATGGTCACATAACATCTCTGGGAATACTGCAGATAAAGTGAATAGTGTCTCTCTTTCATGAACTTACAAGATTCATAACTGGGATTTTTGGTTTTCAGTTTTAAAATACAAAAATAGCCCAATCCCACCCCACCTCCAAGCATAAGCATTTCTTCTTCTAACTGGAAAAAACCAGAAACTTATTCCTCCAGTGGTGTTAGACCAATTTGTATAGTGGGGTTGCTAAGAACCATTGACCAAATTGTAACCCACGTGGATCATGGAAACCACTTCAAGCAATGGCCTGTGGTAGCATCCCTAGTTCCAGCACCTATGTCTGAAAGGAAAAGTTACTGCTCTGTTTGCAGCTGCATTAGAAATTAACAGTCCCTTTCCATCAGTATTTTGACTGTCAGTAACTCCAGTGTGGTACACTGGCTATCCTATAGCTCAATCATTTAAGAATCTAACGTTTCTATAAAAATATGAAGACCTGGTGATTTTTTTGAAAAAGCAGGCATAGACAATTTGTTATTGCTTTATTTACTCATTCTCTGAATAAGGATGTGCCTTATTGTCAAACCTGGGCACATTTACAATAAAGACAACCATCATGTACTATGTCAACCCTATCTGTACAGCTTGGCTTCAAAAATGTTTTGTTAATATTCAGTCAAATAAGAAATGCAATTGGTTTTGTGTTTGCATCACTTTTGTTGTCATGTTTTGTGAATGTTCTGCTGGACAACTTCAAATGCCAAGCAGGTCTGCTGAAAAAATGAATTTGAAGAATATATTAGAGAATTGTGAATTTCAGACTGACTGTGAATATTCACAGTGAAACCTTGATTCTCAAAGTTATGCTCAGACAATCATGGAACAGCAACAATGCTGTGCATGGCCTGTGCCCAGTGAAAACTGATCAACCCAGTTCTATTTGTGAATACTGGGTACTTGCAGTGAACTGCACACAAGCTGTCATCAAACCAAGACTTGCTCAACGCATTCAGTGAATAATTAAAAAAAAGAGAACAAATACAGTTCAAAAAATTATAAGCAGCTCGTTTATATTTGACAGACAAGACAATATCCTCATTCATCATGTATTATTGCTATAATATATTCACTCAGCTCTATGAGAAATATTAACACACAAAAAAATAACTTCCCCATTTAATAAAACCAGGTATATCCCTCAAAGGAAGCACCTGGAAAAAGCCTGGGTAAAGCTTTCCTGCATGCCCTGAACGTTAACAAAGTTGGGGACCAAGGAGTAGGGGAGTGTGTTTCAGAGTCAAGGGCCATCCGGCCATCCAGTGAGAATGACCTCCAAATCTGGGTACGGCTAGCCTGAGTATCCCAGCTGCTCTCAACTGTCAGGATAAGGCAGAAAGAGAACAGCCGTTTCTAAGACATATGGGACCCAAGCTAATTTGTAAGTCAAAAATATACTGTATCTTGAAATCTGTAAAAATAGATTAAACATGCAGCTGCACTCTGACTGCCAATTAATGTGTCTGATTAATTGAAGTAAGAACCCAAGAGGTGTTAGGGAAATTTGATTTGGGCTGTGATTGCTTTGAGATTCAAATGTTCCTCGTCTGTTGGGTAATGCGGAAAGTATGTGTGTTCCCATTAGTGGAGTACAGCAAGAGGGATTCTGTGGAGTTTCAGGGATAGAGCCTGCACCCTAGATAACCTTCAGTTTTTCTGGAGCAGTGTCTGTGGACAGGATAAGTCTTGAAGTTTGGGCGGCAAAGAATGTGAAAGAAAAACACATATACCCAACAGTTAATTACTGTATATATATTTTAATTAAATTTTCCAAATACAACAAATATACAAAAATACTACATTCATCATAATACCCAAAGTAAATCAAGAGGGTTTGGATAAAAGGAGGGGAAGGGAAGTGAGGGTATCTATCTTCCAAGTCTACGTTAATCATAGACCTCTAAAAAGTCAGCCCAAATGACTTTGAATGTTTCAGGCATTCCCTTCCTGCAGTGTGCCACTCATTCCTTAGCTGCAAGGTCAGCCAGATCACTGAATTAGGCATCAATATTTGGTCAGGATTGTCTTTTCCATCTTTGCAGACTTCATTTTTTAATCACCCAAACTGCACACTGGAACCATGGTGCATTGTTACCCGGTAATCGTCAGTTTTCCAGAATATATCCAAGAAGGAAATTTAAGGGGGGGGGGCTCCAATTAAGCATCCAATATCAAATTGTTCCTTTGGCCCACCTCAGACTAGAAATTCTTGATATAGGGGTACTCCGAAAACATGCACTAATGAAAACCAAGGGAGTTACATTTCCAATAGTGGTCGTCATTTATAAGGCTCATTACCATTAGGCTGTGTGGGGACCAGTATGTCTGAAAACATATATTTTGGTGAATAAGCCATAGCTTCAGATCTGTAATTGCTTTTTTAACATTAGATACAAGTGTATTCCATTGGGTCAGAGATGTGTATCCAAATCTCTATTCCAAGCAACTCTCAAGTTATCAATCGTTGGCAGAGTTTTTGGGACAGAAAATCATAAAAGGCTACTGTTGGGGGATATTGTCTTTGAATTATGAACAGTTGAATGTTCTGAGTCTTGGACTGGATATAATATGCCTTGATTTTTATTGAGGACTTAGGAGTAGAGTAGAGTACTCACACTTTTAGTGGAACATTTTTTAAAGTTGGGTGGATGTTTAGATCGCTGAGTATATATATGCTCAGTTGAGTTGATCCGTAAGAATACCATATTTGAGCTGTGCAGTTGATGCAAAGTGGTATAACTATTTGGATTTATCTGAAAAATTAGCATTGTCTACTTGAAAAACAAGAAGAATAACCCCTTGGAACCACAGTCAGCCGGGTGCAACTTAGGTCAGCCCTGAGGTTACTTTATATTGTGCTGGGGCATTGGGCTAGCTCCAGAATAGGGGAACTATTAGGTGGCATAAACCCCCCGAATCTGAACGAAGCAAGCTTGGCTGGATCTCGGCTAATATATTTAAACTTGCTTATTCAGTGGAACTCACTTCTGCAGGATACTGTTTAGGCAAATAGCTTAGTAAGGATTTTGGATGTTGTTTTAAATGTCATCTGAAGCAGCTGGCATTGCCTATTGTCAGGGACAGGACACCATCTAGATGGCTCTTTTCCATTATGGCAGTTCCTATGTTTTAAATAGATAAGAGCTGTCAGAAGCAACCTAATTTTTAATACATAATTTCCCAGCTCTGCCAATGAGATCTTAGCAGTGAGGTTAATTTATTTTTCTCCTTTGATTGCTGTTATCCTGCTCCTGATTGTTCTAAACACAAGGACATTTAATTAGTTTTGCCTGTTTATTTCTTCTTCAGGAGATAGGTAATTCATTAATCTGTCACTGCAAACATGCCCCAGAGGAGTTTTGTGTTTTCCAAAGTTTAGGGGTTTTTGGAGGAGCGGGGGCAGGGAAGGGAGGAAAGAGCTGAGGATGCTTTTTGGTGAATCTGATTAACAGTGTTAACAACAGGATTTGCATAGTTTGAGGTGGGCTGTATTCAGAATGATCTGTGAAAAATACCGCACTGGATTCTTTAGGGTTGTTTTTTGACCCGTTCCTCTATCCTTATGCAGACATGAACGAGACACAGTTCATCGGATTCATAAATGATTGGAATGGGAATTAGGGTGTGTATATCACAAGTTGGTTTCCCCCAGTTGAATTGACCTGGTGTCTTAGCACAAGTGTGTTTTGATTATCACGCTGGAACCAGCCTGATCTCTTCTATTCTTTCTTTCCTGGGTGATTGGAGGCTGAAACACACAGCTGAGATGAAACAGCCATGCTCCAAGGAGGGCATTTGGAAGTATCCCACCACTGACTGGATGATTAACAGGGCAGTATTGAGGTCAGAGCTTCATCAAAAGATGAGCATGCCTTACTGTTGGATGGAAATACACCGTGTTTTGATGGTGACTGCCAGAATATGTATGTGTGTGTGGTCTACATGAGTTCAGATAAAGACAAGGGACAGAAAGCATTACTGATGTATCACTTTCTTCCCCAGGTCTATGTCTGAACATGTATACAAAACATACATGCATAGATAATCTGGTGGCCACCATCAGAACCTAGTGTATCTCACCGTAAGACACACTCATCTTTTGATAAAGCTGTAACCCCAGGACTGCCAGCAGTTAATCATCCAGCAGTTGGTGGGATGATGACAATTGACCTGCTTGGAGCATGGCTATTTTACTGCTGTCTGTCTATCTGTGTCTGTCTGTCTGTCTGGAATCTCTCAAGTTTATAAATCTAGGCTCTTTAGCAGGCTTGTTAGTTCACAGGTACAGAATTCCAGGAGTCCTGTAGTTTAAGTTAAAGACTGGTTATCATTAGATACTAAGTGTGTCACTTCTCCAGTAAGCAATTTCCTTTAGGGAGGTGGTGGGAATTAAAATAATTGCATCTAATGAAATGAGTCTTTCTCTAGCATGATAAAGACCTGATTCCTGCTGTATACCTAGTGGATATTGACTCCTTGGTTCCTGGAGGGGGCAGTGCTGGTTCATGATGTGGGAGTAGGTGGAATCCATAGCAGGGAAAAGGAATGGAGAATGATGCTTTTGTTTGTTGTTTAAATTTAAAAGGCAGGGTTTGTTTATGACTAGGAATTTCTAATTGGGAATTCCAAAGAACGTGTGGGAGACTCAATATTTTTACTTTCATAAATGAAGATTTCAGTCTGGTTGCTGTCAGTCCACATGTGTTTCTTATTATGTATTTCCTTTTATGGGAAAGTCCTACAGAGTGTATGTAATAGAAAATGATAACATTTCAATAAGTTTCAATACAGATTGAATAGAAAATTATTCTGGCTGCAGAAATGAGATTCTCAATTGAAGTTTTTAGAGTAATTTCTAAAGACCTTGATTATATTTCCCTTTGTTTTTTATCCCAATTACATTCTATGGATCTTTCACTTAAGGATTGCTTTGATTGAAGGAAGAAAATGCCCAACCTTTGCTCTGGGTGCTTCCAACACACACACTATCAAATATGTCCATCAAATATTATTCCATATGATATAATAATCTACCCATACAATCTTCAGTGATAAGTACCCACTCATTAGTACCAATAACAATCTAAACTCCCTCCTCTACCTGTCAAGGCACCGCTTATCTAGCAGATCCAGAACCATGTTTGTCTTGTCTATGCCATTTTTCTTCTACAGTATTTGTCATGAGTATTGTAGAGCTGGTCGAAATTATTTTGGCAAAACTGTTTTCTGTTGGAAAATGCTATTTCATGGAATTCAAAATGTTTCTCAGCAATGTGTTGATTTCAACAAAATTTTTGACAGAAATACTTCCAAATGATTTGAAATCAAAATGAAATGTCCTGTTTGACTTTCTCATTTTGCTTCTACTTTCCCATTTTGTTTCATTTAGACTTTTATATTATAAGATATTTATTTTTAATATTCTATATTTTAACATTTTATATTATAATATTTTGAAATGAGTTAAATGAAATGTTTTGTCATAAAGACATTTTGACATTTCTGAATTGGAATTTCTGTTGCCCCCAAATTTTAACATTTTAACTCCATTAATGATGAAGAAAAGTTTGAAATGTCTGAAATTCCTGCAGGATGGAAATTCCATTTCCCAACCAACTGCACTCAGCAGCAATAAGATGAAAAAGTTTTTTTTTCAATTTTTTTCAACTATTTCTAGTAGAATGGTGACTCAAATCACCTTTATTGAATGACCAGAGTTCTCCTTATCTGAAACAAGCTTGTGATTTGGGTTTGTCTAGGGCTTGAAAACCTTCTTCCTCATTTTACACCAGGAATATCCTTTTTTTGTTTTGTTTCTTTGCAGTGTTTGCAAACATTAATTTGAATAAATATTATGAGCAGTATTCATGATATTCACAACCTCTTTTACTAGCTTTTTCACAAACATGTTACGAGCTAAACTCTGTTGTTCCCAGGCATGTTTGTCTAAATGTAGAGTTCTTGTGCATACATGTAGTAATATGGTTTCTCAAATGAATACTTATGCAAATTGCACAATATTTGTACGGGGACTGTTTGCTCTTTTATCTTAAAAACTCTTTTGGACTGGGAATCATCCAGTTAAGTGGCGGGAACAATACCACCCGATACAGGTGACCAATATCACAGCATGTGCATGAATTACAAATAGTGAATACTGAAAGCAGTTGCTGTCATGAATAGAAAGCAGTTCATCACCTACATTTTAAATGAACAAACTGTTAGAAACTGAAGTGTGTTTTCAGGTAATTAATGAAGTGACAGTAGGGGTAAATTCATTAAAGATATAGTTTACTGTGAATAACTTGTCCAATTCCGGATGTACTACATAAGATCCAGACTAACATGGCTACCCCTCTGATACTACATAAGACTAGAGTTTATTAAATGCATAAAATTCTTGCTCCTTAGAAAGTATCTTTTAGTACTACAACTTCCAATATTAGCCTAGTGCTACCAGAGAGCTCTTTTTTCCAAGAAGGTAACATCTTGTGGCTTAGTATTATCATTCATCTTGAACATGGTTAAAATGGTATGTCCTCTTTCTTGCATGCTGCCTATTTTAGCAGCTGTAACTTATTTTTGAAATATGCATCTTAGTGCTGTACTTTTTGAGGGGGGTGGGAATCAGCTATGTTGATTTATACTTGCTAACTGCACGCTAGTGACTGGAATTATGTCTACTCAAGTCAAATAGTATATTTCAAGGTTATGTGCTAGGGTTTTTTAATGGAAACTGTAACAGATCGCCTTCTCGCCCCACATCACAAACAGGCAGGAGACTCTTCTGTGGCTCCACACAGTGCTCTTTATTCACAGTGCAAGCCCCACCACCAATATACAGCTTTACAGTTCAGCTGGGCCCCAGCCCTCAATCTGGCTGGTCCCTGGAAGCAGTCAGCTCTGCCAGGCCTCTAGCCTCAGCTCTGCTTCCCAGCTCTATACCTCTCTGTACCTCTCTCTGTCTCTCTCTCTCTCACTCCTCCACACCACCACCCTGGGCTTCCTTCCTGGCAGGCTTTTATCCCCTGAGGAGGCTGCCAGGTGCAACTCATCACCCTGAGCCCTCTGCAGCCCAGGTGGCTAATTAGCCTCCCCTTGCAGGGCGGTTTGCAGAGGCTTCCCTGCACTCTTAAAGGGGCGGGAGGGCTGGGTCAGGCCCACCCTGCCACAAAACAAATTCAAAGATGACTTTTTCAATTAAAGCAATATACTTTTGAGCTTTGAGCAGAGGGTTTGGACTAGATGATCTCCTGAGGTCCCTTCCAGCTCTGAGATACTATGATTTTATAGAATCAGAGAGGTAGCCGTGTTAGTCTGGAATAGCAGAGGTAACAAAGAGTCCTGTGGCACCTTAAAGACTAACTAAAGTATTGAAGCATAAGCTTTCGTGGGCTAATAGCCACTTCGTCGGATGCAAGCAGTGGAAGTGTCCAGGGGCAGGTATAGATAAGTAGGCAAGAACCAGGTAGGAGGTAACAAGGTTAGTCCAATCAGGCTGAACCAGCTTGTTATCTCAAATCAGGGAGGGTGAGGTGCCATTTGAGTTGTCTTGTCTACCCTTCTTAGAATTGATGGGCATGTTAAAAAAAATATCTTATGGTCAAAGAGTCAAAGGCAACTGATGCATCAAAAGAATCTCCAAGGGACAAGAGTTTCATCTATTATCCCAAGGAAATCATTAATCAACATAACCCAGTGCAGTTTCTGGACTGCACCAGGCTGGCTGGGCTCAGGAAAATCTGAGGACTGCCAAAGATGATTTTACCATAAGTGGCTTCACCATGTCCATCTTCTGACCCCCAAGATTGATTATTAGGAGCAAAGCCGTAAGTTTGGGGAATAGTTCCATAGAGTTTTCTCTGTCTGTCTTGAGGAACTAAAGTGTAGAGCTGGCTGATTTCCCTCCCACCACCCCTGGAATATTTCGATGAGAACAAAGAAAAATACAGTAAAACCTCGATTTAATGGACCTCGATTTAACGGACTTCGGATGCAATGGACAAAATTTTTAAGCAAGTCTGATGCATCCGAAATCCATTTGTCGAGGGCTGGCTGCCGGCTCCCTGCTGCCGCCGGGGTTCCAGCCACGGGCGGGCTGGCTGCCGGCTCCCGCCTGGCTCCCAGCAGCGGGCGGGCTGGCTGGCGGGTCCCAGCAGCCGGGACCCAGGCGGGCTGGCTGACGGCTCCCGGCTGCCACCCGGGTCCCGGCAGCGGGCGGGCTGCGGAGCTGCCGCCCTGACCCTGTGGCAAGCGGGCTGCTGCTCCGATAGCTCGGGTTTTTTTTTATTATTAAATAATGGACTTTTGGATTTAACGGACACCCCCTCGCCCGAATTAGTCCGTTAAATGGAGGTTTTACTGTAATGTTCTTTTAAATTTTCCATGGATTTTTCAGTAGAAATTCAAAAACAAAAATATTTTGTTTTCCAGCCATTCAGCTTTCAATAATAATAATAAATTTCCATAGAAGGTAGATAATTCTAGTGAAAAAATTTATTTAATCAAAACTCCAGTTCTCCACTGAAAACCCAGTTTCAATACAAAATTTCAACCAGCCCTACTAAATAATTTAGGTGACTGGTAGATGGTCTTGTTGATAAGATATTGGACGGGGACTCTGGAGAACGGACTTCAGTTCCTGCCTCTGCCAGAAATTTTCTGTGTGACTCTTAATCTCTCTGTGCCTCAGTTCCCCAGCTGTGGAGTGAGGCTAATGATCCTCAGTTATCTCTCAGGGGTGTTTTGAGGATAAATTAATGTTTGTGTGGATCTCAGAAATGATGGTCATTGGGGCTGTATAAATTCCTCTGTAGACTGAAGGTCACTAGTTTTGGTTTTGGATTTTGCCACAAAGCAGCTCTGTGAGATGGGATGAGTCATTCATTTCAACTGAGTGCCTGTGAACAGGTGTCCATATCACACAAGCCACCTTCATAACTGGAATCCTTATGGGCAGTTTCATAAAGAAGAATGAATGAGATAGGATAGTGCCTCTCCACCTTTTTGAGAGTGTGATCCTGTGTTGCAATAGATTCAAGCTTTTTAAAAACCCCATGCCCCTCCCCATAGTCTAACCATAAAAAAGTGATGGAGATGACGACCCCCCCCCTCCGAACCCCGCAAGGCCTATTCACAGTCCCAAGGCTGAGGGCCCATGTACTGGGAGAGTGAATTATCTTTATAATCACAGAGCTGGACCTTAGGTTAATGTTAAAGCACAGTACTTAATTGGAAAGCCAGCACTTCCCCTTCACATGATGTACCTGTGGACAAAAGACTTCAGTTTCCAGGGCTGTCAATCTGTCACTTTTCACAAACTCAAATAAATTGACTGAAATATGTTTTCCTTCCCTCGGACAAAGACCATGCAATTAAATTCTTATATTCCCAGACTTAAACATTTTCTTATATATTTTTTCTTGCTAAAAATAAAATCCCAGGCAATTTTTCATTTTAGGAACCTGTATTTTACATGACTTGCAAGGAAACAACTTCTCAGTCTGTCCTATACATTTCTCAGCCAGCTGGCTGGCTGACACTAAATTTCTTTGACAAAAAGGGACTAAATCTAATTATATAGATATTGTTTCATCTATGTGCTCACTGCCCTCCCCCCTGTCTCCCTGTTGGTCTGCCTAACTGTAAAAACTGCAGATGAAGAGAGCTGGTTATATGGAACATGGTAATGTCAGTTAAGTTAGAAGGATGTCCCCTGAAGCTGTGCTGGAAGTTAGTAGCCCAGCTGTCTGTCAAATAAACCACAACAAGCTTAGCTTGCACAGGGACAACTTCCTGACATTTTTGGGCGCCTGGACACCACAGCTTCTGTCAATCAGCACAGGAGAAATGTTGGTAGCTTGTATATTGCAAAAAGCAATATACTCCTGCTGCTAACATTTATGATTCCTTATAAGTTGTACTTTATGTACAGGTCATTTGTAGCATTGCTACAGAAACTCCTGTATAGAACAGGAGGTTCTTTGATAAAGCTCTTTCTAGTGTGTTGTCTTATTCTCCAGTTATAGAGAATTCATTATTCTTTGTCACTTTTCAGGCAAAGACAACTGTGCCTTAGGTGCTGCTTTAACTGGGACTTCATTTTCAATTTCGTTCTTTTCATCTACCCAGAGGTGACACAACTGTTTATACCAACAGACCAAAAGTATACGATAAGCTCACTCTGAAATACTTGCTAATTGCCATCTCGGTGGATTTATCAAGACAGGTCAGAGACAACACATTTTTGTTAAGTCAGCTGTATTTTCAGACAAAGGAAAATGGCACACTTGTAAAAAGTTTATCTTTCTGAAACACAGCTAGTGTTGAGATTGGTTTTCCAGAAGGGAAAACAATTCCTGTAGATCAGATGCAGTGAAAAGAAGGACCAAGCAGAAAACTCAATAAAGTGGATAGAACCATGTCTCTTCATACAAATATATCTATGTATAATATTTTAATTTTTGGAAGACAATGAATATATTCGGTGCTAGCAACATTGCCAGACTGATATTACTGGCATATTATTGAGTGAAATGTAAGTAGGATGGATGTTTTTTTGGTAACGCACAGGACAGAGAATTGATTCATAACTTTGTCAGCTATCTGTGACCTTAGGGAAGTCATTTACATTCTGCACGACTTGGTTTCCACATCAATAAAATGGATATCACACTTATCACATGGGGTTCTGTGAAATTCAATTCAATGTTGTGTGTAAAGGATGACTATAATACATACATTTATTTCATGACTGTATATGGCGTGCATGTACTGCAAGGAGGGCTTCCTCGACAGATTTTCGTTGATTATGTCAATGAGGATTATGTCATTCTTACTATTCCAAACCTGCTAATTTCCAAAACACTTCTGTTGTAGCATTTTACATCTGATTTACCGCACCCACTGCTATTCTAATTTTAGGTCTTTCCTGACCATATTGTAAGCCAGGTGTCCAACGGGAACTAGATTAAGATGACCATCCAGATTTCCTGGAGAGAGACAGTTGTGCTCTAAACTTCTGTTCCAGGTAGCCCTAAGAACTGCTTCTTTTGTCCTGCTAAACTTTTTCCGATGGAAGGACAAATAGCCCAAATTTACAGCTGGAAAATGCAAATGTGGCCAGGTTATTTTAGATCTCAGTTAGTAGCCCCTTTGAATGGTAGAATAAAAGACCAGGTCAGAGTCAGATGGAGGTAAGCATGGGATCCACAATAAGGATCTTAGGGCCAGATTTTCTAGAGGTATTTAGGTGCCTACACATGCAGATAGGTGCTTAGTAGGATTTTCAAAAATGCCTAAGCAGGTTAGACACCTAGATCCCATTGAAATCAAATAGGAATTAGGCACCTAACCTGCATTTAGGGGTATATAGGCATCTAAGTACCTTTGAAAATCTGGCTCTTAGCCACATTTGTGAATCTACTTCCCTGAGCTGCCCTACGTGCTTCATGACCAGTCCTGAGAATTGGGCCTGTATTCTCTGAGCCATCACAGGGATTTAGAGGATGGCATTCTGCCCTCAGTTACACCTTTGCAGTCACATTGACCTCAGTGGGATTGCAGCCAGGTACACAATCACAAATTATCTCCTGGAAATTTAGTGGGAGCATCAAACTGAAAACTACTGAGATCAGAAAAAAATGTCATTCCAAACTGCATAGCAAGTAAGGAATCTTCATTTGGTTCTTAAAGACATGCCGGTCACCTCAGTCTGTAGTGGGAAGTCATCATAATCTGTTAAAAACTTAACTCCGTTGATGGATAACTATGTGCCCATGGGGTTTTGACTTTGGTGAGGTTTCTGCTTTCTCCCTCGTCATTCATCTAAAATCCCATACTCTACCTCCTTTTCACGCTTATATTTTAGTCTTTTCTAACTGATCTTTTTTTGTTTTTCATTGCAGTCCTCACTCCATCCCAGACCGCCTGAGGATCCGAGTGAACAGGATTAGTTTACAAGATTATGAGGGGCTGCATTATGACAAGGAAAAACTGCGAGAAGCCTGTAAGTCAGTATCGGCAGATTGAGTTATTGCTGTCTTTCGCCAGATAATGTCTGTAGTAGACCTAATACTAGAAAAAGTGCCAGGATCGGGTATTCATTATGGGTAGCTTGTACGTGGAATATACACGTGTGTCCTTAAGTAGGCATGAATTTTGTATGTTATTTACATTAACCCTAGAATAACAGATCCTTGTGTATCATCCATGTATGGACTTGGACAGTAGTCATAAGTCAGGATAGTATGCTTCTACTGTGCATAGTGATTGAAAACAGCTGTCTTTTTTTTTAAAAAAAATCTGTCTCCCTGGTGGATTTTATTGGATTTTACTCATTTTTAAAGATTCTGTAATTGACTTAAAATTTCCAGTCAGGTGTTCAGTTATTGGATTAATCATATCATATCTAGGAGTTGCACTGGCATCTAGGATGGTTACAAAGCAGATACATTTGCCTCTGCAGGTGAATCATGCAACCCAAATCCCTTATTCTTTAACAGCCCTCAGCACTCCATACAGAAAAAATGAGTGTTTCGTGTTCTCTTGTAGTGATTTAATTGCCACATTCAGGGTGTAAGTTGAAAACAGGCAGCTGGTTGCATTGGCATCACTGATGACAATGATCCACATGCTTAAAACTGAAGTCCCTTTCCTTGATGACACATGGAATCATTAATCAGTGCAGGACACGGCTGCTTGTGATAACAGTTTAATAGAGTCTTGCTCATGCATCTGGCTCATTATTCATGTTAAATTACAAGCTGTCTGTTTGTTGTGTAACAAAGCTGTAGCTTCCTCTATAATACAGGACTCCCTGGTAATTACAGGATGGCAAACCTTTTAATTGGTTTGCTTATCGTACTGTAGAAAGATAGTTATACTGTTTCACTCTTTCTCTCCCACTTCTCCCTAGTTCTCTGGCTCACCATCACTTCTTCCAGCAATAGAATTGAGAGGGTCTGAATTTTAATACAGGTTCTGACAGCCTCTTGTAAGCTCCTGCTGGTAGATTTCAGCCATAATTAAAGCAATTACAGACTCCATCAGAGGGCTGATGAGAATTATAACAAGATGATGGTGAAGTGGAGTGGATGATGGTAGAGTAGAGTTTCTATTAATAAACTTGAGATCTGAGTCCGATGGACCCTGGACAAAAAGGACCAGATCATTAATATTCATTTATACTGTAGAAACATTATTTTGGATGAACTGATGCCTCTTTCGGATCTTTTTTCCTGTTGCATAGTCTCAGCATTTGAGGAAAGGAAAACCTACCCAATGTCAATAATTGTTTAAAATCCCTTAATAGGCCCAAAACAAACCTATTCTAACAAACCGTTTAGAAGGTGGGATTCTGTTATTACAACAGTAAATAGAGATTAGTATTTGTTACTGGTGAAAAACATAATGATGATGTTATACTAAATGTCTAGTCAATAATTGTGGCAGATCTCTGATCTGGATTTTGTTTGTATTGGAATCTGGTCATTTGCTGGATTTTTGTTCAGATTCATCCTAAAAATAAAAAATTGGATGTCAAATATGTAAAATGGCTACTGCTAGATAGTGGGGATCATTTTAAATATTACCCTGCTCCTTCAACTTTTCATCCTCCTGTTTGGACTTCCTGCTAATTCCATCTCTGATCCCATAGTGGTTCCTCACCTTCTTCTTAGTACAGCATTTTTTTCTCACCAGCCTTTTCCTGGTCCAATACCCAACTCACTCCTTCCTTCCTTCCTTCCTTCCTTCCTTCCTTCCTTCCTTCCTTCCTTCCTTCCTTCCTCTGAATGCTTTTTGTAGTAGTAAAAATGTCAGAAAACAAACAAAAAAGTCCAGTCCTCCTCCAACTGCCCCTCCAATCAACTTAAAATAGATAACAAAAGATGTGCATCCTCCCCACTCCCCTTACAATACTTAGAAAAGTCCTGAGTGAATATATAGTCATGGAAACTTACCTTAAAAGTCAACAGATTTGTACTTTATTGGACCAAGAGCTCTTATCAAAATTGTGCTTTCTTCAGTTTACTGGAGGTTTGAATCAACTTTCAGAATCAACAAGGGAAGAGAAGAGTTCTCTACAGATGCTAGAAACCAAACTATTTCCTAAATGATAGTCGTCATCTTGAATTTGACACCTAGGAAAAAAATTATCCATGGAGTCCAGTGAGCATAATGACATAACCTCCCTTCCCAGTTACCTAGTGACATAGACAGCATAGATTTCCTGTCAAGATGTCTAAATAGCAAAACATGGTTATGGGTGTGGCAAGGAATGAGACTGAAGACACCAGGAGCCTTCCACTAGCTGAAAAATGCAAGTAACTATTATTACTGCATTTGATGATGTTATACTAAATGTCTAGTAAATAATTATTTATTTAGGTATATATGCAGGTAACTATTATTACTGCATTTTTGAAGTGGGTAATTGAATATCTATTAAATGAGTTTTGGTAGCAACTCAGTATGTCTGAACAGGTATACCAAATACCCCCGCTCTCTGTCTTCATCAATGAGATTCCTCCTTTTGCCAGGGGTGCTGGAACAATTTGAATAGTGGGGGTGGTGAGAGCCATTGAACCAAACGGTAAACCCTGAATATGATAGAAACCACTTGAAACCAGGGGGTGCACCAGCACCTGTATTCCAGCACCTGTTCCAGCACCTGTGCCTTTTGCAATAAATCTATATATATAAAAGTCAAATGGTGTATGCGCGTGTGTGTGTATGCGTGCGTGTACGTATGCTGCCTTACTCCTTCCACACCGTTTGAGCTAGAGACTTGAAATTTGGTACAGTTATAGACTTTAGGGTCCTAATCAGGGTCAGGATCGAAAATTTTTCAAATCTCACCTCTGTCGCCCCCTAGGGGTGAAATTATTTAAAGCCCATTCACATCAGGTGGGCAGTAGGTTAACACCTGCTGTTCTCTGTGACATAGTTATGATGTAATAATACCCCCCTCCAGCGGACCCCACACTCGCTCAGCTCTCTGCCCCTCCCCCCTCCAACGGCCCCCACACTTGCTAAGCTCTCTCCCCCCTCTCCCCCTCCAACGGACCCCGCACTCGCTCAGCTCTCTCCCGCCTGCCCCCTCCGACGGACCCGAGCAACGCCGGGTATTTTTGCTAGTTATTATTAAAAATTACCAGCTCAAGCGAAAAACCAAAAACTGCTCACCTGATCTTTACCAAGATAATTATAATGAAAACTGTATGATATTCTACTCGCCTGTCAAAAGAAAAAAAATCATTTAACCTGGACAAACTGAGAGGTAGAATTTTGCAAGGCTGATTTTAAAACATAAGTATAGGTAATCCCTACATTCCAAAGAAATATAGCTATCTTCTGCCAAGCAGAGACACCCCTGTGATATGAATTCTAAGTTAGAGAGGCTCACTTCTGAAGGGTGTGCCAATTGCTCTGCATCAGATCATGCCCCAGTAACACCATGGCTTTCAGCAGCATGTATTTCTCACTCCATACTCTTGTGGTTCTCAGTCTACACATCTTTCTGCACTGTAACAGAACAAATATGGATATCGAAAGTCCATAATGTCTCAATTACTGCCCACTTCCCGGCTCCCACTATCTTAATAAAAAACCAACAACAATAAGAAGACATCAACAACAAGAAATCAGAACATGAAAAGGAAACCAGTTAATAACAACCCACTGTATTATCCCTGCAGGAACACTTCAGGAAAACTATTAAGGTTTTTGCCTATGACATGTCTCCATAATAGAGTTTTGGAAGCTCTGACATCAGCAAAACAATCTGAATCACCCTAACTCAGAGTAAACACATTTCACCCTCCTTGTGTGCTTGAAATACTCATTTGATTCTATCAGCTGCTTCATCTAAAATTGATTTTCCCCCCCATCTAACAACTTGTCATACCAACAGTTCAGTGAAGATTAATCTATGCTCTACTGGAGGTAGACACCTCATTTTGAAAACCTTCTGAGCAATGAAATGGTGTCATGCCGTCTTCTGAAGGGCATGACCATTTGCACCTGAATCTCTTTTTCTCTCATGCTCTACTTTTTTGTTGTATTAGCAGGCATTTCGCCAACATTCATTTCCAAATTAACTTCCCCTCCTTCCCCCCTGCACTCCCTCTCTCTTGTTCTTTCTTCTACCTATGCCTGGATATTATCACTGTGTTGGGGAAAATGTAGGGATACCTTGCACCCTACAGCAAGGAGAAAAGGATAGCTTCCTGACTATTAACACATCATTCTTTTGAAAATGGTGTGTGTGTGTGTGTGTGTACATACACACATGCATGCATGCTCACACAATCTGCAAGTAAAGCTGGGCAAAAATTTTTTGATGAATAGTTTATTCATTTAAAAATGGAGTTTTAGGTTGACCTGAAAATATTTGCAAATTTGACATGAATAATTTTGATCAATTCCCTTCCACCCTCCCCCAAACTTAGATACCATTCACAGCACAATGAGAGAAGCACTTGTACAACTTTTACCCCATTGGTTACAGCACTCACCCAGGATGTGGGAACACCTGAGTTCAATTTCCCACCAGGGAGTGGGGATTTGAACTTGGGCCTCCTGCATTGCAGGAGACTTCCATAACCACATCTTGCTCATCCTGTTGAATTGTGCCTCTTTTTATAGATAATTAAATGATCATTGGAACAGGAACTTAAAACTGCATCTCCATTTGGGAGGGCCCTAATCACCAGGCTACGGAGTCAAAGAAAATAATAGATAACAAATGGAAGAAAGGGGGTATTGATAGTGACAAACATAAATCACAAGTGAGGAATTGTGGAACATCGATTACTAGATGGAAATGGTAGGCTTATCAATAATTAAATATTTCTGTTCTGTATTTAGGGGGAAAATAGATGATTTAGTCACATCATATGATAAAATGAAATATTTTCCATTTCAATAGTAACTCAGGAAGATATAAAGAGCAGCTTCTAAAATTAGGCATTTTAAAGTCTGCACATCCAGATAACTTGCGTCCATGAGTTTTAAAAGAGCTGACTGAGGAGCTCACTGGAACATTAATGTTGATTTTTTATAACTCTTGGAACACTGAGGAAGTTCCAAGAGACTGGAAGAAAGATAATGTTGTGCCAGTATTTAAAAAGTGTAGATGGGATGATCCAGGTAATTATAGGCCTGTCAATCTGATGTCGATCCTGGGCAAGATAATGGAACAGTTGACATGGGACTTGATTAATAAAGAATTAAAGGAGAGTAATATAATTAATGTCAATCAACATAGGTGAATGGAAAATAGATCCTGTCAAACTAACCTGATATTTTTTTTGAATGAGATTACAAGTTTGATGAAGGTAATAATTTGAAGGTAATATACACAGACTTCTGTAAGACATTTGACTTGGTACCACATACAGTTTTGATTAAGAAACTGTAAAGATACAAAATTAAGATGGCACACATTAAATGAATTAATGAAGAGGACAGATCAATGCTACAGATTAATCTGGATCGTTTGGTAAGCAGGGCACAAACAAACATTTTGTGTTTTAATATAGCTAAATGTAAACAACTAGGAACAAAGAATGCGGGCCATACTTACAAGATGAGGACTCTGTTCTGGGAAGCAGAGACTCTGAAAAAGATTGGGGAGTGTGTGTGTGTGGGTTGGATACTTACGTGAACATGAGCTCTCAGTGTGATGCTGTAGCTAAGAGGCCTTTTGCAGTCCTTAGATACATAAACAGGAGAATCTCAAGTAGGATTAGAGAGGTGATTTTACCTCTTTATTCGGCACTGGTGAAAGAACTGCTGGAATAGTGTGTCCAGTTCTGGTGTCCACAAATCAAGAAAGATGTTGATAAATTGGAGACCGTTCAGAGAAGAGCCATGAGCATGAGTAAAGGGTTAGAAAACATGCCTTCTGGGGTATGTCTACACAGTGGCTGGGAGGTGTAACTGGGAGGTGTAGCTATGACAGCATGGCTGGCAGCGTGGACTAGCCACCTAAGTACGTACCCAGGGATTGGGTGAGATTGTACTCAGGTGGCTAGCCTGAGCTGCTGCCCACATTGTCACAGTCACATAGTGGTAGACTGGAGGAGCTGAATGTGGTTAGCTTAACAAAGAAAAGATTAAGGGGTGTCTTGATCACAGACTGTAAGTTGTTATGTGGGGAACAAGGACTTGATAATGGGCTCTTCTGTCTAGCAGAGAAAGATATAACAAGAGCCAATGGTTGGAAGGTGAAGCTAGACAAATTCACTGGAAATAAGGCGTAGGTTTCTAACAGTGAATTTGTTAACCATAGAAGAATGTATCAAGGGTTGTGGTGGAGTCCTTATTGCTGGCAGTTTTTGAAACAAGATTTCTTTTTAAAGAGGTGTTCAAACTAGAATTATTTTTGAGGAAATTCTATGGTCTGTTATGCAGCAGTTCAGACTAAATGATCACAATGTGTTTTTCTGGCTTTCGAATCTGACTGTTCTCTCTGGCCCAATGATTTTCATGGGCGTCAGGTGAACCTTCCCCCTTTGGGGAGGCTAGCCCCAAGGCCCCTCCATTCACCGGGCCATGAGGCTCCCTGCTTGCAGCCAGAGGAGCCCCAAACTCCCCTCCCCCACTGCCCCAGCCATGCCTGCCGGCCTGCCCTAGCCACCCTGGGCCACTAGACCAAGCACCAGGCAGCCCCAGCACCTGGCTACCAGGCCCCACCAGCTTCAGGGGAAAGGGAGCAAGAGCGGGGCCTCAGGGCAGAGTGTGGAAGGGGCCTGTGCTAGGGAAGGCTTAGCCTCCTGTGGCCTACGATACCCACCACCCATAGACTATGCACTCTGATTATATATGTAACTGAATTGCCAATATAAGTGACATGGAATTATATTTCCAGATATGGTGTGCTGCATTCTCAGTATGTCCCTGGATATCATCTCTGCTTTTCCTTCTAACTGCAAGAGAGTTTGGTCCGAAGTGGTGTGGTGTGGTGGAGAGGAGTTGAGTTGGTCATAAACTGAATTTATTCCACCTAACCTTTTATATTTTTAAATAATAAAAACCTTTCAGATTCTGACCATCATAATTAGGATCTGATTGTTAGAAAATGACTGCTCCCATGCTCACACCTCTCACCTGCACTGAGTGGAGCTCAGTAATGTACATGGGTCATAATTGCACACTAGCTATCCATCAGCCAAAATGGACAAGGGGCAGGGGCAGGAAGGGTAGAAAACATGGAAGATCACCAAATTAAAATCAAACCAAATGCTGTTGGTGAAGGATCAAAAGGCTGGAAGAACCAGCTCCGAGCCAAACTATTTTACTGCAAGGGACATTGCAAACCTTTCACAGTGATAATAGGCATGAGGCAGTCCAGGGAATGCGTTCTGCCTTGGTTCTTCTACAATAATTCTAGATCAATACCAAACCTCCCTTCTCCCAGCCCAGGTTTCCTCACTCAAAGGCTCGCCCACTGTGGTCACTGAGGGTACGTCTACATAGAGAACAAATAAAAGATCCACCAAAGCAAGTCTCAGAGCCCAGGTCAACTGACTTGTACTCACAGGGCTAACGCTGCAGGGTTAAAAAAGAGAGCAGTGTAGAAGGCTGGGCCTGGGCTGGAGCCGGGGCTCTGAATCTGTCGAGGGGCAAAGGTCTCAGACTTTTACATTGCTATTTTTAGCTCTGCAGCATGAACCCATGACCCGAAGTAAATTTACCTATGCTCTGATACTCACTGCTGTGGCTTTTTTTTTCTTTTGTGTTTTGCTGTCTTGACGTACCCTCAGTGTGGGGTCACATTGGGTCCATATACTTGCTCTGAGTGGAGCTGATTTAGAAATGAGGAGTGTGTGTGTGGAGATCGTTGTGGATAAAATTTTCCAGCCAGCTCCAGTTTTGAAGATAATTCTCTCCCTTGTTTAGCTGTTTTTAATCTTTTTCCTCTATACAATTCAGGTCGCCCCTTCTTGTTTTAGGAAACTGATTTCCCTTCAAAGGATCTCTTTGGTGGTCTTCCCTAACAGTTTATTCGTATCGGCCTCCTCATTGCTTTGCCATGCACATAGTTATCTGTACTGGGAAACAGCATAGTCTGGTGATTAGATCAAGGGACTGGGAATCTGGAAATCTTCTGTACTTTTTCTAATCTATCACTCGCTGTGTGGTCAGAAAAAACCCTCTAATCTACAGTTGTCTATTCCCTCTCCCACACTCCACCTGAAAAATGGGGATAACAACACATACAGTGGTCACTATATATCAAATGGTACTATCCCATGTTATCTGAGGTACCACAGTATTTCATTATATTTAGAATTGGCAATAACGACAGTATCCTAGGTACCTCTCATTGGTATCGTTCAGAAAACAATGATTTTTTTTAAATGACAACCACTCTGCCAACCGGTGTAAAGCACTTTGAGATTTTTGGATGAACACTGACATATACATTGAAAGTACTTACTATTACCTGATAAAATAAGCAATTAACATTTCAGTTTTTGTTCATGCTAACCCAGGATTCATACATAAGGGCTAGGTCACTTATAAAAACCTATTGTAAATGTCATTTTCATCATTTCATAGGTGGAATCACCTAAGTATGATTTTTATAAAATTATTTTATCAATCTCCTGTTAAAATTATTATATGGGACATAATGTTCTTTCTCCCACCCGTGAAGATTGAAAGGCACATTGTGCTTTTCTTCCATCCATGTAAAGAACTCAACTTTAGGAAATTTTATAACTGAACTTTTTCTGGCAGATTAGCACTTCTGAGTTACAGCTCAGAAAGATTTATGGATTTTCTTAAAATTCCAGACATTCACAAGTCCCTCCTCTGAGTCATGAGGAACTATTACTGTCTAGTTAATTAACAACTTGAATCCTTGGTTAGTTGCATTGTCCAAGTAGGACAAGCCTTTGGTGCCAGTTAGGCACATAAATTCCTTAGTCAATGGAGGGGATGAATAGAAAAGAATTTTTTTTTTAAAAAAGGAAAGTGTAGGACCCCATGACACAGTCCCCTTGTGTATTGTTGCTATTGGAGGCATAGTGATATCTGTTGTGATTCCCTGATTACTGCTGTAAAACATTACAAAATACCATTTCAGCAGGGGCTGTAGAGGGACCTATAGAATTGAAACTAAACAGCCATTAAATACATTAATCAAAGTGCTTGCAGTTCTCCTTTCAGGGCAGGTTAAGCAATAATAAATACGGAGCAAAGAGAATTAGTCTGCACCCAGAGCTTCTAAACAAATAAAAAACACATAACAATTGGCACTGTTCTTCAGTAGGCTCTCCTCACCAGCTCTTCTTGGTAATGAAAGGTCTTGGGGATCAGCATTGGAATCCTTCCTTCCTGGCGCTTGTAAGAATTAAGATGTGGGTGAGTGGGAGATTGGTAGAAAGAAATGTGTTTTTTCATTACTGCTGAAGGAATGTGAGAGATTGGCCTCTGCTACCTTCCTTATTGGTTTCCACTACCTTCCTCCCATATGCCCATTCTTCTCTTCTCAACCCCTGCCTCCGAGCAGAACATCCTACCTTTTTCTTAAGCTCATAATCATTAGTGCTGGATATGGTGTTAATGTCATGGCTCTGGTCTGTGTTGGCCAGTAGGCCCTGTGCAGAGCTTAAATGCTGCAGAACTCTTCCTCCCATGCCTGAGATTGCTAAACTTCCCTAACCTGCTTCAGTGGGCAAAGGGAATATGAACCATGAAGCCTCTCCTCATTATCTCTTGTCATTGTCTGTTTCCTTCACTTATCAGAATGAAAAGCTCCTAGGTAGGCAAACATCCCAGGGTCCCTCTTAATCAAATCCTTTTGAATTACAAGAGCAGCTGCAGTTGCAGCACAGTTAGTTTTTCAATTTACCCTACTGTTGTCAGTAACTTTACATGACTCCTTGTTATCCAATCAACTAAATTGTTTATGAAGACAAGGATCTCATCCTCTCCTGGAATATTTCCTATGAATATTCTAATCTCTTTCTGCTATTTCTTTGCTGCTTCCACAGTTGCTGCTGATCTGTTTGGTTAAAGCCTATCTAGGGAGAGGGAAGGCATTATTAAATAAGTCCAGTTTAGAAGTATGAGTACTTCCAAGTCTCTATTCTCCTGCTTGTTTGGTGATATCCTACTAAAGCCTGCTAACACCCTCATTTGCAGGCTCATTAAAGGGTCCAAGAACAGAGTAGCTTCAGGGACTGAACTTCTGTTCTGCCATTAAAAGTGATGCCTCCAGCACCAGAGAAAACATTGTGTGGTTTACAAGTTGTAGGGTTAACAAAAATCTGATTTTTTTTCTGCAAAAGTGGATTTGGGGGGGAGGGGGAGACATGAACACATTTCTTTTTTGTCAAAAAGCCATTTTTCATTTTGACAGAACATTTTCTACCCTCTCTAGTTAGAATCCGGCTATAACTTCTGAATGCTTAATGCCTGTTTTAGAGGATCAGTGGTCAAGACTGGCCAGCTCAAAATTTGAACTATTTTTCCCCCCTTGTATCTCATCATAAAGTCCATGCAACTGTTGCTAGATTTTCTTTCTGATACAAATGCTTGAATTGCTTTTCTGCTAAAATAAATAAAATGCAGAAATATAAAATCAACATCAGTTATAGATCTTCATTAATAAATCAGCATGCCCAGGCTGGAGATCATAAACAGCCTTACAATTTCATATCAATGTGCACAGCTCCAAAACAGATTAAAAAAAAATCAGAGGGAAGTGGAAGAAAAATGGTTAGAAAATAGATGTAACTTTTAGGCTTCTAAGGTTATTTGTTTTTCATTGATTTTAAATTGTTTTAAAAGTGCTCCGGAGTCTCATTGCAAAAAATAATCACGGCTTCTTTGCAATGCATAAGAAAACACTCAACACCAATAACTCCTTTGCTGGGACACTGTTCCTTTTGCTGTGACAACATAATTGATAATGTTGGCAGACAAAGAAGGATGTAGACAAACTGTAGCCATATTACCACCTGCAGTATTAGCAGCACAGAAAAACAGCTGATTTGATAAATACAAAATGGTAAAATGAATAAGGTAAAATAGGGTCAGGTTTCTAAGTGAGCATTAAAAAATAGATAGTAAAATCTTATTGGGGAATAAAAAGAAAATGCACTGAGAATGTTTGTTTAATATTTGAGAGAGATTTTAATTAAAGGGTTCTTTTTGCTGCCCCTAGCCATACCTCTGGGAATTATAGTTATACGAGGAGATTGTGACTTGGAGGCCTGTCGTATGTACATTGACCGGCTACAAGAGGTGAGTCCGTGAGAATTTCAGTTATTACTTATTGATTTATTACATACTTTTCTCAAGTCTGAGTGTGTTACAGAATTATAGCTAGAGACACAATGTATAAGAAATGCTTCGCTTTGCTCACAACTGAAACTTCTTGAGCGTGGGACATGGGAGTCATTATAAATTCATGAGCAGCACAGCACAATATTTGGAGGATAGGAAGCAAGAGAAAGAATACTCTATCAATTTAAAGCAAAGAATGGAATGAAACATAGTAGGTGGATTATGTTTACTGATGCCAGAATTTTATCAAAACAGCTGGAAATCCATGAATCTTGCAAAAATAATCTGGGTCCTTCAATGAAAAGTAGTAGTTAGGATTAGGAAGATCTTGATTATTCATGTAAGGATAGATATTATGGTAGTAAAATGGAGCTGACTATGTAAATGATGTAATATTTGTATAGAAGTGACTCTGCTAATATCTGTGATAAAGCTATGAGCATGCCAAGTATGAACTAGGTATTTCCAGAAGCCTGTGTTGATTCTGAGGGGCCATGTAGTTAATAAAAGTGCTGCACTTCTTCTATTGACAAATTGTCTCCTAAGAGATGATTAAACATTACATTCTGTCTCAAAGACAGAATCTCCAAATGCTCCAGTAAGCAACAATCAACATAATTTAAAATGTACATGTATTTATGAACCAAGATAATGGACTCTCAATAATATGATGTAACAGCTGTTACCTTCTGGTAAGTGTGTTTTTTATCAGTCTCGCTATTATTTTTGTCCAAGATCTTCAAAAACAGAGGTCAGATTTAGGCTCCTAGATCAATATTGAGGGCACCAGAGGTGTTGGCCCAATACTGAAAAGTGCTAAGCATCCCACCGCTCCCCTCGAAGGCCGTTGGAGCTGCTATAGTGCTCAGCCCTTTGGAAAATGAAACTACTTATTTAGATAGTCTCCTAAATCTGCATTTAGCTAAGATTAGGCACTTATTTTTTGGAGCTCTTAAAAGGCAAATGTATTTTAATATGGAGACAAGTTTTGCAGTGATGATGCAGGGAGAGGATTTGGAGGACACTTCCCATCAGATTCTAAATTACGGTTTACGTTGATGGTGTTCTCAAAGACCTGGGTAAAGGATGGAAAATAGCTTCACTCAGCATGGAAGAGCCCTGGAAAGAAATTCTGACTGAGTTATCTCTGGCTCCAGTTTTGGGGGGAACTATCTTAGTGCAGCCCTTTTCTGGGTTTTTCTAACTTCCCTCACTTCTGCTGATTGAGTTCCATTGACTAGCACACTGTGGGAGGAGAGGGACTGGGACCAAGGCTCACCCACTCCCCACCTACTTACAGGCTGGGAAGTGGAAGCCCCACTAAGTGTACAACAGCGGTTCTCAAACTTGTTGAGACTGCGACCCCTTTTTGTGCTCTGGCGGGGGGGCGCGACCCCTCCGCCGAAAAGCCGCCGATTTTTTCTTTCTTTCTTTTTTTTTTTAAAGCCATGCCAGGACCCCCCCTGCGCCCTGGCCCCAGTCCCCGTCGCGGGCGGGCTCCCGGCTGAGCCCCGGCCCCTGTCCCCACTGGTGGCCGGGGCTCGGGGCTCGAGCCGCAGCCCGGGGCTCCAGCCGCCGCCCGGGGAGCATGGCTGGAGCCGCCGCGCTCCCCGGGGCTCCAGCCGCCGCACTCCCCGGGGCTCCAGCCGCCACCCGGGGAGCGCGGCTTGAGCCGGCGCCGGTCCCCGGGGATCCCGCAGCAGGGAGTTGCTGCGGTAGGGGCCCGCAACCCCCACAAAAGTGGCCCGCGACCCCCACTTTGAGAACCCCCGGTTTACAGTGACTCCCCCAATACCCACACTTGCTATCTTGGCCTCACAGGAAGATGAAGGAAGCCTTATGCCCATTGACTCACCTTTTTGTAGAGCTAATGATTAATCTGCCTCTATGGTAGGTCACAATTTGGCCTTAGACTATTGGACAGAGTGCCTATTACAATAAAAGAGCTCCCTGGAACTTGCTTTTAGTACCATTATGCTTTGCCTTCACTGAGATTAGGTTGTAGTAGACCTGGGAAAAGAATCTGTGAATAGTTTGTGATGTCCTTGAATTTTGAAATTATTCCAAAGTATTTGCTGAAAAGCATCTGCTAATAATTCTTGTTGACATGCAGTTTGCTGTGAATATTCTAAATTTGAGCTGTTTTAATAGGGGGACACAGGTCACTTGGTATGTCATTGTTCCCTCTTAGGATGAACGTATGTTAGTTCTTGGAAGTTCTTATATGCAGAGATACAAATATCCATGTTTGCGGATTGCAGATCAGACACAGATACAAATTTTGTATCCTCACAGGGCTCTTGAGAATCAGGTTTCTGGGCCAAACAGTTCAAAATGCAAAATTTGCTTTCTACAAATATTCTCAGTATTAACTTCAGATCCTCTGAATGAGTGAGTGCTGGAGCCAGTAGAGTTATTTGCTAGAATGCTTATTGGAAGTGAGCACAAAAGAGTTGCAAACATGATGAAAGCTAGTACTCTAAAAAATGTGAATAAATAATTGCAAAATTCTTTTGCTTTTTTTTTTACCCTGTTCTTGGATGGAGTTTCACACGCTAAATAAATAAATTGGGTGGAATTAGTGTGGGCATCTCTTGTGTGGAGTTTGTAAATTGGTTTTTGATTCATTGTTATTGCCATTTCTTTTATTCTCACATTAGGATCTGCAGTCGGTAACTTCTACTACGCAGAGAGTTCACTACCAGGTAAAAAATGAAGAGCACTTCTTGTTTTAATTCTTTAAAATAGAGAGAAAAGTTAGGCTCTGTAAGGAGTTGATATGATGTTTGAATTCAGATTACACTCCCCATTTATGAAGCCAGACTTTGAATAGAGCCTGTATCTTAGATTAGCCTTAAATTGCCATGCATCCCAAAGTTTGTGATGAGTTTCTATATCCTCACAAGACAGTCCCTTATCTAGCAAACCCTGGATTGTGGAACTGTTCTCAAAATTATTTTGGGTTGGCACAACATCATAATGTAGGTTATACTGCAATACCTTTGCATTTTTTCCTCAAATTAGTGGTTTGAAAAGTATATCCCATAGGACAAATGGCTAAACCAAATAGATACTCTCACTTTTTTTGATAAATAGAACAATAATATAATATCTCACACAGGCAGTAGCCTGAAATAACAGAGTATGTCAGTGAGATTAAAAACAGCAACCCTGGAACATTTATAACCACTGTGTGCCACACAGATCAGAATGTGGATCTATCCCAGCTTTAAATTAATTCACAGGGATACATTTTAGAAGCTGGTTGTCTAAATTTTGCATGCAAATCTTTCTTTTGCACATAAAACAGAATGCTATAGGGCATGGTTTCCATTTGTATTTGCAATTTAGAAGGCCAGTTTTGAAAATTATAACTACGCTGTCATATGCGAAAATTGGGATACTGTGCCCGGGGTATTTTATCTGGTTCTATATTAGGAAATGCTCTCTTGGAATCAATCATTCTGTCCACTCTACCACCTTAAAATTGTAAACAGGGATTTGAATAGAATATATCATTGGCACTGCCCACCTGAGATTAACTTTGTCTCCTGCACTAATTTGTCATTGGCAAAGGATTAGTATTGGTATAGTAAAGATTTACAGTGATAGAATCCAAACCATAGGGCTCAAACCTGTAAGGTGCTGAGCATCCTTTTAAGGGTTTTATGTCTCCAACTCCCACTGAAGTCCGTAGGAAATGAGGGCATTAAGTACATCACAGAAAGCACTCAAGTACATCGTAGTTACGAGACCATTATGGTTTAGGAACAGATTATTTTTTGAGAATCAGTGGTTAGCTGGGTGACATAGACTTCAGTTAGACATAATCCCCAACATATGCTCTGAGTCCTGGTAGGTACTAGTAGAAAACGTACATTTTGGAAAAAAATGATTTTGAAAGGTCTTTTTTGAATGGGTGTTTGTTGGTTCTGTTCCCCTTCCAATTTCAACATCATACTGTTGATATTTGTGTCAGCCACTTCCAAGTATTGAGCATAAAAGCATTATACATTAGACAATAAAGTGGTGAGAATTATTTCATTCAGCTCATTATAGAAGAGTACATATCCAGAATTACCCTAACTGGCAGCTGGCTGCTTCACACAAAGGGAACAGCTGGACGTAAAATGCTGGACTAGTGTGTGTGTATATTCAGGCACAAACTAGAGGCAGGCAAAGTGTGAAATGTCAGAGATCATCCTCCCTGAAGCACTGAGGTAGCTCTAACCCCTGTAGTTATCAGCTCTGTATAAATGAATCACCCAACTGGCTCTGGAAGTGCAAGTCAGCTTGAAACCTCTATCAATATTTTATGAGGTTTCATTTTGAATGGCACGGCCTTTATGTTTTGTCTTCTGTGCTTGTTTATCCTTGATTGTTCAGGCATCTGTGTATTCTCAGTGGGTTCTTTCTACAAACTGTCTTGTTAGGTTAATTTGGGGACCGTTCCACATTTTGTTGGCAACCAACTGTAAATTATGGAAAGGAAGAGAAATCAGGGCAAGAGCAGGAGTAAAGTGCGTCAGCTGATAGGATTGTCTTCATATCTCACTAATAAGGTTTCACGGGAACGTTTAAATCTTATAAACATTTACATTTCTCTCTTGGGCTTCCTCCGCAGTTGGAAATGAGGAGAGTCAGCATAAATTCTATCAGTGAGCTCGCTGCAAATTCAAAAATTGCTGCTAGATTTTTTTTCCCTTCTATTTGTTCCACAGATATGTTTAATGCATACTCATATGAGTGATACCTGCCCATCCGGGTTTAGCTAATGAGGCAGGCCTGCCCTCAGTGAAGTAGTGGAGGAAGCATATGCAGATTTTTTATTTGAGTTTTCAACTGGCAATGTTATCCTTTCCACTGCATCTTTTGATAGGTTCCAGGGAACTGTCCCTATGTCTGCCTCAGTTCCTCCTCATACCATCTACCCCTCTGCTATACATCAATAACCTTAGATTCTTCCTCATTTTCATTCCCTACTTCTTTTACTCTAGTCCTCACCCTATTCACCCTATTGTCAAATAGAAGGGCAAGTAGTAATATGCATACACACACACACACGCACACATATATTAGTAAATCCAAAAAATCCTCGAGGCCATAGTTTCCCTCAATATGTTCTAGACACACAGCACTTCCACTCACTCGCACAAACAAATAAACTCTACAAACTAAGCATACATACTTTTTTGGAGAGTAGAGGTAGGTATTATGTGTAAGAAGTTTTTCATCAAGTGAAACCTGTAGCAACTCAGGCAGGAGTTTGCTGCTGGGACCCTAGCAAACTGCCAAATCTTTGAGTGCACCGAAACATTGTATAAGCTGTGTGGAGCAGCCTTTTCCTTTTCCTCATGGATAGTCAGGAAAGGAAGCCAATAATAGATGGCACAAATCATGCCCAGAGGCAGAAGCTAAGAAGATGAATCTTACAAAAACTGGTAGGCTGCCAAGAAAAGTTGTTAACAACTTGTAGTTGCCTCGTGCCAAACTAATATGCATCCACCTGGCTGAGAAACAAAAGACACAGTCCATCAAAACATTAAATACTAATCATGGGAACAGCTTATTGTAAACAACGCCTAGAGAGTGCAAGCACTCTGCTGACCAAGAATAATGGGGAAGCCAAGAATGTGTGCATGTGTACAGTACTGGAATAACCCCATTAAATGTCAAGGAAGCATCTAATACAGGGGTGGGCAAACTTTTTGGCCCGAGGGCCACATTGGGTTTACAAAATTATATGGAGGGCCGGGTAGGGAAGGCCCCGCCCACAATCTGGCCCCCTCCCACTTCCCGCCCCTGAGAATCCCTGTCCCATCCAACACCCCCCCACACCTTGTCCCCTGACTGCCCCTTCCACAGACCCCTAACCACCAGGACCCCACCCCCTACCCAATTCTCCTGCTCCCTGTCCCCTGACTGCCCCAATCCCTATCCACCTTCCAAACCCCTAACCACCACCCCAGAACCCCCCCCCCATCCAACCCACCCTACTCCCTGACTGCCCCCTCCAAAGCCCCGCCCCCCCAACCACCACCCTGGAACCCCCCCATCCCCCCTCTTACCACAGCTGCTGGAGGGGGGCAGCATGCAGCCCCAGCCCCCAGAGTGCTCCCCGCGCAGCGCGGCTCTGGGAGAGGGGCCAGCGTGCAGCTGCGGCTCCGGGGGAGGAGGACAGTGCGCAGCCCCAGCCCCCAGAGTGCTCCCCGCGCAGCGCGGCTCTGGGAGAGGGGCCAGCGTGCAGCTGCGGCTCCGGGGGAGGAGGACAGTGCGCAGCCGCGGCTCCTGGGAGGGGCCACCGCACAGTTCCAGCCCCCAGAGCGCTGTCGGCGTGGCTCCGGGGGAGAGGCTACTGTGCAGCCCCGGTCATCGGAGTGCTGCCCCTGTGGCATGGCCCGCAGCGGAGGGCCCGCAGCGGAGCCCGGGCTGTGCAGCTCGGGGAGAGGCAAGGGGCAGCCCCCCGCCGCGGGCCGGATGGGACAGTGTCGCGGGCCGGATGTGGCCCGCGGGCCGTAGTTTGCCCACTCCTGATCTAATACCTTTAGATAAATGAAGAGGCAGTGCATGATACACACTAACATATGGAGATGTGACTTGTGATTTGATCAACCAGAAGTTTAAATTATCTAGAGTTTATCTGAAAGTAAAACCTCTGAGATTTTCCCTAGGAATTTGCAAACAAACAAACACATTCTTGAGCATCCTGATTTACATAGCTCTGCAACATAGGGGAATGGAGAGATGAAACACCATTTCCCTTCCCCCTAGAATTTTTGGTTTCTTCCAAATTTTGTTCAGTGCTTGGATAGCAAGGTGATAGACACCTTAGAAATCTCAGACAGATGGAAAACAAATAATCATTTGCAAAGCAAAAAACCAAAACTATCCACAGGGGAAAAATATTATTTCCATGTTTCTAAATAATACAAACATTGGCAAGTAAATCCACAAAAATTAAAACCTATTAAATAAACAAAGTACTTGACAGTATTTAGCCTTAGATGGAGTTTACCACCAGCTTTGGGCTGCATTCCCAAGCAACCCAACTCCAAGAAGACACGGTCCCGGCACGCCAGGGGCCGCTACCGGCCTCACACCATCCACGGGCACCTCTTAGCGGTTTCATGCCCTCTTGAACTCCGGCGCGCCGGGACCGGGTCTTCTTGGAGTCGGGTTGCTTGGGAATGCAGCCCAAAGTTGGTGGTAAATTCCATCGAAGGCTAAATACTGGCACGAGACCGATAGTCAGCAAGTACCGTAAGGGAAAGTTGAAAGGATGCTTGACAGTATCTGTATTAAAGCTCCAAATGTGTTGTTTGTGCACAATAAAGTGAAACTGTTCATTATGTTACCTTCTATACCTAATGCAGCGTCCACCTTGTGTATTAAGCAGCCTCATTCTCCTCCTCCAAATAAGCTGCACATTTTTAACAGGGAAGGTAATTAATCACTGGTAATTACCCTTACCTAGGGGTGTGATGTATTCTCCATCATCTGAAGTGTTCAAATAAAGGTTATATTTCTTAAAAAATATACTCTAGCTCAGTGATTCCCAAATGGTGGGTCATGGGAAGGTTGGAGATGTTTTGGGCCCAATGTGGAGATGAGATGTTGGGGGGCGGGGGAGTGTGAGCCTGCCCCATACTCACCCTGCAGCAGCAGCTCCTGTGCTGTGGGGCTGGGCCAAGCTTCCTGCTTTGGGTTTTGCAACCTGGCATGCAGGGTTAGGGTGCCACTCACTCAAATTTGGCCCAGTTGCTCCTCCATCACGAGGGAGTGGTGTCTGGGCCACACCTGAGTGATGCTATGGTCTCATGTACCAGGTCGCAATGCCCAGAGCCAGAAGCTGGGCCCAGCCACATGGGATAGGAGCTGCCACTGTGGGGCATGGGGTGTGCTCACTCTCCTATCCCCACTCCAGAGCCTTTCCTCTGCACTGCGCCCGGAGTAGGGTTGGGTGCTAGGGTGGAAGGTGCTTCTATGAGAGGTCAGTACCCCTCATGAAGGGCAAGGAGGAGGAGGTAGCGGTGGCAGAGGAGGAGAAGGACGCTGCCCTGATTTTTGGGCCCACAAATTTGGTCCCTGAGTGGATCACAAAAAAAGA
The DNA here is from genome assembly GCA_032164245.1 of Sternotherus odoratus. Taxonomy (NCBI): domain Eukaryota; kingdom Metazoa; phylum Chordata; order Testudines; family Kinosternidae; genus Sternotherus; species Sternotherus odoratus. The sequence goes on from JAVMKO010000001.1 coordinate 90,273,901, forward strand.
CAAGACGCAGTTGTTGGGTGGCCTTCCTGAAAAGTTTGGGAACCGCTGCTCTAGCTCAAATAGAAATGAGGGGTTTGATACAAGAATTGCTAAGTGGAATTCTATGGGCTGTGCGTTGCAGGTCAGACTAGAACATCATAATGGTCCCTCCTGGCTTTATAGTCTGTGACTTTCTAACTCGCTTTCTGGTGCTGGATCGTTGATCAAAAAATTATTGAAACAAAACAAAACGTTGAACATGCTGTGGATTCCATGTAAAAGCAATGGTTTCTCAAATGGAGCCTTTCCTCCCCTTTGTGCTGTTATCTATCCCCATTCCCTGCACCCTGGCGCATACCCACCATAGTCTGTTGTCTTTATTCATTGTGCATTCTAATTTAGTGCCAGATTCTGCCCTGATTGACACTCCATGCAACCCTACTGGACATCTCTGCTCTAGATGTAAATCAGAGCAGAATTTGGCCCTAACTGTACAGATGTTTGGGTGTTCGCTTATGACCAATTGGACCAGGTCTTCTCCTACGCTGGTAAATCATTCAGCACAGTGTTGCAATCAGCTGGCCTGCTGGTCTAGTGGCAGTGCAACACAGCACCAGAGTTTGGGTTCCGACATCCATTCTTTGCTCCCCAGTTCATGTGAGACTGAGAGAGCTGCAGGGCCAGAATGTTCATCTCCTTGGTGCTATTGTGCGCAGGGGAAGCCTCATATTTCTCCTTAGTAATTCTCCTCTGGGCAGGTCTGGTAGTTGCATTGCCAGACTTTGAGGGGCATCTTTCTTCAGCCAGAAGGATGGTTGTAAGAGTGGATTATGGTTATTTGTTCAAATTACAGTGGCACCCAAAAGTGCTAATGTTTCCAAACACAGAGGAAGACAGTCCGTAAGATAATGAGCATGCAAACTAGAAATATGAAGATAGATGGAGGGAAGGGGCCAGCCTACAAGCATTGTGGTCAGGGTGAAGACAGGCGTATAATGGCATGTCTACACTGCAAAAAATAGTGTGCTATTCACCTGCATTATCTAACTGGGGTTAAAATAGCAGTGAGAACAAGATATTTGGGGTTTTAATTCAGATTAGCACTTGAGTTCAACCCCAGGCTGCCCTTCAGGATTTCACTCAAACTGCAAACCTGAGATAAAAGCTGAGTTGCTGTGTCTTCACTGCTATTTTAACCCACGTTGGCTAACCTGATTAAGAACACAACTATTTTTGCAGTGTAGACAAACCCTTACTGACGTGTTTGTTTGTCTCCAGTGTCTTTTTTTAGAACCCTTCCTTCTCAATATTCATCATAGTCTCCACCACTGTAAATGAGCAATTCCCACGTGACATAGGGGCGTGGATTTCAAAGGATATGACTAGTGTTGGCAAAGAAGATGGGTTTGCACACAGGAACTGACCTCTAGAAATGTGGGACTAAGTTAATTAGCTTTTACCTTTAGGGTAAAGTCAGCAAAGAAAAATAAATGGGTAAATAATTCAGTTTTAGACAAGAGTTTTTTTTAAAATGTTCTTTCCCTCCCCCCGCACCCAGGATCAGGAAGGTTCCTTCCCACGAGTACTTTCTGTTCAGAGGCTCTCTCCTAGATGGTGCTTCCTAGATGGTAAGTGTATCTGCCTGTGGCACTATGATCAGGTCTTGTCATTGATACACCTTGAGAGACTAGTATTTCCAAAACTTGGAGCGGAAAGGCCAGGTGCTGCCCTTTGCTGTGTGAGGCAGGTGAGGAAGAGGAGGGTGCCTCTTCTTTCCTTCTCAGAAGCAGAGAAAGACCTTCATCCTGTGTGTAGCTAGAGGCCTGGCTGGCCAGTGTGCCTGCTGTGGTCAGCAGTACGTAGATCAACACAGCCGGTGGCAATCCATAGCAGCGAGCTTCCCGGCCCGGGTTGACAGACTGCGGCACTAAAAATATCTGCCTAGACAGGGCTTTGAAGTTGAACTCAGGCTCCGAAGCCCACTCTGCCATCCCTAGGCTTCTGAGCCAAACACCAGCCCCACGTGCAACACCTACGCAGCTGTGTTAGTATGGTAGAGGAAGCCCAAGTCTGTCGACTTGGGCTAGGAGGCTCACTGCCAAGGGCTGCGTAGATGCACCCCCCTTACCGACTGAGAAAGAAACAGCAGGTTGTTCCTGGCTGTACTTTGCCACTGGTATGGCTGCATCTGTTCATAGCAGGCCTTTGCTCCATATTGTGAATGCTGCATAGGTATTTGGTCTTTCCCTTTATGTACTTTAGAGGTGATGAAAATGAAGCCTCCATTCCATTTAAGATTGTACTCACTCACTATTGCACTCTGGAAAGCTGCACCCATAGCTTTCCCTGGCTTTGTCAAAGCTACCAGCTCACCTGGGGTATGCCTCAGTCAGCCTTTAGAGCTCTAAAACTAGCAGCTAAAATGGACAGCACCTTGCTCTAGAAAAAAATCACTGCATATGTGAGCTGTGATTTTTGTCCTTAGCAGATAGTCTCTCCTTGACTACTTCTGATACGATCATTCTTTTTGTTTTATTTCACATGGGTGAAATTGCCATTGGTTTTGGTTCATTTTTGGTCTTTTTGTATTTCAACTTTCCCCTGCAATGTTGAAATTAAAACACAGGAGCAAAATGCTACTGCATAAAATCCCAAAATGAAACTAGCAAGTCTGTACTTTCATTGCCCAAAGTGCCATGCATAAGGTAAATAGGTAGCACAGATGGTGTAAAACAATGTAGACAACTCAAATGCTTTCAGTTTTAATAATCTAAGCTGCTTTCAGAAATAGAACTGGGGAAAATAATACCAGATAATTTACTCAATCATTTCCCTCTTTTTTTTCTCTTCACCTTTGCCATGAACAGACTGCAACTTTCTTGAATTTATTTTCAAATCAAAATTATTAGACAATTATTTGATCTGCAGCTTCTTCACAAGCATTTTGACATATTTGATATAAAAATTGAGCTATGATTGGACACATAAATCATATGGGTTTTTTTTTGTTCCCTGAATGAAAGGCAACTCTATTAGTATTAGGTTTCTGGTATGATTGCCTCTTATTACAAATCTGAAATTCACTCTCCATACTTTTGCATTATTTTCCCAAAAATTGCTGTTTAAATGAACATTCCTGCCAATAAAACAATTTCCTAGAAATGTTAGCAGAAAGTGTGAGGGGAGAACAAGGATAGATATGAATATAGTTAGAACAAATAAATTGTTTAGCAGTATCTGTTGAGCACTATTAACAACACAGGGAAAGACTTTTACTTGCCTCCTTTGTAGAGTGCTTTGAGATCTACTGATGAAAAGCACTATAGAAGAGCAGTGATATATTATATTTTATAATAATATTTCATGGTGACCCTTAAAGTTCAGTCCACGTGTGTGATATTGTTGGTGAGTGGGTTTTTTAATAAAGTACCATGACCTTTTTTTTTTGTTAAATTCTGCCTTTAAAATCTCCACATTAGTCCTCATGAAAAGCTGGCATGACTCCTCTAGTTGCATTTACTCAAGAGCTGAATTTAGTTCAATCTACATTGTGAATGCAGTTTTGCTCAGATCTTTTTCTTTAACCCAGCTCTGCTGCTTCCCTTTCTTGCAGCAACTTCTGCTGATCGTTTTTACCGCATTGACAGATCTCAGGTAAATTTCCATCCATTTACTGTTTCTATAGATCTTTTTAAAGCATTGTCAGATACCGCTTAAAATGAATTATCTGTATTTGTCCCTGTGTGTCTTAAAGTTCTGCTGATGCCTCATGAAAAATTGAAATATATTTTGGGCCAGATCCTCCACTCATGTAAATTGACATAGCTCTGCTGAAGTCAGCAAAGATTTATACCCACTGAAGATCTGCCCTTCTATCTACAAGCAATTTGATGTTCAAATAGTTTTCTCCATTCCTCTTCCTTATCCTCTATTTCTAAGGACATATGTGTGCAAATAGAATCTTTATCAGTTTATCTTCTGCTGTTTATAACAAACCCGAAAACCTAATCTTCTGTGTATGCCACTGGATAGCTATGGAACCTACAGTGTCACAAATTGTGAATTATGATGAGAGCTGTATAAAATGCTCACAAAGAAGCAGAAAACAATCACCAAACTCCACTGGTTTCAGGTTTTATTTCCAAATTGAGAGTGAGAATAATTTATGACCCTGGACCTAGTTTTTAATCAGGTTGGGCCAGTTGATGGTTTTGCATCCCAATCATGCAACTGTAACGAACTGGTCAGGTGCATCTTTGTCCCTCTTCTGGACCATGTGAAAAAGTCTCCTGAGTCTGCTACCATCTCCAAGTTGATGGAGATGGTCCTGTAGCTTGAGCAGTAGAGGATCATGCCTGTGGACCCGAGGTCCCAGGTTCAATTGCTGTAGATCAGCTGAGAAAGGGGTGTCTTTACACAAGTTGTGGTTTTGACAAAAAGCCAGATGACTGCTTGGATGAGGTTTTACTTTAAGGTTTGGAGAACCTGAAACTCACAAGCAGGGTGAAGTAGATGAAATAAAATGTTGGCTTGAACCTCTACGATGTGATCCTACCGAGTTTTGCATAGCTTTCATTATGATGCTATAGACGCCCTTGGTTTTGTTCTCTCCCTACTCTCCCATGTCTCTTTGGGGCTGAAAGCGAGGATCCATGATGTTTCCACTGAGCACAGGACTGCAGATTTACTCTCTCTTACATTCACATTGAACTTCCCAGAATGGTAAAGGGGTGGGGATTACTTAACCTTCTTCTATATCTCTGAGGAACTGGAAGGAGGAGGACAGTGATAATGGAGATGCAACCTCCCACAAACAAAACAATCAAACAAGCAAGGCACAAAATAAATAAAATGGCTTGGGAGAGTCCCATCAGGCTTTGAAATGTCCTTCCGTGCCAAGGTCAGTTATGGCTTTCCGGGCAGCCCTCAATCCTGAACACAGGCAGGAGTGTCTAGCCACAAGTGTCAGTCAGCAGCTCTGTGGATCTTTCAGTGACCTATTGGGAGGTGTTGGTGGAACGTAGAATAGAGACCAATGGAGACAAGATGGAACCAGCCTTGTAAGCATTGTTACGGAATTGATATTGCTGCAGAAGGAGGGGGAAAATCCTGCAGGATGAGCCAGGTTTCACATAGATTTCTGATAGCCAGTTTGGCCTCCTGATAGATTGCTGGTGACTCATTATTGACTCTTTATCTCATTCTAACAGGAACATTTGCACTTTGTGACGGAAATTTCGCAGGATGAGATTTTTATCCTGGACCCAGAGTTGGTGATCTCACAGCAGGTGGGGACGCCGCCGGGAATGCCTGATCTGGTAGTGGAGCAGGCCTCTGGGTAAGCACTTCCTTTCCCAGGCTGGGCTCTGGCCTTCTCAGCTTTTCCCTGGGCACTTCCTTTACTGAGCTCTGACAGGAGGAAGAGGAAAAGGCAGATATTAAAGTAAGGAGCTGGGTAAACAGATCCATTGATCAAATTACAAACTCTTTCTGTCTGGGGCTTAGGTTCAGAAACTGGTACATGGGGTCTTAAATTGACCTGTGAACCTGGGAGTTGCAATGAAGTGTCTCCATTTCCCCTTGTCCTGTTGACGGATCAATACATGCTCACATTGAATTAAACCCCACACTCACTTCTCCCAATGAACTATGTAGGGCTAATCCAACTAGAAAAGTAGTTCAAATTAATGAGTATAAGGGAGCTTCAAACTGGAGAGTGAAAAGCAGTCTGAGGAATTCATCTCTTTCTCCCTTGTGTTTTTAGAATATCGGATCGGTGGAACCCTGCAGTCCGAAAGCGGATGCTGAGTGACAGTGGCCTTGGCAAGATTTCCCTGCACTACGAGGTACCTGACAAACAAAAGGACGCCAGCCAGACACACATGCTGCAGTAAGAGCCCTCTGCATTTCTCTGCTTGATGCTGCACCATCACCAGCACGACTGACAACATTTAGTTGGTGTTTTAAAATGTCGTGGGTTACAGTGACAGGATGAAATGGAATCTTTCTTCTTTTTTTCCCTCTCACTTCTGCTTCATCCTCTTTCTCTGTCTGTTGCTTTTCCTTTTCTTTCTTTCTCCAGCTTTCAGTCTCCATAGTCTTAAAAACATTGGCCCAGATTTCCAAAAGTGAATAGTGATTTTGGATATGTCAGATTTTGCCTGCAAAACTGGAGGCACCTTAAAGGGTCCTGGTTTTCAGAACAAGCTGAATGCTCAACCTCTGAAAAACTTCCCCTTTATGGCATGTCAGGTTGCTCACCCCAAAATGGAGGCACCCCAGATCACTAGTCATTTTGAAAATATAGGCCACAGCTTCGAAGGGATCAGAGCCAAGGTTAGCGTTTTGGGGTAGGTCTGTTAGACAACTTTTTGCTGTCCCACTTCCACAGTGTAACTAATTCCTGTCCACCATGATCACACCACGATGTTCAGGGCCATCTTAAGGATTTGGGGAGGGTCAGTGACATGATTCTTTAGGCTACACCCCAGAGTTAATTGACTCATATTACATAAAAGGTGTGTATTTGCATGTGCATGTATCTTTCATTTTCCACACCCTCTCCACTTTTTTCAGAAATGGAGCCCAGCTGCTAGTTCCTTTTGGTTGAGATTTTTCAAACCCTAATGAAGGGATTTAGACACATAAAACTTGAAACTTAAATGGGAGGAGGGCTGCTGGATTCCCTTGTTGGTTCTGAAAACCTCTGCTTTTTACTATAGCAACTGGTTTAGATTGATTTATATCAATTCTCCTTTACATTTCCAGTTACCACCAATTTGGGGTGTGTGGGGGGGGCGGTAGAAGGGAGGAGGAGAGCAGGTCTGCCCAAGGAAAGAGCAGTTACATATACAGATCCCACAAACGTTGTTATAGCCTGATTTTTAGTTAATTCCTGTCCCTTATATCAATTATATGTGAAAAGAGACTGCCACAGTGTCCATTGGTTAGTACGCTGCCTTGTCGTAGGGAAGATTTTGGTTCAGTTCTTGGCCTTGATCTTCTGCTCTCCAGAATGATAGGGACTATTAATATTACAGAGAGAAACCTAAACAGCTCAGGAGAGTCTGCAGCTTTCCCCAGGCCAGAATGTAGGGCCTTAAACTTGGGGCATGTGAAGCAGAAGGAAATTAGAATGATGTAAAGTAATCCCTGGCCAAGTGGAATGAAGGTAATTAGGTGTGAAAAATGTTCTGACTGCTGTGAAGACAGATTTTGCTTAAAGTGATGTGTAAAGAAACATTTGCATAGATACAGCAACGGTGTTTGTCAGAGGGATTCATTTATTGCAGGTACAGCCGGTCCTGCCGCCTATCGTTAAGGTTACCCAATACTTCCAATTATAAATTTAATCTAAAACAGTTCAGAAACAGTAGAGACTTGTTAGAGTCTGGCAGCTAAATTATCTGAAGAGTCTGGCCATACTGAGCAAGCTTCAATGCAGAGATGCAGAGCAGGACTTTTCCTGTGATTGTTACTTCTGGTGGGAGTAGGGGCACTGCAGTACCAGGCATAAAGAACTTAGAGCCAGGAGACTGTCCTGTGCTCTGAAGGCTTCTGCTGTTTACATCCAGGCAATGAGGAAGAGAAAGAAATATCCACTCTAGAAAGCAGATGAATGAGAAATGGTGGAAGCAGGGGGATCAGGTTTCAGGAACTGCAAAGAGGTGGAGCAGAGGAGTCAAGGGTTATGAGCAGGTAGTGGGTGGGAGAGTATATCGGCACAGAGTGGGAGAGAGCAGGAGCAAAAGGAGTTGGAGGTGATGGATAGGAGTAGAATTAGTGGGGAAGGAGCCAATGTGTGGGGCTGGATAGGAACAGAAGGGGAAAGAAAGAAGGAGCCAGGGTGGGTGGATAGGAGCAGAGTGGGACTGTGGTAGACTAGGCATCCAGGGTCAGAAGGTTCCATAACCACTAGAGAACCCTCTCCTCAGAACCTGAATTACATTACATGGTCACATACAATTTTCTGCTTTATTCAGTGTACAGGATGGAGCTGCTGTAGTGAGAGATCAGGATTGTGTAGTCAGGGCCGGCGACAGGGGGGTACTACGGGTACAGCTATACCGGGCCCCCCGACTTTAGGGGGGCCACAGTACACCGCTGTACCCGTTGTGTCCCCCCTTATCGCCAGACCTGGAGAGCGGGGAAGGGGCGGGGAGGCGGCAGGGCTCTCCCCCGGACAAGCGCACCTGGCCCCGGCAGGAGCAGAGAGCTGGCGGCAGCAGCGCTGTCCGGGGGAGGGGGAGGGGAGAAAGGGTGGCTCACGCCGCTCTCGCTCCCGCTGCCGCCAGCTGGCCGGGGGGGAGCGCCGGCTGGGCTGGGCTGGGGGGGGGGGAGCTGGCTGGGCTGGGGGGGCCCCCATCCGCTGTCGGCTGGGCTGGGGGGGGCCGGCTGGGCTGGGGGGGCCCACATCCGCTGACGGCTGGGCTGGGGGGGGGGCGGCTGGGATGGGGGGGCCCCCAAAGTATCGGAGTAGGGGGCCTCCAAATTTCTGTCGCCAGCCCTGTGTGTAGTGAAGGGCAACTGTTGTCTGTGGGATCCCCAAATTCGTGGGCACTTTTGACAATTTTGGTCTTAAACTCTCTGGGCCTGTGTTCACCAGCCATAAAATGAGCCTAACTCCCAGTTACTGCGCTAAGGTTTTAGTGATCAGTCCTTTCTACTCCTAAACATTGGCCACAGACAGCTCTTCCATATCAAGGGGTAGAGAGAAAGGGAGCAGGGGAAAAACTTGAAATATCATTAATCAGATGCCATCTGAAAATAAACTCATGTGAAGCTCACTTAATTAAAAACAAAAAGGTAATTAATTTTCTCTAACAAAGACCCCTGGCTAGGAACCATTAAAATCAAATCTCTTCCTCCCCAGGGCTTAAGAGTAGGATCAGTGCCAAGCACCGTAATTATTTTCAGATTCTCTCTCTATAGATCTTGGAGAGACTTAAGGCATCTCTTTGTTTACATACCTTGTCTTTTCAACTGTCCCTGCATTTCAAAAAAGCTGACAGCATTTTAAAGGGTGGTATATATTTATTCCATGGACACTCCAAACAGCCATCAGTCATACTCCTTCTGGATGTAGTCTGCTCTCATGATCTAAGATGATTTTGCCCAGGTCAGTGCTGGAAAAAGAGACCTCCAAGGAAAACCCAGAGTACAGCAGAAAATGGCTCTGGTGAATCAGCTGAAGGCTCTCTTTCCTCCTCCAGAGTGAGTGCTGAACCAATGCCCTAGTATGCAGGGCCGACGCAAACACTAGGCGACCTAGGCAATTGCCCAGGGCAGTGCGATTTGCAGGGCGGCATTTTGCCGGCCACACCTGATCCTCCCACGGCGAACTGCCTCGGGGGGGAGGAGGAGTTGCACTGTCCGTAATTGGGGCGGTGATCCTCCCCACATTGGCGGCATTTCGATGACCTTAACTGCTCCTCCCAGGGTGCCTCGGGGGGAGGCAGCATGCCATCCCTAATTAGGGTGGTGCTTCTCCCCTCCTCGGCAGCATTTCGGCTTCACCACCTAGGGCAGCAAAAAAACTCACGCCGCCACTGCTAGTATGGTGCTAAGGGATATGGTGCTAAGGGATATGGTGCTGTGTAGTTGGAGGTGTTGTATGGTATTGCTGATGAGATGTAAAACATGGCCTCTGATCACTTGTAGCTATTAAAAGATCTGATGGGACTTCATGCAAGGCATGAGGTATCCCCTGAGTTCTGTAAATCTTCCTCTTTGGGTAGTTGTGTTCTGGCTTGCTAAATTTCTTTCTGTAGTTACATTTTGAAAAAGATTTTCTGAACGCATAAACGCTATGTTCTGTTGAGAGAGTTGGGCTGGAGAAATGTTCTGCCTATGGGGGAGTAGAGGGTTGATCCTGCAATGTGCAGAACACTGGCAAAGCACATAATTAGGTGCTTAACTTTAAACGCATAAGCTGTCTCATTAAAGTAATTGTTTTTCGTCCGATCAAATGCCTCTTAGCAGTCCTTGGCTGGACATATGATAGGATGTGAAAGACTATGCACCAAACAAAAGATGTCACTTCATCCCCACCTCCTAATGCCAAAACCACCTCTGAGCTGCCAGTTGTCATTAGTAAGAGCTGGATTTAGACATGCTCTCTTGAAACATCTGTCTCAGTGGGTCCATGAAGGAATACAGAGATGATGTGCTTGTTCTCTGTCAGCAAAGCAATATGAGGAATTCAAAGTATTTATTGCATCATTAGAGCATTGCCTGCTGGTCTGTTATCAGGGAACATTCATGTCTGTTCACTTAAATCTTCAGGCCACAGGATTGTTACCCTATTCTAGGGGTGGCCAAACCCACCGACTCTCTGAGCCGAATACAGTAATTTTCAAAAGTTTTAGAGCCAGCTGTGCCTGCCAGGGCTTGGGGCTTCTTCCCACTCTTGCTTAAGCCCCAAGCCCCAGCAGGAACCTCCCACGGGGCTGAAGCTTTGAGACATCCCACTCCCCACTGCAGGGCAGAAGCCCTGAGCTCCCCCTGCCCCAGTCTGGTAGGTAGAGAATGGGGAAGTGATGCACTTTAACTGTAAAAGAGCCAAGCCATAATTTTGGCCACCTCTGCCATGTTAGCTGCTGCAGCTGAGGAAAAAAAAAAGACAGTGTTGAAAAGGGAAGATGTGAACTGTAACCAGTACTAGATGGAGGTTGGTGATATGCTGAATGAAAGAACCTCTGAAACCAAATTCCTTCATCTTCAGTCCCCTGGAAAGAATAATAGCAACTTGTCTAACATCAACCCAGTTGTAATGGCGTTGTATGTCCAGAGCTGTTAGATGTGTTATCTGAGTAAAGTGCATGGCTCGTGAAGGGTGGGAGAAGGTTGGCCAGAACACCATCCGGTTAAGTTATACAGAAGAAGAAAACTGCCTACAGGGCATTGAAGATAGCAGCAACACATCACGATAACTGGACATTAATTAGTCAGTAATATCATCCAGCCACTGCTTTATGAGGCAATAATAACCGAGTTCCCAAGTGGGGAGAAAAAGAAGGCTATAGGTCATGTGCTTTATCACAACCAAAGGAATTGGATCATTGCTGAGGAAATGGAAGTACAGATGTGACAGTGTTTTTTGTTGTTGGTTTTTTTGGTTTTTTTAAAGAAAACTGTGTAGCACAAGGTGAGAAACATCAGGGAAGTGAGTTTGAATGTGAGAAGGGAGAGAAATGTTTGTGCAGTGACAGAATCATGAAAATGTAAAGAGACCATGTGCAGTTTGAAAGTGTGTGGTGCAAGCTGCTAGTGATGAGTACACCTGAGGAGGTCCAGAGGTTTGCTTTGAAAACTTCAGCTGCTTCTCCATGCTTCTTACTTTTGGAAAACTGAACATGAAATGTCATAAAACTTGTTCCCAAATACTTCCAGATAGTCTGTCTGAGAGTATTTCACCACCACACACTGAAAGGTTTGTTTGTTTCAGGTTCTGTTTAAACTCTGGGTGCAAATTTGAGGATTGAGTGGGATATTTTTATTTTATCCAAGCAGTTTACTCACCCCTAGAAATCAATTTTCCAGGCCTGTTTAAGATCATAGACATGTATTTGTGAGTGTAGTCACAGCTTTCAACCCAATCACTTTTAGAGGGTAACACACACAAATTCAAACTGTCACCCACATATAGTTTCTCTTGTAAAATGTAATTTAAAAACAACAGCATGATGAAATGGATTTTCTCCTTCCCTCCCTCCCTCCCTCCCTTCTTCCCTCCTTTCCTCCCTCTCTTCTTCCCTCCCTCCCTTCATTACTCTCTCTCTCTCTCTCTCTCTCTCTCTCTCTGCTTCTCCCTTCAACTTCATCCTCTTTTCCCCTCTGTTGCAAGGTACTTTGGATTTTGCAGAGACAAATCACACACACATGGTTGAATAAAGTGGATGACTTTATTGGAAGGCTTCGGTCTCTCGAATAGGCGCTGAGGGGCCTGAGTCTATCAGCGCGACTGCAGGTGGGGCACCTAGCACACCGGAGCTATTGCTAGGATGGAAGAGCCCACAAGCAAACTACAAGTGTGGGCTTAAATACACTCGCACATTTACATCTCATACATAGGCAAATCTCATTAATATTTAGCAGGCAAGCACCTGTGACTTGGTCACACGCAACTTTTCTTTGTTGCTTTGTTTAGCTTTGCGTTTCGACTTTCACACACACTATTCTCACACACAGCAGACCAGAAAAAGCAAAAAAGAGGCAGAGGGAAAATAACAGGCAGCTGCAAAACTGTTTAGTCTTCTAAGGAGATAACGGGTCGCCGTTACCTTGAGCACGCTAATCATGGCTCAGTGCCCTTTCTGGGAGGGGCCGAGGGGAGCGCTCTCGTTGCCTAGCAGCTGCACCGTGACAATCTCTTGCGCGTACTACACCCTCCGTTGGCCTTCTCTTTATTTCTTTTGCATTGCCCTTCACTCTTAACAAGATACCTTGTAGGGGATCACTCTCATTACCCTAATGTGGCATATGGGGAAGGCTTACATTTTAGCATCTTTCCCAAGATGACCAAAGAGGGGAAGGGAGAGAGATTAAAAGGTGTATTTATGTATTCTCCACTGCATCCAAACACAGCTGGTCTTCTTGGGTCTCCATTCTTAAGGTAGTTCTACTCTGAAGCAGGAATTCTGCCTGGCCTCATTTTCCTTGGATATTTTTATGTACCATGAAACAATGGAAATCAGAGCCAGTCCCAGTACTACATGAGTGGAATTTTAGAAGTTTCACTGTTTGCCTTCAAAGAAGGCTTATAGACTGAGAAACGATAACAAGGTTTTACAATAATCTGTGAATATTTGGTTAAATACAATGGTATAAAATAATCTGTTCTTCCATTGTGATCCCTGTGTTTGCAAAATCAAAGCCTTGGTAGAAGCTGCCAGAATCTCTCTGATGTTTTCTTGTGTACTCATTTCAGTAAAGAAATATATAGATAGATGTAGAAAGGTTTTTTTTTCAGTACAGTAAACTATGCATAAGAACAATCCTCATACTGCAGTACTGGAGGTAGATGTCTCTGGATAAAAGGGACCACTCCTCAGGGAAATTTGTTCTCTTTGCACTTTGACTGTAGAAAGAAATATGGTTTCTGGACTTCCTCTCAGCTTGTTGTGCTGTAGGATGCTGCAGCTTATAGGATTTCAGGAATTTCTTAATGGCAGCTGCTGCAGTTAGCTGTGTCTGATACTCTGGGATGCTCATTTTCGTGTCCAATTCTTGTAAAATTTTCCTGGAAAAAATGCCTGTTGCTTCTGCTACTATTTACAAAGCTTACCACAAGGTCAGTGGGGAAGGCACATGATAAACGGGTCGATCCAGAATTCTACCTCAAAAGAGGCAAGATAACAAATCTTTCTGGACTGCTTTGGCCACTCACTTGCAGTCCAGCTTTGAACCAATCCTCTCCAGCGTTGGCATTTCTGCCCGCCGAGTTCCTCTTCAGATTCTCCAAAGTGGTGTCTCTGTTTTGGCTTATTCTTGTGCCCCTCAGAGCCACACCAAATTCCTTCACACCATATGATGAAATATCTCCTGTAATCACCACGATGGTGAATAAAAGGCATTCCAGGGCATGGCAGAAAGCTAAAGACACCTCATGTGGACAACTGAGCAGAAAAAGGAACACCATTTTGAAGCTGCAGATTGGGAACTGAGTGGGAAGGAAGAGCACCAAATCACATCTTTGTCTAGGACTGGCTCTGACCATATCCCTTTTATTTTAAAATTGTTTTTGATTTTCATGAAATCAGTTGGTAGTTTGGCTCTGTCAGCAAGGAACTCCCTCTCCCTCACTAGCACCAACTGGAAACAAACAGACCTTTGACTGTTTGGGCATCCTGGAGCTGTAATTCCCTGTCTGTTCTCATTCAGCCCCCATTCCTGGGAGGAAGACATGACTGGAATAACCAGTCAGAACTCAGGATTCTGGAAGGCTCAGCGTTAGCTCAGTCATCCTTCTGTTGCCTTTGCAGTGAGCACTAGGTGCATGAAGATCATGGTGTTGCCTTCTGGCGACATAGAACAGAGAAAACAGGAAATGCCACCGCACAAATTCATTCTCTCAACACAGACTGTGGCAACCACCACCAGTGATGTACATCATGGTACATCTTATTGGATACAAGAGAGCCCTTCCCAGCAGGGGTTCTGAGGCATCAGCCAATATAAACTTTTAGGAGCCTTTACTGACCCTTTGTCCCTAGTGAGTGACTGAGTCTGTGAAATGAACAGAAAGGATCACAGATGCTTCAGAAAGCACTCAAGTTAATCACTTGTTCCTAGAAATGGGTGAGCCTTTGGCACCCACCTGTCAGTACAGTGCCAGGGTCTTGACTTATCTAATCAGGACTGGCATTTAGAAAAATCAGTTTTTGATTTAACAGAGGAAAATTTCCATGAAAGTAATTGAGACCCAATATATATGGAGCCCCGCATCATCATTTTGACAATCTTCTTCCGGCAAGAACTGAACTTTAAATCAATCTTGTGCCACCTCTTCTGCTGTTATTAAATGTGGTTAAAAGGGAAATTAAAGTGTCTTTTTCATTTGCATAGACACAAACCTATTTGCATAAAAGATTGCTAGACAAATTGTTTGTTTCTTCCTTTGGAATTAGATCTTCTGCCTCCAGCTGTTTAGGGACTGAGGTTCTAGGGGATTGTAATGAAAGCTGCTGGATCTGACAAGACTGTGTGTTTCTGGCTCTTCAGTGTATGATGGAAATACAGTGTATTCTGTGTACCATGAAATATAATATTTCCCACCATCCCTACTTCTAAGCAAGGGTGAAAGTAATATTAAAATCTTACCGGTACAGGGGCCTGGCTCTGGGCCCCTAGAAGGGGTGGGGCCTTTGGCAGAAGGGGCAGGCCTGGGAGTCAGCCTCCCCCAGCTAGCCCATCTGCGCTGCCTAGCCCCCGCCACCCAGGGCTCTGGAGGCGATTCAAAAGAGCCCAGGGCTCTGGCGGCTGCTGTAGTAGTGGTGGCGGTGGCTGGGAGCCCCGGGCCCTTTTAAATCACTGGCCCTGGGGCAGCTGCCCCTTTTGCTTTCCCCCGTAGGCAGCCAGGGGAGGGGCAAAAAGGGCAATGACATTAAAGTGCCGTGGCAACGCTTTAATGTTGTTCCCCCTTTTGCCTCCCCTGTCAGCAGCCCTGCTGGTAGGGCTGCCAACGGGCAGGGGCAGCAACATTAAAGCGCTACTGCGGTAGTGCTTTAAGGAGGCTCCTTCACCATGGCAGCGCTTTAACGTCGCTGCCCCTTCCCCTCCTCCCCTGGTTGGAGGCCCTGCCATACTGACAGGGCCTCCAATAAGGGAGGCAAAAGGAGCAGTGACATTAAAGTGCTGCTGCAGCACTTTAGCACGGGCTGCGTATGGGCCGGTACCGGCATCTTACCAGTACACCATACCAGCCCGTACTGGCCCACTTTTTCTTCTAAGGGAATAAATTAGACAGAGTGGCTCCCCAGAACAGATTTGGCATAGATTTTAGTTTCCTCTTCCCCTTCTTCCTGATCCTGGAAATGAAGTCTCTTAATGATTTTGTAAAATCTCAGCACCTGATGTGCAGTTGAGGAAACTTGCCCTGCTAACAAATTGTTTTGGCTAATAGTGAAATGCAAAGCATGCCCAAACATCGTGCGACTAGAAATTAACTTCTTTAAGGAGATCTCATGGCTGGCTGGCATCTCGCTCTCCGAAAGGGAAATACAGACAACCCAGCCTCCAACCTCTCTCTGGAGCAGATTTCCAAAGAACAGAACAAATACATGATTGGGTAAGGACTCCATGTCCCTGGTGCGGAGACCACCTGTTGCAATTTGGTTTTAAAATCCCCTCCAAATATTGTCAGCAGATAAGGGAGAGAAAATGAGTTTTCTAAGTGGAATGTAAGTTTTTTGTTAGAATAAGTTTAAAAGACGAAATCTGTGTCGACAGAGATCAGATAGCAGGGTGCATCTGTTTTCTCCACATTGCTTGCCAGAGCAGCACAGATCTTCCTCCCTATCTCTGACTAATTGTCCAGGCCAGAGTAGAATAGATGACTGGCCCCATCCTTTTTTCCTTTCAAGCTCTTTCTCGTGGAGTGAAGGAGATGTGTCTGTGACAGAGAATAATATAACTATAGCAGAGAAGGCAGGAAACAAATGGGAATATCCGCTTTAGTGCAACATCTTTCTATTTGGTTGGCTAAGAGAAAATGACCTTTGGGAATCTGACTCTAAGGCAGGCCTGCACAACTCGGAAAGCAGCGAGGGCCATATTACTGCCAAAAAACCAGCTGCGGGCCGAAAAGCCCCGCTCTTGCCCCGCCCCCATCCGCTTCCCCCCATCTCCCCCGCTTGTCTTGCCCCACCCCTACTCATCACCCGTGGGCCGCACAGTGAGCCTGTGCGGGCTGCATGTTGTGCAGGCCTGCTCTGAGAGATTACTATTGCCTAAGGCAAGTGGTAAACTGCATTATTAAGAGAACCAGGGGAGGCCCTGATGATGGTAACTACTATTACTGCATTACTACTGCTTTCTACTAGTGCCAGGTGCTCTGGGGAGTGGAAATAGCATCCTTATCCCTCCAGATGATACCGACAGCCAGCAAAAGGGAAATCTAGCTGGGTTTAAAAGGGTGTGCTAGGATTATGTGATAGGAAGAAATCCATTGTTCACCTAGGCCTGTGTATAGAGTTAGTCCTCTTTGCTTCAAGTGTCATTAGAAAGACAGAGTGATGGAAATTCTTACCCTTTGATGCCCAAGATTTCCACTCCACTTAAACAGAACAATGCACATCTTTCAGAGCTGCAGAGGAAATGAGCCCTGCCGTCTTATCTTAAAAAAGAAGAAGAAGAAAAAAGAGTTAAGCCAACCTGGAAAAGGTCTGATGTCCTAGATTACCCAGCAATACATAGCCAAGCCTGCTCACAGACCTCTGTCCATGTGCTGTGTCCTGGCCAGAAGGACCCACCATCTGTTGGGAGAAGAGACCACTTCCTAAGCTGCTTTCATTCAGTACCAAGTGGGCTGTGAAGTGGCAGGATGTGTTCGCACATAGACACTCTGATATACATACACAAGCTCTTACACACACACACACTCACATTGAGCATCCACAGGCACATACCGTCATGTGCCCACAGATTGTATTTTATGATAGCTAGTTAACGTTTTCACCTAGTGGCTGTTTTGACTGATATGATGTTTGAAAAGGGGTAGACAAAGCTAGGAGGTGTCATTGCTACCTCATTGTAGTGGTGGGAAGAACCAATAGCTGCTGGGAACCAACTCGCAAATGCTGAGTAAGGGGGCTGTAGAGCAAAGTCTCTGGCTCAGGAACGGAGGAAGACAGCCGTAGGACCCCTTCATTAACTCTGGCTTTGGGGGTAGAGGGAAAGGGCTGTTGGGGGTATGGCTGTACTGTGCTGGGCATGTCGGGTGGGTTGGGGTAGGGGGTGGAAGCATATGGCATTGCTGAGATTCTGGGCAGTCTTGTTACTTATAGGCAGGCAGGGATAGACTGGGTCGAAATTACCCCTGCGGGCTGCTTCAGCACCCGGAGCAGCCCAAAATTGGGAGGGTTCGAAGGTGATTTAAAAAGAGGTACTAACTTTCTAATTTCTAGGAATGTGCTCCACCCCTGTTCCACCCCAGGCCCTTCCCCCACTCCACCCCTTCCCAAGGCCCCACTTGCCTCGCCTCTTCCCATCCCCACTCTGCCCCACCATACCTCTTCCTGCCCCACCCACCCTCGCTCTGCCTCTTCCTTCCCTGTTCCACCTCCTCCCCAAGCACGTTCCACCCTCACTCTACCTTGTCCTGCCCCCCGCTCTTCCTCACCCAGCGCCTCCTACATGCTGCTGAACAGCTGATCACTGGCGGGAGGGAGGTGGTGGGGGCGAGGGAGGAACTGATTGGCCCAGCACCCACTATTTTTTTCCTGTGGGTGCTCAAGCACCCACTCAGTCAGCACCTATGGGTTGAAAGTCTCCTTAACCCCAGCCTCCTGGACCATGAATTCTGTGCTGTGCCCCTTAAAGGACTCACCCTAAACATTATGTGGTTTGTTCTCCATTAGTTAGTCCACAGCAGTATTGTGCAAAATTCAGCAGTTTTACTTTGCTTGGGGTTTAGATGACCTTTCATTTCTTTTTCAATGTGGATGTGACATGTGCCTTGGCCAACATTTATTAAAAAGTGTGCCTCAAACTATTTGAGGGTGCTGGGGTCTTATTTAGGTACCAACATGTGGATTTAAGAACCCAAGTGTAGCAGGGTGAGCACCCACTCCTGTTCAGAAGGGCTTAAAACAGCCCTGGGAGAAGCCTGAAGCGGGGAAGGAGATTAAGGACAGCTGGGTCAGGTGATTGGGTAGCTGGCCACAGCTGTGGCCAATGTAATTAGGGCCCAGCTGGCCCTTATAAGAGGGCCATGGGCTGGAGGCAAGCAGTCCTTCTCTAGCCTTTGGAGAGGGAGAACCTTACTGCTGGGGCTAAGCAGGGTGCCAGAAGCTGGGCAGAGCTGGGCAGAGCTGAGCTGTGGAGCTCTGACCTGGAAACCCCTCAGGCTGCCTGGCCTAGCCTATGGCCAGATAGGTACTGGGGGGTGCAGGGGGAAGCCCCAAGGGTAGACCGAGGCAGCAGGTCCACACCCCCTTACCAGTGATGAGTGGCAATTTATACTGCAGTCTGCCCCAGAGAACGGGGGCAAGTGGTGACTGGCAGTTGCCTAGACTGAGGCAAGGTGGGGATAGGGGATGGGGGTTCCCCAGGGAGGGGAAACCCTGAGATTCGTGGGGGCACTGCAGGGGTGCAGCACCCCAGTGGAAGAGGGCACTGGGGTCTGGGAGGGACACGGGGCCGGCAATGAGCGGGACATCGGCCTGCAGAGGGCGCTCTGGAGGCTGGTGAGCTGATTCCACAGACGACCAGCAGGAGGCGCCAGCGGGGGTGAATCGCCACATGCTTACACCAAGGTTAGGCACTTGTGTTTGAAAATCTTATCCCCCTGATTTTTCACTTTGAGTTCAAGTATTAAGAATCCCCAAAACACTAAGTGAAATTCCTATGTTTGTTTTGGGATAAAAAACAGTTTAGCATAATTTGCAGGTTCTTTACAACCCCTAAGCTACCCTAGGTTCACTCAGAACTCAGCCTAGGTTCGCCAAGAGGATTGTGAATATCAGCTGAATCTAGTTTGAGGGTCAGGTTTGTAATTAGGTGAATCCATGTCTTGCCTACTGCAGCTGTTGTATTTGGAGTGGTGGGAGTAATATGTTTTTATCTGAATTCTCAGAACATTAGCCCATCGATCGGTTCCAAAGCAGCTTTCAGACCTCTTGATGGTTTTGCAATTACCAAACAATTTTTTTCTGGGCCAAATCAAAAGCTTACAGTGATGACAGAAAGTTATCTGGGGAGCGGCAGTGCTAGCTCATTGGTGGCCAAAGCAGGAATATCCCCTGCTTTTTAACAATTAATGAGGCCCCTTTTTGCTGATCAGATCCCTAAGGAATTGCTTAGTCTCCTTATGCCTAGTGCCAGCTGTGGAAAAGGTCATTCACACAATAACTTTAGGCTTGGGCTACACCTGGAGGGGTGGGTTATCAACCTAAGATATGCAACTTAGGTTGACAAATAGTGTAGCTGAAGTCTGCATATCTCAGGGCGACTTACCTGGGTGTCCACACGGTGGCAAGTCGACTGCTGCCGCTCCCCCATTGACTCCGCTTCCACCTCTTGCGGAGGTGGAGTTCCAGAGTCGACGGGAGTGTGCTTGGTGATCGATTTATTGCGTCTACAATAGATGTGATAAATCGGTTCCTGATAGATGGATCACTACCCACCAATCCGGTGGGTAGTGAAGACATACCCTTAGTCATGAAAGAGACTGCAATGACTACCACCAGATTGACCGCTGCCTTTTATCAGCTTCCCAGAGCAAGCTGAGTAACCTACATACCCTTCACCCCTTCCTTGCCCATTCCTTGTGGTTTTGCATGGGTAGCAGAACTCTTCCACCTTACATTCCCGCTAGTGTGTCATTCCACCTGCATATAGGACTGAACCATATTCCCCCACTAGTTACCTCCCCATCAGCTGCCTCTTTTCTCCCTGCCCCTTGTCTCCCACCACTGTCAATGGCTCATCGGTCAGATCAGTGAGAATTTTAATGCCCATTGAAGTCAATGGGGATCTTTCCACTGCTTTCAATGGGGGGTTGGATCAGGCCCAAACTGAACAGAAGTTTCACCTTCCTTCTTTTAGAACATGTCTTGATTAGGACTTGAGCAGCAGGGTGAAGAGAAGAACCTCACACAGCTCTGTATTGATTCTGCTAGTCGTTTGGGGAGATCCTTTCTTTCAAAAGGAGCTGCATCTTCCTCAGTCAACAGCATAAAACGGAAGGCAGTGTATGTGTACAGGGTACTCCAAGGAATCTTTCTCCTCCTGGCCTGAGGGGAAAATATCTGCTTTGGCTAGTATTACCCTCTGAAAAAGAGGGGAGCTTATGGAGCTGTTTCAGCCTGTTTCTTACAAAGCAATGTTATCTGTTGCTTTCTATCCTTGCATCTTTCTCCTGGCCTTTCCCTGTTTGATTGCCGTTGAATGGAAATGCCCCTACTCCCCTAGGTGGCAGTAAAACTTCAAGTATAGCCAGTTTGTTCCGCACCCTTCCCTCCATCCTGTTCAACTTGAAAACTCGTTATAGTGGGGATTGAAATAAAACAAATTGCAATAGTTAAAAAGTGAGAGATGTGGAAAAGATATGGAACAATATGAAGGGCACAAATGCTCCAAAAAGAGAGAAATACTTTGGAGCTGCACTTATTTTCATGAGACATTTCCACTAAGCAGCGTTGGGCTGGGCTCTTGCATGTTAGATTGCCTGCAAACAGTTCAATTCAATGTCTGCAAGTGTGGATGGAGTCAGAAGTGAAAGGAGGGAAGGGATATGCCCCCCAAAATTAGATCACTACATTCAGTAAGAAGCACTGAGCTATCTGTATTGTTTGTCCAGACGATCTGGAAATCCCTGAATGAATGTCTGCAAATTGGCAAATAATTGTACCGTTCTTTATTTTCATGGGATTTTGTTTGATGCATGGAGCTTTGTTGATCAGGAGTTTTCTTTATTTGCTGCTTTAATCTGTATTGCCATTATCTTAGCGAAATAGGAAGGAAGGACAGACAGACACATGGACTGGTTGGCTTATGAGAAAGTGTGGTGGAAGTGCTCCAGCAGATTCCTGGCTTCTCATAGCAAAAGGCAGTGTAGAGAGTAGATGTAGGTCAAAAGTGCCGCATGTGGGGAAGCTCACAATTACTCTGGTTCCACTATTTCCCACCAGTTGCAGGAATAATTTAGGTGACAGTCTGACCAATACCTCTCCTTCAGTTCCGCCTTTCCCAGGAGGAGGTGCTGCCTGGAATGGAAGATTGTGCAGCTTCTCCAGCCTGACTGTCTCCCATCAGGAGGTGCGGTATAGCATGCTGGTAGAGCGCCTGCTATTGGAGCTCACAGCTACTCCAGGCCCAGACTGTGTCAATAACAGGTGCAGGGGTCAGGGTGTGGGGGAGCTCGCACATTGGATAACATTTAAGATGTTAAACCTTTTCTTTGATTAAAACTGAGGTCTGAATGAATTAGTTTAAATCAGGAAGGCAATTTACAGTTTTGAAGATGTATACAAAAAGATAAAATGAAAGGGAACAGATTTAGTCTAAAGTCCCCCCCCCCCAGCCCACTACCTTTAGTTACTGGCAAAAATAGTGAGTTGGCAAGTTTACAGCATTACAACATTTAAGTAGAGAAAAGGGGGTGTGCGGGGGAGATTGGAGGAAAACAATGTAAGTGCTGCACCATTGGTTGCTATTTGGACTTGTAAGCGGTTTGTTTTAAGTAGTCCTGGTGCAAATGGTTTCGATTGCAGGATTTACTGATAAAAATAGCTGTTTTTCATCAGCTCAATGTTTGTTTCTCTAGGGGCTTTAGCCTTCAAGGAAAGGGTTCCCATTTACTGGAATTTTGTTAGAATTTACCTGTAGAAGGCTGGCTGGGTTTCTCTAGGTTCTCTGTCCCCTGTAGACAGAGCTCTGCATCACAACACTCCCTGTTTTCCTTTCTTACAAACAAATGTTCTTTGTCCTTAGGGTGACCAGACAGCAAGTGTGAAAAATCCGGACAGGAGTGGGGAGGTAATAGGAGCCTATATAAGAAAAAGCCCCCAAAATCGGGAGTGTCCCTATAAAATCAGGACAGCCGGTCACCCTACTTTCCCTAGCCCTCCAATGCTGAATAAACCTCCAGCCCGCAGATTGAAGAGTGTTCGGAAATAGCGACTATAACTGCTTGACTGATCGTGGAAGGTTTGCATGATGTTGAAGGTGCCCTGGCCATGCTGGAGATTAATCCTGTGAGAGGGCCTGATCCAAAGCCCAATGGTGAGACTCCATTGAGCTTTGGATCCTACCGTTAATCCCTGGGCCCTGATGCTATGTTGCAGGCAGGTGAACACCATGCTTGTTATGTATGGCACAGGCTGTTTAATTTCCTGGAGGTATCTATTATGCTAGCAGAGTTTTTTTTTAAATGATTATTATTCAGGTCTTTTCAATGCACTGCTAAATCTCTGCCTAGCTTGCTGTGATAGTGGTCGTACAGGGGTACATTTAAATATATATACATGCGAAGTGCGCACTTGTGCTTACCAAAGGGATAATTGTTCAGTCAACTTGTTTTCCCCTTGTATATTGGTAATTGCAAGTGCTATTACCCATTCAGGGGAACTCAACAGTCGACGACTCATTAAAAGGAGAATGCAATATGTGGAAATAAAAGGAGGCTACACGATAGCACCACGTCTTCTTCCCACATCACTAGCATAGCCATCATTGTCCCCTCCATAACTAGAACATCAGAGCATTGCTCTGCACAAAAAAGGACGTGGCAAGGCAGGGAGTGGGAGAGGTGTCAGGGGAATAGGCTCTCCAAGTGGCATCTCTCTGAAGGCAGTGCCATTTACATTACTGTTGGCATCACTAGTTATCGCTATCCTGGAAATAAGCAACTATAGGCATTGTCTTCCTATTGGTTTTTGGTGTATGTAAATTCCATTAAAATGGTGGTGTTACTACAGGTATCCCTTTGGGGCTGCACTTTGACATCTTATCTTGATCTGTATCTGACAGATATAGTTACATCCCTATCCAGCTGGAAATCAAGGGCCAAATTCTCTGTTGAATGTCCCCAAATTCACCAGCTTTTGGGTAGCCAGCCAGTGACAGAAATGCAAGACCACAGTCCACTTTGTTGGTATTACAGAGGGAAAGTAGGGTGGAGTGGAAATATCAAGACCTGTGGGTCATGGTTCTGCTAGTCCTGTAGTTCTTGCGTGTCCACATCCTGCCTTCTGACTAGTTGTTTTACAGCAACGTAATGATACACTGGATATTGGCATGGTCAGAATCTGCATTAGGCAATCTGATTTTTTTTCCCTTTATTTTCTCTAATTGAGTGCAACTCTTTCCCCTCTCTCTGGGCAAATCTCTTCTTTTTAAAAAGTAAAAAACATACAAACCTCATTAGGGAAGTTTCCTTCTTTCCTCTCCATCTTTCAGGTTTGCACTTACATAGGTGCCTATTTGACTCTGGAGTTCTTCATCCTCAAACCCCTGTTATGGAAAGAGATTGATTCCTCCCTCAATTTCTTTATTCCTCTGAATTCAAAGCTTTTAACCCCTGTATCTCCACTTATTTCTCTCACACACATACTCCTTTTGCTTCTGTTATGTTTTCTGTTCCCCCACCCGCTATCATGAGATGCTTTTTTTTACTTAATCTTTGATCACCTTGCCTACAATGCTGACATTTGTTTAATCTTGCTAATCTGTCATGTTAGTTTAATTTTACACTGATGCACAATGTCAGAAAGAAAACAGAAGCCCTACCTTGTTGGCAGTTAGCTCTTGTGTTATCTTGGCAGCAAGAATGTGCATTTACTTTAAAGTCACCTTGAAGGAATGGCTCAGGTGATGGTCCAACCCACAGTACGCTGCCAAACTGAGTTTAAATTGCCAAAGCATGTCCAAAATTTGTGCACATGGGTAACCCCAGCCCTGCTGCCCTATCGTAATATGTTGGGAGAAAAATGAAGTACAGTACTTTGCATTAATGTATGTGTGTGAATTTTGATCACAGGTGATGGAGGGTAAGATCTTCAGCTGGTGTACGCTGGGATAGTTCTGCTAATGTAAGGCAAGCTATCATAATGTACACCAGCTGAGGACCTGACTAGATGACCACACTTCATACCTTGTCTTGGAATGTTTTCAAACCTTTCAGTCAGTGGTTGTATATCCCCTCAATCCCCAGAACCCTGCTATTGAGTTGTATTGTACAGTAGTTAAGTGTATGCAAAATTTCAGAAGATATATTTCAAGGGCTCTTTATTATCTAAACTTATATACATTGCTCCTGTCAAAATGTTCCCATCTTCTGTGACTCACTGCTAGTGCTTTAACACTATCCCCTGCTAGGAGAGTCTGGGATTGTACATTCTGTGAGTTCTCCTGCCGCCATTACTCTTTCATTAGTCCCTGTAGCAACCCGACCTGGGGAGCTCTCCAAACAGCCAACACTCCTTCACAATTCCCTCCAGTGATTCCTGGTGGGACTGGGAAACTTTCTCACCATGACCCATCATTCCTCAGATATTTCCAACCCTGACATCTGCTTGGAGATCCCAAGACTGCAAAGGTGTGTGCTTCCCCCAGTTAGATCCTACAGAAACTCTTGCTAAGGGCTGAAGTAGCTATGAGCTCAGCCCAACACTGTGGTACTATTCCATAAGATTGCTCTGGCTGGGAGGGCTTGCTCCTGAAATAGCTTTGAGAGCTCTCCTCTTGTCACCCCTCTTGCAGACATCCTTACTGAGAGAAGCTGGGATTGGAATATCTCAGTTCCCTCATATCCAACACGCCTGTACCATTTTCTAGGGTGACACCGAACCCTGTCTGCAGCCTTTTCATCATGCAAAAGATTGACTGGTCTTTGTTTTCTTCCAGGCCACCCATCTCTTCAGAAGATCAAGGTAAGATCCTGTTTTATTGATACTGACGAAGGACTGAAAATGGAACAGAAGACCAGTTAGGAAGCTGTGCTGGATAATCCCTTTGATGGAGAAAAGCAACCTTGCAAAGATAGCACTTTGATGTTCATATTTAGTTCATCTGGGACTTCAAATTCATATCGGTTAAAGTTCAATTTAGTAAAAGCCAAGTCTGTGTTTAGGTCTTTACCCCAAATTGTGCAAAATGAATTTTGCTCAACTAAACTTGAGGAACTAAAAGCATTTTCAATGTGATTCTTGCACCTCGTCACCACTGGGGCTTGGCCTAGGGGAAGAAATGTACATGCTCAAAAGAGTTTGCATGGGTTAGGTGATGCTAAACTGTTATGACTGTTAGGGGAGAGGCAGCGTGCACTCAAAGGTGAAGAGAATGAGCACATTTGATTTTTGCTTTCAAGCTAGTTTGGACTAAAACCAGTTTGGTGGTCTTGTTTGTATGTTCTCTCAGAACACCTCTGGATTTTAGCACAATTGTTTGCTTCCACATGTAAGAATCCAAGGTTGGTTGCAGGTGAAGATACATTCATTAATCGAGTTGCATGGGAATCCAGGACTGGAATAAAAGGGGATGTTGCAGCCCAAAAATGAAGTGCATTGGCAGAGCTGCATGAGAGATCAGGAATGGACGAGAAGGGGTCTATCAAGAGTGAGAATTTAGGAATGGAGGTGTGTAGTGCATAAAGAAGTAGTCATGTGGAGGCTCAGGAATGGAACAGAAAGAGGTGTTAGAGGCTAGAAATTAAATTCATTGGTAACTTGTGGGGTTACAGGAATAATGTCCGTTAGCACCAACTACTGGTTTCTAGCCAGTGCTGCCTGAAAAAGAACTGTACTGTTTAATAGTTAAATGAATTGTTTGGAGACTGATTCTCAGATACATAAGGGTTCCTTTATACAGTTCTGATAGTGTAAAGGGCCTCTGAAGTGGGAGTAAATTACCAGTGCCAGATTCATGAAAAGGGGCCTTAATATAAATAAGAATCAGACTGTCTGTGTGTTTTGTAGTTCTACTTTAAGGTAGCACTAAACAATATGGAGATGGAACTTCTGTGTCCCTATTTAGAAAGTGTAAAAGAGCTGCTGAATGTCAATCTTTATCCATATTTTTGACATTCTAACAGTGTTGGTTTATTGTGTCGCATTGCATTGCATTATGTTATGATTTCAGATGCAAAATCATGTGTGCACCCACAAAACCACTATGTAATTCCATACATTGAGAGTCCATACATTGAGTGTCATCTTGTGGCAGAAATGAAGTGAGTTTGGTAGTCTTCTCTGAATGACCGTGTGTATACTTCATAAGATAACCATGCCATTTCCCACTGTTCAGGACAAGGGTTAGTCGCTGCTCAACAAAGGCCCAGGACTGGAATACTAAGGAGTGTTGCAGGTCAAGGCTGAGTGCACTGAGAGAGTTGTGGGAAGGTTCAATTTGAGAGGCATTGACTAAGTGTTGTGGAGGCCCACAACTGTAGTTAACAAGGGATTTTACAGGGCACCATTGAAGTGCATTGGCAAAACGGTATGAAAAAACCTTGTATAGCAAGCAACCAGCAGCACTGTATGTGGTTCTAGGCAGAACTCTTACATCCAGCAAATGCCAATAAATGGACACACACACACACGTGTTTAAAAATCTCCTTCATCTTCCGGAAATGACATTTCCCAATAAAGAAAGTGCCCCTCTTCCCTTCCTCACCACTCAAGCTGTGAGTATTGGAGCCTTGAAAAATGTGAACACCATCCCTCTACTCCCCAGTGCTCAGGAGAAACATTGCATTTTTATACAGTATTCTGGGACCTGGTCTTGAACTACTTGTCAGTGGATAAGCTCATCAGTGATTAATTGCACTTGCTTATTGGTTTTCCTTGCATTTATTCTATTAATGGAGCAACAGACATTGCATGGTCTATTTCTTTATGATCTTCTAAACTTTAATCTCTAATACTTCCCCCTTTCCTAACTCATTTCTTTCTCCTTTCACTGTTTGTTTCCTTCTTCCCTCTCACCTGTGCCTAGGGTACAAGGCTTCATTTTGATCAGTATCTTTAAACACTCCAAAAATTTAAAAAGCCTGCTTTGAAATAGAGTATTAACACCTCCCCCCCT
The DNA here is from genome assembly GCA_032164245.1 of Sternotherus odoratus. Classification (NCBI taxonomy): domain Eukaryota; kingdom Metazoa; phylum Chordata; order Testudines; family Kinosternidae; genus Sternotherus; species Sternotherus odoratus. Next base: position 90,301,123 of record JAVMKO010000001.1, read on the forward strand.
TAATTAGTTTGTGGTGGAAGTGGAATATCTATTTGAATTTGTCAAAACGAAGCAATGGAGTAAGTTTAGCTTATCAGCATCCTTCTTGAAGCACAACAGAATTTTTATGCTCTGTTGCCTCTTTGGAGGAGAGGCTATATGCCCTGGACACACTTAACTCACTGTACAGTCCTAATTGTATCAAATATTGGAAGGCTCCCAAGTGGAATAACAGAGATGATGTAACTTTATAAAAGCCATAAATTCAGAGCCAAGTTTGCCATTCAACCCATTATGATGAAGTATTGCAGCCCCATAGTAGGTAAGATTACTCACTACTCTGAGAACCCATTTCTAAATCGTGACTGTGGGAGGGTCAAGTACAGAGTTTAATCCCTTCACTCTCTATTCTCTGGCCTTTTTGGTCTTATTTCAGACACTGAAAGGTATATTTTCACTAAAGTGGGATTCCAGGATTTAGCTGTGTGACTCTTCCTTAATAGTCAGAACAGAACTATATGCCCATTCGCCTTGTTGAAAATATACCTCTCAACAGTGGTTTAATGCTGTTTCTTTTAATAACCCGATAATGTTTTGAGTTACACAATGGGGCTTGATTAATTTCAGAAATGTGTTAACTGGAATGGTGACATAAAGAATGGGCCCAATTTTAAAAGTAGGAGGCCAAACTTCAGCTTCTCCCCTTTGCATAATCCTGCCTCTTGCTAGCATCCTGGTCACTTTCTAATAGTACCTCAGAACCGGCTTTCTGATGGCATTGCTTCTTGGCTGTTACTGAGATGAGGTGCTGTCTCTTGTGTGATCCATCTCCTGTTTTTAGTTCACATTTTGCAGAAGTTCTAGTAGCACTTCTATTAATCCCTACTAAGACAATGCATCATGCTATCTTCAAAAGGAGTGGGGACAAAGCACCATCAGTCTGGAACTGTGCATCCAATCAACACACACAATGCTCCTTGTGGGAACATGTTAAAGGCACCTTTATCAGCTATAAGACAAGGCCATTTAGTTCTTGAGCCAGAAAGGGAAATAGTGGTTTGCAATATAAGTGCCTCCTTAAGATCTTGCAAGGGGCTGCACAACGGCTGTAGGAGTCTGACATGCATATTTGAACCATAAACTTTGTTTTCCTATTTTTTAAAAAAGAGCCAGGTGACTGTTCTTACTCCCAGGCTATAGAGTCACTCTCATGTTTGTGCTCTCTCTTCCCAAATGACTCTGTCTCTGAGAGAGCAACTGACTCGCTCTATAGTTTGGTGGTCACAACATTCACCTGCGAGGTGCAAGACCTAGGATCTATTCCCACTGCGCTGGTGACTCTAGTCAGAGTGCAGTAGCTTCAGCAAGAAAGACCGAGGGAACCTCCATCAGAATATCCTGTAGCTCAGTGGTTAGAGCATGCACCTGAGAGGTGACCAAATCCCTCTTCCCCCTTAAGTGGATGGGGGACTTAGCAGGGGTCTCCCACACCCCAGGTGAGTTCTCTAGCCACTGGGCTAAAAGGTCTGAGGGAGGTCCTGTTGCTGCTGCTTTGTGTGAACTCACCTGAAGGGCCCAGTCTGGTAGGCAGCCGCAGAGCACATTTATTGTATTAGGCCATCCCACAATGTAGGTATCTGAACACCTGTCTTCTCCTGGTTTTTGAATCACTCTGGGGCTTAGGTGGGAGTGAGGTATCTGGGTGCCTAGAGTGAGGTGCTGTGCACATGCCCAGAGCCAGAAACATAGGCACCTCGGGAACTTTTACTGCAAAAATGTAGGCACTGAGTGAGTTTAGGTGCCTACAGGCTTCTGCAGGAGTTTTGGATATCGCAGTAGTTCCAGAACTGGGACTTAGGCATCGTGTCCCTGTTTTAGGTGCCTATCTCCTTTGGTGCCCTCAGGCCCAACATTGCTTAGTCATTGTCCACCTGAGTCAAATTTTGACATGGAGATGACAAGCTTTGTATCCCAGTAATTGTCCATTCATTTAGTTACCCCCGTTGTTGCTCAATCCTGAAAATTGTGCTTTGCCTTTTTTTCCCTTTTAGTAGGCATGACAACATACTCTTTGCTGCACCAGCAGCATTTCCAGTGAGCTGTGTTAGTCTGAAGTTCACCCTCTTTCCTTGGGGGTAGATTCTGAGTCCACAAGGGAATAGGCCATAAATGGGAAATTAATTAAGATGAGAACAATAGATTGAAGAGTTTGGAGCCAGTTTTCCTAATGCACTCTAATAATTATTTGTGAAGGGAGAAGATAGAGGATGATGTCTGTCTGTTTAGAAAGGCATATGGAGACACTAAAAAAATGTTAATACCCTGGCAGGAGTTAGTTTTCAGGATCTCCCAGTCTGGACATGCTCTCCACAGTGTTTTCAGGCTGGCTGACGCTAAGTCATTTAATGCTGCTTGTAATATTGTAGCATCCCCCTTAAGGGCTGGGGCTAGTCAACCCTGATTACAGAATGAGGCATACCTGGAAGAGATCATTGTACTTTCCCTATAAAGAACAGCAGGAGGCTGCAATGAAGGGGAGAGAAGGAATAAACATAAATGATAAATAATAATGATGCTCAAGGATTAGAGATGTCTAAGACTGAGCAAGCTCTGGAAGAGAGTCAGGACTGGGATTCCAGCCAGCCAGGGCCTCGGAAGGGCCTGCCAAAGCAGGAAAGGTTGTAGGCAGAAATGCCTAGGTGGAGGACGAGAAGCCTTTGGTTTGTGTGGACTTTTGGATGGACTTGAAAACTTTATTTTGAACATTTGTTAATGTAATAAAGCAGAACATAAGAAGGGATAGGAGTGGATGAAAGTGTTTTTTTGAGTTTACTGAACAGTCCAAGTGGGGGAAACTGAGGCAGGCTACCTGTAGTGAGACCTTAGGCCATGAGGGGTCACATGGGAGGCAGCTGGCCCTTCTACATGTTAGAAGTGTAGTGGATTTTTAACCATGGGTCTTTGAATTAGTGTCTAATTGAATAACCTAGATGCTTTTAGAAAGATCTGCAAGATGTACCTATTTCCTCAAGCTTTCCCAACTGCCCCTATGCCTGAAAGACAGCAGGTGCTGCCTCTCAGGAATGGTGCCAGTACTGTTGAGAAGTGTTGCAGAATGTAGTGTGGGCACCAGCACCGCCAAACAAAAGAAGCTTCCCAAACTATAGAGAAAGTAGATCCTCTCACCGGAACCTCACTGAGAGTTTGGAGTAGCAAAGAACCTCCTGGCAAAGCAGGGGTTTATTGTGGGGGGAGGGGAAGGTATTGAAGAGCACCCCGACACTCCCCCCCTCATCCCAAATATGTCTATGCTGCATCTGGGAGAGAGCTTCCAGGCCTGGGTCTACAGACTTGTGCTTCCTGGGCCGGTGTTAGCATGCTAAATATAACTGCACTCGAGCTCAAGGCAGAACATCAAAGCGATGTCTGCACAACTATTTATTTTTAACAGGCTACAGTGAGCCCCACAAGCCCCATGGTGGACTGAGGTTGAGAGGCTCCCAGATGCAGTGTAGACATAATCACTGAGGCCTGGTTGGGGGCTGGGCTGAAGAGGTTCCCAATAGTGCTTGCATGGTGGGAAGCGGGTGGTTGACTTGTATCCGGGAAAAGCAGGCAGTTATGCAGAGGATTCTGCATATAGCTGCTGGGGGAGAAAGGAAGAGAAGATGTGATTGATTTTTCTCTTGAGGGTTGAATTGATTTCTGCAGGAGCTGGAATGGGGATGGGGCATCATTAAGTTGATTTACTGATTGAGTCTGTCTGAGTCGATATGTTGTTTGGCTGGGGTATTTTTTGCTTTTGGGGGCTGTCTGTGACTTTGAATTGACATATCAAACCAATCCCTCTTCAGAGCAACAAATCAATTCAGGCAAATCAGGAGTCTCCATTCAGGCAAATTTTTACCCCTTTCCTCAGGTCCTGGAAAAGAGACTCCTGCCACCTGGTTCTTCACCCACCTCACAATACCTCAGGGAGACCGGCAAGGAGTTTCTTCACTCTTACTCTCCCTCCTCCAGCACAGACATCCAGGGAAAAGGGCCCATTGCCAACATGTTCTTTAGTGCCCTCCTCGGGCCTTGGTCAGGAGTGGGGGGTTCTCCAGTGGCTTCCACAGCCTGCTTTGGGGTGATGGATTTCTGGGAGAAACATCTTACCTCAGGCAGAGGTAGCTTCTTCGTTTCCCTGGGGTCAGCACCCACAGTCCCTTCTTGGCTATTCTTCGATGCTATGGACATCCCAAAACATAAAGCAAGTGGTGAGAAGCCTGTCTCTGTTCCTGATATCCTCCTATCCCTGTGGGCCAGTCCAAACCTGAGCTTCATTTCCTTGGGCCATATACTGTCAGAGGTCCCCTCATTTCTCTCTCCCATTAAATCATTGGGCACCCCAAGTTTGGTGTTGGTGTGCAAAGGGATGTTCTCCTCAGGAATTCTGCTCCACTTTTAACTCTCCTGGTAGGGTGACCAGACAGCAACTGTGAAAAATCGGGATGGGGGCGGGGGGTAATAGGAGCCTGTATAAGTAAAAGACTCCAAAATCAGGACTGTCCCTATAAAATCAGGACATCTGATCACCCTATCTCCTAGTCACATTGAGCAGAGAGTAGTGTAAAGAAATAATATAAAACCCCAAACCTCTTAGTGCTGGTAAAACTGGGCTGGGGGTAGAGAGGGAAGAGAGAGGAAAAGCTGTGCTTTGAATGCCAAATACTCTCAAAAGAGCGATCGATGGTTTCACACAGCTCCTACTGAGAGGCTGTAGACTTCAGGGTGAAGTCGCAGCCATTCACATAGCAACAAATTAAGATGTCTTGGAATGCTTTCTCTGAAGAAATCAAAGAGAGCACGGCAGGGAAGGCTCCTGACTGCAGGTATTTATTTTGATTAATTAACCACTTAGGGAAGAAAGCACTCGTATATATTGTTCTGAAAGTGTGTCCCTGGCCAGCCCCAATTGTCTGTTGGGGGAATCAGAGTTCAGAAGTTGATCTTATTCCTTAATTCTCCAGCTCAACAGAGGCTGGGATTGTACCTGTAGCCAGAGGAAGGGTCTCACATCGCTCTGTTGGGACCCCTTGCAACTGGCTTACAAGAACTGTTGATCTTTCTTAAGTATTTCCAAGTTGCTTCTCATCATAGAATCCTATACAGATTCATATAGAGGGACGGAGGACCAAGAGGGAGACATGGGTAGCCTTTCTGAGAAGGCAGGACAGGCCTGGTGAGGACAAGGCCTCAGAGTGAGGAGTAAAAAAGAAAAATTTGGGGGTAATTTCCCAGATATGGCTTATTTCTTCCTCCCAGAAGCAAGTATATGACCAAGGCACACGTTGTCCGAGTGAGAGAATATCCAGATCTAAGCAGAATTCAGTGATGGAAAGTCCTTAACATGTGGATTTTTCTTTTCATTGCTCATTCTGACTGTGAGCCCTGCCTCTGCTTAGGATCCGATCACAGTGCCTCTGCTTAGGATCCGATCACAGTGCCACTGCTTAGGATCCGATCACAGTGCCAATGCAAATAATAATAATTAAAAAAATCAAACAGGCCTGCAAAAAATTAAATGCTTGAACTGGTTTGCAAATTGTTCAGGGCCATGTTGTGAAAATCCCTTCTCTGGTGATGAACAGTTACTCACTTAGTATTGCCATGCAGACCTAATGCACAGCAGGGCCAGACGTTGGGTTGCAAAGGCCTCTGGGTTGGAGAGGTAACTTCAGTAGGGCTGCCTGTGTGAGCAATTGCCCACTGATGTGAGTCAGGGCGGAATGGTCTGGCCCTTTACTTTCGTTGCTTTCTGTCTTTTTTTTTTCTTTTTTCTTTTTTTTTTCTTTTTTTCTTAAATAAAAAATGTCACTGTTTAATTATTCTGCTTAAAGTTCTCCCCTTGCCAAAGTAATGTCACTCTGATAAAGTGCCTGGATTTAGCCAGCTAAAATCCTTGTGGTCTGCATTCTTGCTTGGTCAGCAACATTTTCTTCCATTTCATCACTCCTGCAAGTGACATTAATTGTTCCTGTCCTGGTTGAAAAAACAAATAGCTTTCTAGAATATAGTTAAGATGCCAGCCAGATGTAGAATGACCATATTTCCTCTGCTGAATACAGGAACCCTGGTAAAAATACTCATATTCAAGCAAGTTCAATGGCAATCAATCAGGACTAGGCCATACAAACATTCAAATTAACACCAAGTTGACTGAGCCCCTATTAAAAAGGAATCCAACTATGAAACTATTTGCTTTCTTATCTTTAAGGCCTTTGGGATCACACACACACACGCGCACACACACACACACACACCCCACCATGGGAGGTGACTGACTTTCCAGGCACACACTGCCTTCCATGCCTGGCTGGGACCCCCAGGACACACCAGCTCTTCTGGTACCTGGTTCTGCATCTTCCTGAGGCAACATGGGGGGTACAGAGTGGGCTCAGGATTTCTGCCAGGGTTCAAATCAGAATATGATCAGCAGCAGCCTTTCCCCGCTGTGCGGGAGGAAAGGGATGAGATGGGGAAGGGATGGCCTGGTCCATTTCTTTGCAGAGCTCCTCTCTTCTCCCCATTGCCCCCTCCACAGTGTGGCTGGAAGCAGCTTGTCCCTGCCTGTCTGCACAGTGTCAAAAGGCTCCTCCAGGCTCCTACTGCCCACCGACATAACCCAGCTGCCTCTGGCTACAGCGTGGGCAGGAAGGGGTTTAGTCTAAGGATGCATTGTGCACCAGGACCAGGGAACCTGACTGCAGGGACTTCCAGGAACCCAGCCAGAGGTTTCTCAGCAGGGGAGGGTACCTAGGTGATGGAGAAGCTCCACACTCTTTGGCGGCAGGACCCAGGATGGGAGGAGGAGAGGTGAAGAGGGTGCTAAGCTCCTGCCCTGGGAGCCAATGGATGGGTAGCAGAGGTGACACACAACTGTCCCCTGCCTGGTGCCTCCCCACATTCACCACCCACTGCAGCTTGCAGCCACCACTGGCATTTATAAATTACAATCTAAGTAGATTGCTCGCACACTGGAAAAATGTAGCTTTCTGACCGAGAGAGAACTGCTCTCCATTGATTGCAATAAATCTCATGGAAAATTGAAACTGGAGACTTTTCTTATTTTATTTAGTATCATACAGGTCCGTAGTTGGTAAGGTCCAGCTAGGTAAAAAGAAAACACCACATTTTGGTTGCTATTCAGTTCAGCTTTTAACTTTTCAGCATAAAAAACAGCAATTGATTTCAATTTTTAAGTTTACGAATTTCTCACAGTCTATAACAGCAGTCATGAGTTCTGGGTTGAGAATTTTCTGGCAGTTAAGGATCAAAGTTAAATTTAATAACTTCCAAGAATCTGAACTGCATCACCTTCTGCAGTCCTGTCATGCCTTGCAAGGTTGGGGCAAGTCAGTATTTCACGGTGAAACTTTTAAGGAGTGCCTGAAATACATCCTGCAGGAAATGGTGTTGGTGAGTAAGTGCTGAACACCAGCATGGTATTAGAATGTACTGTGCTGCTGGAGTACTGTCTTTCATCTCACAGGATGAAACAAGGTCCTGATCATATGTGGTTATTAAATATTTCATGTCACTTTTCAAAAGAGTTACAGATTTTATCTACCCTGGTTTTCTTAGCCAAAGTTTAGGTAATTAAATTTTGCCTACGCTGCCCCTGTAGTTAGACACGGTAGTTTTCATTTGCTGCTATATGCTGTTATGCACTGTTAAATAGTTTTGTCCCAGAAGTGGCTGCATTTCAACCACGGATAAAATGATCCATTTGTAGAATGGGTACATTTCTAAATTTTCATTGGTTTGAAAGATTCTTCCCTTTCCAGTTCTATATTTCCTAGTTCTATAATGAGGAATTCCACTAGAAATGGCAAAAGCTTTCAAAATGATACAAATTTTGAATAGCACCCAGTGCATATTAGTTTGTATAGTGGTGGAGGTGGCAGGTGTCTAGGAGAGAGGTGCCCTTTGGGTCCAGAGCTGGAAAACACTTATGCTATGAGTAATAACCTTACTTGTACAAGCAGTTCCCCTGAAGTCAGTGAGACTGTTTGTGTGAACAAAGTTACTCTTGTGCACATAGGTAGGGTCTGACCTTAGAACTGTAAAGTACTTTGAATTGGTTAATTTTCTATTCTTACTGCATTATCAACTGACAATTTGTAGACTCCTTTACTTATACTGCTGGTATTGTTTATTTATTAATTAAAGAGATACTGCCAAAGTCTCTAGGGCAGGGGTGAGCAACCTATGGCCCATGGGCCATATCCGGCCCACAGGACCATCCTGTCCAGCCCGCCTGAGCTCCTGGCTGGGGAGGCGAGCCCCGGCCCCTCCCCCGTTTCCCCTCCTTGTCTGCCCTCCCCCTGGGACAGCGGGGGGAGAGACTGGAGCTTATCTCCCTGGCTGGGAGCTCAGGTGGGCTTGACAGGATGTGGGCAAACTACGTCCTGTGGGCCACATCCGGCCCGCAGGACTGTCCTGTCCAATCCCCGTCCCTCCCCCACTGTCCTTCCTCCCCTGCAGCCACGCTGCTAGTGCTCTGGCCCACTGCTCCTGCCGGGAAGTGTTGCATCGGCGAGCGGTGGGATGTATGTGTGTGGGATTGGATAAGGGGCAGGAGGTAATGGGGGGCAGTCAGGGAGTAGGGGGTGTTGGATGGGGTGGAGATTTGGGTGGAGCGTGGTCGGAGGCGGTTGGGGCGGGGGTGGGGGGGATGGGTACGGGGCAGTCGGGACAGAGCGGTTGGATAGAGTGTGGGAGTCCCGGGAGGCCTGTCGGGGTGGGGATGTGGATAGACGTTGGAGCAGTCGGGACAGGGAGCAGGGGGGTTGGGTAGGGAGTGGAGTCCCGGGGGCAGTTAGGGCGAGGGGTCACTAGAGGGGGCGGTCAGGGGACAAGGAGCAGGGGGGCTTATATTGGGGGTGGGGTCCTGGGGAGTGTTCAGTGGTAGGGGGGGTCTCTGGAGGGGACAGTCATGGGGCAAGGAGCAGGAGGGTTTGGATGGGTTGGTGATTCTGAGGGGGGCAGTCGGGGCAGGAAGTGGGAGGGATTGGGATGGGAACCATGCTATTTGGGGAGGCACAGCCTTCTCTACCTGGCCCTTCATACTGTTTCACAACCCCATGTGGCCCTCGGGTCAAGAAGTTTTCCCACCCATGCTCTAGGACATTGGTTTTGCCTAACTTAGTGGCCAAAAGTTATTACCATATGACAGCTAACATATATTAAATGAATTGTTGGCTATCAGTTTTGTAGTAGATGGGTGTCCCTGTCTAAACACGGCACCATTGGCAGTCTGCGCAAAGAGGTCAAAGGTTTGAAGAGGCATGGAATATGAACCATCCTTGGCACCCAATAAAGAGAGTTGAGGCCTATTGAGAAGGCAGTCTAAGGAATCTAGCACTGCTGCAGACTGTGTGCTTGCCAATTATATGGACAAAGGATTTCAGTCTCCAGTTCTGTCTATCTGGTAGCTTTCATTTGCAGTAAATCCACTTACCATCCCGCCCCACCCCCAATTAGTAATAAAACAGTTCTGTTACTCATTGCAAATGTCCAATTTAGGAAGAATCAGGAAAATAGCTATTTGATTTAAATGTTTGTTAGATCAAGTAATTATTTTAGACTCTTTAAGATCTGAAGGTATTTTTGGTATGATAAAACAATTGCATAATTCATGTTTTGTACTACATCAGTGACAAACATTTTGCTCAGAACAAATAAAAATGTTCTCACGTTTTTTTTCTTTTTGTCATTGCATGTTAATAGCATTTTCATTTGATTTTGCTCTTTAATCGCTATCACCAATACCATATGCTTGCTTGTTTGGATCACCTGTTTTAAAAGTGGGTGAATTTATTATTGTGTTGTCGTCATCATCATCAATATCCTAGCACACAGAAGTGCCAGTTGCATTTGGGACCTCATGATGTTAAGCTGTGTACACACAGAGAAGAAACACTGGATTTAAACCAGTGTATGTGAAAACCTAGTCTGAGGCACAAAATTGTATTTTCCCAACTCTGGTTCTTATCTTTTCCTTTGTTTCTCCTTCTCTACTTTAGAACTTTGTGTGACTGCCAGGTGATTTACAATACCTAATTTGTTAACTAGTGCTCACTCTGAAACTGCTTTAAGTGTTGCAGGATAAATATGAACTGCGATTGTAGCACTGCTTTCCAAATTCAGAACTTTGCTGAGTGAAGTTTTGCTTTTCCCCACTGCTGCACAGGCAGGGGATGAAGTGAGAAAAGATCCCCAAATCTCCTGCACAAAAAATTGCTAAGGCAATAGAAATCCACCTCTTGCATACCACACAGCTTTCCGTGTGCTTTAAAAGAAACATTTGTTGGTATCTCCCCAGACTCTCCTGCAGTGTTTAACTCATTTGTGATGTTATTCTTGGAGTAGTAATGAGCTCCTTGTGGAATAGTCACCCTGGAGTTTCCAGTGCTGTGTTTGCCAGATAAAATACTATGGTATTGTTTTTCTTATTCCTCCTTTCGGCCGTGATTCAGGAAAGCATCCGTATCCAGACAGGATTTAAGCACATCCTTAACATTACACTTCTGCCTAAAGTTAAGCACTACTTAAGTGCTGTTCTAAACAAAGATGGACTTAAGCACTTACATACATTTCTGTCTCATGGGCCTTAATACATTATTTTTCAGAAAGATTAGTTCACTATTGATTTTTGCTGTATATATAATTCTAAGAGGGGGGGAAGAAAGAAAGAAGAAAATAGCTCTGGTAGGAAACTTATATCACCCTCACTTATTTGTGGTTAGTTACTGCCCAGAGAGTGTAGAAACTCTCTTGTGAGCTAGATAGTTCAGCTATGACCACAACGAATGGAACTCTGGTCTCTTGCCACCCTCTTTTCTTATAAGCTGATTAGGGAGAGGCAGGATATGTGATCATCTAGTCTGATATCCTGTATAACAGAGGACATAGAACGCCCCCAAAATAATTCCTTTGGAACCGAGCATGTCTACAAAACACCCTTTCTTGATTTAAAAATTGCCAGTGGTGGAAAATCCACCACAGCCCTTGGTAAATTGTTCCACTGTTAAAAATAGTGGGAATTAACAATGACTTCCCCAAGGTTACACAGCCCATCAGGGGCAGAACGAGGAATGGAACCCTTATCCCTAGTCTGACACCCTATCCACTGGCTCACAACTAATTGTTTGTATTACAGAAGTGCCTATACGCCCCAAATGAGACATTAGAAAGACTACTGTGATCATCTAGTCTGATCTGTAGGTCAGGAGAGGCATTTGGGGAGTCACTGTGGCTTGCTCATGCTGCTGCAGCTATATTTCTATTTTTAACACACTAGCTTGAGCAGAGCTAGCACAGGTACATCTGGTTGAGCTGGAACTTTCACTTTCAGCTCCAGTTACCCATACCCGGAGCACGGTTTTGGTGATGTAATATTGTGGCACTAGAATGCAAGCTTGTTGGAGTCAGGGACCTTGCCTCCTATGTATTTTTAATACTGTCAAGCACTGTACTCATCTGTGGAACTATGTAAATAATTGTACTGATGTCCTTATCCCCGGTGTTACTTTTGTCTCTTGCAGCACTTTTACAAGCAGTAATAGACGGTGATCTTATGAAGGTAAGTACAGCAAGCTGAGTTTCTCCCTCTTCTCAGCTATTTGCAGCTGTGATGGACTCTGAGTTATAGTCTACTCCTCTCTCAAAACATAAACATACTGCTGTAAAGACTGATAGCCAAGTGCTACTTGCAGGGTACATTGAATATTAGAGGAACAACAGCCAAGTGAGGTCTGATTGAAATTCAAGTGAATAGAATCTGGTGTTTTACTGCGCCTTTCATATTCCAGGAACCCCAAAGTACTTCATGGAGCAATGGGTTGATTACACAATGAAATGATTATGTAGGTAAATGCAGTGCTGAGCAATACGGTATCACCAGGCCAGCGTTGCACAATAAAACCTGTTTTACTGAAAGGGGGACGTTGGTCAGAACACCGGAGTTTCCCCAATTCATTTCAAAGAGTGTGAGGATATTTTTCACTTCCACCTAGACAATTACAAAGGTAGGAAGAAGGGACTTTGGTTTAGCCTGTCATGATCTGCTAGCTGACCCTTTTGATAGTTCATTAGTCTCTGCTCCCCTTTGAACTACACTATACTGTCAGGATTAATTATGAGCCAAGTTCGTCTGATGTTCAGAATGGCTTGAAACCCAAGAAATCTTGGCCCAGCCCTAAGTGTCAGCTATTGGGAACTCTCTCAGGAAGGAGGAAAGGGGGCAGAGGGAAAGTGTTTACTTCCCATAAGTGTGAAGCTCACTTCTGACAATTGCAATCCCTAGTTTTCAGCAGCTAAGGGTGCATTTACACAGTGAATAAAAACCCCATGGCAATGAGTCTTAAAGCCTGAGTCAACTCATTCAGGCTTGTGGGGGCTGAAACTAGCATTGGAGATGTTCCTGTTCAGCCTGGAACCCAGGCTCTGAAATCTGACTATGGGGGTAGGTCTCACAGCCTGGGTTCTAGTCTTAGCCCTGTAGCACATACCCAAGTCAGTTGACCCAGGCTCTGAAACTCGCTACCACTGTTTTTTTTTGGTTGGTGTTTGTGTTTTGTTTGTTTTGTTTTGCTGTGTAGCTGTATCCTAAGTGGTTGGGATTTGCAAACATGCCCCTGAATTTGGTTGAGTATTGTGACTAACAATTGCAACATTCACTGGAAAAAGCCTTGAAGCTATCTGAAAAAGTGGGAATTTTTCACTCCTGATCTTTGCCTATAGACCAGAGATAGACAACCTTTAAGAAGTGTTGTGCCGAGTCTTCATTTATTCACTCTAATTTAAGGTTTCACGTGCCAGTAATACATTTCTGAACCTTTTTAGGTCTCATTCTAGAAGTCTATAATATATAACAAAACTATTGTTATATGTAACAATAAGATTTTCAAAATGTTTAAACAGCTTCATTTAAAATTAAATTAAAATGCAAAGCTCCCCTGAACACGTGGCCAGGACCCAGGCAGTGTGAGTGCCACTGAAAATCAGCTCACGTGCCGCTTTTGGCACACATGCCAGAGGTTGCCAACCCCTGCTACAGACACACAGCTCTACCCCCACTAGCCCACCACCAACAGCAGTAGCAATGATTCACTGTAGCCACCTTCATTCATACAGTGTTGCCCTTTCCCTCATATCACATTCTATTCTGAATTTCACAGCACAATTTCCCCATCCCTTAAGGCTACTGTAATTTATATGGTGCAACTCCCCCTTGAATCTTCTCCAGGTGCATCATGACTTTGTGTCATGACATAACAATATCCCATTGTCATAATGCAATCTCAACTCTGTTTTACAAATTCCCAGAGCCTGCAGCAACTTTAAGAAGCAATCACCTGCTCTTTCCTGCCTTCCCAATGCAGGTCTTTCACTACAATGAGATCCAGTAGAAAAGTGTGGGACGGAGGCATGGGGAGGTGGACTATATGGATAAGGAAGTAGGAGGTATAGCACTTGATCTCTGGCATGCTGGTTTCCTTACAGAGGTTCAGAATTTCTTGAGGCAGCGGTAGGAAAGGAAAGGCAGGGAGATTTTGGGAAAAGACCCCAAACCTAATTCTTAAAATATTCTTCCCATGATGTCAGCTGCAAATACATACAAGTGTATTCAAGAATGATTCTTTTTTTTGGTGCCTAGGATGCCTACTGGCTAAAAATATACATGGGAATATACATGAAGCTAAAAAGAGCAATTTACTATTTCCAAGCAATATACCATGTGTACCCAATCCTGAACATATGGGCCATTTCCAAATTCATATACAGACTTACAGACTGTAGCACCACAACTGTAATAACATGTATTTATATAAACACACAGCGATCCACCCCACCATACAGGGCATAACCAAAACACCCACATGCACATAAACTCTGTATCCCAATCTCTGAAGATGGACTTTGGGGCATAAGGCACCTGAACTACACCTCCCATAAGGCACTGTGTATTTCCAAATGGGTTTGGCTCAATTTTGTTGGTTTGTGTTTTTGATTGGAAAGTTGAAATGTTCCACAGAAAGCAAATACTTTTGTGAAAGGTTTAGTTGAAAACCCACTTTTTTTATTAAAACGTACAAACAAACAAAAACCTCAAATCATTTCAATAATTTTTTTGACCAGCCCTATTTGCAAGCATAATTCATCTACAGTATATCACCAGTGATCCACTGATCAAAAAATGTGATTTGACATCGTTAACTCAATGTGTTGTAAGCCTTGCTATTTTAGGTCAAAAGCCTTTGCTGTGCATTATAAGGGCCTAAAAATTTGGCTAGTGGTTACCACTGCTCTTTTTAGCCACTCGCTAGCAAGTCTGATAGTTAATTTACCTGCATGTTTATTTATCTGTGTACCTTGTCCTACAGTTTTCTTGTCCTCTTCCTGTGCATTTACATTCCAGTTCATAGAATGCTGTAAGAGAGGAGCTAATCTGTTAATCCAGGGACCTGACCACTGTTCCTTGCTTCACCATGCTGCCAAGATTGGGCATCTTGAAATTGTGAAATACATCTTAGAACATGGTGAGTAAGAGAATCGCGTTCCATGAAGTGTCCTTGTGGTAGAATAAAAGTTTACCCACAACCCCTTACCAGTCTGTCCTGCAGCATATTGCTATGGATTTGGAAGAAGTGTTGAAGCTGGCCCTAAATAAGGGGGAAAGAGTGAAGAGTACAACAGGACAAAGTTGTAGGAGATGCAACATTTTCATAGATTATAAAACCAGAAGGGACTGTTGTGATCATCTAGTTTGAACTTCTACGTAACACAGGCCATAGGACTTCCCTGAATTCTGTAGTTTCTTTCATTGAGCCCTCTCTCCAGACTGCCTCTCAGAACATACCTGGCCTGTGTACTCATCCTCCATCCCTCCCCAATATTTTCCTCAGGCACATCTCGCATGTGGGCATTCCAATTGAATTCCAGCACAGTTAGACTTATGTGAAGACTCGAGATGGAGCAGTAGTTGAAGCTAGCAGGGACATGAACAGGAAACCCACGAGAAGGAGTCTCCGCGGCTAACAAAGAAAGTGTGATGAAGCTATGGCAAAATTAAACAAAAACAAACCATAGCATTGAGCAAATACCAGCCCTGTTTTCACCAGTGTGGCAGGAACCCTCTGAAACCTTTCCAGATCCTCTTCCTCTGGGTCTCAGCGCTGCCTTGTTTGTGTAAAGGCTCTGGGGAATTTGATTGGGGATTGGCAATGCACTAATGGAGGTCTACTAGCTCTCTCCACCAAGAAATTAATAAACGTCATTTCTACACAGGACACTTCTCATTCTTTGATAATCTCTCTGAGACAACTTGCTGAAGGTTCATGAGTGTAATGTTTCTGCTGCTCTATAGTACTTTAAAATGTCGATTGTAGCCCATAGCACCTTATCAGTATTCAGAGCATGAAGTGTATTAATCAGTGATTCTGATGTTTTATGACACTTCCTAATAAATTATGCTTCCCCAGTAAATCATTTTAGCTAATATCCATCCTCTCTCACGTGAGAAGATACAGGAATGGTTTTTATCCCTGCCCAGTCATGTGCCCCTGTAATGTGTCTGCTGCCTATACAGTCTTGGCTATAGGTAATGTTAAGGGGAGTCACACTGGAAAATACCTTCCAGTGCACATTGCTGAAAAACCAGCACTAAATCTTATAGGAAAAATGTTCTGAATGTTAAAAAGGATTAGGAAGAACTTTTAGATTCTGCATATTGAACTAGGGAGGTGGATATAACATGGTAAAGAAAAGGCAAATCCAATCCCATGTGCTCAGAGGTGGGGTAGGAGGGAAAAGACACATTAATGTGAGGAGGCCCTTTGTGATGATGGGCATATGCCATCTTCAAACACACCAGTGTGTCATGAGGACAGGGTGTTCCATGATCTGGATCTGAAACGTTTCAGACGTTAAGAAAAAAGGTTCAAATAAGAAAAATGGTAGGTTAGTCATATAGAGATACACTGCAGCATTGCATAACAGTATTTATTAGTGTGCTAGAACAACCCCGGCATACTCCCTCAAATCACAATGCTGGTACAAACTCAGTAAGCATCAGCAATACATCTGTTTACTGCTGGGAGACCAGTGTGATGTGGCATGCAGACTCCATACTGAGCAAGAGGGGATTAATGAAAGCTTGTGGGCCCAATCAGCCCCATCCTGTTACACCTGTGCAAGGTGTCAGGCCTGGAGGAAGGAGATAAAAAAGGGAAAGCCCCATTCATTGGTGGTTGACAAAGGAAGTGGATATCTTGAACTAATCCTGTGAAGAAAGCCTTGGCTGGGGCCAGAGACTGCTTTGAAGCTGCTTGGAAGGAAGAGCCAACAGGGGCTATAGCCTAACCAGAGACACTCTTGGTCATAGCCCCTTTGGGAAAGGTAGGCATGGTGCAGGACCACTTTCTTTGGTTTCTCATAGGTGGTTTGGCTCTCATTTGTTTTGGAAGCAGAAGAATCATCAGGGTAAGAGAAGGCCTAGGTACAGGCCTATGGTAGGAAGCAATCCAGAGAGAAAGCAGAGGATCTGAACAAACAGGTCTCATCTTTTTGACCTGGCTGGCTGCCCAACTCAAAGGAAGACCACCACAGGGCCAGGTTGCTGTCAGTGGGGGCACCAGAGGAGGAGGAGAGCTGCTACACCCTGCCCAGCCACGAGAGACTGCACCTGCAGTGAATAGACCAGGGGTGGGCAAACGTTTGGGCCCGAGGGCCACATCGGGATTTCAAAATTGTGCGGAGGGCCACGGAGGGAAGGCTGTGCCTCCCCAAACAGCTGGGCCCCGCCCCCTATGTGACCACCCACTGCCCCCCTCAAAACCCCTGACCCATCCACCCCACCTCTCCTTGTCCTGATTGCCCCCTCCAGAGACCCCTCCCATGCTAACCTCCCCCCCAGGACCCCACCCTGTATGTAAGCCCCCTTTGTTCCATAACTGCCCACTCCCAAGACCCTACCACCCTAACCACCACCCCCTGGAACCCCATCCCCAATCTAAGCCCCCCTGCTTTGTTCCCTCACTACCCCCTCCTGAGATTCCCCCGACCCTAACCACCACCCCCGGAAACCCACCACCTGAACCCCTCTTCTTACCATATTCAGCTGGCGCTCCAACCCCACCGCGGGGCCCCGCGGCTCACTGCTGCTGGGTCTGGCCACCAGCCGAGGAGCATAGGGCCTGCAGCACATGGGGCTGGGCCCAGCGCCGGCCAGGGCCCCGCGGCATGCCACACTGGGCCCAGCCACGGAGCCATGCTGCGCTCACCCGGCCCCTGGGCTAGGAGCTTGCCTTCGCAGGCCAGATAAAAATGGCTGGCAGGACGTAGTTTGCCCACCCCTGGAATAGACTTTTCTGCAAGAGTACAGAAGCGATACTTTGCTGGCTGCTGGTATGGCTGTAACAGAGAAGTTTTCCTCTTTCCCAGAGGCAGGAAAAACAGACACAACCCCCCTGAACTTCCTCCCAGAGTCAGGGGTCCTTCCCATATGGGTGGAGACGCATGCTTTAGAAACTGTGAATGTGCCAAGAAATGCCCAATCGGCACAGTTGCTCTGTTACACTACAGAAATAAATCTATGTTAGAAGAGCCAATCACTTAAATAATCTAGTTGAATTTAACTAGGGAAGGCTTAACCAGAAAAATAACCTCCTAAATCTTCATCTATATTTGGAATCAAACCTGAACTTGATTCCTTATGTGGCGGTTCTGAAATATTTACCCTTCACTGAAGAAAGGGAAATGTGTACTGGTTTCTTTCCATGGAGCGGAGTAGGATTTTTCTCTCTTCTCCCGTCTGTGTTCAGGACGAGGGAGCAGGTCTGGCCACTCATGCAGTGTCTTTTGGTAGAATAGTAAGATGACACTGATAGGTTTTGTACTAACTTTTTGTTGAGATGAGTAGTAGGCCCAGTAGATCCGTAGTAGGCCCAGTCCTGAACATTCCTCTAACCTCGAACTTCAATAGCCTTGCTACCCTCAAAATATTAAGGTGGAATTGTACTCTGAATACACACAGGGAGCAGATCTATTGAGTAGGAACGTGCTTTTTTTAGTCTCTTTTTAGAGTCCTATCAGTTTACTTTGGTGCGAAGGACAGTTTTACAACTGTTAGCACTGAAAAGCCAACACAATTCTGGGAGTGTGAGCTGGATTCTATTTTGGCTCACATTATGAACAGAATTGGGTAAATTCCAAATATAAGGCCAAATTCTACCCTAAATGACATGTACGTAATCCCGTTGAAGGCACAGGGATTGCATAACTGTACTAAGCACATAACTGGAAGAATGTGAGGTTGCAGTGCTATAACTGAGTTGCAGTATTTGTCCAGCAAAATCTTTATTGCAAAATCAGGTACCCAAGCCAGATAGACCATTACATGGCTTTGCTATCCCAGTTTGAGGCTGGCAGATAGAAAATCCCATTTTTTTTACGTAGAAGCAAATTTTATATGGAAATTATTGAGAGATGATAAATATGGAAACTCACAATGTCACTTTTCAAAGTAGAGCCCCACCCTTAAGTCATGGGGGAGACCCTGAGTCAAGTTAAAAAGACATCAACTGTAAAAGACAGTTACTGTTAACCTCTCCCTAGGATTACATTTGAAGAGGGAAAGGGAAACCTGGGGGTTTCTAGAACATTGCATACAAATATCCTTTTAAAAATGCTCCCAATATTAAGGACAGGAACCAAACCAATTTTGCACCTGAAATATCAGTGCTATTCAAGGTATTATGCAAATCTGACATGCTTGTCCAGACAAAGAAAACTAGATGTCCAGAGACACTCAGAACCTCAAACATTATTTTTTAAAGAAAATCTTCCACCCTTCTTCCCCAGTTTTATAAAATGAGGGTTAAGAGTGCATTTCACTGACACAAGTTAATATTTGTGGGCCTCCTAAAAGGTGGGAATCATTAGGAGTAGCTTTAACAGCCTCAGTTGGAAGTAGGGTTTGCTGCAGGTATTGAGGACTTTTAGCCTGCAGGGTGCCATAGTTTTGGAAATGTGGTCATTTGGGTTCTTTTATGTTGGGATGAGCTCAGCTAAAGGGCAGCTGTTTGCTTTTGAACATCTCACTCCTCATCCCTCCCCAAGACCCTGGCTGCTATGCCTCCTGAGAAATCAGAGAGCGGGTTTGGTGGAGCAAATGGGGAGAGAGGGAGGGAAGAAAAAAAGTTAGTCTTTCTGTGTGAAATCACTATCAGACATTAAGGACAGAGATTGATCCCATCTGGTCTTCTCCCCAAAGATTCTTGCTTTTCAGCTCCTTTCAAGCGAACTCCCTCCCCCCCCCCATCCCCTATTTTATTTTCTTGGGGCTTTTTTATTCTTCCACCTCCCGACACATTTCTGTCTTTTGTTTCTATTTCCCGCCCTGCTGTTTTCCTTGATAGAACTCTCACTCAAGCATTTCCCTTCCGGACTTCTATTGGGCTATTTTGTCCTCTCCCTCTCTGCGCCTCAGTCCCCTTTTCTTTCTTTTCCTCTTGTCCCCAGTAAAACAGGCGGCTCCCCACTGGGCCTGGATGACAGTGCTGTTAGCTTTCCCAGTGCCAGCCTTTTCCACATCTGTGCAGCCTTTGTCCTGCACCCAAGGGGGATTTGGAATGGTCGACTGGCAGCGCCAGGGAGACTGATGTAAAAGCAGGGTCCAAACAGAGGGGTTGGGGAATTAGAAAGAGGGCGTGAGATGGTTTAAAAGAAGCACTACTGAACATCAGTGAGGGCCCAGTTTAATATTATGCATGACTCAGAGCCTCCAGTTTCAGCTGTAAACATAAGAGAACAAAAGAACAATCTGGGTATCATATTGTTCTGTGAATTGCATACTAACAGTCTCTGACCCTCAAGCTGGCTGTGATAGTTGGGAAGCTCTGATAAATAGCTTAGTTCAGTATAATATCATATAAACCCCCTTCCTTAAGGTGGCAGAACATGTGCTGGCTTTCTTACTTTTATAATGCTTTTTGAGCCCCCCGCCATCAGTCCCATCCCCCTTCACCCTAATTTCATCCCAGTCCAGTTTCCCCTCTTCCTTTGTCTCCCTGCTTAACAGGCCTAATCCCCCCATCAGTTTAACCCAGCTTCTTTGCCACCTCAGACCAATTACCCCTGCCCTTTCTCTCTGGATGCCCTAGCCGAATTTCCCTTACTCTGTCTACCAAGGCACTTTTCACAACCAAACTGTCTTCCCCTCTCCCCACACCACTTTTCAGTCAAAGTCATCTCCATGCCCAAAAGAAATGTGTATGTATGTGGGAGGGCCAAAGCTCCAGTTGGGTTTCCCAGCAGACCACAGTGTATTTTCTAAGCCCAGTAGTTGGCAAGTGGCAATGTTGGCAAGCTGAAAGAGCATCATTGCCTGAAAAGAATACTCTTGACAGACATTAAATTTTTTTTCTTAGTTGCCGGATTCCAATGAATGAGAACATTCAAATGTCATGTTCCCGCTTATCGGAGTGCAGGGGCTTCCGAACCTCAAGGAGTCGCCTATTTTCCTCCTTGCTCCTAGGCCCTTCATCATACAGTATCTAATTACCTTTCTAGTCAAGGAGGTTTGAATGTGGAACCCATCACTGTTGCTCCTTATTAAGATTAATGCTGTGTAGCACAGCGGCAACTCACCCTGCGGCACCTCCCACTGGTCGTCCAGGGAATTAGCTCATCCAACCTCTGGAGCACCCTCCACAGGCCAATGTCCTGCTTGCCACTGGCTCTGTGTCCCTCCCTGGACCCCAGTGCCCTCTTACCTGGGGTGCTGCACCCCTGTAGTACTCCCACAGTCTCAGGGTCTCCCCTCCCCAGGGAACCCCAAACCCCTTTCCCCACCTTGCCTCAGTCTAGGCAACTGCCAGTCACCACTTGCCCCCATTCACTCCAGCAGACTGAAGTGTAATTGCCACTCATCACTGGCAAGGAGGGTTTGGCCTTCTGCCTCTGTAGCCCGGGGCTGCCCCCTGCAACCCCAGTACCCATTTGTTGGGCCTTCTCCTAGGCCCTGCAGCCTGGGGGTTTCTAGGCTGGAGCTTCCTCAGCTGCTCCTGCCTGGCCCGAGCCCTGCTTCCCTCTAGGTACCCTGTCAAGCTCCCAGCAGCCAGGCCTGTGTACCTCTGCTGACAGGGGAGACACTATCCTCTATCTGAGTGACAAACTCTGAGCCCTTTTTATCAGGGCCAGCTGGGCCCTAATTGACCCAGGTACAGCTGTGGCTGCTCTGCCCCAGCGGCTTTCTGTTGCAGCTCTCTTCTGGGCTGCCTTTTCCTTGCCACAGCCCTCTACAGGGCTGTTTTAACCCCTTTTGTGCTGGAGTGGGGCAGCCGCCCCACTACAAGCACTTTGAAAATGTAAAGTGTTGTATATAGCTGAAGTATTATTGTTGGACTACAGTGCAGCCTTTCCAAGTAGAAACTGAATGTGCTATGCCTATAGCACCCACAGTCCTTGCTGTGTAGGGAGTGGGCCCCCAAAGGAAAAAGCAGCTAATTATGGGAGAGGATTCTCTAGTAGCTGGTGAAATCTCAGTTGCCATAAGTCCCTGTATGAAGTCTGAGGGCGTTGCAGCAGCCAATGGAGCCATTTGAGCACGTTGCTGGTAACTTGGGGGCAAACAACGAAGCCGCAGGGTTCCTTAAAGATTTCTACAGGGTAAGGGTATGGGGAATGGGATTGCTTTTCCAACCTCCCACAATGTGAAGATGGAGGAGGAAGGTAGTGGGCCACCTACAATTCCAGGAGACAGCCAGTTGTCTTCCCCCAATGACATTGAAAATGTTTGTTTTTGGGGAGGGGGGTGCAGGGCATTGGGTCCTGTTCTCGTCCCTCCCAATACAGCCACAGGAAAACAGTGAAAGAGGAAAAGAAGAGGGGTTCAGTGTTGTGCTTTTGTAGTGAATAGTGTAAAACTTGGTGCTTTCAGATGAGATCTGATGTAAACTTTGCAGGATCATTCAACCTAAAAGTCAAAGTTGAATTTGGGGGATATGAACCCATAGGAAGTGAAACTTCAAAGAAAGCTTCACTATCCCCACCTCTAACCAAACCCACAATATTAGGTCCAGTTTGGCTGCAGGGCCGGCGACAGAAATTTGGGGGCCCCCTACTCTAATAGTTTGGGGGCCCCCCAGCCCAGCCGGGGCCCCCCAGCCCAGCCGACATCGGCTGGGGGCCCCCTAGCCCAGCCCAGCCGATAGCGGCTGGGGGCCCCCCCAGCCCAGCCGGGCCCCCCCCAGCCCAGCCAACAGCGGCCGGGGGGCCCCCAGCCCAGCGCCCCCCCCAACCCCGCCGGCGCTCCCCGCCCAGCTGACAGCGGCTGGGGAGCCCCCAGCCCAGCCGGCCCCCCGCAGCCCAGCCGGCACTCCCCCCCCCCCCCCTCAGCTGACAGCGGCTGGGGGCCCCCCAGCCCAGCCGGCCACCCCCCCAGCCCCGCCACCCCCCCCAGCTGACAGCGGCTGGGGCCCCCCCCAGCCCAGCCGGCCACCCCCCCAGCCCCGCCACCCCCCCCCCAGCTGACAGCGGCTGGGGGGCCCCCAGCCCAGCCGGCGCTCCCCCCCCAGCTGACAGCGGCTGGGGAGCCCCCAGCCCAGCCGGCCCCCCGCAGCCCAGCCGGCACTCCCCCCCCCCCCCCAGCTGACAGCGGCTGGGGGCCCCCCAGCCCAGCCGGCCACCCCCCCAGCCCCGCCACCCCCCCCCCCAGCTGACAGCGGCTGGGGGCCCCCCAGCCCAGCCGGCCACCCCCCTCAGCCCTGCCGCCCCCCCCCCCCCAGCTGACAGCGGCTGGGAGCGCCGGCAACAGCGAGACCAGAGGAGCAGCAAGAGCCTCCCTTGCTGCTCCCTCCCCCCCTCCCTCCCCCGGACTGAGCCGCTGCCGCTGGCCGGGCTCTGCTCCGGCCTGGGACAGGCGCTCGTCCGGGGGAGAGCCGCCCCGGATGACTACGGGTAGAGCTGTACCGGGGCCCCCCTAAAGTCGGGGGGCCTGGTACAGCTCTACCCGTAGTACCCCCCTGTCGCCGGCCCTGTTTGGCTGATTATTGTTCTAACCAGTAGAACGTAAAACATACCATGTGACATATGTGAGAGAGACAAGCTTAATAAAAGCTATTACCTAATATCCTGGGATCCACATGGCTACAACAACATGGCATATGACATACGTGACTTTCTTTCACAGGTCCATCTGAGTTACTGGATATGACAGACAGTGAAACGTAAGTGCCATCCACTTGACGCCCACTTTCTTCACTGACTGATTTGTTTCACTTTACTTCCATTTGGTGCGGTACAAAAGTTAAAATAAAAATGTGTGAAAATGGCAGACTTCTAAACAAGGATTCCCAACCCCCATGAGCACGATGCCCCTCCTCCCAAGCTCCAAAACAAACTCCGTTCTCTCCCCTCATCTCCTACTTGCCCTAATTCTCCTAGAGCAGGGGTTCCCAAACTGGGGGTTGTGACCCCTCAGAGGGTCAAGAGGTTATGATGTGGGGGGTCGTGCTCACAAGCCATCAGCATCTACGCCCCAAGCCACGCTTCGCCTCCAGCATTTATAATAGTGTTAAGTCTTTTTTTAAAGTGTTTTTAATTTAAAAGGGGGGGGGGGTGTCGCTCTCAGAGATTTGCTGTGTGAGTGGGGTCACCAATGCAAAAGTTTGAGAATCACTGTTCTAGAGGAAAACAGGTGAAATTTACAATGTCCTGACACTCACTGAATTCAGGGCCCAAGGGGGATAGTAAATTCCAAAGGCAAGAAAGAACGTCTTGCTGACGATGCCCTTGCAGAAGCAGAGGAGATTTTTATCTCAAATAGTCAGAACCCAAACCATTTTGGACTTTATAGGGTTCAGCCACAGCTGCTCTATGATTAGGGTGATCAGATGTCCCGATTTTATAGGGACAGTCCTGATATTTGGGACTTTGTCTTATATAGCTGCCTATTACCTCCCCACCCCAGTCCTGATTTTTCACACTTGCTATCTAGCAGCCTATCACCCCTTTGTGCCATTTATACTGAGCTGCCACAAAAGGGGCATAATAGGGTAAGCATCGCCTTGTCACAGGAGTGCTAGTGGCCTGCAAAGAACCAGCTATGCCCCATCTCCACAGAAGCCTCCACTGCAGGGAGCATTCCAGAGTACGTTGGAAGAAGGCACAAAAAGGCGTGTGTGGAACATTCCCATGCACCAGTGATTTTGTACCGTGCAATGGTGCAAAGAGGCCAGTGCAGCAGAGGTGCAAGTTAGGGCCGCATTCAGGGCTTCCCTTTGCCATAGGTTGAAGCATTCACCATCTAATCCTGAAAAGGGGAGTTGCAAACCCTTCCCTTCTGTCCCTGCCCTATTTCTAGCACCAGCACAGGCATGAATTTGTCCCTTAGTTCTCAGCGGAAAATCAGTTGGTGTCTAGTGCTGCATTTTTGCTTCAAATCCCAGCTAGGAGAGATTTGTGTCACTGGTGTCCAGGTAATGTTTCAACTTGCCTCACTCTATGTGTTGAGTCTGAAATAACTTTGAACACACTCCTGCTGGCCTGGTATATGTGTGAAATCTGCCGTGCTAGAGGGTAGCTCTTGGCATTTGTTTTTTATAGATGTAGAATGGCACCTTCTGGTTGATATTGCCATTAACAGGGCCTCTCTCCACTCCCACCCAGAGCACACATTCTCCTCCTCTTCCTCATCATGAGGAAGATTGGTTCAACTGCAGTGGTAATGTGAGGCTTTCTCCACATCCCGTGGGGCCCACTCACAGGATACTGGGGCAGTCAAAATCAAGACTATCCCGTGAAAATCAGAATGGTTTAGAGCTTTAAAGTGAAGTAGATCTCCAACTGTGGAGGACTAGAACACTAACTCACTGATGGAGGTCGGAAAGAATTGGGGATCAAAGCTCAGGTAACCAAATGGTGCAAGCGCTCACTGTCATGCAGGAGTTTTGACTTCCATGTGTCTGTCCCTGCTTGCTAGAGCCAAAGTGTCATAATATTTAGCTTGGGTAGGAAATAATAGAAAAAAATCACCACTGTTTACCCTACAGTGAATTAACAGTGAAGCAGCTAATGTGCTCTTCCAGCAGAATGTGGTGATCTATTTCTGTAAGAGTACTGATATGAAGGAAATATATGAAGGCAACAGTTCCTGTTCCCTTCCACACTCACCCGGAAGCGCTCCATCTGCCATATGTGCATTATAAGCTGTTCTACTGATCCAGAGGGCATGCAAGCTGAGGGAGAAAGTGTACACGTCTATGCCAAGGATAACAGCAGAGATCCTCACAAAAATGCTCCATTTTTCATTTTAACTTACTGTTGTTTCCTCTGCTTTGGTTTAGGGGTGAGACAGCACTGCACAAGGCAGCCTGCCAGTGCCATCGGGGCATCTGCCAGCTCTTGGTGGATGCGGGAGCGTCTCTAAGAAATACAGATTCCAAGGTAACCAAACCAAATAAACCAATTATAAAACACTTCAGACAAGTGAGTCCAATCAGCAACTGTCCTTGCTGTCTGCATTATTGAGGGCCTCTGTATGTTCCAAGAGCATTTCTTTTCAAACAAGTCATTTTAATTAGAAAAATGTCTTGATTTAAACAAAAACAAGAGATCCTGGTTAAATCCCCAACCTGAGTTGTTATCACCATGGTGAAGACCTGTCCTGAAACTGTTTTCTCAAATGGAGTGTCAGTGAGGCCTCTCCAGGGCAGAGTAGTACCATTGCTGGGCACTGTAAAAAGAGATGTATGGATCACTCATTAGGAATCCTGCTTTAATTTGCTGGTGACTATGCAATGTGGGGTCGTGATCTAGTTATTTTGTGGGAATGGCCAACCCGCTTTTGTGTTCCTACTTTCCATTTTGTCCACTCATGCAAGGCCAACCACAATCTCCCCCGCCCTCTTAGTATAAACTCAAAATTGAACAGACCTAACAAGACTATCTGATAGGGTGACCTGATGTCCCGATTTTATAGGGACAGTCCCGATTTTTGGAGCTTTTCTTACAGAAGCACCTATTACCCTCCACCCCTTGTCCCGATTTTTCACACTTGCTATCTGGTCACCCTACTGTCTGAGCATGAGGAAACACGGGCAAAGTTCAGGAATATTCAACCATTGTGTCAGTCTGATTGACTGAACATCCACAAGAAGTTCACAAACATAAATAAACTTGAGTAGGGACAGGGAGGGGCAACTGCCACATTACACTGAGTACCAGGGTCTCTAATCACCCCAGCTGACCTGTCTGCAAGTGACCACAATCACCTTGGAAGTGCTAGGTAAGCTGCCCTTCTGGCAAGAAGTTGGTAACAGCAGATAACCTATGGGTAATTGTTGAAAGGTGTGATAAGAAGGTAGTTAGATTTCAGGAATCCAAGGTTTGTTGTTTCTCAATAGATAAATGCAGTTTTAAAAACATCATTACTATATTTAGTGATGCAGAGTACTCTCTTCTGAGGAAAAGCTTCATCTGTTCCTTTTCGGACAGTAGTGCTGAAACAAAGGCTGAAATGCAGACAGGAGGACACTGACTAGCCTGATACCTGCTTGTCTTTATCAATACAGTGGTATAAAGGGCTGGGATGATCCTACGCTTATTCACATACTTTCAATATTTTTCAAAGTTTGACAATCCAGATTCCTAGTTTTAGGTTATAGCAACCTTAAAATAACTTGGCAGCAGTAAGATGTCCTAAAGAGTGATTATCAACTGCTCAGCATGGCTTCTACAGACTCAGATATTGGCAGCCTTTCTCTTCACACACCTTACAGAGTTGTTGCCTATGGTTTGTGTGGGTTTCTTTGCATGCCTCTGCTACAGTACTATGCAGTATTCATACGCAGTATGTCCAACCATTAGATGATAACTCTGCTAAATCTATTTTGGTGTCTATATACTTTTTGTCAGCTACTGCAAACCATTCAGTCTCTTGTAAAGTTGAAGGATTTATTCAAAATCTGGTAAAGACTTTAAATAGCAGCTTTAAATAGCTTTAAACTCCACTAGTCCCGGGGCCACACATATAGTAAAATTAAATCATGCTCATCGAGAACTTTAACTTGATACTATTCAAGCTTCCTCTTCACATTTCAGCATCTGAATTTTCTTTCTGTACTGCTAGCGTTACCTTCTGTGCGACATAAATTCATCTTGTCTTCTAAAAATGTATGTGTAAGGCTTTCTATCTGTGCCCCTTCATTGTAGGGTCAGACACCTAGAGACAAGGCTCAGCAAGCTGGGGACTCAGATCTGGCCTCCTACCTGGAGAGTCGTCAGAACTACCAGATGGTTTCCCATGAGGACCTGGAGACTGCAGTTTGATGTCCATGAAGGGGAAGAGAACCCTAGGAAATAACAAGGCCGCACCTGAGACACTCAGGCATTGTATGAGGAAGAAGCTGATGGAATCAACGTGTCTCTCGCTCTCGTGCAAAATATCTGAGGACATGCCACCAGTTTCAAAGGGCTAATGAGTCTTGCCACGGAACTGTTGTGTTCCCATGTGATGACCCATTGGGGATGAGGCGAAACACTCAAAGGTCTGTGGAATCCATGGACCATGGAAATTTACCCTTACTGCTTCCAGCAAGTAGCATGAACTTCTCCCATGTTCATCTGTACAATTTATTTTAAAAAAAAAAAGAAAGAAAGGGAGGAAAAAAATACCAAACTAACTTGGACATTAATAAACCCAACCAACCCCTTCCTCCATTCCTACAGTGCCCTATATTCCTCCTTCTCCTATCCTACTCATTTGTCACCAATTAAATATCTGTTATCTCTGTATTAATTCTTCACAAATGGACAGATAATAGGCAAGACTTTGAGGAGCTCTGGATGCCCTTAGAAAAAAAATGACTTTTGAACCTGCTGAGTCCTCACCTACTGTTCCCTTGGAAGTTGAATTCTCAGTGTTTAATTGCCAGAGAGTATTTTTCTCTTTTGGAACAAATTCTTTCTACTGCCCTGTTCTATGGGGTGCTGGATCCAGCTAACTTTACAGCACTGACAAGAGCTAGCTTTCTATCTGTCTCTGAATATATCTTAAAGGTGTCCTCATGAAATGATATTTGAGTGGAAGGGAGTTGCTGTGTGACATTTTCTTTTGTCTTCTGACACACCACACAGTAACCAATAAGATGTCTCATGTTGCCACTCTGCTGATAATGACAGACTGATTCTGCTCAGGTCTGAATCCTGCCTATAATTAGCCATTTGGGGCTTTGGTCAAGTTGTGTCCTTAAGAGAGGGAGAGATCAGAGTGTGATGGATGCAGCTGTGGAGGACTGACTTACTAGTGCTGCCACTTTGACCTACTGACTCTTACAGTCATAGAAACCAAATGTAAAGCATCAGCTGTCTGCTGAGGCTTGCTGATATTAACAAGAGGATGCATTAGACATTTTTAAAACAATAAAATACAATGAAAATAGATGGGCAGATTCCAAGAGGGATTTGGAGCAAAGCTTTCAAAGAGAGATTATCCTATTCAGAAGAAAACAAATGTCAACCATTAGCCTCTCATTGCTCGCCATAGGGTTAAAAACCTATATTGCTGAGCTGTTGTCAGGCAAGTCCTGCTTTCTTTATTCTGCTCCTTACTTTCCTGGCCCAAAGAACACCACTATCAACCAGAAGAAGCCTCCCCACCCCAAACCTATTCACATATACATAGCGTGTTCATGTTAAGGTTTTCTATCAATCACTTATGGAACTCAGTTGTCAGAATTAAGGAGGGTTGCCCTTTTCCTTAGTCTGATCATCCCTGTGAGAATTGTGATGGCTCAATCCTGGCATGATCATTCCAACACTGTTTGTAACTGAAGCTCCAGTTCTCTCTCTCTTTTCACGTGCATTTGCAACGTGTAGGTTTTTGATGGTTGGTGCTAAACAAGGTTGGTGTACAGTTCTGAATCCAGGAAAACCCAGCAGGTCATTCTTCAGATAAGTTTTTCTTCTTTTAATAGCAGTTGGGGGGATGAAATTGATGAGATTCTGGTGAATTTTTCTCTCCACTTTTTTTTTTTTAAAACAAGTGATTCTTTTGTCAGAGGAGGGGGAGCTGAATGATAAGCCTTTTTTATTTATCTTGTTTTCAAAGCTCTATTCAATGTGAGCAAAATATTGTTCAGTATTTCTTCCGCTGAAAGAAGATTATATTATATTTGTAATCTACAGATCAATGGCAACATGAAATATATTTTGTCTTATTTTCTCTTTTCATTTTATCTTTCTAATTGAAAAAACAAAAGATTAAGGCTAAGTTCTTCCCCTGGATACTCATTCAAGGGTTTCCATGGAGGGCCAGTGTATACATACAAGGACAGAAAGCAGAGTAACATTTCTCTGTGTGTGAAACTTTCATACAAACAACCCTCCCCTTGTGCTGTCACTGCAGTCTTGGCATTATTTCCCAGCTGTGAGGACAGGCACGCAGCTGTTTAGCTGTTGGTTGTGCATTCTGTATGTGAGAAATGGAAGAAGTGGGACTGGTACTTTAGGCTAAATTCTGACCTGTGCCAAGATACATTTGGGGCATGCAGTCAGGATGGTCAGTGAGCCAGTTATAGCGCCCTGATTCTCAAGCTTCCCAGGATCAGGGCCAGACATCAGTTAGAGCCATTTAATGGCTGCTCTAATTTATGACAGCTTGTTGTGGTCCATAGGGAACCATACAGCGGCTGTGAATTACGGTAGCAGGGCTGAGCTCCACCTTTCCCCATCACTGATTTTCCTCTTCTCCCATGATGTGCCCTGAGAACTGGTATGGTCAGCATAGCAGCTGGCTTTTTACGTCAGTTAAGAATTCCCCTCAACAGGGAGAATTTTCAGCTTGGCATCTGCAGCCAGATTCTGGGTCCTTTGTGCCACTCAGACAGTTTAAAAGGAGCTGGATCTCAAATGAGAATCTGGCCTTCTGTTTTTCTCCTGCAGCTGGAAAACGATGCTATGACTAGAATGACGCCATTGTGCCTCTGGAAAGTTTTTCACTCTGAGAACTCTGTAGGAAGCAGTTACTATATGATGAAAGCAAAACCCAGGACTGAAGGTAGAACAGAACATGGCCGTCCCACATTGTTAATAGTCAAGGTGTGCCAATGCACTTCACAAACAACATGTTACATCCTAGGGGAATACTGATTATGCAGCTAAACAGAGCATATATTTATTCTCTGCAATGGCTCTCTCTCAGCCTGTGATATCAGAACCTGTCTCACTGAGAGAGGGAATGTTGAGCTAGGACCCTAGTAGGGATTATTCCTTATTCCATTTAAAGTGCCACAGGATCCTGGATTCTAGAGAGTTATCAGAAGCAAACAGACTGGGCATCAGTGTAATATTCTACATGTGTATGGAACCTGTGAGGGCTTGGTGTCCATCCGAGCACTGCATTGCAGTCCATGCATTGGGCAGGGCCCAAGTTCTAGAGTGGGGCTGGAAACCCACTTAAATTAAATTTAAATAATTTTAATTTATTAAAATATCTTTACTGCAGGCATTTTTTCCATGGAGCTATTATTTTAGAAGTGTAAAGAATTTAGGAATGATCAACTATGAGGTTGCTGGACTGATAGCTGCCTGTATAAGGGGTCATGATGTAGAACGTAGCAGCTCCAGGATTGTTCCATTCTGAGTGATGCACTATCCCATTTTAAAATGAAACTGGGGCAGACAATATTTTTAATAATAAAAAAACAATTTTGTTATTTAACATTATTATTTTTGTTATTGCATATTTCAGTGTTCTGTAAATATATATTTCTATATACATTATGTGATCAAACATGGCAAGCTTCTGGGTAACTATAGAATCCCTCAGGCGTTGTTGACCATGCAGCAGGAAGAAGGCCATGGCAAGCAGTCGATTTCAAGGAAATTACAGCTCTTGGTTATAAATTGGAAGTTCAATATAAAATAACCCCCTCAGCCCTCTGTATTTAGTGGGTGTTGTACGTATAGGTATAGCATCAGCAATAGTCAGTGAAAATGTCTCGGTAATTGTACAGCTCACGCTGAACAGATCTGTGATAGCCAGGCTGAGCTTTAGGGGCCATCTCACAGTTTGAGATCTGTCTGTCTAGATTCTTATGCTGACACCCCTCACCTTTGTGTCTCCCAAATGTGAAAACAACAACAGTGGAATCGTTCAATATCAAGTCACAGTTTTGTAGCCTGGGTTTTGAACTGTTCCTGGGCAGTTCTGTCATTCACAAGAAAGGGCCGTTAGAGCACCAGATACATAAAGAAAATAGAACAAAATAAATGTTTTGTTGCCGTTGATCTTCACAATTGTATATGAGTAGCTGGTGCTAATTTGGATGAACAAGTGAACACACAGTTTTGTGGTGGTGCGTTGCATTTCATCCTGGTATGTTTGTTTGGACTTTTTAATCACCCCTTTCGCTCACTTCTCTCTTCAACTTTGCTGTTTCACTGTTACAGTGACGTGAATTGTAATGAATAGCATCAACACACCAAGTCTCACATAGACCGTGGCTTGCCAGCTGCTATTTTCTAGCCAGCTATCCCTGGTGCTGCACTTGGGTGCACCTAGTTGTTGATAGTTCCAATGCATCAAATTCATAGTGAGAAGAACTGGCAAAAAGTATTAAATGGGCAGATGAATTGATAGCATTAAGCTCCCTGGGGTTTTCACATATGTAATGACAAGTATAAAGACATGCTGGATATTTGGATGCCTTGAAGATACTTTGAGAAATTCTGTCCAGCCATCCTGTCCATGCCTCTTGGGTACTGCACTGATAAAATGGTTCTTTGTGCTGATTCCTTTGACGTTCATACTTTTCTCTTTCCCCATTTTTGCCTCTGGTTTTGGTCAGAATAAAGGGACATGGCCAAGTACTTGATAAATTTGATGTTTAAGGTTTTACTTTCCAGTGTTTGTTACAGCTCCCTTAGCACTTTGAGAATAGCATTTCTTCCTGCTTTGTGTTTGACTGTTCCTATTTGTCAAATGGTACATTTCCCTCCTTTTTCTCCAGTAACACAAGCTAACCTGGCAATAGGTTGTTAACTTCTTTGTTTGTCAAAAGCATCATCTAGGAGTGTCTTTAGTACTGCAGATTTCTGGGAACAGTTTGTTAGTAAATTCATGCCTCTGCCTCTGAAGCAACAGAACAAACAATATTACAGGATTCAGACTGGTGGGTGCCGTCTCCTTTTGATTTCTTAGTAACAGAATAGGCAATTGCTTTTTAAACACATATTTAAAATCTGCAGGAGCTCCCCACCACACTACAGTGGATTTCAAAGAAGGGCCAATAATATGCCAAAAATTATTTAACTGTGGCACATCTAAGTCTAGACTTTTAAATGTTAGGAAAAGATTCTTGAGATTCTGTGCTGCAACTCCACCAGGCATGCAAATGGAAGACTTTGCTGAGTAGGGGAAGGGTCTTAAAGGTAGCTTTAAGCTGCCCTCCCATGGCTCCCAGAGTAATTTAGAGCAATGACTGGTTATTAAAAGTTACAGCACCCTTTCCCTGGTCGGTCTATGGGCTGCTTTGTAGACTGCAGTTGCTGAGAATTTCTGTGGCCACATCTCCACTACCTGCCAATCCGGTGGGTAGTGATCGATCCATCGGGGATCATGTCGCGTGCTCTCCCATCAATTCTGCAACCCACCGCCGTGAGAGGCGGAAGCGGAGTCGACAGGGGCGTGGCTGCGGTCGACTCGCTGCTGTGAGGACGCTGAGGTAAGTTGACCTAAGATACAGCTACGCTATTCGCCTAGCTGAAGTTGCATATCTTGGGTTGACCCCCACTCCCCCAGTGTAGACCTGGCCTTAAGATGCATGAGCTAGAGGGACTCCCCTCCTGCCTCTGGCATGCCTCCTACACTAGGGCTTGTGGTGGGGCCTGCCGAGAGAGAAGTCTACACCTGTCCTATGCAGAGGAATTTTCACCCTGCCGGCTAAGGGCTGCCATAGTGGCAGGAAAAAATCCCTCCCCCAGGCCTGATCCTGCCCCAGGAAAATAATTGCATTTGACTTTAATGCGCACAGGATCGAGCCTCTGATGATTAGGCAGACTAAGTGCTGAATAATCTCACTTCATAAAGCAATCAGGTTGCATCTTGTATCCAACCTTTTCTATCAACTGATATACTGTATTCCAGCCCTCGGTGAAGTCTTTCATTTCTTGCATTGTAAAAAGAGAAAAGTCTTTCCCACAGAGGGCACAGATATTCAATTAGCAAGAGGGAGGCCAGGAGCTAGCATACTTCTCTTCTATATGTGCTTTCATAATGCCCATCCAGATTCAGCCTCTGGAGTCTTTTGAGATGTAAAGGAAGGAATCCTTTTTAACAAAAGTATTCTTTGTTTTAACATGCACATAACAATAGTTCAGTGAAAGATTTGATTTTTAACCCACTTAAATGTATCCAATTATAGTTGGACATCCCCAAATCCCAGAGAAGTGTGAAGACCTGATATTTTTCAAAGAAAAACACACGGCAGAGGTGAAATAATGGGAGAACAGAAAATTCCCTCTGAATTATTTTCTACAGCAATTGGTTTCCATTTTCTTGCCATCATCTTACAAAGACAGAAGCTGAATTGGGAGCGCTATATTACAATTGTGTAATTATAGTTTATTGATGATTTAGCAGCTCAAACTTTCATATGTACAGCAAGGAGATGTAAATTCTAAAAAACAAGAAATATACACCATTCCTTTAAATAATATATCACTAATTATGTAATTACTACTGAATTAGAGCAAGATTGTTATCCTTACTCACATTGAGTAATACCTGATTCCAGAATTAGTTCCATCCATGAGACTACTTGAGGAGTAAAGGTCTACTCACTGTGAGTAAAGTATAAATATCTGGGCCTTACACCGCACTGATAATTTGAAAGTACTTACAAACTAAGAAGTGAATAATAACAAATTAGTTAAATAGATTAAAATGGACATCTATTAATTTGCATTAAACACAGAATTTTCAAAATTCCAGTATTCTCTGACAAGTGCTGTCATACAGCAATAATTTAATATATGAACCATAGTAACACTTAATCCTTAGTATATGTTTAAGGGCATCCTGGTTCTAACTGTATTAATGTTTGTTAATTATCATATTTCTCTAGAACCTTCAGTCTAGAGGGAAGGGGGTTAAAGCATTTTTGATTCCCATCTAAGCTGCAGGAAGTAACGTTATAGTTACTGAGAAAAACAAAACGTTCTTGTACTGAAAATACCAGACATAGGAGTTACTTACCTGGTTACTATGACTCTAATTGACTGTTTCATTTTTCTAGGGTGTGTTTTATTCCATGGAATGCTATGATATTTGGGGTGGGGGGTGAGAAAACTAGAGCTGAAGTTAAACTCAATACATATTAGGACACCCTGAAGGATGGATGTCAATTGAAGGCCATAGTCAAATTTTTTTTTTGGGGGGGGGGGAGGAGGAATGAGTGAGAGTTAAAAAAAAATGCAATATAAGCCACTGAATATCACTGGAATGAGCAGGTTTGTAGCATGACTAAATCTGTCCACTTTTAATAAAGTGAGAACAGTGAGCTGCTGTTCTGAGCTCAGTGTGTTCTTTCTTTATTAATGCAATCCCTACATTTGGGGGGTGGTGAATGGGAGGGGGGGGGCACTAAAGTTCTGCTTGCCTATGCCCTTGCTGTCCAAAAATGCATGACATGCTCTGTTGTCAACTCCTGAGATCTTTGCAAATACTGAAGAAAATCTGTAAATTGGGCAATGGTCAATTTTGGACATTCGCCCCTCTTCCCCTCCCCGGCATTGCCAAGGAGTCTTTCCTCATAGAGATCGCTAACAATGCCACCCTGAAAAAACCTGCTACTTTTCTCATTTACTGCAGACCAAAAAAGGCAAACACCCCTCCCCCCACCCTTCTCCAGTCACTTTTCATCATTTTTTTTCATGGTCACAGAGAGGTTTTTTGTGTCTGTTTTAATAGGAAGCAGACCTATATGTGCACCTGGCAATTGGTCCATCATGGTTCAGTGATTCCTTGTGGGCTTGCCACTACCATGGCAACATTTCTTCTGTGCAAGGCATCCTGGGGGTATGCATCAGTCCCCGAGCCTGTGGGGAAGGTGGGGTAGGTAACAGTAAGAGCAGGCAGGGAATGGGAAATAATTTAAGGTGGGCTTATTTTAAACTCTTTCAGGCTGCTTTTTGCTTTTTCTCCCTTTGTCCTCTGGCCCATACCCATTTCTTCTTCCTTCTCTTTCCTTTATTACCTCCATCAGATTTCTTTCCATTCAGTCATTCCCTGCATACTGCTGTTTCTCTCTTCCCTACCTCCTGCTCACTTTATTTGTGCTCCTCCTGATTCTATATGTTGTGCTCTGCTACCTTCTCTGTGATCCCTCTGCATGACCAGCATCAAAGAGAGGTTCCTGCTAGAGGATTCTTCCTGGGACACGTCTGAGTAGTCAAGACCTGCCATGAGTAGAGCTGTGGATCTCTGAGGTACCTACCATTCATGGGGAGGGCTCTCAAGCCAAGAGAGCAGTCCCTAGTGGTGGAATGAAGCAGGAGGAATTTCCATCATGTGTCAAGATTAAGGTGTATGAGGACTGGAGCATAAACTGCTGGGATAGTTTGCACTTGTGGTTTTGATTGTGATATGTCCATCATTTAACCTGGAAGGCAGAATAAATGAAAAACATTCTCAATTAGTTGTGTTTTTCCCCTGACTGTGACACCTCCACCTGCTCAACTTTATCCCACTGAAGAATTTTGTCTAGAACAAATAATTGTTTTGCTCTTTGAAGGTTTTGCAGGATGTGCCAACTTCTTCCAAATGATGAATGGCCATGGAGTTTTGGGATGAGCAGGGGTTGGTTGGGCAATCAAACTGGCCCCAACTTTCTTCTTCCCCAATCTTTTCCTTTCTCAAATGCTTCTCAGTATGACGAAAGGCCTGTCTCAGCTCAGCCCGTGGCTCACAGAATCATAGAGAAGTGGAAAAAGACCTATAAGGGCCTCTAGTATCCATTGACATGTACTGCAGAATGGTTCCCTGCCATACTGCTGACTCTGTAAATCACGTAACAGTGTTAGGGGAAAGGAAGAGAGAGGCTGAGTCTTCAAACTGGTGACCAGCTCCTGCAGGGTGCTGAGTACTCTGAACTCCCACTGAAGTTTGTCTAATCATTGTTTTTCTATCTGAGCTATATCAAGACTTCATAGAACAGGGTCCTAACTGTCAGAGAAACCCACATGCCATGCGCCAATGCTTTGGCAGAAAGTGACCTTTCTTCAGAGACTCACCATCCCAGAGATACCACAGGGGAATGTCTTTGAGCCTCACTTTAAATACCTCAGTTAAATACCTACGGCTCCAAGTAAGTCACCCTCCTTTCTGGGGAAGTCTTCCAAGATTCTCGTATTTTCTTTTCTACTTTCCCTGGTAATAGGGAAACCTCTTCTAGTAGAGCAGGTTTTGCACTTAGCTGTCTCCCAACTCCACGGTTCTGAATTCTCCCTTGTAAATGTTGGCACTCAAGTGACATCTTCCACCACCAGGAGTTGAGCATTCTGATGGAAAATTGAATAGTCACAGGTTAAAGTACCTTCCGAAAGGAGGCTATAACTTCCAAATGTTTGTCATTGTAATACAACTCCTAGCATATCACTCCCTGAAACTCAGCAAGATGAAGAGCCATCTTTGGCTGCTTGGTACAAGATGGAATGTGCACTCATGTTCTCCAGCTTACATTAGTGACTGTAAACACACCACCAAAAAACTTGTTCATAGGAGGCACCTGATTGTAACACTTTCCTGACTTAACAATGGGAAAATCTTCAGGCTGGTAGGAGGTGAATTTTGAGGGCTGGGCTTCCAAACCCCACTGGGCAAACTTTCCAACTATCTATGGACTTTCAGTATTGCCTTTTAGTCAGTGAATAAACCTGATTGCTGCACATGACAGGCTTTTTGTTTTGTTTAGTACTTTTTAAATCTAATACTTTGCTTCTGCACAGCTTTAGAGATGCAATGAATTTTCAGCCTTGCACCACATTAAAGATATCACATTATGGGCACGAATTGTTTGATTTGGACAAAAACACCCATCTAACTAATCATGAAATTCTTATTACATGTTTATGAGAATGCCGTGTCTATAGTGATTGCTGACATTTTAAGACTGTCCACAAGTAGCTCAGTGGGAGTTTTGTCTGAGCAAGAACTTGTGGATTTGACCCATGATTTTGCTACAGTACCCCCAAAGAGTTTACATAGGAATTGACCCTCATGTTAATTATATGTTTGTGCCTCGTGTATTTAAATCTAGATAACCATGTGTTCACAGGATTATTCCACATTACTGAGAATGCATTTATAGTAAATAATAAGTAATCAGCATGTCTTTATATAGAGAGGCATTGTGGGCCAATAGATATGGCAATTGACTGGGAATCAGGAGAGCTAGGTTTTATTCCCATCTTTGCCATTGATTCACAATGTGATGTTGGGCAAGTCACTTACCCTCTCTGTGCCTCAGTTTCCCCATCTGTAAAATGGGAATAATAATTCTTATCCACTTTGGCAAAGCACTTTGAGGTTTATTGATGAAAAGTGCTATGTAAGTGCTACATATTAATCATTATTACAGTTCTTCATTGTGCCTTGCAAAGTTTGTCCCATTTAGTATCCTGCTTCTTTTGGTGCCACATTTTAAAGGAAGAGGATTAGCATTGTTCTATGTTTTTAATTTTATCTTAGTGTAATTGATGTAGAGACTAGTGTTGGAAGATGACAAGTTCCCGAAGAGGAGATTTGCACTTTTCATGCTTGATTTCAATGTTTAAAATATTGCATATTAAAATGTTTACTCAGGTGATGTTTCCTTTGAATTAGGGCATTCAGGTGGTCCTCTCCCTCCACGCACCCAGTTGACACACTAGATATGTTTTGCCAAACCCTAGAACATCTGTTTCTCTTAGTGTTAGGTGTTCACCGATCACAGGCTGTCTCTTTTTTGGGGGGGTTGGAGGGGAAAATGTCTGAGAACCTTTCCCCTCTGCCCCTTCCCCCGGTTGTTTCTACCCTACCATCAAACGTGTCACAGCATCCTTTCCTCTAGGCAAGGAGTACTGGACGCTGCACCCTCTGGAGCCTGGTGCTGCAACTTTCTGTTAGCCTGAGTGGGTTGCTGGAGCAGGATGTATGGCATTCATTCTCAACTGCCTACCTGCCCTAGGGGGCTGATTTTTATAATCCTGCCACCCAGGGAGTGAGGGGATGATACATGGACCAGAATGAGGATAGTAAGTAATGGAACACAGAGAACTGAGTATCTCTTTCCGCAAAAGGGACAGGACTGCTCTAATACAAAAGTAGACCTGGGTTTTATCAGACAACCAGGAGATATTGGAAGGTATGGTGGTCATGGTGAAAGGGCTGAGATTTCCAGTAGGCAATACAGGGGGTGTTCATTTACCACTGTCAGGGGACTGTGATCAATTGAAGTCTGAGGGGCAAATTCTGATCTCAGTTACACCTGTATAAAGCTGGATTTACTCTATGAAAGTAAGTGAAGTCACTCCAGATTAAGGCCAGTGTAACAAAAAATCAGAATCTGGACCATTGTCTTCTAATAGTTTTGTTCCTCTTTATAAAACAATAAAGCCAAGGCATAAACATCCATCTTCAGCCAGCATTTCATGGGCATCCAGAGTTCCTTTATCTGTAGATTTCCTATATTCAAATCCACATCTGTTCCAGGAGTTGTAAAAACATCACAAAGGGCTCTTTTATGCTGTCTGACCCCACTGCATAATGCCCCAGAGTCGTGCAGCACCCGGAACGTGCCAGCTGGCAGACTGAATCCAAGCAAAGCAGCAGTGAGGTGACGCGTTTAACACAGGATTAGGGCGCAGTGGAGGGTGATGGCAGGGGGGAAAGAGGAAGGGTCTTTTTGTAATAAAGTGACAAAAGTATTTTCTTCCCTAATTTTCTTGCAGTTCCTATTTATACAAAGTATCTTGATCACTGTGTTGCTAAAAAGAGGTTTTAAATGTGAGCTAACCAGAAAGCAAGGGAAACCTGTAAACAATGAAATGACCAGTTGCTATTACCTTTGGAC
Source organism: Sternotherus odoratus (assembly GCA_032164245.1). NCBI lineage: Eukaryota > Metazoa > Chordata > Testudines > Kinosternidae > Sternotherus > Sternotherus odoratus. The sequence continues at coordinate 90,340,263 of JAVMKO010000001.1, forward strand.
ACCTTTTCTGTATTGTGACTTGTGTGGAAATGTACAGAATAAAAGTGAAGAAGCTCACTCATTGATTGGGCCACGTTTCCTTGTGTTATTCCAGTGAAGCCAGGCTGCTGCAGCTGTCGGTGCTGCAAAACAATTTTGAGATTCAAAAGCAGCAGAAAGCTCATGAGGCTAGGCAAGAGGTTGTGAGTGTTGGTTCATTAGCGAAGAGAGAAGTCGAAGGCAGGTTAAGTTGAAGAAGTGGAACTCTACTAAATCCCGTGCACTTGCTCTGTCCATGTGATTGCATTGCTTCCAGCCCCATCCTCACATTCCCTGGTTCCTCAATAACCCAGGCCGGCTCTAGCTTTTTGCTGCCCCAAGCACCAAGAACGCAACTGCCAAAGCAGAAAGGGGGGGGGAGGGGAAAGGGCTGCCGGAATGCTGCCCCTTACAATGTGCCGCCCCAAGCATGTGCTTCCTCTGCTGGTGCCTAGAGCCAGCCCATTCAGCTATTCTCTGGGAATACCCCAGTGCTCCCTGCAAGATGCAATCCTGCCTCCACAGCCACATCCAGTGTAGGAGGCATGGTGAAAGCACAGCTAGACAGTCTTCCATCCCACCGATTCAGCATCCCACACTTCTGAACATTTAAAATCAAGCACTAGTGTAGTGGCATGAGAGATTTCAACCACCAGTTCACATGCCGCAGTAATTTTCTTTATTATTTGGCAGCTTAGCTGCTGCAGGGCTGATTTCTAACAACTAGTTCTCCTGGAAATTCACAATATGGATATATCCCACAAGGCTGACAAATGCCATGTTGTTTTTGTTTCCCTTGCCCAAGGCTATACATGTGTCTCTCAAAATGGCAGTGTCATTTCTTGGGCTCTATTCCACCCATTCTTCCCACATCTCTGAAATGCACCAGGCCCCAAACTGTTTCTTCAGTCGTAGAAATGCAGGGCTGGATGGGGTCTCAAGAAGAAATCCAGCCCATCCCCCTGCACTGAGCGAGGATTAAGTACACCTAGACAATTGCTGACAGGTACGTGTTTGTGCATTATACAGTGAAATGCATGCAACTGATCACCTTTCTTATCAACATCCATTTTAAAAGACCATTCCCAAAGAATATTCCAACATACTGGGTTTACCCCACACCATGGGTATTCAATTACATCAAAGCAAATTAGGTGTAAATAACTAACATCAGAATGATAGCACATTGCACTCTCACTCACTGATGCAAGTGAGTACACAGTAGAGAACTAGATGAGTAGGACCATGTTTCCCTTGCATAGGAAAGCACCAGTGTTAAGCAAATTATTTTTGACAGAACCGCAAATGGTCCCACTACAGATGATACACTGAAAATGTTACCTACATACACATATGACGTAGGTGTTAGTGATTTATGACTACAGCTGTGTGTGCAACTAGTAAGTCGTCTGAAAATTCATTGGGAGCAGGGCACCAAAACAATTTGGTCAAATTTAACAAACTTGTACGGATTCAACTGGGAAATTCATAGAGTCCAAGGCCAGAAGGGACTGTTACGATCCAGTCTGACCTCCTGTATAAGACTAAACAACTTCCCCCAATAAATTCCTAGAACAGATCTTTTAGAAAAAACATCCAATCTTGATTTTAAAATGGCCAGTAATGATGAATCCACCATGACCCTTAGGAAGTGGTTCCAATAGTTAATTAGCCTCACTGTCAAAAAATGACCTTTATTTCCAATCTGAATTTCTCTAGCTTCAAATTCCAGCTATTGGATCATGTTATACTTTTCTCTTCTAGATTGAAGAGCCCATTATAAATGTAGACACTTAGACCTTAATCAAGTCAGCATGCCAGAGACCCATTTTATACCACACTGTGTTAGCAACTCTTGTCACCAACTCTTGTCTCACATAGGTATCATGATATTTATATAAAAGGCACCTTGTAATATATTGTTTGAGAGCTGATAACACACTGGTCATTAATGTTACTGTGAAATGTTTGTAACAACACTGTAGGTGAAATTAGGGATGCTCTCTGACATTATGTCTTGGGGACTAAATCAACAAAGGTGACAAAACAGGTTTCTTCTATATAAACAGAAAAGAAAATATGGTGGCAGATGCCCTGTCCAGGAAAGGAGGTCTGATCTGCTGGTCAGCCATTGGCTAACCCTCCTGCAGCTTTGTAAGTGGGGTAGGTGTGACCCAATCTATCAATATCCTTCTTGAATGTGGATACCAGAACTGGGCATACTATTCCAGCAATGGTCACCCCAATGCCAAAATCAGAGGTAAAATCATCTCTACTTCTCTTTGAGATTCCCCTGTTTATGAATCTCATGATTTCATTAGATCCTTTGGCTACAACGGGAGCTCATGTTCAGCTGATTATCCACCACAACCATCACATCTTTTTCAGAATCACTGCTTCCCAGGATAGAGTCCACGATTCTGTAAGTATGGCCTACCTTCTTTGTTCCTAGATGTATACATTTACATTTAGCCATATTACAGCTGTATTGTTTTCTTGGGCCCAGAGTGCTCTGAATCCTTACAAGAAACATGGCCAAGGATGCTACTACACTCATACTCAACGATGAGGAGTTCCATAAGCAGTAATGTGACATGCACCATCCCAGGCATCAAAAGAATAAAGATTACTCCCAAGAGACAAGAAACTCTAATGCTGAAACTCTGCATACAAAATCTATACACCGAGACATGGAACCAGAGATTATAATTAATGTTGTAGAGTGAAACATATCTAATAATTTAAAACAACATCAGTAGTATGTTTATATCTATACATTATAAGTGTGTGTTTGAAAGTCTGCTGCATTTAAAAAACCCTTACATCAGAATTTCTAGGCAGATAAATTAAGGTTCCAACGCTAGAACTGAGATGTGCTCTTTGACCTGTACTATGAAAGCACAGGAAGATCTGGTTGCTGGTCTCTAGTTAGCAAGTGAATTTGCATTTTACAGTACTATAGGACAGAGTGTAAAGTATTTTGGTGTGATAATGGCAGTCTATGGCTTGTAGGTGACAGCTAAATGGGGGATGGTAGTTACGATAGGTAGGTATAATTTAAATTGGTAATGGAAACTTAAATGGATATTTTCAAACTTTCTGCTGTTAAGGATTTTTTGAAGCATGACATAATTTTCTATAGGTAAGTCTTTTTAAATAACTTCAATATCCTAATAATATTTATTTACATTGACAGTGACTTTAACCATTACAGAAAGTAAGTGCTCAGAACTTTCTGAAAATCAGATGTGTCAATTTGGGCACACTGAACATGAGAGACCTAAAAATCACTAGCCACTTCTGAAAATCTTGGCCTGACTACCTATTGGATATTGGGGAATTGAGAGACACCATAGCAATTGTGGCCAGAAATGGATACAGCCAATTTTTCCAGATTCAGCATCTTTCTTACCACCCATTTATTGGAGTGATCACACTTTTAAATATGGTGTATACCCTTGCAGTTTACAGACTGAGATGCTCAGCTACAATTGTCCCAGAGCTGCACTTCTGCCTTGTACAGACATCTTGTGCCGCCTCAGGCTCTTGATTCACTGTGCAGCTCCCTTGCTGCTTCTCAATTTTCTTAATTGACATGAAACATTCCATCCTTCCAGTTTTTTGCCATTTATCCTTATTAACTCACAACAACACAAGCAAACAAAAGCAGGTGAATGCTGACAGCTACTATATGGAGGAACAGCTGTTGTTTCTCCTGTAGAGTAGAGTGCTGAGCTTTTGACCCAACCTCTTAGCCAATATTTGGGGCTTGCGGGGCTGTTTTTGATATGAGGAGAAATTGATTATATGAGACAGGTAGATTCTTTGGTGCAATCCTGTTTATTTAGAAAGAAAGTACACAAAGTCCTGTTTTCCTAGGAACACCTAGAACTAACCAGTCAGCGATTTCTTTTCTTACTATTTCCAAGTCTGCCATTCCTGTGAGCTCTGTGCCAAAGGAGCTCAGTCCCTCTGCTCCCACCCAAGGCCATGCTCATGGCTACATCTCTTGCTTTCAGCCTCCCCACTATATACAAATACAAAATCTTACCTCCTGCCTTTGTAATTAGGGAAACGCATGTTAATCTACTCAGGTTATTTTTTGCACAGGCCTCACCGTGCTGCAGATTGCTTTGGGCAGTAGTTTCTATTGTTTCGGTTATTTCAGTACATGAATGGGCGTAATTGCAGCTTGTAATTAGAGCTCAGCACAACCATCAGGTTTTACCAAGTCTGTGATTGCCTTTAGATCAAACACTCACTTGATGGGAGCTATTAATGACTTCCAGCACGACATTACTATGGCAGGGCTGCATTAGGAGCTATAGAGCAGCAGTGCCCAATACATTCGCCACTAGCCACATGCGGATAATAGGCTATTGAACTGTGCCTAATGCATGTGGCTTTTTTTTGTAATGTAGCTAATAAGAAACATTCAAAACCACAAGTGTGGCTATCAGTGTGGCTAGCATCAAATTTATATTGGACACATGCTGCTAGAGAGGCTGCATTTTGGCTAACTATAATGTAGAAATTTCATCACAAAGCTATTTTCCTACTAAACTAGACACTGAATTGGCATTATTATTTCTATTAGAGTAGCACTTAGAGCCCCAAATGAGAGCCACAGTTCTCTTTATCTCAGATTCTGCATCTGTAAAGTGGGGATGAAAAAATGTATTAATCTAGTAGCCTTAGGCAGTGTAGCCTAGGAGATAGCACAGTGGCCAGTAACACTCGGGAAACCTGGCTTCTATTCCCAGCTCTGCCAGTAGTCTGTCAGATGACCTAGGTGCTGTATGAAGAGTTTGAAGGGAGAGAATCCTTGCTCCAAAGACCTGAGAGTCTAAATAGACTTTTCCCATTTTATTGGTGGGAAACCGAGGCCCAGTGAAACTAAGGTTATATTAATACTGGAGCTAGAAGGTGCAATTTCCAGCTCAGGTAGCCAGACCCATGTGAGCTCTGATTGAATTTGCACACTAAAAATAGAAGCGGAGCTGCAGCAGCACAAGGGCTAGTTGCCCGGAGTACAATCTGAGACCCTAGCCTAGGGCATGTATTCAAGGGAGCTAGCCTGTCCCATGCTTATGCTACCATGACTATTTTTAGCAAGTGTGAGTATGTCTACCTAAGCTGGACATTGTACTTTCCAGCTCCACTGTAGACATGCTCTAAGTGACCTGCCCAAAGATACACTAGAAGTCTGTGGCAGAACCGAGAAATTAATCCAGGTTTTCTAGACATCGGTTCTTGGCTTTAATCACAAGGCCGTCTTTACTCTCTCTGAGGAAAAACTTCTCTCAGAGATGAAAATATAATATAGCTACAATTATATAGCCCTTTTCATCAGAGGATATCAAATTGTTATATAAACATTAACTAATTAAGCCTCACACTGACTCTGAAGTCGGCGAATAGCATACTCACGTTACAGATGGCTAAACAGAGGTGTGTGTGCACCTCAGTCACTAACAAACCCACACACCCTAGATTGCAGTTCTCGTCTCTGTCTACTTGATACCATGCCTGATAAATGTTACTGCTATTGTGGACATCACCTTGCTTCTGATTGTTTCTTTAAGGTCTGGCTACACACCAAAAAGCAGCCCACAGCAGCAAGTCTCAGAGCTTAGGTCAACTGTCTCGGGCATGAAGGGCTTGTGCCACAGGGCTAAAGATAGCTGTGTCGATATTCCTGCTCTGGCTGCAGCCTGGGTTCTGGGAGCAACACCCCACCAGATTTCAGAGCCCATGCTCCAGCCCAAGAAGAAACATCTACACTGTTATTTTTAGCCTCATAGCCTGAGCCTAAGTTACTTGATTTGGGCCCTGCGGCTCGCTGCTGTGGGTGTATTTTTTTTTGCAGTATAGACATATCCTGTCTCCCTTGCCTTGAGGAGTGTTTCATGAGCTTGTGTATTATATTTTTTTCAAGCTACAAGTTGCAGCTCCTCCAGCACAAAGAAAATAGGAAATTGATTTTCCCCACACACAGTTTCTTGGGGCTTTAAATGAAAACTGGGAGGAGGCTGAGGAGGATATAGCCGGCAGCATTGCAACATGCTTTTCAACAATCCATGTCTACATCAGGTGGAAGGATTCCAACCAGCAATCTAGGAGTGGGTTTGGGGTCTTTTTATTTACAGGAGTTGTAGATGCTTAGCATTTCTGAAGATCAGGTCCAAAGTGTCTCAGGTGTGGCAAGCCATCAGCAGGCCTCAGATTTTCTACATCCATAAATGAAAAGTAACTAGCTAGAGTATATTAATAATGTGAACATTTTATTAAATATCACCCTGCTTCAAGGCAGCTAGTTCCCAATACAAATCTTTTGTTGTTGTTGCTATAGATTCTTGTTTGACAATGGTGTTATATATATATAATGTATTATTTATGCTGTACTAACAGGACCCATATTAACAAACATTGTAAGTAGTCTGAATTGGGGGAAAACGAAAAGCTCATTCTGCTTGTTTGGAAAGGTCTGGAGTGCAATATCTTAGTGTTTATCCAGAATAAATGGAAAGGGAATGGCCAGAAGGGATGAAAACAGTAATTTATAGCTTGAAAATGGAAATATGGTTAAATTCTTGTAGTGGTAAAGGATGTTTAAAAGTAAGTTACAGGAGTGGGAATATTGCTACTGAACTGCAATTTCATCTCTTCCTCTCAGAATCTGCAAACTCTTCAATACTGTCTTATGAAAAAGGGAATTTATTAATAATAATAATATCATTACATTTGAGTCTATAGGCCTAACCCAAGATTTTGGTACTTTGTATGCTAGGCATTGTATATACAATACTGCCCCAAAGAACATACAAAAAAGTTGTTGATAGATCCAAAGACTCACCATGAAAACCTGCTCCTTATTGATCATTAGTCGGACAATATCAATGAGCAAGATCAGTAAAACAACCATACCACACACAGGTCTAATCCCAGAACAAAGCAGGTCAAGGAAACTTGATCAGATAATCTCCTTGCCATAATCTCACCAATCATACTTCAAAAAAGAGTGATAAACAAAATGATAATTGCCAAGTTCATCAATGTCAAGAGGCATGCATCCGACGAAGTGGGTATTAGCCCATGAAAGTTTATGCTTCAATACTTTAGTTAGTCTTTAAGGTGCCACAGGACTCTTTGTCACAATGTCAAGAGAGGGGTTCTTGAGCATAGGCCTAACTGTTGCTCACTTGACAGATACTGGGATCTGAGCTGCATGGAAAGATCTTTGAACTCACATATTACCCCACCTAAGTTAAGTTAATGAGGCTCCATGAAGGCACATAAGTAGGGCCATACTGGGCCAGACCAAAGGTCCATCCAGCCCAGTATCCTGTCTTCTGACAGTGGCCAATGCCAGGTGCCCCGGAGGGAATGAACAGAAAAGATAATCATCAAGTGATCCATCTGCTGTTGCCCATTCCCAGACACAAAAGTCGAACTGTGCAGAACTAATTTGGAGGATCAGAACCTATATTTCTACTGGTTGTGACGATGCTGGGCCTGACTCTTCTCTCACTTACATTGGTTTTACACTTGTGTAACTTCATTGATGTCCCTGGATTTACACTAGCCTGACAAAGAAGAAAATTAGCCCAGCTGAGTGAATGTGAAGAAGGAAGAACCAAAGAGAACACCAACGTGAAGGGGGAGGAGGAAACAGACACATAAAAAATGGGGAGACATAATGAAGTAAAAGATTATTGCTATATTTTGAAAAATTAAATTTACAGTACTGCCAACCCAAAGTATTGAAAAAGCACAAGACAAAAAAATCATGAGATTAGCGTAACAATTTAGAAATTTTAAAAAGTAATAACTTTTGAGTCCTTTTACTTACTGTTAGGACCGGAAGACATTGTAACGGGCAACCACTAGGAAGCGCAGTTACGCTTCTGAGTCAACTCCAGGAGAGTGCATAATGATTGTATTAGTCTGAGAATGACCTTCTTGTTATCTGTGTGTTTGGGAACCAGTTCCCAGCTGCATGAGTGTTTACCCCATCTGTGTGAGAATGAATGCGTGGGAAACTAAATGGGGAAAGTAAGGCAGGACTGCGTAACCAACAAGTGCTGACCAATCAGTTTGTTGCTTGCTATTGATGAGATGAGTATGTATGAGATGCAAATGAGCATGGGTATATCTGTGCTGACACACCTCTTTGGGTTGAGCTTCCTCCTTGGGCTTCTCTGGACATCGCCCGGGTGTGTCAGTCATCTTGTATTGCGGCCGTGCTGGCAGATAAGCCCCCCAGCACGAAATGCCGCCCCCTCCAATAAACTCACCACTTTCCAACTAGCCATCTGTGTGAGGCCTCGTTTCTCCCGGCAACGAGATACGCCCCCTGCAACACTTACCTTCAGGTTTTTGAGTCTCTTAGGGTTCACATTTCAAACTTTTACCAGCAATCAGGATGGCTAGATGCTTACTTTCTTTAAAATGAAAGATGAGCATCTTGTGTAATCACCTGACTCTGGAAGCTGGGGCTCAAAGAAAAAAACCCACCTCATGTCATGAGACTCTATGATAACATTGTGAGAACTGGCAATGCTTCATTTAGCATAGAGTGGTACCTTACTTGACTTGCTGTCAGTTGTACTCATAATACTTATATGACAGTAAATGTATATTTACTAGTCCTACGGAACTACTCACAGTAGTAAAGCTAAGCATGTGCATTAGTGTTTGCAGTATTGGTGCCTCAGTGTGTCTATTGAAATGCTGTGTTTATGTGCTAAACTGCTAATCAATTTATCCAATGTACCCAGTCTGGAGTCCTCCATGTCACAGTTGAGGTACAAGAGCAGGACAGCACAAAGACATTACTGCTGCTTGAATTTTACCTGTTAAGTGGATAACAGAGCAGATCAGAAAACTGAAATTTTCCTCTGAGAAATTTTGAATGATATTATTATTCAAAAACAATTGTTTTCAATATTTTCCTGCTAGAAGTTTCAAACCAGTTCAGAATGACAATGTTTGTTTTGTTTTTGCTTAAAATGACATTTTCATTGCTTTAAACCAAAAAATAAAATGAAACAAAACATTTTAGGTTGACACAAAACAAAACTTCTTGTTTTGAATCAACATTTGAACATAACATAGCATTTTGTTTTAGTTTTTACAAACTTCAAAGCTGAAATGAAATGCAATTTTTAAAGTGAAAATGAAATGAAAAATTTTGTTTCATTTCAAAATGGTGAGTTGGAACAAACCTTTTTTTTTTTTTTTTTTTTTTTTACATTTCATATGGGAAAAATAGCCAAACTTTTTGCCAGAATTGACAATTTCCCATGCTGTTTTTCAAATTTTATGAAACTGTATTATTCAGCAGAAGCATTTACTTGATGAGACATTTCAGACAATGCATAACTAGACCTTTATGTCTAGGATTGTCATTCCAGCACGTCTCCCCAGCAAATACTAAGAAAATATTAAAATAAATAACATTATGAAAAAGAGTATCTTTATGCAGGTGAGCTATAGCTCAACTGAAGAAAATGGACTTAGTCAAATGTGTTAAGTTACACACAAGTAGACGTTTTTTGCAGAATCGATGCCTAAGATTGATACTCTGGGGTATTAAATGTGTGGGTTTTTTGTTGTAATGTTACCCGCACACATTTCTCTATCCCTTCCACACTATAGGGACACACACCTTTACCCAGCTCCTAGAGCTGAAGGTGCAACCCTGTTAATTTATACAGCCACCCTTACCCAATTCCTAGGGCTCAGGGCACATCTTCCTGCGGGTTGGCAGGATCTTTAGCCACTGAAAGAGCCTCACACAGTAATATCCTTATCCTCTATTTATTGACAATTCCCAAACAAGCAGAATACACAAGCTAAGCACAGTATCATGCTCACCAATCCTGGGACAGGCAACCAGGCTTCCCCTGTATATGACAGGCAAGGTCAGTCTCTGGATCTTAGCTGCTGCACCTCAGAGTCAGAAAAGTCCTGGCAGCTTTTATCTTAGGCGGGGTCTTGGAGGTGAGTTCTTTTCCTCAGGGGTTCCTTATCTCCTTTTGTCTTCTTCCAGCCCTTTTCCTTCTTGCTTCTGTTACTCCTGATCTTCTCCTTAGCTCCTTCTTGGACCCCAGATTTTATAATGAAATTTGAGTCTTGCTTACCTTAACCAATTATCTTAGTATAATTTTACTAACCAATCATAACAAAATTACCTAACCAATCCTACCCCACCACCTTAACTGATTTACACCTAGCACCATTAATTATACAGGAGACAGAAACCATTACAAACCAGACAGAGATCACAGTGTCAAACAACAGGAAAGTGTCATGACAATGCTTTAGCTGGTGACAGTGAGAACTATTAGGGCCAGTCCCCTCCTCACAGTCTGGTGTGAATCTTTTCAATACGTTTCAGATGGAATGTGAGTATGTGACTCCAGGCCTACAACTAATGGTTGCTGCATCTTCAGTCTGGCTGCAGAAGGTGGCTTTGGTTCAGGCCTTCCAGCATGGCTACAGAAAAGCCATATAGTTACAGTAAAGCACTTAGCACACTGTTGGATGCTTTAAAATAATAATAATAAATAATAAATAATATTGAATTAACAGTTTCTTGGTTTGCATTCTTCACCAATATGGCTGCAAAAATGAGTTTTAATGAGTGGATCTCTTTTAAACTACAGGAATCAGAGAGGTAGCCGTGTTAGTCTGGAATAGCAGAAGTAACAAAGAGTCCTGTGGCACCTTAAAGACTAACTAAAGTATTGAAGCATAAGCTTTTGTGGGCTAATATCCACTTGGTTGGATGCAAGCAGTTTAAACTACAGTTTGTGATGTGAATGATTATTGTTTTTTAAACCACATAATTTCCCCCCTATTCTAATTATAGGGCTGATAGTTTCTGTGACAATATGCATGCCATTGTGCAGCTTTAATATAAAGCTGGTCTGAGAGGAAATACAACTCAGAAGCAGTTGATTCCAGTGTTCAATACATCTACTAAATAATTCAGTATCACTAATGGAAGTCTGATCTTAGTGGCGAAGCAAGCTTCTGTGGGCACTCACTGCTGGTTTTGGCAGCCAGACCTTGGAGAACAACAATGGACCAAAGGTGAAAAAAATCTTTAACTGTTCTTGTGTCCTCTTTTCTGCTTTCCCAGAATTATATTATTTCTTCCTGGTGGTGGCTGCAGCTGAGAGCCAAGGGGGTGAGAGAAAGAAATTGATATTTACAGTATGCCTGAAACAAACAAACAAAGTTCATACCAAGCAGACCTATTAACTGGCATGTATGTCTTTGTTTGGTTTTAGAAATGCATTGTATCTTTCTGCTAAGTGATGGGAGCAAAGGCAATGAAACACTTATTGGGGGGGCAAATTGCACAAGTTATTGCCTCCAACGTTCAGACTCGGGTTTTAGGGCTAGAATTGTCAAAGGAGTCTAAGGAGGTGGGGTGCCCAGTTTTCACTGAAAGTATGAGAGTTGGGTACCTAACTCCTATTGGCACCTTTAGAAATCCTTGCCTAGAGGTGCTGAGCCTCCACAACTCCAATGTAAGTCAAAGGGAACTGGGGATACGCTTACGAAAGAAAATAATCAGCAAGATGAATTCTAATATGAAAGGACTTCTATTTTTAGGCACACTGATGATCTTTAGGAAAATCCATCCCTTCCAAAAATGTGAACATCATCTGGTGGAAATATTTGGAGTCATTTACTGGTACACTACCATTGTGCATCAACAGTCAAAAGAATCTGTATAACATGTTCCCTTGATCTTTGCTCTTTTCCTTTCTAAAGGGAACAGTCTTCACCACTCTTCTTTACCTCTTGTAGACAATGTTTCAGGCAGTGAAGAGGCTACTCAAAAGTAAAGGTTTGACCCCTGTAGCTGCTAACCCATCTTTACCTTTGGGCTATTGTTTTTAACCCATCTAAAACTGATAGCTACAAACAAACCATAAGGGAAAAGATTTAAAACTTAGCCAGAGATAGCAGGTTTCTCTAGAAGTCTGTAAGCAAGTCTGTATCCTTTTTAGTTAAATTTAGATTCCTTGTGTGCTAGACCAGATTATTAACAACCAAGGGCTGCCTTTCAATATAGATACTTTTATCTTTCACATGTTACCCAGTCTTCATGTCCCCCTTTCCATCATCCAAGAAGACCATCTAGATGTAGGAAATAAACCATTGTTTGGGATGGGCGAAATAAGAAAAGAAAAGACAAGATGGTGAAGCAGAACTTGGCAGAATCCACTGGCTGCATCTAACAAGGAGAATATTGTTGCACCAGTTAACTGGTCAGACTATATTTTCCATGGTTCCTTAGCATCATTCTTCTCCATGCTATCCAGTTGATTCTGTCCCATCTTGCTTTAAGTACTTTGGGAGGCCCAGCTCACCAGCTGGGAGACCGTCTAGAACAGGGGTGGGCAAACTTTTTGGCCCAAGGGCCACATCTGGGTATGGAAAATTATATGGCAGGTCATGAATGCTCACAAAATTGGGGGCTGGGGTGCGGGATGGGTGCGTGCTCTGGTTGGGGGTGCATGCTCTGGGGTGGGGCCAGAAATGAGGAGTTCAGGGTGCAGGAGGGGGCTCTGGACTGGGACAGAGGGTTGGAATGCAGGAGTGGGGTGAGGGTTCTGGCTGGGGATGTAGGCTCTGCGGTGGGGCTGGGGATGAGGGGTTGGGGGTGCAGGAGGGTGCTCCAAGCTGGGACTGAGGGGTTTGGAGGGCAGGAGGGGAATCAGGGCTGGGGCAGGATGTTGGGGCACAGGATGGGATCAGGGGTGCACGGTTCGGGTGGCGTTTACTTCCCAGAAGCAGCAGCATGTCCCCACTCTGGCTCCTATGCGGCCACATGGCCCTGTCCACAGGTGCTGCCCCACAGCTCCCATTGGCCACAGTTCCTGGCCAATTGGAATTGTGGGGGCAGCACTTGGGGCAGGGGCAGTGTGCGGAGCCCCCCTGGCTGCCTGTACACATAAGAGCCAGAGCAGGGACATGCTGCTGCTTCCAGGCGCTTCATGCTTCCTGGCTGGAGCTCGAGGGCTGGATTAAAATGTCTGGAGGGCTGGATGTTGCCCCTGGGCCATATTTTGCCCACCGCTGGTCTAGAAAGTCTCTTGTCATAGTCTTACTAATGTCAAAGGTGTCAAACATATGATCTTTGGAGCAGAAATATGTCTTACTATGTTTAAACAGTGCATAGCACAATGAGCTCCTGTACTCAGTTGGCACCTATAGGTGCTACTGTGTTACAAACAATATTAACAATAAAAACAACACATAATGCTTAACTTTCCAGAATTGAGGTGCTTTCATTTTTGATTAGCATTCCTTCAGACCTAATTCATTTACAGTTGAACAGATGCATAATTGTGTGTACAATTGAGTCTTTAGCCTCTCCCAATCCTAATGCCAGTCACATCACACAAGATTAGAATTTGGTTCAATGTGTGTGCTCAGTTTCAGCAACTTCAGATCTGAGATGTGGTGGGGGAGGTACTGGGGATTGCTGAAACTGAGGAAAAGTGTCAGCTGAAACTGTTTTATGGTGGAAAATTGGGTTTTCAACAAAATGAAAAATTTAATGGAAAGTGACTGCTTTCTGCAGAAACTTTCTCTCTGTTAAACTCCCCCCCCCATAAAAAACCAGAGTTTTTCTTTTTTCAACAAAAAATTGAAATTTTCTGCAGGGGGAAACATAATTCCATATGTTTGAGTTTTCTCTTTAGCCTGCAGAAAAATGTACAAGTCAATCTGTAACATTCTTCCCTTGTCTCACCAGTTTGCTCCAACCTCACTCTTCATCCAGAGCACACAGTTTTGGTAGCAATCAGATGAATAAACCTTTGAGGCCAAAGGTGTCAAACATTCTAGGTTATTTGGGGCAGGGAATGTCACTTACTAAGTTTGTACAATGCTTAGCACAATAGGGCCTAGCTCTCAGGTGGAGCACTCCAGGGACTATACAAGCCAGCTAAGTATCCCTCTTTATTGTTGTGTGTCTTCCATAATTTTCATCACACAAGGAGGAAGAAGATTTCTCACTGCACTCCTGGCCATTTGACTCCAGAGAAGCCTGGCTTATGTTGCTAGCCCAGCTGCTAAGAGAGAACTGTTCTATCTGAATCAGTCTACTATTTCGTGTTGATGATCAAAGTTGTTTGTCTTCTGTGACACTGCTATCATTAAATCCCACTGTGGCTGTGTGATGAAAGCAAAGGAAGAAATGGAAGGGATTAGTTTACTTCATCAAGAAAGAATCCAGGTGGGTGCAATTATCCAGTCTGGGATTTACTGTACAGTGCCTTTTATTGTTACAGGTGGAAGGTGTTAGATGATGCAATATACACGTTTGCCAGACAGAGGCTAATTTATCTGGAAATAGGAGAACCTGAACTGGATTTCTTCATTAACTTGGAATAGGAGCCAAAATGTATGACCCCAGAAAGACCCAAACACTGTGTGCTTCTATAGCCAAGAAAAAGTCTCACTCTAGGGTTTAGAAATTAGAAAGAATATACCTGACTTTAGAATGTCAGCTACATTTTTAAATCAATTGGGGAGCATTCCCATTTAACAAATGCAGTGAGGCTAAAATGGGGAAAGCCTGCCCCTAAAGTGAAAGCTTCTGTCATTCCAGCAGTCAGCAGAACTAGAAGGGATGAAATTCCATGGGGAAAAAAAAAAGTTGGTTTGTGGTATTTTCAGCCTAACGGGAAATTAAAAGTACCAGGCATCCTTTTCTTTCAATGTTTCCAGCCAAATTCTGGACAGTCAAGAGATTCAGATACGTTGGATTCAAAGCCCAGTTAATTTAAAGGCCCTTCTTGGTTTCCATGGGCTTTGGATCAAGTCCATAGTGCCAAAAAGTGAAATAATTCTTTGTGCCTGAAATGTCTGGGATTTGTTCAAGGCTGCCTGGGACCTAAATGTGAATCTCCCATGCACTGTGGCTCCTTATGGGTGCAAGTTGCAAACAGGCAGATAGATTCAATCGGATTTGTTTTTAAATAAGTTACCTGGCACAGGAGCTCGCAGACTCTAGCCCTCCTGACCCCGTACATTACGGTGCTGACTCTGCATCTCGGATTAACAGACTTTGGGGAACTGTCAGCAGGAGAAGCGGGTTTTGTAAAGCTTCTCTTCGCTCTTTGCTCAC
Organism: Sternotherus odoratus; assembly: GCA_032164245.1. Lineage (NCBI taxonomy): Eukaryota > Metazoa > Chordata > Testudines > Kinosternidae > Sternotherus > Sternotherus odoratus. The sequence goes on from JAVMKO010000001.1 coordinate 90,355,441, forward strand.
CAAAGCCACGATGCATAGAGGACATTGCAGAGGAGGGCTGCTCCCCTGCAGGTACCTTTTTTATTAGGAGTACCCGAGGAACTCAAGTCCTGCACCTCTCCCGGTCCTCGCCCATCTCCCCTTCCCCTGCCTCCCTCCAGTCCGGTGGGCGCGACTTGCCCCGGGAGTGACCCGCTTTTAATCAGCTTCCCAGGCAGATCACATGAGTGCAAAACACTCTCTCGCGCTCTGCCCCCTCCTCTCTCGCTCGCAGTCTGCGCGCCACGGGGTCCAAGCGAGGAGCGGCGAGTTCCCTGCCTCGAGCAGCCCAGTCTTGGCGAGTCGGGAGAGGCGCCCCCCACCCAGATCCAGCCCGAAAGAGACGGGTCGGCCCCGCGCTCCCAGGCCGCCCAGCCCACGGCCCGTCCCTCCGACCCGAAGAGCAGCTCGGCCGGCAGCTCCACGTAAGTCGAAGGGGGGTTTGCTGGGGCCGGGGCGCGCGTGGCGGAGGTTTGCGCCCGAGGCGCTTTCCTGGGCCGGGCTGAGCGCGGGGCCGGGCGGGGCGCTCGCACCTGGAACCGGAGCGCGGCGGGGACACGCGTGCAGCGGGCGCCGGGGCAGTTCTCCAGCCGCGGTGCCAATGCCCCGCGCGCGGGGTCCTCACCAGGGAGCAGCGCGCGGGGCGGGAGCTGAGCGGTGCCCGGGGGGGGAGAGCATCGCTCTGGACATTGCTGGGAGGGGGGTGTCTCCTCTCCCATCCCCTCCCCTCCCCTCCCCCTCGGCCAGCGGGTATCGGGCCCAGCTGCTTCTCCTCCGGGAATGTGGGGGCCGAGGAGCTCGGGACTCGCCCAAGGGACCCAAAGAGCAGAAGTCTGGGGTTGTCTTGGGGGAAGAGAGCCCCTCCCCCCACACCGCTCCGGGGCTCTACTCGAAGGTGTTCCCCAGCCACCTGTACCCTCCCCGCCCCCACGCAGACCCGGGACTCGGCGGCTGGAGCCAAAGAAGCCCCCCCCCCGGTGTCCCCCGCGAGTAGCACCGACTGACTCCAGGGGGGTGAGCTCGCGAACCCCCTCCCCCGCCTGGCTGGCTCTGCAGGCTGGTGGGCGGGGGGGGGGGGGGGGGGGGCGCCGCCGCCGCCGAGGATTAATGGGATAATGGAGCAGTTCCGTGGCTCTCAGCTCAGCGCGGATTTGAGGCAACTGGGGATCAAGGGGCAGGAGGGGGAACTTTACACAGTGTAAAGAAAAAAAAAAGTCCGGATCTGCGGGCAGCAAGCGTGCTCAAGAGGAAGGCCGGCAGCGTGCACCTGGGATAGCAACCTGCTATGGATGCCCCTGTTACCTGGGGTCATGCAGGGGTCAGTTCTGGGTCGCGTTCTGTTTAATACCCCCGTCAATGATTTAGATAGTGGCACGGAGAGTACATCTATAAAGTTTATGGACTATACCAATCAAGCTGGGAGGGGGCGCAAGTGCTTTGGAGGATAGGCTTAAAATTCAAAATGATCTGGACAAACTGGGAAAATGGTCTGAAGTGAATAGGATGAAATTCAATAAGGACAAATGCAAAGTACTCCACTTAGGAAGGACCAATCCGTTGTACACATACAAAATGGGAAATGAGTGCCCAGGAAGGAGTACTGGCAAAGGAATCTGGGGGGCATAGTGGACCACAAGCTACATATGAGTCAACAGTGTAATACTGTTGCAAAAAAAGCAAACATCACTTTGTGACTTATTAGCAGGAGTGTTGTAAGCAAGACAGGAGAAGTAATTCTGCTCTACTCTGTGCTGATTAGACATCAATTGGAATATTGTGTCCAATTCTGGGCACCACATTTCAGGAAATATGTGGACAAATTGGAGAAAGTTCAGAGAAGTGTAACAAAAATGATTAAAGGTCTAGAAAACATAACCTATGAGGTAAGATTGGAAAAAAATGAGTTTGTTTAGTCTGGAAAAGAGAAGATTGAGAAGGGGACATAACAGTTTAAGTACATAAAAAGTTGTGATGAGGAGGGAGAAAAAATGTTCTTCTTAACATCTGAGATAGGACAAGCTGCAATTTAATCTCATTGCTTCAAGGGAGGTTTTGGTTGGACACTAGGAAAAACTTCCTAACTGTCAGGGTGGTTAAGCTCTCAAATAAATTGCCTATGGAGGTTGTGGAATCTCCATCATTGGAGATTTTTAAGAGCAGGTTAGACAAACACCTGTCAGGGATGGTCTGAATAATACCTAGTCTTGCCATGAGTGCAGGAGACTAGACTAGATGATCTCTCAAGGTACCTTCCAGTCCCATGGTTCTATGGTGCCAGCAATGTCCTCACTTTGATCCCAGAGACTTAGGGCCAGACTCTGTGCTGTGATAAACACATTAACTCTATTTGACTGTAATGGGAGTTAACCTGCTTAAGCTGGGGTAATATTTGATCCTTATTTTACTGCTGCTGAAATAAATAACTTCAACAGGTGCTGATGGATCAGTTGTAGAGTTGTTATTGCTCGTTTGCTGAATGTCTTAAAGGCTTGAGGGAAAGGGTTGGGAAAACTGGACCAAACTTTGCTGTCAATGATACTGGTGTAAATACAAAGTAACACCATTGACTTCTAAGTGAGAGTATAACTTCTCCCATTGAGTCTAGATATAATTCTGCTGATCTATCATATTGTTTTCTGTCATTTATTTGTCTTCCTTACATATATTAGGACTATTTACATGCAAAGGGAATCTTTTCACTTCATTAAAAGTTCATCTGCTTCTGTTGCTTGCTCTCCATCTGAGATCACACTTCTCAGTTTTTGACACAAGAGGTTGCTTTAGAGATGAACGAACACTAAATTTGTGGAATGTTCTAAAGCTGAAATTCCACCAGTAATTAAGCCAGCCATAGTCACATACACTTGGTCTTGTTTATAAGCAGTGTGGAATTGTATACATAATGCCTTTTCCCTACTCAATACCCTTACAACTCTGGCCAGAGGAGTAGGTTCTAACAAGATCCAACTTACTTTAAGTCAGAGGAGCAGGAGAAAGGACATTTTAGCCAAAGTTCCTTCAGCTCTGGAACTTTCTACCTTTCCCTTGTCCCATCACAACTTCTGTTTGGTATTTTCTGAGCCTCTTGCAAAGTTCAACTTTTGGGGTAGCTAATGGATTGAGGGAACAGGTATGCTTGTAGGTACAGGCTATTCTAAGGGGACAATTGTTTGTATGTACCTTTTGAATGTTGCATGATAGCTGCTATACAATGGAAATTTTACTTATTGTCTGTTATAAACACCTCAGGCCCCCAACCCAACAACGTTGAAATATCCATCAACAGAAGTGATCCAAAGGGAAACTTCTCCCCAGAAAAGGTTATATATGATTTGTGACATGGAACAGCTGTTTATTTCTTATTGTAAGTTTGATGAAAGGGAAAGTTATCCAGTTAGAAGTAAAAAGCTCTGCATAACTTAATGACCACCTATATGGGCAAGTATGTGTTGAGGGAGAATTAGAAAGTTGGTGTCTCTCTGGGCTAAGTTCCTTAGTAATTGGGACTTTATCCAGAACTCATTGAAAAAAAAGGAAAGACTCCCTTTGTGTTTAAATAAAATGAGGAAGACTTTGTAGCACCTTAGAGACTAACCAGTTTATTTCAGCATAAGCTTTTGTGGACTATAGCTCACTTCATCGGATGCATAGAATAGAACAGAAGTAAGATGCATTTATACACACACAAAGAAAGAAAGAAAAAAAATGTTGTACATTAGCATGCCAATTCTAAGAGGCTGTTAAATTTAGATGGGCCATTATCAGTAGGAGAAAAATACCTTTTGAAATGGATATGTCAGGCAGGACATAACACCTATTGAAGGTAAATTAACAAGGGAAATGCAATCAATTAGTGTAATGAGAGAATCATTCACAAGTCATTGTCAGTTTTGAAACAGAAAAACTTCCAAAACAGACTCCAAGGAGAAACTGAGGAACTGGAATTAATTTTCAAATTGGACACAATAAACCAAGGGCTTAACAGAACTTGTGAATGGTTCTCTCATTACACTAATTAGGTTGAAGGAGAAGAGTGCATATTGTAAGATATTTAAAGTGGATTTCAGAGGGTTTGGGAGGAGCCAGAATGCAAGAACCTTACTTCAATTGGAGTCTTATAGAAAAAGCTTTTATTCAGAGTAAGCCCCAAATGGGGTCAAAAAGTACAGGGGTGAGCTATGTTATGTAAAATATGGATAGCTGCCTTTTAGGAAAATAACCAGCGAAAACAATTTGCACATTATTACTATAAAAATATTGTTACTCTGACTCAATTAATGGCATACAAGGTGGCAGTGGTCAAACAATTTGTTAGAAGCAGTAGCTCTCATGATGACATAAACTTTGTGGGGGAGAGAGAGAGAGAGATCTATTCTAGTTGCTTGTGCCAGCAGCAGTTCCAGCAGTCCATTGTCCACCACCAAGTGCCCAGTAACTGAGTTGAAAACGGAGGATGTCTCAGGAAATACAGTGAAACCAAAGCCACCTGGCCCTGGGGGTGGATTTGTTACCACTGAAATAATGGAATTAGTATTTTAGCGCCACAGAATAAATTGCTAGCATTCATTCATCATTTTCTTTAGATTAACTATAGAACAGTTTCCCACAATGAATTTTTTATTTCTTTCCAAATGTAATAAATAATGTAGGACATTAGACCATCAAGACCAAGAGAGTCTTCTCCACCCTAACCAGTGGCCTGTTCCCCCATCTGCCATGAGCATTGCATCAGCTGCTGATAGTGGAATTGTCGCTGTTCCATTCTTTGCAATTTTATATGATTTGGAAATAATTGTTATTTTTCACTACTAGAAAGTAATAATGACTTCAGATGAAGACTAAGTACTGTTAGCAGAAGTAGACCAACTCTTAGAAAATGAGATCCTGATTTTATATAAAGGCAGCCACCGTTATTAGTGCATGTACTAATAACAAAGAATGAAGAAGGAGATATTCAGCAGAATTGTATCTAAACTTTTGCCACTAGACAGTGGCTGCTTGTGAACATATAATGCCATTCAAGGGTCTCAAACAATCATTATAATTGGGGTCAGTAGCATGGCTAGGGCAGTGGATTTCAAGCTAAAGGCAACTACATTTGGATTTTTAGATAAGCACTGTAAACATTTGATCTTGTATGATCAAATGACACCACCCAATGTGATGTCGTCATCATTATCAGCTACAGAGAAAATGTCTTTGATCCCAGCATCTTTATTATGAGAATTACCTAGCTAATGAAGTAATAGTTGGCAATCTGCATGGAATATGCTGCTTATATTTTTATTAGCTCTGAACTGGCAGAAAAGCTGCTTCTGTAGTGTCCGATTCATTAATGTGTATTAATCCTTTTCAAGTTTCAACAGCCTTTTCAGTGGGGAAAAGCTAAAGTTCCACGTTATTTTAGCCAGTACTGCGGACATATAACCTTGATGTCATAAAACTTGTTCAGTGCATTGAAGTATTCAGCAGAGTCTTACCCTTGAGTGACAGAAAGGACCCACACAGCAATGAAACAGCCCCACAGCCCGAGCCTCAGAAACACAAGTCGGTTGGTACAGGCCAGCTGTGGGTGTCCAGTTGCTGTGTAGACATATCCTTAGTGTACATTTTGGAACAGAGGTTAGGCTCCCCACCAAGGTCTGACTGTTTTCTAAGAGACAGAATCTACCTCTGATCCCCCCACATAAGTAAGTTGCAGAGCTCAGTGAGGTCTTGGGGTAATGGGGTGAGGCAAAACACATAATCCTGCTCTTCATAATGTTATCCAGGTGCTGGGTGGGATGGGAAGGAAGAAGAGGGAGAATTGCCAAATATAGACAAAAGACACACACTGTGATGGTTGTGGAAGTCAGTATACCACATCTCATTACTTGGTTTAAAATACCCCTCCGAAATGTGTCTAAGCCACCTGAAAGCTTGATCAATTCAATTTCAAGCAATGATAAGCATAATGCCTTTTATAGTGAGAACCCTGTCTTGTGTTTTGGTTTTGTTCATTTTAATGTTACGAGCACTTCAAGATTACTTTGCCTACCTATTGTTTTAAGATGCTCTCCAGACTATAGATAAGATAGATGTCAAAGCCAGGTAGCATTTAAACTATACAATGATCACGCAGACTGGGTTTTATATCTTTCGTACTTCAGGTATTCCAAAGTGCAATAGAGCACACTTAATTAGATACTGGTTGCACAGTGAAAATCTAGGAGCCACTGTGTAGTACTCAGTAATAAAGATCACACAGCATGGGATGTTATTATTACTTCTATTGCAGAAGTACCCAAAAGATGCTAGTTACTGTGCAAATATATATGGAGGTACAAACCCTGGCCTCAAACCCTTAAGATCTAAAATAACAAAAAAAAAAAAAAAATCAGTTGAAAGGAGTAAAAAAGGCTACAATATGCAAAGTTATCAGGGTGATGAATGACACAAATCTTAGTTCCACAACACACACACAATACATATAGATAAGGATGTGTGTGTGAAGAGTCCCAAGTGGCCCCTCTGCCCAGACATTCTTTCTTAGAATGTCCTGACACTGGTTTGGTAAGGGGGGAATGTTGTTCATTATACACACACAGGGTTTATCATAGAATCTTTTTCAAAAAGTGCCATGGGATATTTATCTTCCATGAGAAGTGAAACATGAAAGGATTTGGGAATAATGTCTTCCCAGAAGGATGGCATCTCTAACAATGCAATACCTTCCTAACCGTATTATAGCACTGCAGAGTCAGTCTGCACTGGGTACAAGTCCAAATCCTGCTTTGGGCTACTTGAACTAAGAACCTCTGGTTCAATGTCAAGATGGCTACCAACACTCATTCAGAATTATTCCCCATTCCCCTCCCTGGTGGAAATAAATATTAATATAGGACCAATTCCTGTAATTTTTACTTAGGCAAAGCACTCACTGAAGTAAGGGTAAGCTTTGCCTGAGTAAGGACAGCAGGAGTCAGACCATAATTTTGAAAGGACACCTTTCTCCTTTGTTTTATTCAAAATAAGTTACAATTATAATAGTGCTTCATAGCTTGATAGGAATGACAGGGAAAATGCCATTCTGGCACCCTTACTTTGTACTGCAAATTGTCCCATTAATTGCAATGGGACTACTTGCAAAGTGAGGTACTACTACAAATTGAGTACAGCTATCAGAATCTTGTCCTAGCCAGAGAAATGCTTCCATTCCTCTTGTTCTCCATTATGCTGATAGGGCAGAAATTCTCTCTCTTTTCAGTTGGAATCATAAAAAATACTAATCCAGAAACTGTCTTCCCTCAAATTAAAAAGAAATATTATAAGATTCTTACTCGGCCTGCCCAGCATGGTTTTTCCTTTGCTTTTCCAGGAAAAGGTGTATTTGCCATCCTAGTGAATCAGTTTCCCTTCTGGTGCTGGGGGAAGGCCTCTGAGATGCTCTGATTGCATCCCAGTGGCTTGTGCCACCTGACTGGCTTGTTTGTTTGGATTGCTGCATTCCCAAAGGTCACAATGATGCTTTTGTTTGTGTGAGAGTCTCTTGTTTCTATTAGCAGCCTACCAGGGTGCAGCTGAGCATACAATGGCGTGGAAGAAGAAAAAAAACTACTACTACAGTTTCCCTCCAAGCCAATGGCTATAATTTTTTGTGCCTTTCGAGGCATTCAGAGATGGATTTGATTCAGGGAGCCTCATTGCATCATGCTTACTTAATCTTTATTTTGTGGCATAGTCCCTTTGGTCCATGTTTCTTGTCTAACTTGTGTGTTGTCAGATGTTTTTGCTAATCTTCATAAGAGATGTTTGCTTAAGTAAAGTGATTACTTGGCAGACATCGTTTTTCCATTGTTTATAGAGTGTTCCTTTGCTGTTGGTAAATTATACACTCTTCATTGCAGGCTCCATTCTGGTCTCACTTATGCAGTAGAGAGGGGAAGCCACTAGGGAGCTGTTACAGTTCCCCGATTCTCTGGCCAACTCCACACCCTGGCAGAGTTTACAGGATTCTGGGAGCTGCTCTAAATCTGACAGCTGGTAACGAGCTCAGAGAGACCACCCATCAGCTGTGGATTGCAACAGGGAGAATGAACCCTATAGGGTGGTGTAGCAGGTGAATCTATCTATGTCTACTGGGGACTTCCCCAAGCTCCAAGAATACGCAGATGGGAAGGGGAGGGGGTTGCTGCCTTTGTGCCACTGGACCTAAATGTTCATTTTGAGTTTGTTCTGAGTTTTGGACTAAAACAGTGGTTCTCAAACTTTTGTACTGGTGAACCCTTTCACACCACAAACCTCTGAGTGTGACCAACCCATAAATTAAAAACACTTTTTTATTTAACACTATTATAAACTGAGGTGCTGGAACAATTTGTATAGTGGGGGCGCTGAGAGCTGTTGAACCAAACTGTAAACCCTGAATATGATGGAAACCACTTCAAGCCAGGGGGTGTGGCAGCACCCCCTGCACTCCTACTACCAGAACCTATGATTATAAATGGTGGAGGCGAAGCAGGGCTTGGGGTGGAGGCTGACAGCTTGCGACTCCTCACATAATAACCTTACGACCCCCTGAAGGGTCACAACAATCCCCAGTTTGGGAAACCCTGGTCTAAAATTTGCGGCATGTATAACAAATGGTTGTAGGTGTGTGGCTACATGTACACTTGGAGCTGGGGTTGTGGTCTGGTTTGTACTCAAGGCAGCTAGCCTGTGACACTGCTCATTACAGATTGTACTACTGCAACTACACCACTATTTTTAAGGTACTAGCTCAATGAATGTTAGCACAAGTATGCCTACCTGAATTGGGCACCATATCCGTAGCTCCAACTGTAGATGTAGCATGTGTGTGTGCAGGGGGTGTTAAGGAATGCTCTCTCCTTCACCTCTGTCTAAACTTAGTCCAGAATTGTGCAAAGGTTTATGCATGTGGTTAACTTTGTGCACTGTGAATTATTCCACTGAAGCCAATGGCACTATTCAAAGGGTATGTGTACACTGCAATCAAGAGGTGTGATTGCAGCAAGTGTAGACATACCTGAGTTCCCTTTGATTTAGCTAGACTTAAGCTAGTTTGAGTAACATAGCAGTGAAATTGCAGCAGCTGCATGGTATAGCTCTGCCCATTCATGACCCTGTGTATATGCTCAGAGGTCTACCACTTGTCTGGCTGCAGCATCACAGCTAGTGTTCCTCATGCTAGCTTTCATAGACAGTCGAACCTCAGAGATACGAACACCAGAGTTACAAACTGACCAGTCAACCCTTCATTTGGAATCGGAAGTACACAGTCAGGCAGCAGCAGAGACCAAAAGAAATAAAAAAGCAAATACAGTACAGTAATATGTTAAACTACTAATTTTTTTTGACAAGGTAAGGAAACCATTTCTATGCTTATTTAATTTAAATTAAGATGGTTAAAAGCAGTATTTTTCTTCTGCATAGTAAAGTTTCAAAGCTGTATTAATCCCATGTTCAATAGTAAACTTTTGAAAGTGTCACCATAATGTTTCGTTCAGAATTATGAACAACCTCTATTCCTTTCTACTGTAGCTAGATTAAAGCTAGTTCAGGTCTGTCTACACTTGCTGCAATTGCACCTCCTGATTGCAGTGTAGATATACCTTTGTGTGTGTGTGTGTGTGTGTGTAACAGGGTTCCTGCAGGGAGGGCCCTCCTGGCTCCTGCCCCTGTTTGTCCCAGAAAGTCACTCGAGACCCAGTTTGCAGTGCTCACCTGTGGTTTATTTGTACAAGTCGTGCTCCCACCACCTTCACAGTACAATATATACAAGTTCCTTCTCTCTTCCCCGCAACAGGAAAGAAGGGCAGGCTAGTACTTCCTGCTTCCCCTCAGAGCAACTTCCCTTCTCCCTAGCTCCTCCACCTCCTTTGCAGGTACTTTTCCTGTCCAGCCCTTCCGGCTTCCTTCCTGTGAGGCTTTTAACCAGTCCCAGCCTGAAGAGACAGCTGCTGCTCCTGCTCTGCCAATTAGGGACAGGTGGCCTCCCCAGCACCAATTGACCTTCCCTCCGTGTAGCTGGGGTGACAGAGGGTTTGCTAGCAGTTTTCCTGCTAGCACCCTGTTACAGTGTGACATTACCCAGGGTACAATCTGGACTGTCAAACAGTGGTGTTCCCTTATCTCTCTTGGCTGGGGTCCCTTTTGCTCTTCTTTGCTGTGAGAACAGCCACTCCTGGTCTGTTCCGGCAGCCTTCAGCATGCAAAGTCACTTCCAGATAAATACAAGAGTGCTCTGGCCAGTCACTTATGAATTACATACAGGGCAACATCAGCAAATTCCTAGTCCCAGTCTTGTCTCCCCAGAAATGTGCATCTTGTACTGCTTGGTATTCTTCAGTACAAGTATTCAAAACAGTACAAGCTTATAAAGTCTGTCATTTTCTTAAAGGAAAATGATAATGCACCAGACTTGTTATCCCAAATGGAGTTTCCTCTGCACTTTAATTCAAACACACTGGTTAAGATAAAACAATAAGATAAGTTTATTAACTACAGAAAGATAGATTTTAAGTGATTACAAGTGGTGATGCATAAAAGTCTGGAATGGTTACAAAAGAAAATAAAAGAGTAAAACACAAGCTAATACCTAACTTAACAAGCTAACAGACTTCAAGGTGAAAATTTCCTCAGTGTATGCTGCAGTAAGTTTCGCAGGCTGGATCTCCTTTCAGCTTGGGACCCCTCCCCCTTAGTTCAGTGTCTTTCAGGTATTCATTGATGTCATGAGCAGAAAGAAGAGGAATGGAGTTAAGCCTTTTCTCTCTTGTTTATAATTCAACTTTTTGTGCTAGCAACATCCTTGCTGAATCATCGTGACAAAACAGTCTCATGTGGATGTGAAATTTGAACCATCCCTGTGATGGAATGTAAATTTTTTGTTTACACCTTCCTTCCGCTGGTGAATGGTTGCTTAAGCAGGTGAAAGTCCTTTAGCACCTGATTGGAGTGTCAATGTGACTTTGTCTCTGAAAAATGGGTTTGGGTCTGCTTTTCTGAACCTTAGAGCATGTGATAACAATGTTATACAGTAGAATTTTGTAGCTTTACAGACAATGTTGTCACACACATTTTACCAGGACAATAATATTCAGCAGTTTGACTTTTCAAATGATGCTTCACAAGGCATGCTTTGTAGAAAATTTATCATAGTCTATACTATTACGTTCACCACTTTTACAAGACTATCACAATAATGTATAGATAGATATCTACATGAATACACACACTCCTGCCACAGAAATCCCTATGAGAAATTCATTTATCACATTGCTTTGAAATTTATCATGGACTTTTGATTGCCTGACTTACCATCTCCCCCAGGACTTATTCTAGCATTCCAAACCTCACAGTGGTTCATTTATTTAAAAAAAACAAGTCTGTCAGAGAAATATTTTTCCCTTCTCCCTGTAAATGTGGACTTTCCTCCCTCCCCCACTCTAGAACTGTGTCTGTCCCTAGGTGACTTACAACTTTTCTGTGTCTAAAAATGTCATGATTAAGTCTGATATATCACAGTCCTGCAGGGAATGGGATAAAAGCAGGATCTTTATACCAATGACAAGTAGAGGTTCCCAGCTCTCCAGTGTGATCAGTATTTGCTTCTAGCCCTGAAAGGGGCCGACAGGCTACACTTAAAGGTGGCATGTGTTTAGTACAGTGGGTTGAAATTAGAAAAATAAATAGAAACATTTCAAAATCTGTGATTTTTTTTTCTCCCTGGTTTTTTTTCATATGATGAAGCTGGTCAGAATTTTTCAAAAGAAGAAAAATTTCAAAATGTTGAAAAAAATGTGGAAAAATAGAAAAAAATACAGAATACCTTCCTCCTTTTTGATCATATATAAATATAATAATTTGTACAGAAAAGCTCTTTTATTTACTTTAGAAGATTTGGGCTCCTTCTGAGTCCTGTGCAGTTGGACTGATAGACACTCATTTTCCTGGCTTTATAGGCAGAGTGATGTGAAAAATGAGCCTGAATTCTTTTAAGAACTTTTTTTTTTTTAATATACAGACAACACAGTAGAACTCCACTAACCTCACTAATTTGCACTGACGGAGAGTTATTGAGAATTACTGAAATATGAAAATTACCATACAACCGAACGAGCCAAAAAAAGTATAATGCATTACAAGATGTTCTTTGTTCATTTAATTGACATGTACTGTAATTTAGTTTAAATTATTTATGATTATATAGATTAGGAAATTTTCCTATAATTATAAACCACTGATTTTGTATGTTAATTGTAGGATGTGGGGATTAGCAGTATTTTTTAGAAATGCTATAGAGGGTGTTCGTTTGTGTGTGGAAAAGAATTACGTGTACGCAGACTTATGTCCTACTCTCCTACTTTGTTCCCAGATCCCAGACATCAGCAATGATGTGAAATATCAATGAACTGGAGAGGCATTCTGGGTAAAGAGGTGTAACGCAAAGATCCCACTTTACTTTAGAATTACCAGTTGCATAAAACATCTTGTTAAATGACAAGCCAATCTGTTATTTAAATTGACACTTCCCATATATGCAGTAAAATTCTAATCCTATTTTGGATTTTACTAAACCAGTGGTTTTGAATAAAGAGGTGGCTGAGGCCAGCTGGCAGAGGGAACAGGAGTGCATAAAGGGATCTCCTGTCTGAGATACCTGGTCTGCTATTTACATTCTTGTTCACCAAAGAGTGTGTCATGTAAGTTCTCTAGTAAAAACCCATGTCACGTTGATCTTTATAATCTTTGTGAAATGTATGTGTGGATAATATGAAAGCAATTTTATATATATGAAAATATGCCCTTAAAACCTGAAGTTAAAAGGAGGCCACCCAGAGGTGAGATGCCTAAAGACAGATTCTATCAGACATGGGGGAGGAGACACTTATGTGTCTGGTTGACTACTGTGTGTTGTGTGTCTTATAGTGGAATTCTGTTTGCATACTGAGTCAAATGCTAATAAGGAGATTTCAGGAGAATAAATTAACAGGAAGAGGTGAACAGTGTGTGGGGGTATATGTGTGGGTGTTGCTTACAGGTGAAGAACAAAGGACCAGTCTAATATATCTAGGGATGCAGAGAGACACCCAGTCATCCTTTGCACCTGTTGGCTTTCCCTCAGCTCTTAGTTTTTAATCTAAGGGCAGGGGGAAAGCTGACAGGTGTGGAGGAGCATGTGGCTCAGACTTCCCTTACGGGAGGATCTATTAATGGAGTTTCTCTATATTCAAGTAAGGAGGAGAGGATGGAAGATGATAAAATATGGGTAGGATCTGATGATAAACAGTCAAATGGAAAAAGAGTCCCATTCAGTTACATCACATACTGTAATGGCAAACAGCGAATAAGTGACATTTTTAAAAGTGCGTATACACAAATTCTAGAAGTCTAAATACTAAGATGGGTGAATTTGAATGAGGATATTGATATAATAAGCATCACAGAAACTTGGCGGAATTAGGATAATCAATGGCACATAGTAATACAAGGGTACAAAATATATAGAAAGGACAGAACAGGTCGTGCTGGTGGGGGAGTGGCATTATATGTGAAAGGAAGTATTGACTGGGTTTGACTGGGTACATCCCTCAGGATGGGATGCAGAGATCAAGTTTCTTGGCATCTTAAATGACAGCTTCTTGAAGCAGCTAGTCCTGGAATCCACAAGAAGAGAGGCAATTCTTGGTTTAGTCCTAAGTGGAACACAGGATCTGGTTAAGAGATAAATATAGCTGAATTGCTTGGTAATATTGACCATAACATAATAACATTTAACACTGCTGTGTGTGTGTATGTGTAGGGGGAGAAACACCTAAGCAGACCACCATAGTTATTAATTTCAGAAAAACGAACTACACAAAAATTAGCAAGTTAGTTAAACAGAAATTAAAAGGTACACTGCCAAAAGTGGAATCCTTGCAAGCTGCATGGAAACTTTTAAATGACACCATAATAGAGGCTCAGTTTAAATGTATACCCCAAGTTAAAAAACATAGGGCATGGTTACACTTACAGGATTATAGCGCTTTTGGTTATAGCTGTCCCCATATACAGCAATAGGTATAGCGCTATAGCGTGGCCACATTTGCGGCACTTGCAGCGGCACAGGGAGTGGTGCATTATGGGCAGCTATCCCAGCATTCAGCTGGGTGCAACGTGCTTTTCAAACGAGGGGAGTGGGGAGGAACGTGTTGTGTGTATGCGGACGGAGGGAGCGAGGGGATTTTCTACGGGCTGAGAGTCTTGTCAGTGGGCGTCCTTTGAAATTCAGAGCCTACTAGTTTTCTCGGTCACACAGGCTCACTCCGTAAACATTTGCAGTGCTTATCTGCCAAGTTAAGAGAGAAACTCTGAAAAAGTACCTCCACAATCCTCCAGCCGAGTTCAAAACAAATGGAACAGATGTCAATTGCCTTAAATGGCTCAGAGGCGTTGCCAGAGATCACTTATAGTGTAGTAATCTTAATGCCCATTCACACTTGCGATAGTGAATACGCAATAGCTGTTAATCATCAAGGAAGGGAGGATTACCAGGAGTGGTATAACTGTGGGTTTATAGCGCAATACATCCCTTGCCAGTGTGGACAGGTAGGGAGTTATAGCACTTCTGGAGGCTTTAAAGCACTATAAAGTGCCAGTGTAACCAAGCCCATAGTAAGAGAACCAAAAAAGTGCCAGTGTGGTTAAACAACAAAGTAAAAGAAGCAGTTAGAGGCATAAAAGGCATCCTTTAAAAAGTGGAAGGAAAATGCTATTGAGGAAACTAGAAAGGAGCATAAACTCTTGCAAGTGAAGTGTAAAAATATAATTAAGAAGGCTAAAAAAGAATTTGAAGAACAAGTAGCCAAAGTCCCAAAAAGTAACAGCAATTTTTAAAAAAATACATCAGAAGCAGAAAGCCTGCTAAACAACCTGTAGGGCAAGGGTGGGCAAACTTTTTGGCCTGAGGGCCACATTGAGGTTCAAAATTGTGTGGAGGGCCAGGTAGGCAAGGCTGTGCCTCCCCAGACAGTCTGGCCCTGCTCCCATCTGATCCCCACCCACTTTCCGCCCCCTGACTGACCCACCCAAATAAAAAATATAACTTCTGTAATAAGGAAGGTTAGAGAACAATATAACATAAGAACGGCCATACTGAGTCAGACTAAAGGTGCATCTAGCCCAGTGGCCAATGCCAGGTGCCCAAGAGAGAGAATGGAACAGGTAATCATCAAGTAATCCATTTCTTGTTGCCCATTCTCAGCTTCTGGCAAACAGAGGCTAGGGACACTATCCCTGCCTATCCTGGCTAATAGCCATTGATGGACCTATCCTCCATGAATTTATCTAGTTCTTATTCAAGCACTTTTATAATATTGGCCTTCACAACATCCTTATTAGCACTTAATAACACTTCCTTATTTACTTTCTCCACAACCATCATGATTTCATAGACCTTTATCATATCTCCCCCCCCCCCCACCCCCCGTTGTCTCTTTTCCAAGATGACAAGGCCAGTCCTCTGACATTGGCCACTGTCAGAAAATAGGACACTGGGCTAGATGGATCTTTGGTCTGACACAGTATGGCCGTTTTATGTTCTTATTGTTCTCTAAACTTCCCTTATTAAAGAAGTTATATTTTTAATTTGGGTGGGAAGTCACTTGGCTTTTAGGCAGGTTATTTCATGACTCTTAGCTCTTGAGTCTGAGAGGCTGTAGTTAATGCAGAACTCATGAACATATACTGATGGTTTAGATTTTTCCTTCTGTTGTATTGTAGCCCCTTTCACCTGCCTAATGAATTTCATCTGCTATGGTGTTGTCTAATTATCTAATTACTTTAGGTCTTCTGGGAATTTCTAATAACCCTTTCCATTCTTAACTAACCTAATAATTTTGTGTTATCATCACATCTCATTATTTATTCTCTCTTCCAGATTCTTAATAATTGTATTGAACAACTCTAGAACTAGTGCTGATCCCTGAGGCACTGCCATTAGTAATCCCTTTCTGTACTTAGAGCTGGTCATTATTCTCACCTCTTGTGTCTTATTTGCTACCCAAATTTAAATCATGTCAGGACTCTGCCTTTTATCCCATGGTTACCAAGTTTCTTAAAAATCTCTCACTAGAAGCTATTATCCAAAGCCTTTTGAAAAACTATATAATGTACCCCACCAATCCTTCATTCACCAGGATAACTCTTTTAACAGATTCTTACAAGTTTGAGGGGCAGGATATACCTCCGCGCTACACTGTTTTATACTGTGATGGTTTGTGTGGGTTTTGTACCTGTAGATGTTTTATAACTCTGCCTTTAATGATTTTCTCAGATATGTTTTCCCCAGTATTTGAATGCGGGTCACTGGTATGGATTCCCCCTCATGCTTTGAGGAGAAAACTGAAACAAAGAAATCATTTAGCTTCTGTGAAATCTCTTTATCTCTCTGATTACCCCCTTTGCACCATAGGAGCCTGTCAGGCCCACCAACTCTCCTGCAAGCTTCCTATTTCTGATGTACTTAAAGAATTCCTTATTACTTGTTGCTCTCTATTTGCCTCTTTGTTCTTCAGATTTACTCTTAGCCCTCTTAATCTCCATTTTCCATCTCACCTGCTACAGTTGTTCCTTTCTATTTGTATCACAGGGGCTGGATTTACTTTTTTTTTTCTTTTTCCTTTTTTTAAGGATATTTTTTGCCTCGAATAAATTCTAGTACGTTGCCATGCAATTATACTTTTTTTTTTCCAGTCTCCCTTTTTTGTTTGGTCTTAGGTAGGCAGACCTTTGGTGATTGCATCAAGACATTCTTTAAGAATCTGCATGTTGGTATTTTTGGATTTTTATTTCCTTAGCGTTCTCTTCAGATTCTTTCCAACTAACTCTGTCTTAAAAAAAATCACCTAAAACCCCAAATGGTGCACTTTTTGAAGTTTAATGCTACACGAGTTGATATGATCTTCTAGCTGTAATGCTAAGCTTAACTATATTATAACTGTTATTTAGGGGTGGGAATTTCAAAGAATCTACAGGAGTTAGATACCCAAATCCTATTGAAATTAATTGAGAGTCAGGATCCTAATTTCCTAAAGATGCTTTGAAAATCCCAGTCTAGAAGTTCAGTATTACTTAATTCCTGAATAAACTCATTTCTGTTTTGTGGACCTATAGTATACTCTCACAAATAAAGGTGTCGTCTTAAGGATCAGGATTTGTGGTCAGGGAGAGTCTTGTAATGATCCCTTCCACCTAGAAAATATCTTTGGAGAGACCCTGTGGCAGGGACAGGCAAACCTTTTGGTGTGATGGCCACATTGGGGTTCCGAAACTCCCCAAACAGCCTTGCCCCCACCCCCTATCTGCCCCCTCCCACTTCCTGCCTCCTGACTGCCCCCCTCAGAACCTGCAAACCATCCAACCCCCTTGTCCCCAGACCACCCCCCTCCTGGAATCCCCACCCCTAAATACCCTCCCTGGAACCCTACCCTCTATCCATCCCCACTCCCTGTTCCCTGACTGCCCTGACCCCTATCCACACTCCCTCCCCCTGACTGGTCCACTGGGACTACCACACCTATCCAACTGCCCCTTGGAACTCTCTGCCCCTTACCCAACTCTCTCGCCCCCTTATCATGCCGCTCAGAGCACCAGGACTGACAGCCACACCTCCCGGGCAGAGCCAGCCATGCTGCCGCACTGCCTGGCAGGAGCTCGCAGCCCTGCCACCCAGAGTGCTGACAGCATGGTGAGTTGAGATTGCGGGAGTGAAGGACAGCAGGGGAGGGGCCGGGGGCTAGCCTCCCCGGCCTGGAGCTCAAGGGCCAGGCAGGATGATCCCATGGGCCAGATGTGGCCTGGGGGCTGTAGTTTGCCCACCTCTGCCTTATGGAATCCTATATCCTTCAGTTCCTCACTTCTGTGACTCAATCTGTTTTTCCTTTGTAGCCTTCGTTATACTTATTTCAGTAGGTTTAAGAAATGACATCAGGTGCTCCCTGAATGCCAAGTATTTTAGCTTCATCAGCTTCATTTTAAGAGACTGTCAAGTTCTGAGGTGGTATGACTTTAAGGCCTGATCGAATGGCCAACTGAAGTCAGTGGAAATCTTTGCATTGACCTCAGGGTGTTTTGGATTGGACCATAACTGTGGCTGCCTCTCTGTCTCTTGGCTAAAATGTTATAAAACTCTGTCCTAGTAAGCTGCTCCTGGTGTCCAAGAGCCTTATGTTGCATGTGTGGCAGTAGGTAGAGAAGGTGAGGGTTTAAGTGTAGCCATTTTAGTTGTCAGAGGCTGCTAGGCCTAACCCTACTATTGTGATACTTGTAGAAATAGGTTTTATGCTGAAGTGGGTGGGAAAATGCCAGACATGGCTGTTCTGACCTGGTCTTGAGATACTTATGGAATGTTGTAGGTAATGAAAAATACTGAGATAGCAAGATGTCGGGAAGGACCTAATATAAACAGAACACAGGTGTGTAATGTTGATTGCATGTCGCAGAAGGGTATAAATATTTGTGTTAAATTGCTTGTATTTTGGAGAACTACTGAGCCAGAGGTGCTCTCTGTCTGCTGTATTCTTTCCTTGCAATTACTCAAATAAAATTGTCTCTGATTTGTTGTATCCAAGCTGAGGGTGAGGACTAGTTTTTCCTCCACACTTGCAATCAAGCATGCGCACACACACACACACACACACACACACACACACACACACACACACACACACACACACACACACACACAAAATATAGATGAACATTCTGGAACAAGTACAACTATTGTTGTACTTACTAAACTGGCCAAGCTCCATTTGCCTCCCCTAACTCTAAATGCATTAAAAAGCCCCTCGTGCTTGATTACCTGCCCTGTACTTCACTGAAAATTTAGTTAGCTGTTTTTTTAGATGCTCACTTCAGTCATACTCAGACCTCTAGAATGTTCCTAATTTTAGTCTCAGAGGTACTCATGTTCTACACTACATTAACAATCCCTTACTTTTGTTATTGAAAATTATTTACATGCACAGTTAAGAAGCATGTTACAGAGACATTGTTTATAATCCCAAGGCATTTTTAGTTCTCTGCATGGAATTTTTTTTTGCATCCCCTCCATTTTGGGACTTGGTAGGTGGAGAAGCAGCATGGTGACTCACCTCCTTTCTTCCACTCAGCAGGACAAAAATGGCAGCCTCTCCCTCACCTCCCACCTCCACATAAAGGAAAAATGTCAATACATTACTCTCAAAAGCTTGTCTCTCTCGCCAACAGAAGTTCGTCCAATAAAAAATATAGCCTCGCCCACCATGTCTCTCATATCCTGGGACGGACCTGGTTACAACTACACCTCATACAGTGCATTACCCTTAGCATGCAACTCACAAGCCATTCCCGGGTCTGTGTGCATCTTCTTTTTCATGTTACCTACACAGACACAACCATTGCAGAGGCAAATCCACTTGAAGAAGTGTGTGCCAATAGCAGGAGAGCCAACGCTATCTGATTAGGAAGAGAGGTCAATATCAGAAATGTGGTGCAGAATTTAACAGGATAATTTTGCACTCATGGGACAAAGGTCACTTGAACCCATTCTTAAATCCAGTGATTTTAATGAACAGAAAGTTTAGAACAAATATATTTCTAAAAGAGGGGAAAAAACCACATGGATCTAAGCTGAATGCAGGCAACTGCCTTTCCCTAATTCTCCTCAAAGATGCGTGTGCTACCCTCTTAAATTCTGTCTCTCAGCATTTTCATACAAACCATTTAATTGGATTACCCTGGATTTAAGAAGGAGCTTGTTCCTATTCTTGACCAGCTAAAGTAGCTCTTAGGTAGGATGCAGAGCATGGACACATGGGCTTAATGCTACTTGTCATCATGTAACTCTCTCAAAGCATTACACCTTTGGATGTATTATGAGAGGCAAAGCAGCGGCAGTGATGGAAGTGAGCTGAGGTTGCTGGTTACCTGCATCTCCTAATGATGATGCTTCTAGATCACCTGCCAATACACACCGGTGAGTGGCAACTGCAGAAGACAATTTGTGGCTTTTATTTAAAGTAGCTGACCACTTCACTCATCCCGTTCTCAAAGTTTAAACCAGCATGAAAACAATATAACTTTCATGCGCTCTGCTAAAGCTTTGGTAGATTTAAATCCTCCAATCTGTCAAGTGACACCATGACATTTTCACAGCCTCTTTCATTCTCTTGCTTTGGTGGCTGGCCTAAACTTCCAGAGCAGCAGGATTTGGAGAAAGAGGAAGAGAATAGCTGAATATATGGATCAGATGGTAATGGAAACTGCCAGAGATACTATCATTTTTGTCATATTACTGATAGACACTGAAAGTCTGTTCTAACGCTCACTGAAGCTAATGGGAATCTTTCCATTGAATTCAGTGGGCACTGGACTGGACCTCAAGCCTGTACTTTGTAGAGTGGAGCTATGAGATGCTGATAACCTGCTGCCAAAGCTGTGCCAGTAGAAAGCCAATCAGTACTGAGTCAGTCATATTCTAGAACATTGACCTACTCCAATGCATTGCTACTTCCCACCCCTTGCAACCCGTATGAATTTTCAAGGTCTGACTGATGCTTCACCTGGGTCACTGGTGAGGTAAGTATAGTGCTGCTCACAAGTGCTTAAGCATATAAGCACAAAATAAAGAGCCATTGCACAACCACCTGCAGTGGTGCGTACCTTATTCTATTCGTTCAAGGCCAGGTCTAGAATAACAAATGGTGCTACTAATCAGGACTGAGGTGTATTGGCAGTACTGTGAGGGGGCAGAGCAATGAAGTAGTAAGGATGCTACAAGTTAGGGCTGAGTTGTATGGGTAGTTCTGTGTAATGGACAGGGATGGAAGACACCACAGGTGATGCAGGTTAAGACTGGATTTTGCTGCCACAGGTGTGTGGTGGCCCAGGATGGGGCCAGCAGGGATGTTACAGGTGAGATTTGAGAAGCAAGATTACATTGCACTTGTCTGCAGTCAGCCTGGCTTAGCTAATGCTATTTAATGCTTCTCTCTCTGCAACACGTTCATCCTTTAAAAGAGGAAAAATGTGATTCTCCTGAGAAATATCCCAGTGGGAAAAGGCACGACATGAACATTGGATTGTAATGAGACAGGGAATGATACACCCTTAACCTATTCATACTACTGGGGGCAGGAGTTGTTTCTCTCCGCTGCAGTTAAGTGTTCACCAAGGTAATCCGGTTCTTAAATGTTGTGGACCAGTTCCTTGGCCGATGTAAATTTGTGTGTGGCTTGACTGTAGTCTAGCCCTGTGTGTCTTATTTTCAGTGTAAAATATTTGAGAGGTTTCTGACACCTTTTAAAATGTTGATGATCTGGCCACTTCTACTCTTTTTCCTCCTTATTCATTCCCCCTGTCACTTTGACTGCTTCTTTTCCATTTTTAACTTAAAATACCTGAGTTGTCCAAAAAAAAAAAAGAAAAGAGAAAAACTCCATAGTGCACCTATCCTGCACCTCTGGATTCTGTATAGTACAAGTTCAGTCTCTCTCTGAAATCTTCTTTCCTTTCCATCCCCTGTCCTCCAAAAATGAAAACCTACTGCTGGCCTCAAAATAGAACACAAAAGTAGGATGGAAAAATGTATCCTACACATTCCCTCTGATGCTCTGGTTGGATGCAAGAACAGGTAGTTGTGGTGCCACTGTGACTACAAGGAGAGCTACTCAGAAAAAAAATTTCTGAGATGTGGAGTGGAAGGCATATCTGACATCACAAAAAGCAGCCTTGTGATGTTATCTGATTAAAGTATGATGATATAGATGATATAGATCATTGTTGCAACCACTGTTATATATTTGAAACAAATCTTGTACAAAGGTTCTCAAGTGAGGCATCTATGAAAATGTTATGATTTTCTGGTTATGATTATATAATCTATATGCATGTATCATTTTTGTGTTTGAAGCTATGAGTATTGGCTCTAAACCTGTATTTCAAATATTTGCTCCTGTGGTAACGCCCACGAGGTAGTTAGCCAGCAGATCTTGGAAGGACTATTCAAATTGAGTGGCTCACCAACAGGCCCACCAATGGATCATGGGAGACACCCATCTACATTGCGTGGACTGTCCTGTAAATGTGCTGTCGGGAGTATAGGTAATGGCTTCCTGCAATGACTGAGCAAAACTGGGCATGGATATGTGACTTGCCCATGTGACTCCAAACTCCTATCTTTTACCTTTAATTTTCCACTAGCTGTGATGAGTTTTTTGTTTAAAACAATGGATTTCCCTCCACATGGCAGAAGATATAAAAGGCCCTGGAAACTTCTCCTCCATTTTGCCTCTATCCTGCTCCAACCTCTTTCCAGCCCAAGCATCTGGACTATGAACTTATACTAATGGACTGAGGACCTTCCAATGATTTAGAAGTAACCAGAGACTTATTAAGCCAGCAATTTATTCCATCACTGCTACAAGCCTGAACCAAGAACTTTGCGATTACTGTATGTATTCGATTCCTTTAACCACCTTTAACTCTCACCTTCCTTTATTTCTTTTTGTAATTAAACCTTTAGATTTTAGATACTAAAGGATTGGAATTAGCATGATTTTTGGATAAAATCTGAGTTATATATTGACTTGGGCATGTAGCTGGTCCTTTGGGAGAATCTTTTATTTGATGAGACTGGTTGTAAAGAATCACTCACCTTTAAATTCAGTGTTTTTCATGGTGATATAAGAAGTGGAATGCCTAAGGAAACCTTTTATGATTTCATGTTAACCAATGCGGTGAAACAGAAGTTTACTTTTGTTGCTCGTTTGGTATATCCTATGGAACAATAGCCACCAGTTTTGGGTTGTCTTTGTCCTGTTTCTCAGCAGTTTGTCTTGAGTTTGGCATTCTCAGTTGTGACTCACAGAGGCACGGTTACAAGCCTACTTGAAGAGTTTAGTATTAAAGTGTTCCTCAGAGGCCTGTGGTGTTTTCCTAATACTCCCAGTCATACAGCTGCACAAGATGAGGGATGTAACCATCTCTCCGGCTTTGGATTGATGTGATAGGATCAAACCAGTAGTTACAGTGGGGCTTAATTTACAGCACTGCCACAAAAAACAAAATGAAACAAATGAGGGGGAACCTCCATCAGTCATGTGAATGTTGCATTACAGCATTTTACTGCTGCAACCTGTTCTTTAAACTGGGGCTGGATGAGCGAGATCAACCCCTTGGGTCTAGAGTAGGTATTAGCAGGTAGCAGTTTGGTCCTTATAGGTTTGTATATGTGAGTGGCTCCCTTAGGGCAGAAACCCCAAACTGGTTGTACGTTCTATAATTAGGTTTCCCCAACCCAGTACTATGTGAATGCCTAAAGCACTACCACAGTCTTACTATAGAGTCACAGATAGTCCTCTTGCCACCCAGGCAAGCTGGACTTAGTAATAGATGGCTGCTGTACACCAAAGATCACAAAATATTCATGTGGCTGCCAGTCCCAAAGGACCAGTCACTTACCCCAGGTCAGTTGTACTCAGATCTCAAACAACAGACGATATATTTTCAGTTAGTGATAAACTAACAATATCTAGTTAGTGATAAACTAACTAAAGGTTTATTAACTAGGAAAATAAATGAGTTATTTACAGGGTTAAAACGTATACATACACAAATGAGTTAGTCTTAGATTTAAAATGATGATTTAAGCTTCTATAATAAGCAGCTCTGTATGTCCTAGGGCCGACCCATGCCAATTATACTGACTTAAAAATCACCAGATTTAAAAAAAAAAGGGGGTTCTTTTTATTATTAATTCATTTTCATGTGACTTGAGTGTACACTAGGGATTTTCTTTGCAATCATGCAATTTCTAACAACTTTTTAAAATATGTGGAAATACTCATAAAATAACATTAATCTAAGAAATGAGATTTTAAGAAAAGCATCAAATATTGTAAGAGTCATGATAAAATCTTGAGCCTTGGACACACTGTTAACATCAGTTGATTTTAAGGCTCAGATTCTGACTGGTCACAGCTAGGGATTGTATCCAGGTCATTTGTACTCAGCTAGTAACAATAAATGTAGGCCATACCTACAGAATGGGGTCTTGTGTCCTGGAAAGCAGTGACCTTAAAAATTATCTAGAGAACATGGTGGATAAACTGGCTTGTTTCTGTGGCAAAACAGGCTAATGTGCTCATTGGAGGAATACACAGGGGTATTGGAACATATGCTGTATATAGTTTAGTTGAGACTGATACTGGAATAGGGCATATTGTTCTGAAGTCCACAATTTTAAATAGATGTTGAATAATTGTAGAGGGTGCAGAAAAGCGAAACAAAAGATATTTGAGTGCTGGAGGAAAATGCTTGATAGTGAGAGATTTTAGGAACTCAATCAATTTAGCTTATCACAAATAAGACAAAGAGGTGAGTTGATTTCATTGTATGAGAACCTTCACATGGAGAAAATACTGTGTAGTAAAGGGCTCTTTAATCTAGTGGAGAAAGGCATAACAAGGACCAGTTATGGAAATGAAGCCAGACAAATTCAAATTGGAAATGAAGCACAGTTTTTAATAGTGAAGGTGTTTAACCTTTGAAACAAACTACTATTGGAAGTAGTGAATTCTCCATCTCTTGATATCTTCCGGTCAAACTTGTGGATCCCTTTCTGGAAGTTATGCTTCAGTCAGACACAAGTCATTAGGTCAATACAGGGTTAAGTGGGTAAAATGTCATGCCTGTGATATACAGTATGTCAGACTAGATGATTTAATCAGCCCCTCAACTCTGTGAATCTATGAATCTGTGACATGAAGCTGGGGACCATGTCAGCAAATATGCTCAGGGAAGCAGAGTAGAAGAAAGCACATGCCAGATGTGTGTAGATGGGTTTGATGTATTACTTGTTTGCTTATTTATCACACACCTTTGTAAGGGGCTCATTGACATAGTTCATAAGGGCCATTTATAAGTTTCCTGTGATGACTACAAGCCCTCATTTCTATTATATGATTCTGTGCTTATCAATCACACTTGAGACAGTGCTGACAAGAAAGGTGGCTTGAAAGGCAATCCATGTTATCTTTCAGCCTGAAAAGTAATTGGATTACTCCTCAGAATTACACATATATGAACAGGTTTAAGATTAGCAGTCGTGTTAGTCTGTATCCATAAATCAGATGAGGAAGACTTTGTAGCACCTTAGAGACTAACCAGTTTATTTCAGCATAAGCTTTTGTGGGCTATAGCCCACTTCATCGGATGCATAGAATGGAACAGAAGTAAGATGCATTTATACACACACAAAGCAAAAAAAAAAAAAAAAAAAAAAAAGGTTATACATTAGCATACCAATTCTAAGAGGCTGTTTAATTTGGATGGGCCATTATCAACAGGAGAAAAAACACAACCTTTTGAAATGGATTTCTGTGTCTGGCAGGAGATAACAACGATTGAAGGTAAATTAACTAGGGAAATGCAATCAATTAGTGTGATGAGAGAACCATTCACAAGTTCTTTTTAGCTCTTGGTTTATTGTGTCCAATTTGAAAATTAATTCCAGTTTCTCGTTGGAGTCTGTTCTGGAAGTTTTTCTGTTTCAAAATTAACACCATCAAGTCTTTAATGGAATGGCCAGGAAGACTGAAGTGTTCTCCTACTGGTTTTTGAATGTTATGATTCCTGATGTCAGATTTGTGTCCATTTATTCTTTTTTGTAGAGACTGGCCGGTTTGGCCAATGTACATAGCAGAGGGGCATTGCTGACACATGATGACATATATCACATTGGTCGATGTGCAGGTGAGTGAGCCTCTGATGGTTTGGCTGATGTGATTAGGTCCTATGATGGTGTCAGTTGAATGGATATGAGGACAGAGTTGGCATCGGGCTTTGTTACAAGGATAGGTACCTGGGTTAGTGTTTTTGTTGTGCGGTTGCTGGTGAGTATTTGTTTCAGGTTGGGGGGCTGTCTGTAAGTGAGTTAATTTTCACATTGGACACAATAAACCAAGGGCTAAATAGAACTTGTGAATGAGATTCCTGCATGGCTGCATGAGATTCCTTTTATTAATATAACCTGGTTTCAAAGAGAGGAGGATATTGGCCTCCATAACAGCTTAGTCACTTCATTATGTTAGAAAGGTGTTGGACTGGAACTCTGAATACATGGATTCAGTTCCTGGCTCTGTCTCAGACTTCCTATATAATATTGGGCAAGTCACTTAATCTTTCTGTGTCTTTCTTCACTATATGTAAAATGGGGAAAATAATACTTCCTTTCTTCTGCCCTTTTATCTGTCTTGTTTTTAGATTGTCATCTCTTTGGGTCTGGGACTTTATATTACTGTGTGTCTGTAACAGTGCCTAGCACACTGAGCTTGTTTGCTACTGTAATACTACCACTGATAGTAATGAGTGGTTTTCCATCTTCTAGCCACAGATCAGATGGTTTAAGGCAGCGGTCGCCAACCACTGGTGGTCCGTGAGAAAATTTTGGTGGTCCCTGGAGAAATTTGGACATTATTTGCAATTTTTAGGAAGATAAGTCCCTAGTAAAGGCTTCTTATTTGATAGCACTTCAAATCGCGAAAAGTAGAAAGCCGTATATGATTGGAGAAGAATTAATTAAGCCTTGCTTGTTACAAGCCTGTGAAGAGGTTTTGGGGAAACAGGCTGTCCAGAAACTGACAGTAATTCCTATGTCCGCTAACACTGTGAAGCGCAGAATTGAAGACATGGTCGAAGATATTGAAAATCAAGTGATTGAAATGGTGAAAAATTCAACGTTTTATTCAATTCAACTCGACGAATCAACAGACATAACTAACAAGGCAGTTCTCCTTTGTTTTGTGAGGTTTGAGTGTCAAGGAGAGCTAAAGGAAGAACTCCTCTGTTTGTTCAACTTGCCGGGTAGAACAACCGGCTCTGAGATTTTCGATGCACTTAATGGTTATTTCCTGAGACACGGTATTGAATGGAAGAAATGTGTTGGGATATGCACGCAGACTGTGCCGCAAGCATGACCGGGCATCGTTTAGGAGTTGTTACAAAAGTGAAAGATGTTGGACACCCAGACATTTTGTTTACTCATTGTATTATACATCGTGAGCAACTTGTGGCGAAAAGAATGTCTCCAGAACTGCACGAAGTACTCTCTGATGTAATTAAAATTGTAAATGTAATTCGGCACAAAGCGCTCAATTCTCGAATATTTGAGGCACTTTGTGAAGAAATGGGCTCTCGATATACTCATCTTCTTCTTCATGCTGAGGTGAGATGGCTGTTGAGGGGCAAAATACTAACCCGATTGTTCGACCTGCACCAAGAAGTCAAGTTATTCTTCCAGCAGCAAAATAATTAGAAATTCCAAGATCTCTTGTCCAACGATGGTTGGCTAGCCAAGCTTGCATACCTGGCAGATATTTTTTCAATGCATTTCAAAAGAAAATATTGCTGTGGCAAATGCGGTTGGCTAAAGAAGATCTGCAAATGTTCCCGAATCTTGATGAGTATATGAAAGAGGAGGATGTCAACCGACAGGTAATAACCATTGTTCGACAGCACTTACGGTCGCTCACAGAATCTTTTGGCCGTTATTACCCAAAGGAAGAGGACCCCAGACATGGCAATATCTGGGTAATGGATCCATTTTTGGCGAAAATTGAAGATAGCAATTTGAGCATGAAAGAAAAAGAAAGCCTAATCGATCTATCATCCAACGACAGTCTCAAAGCTAAATTCCACTCGTCCTCATCAAGACATCATTTTTGGCCCTCCGTAAAAAGTGAGTACCCAGTGCTGAGTGAAAAAGCCATCAAATTTTGATTCCATTTGCAACAACCTATCTGTGTGAAAAGACATTCTCATCTGTTACGGCAATCAAAAACAAGTACCGCTGTTGGCTTGAAATACAAACGGCTCTCCGTGTTGCAGTGACGTCATTGGAGCCAAGAATCCATAAACTTATTTCAAACAAGCAGCAACAAATATCACACTAATAATTTTGTTATAATTAAACAAGTGCATTTCATATTAATAAAATGGAACTTTTATGATCATTATTTTATAGATGTTTGTACCTTTTAAAAAAAAATTCATGTTAGTGGTCCGCGGGATTCAAAATTGTGAGTTTAGTGGTCCATGAGGTCCGAAAGGTTGGCGACCACTGGTTTAAGGAACTAGTCATAATAAAAACTAGAAGCCGGGTAACAGATCACTTCGTAATCCCAGTTCTACTTCTTGCACAGGTAGTGTATTTGGGTACCTTATATGTCTATTCACTAGGCAGCTAGAGATGTAAAATATTAATACTGACTTGTCAGAGGTAATTCCAAATAGAGGAGAATATTCAGTAAAGAATCACATCCTCATCTAACGGAATGGGATTATATTGGTACTTGGCATTGTTCACCACTCAGAGGCAGTTTTCTTGAGTAAATCTTGGGCTTGTGAGGATGCAGAATTGTAGCTGCTTATTACTGTAAATATTATTTAAATGCAAATTAAGTGTGTTCTATAATAATTAAAAAATGTAATGGAAATTCCACTTCTTCAGAAGATCTGGAAGTTGCAGATACCATGTGGGTCATTTAGCAGGAAACATTCTACAGTATATGACTCTGGAAATGTGGCTGGGGGAAGGCTCCCCTTTTGAAGGGAGGCCAGAAGAGAAAAACAGAGAACTCAGCACTGGTATAAGCAGGGAGGGTAAGATGAGAAAGTAAGGGAATATTACAGCCTGATTGGCATAAGAAGAGGAAATCAGGAATGGAGAACCATGGTTGGGGGGGATTGAAGAGAGAGGGAGCATGTGGAGGATCCATGAATCAGCTGGTCTCCCTCTACACACACACACACACACACACACACACACACACACACACACACACACACACACACACACACACACACACACACACACACACACACACACACTTTGACTTTTATTTGCCCCTTTTAATCTATGCCTGTTTTTTCTTGTTCAAGTGGAATGGTGAGAAATGGTGACAGTTCACTGCTTGAGGACTTGGGCTTTTCAAGGCTTTGGGGTCAGAAATGGGAGGAAGCACAGGCACTGACTTTGACTTTTCCCGGTGAGTGCTCCACCCTGAGGCCTACACTCGCTTTGCCTCTTCCTGCCCCACTCTGCTGCCTTCCCCAAGGCCCCCTGCCCACCTGCCACTCACTGCTCTCCACCCTCCTGCAAGTGCTTCCCGCCAGCCACCCAACAGCTGATAGGCAACCCCGCCCAAGAACTGTGGTTGTGAGGTGCTGATAGAGGGGCTGCCGGTCCACCGTGGTTCCAACCACCCACCGGCTACCTGCAATGGGCTGCTCTTCCTGCAAGCAGTGGACAAAGCAGGTGGCTGCCAAATGTTCGAAGGGAGCATTGCACAACTTTAAACTATCATGTTCCCTAATTGATCAGCAACGTAACAACAAAGCAACGTTAACCAGGACGACTTTAAGTGAGGAGTTCCTGTATATAATAAGTCATTTAGACTAAAGTACATGTGTGTTCTTTACATGTACAATAATAGAACTGTAGTAAACTTAGAAATGCTAATCATAAATAGACCTGTTCTTGGTAATTAGAAAACCTTGTAATAGAAACTATTGATGTATTTTAATGCTCTTTGGAAAACCCTCCCCTCAAAACAAGAGTCCCTTTTTTAATGCTTTGCACTTGGGCTTTATTTAGAGAATGACACCTGCCATCTCTGCTACCCCCTTTCAGTGTTTAGAAGAGGTCTTTGGGCTCATTTCCCAACTGGGGAAAAGGTGCTACAAGGGCAGCTCAACAACATTAGGTGTCTAGGAGGGAAGGAGAATTAGGAGAAAATAGGTGTAAAATGATAGTAGGCTCAAATTAGATTCCGTGTGTACCCAAAAGACATATTAAGGGCTGAATTGTTGATATGAGTAGTTGTGTCTTTTCCTGTCAGCTTGATTTTAACTTTATTTCATTGATATAAATTTGGGGTCTCACATATTTTTCTTTCTGCAATACAAATGGTCATTTTCTCCTTGGAGGAAGAAAAAAAAGACTATCCCAAGCTCTGCTGGGAAGGATGGGGAAACTGGAAATGTGCACTGCTGCTTCTAAATGAAAAATTGCACTTGATGTTGGTAGGTGTAAACATCTCCATTTTCCAGAGGTGGACACAAATAGAGCTGGGGGTGGCACAAATAGAGGGGATGGGGATGCAGGGAAAAACAACTCCAAAGGCCTAGGTTACATTCTGAAGTGTTTAAGAATCATGGTTTGCACTCTGGTTTGTTTGGTCTTTTAGTTTGCTTTTCTTTTTCCTTGAAATGATTTGCCCATCCTTAATGTTAGAAAAGAGAGGGGTTTTTTTTGGTCTGTGTGTGTGAGAGAGAGACACACATGCAATCATTGCAAATGTACATCCCTTTCAGCTCCCCAGAATAAAGTTCTTAGCTGGAGAAGGAGCTGAGGAAATAACTTGCGCCCTGAATAACATCTTCTTTCTTTGTAGAAACGCTAGTTTTTGAAAGTGGACTTACCTCCTGTGCTTTTCTTTTTCAAATCACATAACTTCCTGCATGAGGTAACCTTTTCTATCTCTGTCTTTCTCTCTTACTCTCTCTTCTGGATTCCTTTTCAGTCACCATTTCTCTCCGGGACTCTCGCTCTGTGATGAATGAGTTCATTCATCTTTCTCTCATGGGCTCTGAAAAGCTTTAGACTTCGCCTGCTCCCATTTTTTTCGCTCTGCTATTCATTTCCATGGAGATGGAGAAAGGAGGAGGGGCAGAGTGGGTGGCAGTGGGGTCAGAGGTCAAGAGTGGCCACTTTCTGAATTACAGCTTTGAATTCCATTAAAGGTGACACATTGTACCCTAGAGTAACTCTCCAAGAACTTGGCTGTCAGGGGAATCAAAGCAAAGAGAGAGGGTGGAGAGGGGAAGGTGAAATTGCATAGAAAGAGGAATCCAAGTGCTTGGAATCTCTGTCAGGATTATGTCTGGTGACTTAATATAGAGGTAATTCATTTGTGTAACCATAAATCATCCTTCAGTGAGGCTGCACGCTGAAGTCTGCATGTGGATGGAGTGTGTAGTACAGAGAGAATGCTCCCTCACTTTCAGTGAACAAATTTCATCTTCTTGGTTAACAACAAAGACTAAGAAAATGGCGCACAGAGAAATGTTTTGACCTACATGTGGTTTCCTCATATTTATTATTATTTGCATTGCAGGAGGGCTTAGAGACACAAGCCAAGACTGGGACCCTTTTGTGCCTGACACTGTTTAACGCAAGCTAAGTGATTGTGTTTGCCCCCAAAGAACTCTAAACAAGAAAGATCAGGGATAGGAGAAAGGAAATCCTATGATCTCCATCTTACAGAGGGGAAACTGAGGCACAGAATGATGAAGAGACACTTAAACCAAACAGCCAGTTATCTTGTCCAAGATCACAGACAAGTCTGTGACAGACCTGGGAGTTAAACTGAGATCTCTAAAATCTTGGTCCAGTGTCTTAAACAGAAGACCATTCTTTCTCTCTGGAGAAAAGAGAATTTTAAGAGGGAGGGATCTTTTTGGAGCATGATGCATTAGCATAAAAATGTGGCAAACCAGCATAGATAAAAATGGTGTGAACCTTCATCCATCTCTTGAATTGAATTTATTTTATTTTTATGTTTTGTTTTTAATTTTTGGTTGAGATTCTATAACATTGAGAGAAGTTCATTCTTTCTTCATTTTTCGGTCTGCCTCTATGCTTCCTAGTTTGGGCTGGGAGTGGAAATACCAAAATACCCGAGGAGAGACTTCCCTTGTGATCATTCCAGCCTGATGAGAAGGAAGAATGGGAAATGAAGATGAGAACCAGCTAAGTTTTGCAAAGCACAAAACATGAAGATGTTTTCAACTGTCCAAACTTTTAGATGCTTCTTAAACTTTTAGATGCTTCTTAAAACCTTTTAGAGTCACCTGTCACTAATTAGTATTGCAGAGTCCATCTGGCACAGATGTGCCTTCTCCTTTGACAAGAGAATAAATATTTAGTAATCATTCCTCATATTTCACTGCTACCATCACTGGTAGGAATGCCATTCTATATCTTCCAGCCTGACCAATGGAATAACAGTCCTATTGTTAAGTGTAAACTCAGCTCACGAGCCTGGATAATACTACAATTTACAATCACCAAAACTGGTGAGTGTGTTGAGGCATTATGATAATATACAAATTGTATGACCATATTTAAGGGTATGTCTACAGTACAAAATTATATCGAATTTATAGAAGTCGATTTTTCTGAACAGATTATATATATTCGATTGTGTGTGTCCCCACTAAACTTGCTAAGTCGGCAAAGTGCGTTCACAGTACCAAGGCTACCATCGACTCTCGGAGCGGTGCACTGTGGACTATCCCACAGTGTGCACTATCCCACAGTTCCTGCAGTCTCCACCGCCCATTGGAATTCTGGGTTAGCTCCCTGTGCATGATGGGGCAAAAACATTCTCGCAGATTTTCTTGGGTGCATCTTGTCAGTCGCCCCTCCCTCTGTGCAACGTATGGCAGACAATCATTTTGCGCCATATCACGGCAAGCATGGAGTCTGCTCAGCTCACCGCTGCAGTTGTGACCATTGTAAATACCTCTTGCATTATCCAGCAGTATTCGCAGAACCTGCAAAACTGGCTGAGGAAGCGATGACCGCGTGATCACAGTAGTGATGAGGACATGGACACAGACATTCTTAGAAGAAAGCCATGTGACAATTGGGACATCATGGCGATGTTGGGCGAGGTTCATGCCGTCGAACGCTGATTCTGGGCCCAGGAAACAAGCACAGACTGGTGGGACCACATGGTATGGGGTGATTCCTAGTGGCTGTTAAACTTTCGCATGCGTAGGGTCACTTTCATTGCACTTTGTGACTTGCTATCCCCTGCCCTGAAGTGCAAAGACCCCAAAATGAAAGCAGCCCTCACAGCTGAGAAGCGAGTGGCCACAGCCCTATGGAACCTTGCAACACTCGAAAGCTACCAGTCAGTTGGGGATCCGTTTGGAGTGGCCAAATCTACTGTGGGGGCTGCTGTGCTGCAAGTAGCCAACACAATCATTGACCAGCTGCTATCAAGGGTAGTGACTGTGGGAAATGTGCAGACCATTGTAGATGGCTTTAATGTGCTGGGGTTCCCTAACTGCGGAGGGATGATAGACGGAACACATATCCCTGTCTTGGCGGAACACCACTGGGGCCAGTACGTAAACCGCAAGGGGTACTTTTCCATGGTGCTGCAAGCATTGGTGGATCACAAGGGATGTTTCACCGACATCAACATGGGATGTCCAGGAAAAGTGCATGATGCTCATATCTTCAGGAACTCTTGTCTGTTTGAACAGCTGCAGGAAGGGACTTACTTCTCAGACTACAAAATTACCTGGGGGGGGAGGGGGGTTGAAATGCCTATAGTTATCCTCTGGGACCCAGCCTACCTCTTAATGCCATGGCTCATGAAGCCATACACAAGGCACCCTGGACAGTAGTAAGGAGCAGTTCAACTATAGGTTGAGCAAGTGCAGAATGGTGGTAGAATGTGCATTTGGACTTTGAAAGCTCACTGGCGCTGTTTGCTGACTAGGTTAGATCTCAGTAAAACCAATATTCCAATTGTAATTGCTGTTTGTTTTGTGCTCCACAATATCTGGGAAAGTAAGGGGGAGATGTTTATGGAGGGCTGGGAAATTGAGGCAAATCGCCTGGCAGCCAATTTCGCACAGCGAGACAACAGGGCAATTAGAAGAGTACAGCAGGGCACATCAGAGAAGCTTTGAAAGCCAATTTCATGACTGGCCTGGATACGGTGTGACAGTTGTATTTGTTTCTCCTTGAAGTTACCCTCCCCCTATATATATTAAAGGAAATAAAGTCACAATTGTTTAAAAACCATTCTTTATTATTTGTTGAAGAACATATTGAGATAAATCAGAAGACAGCCCGGAGGCAGGGGGTGGGGTGGGTAGTAGGTTAAGAAGGGTTAGTGGGGTGGAGGAGCAGGGAAGGATAAGTCCAGAAACCAAATCAAAATTTTGGATGTGCCAGCCTTCTGCTGCTTAGGCAATCCTCTGGGGTTGAGTGTGTGGGACCCTGGAGCCTCTTAATTGCCACTCAGTCTCCAGATACGTTAACAGACTTTTCCAGTAGCTGTATTGGAGGCAAATGCATCACAAGTCTTCAGGGCAAATGAATCATTAAACCAGGCATGTCCAAAGTCCGGCCCGGGGGCCAATTGAGGCCCGTGTTCTAATTTTAACCGGCCCGCAGACTGTTTTCTAAAATTAATACTATGCGGCCCGCCAGCACTGTCGCCAACCAGTGCGCGGAGCCGCAGCCGAAGGAGAGGGGCGGGGTCAGTAAGAGGCGAGCGGCGGGGGGGGGGAGAAGAGCGGAGGCGGAGCCGGGGGAGAAGAACGGAGGCGGAGCCGGGGCCGGGCACGAGGCGAGGCGGAGCCGGCGGAGAAGAGCGAGTCGGGCCGGGGCCGGGGCACGAGGCGAAGCGCGGCGGAGCCGGCGGAGAAGAGCGAGTCGGGCCGGGGCCGGGGCACGGGCACGAGGCGAAGCGCGGCGGAGCCGGCGGAGAAGAGCGAGTCGGGCCGGGGCCGGGGCACGCGGCGAAGCGCGGCGGAGCCGGCGGAGAAGAGCGAGTCGGGCCGGGGCCGGGGCACGCGGCGAAGCGCGGCGGAGCCGGCGGAGAAGAGCGAGTCGGGCCGGGGCACGAGGCGAAGCGCGGCGGAGCCGGCGGAGAAGAGCGAGTCGGGCCGGGGCCGGGGCACGAGGCGAAGCGCGGCGGAGCCGGCGGAGCCGGCGGAGAAGAGCGAGTCGGGCCGGGGCCGGGGCACGAGGCGAAGCGCGGCGGAGCCGGCGGAGCCGGCGGAGCCGAGCGAGTCGGGCCGGGGCCGGGGCACGAGGCGAAGCGCGGCGGAGCCGGCGGAGCCGAGCGAGTCGGGCCGGGGCCGGGGCACGAGGCGAAGCGTGGCGGAGCCGGCGGAGCCGGCGGAGCCGAGCGAGTCGGGCCGGGGCCGGGGCACGAGGCGAAGCGCGGCGGAGCCGGCGAAGCGCGGCGGAGCCGGCGGAGAAGAGCGAGTCGGGCCGGGGCCGGGGCACGAGGCGAAGCGCGGCGGAGCCGGCGGAGCCGGCGGAGAAGAGCGAGTCGGGCCGGGGCCGGGGCACGAGGCGAAGCGCGGCGGAGCCGGCGGAGAAGAGCGAGTCGGGCCGGGGCCGGGGCACGAGGCGAAGCGCGGCGGAGCCGGCGGAGAAGAGCGAGTCGGGCCGGGGCCGGGGCACGAGGCGAAGCGCGGCGGAGCCGGCGGAGCCGGCGGAGAAGAGCGAGTCGGGCCGGGGCCGGGGCACGAGGCGAAGCGCGGCGGAGCCGGCGGAGCCGGCGGAGAAGAGCGAGTCGGGCCGGGGCCGGGGCACGAGGCGAAGCGCGGCGGAGCCGGCGGAGAAGAGCGAGTCGGGCCGGGGCCGGGGCACGAGGCGAAGCGCGGCGGAGCCGGCGGAGAAGAGCGAGTCGGGCCGGGGCCGGGGCACGAGGCGAAGCGCGGCGGAGCCGGCGGAGAAGAGCGAGTCGGGCCGGGGCCGGGGCACGAGGCGAAGCGCGGCGGAGCCGGCGGAGAAGAGCGAGTCGGGCCGGGGCCGGGGCACGAGGCGAAGCGCGGCGGAGCCGGCGGAGAAGAGCGAGTCGGGCCGGGGCCGGGGCACGAGGCGAAGCGCGGCGGAGCCGGCGGAGAAGAGCGAGTCGGGCCGGGGCCGGGGCACGAGGCGAAGCGCGGCGGAGCCGGCGGAGAAGAGCGAGTCGGGCCGGGGCCGGGGCACGAGGCGAAGCGCGGCGGAGCCGGCGGAGCCGGCGGAGAAGAGCGAGTCGGGCCGGGGCCGGGGCACGAGGCGAAGCGCGGCGGAGCCGGCGGATAAGAGCGAGTCGGGCCGGGGCAGGAGGCGAAGCGCGGCGGAGCCGGCGGATAAGAGCGAGTCGGAGCCGGGGCCGGGGCACGAGGCGAGGCAAAGCAAGGCAAGGCAAGCTGGGGGAGGGGGGGGGGAGTGAAAGCACGGCCGGAGCGGGGGGGGGGGGAGGAAGGGGGGAGCGGGGGGGGAGGAAGAAGAGCGAGAGCACGGCTGGAGGGGAGGGGGAGGGAAGAAGAGCGAGAGCACGGCCGGAGGGGAGGGGAGGGGGAGGGAAGAAGAGCGAGAGCA
Source organism: Sternotherus odoratus (assembly GCA_032164245.1). NCBI lineage: Eukaryota > Metazoa > Chordata > Testudines > Kinosternidae > Sternotherus > Sternotherus odoratus. Next base: position 90,391,670 of record JAVMKO010000001.1, read on the forward strand.
CGGCCGGAGGGGAGGGGAGGGGGAGGGATGAAGAGCGAGAGCACGGCCGGAGGGGAGGGGAGGGGGAGGGAAGAAGAGCGAGAGCACGGCCGGAGGGGAGGGGAGGGGGAGGGAAGAAGAGCGAGAGCACGGCCGGAGGGGAGGGGAGGGGGAGGGAAGAAGAGCGAGAGTGCGGCCGGAGCGGGGGGGGGGGGGGGGGTCGGCCCTCACACATCTTCACCTTACCAAATCTGGCCCTCTTCCCAAAAAGTTTGGACACCCCTGCATTAAACAATCTTGCTTTTAGGCCCTGTGTCCTACTTACAATGTACACTCACCAGAAGTGCCTTCTCCAGTGTCATGGTCTGAGAGCCTGCCTTGGGAGGGGGTGGAGGGTATTGGCTCCCGTGTTAAGAACAGTTCCTGGCTGCTGGGGTGAACAGATTCATCACTTGCTGCCTGTGTACTGTCCTCCTCCTCCTTCTCCTCTTCGTCCTCCAAAAACTCATCCTCCTTGCTCCGTGCGATTCCCCCCGTGCAGGTGTCCACGGACAGTGGTGGGGTAGTGGTGGTGTTACCCCCCATAATTGCATGCAGCTCACAGTAAAAGTGTCATGTATGTGGCTGTGACCCAGAGTGCCCATTTGCCTCCCTGGCATTTTGGTAGGCTTGCCTGAGCTCCTTGATTTTCACACGACACAGCTGTGTGTTCCTGGAGTAGCCTCTTTCCATCATGCCCCTGGAGACTTTAGTGTACGTGTTTGTGTTTCTTTTTTTGAACGTCGTTTTGCCATAACAGATTTGTCTCCCCAACATGCGATGAGATCAGTACCTCCTGTTCGGATCATGCTGGAGCTCATCTGCAAATCTGGGACTGCGTGGTCGCCTGTGATGGTGGGCTCTGCATGGTCACCTGTGCTGATGAGCTCGCCATGCTGGCCAAACAGGAAATGAAATTCAAAAGTTTCCAAGGCTTTTCCTGCCTACCTGGCTAGTGCATCAGAGTTGAAAGTGTTGTCCAGAGCGGTCACAATGGAGCATTCTGGGATAGCTCCCGAAGGCCAATAATGTTGAATTGCATCCACAGTACCTCTAATCCAGAACTGCAATGTCGATTTTAGCGCTACTCCACTTGCTAAGGTGGAGTACAGAAACCGGCTTTAAGAGTCCTTTAAATCGACAAAACCATATCGGTCATGTGGAAGGAATCCGTTTTAATTCGAATTAACTCAGCTCATTCCAAAATAATCATGTAATGTGTAGACCAGCCCTAAGGTCCCTCAAGAAATATATATATATAGGCCCAGATTTTCAGACGTGCTGAGCACTCAGAGCTCAAACTGAATTCAGCTGGAGTTTTGGGAGTTCAACACCTCTAAAAATCAGCTCCATGAGGTTTACTCCAGTATGTGTGGGCTGTAAACTGAACCAGTAGCAGCACTTAAAATATATTCTGGGTTGTAAACTAGGCCCATTCCATCTCAAGATGGGAGATTTGGTCCCTGCTCTGTGTTTTCATTTTCAGATGCTTCCTCTATGGTGTCTGGAATCCACTTAGGGCAGATTGTTAGAGTTTAACTACCAGTCTGTACTCTCCTTTCACTTGAAACAGAACAGATGTGATGCAGAGTCTGAAATAAAGGTGGAAGGAAGGAAAATATAATGTGTGAGGATTTATGCACCCTCTTCTGCAGCATTTGCCCCTATGCTCCCGTCCCTCTTCTGTATTTTGCTCCCTGACTCAGTTCTACCCTTGCTTCCATAGACGAGTTCTACTTCCCTATTTCTCCCTGGTGCTCTGTTCTTAATTCTTGTCTATTCATACCTACTTTTCATGAATTGTAAAAGAGGGGAGTGACAGTGGGGTAAGTAGCCAGTGTTGTATGAGACACCTAGGATCTTGTAAAGGCTTTAATTTCTTTCAGTGATTATGCAGGAATTTTATGTAGGTTCTTTCACACTGCCATTGGATCCTTCAGGCTAATCCTGCTCCCCGTAATCACTTGCCCCATCATTCCTGTACTTCACGCCACAGAGTTTAGATGGTACCTGCTTTTTAACTGGTGTGAGTGAGCTCCCCCTCCTCTCAGGAAGACCCAAGCTGGTAAGCCCACTTGGTGAGGTAAACAGCAGAGGTCCACCAAAGTACTTTCACCACGTTTATTATATGTCTTCTTTCTTATGCTTCAAGTACAATACAACCATATAGTAGCAGTTGTGAGGCGCCCCCTTCCTGCTCCCTAGCTTAGCCTTTTATACTGACTGCTTTCCAGCTGGTGAGCTAATTACCTCATTAACTCATCAGGCTACCTGGCGATGTAAGTGCTGCCTTCACCACACTATGTGCCCTGGGTGTTCTAAGTGACCAGAGTGCTGGCTTCCATAGAGCCTAATTTGAAGTTGTCAACAGCACCCTGTCACAACTGACTGTAAAGTTAATGACTGGTCAATGTGAGTTCCATATACACTGCCTGGTACAGAGCAAGTGATGCCTGTAGCAAAGTTTCCGATATGTTGCCCTTAGAGCTGGCTGGAAACCAGAATTGCTGTTCTGTGAAAAATGTCAAGTTTTGGGACATATCTTCATCTCCAATGGCATGAAAAACCAACATCTCCATTTTTTTTTGAAGAGTGGAAGTTCTGCAATATTGCATTTCACCAAAACATTCCCTATAGGAATATTTCTGTGATCGGGGTTGGGGGGAGGAGAATGCTCCCCAGGCTGCCTCACTGGTCAGCTGGAGCTGGGCACTAGGGAACAGGCCACATAGGAGCTCGGTCCCAGAGGCTCAGGCTTCCCAGCAGCTAACTGGGTGAGGATCCAGGCAGCCTGGGTTCCTCGGCAGCCCTTCAGGCAGGTTACTGGGGAACTGGAGAGCCCAGGGAGCTGGGTGGGTGAGGTGGCAGGAAAGAAGGCAGCCCGGCTTGTCTTCCTGCCTCATTTCCATCAAAAGTTTAGGCAAAATTGACATGTTCCCATGGTATGGAAAATGGTTCCTAGCTGGCATGCATCAAGTCAAAGAAGGGCGGCCCTTTTTCGACATATTAGATAAAAGGTCTCTGTTGAAAGGAAAGGCTGTTTGGTAACATGTCAAATGGGAACTGAGATGGAAGGGATGGGTTCCTGTTGATATAAGGAGGAAGGGATCCCTATAAAACAGTCTGTTAAAGCCTTGTGTGACACACAGATTCCCTGTGCATTTCATAAGGCAAGCATCCAGTTTCACAAAGTGAATATGATCCACAAGTCTTGTACAAATCACTTAAGTTCACCTCTTCAGCAACTGACTTCTCCTCCCTGGCATTTAAGCCCTTCTCCTCCATCCAATCACTTTGCTGTTCTGCCATCTGATCTTTCATTCTCTCTATTATCTTTCATCCAATTTCTCATGCAGAGAACTGAGGTGAGGTCCTGTGGATAAGCAAATGGGATTTTCCACGTGGCATATGGTTACATGGAAAATCTGACAGCTCAAGCTCTCTGCTGTTAGCTCTGGAACACTACTAAGTGGGTTATGCAATCTTGTCTGCTTGTGCTTTTGCTTCCCTTTCAGGGATGTTGACTGTAACTTGCATATGTCTCAGCCTCCTGAGGCCCAAATGTGGGACAAAGTGAGCCTGCAAGCATCAAAATGAGGCACATGAAAAATAAGTGCTAGAAGCTTGAATCAAAGTGAGATGAATTGTTTTAGCCTTTATAATGACAGTCTCATGATGCCACCTCTGCAAAGCAAATCATTTTACAGTATTAAAAGTGATAGCACTCCAGAATTGCATGGAACAAAGATAAACGTGTGTCTGATGAGACCGATGAGCAGTATGGCTACCCCTGGATGGTTGTTATGATGGACACTGATGTATGAGTGAGAATCCAAATGCCAGTCTAAAGATTTAGTTCCAGGGTGCAAATGCCAGTCTGAGGTAACTGTGGACACAATCCCTTGACTCCTTAGTTACATACTCAGTCTTTACTCATGTGATTAGTTTTGTGAATAAGCAACAAGAGTATGCAGGACCAGTCTTTCTGTATGTTACCAGTAGAATGGTGTTTCCTTTAACAAGTTATTCCAAATGAATGCAGTCTGAGGGAACCTTCCCTGTGACTTACAGTAGTGCTGACTCAGGTTTCTTAATACATTTTGTTTGTGACAAGGACTATAAATTCTGATTTTCAAATTCCTCCCCTTCTTCTTTCGTCCCAAATGAATCTCCCGGCCCTCTGGGTTAATGTAGTAAAAGTCCCAAATTTCTTTCAGCTAAGGCCTCAGATCAGAGGCCAAATTCGGAGGTTTGAGTCCATGGGGAACCTTTTAAAGCCATTTGAACAAACAGTGTAGCAATAATTTGACTAGCTTTTGCAGCTACTCCCTGCTTTTGGAGTGTTCTTTTCCAGAAGCCAAAAATTATAGAAAGATGTCCAATCATAACTGCTCCTTTGCAGCAAGAGATAAGATTGTAGCTCCAATGTATGGAGTAGGAGGTAAAGAATGGCTCAAAGCTTTACAAGCTGAAGGAATGCTCAATTGTTTTGCTGTCTTAATGTTTTCCAGAGTTACTGATCACCTGGCTTGTCTAATTGACACGCACCTAAGCCCTAGTAGAGTGGACTGTTACCAGCATTATTGGTAAGCAGGTTCTGACTGGGAAGGGCCACCTACATCTGCTGAGCTGCCCAGAAATGTTTCCCCAAACAACCTCTGTGTATGTAACTTCTGAGTCTGGTTTTACTTCCCCGTGTTATTTCTGACTCAGTAAATAGGGAGATGTAAGACTTGAGCCTTGTGAGGTAATTCGCTTAATCGTCAGAGCTTGTTTTGGCAGAAAGCGGCTTACAGGCCCGGCTTGTGGCGGGGGAGAAGAATTCATAAATAGACGAGGGAGAGAATGGGATAGAACAGCCTTCATCACAAATCTGGAAACAGGTGCTGGAAATCCCACTCCTTTGATGTAGGACTTCCATTGTTAAATCTTTTAGCAGCCTCCAGACCCACATGTGTTTATCTGAGACAGAACCAAACCAAAATGATCCGTTACCCTTTGGAAGTCTTTCATCTCCCTGTAAATAAATGTTTTCTTGGGGGCTGTGTGTGTTGAACATAAATGACTAATGAGGGGGCTGCTCCCTAAAGCAGAGACAAGGTGTGTGGGAGGGAAGATTTCCACACATCATATCAGTGTACTGAGAACCATGGCAGTAGGTTGGCCTGCTGCCTACAGTGCCATTTCAAGAAGGCACAATTGGTCTAAAAATCATGTGTCTAAATGCTGTGATCAGATAACATGACATTAGTGATGAAGCTCACTGTATGTAAGGGGAGGAACATAAGACATGTTCCTAGGAGCATGGAGGGCAGAGAGGTTGGCTGGAATGCTACTGTGTTGTGGCTATTCCTAGCTGCTGGGACAAAAGTGTCTTTAGACCAAAGGCAGCTAGATATAAAGTAAGACAGAACCCCTGAGCTGCTGTGGGTGGTGGTGTACCCAGCAGCTCTCGGCCACTGTGGAGAGATCTCCAGAGCTCCCGGTCACCGTGTGTGGCAGGGGGTACTCCAGACCTCCCAGCCACCTCAGATGCCCGGGATCTCCAAGCCACCACAGGCAGGGGGAACCCACAGCCCCTGGCTGGATCCCCGCAGCTCCTGGCTGCCACAGGGAGTAGGGGACCCCACGACTCTCAACCGCTTGGGGAGGGGGACCCTGCGGTTCTGAGCCCCCATTGGTGTTGGGGGCCACTGAAGCTCCCAAATGGCCCCACAGTTGCCCAGTGACTCCCCATTTTGTCATTGAGATTTTTAGGAAAAGTCAGGGACAGGTCAGGGGCTTCCATAAATTCTTTATTGTCCATGACTTTTACTAAAAATATCTGTGACAAAATCTTAGCCTTTAATCATTATACATATAGATATGAATAAAGTTCTTAGGTCAATTTTATAGCATATATGGTGAGCTGCTGAGTTGTAAAAAATTCTTTCAGAATCTATTCGATAGGTTATAATCCAATTGGCAGTCCACCTACAAAGTCTGTTTAAATTCTTTCATGAGAAATAGCAGGGTAATCCAGAATGAAGCCGGAGACCTCAGTCTTGTGACTTAAACTTCCCTGACAAAGTTCAAACTGATCTCAGATGACAGGATCAGGCCCTAGAGTCTAGAGCCACAATAGCCTCTTGAGAGCAGATAAAACAGCAGACATTCCTTTGGATAAAGAATAGCTAATATACAGTGTTACTTTGAATTAAACCTTTCCTGTGTATACATAGGTAATTAACTGTATTCATTAGCATAAGGTAATTGTCCATTTAAGCAGTTCATAGACAGTTTACTACAAACCTCAAAGAGAAACATAGCCAATATTATTACACCCAAGTTTCATCTAAATGTTAATATTCCTTTTTGATCTCTGAATCAATAGAATATAGTAACAGGCAGGAGAAGAACTTTAGCATCTACAAGCTGATTAGATGTTAACACCACAATTAGCTTAAAAACTTGAAAATAACTTTTTGTATATTACAGTAAACGTTAAAAATGTATAATGTTAATAAATACCTAGGTTTGATGAAACAAAGTAGTTGTACTTAAGTGCCTGTGCTTAATTTGTGTTTTCAATGATTTACCTTCTAAAAATGTTTGGCATGTCTTGCACCCCCCGAGGATGCATGCACCCCAGGTTAAGAATCACTGCTCTAGAGCAAGAAACGGGAACTCCTGAGTCCCAAGTTCTGGCTCTGCCTTTGGGCTTCTTTGTCCTTTGCAGGACTATAACCAAAGTGGGGTGAGCAGGAGAGCAGCCCAGGATGCCAAATGGAGGGGGAGTGGGAGTGGGAGGAAGGGACTGAAAAATGATGAAAATAAACTGGTAGGGGGAGCAAATACGCTTGCTCATCCCCAGTGCTAAAATGCTTTGTTATGGCTCTGGTCTTTTGGAAATTAATTAACTTCTCTGTGCTTCTGTTTGTTCACCTCTGAAATGGGGGTGTGTGATAATTAATACTTGCCTAGCAAGGATGTTGTGCAGATTAATTATGTTGGTAAATTGTTTTGCAAATGTAATGCTGATCTGTCTTGCTGTTACGTTTATCTGAACAGGTTAATCAATCCCTGTTTTTTGTTTTTGAATCTCTTTTATATAATACTTGTTCTTTATAGGCGGGATTCCCACCCCCACACAAAAGCTGTAATGTTCCTTTCTCAGCAAAAAACAATAAACAAACAAGTGCCAGCAGCCCACCTATGGAGAAAAACTGGACAATAACAAACTAATATATCTTTTCAATGCCCTATGTAGCCACTGGAAAGTCTTCATTGATTTCAATTGGCTTTGAATCAGGCCTCTGGTCTGGTATGCTGGCACACATTACCACAGCTGCAGTGACCACACAGTATCTGAGTGCCTATCTGGTTAACTAGATCAGCACAGTGAGATACCTAGCAGACTTCATGAAATCTTCAGCTCCTCTCCCTTCTCTGATTATAAGAAGTTGCATTTGACGTTATCTATTTTGTAAACTCAGTCCCCATATGGAAACCTACAACAATCAATTAGTGTCTGCACAATAGAATAGGTGGGGGGAAGATTTGGATCCAGTTCTGCAAGGTGCTGAGTACATTTGACTTCTTCTGAAGTTGGTTGGGCTGATGGTGTTCAGTGTTTCTGGGACTATGGCCTTTGGCAAAGAAACATAATTCAGTCCCTTGCTTCTTAACGTATGTATGATGAGCATCAGTCAGGAGAGGGTAATTTTTAAAATTGCAAGACATCCCTGGCTCTTTCGACAGAGTTGATTGCAAATAATGACAAGTGTGCAAATTTGCTCACTTTGCAAATACAGTAAACCCTCGATTTAACGGACCTCCATTTAACGGACTTCGGATGCAACGGACAAAATTTTTCAGAGTCTGATGCATCCGAAATCCGTTTGTGGAGGGCTGGCTGTGGGCTCCCTGCTGCCCCCCCGAGGCTGAAGCTGCGTACTGCCGCCTGGCTCTCCGCAGCAGCTGGGCTTGCTGCCGCCCCAGGCTGAAGCTGCGGGGGGGAGGGGGGGCTGTGGCTCTCCGCAGCAGCTGGGCTTGCTGGTGGGTCCCCGGAGCCGGGACCTGTGTCCGCTCTCCTGCCGCCCGAGGCTGAAGCTGCGGGGTGGGGGGCTGCCGCCCGGCTCCCCGCAGCAGCTGGACTTGCTGGCGGGTCCCGGAAGCCGGGACCCGTGCGGACTGACTGTCCGCTCTCTGTGGCCGCCGGGGTTGCAGCCGCGGGCGGGCTGGTTGCCGGCTGCGGGTTGCGGCCCCCTCTCTGTGGTGGCAGTGGGGCTGCTGCTCCCACAGCTCGGTTTGGGGTTTTTTTCCTTTCTTTTTATAAAATTTAAATTTTGCTTCGTTTTTAAGAACATTGTTTATTTGTTTAGTTAAATATAAGTACAGTAAAGTGTGTTTTCAGAAAAATGTTTATTTATTTCGATTTAGATCGCATACTTGTTTATTACAGTCTCAAAACTACGCTGAGTACATAAGCAATAATACATACAGAACACTTTTCTGTGAAATTAAACTTTTCATACATACAGTACTTAATTTTAATTACACAAAAGTCAATTTTTTAACATATGCATTCGGAAAACCTACTTTCTTAAATAACAGACTTTCTGATTTAACGGACACCCCCTCGCCCCAATTAGTCAGTTAAATCGAGGTTTCACTGTAAAGGTGCTATAGCTATCCACCTATGACCAGACACTGAAGTGGATGTGGTTCATCAGTGGACTCTCTTGTTAGGTGCCCAAATGTGTGGTGGGGGGTATGTGGGTGTTTCTTGCACATTACTGCAGCTGAGACTCAAATTGGGACCCTCCCAGGCTGTAGGCAGGATCTCTGACAGGAGCTAAAAGGGAGCCTTAGGTAACAAGGGGGGTTGAAGTAAAAGCTTAAATATCTGTGTTACCACTTGGATGTGCTATCTTTTGAAATCTAGATTAGACTTTTCCAACCCACTTGCTGGCATTAATTTCTAAATCCAGTTACATAGTATCACTAGAAAGAGAAAAAACTTAGTTTTGTTCTTATTCGATCTGTGACATTTAATTCAGGGGAGGGGTAGCAGGCAAGATGCTGCCGGAATTCTCCCACTCCGTCTGGCCTCTGAGAGCTTTTGCTCTCTGATCCCTGTTGTAAATTGATCCTGTACACATCAGTGTGTGACACAGGTACTGTTCAAAGCCTTTTGGGAGGCTTATTCCCTGGGACAGGAAAGAGGAATTTAAAAAGTCAGCAGTTTGTGAGCTCTTCCTTCTGCATCTGCTTTTGAAACTGCCATCTAGAAATTTCTTGTAATTTTTTCACCACTTTATTAATGGCCACTTGAACTGCTAAGTCCTCATTCTCCTTTAGTTTTCTCATCACTACCGGATGGGAAATTGCCAAAGTATAATTTGAAATGAAAAACTCAGAAAACAGATATGTGAGTGCCCACAATGAGATATTACCATTAAAATATAAATCTATATATATAAAAGTCAAATGGCGTATGTGTGTATGTTCCCTTACTACTTTCACACCGTTTCAGCTAGATACTTGAAATTTGGTACAGTTATAGGCTTTAAGGGTCCTAATCAGGGTAAGAATCAAAATTTTTTAAAATCTCACCTCTTACACCCCCTAGGGGTGAAATTCTTTAAAGCCCATTAACATCAACTACACAGCTCACATAACATCATCTGGGCAGCAGGTTAACGCATGCTGTTGTCTGTGACATACTTATGATGTAATAATACAGATAACCAGAGAGCTTAGTGTTGTGTAGCGCAAACCTAATTAAATACACTGTTTTTTTCTTTAAAAGGACCCTATTCGTTATGCCGCGTAAAAAGCAAAAATGTATCGGAGAAACCACATCTAAATGCAACTGATATACAACAAAAACTAAATTTGTATTAATAAAAAACATTGTAGTCTTTTTACATCCCAGTTTTCAATTACAAATAGTCCGAGCAACGCCGGGTATTTCAGCTAGTGAATCATAAATAAACCCATGTGTTGCTGATTATCTTGAAAGCATCAGTGTTTCATTGGGACGTTGATGATTCAAAGCAATGTATCTGGGGAAATACGCAAGGCGCATTTTGGCCATATATCCAGCTATGTTTGGCAGTAGTGAGCTGGTGGGGTAGGATTAGGGGAGTATATGAAAATCTCAGTGGTTTTATAAATTCCAAGTTTAAGAGTGTCTGAAGTGCTGACCATGGTGACTGATGATGGCACCAACGAATACAATTTTTTTTAGAAATCCTGGAGCATTCCCACTGTTCTGCTATCATCACAACAGGAGGATACAGCTTCAAGTACCTGATTTCCCACTGCACTGTATGTAGTCATTTATACATGTGATGAGTGAGTGTAAAATATTACTGGATCAGAAGCATTTTGCACAGGTGTAAATGACTACACAAGATGCAGAACAGGGGAGATTGTGTCTTTCAAGTGCTGGTCTGCTTTAGAGGTAGTGCATAGTTAAACCATTGCATGGGGGGGGGGACAAAGAGGTGCAGCATTCAAACACAGCTTAAGATCCCCATGTTTCTGTATAAATTGCTTGGGGAGTTACTAAAGTGTATCCTCAGTTTAAACGATAAGATCTTTTGGGAAGGGACTCTGTCTTTATCCATTTTGTAAATTCCCATGGACAATTATGATGCTATATTAGTCTTTAAAAATAATAATACCTTTATTCCCATAGGTCAATATTTTCAAACCTTAGTGCCTAAAGTTAGGCTCCTAAATATATGTTTAGGAATATAGATAAACTTTTATTTGAATGCTTAAATATGAATATAGGAGTGTTAGATTTAGATTGTCCACAATTAAAGTATCTCAGAGTTCACCACTACTTAAATCACTCTTGTCCTCTATCCAGTATGTGGCCTTTGATAGCGTAATAGGTAATGGTTCCATCATAGAGCTCTTTCGCTACTGGAGAGATGAGCCTGTTTGCTGCATTTAAACACATCACCTTCTATGGTTTGTGAACAAATGCTGTTGCACTGTTTCATCTTCTCGACTGCTGGTGTTGTCTAAGTTCTTCTGAGAGATCAACCAATTCACGAATTCAGACAGCTTGGATTTTTATTTTTTGTTGCTTATTGGATGGTACTAATTAGTTTGATATTAAAACCCAACCATTGTATTCGGTTTGACTATATGAGGGGAAAGAACAAAGCCCAGTTAATACAGTGGAAACGTCACTGTTGCACCATGTTGTGTTATGGTGGCAAAACTTAATTAGATCAAGCATAAGTGAAAACCGAACATCATGCGATTTATTTTTAGGAAGGAGCCTCCTACAGAGAATCACAGAATACTTTGCAGTGAGAGGCAGATAAAAGAGAGAATTCTTTATAGAGTACAGTGTGGAGACTCTCATCCAGGGAGAAAGGGGAAAGCATCTTTGGAAACGGCGTTAATAATACCTACAGAGAAGAGTAAGTGCTCTCACAGTGATGAGTATGGATAGAACAGAGACAAGTCTAAAAACAGTAAAGGTATTTTTGCAGATAAGTTTATGCGAAGGGAGAATGCTGGGTGTACTAATGGAGAAGAACAAGATGGGTAGGCTGAGTGGTTGAGTGATGCTGGAATTAAAGGAGTATGCAGTGGTGGGATGAGTGTTAGAAAAGAGGGGATAAGAGACCATATAATTGGTTAAAATAGACTGAGGACTGGACTTTACTGTGCCTCATAAGTTAATGCAAAAATAAATGATTTTCTTTCTCAAATAGGACTCGCTCACTCACAGTATAGCAGTCTGAATGACCAGATGTCTTGATTCTCTGGCTGTTGTCCCACTTTGTGAAAGATCAAGCCACAGGATGTGTCAAGGATTGCCTCCCTACTCTGAACTCTAGGGTAAAGATTTGGGCTCCCGCATGAAAAAAAAAAAAGAAATACCCCCCCCCAAGCTTATTTTACCAGCTTAGGTTAAAACTTTTCCCCAGAACACAGACTTCTCCTGTGTCTGGGCTTGGAATCGCTGCCACCACCAATTTAAGCCCCCAATACCATGGGTTAGGGTAAATTGGAACCCCCCCTTTAAGTACCCCCCAAATCTCCTCCCACTTACCTGGGAGAGACTTGAGAAACAAAGACCAAAACCCTCACTTTCTGTGAGATGTGCCCGATCCAAACCAGGATCTATCCAATGGAAACAAGCAGTCAGAGTCTTAAAAGGAAGATTTTAATTAAAGAAAAAAGAAGCATAAATCTCTTGTACAGAAATTAATAGAAAATAAAAACCCCTTGCATCACATAGTATCATAAAACAGTAATTCTAAGCTACTTTATACTTATGACAGGATGCAAAATGCCCCTCTTTAATTTTGCATGATCAGCTGAAGCAATAAAAAACTGAGTTTGTATCCTTTGATTGGCTGGTTATATATTTACAGTCAGCCAGAACCGTGCGTGTGTGTGTGTGTGTGTGTGCGTGTGTGTGCGGGGGGGGGGGGGTGATGCTTTTGATTTCCTACCCCTCACAATCAGCAAGCCAGTGCAGAGGCAGCAAATGTTAGATCAAAAGTAGTAAAAGAAACCAAACAACCTTACTCTATTATCATCCTAGAGGTGCATTTACTTACCCCTCTCCTTGGTCACACATCTTTCTTGAAATAAGTCATCAGGTTGTTTCCATGTTCATTTCTGAAGAGAGGTTGGAAATATTACCTGAGCCATCAGCAGGAGGTCTTTACTGCCTAAGCCAGTGTAAGAGTTTGTGCAAGCAGAGACTTCCTTCTGCCAGTAAGTAAAAGACTGGGTAATAGTGTCCACCTACTTAGGTGCCAGTTGGCAGTGGTTTATGATATATTTACAAGCAATGAGGTCACCATGCTGCATTAGGAGAAGTGGGATTCAAATGTAGGATTGAGGTTCCAGAAACATAGGTCTCCACCCACTTGGGTATTATGAATCTGATCCTCTTCTGGTGGGTGCAGTCTTAAGACTCTACTCAATGCAGAGTGCATTTTGGGCTGAGTAGCCTTAAAGTTCAATTGTTGACTGTTTCGGCAAGGGCTAGGTACTCTGAGTTCTGTGTATACCAGCACTGGTCTTATAAAAGATAAGCATTAACTAATGTGTTAGTCCATTTGTTTCTTTCTTAATTTGCAAAGGTTCATGTTAACACTCCATCACTACACTTAAAATTCATTCCCCTTAGTCCACCTGTCACATTCCAGGAGGGGGCAGTGCTGTATTTCACCTACACAGATGCCACTAATTATTGCAAGGAATATAAGGAACAACTGTGTGTTTTAATTTGTGATGGGTTACAATAGCTCTTTGGGATTGGAACCCAGGGGATGGGATTTCCCAATAGACTCATGCTTTGTTTAAGAGAAATCCCTACAATCTGTGGTAGACATGCTGCTGACACGGTAATGAACTGACTTGTGCACCACCTGCTAGATCTGAGCAGAAAATCTCCATCTATAAAGCAAAGCAGAGCAGACCCTTTGTGACTTTTCAATGGATTTATCAAAAAACAAAATCTCTCCTCTCCTCATGATTTCCATTTCATGTGTGGAAAAACTAATGCAAAGTTTTGCAAAGGTTTTCTTTATAATGTTTTTATTTGTAACATTCCCCAAGCTGAAACAAAATCACCAAAATAAGTAGGAGTAATACACAAATTGTTGGTAAATAAATTTACATTCAGTTCACATGCCACACAGATTGCACACTTCATACGGTTTTTACCTATGAAATCCCTGTGATAGAATTTAAAACAAAAGGTTGCAGGATGCATTGAGGGGACGGAGCCATTCCCAACTTCAAATATGTTCATCCATCTACCCTCATGAGGGGCATGGGACTTAGTATGTTAATCTCAAAAGGTCTGGAGATCCAGTTTGATGTAAGCAACTAAAACCTCAGAGGCTTCTCTGGCTGACTCATTTAAGTCTCCTATCTTCCTGCAGTCACAGCTGCTGTTCCACAGGTAATTCTAGTACACTTGAATAAATTACAGCATGATTCTCTAGTACTTTTCAAACCAGACAGGAGTTCATCAGGGGGATGAAAGGAGCCAGTAGTGTGGGTCTTTCAGCTATGCACCCGTTCCCTTCTGTGCATTCCTTTGTCATTGCAGAAGCAGCAGCTCAGAGTGGTAGTATAGTCCCTGGATGGATGCTGCTGTCACTACTGTTCAGGGAATATGGAGAATAGCACACGAGTAAAAAGGGTCTCAGTTGGCCTTTCTGTGGAAAGAGATACAAACAGTTTCTGAGACAAATACCAAATAACTCTTACAGAGGGAAAGAGCCTCTCTGAAAGAACTCCGACTCCCAGGCCGCTGCCTCGGCAAGGTTTTCCCAAACATACATCAGTGAGGTATTAACTTGCAAAGTGACAACTACCCACTTCTAACAAGCAATGGGAATAGGGCCTCATTTTATCAGCCAATAATCTCAGCTCTTTTGCCCATTTTTCTCTCTCCCACCCCTTCCTATCTACACAAATCCTTGGTGATTTCCATACATTACACCTATGCCATAGTGTTCTGTAAATCCGACTACCTCTCCTATGCAATGCAAACATCACATTTGTCACAGTCTACATGCCAGTCATAATCCTGAACCAAAAAGGCAGTAGGGAAGGGGAGCATGGAAAGGGACATGTCCCATCAGCAGTTGTCACCGGGGAGGTAGTGATGGAGCATAGCTTTGTTGGATGTTCTTATGGCGTGGGTTCTCTCTGTGGCCTCCTGAGTGCTTTAGTTTACACCAGCCATTTTTTATCTTTACCCAAGGCACCCAACTGGAGAATGAACGCAGTGTAAATCTTTGCTAACCAGCTGTTCATGGGTTCTATGGTTTGATACCCATTCTATGATGCCTTTGCACAGGCACAGCTGTCTATATATAGTTTAAGATTAGCAGCCATGTTAATCTGTATCCGTAAATAAAACGAGGAAGACTTTGTAGCACCTTAGAGACTAACCAGTTTATTTCAGCATTTATGGGCTATAACCCACTTCATCGGATGCAAGTGGGCTATAGCCCACGAAAGCTTATGCTGAAATAAACTGGTTAGTCTCTAAGGTGCTACAAAATCTTCCTCATCTTATTTATATATAGTTTAACAGGGGAGAATAAGGCTACAGCCAAGAAGGAGGCAGCCAGAATTGTTGGGCCCTGCGGCTTTATCTACATGTATAGGGGAACTGAATGGAATGGGGATACATCCTCTTTTATTACTTTTAAAGTTAGGGTTGATTAGAGATCAAGAATTGAGTGTAGATTGGACAAGCTCTTATTCCTGACAGACCAGGTAAGCCATCTCTAATAGTGGCAAAGGTTTATGTAGGGCACCAAAAATTCTAAGGCCAAAGCGGCTTACAATGATATGTCAGTGTATCTGGAACCCTGAATGGTATGCTACCCCATATGACCTGTAAAGTCTCTGAAGGATTGTGATGAAGGAGTAAAACATATGTACATCATAGATCCATTGGATTGAGATAGTATGTCATGGGCATGAAATCAGTAGAGCCACATAGTTACAGCAGCTGAGGAGTTGAGTCTCTGCACAGTACATCTCAGAAGGGGAATTGCTGGGTGCAGAGTGCTCTTGAAAATCTGTCCCCAAAAGCATGTGATTAAAAATGGCTGAGAAAATGAAGTGGATCTGCATAGTCAGCTACACACACACTCACTCCTAACACCTTATATGTATCCTAACACCTTCATGTCAACTGTCTGATAATAGAGTTAACAAAGTCCTGTGGCACCTTAAGGTGCCACAGGATTTTGTTAACTCTGCTATTCCAGACTAACACGGCTACCACCCTGATGTCTGATAATAGGCCATCTTGATTATCACTACAGAAGGGTTTTTCTCCTGCTGGTAATAGCTCATCTACATTAAACAGCCTCTTAGAATTGATATGGTAACTTCCACCTTTTTGTATATATTCCTGCCTACTGTGTTTCCCATTTTATACATCCGATGAAGTGGGCTATAGCCTACGAAAGCTTATGATGGAAATAAATTTGTTAGTCTCTAAGTTGCCACAAGTACTCCTGTTCTTTTTACGGATACAGACTAACACAGCTGTTACTCTGAAATCTGTCACTCACTCCACTCACTCACTGCCATCATGATTCTTTTCCACAATAACCAGTCTCCAAACACTGTTTATGAAAAAAAAAATCGTAAAAATTCAATTTATTTTAACTATTTCAAAGTGTAAATATAGGTTGGAGGCAACAAACTTCCATTGTCTTGGCTCTGCTACTGCATATTTTAATCCTCCCGCCCCCCAAAGAACATTTGGGCTTAAACCTTGAGAGCCAAGTCTTGGCTGAGCGGGAATTCTAACGGCAGAGGTCTAAGCCCCTGATAATAGGGATTTATTAAGGAAAGACTGACAGAGCCTGAACTTGAGTGGCCTGAATGGCCCAGCAGAAATAATGGAATGCTTGTGGCAGCTAGAAAATGATTGTTTATTGGCATAACCCCAGGGTAAGGCTCTGCCAAGAGCACACATTCTCTCCTTGCCAATTTCTTCATATGGGAATACAGTGCTGAATTTTTGCACCTAATAGTGGAGCAGCAGAACAGGAAGAAGAGAGATGGTGGTTCTAACTATACCACCTGTTTAGCGAGGAGGAAAAGAATTAATAATTAAAGGTTGTGTGCCAGCTCCCCCAACTGGTGGAAATTATATCTCCACTGGGGTCAGTAGAACTTGGCCCATTTACACCAGCTCAGGACCTATATGTTTGATTTGGAAACACAGCCTGAAACATGGGAGCATTCTAGGGCATGTAGTAGAGCATGAGGATTTAAACCAGTATGTTTATGTACAGTTCTTTCACTAGACTGTCCAGGTCTCTGTAAATCTGCATGTTGTAGCTCTAGATTAGGCATATCCACAGATGGGGGTTCTCATGGGGATTGTCCTGCTTCTAAACAGCAAATGCAGATGGTGCAGCTCACTGGAAACGTGATTCTCAAACACTGGGGAAGGCCAGCCCAGCAGTCTCAGAGCACCATGCAGGGGCTAAGCACAGAGACTTGATTCCAGTCTCCTGCTCCCAAGATGGTAGGAACTGGAAGTGTTGTGGAAGTAGCATGTTCCTCTCAAGTCCCCGTTTGAAGACTGAGGACAATCTGTACTGTGATACGAGAGGTGTTTCAAGGTTCCAAAAGGAGCTTAGTTCAGCATTCTTTTAACAGAACCTGGTCACGGTGATGTGAGGCCCTGAGGCTAGGAAAAGGAGGGACTCAGAGAGAGAGAGGTATGAAGGATCTTCTTGGGATAAACAACCAACCAATAGGTTTCAGAGTGGTAGTCATGTTAGTCTGTATCATCAAAAACAATGAGGAGTCCTTGTGGCATCTTAGAGACTAACAAGTTTATTTGGGCATGAGCTTTTGTGGGCTAAAACAACCAATAGGGCACAAATGAATGGCAGGCGCTCTACTATACTGTTTTTATGCTGGAGTTCTACATTTCAATATGTAGTACTGGAAATGCTTTTAAAAACGAACTTACACATTAATGGGAACCTTCTTTGAATAGGAACCACTCTGAATCAAAATTACCTTTCCAATGAGAGCTTAACTACTTTAGCGCTGTTCCCACTCCATGTCTGTGGGCAGAAAATGCAAGCTTCCTTTACCCTGAACAGAAACCTCTATTTCTAGGGCCTTGTATATTTATTTTGAAATGCCATGGCTATGTAATATGTTCCAGAATTCACCACTTGCCACATAATTTTGCTGCATAGTCTGAACTTTCATTAAAATGATAATTTTTAGCTCCCAGGACTATAAAGATTGCATTGAAAAAATTAATCAGATGGAAAACTTATAATTTCATCTCCTGAGCCTTTAGACAACTTGGGGGGGGGGGGGAACAAATCTGTCAATTGCCCTATTCATCTTTATAAGCCATTAACTCTGAAACCTAAGGATGACCATGTAAGTGCCAATGTTGTTAACTATTTCTCTGCCATCATTTTAGAAAAAATATCCAGCTATGATGTTTACTATACAATCCTAGGGTTCCATAAGTCTATTTCTCCTTTAACCAGCTGCCAAAACCTCCAGCTTCCTCCCAATATGATCTGCCATGCAATTAGGCCCTAAGGCCCAGATGCTTAACGGTATTTAGGCTCTTAATTTCCTTTACTTTCACTTGAGTTCATATTTAATTCAATATAAATCTCTCCATTTTGACTTCTATCTCATGGTGCCACAGAATTTCCAGTGTATTCACCAGAATGTCACAGAAGCCAGGGACCTTGTCAAAGAATTTAGGTCCAGAATCTGTAAGGGCTTTGCCATTTGGATTTGAAACAGGATCTACTGCATTTTTAATGGATTGAGGATGAGGAGGTGGGACAGCTTTGTTTTTGTAATTTTCCTATACTTGGTAAGAATGCAAGGTACCCCGTAAAGCATCAAGAAGATTTCTAGTTCTCTTCTGTTTTTTTCCCTGGATCGGATTAAGAGAACATCCTGAGGGGATTGTGGCTCACTAGGGAAGTGGCTTAGTAAAACATTGCTCACTTTCAAAAGTACCAGTCCACAGATGGAGAAGGGTTCATTACACCCACTTTTGATCCTGGCTTGGTGCACTTAGCTTTATTCCTCTCTCTCCCCTCCCCACCCTCTGGATTGGGTCTAATCCCAGAGCAAGCACCCTCAAACTTTGGTGATGGAACAATACATTGTGTTCAGTTCTCTTCTTGCTTCATTTCAGCTTCTAAGTAGAGCAGGTCAAATAAACTGACATGTTATAACTTCATAATGTTTTTTCAAAGTGATCTGATATATATATTTTTTTGCCTACTGCCTGCTTCTCAAGATGCGTCCCCACTGCATTACCAAATTGAGCTTTAACAGTACTCAAATACACCCACCTTCTCATGAGCCAGTTTAAACCCCCATTTAACTCAAATTAGATATTTGTTGGGAGTAGGGTTGGAGTCAGGTTATGAATAACACTGGATTTACATATTTAGCTAACGATGCTGTTAAACTACACCCTTAGTTCCTTTTACATCTACTGCCATTCCATATGAGGTTGATATAGCAACAATGTTTAAAGGTGTGAAAATCCATACCCCTGAGCTCTGTAGCTGTGCTGACATAACCCCAGTGTAAAGGCATGTAGGTCAACAGAGGAATGCTTCCATCATCAACCTTGCCACCATCGCTTGGGAAGGCGCTGTTCCTACAGCAGCAGCAAACCCTCTTCCATCACTGTAGACTGCATCTACACTACAGGGTCATGTTGGCATAGTTATGGCACCCCATTTGTGCCACTATTTCCCCTGCTGCACAGATAAATACCCTGAGCATTTCCAGACACCATACTTGGCTTGCAAAACTGATGCAGGAATTGTGGCCAAGATTTTTTTGTTTTTAAGTGACTGGGTGCCTTAATTATTGCATGCCCGATGTAGAGCACCTTAAAGGGTCCTGATTGTCAGAAAGTGCTATGCATTCATTCTCTGAAAAGCAGGCCCCTTTAAGATGAGAACCAGGAAGGAAACATTTCTGTGGTTTTGCCTCACATCTTTTTTCCTCCATTTTCTATGAAAACATTTTCCGAAGATAAAAAGCTGCCCTTTTGTCTTCATCAGTATCCCCAGATTTATTTTTGCACAGCTCAGGAAGCTGCTTTCATTGGTGAAAGTTAAAGTGACACCACAAATGAAATCTTGGCTTCATTGAAGTCAGTGGTAGTCTTGCTATTGACTTCAATGGAGCCAGGAGTTCACCTTTCATGCACAAAATCTTACTAAAAATGTATCATTAAACTAATGAAAATTTCACACAAAAATATTGGCATTGAGAATATATTTTGTTAAACCACCTTTACCGAACTCTCAAAATTACCATGAATTTTTTGTTCTGCCCTCACATTCACAAATGTTGCAGCGTTTGCATTGCAAATCTCACACTTCTCTGTTGGGGAGGGGACTCGGATGGGGGCTCCAGCTGGGAGGAGGGGGATGGAGGAAGGGTGTCCATTCACCAGTGGACCTGCAAACCCCCAGAAGAAAAAGAGGTGACCCAGGTTGTGCAAGAGGGATGGAAGATCCCATCCTCCTACAGGAAACCTTGGAAGAAGGACTTTGGTTATTAAGTTTTTCGTGTTTGAGAACTTTATTTTGAAAGACTTTTGTGGTCAAGGAAATAAAGGGAGAGAGTGGCCAAGGGTAGTGAACCCATCTCAGTGCACAGTGTTGGTGGTTAGCAGAGGATGGGGAGTTGTGTTCTCTGCTCCTTTCTTTGGCTCTTGTCGATGAGGCACATGCCAGTCGATTGCCTTCTTAGCATTCATGGCAGACACAACATGTCCCCCAGTGTTGCCATTGCTTCCTGATTTGCAAATGGGAGACGGCCTCTTGTCCAAGTCCTGTTCCTTTTTTCACTAATTTCTCTTACAGAAGATGATTTAAAACCTAAACCTATTCACACATGACAATCACATGGTGGAGGAAAAACAAAACTCATTTGCACAGTACATTCTGTTTTGGCTGAACTAATTTTCTCTTTCATTTCTACACCGCTCCCCTGCACTTCTTTATTTTTAGTTGAAGCAAGGAAGCAATTTCCAGGAAAAAATAGGCAGAACTCACATGCCTTCACAAACATTAATAGAGGGCATAGGTGACAGGTCACATGCTTTCAGCTTAAATAATTTCCAACAGCATTGCATATTCTTTAGAGTTGAGGGAGAGGATGGGTAGAAAGGAGCTGGGGCAGTGTAATGAGCTGAAGAGATTAAAATTAGAACTATTTTTCTTTAGGAGTATAAAGTATTTTCAAAAGCTTAAGAAAAAATAAATATCCAGGACTGAGCGTCATGAGAATATAAGGATTGCCGTACTAGGTCCATCTAGCCCAGTATTCTATTTTCTAACAGTGGCCAGTACCAGATGCTTCGGGAGAGTATACAGAAGAGGGCAGCTGGAGTAATCCGCCTCTGTCTTCCCTTTCCAGCTTCTGGTAGTCAGAGGTTTAGAGTCATCCTGAGCATGGTGTTGCATCTCTGACCATCTTGGCAGATAGCCATTGATGGACCTGTCCTCCATGAACTTATCTGGTTCTTTTTTGATCATCTCAGCATCACATGGCAATGAGTTCCCCAAGGTTAATTATGCATTGTGTAAAAAAGTACTTCCACTTGTTTGTATTAAACCTACTTTGTATTAATTTCATTGGGTGATCCTTGTTTTTTTCTGGATCGCGGGAAAGGCTAAATAACATTTTTTTTGGTAAACCATTCAAGTTGGGTTGCCAACTGTCTAATCGCGCACCAACCCTTCTCCAAGGCTACACTCATACCACACCCCTTTTCTGAGGCCCTTCCCCCACTCACTCCAGGCCCCTTCCCTCTCTCATTCGCTCTCCCCCACCCTCAGTCACTTTAACCGGACTGGGGCAAAGGGTTGGAGTGCAGGATAGAGCGTGAGCTCTGGGTTGGGGTGTGGGGCCGAGGGGTTCAAAGTGTGGGGGCTCTGGTTGAGCCTGGGAAAAGGGGTTGGGGCGAGGGAGGGGGTTTAAGGTCCAGACTCTGTGAGGGAGTTTGGGTGTAGGAGGGGGCTCAGGGCTGGGGCAGGGCATTGGGGTGTGGGAGTGGGTTTGGAATGCAGACTCCGGCCAGACAGCTCCCAAAAGCGGGAGCATGTCCGTCAGCAGCTCCTAGATTTACCAGCAGCCCGGCGGCTCTTTGTGTTGCCCCTGCCTACAAGCACTGCCCGTACAACTCCCATTGGCTGTGGTTCCCCATTCCCAGACAATGGGAGCTGCAGAGTCAGTGCTTGGGAGGGGGCAGCACGCAGAGACCCCCTATCCGTGCCTCCTAGGAGCCGTTGCCAGACATGACAGCTGCCTCAAGGAACAGTGCAAAACCAGGGCAGGTAGGGAGCCTGCTTTAGCCCCACTGCGCTGCTAGACTTGTAGCACCCTAAAATCTCCCAGATTGCCTTCAGTAACTTCTGGAAGATTGAACCTGATTCTGGGAAACTCATGGCCAAACAAGGAGGGTTGGCAACTCTAATTCAAGTACCCAGGGCTGGTGCCACCCATTAGGCGACCTAGGCAACTGCTTACGGTGGCAGCAACTGGGGAGCGCCGCATTGACGGTCTCTGCAGCAATTCGGCAGCAGCTCCAAGCGTCTTCAGTGGTGACTGCTCCTTGCCTCTTCCACCACTGCCGGCAATTCGGCAGCAGCTCAACTCGTCTGCCACCGACAGCAATTCGGTGGCAGGTCAATGCCTCTTCAACCGCCAGCGATCTCTGTGGAAATTCGGCGGCAGCTCTAAGCATCTTCGGCGACGACTGCTCCTCGCTGTTTTCGCTGCCGACGGCAATGCAGTAAGGATTTTTTTCTTTCTTGCAAAAAAGCTAGTGCCTGTCCTGCAAGTACCTCAGTCAGTTTAAGCACAGTAAATTCAAGGATATAACAAAGACTGAAGAATAGAAATGGATAGCGGCTGACACAGATTGGAGGAACCTATTATTTCATATAGCTTTGCGCAGATGACTTGATAACTTGAAGGACTGGTAATTGGCTTCAAAGTATTGCTCCGATCCTGCAACTGTCTGCATCTGGGAAGATCCCTGTGTCCAGTAGGGCCCTGCCCAAGTCAGTAGGGTCCCTCATGGGCACAAGGGACTACATAAGTAGTGCAAGATGCTGGATTAACATGGTTAATCATTTAAATACAACAAATAAGAATATCACGCAAAGATTATTACAGACAAATAGCTTTTCAGTGGCTAATGTGGCATAATAACACATAGCCCTACAGCGCTTTTCATTGCTTCTTTCACAGCACTTTGCAAAGGAGGCAAGTATCATTAGCCACATTTCACAAATGGAGAAACTGAGGCACAGAAGGATGAAATTACTTGTCTGAGGTCACCCGGTTAAAAAATTCCCATTGTTGCAGAAGGAGAGACTTATATGGAGACTGATTGAGAATGAGGCAGAGAATCTCAGTCTGTTTCCAACTGGACAGCTCTTCATGTCACAACAAAGGTACCAACAGAGAGGGTTGCTCAGACCATTGTCAGTGCATCGTAACAGGGTGGTTATTGTTGCTAGGATTGTTATGATTTATGCATATGGGAAAGAAACACTCTCTTTTACTGACAATGCCTGCAGTACAATGCGTTAGTATGGACAGTGCTTAAAGTAAATAGGAAGGGAAAGGGGAGTTTTCCCTCCACTAGTTGAGGAAGAGGGGGATCTATGGACTTGTTGCTTTTAGCTGAAGAATGGAGCTGTGCTTCTCTGTCTTTCCTTCCCTCCATTCTTGGAAGGAGGTAGGAAGCCAATGGCAGCTGCACCCCACTACACTAGAACTGACTTTGTCTCCATATTATTGTGGTTATTAATGATTTATGTTACAGTCACGCCAAGTTGCCCCAGTCAGGGATGTGGGCACCATTGTCCTAGATGTAGTACAAGCCTGAAGTAAAGAGAAAGTCTCTGCCTTAAAGCGTTTGCAAAGGCAGTTAATGACAAGACAGAACAGGAGGATGAAACAAACTAGTAGATAGGTGTGGGAGAGCAGGAATAGGCGGTAAAAATATCATGAACATCTTATCATGTAGGCTAGTTGTGTCCACAGTGTAGCTTGCCCTGTCTAGCCATTACCACCTAGCTGTGTTCTGAAGACTTCGGAACCAAAGTGAGTCTTAAGGAGGATAAGGGAAGTGGGCTTGCCGATTTTGGGGAGAGTTCGTGCCATTCATAAGAGGTGGCATGAAGTGATTGTGGAAGAGTGAAACAATGTAGGTAAAGGTGGGGTGCAGCAAAGGTGAATCAGGCCCAATGACTCTGACTTGGTCTCACTGAAATAGGAAAATGCAGAAATTTAAGGCAGTTATTTTTGTATTTTCCCCATGGAATTTCCTGGCCTCTCTGAGCTTGAGTCAGATCCACTTAGTTTTGTATTTAATACCCTTTAAAATGTCTGCACAAAGAAACCGAACAGATTATTATTAAATGTTTATATTGACAACAAATGTGCTTATTGTGGTGGTGTGAGGGAGGAGGACAGGAGCAAAATCACTGTAGCAGAAATGGCTTTTGCAGGACATTAAATGAAGCAGCCACAAGCACAAAAAATGAACTAAAATAGCAGCCTTGGTTTTGTAGGGCCCCTGTGGCGGGGTGACCACCCGCCCCCTACCAGAAGGGGCTTGGAAAAGCCCCCAAAGGGGTTTGAAATAGCCTGGGAGGCTAGCCTGCAAACTCCCAGGCTGATTGGGAGTTTGGGCTCAGCTGTGTGGCCATGCCCCAAACACTCCCAGCCAGGATATAAGGGCTGGGAGACAGAGAAACAAGGGGAAAAAGAAACAGTCTTCCTCTGCATCTAGAAGAAGGCCGTCTCCTCTGCATTCAGAGGGAGACAGGCCTAGCTGCAGGAGCTGAGCCAGGTACCTGGGTTAGGGCAGAGCTGGGGCAGGGCAGAAGGAGCTGGGCAGGCTCTAACCACGAGCCCCAGGCCTCCGGGCCTGATACAAGGTCCGACCCAGAACTACCAGGGTTGCAGGGAGCAGCCTAGGGCTGGAGATAGCAGCAGCAGGCCAACCCTCCTTGCCTGTGATGAGAAGCCATGATACTGCAGTCCGCCCCAGTGAGCGGGGGCAAGTGGTGACTGACAGTGGCACACTCTGAGGCAAGGTGGGGACAGGGGGTAGAGGGTTCCCCTGGGGAGGGGAGACTCTCACACCAAGGGGGTACTGCAGGGGTGCAGCACCCACAGCTGGAGGGCACCGGGGTCCGGGAGGGCCACGGCGCTAGCAAAGGAGCGGGGCATCAACCTGCGGAGGGTGCTCTGGACGCTGAAGGAGCTGATTCCCCAGACGACCAGCGGGAGGCGCCGCGGGGGTGAGTGGTGACCCCGTTACAGCCCCAAATAGATGCAGAGGTCAGCATTAGTCACTGCTTGATGGCCACCAGCAAGGGCCACTCTGACCATCACCTCAAGGTAGATAGAGATGGGAGGATATGTATGTGTATGTGATGGGACTCTGCCAAAGGAAATCACTTGATCAATATAATTGACCTCCTCTGCCTCCTGGAGATTGATTTTGAAGACAAATTATAGAAATGTAGGCCTCTATGTGCTGGTCTGGGATCTGTAGATAAATAACAGCCTCAGTACCCATGCTATGTTTAATATAGGCCAGTGGGAAGGGGGATTACTCTTATAGGGACAGCACTAGTCTCTCCACAAAGCTTTTAATCCTCAGCCTAAGGTTCTCTGAAGGACAAGTATATATGAAAAAGACAGACCATACTAGGCAACCTAGTCAATGACATCTGAACTTGGGGAAATCTATATTTTTACTGGAGTAATTAATTTCTTAATCTCAACCTGTGTTATTAAGGTGTATATGTGTGTGATAATGTTGGGAGGAGGAAAACAGCATGGTTATTATAAAAGGTTATCATAAAAGCTGATGCCACCGGCTTGAGTCGAGCCAGCTATTGTGTGGCCAGGTATTGTGGACACTCCCTCCCCCCCCCCATACAACTATGACAGTTGAATGCTTCAGTACTTCTGTTGCGGATCCTGCAGGGCCCCACCCCTCCACCTCTGACCCCAAAGAGGCCTGATTGTCCAATGTGGGGTGTTCAAAGCTCCCTGAAAATGAGTCCTCTTTGAACTGTCTCAAACTAGACACTCAGAAATGGAAACACCCAAAATATCTAGTACTTTTTGGAAATGTGGACCTGCATTTATTCAGACTAGTAGTGGGCAACCTGTGGCCCGCAGGCCACACGTGGCCCATCAGGGTAATCCACTGGTGGGCCATGAGACAGTGTTTACATTGACCGTTTGCAGGCATGGCTTCTTGCAACTCCTAGTGGCTGCAGTTTGCCGTTCCTGGCCAATAGGAGCTGTGGGACGTGATGCTGGGTGCAGGAATGTGCTGCTGCTGCTTCCTGCAGCTCCCATTGGCCGTGAATGGCAAACCGCGGCCACTGTGAGCTATGGGCGGCCATGCCTGTGGACGGTCAATGTAAACACTGTCTCACAGCCCGCCAATGGATTACCCTGATGGGCTGCAGGTTGCCCACCACTGATTTAGACGCTCAGTTTAATGGTTCTTTAGCAATTGTTCCTTCAGCTTGTATTTGCATAGCATTTTGTACCCCGTGTTAGTAAGGGTGTGTGTGAGTATGTGTGTGAGTGAGTTTATCTGTGTGTAAGGGAAAAACATACAGTTGTGAGCAAATGTTTCATAGCAAAGGGCAATTGCTTATTACAACTTACATTGTATTTACAGTGTAGCTGATTGAATTTTCTGAATGAAAAGTTTTTCTTTAAAAATGAACATTTTCATTAAAAAAGTTGACTTTTTCAGAATTTTTGTTTCTCAGAAGAGCCTTTGTTAGATTTGTTTCTACCAATTTTTTCATTAATTGAAAACCGTGTTTTTCGTTAAATGAGTATTTGGTTAAATAAAATTTTCAATACCTTGTTTCAATAGCTAGTTCTGATTTTAAAAAAATCAAATGAACAATTTCATGAACATGTTTGAAAAATAAACAAAAAGGCATCTCTTTTGAACTCACAAAATGGAACAACTTTGAAAGCGAAAAACTTTTCATGATTTTTTCCATGGTTTGATAAACTCTAGTTTGGGTTCACTTTGAGAGTCATCTGCCACACTAGAAAGTTAATATTTATTTCCAGAAACATAGGCAAAAAAGATAATATGGTTAGAGTTGATGATGCTTTCTGGGGAGTGGGAAAGAAGAAAAACGGTTACATTACTTTGAGTGAATGGAAAACCTGACTAGGCAGGAGAATACCACAAATGGATGGAGCCCATGTCTTCAGGCTCGTGATCTACTGGGGTAGGAGAAAGCAGGTCCGCTTGATATAGAACATGAACTGCAATTTCCTAGCTGGCCTATATATTGGTTGATATGTGTGCATCAGGGGAGTCAGCATGCCACGTGTATCATGGGGGATGTAGTCCAGCCATTGAATTCACATTTACTTTTGTCCAATGAGTCTTGAATGCATGTGGGAAATGCAGTCTTCCAGGGAGCCCATAGAAACAATCAAGGCTCAAATGAGAACTCTCATAAGGCAATGCACCCATGATAAGGAAATGAAGTTGAATTAGTTCAAAACAAAATATTCCAACCTAATTGAAATGAAGTGTTTTGAAAATTTTCCATTGAGAACTTTGTTGAAATCAATGCACATTTCAATTTTGATGAAACAGCATTTTCTGATGGAAAATTGTTCTGTTGAAAATTGTTCCGCAAGCTATAGTTTTGAGTTTTATGTCAGTCCAAAGTATGGTGTACATTGAATGGCAGAATGCATGCAACCGTTGACCCCTATTATCAACCCAAAGTATGAATTATGCCCAAGGAACTGGAAGTGTTAATGTCTGCTGCATATCTACTTGCTTTAGCTTGATTCTGAAGGCAAACATGCAATCAACTATGCAAATATCATAGGCAAGGAGAACTGTGATCCACAACTAAACTAATTACTCTGTCTTATTTACTTGAACAAAGCCAGATTGGGCATGTTAATTGGGCATTATTTAAGGAAATGTGATCTTTTCCTTTCCTTTAATATTAATCACTTTCCCTACGTTCTCCTTGCCATGTACTTCTCAGTTCCCTTGTTCATTTTATATCAATGTTGTTCAGCCTGCGGGCCTCAGTTGTCTAAATTGTGGCCCTCCAAGGTGATTGCTTTAAGAAGCAAATGTGTATTTGATTGCAAATTGAAAATGTGTTCCGTAAGCCGCACACTTGGATTTTAAAATGGCAGTGTTTGAATCAGCACCGTCACCAGGGGGCACTGCCTCCCACCATTCCCCTGCAGACCCAGAAGCTGTTCTAGTGTGAGCTTCCCCTGGTGATTGCCTGTTGCATCATAGGAGAGTAGCTCTAGTTGCTCCATTGCCTCTTATCTTCAAGGCTGTGGGACCCCGAGAGAGTGGGACAGGAGCTCAACTGGCTTTGTTAGAGCCTAGGGAACTAGTGCCTAGCAAAGGATGGTTCTCCTTCCGTGAACATGTTCACACAGAACAGCCCAGGAGAGGAGAACAGCAGGAGGTGGAGGGGCAGGGGGGAAGAAAGAGAAATTGAAAATCAACCACTGTTTGGCTCCCGGAATCTCTACCTTAATGCAGGTTAGAGCACCCTGAGTCTGCTCTGACTTCCACCAGCTTGAAGGACTATAGACCAGATGGGGAAAGCTGAAACATAGAACTCTAGCCATTCCCCTTTCCTGCTCTTGACATGTCCCTGCATCAAGGCTAGAGGGATGGAGGTGTAGGAGCTGACTGTAATGACTCTATGCATGCTAGGGGCCAGGGCCAGGGCTAGATCAAATGGTGCCCCAGGCGAGGAGCGTCTTTGGTGCCCCCACTCCATTTGTTAAACTTTTGAATACCTTACAGCACCTTACCTGGCACCCCCAAGCCTGGCACCCCAAGGGGTTGCTTTCCCCTAAATCCAGCCCTGGTAGGATCTCCCTCACACCAGGGGCAACCTCCCTCAGGGGACTTATGTGTGGTTTCCCTTCCCTTTATGCCACCTGAGCAGAACAAGACAGAGAATCTGCACCAAAGTATTAATTGTGGCCCCCTGACCTCTGTTCAACTCTCGGACTGAAGAAGTTGGACACCACTGTGTCATAAATCAATGTTTCAGAATTGCAGGATTGTCTCATGCAATAGAACTGATACCACAGGAAGGGGGACTTGTGGAGGATGTATAAACAGATTTGTCCAATATACTTCCTTTGCACATGCTATTTTTGCGGGGGTCACACTTGTGATGCTTGTTAAAGGGGTGCAGTATGGCGCTTGTTCTCCTGTGTGGTGACACCATATCAGTTTACATCCTGAATTGTCTCCAAGCAACTAAGACCTGTGGACATGGAGTGAGAAAGTAAAGGGAGAATGTGGGGGGATGTGAGTGAGATGGTAAATAGGAGTTATTTGGGAGGCGCAGAGGGTAAGGCTTCCATCTTAATAGGGTGGCATTGAAGAGCAGCTCTTGCCCACCGTCTCCAGGACGTTCAGCCCTGAAAATGAAGTGTCTGGTCCAAGCACTGAACCCCTTCAGTTCTTTTTGCCTTGGCCACTTCTTTCCATTTTTTTCTCAAGGTTCTTTCCTCAGTCCTTTGGCTTCCCATTTGTCCCTTGGGTGCTTATACAGCCTTTCTGCTTTTCTCTGTCTTTCCAGTCCGCTAAAGCCACTCCCCCATGGGTTACTGTTCCTGTGACCAACCCCAAGCTAACTCTTCCTGCTTAACTATATGCTCTGATGAGCCCATATGTAAACACTCCATCTAACTGGCAGGCCAAGCATGTTTGGGGTGGGCAGGCCACTGCAGAGAATTAACCCCTTCCCTGCATATATAGTAGACTCTCGATTATCCAGGATGATAGGGAAAAAATTAATCCTGGTTAATAAAATCCTGGATAATCACCATCCATAGGAAATATGGGGAAGGAGGGTTCGTTCACCAGTTACTCTGTGCCGGGGGGAGGGGGTGTTGGTTCTGCTTGGGGTGGCAACAAAGCCAGAGCCAGCCCTGCGAGTTAAGTGTATTTTTTTTTTGACATCCTGGTTAATCCACAACCTGGTTAACCCAATCCTGGATAATCGAGAGTCTACTGTACTAGTGTGGGCTGTGCCTATCATAGGTGGCAATGTGCCAAGATGGTGAAGAATGTCAGGGGGAGCAAGTGTGATGGTAAAAATGGGTTGAGGACTAACCGGAGTTGGTAGAGGAGATGGCTGGGGTGGCTGAGGTGCACCCAGAACCAGAAGGCCTCTAAGAAACTGCAGAATCTCTGGCTGGCTATATTTTCTGATGTGGAGCTGAACTCATGAAATGGGATCCATATTCAGATTGCCACACGCTTTTCTGTTTTGCTTTTACTTTTCTCTCCCCGCCAGAGTTCATCGTGAAATAAACCATTAGATCACAGTAATTCATGTACCTCATCTTCCTCAAGAGAAGCCACTTGCAAAAATTAACTTCAGCAAAGCTGCATCTCTCTTCTCATTATCCGCTTCAAGTTTCCACTGCACTCTCTCACTCTTACTAACTCTAATTAGTTATTTGTTTATCCTCTCAATCTATTTTACTCCTTTCTTCCTCTTTTAGCTACATCTGTGATTTTTTTCTGTCTTATGCTTTCTGTTCCTTTTATCAATCTCAATCCAACTCACCATTTAAACTGTCCTAACTACTTTGTCCTTTTTTCTGTTTTTCTAGTTGAAGCGTTTTGCTAAGTTCAACCCAAATTCGCAAATAGTTTCAGTCAACCTGAAACTGCATTTTCAGCGAATAAATGATTTGGCCTCAAAACTTCATGCAACTCTATTTGTCATATAAATTTGGTTGCATTTTAAGGCTGTCTTGGTAGCTGGAACTTCTAGTCACTTCCTCCTAGGCAGCAAATGTCTAACCAGCACAAAATGCAGCAAGGCAGGGTGAAAGAGGAAATGGCTCCTGCCTGAGAAGCTTTGCAGAAGCTTTGTTTGGAACATCAGATCTGCACAGTCAATCAATCCTGGTTGTTGTACGGTGACTTGTGGTGGCTACGAAGGGACATTTCACCTGGTGTTGTGGGTGGCTACGAAGGGACATTTCACCACTGGGCAAATACATTTTTATTCATATTTATATTTGAATTTTGCCCCTCAAGTCCAGAACTGAGCATTACTTAGCATGGCTAGTTGTGCGGACTAGTCCAGGGGAAAACACTTTCTGTTCGTGGTTTGCTCATTCTGGGCGTGTTCATTCAACCCATTTTGCGCAGAGATATTAATCTGAGGAGAAGGAAAAGTGGAAGTATGACCTGGGAGCTCTAATGATGATTCAAATATCACTTTTCATCTATATAATCTTCATCAAAGAATCCTAGAGCACTTTAACGTAATTGATATTTTCAAATACCCTCTGGAACCTTGGCTAGGCAGTTAAGTAGCATTGTCCTCCTTTTACAGATGGGTACATTGAGACACACGTTAAGTGATTTGCTCATCATATTTCATTATGAATCTGTTACAGATCTGAGACTAGAATCCAGAAATCCTTACTCTGTGTCCCACTTTAATCATTAGTCTATAATGTCTCCCAAATGTCTGCCACTTGTGCAATTATAAAATAATTGCTGTATATCTATGAGAGACAAGGTGGGTGAGCTGATCTCTTTTATTTGACCAACTTCTGTTGGTGAGAGAGGCAAGCTTTTGAGTCACATGGAGCTCTTCTTCAGGTCTCTTTCACTATCAGAAATTGATCCAATAAAATATGCTACCTCATCCACCTTGTCTCTCTCATATCCTGGGAGTGACCTGGCTACAGCGACACGATATATACACTACATGGTGAAACAGAAGTGCTGCTCTGGGAATGCAGTGGATTTGGGATAAAAATAGCTGAAATACCTTATTTACCAAAAAGAAGATTTCAAAGACTTTGTCTTCTGTGCAGGAAGTGGAAAACTGCACACATTTGGCCAATGGTTAATCCTATGCTTCATTTGTTTGAGCTCCTGTTGTCCCTGGGTGTAACTGCTCTGAAATGCATAGTCTTGCCATTTGGTAGTACCCCTCCATTAAAATGTTTGATAGGCGTTTTTCTCTCAAGCAGTCTGACTCACCTTTCCCTATTTATCCTTCCCAAATCTGACCTTCTTTCTTTCTTTCTTTTTTTTTTTAGAATGCAGCAGCAACAACAACAGCGCCGGATGTTCACAGCCACCCTCTTGGCATTCATTTTCGTTCTCGCAGCCATAGGTACTACTGAGGCTGGCAAAAAAGAGAAACCAGGTAAGGTACAATGTAATCAATTATGCAGTAGATATGGAGGTGGGGGTAGCAAAGAAGGCCTAGGACCAGATTTTGCACTACTGAAGTCAATGATAGTTTTGCTATTGACTCCAATGGGGTCAGGATCAAGCTCTTAGTTTCTAAGGCCCAGATCCTCAAAGGTATTTAGGCATCTGATACCCACACAAATCAATTTTGGAATTCAGTGGGAATTAGATGCTTAAATATATTTGAGGATTTAGACCAAAATGTCTTTCTTGTATTTATCAGTATGCTTCACATGCTCCCCCCCCCCCCATTGTATTTTACATTTGGGATGCCTGGACTTGTTTCTCCCCCTCAAATAATTAAAAGAAAATAATTTTTTACAGGTGTGGGGGGTTCTTGAGTACCATTTGCTTCTTCTCCATTGGATAGGTGTGACATTCCATCCCACCTCAGAGTCCAAACCCAGCTGGCACAACCCCAAGTTACAGGTCCATCCATGACTGAAAGAAATATTTGCCAACAGAACAAGTTAGGAAGAAGATTCCCCGAGTTAATCATTTCCTTTTGATACAAAGATGGAAAAAAGAAAAAGAGAATCTAACCTGGATTTAGTGCTCAGCTGGAATGGATTTTTGGATTTGCCTCTTATTTTATGTCAGCCTTTTCCTTGCTTTAGAATTTCTGTCACCTAGCCTGAGGTGACAGATATGTCCATATTGTAAACCTGTTCGCTGTTTGACAAAAGTGACAGACTGTGCTCTGGAAAGAGCCAGTGTTAGGAGGGGATAATGCACAATGCTGTTAAGATGCATTGGCAGAATTGTATAGATGGGTAGATCTAGAATAGCAAGGAATTCTGCAGCTCAAGACTGAGGTGAATTGCCAGGCATGTGCATGAAGACACAGGATTTAGAAAGCAGGGATTATTGCAGATTAAGTCTGAAATCCATTGGCGGTTTGTGAGTGTGTGAGAGAGTCTGGAATAACAGGGTGCTGCATCTGAGGACTGAAGTACATTTCCATAACATGGGGGGACCCAGAACTAAAATGAATAGCAGGAGTCATTGCAAGACCTAACTGAAGTACAGCGGGAGAACTGTGTGTGTGATTGGACTGGGACAGGGAGCAGGACTGGAAAATGAGAGACCTGTGTGTGGTGCCCAGAAATGGAATAGCTGAACACAGTGGCGTTATGATTAAGGTACATTAGGAAGTCTGTTATTATTACATACTATTTCCTAGTACAGAATGGCTGGGTATTGCACGCCAAGACTGAGCTTAATTCACTCTCTTTTCCCTGAGGTAGGTTCCACGGATAGAAGAATGTTAAATGCTTTCAGTTATGTTATGAAATTCAGGATAATCATTAACTTTTTGACATACAGACTAGGGATTTGCTGCAGTGACATGTTTTCATTTAAATGGGAGTACAGAAATTAGTTGCTGTGGAAGCTGCCAGTTTGACAGCCATGTAGACTGAAGTTCTCTTTTTAATCAAAGGACAGGTATGGCATGGCAGCAACAGAACAGCCTTCCTCAGCACTGCCCAGGACTCAAGCTCACTTGGGCTTTTGGAGAGGTCCCCAGTAGGGTGGAATGTGTGGTTCAGGCACCTTGCTCTTTTGTTAGCCTCTCTGAATTAGTTTGGCATCTCACGCATTCCCAGAACACAAGACATTCTGGTACTTTTGGGAATGGTGTGGGCCCGTCCCTGCTGATGTGATCCTGCCCATGCTGGGTCCACATGACCTCACACACACAGTGTTCATGTGTGGTCATTCTGGCCAGGTCAGAGTGGCACGCTTTTCAAAACGGTGTCCTCTGTCCGATCCTGGACAAAACCACATCTGGTTTTGTCTAAGTACTGGATGAGGGACAAGTCACACATGAAGAGGACTGTCTGGTTTAAAACCAGATGAATACCTTACCTACTCTGAATATACTAACAACAAAGATCCCACCTACGTGACATGGAAACCCATCCATTAGGAATTGGACTATGACTTTGTTTCATGTAGAACCTGACAAACACGCATCTGGTGATAACTTTTTTCGATCAGCAGTGGTCAGGTCCTTAATTTAAATAGAGACAGTTCTGAGCTGGAAAACTCAGACCTAGCTTTCAAATCTGGATGATGCCAACTCTTCTGCTTTTCATCATGAGAGTCATGATTTTTGGCATTTTTCTTTAAGCCCTCTGGCCATAAGACTTGTGACTATTTCAGAATCTGAGCTTTAATTTCAAACAGACAGTACATTTCTAGCAATTGTGGGTATGGAGAAATACTGGAAAATATGAACCATAAAGGTACAAAACCTGGAAGGCAAAAAAAAAAGCTCAAATGTATTATTTAAAACATCTCATGATATTTTAAGGCTGGACTCATTATTTTTGAATACTTGGGATTGGCAGTTGGGCTAATCTCTCTCAGCGGATGAAGATCATGCATCATGAAATGAAGTCCAGTTTCTCTTGTGCACTGGACCTTTATAACACCTATGTTTGGAGGTGTTTGGATATGTTTTGGGCCATTATAAAAGTAGGAGGGTCGCCATCAGTAATGAAATTTGTATCCATGTTCAGATATACTGACACATCCTTCCCCTGCTAGCTTACGTCTCTGCTTCCAAAATTCAGTGTGTGTTCTGACATGAAGTATAGTATACGACAGAGATAAAATACCCCATTACCTATCCTTGGAGTGTGGGTGGACACTTTTTACAAAGCGCTCACTCCCCTCTCAGTCCTCACCCACAAAGGAAACCTGCACAATACCTTTAAAAGTTGAGCCTGGGATCTTATATTCATAACTTTGTTACATACTAAAAATCATGGACTAAATAGAGACACTGAATTTACGACCTTTTATAATGAACTATAATCCACTAAATCCCACTCTCCCCCGCTTGTTTTTTTAATTTTTTTATTTATTGCCCCTCATTTCATTTCCCACATATGTCTAAGGACATATTAACTGGCCACTTCACTCTGAAGGTCCTTTGAAATATGTGTTTGCTACTTATGCTAAATAATCTGCTTCACTTTGTATTTAGCTGTGCCACTAAGTACATTTCCCAGACCTGAAGAAGAGCTCTGTGTAAACTGGAAATTTTGTATCTCTCCCTAACAGAAGTTGGTCTAATAGAAGATATATTACCTCTCCCATGCTGTCACTCTGATACCTTGGAACCAGCATGGCTCCAACACTGCATACACCAAATCCCCCTTAAAACACCATATTAATGCATAAACTCCTGGCCCATGTGGTACTTGGTATTTAATCTGAAAATGTTGATATGCCACCAGCCGGGGGCAGAACACTTCTTTTGTGAGTGTATGTGTACGTAGGTCAGTGATCCCTGATGGCTTCTAGACGACTCACTTTTCTGGATGGGTGAATCTTGTCTGCAATGACTCAGAGTCATCACACCCACTGGGAAATTGTCCTGGCCTCAGTGATCCACCCTGGTCTGGAGTCAGTTTGAAGTCAGCCTCCAGAAAGGCAGTCAACCTACATACAGCCTGCAGCATCTCGTGAGGAGAATTTCAGTTTTTGACGGATTCAAGACAGTTATGTTATGGCAATCTCTTGTTTACTGATTTACCCGTTATGGTTGTTTTGAGTGGCTTTTTTTTGGCTAGGTACTGAGCACTTTTCTTGTTTGGGTTCCATTTCCTTGGCTCCATCCAGAGAAGAAAGTGAAGAAGTCCGACTGTGGGGAGTGGCAGTGGAGCGTTTGTGTGCCTACCAGTGGAGACTGTGGCCTAGGGACCCGCGAGGGCACTCGCACGGGAGCCGAGTGTAAGCAAACGATGAAGACCCAAAGGTGTAAGATCCCCTGCAACTGGAAGAAGCAGTTTGGAGGTAAGGGTTGCCCTGTCTTGAGTGATTCACTTTATCTTCAACTTGAGTATTGGGAAGTGACCCTTTGTGTGTGCTCAGCCCAGGCCGAGGGCAGAGTGCAGGCTCTGCCTTTCTCTGCAGTGCTTCATGTTCAGTACAACTAGAGCTGAAAATTTTCACTAACTGTTTTTTTTAATGAAAAATGGCTTTTAAAATGGAAATGTTTTAGTATTTTTTGTAATTCTATTTTATTTTTATTGAGTTTTGGGGATTGGACAAAGGAGGGGGGATCATTTCCTCATTAACTCTGAGTACAGCCCATTCAGGCAGTGCTGTACTGAGATATACTCTGTAGGAGAAGGCAGATTTTACAGGCCTTCAAGGACAGGGCTTGAGTCATCCCAGTTTAGGCCATCAGAAGGCAGGTGAGTCACAATAGAGGGTAGAACTGAGCAGATAACTGATTTTACGATGTGGTGGCCAAGCTGAAAAATCTGGGGGGGGGGGGGAGAAGAATTGACTAGTTTTGAACTAAAACTGATTTTATTTCTCTTTGCCAAAATGACCTTTGAATTTTTGCTGCCCGCCCCCCATGTCACCTTTCTTTGGGTGTGTGATCCACCTGCCTGGAATCATTGGCCGTATATGCCCACTCGGTTAGACTTGGGTAACATTTTATTCATGCTCCATGATTCTTTTTTGTTCCCACACTCTTTGCAGCGGAATGTAAATACCAGTTCCAGGCCTGGGGAGAATGTGACCTGAATACCGCCTTGAAGACTCGAACTGGGAACCTGAAGAGAGCCCTTCACAATGCTGACTGCCAGAAAATTGTCACCATCTCAAAGCCCTGTGGGAAGCTTACCAAACCCAAACCTCAAGGTAAATCCCATCTGCTGCCAGTAATGCGCTATTCCTTTTAAATTCAGTCACTGCTGAAATCCCAAATGCTTGAATGGGAAGTCAGGAGTAGAGGAAGGATTGTAATTTCTTGTCCTTTCCCAGCCACAACAATGCTTCTGTATTTGATTGCCCAGCTAGGAGTATGTATCCAAGCCATGGAGCCAGAGGACCTTGACAGATAGGAGGTGGTATGAGGATTTAGAATCCCTCACTGAACCCCACTGCAAATGTACAGCCGCCAGTTTGTTTTAACTAAGGGTGTTGGTGCTCTCATAGCTTCAGGGTACAGGAGCTCTTCCCACAGTGGGAATACACCAATAGCAGGGAGAGAAAATGTTTCTAACAATACAAACAACCTTTTTGTATCTCTTTTTAGCTAGACTTTTAACTGCCTGCTGACAAGCCAAGGCTTTCCCTTGGGATGGGAATAGCTTAAGGAACATTGTTCGCACAAGTCATGGGGAGAAGAGGTTATTCTCCCTGCTGCTCGGTGTGTTTAGAATAACATTGAAAATCAATGAATGTTCTGTGCACTTTAGATCATGTGGTCTCAAGTCTAAGAGAAATGTTTGGTAATGCGGGGGTGGCAGAAAGAAGGGTCTGTTTGTGTTGTCTCTTGCTGCAATTAACAATGCAATTCCCACTTTGTGGACAGCCATATGTCCCACTAATTCATCCTGTTTCCATGTGTCACGGACTCTCTGGGTCAATATCAGGCAAACTTGTTTTCTTTCTAATCACTCAGGCTTTTTAATGAACTCTTCTGCAGCAGCAGCAGGTACAGGATAATTTATAGTGGGCGCTTAGACTGCATGAAGTACCACTTTGTCTCAGACAACATGGCTTGTATGGACCACATAGGGCACATCGCATGGCCATTTTTTGCTGAAATAGATGCTATTTTTGCTTAAAAACCAGCTAAGGTTAAGCAGATTCCAGAGTTTCTAATGTTTTCTTTTTCTGAATAAATATAAAAAAATACTGTGTATGATTAAAAGTGACAGGTGTCTCATATCAGAAACTCACGAAGTGTCATCATAGGATCACTAGTGGTCCAAAGAGTACTTGCTAATAGTCTACACCTTATGTATCAGATTATACATGCCTCCCTAACTAAAGATTTTGTCAGTTTGTATTTTTGTCTGTGTTGAGAGAGACCTTTGCCATCAGTAGAGTTGTAGCTAATCTGCCTTGTGCATCATTCACAGAATTATCAGATGAGTTATGATTCTTGAATCTGTTGATGATGATATTCGAAGGACCGAACTGGATCTTTAGAGACTTACTGAGTTTGCTGCATTTGGGTTTAGGCCATCAGAAGGCAGGATATTCACAGTAGAGGGTAGAACTGAGCAGATAACTGATTTTGTGATGTGGTGGCCAAGCTGAAAAATCTGGGGGGAGGGGGAATTGGCTAGTTTTGAACTGAAACTGATTTTATTTATCTTTGCCAAAATGACCCTTGAATTTTTGATGTCCTCCCCCCCCCCCATGTCACCTTTCTATGGGTGTGTGATCCACCTGCCTGGAATCATAATTTGGGAGGTTATTGGATAAAGCTTCATCCTACACTGCCAGAAGGCCCCTGCCATCCCTGTCCCCACTAGTCGGTTGCTCTGTTCTGCAGTT
This sequence comes from Sternotherus odoratus, assembly GCA_032164245.1. Lineage (NCBI taxonomy): Eukaryota > Metazoa > Chordata > Testudines > Kinosternidae > Sternotherus > Sternotherus odoratus. The sequence goes on from JAVMKO010000001.1 coordinate 90,429,870, forward strand.
TTGCTAAGTCAGCATTTTCTGTCAATGACTTGACAGCAGGGGGCAGTGCTAGACAAGCAGAACCATGGTGGAGGAACACTTTAGGGGAGAGATGCAGTCAGATGGTAGAAAAGCAACCTTTAAGCTTCATTGTTGTTGTTTTTTAAAGAAAGCTTTGTTGGGATTATTTGTAGCAGCCCTTGTTAAATTGGAACTGGCTTTCCTGTTTCAGAATACTGTGTCACTCTAGCAATGAATGGAGCCACGTGAACAGAGAGAGGTCATGTAAGTTTGGACTACTCCAAAAACAAAAATTTTGGGGCGTTGAAATGCTGGTTACAGCAAGACTAGCTGTGCTGCATAACTTAATCTGAATACACAACTCCATGTGTTTTGAAACAATTCAAATGAAAAATGGGTGTAAATGTAGGTCTTTGAAGTTAAAAATTATAGTAACTGAGGGGATAATTTCTATTCTCAGATGTGCACTGGAGATCTTTATGCCATATTTCTGCACTCTACCCTCATGCCCAACTTCCACAGGCATAGGCAGGAGTTCTGTGTGGGAGTCAAGTATAGAATACAATGGAGAAACTCAAGGTGGACAAGAAATCAACATAGTTAATCTAAGAGCAGAATTCTCCCATTTGTGTATGCGTGTGTGAGTAACAGGAACTCTGTGTTAATTGAATTGTAAATGTGGAGTAGGTAAGGTGAGAAATTAGAATGCATTTTAGGAGGACATACAAAAATCTAGGTGGAGTTCTTTTAACTGACCCAAAAAGTCTTGGCTACAGTAATACCAAATGGGTCGAGACTATAGTTTTGTTTCAGAAAGTGACTACATTCTTAACGAGAGAGAGAGGGTATTGTAAAATGGATTTCAGTGCCCACTTAGAATGGACTTTGGGAGTAGAGGGAGGAAAAACTAAACTGTGCTTTGTCTCCAGTTAGACTGGGATCCTCTTTAATTCATTAGGAGAAGAGAAACGTGTCGTTTTGGGGCAGAATAGTGCATGTAATGCTCTGTACCTACATGCTGAAACTCTTGTTAACTGGGGGGTGAACTGCAGTGTCATAGATTGGCTATTACATCCACCAGGGATCATGAACAGCAGCAAGTATAGTGGCTGTTGGGTATCTGAGATGTTCTCCATCAGATTAATCTTTTTCACCTCTAACCATTATGCTTCAAAAGCAGCATCTCTGTTCTTTACCAGCAGGAAGGTAAGCTCTGATTATCTCTCTGGCAGCGCTAGGCTGAAAGGAAGAAAACAAAGCAGGCAAACAACTGAATGTTGGAAATACAAAGTAGATTATCCTGTTTAAAGACAGATAGAGAATTATTTGGGCTCAATTTCAAACCAAGCCAATATGTCCAAAAGTCGTTCCATAGGAAAGTGATATTGCCATGCTGGATCAGATGGTCCATCTAGTCTAATATTCTGGACATTGGCCGGTACCAAATGCTTCAGAGGAATGCATAAATGCCCTGCAGTAAGCGTTGTGGGATAACAGCCTCCTAAGCCCAAGTAGATAGAGAGAGGCTTCCATCCCTAAGTTAGAGGATTTATATCCCTTCCAAAATTTCATTTAAAAAATGTATTCCTAGAACTCTGATGCTCTCATTATCCATTTAAGCATCCAGTCTTTTCCTGAATCCTGCGAAGCTGTTGGCTTCAGTGATATCTTTTTGCAATGAGTTCTACAGGCTAATTGTGTGTTCTGTGAAAAATTATTTGCTTTTTTCATCCTTGAATTTGTCACCTTTCAATTACATTGAATTTCCCTCTGTTCTGGTGTTATGAGAGAGGATGAATAGAAACTCCTGATCTACCTCTTTAACCATCCATTATTTTATATACTCTTATCATGTTCCCTCTTGTTTGCCTTCTCTCTATGCTAAATAGTCAGTCTTTTCAACCTCTCTTCATAAAAGTTTTTTCATGCTTCTAATATTTCTTAACAAAGTCCTGTGGCACCTTAAAGACTAACTATAAAGTTTTTAAAAAACTTTATAGTTAGTCTTTAAGGTGCCACAGGACTTTGTTAACTCTGCTATTCCAGACTAACACGGCTACCACCCTGATTCCTAATATTTCTTGTTACTCTTCCTTGAATTCTCCTATATTACTAAATCCTTTTTGAAATGAGTTGACTGAACTGAACACAGCATTTCAGGTGAATATGAGGACCTGAAATATATTGATTTATATAAATAATGGCATTTGATATTCTCTTTATTATTTACCATCCCATTCACTATGCATCTTTTTCATGACCACTTCTACGCATTGAGCAGAGATCTTCATTGAGCCATCCAGAATGATACCTAGGTCTTTTCTCTGGATTGATGCAGTTAATTTAGACTCCAGTAAGGTGTATTGGTAGTTCACGTTATTTCTTTCAGTGTGCAGTACTTTGAATATTTTAGCACAAACTTAACCAAGCTAAGGGAAGAGAACAGATGAAATTCACTTTTTCATAGTTGTCTCCAGTCTTAACTGACAATAATTTTGTATTATCTGCAAGTGTTGATACCTCACTGGTTATCCCCTTTTCCAGTTCATTAATAATTACATTGAACAACACTGGTCCTAGGATGGAACCATATGTCTTCCTATTGTTAACGTGGGTATTCTCTTGGCCACTTCATAAGATGATTGTTTGATTTTCTGCAAGATTTCTCTTTGTATTGCAAGAAGGAAAAGTGCATATAAAGAGGGAGAAAAATAAATATTGAAGATTTCCCTTTAGCTGTCCCACTGGGAGGGTATATATTTTGCTTTTCTGGGAACCTGTGAGAGCTCTAACAAAATTTCTGCTAAGCTGAATCAGTGCAGCTACTTATTAACCTCAGGCTTGGAAAACTGGTGACCTCGGCTTTCGTTCCCATTTTATACATTTTCTTCATTATTAATCAGTAGCCGTGGAAAGGCCTTAAAAGCTGTATCCAATCTGTCATTGTCTGATGGTGGCATTTCATTAATTCAGACACCAATTTTAGAGCTTGGAAAGCTTGTTTCAAATACACCTATATTTCTTCTTCACCCAAAATCGATCCACCTCAGCATTCTTTCTTTGCTTGATCCAGTACGGCATAGCTGCCAACTTTAAGTATTGATTGTAGTCTGGGACACCCTCCACCTCAAGAAACTCTGCTGACTTTTAGCAAGAGAACCAACTGAATCAGGACCCACTAAATTTTCTAATGGGCACTTTCCTCTGGAGTTTGTTGGGGAGCTACGTTATCTGATGATAATGTCTTGATCCTGGGATGGTGTGTCAAAATATGATGACCTTACTACATCCTAGAATGAAAAAATTGGACACATTCTTGAATTTGGTGCCTTTTGATTGGGAAGTTGTTAGCACTCAAATTGTGATATCCCAGATGCCATAGTTTGTGTGTCTGTTACACAAATGAGGCCATGAGAAAACATGTCACAGACTGAGAGAGATAAGGCAATATTTTTATCATGGAACCCCAGCAGAGGCAACTGTATCTCCTCAAGCATTTATAATCATACATTCTAACCAGTGTCTGCCATGCCAGAGATGTTCACGGTCTTTCTAAACTGAGCTGATAGATATGAAGGAATCAAGAATCAGAGAGGTAGCCGTGTTAGTCTGGAATAGCCGAGGTAACAAAGAGTCCTGTGGCACCTTAAAGACTAACTAAAGTATTGAAGCATAAGCTTTCGTGGGCTAATACCCACTTCATTGGATGCAAGCAGTGGAATACCTCACCCTCCCTGATTTGAGATAACAAGCTGGTTCAGCCTGATTGGACTAACCTTGTTACCTCCTACCTGGTTCTTGCCTACTTATCTATACCTGCCCCTGGACACTTCCACTGCTTGCATCCAATGAAGTGGGTATTAGCCCACGAAAGCTTATGCTTCAATACTTTAGTTAGTCTTTAAGGTGCCACAGGACTCTTTGTTACCTCATGAAGGAATCAGGCACTTCTGGTGAGCAGCTGCTCTAATGGCCAACTTGTGTTGATGAGCGCAAAGCACTGCCAATAAACTCCATCTGCCCTACTTCCTGGCCACCCAAACTTGATTGATGATTGTTCAGGTTCCAATTGAGCAGAAAGTAAAAGAATGAGTTATTGTCAGGTTTCAGAAAATATTTTTCCTTTGCTACTTAGAGGAGAAGAATTTATTTTCACTGAACTTGGTTGTCTCAGTGGTGATCTCTCTTTCCCTGCCTCTCACTTTCCCTGTCTTCCCATCTATCTTTCTCTCTCATATTTTTGACTGTTTGTTCTTCATCTTAAAATAATATGGGATTAAATCATCAGTATATACCTATTATCTGGTCATTCTTCAATGTAGCCCTCTTTCTTTGTAACTCCATTATTTTTTCTCTCTGATTTTTTTATACATATGTTCATCTTCTTCCCCATCCCCTCCTCCCTCCCATCTTCCTTCTTTATACATTTTTTGTGTGTTCGCTCAGAATTACCATGCTGTTACTCCACTCAGTCTCGTCAGTCAGGATGACCAGTTATTATCACTCATGAAGTGGACTATAGCCCACGAAAGCTTATGCTGAAATAAACTGGTTAGTCTCTAAGGTGCTACAAGTATTCCTCATTTTCTTTGCTCCAGATACAGTTCACCTACTTGTATTTACAACCTCCAGTCACTTTAATGCCAGGGTGTAGCCTAAGGAAGATTTCAAGTCCCAGTATCCAATATTCCAGAAGGTTGCTTGGATCAGCCCTCTATGAACATTGGATTCTGTTACCTTAAATCCCTGTGTGCTTCCATATTACAGGTAAAGGTGGCTGCAGTCTGCTCCGGTAAAATGGATAAGGTGCAACCCATGGGCTCCTGACAAGTTGTCAGTGCAATTCTCTCTTTCTCAAAGTGTGGGTGTCCATATCCCAGAGGGAATATAATCCTCTTTGTATTCTTGCTTATATTGTGTCATCTGGGCATCTTGGGTTGGGCTTACAATACTAATGCTGGTACTCTGCAGTGCATAGTGTGTCTTATCTAAGAATCTTTACTGGGGTGAAAGTAAAACTTTTGACTTACCCGGAAGCGGGGGCGGGGAGGCTCAGACGGAAGGGGCGGGGCTAGGGAAATCAGCAGTCCCTCCTCCCCCTGCCTGGGGCTGGTTAGTTGTTCCTTTTGCCCCTCTCCCCCATCAGCAGCTGGCGGGGGTGGGGGGAAGCAAAAGGGACAGGGACCTTAAAGCGCTAATGCAGCAGCGCTTTAAAGGACTCGGCTTAAAGTGCTGTCACAGCAGTGCTTTAACGTTGCTGCTCTTTTTGCACCTCCCCCCCCCCCCATCTGCAGCTCCGCTAGGTCCCTACTGGCAGGGCTGCCAACGGGGAGCACAAAAGGGGCAGGGACGCTAAAGCGCTGCCCCAGCAGCGCTTTAAGCCGGATCCTTTAAAGTGGCAAAAAGACCCTGCTTAAAGTGCTGCTGCAGCAGCGCTTTAACCTCCCTGCCCTTTCTGCACCATCCGCCCCACCACCGCCACTGATGGTGGGGGCAAAAGGAGCAGCTACCCAGACCTGGCAGTAGCAGCAGGGGGGGCAGTGCAGAAAGGGTGGCAGGGAGGTTAAAGTGCTGCTGCAGCAGTGCTTTAAGCAGGGTCTTTTTGCCGCTTTTTGCCTGCCCCTTTTGCGCTCCCCGTTAGCAGCTCTGCCAGTAGGGACTTGGCGGGGCTGCAGATGGGGGGAGGGTGCAAAAAGAGCAGCAATGTTAAAGCACTGCTGTGACAGCACTTTAAGCCGGGTCCTTTAAAGCGCTGCCGCAGCGGCACTTTAAAGTAAGGCAGTAGGGGCCGGACAGGCTTTTTCCCGGTACGGCGTACCGGCCCGTACCGCCTTCCTTTCACCTCTGATCTTTACAGACAACAATTAGCTAATCCCCACAAAATCCCTGTGAGCGAGGGAAATGCTATGATCCCCACTGTGGAGAGGCATGGTGACTGAGATGTAGAAATGACTTGTCCAAGGTCACACACAGAATCAGTGGCAGATCCAGGAACAGAATCAAGAACACCTGACAAGGTCTATACTCTGAGCAGTGGCTGCTGCTTCCATTTGTTTCCAGTCCCTATGTTTATTAAAACAGCTTGATTTTTCAGGGTAAATGTGGTGTATCTCTGTCTCCATTATAATCTTTGATTTGGAGTTAGCAATCTGAGCAGATTCAAGATACTAATGTTTCATTTATATTCAGGCTGCTTGATGGGAAGTTATTTTACATCTTCCTTTAGAAGGTGCCAAAATATATAGCTGGACTTTGTTGAGAAGATATACCAGCAAACAAATGAGCTGTACTTGGAGACACAAGGCTGGGGGGAGGTAATATCTTTTATTGGACCAATTCTTGTTGATGGAAGAGAGATGCAGTCAAGCTACACAGGGCTCTTCTTCAGCTCCTTCGTCAGCTCCTTGCTATGCTGTCAGGCTGGACTGCACTCTGGAAGCAAAATATACCAGGTGCTTGTTGCTATAATGCACGGGACTCCATAGTAGCAGACCGGATATCCAGCTGCAGACAGGATGTATTGCTAACCATTGTGTCACCAGAACAGACTGTCTGCTATCTTGGAAGAATGACTTGGCTGCCAGTTAGTGGTAGGAGCTGACTGTGGTGTTGTGTGAATGGATCACTGGCCTGATATACAACTGCGTAGTGCTCAAACAGACTGGCTGCCATATTGGATTGCCACCTGACTGATCCTGTTGAAGGCATGGATGATCTGCCATGCTGGTAGGTTGGACTGTGCATTCTGTACTGTGCCCTCTCCCATTTTAAAGGATGAAATATAGATCCCCACTTCTGAGTGGGAAAAGATTCATGAGCACTAGGAACTTAAAAAAATTAATAAAGATGCTGAAATCACAGGCATCACAGTCCCGGCTCCTTCTCCCTCTGTAAATTTCAGGACTCCCAGGCTTTAATGTAACTCATTAGTCATGCATACATGTGGCTAGCATAATAATTAGTACTACAGAAGGCAGAATAATAGGTTGCTGCTCAAACTAATGAGATATAAAAATGAGGGATTTTCTCACTTTAGGCAAACAGCTGTGACAGTGAAACAATAAAGGAAAAAACATAATTGCGGGGCTCTTCCAAACCTTGGAGTTGGTTTCCTAAAAAATGGCTCACATCCTTTGAGGGGGAAACTTCTCTTTTCACTCCAGCTACATAGGTGCTATACCAGGGTTGGAAAGCATAGCATTCGGAGCTCTACAGTGCTGCCCAAACCGGTCTTCCATTTTATCTGCAGTGTGTCATATGGGACCTGCAGGGCCTGGTGTTTATTATTTGTGTGTGCAGCAGTGTCAACAGATCCAAACTGTGGGTTTCATTGTGCCAGGCACTGTATCAACACCAAGAGTATGTCTACCCTGTACTCGGGAGATGTGAGAGTGGCATGTGGACATCCCCAAGCCAGATTTGATCTAGCTAGATCAGTGCTAGCTCGAGTAATAATAGCAGTGAAGCCACAGTGGCTTGGGCTATTCCAGTCCCCCTGTGACGCTGGGTATATTCTCAAGTGGCTAGCCAGTGCCACAGCCTTTGCTGCCTTGACATCACTGCTATTGCTAGTGGAGCTAGCTTTGATCTAGCTAGATTCAAGTTAGCTCAGGTATTGTCTGCACATGCTCCAAGCAGATTTCCCAACTGCAGTGTATACATCCCAAAGTGAGAGACAGCTGTTGCTCTGAAGAGTTTATGGTCTAAAGAGCTCAGACAGACAAAAGGCGGGGCGGGGAGGCAGAGATACAGCAACCCAGAGAGGTAAGGTGATTGTCCCAAGGCCATGGCAGAGGCAGGATTAGAATCCAGGTCTCCTTCCCCAAGAGCTCCATCTTGACATAGGTGGAAGGCTGCTCAGCTCAAGATGGAGCACTGCTTGCTGAGAACTATAATCTCTGTGAGACGTATTTCTATGTATAGGCCACTGCTTCTGCAGCTGGAGTCCAAGGCATTTTTGCCATTGATTTTGATGGAAGCAGGAGTAGATTGTAAGAGAGAAGACTGGCTATGGTCTGGGCTAGTCTTGAGCTGCTGGCAAAGAGCCAGTGAAGCCTTCAGTTGGTAATATTGGGATGCCCTTGATTTGGTTGCCTTTGATGGTGACCTGTCAGCACTCCCTGCTTGGGTAAATTTGGGACCTCTAGCTTTGTCGTCTTCATACTTTGAGAAATCTGAATGCTGAACAAATTACTAACATCTCCAGAGACTCAAAAGGTAACATTTATTGTATTAACCCATGCAAGACTCTAATTCAGAAGAAAGAAAATACATTCAGGTGAGGGAGAAAGAAGAGGCAGATTTGGTTTTTTAGCTTTGAAAGAACATTATTTTTCAAAACCTCATATTCTCAGATGTTTTACAATCTTGCAGAGATTTTTTTTTTAAAAAAAAATCCAAAATTCTAAGAGCTTCCTGGAATACTGAGTTTCAACATGTTTCCATCCCTTAGTTTGTATGTCTGATTACTTTTTTTGTGCTGCCCCAAATAGTGAAAAAGACTAAATGTCATATGGCTGCTGATTAACCCTTTGGGACCACAAAGGTCTCTGTTAGTGTTAATGCAAAACTTGGTGCATGAAAAGTTTTAAAAGTCTGAGTGTCCTCATGCTTTCTCATTGTCGTTGCCTCACTCTCCTGGCTTTCAGCCGCACATCTAGTCTGCCTTGGCATTCATCAGTGCCTTTCAGCAATGAAAGAGCCTGAAACTGTGGGATTTACTGGGATAAAAGATATGCCATCAGCAAATGTTTACACTCATTGCCATTCCAAGCAGTGAGAGACGTCCCTTTCCTCTCCTTTCTCTTTCTTTCTTCTTCACTTCCTTCTTTTCTATCTTTCCTTCTTCCCCTTTCTTTCTCTCTCCATATTCTCCTCTCTGTCTTTTCTTCTTGTCACAGAAGCCTTGAAGCCAGCTCCTTGGAGTGTGGGTCACTGATAAAAGCAGTGCCTGTTTCCTTAGTTCACAACACAGATACAATCTGTGGCCAGATGCAGCAAGCATGACAGAGAAATGCACATGGCTCTTTAACAAATATTTTCCCTCAGTTTCAGTAAATCACAAGCAAATTATTCTCCATTAAATTCCTATTTACTGATCATGGTTAATATATAGTGGCAGCCTACCTGACAAGTTATTTGGTCATTTTTCTACATGCACATTTGTGTATAATACGGCTAGAGCGATGCTTTTGTTTGTTGAGCAGTATCCCATTGGTGTGTGAACACACAGAGTAAAACCTGAAACAACACGTTGCTCTGGGTTCACACGGACACCCTTCCATCGGCATTAATGAGAGTTCCTGTGAGTCTCAAAGTCAGGGATTTTGTGGTTTAAACCCTGCTGGATGCTTGGAGGGGACTCAGTACTCCTCTGGTCACTACTTTCCTTTCTTCCTCCATCAATCACAGAATGTTTCTTGCACATACAGCTGAAAGGGGTCCAGCAATGTTGCCAACACTAACCATTTTATCACAAGTCTTATGTATTAGGTATTTTCTAAAAGCCCCAGCTACTGGAGTCAGGTGATTATATGAAAATCTCAGCTTTTATTTTAAAAGAAAAGGAAGTTCTTAGCTTTTGTGGTTTCAGAAAAAGACCTGGCCAAGTATAACCCTAAAGTCTTAAATACTAGAATGTGAAGAAAAGGAATCCCAAATTATTATTATCATTATTAAATCTCATAATTTCAAAGCTAATTTGGTGGTTTTTCAAGGCCTTCCTCCTGATTTTTGAATGCTTGGGGTTGGTGATACAGCTCCTGTGACTGGCTTTCTGGTGTCATGAATATACCAGAACAGGCAAAGCATTTTGGTTCAAATACTTGATGGACTCCTTGTGGCTTATGTTCCCGAGACAGGAAATCTCATTAAAACATTGCCATTTTCACAGTATCCTAGCACTGAGCACTGAATCCACACTGAATGTAGGGAGTGCAGAGGTGAACAAAAACTAAAATGGAGTAAATGGACTTTTTAGTTCCTCCAAGATTCAGTTCAGGGTTGAGTCCCACTTTAGATAAACAGATGTTCAAAGTGCTCCTTTTTAAATTTAAAACCTGTGCCATGATGCTCTCATACAGTTTCAATATGACAGAAAGGGCAATTTTCTGGGAAGAAAATGCCTGTGATCAAAATTATCTATCTATTCATTTATTTAATAGTGTTTATTTTGGTAGTGCCTAAGGACCAACTGAGAACGTGGCCCCACTATGTTAAGTGCTATACATACAAGAGTAGTAGAAAGTCCTACCCAAAACAGCATAAAATATACATAGATAAGACAGACACAGATTAGAGGGGGAAAGATAGATCATTTGATTTTTGTCAGTTAGCCATGTTTGTCAAACTGTATTTGGGTCTGAAAAAAGGTTATTTTCACCAGTTCAAAAAGATTTCCGTGTTTTATTGCATTCTGCTGAGTAAAAAATGGTTTATTCTTAGAGAGTCAGACATGCATCGAGAGTGTGCTGCTACCAAATGATGGTTGGGGACTGAGCCTGCTGCTAGTGAAATCAATGGGATGTTTATCACTGCCCATTGTGGGGACAGGATCAGACCGTTGGTGGCTCTGTTCTAATCAAACACAGTTCTTGATCCTGCAACCCTTACTCAGGTGAATACTCCTTATGCATGGGACTACTCTGATGAGTAAGGAGTGCTGGCGTAATTAAGGATTGCAGGATTAAACCCCTCTACAGCCACACGATTCGCTCTTTCCGAGGTGTATTTGTATGCACTGCAATGATAGGATATTTCTTTATTTGGAGGAAATGCTCTGGGTTCCAGCAAGTGGCTATTTCGTTGTGAAGCATACTTGATTGCCATTCTATGTCTATATTACCAGTTATTCTGAACTCTGTCTCTGCATGTGTACTGCCTTGTATTCTGGTTTCTACTTGGGTTGAGACATTGACATACTATTGTGGTTTCCAGCTGAACAGGGGCATTGGGAAGTATTTCAGAAGCAATCTGGGGGAAGAGGAAAAACAGGGTCAGGTTTTAGATACACACTCTTTGCTAAACATCCAGGCAAAATGTTAATAACTAGAGCTGTGTGAATAACTGATTTTTTGCCTGTACCGGAAAAAAAATTGGTTGAACCAAAACAATTTTTTTCTTTAATGTTTCAGTGAACTGAACAATTGAAAAAAAATTATAATTTTGGATGGAACTAAATGTTTCATTGTCCACAAAATGTTTCATTTTCAAGCTTTTAAACACTAATAATTTTTTTAACAAAATTGAAGTACCCGGTAAATTTCCAAATGAAAGTTGTTTTGAATAAAAAAAAAAAAAAAGGAAAGGTTTCATTTTGAAAATGTCAACATGAGATATGTCTGGATGGGGTGTCTGTTAATGACCCTTGAGTTGGATTTAGTTAAAATAGTTTGGGCCATACCTGGCCCACCATTTGGTTCCTTTCTGCTGCTCTGGTGATGCAAGGAGAGTGTAAAGTGGCCCTAATAGGGCAGTTAAGCGTTCCTCTGATAAGAAGGACTCCCCGTCTGGCATAGAGATGGTGTAACAGTCTTCATGCTCCCTCCCCTGGCTCCCCAGCATAGTGTATGTGTTGGGGCAGAGCCAGCGGGAGAGAGAACGCCTGGGTTACTGCTACATTCCAACAAACCCATCAGATTAATAGTCCCTAGAGGAGACCATAAATATGGCAGACAGCCCTCTCTGCCATGCTGAATGCTGAGTACAGTTTGACTGAACTCGAGGATCAAACCCTTTATTTGTTATCTTTTACCTTACTGATGCCATTGACTTCTTTACTGGGGCTCCTCCTGCATTGCAGTGATCGGTGCCTGAGGTGCATTGACATGAATGCTGCAGTGGGTAAATTCAAGTTAGAATTACATGCCAGTGGGTGGGCACCTGCCTCTCATCTGTTCATAGCTCCTCATAACAGCTCCAGTGATTATGAACAACACATGTCAGGTGCAAACACATTCCCCATGGCCAGCACCCAACTGAGTTGCAGACTCTGTGACTTCCTCTTTGCAAAAATGGCATTCATTAAATGGAAAAGCGGCAGGAGCCTGCTGCTTACGCAGAGTACTTGCAGAGGTGGCTGTGTTCTATAAGTGCAGGCAGCATTGACAGTACTGCCTCCCTTGGCAGCTCCCGATTCAGTGCTGTGCAGCAGAGAGAGAGACCGAGAGAGAGAGAAAGATAGATCAGGCTTCTGTGTGGGGACAGTTAGCATTGGCAACAGCAGTGCAGTGACTCTTCCATCCCAAAGGCTCATTATCATTGGAGACAGCTTGACAGATTACTGCAGAAGGCAGGCTCAGACCACATTAAAAAGACTAATAGGAAATGTGGTCCCCACCTAATGTTCCGAAGTGAAAGTCTTCCATCCAATCTGTGCCAAGGTGAATCAGACCCAGATGGCTTCTCGTGCCTGGGATAGGAACATGAAAAAGTGGCTTATCAGATACCATGTATCCAATGAATCTTCCCCCTGCTTCCCCTTGTTCAACAGCTATGGGGGAATGAGACTGTAGAGGTTTCTGATCATTTGCCATTGCCCTGTGAGCTAGTCAGTGCTTCCTGACAAGGGGTCAGCTCTGGCACTGCTAGCATTGTGACCTTGCAGTCACATCAGACTGACAGAGGCAGGAAACTGGCGCAGGGCTGAGTGAACGAGGTGGTTCCTGTGTGGCCCCAGAAGCTGATTTAGCTGTTGTACAATACAAGTTGCTTTTCTAGTGTGGAATTAGGAGGAGGAGATGGATGGAAATGAGAGCCACACAGCTGCAGACTCTGGGTTGAACAGTGGGCAAAGGTGAATAAAATACAGTTCAAAGCAGTTTCCCAATTTAACTGTGGAGATGCTACAATCTATAATCTCTGCAATAAGGAGAGGAGCATAGCAGTTGTTAACAGACATGAGTAGTGGTAACCAGCAGGGTCTGAATATACAAACCAACATTTTTAAACCGGGCTGCCTAAAATTAGGCTCCTAAATCCATGATCAGACAGCTGGGGTGGGATTTTCAAATGAGCCTAAGGCCTGGTCTATAGTTTATGTACCAGTATACCATTCAGATAGAGATGTGATTTTTTTTTAACTGATACATTTATACCAGTACGACTCCCAGTGTGGACAGTTGTATTGACAGAGAAGTGCAATATATTGGCATAGTCTTTCTCCTTCTCATGTGAGAATAATAAGGGCTTGTCTACACTTAAAATGCTGCAGCGGCGCTGGTGTAGTGCTTCAGAGAAGCCACTACCTATGCTGACGGGAGGGATTCTCCTGTCGGGGTACATAACCCACTTTACCAAGAGGTAGTAGCTAGGTCAATGGGAAACTCTGTGGACAACTAACTCAAACCTCTTCTATCTCCAGTGCTTTTAGTAAATTTTAGTTGAAGTCTGCAACATTTTCTTCTGCTTCCTCTGAGTCAGTGTGCATTGAGGGGGAGTAGCTGTTACTTTGCTTTAGTATGTAACCCTTCTGCCCTTCAGAATTGGCAGCAACAAGGGCCAGGTTCAGTAAATAGGGGTTCCCTCTCAACAATACAATGCAAACTGGCTCGAGCCCCCACCCAGTGACCTGGGAAAATCCTAACACCCCCCTGGGCGCCTCAATGAGGCAATACTTCCCCTCTTGCAAGCACAGATCGGTGTAACAGAAGATCTCTATTAACATGAGGTAAATGACATCACTAAACTGGGAAAAACACCACACCTAGGGTTCATACACCAACCCGTGAGCAAATTGCCCCTCCCCAGCAAGTTTGGGCTGTGTCCTCTCCTGTGGGTTCAGGAGTCCAGCAACCCAAATGTCACCCAAAGTCCCACAAGTCCAATAGCCCAAAGTCCCTGGAGTCCAGCAACCCCAAAAGTCACCCAAAGTCCCCAAAGTTCAACAGCCCCAAAGTCTCTGGAGTCCCTGGTGGAAAGTTACTCTGCCGAGTCTTACCTCCCAGGCTGGGTGGAAGTGGAGAGCAGAGTGGAGGGTACCTTCATGAGGTCCGAGGCCGACGGCCCAGTCTCTCCGTGGGGTGCTGGTGGCTCCGCTAGCCGCCCTGCTAGCCGACACAGGAACTGCTCTGTCTGCGGCTCGACTCTGCTCTGCCCGCTGTCTCAGGAACTGCTCGGCCAGCTGTCTCAGGAAGGGGTCAGCCGGCACCGGGACTGCTCGGCCAGCTGTCTCAGGAAGGGGTCAGCCGGCACCGGGACTGCTCGGCCAGCTGTCTCAGGAACGGGTCAGCCAGCACAGGAACCGCTCTGCTTAGGGCCCCACTTAAGATAAAGCTCAGTGATTTTCAGCTCTTAAGTGATTTCAGCTCTTGAGTGATTTCAGCTCATAGTGGGGGGCCTTAGTGCAGAGGCACCACCAGACCCAAAACAACTTCAGCTCCGTGGGCTGAAGTTAAACTCCTAAAGGAAGCAAAAGTCAGCTCTAACATTCCACAGGGGAGAGAGGCCAGGTGCAATAGGCCTGTGAGGCCCTCAGACAAGGCCCTGACCACAAGGTCTAGGAGCCTGTCCACAGCCTCTCTCAATTCAGTGAGTTTTGGAACCCCTGTCCCTTGTTTAGCGAGTGCTACCTAGCTGATGGCGAGTCCCTCCAGCATGCCAAAGGCCAAATCAATGTCCCAACCCCTCATTCACATAAACATGTTAATCAGCACTCTATCATTCTTGCCCCAATACTACAGAAACTGGGGGTCCCACAGTAGCCAAAGTGATCATTTTGGCTGTTAGAGTGCAGGGAAGGTGCGGTGGGTGTGTCTAAGCAAATCAGGTGTTATTTTCCAAAAGCTACTGCAATTTCTGCAACTCACCACTGGATGTCACCCATACTGACACTGCAAAGTCATTGCAATTCCTGCAATTCCCTGACACTGCTTACATCTAGAACTGACGCGAGGGAGACTGGTCTCTTCAGAGTTCCCGTTCTGTCATTAAGAGGGTCAGTAACACAATGTCCTATCTTTACCAATTACTGCTCAGGGCTGATCTACCCTGAACTCATGCATCGACATAGCTATGTGTCTCAGGGGTGAGAAAAATCTACACTCCTATGAGATGTAACTGTGCTGACCCAACCTCTGGTGTAGACAGCACTAGGTCAATGGAAGAATTCTTTAGCTACCACCTCTCAGGGAGGTGAATTAACTAGGCTGACAGGAGAATTGTATAACTAGATAATATCTACACTGAAGCGTCACAGCAGTGTAGATGCAATGCAGCGGTATGCTGCCATAGCAGTTTAAGTGTAGATATAACCTTAGTGTTCAGCTTGGTCTACACTGGTAAAGGTTGGTTTAACTACATAGGTCGGGGTGTGAAAAATCCACAGCCCCTGAGCAGCGTAGATACATCAGACGAATCCCTCCTGTCAACATAGGTAGTGTCTACACCAGGGGTATGTCTTCACTACAGGAGTAGGTCAATTTCCCTTAAGTCGATTTTCTAAAGTCTACTTTAGAAAATCGACTTTGTGTGTCCCCACAAAGGACAGCAGGTCGACAGTGGTCGACGGTGTCTGTCCTTCAACTTTTGCAGGAGTTGACATAGCCCGCATTGCACTGTGGGTGGGTAGCCCACAGTGCCGGGAGTGCCGGACCCCCCCCCCGACCCAAGCAGCCCCGCGAACCCCCCCCCCGCCCGCCCGAGCAGCCCCGCGCCGGATCCCCCCGCCTGAGCCCCGTGCCCGCCTGAGCAGCCCCGCGCCCGCTCGGGCGGGGGGGGGGGGGGGTTTCGAGGGGCTGCTCGGGCGGGGGGGGGTCCACGGAGATGCTCGGAGGTCGGATGCTTAAAGTCGTTTGCCTCCTCACTAGATAACAATCGACCTAGAGAGGTTGATTTTAGCGCTACTCCTCTCGTTTTGGAGGAGTACAAAAGTAGATTTTAAGAGCCCTTTAAATCGACTTTAATGGCGTCCGTGTGAGGACGGGTACATGTTTATTTCGACTTAACATAGTTAAAGTCGACGTTAAGTCGTAGTGAAGACATGCCCCAGGAATCTCAAACTCAGTCTACCTTAGGGCCAGTGCCAATACTCAAATCCTCCCCGCAGGCCAATAATGTGACTGAAGATGGTGTTCAGAAAAAAAAAATGTTTATATTGTATTTTTTTAGTTCGAATTTCTTAGAAATCATAAAACTGTCATACAACTTCATACACTTCTTCACCTGCCAGAGAGTTTTTAGTGTTTGCCAGACACCAGGCAATGCTCCAGTTCTGTCAGTTTGTTGACATGCGGCCTCAGTGACTGAGCAGTTGAAACCTTCAGGAATGCAGAAGGTGTGCATCAGATAGTTGTGTTCAGTGTTTTGACTTATTTATATTAATTGTGGGAAAAAGTGATTCTGCCTCCATGGCTGACTCTGCCCGGTGACGAGTGATGGTATCTCTGTCCCTCTCCCCCAGCCAATGGGAGCTGTGGGGGCAGTGCCTAATGCAGACATTGCTGGTAGCATGGCTTCATGCATCTCTCGTCCGCGGGCTGCAGTGGGGAGGTTCTCAGGCCGCAGATGGCCTGTGGGCCGGGACTTTGAGACCCCTGGTCTACACTGCAGCATTGCGGCTGTACTGCATTGTAGTGTTTTTAGTGTAGACAAGCCCTTACTTAGTATATTCTGTGGGGTGGAAAAGGAGATGAAGTGAAAAATGGATACTGGAGCTCTGGGGATTTCATGGTCTTCTATTTTTTTCCTGAGGTTGGGGTCCCCCTTTTGCTTTGGTAACTGTAAGAGAGTGGGCACTCACCCCGGTGGCGCCTCCTGCTGGTCGTCTGGGGAATCAGCTCTTCAGCCTCCGGAGCACCCTCTGCCGGACGATGTCCCGCTCCTGCTCCAGCCCCATGTCCCTCCCGGACTCCGGTGCCCTCTAGCTGAGGGTGCTGCACCCCTGCAGAACCCCCCTCAAGTCTTAGGGTCCCCCCTCCCCAGGGAACCCTCCACCACTATCCCCACCTTGCCTCAGACTTGGCCACTGCCAGTCACCACTTGCCCCCGCTTACTGGGGCAGACTGCAGTATCGTGGCCTCTCATCACCGGCAAGGGGGGTTGGCCTGCTGCTCCTAATGCTAGCCCTGGGCTGCCCCTTGCAACCCCAGTACCCCTGGGTCAGGCCTTCTGCCAGGCCCTGCAGCCTGGGGCTCTCAGGCTAGAGCTTCCCCAGGTCCCAGTGCCTTGCCCCAGCTCTGCCCCAATCCAGGTACCTTGCTTAAGCCCCAGCAGCTAGGCCTGTTTTCCTCTGGAGACAGAGGAGACTGACTCCCTGTAGGCCCCCTGCCTCTCAGCCTTTATACAGGCCTGAGTGTTTGGGGCGTGGCCACCCAGCTGAGCCTGCTTCCCAATCAGGCCTGGGAGTTGGCAGGCTCCCAGGCTGTTTCAAGCCCATCCCAGGGCTGTTTTAAACCCCTTTTACCTGGAGTGGGGCAGCCACCCCACTACAGTAACCAAGAAATAGGAGAGGTTCCCCCTCTGATCTTTCTGCTCAAAATACTCAAACCAAGATTCTAAGCGGGTGTAAAACAGTGTAGTTTTATTTACTTCAGTGGAACTATGCAGACTGACCTCAGCGGATGAGTCCCAGATCATCAAGTTTAATGATCCAATCAGAGTAAAAAGTCATACCCAGCCATCCAACTCAGGACTCTCAAGTGCTAGCGAAGAACACTAACAAAATGGTCACCTGGCTTGGAGGCTGACATTTGGCCTGTGATTTCAACATGGATTTTATTCCTATAAAGGGGAGAAGTGAAGGTGCAATTTGTTAGAGAGTGATGCCTAGTGGTTAAAGCAGGGTTAGCTGACTAGGACTCTTGAGTTGTGTTCCCAGTTCTGTCACTACTTGCTGTGTGGTCCTGGACAAGAAGCTTAACTGTGCCATGCCTCAGTTTCTTCCTCTGTATATTGGGTATAAATATATATGGTACCGTATTTCACAGTGGCATTATGAGGATTAAGTAATGTTTGCAGAGAGGTTTGTGATCCACCAATGAAAAATGACATCCAAGAGTAGTCCAAGTGTCATGCTGTCTGGAGCGACTCATGACCGAGAGTGCCATCTACAGGGCAGAGTGTCAAAAAGCAGGGCAGACACGCCACACTTGTTGTATGTTCTATAATTAGATTACACCAACCCAGAAACAAATGTGAACTCCAGAGTCACAGACAGTCCCCTAAGACACTCCAGCCTATCTTGCCAGGCAGGCAAGCTGGACTCTGTGGTAAATGGTCACTTACACCGAAAATCACAAAATACTCAGGTTGCTCCCAGTGCCAAGGAACCAGTCCCTTACCCTAGATCAGTTTGTACCTCATACCAAAGACAATGCTGGTAGCCAAATCTTGTAATAAACTAACTAAAGCTTTATTAACTAGGAAAAAGAGTTCTTTACAGGACAGAGCAAGGGAGCATCTCTACACAAATAAGTTTGTGTGTGATTCAAAGGTGACAGAGCTGTAGTAATCTGCCAATTCAAAGTGTCTTTCAGGACTAACCCAGGCCAGGCAACATGGGGATATTTTTGCTTACGTTTAGGAGTCTTTGCCCCTCAGAATCCAGAGAGCATAAGAGAGATTCAGTTTCTCCTTGTCAGGGATTTTAATCCCCTCCACTCCAGAGTCCAAACTGATGGAATGAGTTCATGCACAGTTCTCTCCTACCTGGAGAGAGTTAGGAAAGCAGTCAACAGGGCCTCTGCCCTTTGATGCTACACAATACCTCATTTGCCATCAATGGGCCATCTTGTATGCAGGGCGAGCACTTTGCCTTAATTAAGGCTTCTTTTCCTGTTTAGTGAGTTACACAATTACAGAGGTTTACAAGACAAACACTCATAAATTTATAGTATGGGCTGCAGCCATTGATCTTACTTATAACCATAGAGGTTATAAACGAGATCAATACATGCTGCATCCCACAAACATTTTATAAAGTCTAAATACGTTCTTATCAACTTAATATCTAACATCTATTTTTATAATGCTAACACACAGGTACATAAGATTGGTTCCAGCTATCTATTTGTAGGTTTTCAGTAAGGCCTGGGGCCTTGTTATGAGGTGGCACCTGGTCTGCCAGCGTCACACCATGTACTTTCCCTAACCCCCAAACTCCTCTTGTTCATAATCTTTTGCCAGGCTACACTATGAACTCGATTTATCTATAAAAGACCATGACATAGGAACCTTAAATTAAACCTATATTGTTGTTTCCTCACTCACCCAATGCTAGCTATCTGCTACTCTGTACCCCTTGGCGACAAAACTCTGGGTGACTACGGCCCGAGACAACAGTGGATGCATTTTGTGTCTGAGCTTGGACTGGATTTTAAATGTGCACAGGTGTTGTTCTGAACAAAAAGGGGAGACACTGGCAGAACAGGGCCCGGAGAAGCGAGAGCGCTTTCTCACCAACCACTGGAGTCACTCTTACCTTCGGAGAAAGCCAAAGACTTAGCGTTAGGTTACACTACAGTATTATAGCGCGTTTGGTTATAGCGCGTCCCATATAGTGCAATAGGTATTGCACTAGAGCGTGTGCACACTCAGACCCGGCAGCGCTAAAGCATGGCCACATTTGCGGTGCTTCTGGCGGCACTGAGAGTAGCGCAATAGGGCAGGTATCCCACAAAGCACCTCTTCCCAATCTGGCACAATGCCTTGTGGGAAGGGGGGCGTCACTTGTGGCCATTCTGCATCTGGTTCCAACTCCCCGTGATGCTTTGTGTCATTTCCCAGCAATCCCTGTGTTTCCAGCCACCTCGAGAGTGTCGCCAGCACAACTCTCTGTGCAGTGGAGTTCATTCTTGAAATGGACCGTGACAGTAGTGATGAGTCTGGAGAAGAAGACGAGATCGAGCCGATGAGCAAATTGGACACTAAACTGATCATCGCTTTAACGGACATGCTCACGACCGTGGAATGCCACTTCTGGGCACGGGGAATAAAATAAAATAAATAAATAAATGGAGATATACCAATCTCCTAGAACTGGAAAGACCTTGAAGGTCATCGAGTCCAGTCCCCTGCCTACACTAGCAGGATCCGCCTGCCTACACTAGCAGGATTGAGTACTGTCCCCTGACAGATTTTTTGCCCCAGATCCCTAAATGGCCCCCTCAAGGATTGAACTCACAACCCTGGGTTTAGCAGGCCAATGCTCAAACCACTGAGCTATCCCTCCACCCCCGAGCACTCAACGAGCACTGACTGGTGGGATCGCATCATCTTGCAAGTGTGGGACGATGAGCAGTGGCTGCAAAACTTTCGCATGAGAAAAGCCACTTTCATGGGTCTGTGTGCTGAACTCGCCCCCGTCCTGCAGCGCCAGGACACCAGACTGAGAGCTGCCATCCCGGTGGGGAAGCGGGTGGCTATAGCACTCTGGAAGCTGGCCACCCCAGACAGCTACCGATCGGTGGCCAACCACTTTGGGGTGGGGAAGTCGACCGTTGGAGTCGTGTTGATGGAAGTGTGCAAGGCCATTAATCGCCTCCTGCTACGAAAAATCATGACTCTTGGTGACGTGTGTGACATTGTGGCTGGCTTTGAGCAGATGGGGTTCCCTAACTGTGGAGGGGCGATCGATGGGACCCATATACCTATTCTGGCCCCCGACCACCTAGCAGAACAGTACATTAACCGAAAGGGGTACTTCTCCATGGTTCTTCAGGCGCTTGTGAATCACCGTGGGCGTTTCACTGACATTAATGCAGGCTGGTAGGGAAAGGTACATGACGCACGCATCTTCTGCAACACCGGCCTGTTCAGGAAGCTGCAAGAAGGCACTTTTTTCCCAGACCAGAGGATCCCCCTGGGGGAAGTGGAAATGCCCATTGTGATTCTTGGCGACCCTGGTTACCCTCTAATGCCCTGGCTCATGAAACCCTACACAGGGTGCCTGGACAACATCCAGGAAAGGTTCAACTACAGGCTGAGCCGCTGTCAAATGACTGTGGAGTGTGCCTTTGGGCATCTTAAAGCCCGCAGGAGATGCCTTTATGATAAGCTAGACTTTGCAGAGGGAAGTATCCCCACGGTTATTTCCGCGTGCTGTGCCCTACATAATCTCTGTGAGCGGAAGGGCGAAGGCTTCACTATGGCATGGACCTCGGAGGTTCAACAGCTGGAGGCCACGTATGCACAGCCAGAGAGCAGGGCTATTAGAGGGGCCCAGCGCGAGGCTACAAGGATCAGGGAAGCCTTGAGGGAGCATTTTGAGGCTGAAAGCGAGTTCTAATGGGAATTGCAGAGGGAGGGAGGGAGCAGTCTGTTAATAGGATAAGGCATTTGCTTTTCTGTACCTATTACATACATTTGTGCACCAAATACAGAAACCCATTTATTAAAAAGAATTCATTTATTGAACAGCCTTCTCATAATTTGAAATAAAAGTTGAAAAACAGTAAAATGTGTGAGGGAGGAGGGGGTGTGCAATTGGGGTGGGAGGAGGGGGTGTGCAATTGGGGTGGAAAGGGGTCATTCAGAGATTGGCATATGTCCTGGACTCATAACCTCCAATGCCCTTCGAATTGCTGTATTCCCCCAACCCCATTTGCGGAGGGCGATTATGTTAGTAGGGGTTGTTAGTAGGGGTTGAGTGCAGTGGATAAGGGTGATGGGTCTGTGGGTTGGTCGATGAAGAGAGGGGGGTGTTGAAGGCAGCTGTGGGTGGTAATAACCAGGCAGCTGTTCATAGTGGCCTGAAGGGGCCAGAGGGCCAGAAGGGGAAGGGTTAGGGGGCAAGTGACAAGGGGGGTGGCAAGCACGGGGCTGCTGCTCCTGAACAGCAGCGATCCGCTGCAGAGTCTCTACTTGCAGCTCTAATATTCTAAGCAGCTTGTCAGCGCGCTTATCAGCACGCTGTTTGCGAGCTATCTCCCTCAGCTGCATCTGTTCCTCTCTCCGCTGTTCCCTACGCTTCCTGTCCTCCTCCCTCCGGTCACTGTCAGCGCGGTTGTCCATTGATGCCTGTTCCAGAACTTGCTTCAGAAGCTCTTCTTTGCTCTTCCTCGGTCTGTTTCGAATTCTACGTAGTTTTTGAGCCACAGATAAGACTGGTGATGATGTCAAGGACAAAGCTAGTGAAAGTTACAAGTTCACAGTTAAAACACAAGATCCCATTGTATGCAACAGATAGTATTAGGGAGTCCCCCGCATTCCTTGAATCTCTGCAGTTTCCCTGTCCAAATAAGCCATATCACACACAGAGGTACCCATGGATCCCCGGGCATGGTGAGTGGCGGGGACAAGCACTGTTTCCCTGCCTTTCTGTACTATTGTTTTGGGGGAGCAGAGGGCATTAGTGGGAACTGCAGTCTGATAAGCATTCTCCCAACATTCTGTGTAGGTTTTCGTGCTGGAAGATATCTCGCTACTGCGGGTGACAGAGCAAGACAGGGCGGGGATTTTAAGGAGATGTGGCTTCCGCCCAGGGCCATATGCGGCTCACATCTGTGCGGCGATGCTGCCCCCACCGCTCTTAGAAGAGTGGCGTGGACTGGTGACCGTGGCCGGGACAACGAACACACTGGGGCTACCGCAAAACCTCTGCAGGCACATTGCAAGAGCTCTTATTGAGACCTTTGCAGAAATCACTGATGAGGATTACCGCGAGGTGATAGAGTACATCAGGGGTCTCCAAACTTTTCAGCCCGAGGGCCGCATTAGCTATCAAATAGCAGTTCGGGGGCCGACAACACACTCGAGGTCCAAATAAAAAAGAATCAAAACATGGATGTTGTTTTAAATTATTTATTTAATATTATTTTATTCAGTTATTATTTAATAACACATTGATACACTACACATGAACACTACACATGAACACCTGCTCACAACACCTGTTCACTACACCTGTTCACTACACCTGAACACCTGTTCACTACACCTGAACACTACACCTGAACACCTGTTCACTACACCTGAACACTACACATCAACCCCCCAACTGACCCACCCAGCCAGGTCTCTCCCCCAAAAACCTCCTTTCCTCCAACCCCTCTCCCCCAAATGACCCACCCAGCCAGGTCTCTCACCCCAAAACCTCCTTCCCTCCCACCCAGCCAGGTCTCTCACCCCAAAACCTCCTTCCCTCCCACCCACCCCCCAACTGACCCACCCAGCCAGGTCTCTCACCCCAAAACCTCCTTTCCTCCAACCCCCCCCAACTGACCCACCCAGGTCTCTCACCCCAAAACCTCCTTTCCTCCAACCCCCCCCCAATGACCCACCCAGCCAGGTGTCTCACCCCAAAACCTCCTTTCCTCCAACCCCCCCCCCCATGACCCACCCAGCCAGGTCTCTCACCCCAAAACCTCCTTTCCTCCAACCCCCCCCCCAATGACCCACCCAGCCAGGTCTCTCACCCCAAAACCTCCTTTCCTCCAAACCCCCCCCCCCAACTGACCCACCCAGCCAGGTCTCTCACCCCAAAACCTCCTTTCCTCCAACCCCCCCCCCCAACTGACCCACCCAGCCAGGTCTCTCACCCCAAAACCTCCTTTCCTCCAACCCCCCCCCAACTGACCCACCCAGCCAGGTCTCTCACCCCAAAACCTCCTTTCCTCCAAACCCCCCTCCCCCAACTGACCCACCCAGGTAGGTCTCTCACCCCCCCAACTGACCCGCTCAACCCGGTCTCTCCCCACAGACCGGTTCGCCGCCTGGCAGTGGGTGGCTCCTTGTTTTGCCCCCTGCAACTGCGTGGCAGTGCGGCGCGTCCCGGCCCCAGCTCCGAGCCGTCCCTGGCCGGCGGCGGCAGCCGAGCACGCGGCGCGTCCCGGCCCCGCGGCTGGCGGCGGCGGCCGAGCGCGCGGCGCTTCCAGGCCCCGCGGCTGGCGGCGGCGGCCGAGCGCGCGGCGCTTCCAGGCCCCGCGGCTGGCGGCGGCGGCCGAGCGCGCGGCGCTTCCAGGCCCCGCGGCTGGCGGCGGCGGCCGAGCGCGCGGCGCTTCCAGGCCCCGCGGCTGGCGGCCGAGCGCGCGGCGCTTCCAGGCCCCGCGGCTGGCGGCCGAGCGCGCGGCGCTTCCAGGCCCCGCGGCTGGCGGCCGAGCGCGCGGCGCTTCCAGGCCCCAGCGCGGAGCCAAAAAGGTCTCCGCGGGCCGGATGAGAGGGCCTCGCGGGCCGCATCCGGCCCGCGGGCCGTAGTTTGGAGACCCCTGGAGTACATCAATGCACTATTCCACATGTAGCCAAGCATGCAAGCATTCCTTTCCACCCTCCCCAAAGCTGTCTGCCCTCCCAATAGAAAAGTTTCTGTACCTGCGCAAACCAGTGCTGCAGCCCCAGCACCTGCAGCCGCCAGACGCTGTTGCTCGCTCTGGCTGCACTCTGGGCTTGAGAAGAGTTCCTGGCTGCATGTCACCAGTGACTCCTCCGTGCCCTGGCTCGCGGACACGGACGCCTCCTCCTGCTCCTCGGCATCCTGCTCCTCTCCAGCCTCCTTCCTCCCCCCCCCCCCTTCAGTGGTGGGCTGGGAAGAAGTGTCCTGAGTGGTCGCTGGAGTGCACATTGGATCACCACCAAGTATCGCATCCAGATCCTTGTAGAACTTACAAAACACAGGGGCTGCCCCAGAGCGGCTGTTTGCGTCGCGGGCTTTGCGATATGCAATCCGAAGCTCCTTTACTTTTTCCCGGCACTGCAGAGTGTCCCGCTCATGCTCTCTGTCCTTCATGGCCCGTGATATCAGGGCATACGTATCGTAATTCCGCCGGCTAGACCACAGCTGAGACTGGACAGCCTCTTCCCCCCCCAACAACTGATGAGGTCCAGCAACTCGTGATCGGACCACGCTGGAGATCGCTTATTGCGAGGAGGCATGGCATGTGGAGTCATGGGTCAAGCAAAATGGTTACCTGAGGAGCACTCCACGCCTGGCTGGAGCAAACAGGAAGGGGATTTTCAAATTTCCCTGGGAATTTAAAGGGCGGGTCTGACGTGTGGTTACCTGAGGACGCGACAGAAGAGTTTGAAACTGATGGCCAGAGTGGCTTGAATGGGAATTATGGGCCAGGCTGGAGGCTCATTAACGCACAATGGGTGTTCACATTTTGCCGTTGCGCTACAGCGGTAGCGCAAAAGCCATTATTCCCCTGAAAAAGGTGGTTTACGAGTAGCGCGATAAGCCCATACTTTTAGCGCAATATGCGCCTTGCCAGTGTGTTCGGGGGCAGAGTTATAGCGCTCCTGGAGGCTTTATAGCGCTATAAAGTGCCAGTGTAACCAAGGCCTTACAGTGAAACTGTAAGGAAATGAGGGAGGTGTGTGTGCAAAGCTTTTCTCCAGCTCTCCACTGAGCCGTGACCTGGTTTCTCCAAGAGCTGCCTGCTGTTTTCTTATTTTCTAAGCAAGTCCCTAAGACAATGGCTTGCATACCAAACAGAGCCAGCCAGTCAGATAGGTTCTGAGTTGGAGATGCACTCCCTGATCCTTCTCTTTTTTTATTTTTCTTCCCTGGCTCTGAAATAACATCTCTTGTGTCCATAGAAAAGATAGGGGCAAAAAGCTTCTCTTACCTGCCTGAGCACTGGGTTAAGTGGTTTTGGGGGTTTTTTGGTACTGTAATTCGCTATTAATATTTTTCATTGTTGTCATCTTGGCAGAACCCAAGAAGAAGAAAAAGGAAGGCAAGAAACAGGAGAAGATGCTGGATTAATACAAGACAGGCTGGACAGCAAGATAAAGGGACATCAGCAAGTGTGACCAGTTAACAGTTTCATTTACATCTAGGCGATTTACCCTAAAATTATTTATAGCTTAATTGTACAATAGGATCACACACGCACACACACACACACTCCTTTTTTAAAATTTTACTCTAGTATTTTTTAATGTATAACCCTAACAACTTTTTAGAGGACTGCAATAAAGAACTGTAATTTCATTCAGAAAATTATTTCTACTGTATATTGACCAATGCAGAGTATTTTAAGGTATTTTCCCCCTCAAGTCTTATTTTAGGTGTCGATCTGGACATGTTACTCTATGCAGAAGGAGCCTTGAGCAGTCAATGGGGCAATGTGTGGGAGCAGGAGTCTGTCCACATGCAGTAATGTGTAGGATTCAGGCCTTAGGTCTGAAACAAACAGGACTTTTTGGGGGGGACGGGGAGGGGGACCGAGGAGAGTCTTTTAAAATTCTTGTCACAACTAGAGAATTGTGTGAAAACTGTCTGGGGTGGGTGGGACGGTTTAGTATTTGCTGGCAAAAAGTAAGAGGGGGTGGGACAGTAAGTATTCAGTTCAAAATACTACAGTTTAAAATCTCATCGTTTCTACCACTGGCATTTTATTGGCAACAAAATGGTGAAATCCTCTCTCTAGAAAGCTGGGGTTGGCAAAGTCCTCAATTATCAGTGTGTCCCTCGTCTGACAATGTGCTTGTTATAGTGAAACAACACCAAACTTTCATTTTGTTTTCATGAAAAATTCAGGATAAGAGAGAAATGTTTCCATTTCTTTACCTGAAATGCTGCAAAAATACCTTCACCCTTCCCTTTCCCAGCAGGGGAATATCCTTTTCATGCAGTCTTGTTGGGAGCATTGGATCTTTGCCTTACTTGATGTCAGTGGGAGCCTTTCTATTGATTTTAATTGGAACTGGTTCAGAAACCATGTTTTCATCAGGAAAAAATTGAAATATATGATTTTTTTTTTAATTGTCATGGAAATTTTCAGATTTTTCCAGAAAACAAAAATGGAAAAAAATTGGTTTTTGAAACAAAAAAAATATTTTTAATTCACCCTCTTCCTCCCCTTTTCTTTTTTCCAATTAGAAAAAAGGGAAAGTAAAAACTAAGAAAGATTTTGTTTTTCATTAAAACTTGGAAAAATTCAGTCAAAATAAAATTTTTCTGTGAAAATTTTCATTTAAAAGTATTTTGTAGGGGGAAAATGTTGATTGAAAAAAAATTTGACCAGCCCTAATTTTAATAGATATTGGATCTGTGCTTTTTTTTTTTTTTTTTTTTTTAGGGTACAGAAGGGCTAATCTTTTCTTATTTTAGCCTACTATTTCAGTTGACTGGGAGGCCCAGGGAAAAGGCATCTGTTATATGTGCTACCCAACTGGCTCCTGGAAAGTCCCATAAAGTACTACGCTGGGAAGAAGACTGTGTTTTCACTCAAGACAACATATAGATTAGGATTTGCAAAGGAGTTGAAGGAATTTCAGTGCCCAAATTCCACTGAATTTGCATTTGAAAATCCCAACTTTATAGTACAAGGGATAGGATTTGGCTGCATAGGAAAACAGGAGGTTTTGCAGGGAAGTCCTATGGCCTGTGTTATGCAAGTCAAACTAGATTATCACAATGGTCCCCTCAGGTTTTAAAATATGTGAATCAATGAGAACTGCCAATGTCAGTGGTTTTTTGCATTGGGTGTAGGGGAAGTCCATCTGACCAGATCACACTACAGATTTGGGGCATAGCTTGTAGAAATGGTGGAGCTTCCTTTCCTCACACTAAAATCCCACCACCACCATATCAAATAAACCAGGCACTCTCTTTGTGCTCACTCTTGTTCTGGAATGGAAAGGATGCTTTAGGCCAGGGATAGGAAAACATTTTGGCCTGAGGGTCATATTGGGGTTAAAAATTGTGTGGTGGGCCGGGTAGGGAAGGCGGTGCCTTCCCAAGCAGCCTGACCCTGCCTCTTATCCAACCCACACACACTTCCCACCCCCTGATTGCCCCCCTCAGAACCACCGACCCATTCAACACCCCCCCACACACACTCCTTGGCCCCTGATCGCCCCTTCGGAGACCCCCCCACTCTAACTACCCCCCCAGAACCCCACCTCCTATCTAAGCCCCCCCGTTCTTTGTTCCCTGATTGCCTTCTCTGGAGATGCCCCCACCCTAACCATCACCACTCCGGGACCCCACCACCTAAGCCCCTCTCGCTTACCTTACTCAGCTGGGCGCTCCTCTACCTGGCCCCCAGCCAGGGAGTGCATAGCCCCACGGCTCCCCACGCTCCACCCAGCCCCCAGCCAGGGAGCGCAGGGCCAGTGGCCTTGCTCCCCGGCCTCAGCTCATGGGCCAGATAAAAATGGCCGGGGGGGCCACATGTGGCCTGTGGGCCGTAGTTTGCCCACCCCTGCTTTAGGCTGTGTCTTAGAAGACAAAAAGTTCTCAAACTGCTCTCCAGAGCCCTCCTACAGCCCCCTGAAACCTGTAACAGTGTGAAACATGAGCAGTTGCTGGAAAGGAAGGTGGCTCTAGGAGGGAAGAGTTTCTTTCACTCAAATGCTTGCCAACACACAGAGGTGCACAGCTTGCTAAGGCTTGGTTTACACTTAACACTTATACAAGCATAAGTATGTTTGCCACGGTTGTGAAAAAAACACTCCCCTGGCTGGACATAGCAGTGCCCATCACACCCCCATATAGATGCAGCTATGCCAACAGAAGAGTGCTTCTGTGAGCATAGCTATGTTATGTGGGGAGATGGGGTTCTCTTGGTCTACCCTAGGGGGCTATGCCAATGTAGCTTTGCTGGCGTAGGCTTTATAATGGAGACAGCCTAAAGACGTGATATTGCCTCAGTGTAGTGAAACTGGTGCAGGTTTGCATATGGATGCTCTTACATCATTTTAAATCTGGTTTACATTGGTGTAGCTTGCCTCCATTAAATGAGGAGCTGTCAGGAGTTGAGAATGCTGCAGATAGATGGCCTCATTCTCCTCTGATATACACAGGGCTAAAAGTTTTGTGAAGAGGGCTGCTCTCCTCTCCCACCCGGAAGGGGTTATAATATCCTGGTGTAAATATCCTGCTTCGGGAATGGTTTTCGTCTTCCTTTGCTAAAGCTATAATATGGCCCTGAGGGAATGATAAGTATCCCTAAAACAACATGACCTCCTATGGTCACTCAAAGCCAGTAGAGAGATATGAAATACCATCCTTTGGCTTGAGATGCATCTGAATGCAAACTCTGGATTCAAACACCTGCAAATTTGGGATGTAGATTCAGTTCCAGATTCTGCGGCTTGACATGCCGTCTAGTTTTAACATTACTCCTGACAGAAACGCCCCAGGCCGAAAGGGAGGCCCCTGCTTGTAACACTAACACCATGTCACCCACCAGTCGGGATCATTTAATGATATAGTGCCATTCCTTCCAGAGCTGCTTTTCAGGAAAGAGGGATGTTGCAATCTGGAGAACAATAGAAATCAGCAATCAGAAGCAGCAGCTTGCTTGGGCTCCTGGTTCAGAAGAGCTAGGTGGCAACTCAGCAATCATTCTATTAACACCACTTCTGTCCACGTCTCGTACCTCTTTCTCTCTGTGAAGCAGGATTGAAATGGGAATTGTGTGGAAGTTTTGCTTCTGTGCTTTCTTTGAATTGTGCATTAACTGCAACTAAATGAATATGGAGCATCACTAAAAGCACAAGTGACATGCCTATGAAATGAAGTCCCTCTGAGCTGACCATGAGCAGGGAATATAAAAAGAAAGGAGTAATATGATCATCTTCATAGCTACAAGAATTCAAGTGTTGTTGATGCTGATAAGAGTAATCATAACATATTTACCTCACCTTGCAGTATAGCTATTCCTTCATCGTTTGGCCTCAGGTAATAGACAAATCAAATGAAGCATTATCAAATGGTGCATTAATTGATGATGCTGGAGAGAATGAAAACAACCACCTAACATGCAGTATCCTAGCACTAACCAGGCTTTTAACCTGAGTGTGGGCATGATAGATACTTCCAGTTTATGTAGGGGAATTCCTTCAAGAACTATCAGATTACTTTGTGATTGTTATTGGGATTAAAAGCTTTGGGGTGAAAGCAGCTGTTCCCTTGTTCTACAAATCTGGACTATCTCTGTGTGTCAGTGCATCACGTGGTTCATGTCTTCTGAACTGAAGTGCTGCTGAAATTGCTCTGCAGCGACATCAACTTATGTAAACCTGCCAAGTCTTTTTTTAGTGAAATATTTGAGGCGATCTGGCATTTCAACACAAACCTCCCACAGCTGTCCAAAGTGGAGAAAAAGGTAGGGAAGGTGAATCTTCTTTCCATTCTTTAAGCCCTGCGAGGGGACATCTCCTGTGAACCTGCAATAGTTTTCTAGGGGTTATTCTCTCAGAAGGAGAGTTCCCCCAATAAATTCTGAGAGAGTTGGAGGGTTTCCCTTTGAGCTCCTCCCAGACTTCTGACGCATTGCTGTGGCTCCTCTCCAAACCTGAGTAAGTGATGGTTGGAGGTTTGAACCTGCAATTACATTTTTGGCCTGGGATTCCGAGGGAAGGAGAAAAGTGCTCTTGTTGAGACTGATCCAAGGGTCACATCTGAATGCAGCCATAAGCCTACCACTTCCTGCCCAGAAATCTATGGTTCTCCCTACTCGGCTTCTTCATCCCACAGTAGCACCAGCAGGTCACTGCACTGAAAAATCTCTCTTTGTTTCTTCTTGGCTCACAGAATTGTGGGCTACAGTGGATCATTGGATGCTTCTGTGCCCATTTTGTGATTCCTGCACAAAATTAAGTTGAGAATTAATGGGACCCCTGGAGTTAGGAAGAGGCTATCCAAATAACATGGGAAGATGGATTTCTTGGTGAAGCCCTTTCCTTCTCTAGCTGGGGGCTTTCTGGTAGAGTGCAACACATAATATGCAGTGGAAAACTAGGGACTCCAGTGTAAAGGAAAACTGCTTCAAACCCACAAGGCCCCTTTTTCAAATTAAGCTGGGAAAACAGCGGAGATAATTGCACCGAAGGTGTCAGGGTAAAATACGAGGAGATAGAATTTTAGGGGCGGTCAGAAACTGTTTGGGGAAGTTATAGCTTGCAGAAATAAACCCTTACTCATTCATTATTCTTTAGCACTAAGACTTCCTGGTGTTTTTCTTTGTCTATAGAACTCCTTAAAGTCAAAAGTGGCCCTGAGTTGGTTTCTTCCAGCCTCTGACTTCTTGAATGCTGAATGAGGGGCCTATGATGCTACTGTACCCACAGTTCTCTTCTTAAATGTCTGACAAAGAGTTTCCTATTTTCAAAAGCAATTGCCCAGATTCAGTGTTTGGTGAAGACCCAGAGTGGGGTTCCCCAAACAAAGCCAGTTCAAAAGGTCATTTAAGGTTCTAAACAGGGCAAGAGAAGTTTTCAGTGAGAAGGCTGCAGCTTTGAATTCCATGAGGTAAAGGTAAGAGAATTTACAGCCTATGCTTCCTATCCATCCTTACCTTCTTGTAATTAATTGTGCAGCCTGAATCCCCTCATCCTAATCTATCTCACAACAAGGAACTATCTAGTTTCCTCCAGTGAATCATTACATGTTCAGTATGTCAATTATGTGATTCATTCAGACTTTCCCGGTTGGAGGGGAACGACTTTGACTCTTTAGAGATTTTTTTTTGGTCATCGATGGGTCTTAACAGAAAAGCAGGATATTATTAATGCTCAGAGCTAGAAATTGGCTAGTAAGGATGTCACTAAGCAGGAACAACACCTTTCTAGAACAATAATGTTATAGAAACTACAAAGAGTGAATCCATGATTCAATATGTATCTTAAAAAAATTGTGGCACCAATCTAAACTGATACAAATAGAAAGGGCCCTGTCCTTGTGCAATGGATTACACCTGGGTAAAGTGAGTACAATGACTTCACCAGATACAAGCCAGCAGAGAATCATGGCCAGCAAACTCTATTATTTTAGAGCCAAGAACAGTCAAGCAGTGTGCAAAACATTCTTCCCAACAAAGGCTAAGATCTCTGTCTCAGAGTGATGTTCTCTTTTACCACCACCAAGTAAAGGGAAAACCATAGTGCCCTCCCTGTCCTTGCCGCAATTTCCTAGGAGAGGGATCCATTCAGAAGTGTTTGAACATAGGAACTGGGGGGGGGGGGAAGGTTAGGAATTATTTAAATTGCTGCAAATAAAATAAAACAAAACCCTCCCAATCCCTGTAGTTGTGGTGTTAAAAATGTAAAAGGGAATGAACATTAAAAGAATGAATTACAGGCTGAATAATGCACTCAATGAATTTCTAATTATGTACATAAAACCTTACCTTATCTGATGTCGTCTTATGGTTTCTTTCCTTTTCCTTTTCTCTTTGTTTTTTTATTTGTATATTGATTTTGTAAGCTAGCCGTGTGTTATCTTTTTGATATTTTTTAAACTTGTATGAAAGCCATATATACACATTATAGGATGCAAGCATTAATCTTGTAACATTCCTTAATGGTTCCCTTAGTTTGGCAGGATCATTGAGGGTCCTAGAGAATGTATATGTTTACTTATTGTATCAACATAATTTACTTGCTCTTAGTGGAGATGATGTTAAATAAACTAATACACAGGTATGGTGGTGTCATCATCTGCTCATTGAAAGTCTACTGAAAGAATTCCAAAGATTTTTGGAGGAGTGTTTTTCTTCCTTTGGGTGTCAATTTGATGTCAGCGTTGATGTGTTGCATTTTTAATAACCCCTTTCTATATAAACTCTTAGAAAGAGTCTTTCTTTGCAGGAAGAAGCCTGACCAATTAACAGAGATTGGCAACTCCTCTCAAGTCATGGGCATCTAGACTGAAGTCTATCTTCTCAAAATTCCCCCCCATTTCCCAGTCCTGTATTACACTTTATTAATATGTTTAAGATTAGCAGTTGTGTTAGTCTGTATCCATAAACAAAAGGGGGAATGCTTGTAGTACCTTAGAGACTAACCAATTTATTTCAGCATAAGCTTTCATAGGCTATAGCCCACTTCATTGGATGCATAGAAGAGAAAACACAGAAGTAAGATGCATTTATATACACAGAAAGCATAAAAAGATGGAAATTACCCTACCAATTCTAAGAGGCTGTTTAATTTGGATGAGCCATTATCAGCAGGAGAAAAATAAAACTTTTGTAGTGATAATGAAGTGATCTGTGTCTGGGAATTGACAATAAGGTTGAAAGGAAACTTAACTAGGGAAATAAATCCAATTACTGTAATGACTAAGCCATTCAGAGTCCCTGTTTAACCCTTGGTTGATAGTGTCCAATTTATTTTGAAACAGACTCCAACGAGAAGCTGCGGAACTGGAATTAATTTACAAATTGGAAATTATTTATATGGAAGTATTGGGTATTTCAGTCACCTCCAAGACATTCCTTTAACTACTTTTGGTTAGTTGGCCATCCTGTCGTATATATTCATCATAGGTTGCTGCCTTGTTCAAGTGCTTATGCCAAGTGTCAGGCTCTTAGGCCAGGGCACTGTGATTAGGGTGGACAAATGCCACACTGGACCAAGGCTGTACTGGCTTTCCCAAAGAAAGAGGCTAAAACTACACCAGCCAAGAATAGCAAGCCTGGTGGCAGAGTCCTGCAGCTGGCAGAGACAAAGATTGAGGCAGCAATCGCCAGTGTTGGGTGTCCTGGCAGTGAACGTTTGCATATAAGACAGAAATGATCTAACGGGTGGATTGAAGTACAAGTAGCTAAGTCTGCAGAGAAGGCTTGGACTGGCCCAAATGTTGTCTAATTATCCATCTGTCTCATAATAAAATCAAGCTCTAGGAAGGGGGAAGAGGTGTATTTTTTACTTTACACAGGTCATGTAGGCTGTATCTCATGGCAGGTGGGAAAGTCACTTGCTCACAGGCACTATCCCAAAGGACATTTGTTTGACCTCTAGTGTTCGTCTACCCCCCCCCCCCCACACACACACACACTAAAATCCCATAATCTTTAAAGTGGGCACAATCCTGTCATTCTTCTGAGCATATAGTATAACTGAAAACTAGTGGGAAAAGAAGATTTGACACTAAAATCATCACAGAGTAATCAGACTATCTAATCTGTGTTGGGTCCTCTGAAATACGGCCAAGGTTAGAGGAGTGGCTCTTTAGGCATTTACTGTTGTCAGGTTTGCCTCCCCATTCTGAACTCTAGGGTAAAGATGTGGAGACCCGCATGAAAAAAAGAAATAACCCCCTAAGCTTATTTTACCAACTT
Source organism: Sternotherus odoratus (assembly GCA_032164245.1). Lineage (NCBI taxonomy): Eukaryota > Metazoa > Chordata > Testudines > Kinosternidae > Sternotherus > Sternotherus odoratus. The sequence continues at coordinate 90,463,817 of JAVMKO010000001.1, forward strand.
AGGTTAAAACTATTTCCCCAGAACACAGACTTCTCCTATGTCTGGACTTGGTACCACTGCCACCACCAAGTTAAGCCCACAAAACAATGGGTTTGGGTAAATTGGAACCCCCCTTTAATACCCTCCAAATCTCCTCCCTATACCTGGGAGAGGCTTGAAAAAACAAAGAAAAAAAACCCCTCACTTTCTGTGAGACGTGCCCAATCCAAACCAGGATCGATCCAATGGAAACAAGCAGAGTCTTAAAAGAAAGATTTTAATTCAAGAAAAAGAAAAGCATAAATCCCTTAAACAGAAATTAATAGAAAAAACCCCACTTGCATCACACAGCATCACTGACCCCCTCCCTAGGAATTCTTCCTCTGCTTAAACTTAACAGCATAAAGAACACTGTGGATCAATTATCAAGTGATACAGTTCAAGTATACAATTCACGTACTACTGAACTTGACTTGTTAGAAGATTATAGAAAGGTAGAGTAAAAGACATAGGTGTGGTTCATCTCATAGCTGGAGAGAACAGCCCGAGAGAGATAAACCAAAACTAAACTCTCTTTGTCTCCGAGGTTGATTAGCATCTCCAGTTCGTCATCCCCTCTCAGGTTACCTTCAGGTTAACCTTTTACAGGTAAAAAGTAATTCTAGGCTACTTTATACTTATGACAACTGTCAACACAATTTATTTGCTCTTTGTGATTAGACCAGTTCTGAATGGCCCAAAGATCAGAGACCTACAAAGGAGGCTTACATAAACCTTTGTGTCTAACCTGCACTAGGTGGCAAATGCCCAGAGGATGTGGGCCAGAATCCTTGTTCTGAGAGAGATTGCAGTCAGTAAATTAAGATGAGAACACAGTAGGAAATGGGAAACACAGGGAGGGGGTCTGGTGGGGAAGTATTACGGTATATATAGGGGAAGATGATAGTAATGAATATAAACCAAAGCTATGGTTTGTAGAAAATTGATAAGGGAAGCAAAAAGACACAAGGAGAAATCTATGGCCAGAAATGTTGAGGGCAATTAGGAATTTTTATAGTATATTAGGAACAAAATAAAAATCCAGACAATAATATTGATCCCCATTACTAGATGGAAATGGCAGAATTGTCAAAATAATTTAAAAGGCAGAAAGGTTCAATAAATACTTTTATTCTATATTTGAGAAAAACTGCTGTGTAGTCATATCATCTGATAACAGTCTTTCCATTCCACTAACATCTCAGGAGACAGTCAAACAGTAATACTAAAGTTAGATATTTTTAAATCAGAAGGTCAGGTTAACCTGCATCAAGAGTTTTAAAATAGATGACTGAGAAGCTCACTGGGCCATTAATGTTGATTTACAATCAGTCTTGAAATACTATTCCAGAAGACTGGAAGAAAGCAAATGTGCCAATATTTTAAAAGGGTAAATGGGATGACCCCAGTGACCATAGGCCTGTCAGTCTGACACTGATCATGGACAAGAAAACTAATTGATAAAGAACTTGATTAATAATGAATTAAAGGAGGGTAGAATACAATTAATGCCAATCAACCTGGGTTTATGGCAACTACATCCTGTCAAACTAATGATATATTTTTTTGATGAGATTACAAGTTTCGTTGAGAAAGGTAATGTTATTGATGTAATATACTTACACTTTTGTAAGGCATTTGACTTGGTACCACGTGACATTTTGACTAAAAGAACTACAATGATATAAAATTAACATGAAATGAATTAAAGGCTGGCTAACTGTTAGGTCTGCTAATGTAATTGTAAATGGGAAATCATTACTGAGTGGGTGTGTTTCTAGTGGAGTCCCCTGGGGATATATTCTTGGCTCTAAATGCTTTATTTTTAATTAGTGATCCAGAAGAAAACATAAAATTATCACTGATAAAGTTTGCAGATGATACAAAACATGAGGAAGTGGTAAAGAATGAAGAGGACAGTTCAGTGATACAGAGAGATCTGGATTGCTTGGTAAGTTAGGTGCAAACAAACAATATGCATTGTAACACAACTAAATGTAAGTCTATACACCTAGGAACAAAGGAGGTGGGCCATACTTTTAAGATGGGGGACTCAATTCTGGGGGGCAGCGACTCTGAAAAAGATTTGGGGCTGGATAATCAGTTGAACATGAGCTCCCAGTACATTATTATGACCAAAAGTGCTAATGAATGCATAAACAGGAATTTTGAGTAAGAGTAGATATTTTACTTCTGCATTTGGTTTGGTTCTGGATACTGTATCCAGCTCTGGTGGCCACAATTCAAGAAGAATGTTACACATTGAAAAGGGTGCAAAGAGCCAAAAGAATGATTAAAGGATTAGAAAACCTGTATTTGAGTGATAGACTCAAAGAGCTCAATCTATTTAGCTTAACAAAGAGATGGTTAAGGGGTGACTTGATTATAGGCTATAAGTATCTACCTTGGGAACAAATATTTGATAATGGGCTTTTCAGTGTACCAGAGAAAGGTATAGCGTGATCTAATGGCTAGAAGTTGAAGATAGAAATAGATAGAAATTTCAGATTGGAAATAAAGTGTAAATTTTTAACTGTGAGGGCAATTAACCACTGCAACAATTGACCAAAAGTGGCAATTTTAAAATCAATACTGGCTGTTTTTCTAAAAGATCTGCTGTGGGAATTATTTTGGGAATGTTCTAGGTCTGTATTATATAGGAGATCAGACTAGATGATCACAATGGTCCTTTCTGGCCTGGGAATCTATGAATCTGTAACACAGAGTGGCTCTTCGTTTCCCCCTAGTGATTATATCACAAAGAGGTTTGAGACTGCTACTGCCTTTGGGCTAAAGAACCTGGAGCTTAAACTCAAGCAGTACAGGCCTATGTGTTTAGACCGAAAGGTCCACGATTCAGTCACCACAGGTGCACCCACCAGGGGTATCATTAAACAAACAAGAAACAGATATGGGTAAGCCTGAGATTCTTTCTCATGTTCTCTGAGGCCAAATATTCCTAAATGGATTTGTGTTCCACTACCGCATGGAATTTGACTTCACTCTGTAGTGGAACACAGAGTGGAGTCAAAATCCAAATGCAAATATTTACACGTGTGTAACTTTACACACTACATGTAGTCTGACTTCAACAGGCCAATTCAGAGTGTGTCGGGTCAAGGATATGCGCAACTCTTGGTTCCTCATTTTACCATTACATTGACATTGAGTACAAAGGTTCTGTTTCATTCCTACCAACACCTCCTGTTGATAGGTCTGACATTGAAGCCTGCCGAGCTGGAGTGTGGCAAAGAGAAAACATGCAGCCACTATGATAAAGACTGTTTTGTAAATGGGTGGATTAGCGCTGGGTCTGTGTCTCATCAGTGCTACTCACTCTCTTATCAGCAAAGCTTCCTAAAGTGGTCTGATTTATCACTATGAGAATAAAAACACTAGGATATTTTAGTGCAGTGCAGTACATGACAGCAACTCAGGGTCAGTATAAAGGTTGCTATAGGACAGAGGGGAACAATGGGCAGTAACATAAGAACCCCAGAAGGTTCCACCCATTCTACACTATAATATTAAATGGAACGTCTCATTGAACAAGTTGTTTCCATTACATAAGGATGTGGAAAACCCTTATTTTAAAAAGGGGAAAATATTATTAGGATCATTATGCATTTGTTTAGCAGAAGGAGCTCAAAGCACTTTACATATATTAATTAGGCTTCCAACATCCCTATGAGGTAAGTATTTTTTATCCTCATTTTCCAGAAAGCCAAAGCCCTGAGAGGTTAATGTGAATGATCCAAGAGAGTGAATGAGCCAACAGAGTGTATTTATTGCAGTGCAGAAAACTGAACTCTGACATCCCAGTTCTAACCAGTAGTCAACCCTTTCACAGAATATTAGGGTTGGAAGGGACCTCAGGAGGTCATCTAGTCCAATGTACTTTCTTGAATGTAATGGCAAAATCCATTCATAACTTCCTCCAAAAGGGCCTAAAAGAGTGTGTGGGTAAACAGAGGGCCTAACCTCCCCCACCACCTGCTCCCAATTAGAGTAGTGAACTGGGATGGCCGTGCTAGAATAGAGCACAGGTGGCTAAAAATTAAAGCATGCCTCCCCACAAAAGCTCAGGAGGGAGGGAAAGGAAGAGGCAGGGAAGGATTCTGTCCTTGGGTGCTCAGAAAGTGCCATTCTTTCTGGTGTTTTGCTTCCTTTGTGTGACGTCTTAATTTTGCAAGCAAAGCCCCACCCTTCCTGCAGTGACCTCATAAATGGATGAATTAGTGCATGATTTTAAGTCTTTGCTCTGGCAGGTGTGACAGGACACTCCTCCCAAGAGTGACTCTGGAGAATTGACTCTGATGCCCTTTCCTGGTTTGTCGCTGCTCTGTGAGAGCCACAAAGCTGCCATGAAGAGGAGTGAAGCGACTTGTCTTAGCAGCAAGTGAAGGACTCCTGAAAACAAGCAAGCCAAACAGGATGCAACTGAGAGGGAATGAAGATAATTTAGAAACAGCTCTGTGGAACCCATTCCATAGCTAGAAATACATCCCCTCCCTTCCATTGATTCACTTGATCCCACAAGGTTTCTGTTTATCTCTTGCAAGATCTGAAACTGGAGGCATCACTGCTTTTGTTCAGGAGAGGTCCTGAGGAAGATTTGGCCAAGAGGCTGCATAGAGCTTTTGAATCCTTTAGGCCAAAGGGGCCTTTATAAATATATCATCACAGTCCCTACCAGGCCCTCAAATTCCCATCCCTGTCTCTCACTTGCTTACAGATTGGCACAGCCTAGTTCTTGTCAGTATGATGTTCTCTCTCTCCCTCCCCCCCCCCCTCATCCCCCACCATCCATATCTTCTATTGAAATGACAGGAACACTAAGCCAAATTCCTGGCATGTGAGAGCCTTTGTCACGACAAAATTGTATAGTTAGATTTATCCTCTGTGATTTCAGTGCCACGCAGGAGGTCTGAATGCTAAATGCCTGGGGCAGCTGGTGGCAGATTTCATGGCTGCTCCAAAGGGGCTACCCACCTCCAGGAAAGACTAGGACATTGGTTCTCAAAGTGGGGGTCGTGACCCAATTATGTGGGGGTCGCGAGCCCCTGCTGCCAGCAGCTGGCCCCAACCCCTGCCGGCGGAGCCCCAAGCCCCGGCTCCTGCTGCACCGGCAGAGGAAGGTGGGCTGGCAGAGAGCCCTCTCCCCTCCCTCCCCTCTGGCAGAGTCAGAGTCAGAGTCAGGGGAAGGTCGACTGTCCCCCCCGGCCGGAGAGCTCTCTGCTGCCCGGGGCATGCTGCAGGGGCAGGAGCCCAGCATGCAGTCAGCGCCAGGGCAGAGAGCCCCCCCTCGCAACCTGGCTCTGGCTGCCCCCCCTGCGCCTCCCCTATGGGTCCCCCGGCCTCCCCTTACTGCCCCCTTAGACCTTCCGCAGATGGGGCAGTCAGAAGCCTCCCTTCTCTTCCCTGCAGCAACATGTTGCCCCCCCCCCCGCAGCAACTGCCGCCGCAGTGTCCTAGTGCCCGCCATCTTCCACTGTCAGTGACGGGGTGAGTGAGTTTGCTGCTGGGGGAGCAGGAAAGGGGGGGCCCTCCAGCACCCCAAGCCCCTCATCTCCAGCCCCAGCCAGAGCCCTCCCCCCACATCCCAACCCTCTGCCCTAGCCCTGAGCCCCTCCAACACCCCAACCACCTTATCCCCAGTCCCAGCCAGAGCCCCCACCATACCCCAACCCTCTGCCCCATGCTACATTACATTATCCAATATTAATTTAAAAACTTTATAATAAGCAATGCTCTGGGAAAAGGGGAGAGGGGGTGTACAAGGTAAAATTTTTGCCTAGGGTGCCAAAATATCCTTGCACCTCCCCCCCCCCCTCCTGCTCGCCCAATGTGTCCTGATATTTTGCTCTTGCAATCTGGTCACCCTACCCAAACCTCGGCCCCGGCCCCTGCGCAGTGGGCTGCTGGTAGCGCCCCAAGCCCCGGCCCCTGCCACAGCAGTCTGCCAGCGGCGCCCCAGGCCCTGCCGTGGCGGGCTGCTGGTGGCACCCCAGGCCCTGTCCCGGGGGGTTGCTGGCACCCTCCCCTGAGACGGGCCCCTACCCCGGGGGGCTGGCACCCTTACACCCACACCCCCCGCAGCTCAGCCCCTGCCCCAGGGGGCTGCTGGCACACACACACCCCAGCCCGGCCCATGCCCTGCCCCCACCCCTGACCCTTAAGGGGAAGTTGCGCTTAGAGGCCTGGTGTCCGAAAGGGGTCACCAATAGGAAATGTTTGAGAACCACTGGACGAGGAAAAACTAGGTAGGCATGTAAATGCGGCACTCCTGACTTTCAGGACTTTCTCTCTCCTCACTCTGGCACCATTTATGCCTTTAGAAAACATCAAGCCCAAATGATGTCACCTTGGAAAGCAAAGGCTGAACTTTCATTTAAAGTGAGTTTTATGTGGAGGTGAAAAGAGCTGGTTTGACAATCTTGGTAGCTAAACTCCTATATTCACATACCTGTAATAGGTGCAGGTTGGGCACCTGCTGTGGAAACATCACCACTGGTCACTGGAGGTGGTATCCTGGACCTCCAGAGCTAAATCATGAGCCTTGACAGCCTGATCTAAAGGATAAAGGGCCCAGAGTCTTGATGGTATTAAGGCCCCTAACTCCCATTGATTTCAATGGGAGTTAGGCACCTAAATACCTTTGAGGGTCAGAATCTAAGTTCCTGAGCTGGCAGCTGGAGTAGATTCAGACCCTCTGTGAATCAGGCACAGCAGAAAATGTATAACAAACACTGAACAGGGGGTTAAACAAGCTTACTTCTCCAGTAAGTGTACCTCTGCCTCACTGGCCTACACTGCATTACCAACACCTTGAACAGTCCAACCCAAATGAATGGGTATTTTCTTATGCTTGATACAGCATTATAGAGTCTTATCCTTATTCTTCTGAAATTATTCCATTTATGTTTCCCCTGAAGTAGATGGGAGGGGTACCTTCTATAAGAGGGCATAAGCAGCAGCAGGGCTGGATTAACACACAGTCAAACTAGGCAACTGCCTCCAAACTGGTGGTGGTGGGGCAGGCCCCAACAGACAGTCACACATTACATGCACCGCTGCTGGGCTGGCCATGCCGTGTGTCCACCAGGACAAGCTGCTCAGCCTCCTGCTGCTTGGAGCACTGCTCACCACGACAGACGAGCGGCTGGGGCTAACCAGAGGGGCGGAGCAATCCCATACGTCAGGTCACAATGCCACTGACTCAGATTTGGCCCAGCCACCCTCTGTCACACTGAGCAGCATTCTGAACATCAGCGGGATGAGGAGCTGTTCCCAGAAGAGCTGGGGCATGGCCAGTTCAGCTGCAGTGAGCATACTTCCTGGCTGTTGTTGTTCATGGGAATGTAGGGGCACAGACGTGCGTGGCTGTCTTGGGCCCAGTGATGGGTTAATGCGGCTCTGGCCAGGAGAAATTCCCATCATGCTCTGAACAATCTGTACACAACATCTATAGTCTAAGCTTACTCCCTTCCTGGGCTTTGGGTTTCCTGGTGACTCAAATGTTAACAAAACATAAACCTCAGACGAACTTTTGGTCCCAGGCTTGGCTTTTCCTTGAGCTTCTCTGCAGGATCTTCCATCTCCACCGCTAACTCTCTTGCCCGCTGAAACACTCCAACCCCTCTTGGGTCCTGGTTGGACTCTCAAGATTCACCAGCCATAATGAGTCAGCATGCCGTGGCTCTGCATCTCGGTTCAAGCACCTGAGTTTAGGGTGGCTCAACAGCAAAGCCCTGCCTCCCTAGGCGAGGTACCAGTCTAACAACTTATATTGTGGTAGCCCCAGTCAGGGAATGTACAAACACAGAACAAAAACAGGGTCCTTGCTCCAAAGAGTTTAAAATCAAAATCTAAAACCGGCCAGTCTGTTATAGCAGGATAATGTTGGCAGGAGATGCAGTGCCAGCCTGAAATCATTAGGACAATGGGGTAAAGTAAAGTAGCTGGAACAACCATCTTAAGGAGATTGTTCTATAGGGTTTCTGAGATGTCAGGATGCCTTTTCTTCATACCCACTTCACATCAGCTGATCACAGCGCCACATCTGGACTCCTGACATACAGGAAAAGGCATCTCTGTGCCAAAGTTGATGACGGTTTCTTTTAAAACATTCTGCCAGGTGGCCTTGCTAAACAGATCCCATAAAATGAGACCTGTACCAGCTCTGAATGATTAGTTTACTGGAGAGGAGAATGGATTACAGATGCCTTTAGTATGGAACAGAGAGCTGACATAAACCCTACATTCGCAGAATCATTCTGCTGTATAAACATAGAGAAAGAGGCAAGCAAGTCAGACTGTCATATCAAAGTGAATGTGGAATGCAGCTCTACATTCCTTGGTGAGAGTCCATCTCCAGAAAACCCTAGTCTGTCTCTGTGTACCACAAAATATGTGTTTTTATATGATGCTTCCCTTCTAGCCTTCAGCTCCTTTGAGCAGGTTTGGAAGGCGTGTTATTCTACTAAGAGTTTTTTTTCATTTTACTTGCTTTTTGTGCGTGACATCTTTAAATTCAGTCTTTTAATTGCTCAGCTTCCAAAACACTGTACTTGTCTACATTTTAAAGAATTTTCGAGGATAAGTTGGATTTCTTTTAGTAGGGCTGAAGGCAATTCTGATCCGGAGCCTATACTGGGCACAGGGATGAGTAGATGAGGTTAGCTACTTTTTCAATAAACTCCCAATTCCTATGCATCCCCCCTGCCATCCTAAGTGCTCTCTTCATGTCTGGAATATCTGGATTTGTTCTAGTCCTGATCACTTCTTCACTTGACATTTGCACTGTCTTCAGGACAGAAGAATGTACAACTGTATAGTGAATCTGGCTGTTGCATTATTTCCTCCTGCACCGCAGAGACACTGTGGTTAGGCTGCACAGCACAACTTTTATCTCCTTGCGCCTCCATCTTAAACAACATTCATAGAAATGGGAGGAGAGGGGCAAATGGAGGGGACACCCCACTTCCAGGCCCACTTGGATGCTGTATATCACCCTTATTTTTTTCTGAATAGTAATCAGGTTTGCTCTTCTTTTTTCAATATTATCTATAAAAAAAAGGCAAATAATTCTCAGTGGATTTTTTGGGGACGATTTTTGCATTTTTCTGTTTAGCTGCTGTCCTTAAACAACTCACAGGTGTTTCAAATGTATCTGTCATTCAGAATTATATATCAGAACTTTTGATGATGATTCTGTAGTTAGTTAATTGGTCTGTCGATTGAGCATATGCACCACACTGCAAGAATTTGCAATTTGAAATCTGAACTATGTTGGTTAGTTTTCATTGGCTACACACGGTAAGTCATGTAATGTTTCTGCCCCTTGCCCAGATCAAATTAGTTTGCTGGTGAGAATATTAACCACAGATTAAAATATTGCTTAAAATTTGCTGCATCCACTAACATTTTTGCAAGCAAACTCGTTTGCTACTGTGTAAGGAAAACAACCACAAAAAGAGAATGAGCAGCGTCAAAGCGAACTCCATAAAAATCAAAATGGATATTAGTGAGCAATATTTTGCCCTAGATTAATCCCAATTTGTAATGTATTCAGGAGTCTGTTTTGCACTCCTGATTCCAGCTGAATCTCCACTGAGCTCCGTGGGTGCTCTGCTTGAGCCAGAAGGACTGTAGCATTGGGCCCACAAGTATTTGGCTGTGTTCTGAAAGGTTTTGTTTTATGTCTAGTGGGCTGGAGAGCCTCAGTGGAGAGTGAACAGACATCCACAGTTAATAATTCTGAATATAAACAGCAAGGTTGCCTTTCTTCCTTTGGAATGTACTTTTATTTTTTGGTAGTATGTTTAGACCTTAAGTATGTGCTGCTTTACAAAGTGGCAGAATATACTGTGAAAACTAACCAGCCATTGCTGGCAAGATATACAATGTATTGTGATTCTGTGAGCTGACAGTAAAACGTTACTGCTCCTGCTGTATCTTGCTGAGGAGAACATGAACTTTCAGGGAAAGAGATGGGAGATAGCTGGTTGGCTCAAAAGAGCCAGTGCTGGGAGCAGTTTTTCTTTCCTGTCAGTATTGAAACATAAAATCCAGTGTAGACTGGTAGACTGACCAAAAGCACATTGATAGCAGATGGTGAAATGAGCTGACCTCAGACTAATTCCTATGGATTAGACCTGGTCTAATAAAGTCAACATACCTGTTACTGAATGAATGATTAGCAAATCATTTTTTCGGAAGCTCCATAGATGGTCAAATAATATTAAAGAAACAATATATTCATTTACCCTGTCCAAACATCAGGCACATTATTCAGCCAATTTTGCTATGAGGTGGCCACGGCACAATGCCCACTTTCACCACTGATGTGAAACTGGTACCACAATTTGCCAGCCTTTTAGCAGTGACGCCCAGGGCTGAATGGGCCTGGTAACCAAACTCTCCTCTCCCACCCACAGCTCCTTCCGGAACAGGAGCCAGACACATCATCTGTGAGGTGACGTAGGTGAGCTTGCATCGTTGCGTCCTGTGCTGTACCCGCTATGTGGATAATAAAGGGGCTTCAGGCATTTTGGCACCATCCACTAGCACAAAACTTATTTTTAAAAGGGATCTTACTCATTTTGGAGACTGAACTGCTTTACATGAGCATCTTTGGAGCCATTTCTAGCTCTACCATCCTTGTTCTCAGCATCTTCCTCTATTCTGTCACTACACAAGACCACTGCCAACTGCATCTGTGCTGTCCCTGCCTAGTCAAGTATAGGCCTTCTGTATCATACAAACCTTGGTGAAAGGGTATCTTCTGGAACCAATTTTTGCCTCTGACATGGTCTCCTCATTTGCATTCTTCCCTGAAAATCAAATGAGACCCTAAGCTGTGTTGGGGAAAAAATGACCCAAACTACCTGATCACAATTATGAAATGTAAATGGTGGGGACAACTCTTCCTTACTATCGGCTGTGGGAAGCACACTTCTTTCACAAACACTATGTCAATTCGAGAATCCCACCCCCTTGATTTTGCCCTCACTCCAATGAACTCTGCAGCTTACATTACACCAAAAACTAAAAGGGAAGGGGTGGGGAATCCCCCAAACAGGCCAATGTCATGTATGGGCAGCCAGGCAGGAGAGAGACCTTATGGAATACTAGTTAATGTAGAGCTTTTAGTGAAATTACCGCACCAAAAATATATATATTTCCATTACCCCAACACCCTTCTCTCCTTCCCGCTATGTGCCTGTTGACTCTAGTGCATATTTAATTTGGAAATGGATTAATTAATGAGGATGTAAAATCAATTACGGGGCTGGCTTTGAGGCAGTGAAAGGTTTCCAGCAAACATTTTCTGATCCGAGAGGCTTTCAATAGAGGGAGGGCCTGGAGCTGGCCCCTCACCCAGCTTTTATTAGAACACACTGCCCACAGTAGCTTCTTGCTCCACTCTTCCTCCTCTTCTATTGTGAAAGGGGTGTGATGGGGTGCACACCCTCAGACTGACTCTGGAAGTTACCCGGAGCTGGACAGCTCAGTTGTGACATCTGATGGCAACTATGTCCGGGTCAAATAAGGAGGATACCCAGCTGGGTGGCAAATATGAAGGATGTCAGGGCAGAAAGGAGTTCAGGGGGAGAGTAGGTGTTGGGATCCTTTACTGCTAAGGGAATTCTGACAGTAGGTCAGGAGAGATACTGAGCAACCATAGGGGTGGTGCAAGCCTGGCTGTGAGTCACGGTAGAAGGGCGGGAACTGGATCTTCATGTGGAAAGCTCTGGGAGGTGTTGCTTGCTATCAGAGCTGGAAAGGACTCTGGAGCTTGGAAACAGGCTGGGAAAAAGTGCCCACCACAGGCCAAGTAGCAAGTAGCTCAAGGAAGCAGCAAGAGGTAAGATGGAGCAGACCTTGGCTATTCACTACAGGGTGCCGGAGCTGGAACCCAGAGAAGAAGAAGGTTCCCCTCCTGGCTACCAGGGAAGGTTATGTGAAATTCCCCCTCACACGTGGTAAGTGACACTCAAAGTCAGGCACTGAAGACTGGTCGCAAGGTCACTGAACTATTTGTTGGTGGGACTTTTGTTACCTTGACGGGGTGCAGAGACTATAAGTGATCTGCCTGGAGGGCTGAGTCACAAGAAGAGGCTGACTATCCTGGAGCAGTTCTCAGAAGTGGCCACCAAAGGGGGAGAGCCTGTTATATCATGCCAGCAATGAGGGGGCATGCTATTGAGTGGCACATTTTTCTACTGGGCTTGTCTACATGAGGAAATGGACTGGAATAGTGATTATGGATTCCACAGTAGCTGTACCAGAATAGCTCCCCATATGGACAATCAATTTCATAATAAAAGTCACTTTATTCTGGAAAAAAATTGCTTTGGAAGAGAACTAATTATTCTGGAATAAAAGTGACTTTTATTCTAAAATGGTGTCTACCTGGGGAGCTGTTTTAGAATGATTATTCCTCTAGGTAGGTGAGTCTTAATTTTGATTGTGTGTCCTTTTTGGTTTCTTCCCCCTTTCTGCTTCTCTGAGTTTGGACTTTTGACAGGGTTTCTAATATGAGCAATTTGGCAAGTCTGGAAGAGAAATGAGGGTGGGAGGTTTTTAACTAAGGGGAACGAAATCTAGGAATGAGTAAGGTCATTTCTCTGTTATGTTATTCTGGGTTGTTCTGCCCCACCCATTGTCTATCCATCCCCTTCCAAAGACCAAGGGCTTCTTCAACACTCCTAGCCTTTGCTCCCCAAGAGATGAGAAATCCCCAGGTAGCTCCTAAACAGGACTGGCTTTTGACAGACTCTTTATGCCAGACAAGGCACCAAGCCACCTATGATTCTATGTGTCTATGACAATCTTATGGAGTTATAGATACCACGTGCCTGTCAATAGGCAGTTTTCACACGCTGTTGCAGGGCTGAAGCACAGCTCTTGCTTGATGCTCCTTGAAAAGTGCATGTGGACCAGGCTGATAAGCATTAGAAAATGGTTTACACACTTTAAAACATGGTTATGCTCCAGCCAAATAAAGTTTTCAAAATGTGTCAGCAGCATCTTCCCAGTGAGATGTAACCTTAGAGATGTTACACTCTAAGGTGCTAATGCAGTCTGAAAACTGTGCATCGACACAAGCTAAAAATGCCTTGGGGAAGGGCTGTCAAGGCTCCCGAGGCTCTCAGACTGTTTTGCTTTATCGGTGTTCAGTGCCAGTGTCAGAAAACCCTCTGATACAAATCAGATACCAGGTGTTCCATTTATGATCAATGTCTCCTCCCAATAATAACAAAAAGAGAATCCCATCCTGTTGGTCAGTAATAAGGTGAAGGTGGTGATGTTAGAAGAAGGGGCCTGGGAAAAGACTATCTCTGTTTTTTCTCTTTTGGTTTAGTGCACATTATATATGTGCATATTATATATATATAGTTGATGGGTTTTCTTTTTCACTTTCCTTACTGGGGTCCTGGGAGTTTATTTTTTTAACAGCTTAGGTAAAGCTGTGTTTCTGATGGATCGATACTTAATCTTCCAGAGGGGACAGAGGATTGCTTGGAGGATGGGTGTGATGCGGTTTATAAACTGGTTAACAGTTGGTTAGCAGGAGCATGAGTCCATTTAGGCCACAGGATGCCAGGTTTTAGGCATAGCTGGTGATCAAATTTAGCTGGGGAAGAACTAGTTCTTAATAAAGGAAAGAGCATGGGGGGAGGGGGGAGACCAGGGAGGAGACCAGGGAGGAGACCAAAGAAAGAGGTAGACAGGAGTCTCCTCTCTTGGGTTAAAGGCTGAGAGAAACCTGGGAGATCTGAAGCCAAAATCACATGTCCTGAGCCAGGAGGCAGCCTAGGTGACTGGGAGCCAGAGGCAGGTTGTTGTGAGCCAGGAGGAAGATGGAGGCAGTCAATGGTGGATTAACCTATAAGCAATAAAAACATGTGCTTAGGGCCCCAAGAGAAAAGGGGCCCCAAGCAACAACAAAAAAAGGTTACAAAATTACAAGTTTGCACAGCCTTAAATTAAAAAAAGTCTCAATTAACGTCTTGGGCCCCCCAAAATCCCCCAATGTTGTGTCGATTACACTTTGCGAGTAAAAGCTGGGTTGTGAATGGGGGTGAGTTTTGAAAGGGGGGCCCATTGCTTGGCTGTGCTTAGGGCCCCAGGAGCAATTAATCCGCCCCTGGAGGCAGTGACAGTACAGTCTAATAATGGACGCTTGGATTGAAGTTTGAGGAGCTGCAAGGCGAGAATGAAGAACTCTGCAGTCACACTCCTGGTCGTAGAGAAGGGAGAGCTGTGGTGAATAGGAAGGCTCCTGCAGGGTGGGAAGGGAGCCCTGTGGGGGTAGGGGAAGATACCTGGAAAACACAGGATTAGAGCAATATCCCATGGCTGACACTGACTCAAGGGCAGGGATCAGACCTCTGGGAAGAAGCCCTGGGCAGTGTTGCTAGTTACAAAGAGCTCAGGAAAGGTCTGGGGAAGGGGCCTAAACAAAGGCTAATAATAGGGAGGACTCCTGGCAGGCATTGGCAAGGTGTCTGACAGAGCAGACCTTGGCTGCTCATCCTATGTTTCCTGGACTGGAGACCAGGGTAGATGGAGGAGGAGGTGTGGTCTTGAGTTCCACTACCAGTCCCTGGGAAGGTGGCATGAAGCCCTCTAATGTGAGGGGACATGGATGATTGAGACCGTGAGAGAGTGGCATAGGGCCACGGGGCCCAGAGTCAGGGGCTGGAGATCCAACACAAGGTCTTGGAATTACTTGGACTTTCTCTTACCCCAAAAGCACAGAACTAAAATGTTGCTGGCTGAAGGGTTTAGGCAACAGATGAGACCATCACAGGACCGAGCCACTGTTGGCAGGGAGAGCTGGAGATGAGCTGCTATGCCACACCCAGCCACGAGGGTGTGCCCCTGTAGTAAGGAATCAGAGAAGTAGCCGTGTTAGTCTGGAATAGCAGAGGTAACAAAGTCCGGTGGCACCTTAAAGACTAACTATATAGTTAGTCTTTAAGGTGCCACCGGACTTTTCTACCCCTGTAGTAAGTGCCCTATTCCTCAATGGGGCATGAGGAGAATGTGTGGAGTGGCAGCAGAGTCCCTCCAGACCCAGCAGAGTCCCTCCAGACCCAGCAGGGGGCAGGAGACCATTGCAAGCCCATGTTGAGAAAAAGGCTGGTGTACAGGAAAAGGCAGTTGGGCAGAGCTGTGGCACAGGCCTGGGAGGACAGCGGGCGTGTTGGAAGGAAGCAGGATGATACCTAAAATGGAGGAAGATGATGCTCGCGTCAGGACTGTTTTTATAGGATTATATCTGTTTGTTATGGGGAATTGATTGGAAAACACCCAGAGAAAGCAACTTCAGAAATGCCAGGGAGCAAGAGATAGCTGGGGATCCAGATTAAAGCTGGGAGGTGCAACAGAGAGATTCCAGTTTAGAAAGTCCAAGATTTAAAGCCCACTAAGGCTTGAAAGTGCTGGATTTGAGAGCTGCTGACTTGAAATATACAGGCATATAATTTTAACAGCACAGGTAGCCAAAGTGTAAAGCAGTGAGGAAAGCCTTTGTAAGTCTATATTAGGCACAGGGGGGCAGAATCACATGAGATTGGTGATCAGGGCTTTGAATGAGATACCAAGCGTGTTTGTGTCCCATTTGTAGAAAGAGCAAATATCCAGATATTGAGGATTAACTGAGAGGACAGAGCTCCCACCTGTGGGAGAGAGCTGGAGTCTGAGTCCCAAGATATAAACTGCTGCTAAAGAGAGGACAGGATTGGGAAGGACCTAGCCTAGCCAGTGAGGAGGAAGACTAGCAGCATCCACTAGACTATATTAGCCCTAAAAGTCATGTACAGTAAACCCTCGATTCAACGGACCTCGATTTAACTGACTTCGGATGCAACGGGCAAAATTTCTGAGCAAGTCTGATGCATTCCTGATCCATATCTGGCGGGCTGGCTGCCGGCTCCCGGCAGCTGGGACCCGGGCGGGCTGGCTGCCACCTTCCACCCAGGTCCAGGCAGCGGGCGGGCTGGCTGCCGGCTCCCGGCTGCCGCCCAGGTCCCAGCAGCGGGCAGGCTGCGGCGCTGCCGCCCCGACCCTGTGGCAGGCAGGCTGCTGCTCCGACAGCTCGTTTTGTTTTTTTAATTAAATAACGGACTTTTTGATTTAACGGACACCCCCTCGCCCGAATTAGTCCGTTAAATGGAGGTTTTACTGTACTGCCATTGGTGTTTCAATGTAACTGAGTTTGGTATCAGTGGGAGAGAGGTGTATCTGTGTGTGGACAGAGTGCAGTGTATGGACCTTAGATTTTTAAAACTGCACTGGTTTGGACAGACTTCTTCATAGGTAGGTTGCCCCTCTGGAGGGCACATCAGCTCAGTGTTTAAACCAGTCTAGACTGAAATGATTCTAGGGAGAAATATAAAAGTATTGTAAAAAGTCTGAATCTGCTTCACTGGGTCACATTCCCAGCTGGTCTAAACTGGCATTGCCCCATGGAAGTCAATGGAGTGCAGCTGATTTACACTGGCTGAGAGTCTAGTTTCATGTCTCTTTAATGCTGCTTAGTGTAGCTCCTATGTGGGTTTTTTTGGTGGTAGGGGGCTGGGAGTTGGTGTGTGGTTCTCTTAACAGCAATCACCATTGCACATATAACATTTTTCTTCTTTCTCTCTTTTTTAAATGAAAGTTGATGTTGATAAGAAAAAAGTTTCCACTAATCAGTTTATAAAATCACCCAATCATCTCTCTCTCTCCTCCCTTGCAAGACACAAAAGCAGACCAAACTGGCCAAATAAAGTGAATGAAAGCCCTTCTCCTCCAAACTCCACATTCCCACTGTCTACTCCATATTTTCCAGAAGAAAAAGAATGGAATGAATCGTGAAAGCCGGGCAGTCCAGCATCTCAGATTACAAAGAAATTCAACACACTTGCTTCCTTTATCAGGAGACAGAACTGCCCTGTAGTCACCATTTTAAATAGCCCCTTTCAAAGAACCGATAACAGCAGATTGGCTAAACATGGCAGTGTGACAGTGCTGGACTGGTTTTTATTGTTTTGCTATCTCTTTCCATTAAGGTTTCTGTCATTCTTGACTGCTTTGCTACTGTGCAGGGGCAGCAAATACTTCATTTCGTACCTTAGTGCCTAGTTGCCTATGGTAAGTCTAGTTAGTATATTAAATCATGCAACAAACAAGTCATGAAACAAAAGTTAATGTTCCCACAGCAATGTGATGTAAACATCAAATTGCACATATGGAATCATTTCAGCGCAGTTCCCCAGCAGAGAGTTTGGCTCATGATGTAGGATTTTTGTTTACATCATAATACTGTATGTATATCTTTATACATACACATACTGTAGCCAAATTAATATTGCAGAGGGAAGGCTATTTCCTGACTTCAGTACTTTTCATTCTCAACGTCAGTGTTTCATTAACTTTTTTTTTAGCTTTTGATAGTTCATAGCAAGGTATGCAAGAAATACTCTGCAGTAGTCTAAACTGTGGATGATTGTATATAAGTGTATATAGGTGGGACCTCAACAGAGAGATTAATTAAAAATGGTTTTGACAATAGGAATGGAGAGGCTAGGACGGATTATGCAGATATATTGTAGAGACTTTTTAAGAAGCTGTGAAAGCAGCAGCAACAACATTTAACAGTGACCTGGATGTGAGTCATGAAGGAATCAAGGGTGACATGGAGATTGTGCACCTGGGATTTGAGGAAAATGGTGGAATTATTAGGCAGGGCAGAGAAGGGAATGGGAGGAGAGCACATGGGGGAAGATGAGGAGTTTGCCTCGTGGGGTTTGAGCTGATGAAGGGGCAGCCAGAAGTGAAACCGAACAGATGTGGAGAGGGCAGAGGTGAATGGGCATCAGGTCAGAGATGGCAGGTGAAGCTGTGAATCAGTGAGGTCACCCAGGGATGGAGTAGAGAGGGAGAAGAGGAAGGTTGCCAAGGAAGAATGGAGAGTGGCAGAGGAGATGATGTGGAACCACCAATGGAGCCACTGAAGGACTAGTCTGAGAGACAGGAAGAGAATCAGCCAAGTACAGAGTTGCGAAGACTTGGGGAGAGGAGATCACGTTCAGGTGGAAGGTAGGAACAAATATAACTATAAAACATGTTCAAAAAAGAATTAGAAAATTCATGGAGTATAGGTCCATCAATGGCTATTACCCAAGAGGATCAGGGACACAACCCCATGTTCTGGGTGTCCCTAACCTCTGACTGCTAAAAGCTGGGACTGGATGTCAGAGGATGGATCGCCTGATAAATTGCCCCGTTCTGCCCATTCCCTCTGAAGCATCTGGCACTGGCCCCTGTCAGAGACAGGATACTGGACTAGATGGACCATAGGTAGAAGCCCATATGACCATTCTTATGTTCTTAAGATAGTGTTAAACACAGCAGAGGAGGTTGAGGAAGGACAAGGAGCCTTTGGACATGGCTCAGAAGAGGTCAGTGACTTCGTGATTGCTATCTTAACAAAATCGATTGGTCAGAAACCCAGCTGCAGTGAATCAAGAAGAGAGTTAGCAGAGAAAAGCAGGCATAGGTCTGGTCAGAAAACAGGATGCCCCTTGTTTTTATTAAATGTTCTAAGTTCAAAAGTTTTCAACCATCTGTCAGACAGCATGTTCAAGGATCTAGGGAGTGAGCAGTCCTGCAGTCCTGTGCAGAGCAGAGGTGAGGCATTAGGGGACTGCAGATAAATCTCAGGAGAGGTAGGATATGGGAGAGCAGCCCCTAGATGGTCGTGGATGTTTCTGAGCTAACCCAGAGTGGGGCTGATTAAAGGGAAGGAACTTAGCAAGGAAGCAACTGTGCAGCAATGGGTGGACCCAATAGAACCTCTGGGGAGTTGCTGAGGAACATTTCTAAGAATTGGTGCCAAGGAAGGTGCCCCAGTGGCTGCAAGGGCAAACATGGGAACCATCAACATCTTTAGATGCTGCATGGGTCCCAGGCAACAGAAGGTTGGACATAAGAGCATCCTGATTAGAAGCCTAGCCAGGGGTCTCAAGGTTGTCTTAGAACATGACATTTGGTTTGCCCCCTGAATCATATTTAGGACTTTATTGCTGAATGTGTCTTCTCACTGGGAAAACAAGGAACCACAACCCACAATGCTTGCCTCAGAGTGTCAGGCATGCCTGGCAAGCCACCAAGGAGATTTTTAATGCCAGGTTCTCTAGTGCAGTCCAAAGATACGTTGAGACATCCCACTAGCAACTCATCAGTGATGGTGCCATTAAAATATCTTGCCATGATCTCGCTCTTGTTTTGTATAATTATTTTTTTAGATGATCAAGGTCTGATTGTTTCCCCTATAAAACCATCAGCCTGACAAAAGAGAGAAGGAGCTGGAAAGAATTCCTCTTCCTTTCCCCCTCTCTGGCTTCTTTCAAACCGAGCTATGTGAAGCTCTGTTGCAATCTCACAGGTCTTAACTGCGGAGATTTAACAGACACTTTAGGAAGAGTCAGCAAGAATTGACTTGGTATGTGTTCCAGTGGGGTCTTTGCCTCAAACTAGTGTATCTAGGAGTCTCCCTGAGATCCTCCAGGAGAGGGAGAGAAATTGAAAGCGAGTGCTAGGTGATAACCAGGATCAAAATGATATGAATCGGGTTACAGACTTAGAAACCTATAAATAAAATGAATGTGTGCCCATTTAGTGCTAGAGAAAGATGCTGTCTTAGCAGCTGGGGAAATGGAAGCCCTGGTTTTTGTGATGGGACTTGACATGGCAGAGGGGATGGCTGGATCTTAGTCACTACCTGGTGCATTTTGATGTTGGAGTGCACTTTCCCATTTAGGCAAAGGACCTGTGTTATAGGTCTGCCTTCAAACCTGGATTGAAAGCTTACTATGCAATGAGCAGCCCACTCTGCCAATGGCTATGTTACACAGCTATCGATACAGTGGCTCCTGTTGGTTTGTTCCTCAGCTTTGTCCCCAAAAAGACAGTGGGGAAGAAGATTTGTAGAATGCTAGTGACTAAAGTCCTGGTTTGAGTCTAACCAGTTAACCACAGAGTTTGTGAAGTCATCTGTATTATGGTTGCATGGGGAGCAATGAGAGAATTTCTTGTTTTCATCAAAAATCTTGAAAGTTCTGGTAAGTGGACCTGGTAGTAGGGAACTTAATAGGTGTTTAGCCTTCGTTCAGTGACTTCATGACAGTGGTTCATTCCTGTCTCAGCACTCACCCTGAGACCGGACTGTGGCAATGCATTCTACTTGGGGCTACACCTTACAATTAGTCAAACTTCAGCTAAGGCAGAGTGCGATGGTTGGTTTGTTAAGAGATCACTTTTTCTCTGGGAAGACATTACACTTGTTACTCCCAGTTTGCACTAGTTTCCAGTTTGTTGCAGGGTTCAATTTAAAATGCTAGCTTACAAAGATATCTATATATAGAGGGAGATAGAGCGAAAGACTTTTACTAGCCTATCCAATAGAGTGGATAGCAGATGCCTGATAGGAAGTAAACTGTTTAGAGAATAATCTTCTTTTATGCCATCACATTTTGTACTTATTTCCCTCAGGAATTCAAACCTTTTTTTAGTTTACATAGGGCAGTCTGTTCTAAGAAACACGTAGCCATAATTAAATGTGAAGAGACACAAAATCATACTGCAGGCATATTGTGTCTTCCTTTTGCCACCATCATGAGCAGCAACTGGTTTTGAAGTTGGAAAAATGTCTCCTTAGTTGTCTTTAATTCAGAGCTACCACTCTTTCAGCTGAGGTGCATGGGATGAGGTGCATGGGTCCAGTTCCAATTCTTAATTGGATGCTATGGTGGGTTGTTCCAAACTTTTGCTATCTTTTGAGAAGAAGGAATTTACCTAATGCACAGATCTATCCCAATGCCTTTACTAGCATGTACAAAACCCCAGCATCACTGCAAAGAGTAGTCAATGGGATTATGACATAAATATAAGATGCTTAAAGGGAAAGGTACTTCCATCAATTACAATCTCCACTGCCCCTTCAGGTTTGGCTCCTAAATCCCAGATTAATGTACCTCCTTCCCATTGGGCAGTGGCTGATTCTAATGTTTAGTGCAGGCTCTTAGCGACCATACAACTTGGGCCTCTCCCAGAGCTCTGAGATCAGGCTCTGTTTGGCTGGCTACATTCCTATAATGGCAGTCCATGCCTTCTCCTACAGCCTGCACGGTCTGTCTCAGATCATGCCC
Source organism: Sternotherus odoratus (assembly GCA_032164245.1). Classification (NCBI taxonomy): domain Eukaryota; kingdom Metazoa; phylum Chordata; order Testudines; family Kinosternidae; genus Sternotherus; species Sternotherus odoratus. The sequence goes on from JAVMKO010000001.1 coordinate 90,485,041, forward strand.
CCCTACTTTGATGGGAAGAGAGTTGGTAGCAGGAACTAGGGATGGGTGGGGGTGATGAAGACATCTTCTCCAGGCTGCCCATCCCCATGCCAATGAAAGTACTGAAGGCAAGGCCAATCTTGGCAATGCTGTTGATCGGTGGCATAGGGCCCAAACAGATGTCGAGCAATATGAGGTACTTACTGTAACACTGTTTCTCCTGTCTCTTCCTGGCATTTGACCATTCGGCAGCTACAGCATTTCTAGGCACACCATTTGCTGTTCAATTTTTTTTCTCCCTTTCCAGTGGAACTACTCAACTTTGATTCACAGGAGGTAAAACTGAATGAGACTAAGCTAGGCCCCTACCCCTGCCAGTGCAGGGCTGGACCCTATAGTATATTCTTTAGTGCTAACATTATAGGCAAATACTCACAGCTCTGTGGTTAAAACCTACCTGGACAAACAAGCATCTCTTATTTAGAAACTTAAATATGGATTTAGGAATCTACATTTAGGCTCCCTGGTCTGAAAAATGTGGCCTATGTGCAGTGAAGAATATCACTTTTTATCTTACGCCTCTTAAATTGTCTTGACTCCTTATGCTCACTGAGCATTGGATCAGGTTCCTAGTGAATAGGTGACTTTGCTTTATCATACAGTATGTGTAATTCATAGGAATCCAGGCTATGGTATTATAATAATGGCAGTTAGAATTGCTGGACTTTTCTTCCGAGCATTCCCGGATACAATGGCAGCAGTTTGCTGATAATCTGTAAAGCAATAAACAAGCAGCAGTGTGCTGATTCATGGCAGGAGAATAAGGGATAACGACTCTGACTATTAACACTTCAATCCATTTCCACTCTGACAATATCTGATGGCAATCGTTTTTAAAATGACCTCTGCTGGGTGCGCACCTGCAAGGAAATAAATGTGAGCTAATGCACCACGTAGATTGGTATGGGGGTGAGCTCAAAAATATCCAGTACAAATTGCTGACAACAAAAAAAACCCTAATAAAATATAGATAGTTCTGATAGCACTGCTTAAAGGCAGACCCAGGCAAGTCGATGCTTTGCCTGTGCACTTCAAGCATGATCTGCAAGATGCCCTGCTATTCCAGCGCTGAAACCTAGCTCCAGCTACTAATAAAGGACTAAGACTGCAATCCTTACCCTTAGTAGTGAGGACCTACTCACACAGGTATTCCCTGCCACCCCACAGAAGTAAAAAAACCTTAAAGAGTGAGGAAACGCTCACCAGTGTGATTAAGGGCTGCATATTCTAGCCCAAATTAATAAAGGAGGAGAAGAGTAGAAAATATGGTATGGCAGAAGGTGGTTTTCAGTGTGTTCTTTTGGGGAGTAGGGGGAAGCAGACCCTTCAAAGGAAGGTTCCCTGAGTCAGCCCAGCATAGGAGCCATTCACAGGATAAGAGGTACTTCTGGACACTGCAGCTGAAACTCAGGCTTCTGATGACAGCTGGGAGTGTCTGAGCAATATCTTCCATTTTAAGCTAGAACAAGTTGTCCTTGCTCCTCTTTCTGTGTCCAATGAAGAATAGTAGCCAGTTTATAGTATTTCCTCCTCTTACCTCCTCACAGCAGAGCTTTGGAACAACCTGAGCAGAATGTCATTCTCCCCTCCCCCCGAGAATACACACCAGGTATTAGGCTATCCACGGTGCATGCTGAAGAAGCCTTGGGGGACGGGGGGGGGGGGGGGGGGAGTTTAGTGGCTAGCACTGCCTGCCTCCCTTAAACTCAGCTGTATGGGTCCAGCTACCACCCAGGGGAAAGAAGTGGGTGGTCTAGGAAAGAATGATGGGGGAGAGTTGTGGCCCCAGGAGTGAACACTGTTTCCTCACGATCTGTCAGGGCGTGAGGGTGGTTGCCTGCAGGAGCCACACAGGCACCTTGGAGGTCAGGGTCTACACACAAATTAGCCTGGCCTGCTGCACATCTTTCTAGATTAGCAAGTTTTGCAGACCAGGCCTGTAGTCTTTTCTGCTTTCCTGTGGAATAAACATAGGTTTGGTTTCTGGGGTTTGCCCCTCAGTCCCAAGATCACCCTTAAGGGAAGAAGTGCCTCTTGTGTTTCTTGAATGATCTCTCTTCCTGCCCTCTTCACTCCCCGGCTACAGCATGGAGCAGTGTTGAACACTGAGTCTTCTTTGCCTTGAGAAGGGCTACACTGTTATGAGGAAGTAAAGTGGGGGAAAAGTAACTCTTCCCATAACCTCCCTCAAACCAAAAACTCCTTCTGTCATAAACACAATTTAGGTTTGTGAGTTCTACTCACCTACTGATTTTTCAGAACATTACACTAAATAAAATGAAGGTAGCGCCCCAATCCCACAGGTAAAGGGTCAAACAGAAAAACATCAGAGGCCCTTTCCCATCCCTCAGATCAATGAAGCAATGATCAGTGCATAAACTCCTTATGAGAGATTTTGCATTCTCCTCCCCTTGAATGCATACTGAGGATTGTTGTGCAATGACATACTGTATCATCTGACTTCTTCACCAACTAATCATTATCCAATGGAAATACTCTCCAAGTAGAAAACTGAGTCCAAAGAAGGATGGCCTTGTGGTTCTGGCTGAGATTCAGGAATCCTGTGGTCTATTTCTAACTGTGCCACAGATTTACTCTGTGATTTTGGACAAGTTGTTTGATCACCTTGTGCCTCAGTTTTCCTTCTCCAAATGGGGGTGATCTTGCCCTTTCTCAAAGCAGTGTTGGGAGATAAGTTTGAGACACTCCATGCTATGGTGATGAGGGTGGTATAAGTACATAGGTAGATAGATCAAATATAGGTGATACAAACCAAACCAAAATGGCAGATAAAGTCCTGTATTCCATGTGCATTTCTCTTTGTTCTGTTTTCATTATTTCTTTCTAAATATTTATTTTTCTTTCTTTATCTTGTGCTGGTCTGAAGACTTCACACTGCAGGGACCCAAAACTATTCAGTGGGTAGGTTTGCATGACAGATTGGCTGTGTTGTTTTCATTTGTTTTCTCACAGGAGCTTCAGGAACACTGTAGAACCACAGTCTAGTCGATACCAATTCCTTCTGCATTTATTAATATTAATTACCCTAATTTAGTGTTAGTGTGTGGGATGCAGTGAGTAATTCCTAAAGAATTGTGTTGTTTAATCAATGCTGAGCTACAGCCTGTTTTAGTGGTCTTGAAATATGAGCTGTGAACCTTTGCAGACATCAGCAAGCAGTGAGGGAAACCACTGGTGTCAAGCTCTTTGACGGTAAGTGATTCTTAGCTGAGGCAAAGTTAGAACAACTCCTCCTGCCTGCAGCCCCAAACCAGCAAAGCACCTAAGTGTGCCATGTTGTAAACACATGGTTAACTTTAAACATTTGCTTAAGTCCGTCCCTAGTTTAGTAGAGCACTTGAACATGTACTAAGGGTTAAGCACATGCTTATCTGCTTCACTGGATCAAAGCCTTTGTCAAGGATAGGCTGGCTCCCTGTGGTGGTTCTACCTTTGGGACACCTCAGCCACTGCCTCACTGAAAAAAATGAAATCACATATGTTAAATATATTTTTATCCCACAGCTGTGCACCATTCCCAGAGGTAACATGAACAGAGTAGAATTTTCATTTTCTGGATTAAAGATCTGTGAACGAGCAACCTGCTCCCCTGATCCAGAGTGTCATACACATTCCAGAAGAAACCCCCCTCCCCCCCAAACAGCTGCAGAAGTAACAGATATTTTGGGGGGAGGGCACCTGTGTTCTCAGCAAACACGTGGAAGACTAACGGACAGTAGTGTAGTGTTTTCAGACTCTAGGACACTCTCTAGACTAGAGCTTCATCATGATGTTGGCTTGTTGTTCCAAAGACAAGAGTCATCTCTGTGGTCAGCACATTATTCATGGGACTGATTATTTCTGTCAGGCACCCACAGATATTTCAAATGACACTTTCACTGGGCCTGATGCCAGCGATTGTGAACTGTGGTGAGGTTTCTGAATTCAAGGTCTGGCTCAAGCTGATGGTAACCCTGGCTGAACTCCTGTTTTGAGAATCCTTGTATGCATCTCCATTGAGGCATTAGGTTCCATGGCAGTCTCATTTAATTGCTGCATTTGTATGATACATGTTCACAGCATTGTAAGTGGTTTTGTCCTCTGAAGACTACTACAACTGGAATCAGCAAGGTAGCTCCATGGACTTTCTCAGCACTATCTTGCATTCCTTCTCCTGGTTCTGTAATTCTCTCTCAGTTATTTTTTGGACACCTCCACTCTTGCGCTAAAGGTATGATAGTTTCATCTCTTTGTAGAAAAGCTCTTTGCTTTACCCAGGCTTTAAATATGACATTGTCATGGAGTCTGCGCTGCCTGGATTGATTCTTGAATACCATATCTTGATCAGGTTATTGTGATGATTACTGTATTCAGTTGCATCTGATGAAGTGGGTTTTAGCCCACAAAAGCTTATGCCCAAATACATTTGTTAGTCTCTAAGGTGCCACAAGTACTCCTCGTTCTTTTTGTATTCAGCTAATTCATTATCAGTTTACTTGGGAAATGCACCCATGAAGTGGGAGGTGGATTCTAACATATCCTTCTCAAGTAAACATTTCAGACAACACAAAAGCCGTTCACTTTGATGCTCTGGTTTGCCCTCTAGCAGATCTCGCCAAACTGGATTTATTGCCCGAAACCAAGCACAGAAAATGGAGAACAAAGGGAGACGAAGGTTATTGGGGTGTTTTTGAGACTGACACCCAGATTTCTAAAACATAGGGTTCTGAAGTTAGAGATGCGTGTGGATCTTTCTGTTTTAAAATCCCTTTTCACTTATGCTGAGCTTTGTTCCTACTGTTAAGATTAAACAACGCCTTGTGTTAAGAGGGTAGTACTGAATCACTGTATTCATTCACCACTGGTCACTAACTCCTAAAGGGAAGAACAGCAGGGAGAAAAGTGAAGTAGGGCCCTTTGGGGGGTAAGCATTGGTACACATGGTACCAAAACCTAACATCTGGACTCAGAGTGGGAGAATGGTGGGATTCTACTCCAGGAGGGTAGTTGCATGAGGTATTTCTGGGATGCACCCAGACCAGAAAGGGTCAGAGATGCAGCTAGCCCTGTAACTATGACAACGTATCTGTCTGCAATATCTGACAGGTTTTGAGTTAAAAGGGCTATACCATGACGTTGACCATCCAGATACATCTGAGGAAGCCTTTCTCCAATCAATATAATTTCACTCATTGTTTCATACACTTTACATTCGTGAGCTCCTCAGAGAGTTTGCAGCGCTCTGCTGGTGGCTTGTTTTTATTTAATTTTGTTTTACTTGTGTGTGTGGAGGTGTGGGGCTCATCTGAAAGAACTGCTGTCTGCCGGCAAGGAGGGTCACAACTTCACTAATGTGCAAATGTATATACATGTTGGGAGACTCTCCCAATTCCTTAAGGGTGTTCTTGTTTTGGGTCATCAAGCAGGTTAACTTGAGCAACCCAAGATCTTTGGCTTTAGCCTCTAGTTGTATTTGCTTAGTGTAACCAACTTTGCTTTACCGTAACATTAATGACTTAGTCCAGGCAAGGAAGAATAATTGAGTGCAAGGACTTTGACCTTTTTTTGGATCTCCCTCTCATATTTCAATCTCCATATCAATTATGTGTTACAGGAAGCCAGAAGTAGAATTAGTGTCAGGAAAAACAGAAAAGAAATTGTTTGAACATGTAGGATTCTCCGGAGCCAACTCATTCTGCCATTATGTTAAATACATTTGTACAAAGTTTTTCTTGTCTCATCATTTTACCCTTTAACTCTGGTTTAGTACTAAAAGAAAAGAGTAGAAAAATACCACATGCTGCAATGGAGCTGTGCCTTTCCTGAGGCTATTACATTGTTCCATTCTCAGCCTACAGGACAAGCTAGTGAGCTTTGAGACCATTTTGTATGTCTGTGGAGTCAGATCTGCTGCCATCTCCTCCTTCTTTCCTCCTTCACAATAACACTGGTGGCCCATCTGTGACAAAAGGAATATAAGAAGCGGTAACACCTGCAACTCTGTGCAGCTCAGCAGTCACTTTTCATAAAACTCATGGCTGTGCCCTAAGAGAGTTCTAAATTAAAGTTCAAAATCAATCAAGCCACTTCTTTAAGGGGTACATTTTCAAAGTGTATCCTGTATAGGAATCATACATTTAGCAGGATGCAAATTGCTTTGAAAATTCATGGGCCAGGAGCATGGTTGGACTCCCATTCATGTGTATGCGGGACATTTCCATTAATTTCAGTGGGAGTTGGATTACTTCCTAAGGGGGTATGATTCCACATTAATAGATCATATTTGCATGTGTACATGGGAGAACAGACTATATTAAATGCCGTAATTTTTTAAAATATCTTTTATTCTATACACAGTTCAATGTTAAATGCCACTTATTCCATGTAACTGGTACGGTAATGCTATGTGTCAGTATATACATTTTTGGTAGCATTGCTATACATGATTAGGCCCATAGCTTAAGATGGATGTACACCAAACATCCACCAGGCTTATCTGTTATGTGTTGCTATTCTTTGGGATTTGCATAGGATTAATAGTCTACTTTAATTTTATGGGATGGGATAAACCATCTTAAATAAATGTCAATGTAAATACGCATAACAGATTTTTGGCTGACCTGCAGTTGGTGTATCTTGTTTAGTGGAGTCTGTTTATAGACTTTATTTAATAACCCGACTTATCCAAAACCCTGGGTTTGCCAAACAGGGCTGGAAACCATCCCTTAACAGCCTTCCTTGAAGTATCTTGGCACTTGTTCATTTCTGTGCATTGAAATGGCCAATGCTTTAAATGATACTTTTGTCCTATAACTTTAACTCTTTAAACAAGTGGTTGGGGGAGGGGGAGAGAGAGAGAGAGCATCATTAATGTGCATGGCTCTCCACCTTCCCCTGAGGGAGGGTGACTTGACAGCCTTTGAGATGCATTTCTCTTTATTCTAGGGCAGCTCCTCTACAAATCTGGAAATCATGCTTGGGGAATGGCTGAGGGGGTAGGACTTGGGGTAGGGTGTGTCAGGGATGCATGTCATCTGTTCCTCTAGTTTTAAAATTTAAGTTTAAGTCTGGAACTTCTGCCTAACTTTCTCTGTACATGGATCTTGAATTATCTGCAGGGTTTGGTAGTGGCACCATCCTTCTCATAGAATGGTTTGGGGGAAACTGTGTGACCTCAGGGATTTCTTCCGTGGGTTTTTCTGCAGGTGTGAGCAATTCCCCCTACACCATCATAACATAAATCCTGATCCAAATCCCACTGTAAATCAGTGGGTTGACTTTAGTGGGTGCTGGGTCAGGCACTTAGACTACATTTTTACGATGTTCTGTGGACAGCCTTCTGCAGTCTACTTGGCAGATGCGAATGTAACTGTCCTGTAATCTGCAGTGTGCTACAGGAGAGAGAGGTTGCAAGCTACCCTGCTGTGCACAAAGACACTTGGTACCATTGATCCAGGGCAAATGTAAGCTGGCAATCGAAACAAAAGCCGCAGTATTCCATTACCAGTCTCCTGACCCATTCACTCCCTCTGTTATTTGATTTTGAGTATGACATTCTTGTGTACACACTGCTTACTTAGACATCTAGTCTCACCACAGTGTTAACAGAAAGGGCTGCAGTCTGCACACACTGAAGGGAGAATACAGCCCTGAAAATGCATTGCATGCCTGGTCCCTATTCTGTGTGTGCCCCTTGAAGAATAGTACGCTTGCCCCAGAGCTGGTATATATTGGTATAAACTTTGACTTCAATGGTACTATGTTGATTAACACCAGCTGAGGATGTGGCTAGGTATAGATCTTCCAAAATAGTTGCAGAAACCAGCATAGTGTGTCTGAATTTAAAGGACCTTACACTGGACTCTTCTTGTAATTCCTTCTATTACGTAGCTTACTCGTCCAAAATGACTGTGTGGTTCTTCTTGGGGGGGGGGGGGGGGGAGGGGGAATAACTCTCCTGTTTCAATTTTGGTTTCTTCACACTGCATGCTATGTTTATGAGTTTTTCCAGAAGATTACTTCTCAGCAGAAGACCCTGGTATCTTGGGTGAAAGTCAGTGGGCAGAAACACAATCTGGTAATTTGCAAGGGGACAGGGTATTAAATTACCCGGCTTTGCTGTAGAAAATAGTCATTTTTTTTCTGGACTGTTCTTATCTATTTTTGCAAGTACATCACTTCAGAAAGCTACTTGCTCAGCTAATCTGTAACTGTCATGGAAATGTAATTTTTCCCTCCTCCAACCCAATAACAGGCACCTGGCAAGCTTGCTTGTGCACCCATGCATTCAAGTCTAGCAGTTTCCATGGAAACCCATCAAGCTGTCACACTAGTTTTCTAACATGCTGCCACTTCACAAACACAGGACAGGCTGTTTTGCACAACATTTTCTTATAATGTTATTTTCTCTTTCCTCCTAAGACAATCCAGAAAAGACAATGTCTGCAAAATGGAAGAATTACTTCTTATTCCAGCAAAGTAGTTTGTATAAATCCGAATGTAAAAATGCAGGATTTCACAAAGTCATTCAAAAATAAATGTTAAGCGATTGAAACCAACCTAGATATGGGAAAAATGGAAAGCCACGTCTCAGATTATTAATGTTCACACTCTGATTTCATTGGTACACAGTCTCTCTGAGAACCTGTCACCCCTTCAGGGTACAGATAAAAATTCTAAATCCAAGATGAGGGATGTGGCTGTCTCCATCAAGAGACTCTTACTTCCAATACCAGTCTAAGAAACATGGACCCTCCTGTTTAGGGACAGTTCAGAATTCAACCCTCAGCCTAAGGTATCCATTAACTCCTTCAGGGCCCCCCAGAATATCAGCTAAGCAATAGAAACACACCTGGTTCTTTCCTTGTGGAGACTCATGAATTCTGGCCCAGTCTGAGAAACCTAACTTCTCCTCATGGAGATTCTTCATTTGAGGAATAGTCAGGTGTTAAAAAATCTGCTCCAGGTCAGAGCTCAAAAACTACTCCTGCCAAGTGATGACAGTGGACAACCATAAACATCTTGACACAATCAAATTTTGGATTAATACAGTGATTGCTCTTAAAAATGCCTTCCATTTGGAAAGTTTCTACCAGTTTAAGAACTTAAGAAGGACGATATTGAGTCAAACCAATGGTCCATTTAGTTCAGTATCCTGTCTACCAACAGTGGTTGGTGCCAGATGCTTCACAGGATGTGAACAGAACAGGGCAATGTATCAAGTGATTCATCTGCTGTCATCGAGTCAGAGGTTTAGCGACACCCATAGCATGGGTTTGCATCACAGACCAGCATGGCTAGTAGCCATTGATGGACCTACAATCCATGAATATATCTCATTCTTTTTTTAACCTAGTTATATTTTTACCTTCACAGTATTCCCTGGCAATGAGTTCCACAGGTTGACATTGAATTTCATCAGCCATTTTGTTGCCCAGTCATCCAGTTTTGTGGGATCCCTTTGTAACTCTTCACAGTCTGCTGTGGACTTAACTATCTTGAATAATTTTGTATCCTCCACAACCTTTACCATCTCACTGAATACCCCTTTTCCCAAAGCACTTATGAATATGTTGAACAGCACTCCTCCCAGTACAGATCCCTGGGGGACCTGCTATTTACCTCTCTCCACCATGAAAACTGACCATTTATTCTGACCCTTTGTTTCTTATCTTTTAATCATTTACTGATCCACGAGATAACTTTCCCTCTTATCCCATGACAGCTTACTTTGCTTGAAAGCCTCTTGAGAGAGAACCTCTACACTTGTAGAACCGGTAATATCTCTCAAATGAGCAGAACCTTTTTTGGCCTGATTCTCCTCTCACTTATGCAGAGTGTAACTAGTGATCTGAACAGTGTTACTCCTGATTTACATTGGTGCACGGGAGAAGGGAACCAGGCCCTTTAAATTCATCCCTGGTCATATAAATAATGACCATTAGTGAAATATGCAGTTTAAATTTGTGTATGGATTAAAAGATTGTAAGAACCTACTCAAGAATATAGGCAGTGATTACCTTCTAACGTTGGTATCAGACATAGGATTAAAGTACAATAACATACACAAGATTGTGCTACACAGTGGATATTTATAATTGATAGACAGAGCTGGAAACCAAAGGGCAGAAAAGTTTTATCAGGGTTATGTTTTAGCAAAGGAACCCTCACATTGTGTAAAGCATACTATATATGGTTGAATCCACTTAATATCAATTTGCTTAATGGAAAAGTTTATCTATACCATTTAACATTTAGTGCTAATATGCCCATTTAGTCACAATTGATATGAAGCAGTTTCCCAGTTAATGTTAACTGAAAATCACTCACCTCGAGCTCCAGATAGTACTTAATGTTACTTACTGCAGGCAGAAACAATGGGTGCAACAAATCTTGTTACCCCACGCTTTACAGAAAGTGGAAAGTAAAGGATTATGCTTCAATTTTTATTAAAAGTTTTATTTAATGGTTTGATTATTGACAAGAACCAATGAGAGAAGTCACCAAAGGTATTAAAGCTTGGCTAACTGCCATGAAAACCATGGACAAGTCCAGGTGATTTAGAATCACTGCATATTTATAGGAAATTGTCGTGGATTAGTGTGGATGGGCAGCAGGAGGTGAGGATCCTGAGCTGACCATCACCATCTCCAATCTGAAGTCAGGGCTCACTTAGTTCTCATCAGGGCAAGTGGTCTTGATTTATTGGTCTTCTGATGGAGTCTGATGGACCCAAATCAGTTTAAATATCAGTTAGGCACAGTGCTGTACAGCAGTGGAGAAAACTACAATGGTTTGATATTATGATTATTGCTTGTCCATGACTACTCATATAATGGTGCCTAAACAACTTGTCTTCATGCACCAACCTCATGAGGCTTGTTGGTGGGTTGATCACCTGTGAGAGACTAACTATATGGGGTGAGAAGTAAAAGCACTGATGGTGTCTGACAGCTTCAGAGGTCAACTGAGGTGTAATGAAGGGGATATTTATTCTATCTCAGACCTGATGTGGAGGAAAATAAAGTGTTTTTTCTCCTCCATTATAGCATCTGCTGTTGTGCAGGATGATCATTAATACTTTCTAAGGGAAAACAGAGAGTTAGCATTCTTCACATGAGTGGTTGTTGTGCCCTTGCCCAAGAAACTGTCTGTTGACATTTGTGATCTAGCTAATGTCGTGTCTCTGGATTTCTCTTTTAGGGAAAGGTTGTTGAGAAGGTTGTGACAAGACAATTTTGGAAGGTTCAACAGATCTAAAATTGCAATTGATACTATGGACTGTGAGTTGACTTGACTGCAAATCCTTATGTGAATCGATGGCATTGCTCTTAAATGGTTCCTTTTTGCCTTTCTTCTCAGAAAGCTAAAAAATGGTTATTCTGCCCAAACAATTCTATCTTGTGGGGTTCTATAGAGTTCTGTTCTGTCATTCCCTGTATTACATGTGTGCATACGGCTTTGGTTGGAAACGGTAAGAGGTTTGTGCTACAGACGCCTCTCTATGCTGCTGATGCAGCACTGAATTATTTTGCCCTACCCAGACAGTGTAGTGTCTAAGCTTCCTCAGTGCCTTACCACGGTATGGACTTAGATGAGAGTAAATTGAACAGTTTTACTCCTGGCAAAATATAAGTGATGCTGTTTTGTTGGGAGTTTGATTTGTTTTTCAGTGTGATTTAGGTCCCTAAGCACTTAAGTAAATTTTGAAAATGGGATGCAGGCTCCTGTCACTTGAGCACTTTTGAAAATTTTACCTCACTATACTTTAATGGGTGTTACTTCTAACCTGGCCAGGGTTGAGTCTGTAGTTTGTTCATAAATATTTCTTTGTTTCTTTCTTCATTTATGTATCCATCTGTATGTAGAAATACTTGTAAGTGTGTGCTGGTGCAATATAATGGTTTCATTAGCATATGTTTGGTGTAGATGCATCGTAGCTTCATCATTTGCAAGTAATCTATCCCTCTATTACTTTCATGTCAGCAGAGTGAGTATCATCTTATTCCCACTGTATTTCTCAGCCATTCCTTGCACTCTGCTGGATTTGTAATTCCAGCTTGCCGTGAACGTGATGATTATGTTTTCAGTGCATTGGCTGGTTTATTTCAAAATGTTCAGTAAGTCAATTGTGCCAGTGTCTGTTTTCTAAGTGAGGCAGAGAAACTCTAATTGCTTAATCAGTGGACTTGTGTGTGGTTTTTTCGATGGTGTTTCTCTTTGCCAGCAGAAGAATGTCATGTTGGGAATACTTCTTCCCCATCGTAGAATACTATTATTTTAGTTTGGTGATAATTAATAACACTGATGTGATTAACCTTCAGTATGTTTCCTAACCTCTACAGCAAATAATAACATCATTTATATTGTTAAGGAAGAAAATTATGGTACAGTCTCTCCCAAAGGGAAAATGGGTTTCCTGCACAATTCTCAGTTCACTCCCACACTGAATATAGCCTGTACCAGCCTCTTACAAGGAAACCTAATTGCAGGGGAGCGAGAAGCCTTATGGATGGAGCTACTTTACTGTCTGCCTGACTTGCACGGGGAAGTGAAAGGTTGAATTCAAGGATATGCTAATGATGATGGGTCCACTTTGGACAGTAACTAGAAGGGTCACTGCCAGTGATGGATCATTCTACTTCTGATGCCTGCTGACATTTTATATCTATATTTCTGAGGCAGTCTGAGGCATTCACATGCCAGTATAGCAGCAGTGGGTATCAAAGTTGTAGATCTCCCTGTGTTTGCATTGATAATTCATCTTTAGCTATAAGCCTTTGACAAGCATGAAATTTTGAAAAGGCCAAATTTTGGGTCTCATGGGATTACGTCCTACCTCAGCTCTGACAGTTATGCATGGAAGATATTAGTTCTATGTGTTTTGCAAGACCATTAGAGAGCTGAAGCCTGGCAAGTTGTTATTAGTACAGCTGGCAAATAATTGACCTAAAGCAAAACATTTTGAATCAAAGATCATTATTAAGGTTGTAAAGTCAAGCACTGAAAAGTTAAGATATATAAGAATTAAGGTTGTCTGTGCTACTGTATAGCATGCTCAGTTGCTCTGCAGGGATAGTACACACACATTCTGGTTAGATGTAGGAGCTGTGAGAGGATAGACAATGCTCTGTTGCTCTCTGGGGGTGCATGATATGGTCAGCACTAGGATCTGTGAGAGCTTGGAGCATGCTCAGTGAGGATCGAATCTTCAGAGCTTTTAACTGTGAAACTCTAGCAAGTCTCTACTGAGCATGTGTGAACTGAGATTTTTGTTAGAAGGTTTATACTTTGGCTACATTTGGTTAGATTGTCATTGAGATGGCCAAAAGCATATTTCTGATAAAACACCACCCCCCTGCCAAATTTCAAGTACCTACTCCAAAGCATAGGGGGCACTAGAGCATTTCAAATAAAAGGTCTCAAGATTATTTTTTTTTTAATGGACAAACAATTTATTGTTCCTTAATCTCATTCTTGGAAATGGTTAAACCACTTACCTGAAATTTTTACTACTACTACTACTACAACTACTATAACTACTACACATGATCTTACTACTACTACTACTACTAATTCAGGTTGAAGCAGACACCTATCATGGAAATTTTTAGTTCAAATGATTAAAGTTGGTTAAGTTATAAGCTACTGAAAACACACTCTTATAATGGGAAGTATTGGATAACCTTAGTAGTAGGCAGTTCTGCTAGTTTCACCTAAAACCCTGTCTGCTCTATGCTATTACCTTCAAACTGTCCATAGCATGCTACATATAGCTTGCAAAACCAAACTCAAACTAAGAATAATTTATCATGCTTAATCTTTAACAGTTTGCAGACTCTTGTGTCATATTTCTGTCGGTGCAATTCTTTTTTTCTCTCTTGATTTCTCCTTTGGTTGTACAGTATGTCAGTTTATTTTTTATTTATAATTGTTTTCTGAGCATTTGAACAACAGAGTCAGAGCTCCTACTAAAGAATCTCATAATTAGAAACAGGCTGTAATTTATTATGAATTCTCTGGTGCACTTTGTAAATTATTACAATCTTGGGCATTCGTGCTTTCTAAGCACTTTGAGGCACATAGTAGTACACCAATAAGCCTTTCATACTTTCAAGGTCATATTCCTGTTCTGTTTCATTTTAAAACTGTTCAGACTTAATCACTTAATGAAATTTGTCTGACTCAAAAATGTACTGAAAGAAAGAAAGAAAGAAAGAAAGAAAGAAAGAAAGAAAGAAAGAAAGAAAGAAAGAAAGAAAGAAAGAAAGAAAGAGAGAAAGAAAGAAAGAAAGAGAAAGAAAGAAAGATCTGTTTAACTTTGACATACTGGGAGTGGATGATTGGATGAAAGTATCTTATTTTGGAAAGAGAAAGAGACTATTTCTAGCCAACTACATTTAGTGGGGGGAAAACATACCTTTTCTGAAAGGCCAGGTCTCTTCACGTTGTGAGGAAACAATCTGGCCCCAATCCTGGGTTCTATTAGGATTGCTTTGCACTGCTCCACCATCGAAATGCAGCCGTTAAGGCAGCATAGCCAGCCCTTGGAGGAGAATCCATGCTTAGGGGGATCTTTTGGCATCACAAAGCTACCATAGCAATGCCTACACTATACTACTCCTTGAGGCTGGTGCAGAAGAAATAGTTGAGATAAGTGTGCCTGTGACATCCCTGAACTCCATCAATCCTCAGCAGATATACAGGTATATCAAAGCAAGTGGAACTGTTAGATTACCTCTAGAGAGGCCGTGTGATTGTCAGTGGAGAACCAGAACTTTGACTATACATGATGCAAGACAGGCTTCAAAGTGTTTACACAGTCACTCAGATTTGGTAGCATTTTACACTCACTTTACCCAGATGTGACTGGCTATACAGGGCACTAGGCAGTGGAAAATTAGACCCACGATGTTCTAATCCCACTTTGTCCTTTCAGTGCTGTATGTGTATTTTTGTATACCTCCAGAAATCATTAGAAATGAAGATATGTACTTTTACACCTCTGAAAATGTAAACAAAGACAGTATCTAAGATCACTTACTTCAATGTCTTTAACAATGACAGACAGAGGCTGATAATCATCTTGAATTAAATTGGCTACTCTCCAGAAGGAGAAAACCCTATCTCCTCACTTTAGAGGGTTTCCCACCATTTGTTGTCATTCCACTGGAACATCTCAGACAACCTCTCTTCCTCTTCAGTAGAGAAAGGCAAGGTGACAGCTTCTGGTTTGCAGGCCCAGCACGGTCACACACACTGACATGGGCCAGAATTCAGAGAGGTATCACTTGTTATTTCTTCTGTAGGAAGCCAGTAGCCCTGAATCTTTGAAAGCCTCACTAAACATGCACATTTCTTTGGTTTTCACTTTTATTTTTGGATAGCAACACTTGAGCTAGAGAGGCCTCCTCATGAGCTCCTTTAGTTCTGATAGATAGCTCTGCAAAAGCTAGTTATTTCTCCTATCTACCTTCAGTACTTCTAGCCTTCTGTTGTTAGTAGCTACCCGATGTGGTGCTTGCTCTCGTTCGATGATGATATCATTCGGCTGCGTGGTATTCCCTCTGTGTGCTGCCCCAGCTCTGCGCAGATAGCTGACACAGCAGACCCTGAGAGAACCCCCAAAGACTACAGACTCTAGTAAGGTATGAAGGTACCCGGGCCAGGTTTATTGTCAAATGAAACACAGTCTCTAGCTTCGCCAGATTAGAGATCAACCTTTCTCTAATCTGCTAGTCCCTATGTGCTCCCCAGACAATGGACACAGCTCAGTCAGTGGTGGGACACTCCACTGCCCCCACGGCTGGACAGTGATGTGTCCCCTGGCTCCTACTTTTATACAGTGCAGGACCGATTACTCATCTCTACTGTCACATTGAAGTACAGCCCCTTTGCTCATTAGAGTGCTGTCTCCTCCTTTGATCATGTTGGTTCAAACAAACAGATCTATCCATCATGCTGTCCTTTTGACCCTGTATTTGAGGTGCACCTGGCTGTTCCTTGTTGTCTCTGTGAAGTGTCTTTGTGACGTCCAGGTGCCATCTTGGCACAACTACTTATATCATTAGCGTGTATTTTCCAGCAGCCCTTTTATTGCCAAGTTCTGCAATCAGGGCCTGCCTCTGGCTCACAGCCCAGCTTTGTTTAGCAATGCCTGGAAGTACTTTGGTTCAGGCTTCAGGGCTCAGACTAGGCCTCAGGCCTAAGCCTCTGATACAAGAGTTTATGTTTCAGGGTCTCATCTTACTACACCTCCCATTACCATAGGATTTGCATCTTTAGCATAGAACTGGTTAGAGAAAGGTGAACATTTTTGGATACAATGGAATAGGCCATCTTTTCTAATTTTTTCATGGAATCTTTTTTGTTTTTGATGGGGAAAATATGTTTCAAAATTTCAATGTTTCATTTTGGTACATCTCAGTTCCAGCAGCTGATCTGGAGGTGTGAACACCCAGAGAGGAGAAACTGTTTTTGTAGTTGGCGAGCCAGGACTAAACAAAGACTGTGAATGGCTCGCCAACTACAAAAGCAGTTTCTCCTCTCTGGGTGTTCACACCTCCAGATCAGCTGCTGGAAGTGGGCCTCGCCCTCCCTGATTTAATTTACCTTGCTATTTTGCCTGCCTATTTAAACCTGCCTCTAAAGATTTCTACAACATTCATCTGATGAAGTGGGTCTTTGCCCATGAAAGCTTATGCTCCAAAATATCTGTTCGTCTATACAGTACTACAAGACTCTTTGTCGCTTTTTGCAGATCCAGAGCTACCCCTCTGATATGGACATTCTGAAATCAGTGCATGGTGAAACAGAAGGTGATGCCAGACTGTGACAAAAACAAATTCTTATAGGGCCCTTGTCCATATTAGTGAGCACTTGTTTTACTGAGAGGGCCCATCAACTTCAAGTGTTTACCAAATACACTTATTTAAAGTAATGGCAAAGGACTCAAATATAGCAGTGATAGTGGCCAGCCAGCCAGCCTGATTACTGCTAGCGAACAGAAAAGGTGTTTAGGTCTTTCATGTTTGCTGAACAACAGTTTCCATTTTTGAATAGCAGAACTGAAACAACCGGTGCCAGGAAAGCTTTGCTTGAATCAGAACTTGTTCTGAACTCATGATGAACAGGGAGGTTGCAAACATCTCAAAAGAGGTTTGTGACAGGCCTCTCCTTGAAAAAAGGCAGACACGTCTAATGCTGAGAGCAGTTGGAACAATGTACCAAGGCTTGAGGTGGATTCTCCATCACTGGCAACTTTTAAGAAAAGACTGGATGTTTTTTTCTAAAATATAGACTCTTGTTCAAAGAGGAATTAGTTCAGGAACGTCCTATAGCCTGGCAAGAATCAGAGAGGTAGCCGTGTTAGTCTGGATCTGCAGAAGTGACAAAGAGTCCTGTGGCACCTTAAAGACTAACAAAAGTATTGAAGCATAGGTTTTTGTGGGCTATTTCCCCGACGAAAGCTTCTGCTTCAATACTTTTGTTAGCCTTTAAGGTGCCACAGGACTCTTTGTCGCTATATCTTGTGTTATGCAGGAGTTCAGACCCAATGATCACAGTGGTTCCTTCTGGTTTTACAATCTCTGAATCTGTTAGTAAGACATTGCACATTGAAGTGTCAGTGAGAAATGTTCTGTTGGTTCTATAATAACACATAATGATGATGATGATAATAATAATAATGTTTCTTGCTGTTGTTTTTAGCATCTTTTTCTCAGCCATCCTGATAGCATGCACTGGAGAGAAAGGACAATTGCCATGTTTGTCGGGCAGAACAATTTGCTAAACCTTTGGGATTGATTCCTGATGCTGTCGTGTAGCTGAAAGTTAGGACTGTGTATGAGAAAGCTGTAGGCAAGTCCTATCCCAGCCTATTAGGTATTGGAAGAGATGGATGCCTCCTGACAATCACCCTGCTGGAAGCCTGGCAGCTCAGAAAATCCCAGACAGATAGCAGCAACACACACAAGGCTTTCAAATGATGGTGAAATTTCTCTTGTCGCTGTGACTGCAGCATGGATGTGAAGCATTCCTCACTTCTTCAAAGACATCAATCATTCAGAAAAGTAAGGACTAGGGTGCATTCCAAGGCTACAGACAAAAGTAAGGAGCATTCCTGGGCCGTAGGTAATTGCACCTCAGGGAGTCAACACCCTCCTTTTTCCAAAGGAGGCAGTAATTTGCTGCTGGCTTTCACCAGCAACAAATTACTTCTCTGCATCCCTGCTGTGCTTTGGCTCAGCTCCACTCAGTGGTGGATTGTAGTGTGTGGGTGAGGAGAAAACTAAGCCTCTGCACATTCTCACCTTCCTTCACTGATGGCCTGCGAGTGACCTTTATACATATATGCCCAGACCCAAGGACTGGGTAACCTGTGAAGGGATAAGTGGGCTGGTCTTACTCCCTCTTACACTCCTGTGATGTCATCAAGGCAGGGCTAGAATCTGGCTCTTTATGTATCAAAGCTTAGATGGAGCTTGTGAAACCAACTTTTTTCTATTTCACTTGTCCCCATGTCTCAAACTCTGGATAGGCAAGGGAGTTCTTTGGGTAAACACAATGGCAATAAAAAAATTAGTGAGTTGTTGCTGTTGATTTATAGAGCCCTTTCAATTAAATGGAAGGGAGATTTTGCTGTTGCTAAAAGTGAATATATGGGTGCATATTGTTAAGAGACCATCCAGTAAGAACACTACACTGAGTCCTGTGAAAAAATAAATATTGTCAATCCTTTGAAAATTGTAAGTGAAATATATTACAGAGTAGGCTAATGTTGCTGGTATTTTACATGAGGCATATGGGTTGGCACAATGTAGTTTAAATATGAAATACACTGTAGAACTGTCTATTTTAGTGAAAAAGAAGCAGGTCTCCTACTCATATTAAAACATTTCCACACTCCCAGATGGCCATTTGAGGGGGAGCAATACAAGTTGCTGTTGCTAGAAATAATTGCTGTCAATTATTTTTGCTGACTTTTTACAAGGTTGTGGATATAAGCGAAAATTAATTCACAGTGAATATCTTGCATTCTAATATGCTGCATCAGTAAATTAATAGTTATATGAAATTTGCACTTATGCTAGTAAACCACCCTCCTTCCCCATAACACTTTTGCCAAAGGTATTGTTTCAGGTAGCTAACGATTTAATTGAGTATTTTGATGACTCAGTTGAATGACCATCCTTCTCAGTGATTTGAGATAAACTTTTCAAGATACATAGGAATTCTGTCTATCAATCACCTAACTTGTTTTTGGCTAATTCTTCCTGTGAAAATTAATCTGTTCATTAGATTTCACTTTCTGATTCCATAAATTCACTTACTTAGTCATAGTATAATTGCTGTCATCACCATTATATGTCAAAAGATACCATGACATATCACATCATAACCAATATACTGAATAGAATTATTGAGGGATATGTCACAACATCTTATGAGTTATTTGTCTCTGTATTTGGAAATCTCCTTCCTGTAACAAATGGACTGCAGCTCGTCATAGCCTTTTCTAGGTCACATTTATGATGTATGACACGATTTCATAGCAAGTCGTAAGGCGATTCACAACTTCATCCTCTCGATAACCTGATGGAGTGTTATCAACCAAATGTCAATTCTCTCGTTTTGGTATAACATCGGCAATAATTCTTCTTGAAGCTGTCAGGAAATTGGCATAATTTAGAGGTGACATGGAAGTTCTGAAGGCAGCTGTGTGCACATAGCTAGTCAAGAGCCATAGTGAAATGGAATCTCAGGCACATTATGGATTTTTGCTGGGTGATATTGAAATAACTCTGGATCTCTAAGGTGCCAGAGCCAAGAATGAATGAAGTATATTTGTTATCATGTCACTGATTTGTTTCAAAATAACCTGTAGGTCAACTACAGGTGCCCAACTAATTTCTCCAATAGGGCGACATAAATGGCTCTGGCTCTAGACCAGGGGTCTCCAAACTTTTCAGCCCGAGGGCCGCATAAACTATCAAATAGCAGTTCGGGGGCCGACAACACACTCGAGGTCCAAATAAAAAAGAATCAAAACATGGATGTTGTTTTTAATTATTTATTTAATATTATTTTATTCAGTTATTATTTAATAACACATTGATACACTACACATGAACACCTGTTCACTACACATGAACACTACACATGAACACCTGTTCACTACACATGAACACTACACATGAACACTACACATGAACACCTGTTCACTACACATGAACACTACACATGAACACTACACATGAACACCTGTTCACTACACATGAACACTACACATGAACACTACACATGAACACCTGTTCACTACACACGTAAAAGGAAAGCTTTTTTGATCCATTTCTATTCTTAAATGTTCAGTTGTCTGTACTCCACAGTAACATCATGCCAGCCAATCATAGCAGTCCACAGGGGCAGGAGTGGTTAGCAGGTATGTTTTCCTTTTTGCCATGTCAGTAACAGGGAGTATCTCTAAACCCTGGACAGGGGGTTCTATGGGCCTGATTGTGCCAGTCCCTTAAGAGGGTGGGGAAGGGAGCTCACCTCTCACATGAACTTAGCAAGGGTCTCTGTAGTGGGGCAGCTGCCCCACTCCTGCAGAAAAAGGGTTAGAACAGCCCAGGAAAGGGCTGTGGCTGGGAGCAAGCAAGCTCCCAGGCTGATTGGGCAGAGCAGCCATAGCTGTGGCTGGGTCAATTAGGGCCTAGATGGCCCTGATAAAAAGGCCCAGAGTTTGCTGCAGAGGGAATAGTGTATCCTATGTATATAGAGGTAGACAGGCCTGGCTGCTGGGAGCTTGGCAGGGTACCCAGAGCAGGGCCGGCGACAGGATTTTTGGGGCCCCGTATGCAGATCGTGTGCCCCCCCCCCGATCTCCTGCCGCCCGCGGGGGCCCCCCCCGGCTGGTCTCCCGCCACCCGTGGCCCCCCCGGCCGGTCTCCCGCCGCCCGCGGGGCCCAACCCCCGCATGCGCTCTGGCCGCGTGGCCTGGCCAGGAGAAGCAAAGGGGGGCGGGGGGAGGCTGCTGGGTGCCGGGGGAGGGGGCTGATGAGCGCTGCCCGGAGCCGCGCCTTGCTCAAAGGCCCGGCGACAAGGGGGTACAGCTGCGTACCGGGCCCTCCCCGGATTTAAGGCCCCCCCCCTTAAGTCCGGGGCCCGGTACAGCTGTACCCATTGTACCCTCCTGTCGCCGGCCCTGACCCAGAGTGAGGCAGGGCTGGGCTAAGGCAAGAGGAGCTGGGGAAGCTCTGGCCTGGAAACCCCCAGGTTGCAGGGCCTAGGCAAAGGCCCAAAAAGGGGTAATGGGGTTGCAGGGGGCAGCCCATAGCTACAGAGGTAGAGGCAGCAGGCCAAACTCTCCTTGCCGGTGATGAGTGGTATTTATACTGCAGTCTGCTTCAGAGAATGGGGGCAAGTGGTGACTGGCAGTTGCCTAGACTGAGGCAAGGTGGGGATAGGGGGTGAGGGTCCCCCAGGGAGGGGAGACCCTGAGACTGTGGGAGTACTGCGGGGGTGCAGCACCCCAGGTAAGAGGGCACCAGGGTCCAGGAGGGACACGGGGCCAAGTGGCAAGTGGGACATCAGCCTGTGGAGGGCACTCTGGAGGCTGGATGAGCTAATTCCCCGGACAGACCAGTGGGAGGCGCCGTGGGGTGAGTTGCCACTCTGCTACAGTCTCCCACAATTAATTCCTGCCTATATGCCTTCCTCTGTGGGATGCCAGAGGCTCACAGTGCTCCAGAGAGGACCAGATGAGGAAGGGATGATGTGGGTTTTGGCCCCATCCCCCTTCTTATGCACTAGACCCAGAGGAATCCAGAGGCACTGTGGCAAGGAAAAAGGATGCAACATTCTCTAGGAGGGTGTTTCCTACATAGTCTCCCTTGCTCAAAGACTGTGTTGTGTAAGGGATTATGCCACCCTGAGAAATGGACTTCCGTAGCCCCCCTACCTTTTGCTGTATATAGCTGTGTCTTATCATTCCAGCTAGTCCCCAAAGCCCTCCATTTGGTCAGTCTGAGGAACACTTTCCATGTTTCAAAGAACAGTTTCAATTGGTCCTCAAGTGCACAAGATTATTGCATGACCTAACAGACCTTACTGGGATGAAAAATGTTCCTGAAAGTCCATCTAAATTTTACTTTGCTGGAACTGAGCCTGGATGAGAGAATCCCTCAACAGCCAATTAATCTAAATATATTAATTGTGTCCTTGTTTCTAATTAGTATTGTATTCCCTAAAAGTGGCAAGCGCTATTACACTCTGTATTGGTCTGCTAGTATTATCTGTGGTTTGAGACATCTGAGCAGCACCAGTAATAGAAGACTCAAGTCAAACATAGAGGGAAGAACTTGTTAATGCAGGTGATTAGTGCCTTTCACTTCTGGGGACCCGAGTTCAGATTATGTCTGAAGGCACAAGTGAGAAAGAATCAGGCAATGAGGGTTGGCTGGGGTTTCAAACTTCCATACTGGTGTACATTAGAGTACTGTATAGGCCAGTATTAGATTAGTGACTGCTTCTGCTCCAGTGAAGCCTAGGTTTGAAATGCATGGGTGTGAATTACAGCAAAATTTGTCTCTTTCAGGCTGATTCTCCACTGTCTTGCACCTTGTGTCATTGTTTATCTATACCTGCGAAAAGTGAGTGTTTAATGTCCCTATTCTGATATATGTAGTAGCATTTTACACAGTCTCTTTACTTGGGTGTAAATAAGAAGGCAAGATCAGGGCAGTGGAGAATTTATCTATATTCAGGTTGTTTGGTCTAAGTGCTATAGAGTTAGGAAATGTTGGCTCCTTCATTCTCCTTGCACTTGCTGAACTGATGAGATTGGTCTATGACAGTGATGGCGAACCCGTGGCACGCGTGCCACTGCCGGCACGCCGAGCCGTCTCTGTGGGCACGCCGCTCGCGAGCCAGATGTGGCTCTTTTGAGCCTGTCATCTGGCTCGCGCGGCGCTCTCTGTCCGCGAGGCTGGGGGGCGGGGGAGGCGGTGTGGCGCAGCGCTCTCTGACCGCGAGGCTGGGGGGCGGGGGAGGCGGTGTGTCGCGGCGCTGCTGTGACCGCGAGGCTGGGGGGCGTGTCGCTCCTCTCCTTCCCTCGCTGGAGTCGGGTCACAGCAGCGTGACCCAGCGAACAAGTAAGCGCCGGGGGGGGGGGTAAGCGGTGTGCAAGGGGGTGTTGGGGGAAGGCTGGGCTGGGAGCGGGGGTAAGCGGTGTGGGGGAGAGACCGGGCTGGGTGGGTCAGTTGGGGGGGGTTGGAGGAAAGGAGGTTTGGGGGGGAGAGACCTGGCTGGGTGAGTCAGTTGGGGGGGGTTGGAGGAAAGGAGGTTTGGGGGGGAGAGACCGGGCTGGGTGGGTCAGTTGGGGGGGGGGTTGGAGGAAAGGAGGTTTGGGGGGGAGAGACTGGGCTGGGTGGGTCATTTGGGGGGTGGGGGGGAGGGAAGGAGGTTTTGGGGGGAGAGACCGGGCTGAGTGGGTCAGTTGGGGGGGGGGGTGTACAGTTGTGTTTTTTTTGTTTTGTTTTTTGTTTTTTTCAATTAAAAAAAAATGTTTAATGGAAAGCTCTGTTACTGTGTTTTTCTTTTTAAACAAAAGCTGTTAATTAGTTTGAAAAACTGTATGAATTGTTTTTTTCTAAACTAAAACCTCGTTATTTAGGTTTAATTGCAGTGTTGGCACTTTGAAAAAAACAAGTCGTTTTGGTTTGCAGTTTGGGCACTCGGGCTCAAAAAGGTTTGCCATCACTGGTCTATGACGATGTTAGAGCATGGCCTCTTTGGAAGGGTGAAATATATACCATGGGGCACTTTGTCAGTTCATTAGTCAACAAAGAGCTCATTACTTAGGCAAAGCTGAACTGTTAAAGTTTTCATGATTGCTTAATGGAAGAGAACAAAAAAAGCCATCCAAAGCCCATCAGCTATTTGGGATTTGAATATACAAAAATTTCCATTCATAATTAATGCAGCAGGACACTCAGGATGAGGAGAGAAATCACAGGTTCTCCAGTGAAAGGTTTTCAGATTAGTTGGTGGCACCCTGTTCTGTTTCACTGTCTGCTTAAGACATTAAAAATCCCAAAGGATCCTTGAGGAGATGTCACAGGTCCTTTCAGATATCTCAGAAATTCAAAGTCAAACAGAGAGGGAGAGTGCAAGTGTGCATTTCTAGAATAATTGCCAGTTTATAAGCATTCATTAAATTGGTCATTTGATATAAATCGTCTGCTGTTTCTTTCTTTTTTACTTAAAAATTCAAGGCTCCATTAGGACTGGAAATGGAAATGCATTTTAATAATTTGTAGATTTCCAGAAAGCAAAAGTTACTCAAGACCATCCTGTACTTCAGTAATAGAAACATAAATATATATATTTAAGCTTTAAGAATAATTCAGGATCCATTTTGCAAGGCTAATAAAGCTTGTTGGTTCTGAAAGATGATATGTCTATCCAGGGAGTTATATCACTTTGGTCAGGAAAAAAAACTTTTATTGGAGGAGCCTTCAATCCCTAAATCCCAACCCCTCCCTTAATGCAGCCTTGCCTATAATATTGAGTAGTTAAGATCCACATTTAAGATCCACAGGAAAGAACTTACCAGAAATGTGTGGCGAGGGAGTCCCAAATTCCTGCTTCCTGTCAAAACTGATCTCACTCCCCACAAAGCCACCAGCTTATGTTCTGTTAGGGTCTGATCCAAATCCTTTGACTTAAATGAGAGTTGGTCCATTCACTTCAATAGGCTTTGGCTCAGACTCTTAATTCCTCCTTAAAACCTACCTTTGCTGTGAGGTCTTCAACTCACTACCAGATAAAAGGCGGCAAACTGGCCACATCTATCTGTGATGACCACGACCACTGTGACTATGAACTTAAGGAAACAGACCCATCTCTGTTTTCCTTTTCCCCACCATTCACCTACCTATAGGTCTCTTTATCCATCTTTTACATATTGTCTAATCCCTGGATGCTGAATTTTCTACAGCAAGGCCTATGTTTGTGTTAATTACATGTACAGAATCTGGTGCAAGGGAGTCCTTATGCACTACGAACTAAATTGGAACTAATATTAATAAAATTAGTTTATTCCTAACTAATTTGGCAGCTGAAAACCTGGTATTCAACTCTTTGGGGAGCAGCCTGCTCCTGTTCAGAATGTTCTCCATCCCTCCCTTTGAAGATATGCTCCTTTTGGAGGATTTTCTCTCCGTCTTCTTCAAGAGCCTAGATCAGACCTGTTAGCCCTTGAAGGCTTCTTCTGATTAACAGGAGTTGTCCTCCCACACCCTCGATAACTGCTTCTGGTGAGGATGAGTGAACAGAAAAAAAGAATACCTAGAAATGTCAGAAATACACTCTTCCTTGTGATATTTTAATGAGCTTGAAGCTTATGGTAATCAAGAAATTCCCTCCTCTGGAAATGAAAGGGGGTTTATGTTAATCTGTTGCAACACTGATTGTTTTCCCAGTGTGAAATGATGGATCTTCTGTGTAGCTGTGTGACAGCAGTTACACACTGTGTCACCTCCTCGCCAAGCCTGGAGACTTGGGGATGGATTTGTGTGAGGGATAACAGAGAGCTATTATCTCCTTATTTTAGCTGTCAAGGTGTCTTTAACAGACGAGTATTAAAGGACATTCCTTTTCCCCATAGATTCATCTCTAGCAGCCGCTTGCCATTCTATGGTTTCCTGAGGCACATGCACTAATTTATAGTCCCAACCTTCCACACTCATGAAGAGATCTTTAAAGTGTGGAATTAGGGCTGGTCAAAAATGTTTTGTCCATATTTATTTTTATGGGTGTTTTTTTAAACTACATGAAAATTTTTATGGAAAATGACTGCTTTCTTTGAATGGTCCCTTGAAATATGTGTTAATTACCTATGCTAAACAATCTGTTCCACCTTGTATTTAGCTCTGACATTCTTCAGGCTTGGGAAACTTAATCAGAGCTCCATGATGAAAAGCTTTTCTCATCAACAGAATTTGGTCCAATAAAAGATATTACCTCACAAACCTTGTCTCTGTTTCCTTGGAAACTATTTTTTTTCTTTGGGTCAGAAAAACAAAATTGTTTGGCCAATGACCAAAAATGTTTTATTTTGGCAGTTTTTGACTACAAATTTTTGGTTGTGGGGTTTTCAATAGAAAGTCAAAATCTTTCATGAAGACACCCTAATTTCCAAACCAGCAGTACATGGATGCATTGGCTTTGCAAAGGGAACCAGTGAAGTTT
The DNA here is from genome assembly GCA_032164245.1 of Sternotherus odoratus. Taxonomy (NCBI): domain Eukaryota; kingdom Metazoa; phylum Chordata; order Testudines; family Kinosternidae; genus Sternotherus; species Sternotherus odoratus. The sequence continues at coordinate 90,511,333 of JAVMKO010000001.1, forward strand.
TGTTCAGTCCTCTGCAATGGAAGATTTCACTGTGTATCACACATGCTAATAACTCCATTGACGTTTTCCCGCCACTATCTTCTTCACCCTCACTCTGTTTTCTCTTCCACTCAGGCCCCCAGCTGTACACTTGATCCAATCATCAGCATTTTCCATCTCCCATTACTCATCATTTGACTAGTGAATTAAATTGTGTTGAAACACCCTTTCCTAATTATAGGCCCCATTCTCTGCTATATAGGAGAAAGGAAACTCTGGGAGTTTCAAGAGACTGACACAATAAACCAAGGGTTAAACAGAACTTGCGAATGGTTCTCTCATTACACTAATTGATTACATTTCCCTAGCTAAGAAAGCGAGGAATACTTGTAGCACCTCAAAAAGCTTATGCTGAAATAAACTAGTTAGTCTCTAAGGTGCTACAAGTATTCCTCACTTTCTTTACAGATACAGACTAACAGGCCTGCTATTCTTGAACCTTTCCCTAGTTAATTTACCTTCAATAGTTGTTATTTCCTGCCAGACACAGAGATTCATTTCAAAAGGTATTTTTTTCTCCTGCTGATAATGGACCATCTAAATTAAACAGCCTCTTAGAATTGGTATGCTAATGTACAACTTTTTTTTCTTTCTGTGTGTATAAATGCATCTTCTGTTCCATTTTATGCATCTGATGAAGTGGGCTATAGCCCACGAAAGCTTATGCTGAAATAAACTGGTTAGTCTCTAAGGTGCTACAAAGTCTTCCTCGTCTTATCAAGAGACTGAGTTCCTCAGGAGTTCTTCCATTAGGAAAACGGGGTTTTCCCTCCTGTAGAAGATATCAGGGATGCAGAGGGGCACATGTGCATCTCCGTGATCAACAGGAAGAAAGGAAAATCCCTTCAGGTGCATTCAATACAAGGGAAGTCCATACATCTGAGTAACTTAGAAGGGGAGAATCATTATTTGTAAATGCCTTCAAAAGGGAAACTAGGCAGAGGTATAAATTGCAAGGAGACTCCCCTCTGTGCAGGTGGATATGTTGCAAAGGGAAACCACTCATAGGGATTAATTGCACACATAAATTAATCATGGGCAATTGTAGTCTCACAGACATGCTCTCATACATCATTAAAAGGCTGCTCCTCAGTAGGGTGACCATATTTCCCTATGGTGAATACTGGATACCTGGTAAAATTACTCCTATTCAAGTGAGTTCAATGGTAATCAATCAGAACTATGTAGTGCAAATATTTAAATTAACATCAAGTTGACTGAGCCTCAGTTAAAAAGAAATATGGTGTAGTTGGATTTTTTTAATTTACCTTCTTTAAGGTTGTAGGGCCCTGTGTGTCACAGGCAAGGGTGACATACTCAGCCCCTCCCCTTCCACACACATGGGGAGAGGTGACACACGCACACTCCCCTACACCCCTCTCACACGGGGTGGGGAGAGGGTGCTGACCGACCAATCGAGCTCTCGCTGCTCAGCACTCTTCACCTTCCATGACTGGCTGGGTCCCTAGGACAGACCCACCTCTCCTGGTACCTGTGCCACATCTTCCAAGGCAACACCTGGGGAGGGAGGGCACGCAGGGGGTCACATGTCTGCCAGAGTTCAGAATGTGACCAGTGACAGCCTTTCGACACTGTTTGAGAGGGAAGTGATGGGAGAAGGGGGGAAGGGATGACCTGACCCATGTCTTTGGAGAACTCATCTCTTCTTCCCCCCCCCCCCCCCCCCGCCAGTGTGGCTGGAAAGAGCTTGTCCCTTCCTGCCCACACAGTGTTGAAAGGCAGCTAACACCTCCAGGCTACTGCTGGCCACAGCTGGCCTCTGGCTATAGAACAGGCAGGAAGGGGTTAAGCCCTAAAGATGCATTGGGCACCAGGGCCCAGGGAACCTGACTGCAGGGGCTTCAGAGAACCCAACCAGAGATATGGCTCAGCAGAGGAGGGTGCCTCGGGGGATAGAGCAGCACTGCTGTCCCTGGGGACAGGACCCAGAACAGAGCACTGGGGGGAAAAGAAGGTTGCTAAGCCCCTGCCTGGGGGCTGCTGTGGAGCCTACAGGCAGGGCCATCCCTAAGGTGGTGTGGAGCCTGGGGTGGAAGTGATGGCTTCACATCTTCCAGGACTGACCACGCTGGCCAATAGGACCAGCCTGCGAGGTCCCCCCAAAGTGCAGAGCCCGGAGCGGTTCCCCAATTCGCCCTACCCAAGGCATGGTTTGAGGCATGGACAGACTGGAAATCACTTCTCCCGTCCCACTCTCAGAGCTAAGCTGAGAGGCAAAGAAGCTTCACTGTGCCAGCACTGTGTGGGGCTTTGGCACATATAGGGCTTGGCTTCTCCTGGCCAGTGCCCCAGGTCAGCAGGTCTTAGGCTTTCCCAGGGCACCAGCCCAGTCAGAGGCAGTGTGGGAAGGAATGAGCCTGCTGGCCAGAGCTGAGTTCTCCGACCAGGAGCTAGTTCTCTGCACAGTGCTGGGAGTGGGACCCCAAGGGGGTTATGGAGGAGCAGCAGGGTCTGGGGGGCAAAGGGGCAAAGTGAGAGGGGGAGCATGTAGAGGGCAAATGGGTGAGCAGCAGAGGTGACATGTAACCGGCCTCCGCCCGGCGCCTGCCTGCACTCACCAGCCACTGTAGCTCACAGTGTGCAGCCAGCACCGGTCAGACAGCACACAGTGGAGGCTCTGCTGATGGACCAGCAGGGGGAGTCACAAGCCCCATGTGCTTTATCTTCACCCCACCACTAGCCTTACACCCCCACCCCCATTGTCAGCCACTGGACCCCACCACTCACGGGTGGGCGGGTGGCTGGCAAGCTGGGATCCAGCCAGCAGCAGGACTCACTAGTGCTGATGCGAGGGAGACAGAAAAATATGGTGCAATTTTCCCGTTTTAAAGAAAAAGTCAGGAGATCTGCAGGAGGGCTCAAATACAGGACTGTCCCTTTAAAAACAGGACGTCTGGTCATCCTACCCCTCAGTTTCTGCAGAGACCGTTGTGAAAGAAGTTAGGAATAGTGTAGTATTAAAAACAAACAATAAAGAATCCTAGCCAAACCCTACCTTTTGCTCAGTCATATAACTAGCCCTTACAGCTATTGTATGAGGAGCTCTGCATCTGGAGGCCCTGGCAAGCATTCAGAATTCACAACAGAAGTTGGACAAATAATTAAAAGCCAGAAGAAGCCTACCTTGAGGTTAAAATAGTGAAGTTGAACTCTTCTGTGTTCTTGGACATGCAAGCAATTCACACCCAAATGGTGTAATTACCTGGGAGAGCTGTTGTAAGGCACAGCAGTTCTATGAATTTGTGCTGCCTGTAGGCATGCTCTGTCTCTTTCTCTTTGCCTGAGGCCCAGTAGTTGGGAAAAACACACAGACACACAAATCCTTTTGGCTCTGGTGCTTTCTATTTCCTGAGTCAGCAAGGGAGAAATGTGGCATGACTAGTTTTCAAAGTTAGTTCTTTAAGAGAGGAAAGCAGAGGGGACTGAGTTGTATCAACTACCAGCTTGCAGCATGTCAGGAGAGTTAACAGGGTGTGGATTGCTCTGCATTTCCCAAAGCCCTGTTTCCAGATGAACTAACTGTAAAACAGGGAAAATGGATGGTAGGTGGTTATAAAATTGATTATTTTTTTTAGGTTCTCTTTTCTGGTCGGTCCATACGTGTCTGAGATGCTGGCTAGTGTCTCCTTTCCATTCATTTTGAACCTTTCCCCTTCAATTCAACCATCTTAGCTGTATCTCCTCAGTAAAATCTGTGCTCCAGCTGAAAAGATGAGAAACGTGGAACCTTCCCAAAAGCTGTTTGTCATTGATGGCGATTGCATGGTCGGATGGGCTCATTGGAACAACGATAATTTTTTAATACTGCTAAATGCAAAGTAATGTATCTAGGAACCAAGAATGTAAGTCTCGCTTATAGGATGGGGGACTGTGTTTTGGAAAGCAGTGACTCAGAACAGGACTTAAGGGTCATGTTGGCTAACCAAATGAATGTGAGCTCCCTGTGTGATGTGGTAGCTAAGAGACTAAATGCAGTCCTTGGAGGTATAAACTGGGGACTATCAAGCAGGGGTGGGAGGTGTTAATACTAGTGTATAATAGCATTAGGGAGATCACCATTGAAAAACAATGTCCGGTTTTGGTGTCCACATTTTAAAAAAAGTCAACAAATTGGAAAGGGTAGAGAAGGTGCTACTGAAAAACAAGCCTTATAGTAAAAGACTAAGAAAGCTCAATCTGCTGATTAACCCTAGCAGAAGGTCAAGAGTTGACTTGTTCACAGTTTATAAGTACCTATATGGGGAAAAGTTTCCAATAACCTTTAATCTTCTAAAGGCATCACAAGCCACAAAAAAAATCAAATGACTGTAAGGTGAAGCTAGACAAATTAACTACAAGTAAGGGGAAAATTTTGAATTGAAAGGAAGATTAACCACAGGAAGAATTTAGAGGCAGATGTGATGGATTCGCCATTACTTGAAATGTTTAAACCGAGATGATTTCAAGACAATGTCAAGACTGCGGAAGATATCTTTCTAAAAATACTCTCTATCAACCAGAAGCTATGGGCTTGATTGAGGAATTTCTTGACGATATTCCACGTCCTGTGTTATTCCGGAGATCAGAGTAGCTAATCATAATGGTTTCTAGTGGCCTTAAAAGCTATGAATTAAATAACAATCCTGTAATTTTGGTGATGTCGCCGTTGGCTCTTTTCTCTGCTGCTTCATCTGAAAGTAGAATGAATGCACTTCTAGTTTCCTGGACTCAGATTAAGGGACTTTGAGGATTCTCTCTGACTTGCGTCTCTTGGGCTGATAGACCTCCAAATGTTGATGTTATAGTCTCACACCTCTTCTCAAACTTTCTCCCCAGAAGTGGTGTTAAATGGTGGCTTTCCCTTCTCCAGAGAATTATTCCCAAGCGAGCAGAGGCCTGGATTCTCTTCATAGTAGTTCTTGTGTGTGGTCAGGCAGCGGTGCTTGCTAGGAGCTGTGACACTACTAAAAGGAGATTCAGGGAGCCACTTGTTTATTTTGTAATATTCTATCTAGATAAAAGGAACTAGTGCTATCGATTGGGGATTGAGGAAACCTTGTAACTACGCTGGCACAAGTGGGTGCCCTATCTATGCTGTATATACTGAGTTTATTTTTCTCACTTCCCCCTTCTCAGTTCCATCGTTACTCCTTTTGGTAATACATCAGACTCTCGATTATCCAGGATTGGGTTAACCAGGATGTTGATTAACCAGGATGTAAAAAAAATATGTGTAACTTGCAGGGCTGGCTCTGGCTTTGTTGCCTGCCCCAAGCACTAAAAAAACCAACAACAACAAAAAACCCCCACCGGGGCAGGGCAGTCAGTGAACGAACACCCCTCCCCCCATATTTCCTATGGATGGTGATTATCCAGGATTTTATTAACCAGGATTAATTTTTTCCCTATCATCCTGGATAATCGAGAGTCTACTGTAATCTCTTGGAAGCAAAATGGAAACTCAATAATATTTGTATTTGAGGTATGGTTTTGAACATACATTGTGGAAATGGGATTGCAATTAGACAAAAGCAGATTGGTCATCACTTATCTCTGTATGTGGATTATCTAATGTGTGGGACTCTGCCCACCCCAAGTAAGGAGATGGAGGGATGACTATGGAATCCTGCAGCAGGAGTATTTTATATTAGTGTCTTTTACAAAACTGCCAAGGTAAAGACAGATAAATATGTGACTATGGACAGACAGAAGGCAATCTGGCCGTGGACAAAGTGGGAGGGAATGGTTATACCATTCCAGAATCTCTTCTCTTGGACCTCACTGGTGCCATATTGGCATTAGTATCATCATTTGGCTCAAGCAACTCATTTACCTAGACAATTTCATTCTTTTTCCACTGAGTTTTGTAACTACGTTTTCAACATAAGCAGACAATTACACATACAACTCTTCCCAAAGATATATAGATAAATCTATCACTGGATAGATCCCTGATGTATCAACTACAGAGAGGTAATCTGTTTTGTCTAGAAGATGTTCCTTCACTTTTTTAAAAAACAAATTCTTGGAGAGTCTTATGTAAATCATGGTTCTTGGGAACGACTAGAATTGCAGCTCAGTTTTCCAATTAAAAGTACTACCCATAAAATGCAGCTTACCAGAGTGAGAAGAGAAAGAGAGAGAAAAGGGGAGGAGAAGAAAAAAAAGGAAGGGAGCAAGGGAATGAAAAGGAGGAAAAACAAAAAGTCATATAAAAATGAAACATTTAACTATTTTAACTATTAGACATTTTCTCATGAATTGTTTCTTGATAAACATGTCGTGTGCATGGGAGAAGTGAAGGAGAACTGAATGACCCTCAGTTCAGTTTAGATAAAGATCCAAAGGTTTCTCTCTCAAACAGGATTCCTAATATTTCATTATAGTGTTAGGGTCAAGTAGGCTGTACAAAGAATCTTGCTTGGGCACGTTCTCACTTATGGGGCAAAGCACAAAGAGCATGAAGATGAATGAACCCACCAATTTCAAATCTCAGAGAAGGATCAGAATGAGGACTGGGTGATGCGTCAAGTCTTTTCATATGTATTTGAACTGGTTCTCTTGTTGTTAAGTTAAGTAGCTTTGTCTAGACCAGGGGCCGGCAACCTTTCAGAAGTGTTGTGCCAAGTCTTCATTTATTCACTGTAATTTAAGGTTTCTCATGCCAGTAATACATTCTAACGTTTTTAGAAGGTCTCTCTCTATACGTCTATCTATATATATAAAAGTCAAATGGTGTATGCATGTATGTATGTATGCTTACTCCTTCCACACCGTTTGAGCTAGAGACTTGAAATTTGGTACAGTTAGAGGTCTTGGGGTACTAATCAGGGTAAGAGTCTGGGTGTCGGGTTTGGTCCTAATCAGAGTAAGAGTCTGGGTGTTGGGTTTGGTCGGGGGGTAAGTGAGCCGGGGGTGTTGGGTTTGGTCTGGGGGGGTGGGAAGGTGTCGTGAGGGGTGAGGGGTGGGGGTTGGGGTTGGTCAGGGGGTGTTGGGTTTGGTGGGGGGGTAAGGTGGGGGTGTTGGGTTTGGTTGGGGGTTGAGGAGGGGGGTCGGGGTTGGTCGAGGGGTAAGTGAGGTATGGGTGTCGGGTTTGTTTGTGGTGGTAGGTAGGGGTGTCGGGTTTGGTTGGGGGGGAAGTGAGGTGGGTGTGTCAGGTTTGGTCTACGGGGGGTGAGGTGTGGGTGTTGGTCAGAGGGTGTTGGGGTTGGTAGGGGGGAGACGTGGGGGTGTTGGGTTTGGGTGGGGGGGTGAAAATGTGAGTCGGGGTTGGTCGAGGGGTATTTGTGGTGGGAGTGTCAGGTTTGGTCGGGGGGTGAGGTGGGGGTGTCAGGTTTGCTCTCTGCCCCCTTCAATAGACCCCGCACTAGCTCAGCGCTCTGCCCCCCCCCCCCCCCCGACTGACCCGAGCAACTCCGGGTATTTTCGCTAGTATTATATAAATAAACTATTATTGTATTTAAAATAAATAGGGTTTTTAAAATGTTTAAGAAGCTTCATTTAAAATAAAATTAAAATGCCTTTCCTTGCTGAATTTTCCAATGTGGGCCACAGCAGGGGGCGGCTGAAGTGCGCTGGGCCTAGGCCAGGAGCAGAGCCCCAGGCCGGCAGTGGGCTGAGCGGGGCCAGAGGTTCGGACCCCGGCCTGCAGGGGGCCAGTGGTTGAAACCCCAGACAGCGGGATGAGCGAGACTGGTGGGCTGAGCGGGACTGGCAGCTAGCCCGCTGCTGGTATGGGGTTCCAGCCACTGGCTCCTGCCAGCCGAGGTCCTGGCCTCCAGCCCTGCTCAGCCTGCTGCCGTTCTGGGGTTCTGGTTGCCAGCCCCTTGCCAGCTGGGGTCCCGGCCGCCAGCCCGCTCAGCCCACTGCTCGCCTGGGGGTCTGTTCACCCAGGCCAACAGTGGGCTGAGTGGCGCCAGCGGCCGGGACCCTGACTGACAGTAGCGTGCCATTAAAAATCGGCTTGGAGTCTGTTGTTCAGTACTGTCAGTGAAATATGCACTAACTCCTTCTATGAAGAGGAGGGCAGGGAGAATTTGGGTGACTTTGAAACCTAATTTTCCTTCAACAAACTGCACAGAGCAGTGTAGCCTCAGGTGAGCTGTGATCACAGTTAACAGCCCTGTCTGTTTCACTTTCAGTTGACCGGCAGGCAGGATATGGTACTGTATATACAAACATCCCATTTATCCTCCTGGAGACAAAGCACTCAGAGAATCTGATTTGAACTAACTGACGCCTGATGGTGATAGAGCACCCTTGCTGGCAATCTGGACTCACTTGCTGTGCATGTAAAAGTCCCCCATAGGAATACTTTATCATTGCATTTGCTTCTGATCAATCATCAGGCAATGAACATCTGTTGACACAGGCACACTTATAATAATGAGCAAATCATGAATACACTTCTCTGCCACATTACTGGAAGCAAGAGTGACTGTTATAATATTCTCAGGGCCGGCGACAGGGTGGTACAACGGTTACAGCTGTACCGGGCCCCGGACTTCAGGGCCCCTGAAGTCCGGGGCCGGTACAGCTGTAACCGTTGTCCGGGGCTGTGAGCGAGGCGCGCTCACCAGCCCCCTCCCCCGGCACCCAGCAGCCAGCCCCGCCCCCCTTTGCTTCTCCCGGCCGGCCACGCGGCCGCAGCACATGCCGGGGTTGGGGCCCGCTGGAGGTAGGAGACCGGCGGGGGGGGGGGGGGGGGGGCCGCGGGAGATCGGCCGGGCGGGGGGGGGCCGCGGGAGGCAGGAGATCGGGCCCGCGGGAGGTAGGAGACCGGCGGGGGGGGGGGGGGGGGCGCGGGAGATCGGCGGGGCGGGGGGGCCGCGGGAGGCAGGAGATCGGTGGGGGGGGGGCGGGAGGCAGGAGATCGGGCCCGCGGGAGGCAGGAGACCGGCCGGGGGGGGGGGGGCGCGGGAGATCGGCGGGGCGGGAGGGGGGCCCGCGGGAGGCAGGAGATCGGCGGGGGGGGCGGGAGGCAGGAGCTGGGGGGGCGCGGGAGGCAGGAGACCGGCCGGGGGGGGGGCCGCGGGAGGCAGGAGATCAGCGGGGGGGGGCGGGAGGCAGGAGATCGGGCCCACGGGAGGCAGGAGACCGGCCGGGGGGGGGGCAGGGAGATCGGCGGGGCGGAAGGGGGGCCCGCGGGAGGCAGGAGATCGGTGGGGGGGGGCCGCGGGAGATCGGCCGGGGGGGCGCCGTGGGAGGCAGGAGATCGGCGGGAGGGGGAGGGGCTCGGGAGGCAGGAGATCAGCGGGGGGGGGGGGCTCGGGAGGCAGGAGACCGGCGGGGGGGGGCGCGGGAGATTGGCTGGGGGGGGGCCGCGGAAGGCAGGAGATTGGCGGGGGGGGGCCGCGGGAGGCAGGAGACCGGCAGGGGGGGCGCTGGAGATTGGCCGGGGGGGCCGCGGGAGGCAGGAGACCGGCGGGGGGGGGGAGAGGCAGGAGACCGGCCGGGGGAGATTGGCCGGGGGGGGGAGGCCGCGGGAGGTAGGAGACCGGCGGAGGGGGGGCCCTCGGGCGGCGGGAGATTGGCTGGGGGGGGGCGCGGGAGGCAGGAGGGGGGGAGCGCAGGCAGCGGGAGACTGGCCGGAGGCGGGGGGCCCGCGGGCGGCGGGAGACTGGCGGGGGCGGGGGGCCCGCGGGCGGCGGGAGTCTGGCAGGGGGGGCCCCGCGGGCGGCGGGAGACTGGCAGGGGGGGGCCCGCATGCGGCGGGAGACTGGCGGGGGGGGAGAGCCGCGGGCGGCGGGAGACTGGTGTGGGGGGGGGGCGACCGTACGGGGCCCCAAAATTCCTGTCACCGGCCCTGAATATTCTGAATATCATGTTGGATTTCTGCCTGCTTCTCAGACATGTGATAGGTATGAAAGTATCTTCTGGGACTGGTCAGATGCAGATTTCCTCTGGTATCCTAATGTATTATCAGAGAAACTTGGTAAGTGGGTTTTGTCTCTCTGTCCATCCATCCCTCTGTCTGCCTTTCCATATAGACAGTAAAAATATATCGATGTGTTTCATAGGATTTTTTTTTTTACACTGAGATACCTCCTTCCAAATAGTATCTGGGTAGAAAAGTGGACACCAGGGGGAAAGAAATGCTGTTTAATATGTTGAGTTTTTGCTAAAATGCTGGTAGCTTGTAACCTTGCTGTGGTTTAACAAGCTCAGGTCATCTCCCTTTCTATCCTATGTCATTGCAAACTCACTCCCTGACCAGTGAAACAGCCAGTATGGGAATTGGTCTTAGGCTACAAAATGTAACTGGGAAAACTCAGATCAACTTATTATGTGAGGAAGGGAAATGCTAGCTGGATTCTTCCCCTTTTGTATGAGTGTGCTTTAGGCATCTGGCTCTCTCTCCACAGAGCTTCAAAACCAAGAGAGTTTGCTGTATGGTTTGGTAACATTATTTTTTTTGCATAGCTGTGGATAATGACACACGAGCCATCATATGGGTCAGTGACAATGAGACTCCACACTCTTCCTTCCCTTTAAGCCTCCCTCTCAAATGACACAGCAACATTAGGATGCGGGGTCAATGGTTGCCTTGCTAGTGAGTAAGGTTTACTCAAGAAATGGTCCAGACTTAGCTGCTGTAGAAGCCAGATAATTCTGGCTCCTTCCTTTGCCACCATCCTGTACTGGTGTCTTCCTCTCCCCCAAGGTGATGTTGCCTTCCTCTCCTATTTCCAGACAATGCTGATATTTCTCCACATGTGCAGCCAGTGGTTGTGCCTTACCCTAGTGTTCAGGTGCATACCCTCATACTCAGACCGAGCTCCCACATCCTGAATATGAATCAACCCCTATATTCTCAGAGGACACCAACTAGGGTGACCAGATGCTCTGATTTTATAGGGACAGTCCTGATGTTTGGGTCTTTGTCTTCTATAGGCTCCAATTACTCCCCGCCCCCTGTCCTGATTTTTCACATGTGCTGTCCGTCACCCTAAATACTGCATGTAATGTAACAGATTTTCACCTTTTTCGCTTTTAAAAAAAGTCTTCTACATAAAAAAAGTTTAAAGAGCATTATTTTGTTGCAAAGTCAATTTGAAAATTAGGAAATGCCAGATTTATGGCTGACTATGCAACCAGAATTCGAACCTTTTGTGCATATGTATTATAGAATAGAAGCTTTAATGACATGATCACATACTTTTTTCCCTTAGGATCCGTACCTCATTCAGTGCACTGGTGGCAGTAGTGGGCAGAATGATGGGATCATGGCCAATTGTAAACTTGACCTTCTGAACCTTTGAGTGCTTGACTTAGAATATGTTAAAAGCAAGTTATTTAGGTTTCAGTGTATGTAATATCATTTAGCTTATCTAGCCAAATAATCTTTGCAAACAAAGCCTCTACAGGACAAAAACTTCACGTGATTCTATAGTCCGCTATTGACTGCAACCCAACCACTTACTCCAGGTGAGATGCCTCTGGACAAAGTTTTTGTAGTTTATCTAGATTGACTGGCTCTATATTCAACTACAGAGTTTAATGTTGAAACTTATTATATTTTTATCCTCCCCCCCACCAGTGGACTCTTCTACTATCCTTGCTATTCCTTGAAGTCAGCTTAGTGGCTAAACGACGCTGCCAAATAGGCAAGGAAAAGTGGGTGTCTGGCATGTGAATGACACAGTCGGCATCAAGCACTTCTCAGAGAAGGTGTTTTATGACCCTGCTGAAGACTCCTAGTCAAGACACAGGGGCACCAGGCTTCTGATTGCCTGGTGTGGGAGGTTTCAATGAAAGACTTTGTGAGTTCAGTATGTTTTACAATTGAGAACACTTCTTAGCACTCTTCCAGTTGTTACTGAATTGACTCCAGGCTGGTGCTTCTGTTGTGTGTGTATTTGACACGTTTAGGATCCATTAATAAGTATGTGGGAAGACAGCTGCATTGTGAGAGAGCAATACACAGAGTAGCACCCTGGAGGGGGATGCAGGGAGTGGCTTGGAATCAGTGGTACAGGAAACATTGCTGTTTTTTACTGGTGTCAATGAGACTTCCATCTGAATAACCCCTCTTTCTTGGGAGGCTATTGTCACAAAGACAATGGTCTGTTTGGGGACCATATGAAGCCAAGCTTGGCCTCCCACTCTGTGCTGGCAGGGACTTGGATTACTGAGGATCAAGTGACAAAGAGTCCTGTGGCACCTTAAAGACTAACTAAAGTATTGAAGCATAAGCTTTCGTGGGATCAAGCTGGCTCTGCCTTGTGTGTCAGTGCTGAACAACCCTCCTCTATCCAAGCCACAGGCCAAGTGCTTTGTGGAACACCAGACTGACACTTTGCTAGTGGGCCCAATGCTTCAGCTTGCATATCTGCTGGGTTGTGCAGCAGGCTGGAAATTCTGCAGCAGCTTCTAGCCAATTGAAGAAAGACGCGTTTAATGATTAGATGTGGACATAAATACTAGCCAGCATAGTAGCCCTTCTGTTATCTACATTCATATTGAATTACACTTGCTTCACTCTGACCTCAAACCCTCAGATTTCATTGCTTGCAGATTTTTGCATCACTGGGGAATGACTAGTGCAGATGATGTCAGAGGTTTCGGCAGCTTGGTAGGAGACGGTTGGGGCTTTTGTCACCCCCAGAAGATCTAAGGGTGATTTGGGTTAAGCTCATTGGCAGGATGTTTCTGCTAAAGTGATCGGCAGTGAAATGGTTAACAGTATTGCCATTTGCAGTGTCATGATTAGATTGCAGAATCAACACTCCTTGAAATGATACAATTTACATGTCTCTGAGCTATTGTTTCAGACTGCCTGCAGACTCAAGAAAACATTACTGCATTGATTACACTCAGTTTGTGTCTTTAAAATGTTCTTCACAACCAAAAGGGCTAGAAGCCTGGCTCTTGATTCTCCTCTCATTTACACTAAATCAGGAATAACTCCATTTCAGAAGCAATTCCCTTCTCCCAGTACCTAGTGAACCAGAGCAGCCCATGGGTCATCTGGAGGAGGAAATGTGACTTTCCATGAGGGAAGGGACAGTTGAAATAAACTGGATTACTTAAAGGATGCCATTCATGAAGGAGGAGTATGGACCTGATCCAAAGCTCATTGAAATCAATTGGAAGGTTTCAAGGATCTAGATTTACAAATGTATTTAGGCGCTTAAATACTATGGGTAGTTTGAGATCTGCTGATAAAAAGCGCTATAGATGAGCTAGGCATTGTTAATATTAATTAATTAATAATAGTAATAATACATGCTGGTGAAATCTGCAAAACTGGCAACTTACATCTGAAATCTTCTAGCTACACAGAAGACAGATCAGAAGAACCATTTCTCAGGTTGGGGGCGGACAGTTCAGTTTCTGTGGTCCATTCCACATTTAGTTTTTTTGCCCAAAACTGCCAGTCATGGGTGTGTTTGTGTGATGTGGTCTCCTGTTTGCTAGGAAGTGAAAAGTTGTCATCAGTTCATTTCACTTGGGCTACTGACAAGGTGATGGATAATGGACAAGAGATTTATCATCCTGCCCACATGAAATCTGCATTGTCTTAGAGCTCTCCCTTTAAAGCAGGGGTGGGCAAAGTACGGCCCGCGGCCCACATCTGCCCGCGGGCTCGTCCTGCTCGGCCCCTGAGCTTTGGGCCAGGGAGGCTCCCCCCTCCTGTCCCCTGCCTTCCTCCCTCCCCCCGGAGCCATGCCACCACATGGCCAGTGCTCTGGGGGATGGGGCTGACTCTGCATGGCTGCCAGACATGCTACTCTGAGCAACATGGTAAGGGGGCCAGGGCTAGGGGGTTGGATAAGGGCCAGAGAGTGCTGGGAGGCAGTCAGGGAACAGGAAGCAGGGTGCTGTTGAATGGGGCAGAGGTTCTGGGGGGTGGTGGTCAGGGGACAGGGAATGAGGGAGTTGGATAGGTGTGGGAGTCCGGGGTGTCTGTCAGGGGCCAAGGGTGTCGATAGGGGTTGGGGCAGTCAGGGGACAGAGAGCAGGTTTGGGTTAGGTAGGAGGTTGTGTCCTGGGGGGGAGTTAAGGTGGGAGGGTGTTTCTAGGGGGGGGGTCAGGGAACAAGGAGCAGGGGGGCTTAGATAGGGGGTAGTGGGTAGGGATGTTGGTTGAAGTGGGGGGGCCTCTGGAGGAGGCAGACATGGAGAAGGGGGGAGGTGGAATGGGTTGGGCATTCTGAGGGGGGCAGTCAGGGGGCAAGAGCTGGGTGGGGGTCAGATAGGGGGCAGGGCCAGGCTGTTTTAGAGGCACAGCCTTCCCTACCGGGCCCTCCACACAATTTTGCAACCCCGATGTGGCCCTCAGGCCAAAAAGTTTGCCCGTCCTTGCTTTAAAACCTCTCTTTGAGGCAGCAGAGCCACCAAATTGAAGATATTTTGTTGTCAATAGGTGGTAATGATTTTTAGCCAGTAAAGACTAAAAAATTATGTCAGGACAACAGCCTAGAGAGAAGAAAATCTGTGTTTCATTACCAGTTAAATCAGAGCTATCTAAGGCTCCAAGGAATATTGTATCATTCATAGACCAATAACTGAATGAAAAATAAGAACCACCATAGAGGTAACTTTGAATAAAAAGGGGAAAAGCAAATGCAGTGAGAGAGAATTTGAGCAACCGAAAGTATTTAAACCAGAAGCTTAGTGTTTTTGGGTTTGTTTGTTTTTTACATATGAACTGTCAAAGGCTGAGTCTGGAGGAGGAAATGTGACTTTCCATGCGGGAAAGGGCAGTTGAAATAACCTGGATTACTTAAAGGATGCCATTCATCACTTATCCCTCACAGATACAGCATGAATATCCAAAGTAACAGGAACAACAAAATGTGGTATGGATTAATAATCGATTATTCTCCATCCCGTGTGAGCACTATGCAAAGGGGAGGAGGGATAAAGAGGAAAGCACACAGAAACCACTGCCTGTCAGTTATTCATCCTCAAGGACTCTGTTACATTATCCCCTTGCAATCAGATTAGCAGTCTCCTTTGTATGGCTCGTATCATTTCAGGTTAATATTCAAGTACAGTAATATTGGAAAGTGACATTCATTGTATATTAGCTCAGATGAATATTAATGTGGAGTGATGGAGAGGAGCTAATGTGATAGGGCTGTCATACTGTGTTAACACTGGAATGCCACTCCTGCCATTTCAGCTCACTCTATACTGTCTGAGTGTCAAGGAGCTCAGTGCGTTTCCCCTGAAATGATTGCGTATGGGGTGGGAAGGACAGTTCCACTCCAGTGGTTCCTATTGCGATCAGAGCAGTGGAAAGAGATGCTCTTTCTCCTGTCCTACATTCCTTTGGATATATTTCTCAGTTGCCATCCTAGTGTATTCCAGATGTCACAGGACTAGCAGCATTTAGAAGAGCCATGCAGCACCCTCACCAGAGATTGACTGTTCCAAAGAGGGATATGTAATCAAGAAACTCCAGGGAGGGGTAGAGCCCAGAATTTGACCTCAGATGATTGTGTAAGCGAAGAGTATTTTTCTCCTTCAAATCTGAACACTGTACATTATAAAACACCACATAATTCATCCTTGCCTTTAGCTCCACCTCACACACTTCATCCCTAGGACTAGCACAAGTCTGCTAATGTAGCTTCGGCTGTAGCCAAGAGGAAAGTAATAAAAACTTTAAATGGACTTGTATTTTCTTGTGTAAACCAATGTAGTAGTATTATTTTATTACGGTTTCCTATATAGGCCCCAATCAAACTGGGACCCCGTGTGTTAGGTATTTTAGGCCTAAATTTTCCAACTTGACTAGTATTTTGGGTGCCCAACTTCGAGAGTCTTTAAAGGGACCTGATTTTCTGACAGTGCCGACTACCTGCCTAGGGTTGCCAACGTTCTGATTATAAAAAAACGAACGCCCTTCCCCTTCTCCCAGCATTTTTCCTTCCCTGGGGCCTTGTCCTGCCCTGCCCTGCCCCTTCTCTGAGGCTCCCCATCACTCCATCCCTCCTCCCGCCTCCGTTGCTTGCTCTCCCCCACACTCACTCACTCACTCACTCATTTTCATAGAGGGTTGGGATCAGAGGTGAAAGTAAGCCGGTACGCCCCGGTACGGGTCGACTTCCCTGGGCGCAATTTAAAGGGCCTGGGGCTCCCAGGGGCAGTTTAAAGGGCCGAGGGCTGTAGCAGCACAGCAGGCTCTTTAAATAGTTCTCAGAGCCCCGCCGCCGCTTCCTGAAGGTTCCGGAAACAGGGCTCCCATCCCCGCAGAGCCCCATTGCTGGAGCCCTGGGGAGGCTGCAGCGGGGCTCCAAGAGCTATTTAAAGAGCCCGGTGCGCTGCTACAGCCCCATGCCCTTTAAACTGCTGCCGGAGCCCCGCCGCAGCCTCCCCCGGGCTCCTGCGGCAGTTTAAAGGGCATGGGGCACACCGGACTCTTTAAATAGTTCTCGGAGCTCCACCAAACCTTAAGGAAGCAGCGGCGGGGCTCCAAGAGCTATTTAAAGAGTCCGCTGCGGCACTACCACCCCAGGCCCTTTAAACGGTCCCTGGAGGCTTGGGGGGTGGGGGGGTTACCTGTACGGGGGCTGGGCTGGAGCTGGCTCTGACCCCTCTGGCCCCGCCCTTTCTGCCCAAGGCCACACCCCTTCCAGGGGTCAGAGCTGGCCCCAGCCAAGCCCCCGTACCAGTAAGAAAGTTAAATTACTTTCACCCCTGGTTGGGATGCAGGAGCGGGTCAGGTCTTGGACTCCGGGTACAGGCTCTGGGGTGGGGCCAGGAATGAGGGGTTTGGAGTGTGGAAGGGGGCTCCAGAGTGGGGAGGGGGTTGGAGTGTGGAATGGGGAGGAGTGGTGGTTCTGGCTGGAGGTACAGGTTCTGAGATGCGGGATTTGGGGTGCCAGAAGGGGCTCTGGGCTGATTTAGGGAGTGGGGAGGGGTGCGGGATGCCATCTTTGGAAGGGAGTTTGAGTGCAGGAGGGGTTGAGGGCTACAGCTGGGGGTGTGGGCTCCAGGGTGGGGCCAGAAATGAGGGGTTCAGGGTACAGGAGGGGGTTCTGGGCTGGGATAGAGGGTAGCGGTGTAGGAGAGGGAGGAGGTGAAGGCTATGGCTCAGTAGGGTTGCCAACTTTCTGATTGCAGAAACCGAACACCCTTATCCTGCCCCTTCGCCGAGGCCCCACTCCTGCCTCATTCTGTTTACTTACTCTCTCCCACATGTGCTCATTTTCACCAGGCTGGGGCAGGAGGTTGGGGGGGAGGGATGGGCTGAGGGTGTGGAGCTGAGGATGATGGGCTTCGAGTGCAGGAGGGGGCTGCAGACTGGGGCAGAGGATTGGGGCATAGGAGGTGTTTGGGGGTGTGGGCTCCAGGTGGCACTTACCTCAGATGGCTCCCAGAAGCAGCCGGTATGTCCCTGTGGCTCCTAGGCACACGGGTGGCCAGGGGCCTCTGCACGCTGCCCCCATCTGCAGGTGCCGTCCCCGCAGCTTCCATTGGTCATGGTTCTAGACCAATGGGAGTTGTGGAGCCACCACTCAGGGAGGCTGAAGTGTGCGGAGCCTCTCTGCCCCCCCGTCCACCTAGAGGTTGCAGGGACATACCGGCTGCTTCCGGGCGCCACACAGAGCCCTATTGCACTGCCGACTGGACTTTTAACTGCCCGGTCAATGATGCTGACTGGAGCTGCCAGGGTCTCTTGTTGACCAGGCGTTCCAGTTGAAAACTGGCAACCCTATACACCCTGCACCCTGTACATTTTCTCTAGCTGGGCACCAGATATATGGTACCCAAAATCACTGATGAAAAAGTAAGTCATAATTGCCTATCTTAAAGTCCTTAATTTCTAACAGTTAACCTCATGGTTCCACAGAAATGGCCCTTGATTTGTTCTTCTCAAAACTGTTTCATGGCAGCTAAACTGGATTTGTCCAGGGAAGATCACATGCTTTAACTACCATCTCTTTAGTTATTGAGTTTGTTGGTATAAATAGCTCCCATCTGCAGCTTCTGTAGATGTGCAGTAGTTAAATGTGTGTGCCACAAAATCTAAGGAGCCCCGTGCATCTGCTGTGGATTATAAAATAAGCACCTGGGGGTAGAAAAGAGACATTCCAACAGTTATTCCAAAGTAGGAAACATAAACTGCATCCTTGGTTACATACGGCCATTGGACAAGCTCAAAAAAGACCATCCCCTCCCTGGTGTGACTCAGGGAAAGGGCGTCTCCTTTGCCCTGTTTTCTCTTTGCATTCTTTCTCTCCCATGGCACAGGGCCATGCCCACTGGCAGAATCTGAGCCTGAGGCTTTGCCAGCAGCTTTCTCCATTATCCTTTGCTTCCAATCCAAAAGCATGTGACTGGACTGTTTCCAATATGTGAACTTCCCGCTATCTCCCTGACATAAGCACCTTCGTCTTATCACCTGGCATTAGCACCTTCTTCCTAGCACCTTCTACTCTCAGAGGTTCTCCTCCCCAGCTGGATTTCCTCTGATACTTGCAGGACTCTCCTTTCCACTCAGCACAGTGTCCTGACAAATCCTCTCCAGCTTCTAACAAAAAGGACATATATTACAATTGGGAAATGTCTTTCTCCCAGCTACCTGAAGTCTCCCACACCAGTAACATCAGGATTTTTCACCTGGGCAGTGGCAAATGTGCCAGTTAAAGCTGTTGCTCCCTTCTGTTTATGCTGCTTTGGGAGTATATTGTACAACAAGTATAGGACCTAGCCCTTCCCCGCTATCTGGAATGCTACACCCATTCTTCCTACAGCATATCATAAGTATGGGCAATCCAGGCATACTGCATTGTGCTCCTCTCCTCACGCCTTGCTCCTGATGAGATTTTAGGGTATAAATGGACTGTTGAGAGGGTGAATGTAACTTGTATCTTTGCACCAAAAGGACAATTCAGCTACATACCTCAGGAATTTCTTAATTATTTGTGCTATGAAATGTAGGTGTTCACCAAAGGAAATACCTGTTCCTCTGTGTTGCTGTCATTCCTCAGGGGGGTACCAAAGTTTCCATATTTAATGTGTCTTTTGCTGTCTGTTACCAAGGGGAACTGTGACTTTCCAATCTCTTGAATGGGGTGATGGTTCAATTACTTTCCCTTGGCATGCTATTTATTTTAATCATGGTTTTCAGCAGGACCTACAAGACTTTTATGAGGCCAGGGTCTATTTGTGCCCATGTTCCGAAAAATGATTCAAGGAGGCTGTCACCTGTAACACTTCCATTTGTTGATGTTGTTGTCATGCAATCTGGATCCAATCACCCTTCCTTTGCCCTGTTTCCAAACATTTTGCAATGGCATCCAAGGACATATTTAGTGATTATGGTAGGCATCAAGTAAAATCTATGTGTCTATAAACTTAACAATCGGCTCAAATTTAATAGCTGCTGAAATGTTCTAACTGTAGCTTCTTTCCCTCCTATCCCATGCCTCATTTTTCAGGCTACAGATCCAGCTCTTACCATGATTTACTCTGTGCCTTTTAGCAATTTTTTAAGAAGAGTGAAAGCCGAAGAGCCCATTGAAAGAGCTAGGAGAAAACCAAAGAGAGGAATCTTTGTATGGGGGAAAATGTTTCTCTTTTTCTCCCCCATCTTTGAAATAGTTTTTATGATTCCCCTGGATCTGTGTAGTTGGCAAGGCCCCGAGAGAACAAAGCGGCGAAGTCCATTTCCTTTCACAGCCAAGTGAGTTTCCATAGCTAGACAGTGAATAAAATGGTTGGCAAAGGGCCAGAAGAGAGTTGTTAGATTTATAAACTATCAGTGTTTTCTCTGTATTGATTTTCCCAGGATATTTCCTGAACACCACAAATAGTAGGCAGTTACAATGCAGTCAGAGTCTCCGATGAATAGCGGGCTCATGGGGAAGTCTCTAATGGAGACACTGCTGGAGTGGGTAACTTTATCTGAAGCACTCTCCTCCAGGATGTAACACACCTGATTGGGAGCACCGGGAAACAAGGAGCTTTCAAACACTCACAAAACATTGAACAGAAGGAAATGCTTCTGGGTTGGTAGGGAGGGATGGGTGGCATTAGGTATTGCCATTGTTTGGGACACGATCGTGTATTCAAGAGAGGGGTAATTTTGCGAAAGTCCAGGTGGTAAGATGATTAGGGAAGAGTATATATTCCTTTTTATTTGTTTGCTTTGGTATCCAGCTATGCAGTCTATCTTTTCCCCCTACCCTCTCTCCACACATGCTCAGACTGCAGAATTCTGACAACCCCCTTTCTCACTGAAATGCTACTGTGTGCACTCTGGTTAGATGCAGCAGCGGAAATTAGTCTTTAACTCACTGTTGTGTGTGCCCAGTCTAGACTAGCACAACCCAGTATGATGCTTTGCATTTTCAGGTCGAAATACGGAGAGGCTCAAATTTGGGTTCCCATCACCCACCTTGAATTTTCATTAAATTAATACTGAACCCAAATAATCTTAAAGTACATGCTGGAAGGAAAAGCATTTTGTCTTTTCTTCACAAAATACTTGGAGAAGGGTCTAGTTCAGGGGTGGGCAAACATTTTGGCCCGAGGGCCACATCAGGGTTCAAAATTGTGTGTGGGGGGGCAGGTAGGGAATGCTGTTCCTCCCCAAACAGCCTGGCCCCGACCCCTATCCACCCCCCACCCACTTCCTGCCCCCTGACTGTCCCCCTCAGAACCCCCAACCCATCCAACAACACCCCCCCTGCTCCTAATCCCCTGATCACCCCCTCACTCTCACTTCCCCCCCCAGGATCCCAACTCCCATCTAAGCCCCCCTGCTCTTTGTCCCCTGACTTCCCCCTCCTGACACCCCCCACCTGGATCGCACCCCCATATAAGCCCCCTGCTCCCTGTCCTTTGAGTGCACTGACCTCTAGCCAGACCCCCACCCCTGACAGGCCCACTGGGACTCCCACGCCCCATCCAACTCCCCCATTCCCTGTCCCCTGATCGCCCCCTGAGACTCTCTGCCCCTCATCCAACACCCCCCCATCCTCGTCATGGCCCCATCCTGGCCCTCTTACCACGCCGTGGCTCAGAACAGCTGCTCGAGTGGCGTGGGCGGAACAGCAGGAGAGGGGCCGGAGCAGCCTCACCAGCTGGAGCTGTGGGGCTAGTTAGGAGGAGCTCCGCGGGCCATAGTTTGCCCACCCCTGATCTAGTTAGTTTTAGGCTTGTCAACTATCAAACATCCAGAAGTTGGCCCTCGTGCTCTTCCTGACACTCCTCACCTTCATTTTGAGGGTGTGCTGGAGCCACACGGTAGCAATGCTCAGGTATTGCACAGAGGAAGGGCATATTGGGTGGATTGTATTAGCATGCTAATAAAATGGGTCCATGGTGGAATGGTTAACACTGTGGACTCTGAATGCAGTGATCTGAGTTCATCTCTTGGTTGGGTCTTTATTTCCTTAGGGGGGAAAACATGGTCCAATGTTTGGGATACTAGCCAGGGACTTGCAAGACCAGATTTTAATTACCTAATTTGCCACAGACATACTATGCACTGTGGGCAAGTCACTTAATGTCTCTGTGCCTTAGTTCTCTAGCTGTATAATGGGGATGATAATATTTCCCACCCTGATGGGCTACTGGGAGGACAACTACATTGAATATTGTGAGGTACTCTGATACTGTGATTCTGGGGGTCATCTAAGCACCATCCATAGAATTGCCTGTCATGAAAATTTAATTACATGTTTCAGAAAGATGGTGAATTGCAGGATATTTAATGCAATCTGTGTTCTAGCCCTTATTCCATGAACAAGGATGTTGAGGTGGAGTTATGGATGAAAGGTTGGAGAAGTGGAGGGAGGAGAGATAACAGTGAGAAGAGACTGAGAGAGAAAGAGGCAAGCACAGATGGCAAAGCTGCTAGAAGGAGAAGAGCCAAATCAGAGAAACAAAAAGATCTTGAAGAAAGGAGAGGCCCTTAGAGAAAAAATGAAATCAAGCATTTAAACAGTGATGTGCTGGAGGGAACAGCTGGGAGCTGGCTGCTAGGAAAGGTCAGGGTGCTGTCCCTGCCTCTTACAGAATTATCCCATCTCTCGATACGGCTAAATATCCCTGCAAGAGATGATATGTGTATTGTGCTCATGAAGGTCCTGTTTCTGATTCCATTGAAGTTAATGGTTAAAATTCCAGTGACAGTATTTGGGCACCATGTTAGTGCTATTATTTATTTATTTATTTATTTTTGCCTTTTGAACATAGCAGATTCCATCAGTTGGCAGGGATGGTTCAAAGGACGCTCTCTCCAGGCTTCCACAATGGTGTCTGTATGCAATTTGGTCACGATGTTGCAAGGTGGTGTGTATCCTGTGATGTGCTGAGTACCCTCAGTTCTCACTGACTTCATAGGGAGTTTAAAGTGGCTCAACATCTTGGACGATCTAGTCCTATATACACTTTAGGAACAAATTATAGACAGTGCAAGCAAAGGGCAATTGCTATAAGTTTGTTTGCCAGTGATGCTGCCTCACTTCTGGTCAATTGTGAACACATGCCTTTGTTTAAACAGGAAAAGCAATGAATAGCTATCCCAGTCCCTTCACTGCTGTAGGATTGTGCCCAAGGACATGGGACTAGACCCAAAGCTAAGTGGAAGGAAGAGGGATATTTTGTAGGAGCCCCTTGTTAAAATATGGACAGGACCCTGCACTTAAGTTCTTCTGAGGGAAAACAAGGACACTGAAAGAGGCCAAGGAAAAGATGTATAAAGATACAGCAGGGGAAGTGGAGAATGGGAAGAGTGAAAGGAGGACTAAGGTATTTGATCCTTAGGGCTGGTCATCTAAGCACCATCCATAGAATTACCTGTCATGAAAATTTAATTACCGTATTTTTCGCCCTATAGGACGCTCCGGCCTATAAGACGCCCCCTCGTTTTTCAATAAAAAAGCCGGACCAAAAAAAAAAAAAAAAAAAAAAAAAGCGCCTTGCTCTCCCCTCCCCGCCGCGGGCGGGCTGCCGGGAGCGTCCCGGTTCCCCCCTCCCCGCGGCGGGGAGGGGGGAACCGGGACGCTCCCGGCAGCCCGCCCGCGGCGGGGAGGGGGAAACCTCGGCAGCCCGCCCGCGGCGGGGAGGGGGGAACCGGGACGCTCCCGGCAGCCCGCCCGCGGCGGGGAGGGGGGAACCGGGGCGCACATTCGCCCTATAAGACACACCAACTTTTCCCCCCCTGTTTTGGGGAAGAAAAAGTGCGTCTTATAGGGCAAAAAATACGGTACATGTTTCAGAAAGATGGTGAATTGCAGGATATTTAATGCAATCTGTGTTCTAGCCCTTTTTCCAAGAACAAGGATGCTGAGGTGGAGTTATGGGTGAAAGGTTGGAGAAGTGGAGGGAGGAGAGATAACAGTGAGAAGAGACTGAGAGAGAAAGAGGCAAGCACAGATGGCAAAGCTGCTAGAAGGAGAAGAGCCAAATCAGAGAAACAAAAAGATCTTGAAGAAAGGAGAGGCCCTTAGAGAAAAAATGAAATCAAGCATTTAAACAGTGATGTGCTGGAGGGAACAGCTGGGAGCCGGCTGCTAGGAAAGGTCAGGGTGCTGTCCCTGCCTCTTACAGAATTATCCCGATTCGGCGCGTAGTGATCGATCTTCTGGCGATCGATTTCTTGCGTCTTGTGAAGACGCAAGAAATCGATCGCCCGCGGCGCCGCCGTCGACTCCGGAACTCCAGCTTGCTGGGAGGCGCAAGCTGGAGTTGATGAGGGAGTGAGCCGCCGACTGCCGCTGCCATAAGGATGGACGGTAAGTTGGCTGCAGATACGCAAACTTCAGCTACGTGATTCACATAACTGAAGTTGCGTATCTGCAGTCGATCCTCCCCCCCTTCCCCATAGTGGGGACCAGCCCTATTATCACTAGCCACTAAAAAAGAGAAATACTGAACATCTGTGTAACTCAGGCTGAGGGAGTTTAGTTACCTGACACCTTCCATTATCCCAGGTCAGCAAACAATGTCGTTTGCTCAATAAGGAAAAACAAACAGAGGTACCACATACAAAAACAGTTTTATTATTATTATTATATTTTGCTGTTTAATGCAATGCTTCAACTAGGAATACAACTCAGCAGAGGTACATACAGGTATATTGCATGTAATTTTCATTTTGTCTTTAAAACATTTCAAACCCTCATCAACTCAATCATTTGTTAACTATTATATTGGAGCCTCTCCTTCCTAGCTGGCTATGGCTCTCCTCATCCTGCATAACATACTCTAATGTCGCTGTCTTTGTTCCCTCTAAACTGAAACATTATGCACAAATTCCCAGAAATGTCTTTTTACCACGCGGTTCTTTCCCTGTGTGAATGCTGTATATAATATGTATATATCTATACAGTATATATAAATATAAATATATATATATATAAGGTATATATAATAACGTGGATTAGCTTTACATAGCCAACCATAAAACTTGTGCTTATCTTATTTATATGAGATCAAACGTATGGCATCAAGAATGCGACCAAATTCCAGCAGCCCTGGCTTGTTTGATTCCCATTTCGCAATCTTGCCATATGATTTTGGACACCATTTACATTTAATGCACTTTTTTCATACAGTATATTTCTTTTAAGACAAGAATACTGAATTTTGCAAATTAACAATAGGTTTTTCATACTCTTGAGATAAAAAATAATATTAAAAAAATTAGATTTCCAGAGGGGACGAGGCCCCTCCTTGTACATACAGTTTGAAGAGTAACTGAACATTCATTGTAGATATATTTACATTGCAACCTTATCTTGCTAATATTACACATATTGTATTATTTCTGTACATAGCCAAGGTAGGCTGTTGGTCATGTTAAAACACACTGCTAACGGTATTTACAGTTTGAATATTAGACTCAAGCTCACCAATGACCTCAAAATGGCACCAGAAGTTAAGGAATAAGTCATAAAAAGGTCAGTTTATTACTGACCTTGGCACATTCTCACCCATTATATTTTTATTATTATTATCACTATTATGTGCTTCAGAAAAGGATGGATATCTTTGGGGTAGAACTTTAAAGATGGAATCATCTGTGGGACCAAAACCTTTGAGCCTCCCCAGAGCAGATGAGAAGCGGTAATGCCAGAATGCCTGCAATCTGCCTGTCCGTCTGGAGCTTTGGGAACAGAAAGTTTGTCTTGTTTCTCTGCCTACTGTGCTTTTTTCAGTGCCAGAGAGTGAAACAATGTCTATATTAAACACATGGAAACATACCCTTTGTCATGAAGGGCAGCAGAAACAGAACCTTCCATTTTAATGACTTCTACAGTGATACTGCATCTGATCCCACCAGATACCAAAGTCTCCCAGGGAGTCAGTGCAGTTGGGGATATCTTACAGGAAAAGCTTTTCATGCATGCTCCTTCATAAACACATTTCAGGGGTGAATTTTGCCCACCATATCAAAGAAGAGAAATGGCAGGCTCCAAACATCAGTTGAAGGACTAGACAGAGATATGGAGTGGGGAGTGGTCCACTTTTTTCCCTTTAAGCAGCAGCAGATTAAAGAATGGGGGAGTGGGGTGTGTGTGTGTGCCAAATCCACCAGCTACCTCTCAGACTCAAGCACAGGAAACACTGATATGCAGCAGTGTTACTTCTTTCCCCCCTCCATAGTGAAGAAAATGAGATGATAGAAAATTAAGGGATGTAAGAATATGAAAGAAAATATTTGCAAGACATTGGTTGCAGGGTGTGTGGTACTGATAAAAATCAGACTGGCTCCGGTTACAGTCCAGGTGTTGGGATTTCCTAATGAAAAAGGCAGTGGAAGTCAGAGATCACTTAGAATATTTTACCAGTACCTCAGTTGCTCTGGATGGATGACAGGACCTCCAATTTGTCATTTCATGATGCACAGACCACTGTACGGTGTTTTGTCATGTAATATATCATGATAGCAATATGTAGTCTCCATAATTACCTATGGTTT
Organism: Sternotherus odoratus; assembly: GCA_032164245.1. Lineage (NCBI taxonomy): Eukaryota > Metazoa > Chordata > Testudines > Kinosternidae > Sternotherus > Sternotherus odoratus. The sequence continues at coordinate 90,537,262 of JAVMKO010000001.1, forward strand.
TTTTCTGGTTTGGAGCTGATACACTTTTAAAAAATGGGAAAGGAGAGGATTGTCTTGCTTTTGTGTTGTTTTCTTCCCTAAAATTAAAGCATTTAAAAAGGGATCCTGATTTGAGGTTACTATCTCCAGAGTATGTCTAAGAATATGGAATTGAATCAAGCCTGCTTGCACACTACAAAATGGCATGAATCTAGCAGGGCAGAAGTATCAGTGTACTAGCACTCACTATGTCTGAAAGATGAAAGAAACTGCAGATCCATTGCTGAAATGCCTGGGAAGACATTAATTTAAATGAGCAAAGAGAGAGGAAACATGGCTTTATTTCAAAGAACATGACAGAGGGAGAGAAGTGGGAAAAGAAGGAAAAATGAAAAAAATAAAGTTGGGGACCTCTACCAGTGTATGTCACTGGGGGAAGGGTTTTTTAAACTAAAAAAATGTTTCTTTTGAAAGTCTACAGTGGAGTGCAACAACATGGACAGAGGATACATGGACAGAAGTTTTGTTCCCAGCCAAGGGCACTGTACATGGGGCACAAAAGAGCTAGTAGATTTGGGTGAAAAAAGTCACACCTTTTATCATCCTAATTTCAGCTGTTTACTCTTCCACCAGCTGTGTCTACATTGATATTTAGGGGGAGGTTTTCAAAGGTACAAAGGGCATTTAGGCACCTAACTCTCATTGTCTTTGGTGCCCAACTCCTGTTTGTGCCTTCGAAAATCTACCCCTTTAAGACAGACAGTTTATTGTCCGACAGTCTCTTCCTTGGAATGAATTTGGCTTCTCGATCAATAAAAGCATTGACTTGTGACTTTTTGAGTTATTTATGTGGGGGTTTAAAATAAAAATTGTGGCCAGACTCAGCAGCATACACCAGCACCACTTCTGCGATACAAAGCTGGTTTAATGGGCTGGTCAAAGCCAGGTAAATGGCTGCTGTGTGTTGCAGGAAAGGCAGAGAGCAGTCAGGGCGGTTGGTGGTTCCGCCACAGGGGAAAGACTTGAACATTCATGGCTGTATAAAAGAATAAAATCCATCAGCAAATCGATCCTAGGACTGCCAGAAAGCCCTGGGAGTGGGAGAGTCTTTAATTAGCTCCAGATACTGAAAATCAAAGCTAAGCAGTGTTGGAAGGGGAGGATCTAGCAGGATCCTTTGGTGCCAGTCTGTACTGGCATTTAAGAGAAAAAAGCCTTTCATATATTGACTTGCTTTTGTTTTGCATGGCCCATTTTTCACAAGGCAACAATCAAAAGAATTTCTATGTCCAAATGGACCCTTGTGATTCCTAATAAATCAAGTAAAAATGGCAAACAGATGGCCAACCAGAATGTTCCTTAGGTTTTTGCACACAGCCGAGAGCAGATTTCTCAATGTTACTTTGGCTGACAGTTGAGATATCTCTACCTTTTTTTTTCTCTTGGGTGATGTTAATGCTCACAAAAGGCGCCATATTGACATGCCTTCAGGCTGTGGTCCTCTCCTCAGAAAGCAGCTAGAGACTGGACAGTGACAATTGCAAGTTTTCCTACACTGGACTGAAAAATGTGACTCAAACCTGACCTAGAGGGGCTACCTTTATGAGGAAGAAAGAATGGTTCAAGCTAAGTGCCTAGTCTTGTCTTATCCTCTTTCTGGAGCCTGCTAAGAGAGGGGGACAAGCAGGGATAAACAGGGTGACCAGACAGCAAATGTGAAAAATCGAGACAGGGAGTGTGTGTGTAATATAAGAAAAAGACACAAACATCAAAACTGACCCTATAAAATCAGGATATCTGGTCACCTTAGTGCTAATTGTCGTCCTCCATATTTCTTTTTCTTAATGAGTTACATATACAGTTGCTAAAATGACATGCAAAGCTCAGCATGGAATGTGAAAAATCCAGCTGGGCTTCTCCTGCCACCTGCATTACAAAGATAATGGTGCTAGTCTTGCAAAGATAGCTGGCGCGATGATGCTCGGACCAGAGCAGAATGCATTTCTTCTTTCCACTGCTTCATTGGTTCAGCAGCACCAGCACCAGTGTTTTTTGTCAGTCAATGAAGCTGAGAGATTCAGATGACAAACAAGGAGCTAAAATGGGTAGGTAGAAGGCACCATATATTTTTTTAAAGAATCACATTTGCAGCCTGCACACTATAATCCAAAAGGGAATGAAATGAATGTGAAGTACAAGGAAAGGCATGGGGAGAAGGATTATAAAACCCATGTAGGTTTTTTTTTTTAACAAGTGCCTCTTTGTTTGAAAGAACAAATTACTGTGTAGTCATGAGAGATTTCCCTATAGGATTTTGCTAATCCATCCCCCTCAAAATGAATTTAAACCTTACCGATTGTGTGAGGCTTTCTGAGCCTCAGTGTCACAAGGAGGGTATACACAGCGTGATGAACAGGAATTTGTCTTGCACCTCAGATTAGATGGTGAGGAGAGCAGGATGGCTATCATTCCCCATGCATCACACTGAATATTGAAAAATGTATATTGCACACGTATGCTGAATGCTTTTGTGTGTGTGTGTGCAGACACATTATTTCATGCTTGGAACTCTAAAGTTTTGAAGAATATGTGTGTGCAGGGCCGGCGACAGGGGGGTACTACAGGTACAGCTGTACCGGGCCCCCCGACTTTAGGGGGGCCCCGGTACACAGCTGTACCCGTTGTCATCCCCCCTTGTCGCCGGACCTGGTGAGCGGGGAAGGGGCGGGGAGGCGGCGCGGCTCTCACTGGGACGAGCGCGCCTGGCCCCGGCAGGTGCAGTGAGCCCGGCCGGCGGCAGCGGCGCAGTCCGGGGGAGAAGGGGAGGGGGGGACAGCAAGGGCGGCTCACTCCGCTCCCCGGCTCTCGCTCCCGCTGCCGCCAGCTGTCAGCTGGGGGGGAGGGTCGGCTGGGCTGGCGGGGGGGCGACTGGGCTGGGGGGGGCCCGGCTGGGCTGGGGGGGGGCCCCAGCTGGGCTCGGGGGGCCCCCAGCCGCTGTCGGCTGGGCTAGGGGGGGGGCGTCTGGGCTGGGGGCCCCCCAAACTATCAGAGATGGGGGCCCCCAAATTTCTGTCGCCGGCCCTGTGTGTGTGTGTGTGTATATGTATCAGGGGAGACATTTTACATACAACTAGGAAACATACACTCAGGGCAAAGTATAGTACACGCCGCCATTAGTGTGGCTTCTCGACCTTACGAATGTACTGTCTGTTAAAATTTGAAATAAAGTCTCTCTTTTCCCAGGCTCAAAGGTAGTGAGGGGTGTTAGAAAGAAGCCTTAGAAAGCTATGTTGTGTTTAATTTCTTGGTGGGTCTTTGGCACAATGTCCATTTCCCTTCGCATCATATTGTACCTCATCACACCATGAGATGCAGCAGGATGTCAAGTGATATAACCGTGTACTTTTTAACCTGCGGATGTGCCTCGTGGTGGATTTGTGATTCATGTCCTGGTGACTTGTGAGTTCAGAATGGAGCCTGGACACATGTCAAGGTTACAAGTTAACTGTTAGTGGTTTCAGGGAAGAGTATACTGCCCCTCCTCTCCCCCTTTGGGAATGTGTTATTGCTGGAGGGAAGAGCAGGCACTGTCTCTTGGAAAGCTGTTCTTTCCTGAAGAAAGGTATAGAAAGTGAACATATTTCACTCTCCTTGATTTTTGTCTCTGGAGTTTTCACCATTGGGAACAGAATAAACAACACAGACTGCTGAAACATGGCTAGATAACTTCGTTTAGGCCTTCAAGACACATCAGGTGAAAGTAGTTTTGACAGATACTCAGGGATCAGTTTTGCAACACTTACTTAAGTGAGTAATCATAGTAAAGCTGGACTCATAGGAGTTAATGCTGTTCATTGTAAGGGTTGCAGAATCAGGCCCTTATTGAGCAAGCATTTGTTCTGTTAACCTAATGCTTTGACCTGTTGAAGTCTATGGAAGTCTTTCCATAAACTTCAAAGGGCATTGGACCAGGCCATTAATGAGTTAATTCTTTTATTCACCAATAATGGCACCTTAATTTACAAGCCACTTTACTATTTAAGACAGGGCTGGTCAAATAGGTGCTGTTGGACCTCGTTTTGTTTCATGGTTAATTTTCCCATTCTGTCAGGAACTTTGGACTGGTGCATGTCAAAAAGATTCTATTTCCAAAGTTCCCCCAAAGTTTGAGCATCTGAAAAGGTTAAATGTTATGTCATCAAGGTTAATTTCCCTGTAATCCAAAAGGCTGCTACTTTGAAGTTCATTTTGGAAGACTGTAATATAGTAGGATATTATACCTAGATGACTTAGTTGATCTACTTGTTGGATGAACATCATTCCAGATGATGGTGAATATTTTTGGATTACACTGAAGGAACCCCATGGAAATGTCTATATAGAAGGCTACTTTTGGGATAGCAAAATCCATGGGCATACTTTTGAAAGTGTCTGGAAGTGTCAACAAGGGGAGGAATATTGACAGATGCAAATCTTGCAGGGAATTGCTATCTACTTTAATCTAATGCACTCTGCCAAATTCACACAGTGCTCAATTTTGCCACAATATATATCAAATACTACAAAAGTAGCTATTCTACAGGCAGGAGGAGTCGACTCTCTGGAGTAACTGACAATTTTTGGAACATTTTAAAATAATGATATTGCAGTGCCTATATCTGTATAACCACTGTTTCCCTCCCTGCCCCTTTATTACTGTTATCCCCTGATAGGTACAGATAATATTGCTCTATGATGATACAAAAGGCAACATGGCCAGCACTGTATCTTTTCCATAAAGTATACATAGTCCCCACCATATGCCGAAGAAGGACTTTGGCTTCTTCATTCTAGGAACATACACAGATTCTCTTCCAGGTGGGCACAGTAATCTACATGCAGTTATTCTCTTCCTTAGAACAAATATATTATTAGGAACCTTCTCTCTGTTGGACGTTAAGATGGACTTTCTTATGTTAAGTTTTCACCCCTGGGAGCCACAAGCAAATCTTGGTCATAAAGTCTGTGCCCATTGGATGTAACTCTCTCATTACCAATTAACAACTGCTCTTGCTGGCCTCAACTTACTTCCTTGATTTGGGCAACATGGTTGTTAATTTGATGAAAACTTCTAATTCACAGCTGGCTTTGGTTTTCAATCCTTATGCCCTGGGCAGGGAGGTGCAAAAAAGAAGAAAAGGCTGACTGAAGAAAAATTCAACTTCCTGGGGCATAGTACATAAAAGAGCTTAAGTGAGCTAAATCCTCAAAGATTTTGGCTTATAAGGGCCTCAAGACAGTCTCTGTGGTACAGCAAGCTGGAAAGGACCTCCTTTTTTCCTTTCATTTTCATTGGCACCATGGGACCAACCCTCTTCCCTCCCCCCCCCCCCCCCGATAAGAGAAAGCTGATATGCTTGGAACGATGGATAGTGAATCATGGGATCCATGGTGAGATAAAGACTACTTTTGTCTGATATATTTTTGCTGATGGGAAAGAGGTAAAGGTAATAGATTAGCTCTCATAGTTAGCCTACCTGTAAGATTCTCAACATGAGACCTGGACAAAAATATTTGTCAGCTTTTAACTTTGGAAATAATCTTTGCAAGATGAGTTTGAATTGCTCCGTGTCCCTCTATCTCCTCTACCACCCCCCTCCAATTAGTTATGTGTTATTTGTTGTCAAAGTGGCCTTACATTTTTTTTCTTCAGACAGACACAGACACAAAGATCATTGTTATTCAATAAGAATGGACAAAAATCATAGACACAAAAAGCCCTTCTGCATGATACCGTCAGAGAACAAGGAGCTGTGCCTCAAGTCCACATTCCCTATTGACCCCATAGTCAATCACCACTTCCCCAAGATCCGTTGATAATAATAATACTAATTTAAAAAAGGTTTTAAGTGCAGTTCTCAAAGACAGAGCTGACACCCCAGGTCAGTGACTCCACTAGGCTCCTTGATTGAATGTTCCACACTAGAGCATAAAGTGCTATGGCATTGTTTTGTAAAACTGGGAACTTTCCCCCCTTTCCATGATTTTTATTGTTTACCTTGTGGCTCCTATGTTCTTGTAATGACACATAAGGAGGTGCTTAAAGGTTTTCTTAAAGGTAGCATTGCAGAGCGCGTAGCAGGCAGGGTTGATGGTGCTGTTGATATAACAGAGCCAGTAACCAATCGTCCATACGGTGTTGGGGATGCAGGAGACACAGAAGCTGTTGATGAGCACCATCACATTGTATGGTGTCCAGGTAATGATGAAAGCCAAGAGAATAGCCAAGATAGTCCTGGTCACTTTTTTTTCTCTAGAAGGGGGTGGTTTCTTTTTGGCTGGCTGCTTGGTCATCTTGACAATTTTACGGGCCACGTTGTTTTGCTTCTCGTCCCCATTTTGGCCATTAGTACCTACAATCTCCACGGTGGTGTTGGTTGGGGCACAGCAGTCACCCTTTTGGGACTTAGTGACTATCCTGATGCAAGTCATCTTGGAATTCTCCCCTTTCAAGGGGACTTGGGAGTCAGAAGCCTTGGTGGCCTCTTTGGTAGCTTCATCCTCCTTCACATTGGAAGCAACCACGCTGACAGAAGTGGAGTCATTAGAGCTTTCCTTCTCCTCCCCTGGAACACAATTCTCTGTCACAGTCTCTCCTGTGGCTTTACCATTTTGAATTTTGCTGTGCTCCAACCCATCCTCATTCGTTGGGATGTTGTTATTGTTTGGTTTCACTATTTTACTTTGGACCAAACTGGGAGAAACTGGATCCTGGGTTTGTGCTGGTTCCTTTTTTCCTTTTTTTATCCTGCTCTTGCTGGCACGAGATATCTGCCAGTAGAGGATGGTCATGATGATAACGGGCAGGTAGAAGGCTGCAATAGCAGTTCCAAAGGTAACAGCAGCATTGGAAAAAAATTGGATGTAGCATTCCCCATCAGGAACAGTTCTTCCCCCAACAATGAACTGCCAGAAGAGAATTGCAGGTGCCCACAAGATGAAGGACAGCACCCAAGCAGCTGCAATCATCATACCCGCCATCTTAGTGGTCCTCTTTACAGGGTACGACAGAGGCTTGGTGACACAAAAATATCTGTCAAAGCTGATGATGAGAAGGTTCATGACAGAGGCATTGCTGACCACATAATCAAGAGCCAGCCACAGGTCACACACCACGGGCCCCAATGGCCAGTAGCCAATCACAGTGTAAAGTGTGTACAGGTTCATGGAAAAGACACCAATAATCAAGTCGGCACATGCCAAACTGAACAGGAAATAGTTGTTGACAGTCTGCAGGTGCCTGTTAACTTTGATGGACACCATGACCAGGATGTTCCCAATGATGGTCACTAGACTGAGAGATCCTGCCACCAGGACTATGAAGACCACCTCAACAGTTTTATAGGGACTCCCCAGTGCCATAACATCCTCGGCGGAGGAGTTTATGTAAGTTGAGTTATTCATTTCTGTGTTTCTAACAAGTAACCCGATGAGCACTTAAACCTGCAGAGGAAAGAAAACAAAAGAAATATCATTATGAAATTAGCCTTTTGATTCTGGCAAATAGAACCCAGAAAAAATGTGTATGGAAAAAACTTCAATGTAGCAGATTGTGGTTCGGCAGAACCACATGGGCATGGTTTATCTAAAACGTTCTGCTGTTTGTAATTTTCTGATGGGAATAATATATAGAGCTGATTAAATTAAAGCTTGAACCAAGATGTAAAATTTGGATCCAGATCTAGATTTTGGACACACTAATATGCATATTTGTTCAGATCAAGTTTTTCCCCCCACAGATGTAACTAGTCTTTTAAAGAGTAGTTCTGTGTAGTCTCTTTTCGGTTTGTGCATGAAAAAAAAAAGTTTTTTAACATGAAGAGTTAATTGTCTAATGCTTATCCTCTATTTGTCACAATTCTCTGTTTTGTGACATAATAAGTGGTTGAAATTGATGTCACGGGGAACTGAGACGTAAGGCATGAAATGATTGTAGGTGAACCAGAAAGAAACAAAAAAATCCAGTTTTGTTCATATTTGCCAACCTGGTTTCTGCCTTATAAAACACACTGTCAGCACTCAATAAATAAAAGTAAAATACCAGTAATATACATTTGATCCACGACCAAGTGTCACATTTGCCTTATGGCTATACAGCATCCTTTTTTGTGTCTCCCTCTGAAATCAATACAATGCCATAGGATTGTCAGTGCAGTTTCCGAGTGCACATTATTTATGTGTTGTATTCAAGGGATTATTAAGGCACAAAGGCCAGATGTGACAAAGAAGTTAGATGGTTTCTAATTGGAATGTTTTCCAAAGTTTTCCACAAGGCATCAGATCTTTAATATGCAGCTTTTAAGTTTGGGTGAGTGGCTAAAGGAAGAAAAAAATCCACTCAACTTGCATAATGCACATCTACTGCCCAAGGAGATCGAGAATTTCTTTCTGTGATACTTGGTACTAACCAGGCTCCATGTACTGTATGCACATATAATCCATATTTCATACCAGAATGATCCATTTTCACTGGAATGAAATTACTGCACTTTGGGGCTAGAAAAAATGAGGCTGATGGGAGCTGTCAGCACAGTAAATAACCTGTAAACATAAAGCAAACCAAACTTGGGCCTTTGGAGATGTTGAATGACTGCACCAAGTTTAAGAGTCCTTTGCCTGAGGTCAGTTTACACCATTCTAATTTATATCCGATGCAGAACAACTGACTAAAAATTGAGCTGATATATTTGTCTCTTAGGGTATGGTTAGACTGAAGATTGTAGCGCGTTTATTTGTAGCGCTTCCCAATGTAGCGCAATAGGTATCCCGCTAGAGACTGTACAAATTGAAACCTTGTAGCGCAAAATAATGGCTACATTTGTCGTGCTTCTGCCGGCAGTAGTAGTTGTGGGATAGGGCAGGTATCCCAGCATTCAGCTGGGTGCAATGTGCTTTGCAAAGTGTGTGGGGGGGGGGGGGGGGTGAGGGGGAACTGGGAAGTTGTTCACAGGGAGATGAGATCTGGCTGTCAGTTAGTTTTCATTAGCGAAAACTGACAGGCTGTCTATTTCAGACACACAGCTCCATCGGCAAGCATTTTCACTGGTTATTTGCTGTGTGAGTTGTTAGAGAGAAACTGCAAAGCTACTTCCGCCTTTATAAAAACAACACCTCAGGTCATTTGCTTTACATGGCAAGTTGATTGTCTTTAATGGCTTGCTGATGGCCTTCAATGGGTTGCTGATAGCTTTACATGGCTTGGAGGCATGCAAGAGATCCCATGGGTGTCCACATTCCCACCCTTGCGCTACACTCTGGAAAAGGAGGTTTAAAACTTTCGCTTTAAACAGGGAGTCATTTTGCAAAATCTCCCTTTGAAGTGTGTTCGCTATGAAAATTATAGTGCTACAGGAGGGTTTTTGCGCTGCAAAGCGCCAGTCTAACCATGCCCTAACACACTATTATCTAAGATTTTTGTTTTGTTTGGTGATGAGAAAACACAGCTGGGAAAAAGATTTTGAGACTCTATTGTGATAAGGGTGGCATAAAACCCTGGATAGACAGACATTTTTTTTCCTATTGATAAATCAGTGAGCATTAGGGCAGGGTTGGATGGAAGAAGGGTATTTCAGAGAGAGGGAAAGAAAGAGGCTGAAAAGAAGAGTGAGATCATTTTAATTGTGTGCTTGTTATCGTATGAATAGGTTAAAGGGAATACAACAGAAGAGTCACAAAATAATAGGAACTTAGATGTTATTCATTAATAATGCTGCAGGTTTAGCAGTTTACTGTATGTATTAGAAATGCCAACCACCTGCCTCACTGAGTGGGGGAACCTGATGAGCTGGTGGTGGGAGGGGACCGTTCCAGCTGCAAGAGAGGGAAAAGCTCATGTACGGACACCAGATAGCTCTTCTCCCCCTACCCCCAGGAGTCTCTGGAACCCATTGACCAGCTGTGGGTGAGGGGTGCTGACTGGCCAGCATTCCCCAGGAGTTAACCTGGATGGGGCCATGTGGAACTTCTTTCAGCTCTATTCTGCCCAAGTAGTGTTGGTCAGAACATTTTCAGTGGTCAAAATATGCTGTTTTGTCGAAGCCAAAACATTTTGTGGAGGTTTATTGATTTCAACAAAGTTTTCCATGGGAAAATTTATAAGTTCTAGGGCTCTCTGGTCATTTCTGTCAAAGGGAGAAAGAGAAGAGCTGAATTAAAAACTGGGCTGTTCCAATCCCAAAATGGACATTTTGAGACAATAGCATTTTGTGGATAACATTTGAAAGTTTTGTCCTTGTTCCAATGAGGAATGAAAAAGCAAGTTTTGAAACCTCAAAAGTTGTCGTACGGAATTGCTGCCACTCTATTACCAACCTTTCCTAGCTGCACTTTCAACTCTCTCATGCTCTTCTTCCTTGGGGAATATTAGTAATTCAGGAATAGTTCACCTGATCCATATGTTGCAGAGAAATCCAGGTTAATTTTACCCTCCAGAAGCAGGAGGTTGCTTAGCCCTTTCAAAAACAAGCAGACAAGGGAGTTTTCTCCTCCAGCACTTCCTCTTTGCACTAAACTCGCCTGCAGTGAGAAAGTCAGTACTAGCTGTGCATTGAAAACAACATGATCTCCTATTGTTAAAATAGATACTTTTTCTTTTAGGCACAAAGAGATATAGGGCCAAATTCTGCTATTAATTACAAATTCCTTTGATTTGCATCAATGTAAGTAAAAGGAGGCCATTCCTACAATTGACTGTGTGTGTTAATAGGAACTAAGGAAGAGACTAGGGCTGAAGAAAATTTTTGTTAGAAATGTCTGGTTTATTTTTATTATTTGTTTGTTGTTGTTTGATAGCTATTTAGCACTGACAGTGTCCATAATGTGTATATAAAACCACTCTCTGTTCTGTATCTACATTATGATCCAAAGCCCAATGAAGTCACCTAGACTCCTTTAGGCTTTGGATCAGGCCCATAATAAGGACTCTGGTACAGATATTAATGATTACTTTCTCACTGAAGTAAAAGATTGCATGTTGCTTTTAGACTATTTTGCTTCAGGCATGGTGTTGGAGTTCAGCAGACAGAAATGGAGGTGGAGACGCTTTAATTTAGTCTGACCTCTTATCATGAGAAGTACCAGATCTTCTTCTTGAACAACCAGATCTCACCCCTGCAGTTCACTGGTATTTTTTATGAGTTGCAAAGGGAGACACTGACTTGGCTGGTTATCACGGCATGTCCGTGGATAGTAACTTCATGATTGCTACGGAGAGTAAGAACAGTAAAGGAAAGAAATCCATTTCACTTTTTGACCTGAAAGGTAACTGGATAAATTCTCAGGAGTACGACTTTTAAGTATGTGGCTTTATGGTCTGCAAACACCATAATACTATGTGAAAATGTCCAGTGCAATGAGAATTCACAAGTAAAAATGTGTATGTCAATGAGTAAATTGGAAAGCTTGAATAGTGAAACCTTCCCTCCACATCCCCCATCTCTACCGAATAACTTCACTATGGGGTAAATTGTTCCCATCCCTTCCCCTTGACACCAGTTGTTGTACATGGGCTGGGGGCAGAATTGATGGATTTAGTGAGGCTGCAGTGGAGGTGCACCCCTGGTGTGACAGAAAACCCAGCTCCCTGTGTGGGAAGTGGTTGTTGTGGTTGGGGGAGGCAGAGTAGGGGAAGGCTGCTGAAGTAATGGGGATGAGGTCAGAACCTGGGCTACTACACAAACTCCCTTTTAGCTTGGCAGATGTTGGAGTAGCCTCCACAGAGCACCTCCATAGCTACAGTACAGTTCTTGGGAGGAAAGCTTTTTTCCTACTGCCTCTCCTCACATCCAGCTGAGATATTCAGTCAGGGTTCTGAGGAGTGGATTTGTACCTATAAACTCATGTTCACTGTGAATGGGAACTGCAGTTTGCACAATGAAGCGAACTGGTGAAATTCAGGAGGTTCATTCTAGTACAAAACAGACCCTGAAAAGGCAGGCAAAAATATGCATACACGGAGAAAATACTAGAATCTGAAGTGCATCACCTCACCAGCACTGCTATTAGCAAATGCAACATACTTGTGAATCACACCCCATGATGTGCTTTGTCCTAGACATGTGGTTTTTTCAACTTTTTCCTATTTGCAGACCCCTAAACATTTTTGACTAGAGGCACGGACCTCTTTGAAAATTCTAAACATAGTCTGCGGACCCTGGGAGTCTGCAGACCACTGGTCGAAAACCATTGCTCTAGACCCTCATGATGTGAGCTTAATCCTTTAGCACAGGTGCAGTTCTAAAGTCTTGATTTTGAAGATATATTCAACATCCCACACAAAGCTGATAATATTAATTTTGTGTATACTCAAAAAATCTGGCTGATGTGACAGGCCTGTCAGAGTGTATTAGGCAGGTATTTCCTGTTGTTTTTTTGGGCGTTGAATATGGACAGGCTTCTCTGGTGCTTAGGACAGTAGACAAAGGCAAGGAGACCCATAAGGAAGCAGACATTCCATGTATGAAAGTTGGGCTCACTGACTGCAATGGAACTACACACAGGAGCTTAAATTTAGTGCTGATTTGGGGCCAATGTATTGAGCATCTTTCAGAATTCAGTCCTCAAAACGCAAGCAGAAGGACTTTGGATGGGAGAGGGAGTCTGGGGTGCGGGCTCTGGGATAGAGTTTGGGTGCTGGGTACAGGTTCTGGGCTGGGGTGGGGGGGTCAGGAGGAGGAGGTGCAGGCTCTGGGAGGGAGGAGTGGGAGAGGTGCACACTCTGGGAAGGAGCTTGGGGGCAAGATGGGGTGTGGGGGTGCAGGCTCTGGGAGGGAGTTTGGGGGCAGGAGGGGATATGTGAGAAGGGGAAGGGGATGCAGGCACCACCCCCACAGCTTCCCATTAGCCATAGGGGCACTCAGGTTGGGGGCAGCACATGGAGGCACAGCCCCACCACATGGAAAGGCCAGTAGCCACCTAGAGCAATCTCCGCTGTGCTGCCGGTGGTGGGCAGAACCTCCGGCCATTTTAAATCACCCGGGGGACATGTGGTGGTGGGATGGTGGGGGTGGAAGCGACTGGGGCGATAGGTGGGGCCAAGGGAGAGACCTGGTCTCAAAATTGCTGGAGCCCCCCAGGACACATTGGGGGGGTTCTCAGGCTGCAGATGGCCCATGGGTCATGAGTCTGAGACCCCTGCTTTAAACTGTAAACAGAGCAGTCCCATAAAATTAACAGAACAAAAGCATATCCTGTCACTGGCAACAGCAGAAATAAAAATCCTCTCTTAAGAATAGTGGGGAGTGGTACATAAATAGGTGGCAATGCCTGCATTCCTGTTACTGCCTTAATTTCATCTTTTGGGCCTGGGGATTTGTACAGCGCTTAATTACATCTTGCTCACCTGTCTGCCAATATTCTAAATCTGGTTAATTTAGTGACTTTAGCACAGTGATCTGAACTTAAAATTGCACAAGGGAAAGCCTGGTCTTGGCAATGTATAGTCTCTTTAGTGTGGGAAGCTCCAGAGAAGAAACTGTTGTTTCCATAAGGATCTGAATATTAATGAGTAATTTCTTCATTATTATTATTATTCTCATTGTGCCCAGAGGCCCCTGTTAGGATCAGGATATCCTGTTTAGTGTCTGTTCTTTAAAAGTTTCTCCAGCAGCTGTTACTTTGTGATGGAGTATTTGACCATCTGTATGATCATGAAAGCTTTCCTTTTGCCCTGCGGACATCACTTCTGTTTTGCTTTTTATTGTCTACTACACCTGAAAATTACAAGATAAACATGCAACCCTTATCTAATCATTTTGGTCCATAAAGCTGGACTTTACCTCCTGGAGCAAACACACACCAAAATTCAGTGGTGCCCTTCTCCCTGCATACAAAGAGTCCGTCTTCCATAGCCTTGTGAGGAGATAGTCAAATACTATCCTACGGAGGTGAGATTGTACCTTGACTACTGTGTGCAGCTTTGGGCACTTGAAAGATGTTTACAGATGTGGAGGGATTTGGAGAAAGGAAATTAAAAATTAAGGGTCTGATTTACCACTCGATTACTTCAGTTGTATACTGGTGTAATTTCGTTGACTTCAATGAAAAGAAACTATTCAGAGCACTTTGGCTGTGGAAATCTGAAAAAAGAGACAGTTTGGTTATTTTTTCTATTTTGTGTAAGGTTGGAAGAGGACTCTGCAAATTTAGGTGTCTGTGATTCGCCCCACTCCCTGTAGTAACCAGACTTTTGGTGTCTGGTTGGTACATCTGACTGGACACTGCCAGGTCCCCTTTTTGACTGGATTTTCCCATTGAAAACCAGGCACCTGGCAACCCTAAATAGCACCCAGACACAGAAGCCCCAAACTGGACTGTCTGGGTAAAACCCGGATGGGTGAGAACCCTAAGCTACGTTGATTTATACCAGGCCCCTCAGGTCATTCTACCCCCTTCACCAGAACAAGCCCTGCCTGTGTAGGCCTTCACCAATGCCTGCAGGCTGGAGCTCCCTTGCCCCATTCCCCAGCACTGCTCCAGAGTACCTTTTCATAGGCCTTCATCAAGGCCTGCAGCCTCAGCTTTAACCTCCCTTGCCCTATTTCCCATTCCTGCTCTGTTCTGTTTCAGGTACCTTGCTCTTAGATAGCCAGGTCCTTCTCCCTCCAAATCTGGAGAGAGATTCCTCTCAGCTCCTGGTCCGCAGCTCCTTTCATCCAAGTCAGCTGTTGCCTGATTAAGCCAGCCACACTTGTGGTCAGCTACTCCTTCAGTTAATGCCCCAGCATCGCCCCACTCCCTGTAGTAACCAGACTTTTGGTGTCTGGTTGGTACATCTGACTGGACACTGCCAGGTCCCCTTTTTGACTGGATTTTCCCATTGAAAACCAGGCACCTGGCAACCCTAAATAGCACCCAGACACAGAAGCCCCAAACTGGACTGTCTGGGTAAAACCCGGATGGGTGAGAACCCTAAGCTACGTTGATTTATACCAGGCCCCTCAGGTCATTCTACCCCCTTCACCAGAACAAGCTCTGGGCTGCCCTGCCATCTCTATGGTCTCATTTGGAATTCTTCCTATACACTGAGCTGAACAAAATGAGTTTGTATCTGAATATAAATGTCTTCTTGGAGCACTGTAGACAGAATACTTAAATTAGAAACCTGATGAAAATTAGTCATATCCTCAGCTGCCAAGGAAAATTCTCCTCAGCGAATGAGGTATTTAAGCTTCTTTTAAGATTAGATAGAACAATACCAGATTCCAAGGAGATATTCCTGGAATAATTCGTGCCATGACAGGTAAAAAGTCCCTTAGCAGCAAGTAGGAATTGGATTTAAAGCACTTCATTACCCTCAAGCCATGTATCATGTCTGCGATATCAAACAGAGAAACCTTCTTAGAACTACTCAAAGTCCCTGGCTGGCAGGTGAAAAAAAGCCACAGGTGGTGGGGGGAGGGGGGGGGGGGGGTTGGCAGAAAGCTGACTCAAGCTGATACCCAATTTGCTCACAATATTTGGAGCTAATTCATGACAGAACTGAAGATGTTACTAAAAACTTCCACAGATAGAGCTAAACAAACAAAAAAGACTTTAAATTGGTTTCAAAGATTACAGTACCTCAAAGGTTGCAGGACTATTGAAATGTGAAATGATAGCAAACAAAAACACTTTAAGCTTTCAAGTAGTATACAGAGTTTCTCTGGGGCTTGCCTGTAACATCCCACAGCATGCCAAAAAGTCAGGCAAAGGCCTGAATGTTTCTATGCTGTGCCAGAGAATCACTCCAGATTGCTTGAAATCACACAGTGTTCCCACAGAGTCCCAGGGAATTCTGCAGAAACCCACAAAATCCCACAGTGATTCTGCAGCCCACAACAATATTGCTGATAGCTGTTTCAAACCAATTTTCACTGAAGTCAATGGGAGTCTTTCCATTTACACAAATGGGAACTGGTTCTAGCATTTAGCTGTTATCAGTGATTTCCCTATTCACAACATTGCACAGCACTCATCTGTCATCTAGGCAAGCTCAAAGTCTCTTCGCATACACCAGCTTTACTGATAGCAGATAGCTGAAATTCCCCTAGATGCCTTTCTCACCAGCTGTAGAAAGCATCCAGCTGTTCTATGCCTCAGAAGCCAACTAACCCATTGAATCCTGAAGAAAGGCTTTGCTCTCAGCCACTGTTTTCACCAGCATCTCAATCATTTTAAATAAAATTGTTCCAAGAAACTGCTACATCAACAGCTACATATTCTCATCAGTTCAGAGAGGTGCTTGGTTCTGTTGACTTCCTGGCTGCAAAGTTTCTTATAGTGTTCACTCAGCTACAGCTAGAACTGGGCTGGAAATTATTTTCCTGTCCCACAGGAATTTTTGAGAGTTCATTCCTCCCACCCCCATCTCAAACTGGAACAAAAAGTCAAAATCTTGAAAAAATTTGCTAAACAACAACAAAAAATAGAAATATTTTGTTTCAATAATTTTGAAATGTTTCATATTTATATCAACCTTATGTATTTATTTTATATTTTTATTATAAATTAACTTAAATTTTGAAACAGTCATATTGACCTGAAAAACTTAACTTTTTTGTTTCAAAAATGTCAAATGTCTGCATTTCTACAATATCAGTGTGTTCAAATTTTTTTTTCAAAATAGGAAATTTGATGAAACTGACCCTTTACTGTGAACAGTTTTGATTCTGATCACCAGAACCACTCGACTCTGGCACTACTCTAGACACTCATCTCAGTAGCTCCATTCAACAGACGGTGTTTGCTCATGCCAGTGGTCATATGGCAGCAATTGAATCTCTCCAGTCATGAGGTAAAATCCCTTTGGTCTTCCTCTCCAGAAGAAAGGCAGGAAAAAGGGTGTGTGCATGAATCAAATCTGAGAAACTGCCCTACATCTAGAAACTAAAGATACTGTGAAAGAACATTGAACAGAAAAGACAAATACTAAGAAATAAACACGATGATCAGAAAGCTAATGGGCAATAGAGTGAAATAGCTGCAGATGGTCAAAATGTGCAGTATGTTCCTGTGGCGCAGAATTTACTGAGGCCACTGTGTAATCCTCTGAATCATAGAAGAATGTGCAGATTAAATTTAACACCTACTGCACACGGAGCTGACTTTGCTCCACTTCTGAGTTTACAGTAAGTAGATGTCCCAATCTGTTCCATTCCAAACTTTAGCGGGTTAACCTTTTATAGACAGGCAGATGCAAATTAGGTAGGTAGCGGCTAACTGCTAAAACTGGCACTCATCATTCATTCTCGGTGTTTGTAGGAAGGAGGTTGGGAAAGCATCTGCAATTTGTGCACGTGCAAATTATGCCTACCAAAGGAAGGCGGAGCTTTTGACTATCTATTCTTCAGGATATCATCTAATCTAGCCGTCTATTGTATTTATAGAACACCAGTCAACATTGTCCCCGTATGCCAACAACAGTAAGAAGAAAAAGAAAATATTTTATTTGAGGTGGATTTTAAATCATTTGGACACTTATTTAAATTTGGAATTCTGCATACTCCTATTCCTTCTTTCCTTCCTCTTTTACTCTCCCTCATCTTTGCTCATCTGTATCTCTTCTTACAGGTAAACTACAAAAAGGTGGATTTTGCTCTGTGATCTGAAAATAATTAGCTGGAGCTTGCTAAATAATTTCTTATAATGTTTTTATTTTTGGATGTCTATACATGTAGGTCTCCTGTTTGGGAATCTATAAATGAACATGCTGTCTCTCTTTCTTTTTGTCTTTCACCAAAACAATGTGTTATCTAGACATCAACTATAATACTACATCTAGGTGTCCTCTGTTTGTCAGAGGGCAGTGATGGATGACAGGAGAGAGTTCACTTGATCATTATCTGTTCACTCACTCCGGGGCACCTGGCATTGGCCACTGTCAGTAGACAGGATACTGGGCTGGATGGACCTTTGGTCTGACCCAGTATGGCCATTCTTATGTTCTTAGGTTCTATTTCTGGAACAATCTTCTGTAGGATCTTATCCAAAGACATTCTGTCATTCCACAACGAACTTTAGTCATTTTTTCACTGAGTTCTAGAGTATCTGGAGATGGCATCCATTTCTACATCTTCCATATTCATTCATTTTGGTTGTTAACTTACCTCTCTTTCCACAAATCTGTGCAGATTCTGTTTAGAACTATGGAGAGAACTGGCTTAGATAAAATAAATGACCCTAATCCTCACCAGGAAGTTGAACGAAACTCAAACCCATTCTTGAAACTAAAAAAGTTTGGACAACTTTTAATAACTTTTTATGTTTGAGCACCTCTGCAGGTCATGTTTCCAGCTGTGATCATTGTTTAATGGTACTACCTATTCTACTAGAAATAGGAGATACCAAAATCCTCTGTTCTTGAAAGATTTAAAGGCAGGTGTTGCAATTCAAAAGGTTTAAATAATTTGGGAAAGAATGGGAGAGCAGCATCCTACAGCTTGTTTCCTTCATCAGTGAAATGGGGATACTATCCATTTGTGTAAGGCGTTATTACTGTTGTTTTGTGATTCTTTGCTATGAGCCTTCACCGTTATTTCCCATTTTGTGAGATGAGAGCCTAAATGTTTGTAGTTTCTTAGAGGAGCAAAAATTCAGTTAGCAGTTTGTCTGTAGATGTAGCCTTTTTCATTCACAGTTGCTACATTTTTAATAAGCCCTATAACACTCTGGCTGTGTTACATTTCAGTAAACACCTGGTTTGCTTTTAATTACATAGTTTGTGGTTGAAGTCAAATTGAATTTTTCTCCACTACAGATTTAAAATATTATGGCAAGGGTAATTGTGGCTCTGACACATAACTACTAATATTGATGAAAACACATTGAGGTTTTGGTTAACAAAGTATCATACCTTAGCTCTGAATATGGATCATTCACTAAAGGGAGAAGACCAAGATCCTTATTCTATGGTCACCAGAAATATAATACTTAACAGGAACAGCTTAATAACAGATGATTTTGAGTCTGATCTCATACATCCATGTTCAAGACCCATACACCATCTTGTATTCAGGACTACAATATTCAGGGAAATAGCCCAGGGCTGATTCCTCATTTTTGTTGAGAGACACTGTAAAGATTGCTCAGATCAATATTTGATCTACCTAGTTTGTCTACAACAACGATCGATATGTGCAGTCTTGCATCCATGAAAAACTTTATGACACCAAACACGCGTGAATGTGAAAGAGTAAAGGAAAATACCCGTCAGGCTTCCAGTGGGGTTATTTCCAATTCCAACTTTGAAGAGTCTTAGATATGGTTCTGAGTGACACAGAACAGATGGACAGGGAAGAGCAGATTAGATTGCTACAAAGAAAGAGTTATACTGTGACCCATGTTAGGGCTACCTAGATTGCAGCCCTTCATATCCAGGGCTGCATTCCAGCTCCTCCATCATGTGAGGCAGTGATCTGTGATTACGTAGAGCCCTCCTTCATGTCACCAGCTTACTGGCCACTGGCACTGAGTGCATGTGGGTTGTTGGAGATTATGCTGTACTCCATTAATCTATATATATAAAAGTCAAATGGTGTATGCGTGTAGGTCTGCGTGTATGTACGTTCCCTTACTCATTCCACACCGTTTGAGCTAGAGACTTGAAATTTGGTACAGTTATAGGTCTTAGGGTCCTAATCAGGGTAAGAGTCGAAATTTTTTCAAATCTCACCTCTGACACCCCCCAGGGGTGAAATTATTTAAAGGCCAATCACATCAGCTGGGCAACTGCTGTTCTCTGTGACATAGTTATGATGTCATAATACCCCGCTCCAACGGACCCTGCACTCGCTCAGCTCTCTGCCCCTTCCCCCTCCAACGGACCCCGCACTCGCTCAGCTCTCTGCCCCCCTCCCCCTTTCAACGGACCCCGCACTCGCTCAGCTCTCTGCCCCCTCCCCACCTCCGACAGACCCGAGTTGGGTTTGGTCGGAGGGTAAGTGAGATAGGGGTGTCGGGTTTGGTCGGGGGGTGAGGTGGGGGTGTCGGGTTTGGTTGGGGGGGGTGAGAAGGTGTCGGGGTGGGTGAGGGGTGAGGTGTGGGTGTTGGGGTTGGTCAGGGGGTGTTGGGGTTGGTAGGAGGGTGACGTGGGGGTGTTGGGTTTGGGTGGGGGGGTGAAAATGTGAGTCGGGGTTGGTCGAGGGGTAAGTGAGGTGGGGGTGTCGGGTTTGGTCGGGGGGGTGAGGTGGGGGTGTCAGGTTTGGTCTCTGCCCCCTCCCCCCTCCAACAGACCCCGCACTCGCTCAGCTCTCTGCCCCCTCCGCACCTCCGACGGACCCGAGCAATGCCGGGTATTTTTGCTAGTATATATATATAAATTACTATCACCCATGTTCAACAGTGGCAGCCCCGAGACACAATGCAGCAACAACAATAGCTCCCCAACCAACTTCTTCTCTTTTCCCAAAAAGAACAGTTATTGTAATTGAAAAGATTATAGAACAAGGGTTGGGCTTTTTTTTCTTTAAAGACTCTACAGCCATAGGGAAAGGAAACAAGGAATGTTGTTCAAATAAAATCTTAAAACTTTACATTTCAAATAGTTTAACTGTTTTTCCTTCGTCTCTGGGTCTTTAATGGAGGGTTTAAAGGTTTTTTAATAATATTGATATAGTCTTGAGCAGGCTGAGGTCTCTGTATATGAAACACTGAACCTTGTTTAAAATGGTTTAATGTTAAACAATTTCAGGTGCATGTTAACATATTTGACTCCTTGGCTCCCTTTATTCCATCTGCATGAATACAGCCTAGATTAGTAGGGTTACTACAGGTGGATTTCTATAATGGTAGAGGGACCCAGAACCACAGTAGCATGACAGAGCTGTGGGAGAAAGGAAGAGAAAGATTATCATGGCATCTACCTGCATTATGCTTGGTTCCTCCCTCATCAGCAAATCCACCAACACTAGTTTTGTGTGTGTGGCGGGAGAGCTGGGACTAGAAGGGAGGGGGAACTGTTTACATATTTTTTTTCACCACTGAACTCCTCCGTGCTCCTCAAATCCCCACATTTGAAACTGAACAAAGCCTCAGCGATGCCACACTGATGTACAGATGTCATGTGCCCCAGTCAGCCATGCCTTGTGACGCGGTTGAAGAAATCTATGACTTAGAAGCACATTTCATAGCTCCCTGCTCTCAGTCACTCACACTACAAGCTGCTGATTTCAAGGTGGGTATCTGAAAGGGAATGTTTGAAAACAGGAGAGATTTCCAGCAAGTCATTTTTCCCCCCTCCCAAGATATAACCAGCTTTAGAAAATTTTGGTATAACTACTTCCCAGCGAGATTTTTTCTTATTTTACAAAGAAAACCAAAAGAACTGGACAGTGGAAAAGAAAACACATGCTATCATATTAAAGACGGAGTCTCCAATTCCCACTGTGAGCATGCTATTCTCCATCCTGATGCATGCCTTTCAGGTCCAGATGGATCAGTGCATGCGTATCTCTAAGGTGGTAGTAGATTCAGTGTTCTCTGTTTTTATGTAACTAAGGTCTGAGGGTAGATATTATCTAATTTAGGGGTTTATGTTGCTGCCCATCTTCATAGTATTTGAGCACCTTCCACATAAAATCAATAGCAATCGTGAAGTGGCTAGTGGATTTCATGGAACTTTTGGGACTTCTTTTTAGAGTATAAAGATTTTTATTGGAGGTAGGGTTATATATGGAGTATAAAAGGTATAATTAACTGTAACTCAATGCAATTTTATGTAAGATATAAAAATTCTACTTGTGGTTCAGTTGGGTTTTCATTTGTCTGACTTATTGATTAATATGAGGGCATCTTTGCTTATTTTAATTTTTGAACTTCAATGTAGTTCTTAATTGATTAAAGTTTGGACACTCCTGTTGTAAGATGCATGATCAAGTGACTTAGAGGTGGCTATGTGCTTGACTGGTTAACCCAATTGCATGCTATGGTGGGGGAATGTCCTTTATATTTTTAATTATCTATATCTTTACATTTACTACTTTGCAAATGAGCATTTGGAAATGTCAGTAGTCACCCTTTTTAGAGACCCATAATGAATCTGCTTCCACTCATAAGTAATGCTGTCATCCTAAACGAATGCCAATAAAACCTCTCTATAGCCATGCAATTATATATTCTCTCTGTAGACATTAGATGTCTTAATTCTTCATACCCTGGTCCACAATACTTGCCCTTCTATATTTCCCAATTGCTTTATGCCTGACGATGTGCATATTCAGAACATTCCAAAATCTTAAGAGATGCTCTTTATTATACATTTAATATACTTATATATTAATTAATAATAATTAATAATAATTAATAATCAATTAATATATTATACATATATTATACATTTAAAATTGAGGGTTCCCTTAGTAACAGTGGTAGGGGGTATGGGCTGAGCTGTTCTGAAGAAGGAATGCTTAGGAGTAGCCCACTGGGGGAAGAAGGGATGAGCTAAACTTCGTGTTATGTATAAGTTGACTTGATGAGAAATGCCATATCTCAGGAAGAAGCTTAGTTTGGACACTGCATAGTGAGTGGACTATTTTCTTAGGGAATCAGCTCACAGAACAACCAAAAAAATTCCTTTTTTCAGTCCCTCACATGCATGGGAGATCAGGAAATGGCCTGTTTTTGTTTGTGTCTGGGGAGGGAGGGGAAGTGGTCTTGAAAACATTCACCATTCTGACTTTGAGTTGAGATGGGGATGGAAAGAAGCATTGATCTAATTATATGATAAGGATGGACAGGGTCAGGAAGCAATGGGGTGACAGGAAGATGTTTATCACCAGAGCTTCGGATAGTGTTCAGGGCACAGTGACCCCCCACCTGGGTGTTATCAATTAATGAGATCCAAGCTGACTGTCATCCTGGGCAATGTGGACAATGGGAGAATATACAGTATAATTTAGGAGTGAAATGAAATATAGCTCTGTTGTCCCACTTCACATGCTCATGCACTAGGAATGAAATCCCAGCCAATTCTACCTCAGAGACAACAGGCTGGAGAAAGCATTGCTGGTGGGATCCTGGCTGTTCTCTTGCTCTGTCATGAAATGATGATGGTTGTAGCTGCTGTACATGACCAATGGCTACACTGATTTCAGTGGCTACCAAATGCCACTCACAAATCTCTTTAGCTTTATTATGTCTGTCACAACCCACCCTCCCTGATCGGAGATAACAAGCTGGTTCAGCTTAATTGGACTAACCTTTTTACCTCCCACCTGGTTCTTGCCTACTTTTCTGTACCTGCCTCTGGACACTTCCACTGCTTGCATCCGACGAAGTGGGTATTAGCCCACGAAAGCTCATGCTTCAAAACTTTATAGTTAGTCTTTAAGGTGCCACAGGACTTTGTTACCTCTGGTATTCCAGACTAACACGGCTACCTCTCTGATTCTTAACAAATGTTCTGCGTCACAACATTTATTTTCCAAGCAACAGTTTAGCTGTGTGTACATGTGAGGTTGTGAGAGTCTATGTTTGTGTGCTTCTGTGTGGGCAACTCTGTGTGTCTCTTGATTTTGTGACCATCTGTGTTTCTGTGTGTGCATGTGTATCTATGCAAGAAAGTCTGCTTATGCGTGAATATATGTATGTGTACATGTCACACAATCATGTGGGGTTGCCTGAGTGTTAGTGGGAAGAGGCTCAAGCAATCCCATAACCCTCATTGGATCAGATTTATTCTTTACTTAAGGAATGAGTCTGGCCTATTATTGTCAGCGACACTTTTATGCTTCCAACGGCCAGCTCCAAGACATGTGTTACTCTTCAAAGTTCAACAGACAAGGAGTGGAGGGAGCTGAAGGAAGGGTTACAACAAATGGCAGGGGTATGAAAAATAGGATTTTTCCTTGTTTGCAGTTGAAACAAATATTTACAAAAAACTCATTCATTATTTTTTCAAAGCAGATGTTACCAGTAAGTACCAGTTTAAATCATACACAGGCAACTTGGATTGTACTATTGATGCAAATGAGATAAGCATTAGGAATAGAGTTCTCCCAAATAACATTAGTACATCTGATAGTGTGACAGATGGAATTCCTGACTACTCCTGCTGGCCATTGGAATTTACTTTACTTATACTTTGTTTCATTTACTGAATGAAAAATTCATTTCAGAGATCAGAAACAAGTCCATGCCTAAAGCTGGCAAAAAATTGGGATTTAGTTGGGGATTGGTCCTGCTTTTAGCAGGGGATTGGACTAGATGACCTCCTGAGGTCCCTTCCAACCCTAATATTCTATGATTCTAAGAAGATTGGAAAAGTAGTCAAGTTCTTTTGATGATGAGCTTCCCACCCTATTCTGTATTCTGCATGGAGAAAGGCACCCTATTCTTCTTCAATTTGCTTCCCTTTGTGGGTATATTTAGTGCTTATGAACATGAAGGGCTGATACTACTATCTAGAGCTAGGCAGAGACTTTGAACTACTGTGAAAACGTACCTCAATCAGTCTACCCGTTATTCCAGTTCTGGGTTTCTACACATTTCTGCAAATGTACCTCATTTGTGCTCTGCAATACCTTTGCCATTCCAATACCAGAAAGGAGGCAGAGTGCTCTTTTGGCATTCAATAAATTGTGATGCAATGTTTCTTGCTGCAGGAAATGTACTGATGATTGACTAAAGACAATGACAGTTTAATTAAATGAAAAAAATATGTTTCTTACTTTGTCAACTCTGTGCATATATGTGGGTGGGAAATAATGGGTAGACTTCCACTGGGTGGATCATTAAGTGACCAAGTTTATTTTGTGTTGGCAACTATTAGTGTTAAGGTAAAGCATATGTTTCTATAAATAACATCCCTTTTGATGCAAAATCCACTTGAGTAGGTAGCCTGAGAAGTGGAGTCTCATTTCTCACATGCACTACAGAGATTTTCTTCCCCTTAACATGCCTACCCTTCTCCCCCTTCGTTTAACAGTGATGTGGTCTTGGGGCTCCAGGAAGCCCCTTGCTAAAACTCTGCCACGAAACTGACAGGTGCTTTGTTTTGATTTCTCAGCCTTGGATGGAGTTCACCATCTCCCTGGCTACTACTCCAGCATTCCTGCCAAACAGGGCATCCCTGCAGCTTATACAAATGTTCATGAAGAACCCTTTAAAAAACACATTGGGATATACCAGATTGCTCCAAAATATCGAATTTTTAAAACATGGAAGGAGCAGCCAGATTCCCATAGAAAGTCTCCACCTTCAACTCAAGCTATACAAATTGACCACTTTGCTATGCAGCTAACGTTTGTAGTACATTTTTCAAGAACAAAGCATAACCATTATCAGAAATCAGACTTCATATAAATGTATTTGCCTATTGGTGCTATCTTGTTTGCTTGTGGCTATGAGAAAGCATTTGTATTTGAACGGCAAAATAAATGAATGGAGTCCTCGTTCTCTCAAACCCATCTCGCTGTGAACATTTGCACCTGGACACAGATTCAAAAGGACATCTTTGTGTAATCCCTCACCAGTAGAGCCCTGCACAGATACAAAATTTGTATCCGCATCCAATTGGCGATCCGCACATATAGTCTGTGGATATCTGCATCCATGGATGGGGTTACCAACGGATACAAAGTGGATATCCATAGATTTGTGGGGATCTAGAAATAAAAATTGGATCTGCAGCCATCTGCAACCCGCAAACATGGGCCACAGATATCCACATCCGCAGATGTGCTGGGCTCTAAGCAGTATGGCACCATCACTCCCAAATAGGCGGACCAAAGACCTGATTCAAAGTCTGTTGAAGTCAAAGGAAAGACTCCCATTAACTTGAATGGGATTTGGATCAAGCTCAGAAAGCACAGATGTCTCTAAGGGTCTCTGAAGGGGTCAGTAATTCATTCGGTTTGTGAAGTGTGCTGCCTTTTGCTTTGCCAGTTTCTGAAAAGGAAGGATCCTAAGATGTTTTTGAGACTTATATGCAACCGGTGAGTGAGAGCCAGTGTTATTGATGGGCAAACTGCAGAAGGCTTAAGTGGTTCAAACTTAGATTAAACAACCCATAGGCTATATGTGAGCCTTTTGAATCTGCACATTTTGGGGAACTGGCTTATTCACCAGGTTTCTGGTGCTTCCTGTTTCCAGTCAGGCTAGGTAAATCGTGGGTGATTTGTAACTTCCACTGCTGGATCTAATCAGAGCCTGGAAGATTAGATGCAGAGGAGATGGAAACATCTCTTTGAAGAAAAATTAAGTGAACATTTTATCAAAACACCAAAGTATCAGTTTGAGTTTTGGGCAGTGGTGAGGCGATATATCTGTCCCTGGTTATAACCAGCTAGGCTGAAAGATCATGGTTGAAATTTTCAAAGCCAACCAAAGTGTGTCTGAATCCCCTACTTGGCTTTGGAAATGTCAGCCCATATATAGTGCTGCTTCTTTGGCCTGAGCGATTAATCAATATTCAGAGCCTAACAGGATTGTTTCAATGAGAATGAGAAATTGATGCTCTGAGTCAGGAATATTCTTGGTCTTGCTAATTTACACAGAATGTACACAAAGCCCTGTTTTCCTGAACACAGACACAAACAACAGCAGGAAGTTTCCTTGTCAGAAACCCAAAGGTGTGCCACACCAGTGAGTGCTCTGTCTAAGAAGCTCTGGCCTCTGCTTCCTCTCAGAGCAGTGCTCATGATTCCTTTTGGCTTTTATATCTCCAACCCACACATGGCCTGCTACCAATATACTCACCCCTCTGTTTGAAACCTGAGAAAACTACCAGTCCATACACCATAGGGCTGACCTGCCATGTGACCTGGGAACTTGGGCAGTAGCCCCACAGCCCTCACCTGTTTTTACTACCTAGTGGGGTTTGATTGCTCCTTCTGATGAGCCCGAAGAAGAGTGCTTGGCACACCCATTGGCTTTAATGAGTTCTGTGGTTGTCTTTGGAATCAAGACTGCTCCTGGCAGCCATTAGCACCTTCCAGCATAACCCATCTGTACCAATAACTCACACAGTGACCGAAGACAGGGGTGTCATAAATGGTGGTGTCAACTACACCCTCAATATGTGTGTACAACAATAGTCTGAGGTGGTGCAAAATGGCAGTATTATAGAAAGAATGGCAATCAAAAGGGGGATGTGAGATATTGTAAGATTATTTCATTTTACAGCCTCCTGTTATGGACTTTTCTTGACACCATTTTGCCTTTCTGCCTCACGCTTCCTCAGCATGGAACATGCACTTGCTGAGATGAGGCTTACACTTCCATTGACATCACCTCAGAACTGAGCCCATAGAGAGCTGGCTACTTGCTGCATATGGACATAATTCATGGACAGAAAAGAGTCTTTTTTCTCTTCGCTGTTGAGCACCCTGAGTAAACCACACAAAATTAAAGCTGCACTGACTTCTATGAAGTACTTCCCCCATGCTGGAGAGCACCTCAGGTAGTGCACCTCAGGACATGACTGGGAAAAGGACTTCCCTGCATAGGTTTTCAGTATGTTATGGCTGCTGCTGCCAGGATGATGGTGGAACTGTAGTGACATGAACAGGATAGCTAGGGTTATTTTTGCAATTTTAGGGATGGTTCCTAATCATGGCATGATTTGGAAAAGCATTGGGGACTGCATGCTTGGCACAGCCAAGAAGAGAGCACCTGTGGTATCACCAAAAATTCCAGGTGTATGCCAACATCCTATGGATCTAAGGTGAGTATTGTTAGGAGAGCAGCACAGCAACAGTGAAAGAGCAGCAGTGAAGTGTGTGATAGTTATCAAACAAGATTACAGGCCAGTTTAGCTGTACTATGCTGGGGGTCTTGTTTTGATTCCCATTCCAGATGTCTGTCTTTCCCAACTTGCATGGACTGGGAGTGCTACATAGGCAGCTTATTCAACTCCAAGTGGGGAAGATGGTAGCCCCATCACTCAGTTGTTACAATTCTGGACAAATAAAGTGCAGCTTCTAGGGCTCCAAAGGGAATCCTATCCTGTTCTCCTTAGCTGGCAAGCAAGGCAGTGAATCATAAAATTCCATTTAGCCTATGCACCTTTTTGAGCAGGGACTGCCCCCGTGTATATGTACAGCACCTAATGCAGTTGGGGCCCTGATCTCAGTTGGAGCCTCTAAGTGCTATGGCATTACAGACTAATAAATAAATAGTCTGTACCTCAATGCCTGGGGTAAGTGAGGAGATCTTCAGCTCTGAGGAAATCCTTCCCAAAGGAAAAGTTTGTTAATGACCCTTAATAAAAGGATCCATTGTTTGTCTTTTGATGATTTGGCCATATAGATCTGCCTTATTTATGCAATTTTCCTACATTTTTAACCAATGCAACATAAAACATTTACTATCTGAAAATTCCCTCTTGCTCTTTCCTTCAGATAAAAATATTAGATAGATGTAAGAAGCAGTTTGAAGCAGAGTGGCTGTGGGCAATTTGCCTGTCCTGTCCTGTGCTGTATCCTAGGAGGACACAGCCTGCTGGCTAGCTAAGTAATGCAACCCGTCTCCTGTCACATTAAAAACATTCAAAAGATACCTTGGAATCTGTTTCTCCTCACGGGAGACATGCAATAAGAGGCTGAATGAAGAGCAAGATCATCCAAGTGCTGTATTATAATCTCCTGTGTCTCTCTTCTCATGCAGAGGCAAGATAAGATCCTCTTGTGCAGTGTATATCTGATTCTTCTCAGTTCTCCTCACACTGTTTGAATTCTGAATTGAATATTTCCTCTTTTCCTTTCTTTTTTTTATAAATAGCCCAGGTAGTTCTACTTTGTTCCTATTGTGACATCTCAGTATCTCCTATTATCCCCTATTTTTATTCAAGAAGCTTCTCCAGCAGCAGCAGCAGCAGCAGCAGCCTCCACTGCAGACAATGTAAAATGTAGTCAGGGCTAATCATGATTTGGGCTATTCTTTTTCTTACCTTCTTTTAAAAAAAACTGTTCTGCAATAGATGGAACATCAGAAATAAATGCAATGCCTACTGAAATGTAATAGCATATATACAGGGGGGAGAGGCAAACACCTATCTTTCTATATATGTTTATTGTATTTTTAGTCTTTCCTTTTCCCTCTTTTTCTTTCTTTTTGTCCCATTTAATTTTCTTTCTTTCTTTCTCCCTTCTCAACATCCCCTATAAAGGTTCTGGATTTAGTTATGGGTATTAGATGGAGAACAATAAATCCAGTCTAACCCTAATTATGTGAGCTATTTAAATCAATTGGGGTTTCAGTTAGGAAAGTGAAAGCCCGCTGAGTCTGAGATATCTTGAACCTCTCAAACTTTTTTTTGGTTTAACGATTTACCTTTTTTTCTTCTTCCTGATTTCACAACAGAACTGGGGTTTATCTAAAATAAAGAGAATATTTGCTGGAATAAAAGCTGAATTCACCCTTTCTGCTGTTTGCTCGTACCACTTTTGTGTTGGTCTTCTATGAATATTCTAGAGAATAAATTTAACAATGGGGATCGTCATAAAAACAGTGAATTTTAAGTGGATATTAGAGAATAACCACAGAAAACAAATTTAGAATTCATACATGTCAGTATTCAGAATGGAAGCCTGACTGCCCGTGTTCCCAGTCCAGGCTAACTGTCACCGTTTGAATTTCAAATAGTCACAACAAACTGCTCACAAATAATGTACAAGCCAAGGGCCTCACTGAAGTCAAAAGGAACAGCTCTCACCCTGAATCTTCTGAGACCCAGGCTTCTTGTGACACTCACCTTGCTCACCAGAATGCAGCAGAGATGGGCAGCCAGAGAAATGCAGTCATGAAAAAAAGAAACAAATATACAGTCCTGGGTTTGTTTTTGACAGATTTCCAAGCAGAGACGTTCTCCAAGTTACTGTCAGTGTTGTAGACCTCACATTGTGGGACTGACAGATACATCACGATCAGGCAGGAGGTTTCATTTTTATCTTGTGTTTTAAGGTTATATTTAGGGCATACCAGCCTGACAGTATCTATGTTAATGAACTTGTGTGTGTGCAACTGGAAATCTCCCATCTAGTGTTGAGGAGATATAAAGCAGGCCAGAATGGCTGCCCTCATTCAGATGAGAGGTAAAACAGAAGACCTGATTATTCAGTCATTCAAGATCCACTGGCCCTTTCCTCAGAACTAGGGATCTGCTGTCTTGGCAAATCCCGGTTTTGGTAATTAATTAATTTTGCCTCAATTCATAAATGTCACGGCCAGGTCATAGGCAGCCAGACCTAGTGGTCAGAATCAGGGTCCACAGTTGTGGGACAGGAGCCAAGAGTCAGCCGGGTCAGGATACTGGGAGATCAGAAGCAGGAGACAAACTGAAGATGAGAACCATGGGCAGGAGTCAGTGTTAGGCTGTGTTCGGATACCAAGACGTGAAAGGCAGGACACAAACTGGAGTCTGGAACTACATTCAGATGCTGGGATTCTGCCAAGAAGTTTGAATAAAAAGTAGTCAAGCCAGGGGTAGAGGAGCCACACAGTGCAGAGCAGGTTGGAGCCCACTTGCATGGATAATTTCCTGTTCTTGTGCTGGGTTTATATAGAAGCTGTGGACCAATCAGGACCCCCAGCATTCTGCCAGCCACCCAGGATCCAGGACTGGAGTCCTCTGTCAGAGTTCAGTTTCTGTCCAAGGAAGTATTAGCAGGTCACTGGGTGGCAGGTTGGAGCTTATTAGACAGTTCCTGACAACAAGGAAGTGACTTTCAAAGGCACAAATGGTGTTTAGAGGCCTAAATCCTATCAATAGGAATTGGGCACTGAACTGCCACTGGCACCTTTGGCAATCTCCTAAATAAATAAAATTTAGCATTTATTGGGCTTCTGTTCTTCCAACCGCATTTCAAACAGAATTGGAAGAAAGTAAAACATTCCACAGCTGCTCTTCATTCAGAGTTGTAAGCACTTGGCTTTAGCTGTGTTCAGACCCATTTGTATTTTCTTTTGGCTAATGTTGTAGGTTGGGATTTTTGGAGGAACCTAAGGGAGTTAGGCACCTGCCTCAATGCATTTCAATGGGATTTAAGCACCTATCTCATTTGAACTCCTTTGACAATCTCAGCACTTGCAAAGATGTTAATAGCAGGAATATATGCAGAATCAGAAAGATTGCAAGTAAACACTGAATACATATAAAGATATGGAGAAGGGCTTTGCTTTCTTGCTTATGTCTATCTTCAACCTTTGAGCGTGCCCAGGGTGAGCTAGATGTTTCCAGAGGCCAGAGCAAATTCAGATTGAGCTGACTGCCTGCATAGTTGGGGGGAAAAGCTGTTTTTTCTCCATCCAGCCTGTCTCCTTCCTGAACACTGTAATTGCTAACGGAAGGAAGACGGAAGGACAGAAGGAAAGAAAGAGCTCAGCAGCTATCCAGCTATTCCCCTTTCGTTTTTTTGATTGGACCCATTACTGTTCTCCCATCTTTCCTATTTTCAGTGGCCCTGAGAAAGCACCTGCCATTCAGAGTTTCTGAACCACTCAGGAGTACAACCCCTCTCCTGTGTCGCTTAGATACTTCATGGCATCCATATTATCCAACCATCTACCCCTGAGCCTTACAGGACAGTGCTTTTTCCCCATATCCCATTCTGACAAGCCACATAAGGCTCCCAAACTTGGTTAACATATAATTGCCAATTTGGCACAGAACTCAGGGCAGCTCGGCCACATAAATAGTGGGACCTACCTACATAATTCAGGTCTAATGTGGTGCAAGATATCACAGGGTCTTAGAGACAGTATTTCTCACTTTCCATCCAGATCTGCTGTGCAGTGTTGTCTGCTAGTAAACAGCTGCTGTAATTCACCCAACAGGCATCTGTATTTTAGTAATGGATGAAGAGACCCTTAGTACATAAATTGTATAACACTTTAAGCTTGTAAAGTAATTTGGGGCCCATAATAAAGGAATAAAAGACACTTTTCTGGATGAAAGAGTATAGTAAATAATAAAAAGCATGATAATAATGGTAAATAGTAATATTATTAATATATCTAAGAAGGAAAGGCAGATCAAAGGAATACAATTCAGCCTTTGGGATTAACTTATTCTGTGGAGGAGTCATGGATAACATACTTTTAAAAAAAAAATTACACTGGAAATTAAATCCAAGGAAATAGCAACAGGGGACAGAGTTCCTGGAATGGAATTGAAGAGTTCCTGGCAAAGATTGGACCATCATGTTGCTAACAGAAGGAGGGAACGAAGTTATGTGACTGCCATGGGCTACCGTTTTTACAAATAAGATCAAACTCATAATAGATCTAAATCATCAGCAGTGTTGAGTGGAACCAAACCTTGTAACCAAGTGGTTAAGACAAAAGAAACATTAAAATGCTAAAAACACAAGAAAAAAAAAGCCTACTTTCCACTGTATAAAAACATCCATACTGGGTCAGACCAGTGGTCCAGCTAGCCCAGTATCTTGTCTTCCAAGAGTGGCTGCTGCCAGATGTTTCAGAGGGAGTGAACAGAACAGGGCAATTCAACAAGGGATCCATCTGCTGTTGTCGAGACCCATCTTCTAGCAGTCAGAGATATAGGGACAACCAGAGCATGGGGTTACACTCCTGATCTTCTTGGTTAATAGCCATTGATGGACCTATCCTCTATGAATTTATCTGATTCTTTTTTAAGCCAGTTATACTTTTGGCCTTTACAACTTCTCCTCGCAACAAGGTCCATAGATTGGCTGTGCGCTGTAGGAAGAAGTACTTCCTTATTTCTGTTTTAAACCTGTTGCCTATTAATTCCATTGGGTGACCTCTGATTCTTGTGTTATGTGAAGGGGTAGATAACATTTCCTAATTTGCTTTCTCCAGACCATTCATGATTCATATCCCCCTCATTTGTCTCTTTTCCAAGCAGAACAGTCCCAGTCTTTTTAATCTCTCCGAATATGAAAGCTGGTCCATACCCACAGTCATTTTTGTTGCCCTTCTCTGTACTTTTTCCAATTCTAATTCTAATATATCTTTTTTGAGGCAGGACACCCAGAACTGCACAAAGTATTCAAGGTGTGAGCATGCCATGCATTTATATAATGCCATGCATGCCATGCATTTATATAATTTTCTATTTTATTATTTATCTTTTTCCTAATAATTCCTAACATTCTGTTTGCTTTTTTGACTGATGCTGAACATTGAGCAGATGATTTCAGAGAACTATCCACGTGGACTCCTAAATCTCTTTCTTGAGTGGTAACAGCTAATTTAGACCTCCATCATTTTGTATCGTTTAGTAGGAATAATGTTTTCCAATGTGCATTACTCTGCACTTATCAACATTGAATTTCATCTGCCATTGTGTTGTCCAGTCACACAGTTTTGCAAGTTCCATTTGAACTCTTTGCGTTCAGCTTTGGACTTACCTATCTTGAGTAGTTTTCTATTTTCTGCAAACTTTGCCACCTCACTCTTTATCCCATTATCCAGATTGTTTATAAATATGTTGAACAAGTAATTTGCCTGGTACTGAAGTTGGGCGTACCAGCCTGTAATTGCCAGGATCGCATCTACAGCCTTTAAAAAACACTGGCATCACATTAGGTATCCACCAAGTCAACTGATACAGAAGCTGATTTAAGCAACAGGTTACATACCACAGTTCGTAGTTCTGCAATTTTATATTTGAATTTCTTCAAAATTCTTGAGTGAATACCATCTGGTACTGGTGATATATTAGTGTTTAATTTATCTATTTGTTCCAAAACCTCCTCTATTGATACCTCTGTCTGGAACAGTTCCTAAAAAGAATGGCTCAGGTGTGGGAATCTCCCTCACATACTCTGCAGTAAAGACCAATGCAAAAAATCCATTTAACTTCTCCACAACAGCTTCTTTGGCCAGGCCTACACTGGGGGGGAGGAGGGAAGGTGGGGTCGACCTAAGATTGCATAGCTGAAGTTGTGTATCTTAGGTCGACTTACTTGGGCATCCTCACAGTGGCGAGTCAACCGCTGCTGCTCCTCCGTCGACTCTGCTTCCACCTCTTGCGGCGGTGGAGTTCCGGCATTAATGGGAGAGCACTCGGGGATTGATTTACCATATCTACATTAGATGTGATAAATCAATCCCCGATAGCTCAATCACTACACACTAATCCAGCAGGTAGTGTAGACTTGCCCTTTCAGTGCTCCTTTAGCACTTCGCTTGTCCAGTGGCCCCACTGATTATTTGACAGGCTTCCTGCTTCTGATGTACTTTTAAAAATCCTTATTGTTAATTACTATATTCTGCCAGTTGCTCTTCAATTTTTTTTGACCTGTCTAATTATAAAACACTTAGATCCAGGCTGTGACACAGGCCTTTGTGTTGCTCTGATGGTGTAAAGGGACCATAAAACTAAGATAGTCAGATAGATTAGTGCGTGTGCTCTTGTTCTAGGGAAATCTCTGGGTCGTGTAGAGCTGACATTTTAAAACACTTTCAAATGTGACTAACAAGAAGATACCACAGGTGGGCATGTTGGAGACTTTAATACACAGGACACTAATTAAAGCCATTTCTGTTTAGAAGTGATGGCATAGGGTAGTCCTGTGGTACATTTGGAAATTTCTCATTCCAAAAATCAATGACAACCATAGGAAACTCATACAGCACATCAGCACCATTAGCCTTGAAGACCGCAGCTTTCAATTCACCCAGGAATCTCTACAGAAAGATAGTGGCAGTGCACACTTCCTTCATTCCCAAAAAGCTGTTTAAGCCTTGCCCTGAACAGGACAAAAAGAATCACCACACTAGAGGTATTTTACGCTCCATGCCCTTTCAGTCTTTGACTTGACTTTGCTGAGATGACTAACAATAGAGCTGATTATCAGCTGCGGGGATGGTGGCTGTTGAGGCTGACATCTGCCTACCTGGAACTGGACTCGACCACTAGCTCTTTTCACAGCAGCCAGCACACAGCTGACAGATGGCAAATACATCCAATCACAGCTACAGTTTACAAGGCCAGATATCTGTAATACAACAGTTAATTTGCCTTACAACAGCCAGATCTTGAAAAGTAGTGTGTGATCAAATCACAGATGTGAGCTCATTCATGGTAATCTGCAGGAATGGGCAATGGTGTTAGCAATTAATAGTAATATTTTGCATTTATGCCACACCTCTCATCAATGGATTACAAAGCTCTTTACTGGTATATCAGTGAAAACTAAGCTGGCCCCACACTGTGGTGTGTAGCTACATGTGGCAGTGAAAGGCTCTAGCAGAGGGATGTGGAGCAGTGAGGAAAGGCTGTGGCAGTGAAGAGCGACCTCCCCCCAAACAGAGCCTTTCGCTGTGGCAAGGAAAGACTCCATCAGAGAGGAGGAAGTGGAACACTACACTGCTAAAAATAGCAGTGTACATGGGAGCAGCATTGCTTTGGCATGTAGAGAGCCATGTAAGGTAAATACCCACAGGATTCAGACATGTCTTTCCTTGCCTAAGCAATGCCTCACTGTCTACACTGTGATTTATACCCGTGTGCCATAAATATAAAGGGAAGAGTAACAACCTTTATGTATGCAGTAAAATCCCTCCTGGCCAGAGGTACAGAATCATTTACCTGTAAGGGATTAAGAAGCTCAAATAACCTAGTTAGCACCTGACCAGAAGGACCAATGGGCCAAAAGGCCAAATAAGCCCCTAGGATTACAAAAATTGTCAATAAAGCAAGGAAAGGCATTAGATTATTTTTTGTTTTAGCTTGTGAACTTTCCCTATACTAAGAGGGAGTTTTATTCCTGTTTTTTGTACTTTGAAAGTTAAACCTAGAGGGGAATCCTCTGTGTTTTAAATCTTTTTTTAACCCTGTAAATTTACCTCCCATCGTGATTTTGCAGGTTTGATTCTTTTACTTTTTTTAAAAAGTAGAATTCTTCTTTTAAGAACCTGATGATTGATTTTCAGTGTCCTAAAACCCCAGGGATTTGGTCTGTGCTCACCTGTACCAATTGGTGACAATATTATTCTCAAGCCTCCCCAGGAAAGGGGGTGAAGAGGCTTGGGGGAATATTTTTTTTGGGGGGGGGGGAGGAACTCCAAGTGGTCCTTTCCCTGAATCTTTGTCTAAATCACTTGGTGGCAGCAATCCTGTCCAAGGTCAAGGAAGAATTTGTACCTTGGGGAAATTTTTAACCTAAACTGGTAGAAATAAGTGTAGAAGGTCTATCATGTGGATCCCCACATCTGTACCCCAGAGTTCAGAGTGG
Source organism: Sternotherus odoratus (assembly GCA_032164245.1). Taxonomy (NCBI): domain Eukaryota; kingdom Metazoa; phylum Chordata; order Testudines; family Kinosternidae; genus Sternotherus; species Sternotherus odoratus. The sequence goes on from JAVMKO010000001.1 coordinate 90,573,417, forward strand.
GGAGGGAATCCTGACACCATGCTAGAAGGGCATGGGGTGTATGTACTCTGCACATTGTTGTAAGGGGTGTTCAGTGTAGACGTGTCCAAAGTGATGTCATCCCTGTTACGGTGGAAGAAGCTGAGGTCCAAAGAGACTTAGGAGCAACATCTCTGTGCAAAGGTCCCCTACGTGGCAGAATGGATGTGGTTCCACTGTGCACGGTTTGTGTTGAGGAGAGGGCTGAAGGCCATGCACCATCCCACTCCCGCACTCTGCATGGAGCGTTCCATAAAACATGCGGGGAGAGCGAGCTGAGGGCGTGGCAGAAGCTGGTGGGGGACAGAGACAGTGGATTGCTTTGTAAATATTCAGAGAGAGGCAGCACAGACAGGATCAAGGCAATTGCAGTGGCAGGGATTCAGTGGCAGCTGCTTCCTGGACAGATATGGAAGTTAAAGATTCCTCGTCTGAGCCCTTGGGGCAGATCACCGGCTCAAAGTCTGCCACTCAGGATATATATTGATTCCAAAGAGCTGGGTTGAGGTCTTCTGATTTCTCAGACTCTAGGGTGAATTAACAATTGCCCAAGAACCCCTTCATACCAGCCAGTGTGATGCAAAGAAACCATAGGTCAGGTGTAGGACTTCTCTGGGGCATGCTCTCAGCACAAGGGGCAGCTATGACAAGTACAGATCCAGCCCCCAAAGCTGTACCACTTCTACAGGGGCCCCAAGTTCTATGGCTGGGAGTAAGAGGGGGGTGGCTGTGGCAAATCTGCTTGCATCAGTGCATTGGCTCTTTGCAAGTACATCTGGAGCATAAGGTAAACCCACCCATAGGCAGAGATGAATCTGGCCCTGTGCCTCCATTTACCTCCATTTTTCATTCCTGTGTCATCCTGTGATAACATAATGGCAGCATCTTTGCAAATGGGAATGTACAGATTGTTTTCCAATACAGACAAAGGTCAGTGCAGTGCGTAGGTCCTGACCCCGTAATCTAAAAAAAACTATTGTTTCTCCAGCCTTCCAGTCCCAAACAGACTCACAGGATACCAGTTCTACAGGTTTGTTCACAGGGAAGCTTTCTCATTGCTCCAGCTTTATCATAGGTGCTCTATTCTCTCCTTCCCCCACCCCTCCAGTCACTTTACCAGCAGCCACCTGCCAGCCTCAGCTTCTGGACCCAACCACACATGCCTTGAGGGGCCAGGTGTTTCCTCCCTCACTACAGTAACCCTGACGCTAACACAGTCTGCACTGATCATTCTGCTTTGATCTTTTTAGATGTAAACACTCACAGCAGAAGCATCAGTGAGGTCAGCTACCCATAGCTCACTCATAAAGGCACCCAGGAAAATATTTAGGGGTTATTATATCACAGTTTGAACTGGATACATGATGGGCCATGTCCTCAGCTAGTTTAAATCGGTATGGCACTCTGCCAGGTCACACCAGTGGAGGTTCTGTTCCTACAATTGTAAAACAACATATTGGAGGACTTCCATGACATTTTTTCAATATTTTTTCCATTTTTTGCCCAGCTCGAATCACAATGCAGATAGATTAGGGTTGACACATGTGCCATTTTTTAACAAGCTGTCCTGACTTTACTGGGCCATTCCTATATCCTGGAAGTCTAACTTGTAAGGTATGAAAAGAACCCCAAAGGAACTTTTGAGGCTGGATAAGGGCAAAGTGCTGTATCCTTGCATGATGACATTGTGTTATTTGTGATATTTACTGTGAGAAGGAAACTAAACACTTTTAAAATCTGAGCTTTAGTTCCCAATTTCCCAATGGGAAAGAAAGTTTTTCCCATTTCTTGTCTGTCTTGCTATTTGGGCTGTGATCTCTACAGGGCAGGGACTGGTTCTCACTATGTGTTTTCACAGTGCTTTGCACAGTGGAATCTCTGGGCACCACTAACAATACATACATACATACATACATACATACATACATACATACATACATACATACATATATACATAACAAGGTGCTGAACCCTCAATGCTAAACAAACGATATGTCTTTTATTTTTAACTGTGTGCTACCTGCAGTAACTTGTACCCAATAAAATTGATAGGCATTAGTGGAATTTCTCTGCAAGCTATTGGTGATGACCATTCACTCATGAGACATCTTTCCTAAGGAAGGCCCAGGAGAATGCTCAAAGATAATGGAAAAAGCAGGGGCTGAGAGAGGAGTAAAGAATGATAAGAAGATTCATTTCATGCAGTCATACTAGGCTAAGCCCGGGATGAAAGCCTAGAAGTTATACAGCAAAGTCAGTGTGAGTCCTGCAGAACTGGTCTAATAAAGCCTATAATAGATGATTCATTCTTATCACTCCCCCTCTCTTTCATCTTTATGGGCTGAACAGTAAGAGATCCTTTATTCCACACACCTCTTTCCAATGAAACAGTAAATAACCAAGTGCCAAGCTCCAGCTATAATAACAAGAGCTGGCAAGAGCCCAACTGGTCTGCACTGTTTTTTAGGGTTTTTTTTTTTTACTTTTTATTTATTAAAATTCTCTGGCTACAGATTTACTTTCTTTGCTTCTTCTATATTATTGCTTCACCTGCCTTGAATTGGGAACTGCAGGCACTTTAATAAATGGATTGTAAAGTTGTCTAGATTCACTGTGGCTTCTTCGCTGTTTCTGTGTATCCTTGGCCAAAGTGCAATTTTGTAACTTCCAGCAGCAATTGCTTCTCAATGAATCACAACAAATATCATTCTGCCTCCCACAGAACAGGACACTAGGGGGGCTATTTCCTCCCTTCCCAGTGGTGAAATTATGTCAGTGTCACAAAGTATTCTACTACATCATGGAAATCATGTAGCCACATTTGGTCCTGGCTTTAAAGGTGAACAGCAAAGCTACAGTCACCTTCCAGAGCCAGATTCTATTTTAGGCCTGATCCAAAACTAATTGACTTTCTCTGGGAGTTAGGCGCCTCAATCCCATTAGACTTCTATCTGCCTCTTTAGGCACCTAAATACCTTTGTAACTCTGGCCTTTACTCTGCAAGGAATATAACTGATTTCAGTGGGACTACTTGTGGAGTGAATCATTGCTTATACATCAGTAGTGGTATCAGAATGTGGCCCACTGACACAAAATTTCACTGTAACCAAAAGACCTCATCAGCAATGTAGAACTGATGCATTGTGCGATATTTTTTGGTAAACCAGAGAAAGTGATGAAGGAATCCACAGAGACAATGGTCATCTTAAAGAGTTAAGTTAACAAATGTATTTCTTGGCTGGATTCCTGCCTCAGATCCTAAATCTGCATAGTGAAGAGCTTCTCCACACATATCTGTGCTTAACTTAGTGGGGTTTTTTTTAGTTCACCTTTTAACTGCAGGTCTAACAAAATGCACTCTTCTCCATCAGAACACTGAGTGAGGATCCAAAACAGAGGTGATTTTTCTTCTGGAAGACAAAATATCCTATATACTGTTTCAAGAGGTCAGTTCATGAGTCATACCAGATATGTTTTACCTCATTAATTCATCTGTGCCCTTCTGATACATGCTTCATGAGTACTAAATAAGACAGCCTTGATGCAAACAAGGGCTTATATCATTTTTCTATGATCATATATTCTCAGGTGTTTCTGCTCGGAATACAAGTGTATTAAAATACTGCATGTTGTTAAATTCTTTTCGTTGCACTTTCAGCCCTTATCAACATTACTAATGTGCCTTTAGCTTAATCTTATTTCTCATTACAGAGTCTCAAAACTGCCTGAAATATTCATGTGATGGGAAAGGAAGAAAGTGAAGAGCCAATTGGTGGGTGTCTTTTCTAGAAGCTGAAGAAAAATGCATAAGCTGAGGAAAATGTCAGTGCCTGAAACTTTTTATTTATTTTTTTAATTGACAAATTTTGCCAGTTAGATGTTTTATTTCACATGTGTTCTTCTGTCCAAATCTTAATGAAAAGTAAGAACCCAAAAGCCAGAGCATTGCCTCTGAGAAGGCTACAGCAGAGGTTTTCAACCCGTGGTCTGCACACCCCTGGGGGTCCTCAGACTGTCTAAGATTTCCAACAAGGTGTGTACCTCCATTTGAAGTTTTTTAGGGGTTTGCAAATGAAAAAAGGTTGGAAACCACTAGGCTACATCATTCCAGGAATGGAAAGCAACCTTTAAGAGACCCACTGAGAATTCCCATGCTCTAAGGGAATCGTGACATGCCTCCACACACCATAAGGGACATTTATGGAGTGTGTTTATGGCTCTCTATTGATTCCTCAGCTATTACAACATTGAGTGCCATTACAGGGGCCTTCAATCTTCTCCAACTGAAGACACAGGCCAAACTTCCCCAAAGCAGCCATGAGGAACAAAAGAGCACAAAAGTCCCATGTGCCCTGCACTTGAGCACCTCCTGTCTGGACTTAAGAATCATATCCCTGAACTACAGCTACAGTTATGAAAATGGCTCTAAATGGCTTCATGGAGTCCTGAGGGACAAACTGGCCTAGGCTCAGGTGTCCCATTTCCTCTCTATAGCATTAAGTGCTTCTCTTGCTTGTTTTGCTCCTGCAGTTTAATCATCTACTCATTTCAAACTGGCTGTTTCACATATCAGGGAGTTGGATGCAGACGGGAGAAAGACACCACTGGAGCAAAGATGATGGTATGGAAGCTATGTGAGGAACACCCACCACCACAACAGGAGAGAGGGAATGGTAGATAATGCAGAGTGTCAAGTGTGTTCATTGCCAGGGAGATAATGAAGAGGTAGGAAGGAGGAAATCAGGGAGGAGGAGTTGAGGAAAACCAAGGAAGTGATGAAGGACAGGACTAACAGGAGAGGGATGGGAATAGAGTGAGAGACAAAGGGATAGAAGAAGGGGGGGAAACATGAGGGGAATGAAAGGCACAGCAGAAGAGACAAGAAGGACAGAAGGAGAACAAGAGAAAGTTAAAAACAAAAATAACAATGAGACAGAGAAAGAGGAAAGAAAAGGTGGTGATTCTTGACATGGCAAAAGGATTTGGGTTTTGATGAATGAAGCTTCAAATAATATTAAAATTTCCCTCTTAGTGGAACCCGAAGATCATCTGTGTCTAAAGGGGAGAATAACTGCAAAGAGCAATCACTACATGTGAGTAAAAGATAGGAAGGATCAGAGAGAACATGGGCCAGATTCACTACTACATTGGCTCTTCGTTTTTTTACCATTCCATTTATGCAACATAACCATAAACTAGATGGTTAAACTATGTTTACAGCTTATGGCTGCTTTCTATTGCCAGAACAACACAAAGTATTCCATGTGTGCTAGGAAATATTGGTGTAATATATATATAGTGGCAAAGCTTTGGCCTTGTCCCTGTGGGTCCTGCACTTCCAGGCAGTTTGTGCTAGCCTCAGAGGTCCCTGTGATTAGTTAGGGGACATAGAAAGGGGTGGGGGAGCCTGGGCCCACCCTCTACTCCGGGCTCCAGCCCAGGGACCCTAATAGTATCAGCTAAGATGGCTGACCTTTTAGTCACCAAACACAATACAATTCCCTGGGCTACTTCCCCACAGCAGTCCCTGCTTCTTTACTCTCCACTTCACCCTTACCTCAGGGCCTCCTTCCTCGCGTATATGTTGTCTACCACTCAGTCTCACCAACAGCACAACTTCCTCCCACAACTCCTGACATCCACACCCACCTGACTAACTGGGAGGTTTTTAACTGGTTTCAGCCAGCCCCTGATTGGCTTCAGGCGTCCCAATCAAATCCCTTCCAGCACTCTCCTATTCCCTTCTAGTATGACTGTCACTGTATGTATGTATGTATGTGTGTAAAAGACCCTGTACACAGGCCAACCGTAAGGGCTCGTGCCCCTCCCCCCGCTCAGCTCCCTCCCCCCTCAACTCCTCGTCATGCGCCCGACAGCCCAGCTAACTTTATATGTATAACTGCTCCTTGTGGGTGCTCTAGCTCCCTGTGAGGATCGCTCAGGCAGGCATGCGCGGTGGCCATTTTGTGCCTCCGAACTACAACCCCCAGCATGCCATTCGTCCAGCCGTCTCTACTGCGCATTATGGCTTCACACACCGTTCGCTTGTCTTTTATAATATAGGATATATATATCACTCTCTCTCACACACACATACACTACATCAAAAGAATATTATTAAGATTACAAAACCAAGCATATTCAAGTTAGGAAGAGGCAGAATTAAGGCATCCTTGGGAGCGTTGCATTGTGACAGTGTAATTTTCAGTCTCCTGGATTTGTCTGTTGAGGACAGCAGTTCTGTGTCACTATCTAATGATTTAGAGGAAATTGTTCCACAATGCATGGAGTTAATTAATTGAGCACAGTGCACTTTCTGGCTTTCTCTAACCCTCTGTTTCTAATCTTAGGGAATGTCTGGATCTCATCTCTATTCCTGTCTCGCATTTGCCCCCACCCCTTTTTATGCGGAGTTAGTCAGAGAAAAATGACAGTCTATTGAGTATGTTATAAATACCTTGAAATGAGTGTAGTAAACAACATGGTAATAACATTTCATAAAGCTGGCCAGCCAGCCAGCCTCCCAAGTGAGACACTTTTTATTATGTTCCGCTCCAAGTGTCATTTCCCTAATGCTGCCGATACATCTTGTGCTGGGTGACAAATCAAATCTGTATTCACCCTTGCTTTCTCTGGCAGCGGAGAGGCACGGCAGTGGCCGGCTCATGGCATATAAAGTGCGTCATAAAACTGCAAGGGTTCCCTCGTAATTTGTTCTCCTGGCTTTTGTTTTGTTGTTGTGAGGGAGGAGGGGGACAGCAGATGACTGCAAATATGCATTCTTTGACTGCCTTGCCTGATCTGTTTCTTTCAGGCACTGTGTTCTTTGTTTGCTTTGACAATTGCACATGCCAGAGAAATAGGAGCAAGCTTCAGGTGGTGCTTGAAGGGCATGCCCTATCCTCCACACATGGAGTGGAGTCTTCAGTCAAGGAGTGGATGATGCCTCGTTATGGGTGACTGAGGAGAGCAAATAAACAAGAACAAAATAAAATTACAAATCTACTCCTCTGGTGGTTATTTGTTTGGGACAGTGAAGATAGTATTCTGAAAGCAGTTGCTTACACACACACCCGAGATTGGATGAACTGGCTGGGAGAGACAGAGACAAAGGGTCAGGGGCGTACTGGGTTACCAAAGGTGACCTGGGTTGAGTCCCTGTTTCAATTGCCAGTGAAGTGAGCTTGATCTTTTCATGCCAGTGCCATAAAGAACATGCAACTAGATTTGCAGCACTGAATAAAACTAATTGCTGCCCATTTCTCCATTAAGCAGAGACCAATAAGTATAATTCAAAAACCCACATGGAACCATCCAGCTAATCTGCAATCTGAAGGCAAGTATATCTAAAACCCTCCCAGTATTTACATCTTCTGGAAGACCAGCCCCCTCATTCAAAACAGCTACAATAGTCAAAGGCCTCTTCCTCCTCACCCTAAATGTCCCTGCTCCTGGTCACTGCATGTGTTAAGCTTTGAAAACCTCTCCAGGGGAAAAGACACAAAATCTTCACTTCCATCCCCCTAACCCACACCATGATTTGATCTGATTGTTCTTGTTGCTTCAATAGCAAACTCTTGCACGTTTAACTCAATGTGGTCCAATAATGGAAAAGATTGTGACTAGTTATTTGAAGGAAGAAAAATAGCAACATTGGCCAGCAATATAACTCACAGCAAATTATTCCAAGCTGCTCTGATCCCAAGCCCTGCAACTGAATAGGCCTGGCACTTTAAGACTCAAGATTCGTCTCTCCACATACTTCAGATCAATACTATCTCCAGCAGACATTAAGGTTTATTTAGCTGATCCTGTTCCCACTGAGAGATTATAAAGATTGTAATGTTTACCTTAGAGGTGAGCCAGTTAAGAGGAGACCTGATAAAGATAAATACAAAATAATGAATGAGAGATCAGGTGAGTGAGGTAATATCTTTTACTGAACCAACAATGTTACCTCACCTACCTTGCATCTCTAATATCCTGGGACTGACACAGCTACAACTACACTGCATAAGATAATGAATGACAGAAGGTAGATAGGGCATGTCTGTTCAGCCCCTTTCAGAATACAAGAACCAGGAGACATTTGAAACAGAACATCAGCAAAGTTAGAATCATTAAAAGAAAAATCTTTTTCACATAGTGGACAATTCACCTACAGAATTCCTTGCCAAACAGTATCACTGAGGGCAAGAGCTTAGGAGGTTTAGAAATGGATTGGACATTAATATGGCTAACAAGACTATCTAGTGTTATTTTAGTACAAATTTAGCAAAAGAATGGAGTTTGGATACAAATATAAGCTCTACCACTCAGGGACTCCAGGTTTTAATTTAGGCCAACCTCTAACTATTCGGGATTAAGAAGAAACTTTCCATAAGGACAGGTTAACCCGTAACTGCTTTCTGCAGGGCTGCTGGACACTGTGAAAGACAAGGTAATGGACTACATGGACCACTGGGTTTTTCCAGTGTGTCCTCTGTTTCCATGTTGTACCATTGGTTGTCTAAGGATGTTTTGGGATCTGGGACAGACCATACATGGTTCTTCAGCCCTGATTAGAACATTGGCTGTCCCATATTTTCCTGTCACTTGAAAATCAGACATCCCCCCCCCCCTTCCTCACCTCAGTGTGCTGTGGGGATCTCACAGGGACTCACTGTAAGAGTAGATGGGTTTTATTTCTTGACTCTGACTAAAATGTACTTACAATGGCATTAATGAAGCTATTGATAGTAGTAAGCAAATGTATCTGTTCTACAATTTACAGCAATGTTTAGCAATTTGTAGCAATGTTTAGTAATTACACAATTCATTCATTAACTGAGTAATGCATTTAATTGCTTTGCATGTGGTATTTAGGAGTGTCCTTTGCTATTTTGTTTTGTGACTTAAGGGCATGAAGAAGTCTCCAAGAATATGAATTTAGGTAATTCCCAGTAAATACAGATAAATTGCAGGTACCTATTTTACTCTGTAGCAGTAGCTAATGCTATTGTTGCTGCTGTAATAGAAGGGAATCCCAAAGGTCAGGACTAACATATGTTGGCAGATCTGGGTGGAGTGTCAGGACTGAGGGTGTTGCTGTTCAGGAAGGACTGAGACGCATTGTTAAATTGGTGTGGAGCCCTAGAATTGAAATAGCAGAGGAAGTTGCTGGTCAGATACATTAGCAGGGCTGTGTGAAGGGAAATTTACCCTACAACTGTCTATGCTATGCTCCAGACCCTCCTCTGGTTATAAAGCAGGATAGCTTCATTGAAGCCAATAGAGTTATGCCACCTTGCACCCGCTGGACATCTGGCACTATGTCTGGTTTTAATCAGAATGATCAGCCTCGCACTCACAAGCACAACAATTCACATATGAATTATATTTTGTTTGTAAAAGGCAGTGATAGATTATGGGGGTGACTGGCTGGCTCAGAGGACTGGATAAAGGGCCGCAGAGGCTTTTACATCTAGGACACTGTCCATCAGCCCTCGCAGAGAGAGCGCCGATCACAACACACCAGACATGTTGTTTTAGCCAGTCCTTCCACTACCCGCTGGACAGGCTGTCAGTAGCACCAGACACCCGATTGGCATATCGCACAGCGGCCTAGAACTCCGGAGTGATCTGCCAACCACAGCCTCCCAAGATGCTGGGATTGCAGGGGCACACCACCACGCTGATTTCAGGCTGATAGTGACCGAAAATTGTTTCCATTTGATGTCTGTTTAGTTGCAAAATGAATTGCTGGGCTCAGCCATTTCCTAATCCCCAGGTTTTCACACTCTTCCGCTCCTTCCGACCCTTCCCCACACAGTATCCCAATCAGCACTAATTACCATCACTGCTGACAGCCTTAGAAATGTCAAGGACCAAATGGTCCTGAAGATTAACTATCCTCCCTGCATGTCAGGGTTGAGGCACTGAGGTAAGCACTCCCCTCCTTTCAGAGCTGTGAGTATGGCACCTTTTGCCAGCACAATTCTCCTGTATCTTTTTTTAAAGACATTTGAAATGATAATGGAGAAAATCCCCTCTGTTCTTAGCAATCCCTCCGCCGATTTCATCACTTAAAAGCCTCTCGTAATCACCAGAGACAGTTGCCCACAGGTTCTGTCATGAGAGGAATGAAGACAGAGCCCCCGCTCTCCAGGAGAGCTATGAGACACCTTTAACTGTAACATAACTGATGTTTTTATGAAGTTCCAGATCATTTGCTGGTATTAAACACTGCAGCGGCTTAATCCTTCCTCACACAATGTGCAAAAACAAACAACAGCTCTATAGACTTCATCTCTCATGAAGGGCAGATGGTGCAGGCCAGTCAGCATGAAAATATTTTAATTATACTTCACTGGAGAGATATCAAAGGCGATGAAAGAAGGCACACATTTCTTCTTTCGTCACTTTCCTTGCGGAGGGGGGATGTTGCGATGTCTGTCACTCACCCGGCGGCGCCTCCCGCTGGTCGTCTTGGGAATTAGCTCTTTCCAGCGTCCGGAGTGCCCTCTGCCGGCCGATGTCCGCTCCTGCTCCAGCCCCGTGTCCCTCCCGGACCCCGGTGCCCACGAACGGAGGGTGCCGCACCCTTGCAGAACCCCCCGAGTCTTAGGGTCTCCCCTCCCTGGGGAACCCTGCACCCACTATCCCTACCTTGCCTCAGGCTTTGCCTCTGCTAGTCACCAGTTGCCTCCATGCACTGAGGCGGACTGCAGTATCAGGCTGCTCATCACAGGCAGGAAGGGTTGGCCAGCTGCTTCTACCAAGCTTCTACTTCTCCCTTGCAGCCCCAGTACCCTGTGGGATGGGCCTTCGCTAGGCTCAGCAGCCTGGGGCCCTCTCACTAGAGCTTTGCAGCTCCCCTGGCTTCCAGTTGCCTTGCCCTTGCCCTGTCCCAGTCCAGGTACCCTGTTTATGGCTCAGGGAGACTGACTAGTACCCCTGGGTCAGGCCCCCTATCGGGCCTTGCAGTCTGGGGCTCTCAGGCTAGAGCTCCCTAGCTCCCAGTGCCTAGCCCCAACCCTGCCCCAGTCCAGGTACCTTGTTTAAGGCCTCCCCACAGCTAGGCCCGTCTCCCTCTGCTTCCAGAGGAGACTGTTTCTTCCCTCAGGCCCCTTCCTCTCTGCTTTATGCAGGCCTGAGTGTTTGGGGCATGGCCACCCAGCTGAGCCTGCTTCCCAATCAGCCTGGGAGTTTGCAGGCTCACAGCCACGAACCCCCTTCCCCAGGGCTATCCCAGCCCTGGCCGGCAGGGAGCGGGGAGCACCCCGCTACAGGGGAATTTATTTGAGGAATACAAATGATTGATAAAAATGGCTTTGGGGTCTAAAGAGGGAGTTTCTGGAGGCTGAAACCTCTGGAATAGTAGGATGCACCTTCAGTGGACATCAGCAAGCACTCATGGGAGCAACTCCTCCATTTCCTTACAGGAAGGCCTGCCCAATGCATACTGGGCACTGCACTGAATGGTCCTATCACTGGACACCAGACATATTTGATCAGCTCTTTGCTTGACTTTGAGTAGGACAGCCTTTCTTGACAGGCACCACAGCGGTGTTTGCGCTCACTGGACAAAAGACATTTCAGAGGAGCTACCTCACCGGAGCACCCAAGAAGCATTCCTTTGATGGTTGTTCAAATGTTCTGCCAAGCCACTGCAGGCCAGATTTCTCAAGGCTTTTAGGTGCCTAAAAACCTAGATAGGCATCTAATAGGATTTTCAAGAGCACTTGGTGCAAACTCCCATTGACATTTGTGCTAATTACAAAATTGCCACACAGTTTCATTCTCTGCTCAGGGGAGACTCAACTGAAATTGCAAGGGAATAGGCATGTCAAAAATTAAATGCATTTTTGGAGCTTAATCCAAAGCCCATTGAAGCCAATGGGAGACTTTCCATTGACTTCAATGGCTTTGGATGAGACCTTTGCAAGCTGCATAAGATCTGGTATAGTAGGGAGTGTTGCACATTACACTTATAGTACATCGGGTCTATTCATCCTTCTCTTCGTCTTATACATCATCTAATATTTTTATGTTGTACAGAACAACATTTGATCAGAGTCTCAAAATTACCCACTCAAGTGGTCTGTAAATATTTTTGTGAAAGTATCTGTTACAGGTAACTAATCAGCTTACAGCGTGCCATGGTAAACGATAGCACCAAGGAAACCGATCAATGCTGCCATAATAAACTAGGCCAAGCACTAAAAATAATTTTGCTTTCTCTTTCTTGGCAATTCATGTAACACATTGCAGACGACTCGAACGGATAAAATGGGCTGCATAAAAGAAATATGTAGCAGAAATATTTTACTTATGTTAGTCGGCTTCTGGCACAGGAACAGAGAATGCTGTAAAAGGCCAAAATATCCTGTCTCATCAGCTATCCTGTCTCCAACACTGGTCAGGGCTGGATATTTCAGAGTAAGAATTAAAAGTGGGGTTTCCACAGTCTCCCAGCATTGGCTTACCCCTGCTCCCACTGAAGTCAATGGTAAAATTCTCATTGACTTTTCAGTGGAGGCAGAGTTAGGCCAGTGCAGAGTGCTTTAGAAATTCTTATCCTCAGACCCTAGAACTCCAATAATGCACCTAGCTGTGAAATAATATATCAGGGATCGGCAACCTTGGCATGCGGGACCGCAGGGTAAGCATCCTTAGCGGGCCCCGCTGGTTTGTTTATTTGCCGGTTCAATGGAGCTGCGATCGGCGAACCGGCAAGTAAACAAACCGGCAGGGCCCACTAAGGGTGCTTACCCTGTGGTCCCGTGTGCCGAGGTTGCCAATCCCTGTAATATATCACGTGGATAAACATTTTCCTGACTCTCCTTGCTGATCGGCTAATGCCCAAAAGGACTGACACCTCTTGCAATTTATATAAGCATAACCCTTTTCAAATCTTACTAAGCTACTAGTCTCGGTAATATTTTACTGCAGTGAAGGTGAACCATTTAATTAAATGTTGCATAAAATTTTATTTCTTCTCATCTTTTTTATATCCATTACCCACTAATGTGTCTTATATTGTGAGACTGGGTAAACAGAAGTGTCCAGTTGGCCTTCTCCATGCAATTAATTAGTTTTCTTACCTCTCTCTTTTCAAACGAAACTGTCCTACTCTTTTCAGTCACTCCTCACACTGACGCACTCCTTCAGTACCTTTGGACCTTTTCTACTTCTTCTCTGTCTTCTTTCCAGATTTGTTGGCCTACAGTGAATGCAGCACTGAAGATGAGGTGGAGGCATTAATTTATATAATGGCAAAATATTTTCCATTGTATTCACTTTTCCCTCCTTAACATCTTGTCTATTTTTTGACCAACATTAGAGTAGTGGATAGAAGTTCTCAACAACAATTTTCTTCCCCCTGAAAGATCTGGTTCAAAGTGTATCAGTGTGTAGAGTTACTCTAAATTGTTCATTCCTTCAGAATTGTTTCCCCCACTATCTTGCCTAATTAGGTCCTTCTGGAGCTCCTCAAATCCTTCTTTGCCTTTCCTGACTAACCAAAATAACTGCCATCAGCAAATTTTGCCAACTCACTATTCACCCCCTTTTCCAGGTGGTTAATAAATATAATGAACCACCAGGCTCCCACTACTGGTCCCTTGGGCACCCCCATTTATAAACCTGTTCTGATGCTGAGATTTAATAATTTATCACTACTTCTTGCTTCCTCATTGTGTGCTACTGCGACAGTTCAACTCAGCTGAGGCATTCAGGATAATAGTCTCCAGATTTAAATTGAGAGTGCGTGGCAACTTGGCAGTCTCAGAGACATCCTCAGTTCTAGAACTGATTACCCTTGTTTTTCACGAGATCCTGACTTATTCGATCTTTAGAGCATTCTACCAAGCTTTTCTCAAGTAAGCTGTGAGGGAAATTATACTTTTGTCCCAGGAGAAATTTTGTAATTTCAGCATTTGTTTTCATTCTGAAATTAATAAAAAAATGAAATATCAAAAACTTTCATGTAACAAAAAAAAATCAGTTTGGAAATATTGAAACACAAACTTTTGTTTCAGAATATTGATGCTTGACATTTCAAAATAGTGATTTTTTTCACAAGTAGAAAGGGTGAAATGTCAATTTTAAATAAAAGTTTCATTTACAATTCTCCCATTGAAAAGTCAGAAAAAAGTCAAAATTCAAATTTTCTCACGGGAAATTTCTATTCTGATGAAACTGCACAATATGCCAGGAAAATATTTTCATCAAAAATGTTAACTACATCTTTTATCGAGTTTTCCCCAGCTAAAGGTAAATTTCTTGAGAAGGAGAATTTTGATGCCAGTTTCTCAGTTGTTATAAGTGCACTGAAGTTAATTATGGGAATTAAAGAAATCAACTAGATGAAAGAGCTCAAGGATTTAAATAGTAAGGAGGCTTAAAATTTCCTTCCAAATCAACGATACAAAAACTACCTGCCATTTACATTCCAAGCAAAGATGAAAAACTTGTAAGGAATGGCCCCAGATCTAGCTGGATGAATAACTACCTCAAAAAGAGAGAGGTAATGGGAAAAGAGATTGCTCAGCAAAAGAAAGCTATATCTTGGAGGTTAAAAAATATAGGAATAAGGTGAGAATTACTAAATATCAAGATGAATTAGCCCTTGACAAGAAAATTGAAATAAATAAGCAGTTTTTTAGTTATGTAAATAAAGAGAGAATAAGAACGGATGAGGCTCCAGTGTGATGACAAAGAGATTAAAGATATTCTAGGTATGGCCCCAAAAGTAAATTAATACTTGGCCTCCATTTTCAATAAGGATGATAATATGGAACATAGGCATGAAGACAGGATGGCTGATGAAAATTAGCATATAAAAATGGAAATGACCACATCTGAGGTGGAAGAAAAATTTAAAGAGAGCTTAACATGCTCAAATCTGGGAAACTGGATAATTCCAAACTGGATAACTCCAAACTCAGCATACTGAAAGCACTGGCACATGAGATTGTTAGTCCAGTAGCAATAATTTTTAATAAATCTATTTACTCAGGAGCAGAACTGTATGATTGGAGAATAGCTAATGTCATACCTATATCTAAGAAAGGGAAAACAAAGTCATCCAGACAATTACAGAGACCCGTTAGCCTGACATCAGTAGTATATAAGGCTTTAGAACAACTTGTGTAGGCAAGAATAATTAAATGGATGTAGGTAAATGGTAAAGATGATGAAATGCAACATGGGTTTAGCAAAATTAGATCATGCCAGACTAACCTGATTTCCTTCTTTGAGAAAATAACTGATTTTTTAGTTAAGGGAAGTGCAGTAGATCTAATATATTTAGACTTCGGCAAATCATTTGACTTAGTACCATATGGGAAATTATTAGTTAAATTAGAGAAGATGGGGATTAGTACAAGAATCGTAAGGGACTGGCTAAAGGGAAGAAGCAAACAGTTTGTGCTGAAAGATGAACTATCAGACTGGAGAGAGGTTACTTGTAGAGTTCCTCATGGATTTCTATTAATGAGCTCGCCACAAAAAGCAGGAGTGTGCTAATGAAATTTGTTGGTGATACAAAGTTTGGAGGCATTGTCAATGCAGAGGAGGATTGGAATATTAAACAGGAAAGTCCAGATGGCCCTGAATACAGGAGTGACAGGAAAGTCAATAGTACACAGTGCAAGGTCATGCCATTAAGGTCTAATAATAAGAATTTCTGCTACAAGCTGGGGGCTTGGAAGTTGAAAGAAACAGAGGAGAGAGACCTGGGTGTGTAGGTTAATCACAGGATGATTATGAGTCATCAATGTGATGCAGCCATGAAAAAGGCAAATGTGATCCTAGGTTGTATCAGGGTGAGGTGTTTCTAGTAGAGACAGAGAAGTATTAATCCCATTGTACAAGATACTGGTGAGACATCCACTGTAATACTGTGAACAGATCTGGTCATCCATGTTCAAGAAAGAATCATTCAAATTGAACAGGTGCAGAGAAGAGCTACTAGGATGATCGGGGGAATGGATGGTCTATGTTATGAGACAAGACTGGAAGGGCATGGCTTGTTTATCTCAGTAAAAACAAAGGCTGAGAGAGGATGTGATTTTTCTCCATGAATACATCAGAAGGATAAACAGGTAGGATGTACAGCTATTTAAACTTAAATGTTGGCACAAGAACAAATGTGTATAAACTAGCTATGAATAAATTCAGGCTGAAAATTAGAGGAAAGTTTCTAATCATCAGAGAAGTGAGGTTTTTGTACATCAGGAGTTGTCGATGCAGATAACAAGATTTACAAGTATGATTATATAACATGGGGGTAGGAGTCATCTGCCTGGGCTTCACTTCCAGTTTCTGTCATATGATATGTTCCTAAAAGATCATGCTTCAGGGCTTCAGCAAGCCACCTGCAGAGGTCAAGAAGGTTTCCTCCTTCCCCCAAGTATATTCTAGATTTGCTTGATTGTTTTGTTTTGGCTTGTTTTCTTCCTCAGTCATGGACACTACTGGAGATGGGACACTGGATAGGGTGGGCCAGGGCTCTGAGTTGTCACCATTCTCTCTCTCGCAGGTGCTTGGTTGGCTAGTTCTTGTCCACATGCTCAGGGTCTAACTGATCATCAAATGTGGGGTTGGGAAGGAATTTTCCCTCAGGACAGATTGGCAGTGACCTCGGGAGTTTTCCATTTTCCTCTGAAGCACGTGACTATGGGTCACTTTCTAGAATTATGTGGGTACATCTCACTTGATCAATTCCCTGACTTTGCAGGGGCCTTGGGAATTAGTGCATGTCGGTCCCCACTATTCTGTCTTTGTTGCACATCATAGTCTAGTCTCCTGTGCACTGTAATACTTTGGTCACATTTTGATTGCTAGGTTTAGTGTGTGAGTTCTAGTAGCCTGTGATATACAGGAGGTCAGGTTAGTTGATCTGGTGATCCCTTCTGACTTTAAACTCTATGATTTACGATGCCAGCTGAGGATCACATTCTCTATTGTTAATGTGGATGGAGAGCATTTTGGGGCATTGTCCATTTTGAAATATGCACTGTCTCTTTATAAAGTAATTGCACATCTGCTGAGAGACTCACATGGGTGCATTTAACATTATAAATGGAAATAAAAATAATACGGTGCAAGTGTTTTCCTCTCAGCCTATGGTTACCAAGTTTCCTTAACAGCCTCTACTTACTGAATTTATTAAAACACATTTGAAAATATAAATTAACTATATCCATTGCCTCCCCCCGACTTTATTATCCATTTTGTTAATTCAATATCCTAGAAAGAATTGTGGGGAAAGAGGTTTTAAAAGTGACAAAAAATATACTAGAAAAAGAAGCAAACATAAAAAATAATTACTCAAATATGTGTTATGAATCTTTTTTTCATAAAAATTGCTTTGGTTTGAGTCCAAACAAACATCTGTGAAATTGGAGCAATTTTTACAAAATGCTGATAAATTTCATATGGCAATTATATTTCCTGTTAGGGTGAGAGAATCTGGTGACAAGTTTCACATTGCTTTTCAAATTTCAAAGGGGCTTCATCTCAGCCTCTAAGATTTGTATCTATACATTGGCATCCTGTGTAAAGTGGATTGGTAGAAGTCCAATTTAGAAACCATGGTGACAGGAGGACAGCAGGCTGACAGACATGGGTGGGCAACATTGTGATTCAAAAGTTTTCTGCCTCAGAACATATCTGAACAAAATGTAAATCATGGGTGCATTGTGCCACACAGCATCTTACATAAAATGGAAACTGACAAATGTGATATTTTAAATATATTGTCACATCATAACTGCTAGAAATTATAGGCTTTGGCCTTAGCTAGTGTAAATCAGTATATTACACCAGCTGGTGATCTGGCCTTAAATGCATGTTTAATGAAAGTGTCCATTTTTGGCCCTCTGCACATTTACGTCTGTATATATTCTGTCTGGGTAATGTTGGCCTTCCACAAGAGAAGTATTTTATTTATTAAGAAAAAATTATTTTCAGACAGTCTCTTCTCTCTAAATCTGCCCTGAAACACCCTCTCAGGTGTTCCAAGCTGCTAAGGGATTTCACACTTATCCTGGAAATGGCATATTTATGCTGATTGTTAACACTGTGGCAAATTAACAGCTCCATCTGTAGGCACTGGGTTGGTTGAACACCATTGTCCTGCAGCTGGGACATATGAAAAAGTGGAATGGGATTTTTCGCTTGGCAATGATGAAACATGAAGATGTCAGGCCTGGGAAATCCAGATTGAAAGTGATAGAAGTATTTGGCCAGAGAGCAGAATAAGCTATAATCAGAGGAGTTTTAGCTGCAGGCTTTAGTCAGTGTACTTTTAGATGTTATCAGACCACACAGAGACATAACTGCAAGGAGACATTTCATTTTCTAAATTAGTACTGGCCTTTCAATCACCAGTTAGGGCCTCACAGGTCATCCAGTGCTGTATTAGATGTATTTGTCTGCCTTGCCTCTATCCACCTTTATTGTTTGTGTAATTTGAGAGACTCATTGCAACTGCACTTTTGTGATTCAATCTTAGTTGCTTCTTTTGCTACATGTGTGGAATAATACTTCTGTTTTGTACTTATATAATTGCTTTTATCCAAAAATCTTAATACCCTTTACAGACATGAGTTCTACAAGCCGTGCAATAATCCTTTGAGCCAGTTAGGTTTAAGCAGACACATTTTACAGATGAAGAAATTGGCCAGGTTAAATGATTTGGTCAAGGATACACAGAAAGTCACTGGCAGACCCAGGAGTGGACCACAGGAATCGTGACAAGGGCTGTGTGAACCATCCACCGCAAAACCCCAAAATACACAGCATTCCTGTCAGATCCTTGCCAAACAATAGAGCCAGTTTCAAACAAACCACGGCTTCTTTGTACAAAACGAGTTGAAACTTAGAGGTTTCACCTTGATGTTTTGGGTCATTCAAAATTAACGTGAGCCTATAACAAACAGAAACCAAAGAGAAGGTTGGCATGAACTACTACCAACCAAACCCATCTAGTTCCACATACCTCTAGCTTTGACACTGAGACCCTCAGTATAACAAGAGGTAAATTCCCTGCACCCTTCTAAACTGGAAGAACATCATTGTTTTTTTCAACAGGTGGTCTTCAAAGACTAGGATGCCCCAGTTATTCAACAGCCCAATTTCACCTTGCCATGATTCCCCTTTGCTCCCAAAGACACCTCTTGCAGCTGGCCACAATGATGCCAGGGTGACCGCCTCTGTCCCCCATCTCAGGTTCCTTGAAGGCTCCATCACAGGTTCTCCCGGGTACAATGTGACCCTTACTTGGAGCCAGTTTGTTATCCCACAAAGTTCAAATAGTTCTTGAAAGCCACAAAAAAGCCCATTTATCCTACACAGTACACATAGTCCCTAAAAGTCCAAAAACATAGTCCAAAAACATACCAGCAGCAGTATTTGCTGCCACAGCTGGACTTTCCTTCATCCCCCAACTGTTCTTTTATCAAATCAACCCCGCAGTTCTTCCAGCTGAGTACTTCCCAGGCTTCTCCCTGGCTTACCCCTACCTCTCTGCTGGTCTCCTGCCCTCAGCCTTCCCACAGAACACCCCCCAGCGGTTTCCTTTCCAATTATAGCTGTCTTCCTCTAATTTTATTAGCCTCAGATACAGCTACACTCTCTTAATCAGGCCAATCTGGGATGCACTTCAACTGGCACAGGGGAGTGGACCCACTTCACTTAAAAGGGTCTGAGTAAAATATCCCCTTTCATCCAAATCCAGAACCAAATCCTTTACTGTTTTTACTGTTCTCACTCAGGTAAATTTCCATGGGCTTAATGGAAGTTTGCCTGAGTAAGAACTTTCTAATTTGCCCATCTGTCTGGATACACAACTGTTGTGTTCCCAGACCACCGCCTCCCGCATTTGCTCTTTCTCCCCCACCTCACTGTAAAGCTGCATGTCAAATTTCAAAAGGGAAAAAGAAAGCCAATAACACGGCAACTTTTTCCTTCATTTAAACTGAATTACATGCCCTGCAGGGATCACGTCAGTTTTGGAGACAAGCCTCTTCAATTCCGCTGTGTGTGCGCACGTGCTTCCCTGGCCCCAGGAGTGGATGCTGGTATTCATCATCTCTCTCTGCACGTTCTCTTTGCTCCAGTTTAAAACTTCAACCACTCTCCAATGCCTGTGAAAGCCTCGGGCTCATTTGCCCTTTGAGTCACTGAAAAAAATCCTGATTATACTGAACCTGCTGTTATGTGCCAACAGCAAAAATTAGAGGAGGGAGGTGGATTTTCAACAAAGAGTCCGTACACCTATACAGACCTCTAATTGAATTCCTAAAATCCCACCTGGGAGGCCTAGTCTATGTGCCTCATCACCCTCCAACCAACTCCTACACCTTTTTTCATGTGTTGTTCCTTTATCCGGGGCACCTATTCTAATCTCTGCCCTATTAACATAGTTTTTCTTGAGTAGTTATTTGGTTTAAACAGAGAACACACTGACTCAGATTGATTAATACCTTCTGCGATTTAGCTGCTGAGTTACCAGCCATGTAGAAAGCAGGGATATAAAGATGATGAGAACAACAGGTTCGAAATAAGGGCCCCTGCTTCCACCTGGCTGTTTTTTAGTGGGTCATTGCATATTATCTTTCCTTGCCAACCACAGTTCAACACCTGGACTGTGTTCTTGAAAAGAAGCAGTGGAAATGAGCGCTCAAGGTTGCTGTGGGCAATGGGTTCTACCTGGGTCAGCACAATATTGACAGCGCCACCTGTCAAATGGAGTTAACTGGGATTTGCCACGGCTCTGCAATACTGTACATATGTGTGTGAGATAATATACACCGTGTATACATCATTTTGGTACCACAATGATAGATACCTAAGGAAAACCTGCGCGTGTGTGTATATTCAACCTTCACCATGCAGCTGTGACCGCTATAATACATACACACAGAGACTCTACAGTATATACATATATAGGGCCTGATTCACCAGCACATTTCTCCAGTTTTATGGAGGTCTAGCTACACTGAAATCAGTGATGTTTTTTACCAGTGTAACACTGAAATAAAGTATAGGTAAGTCAGATCCACATACTGTATACTTTCCACGCCCTAGTCTCACTCTCTCTTTATAATACACACACTCTATATATAGTGCTATATTTTAGCAGGAAAATATATCGAGACTAGAGTTGGGAGAATATTGCAAAAACTAACATTTGTGAACATTCATTTGAACAGATTTCCTTCAGTGGAATTCATAACCTTTTCCCCTCCTCATTTAGAGGTTTTGTTTATAAGTATGGTTGTGGAAAGAGAAAATCTCTCATATACTGTACTAGAGCTACTAATAAAACAAGACTTTACCACTAGACTGAAATAGATAAGAGCTCGACATTGTCATATGTAATACATTTCTCAGGCATGAATTTCTTCCGAAAATGTATAATATTAGACATGGGTGATAGATTAATTAACTTATGGAATCCACCATCACTCTGTAAATGAGTTGTCATGATGGGTGCTAGCGTATCACTGTCAGACAGTAAGACTACTGACATCTCTCCGTATACTGTATTTGTCTCTATTGCAATTAGCACAGGCTGACAGATCTTTTAACTGTGTACTGTGTTCATATAGTTTAGATATACTTGCAGTTTGTATTGTTCCCATACAAGCTGTTCAGACACTTGTTGCATGTAGGAAAACACAAGAGGAATGAATACATCCTGAGATGGCTGGTATAGGTCACACGATGACCCCGGGGTCAGAGGACTTTAGAGATACAGGGAGAGATCCTGGGCTGCAATCAAAGAGAACTCAGGACAGTGCAGGAGACGTGTGCAAAAGTTTTTATGCTTTTATGTTTCCCTATCCAAAGGCTGGTCTGGTGTCTGTGTGCCGTTCTAAATGGTGCCAGCTGCCAACTCCCCCAAGGGATCCACAGTCTTGATCTCCAGGGCACAGGGATACCTGGCCACATACTTTTTTCGTGGCTAGACTGTCTGCACCAATAGCTGGGAAAAGGATGGCACGGGAACTTCTGAATGTTCATCAGTACCTGCGGATTCTCACACAAACAGGGAATCCTTGACAGCCAGATCCACCAGTTTTGCACTATAGGAGCACCAGAAAGCAGCTCGAGGATTAGGGACATAAGGCTATAATATTGTAAGTTGCTTACTTGTAAATGCACATACCTACCATATATGCATGCAAACACCAGGTGTGTGTAATTGGCAATGTAAAACTGGACTGGTAACTGGTAAGTGCATACATGTGTATACCTGCTTTGCGAATGCACACTGAGTTTTTGCATGCAAATATATGCACATGCTCAACTTTAGAAATTTGGCCAGGTGTGGTATCATTTATTTAACCCCTTTATAAAAATTGCAGGTCCTTGACAATTATACACAAGCTCAAGGCAATATACAGAGTTAATTAAAGCATCCCATTTCTGAAGATACACCTGCAGGATTTCCGAACAAAATGAGATCAATTTATATTCTGTTCTGATTCATGTATCATCAGTAAAATTGCCAGATAACTTGATGACAGAATCTTTCATTTGTGGCGATGCTGTCTGAAGGAAAAAGAAAACACAGTATTTTTCCAGTGATGAGGTTTACTCCTGGGGGTATTCTGTGCCAAATAATATAAATTCTGTATACAATATTTTGAAAATCTGAAAAGATCTGCAAATTTTGTTTTTCAAAATAACTCTACAGAATCATGCTAGTTTCAATTATTTTAGTAATTTATTTCAAAATACCTGTCAGCATGCACATCTGTAACATCACAGAGATACACTCAAATTCCAACAGGAGTAGAGAGTGGAAGAAACCCCTATGGCAACGCAGTTCCTGTTTCTCTGCCCTCTTTCTCCCCAAGAGTCCAGCCAGAGGGCCAGACAACCAAAAGCCCCTCCCTCCCAGAGCCCAAACACAGGGCCCCTCTGGCCCAGACATTGGCACCCTCACTCCCAGAACACAGACCCAGGGCCTCCTCTTGCCCAGACACTCACTTTTCTCCCCTCCAGAGCTCAGTGATCCAGAGGGAGAAACATCCTGAAGCTGAATCCCAGGCTTATATGGAATTTCCTGTGCACCACTGTCTCCTTCCCTCAGGGTGCGCAGGCAACTGCAGCTGCTGGGAACCCTCTAGCACCTTCTCCTTCCCCCTCAGAAGTGTCTTCTATATGCGAGCTGAGCTGTGCCAGGTTAGTGTCCCCTAGTGGCAGCTAGCAGCACTGTATTTCTCTGGGGGAAAGGAAATTCTGCACACACATTAATTTCTGCAAAATTCTGCATTGCGCAGTGGTACTGAATTCCCCCAGGACAGAGGTTGAGATTGTAATGCTGACAGTTAGAATAATCTTGTTCTGACTTGTGACTTGACATGGTTGGTTGGTTCTGGATCTAACTAGCAATGGGTGAACGTCAATACGTTTAGCTGAGTTTAGGTAAGCACCCAAAATTTCAGATTCCTGACTGAAGCTTAAGCAAACTTATCTGAACCTCTTTGCTCTAGAAACCACACTGGAAATCCCACAGGAACAAATGTCTTGTTTTTTATTGAAAAAAGAAAATCTGACTTTTGAAAAAATTGACTAGCTCCATATTTGATCAAGAGTGTGAGAATTTTTTGCAAAGATTTTCTTTAAAATATTTCCCCTGTTTTTTGATGAAATTAGGGATTTTGATGTCAGTTTTCACTGAACGTTTAACTATGACTATGTCTACACTACCTCGGTAAATCGACCTAAGCTACACAATTCCAGCTACGTGAATAAACTGACAGAGCTTAGGTCAACTTACTGTGTGGTCCACACTATGCTGGGTCGACAGGAGACACTCTCCCATCGACTTACCTTATTCGTTTCATTTGGAGTAGAATACCAGGGTCGATTGGAGAGTGATCAGTTGTCTATTTAACAGGTCTTCACTAGACCCGCTAAATCAACCCAGGTGCATTGATCCCTTGAGTGTTGATCGGGGGGGGGGGGGGGGTAGTGTAGACATAGCCTCTCTCTGGTTCTGATATTTCCAGTACTACTTGCTTTCAGCATGGCCTGAGACACAGTCTGATGAGAATAGTTTTTTTCTTGTGCTATTTTGGTATTTCTATACCTGGATGCACATAGAAAGATTAAATATACATATATAAATATGAACTAGATATTCTCATAATAGAAAATAGGTTTAGGTTCAGGTAAATTTTCAGGCAATTTCTCACTGTATCTAAATTGGATTGTCAATTAATTACTAGCCTGAAACTGATACAAAATATAACTTTTCTCCCATTAGGAACAACTTCTGCTGGATTCCTTCTCAGGTACCTATTTGAAATTGTTTGTTGTGGAAATGAGAGTTGCTGCAGCTCATTAGCATTCCCCTGCATATACAAACCCAGTGTCCTCGAAGTTTCAATTACTTTCAAGTAGCTCAGTTCCTGGCCACACAATGATTTTAATGGAGAGAGTTTAACCTTGGGCTCAAAGGTATGTGAAACTTGGATAGCAAAGGTCTCTTGAAAATAAAGCAGGGTAAGGCAAAAGGAGGGGAAAATACTCCATCTAGAAACCACAGATTGTCTTAGCAATGCCATTAAATTTTCACTATCTAATGGGAAGCAACAAGGTGAGGACATGCGGGGGAGTGTGGAAGGCAATATTAAACACACCATAAACCCGGAGAGTCCGAAGCTGACATTGTGTGGAAATATGAACACTCATTCTGTCTGCCTGAATCCATCACAATGATTCTCTAACCTTCCCTGTGTGGGGACCTCATGCCTCTCTGCTTTTCAGATCAGAGATCCAGAGGGAATAGGAAATGGGAAGGGAGGGTGTAAAGATTTCAAGGGCAACATCCTCTGCTGGTGTAAATTGATGTAGCTCCATTGTGACTTCACAGCTACACTCTATTTTAGCTCAATCAGATCTAGTGTGGGTATGTTTCCTCAAGCTGAGAGACTCACAGCCCAGCTCAAAGTGTAGACATATCCATAATGTGATTGAAGGCTAGATTTTCTTCTGCACCAGAGCTGGGGGTGCATCAGAGAGCTGGTTAAAACTTCCTGGTTCACAGGCCCAACCTCAGCTAAGATGTGACTTAGAGCACAAACTAATCTTTTCAGTGGGAAAATGTCAGCCCTACACCAAAAGCCCAAAATCTGAACATTCAGGAGTCTTTGACTTTTTTTAAAAAATCTTCAGTTGTTAAAACTGACCAAAAAAATCCCACTTTCAGGTTTTCTGGTAAAAAATCAAAAATCTTCAAGGAAAGAAGACACTTTCCCTAAGTATTTTCATTTAGTCAAAACCCCAATTTTCTGGAGAAAAAAAAGGTTTTGATGGAAAATGTTTGGCAACCCCTTGTAGGAAGTCATATAGCAAAGGTTTCTGTGGACCACTGTTGGTCCATGAAGAACATGCCAGTGGTGCATTGATAGTTACCTCACCATATGGTACTAGCTTTTCTCCTAGTTTCCTGTGGCTAAGTATAATTAGGCTACCTTTAAATGTATTCAGTATTTTTCTAATATTACTAGATTTGCCAGTTTTGGTTGGACATATTCCTGGAAGTTTCATCACATGATATAATCTTTAATTAAAGATTAATCCTTAATTCCTGGAGACTCCAGGACAATCCTGAAGGGTTGGCAACCTGAAATAATAATATCCTACATAATCGCAATTGCTGTAATTGCCATGGGGATATTATGTGATCATGAATATGAGGGAAGTTAATCTGGGCAGCCATGGATAGGAAAATTGGTGATCCACAAAATAATACCTCTCTTCCACACTATGAAAAAGTGTGAGAACCGCTGCCATATTGTATTAACCCACTTTAACCAAGCATTGTGATTTCTGAGCAAAACAATAGCAACCAGCATTCTGTGGCATATGAGATCGCAAAAATGCAGAGCGTGTTATCTTGTCATTACTGAGGAGATTATTACTATCACATTTCTTATAAACAAAAGGAGGGATTGGGCCACCCAACTCCTTCTGCCTTTCTTAGTGCCAAAGCAGCAGCGAATTCACTACTCCACAGCAACAGCAGAAGCCAAACTCTTCCTACTGTCTAAAGCAGTGTTGCTAGGTAGGATAATGATAGGCAGCCAAATGCAGCCTGCAGTTGTGTAAGGGTTTGTGTTCCTTGAAGGTGCTGCAGTGCAGGGAGCAGCAGGACAGCCTGCTCCAACAACCATTGTTGTCCAGGCCTAGAGGAGAGCTGTTGGTGGTAGAAGACTTGGCCCAGAAGACAGGTGGCCCACATAAGAGGAATACTGTTTCAGAGGCTGACTGACTGACTTCAAAGCAGAGATATAACTGGCTGTTTTGAAGATGAGCCTGTGAGATGGACTTAAGCAGAGGGCAGGGCCATTGACGGAACAGAGCCGGTCAGCAGCCTAGCAGGAGTGTTCAAGTCTGACAGTGTTTGTGAGACAAAATGGCTGATGTGGGAAGATTGATTGACGTGGATCAAGATGCTGTTTGACTGAACTCCACTGAGAGTTATAGCTGCAGGGGAGTCAGTCAGGTGCATTGCTGTGCAAGGACAGGTGTGTGGATCAGAAAAGACCGCAGGACCTGCACTCCCCAGAAGGCTTCAGGAACATTATGAATGTGGTGCCACATGGCCTTCAGGCATAGAGCTACTCACTGGTACACATCACACATCCCTCCAACACTGTGATGCCTTTGGCCTGATGCCCAAATGGTACTGCACCTTGCAACAATGGAAACCCTCCCATTGACTTCTGTGGGCTTTGAATCATGCCTTTTTCAGGGAAGTCATGCAGTGAATAAGTCACTGATGCTCTGAAGTGGGGTAAAAGGAGAAGGAAACATTCAATATGACATGGCTGGCACTGCCTAGGCCCTGTTGCCTATGGGGAGCAGCTGCCAACTGGTTAAACAATAAACACACTATGGGCAGGAGAGAAGGAGAGAATGGGCAGAAGAGAGTCTTCAACAAAAATAGCAGCAAATGAACAGCAAAAGCTAAATGCTAACCTTCCTCTGACAGTGACACACAGGGGCATAGTGGGCCAGACCTGAGTTTAAAGGGTGGAATCTGAGGGAACCTGTATATTTTAGTATGAACAGAAAATAAATAAAGCAAAACAACTGTTCCTTGATGGGCACTGGTTCCCATTTCAGGAAGGGAAAGAAAAATGCCAGTGAAAATATGATGGTTTCAAATTTGGGATGCCACAACATCCCTCTAACCCTTTTTGCAACGATTCTTCAGTTGTGAAATGAAAGTCCAATGGATTCTTCATGAAATGCTGCCTGCCAGCATCACCAACAGATTCCCTGTTGTGCCTTCTGCCAGTTGCTAAGGGGTCTGGCTGTTTGGCTTTTTGAGGGCTCAGCGTTTCCCTCAGCAGAACCAAGTGGCTTTCATTCAGAACGCTCAAGAAGTTCAAACTCAATCATGAAGGGCTATTGTCATTTCCCCAGGCAGTACTGGTCCTTTGAATGATTGTCTAGTGTATTCTCATTTCCCAGAAAGGATTTCATAGATCAGAGAGAGAGGGAATGTACTGACACTTCTGGCCAGCATTGTCATTCACATCTGTAAGGAACAAACCAATCTCAACAGTCCTCCAGGCAAAGAGGGGTAGGTGACAGATTCCTTCTGTGAAGAAGGTGTCACTTTCTGCAGTGGTCCCCTTGAGGGTGTGCTCTGTAGCTGAGTGGTCTGTCAAACATCTGTACAAGCTACCTGCCTTATTCACTGGGTATGCCTGCTGAGTTCTCATCCCTTGGTAAGGAGCAGCGAGGTTGCGAGAAGTAACAGAGTGGCAGAGTCCAGCAGCAAAGAGGGCAATGTGACGACAGCTCATATTAATAAGGTGAGGTGGAATGGAGGGTGCAGCTGTGCTGTGGGTTACTCTGATTTGTATGGAACTTGCTCATTGCGTATGCCACAATGAGAGGCCTGGGTCAAGGACAAATTTCAACAGCCCGGATGAATAGGTCTACTGCAGCAAGCACGCATTGCATAAACATTTACTTCTGTCCCCAGCTCCTTGAAAAATAACAATGCTGAAATCAGAGAAGGAGATTGGGAGCCAGG
This sequence comes from Sternotherus odoratus, assembly GCA_032164245.1. NCBI lineage: Eukaryota > Metazoa > Chordata > Testudines > Kinosternidae > Sternotherus > Sternotherus odoratus. Next base: position 90,601,495 of record JAVMKO010000001.1, read on the forward strand.
GGCCTCTTCAGTGTATACTCCATCAGAAGATTAAAATTTTAAATAGTGGAAAGTGTGATGATAAATTTAGCATGAAAGGAATTGAGGTGTGTGATCACAGCATAGCATCTCTTGGATAAAGTATTCATTCCAAAGGATTCTTGTACAATTACTTTATTTGCAAAAGGCTTTGAGGTATCCAGTTGAAAGGTGCTAGATAAGTGAAAAGTATTATGGTTATATTATGACATTGACCACAGAAATGCTAAGTGTTGAGATACTCTGGAGACCGTATCATTTCTTAGGAACAAATGGGCAAGATTCACAAAGAAACGTAGGCACCTAGGCCCTCCATACAATGAAGGAGAGGGGTAGGCACCTCGGAATGGGATTCACAAAGGCCAGCATGCTATGTGGCTCCTCACTTAAGCTAGTGAATTGGAGATGCCAAGGAGAGGGGTGTGTGCTAAGCCCCTTTCTTCTCAGTGAGTTAAGTGCTTAAGACCAGGCTTCAGGGAGGTACCTCTTGCCTCTTAGGATTCTCAAGTGCAGCCCCCCTTTGGATGTTAGGTCCACCTTCTTCCTCGTATCTCTCAGACACCTTCGGGGCCCAGTCCAGTAGGGGAGCTCTAAGCATGCTTCCCAAATTGAGTCCTGCAGGTGAGTTAGGCAAAGGAATGTCTATCTTCCTGGGTTCATGAATCACACTGAGGCTTATGCATCCAGATGCCTAAAGCCAAGCAGCAGCGGGCATCCCAAACGGAGACACATAGGTGCCTAAGGAAATTATACTGCAAAAAATTAGATGTCAACTGACCAGAAAAAAACAACAACAAAAAACCTGACGGGCCTAGACTTGACCAGAGTTAAGCTTTGACTCAGCTTTTAAAATTGACCTCTAACGCTTCTGCTTATATGACTGTCTGACGCAAGGGGGGGGGGGGGCGTATGGAAGGGACTTTCTAAGTGCCAAGCTTATGATGGTATAAGATAACAACTGCAACTGCTGACCATAAGATTTCACAAGTAACCGTTGCTTGCAAAACTCCCTAATTTTGGAGTAAACATGTTATGATAAAAAACTTATTGGCTAAAGCTTATTGCATTCCTTATAGGGCATCATAACAGAAACTTGCACATGTGATTTATTGCAGTTTCAATGAATAAAAGGTGTGAAATATTTCTGTTTGGTGTGCGGTTCCTGGCATTGTCTTTGGATGGTGCTTTAAGAGGCCTGTTTGCCACAAATTGGCCAAACAATTCCTAAGCGCCATGTCTTAAAAACTCTCACAATGATCACCCAGGAGAATTATTTAAAGAAGGAAAGAATCCAGGAAGTAGTTGATCTACTAGAAGGGGAAAAAGAAATGTCTGACAATCAAAGACTCTGGTGTAGATTCTCTACTGAAACAGAACTCAGCTTAATGGACCATATACCAGTGAAGGACTGGCACAATCTAGCATAACTTTGCCTCACTCACTCTTGCCCCAACTTGTCCCCAATATCAGGGGTGGTGGCAGAGGCCCATGGCCTGGCCCAGTCATAGATGTGCCAACTAAGAGTTGCCCTATGAAGGAGGAATTCTCTGCTGGTGTTTTACAGATGGATGATCCTCCTTTATGTCATCCATATGGTACAAGGGGCTCTAACCAGATTTCAGAATATGGCCCTTGTATGAAATGAGCCTATTTTAGGGTGAAATTCACCCTGGGGCAGAAGTGGTTAGATGACAGGGCAGTCAGTATCTGTGTAAAAGCAGAGACCACATTGCTAAAGAATCAGGACAGATTGCATTTTAACAAAATGACAATCCAAATATCACTTTGCCCCTTTGTGTATTTCCAACAATCTTCAAAGAAAATGCGGTCGCAGCTAACCCAAGCTCTGGGCACAGTGAGACATCTCCTCCCCAGTGAATTACAAAACCCAGCCACGTGGTTTGAGAGAAGGCAGCTTTCAGCCATGCTCCAAGAGTCAATATGCATTTTACTGTGTCGTAATGGAGCTTAATGTTCCAGGTCACAAACCCTTTTCACAGGAAAAGTTGTGTGATTAAAGACCTAATTAAGTTTATTTTCCCTGTATTTACTCTGTATACCCTAACCTGATATTAGAAGTCTAATTTGTTTAACGGAAACCAAAGATGATTGCCCTAGCTAATTTATATTTGGCAAAGGTACTGTAGGATTCTTTCAGAAGAGAACATTACTTTTTTCTTCAGCCGGAGGCAAGTAAATGTGCTGAGAGTGACAACCTGGTTGCTGGTTGTGAGTTAAGAATGAGGCTGGGTTTTTGACTCAGATGAGATGTCACCTACAGGTACAATATGAACTTAAAAGGGCAAAATGACAAGGAAGTAACCAGCAATGTCACACCCTCCATATGCTTCAGGCAAGGTCAGCTCTAAGACTATATAAAATGAAAAGGGAAAAAAAAGTCCATTGAAAAAATGCAAATGAAGAATTTAAATGGACCTTTGCTGGGGAAATATATATATATTTTTAAATGGCTAGGTCTCAGCATGACTGACTGTGGGTAAATGATAAGATCAGGTTTGCTAATGTCTGCTACCCTCCTCTCTTCCCAGTCCCGCAGTAAATGCAAGAAAAGTCAGGTATCTTCCACATGGATCTTTTTCTAGTCTCTCTGGCCTGATTTGAGGCCAAATTCTCTGCTGGCATAACTCCACTGAGGCCAAATTCTCTGCTGGCATAACTCCACTGAGAAATTCCCATTACAACTGGGAAAATCAATGGTTCTGGCCCTTCATCATCCGTTGAGTAGGCCATGTAACTGAATTTTTTTTGAGGCACATAGTCAGTAGTAACCTGTGAAAGAGCAGCACCATTGGGATACTCTGTAGTAATGCTGCCATTTTTAATGGACTTTACAAAAGCCCCTGTGCGCCAGCTTCTTGGAAGACAATAAATACAGTACCTGCTTATATTTGAATGCTATAACTAGGGAAAAGAGGGGAGAAAAAGCAGAATGCCCCTTTTAATGCCATTAAAATACACTGGACTAGTAGAGCTGTTTGGAAGGATAAAGGGAGAAATGGTAAATATTTTGTGAAGAATTCAGGATGACTCCTCTTAAATATGGGGCTCTGGCATGTCTGTGATGGAAAGAGGTAATTTTGAAAGTTATAGAGCAAGGGAAAAAAGCTTATGGTAATTTAAGATGGAATGCCATTAATATTTTCTGCTGTACCACTAAATCCTATTAAATAATATAGGAATGTATCATTTAGCTGCATGGCTTTTTGCAATATTAAAATTCAGTAGAGATGTGGGTTGATTGGTTGTTTTTATAGACAATTAAAATCATTTTTTTCTTTCATGTACCCCACCTGCTGTTCCAGTGTTCTATATCTGGAAAGAAGGAGGTTGAAGCAACAAAGTATGTGTTGGATTTTTTTCCTTATTACTGCAAATGCAGAACTCAGGTCTGTCTTTAGGGTTCTGGAACTGAAGCTGGAGGTCTGTAACAGAGATACCGTGAAAGTTCTGGAAGCTGGGGTGCAAATGTACACCTTTCAATGATACTAAATGGCACTGCACTGTGCAACATTGCATCCCTCCTCACTAACACAGACCATGGGCAGAACATGGCCCATCAACTCCAGCTTCCTGTTGCCAGTTGCAGATTAGGTAAGCCACCGAAAGTAGAATTTGGGTTTCATTTTTCTATGAGCATCACGGATCTGAGGTAAAATTTTCAAAAGCATCTATGTGACTTAGGAGGTTACGTCCCATTTTCAAAAGTGATTTATGCACTTAGGAACCTAAATCCCATTGACTTTCAATGAGACTTAGGCTCCTAAGTGCTAAGTTATCTTTGTAAATGGGGCTTAGGCTTCTAAATCATTTAGGTGCTTTAAAAGTTTTTACCCTGGTTTTGCTTTAGTGCAGAGAAAGTGTAATTTTTGTGATGGTAATTATACCATGGTTTAGCAGTTGTATGTGGTTATATTAGCTTTAAAAGGCTCGCTTTTTTTGTTCTCTTTCAGTTTTAAAGATTGTACTGTAGAAGCAATTTTCTTTGGAGTCCTAGTCAATCTCTACATGCTGCCTGTCGACAAACTGGTAAGATAACATGGACTCAGGTGCCGGGGGGAAAAACAGCGTGACCCAAGAAGCAGACTAGAAAAAGAGGACTGTTCCATAGCCGATTAGAATAATCAGTTTTGTTTTCCTTTACTTGCATCCTGATGGCATTCACTTAAAGTGATTAGGCTTTGGAACAGAGAGATATTGCAAGAGTCTAAAACAGAATTCTAGAAGTGAAGGATTCTAGAATTTTAGGATTTTGAAACAGGGGGATTCTAGGACAACAAGATTCAGCAACTTGAAGAAATGGAGAACAGGAAGATGCAAGACACAGACCAGGACCCTATCTAGTTATGCTTTTATGTGGGCTCCATTAAACTAGTTTCTGAGCACCTCACAACCATTAATGAATTTATCGTCACTGCAGCCTTGAGAAGGAGGGCACAAAATACTGTTCTGTTGAAGCTAGGGAACTGGGGAAACTCTTCAGAAGTTTGGAATTTGACCAAGATGAGCTATGTTTTGTACTGATGTGGCTTCAGAGAATTAAGAGCTTATCCTTTGAGATGTGAGACTTAGAGACTGGTATTGCTGGAAATGCTTATGTGTCAACCAGAGAAGTTTGTGACACCCGCATAAGACTCAATATATCCCCTGGTGAAATATTTTTAAAGGGAAACTTTTTTGAACAAGTTCTGGGTTTATTTACAGCTGATGAGATCTATTAAACTGGGTACTATTGCATTAAGAGTCATTACCAAATTTGGCCAAGCAACTTTAACATACACTATATACATATATAGTATTTTCAGCTCTATACCCATTAATAAAGTTCAAGGTGAGGCTTGGCTTCAATATCCTTTAGGTATATCCAATGGGTAACATTTTCAAATGCACCTGAGTTACTTAAGAGCCTAAATCCAAATGGAAGTCAGTGGGATTGGGCTTTTCAGTCACTTAGGTATTTTTGAAAACTTGACCAATATGCTTGTGTTAATAATAAACACACATTTTCAACCAGACAGTTCAAAACCTAGGAGAAGCAGATTACAGTTCCAAACCATACAGGTGAAGTCTGTCCTCTAATCCCCCTTCCGCTCGAGAGTACTCACCTTCCCCCAAACTCTGTCATGCAGTAAGGCCGATTTCTTTAAAAGTGGCCTCTGATTTGGGGTGCCTGATGTGAGACAATTAGATGCCATTTGTTGGTCACCTAAATGCTGAGGCATCCAAAATTAGAGACTCCTTTTGAGCATGTTGCAGTAAGTTTCCAGTGATCATAAAGGAGTTTCTTATCTAGGAGGCAACTCAGTTAAAAGCCTCTTTCCCTGATAAATGTATATGTGATTAGGACTTCTAGGAAGGCTTTCACTGCTGCTAACCATGGCCTGGATGTTGTCTGCTCACTATCCATAGTGTGGGGGCAAACACAGACCCTCATTCTCCCCATCTGTCAGCCTGATACTTTTTCACCAGCACTGACTGACCTTTAAATTTCAAAAAGGAAACATCTTTTTAAAAAAATCTGTTATCTTACACGTTAAAGGACAAACAGTGCCTGTCAGCTATAGTCATCTTTCACAGAGATAAATGACATACTCCAATCAAACATTCTCTAGGGACTTGAACTCCTTTATCACAATACTTATTATGGTGGACCAATGGTCCTGCTAGTGACCTAATGAATACAAATCCACGTACAGCACAATAGCATTCTCCTTGGAAAGCCTTCAAAAAAATAAGGCAGGTTCTAATAAAGGCTCTCTAGTTGGTGGCACTGTATTCAGCAATCATACAACACTTTACACCTCCAGAGGACTGTAGTATACTAATTAAACCTCATCATGGTCCAATGAAGTCACTAATCCTATCCTATCAACTACTTTGAAAGAGTGTGCGGGTCCATCTACCTGGAGCAGCTTGCAGGAGTGGGATCTTAGTGTTATTATCCCTGTTACAGATAGAGAATCATTAAATTATCCAGTTATTTCAAGTATATTCACTGGGAGCATCCACTCCATCCCTGTCAGCAGTGGTGCAAGTAGAAATCACTTCTTGCCAGTACTGCACTCATGGGAGGGACACAAGAGGGGGCCATTGATCTCCCCACGTGTGACTCCTCCCCACCCCACCCTAGCTCAGGGACCCCACACTCTCCCCATCCCCTGACACCTGCTTTGTATATATACAAACATCAACATGCTTAACTACTCTCTCTCCCCCCCCCCATATGTGGTGTTCAGTTTGTTTATATGGAATATGGGAGTTGGGTGAGGAGCCATTTCAGCATATGTATCACTTATTAAAAGACAAATTTTAAGTAGAACTGTATCTTAAACTGCTTTATGATATTGTACCCAAACATTGCATTTCAATGGGGGATTCAACTTCCTTTAAAGGAACCAGATTCCTGAAACTCTTACCAGTCCACAAAAGTGGTCCTTAGTCAGGCAAAGAGCTCCATTGTCTTCAATGGTATTGACCAAATAATTAAGGGTTTACAGGATTAGGTCCCACATTTGTAAATTCTTCTGGATGAAGCTGACAATGCCTGAGATCTCATTTGAATAAAAGTGGGCTGATGTGTGATAAGTCTTAGCTCTGTTGCTAAGACAAGGGACATATTTTCAGCAAAGTTTCTGACAGATTCTTGAGCAGCTGATTTAAGGCCGCCAGTGTCCGGGATTATAATCTTCACTTATTGTTCGCTGACCCACAAAGCTGGAAAATGGGGCATTTGTTTTCTTAGTTCTGCTGCTCCAGTTCCAGTTAACAAAATGCATGTTAGACTAGTTTGCCTGCAAAGAAGAATTCTAGGTACACTGGGACAATGCCTGATTCCTGCCAGGCTGCAGAACTGGGCTGACATCAGAAACCAGACATCCTCTGATGGGTGCAAGCAGAGGCATTCCTCTAATGATTTGGACTTGATGTGAGGCAGTATGGATGTCATGGATAATCCAGACCAATGGGGAGAAACAGAATCAAAAACTCTCTTTAAACACCTTCCATCCCCCACCCCTCCCCTCTTGAGATCTCCTGACCAACCTAATAGCACAATACATATGCTAACAAACTTTAACAAAGCACATGTGCTGTGAATGCCATTTGAAGAATGAATGTCCGCACGTTCTGTTCCTTTAAGGAACAGAGAGCAATCCCACCCTCCCTCCAGTGGTGGGAGGGGGGCTAGCCCCAAGTCTTTCCGGTACCCTGGACTAGTTAAAAATATCTTGCCAGTACTGCATAGTGGAGGGTACCACCCTACTTGCACTCCTGCCTGTCAAAGAGTCTGAAGCCTCAGCAATGGCATACCAGAGCTAAAACAACTTGGCAACATATGCAACATAGTAATAGGAAGAGGGAAAAAGAAGGATAAGACAAGAAAAGAGGGAGATAAAGGAAGGGAAAGCACTAGAAAGGAAAGGGAGATATTTTCCTGCCTTTTCAGAGACAGTAAGGCTTTTCCCTGGAGAACTCAGCAGTGATTGTAGATGGAGAATTACCCAGTGTTTAAGGCTTTTGAAATCAGTCCACTTTCTGGTTACACAATAGCTAGAAGCAGTCTGGGATGAGTGCAGTTCTTTGTTCTTTTCACGTGCAGGAAGAAAGGTTTGGCTTGCTTCAATCTGTTGGAGAGGATCTAATGATTTTTTTCCTTTGCCTTAATTTTTTGTTAGTTAAAAAAAAGGGGGGGAAACACTGTTCCAGGGGCCCAAGTGAATAACACAGGGTTGTCACCTGCCTCTGTTTTCACCAGATCACCGTGGATTCTGTATCTTGAAGGACATGCACAAAAATTCCAGAGCTATGCAGATAGAGATAATACCATATAAAGCTTGCTTACTGTGTGTAAGGATGACTCAGTGCATGATGTCTGTGAGCACGTCTCAGCCTTTTGACTAAGATCAAGTGGAGAAGCAAAGTTGGGAAAGAAACAGACATACATCCCTGATGGATTGTATTTTCTAAGGGACAACCCATCCTAAATTCTCAATCGCTGAGGGACAAGCTACATTCATTCCTATATTTGCTTTCTACCACCAACTATCTCAATAACTTTTCATGATTGATGAATCCAAATATTTGGATGCTAATATCTAAAACTAGCGAAAATACCCGGCGTTGCTCGGGTCAGTCAGAGGTGGGGAGGGGGCAGACAGCTGAGCGAGTGCGGGGTCTGTTGAATGGGGGCAGAGAGCAAACCTGACACCCCCACCTAACCCCCCCGACCAAAACACCCCCACCTCACTTACCCCTCGACCAACCCCGACTCACATTTTCACCCCCCACCCAAACCCAACACCCCCACGTCTCCCTCTACCAACCCCAACACCCCCTGACCAACACCCACACCTCACCCCCCCGTAGACCAAACCTGACACACCCACCTCACTTTCCCCCCCAACCAAACCCGACACCCCTACCTACCACCACAAACAAACCCGACACCCACACCTCACTTACCCCCCGTAGACCAACCCCGACCCCCTCCTCACCCCCCCAACCAAACCCAACACCCCCACCTTACCCCCCCACCAACCCCAACACCCCCTGACCAACCCCAACCCCCACCCCTCACCCCCCCAGACACCTTCCCACCCCCCCCAACCAAACCCAACACCCCCGGCTCACTTACCCCCCGACCAAACCCGACACCCCCACCTCACCCCCCCGACCAAACCCGACACCCCCATCTCACCCCCCGACCAAACCCGACACCCCTACCTCACTTACCCTCCAACCAAACCCAACTCGGGTCCGTCGGAGGTGGGCAGGGGGCAGAGAGCTGAGGGATTCCGGCGTCCATCGGAGGGGGGAGGGGGCACAGAGCTGAGGGATTCCGGGGTCCGTCGGAGGTGGCCAAGGGGCAGAGAGCTGAGGGATTCCGGGGTCCGTCGGAGGTGGGCAGGGGGCACGGAGCTGAGGGATTCCGGGGTTCCGTTGGAGGGGGGAGGGGGCACAGAGCTGAGGGATTCCGGGGTTCTGTCGGAGGGGGGAGGGGCAGAGAGCTGAGCGAGTGCGGTGTCTGTTGGAGGGGGTATTATGACATCAGAACTATGTCACAGAGAACAGCAGCTGCCCAGCTGATGTGATTGGCCTTTAAAGAATTTCACCCCTGGGGGGCGTCAGAGGTGAGATTTGAAAATTTTTCGACCCTTACGGTCATTAGGACCCCAAGACCTCTGACTGTACCAAATTTCAAATCTCTAGCTCAAACGGTGTGGAAGGAGTAAGCTTACATACATACAAACATACGTACATACATACATACATACACCATTTGACTTTTATATATATAGATGTATTGTCAAATTTATTCACCTAAATTTGGGTTATTTCAGATTATGTACTATATACATATATATAACTTGTGAGTTTTAAACCAAACTTTGTATTTGTGGATAATCTAAGCACTATACCCAGATGTACAGACATTCTTTCCTCAAACTGTGTATTAGATGATATTAACATTAGCTTTAATAAAATGTCTAAATCACTTTACTATCAGCTCTCTACTCTATCAGGAGACAGTACCCTACCCTTGAAGGACTTAATAATAGATCTTTTTTCTATTGCTAACTGATATAAGCCCACATCTGTCATGAGGACATACACTGTGACATGACACTGTTGAAACATATTACACCATCGTCACACTGATGCACCATTATGGTATCATCATGTTGTGGTGCTGGGTCCTGAAAATAAAGGTTTTAAAGGTGACAGCAGACACAAGACCGAGAGCACCATAGCTTTGTTTCAGAGGTATCTTAGGCCTGCTCACAACGAAATGAGACCCTATTAGAACATATGGCAAAAGCACCATACAGTTGCAAACATTTTGATATTTTTGCACATTTTGTGATGAGCTGAATTTTTATCCGATTGGATTCTGTAGAAGGCATTGCCTATGCTAGACAGCTGCACTGCTTTAACTATAAATTCCTGAACTGGAGTTTGTCCAAGATTCTTAGATGAACATACCTAATTTTATGAAACATACCACAGGATGTATAACAAACAGAAGAGGCTCATTCCAAAATCCATGGGCTATAAAAAATAAATGAATAAAAGATAGATTTTATTCATTTTATATTCATACCATGTGCCATATCCACACCTACTGTAATTAACTTTGCAAGTAACACACCATGAGACGCTGTCAAATGATTTTCCATAATTAAGATATGTATTATTCAGGCATTTGATATGATGTCTGAAGAAATGCTACTCTCACAATTAATGCTTGGATATGAGCATTGTCTGTCGCATGATTGAAAAAAGCCATGGAACTGCAAACGAAGAATAATGTATAACTGCAGTGTACCAGATTTGGTGGGAGACATCTAGTAATGTGTCAGTGGAAGCTGTGAAGGTTTGGTTTTATATAACATATTCATTAGGGCCTGAAAGAACATATTCAGCATGTAAATGAAATTTACAAATTATACTAAATTGAGAATTAATCCAACCAACCAAGAAGATGGAGAAATGATATATATGGACATGGACACTGATTCAGGAAAGCACTTATGTATTTAAGTCTATCCCTATTCAGGAGAGCATTTAAGCACATGCTTAACTTTAAATATCTACTTAAATCCCCATTGGTTTCAATGGAGCATAGGCACATGCCTATGGTTAAGCATGTACTTAAGAGCTTTCTTGAAAAGCTCTCATGATTCAGGGCCTTAGAGCAGTTTGAAACATGAACAAAAATAAAAGCTTCAATTTGCAAGTTTGAGAGAATAGTCAGAAAGAAATATTCAATAGGGGGAGGAAAAATAATGTGGAAAGATACTTGGGGTTATAGTAGACATTAATTGCATGTGATTTTGCAGAGCTATATAGCAAGGTAAAAGAGCAATATGATTTTGGACTGCATAGAGAGAAGCACTGTGTCATGGTGGAGAGAGGTTCTAGTCACTCTCTCTATAACAATTTTGCTGAGTATGCATATGGAGTACTGAATTCAATTATGGGTACCTCATTACCAGAAAGATGTAGACAAATTACAGAGGGTTCAAAGAAGAAGATAAAAGAGCTAGATCCAGCAATGACAAAAGGGAAGGGATGGAAGGATATAACATTTGATTCACGTCAACATCCTGAAAGAAAAGGAACTTTATAGGATGGCACAAGGTGGTGTAACCAGAAAGGAAAATGGGATGAAATGAAGAACAAGGAAAAACGAGATTGAATATCAGGAAATCATAGTGAAATTGCCGTCTCCAAGGGAAGAGGTGGAGACACAATGATCAGAGATATTTAAAATCAGAGTGGAGAAGGACTAAGAAACATGGGGAACAATGAGGGCCTAGAAGAACAATGTACTACTAGGTGGCCTAATAAGTCTTTTTCTATCTCTGATCTCTATAATTCTGTCATTCATTTCACTGTAGCGTTCTTAAGTATGGCTAGCAAATTAACACAAAGTCTTAGTTCATTGAAAGGATATCAGTGCATGAAACAGCAATACTATTCTATATATAATATAAATGGAGATATACCAATCTCCTAGAACTGGAAAGACCTTGAAGGTCATCGAGTCCAGTCCCCTGCCTACACTAGCAGGATCAAGTACTGTCCCCTGACAGATTTTTTTTTTGCCCCAGATCCCTAAATGGCCCCCTCAAGGATTGAACTCACAACCCTGGGTTTAGCAGGCCAATGCTCAAACCACTGAGCTATCCCTCCCCCCGTATAATACATATAGGGCTAAAACACATTCTATAATACATATAGGGCTAAAACACATCCTGTTTCCATAGGCGCATGCTAAAGATAGCGCTCTAGTATACCTGTGCCAAGAGCATGTATAACCTGCTTTCTAGTGCTGGAGAGGGCCCAGAAGGAGTAACCCGCTAGTGGTACGTGAAATACTAATAGCACTAAGACATGCGGATACCATGGTGATGGGTGTGGTATAAGACTAGGTGTTTCTATGTTGGGATTGGGAGGACTGTGGCCCCACATCAATGCATGGTAGCATAGGTGTTAAACTTTTTAAAAAGTGACTGGTAAATCATTTTATAGGTGTAGAAAGAGCCACTCTGCCCAGTGCTTCCTCCTCCCCCCCCCCCCCCCCCATGTGCCCAGGAAGTATTATGGGGCAGTTTCTCTACTAGTTTGAATTAGCACTGTTCCACTGTCTTCTAAGGAGCTACACCAAGTTATAACAGTCAAGAATCTGGTCCTATGTCTTTTAATGGTGTATTTTGGCATAATGTGGTCTCATTCTTAAAGTCATCTATCTTTAGATACTACCTAAAATTAAAAACCCAGGCATCTATGTATTCAACTTTTTCTATTGAAGTTTTTGAAACCAGGTCACACTGAACTAAAAACCAAAGCTTCGAATTGTCCTTATTAGGATAAAATACAAATGTATCATTGCATAGACCATTTTCTTGCATTTTATCTGGTTATACTTAACATTTTTATCATGAGTACATGGTGACATATGAAAAATTAAGCAAATCAAAGAATAAAAAGAAATAATTGTATGGAATCCAAGTCCAAATGCTTGTAAAGTGCTTTAAGCCATTACAAAGGGGTATCCTCAAAGAAAAGCAAAATCCTCTAGTAGTTTTTCTCATTATGGTTCAACACTTTAGTGGTAGAGCTTCTAAAATTATATTCAAATAGGCATAAAATTAATACATATGCTTATTTTTCAAAGGTTACAGTTAACACTAGAACTTCAAAGTAGTCATTAATAGAAGGGGAAAAGCTATAAGGTAACTTAGTGTATATATATATAAAGAGAGAAAACACACACCTTCACTCTTTCTCTCCCCCCCCCTCAAAAAAAAAAGTTTTAGCTTTTTCCCTGCTATTAATTGCTACTTTGAATTTCCACTGATAACTGCAACCTTTGCAGATATATATATATTTTGCCAGAAGGTCTAACTACACTGTGGATTTAAATTTGTCTTGCTTGTTAACATGGAAAACTTCACTATTCTCAAGCTCTCAAGATAAAGCATGTTCATGGTACATAATATTTCTGTAAGATTTTAAACTGTAGCAAATCTAAATATCACATGGCTAAAATGCCATTTGGGATATTTACATCTGAGGCAAGTTTCACGTGATTTAGGAGTAATTAAGGATAAATAGGGTATTAAATTAAGGATAAAGCCAGTTGGCCCCTTTACATTGCATTCTATTAAATCCATGGCTTTTGGGTTGGGGGGAGAGCAAATTTCTTGCCTGTGATCATCAGGAAAAGAAAATGTAAATCAGAACCCATTCTCAGGAGTCCTGTCCATGGGTGAATATACTGAAAATCAAATATGCTGCTGAAATAAAATGTGTATGAGACCTTCTTTAATTAAGGAAGATACTTTCCTCTGTGAGAAATCATTGTTTGCCTCAAGGGAAGTTATTATTTGTATACAAATGTAGCTGTCAGTATGTAAAAATCAAATTACATCATGTTGGAGGAAACTGGTCCTTTAACCACATCTCCTAAAGCAAGCATAAGTGATTAGAAACAAAAAAGTCAACCAAGAGCTCTCTTGCACGGATAAGACACTGACAGTTAATGGGCTCATTAAGTTAGGTGGGTGGTTAGGGTTATTGTGGGCTGGCCCTAGAAGCGTAGTATAAGCTACCTGCTTATTTCTGGACATCATTTTTTTCTGGAGATTTAAAGTCGACTGAATGAAGTTCTTTAGGACTGGGACTGAGACCATGACTGCCTGTGTGTTTGTACAGCACCCAGCCTGGTGGAGCTCTGATTGGCCCCTTTGGGTTCCCCTGCTGTGCACATCAATAGGAAGGAAATGGATTTGGCAGTCTACAAAATGTCTTTGTCTGCTAAAAAGTAACACAGAGAAACAATTTTGTTCAATATGCTGCCACTAAGTGCTTTAGCACATGCCATTCAAGGACTTAGCATGGGTTACAGGTTCCAGACCTCAGATCTTATCATGCCATTTTCTCTTTCCAGAGGAGAGATTGTTTGTAATGCTTCCTAATATTTTAACAAGGTGCTGTCTCACAGATACACGCTGCTCATCAAGGGTATGAGAAAGCTCCTGTTAGCAGCAAAAATCTCCTTGGCTTTGGTGGGGCAAGATGATGCCTCAGCAGAATAACCACTTCCAACCCCATGTACAAAAAGTACACCCTGCTAGGGTGACCAGACAGCAAGTGTGAAAAATCAGGACAGGGAGTGGAGGGAAATAGGAGCCTATATAAGAAAAAGACCCCAAAATTGGGATTGTTCCTATAAGATTGGGACATCTGGTCACCCTACATTCTGCACACCAAGAGAGCAACCCCTTTCCATAGCTATATGCTAACAGAACACCTTCCCCACATCAATACAGTAAAGACAGCACCTCTACCTCTTACTAACATGTCAATCAAGTGCCTCCTCCCCCAGCCACACCAATCAATCACCATCTTCCTCCATAAAGAACAAAGCTCCCAGTGAACAAATAGACCTCTGCCTGTGAAGGGTTAAAATCCATGTGCTGTTGCATAACAACTTGGTGTACGGATTTGTGTCAGCTTTTAGAGGCCCAAAGTCCAGAGTTTGGTCGAGAGGTCTGAGGCCTAGCAAATAGTGATTAGAAAAGAGAAACCAAAGATTTGTTTGTTAAATATAGTCAGCAGAATGCCAGATGTTGGAGCAATAACTAAATAAGAGTATCTAATTCAAGGTTACAAATGGAACAAAGACGTCCTGTTCCTGTTGTGTTAGTTTCTTCTGTAGGGAGTTCTTCCCACAGACCAACCTTGACTTTATGAAGGGTTGGCATGTCAGTATAAGATATGGTCTCCTCCCACCTCCCTTTCCCAGGGACCAATGCCTGCCTTAAAAACATAAAGGAGCAACTGTTTCTTTGCTTTAACTCCTACTGGGTGTTGTTCTAAAAGCCCCAGCTCCGGGAATCAGATGATTCTGATAGTCTCAGCTTTCATTTTATTTTAGGACTGCAGAGGAAACCGTGAAACTGTGAACCCTAAAGGCTCAAACACCAGGGGCAAATAAGAACAACCCCAAGTTCATGATTTTAAACAAAATTTTAAACAAAAAACATGATTTTTAAACTAATATTCTGTTTTTGGGAGGCCTGACTTATCATTTTAGAACATTTGGAGTTGGCAGTGTAGTAACTCCTCACTTAAAGTCATCCCAGTTAACGATGCTCCATTGTTACATTGCTGATCAATTAGAGAACATGCTCATTTAAAGTTGAGCAATGCTCCTTTATAATGTCATTTAGCAGCTGCCTGCTTTGTCCACTGCTTGCAGGAAGAGCAGCCTGTTGCATCTAGCTGGTGCGGGCTTGGAACCAGGGTGGACCGGCAGCCCCCCATAAGCTCCCCACTCCCCTAAGTTCCCTGTGTGGCATCCGTTCAGCAGGCTATCAATTGCCAGCAGTTCAGCTGTCCCTCCTGCCACTGGCTGCCATGTGTTGCTCCTGCCCTCTGCCTTGGAACTGCTCCTGGGAGCCTCCTGCTTGCTGTGGGGAGGGGGGAGGGGAAGAGGAGAACTATTGTCAGGTTGTTCCCCACCCCCCTACTCCTGCCCCATCTCTAGAGCAGAGGGGGACACAACAGGGCTCAAGAAGGAGGGAGCTTCCTGGCAGCAGCTGCTGTCTCAGCTTGCTGACCTATTTTAAAAGGCAGTGTACTTAAAGGGACAATACAGCTGCAAGACTGAACCAAGCGATGTACCATTACTGCATGTAATTGATTTCTTTTAACCATTCTTAACCCTCACCTATACCTTTTTCCTTGTATAATAAACCTTTAGATTTTAGATTCTAAAGGATTGGCAACAGCGTGATTTGTGGCAAGATCTGATTTGTATATTGACCTGGGTCTGGGGCCTGATTCTTTGGAATTGGGGAGAACCGTTTTCTTTATTTGGGGTATTGGTTTTCATAACCATTGGTCCCCAGGATAGGTGGCTGCTGGTGGTGATACTGGGAAGCTGGAGTGTCTAAGGGAATTGCTTGTGTGACTTGTGGTTAGCCAGTGGGGCGAAACCAAAGTCTTTTCTGTTTAGCTGGTTTGGTTTGCCTTAGTGTGGAAAAACCCCAGCTTTGGGCTGTAGTTGCCCCTTTGGAAGCAATCTGTCCTGATCTGACACTCACAGTTGGATCCCACCAGGAACAGCACCGTCACACCTGGTACACAGCAGTACCCGTAGTCATCCCCCCTTGTCGTCGGGCCTGGAGAGCGGGGAAGGGATGGGGAGGTGGCGCGGCTCTCCTCTGGAGGGGACGAGTGCGCGTGTCCCCGGCAGGAGCAGTGAGCCTGGCTGGCGGCAGCGGCGCACCACCGCCTGCAAAAAGGGAGAGGGTGGGGAGGCTCCACAGCACTGTAGGGCTTCCCCCGCCGGGTCCAGGGGAGAAAGGGAGCGCGGGGGGGGGGGGGAGGGCGCGGGGGGGGGGGGAGAGAAAGAAAGGGCGCGCGGGGGGGGGAGAAAGGGCGGCTCGCGCCACTCCCGGGCTCGCGCTGCCGCCAACTGCTGTCAGCTGGGGGGTGGGGGGAGAGCGCCGACTGGGCTGGGCTGGGGGGCCCCCTGGCTGGGCTTCCCCCCCAGCTGCGCCGGCTGGGCTGGGGGGGGGCCAGCTCAGCTGGGGGGTCCCCAAACGATCAGAGTAGGTGGCCCCCAAATTTCTGTCGCCGGCCGTGTCCCCTCCCTCCATTTGTGCTGCCTTGTAGAGTGTGAGGCTATATTAAAACTAAAGTGTTAACCCTTGAGTGCTCAGCCAAATTTAAGCTCATTATTTAGCAGTAAGGCATTCCCTAGGAAATATCCCACCCTCTTTCACCCTCTGACTTCACCACCTCAGCCAAGCTTCACAATTATCATTGCTGTGTACAGTATTAAACTACTTGTTTAACACTTATACTCTGTGTGTGTATATATATACCGTATATACTCGAGTATAAGCCGAGTTTTTCAGCCCACTTTTTGGGCTGAAAAAAGCCGCCTCGGCTTATACTCGAGTCAGTGAAAAATGTGCGCCCCGGTTCCTCCCCTCCCCGCCGGACAAAAAAAAAAAAAAAAGCGCCTCGCTCTCCCGTCCCCGCCGCGCGGGAAGCGGGACGCTCCCGGCAGCCCGCCCGCGCGGCGGGGACGGGAGAGCGAGGCGCTTTTTTTTTTTTTTTTGTCCGGCGGGGAGGGGAGGAACCGGGGCGCACATTTTTTTTTTGGTCCGGCGGGGAGGGGGGAACCTCGGCAGCCCGCCCGCGCAGCGGGGGACGGGGGAGCGAGGCGCTTTTTTTTTTTTATTTTTTTTATTTTTGAAATTTACCGGTAGCTGCTGCATTTCCCACCCTAGGCTTATACTCGAGTCAATAACTTTTCCAGCTTTTTGTGGTAAAATTAGGTGCATCGGCTTATATTCGGGTCGACCTATACTCGAGTATATACACGGTAATATAGTCCTTTGTCTGGTGAAAAAAAATCCCTGGACCCTACCTCCCCCCCTCCCCCATTTACACTAATTCTTATGGGGAATTTGGATCTGCTTAACATCATTTCACATTTTTCAGGAACATAACTACCACGTTAAGTGAGGAGTTACTGTATGGCAAACCTCGCCTCCATTTTAAATTGTCTCAGTCTTTCCAATGCTAACATCACACTGTGTTGAAATGATCTGCGTCCTTCAGGGGGAATCTCTAACCAGACAGAGCTGGGATAATCCCCAGAACCAGGGCTAGGACTTGTTCACATGGCTGATGTTTGTATTATGAAAAAAAAAAAAAGAAGAATGAGAGAAGGTGAGTTCTCTCATGAACAGAAGTTGGTCCAATAAAAAAAGGTATTGCCTTACCCACCTTATCTCTCTCATATCCTGGGACCAACAGGGCTACAAGTACACTCAGTATTAAAGGAGTCATTGAGGACTAGATGTAGCTTTTGCTCCGTGCCCTGGGAAAGGGGTGGTAGTTGTATCACTGTAGGAGAAGCTCAAAGTCACAATTTCTTACTCCCTTACCGCAGGCGGGTGTAACTTAATGAATCCTTCACTCTGCTAGCCTGTATGGGGAAAGGTGGAGCCAAGTCTCCCTCCAGGCTCTTCTGCCCCCAGCCCGCTCACCTGCAAAGGGGTATGACCTATTGACATTTTCACAATGCCCCCATTCCCATTCTGTGAAGGGGTGGGGGGAAGCACCAACATGAAGGAGCATAAAAGGCTGTTTAACTCACTGCATTAAGATGGATCAAACTCTGACCCTTTATATGGGCCAGTTTCAGTGCAGTTTGTTAAACATATTGCCCAGCCCTACCCAAAACCAGAAGGATGAATTTACAGTCCTCATTAAATCTGCAGGTTGAAATGAGCAACTTGATTAGCTGGTTCCAGCATGTGCTGAACATCTCACAGGCTAAATGCACCAGCTGGGATGACTCAGCCTGTTAACAAATATCCATATGCTGCAAAATTCCATAAACAATGAAAACAGCCTTTTGTTGGTTCAAAATGTATTTTTTCTATTGTTTTTTTAAAAAGCCCTCTGCAACCAGACATAGAGCAGCTGTAGTTAAATCTACAGGTACAGCATACTGAATAATCAACTGTCTTGGTGGATTGTAATACAACGTCGAATGCACTCTAAACATAAAACCTAAAAATAGGAAAAGCAGATTAAATGGGAGCTGAGGTTTTCCAAAGCAGCCTGAGGGTGTAAGAATCCACTTTTGTTGGGGGATCGGGGGGGAGGGAAACAACCTCTCTCCCTCCTCCAAAGACAACCCTAGCGTCTTGAACAATGTTCTCCCTTTCAGTGACACAGTTTGACTAGCCTATCCGGGGTGAGCACTGTTCTTGAAAATGCCCTGCAACTGCGGCCTCAGCCCTCGTAGCCCCTGCATCTAACTCATTGCATTGCAAAGCCCTTCTGAACAGCTGCAGTGTGGAATATGTGCTGCAAATGCCCGTTCCTGATGAGCATGAGCGGAATGAGCATTTTGAATGTTTCGGTGACTTTTAGGCACTTTGAAATCCAAACATTTCCTTTGTCACATAAGGTCATTGGCAAGAAGCATCACCCTGTGCGCATTCTCACTCTCTCAGTCTGGTATATGTCACTACTAAAGATTGCTTTGGAGAGTGCTCTTCTTATCCTGTGTCAGTTCAGCACTATGCTAATGGAGCATTCGAAAGTGAGTAATACACTGACTCCACTCTCTGTGATTATCAACCCACTCCTCTCCCCAGTCATTACAAGCCGTTTTAAGGGCAGGGGGAAAAGAATAAAATAAATGGCCATTCAGCTATTCGTTCTTTACAAATTCACCGCACATAAAACATCCCAAGCAAAGTGGAGAGCAAAAGAGCTTGTAATTCTAAGTAATTGCAGGCCACTCACAATCAATACAGTATAATACAGATGCATTGTTTGCCTTGAGAGTCATTCCCCTCCCCCCCCATAAAGATTTTTTTCTCTCCCCAAAAGAAAAGAGAAGGTAGAAAAGCCTTTGAAAAAGTCAGAAGCCTGTGCAAAATCCATCACTTTAAATTGCTTATCAGTGGCAGCCCAGCCATATTTAAATGACGGTTCAATGCAGCATGCACAAGGATGTCGTGTTTCATTTGATTCTTGCTCTTGTTTATTTCCCTTCCCATTTTCTCTTCCTCCCTCCCCGTCCCCCAGAATAGAAATCCTCCTGTAAGGGAGAACAGAAATGTAAATGGACACACATCTCAGCAATGAACTCACTTCTGCCACTGGCAATTCTTCAAGCCAATACTATCTGATCCTGCTTCACCCTCCCTGGAGAGCCTCGGTGCTCACAGGCACAGCAAGCCAATGAGTCTGCAGACTGCACCCCCATGCCTTGCTGGACTAAGCAAGTGTTTTCACTCCCCCCTCCCCCCCATTATTCTTACCTTCCAGCCATGTATAGTACGAAATGTTAGGCCCAGGTGAATAGCTCAGGAAGCAGAATGAATCTAATCTATATAAATGTTTGTTTTCATGCACAAGATATTTGTAGACCTGGTTTGGTCTAATTCCCTGAAGAACACATCCATCTCATATTTCAATAGGACTGCAATGGGCATTACCTTATTCTTGCTATCATCATTATCCTCATAGGAACATAAGAACTGCCTTATCAGATCAGGCCACTGGCCTATCTAGGTTCTGTCTCTGATAATGGCCAGAGCCACGTAATTCAGAGGAAGGTGCAAGAAACTCCTCAGTGCACAGATCTTCTTCAGCGAATAACATGATTTTCTCCTTCTACTAATATTGTGCAGGTATCCTGACATTGCGTATGACTTGCTGCTTCTCCTCTGCAGAGGTGGGTTTTTGATTTCCCAACTGGATGACACCCACCAACTTGGATGGAAATGACTCAATCAGAAGAGCTTCAGTGGGGGACAGAGCAAACGACCAGGTCGCTGAGAAGGAGTCATTGGCTTCCGCTGGTTGTGAACAGCTCAACAGCATGGAGTCCTCCAGGTTGGTGTATCTCTATAATCTTGACCCACCTGGAGATCCATGGTGTCGAACCATGAACTTATGAAGACAGCGTTGCCTCCAAGAGGTGGGAGAGCTCCTCTTCACCCCCAGAACGTAGAATAGTCCATTACTTTCTTTGCCATTGGTTCCATCCAGTCCACTCACATACCTTTGTCTCTTTTACTACACCTTTTCTGCCACATGCTTTTGCCTACAGCATTCCACAACATAATGAATATGTATGACTAGAGAAGAAGTACCTACCTGTCTGTTTTAGGCTTTTGCTGCCCCTATCTCCTTGGACTTGTAATAATGAGGCTCCTAGTGGACTTAATGGGATCCCTGGCTCTTCTCCCTTTTTGTGTTGCAAGCTGCAATATATGGTGTGGGGTGTTTTATTTTGGGTTTTTTTGCAAAAAGGTGAGCATCTAAACTGAGCATTGAACGAGAAATGTTGGGTCACATTTATCAAAATGCTTCATTCCAATTTTCACCTATCTTTGTATACATTAAATAAAAGGTTGAATCAAAGTCATTTTGAATTGAAACTAGAAACTGTTTTAAAAATGCTGAAACATCTTTGCTAATTTGGGGGGGGGATGAAATGTTTTGTATTGTAAGACTCATTTAAAGCAACTCTCTCTCACAGGTAGTTTGGGTTGCAATATATTGACCTCCAGTGAGAAATAGTTTTGTCAGAAGGTTCCTGTCCATCTTTAGTGAACCCACACCACCAGTTTACTCTCACAGGGTCCAGAGAGCTCACATAGAAACATAAGGAGATACCCACTCCCTGTTATGTTCATGTGTGGACGTATAGTCCAAGTCCCACTCAAGAACGGTCTTTTTCCAGGACAGTGCATACACTCTTCGCTAGTGGTGAAGTGTGAGCCTACCATTTAGTGGCTATCTGTTTATTCTCATTTTTCATTGCATGGATTTGTTCAGAGATGGTAGTGACAAGATCATTTGCAGAAGCGGAAAATATAAAAAATAAGGTGAGCTGGCTAATCCATGCCAATACATACTGTTTCTGCATTTTACACGTATTCTCTCCTGGAGATGCCTCACAAAGTTCTTCAAAATATGTTATTTGGAGAAATTTTTCAGTTCTAAATTAAATAGTTTTGCTATTTCTCTTCTCTTGTATTGTATCGCTGTGGGTAGCTGCCCAAAGACAAAATGCACAGGTTGGCATACTTATTGTGGGGATTTTGAGGATCGGGAGGGGGGGGGGATATATGTGTTAAGCATTCATCTACTGTTGCTGCTTATTCCTCAACCTGAAGTTACAACTGCCCTGTTCATGGCCTTATCATTTGTTGCAGTGGAGAGGATTATGATAGCAGAGAAGAGGCAACTAATGAATATAAACAGCAGGATCAAATGAACTCCTAAGCAACAAAGAACCTGGCTTTCATGCACAGGATCATTGTAATTTAAAGCAAACACAAAGACTCACAAAGACACTTAGGCTCCTAACTTCCCCTGACATCAATGAAAGTTAGGAGCCCAAATACCTTTGAGAATCTGGGCCACATGGACTAAGCTGAATTCTGTCATCCTTACTCAGTAGTATCTTATTCCTTGGAAAGCCCTATGAAATGTGTGTGACTACTGCGAGTAGAAATTTACTCTCTGAATAAGCCTTTTGAAGTACACTGACCCTCTGTCGCAGCCATGGATCCCAAATTTAGTTCAGTCACTAAAACAAGCATCTATATAACATGGTTCCCACTATAATGCAGAATTTGGCATGGATCCCAAATCCCACATTCTAGCAAGGGTCCGGTGTATATGGAACTACTAGTGGCTAGCTAGCACATTACTCCTAAGAGTAGCCCTATTTAAATACATAGGACTATTACTGAGTAGCATGATAATGCTTGAGTAGCCCTATTGAAATATGCAAGGTTGCAGCTGAGTAGTATCTTACTCCTGCAGTAACCCCACTAAATATACGAGACTGTTAGGACAGTGGTTCTCAACCAGTGGCACGCATACCCCTGGGGATATGAAAAGGTCTTCCAGGGGTACATAAACTCATCTAGACATTTGCCTAGTTTTACAACAGGCTACATAAAAAGCACTAGAAAAGTCAGTACAAATTAAAATTTCATACAATGACTTGTTTGTACTGCTCTATGAACTATATACTGAAATGTACGTACAATATTTATATTCCAATTGATTTATTTTATAATGATGTGGTAAAAATGAAAACTTAAGCACTTTTTCAGTAATAGTGGGATGTGACACTTTTGTATTTTTATGTCTGATTTTGTAAGTAACTAGTTTTTAAATGAGGCAAAACTTGGGGGTACACAAGACAAATCAGAGTCCTGAAAGGGGTACAGTAGTCTGGAAAAGAAGAGAGTCACTGTATTAGGGGAGAAGGGTACTGTGCTGAGAAAGCGTGGCAGAATCAGGATTAGGGGAAGAAGGGGAAGAAGAAGGAAGAAAAATAGACACAGAATCAGACAGATCATCTAAAATTGCTACTAACCTGCATAATTTTGAAACTTTTCTATTTAGTCATCAGTTCCTTGATTAACTTATCGAATAACAGGTGTGTAGATTGGTTTTGATTTCATTTTTCAACTGGCATCAGTCTGGCCAGTGAAAGTTTGACTAGAGCAATCAGCATTAGAAGGTCTGGAAGAAACTGGTAGCTGCCTCCATAAAGTAGTAGTTCAGGCGGAAGATATATTAAGATGAAAATTCATGTCCTCCCTGCCCTCGTCTCCTTTTCAAGTGACTCTCCTGCCACCTCCCCTGCCCTGGAGTAACTGTAAACAAAGACTTCAAATATGCTGTAGTGAGACTGGCAGTAAGATACTGTATCACTGAAAAATGGTAATTTATTTTCAATTATGGTTACTTTCAATTATGGTCTTGTCACTACTATAGTAGACTAGCCTCAAATGCAGCATCAGAAAAAGTTTGTTCAGAATTTTCTGATTGGTGATGACAGCACAAAGAAATAGACTCACCAATGAAAGCCTAGGACAATTGCTTCTTCAGAGATGAGATATAGATGGAAAGCTCTGAATTTAGTCTTCTTTCAACTTACATTAAACATCTCGGGGGAATGCCCCCTGCCATTCCCCCAGGCTTCCACATTGCATAGAGTACGACATACACCCCCTGCCTCCAACACTGGGCAGCACCAGCTGTTTCACAGGAGGGGTCAAAAACTCGCTGCAGCGAGTCATGAGATAGCTTGCCCCCAAGGAAAATTCCTCCAGCCCCCTGCCCAACAGATAGAGGTTCAATTAGTTCCTGAACCAGAAAAGTGCATATTTCTTCCAAAGCCCTGGAAGTATGTTTGTTTGTTTTTAACTTGGGGGAGGGAGTTCATATTTACTGTTATAACTGCATGTTCTTATTGGTCATATAAATGTCCCATCCTTTTTGGAATCCTGCAGAATTTTTCACCTCAATGATATTTTGTGACAATAAGCTCCACAGGCGAATTGTGTGAAAAAGAATTACTTTGATCAATTTATTCTCTTTTCTTCCCTGCTGGTTCCCTTCAAGACCACTGTTATGGTATCTCTCACTTCTACTAGCAAAGGCCAGATAAAACTGCCTCCAGAGCCCACAAATGATATTGTGAATAAATATGAATGGCTCAAAGGACCTCTTCTTTTCTAGGAGTTGAACATGCTGGCTTTGGAAGATCAGATATGTCGCTACTATTCTACAAGTTTTGTAATTACATTCTTCTGTCCGAGATTTCTTCTGCAGTTACAATTAGATACAGTATGCTTCATTCCTGCCCTCAGCAGATATGCAGTGTTGTGGTTTCTGAAATGTTTCACTCCCGAAGAAGCTGTATTTCAATGGCGGGTGAAGCATAAGACTGTGCAATCAATTAGTACTGTATTCAGTGACTGCATGTAGATGAAAGGTGGTATGTAAAAGTAAGACCATTATCATTACCAGCCCAGCACTGACATTTAATATTCTTGAAGTTTGATTTTCTTTTTTTGCCTAATAAGCTTGATCTTCAAAAATGCTGAGCACTATCCGCTCCAATTAAAGCGTATGGGAGCGTGGGTGGGTAGTGGTGTTTCCCAGAAGCTCTGAAAATCATGCATTTCCCCAGGGTACTCCTGTGAAGAATTCAATTTAGTTTTTCCTAGTGATAGGAGGAATTTCCATATGCGTAAGATGGGAGTTGTGTTGAAAGTGTAATTTAATTGTCACTGCAGTGGCACTGAGCATGAAAGTTGCTTGTATTAAAAGTAGGTTCTGCCAAGTCTGAGGAATTTCATGTCTGCTAAAGGCAGTAAATCAAAGGATAAGCCAGAGGAGAGAGGAGCATGTTTTCATCTGAAACACTAGGCTTCACTGACGTCTGTGACAAGACTTTCACTGACTTCTGTGAGGCCTAAGACAGTCAAATACTGTATGGCTATCCAGCCTGCTTAGTCTTTTAAGGGAAAAAAGGATCTGATTTCCTGCAGTGGTTCATTCTTTTTTAGTCTGGAGAAAGCGATTGTCAAGTACTTGGTGTCCGCAAGTACCCACCAGCGGTGAAATTCTGGCCCCACAAAGTCCAAGGCAAATCTCCTATGACTTCAATTTGTGCCAGGGTTCCCCCCCTGGTGGGTTCTATTGATGTAAGATTTCCATCCACAGCACAAGGCCCGCCAGAATCTATTGTATGTACTGACACCCTCCCTACTATTGAACTAATGAGGACTCACTATTGGGTACTCTAACTGGAGAGCTTTTCACTGTGTTGAATCACATCCTTTTTGCAGCCTGTCAAAGAATGAAATGATTTCTATAAGGGCCAGAACTTGTCTGAAGACCAGTAAGGGCCAATGTTAATCTAAAGACTTAAAAGGGACAGCGAATATGATGGAATTACCCATTTCTGGGCGGATGCTAGCATTACCCAATAATGTCACCATGCAAACTCCATGCTGCAAAATATCCTGCTCAGTCAAATACTTAAACCCAAAACTGAAAACAAAAGAAATTGCCCCCTTATTGTTATAATCACCTGATAAGCCATACAACTATTTTCTCACCTCAGGAAAGAAACCAGAGAAAAAGTCAAAGATGAAATGAGCTGATTAGCACTGGAATGATTGGCTAAGGACATCAGCATGTCTAATAATTGCTTATCACATAATGGCATAATAATAATTGCATATACCTATGGAATAGGTACTGTAAAAAACAACCAAAGGACAGACTTCAGATCTAGGTGTTCGCTGTCTGAAGCAATATTTTTAGGATGGTATAAGGGTGACATTCTCCTACCCGGGAGCTCTGAGACTTCATCAACTGGGACAGTTCAATTACAAAGCGGAGACTACCTGGCCATAGCTGGGGTACAATCTTACCCCAGATCCAAATTTGAGCATTTTCATTGTGAGCTTAATTATGACCATCTTTCAAAAAGGGCATCAACCAACAAACCAGCATGTATTAAAATAGATCATCTGGTGAGGAGGTGGCTCTTGATAACTCTCTCCTGTGACAAGTCTGTACTCTGACAATTACGGCATGTTTAGTGCTGAAAGTGGGTGGGAGGAGCATGTGGCCGTGACATTTTCCAAAGAAAAGGCATAATATATTAGATGTGCCGCTCTGCTGTCTCCACCTGCTCCTTAATAAAGAAAATAAATAATGCCTGGCTCTTATATGGCACTTTTCATCTGTAGATCTCAAAATACTTAATAAAGGAGGTCGGTATTATTATTGTCGTGTGAGATGCCAGTCTACTCATGCAACACTCTGCACATGGAATGCCATCCTTGTTTAGCAAAATGAACTAGACATCTGAATCATGCATGGGAGGATTATAGGGATAGCGCAAATCAGTTCATTCACCCAATAGCTGGGCTTTAGATTCCTGATAGCCACATGACACTTTGAAAATGTCACTCCATACACTATGCCATCAGAAATTTTAGCTTGGCGGAAACAGTCCTTTTAAAAAAATGCTGTGTGGGAAACAGCACATTTCAAAGCTATGTTTGAGATAGGACATAAATCCTCACAAGTTAGTGGGTGACTTCTCATGCTGTCACAACCATGGTTTCAGGGCAGCTATGGGCTTCAAAATGCTCCACACCCGCTCACCATTAAACTACCTTTTAAAAAAATATGAAAAATGTGATCCTTTAGAGAATGCAGGTGGCATTAAAATTCTGGTCTCAGATTTTGTTTTACAGGGAGGACAGAATATACTGCCTGACAGGATCTGTGATGGTGGCTGTCAGGTGAACAGGTAACAGTGGAGGCCTGGCTCACATGTGTCATATTCAGTCTTGTTTTTCTCCTGAGATGTCAGGCCCAGGAGTTAAAGGTCATGCCCAGTTCTGAAGTGGCATGGTGCTTTGCTGGATAAATTTGTTTTGATGCCTATGATTATTTCTGTAAAGCTACTAGGTGCAACTCCTGACAGATGGCAGAGAGAGGAAGAGCACCTGGGAAGTAGGAAAACCTCAAGCAAAATCAGTAAAGCAAACTCACTAAAGCAAAAGTGAAGATGGGAAGAAAGTGAGGGGACAATACACTATCCAACAGAGGCACAGGCATTTACTGTGACACAGGTAACATTATTGTTAGTTAAATGTGGATGTGTAGAATGGCAAAATGCCTTATCCATTAATTATGCCGTAAATGACAGCAACAGAACTAGGCGGCAAAGATAAAATGTACATAAAAGACAAATTGTGTTAAAAGAAATGCTCCAGCCATGTATTCACATTTTGGATATTGCAGTGCAATACTGATTGGATACTGATTCCAAATCTGTTGTTTACCTACTTTGTAATGACCTTCCCTAAAAACTTGAAAGAAAGATCAACAGACAGATGGATGGAGGATAAACAGACATAAAAACAGTGTATAAGGTTGTTTTAAATTACATTAAATGTTGCACGACAAAAGCAAAAGGATCTAAGAAACAAAAACCAAGAGCAAGAGGAATTTATTTTTATTTATTTTAGCCCTCAGAAACAAATGGTTGGCTAAAACATTATTAAACTGGCTTTTTTTTCTTTCCCCCCAATCAAGCAAAGAGAAATTCTGGTTTCTTTCTGGCCCCTTCAAGCTCACTCAGGACATGGATGTTTTGAGCTAAGTTTTTACACCATGGCATTATATATCACATGACCACAGCCAACAGTGTTCAGTAGGACATATCATGACATTGTGTGGAAGATCACTGAGTATCTCAGAAGGGAATTCAACATGCTGCGCAACAACATAATGCCCAAAGCAGTGTTTCAACGTGTCTATCGTAAAACCAATTCCTACAAGTACCACATTACAGAGATTTAGACAGTACAATGAGAGACTTAGCATCAGGTCAGAGAGCAAGTAAGGCCTACATAGCAAAACAAAAAAGTAATACTAGATTAGCAGGCTCTTCAAAGAAAGGGGCTACCTAGTGATCCAAACAATTGTGGGATCTCTATTCACTCTCTGAAATAATGTAGGCTTGTTGATATGATAATCAAGAACATGATATGTCACACACTAATTCCACATAGCACGCGTCATGCAATATGATGTCTTATCACAAAGTAATTCTACTGAGTGATGGTCTAGCCTTATATTCCTGTTTGGGTGCTTGTATGGCCCTCTGCACCACTACTAATGTTTGAATTATTTTAGTTCCCCAACCAATGGAGTGAATGATCTAGTGACTAAAGCTGGTTGGAAACTTTTTTTGTTTGTTTAAGAAAAAATGCTGTTTTAAAAGAAATCAAGATGTTTTGAAAGACGTGTGTAATTTTGATGACATTTTGTCTTGAAAAATACTCAACACTAAATATTTCAGTAATGTCAAAGCATCTCAGTTGGACATTTTCAAAATGGATTGTTTTGACTTTTTGGTTTCTAACTGACATTTGAAATGAAATTATTTCTTTATATATTATAAGTATTATAATTATTAATTAATTAATGAATCAAGTAAGTATTATAAGTATTATCATGGTTAAAGTTTAAAAGTTTAAAATGTCAGATTTGGAAGAAATGTTTTGATTTTATTTAAACAAAATGTTTTGATGAATCCAAAACAATTTTTTAAATTTAATTTCACAGGTAATTTCAATGTTTTTCATTCCATTTCGGAATGGAAAAATTGAAATTGTAAAAAATTTCTCATATACTGAAAACCTAGTTTGCACCCAGCTGTACTAGTGACATATTTCAGGATGTCTTGGAAGACTATCCCTGACCCAACTGTGTTTGGATAAAAGGGTGTCTTTCTTCTGACACAAAGCATTAATAATACAGCAGATGACTCTGCAGGTTGGAAGTGAAGTGTGCCCTATTTCCAGAACAGCCTTGCCTTCAAGAAGAGTGTTCCCTACTGCTGAAGCCTAGCAAAGATTTCACTGTCTGCTCATGGAACCAGTCCTGTGGGAGATTACTGTCCAGTAGCTTCCTTAGTGCTAGCAGACTGCAAACTCTGAGCTGTCCAAGCCAAAAAGTCTATCCATTCATTAGTCCAGAGCAGCTACCACAGAGTTACTCTTCTAGACACCAGCATATGAAAGTAATTAATACAGGCAGTTTAGAAGCAAGAAAGAACATGCCTTCATCTGACATGGAAATACACTGGACTCAAACAGTTTAGAAGAAAAGGAATTCTCTGCAATAATATGGTATGTAATAGAGAAAGCAATAGCATTTCTGGGAGGGGGACTATGAGCCTTTTTTGACTGATCAGGTGCTGATTAATTTAGGATACCTTTGAAAAAGTTCCTTAGTTCTCTGCTATGGCTCCCAGGCTGTCCAATGGAATGCAGGTGGCCACCAAGAAATCCTACTATTGCTGCAGCTTTGGACACACCTTGTGGAGTATGCACAATAGGCTGGAGAAAAATGGAGCAGATGCCTGGAAGGCATATCTCCTCCAGAAGCTGAACTTGCAGAGATGTTAAACAATGGCTGTGAGCAGTGTGTGGAAGTGGACTGAAGACAGGCTAAATCAAGATAAATCTACAGTCACATGTTTCTGAATGAGCCAGGACAAATTTCAGTGTTCCCAGTGAGGTGGCCCAAATGGCAGAACCACCACTGCACATATGCATTCTGAGCCTGATCCAAAGCCCATTCAGGTCAATGTGATATTTCCACTGACTTTAATGGGCTTTGGATCAGCACCTTTATGCAAATTATACCAGGGAATACTATGTGAGGAGTGCTAGGGCAGTGCCAGGGCCTCCCAAGTAGCAAGACTCTGCCTCAGCCAGCATGGCTTTGCCTCAGTCATCACAGGTAGCAAGTGCAGAGGGACTGTAGAGATTGGTGAGGGGAAGTTAATGGAAAGACGGGAAATGAACATAAATTTCAAACTTATTTTTAACTATAAAGAAACAAAAAAAAATGAATGAAGTAAAAATCAAGGGTCAGGTTTGTGGCCTTATCTGCAGCTTCTTTGTGCTGGCCTGCAGCTGCTGTGCATTACCCCGGGGTCCATTTTGGCCTTTGGCTGGCCTAGAATTGGCAGAGCAGAAAGTTGGCACAGATCCACCTTCTGCCCCTCATTCCACTGTCTTCAGCTGCATCGTATATAAACTCATCTAGCTGGTGATGAGTTCACCAGTACCACAGCTGGTGATCCAGGAAACAAAAAAACTGGTCAACAAATTGGAGAAGAAAGGGAAGAGAGAAAAGAGAGGGAAGAGAAATATATAAAAAGCCAAAGGTTCTAGAAAATAAAGGAGGTAAGGAAATGCAACAATAAATATAAAAGCCACAGAAAAAAGATGGACCAATAGTAGCAAACTGGAACAAAGATAACCTCTGGCACTGCTAAAAATACAGGACAGCTTATGAAAAGCAGAAGAGGAAACAAGATGTAGAGCTGATGAGAAAGACTTCAGAACCAAACTGGACTGAAAAGGGAGAGACAGAGTCTGAACCAAGCAACAGAGGTGGTATCATTGCTAATTTATTCCTCTCAGAAAATTTGTGCAGGCTGCCGGAGTCATGTGTGTTGCCATTACCAGACTCACGGATGCATTGGCAGCACTGCTGCAGCTTCTTAATTCCTCTTTCCATTTTAATTAGATTAGGCGCAATACATTCAGGATATCAGGAAACACCTTTCCTCCCTCTCCCCCTCAAGCTGAGGCATACAAAACAGCAAAGAGGAGGCGTCTCATTTTGTCTGAAAGAGTGGGCGTCTGAGTGAGTGGGCACAAAGACTAGATCTTGTCAGTTTTATACAGGAATATTTTGGCGTAAGGCCAAGATGAAAAACAGAGCAAGTTGGATTGCTTTTGTGTGGGCGTAAGATTATATATTATATGTCTGACCTCCCAGGACCCTGTAAAGATTTTCTTTCAGCCGCAGCCAGAGAAATAGACCTTGAGATTGAGTTAGTTCTTCAGGAAGGATAATGATGTTTTTAGACTCTTTCTTCCCTCCTGCCACGATCTGTTCCCTCTACATTATGGGTTTGTCCTAGAGCTGGTAGAATAGTTAAATACTGGTGCTTAATTTGTAATGAAAGAGGTGCCGGGCTCGAGCAATGATTTAATTTTAAATTTGTTATGACTTCGAATGTGCAACGATATTATTGTTATTACCAAGGACAATGATGGTATGGTATTGTTAGCCTTACTTCTGCGCAGCTGCTGCTCATGGTGCTGCCTGCAGAGCAGTGGTTGTTGACTGGGAGCGCAGAGGTGCTAGGGCTATGAACTGACAAGCTTACAGGTATTGGGGCTCAGGAGCAGCAAGCCCCAGCACAAATAAAGCACTCAAACATAATAAAACCAAGATTTATTAATAGTTTTACAAGCAACTGTGCAGACTCTGCTCAGTTCATGCTGATTCATGGGGTCATATTATTCAACATTTGCAATGATTTGAACACGTGCCGAGTATTTGTGTAAATGCTTACAAATCCCAAGATTTTCACTAATTTTAGTACAGGTGATTACTTGCCTGAAAATTCAGATCTGAGCACTATGATTTGCTATTTGTTCCTCATTATTCCCAAATTCAGAATATTTCACTCTGTCAGGCCCCAATTCGGGACAGTACTTAAGCACATGCTTTGACTTCAGTGGGATTTACCCTGTCCTGATACTTTTCTGAATGAAGGCCTCACTCTAGTAGTACCAAGCAACCTATGGAAGTGGATTAACCGCACAACATGAATCACAATTAGTCAAAGAAAACATGCAATGAACAGCCTCTAAGATGAAACTTATTGATCCAAAGTATTTATGTTTGATGAATAAATTCAAAGAAAATGAGATCGGATAATTCCAAGTGACTCAACAACAAAAAAGAAATGACGGCCCCAATTTACACTCATGCTTAACTAGAGCATGTGAATAATCCTACTGAAGCTAAGGGGGATACTCATGTTTCACAGTTAAATGTGTGCTTAAAAGTTCACAGAATCAAAGCCTCAATTTGTAATGAATAGTTCTAGTCGACTTGAGGAATTTCCTCTATTAGCCATATCAACAGGGAAAGTTACTTACCATATGGCAAAGTGTAAGGCACTCCAAATGTAGACTAAGCCATTCAGAAGTACAGTAGACTCTTGATTATTGAGGATGATAGGGAAAAAAATAATCCTGGTTAACAAAATCCCGGATTATCACCATCCATAGGAAATATGGGCAGGTTGGTTCACTGGCTGCCACCGTGCGCCGGGGGTAGGGGGGGTGTTGGTTCACTGGCTGCCCTGCACCCTAGTGGAGTTGTTGTTTTTTGGGGGGAGGGGGGTTGTTTTTTTGTGTGTGTTTGGGGCGGCAACAAAGCCAGAGCTGGCCCTGCGAGTTACGCGTATTTTTTTTGACATCCTGGTTAATCCACAACCTGGTTAACCCCATCCTGGATAATTGAGCGTCTACTGTATTAAACTTTAATTGTATTCACCAAAATGTCAACATTTTGGCCCAAAATCTTTTTTCAGGACATATTTCAGTAATAACAAATACATCTCCTCCCCCCAACCACTATCTCACAAAATCTGTCTTTACTTATCTCCTCTTTCCCTCCACTAACCTAGCACTGGTATCTTCTTTCTCCCTTTACCCAATCTGGCCATTCTTAATGTGAGAGCCTTCTCCTCTGCAACTCCTGTCATGTGTAGTCACTGGATAGAAAGTGGGATTCTTCCCCTACCACAGGGAAAATGTTGATAAATATTTCAGAAGAAAATGTTGACCTTTTGTGGAAAAAAATGGAGAAAACTTGAAAATCTGAACATTTGGTGGGGTTGGCAAAAAAGTTTTGATTTTTGAGATTTTTGGTTTTCTGATTAAAAAATAATAATAATTTTTTTTCCAAGGAAAGCAGACACTTTTTGTGAATTTTTAATTTAATAGAAAACCCAATTTTTCATTGAAAAAAAGTTTTGATGGAATTTTTGTGATAAAATAAAAAAATAATCTGCCTATATCCTCTGGAATTCATGTAGCATCCATCACTTTTCAGATTACAGCTGAAAATATATAATTTTTCCCCAGCCCAGGGTGTTTAATTTATCCCTCTCTCTGATGTTATGTATTATCTGTCATTAACTTTAACAGAGTTTATCTGGAAGAAGCTATAGTGATATTGCTCTATAGTATTTTAAATAATTCTGATTTATGTGCAATCATTTAATAAAATGTACGACATATTCAGTAGTGACAGGATCAGCTCACATATCACTGTCAGTGGTCAAGAGCTGGAGACAGTGAAACAGTTCAAGTATTTGGGGGCAATCATCACTGATGAAAGCTGGGATGGGAGGAGGGCTAGCTCAGTGATTTGAGCATTGGCCTGTTAAACCCAGGGTTGTGAATTCAATCCTTGAGAGGGTCATTTAGGGATATGGAGCAAAAATGGGATTGGTCCTGCTTTGAGCAGGGGATTAGAGTAGATGATCTTCAGAGGTCCTTTCCAACTCTGAAATTCTATGATCCTAAGGATCAAAGGCAGAAATTCTGGCAAGAACGGCACAAGCAACAATGGCAAAGTTAAAGCCAATTTGGAGGAACAAGAACATCTCCCTGGAATCCAAACTGAAACAGCTATGTGCACTGGTCATCTCCATTTTTCTGTACATGTGTGAGACATGGACCCTTATGGCAGAACTTGAATAGAAAATACAGCTAATAGAGATGAGATACTTCCTTAAAATCCTGGGCATCTCCTGCTTTGACCATGTCACTAATGAAGCGGTTCGCAACATCATCACCCAGTGCTCTGTATCACATGAAGATCGCCTGATGACCGTGAAAAAGTTCAAGATGAGGTGGTACAGCCATGGAACAAGATCATCTGGCCTATCCAAGATCATCTTCCAAGGGGAAGAGGGAGAAAGAAAAAGAGATGGATCAACAACGTAAGAGTGGAGAGCATTGGAATGGACTTCAAAGAGACTCAGGCACTGACACAATTGTTGGGGTTGGAGACAATTGGTTGATTGGGACATGATCGATGTGAAATGATGAGAAATGATTGATGTGGTTATGGGAGTGATGATAATGAATATTCAATAGCTGTGATACATAATCATTGTAATGAATTAAAATAGGGAAGAAAGAGCCACAGAATTTAAAGAAGTGAATTTAGACCTGAAATTGAACGATCTTTGTGATACAAGTAACTCCTACTCTTATAAGTGAATTAGA
The DNA here is from genome assembly GCA_032164245.1 of Sternotherus odoratus. NCBI lineage: Eukaryota > Metazoa > Chordata > Testudines > Kinosternidae > Sternotherus > Sternotherus odoratus. The sequence goes on from JAVMKO010000001.1 coordinate 90,635,610, forward strand.
GAGTAGAAGTAAAACGACAAAGGAACAGGAAGACAGATTGAAACAACAATACATACTAGTTCTAGACTATGTCTTGAAAAACTTCAAGATTTTATGAATGCTGTCCCATTTGATAAATGTAAGTTTGATCACATGTGTGCCACTTCACTTACCAAGTATGTGGAGAAAGCAAAATGACAACTCAGAAACTGTTGTGTAAACAGGCCTAGTATATTCCCTGGATTTTTAAAATGTAGATCAATGCATTCAAGCTAATTAATCCATTCACTGCTATATTCTAGTAAGGCAGCGACATGCTGATGGATATCAGTAGCAAAATGAGTCAATTTTCCTGAATGAGCTGTTCCAAGACAGTGTGTACACAGAAATGTTTTCCTCTGAAAGGCTAGCAGCATACTCAGCATGAGCTGGGCTGAAAAACTGTTTAGTTAATTAGGGTGTGGGGGAGAAAGATGAGCTAGTATAAAATCAGCTGAGCTCCATTAACTTCGATACGGCGACCCTGATGCACACAACTGAGAATCTGTCCCATATTGTTCCTGTTCACTATTAATTTGTATAAGCGATTTGTTCCTGAATGCCAGGGAGCCAATTAGAGATTTCTGTACATACATTACACACATATTTTCTTTTAAAAAGAGTAATGGCAACTTCAACTGCCTTGTCATTTGCAAGTTTCTTCTACATCACTCTAAAATACAAAATGAAAATCAGATCTTCACCATCTTGCCAGTGGTTGGAGATAGCTCCTATTATTTGGCAGAAAAGTCCTTGATATGTTGTGTCCAGTTAAGGAATCCCATTCTGCAACCTTTGCTTTAAGTAGTAACCTTTACTCATGTGAGTAATCCCACGGGTGTCAATGGGCCTATCTGTGTGAGTGATCATGCAGATTCTGGCTACAAGGGAAATCTACCCAATGGAATTAGGACTAAGGGCACTTAGATAGCATCAAAGACTGTTAGCAACACAAAAAAATATAACCTGACATTATTATGTAGAGTGCACACAGTACATGCCTTTGAACCAAAGTGCAAGTTACATGGAAAGTACTGCTAGACTTTAAGACTGAATGTGATTCGAAGGCGTCTGCAGAGACTGATCGGAAATGCACACTGTAGTTACATAGCATCCATCAAGTCATACCCATGTAAACTGTACTCACTCTACTAGGAACAGGTCCAACAGGTATTAATATAGGAGCTACAGTGTGGTGAGTGCCTTACAGACAACATAAAGAAAGATGAGGCTCCTGTCCCAGAAAGATTCCCTACGACTACATTGTTCTTTTTCTTCTAGCCCAGATTATGGGCAGCATGGAGGGGTGGGTGTTGCCGGGAGAACTGTGAGTCAGGAGTTACAATTCCTTCTCCGATCCCCTTTTGCTCTGGGATTTCATGGAGGGATCAGTTGCTTTGTAAAATTTTCGATTGGTTTAATGAAATTTTTGAATGTCAAAAACATAATTCAAGTTTTTGTAATGGTCAAAAAGCTGAACATTTTGGGCACTCTTTTTTCATCATGAATTGAATTTTCAATGAAAACTATAATTGGAAGCTCAACATTCAGATATTTTGACCAGCTCTGTGATTTGGTGGCTGAATCCAAATGTGGTCCAAATAAAGGGGCACATTTCCACTCAGAATACACTGCAGGAGCCTTTCTTTGTGGTCAGAGTTAGTGCCTGGCTTTAGATTTCTATGTGACTAAGGGTACATCTATACTACTCACCGGATATGCAGGTAGTGTTCGATATATCAGGGATCGATTTATCGCGTCTCATCTAGACATGGTAAATCGATCCCCAAATTGACACCTGTACTCCACTTCAGCAGGAGGAGTCAACAGGGGAGCCACCGCATTCGACTCGCCGCTGTGAGGCAGCCAGGTAAGTCGAACTAAGATACTTTGACTTCAGCTACACAAATAGCATAGCTTAAGTTGCATATCTTTGTTCGAACCTCTCCCCTCCCAGTGTAGTCCAGGCCTAAGTTAGTCCTGTTACAGTTTCACAGCAATGCGGGCCACTGAGCAAATCTTCATCCTTCCCCTCTCATCCTCCCTTATAATTGAGACATATTTTTCAGATGAAATATCATTTGGCACCTGTAAGTATCTATAAACACTGAATAGAGGAAGAGCTACAAGATGTACAAAACAGGGATAGATCACTTTTATTTCAGGACAACCCTTGCATCTGCTGAGAGTTGGACAATAAAAACAGCTTGTGACAGGTAATAACCTGTTTCAATGGCAAAACGGCCCCTGTAATGAAGCTGCAATCACTCTTCCCATCTCCCGTGGTCTTGTTTTTTTCCTGAGGGACTGGCACTTCCAATCTATTCTAACTCTCTTGATTCCAGGTTTTGATTTCTACAGCCTGGCTATTGTATGTCCTGTCACAGGAAGGAGGAGTCAAGGATAAAGGGGCTCACATATGGGGAGAGGAATTCTAAGATGGGGGGTGTGTGTCAAGGGTCAGTCCCAAGTTGGATCAGACCACTCAAAAGAATGGTATTTAGTCCGGCTAATCTGTTTCCAGGTAGAGACGCTCTTCCGTTTTAGTTCTCCTTCCATTCCAGCGGACACTGGCAAATATAAATAAAGCTCCACAAGGAAGGCAGGGCATTGGAATGGGAGACAGGAGATCTGGATTCTACTCCTGGTGCTGCCGTTCATGACTTAACATAAGTATCTGATTTTTTGCTGTGGTTCACTTCCCTCTGCCCCCCATCAGTAATGATGGGGATACTGAACTCCCCTATCTCCTGAGGTATTCAAGTAAAGTTTTTAAAGCACTCCGACACAGTCAGGGGGAAAGCACCATAGAAACAAAAGGGTCGTCCTCACTGGGCTTCCTTTAGATCACTCCCATGTAAGTGTAATCTCCCGTCTTTCTTCTAGTACATAGACTAATAGGAATTACCGCACTGGAAAAGACCATTGGTCCCTCTGGTCAAATGACCTTACATTCAGAAACAGTCTGCATTTCATGCTCCAAAGGAAGACAAAAATGCTTTTTTAAAATGTCTATTATTTATTTCAATGGCTATCGATGGTCTATAATTCCAATGAATTAAATTAAAAGTCACAGAGTAAAATATTTCTTTTGGTCAGTTTCAGATTTGCGGCCCTGTATTTTCAGCAAGTGTATATACTGGGTGTGTACATGTGGGAGTGAGGGTGTCAGGAGGCAGGATGAGTGAGAAAACCCATGACAGAGAGATTTGGCCACCCTTACTCACAATGAATACTACCTTGCTTTGCAAGTAGCTCTATTGAACCAGATTCTAATGTGACCAAAGGTGAGGGGTGATGCTCAAATAGTAGAAAGCCCTCATTCCTGGAGATGCTTTGAACTTGCTCCAGTCCCAGAATCTGCAGCAAGGTGTCAATACGGCGGTCAGAACCAGGGGAAAGGGAGAAGGGGGAAAATCAAAGAGCAGGAACAACTTCCCTATGGGATCACCTCTATATTCGACATAGGAGCATATATATAATGTCCTTGCAAGTGTCGTCTGATCTATATAATCTTTCAGGGCTAGATTCATCCTTGGGATGGTAGTGGGGTGGATAGAGAGCACACAGCAGCTCCATTTGAGGTTAGCTCAGCTCTGAGGGCTAACCTAAACTGCATCCTTACTGTAATGGCACTATGAGTCACTGAAAAGGCATACAATTGCTGGGCATAAGAACACCCCAGCCACACCCTCTCCATCCTTCATCCCACCCACGGGACCTCCCAGAACTGTCCCCAACTTTTTTTACATGGTGGGGATTGTACCTACCCTGTGGTTCCTTTGCATTAGGCTAGCTGTCTGAAGAGGGTCTGTATCCCACCTACAGCCTTCATTGCTGTAGTGTATCAGCACCATGTATGAGGACTGATGGGAGGGAGGAGGTGCTATAGCCGTGCTGCTGTTAATGTCATGGAGTAAGGGTGGACGGAGCGAAGGGCAGGGCAAACAAGAAATAGCAGTACTAGTTTGGAAGGTTGGGCCCACAGCAATTATTTGATGTGACTAGAACAAGAGTAAAGTGAACATGCAGTCTGCTGAATAGCCAATGAATCTGGCTCAGATTCTGTCTCTCCTACCCTACTGTTTTGAAATTAGTTATATACATAGCCAGATCTCACACTTTCTCTAGTGAAAAGGGGGACAGGAGAGAATTTAAAATGTCTTAGCATTCTCTATGCCCATCTATTATGCTTCCACTCTGAGGGATATAGTGGTTTTTTCAGGCTCTGCTCCTGTTTATAAAGGCTCGGTCATCCAATCAGGGAACAGAAACCAGGTCACATGAGCTGGATGATCACACATAGAGACTACTGTGTTCTGAGCACTGAATACTGGAAGGAACCGTTGCTACAAACAGCTTATGAGAATCCATCAGCCCAAATTTGTTCAAGAAAACTATTATTCAAACCACCAAGAAAAGCAAACACTTGTAAAAATTATTGTGTTTTGGTGGGCAATTCACAAATGCAGGGGCGGGGGGAATCAGTGGACAAGTAGTCGACAATGAACAGTTCCATCTGCTCCAGGCAATGCATTTTCCCATCAGCAGAGAGTAATGGAGACTAACTCCTATCTCTTCAAAACAGTATTCATTTGTCACTCAGGAATGATTGCTCCTTGCCCAGCTGCTATTCTTGAGGAACACTTCTTCACAAAGATATGGGTAGAGTCTGCTCTAAAATTAACAGTTTTCCCCATTTTTCAGATTAGTGAGAATTCATCATCTACCACTAGTTTCCCACATGGTTAGGCCAGTAGACTGGAACTCAGGTGACCTGGGTTCTAGTCCTGGCTCGGTCACTGAACTACCCTGTGACCCTGGGCAAGTCACTTCATCCCCTTGTGCTTCTGCTTCCCCTCCCATCCTTGGTCTAGTTAGATTAGGTGTCAGGTTATCATGATGTTAAGGACCAAATAAAAGAAATAGACTGAACTCTTCAGGACAGGATAATCTGACTTTTGTACAGAGCCTAACACAATGGGATCCCCAATCATAAGTACAGCCTTTAGTTGCTTCTGTAACACATAATATGTGAATCAGAGACTGGACAGCAGATGGCATCTCAGTGTCATTTGGGTTACCAGTTGGGCTGCCTAATTTAAGGCAGAGCCGGCGACAGGGGGGTACTACGGGTACAGCTGTACCGGGCCCCCTGACTTTAGGGGGGCCCCGGTACACAGCTGTACCCGTTGTCGCCGGACCTGGAGAGCGGGGAAGGGGCGGGAAGGCGGCGCGGCTCTCCCCCGGACGAGTGCGCCTGGCCCCGGCAGGAGCTGTGAGCCCGGCCGGCGGCAGCAGCGCTGTCCGGGGGAGGGGGGGGAGAAAGGGCGGCTCACGCAGCTCTCGCTGCCCAGGGGAGGGGGGGGGAAGCGCCGGCTGGGCTGGGCTGGGGGGGGCCCCAGCCGCTGTCGGCTGGGCTGGAGGGGGGGCCCGGCTGGGCTGGGGGGGCCCCCGGGGGCCCCCATCCGCTGTCGGCTGGGCTGGGGGGGGGCCCCCTCCGCTGTCGGCTGGGCTGGGGGGGGGGCGGCTGGGCTGGGGGGGCCCCCAAACTATCAAAGTAGGGGCCCCCAAATTTCTGTCACCAGCCCTGATTTAAGGGGAAGAAATTTAAGAGGATTTATTAGAAGCCAGGCAGAGAGGGGAAGAATCTGTCTTAGGTGTGAGGAAGAACCTGAAGAGGAGGCCCCCAAAGTTTGGGTGGATGCAGGCCCTGTTTAGTTCTAAAAAAAGTGGACTGAAAAAGAAGAGAGGGCAAAGCACTGGGGGCATTGCTTGCCCAATAAAAAGAAGGCAAACTGCACTCCCCATTATTTTAAGCCCTGGTTCTAATCAATGCTGATGATCATAGCGCTGCTCTATGAAAATGACAAATCCTTCACTTGTTACCAGTAAACCCTCTTTGCCTCCTGTAAGTCGTTTAGTCAATAAATTATACAATCGTACATGACACAAAATGTTCAGAAATTTCATGCAAAGTCGGCAAAGTCCAATTTCAAGAAATACCGAGAAAATGGATAGGATTTTTCAGTTATTTCTCCAAATAAGCCCTTTCTTTCTAGCCATGGGGCAGACATCACAAAAATCTAGGTACCAACAGCAGCTGTATGGCATGAACCACTATGCCTTTGAGAACATTTGTTTGTGTTTTGCCCTCATGGGAGGCTGTAGGTAAGAACAGGGCAGCAGATGTTTCCTTTCAATGCTAGTGTCCAGCAACTCATGAGCTGAGTTAGCTACAAAGAGCCTGATCTTGATACTTGCAGGAAGTCAGGGAGGGCTTTGCCAGTGAAAAGACTGCAGGACCAAACCCAAAGTTGAGCTGATAGTTATATCATCAGATGCCCAAGAGCCATGCCACTAATTTCTAAATTTATGTTTAATGAAGACCAGTCATTGATTAGATTCTGCACAATTCATATCAAAGTGCAAAAAGTTGATCAAAAAGCAAACCTCTCCTCTTCCAGCCCATACACACACACACACATGCTCACCTAAAATGGAACCTGGTGAGATCATTCACCCTAGATAAACATTTCCTCCATAAAAAAGGGGGTTCCATTATATACAGGCAGCAGCATGGAAATGGAAACTGCTGACTGGCTCCTATCAGGTGGGCTGAGTCTTGTTAGCACAATGACTTGAGAGCCCAGGTGTGCCTGTAGTATCAACACCAATGTGACTATCTGCAAAGTGGCTCTCTCCTGCTTAAGAGGTTTACAAACCATAACATAAATGCCTCCAGGCTGAGAAAGAGGCTCTCTCTGTAGGTTGCCACATCATCCTACCTTCCCCCCTGAACCCCTGAAGATTCTTCCACCTTCCCCGCATCCCATGTCCCTCCCCAATTCCCTTGAGGCCTCACTACCTCCAAGGTCTCATATCCCAGTAGTCATACTGCTAGCTGTGGAGGAATGGATTAGACTCCTTCTGAAATCCACTGATGCTGTCCTTTAACTAGCCTGGGGAGTTTACTGTTGAGCAGCTTGAGGCCTCATCTCAGATCATGATGACAGAAAAGCTATGGCAGACCAAGAGATAACAGTCTCTAAAACATGTGCCTTTTATGCTCCAAACAGGACTAAAGTCCCTACTGATGTTTAGGGAGATTGGCAGCCTGCAGTCGGAGCTCAAAGAGTAGTGAAGTCAGAGTAGGACACACATACACTCATTAAGTGCCCTTTGGCAAAACTGAGCTCTGCAGAAGGGGGCAAAGGATTAAGACAATACACAGGAGACAGTTAGCGCGACAACTGCAGAGCAGGTCCCATAGCCTGTGAAATAACTAATTATACAGTAAAGGGTAATCATCATTTCTTAACACTGCAGTGCAGGAACCCAGCTTCACGGCCGAGCACAATGAAGAGATGGAGAGCTAATTCATACCACAACAAAAACAACGCGGCATGACCCCCACAGAACAGGCCTGAGGGGACCTTCAAAATAAGTAACGGATTCCTCCTGATTTATTCATTCTCTCTCTTTCTTGGTGAGGTGCTAAACTGCATATTTCCTTTCTGCCCTTTCTTTCGTGTTTTTATTTCTCCTGCTTGGTTTAGTGAAGCAAGAAAAGAGAAATAAAACAGTGGTACTAAGCTCCAGCTATGTAATAATAATAATTAAAAAAAAGCTGGAAGTAGGCTCCTCAAATTTCTTCCTCACTCTCCTTGCTGTCTCATATTCAAAACTAACAATGTGTGAGGAAACAAGTCCACAAAGAAATGCTTGGGGGGAAGGGGTGCTGAACTCCTCCTTCATCCCACCCACCAACCTAGTGTGAATTAAAGCTGAACCAAAACTTTTTACCTACCCGGAGATGGGTTCAGGGGCTTGGGTTCCTGCTGCAACCATCAAGGACAACACTGGCATCTAAAGCAGTGCGAGGAATGAAGGCAATGCAGCTCTGCTAGGCTGCCGAACTGTAGATGCTTACGCTGCCATCATCTGTAGTGAGGAAACACAGCATTCTGAACTTGGGTCCCTGTTGCTGGCAAGTGGATGAGGAACTGCTATTTCAACCATCCTTTCAGAATAAAAGTCAGTCCTATCCAAAGCCCAGACATGAAAAGCTCTAAACTTCGGATGGTGGTGGGGTGTCAAACTATCTGAATCTGGGTCCAAGTTTTGCAAATCATTCTGAGCTTTGTGATGAGCTAAACCAAATCCCTGAACACCCCCCCCCCCATGTAAAAGGGTTTTGAAAAACTAAACCCTTGATCCGCAATAACCGCTATCTTTATAATAGCCACACCGACCCCTCATCACAGGGCAACAGCAGATCTGAACCTACAACTGATCAGCAGCACTCTAGCACTGGAGCAAAGGATAAAATCTTTGCTCCAACGAAGTTAATGGCAAAATTCCACTGCATGTGTAACACATTGTGTAGTGACTTACAAAGACACCAACAAACATTTTGAAGCTCAGAATTTTGTCTTGCTGAGGCCGCTTCTTCTTAGCATATATTTCTCTGTAATTTTTTACAGCTGTACTTTTTGTGCGTGTGCTAGAGTTGAATTCTGCTATGAGGTGTTGGGTGCCTCCTAGGAGCTTGCTCAGCTCCCACAGAAGTCTATGGGCCTATCTTGCTCTCTTTAAGTCAATGGGAGCTTTCCCACTGATTTCAACAGAGCAGGATCTGACCAGATGAGAGCACTCAGCACCGTTCACTGCTCAGAACCTCACAAGAATGGATGGTTAGTCACTTTATGTTCTGATCGTAATGCTTTTCAGTTCGCTCATTACTCAGCTAAAACTTAAAAAGTGGTATATCAAAATGTCCTGTCTTTCCCCTCCCCACCATCTTCAGCTCTCAAAAGAGAATGCCATTCAACCGTCAGAAGAACACAGTGTTCCAGTTCCAACTCACAGTGGCCTATAATAGCATTTTATCACCTGCCTGAAAAGTCCCCACCGGCTTCTGAAACCCACAAAAATCAACACTGCCCACAGAATTAATGCTAATCAGAATCCCCTGCTAATCTATGCACAGTGGGCCTGATTTTCAACTGCTTTGCACCCTGGGTAGTCATCAACACCTGTGCAAAGTGGGGTTAAAATGCTATCAGCTCAGAACAGCAGCATGTCACATCCACTTCATACAGCTGTGAAGGGGCAAGAGGCAAGGCAGTGGGAGCTGGGCCCATGTCGCTATTACCCAATTTGTTTATCTTTAAAAGGTTGTGGCCACAATTTTTAAAAACGGGTGCCAAGTTAAACATCTAAATCCATACCTAAGTAACTAAAAAGTGGTCTGATTTTCAAAAATGAAGAGGACCCAAAGGTCTCCTTTCAAAGCAGTAAGAGCTTCTAGGGGCTCGACCTTTTGGAAAGTCAGGCCATTGATTTAGGCCCCTAACTATGAACTTAGAGAAGTGTACCTAGAGACACCATTTAAAAAAAAAACTTGGCCTCAGTTTATTTCAGAGCTTTTTCGTTCCTTTTTACACTCGTGTTTATTCACAGCTTTAAATTGATGTGAACATACTATACAGAATACTCCTGAATGAGACAAGGAATGACTGTGCTAGCCTAGATAGCTTCGTAAAGACCTCCTGCCCCACTACGTGGAGACATTAAATGCATCAGCAACACAGGATCATTTTAAAAAAGCATCATCCATTGTGTTTTGAGCTTCACTTTTTATTTAATAAGTTTGATCCTTTAAAAAAAAAAGACCTGCTAATTACAAACAATAGCCCAAATCCTGATGCCAGCTTACATAGCAATATGGGCTGCATTGTCCACAGCAGGCTTGCATTTACTTGCTACAAGGGACCATTGTTCCTTCAGCAGTTGGGAGGGGAGGATCTTATGCAAATCAGCAGAACTTCCTGAGAAACCACCTGTGACTTTTGCAGGTGTGCTAAGGCCTCTCACAATAGCAGTCCATGCACTCCTTGCATTTCTGTGGGGCGGGGACTGCTCAAAATCATGCTTCACACGGGAAGTAGGATGCTAAAAGAAGGGCAGGAAGAAGGCAAGCCTCTGCCCCCCCTCTCACTCTCTTTACACTGATCCAAGACAAGAGGATCAAGGTGTAAGTTATAGGGCTCTGTGGCATGTGGGGGTGCAGTTGCATAGATCAGATTGCACTGCCTATAGTCCGTGAAAGGCCAGACCACATACTGGAGTTGGCAGTGGGGCAGTGGGATCCTCCTGGAAGCCACGAGTTTGTTATGATTTTCCCTCTGTTCCAAGTGAACAGGCTCTAGATAATGTAAACTCATTCTTTTTTTTATTTATTTCCTTGAGGGGCAAGAGGTTAATTAAATTGCTTTCAAAATTTCTTGTACTTCTTTTGGTGACCTCCCACCCAAGGATGACAGCAAGTATCTGACTGGCTGCCAGATTACAGCTAATGCCACTGAAGAGCATAGTCAGAGGAGCACAGAGTCACCCACACAAACATATATATATATATATATATATATATATATATATATATATATACTCACTCAAGCACAGGGCCTGAGACAGTACCCCTAGAAGTGAATAGAAAGATTCTTATTGTCTCCAGTGAGACTTGGAACAGGTCAATAGTGTACAGCTATGTTTTGTAGAAGGAATAAATGAGAAATGTTTTTTAAAAAGTTGCTTTATTGTTTATTTATAGAGGTCCAAACCAAGCTCAGAGTCTCATTGCATAGGGTGCTGCATGAGACATGTCCTGCTCCAAGGAGATTGCAATCTAAACAGGAAAGACAGACATAGTATGTGAGAAATAATTCCAAAGTCTTAATCAAGTGCCTCAACCACAAAACCTTCCTCAGTCATTTTAACTAGCCCTCTTTCCATTTGCCCACTTACTAAATTGTTAAGTTTTCTTTAAAGGTTCTATCTGGTACTTCAACTTCCAAAGCCACGGTGCCAAAGAGTGATGCTGTTTGTTTGTGGATTTTCTTAGGCTAGATAGTTTACATCCACCTGTGCCTCATCACTGAAAACATGTTTGCTGATTCTTTCCTAAGGTGAGAAATTCACTCACTTTCTCAAAGCAGGGTGCATCAAAGCATTGTTTTATTTTATTTTATTTCTTGCTTGCTTCCTTCCACTTTTATATTCTTATTGCCTCACATTTATTGTTCATAATTATGAAAGAAATAATAGGTAGGCTGTTCCTCATAAGGAGCTTCTCCTGATGTCAAAACTTCTTGATAAACTCCTCTAAGTTCCCTCCCAGTGTATAACTTGGGAAAATTACTAGCAGATATCAAACCCTCATTTTAATGAAAACATAACAGCGAGTCCTTCACACGTTCTTTCCCTCTAATGAAAGAAGTGTGTTTGTTATCATAGATGTCAGAAACAAAGTGGTAACCTGCTCTAACTTCCTTCTGTCCTATCACTATACAACTCACTCCCATGAAGTATGTGTTTGGGTGGAAGGAAAAGCTATCACAAGTGAGATATCCCATTTACATGCTCACTGCTGAGGCTTAAGAACAGGCCCTCAGCTGACTGAGAAGGTGTGAAATTATCGGGCTAGATATGGAACATAGCTTGGTGGTGGCCATCTCTTTCCTGTCACTCATGGTCAGCTTGCACCAGCCAAGAATTCATGGTTAGAAACAGAAAAGTGAACTTAGTGTTAGTGGAAGATGCCAGCGTGATGTATCTGGAGACCAAAGCCTTCAATTTAGCTACAGCACAGAATGGGAAACAACAGGGCAATGCCTGTCCCCTTCCCCTAAAGCCTTTCTTCCCTTACCCATGACCTGGAGTGCTCATTTTTAAGTTCATTGCCTGCGCACTCATTCTATCCTCAGCCACAGTTAGGAGACAGGGCCTGAGTCACTATTGTCTTGCACCTTGTGTAGTATGAAAGCAAGTATAAGACACTATGGGCTGAATTCTCCCTTAAGATGGTTGTGGTTCCCCCAGTTTCTGTCACTTGGTCTTGGCATGAATTAGAGAAGTTGAGGAGCTATTCTAATGTAGCCCAATGATGCAAGGTTACCAGATGACTTTAAATACTTTTCCACCAGAAGAGGATAGCAGTGGCACAGCTGCACTTTGGTATGCCCCTGTCTCTACCCCATCCATAACATCAGGATTAAGTAATTTCTTGGTGCCTGTGAAAGGGTTTAATTCGCTGCAAGTGAACCTCCATGTGGCTGGGTCTAGGGATTATCTCTTATCCCAGCTGGCGCTCCCTTCCCTTGATTGTTCATGCTGATTCCTCTCTCGGTGACTCACGGTGCTACTTCTTCATGACTCAGCCTCCAGTCAAGTCACTATATAGTTCCCCCTACTGGGCTAACTAAGTCCCACCCAGCCAGTTGTTTGTATGACACCTCAAGCAGTCTTCTGTTCCAGCACCTAGCAACCTAGTTCTGCTCTGCCTCAGACTCTGGTGCTATTTTCCTGGGCTCCTTCCTACCCCATCTCCTTTCCCTAGTTCTAGGTTTACTTCTGGAGCTTCCACAGATCTCATTAACTATTTCCCCTTCTTGACCTCTTGTAAGATTGCCTCATCGAGGGCATGACCAGTCTTTACTCTGATCCTTGATCTCCTACTTGCCCGTGGCCAACTCCCTTTCCCTCTGGAGAGTAACTGCAGACCCCTCCTTGCTGCCCCTTCCTGCTCTCACTTCCTGGGCTTAATAATCTTAGCCCAGTTCCTCCCCAAGATGGGCTTCATCTGTCACAAGGCCCTATCAATGTGTGGTTCCCCTCTGGCTGCAGCATCTAAGGTTAACTGGCCCCACCTGGAACACCTTAATCCATTCAGGGCTTGTGTAGGGTGGACACCCCATCACAATGCCTTAACAGGTTCTTTCTTGGAACAACAAGAGGAGAGGCTGTTCAAGAGTTGAGCCACAGCTGAGTAAAGACCACAGTATAAATGCATTTCTCAGCCTGAGGGCAGGAGACATTCCAAAAATTAGCTCAGTGACACTACATTTAAAAAGTGGGGGTTGAAAGAAATAATAAAAGAGTAAGCTAAAGACCCTTGAGTCAAAAATAAGAAAATTAAAATCTTTAGACTCAAAATGGGGCTACTTAAGCATACAGTAAAACCTAGATATAACGGACTAATTCGGGCGAGGGGGTGTCCATTAAAGCCGAAAGTCCGTTATATAATAAAGCAGGTTTTCTGAATGCGTATGTTAAAAAATTGACAAATTAGTTATTTACCTGTTTTTACTTATGTAGACACGTTTGTGTAATTAAAATTAAGTACAGTAGACTCCCGATTACCCAGGCTTGGGTTAACCTGGCTGCGGATTAACCAGGACATCTAACAGGGTTAGGCAGGGGAAGCCCTAAAACGATGGCGGGCTGAGCACTTAGCCTGCGGTGGTTTTGGGGTTTCCCCCGCTGTCCCTTTGAAAACCGGGGTCTCAGTCCGCTGCCAGCCTGGGCTTCCTACACCCAGGCTGGCTGCGGGCTGAGACCCCGGCTGGCAAGGATTCAGTGGGGGAAACCCCAAAGCGACGGCAGACTGAGCGCTCAGCCCGCCGCTGCTTTGAGGCTTCCCCTACAGGCTCCTGCCAGCCGGGGTCCCGCCGCCTGCCCCAGTAAGCTCCCGCTGCTAGCCTGGGTGTAGGAAGCCCAGGCTGGCAGCGGGAGCTGAGACCCCCGCTGGCAGGAGCCTCGGGGAAACTAAAGTGGCAGCGGGCGGAGAAGCGGCAGCGGGCTAAGCGCTCAGCCCGCTGCAGTTTTAGAGTTTCCCTGAGGCTCCTGCCAGCGGGGGTCTCAGCTCCCGCTGCCAGCCTGGGCTTCCTATACCCAGGTTAGCAGCGGGAGCTGACTGGGGCAGCTGTTGGGACCTCCCTCTCCCCTGCCGCAGGGCCAGCGACGTACACCCCCCCCCCCTTCCCCGAGGTCCCCACAGTAGACTCTTGATTATCCAGGATTTTATTAACCAGGATTAAGTTTTTCCTGATCATCCCAGATAATCGAGAGCAGGGCCGGCGACAGGGGGGGACAAGGGGGACAACTGTACCGGGCCCCGGACTTAAGGCCTTAAGTCCGGGGCCTGGTACAACCCGTAGTCGTCCCCCCTTGTCGCGGGGCCTGAATGATGCCCAGGCGGCAACTTCCCCGCGCTGTCCCGAGCTGCACCCTACCCTGGCGGCTAAGGGAAAAGGGGCCCACGGGACGTTACTTAGCAGCGAAGTGCCAGGGCGGTGCGAGCCAAGACTGCGGAGGAAATGCGACTTTGAATGCGAGAGGCGGCAGCGGCTGCTCTCCTTTCCCACCCCCGCCACGCCAGGCCTTTGCGGAGGGAAGAGGCACGCCCTGCCCGCCGCCGCCTCCTCCTCCCCGTGGAGTGCCCTGGGCTGGAACAGCCATGAGCCCCCCGCTGGCAGAGCTCACCCGCCCCTCGGGGCTCGCCGCAGCGCAGCGCCAGACAATAGGCACCTCAAGGGGGGGGAAGGTGAGGCCAGGCATAGGACACGCTCCCCGCCGGGGAGTTGTGCGGGGTGGAGGTAGAAAGGCCTGGCGTGGTGGGGGTGGGAAAGGGGAGCAGCCGCTGCCGCCTCTTGCCATGGAAATCACATTTCCTCCGCGAGCTTGGCTTGCACCGCCCTGGCACTTTGCTGCTAAGTAACGTCCCGCGGGCCCCTTTTCCCTTAGCCGCCGGGGTAGGGTGCAGCTCGGGACAGCGCGGGGAGAGCGATCGGAGAGCGCTCCGTGGGGGCGGGGGGCCAGTGAGCGGGCTGGGGAGACCCAGGGCCGGGAGCCAATGGCAGCCCAGTGGGGGGAGGCGGGGCAGCCGCGGAGTGCCGAGCCCACCGGAGCCGGCAGCCGGGAGTGACGCTGCGGCCGCCGCTGGGTCGCACCCCCACCCCAGGTATGTCTGGTAGCTAGCGGGGAGGCCAGGCTGGGCGGGCGGGGAGGAGAGGAGGTTAGGCTGGGGGAGGAGATTTGGTTGGGTGGCCCGGGTCAGGCAGGGCGGGAAGGAGAATGGACTGGAGGGGCCCAAATGATCAGAGTAGGGGGCCCCCAAACGATCAGAGTAGGGGGCCCCAAAATTTCTGTCGCTGGCCCTGATCAAGAGTCTACTGTATAAGCAAATCTTGGTTAAAAGCATTTTAAAATTAACAGGGTGTTAATTTTCACATATGACATACAGACCGGAAATTTTGTCCGTTAAATCCGAAGTCCATTAAATCGAGGTCCGCAAAATCGAGGGTTTACTGTACTATTTTTGAGTCAGAAAAGGCATGAATGCACCAAACAGAGAGGAATGAGACAAACAAGAAGAAAAAAAAAGTGCTTAATTAAATGGCAAGGTTCAAGAGCTTATTTGAGCCAAAGGAGTAACTTCCATGGAATGAAAATCCATCCTAGTGAAGCCAAAAATAAGGAACATAAATTACGGTAAGAAATTTGTCAGATAGAAATTAAGATGGCAAAGAAAGCAGTTGATGAGCAAATACAGAAAGTTATTCTGTAAGCATATTAAAATCAGGAAGCCTACAAGAGAACTTGCAGACATGCTGACCGATTTATTTGAATCTGTCTTCACCATAGGAAGATGTTGCAGTGATGTCTACACTGGGCCCATTTTTTTCAGGGAAACAAAGGAAACTAATTGTCATATTACAATTGCACAGGAAATGGCTTTCCAGTCCTGCTAATATTTTTGAGTTTTTGAATTTTTTCTCAACCCATGTTGGGATGAAAGTTAAAATCTGAAAAATATTTGTGAACCAACCAAAAAAAAAAAGATTTTTTCATTTTGGGTCAATAAAAACAGGATTTTTTTTCAATACCGTAATTCTGAAATGTTTCACTTTGATTTTCATCTTTTTCCTCATTTAATATTTAGCTCCAGCCTACTTTGCTTAAATTTCAAAATGAAGAGTCATTTTGAACTGGAAAACCAGATTTTTTTTATTGTCAAAATGAGACATTTCCACAATTTTTTTTTTTTTAAAAATCAGTACTTTTTCAAGTCAAGAAATTTGTCTAACCTGTGCCTTCTTTGCAAAAAGTTTCAATTTTGACAAATTGACATTTCTGATGAACAAATGATTTGTTGAAAAAAAAATTCTCACCAGCTCTACCTCAGATATTCAAGTGTTAAAAGAGAAAGAAACTGGTAAGCTAAGTAGCACCATTGTCACAAAAACTGAATGGGTGTACATCCCAGAGTTTGGAAAGAATTTAAAAATGAAGTCACTGGGCTGATAAAAAATATGGACTCTCACTGGAGTCAGATACTTGTAGAAGGACTGCAGAATGGCAACTACTGAACCTGTGTTTAATAAAGGCTGATTTAAAGAATTATAGATCAGAGAACCTAACTTCACTACCAGCTAAATTGGTTGAAACAATAGTCAAAAAGAGAATGATAAAAACCTACATTAAAACCAAATTAGAAAGACAAACCAGCACAGTTTTTAGAAAAGAAAAATATGTCTCTTGTATATGTTAGAATTGTTTGATCACATCAACAAGATCAACAAGATAAAGGAGAACTGGCTGATATAATTTGTTTGAACTTTCAAAAATCTTTGATAAAGTCCCTCCCAAGAAGATGTTAAGGAAACTAAGAAGTCATGGGGTGACATGGTAAAGTATCATCATAAATTATGTTAAAACAAAGACTACATGTGAATGATCTATTTTTAATAGCATAGAAGATTAACAATAGGGTGCCCCATGGTTCTATACTAGAAACAATACTGTTTGTTTGTTTATTAATTATCTGGAAAAATGAGAGAAAGTTAGGTTTCAAAATCTGCAGATACAATTTTTTGGGTTAAACGAGACTAGAGGAGACCGAGGAATTTTGGAGGGAACTAAACAAGCTAGGTGAATGGGCAGCTACAATTAAATGCTGTGTGGACTGGTACAAGATAATGCACATTGGAAGGAATAATGCAAAATATTTCATGCCTTATTGCATTCTAAATTACTTGGGACTACTCAGAAAAAAGGACCTGGGCATCATTCTTGACAGAGGTACAATGGTCAAAAAAGCAAAAGAAAATAAATGTTAGGATATTTAATGAATGGAATGGAGAATACTGAAAATATGATGCATTAAATAAATCAATGTTATTCCCCCACCTGAAACACTGTGGTCTCCATATCTCAAAAAAAGGTATAGAAGAAATAGAAGTGATTAGAAATCTGGAAAAAATTCCATCTGAAGAGCAACTGGAAAGACTGGGACTGTTTAGTTGAGAAAGGAGAAAAAGAAAAGGAGACATGATCGAGACGAACTAAACAATGAATGGTACATATAAGATCAATCAGATTTTCCTATTTGCCCTTACTTATTACACATGAGAATGTAACAATATTCAAAGGAAACACATTTAAAATGGATTAAAAGTTTTGGTTTGGATGTTTTGGTTGTTTTTTTACAGAACACATAATTGACCTGCTGAACTCATCATCACATGATATCACAGAGCTTAATGGGAGTCAAAACAGGATTAACTATTAATATGGATAATGAGAATATTCAAAGTAACATTACAGTAAAACCTCGATTTAACGGACCTCGATTTAACGGACTTCGGATGCAACGGACAAAATTTCTGATCCATATCACACCGCGACCCCTTCCTGCTGCGGCCCCGGTCCCCTTCGCTGGCGGCCATCAGCTGGCTCCCGGCTGCCGCCCCGGTCCCGGCAGCGGGCGGGCTGGCTCCCAGCTCCCGCCCAGGTCCCGGCAGTGGGCGGGCTGGCTCCCAGCTGCCGCCCGGGTCCTGGCAGCGGGCGGGCTGCGGAGCTGCCGCCCCGACCCTGTGGTGGGCGGGCTGCTGCTCCGACAGCTCGTTTTTGGTTTTTTTAATTAAATAACGGACTTTTTGATGTAACGGACACCCCCTCGCCCGAATTAGTCCGTTAAATCGAGGTTTTACTGTACTATGGATAAGGGTTTTTGTGTGGTTTATTTTTTTTTTAGAAGGGATATGAACCCCCCATGTTCCTAAGGGATAAATCAGCCAGTAACTGGTGGGTATTAAGAAGAATATTCCCTTATGGACATGTTACTGCATAATTGGCTATGGTGGTGTTTTTTGCACCTCCCTCTGAAGTATCCGGTATTACCCACGGTCACAGACAAGATACTGGACAATATCAATCAGCTGTTTGATCTAATGCTGCAATTCCTATGTTCGTATGTTCCCTGACTGGACGATTGGAGATTTTTGAATAAGAAACTAATGAGTCATGAATTACAATAATGCACTTCCAGTTAATTATCCATGCTAAAATTCATGAAACATTTGAGATGAATGCACATTTTCATGAATAAATCTTTGGTCTCCCAATGCTCACAAACAATGAATAACATAATTTCGCAATTAACAATGGAATGAACTTGCCACATTTATTCATTCAAATATTTGTGAAATGTCTTTATACATGACCAGTTTTAATTCTAAGTGTTAGGGTGGTCTAATGAAAGGAATCACCAGTGACTATTCTCTGTATTATGTTCCTGTGGAAATTAACTGGCTAAATACAAGTTAGATGGATTGGGGAAAAGGGACATTAGAAAACCTATTGTAGAGCTTGAGGGGAAAATTCATTAGTATCTAGATCTGAGGAATGAGCTTTTGACTGGGCAGAGCTTTATTACTTTTGTGGTCAAGATATGTTGTTTTTCATTCTTCACATGCTGAAATAGATTGTAATAGATGTAAGTCAGCGTAACTTCATTGAAGTCAAAGGAGCTATACACATTCAAGACTGTTGAAGATTGAACCCAAAGAAATTAGAGAACTGTTGTTTTTTTCTGTTTGTTTTTAACAAATCATTTTAGTTTTTCTTTGTGTCAAAGTGTGCTTTTCACAATAGTTCAAGATTAGCTAGACTTATTAGGGCATTGTCTCTAACTCCCTGTCTGTGCAGGAATTTTATTTATCTGCAGTTTTTCCATGCCTTTTCAAAAAGTTTGGTGCGAACTCAGAGATGCTAGGAGTCTCAATTGCTCATCACCTTTTGTGCTTTAGTCACTATTAAAGATGTCTAATTGCTATCATTATTAGAGCTTTCCCATCCCACTAATCATGTCCATTATCACACTGTGTTTTCTCTTCAGTGGGAGCAAGTTCCCAAGAGCTGTTTAGCAAGTAGTTGTCAAAATCTCAGCATATCCTGATGAAGTTTCGTCAAGAAAATGTTACTATTAAAGGAAAATTCTGAGCTAAAATCCATTGACATATGGAGTAATTCCATTAAAAGCAGTGGAGTTTCTCCTGATTTGTAGGAGTGGAGTGTAATTAAGATCAGAATCTAGCTCATAGATCCAAATAAGTTGCTAGGTAGCAAGGATTCAGGACAGCATCTAGTCAAAAGAAAGACAGCAGGACACATCCTCAGCTGGTACGAGTCAATGTAACTCTATTACCTTGCTGAGGAACTCACCTTGAGTGATGATCTGGTTTATTTCACCCTTATCATATTCTTGAAAATGAACATATGGCAGAACATGCACTATTGGTACCACTGGGTACCAGATATGTTTTATTAGTAAGTATACTCTATAAAGTGCTTAATGGAAACAAGATGAAATGTAATGCACCTTGACCTTGCCCTCTCTGGTCTTAAAATCATGCTACTGATGGAGATAATGGTGATATTGTCTGCATGGGATACAAGCAGTGTTGGGCACGAACAAAGATACAGCACTGAAGATAACACTGCAGTCTGCAAACAACAACCTCCTACACCCACTAAATAAGATCTTTAAACCTAAGCAAGGCGAATAGATGGCAGAGACCCTGGGAAAAGGTCTCAGTCTTTTAATCCAACTCTTAGGACTGGCTTCATCTCTTAATTCTGCTGTCTTGTGTCAGTGGATCTAGTGCTGGAAAGCAGGAATACAGTGACACAAGCCAGCTCTCATCCTCATTCTGCTGGGGATCCAGAGCTAAATGGTGCAGCCAAAAGCACAAACAGTTTGTCTTGGAAGTGATGGGGCTAGGACAGCCAGGTAACTGAATCATTACATCTCCTGGGCACCTCCCATCTGGAAAATGGTATGGAGACCTAGACAGAACTGTAAATTGCCTTTACCAGACAGATAGGATTTCTTGGGGAGGATGTAAGAAATACTCAGTGGTTTAATTCCCCATAGGTACAGCTCTTTCCTCAGGTGTGGAGGAGATGAGTAAATTTGCAACTTTGTGCCCAAGGGCATGAATCTGCCTCTTCTCTTATTTTTCACTAGGGTTTGAAAACCCCACCATCTGATTTTACCATTTGAAAAACACCTTTACCCTCCAATAGGCTGGATCTAGGCTTGAATGATGCCTTTTGACCCTCCTTACCCTGATTATGGCTACCTACCGATGCCCACACATGTGCACCATCTAGAAAGTACACATGATAAGACCAACATTTTCAAAATCCTTCAGTAATTATGTGTGCCTCAGCACCTTTGAGAATTAGGCCCCATAGTATCTAAAGTTGGAGAGAAAACAATGAGGCTTCCAAAGTTAGTGAATAAAAGGCTAATATAGACTCTCCCCCACCCCCCAGCTCCAAATAATGCTCCTCCAGAGTTGTACAATCTGTTTAGAATTTGATGCCTTAACCTCCAAGACCATAAAGTGAGATCAGAGGGGTGGGTGGGTTTGAGTATTTTTAGAGGAAAGAACACATTGGAAACAGACAACCGATAGAAACAAACCTGCCTAATTCTGTTTGCTTGCCCTCTCCCCCCAGTCTACAGAGGTATCAGACAATGGTTTCTAATGCTCCTGGTTTATCTTCATGCCATACAGATTCAACGCTCTCCCTTTTTTGTTATGGTGGATCATTCATAGCAAAAGCTTTGAATCAGAAAACTGGGGTTATAGAAAACTTTACAAAAGATGACCAAATAAGCCCACCAGTTCTCTGCACTAGTGTTTTTTTGTCTGCCATGTTTTGGGTGTTCTACCCATATTTGGGCCTGGGCAGACTATGAAGTACAGATCTGGGGCAGAGTGGGGCAAAATGTAAATGAGAAGAGATAGGTATTGCCCTGACTGGGATACTAAGAACACTTAGTGCTTGATATTGTTTTCATCTTCAAAACACTTTGCAAGCATTAATCAATCATTATAATGCACCCATCTCACTAGGTATGTGTTTCTATATTATTAACCCTGCTTTAGCTGGGGAAACTGAGG
Organism: Sternotherus odoratus; assembly: GCA_032164245.1. Classification (NCBI taxonomy): domain Eukaryota; kingdom Metazoa; phylum Chordata; order Testudines; family Kinosternidae; genus Sternotherus; species Sternotherus odoratus. The sequence continues at coordinate 90,656,726 of JAVMKO010000001.1, forward strand.
CAAAGAAGGTAAGTGTACCATGTGAGTCTATGTTAAAGCCAGGTCTGGAACCGGCTTGCCTTCCTGAACTCAGACTACCTGACTGTTGCATCTCCTGCTATATTGCAATGGCAGATACAAATATTCAAGTGGTCTGCAGAATCCTGTGGAGGGTAAGTAGGCAGACCTGAGGCAGGGAGGACAGCCAAAGGCCTGGCCCTGGAAATAAGACAAGTGCAAGAAAATGTGCAGCATGAGCAATAGTTCAAGGAACAGCTGTGAAACCAAACAGAAAAGACTCAGGAGAGAATGATTGGAAGCTCTTAACGTTGCTAAACCCATAGAACTAGGTATTTAAAGCGTTTGGTTTCTTTCGGGATCAGGTTTAACATAGGTAGTGAGCTGACTTTCCCCTTCCCCTGGAGAAACTGACTTCATTCCCCCCCCCCCCCCCCATCCGCTCCTATTTTCCCCAAGACAACCATACTCTGCCAAAGGTCCACCCACGGCAGACATCCTGATCCGGGGGAGCTGCTGGCTACCCACGCAGAGGTTGAGCAGACACCTCTTTCCTTTCCCCCGAGCACCTGGGTTCAGTTACACCCGCGCATCCTCCTCACCCACCCAATTTGCGCCTCCTATTGGAGGCGCCTCGCTTCGTTAGGAATCAAGACGTTGTGAACTTAACAGGCCGGGGGGTAGCTTAGTTCTAAGCACACCGCTAGGTACCCGTCTCGCCTACGCCGACTTCGGGAGGTCGGTTCCCGGAGCGGGCTTGACCGAAGGCCGCTTCCCACTCCCCAGCGGCGCTCTCCTGGCCTTTCTCGGACACTAGAGGGCGCTGTCATTCGGGACTGAGCGATTGAGAGCAAACTCGCTTCGGATTCGGTTTCACCTCACTTGAACTTGGTCTCACAAATGGTCGCGGGAGGAGGCACGGATCTGTTTAGTTTCGACTGAGCTTGCCGTGTTTTCTGTGCCGTATTGCTATGGAAACAGCACCGAGAAAGAGCACTATGTATGTCGGTCGTAATATCAACGAAGACGAGAAAGTTGGGGCGGGTTGGGGTAACTGTCTGGGGTTCTATCAAACTCCTGCAAAGGGAGTGTGACCGGCAAACTTGAAACAGGCGGAGTGATTCGGATACGTTGAGCAAGAGAGAGCTACCAAGGGCACGTGGAGATCCAGACCGGAGTGGGAGGAAAGTATGGGCAGGGGAGTGGGGGCGGGGGAGGAAGGGTGAACAGCAGCGCCTAAAAATGTCCATAGCTCTTAAGAGATTCCTTGTCACAAAAGAAGTCGACTTCGCTGATCACGTATCCCACTCACACCACTGCCAACACACGCACGGGTACGGGCAACACTTTGGGTTTAGGAAGGTAGCTCTCGATCTGTGCAGAGCAGCAAATGTCTCGGGGAAATCGCCTTTGATTGTGACGGGCATTGACCTGGAGGAAGCGGTGAACCGACGGGTGTTTGCCCCCCCCCTCGCCTTTCTCCAAAGTAATGGACTAAACAGAAACCGGGGCAACCCAAAGTGAACTCGAACCTGTCTGGGTACTAATGGAGCAGCCCAGCGGCTGACTGCAATGCAGACCTCACAGGTAGGTCTCAGCACAGCGGAACGGGCCCGCTTCCCTGCCCCTGAGATGGCGCATTGGCCAGAACAGGTTTCGTGATCCAACGTGCAAGAACATGCTGCTGTGAAAGCACAAACTTCAAACCAAAGTGTTAGACCGCGCGGCGCGGGGGGGGGAGGAGGCGCTGAGCCAAACATACCCAAGAGTTGCCTAAATAAGAGAGGGAGCACGCCTTGATCAGCAGGACAAGGTTTATACATGTGTCATCGGAGCGGTTTGTGTCATAAACCACAAGACGGAGGGCTGGCGTGGAGCACTCAGCTCAAATTACAGGCTTTGCAATGCCATAAAAGCGTACGGCGGGCCTACGTTTTAGACCCAATGTTAACCTCCCCCCCCCCCCCGACTGCAAGTACAGAATGTCAGTCCCGGGGGGCAGCGCCCCACCGGCCTCTGTGTTTCCAAGCAGAGATGGGGGGCAGCGGGAGGAGGCTGAAACAGGGACATGCTTTCTGCTTCTCTCTGCAAAACCACCCCTCCCTGGCAATCCCTAGAGATTGCCGATGGGGAAATACTCCCCCAGTCGAGAAAGAGAACTCCGCTCCCTTCATCGAACCTGAGCAGGGGAAGGTGGGTGGGAAGGGAGAAAACCGACTTAGAGATGGGCCGAAGGGGAGATATATTATTTATGACCTTATTCCTCTCTATAATGGGCGCAATTAGGGCCTGATCCAAAGCCCATTGAAATAAACGGACGCCCTCCCCCCCCCCACTGACTTCAATGAGTGTTGGATGGATCAGATCCTTATAACATATAGCTGGCCTCTGTAGGTGAGACACTTTAACCCCCCTGGTGCTGGCTCTCATGCCACGATAAATGGGTGTGATATGACACGGATCTCGTCCCTCCCTGGCCAGAGAGAGCGCAGCCAGTTATCCGTCAAAAGAACACCATGTCCCGAGGGAACCTGCTCTCTGGTCTTCTGTGCGACTTCAACCCCCAGGGAAGTCTGACCTTACCAGTTACATAATAGCTGTCTCATTAACATCGGGCTCTTGTCAAGTCTTTAATTTGCTTGAACAAGAAAGGGACGAGGAAGGGAGGCCAGAGGGAGAGAGTTTTGGGGTGGCTGTAGGAGGGCGAGCAATGTAGACCAGGAAAATGTCCTCCCAAACTAAGAATTTAACACGCCTCTTTTTCACCTCCTTGACACCTGTGCAATAGTCCCACAGGCTCGGGGGGTGGGGGTGGAGGGGCAATTCGACTACAGCTGAATTTTAAATCGGTTTTGAATCCGTGATTTACAGCAGCCATATTCGGGTAGTTCGCCTTTAAACTTGTAAAGTGTGAGCTCTACAGTTGGGTTTCTTTTGCAGGGTTGTCCCATCGTACCTCCACCGGCAACAACCCCTCTGCCCCCCTGGAATCGCGTTCTGGGTGGGGAGTATCTCGGACGGAACTGGCTTTTCGGTGCCTGCGGAAAAGCCTGTGTGCAGCAGGCAAAACTAGAAACAGAGCCCTTTGCATGTAGCAGGGATTTCCTATTGCGGCAGCCCGGGCTCACAAACACTCCCCCAGTGCAGCAGTCTCATCCTCGGGCTGCTCCCGCATGTGCACAACTGGGCTCTCTGACGAAGATGAGCCGGGGGGGGGGGGGGGGCGGGGCTGGATGACGGGCATCAAAGGAGAAACCGCGAATCTTTACAACAGTGGTGAATCGATGCTTACATTTAAACGGGGGTGGTGTGTGTGTGTCACTGCCTGATTGATGAGCCAGAGACACAAACAGAACCCCGGGAATCAAAAGCAGTTCTTTCAGGAGCGGGGTTTCCCCTGAATTCCTGCTCCCAGACCTTACTCCCTCGTGATCTGCAGATATCTCCAGCTAAGATTTAGTCACAATAAACACAAAGCGGTCCGGTTGGAGACAGTCTATTTGGAACATAGGGGCGAAATCTTGCTAACCGAACTCTATCCCCATTGAAATCAATGGGGTCAGTCCCCTAGGGGTGAGAGAGCAGGTCCCGGCCCCAGATCGTTCCTCCCCTGAATGACACCTCACCTGTTTTGGTGGCTTCTAACTCTCTTCGTACAAAAAACCAACCCGTGCGTGGGAGTGGAGCAGTGGTATGCAAATAACGTTCAGATGGGAATGGAAAGTGCCCACGAACGACAATTGTGATTTCAGACTCCGCCTGTATACACTCTGCATTACAGCTGGGCCATTGGTTATCTCCCCCCCCCTCCCTTGTGTCGATTCCCACCCCGGGCCCGCCTTTGATGTGTCCTATCGCAGGACCAGAGGCAAGGGGGCACATTGAGAACGCTGGACCCGATCCTCAGCCGGGATGAATCATCCTCCGCCCCCCAGGGACGTCCCTCCATTGACACCACCTGAGGAGCCGGGACACTGATCATTTCCGGCGGGTCGCTCCTGTGCTTTGGGATCCCACAGACCGTTCCCCACAATCACCTCTTCGCCTCTCGAACCTGCTTCTCCACCCCCCCCCCCCCCCATCTCTCTCTCCAGTTCACAGCAGCTACTGGTGCCCTTCGGTCCGCCTCTTTGAAAGTTTCAAAGATAACATCTACCCCACATAACCGACATGTCAACAGCCCCAAGATCCCAACTCTTCCCCTCCCCCCGGCCCCCTCTCTCTTTGGGGACATTTAGACAGAGCTGCACGCGCAAATCACTAGCCAGGGCACAACAGCGGGAAGCGAAGGGGCACGCACCGGGGCTGGGTCGTACATTAACCGGCCGATCCTCTCCCCACCCCCAACGCGTGCGTGTTTAAAACTCCCCCGCTCCGTCCTGAGCTGATCCCAGCTGTACGCGAGCCCGCGAGGTAACCCTCTGGCTCGAAGGCTTGTCACGGTTTGTACCCCCTCATTTTCCGACCCCCGGTTTGGGACAACGGCTCGTCAGGGATCGGTCCCCTCTCCCCCCAGCTCCCCGCCCCATGCCCAGCAAATATCAGCTACCTTCTTTAAACCGGCCGCGGGAAATGCAGCGTCCTGCGGGGTTACAGCAACACCCCTTGGACGGGCGAGGGCGGCAGGATCGATCCCTAGCAGGTGGCATCTGTCAGAAGTGGCGAGATGAACATGCCCCCTCTCCAGGCAGGAGCGCCCCAGAGCCGGACAATGCCACGCTCCGTGGGAATGCAGCAGTGGCATGGAAAACGCCGGGGATACTTCTCCAGACACGCGTGGGAGGCTGTGCTGGGGTCCCGCGCCTCTCTCTAGCTGCTATACCACGTTAGTCTAGTTTCTAGGGTTATTACTGGCCTGGCCATTCAGAACTGACCTCTGTCTGGTCGACTCAATCGCTTTCCCTTCTCTCTCGAGCGACTCCCCCTCTGTCGCCCTCCCCGCGCCCGATCCATGTAGCAAAAAGTTTCCTTTTGCCAGAAGAGATTTTTCTACTGGGAAACAAAACGCCAGGCTCGATGGTGTTTAAACAAAAATCCCTGCGAGGGCTTTCTTAGAACAGCAGCCGCTGAAACCCAAGTCAGCCCGGCGAGGGTACGTGAGATCCAGAAAAGATCAAGTGACCCCCCCCCCCCGCAGAGGTATCCTTACCTGCAACGCAGTCCCGAGAAGTTGCATCCTTCCCCGCCGCAGGCGATTTGCTGGGAAGGGCGATCGGGAAGTCCACCCGGCCCTGGAAGCAAAGAGCAGACTGCACACAGTCAGAGTCCAGTGGCAGCCTCTTTATCTTTCCCTTCCATATCTTCGACCGGGGGAGGGGAGGGAGGGGGAGAGAAAGAGACAGATTAGTCGGTGCTTTGCTACTGGGGGGGAAGAACACCGGGTGGAAAGCTTTGGGCAAGAGGTGGTGGATCGAGGGTGTCACACACACAAACACGTACCCGCTCGGCAACGTCTTTGGAGCCTCCGCCTCAGCTCAAGTTTAATTGCTTTAAAAAAAATTGTAGCGCAACAGTGCTATCAAACCGGGCTCAGCGGTTTAGACAAGACTCGGGGAATTGAAAATAGCAGAGGCTGGGGTCGGTAAGTGGGCTGGTGATCATTCATTCTCCCCCCCCAACGCTGCTGGAGACACACGGACCGGCAGGGAAGAAGAGCCCAGGTGAACTTCTCTGTTATATTTCCTCGTTAGCACCGGAGTGAGACCCTCCCGGCAGCTCCCCCGTGCTGTGTGTGTTCGATTAGCTGCAATGGGCAGGCGATTTCTGCAGTGCACATTTACAATTTTCTTTCAATATGACGGGATGAGTGGATGTTGAAGGCTCTCCTCCAATAAGATCAGCACTGCTTTCTGATTTGGTGGCTTCCCTGAATAGAAATGACTGCTTCTTGTTATCTCCCTCTTCCCCTCTCCCTCCTCAGAAGTCTTTATCTACCATTTGCACATCAGAACCGCTTTTTTTTTCAATTGCCTTTTCCCCTTCCCCCACCCCCTCCCCACGACACTTCCCCTTTTATTTCGGGTTGTTCTTGCAGTCCCCTGATAGCTGTACATCTCAACCAATGTATAGCGGGAAAGGGGATCTTGCTTTTAGATTATTGCAATCGTATGAGTCTCTGTGCACTGGGGAGGGGAATGTTATTACACTAAATCCAGTTTAGTTTTTTAAACAGATTATTGTGCTGAAATATTCATGGGACGTTGTTTCCCTGGCACAATGACAAACGAATTAAGGGAAGGAGATACATTCTGCGAACAACAGTTAATTCTCCTTGGGTGTAAAGCATTCCCTTTTAATTAATAGTCATCAGGCTGAGAAGTATTTACTTTGCTTTAGGGAATTTGCCGGTTGGGGGAAATAATCTAGCTATAAACATCTTTTTTAAAATGTTTGCCGTTCCGGCAACCCAATATTGATCTGTACGGATATGTGCTATGGGGTGATGATTTTTCACTTCTGGGTGGAAAATACTGGGTGTGAGGAATTAGAAAAGTGGAGGTAATCCATTTATCCAAAGAAACGTGGCTTTTAGGACAGATCTGAAGAGAGAGAGTTTGTGAAGGTGACATCAGATTATGGCTTGGTGTTATGTGCAGTGCATTTTGAGAGGCTCGCCAATAATCCCATATCAAATAGCCAACCCGCAGTTAGAAGAGCCTACTGCTTTTGGAACAGGACACCAGACAGTGTAAAGGCGATACCGCACCACCCGAACTGGTTACTATTCGTCCTATTACTTAGGCCTGTAGACAAATGATCTAAACCAGAATTGAAACAGATGGTCCTGTTCCCCTTATCCCCCTGTTCCATAGAAGCCACACACTCTTTAATGGATGTGGTTCTCAGAGAGTGCTTGCCCGTTCTGGTAATCTATCCGCTTCACTAGACACCACACTGCTGAATGCAACTGATGCCTGTTTTCCCGGAACTATACTGAGTACACCAGCCCCACACAGAGCTTAACATATCTAAAGGGGCCGAGGAGGAATGAAGACACCTGAAGTTCCTACCTGAGGGACAGGAGAATGCTCACCTAGGCAATCATTGTCATTGGCCAGTTCTTGGTTCAAATAAGGCTATAGATTGTCAAGGTGATGATGTTTAGCCACCTTGCCTGGGAAGTCAGTGAACTTTGGATTTATACGGCTGTGGATATAATACAGTTTTCAATCCTGTCCCGGATACTCTGTTGGGGGGGGGGGGGGGGGGAGGGTGTTAACTGCTGGCTGATGCGCACCTCTTTAGGTGTAAAATATCAAGCGTGTCAAAGCAACTGGTGCATATTTTCAAAGCTCCATCTGCTGATGTTCTTATACCACCTAGAAAGAGTTCCCCTGGCCCTCACAGGAATGTAAGGTCATTCTGAACTATTGGGGTTGAGATTCTTCTCGCATAAGCCTTAAAGTCATTTAAATCAGCAACATCAGCCAGCCCTTTGGCTTCGAACCAGGCCCGTACACCGCTTGTACTCCACTGGAACTCCATGGAGTTACTCTTGATTTAGCCCGGCAAAAACGAGAGGAAAGTCGGGCTCTAAAAGTACTCACCCACCTGCATATATTGCAACAGTGTGCTGGTGTAAGAGGAAACAGATTCACCGAACTCTTAAAGTCACATTAGTAGACCCCGAGACCTTGTCGCTTAACATATTTTAAAATACATTAATCAAGATCCTCATTAGGGGAAAACGGGAGAGTACACGCCTCCCCCCCCCCCCAGTGCGTTTTGAATGTTTGATTGTGCACGTTGATTCCTGTGGAATTAATTAGAGTTCAATTATCATATACACAAATCAGCCTTGCCTATGGCGAGGCGGATTAAGAGGTGTGATAACTATGGCCCAGTTTGAACTGTTCTTCCTTCTCCGGTATTTCATTAGCCCGGGTGTCTGGAAATGTTGCGTCCCTCATTTAATGAGAAGGAACGATGACCTCTCTTTTTGGAAGGGGAGGGGCACTGCCCTTGCCCTTGTCCCACTCTCAGCCCCTCCGAAGTACATTACTTCATAGGGAGACTTTGAAAGCAATAAGTAGCCTTCAGGATGGGACGTTGGTGGCCCTAACCAGCTACAGGGAGTTCCCCGACTCCATACTGATTTAAGGGGGTTCCTGTGTATCCTATCACCGCTCCAGCCCAAAGCTGATATAGACACTCTTCAGGAGCGCATTGGATCAGAGCCCTAAGTGATGGAAATGTCACCAAGTGACTCCCCCCGCCCGCCCGCCGCTCAAACTGGCTTGGTTCAGTTCGAGTCCAACCCTCCTTTCCCAGAGAAATAAAGCCACGTTGCTATAAACCATACAAATGCACTTCTTCTTTTCTGCACGCCGTGTCTAGGGCCCGGGAAGACTGCTTTCCTCTGAAATTTATAGTCCTCAATATTTCTTTCCTAGGCAAATGAGAGGGGTTTCCCGCCTCTCTCTCTCAACTGCATTCATAACCCGTTTTAGCCGATATATCTCGATGACACCCCCAGTGACTCGGAGGTAAACAATGCCTCTCAACTTTGACAGAGCATCTGTTATTGCAAACTCCTTTCTTCGGAGCAGTAAATCTGTTTCGCAGACCAGCTACGACACATTTGCTGCTCCCGAGTTTAAAATATTTCAAGTGCAGAAGCCTTTCTCAAACAGACACGGGCAAACAAAACGCCTCATCACCCGCAACCGGTTAAACAGCCGTGGAGGGAAATCGATGTTAAGAAGGGGGGTGGAAAGCAGTGTAACATGAAGCAGTTATTTACCAGCGCCAGATTTATCTCCACCCCTCATCCCACCCAGGAGGCTACAGGTGCTTCTGGAGGAGGAAATCAAGTTGGGAAAGTTTCAGTGGCTGCACTGTTCCTAATGTCACCGTATTATTCTCTAACTATACGGTAGCAGCGTCCCCGCAGGAGAGAAGCCCCCCTGTTATGTTGAGAGCTTGAAAATAAAGGACCCTCGCCCCGAAGAGCTTGCACTCTGGATAAATGCCATGGGGCCAGGGATGGAAGGATACCATCGGATGTATTCACCGTGAAGACATTTTTCGCTGACTTCCCTACGGCCGTTTCTATTGTATCTCCTGCGGGAAGGCGGGGAGATCTCGCACAGATCCTGGGTGGGGTAGTTCGTGTAAGAGCCTAAGGAAGTGATTTCCTGAAACTCTGCTGTAGGGGGCATTGCAGCAATTCCCTGGTTCAGTGCCTCCGTGCGCACTGAGGAGAAGGTTAAATAAGGCTTCAAACCCAAGGAACTCGGCGTCTCCTCAGGTTTGCAGGGTAAACCGCTCAGCGCGGCCTGGCTCTAGGTGTCACCTAAGGTGTCACTTCAAGGACATACGAGAAATCCCCGTTTTCTGGGGAGTGGAATGACTGGGGAGGGGGACGGGGGGACGACGCTGCACACTTCTCATCTTGCTTTCCCAGGGGTACCGATACCATTAGAGCCTCCAAACCCAGTACTGGGGGGAAGGGGAGTTAAATTCCGCTGGCCTCCCTCTCGCTAGGGGTCCCATTGCGGTCGAGTGGAGGGCAGGATTTGCCCCGGCTGTGTTTGAGATGAGAAGGAACCTGTCCTAAAGTGCTTGGCAACTGTTTGAAATGGGCCATCCTGATGATCACTACAAAAAGTGTTTTTTCCCATGCTGATAACAGCTCACCTTAATTAATTATCCCCTTAGAGTTGGTATGGTGACTCCCACCTTTGCATGTTCTCTGGATAGCTATCTAGATCTATCTTCCTTTTGTTTGTTGCACTCTATACACCTTGATGAAGTGGGTTCTAGCCCACAAAAGCTTATGCCCAAATGCATTTGTTAGTCTCAAAGGTGCCACAAGTACTCCTCATTCTTTTTGTGGATACAGACTAACAGGGCTTTGAAACCTGTCCTAAACCTCGATCGTCCTGTTCAGTTACCCACTATGCTCTCTGTGCACGGGACTAAACTCAAGAACACAGGCTACCAGTGGGCTGGTACAATCACACACCGAGCAGTCCTGCATGTGGCTGATGCATGCCAAGGTGTTAGCAAAGTTTCCCTAGAAAGCGTGTGGGTGTTAAAAGCACCTTCACAGCCCCGCTGACAGCAACACGTATGTCTTAACCCCAGGGGCGACTCTTCATTCTACATGCCACTCTGCATTCATTCGTGTAAACACCCACTCAGGCATCCCTGGGCCAGGACAGCGCAGGCTCGCCTCGAAGGAGCAGCGTCTCAAGACACAGCGGTTCCCTGGCGGGACCCTGCTCGCAGTCCCGGGGCGCGAGAGAGGGGACACCCCCCTGTGCTACCGAAGAGAGGGAGGCTGGACCATTTGCTCCCCCGTCCGCGGTTTTGCTCCCTGACCCTTGGGTCTGCTGGAGTCAGATCGCCCCTCCGTGGGGAAAAAGAGGCACCGTGAAAGGAAATGGTCGTTTCAAATTGGGACAAGGTCTCGGGAATACCCCTGGATCGCTTCCCTTTTCTGTAGGAAAGCAACCAGCCAACCTCACATTGATCCTGGGCCATACGCTTCCGTGCAGCGTACGCAGCCCAGTCACTGCGGAAGAAGGCGATTTTAGGCTAGGGGGTTCCCAGACTAGTAATAATCATGAATACAAAAGCGTCAGCCTTTCTTTGGAGAAAGGAAAGCCTGGATACGGACACGTGGGCGAGCCAGTAAACTAATCTAGCCGGGGCTGAGCCAGGATCCCCCATGGCAGAGCGGATGAACAGAGATCTCCGAGTCGTACCTGTAGCGCGGGATTCACAACCTTTCGGGAAACTAGTGTGGCTTCTGACCGCCCCCGCCGCCTGGCTGGGAGGCTTCTGCGGAAGACAGGCTACACACTGGGTTAATTCTAGAGCGGCATAATCTAGAGCTAAATAAGATCAGTGACATTCGTTTCTTGCTGGGTAGCTTTCTACGTGCCACGACACCCATTTAACTCCACCGCCCTATGGGCGCCTTCAGATGGAGCTGGGCAGGGGTGCAGGCGTTTGACAGAGTCCAGGGTAACAGCAACAATGGGAAACTCTTAACAATCGAGGCGCAAACAACCGAAAGCGAGGAAAAAGACAGGGGAAAGGAAACCAAACCAAACCACAAAATCAGCCTCCATGCAAAGAAATGAGTACAAGGCACTTACCAAGCCGACAGTCAAGGCTCTAGCTGAATTGATGCTCATACCCCTAATAGGGGTACGCACTCAGCTGCCTAAATCCAGATCAGCCTGTTCATATGGGTGAAGTAAAGTTAGATCTGCCGGGAGAAGGCAATGAATTGTAATACCCCAGCTCTGGAGCTAGCTAGCCAGGGAACTAGGAGCCGCATCGCTCCTTCCTCCCGTCTGAAAGCACCCGAATACACATAGCGAGGAGAGAGACACCTTCCTCCCCCCAGGCTAAAGGAATGAACTACTGACTCGGTAACACACACTCGCTATGTTCCTCCCTTCCCTGCGCGACGGCGGTTGTTCTCTTTGGAAGCTCAAAGCCCGAGAGAAGGGAACGATTCAAAACAGACCGTGCCGATTCATTTGAAATTCGCCGCGATCTGGGATGAGAGTCTGAGATCAGGGTGGTCTTTAAAGCCAAACTGATCCACTCTGGGTCCAAAGGGAGCGGAGGCTCGCTGGACACATCACATCTACTGTATTATTGAGGGTACACACCGTGTTTGGAAGACCATCCTGCCAGGCAGAGCGAAGATCAGAAGCGAACACGTCGGAAGCCTTGCTATATGAACGCGCAATGAGTTTGTCTGCCCACAGACCTCTCGCACTGCAGACGTCTCTTTGGGCGTCTAGGTACTGATGACATTGCCTGATCTTGGCAAACACCACAGGTTCCCAGCGAACCCATAGGTTCCTATGCAGGTTCCTGTGCAGGTATGTGGACTGATCTCAAGACTATTTCAAACCAATCTGCAAAATACGACATATTTATTGCGCCACCAATGTAATCCCTTAAAATACATGGAGCGTTGCATGGGGTTAGGCACATAATTGACAGTGGCTACTGAAAATGACTGGTCAGAACACAGCATAGGTCAGAAATATGTGAGAATCTTGCTTTAAAAGCAAAGAACAAGTAAGCCCACGGACGGTAGAGGGGCTGCATTTAGGGTGTGCTTGATTTCAAAGTACAACCGGCCAGCTGGGTTATGATGACCCTGGTCTCGCAGGTTCAACACACCCAGTCTACTGCAGAGGCGGATAGCTTCAATGCAGCTCTTCTCCCTGAAGCAGGAGGTAAAAAGTAGTGACCTTCCCGCCTCATGTTTTCTTAGTTACCGCACGTAGAAGCACAAACCTACAAGACCTAACCCCCCAGCTGACCGAGTTGCTTTTTAAACTGACGTCCCCGTGTCAAGCGAAGCTTCAAGTCAGAAAGAAGCTAAGTGAGACTGAGGGCCAGGCCAACCGAAGAAATTTGAGCGCAAACCCAGGGGATGATCGCATCTTTACTAACCGCTTTCAGCACTCCGGACAGTTCAGTGCCTCTCAGCTGCCATTGCTACTGATGTGTAACGGTAGCTTCTTCTTTATCTTTTCATCTGGACACTTGGACCCGCAAACTTCTCCGCACATCAGCTTCGGGAAACTTTCGAAAAGCCCAGTCCCCGAAGCCCCCTTCTCCCTTTACACGGCAGAGGGGCGAAACCGTGCTAAGGACTGGCACGCCCTGTGTCATGTAACCCTCCCTGCTCCGCAAATTAGCGTCCTTACTAGTATCCCCCCCCCCCTCCGCGCGCTTCTTAATGCTATATTCCCAAATGACCCGAAGGAACTCAAAGCGCAGTCACCGATCACACCAGGGGCTGGAAATGAGGGTGGTTGTCTTTTTGGCTATTCCCCCTTAACTCATTGGAGTTCTCAATATGATCTTTGTATTCCCCAGGCGCTAATAATTCTCCTCTTGCTTATCAGCGTCAACGCTTCCCGCCTCTCTACCCGTGGCCTATTCGTGTATTCTCCATTATTTCCTCTATACGGCAAGACAAATATTGCACATCCGTCACGGGCGTATTTAGGGCTGTTCCACCCGTTCTTTCTAGGATTGCTTGCTTGCCTTTGAAGACGACTTCTGTCAGGTCCCGGGAGAGGACTCTCTAAGTTAAATGGCTACCTTAATGTGAAGAGTTTGAAGCTACACCTCAGCAAGTCCTCTCCTGTGTTGGTGAAGTTGTCGACCTCCTCCCTCGCTGATCTCAGTAGCCCCAGGCTCGGTAATACCATTTGCTCTCTTCACACCAGGCTCTGAAGTAGCTAATTAGTAGCCATCCTGTAAAGGCGTCAGCGGAATCTCCCTATAATGAGATTTCAGTCAATAAAAGCCTGCCTTGCTATATTTATAAGTACCCACTCGCCTCTGACTAGACACAGACGCGGTGTGTGCCTATAGAAACACTGGTGTAAATCATACCATGCTTCCCCCCCCCTTATATTAATTAACTGGCTAAAGAGGAAGATGAGTTCAAAATCCAATAGGTCATAAGAGATGCCAAACCCCCAACGGCTGTAACTAGACAGAACTCCAGAGACTTCAATGGAAGAGGGTTGATTTACACCTGGGGAAGATTGTACTCTGGCAGACGCTTTTGCATAGGTTCTGCATCTGAAAGGAGACAGGATCCCAATTGTTTTCTTCTGCCAGAAAATATTCTGTTACCTGGCTTGAGAGTGACAGTAAAATAACGCTGTGTTCTCCATTAGGCATTCACTTGGGGATTTATTGGTACCTGATGACAAAGGAAAATCATTGTGATAAGATCCTGCCCTAGAATACAATGTAAGGGTTCTCTCCTGTCATGTGTTCAGTAAATGGAAATCTACCCCGCTGACCAGGAATTGGTGCACAGCTTGAGAGATATAGGAGTGGGGTAATTTTAAGTGTGTGTGTGTTTGTAGCAGTAGTAGTGGAGAGGACAACAAAGGTGGTAAAAAGGAATGGAGAACATTAAAGGAAACTACACTTAGCATGTGCAGTCACACAGCTCTGCCTGGGCCTTTTGCATGGCCCACTCCTTTCCATGCATGGATCCCTGACCCAACACAGCTCTGCATTCTGGGGACAATGTCACAGAGGTGCATGACCTCCATAGCTCCATTACCCATCCATTCAGACCTCCACCTATGGATCCAAGTAAAACAATAATTTGAATCACTCTGTGAGGATAAAGCTCTAACATAGACTGAGGGTCTCTGTGAATTAATCCCATGTTTTGGTTTTATTATTTCAGTTACATATTACAGCTTGCAAGATTTCTTAGATTTTGATCCTGCAATGTTCAGTGCATCCTCATCTCACTTGGGGCTTGCAGGATCCAGTATTTGGACTCCAACTTGTCAAAGCATTTAAGCATATGCTTCACTTGAAGCATATACTTATATATATCAATCCATACCCAGAAAAACATCTAAACATGGGTCAATGGGATTTAAGCATGTGTTTCATTTGCGGAATGAAAGTCTTAGTGCACCTATTTAAATTTGGCACAACATTAATGCTATTGTTATTGAACATGTGTATTAGTAACACCCACAGACCCTAATAGGAATCAGGCTGTCATTATGCCAGATGCTGTGCAAATGCACAAGAAGACAGGGTTCCCGCCCTGTAGTGCTCATAATCGAACAATCCTATTCTACCACCCTTGCTTATCATGATTAGCATAGGAGTCTTTCCACTGATATGAATGGATTTTGGATCAGGCCCTTGGAGAATAGTCCCATTGGAATCAATTGGACCTCTAGCTAAATTGGGTGCTATTCATGGATCAAGGTAGCAAGACCTGACAGTCTAATCCATTTTCTATTAACAAACTCAGAGTATCATAAGATCACTTACTTAGGATTATGTATCTGTTTTGTATTTCTTCTATCCACAACACTGTATTTTTTGTGAGGGCTAAGTTGAGAAGGACAGGTCAATCTTTTAGTTGGGATTCACTGTTTATTAAATCTGTCTACAATGCTCACTTCCTTTCTCAGAGCCAATGAGTCATTTAAACCTTCTTGCTAGTTTCAGGCTAATGCCTTAGGAAACAGGAATCACCAGACTGGATCAAATCCATGGACCAGTGAGCACAGAATTTTGTCTCCAGCAGTGGTCAGCATTCAGTTGCTTCAGAGGAAGATGCAAGTAACCTCACATTAGGCAGACAGGAGGTAATCTGCCCTCTAATTGCCTAATAGGAGATAGTTGCCTCCTAATCTCTAATAATTGGAGGTTGTTTTACTTATTTTAAATTCCAAAGCATGTGGTTTAATAGTTCTTTCAAACTTTATGCTAATATTATCAGTAATAACTCCAGATGTTCTTGCCATCCATATTAATATCCAATACTTTTAGTACCTTGCTAATTTTTGGGTCACAAGGTCTTTTTGGACAATGAGTTTTATGGTTTCATTACATGCTGTCTGTATACATATTTCCTTTAATCAGTTTTGAATTTGACAGCTTTTAATTTCATTGAGTGTCCCCCACCACGTTCCTGTATTATAAAACTGGGAGCCTCTGTTCTTCCAGTCTGCCTTCTCTAGACTATTCATTATTTTCTACACTTTTATCATGTCTTCTTATTCATTGCCTTTCTATAATGAACAATCACAATCTTTTAAATCACTTTTCATTTGTGTGCTTTTCTAGGCCCCTAATGGTTCTTGTCACCCATCTCTAAAACCTCTCCAAGTCTGCGATATCCTGCTTGAGAAGGGATGTTAGGATCCAGAGGTGGCCATTCTAACCCAGTGGTCAGAGACAGAGCCCAAGTGCCAAGGGTCAGAGCCAGAATCAGGGTCCAGGAATCCAGCCAAGAGTAAGAGTCAAACTCAGGAACTCTAAGGACCCAGGGACCTGGATCTACAGAGCCTAGAAAGCTGATATTCCCTCAGTGCAGCAGGAGGTTATGCAGAGGCATACCCAGGGAACACTATGGAGAGTAGGTGCTGCAGGAATTATGCCCCAAGGGACCCAGAGTGATGGTTCCCTGTGGCCCTTTGAGTGGCTAAACACTGTGTTTAACCTCAGGGGTTGCCCCAGGAAGTTGTCTAGGAACCCACACAGACTTTGGCCTGCTGCAATGCCAGACTTTGCTTAATCTCATGGTCTCTGACTCCAGCCTGACTCTGACTCAGACTCTTGCCTCTCATTTATGGACTGGTTCTGCCACTGATCTATGGTCTCTGACCCCAATACTGCAGGAAGAGCTCCGTCATAGAGGTCAGGTTGTGAGGGCTGCCTGGGAACCCATTACCCGTACATGGGGTGGCCAGTACTGTGCACCATTGATTTATATAATGACATGATATTTTCCATATTTTTCTCAATACTGTTTGTTATTCAACCTAACATCTTGTTTGCTTTTTTATCCACAGCTGTACATTGAGCTCAGGTCTTCATTGAGCTGTCCCAAGTAATGCCTAGGTCCTTTTCGTTAATACAGTTAATATAGACCCCAGCAAGGTATATGAATAGTTGATTTCCCCCTCCTCCAGTGTGTAACACTTGGCATTTATCAACATTGAACTTGGTGGAGGGGGAGGGATAGGTCAATGGTTTGAGAATTGGCTGCTTGCTAAACCCAGGGTTGTGAGTTCAATCCTTGAGGAGGCCATTTAGGGATCTGGGGCAAAAAATATGTTGGGGGACAGTACTTGGTCCTGCTAGTGTAGGCTGGGGACTGGACTCGATGACCTTTTAAGGTCTTTCCAGTTCTATGAGATAGGTATATCTCCATATATTATTCATTTGCAATGGTGTTGCCCATTCTTCACCTTGCTTGGTTAAACCCATTCATCTTTCTGCACTCCCACAACTGCCTCCTATTCCTCTCTCACACTAATAATCCTTTTGAGTGTTCTGGGGCTTCCTCACTACATCTAGTCACCCCGCAGCATAACCAGTCTTCAAAAATACTTTCATCTTTGTTACTGCTAAATTCCAGCTCTTTATTCCTTTACTTTAGTCTACTCCAGCTCTATGGTAGTTTCCCTATTTCCTGCATGAACTCTTTTAAGATGGTCACTTTATTGTGCTTCTCACTGTTAAGTTTTTTTGGGAGCTTTGCATGAAGGGCACTATATAAAAATACAGATATAGGGCCAACTCCACGGCTGGTGTAAATGTAATTCACATTGATGGAAATCAGTGTAGATTCATGGCAGTGCATGTATACATACCATATTTTTCGCCCTATAAGACGCACTTTTTCTTCCCCAAAACGGGGGGGGGGGGAAAGTTGGTGCGTCTTATAGGGCGAATGTGCGCCCCGGTTCCCCCCTCCCCGCCACGGGCGGGCTGCCGGGAGCGTCCCGGTTCCCCCCTCCCCGCCGCGGGCGGGCTGCCGGGAGCGTCCCGGTTCCCCCCTCCCCGCCGCGGGCGGGCTGCCGGGAGCGCGAGGCGCTTTTTGTGTGTGGTGGTGGGGTGGTTTTTTTTTTTGTGTGTGTGTCCGGCTTTTTCATTTAAAAACTCGGGGGCGTCTTATAGGCCGGAGCGTCCTATATGGCGAAAAATACGGTAATATCCTGAGTGTGAGAATCAAGAAAAAAGAAATATCAGTTACTGCCATATATTCCAGCATCCAATTCTTTACTCTAAAATCCCACTTTCTTCAATCTTGGAAATTGCACAGCCTTTGTTTATCTCCATGGAAGCCCATAACCCTCTTTTCATTATTATTTTTATTGTTATTATTATTACTATAGAAAGGATTTTAAAGCTGTCCTAAGAGATCTCGTAGACTTACTGGTGTACCGTCATTACTGAAAATCTAGCCACTGTTTCTACAGCAAGGCTGAAATGTGTTTACAGAATATGAGAGTAATAAGAAAAACTTTGCTCCCCATCCCACCACAGCTTTATTTAATTAGCTCACATTAAAATAATAAAATAGATAGCCCTTATTGCTTATGCAAGTAGCCTCTTCAGGCACAGAATAAGTGCAACCTTTCTGGCACTATTCAGATATGCTTCCTAGAAGTGTTACCTGAATGGTTACTGTCCCTGCACCAATACATCAACTGGATTACTTTACAAGGAACTGGGAGACTTCCTTGAGGACATCAGATAATAGCTTAGTAGCTCAAAATTGTATTATATCTGGTTGAAACAGCCTCTTTAATATGCATTGTTATTTATAAGGAGGAAAAAAGAAAGGTCCCAACTGAAGTTATAAAATGGCTGCAATGATGATTGTGCTAATTATTAATAGCAATAAATCCTGAATTGCCAAAATTCAGCCAACAGGCCAAATGAGACCCAGGAGGTTCTATCAAGTGGTTTGCATGCACTGTCTTCTTTAATATGACTTGTGACTACAGAGCCCAGCATGTAATCCTGCATAAAAATTGAAGATTGAATATTGGGATCTGTAGTCTGGAAAAGTCAAACCTCTAAATTAAACACAAAGATAAGTGAAAACTTCTCCTTTCTCTATGGCCTTTAGCCTCTTGACAAGTCACCACTATGACCAATGGGTGGGCTAAGTTTCTGTCTTTTCAGTAAATCATAATTTCTACTATTACTCTTTCTAATCTACATTTTATATACCTTTATTAATGCTGCTAAGAACAAGTCATTCTTGCATCCATCCCAGAGGGAGATGATGATGAAACAGAACATGGTATAATTCCATCAGGAAGGGTATGTGATGATATCCCACCTGTCTCCCTAAAAATCAGTACCGAGCCAGTGCAGAAGTACATTCCTGCATTAATAAGACACAGAGGTTGAAATACATATGCAGTAGTTGTGTTTGTTGTGAGGCACTGGGAATATTCTGATGTCTGTGCATTTCCACACCATTTGGAAAAAGTCACTCTATGGTCTAAACTTAATTAATTATGAAGCCTGCTAACATTCTGCTCTTGATTTGCATCGTCAGGAAGCAACCTGAATTAACTCCATGAACTGCATAGCTCCCGTGTATTATTCCAGTTGATTGTATCTATTTAATTTTGCATGACTTTCGTTGAAAGATTATGGTGAACATTAACTCAGAATTTTTGCACAGTGACTGATCCAAGGAAAAGAGCTACTTTTCTGAACTACTGGGGGATATTTTATACACATATTTTTTCCATATTAAAATACATATACAAGAAATGTATATATTAGTTGGATGTATAAGATATAGTAATATTCCATGAAATCTATCTCTAGTGGTGTAGGCACCAACTCAGGAAAGGTCTTAAGCAATTGCTAAATTGCAAGCATGTTTTACATGCTTAAAGGTAAGCACGTGCCTAAATGCTTTCCTGAATAGGGAAACTTTCCCAAATTGGGTCTTAGTATTTTTAGTACAGGGCAGGGAATCAGTATTCCTGGATTCTCTTTCTAACTCTCATTTAGGTGAGTCATTTTAAGACCAAATGTTCATAAAAGAGTCTGCTACTTTTGGGTGCCATAGTTTTTGTGTTCTCAAGTTAAGCCCCCCAGTGACTGTCTGGTTTTCAGAGGTTCCAAACACAGACAAATCCAGCTGAAGTCAATGTGAGCTGTGTATCCTCAGCATAATTGAAAATCAGGACGTAGGTATCTTGGGTTAGTTGCTCAAAAAGCAAGGCACTTAAGAAAATGTAGGGAATAACCTCTCTATGGCTTGGTTTTTCCTATCTGCAAAATGGCCACAATACTTACCCAACACAGATCACTGTTGTGTAGCTTTGTTAATTAATGTTTGATAAGCAATTTAAGATACATGGAGAATAACTGCTACTACATGTTAGTTCAAATAGCAGCAGCAGCATACATGCATGTAGCTGTTTAATTTCAGGCACTGTTTTTTTCACTTCTACAACTTGTCAGGTATAAGTATTTGCTTAAAGTTTAAGTTGACCATATATTTAAGTGCTTTGCTTAGTAGGGGTGAACTCTTGCATGTACACACGTGCTTAGGTGTTTTGTTGAATCAGGGCCTATGCCATGAAACTGTATTGCAGCAATTAATGGAGCATGGATCATGTATATAGAAATACCAGCAGTTTCCTTTGTTCTTATAGCTTCGGGAGTTATTTATTGGACTTTTTCCATACTCCTCTTTTGTGCATATTTTTCATGCACAGTCTTTGCTCTAATAAGATGTTCCCGAACTTTAGCATATTTCACAAACTTCACATTATTTTCAAGTCTTCATTGTTGACAGACACTTCACCTTTTAATCTGGATTGAGTGGGTCTAAGAACTGAAAAGCCCCCTAGCTATAAGAAATAGCCTCAGGAGAGAGCCCAATTACCAGTTCCATCTTATTATGCAAGCTGTTGTTTTAGTTGAATAAATAAAAAAATCAGCATTGCAAAGGCCAAAACCTGTTTGCTTTTGACAACACATTTAATAAGGGGAGCAGGGTATCACATTAAAGTGGAAAGAGAGGGGTGAAGAGAGGAACCATTCTTCAGATCATAGCGAACTGTTCTCTGGGACTTTGACGGAAATGCACTTAACCTTATCCCCTTATTGTAGTCTATGCTGTAGGGAAAGATGAACCAGTGGATAAAAGAGGGGCTTATCTCCAAAGATTACAAACCTTTGCTTTTGCCAACTATGCAGGTGAATTGGGAAGAAGTTTTAGAGTCTGAGCTTGTACAGGGGAAGTCAATGGCAAAATCCCCCGCCTCACTGACTTCAAAGGGTGCAGTATCTGTGTCTTGAAGAATACATTTGTTTTCCCAAGGGTCGAAGAATTCAAGCCAACCCCCAATCAAGGCATACTCTGAAAAAGTGCTTATGGAATTTTAATTACAGATGTGGTCTCAAAGTTGCCATTGTTTCTAATCTGCCTCCAGTTGTTAGTAGCCCAAAGTAATTATGATCTGGTGGCTGTTTGGTAGCCCATTTGAAATAAATTAGTGGCTTCAGTCCAATTCTAAGTGAACATGTTTCCCCATGACAAAGCAAAGTTGCCACTAATTGGCTGTGACATCATAATGGACAGGGAGTCTTCATACCCAAGCTCTGTGGCCTCAAAGTACCTCTCACCAGCACTGATTTGCAAGTGGGCTACTTAAATTACAGATCACACTTTGGGGAAAGAAACCACATCCTCTAGGAATTCTTTTTCAGTGACCTGTACTCATATCAAGAAAGACATGCCAAAGGATTCCTTTCAGACAGTGACTACATCATTTCAATTCTATTAGAAGTGTGGTAAGAGGAATCCCCTGCTTGCGGCTCACTCCACCAATAAGATGTTCAAGTTGCTGCAGGAAGTATTGATCCTCTCACTGTTACCTTTTCCACACTGGTTCTACAGTGAACCAGTGACACAGCATATCATTAGGGACCATTCTGAATAGAGAGATGTAAAGCTAAGTTATTGGGCCCCAATCTAACAACCCCTGAAGTTAATGAAAGACTCCCATTACCTTGGCTACTTTTAATCATTAAAATGTAACCACACTATATGCAAGAGTAGGGAAGTTAGTCTCAGTGCCCTGGCCAAATTCCTGTTTGAGTAATAATGTGTCTTCTTTATTTCATCTATCCACAGTGTTCTTTGCTTCTTGCCATAAACTACTGCACATTGTTCTGTGTACTTATCTTATACTACGAGTTTCACATCAGTGGTGTCTACATCTCAGTAAAAGGTGATAACAGCCCTATACAATAACATGTGTGTATATTTACATATACAGTTGTAGAATTGATAAAGTAATCGCAACAATTACCCACTAATATGTGTTTGAATGTTTCAACAAGTTTGCTTTGGCTGTGTTTGTATACATTTTGTGTTCATGAAAAATGAACTATTTTGTTGAATATTTCTGCAAAAAGCTTTGTTTTCTCAAACGTTCATGAAAAGAAAATATTCCCCCCCAAGTGAATTTTGAACTCAAAACTGCAAGTATTTGCACCAGAAACTTCATTCTAAGAGTTATGCTCATGCAATCAGGAAACAGAATCAATACCTAGCAACCTATGCGTTCAATCAAAACAGCATCAGGGGTGAAATGGGTTAATAGCTTCTTCCATCCTTTTCCTCAAATGTGCCTCACGAGGCTTAAGCAATTGATTTACTTTCAATTTCTGATAAAAATAATAGTGGGACCAAATTGTGCCTCTCAATTATGTTTGATCAATAGGAAATCAAATGAACAACTTACTATTGTGAGATGATGGGCACCATAATGTGGTACCTTAATGATCCATAAGATAAAGGGAGAAATATTTAAATGTACTAAGAAGGGAATAAAAATTGAATGGAATAAAGAAAAGTGTCAGTTAATGAGCATTTCCCTCATCCCCAAATTATAAATCCTGTAATAGTTAAAATATTTTCCTCCAGGAATCTGCCTAATTATGGCATTATCAGATTTTAGCTGACTTGAAAATTTCTTGCAAAGCATTTTAACCATTAAAATGGGATTTCTTTCAAATGTAAAAGCTCATTTAATAATCACAAGACACTCCAGACCACATGGCCAGGCTGATCAATGTACATCTCGAGTGCATGGAAGCCGAGCTGTGAATTAATCAATGCTATCACACCCAGCCCATCGTGCCTTATTACTCAGACAATCATTAACATGTTGAAGCAGCCTCTACTGGTAGGCAATGACATGCAGCAATAGCATAAACACTTGGGCAGTTCAAGCCCAAGCCCTGAGTAGAAGGAAGCACTTTGCATGATGCTCAAGCATTTTGAGTTAACACTGTTAATAAGGTACATCCCAAACTATGCTAAACAAGGTAGCAATCTTTATGAACCCTAAATTAGCTGTGTTTGTACAGTGCCTAGCACAATGGGTTCTTGGTTAAGGTGACCAGACAGCAAGAGTCAAAAATTGGGATGGGGGTGGGGGCTAATAGGAGCCTATATAAGAAAAAACCCAAAAATCGGGACTGCCCCTATAAAATTGGGACAGCTGGTCACCCGAATCCTGGTCCATGACTGGGGCTTCTCAGCACTGAAATAATACAAATAATAAATGATTTATTAAATCACGTAATAGAAAAATCTGAGGTTTTTGAGCCTAACTTAATTATATAGATATCTGCTGTGACTAGTTCTTCTAGTTTTAGTGAGCACTAACTGGAGTGGGACAGTGGCTGGATTCTGTATTTCCCTGCTCCTGATATCAACTTGCTAGAGTTTAAAAACAGAAAAAATTAAACTGGATTATGATCCCTGTTTTTTCAATTATAATAGTTTTCTCATTTAAAACTAGTTAAAATGTGTCTTGTTATCTTTTCCATGGGCAGACATTTCTGTAGGTAAATAGCACTGCAAATCATTTGGGGACATGCAGTTCAGTGACAGCCTATGGAATAATGTGTAAAGAGACACACTTATATGACCTCATAAAGGTAAGGCAAAAAACCTACGTGTAACATTGCTTGGAAATTAGAATACTGGCTGGAGGACAACAGTTCTGTTTCACAGCTTTCTAGGTTTTAAAAATTGTTTTCATCCTGCACTAGAATGAAAACAAAAATTTTGAACATTTTCACAAAATGGAATTGCATCAAAACATCCATTTCAGATCGAAAGGTCAGGTTTTTGATTTAGGTCTCTCTGGCACTCTCTGGTCAGACGCATCCATACAGTTCTGGACCTCAGAAACCTCCTCATCACAAAATTCTTCAGAAGCAATACAACTCCATGACATGTTTTGGCTTTCACAAAACAGTATGTCTCACTGAAAATATGTTTTGTCAAAAATGTTCTGTCCAACTTTATTGGAAATACTACACTCACCATTAGGAATCAGGGGGGGGAGGTGCACTAAGAAGAAGATGGGGGGAAGAAACAAAAGAGTTGTAGGGGAAGAAAGGGGGTCTCAGAAGCGTGCTGATGAAGAATGTTCAAGTGATCTTCTCAGATATCTTTCCTGTCCTATGAGCGAAAGAAGAAAGAAGGCAGAAGATACTAGAAGTGACCTACTGGCTAGGTAATTCATGTAGGGTTTTAGTTTTGTGGAACATTGGTCCATCTTTTGTAGAGAGGGGGACTTTATAGTTTGCATGGCCTCCACCGGGAAACCATCCTCCTAGACTAATCAGGGGAGCATTAAAATAATATCATATGTGGAAGGTAAAGGGAGGGAAGACACAAGCACTCAGCTATCACAAAATTGAGATGTTGAGAACAAAATTAATCAAGAAAAAAATAACATAAGAAAAAAAATCTTGAATTGCCTATAGACCAATGGTAGGAGCCTAGCTAATAAACAAGAGGAATTGGAATTGCTCATTTATAAACAAATATTTGATTTAGTTGGTATTATTGAAACCTGGTGAAATGATTCACACTATTGAAATGTTAAGCTCAATGATTAAAACCTATTTAGGAAGGGCTGCATGGGAAAAAAGGGAGTGGGGGAGGCACTCTATGGCAAAATGGTATTGGTATATTACTAGA
The DNA here is from genome assembly GCA_032164245.1 of Sternotherus odoratus. Classification (NCBI taxonomy): domain Eukaryota; kingdom Metazoa; phylum Chordata; order Testudines; family Kinosternidae; genus Sternotherus; species Sternotherus odoratus. The sequence continues at coordinate 90,681,045 of JAVMKO010000001.1, forward strand.
TGTAAATGATAGAATTACCAATAATAATGTAGAAAAAGCAGAAGTTGAATAAATTTTCTGTTCTGTATTTGGGGAAAAACAGATTATATAGTCTCATCATATGGTGATAACATGCTTTCCATTCCACTAGTACCTCTAGAGGATGTTAACCAGTAGCTACTAAAGATAGACATTTTAAAATCAGCAGGTCCAGATAACTTTCTTCTAAGAGTTCTAAAAGAGCTGGCTCCAGATCTTGGAGGAATGTTAATGCAATTTTCAATATGTCTTAGAGCAATTGTGAAGGTCCCAAAAACTGGAAGAAAGCGACTATTTTGGCAATGTTCATAAAGGGTAAATAGAATTACGTGGGTATATACAGGCCTGTCAGCTTGACATCAATGTTGGGCAAGATAATGGAGCAGCTGATAAGAGTCTTGATTAATAAAGAATTAAAGGAGAGCAATATAATTAATGCAAATCAACATGGTTTTATGGAAAACAGATCCTGTCAAATTAACTTGATATAATTATTGATGCGATTACATGTTTGGTTGATAAAGGTAATAGTATTTATATAGTATACTTAGATTTTTGTAAGGCATTTGATTTAGTACCATACAAAATTGTGATTAAAAAATGAAAGGGATATAAATTTAATATGGCACATATTAAATGGATTAAAAATTGGCTAAGCGATAGGTTTAAAAATGAGGTAACAAAGTCCTGTGGCACCTTAAAGACTAACTATAAAGTTTTGAAGCATAAGCTTTCGTGGGCTAATACCCACTTCGTCAGTATTAGCCCATGAAAGCTTATGCTTCAAAACTTTATAGTTAGTCTTTAAGGTGCCACAGGACTTTGTTACCTCTGCTATTCCAGACTAACACGGCTACCTCTCTGATTCTTGAGGTTTAAAAATGCAATTGTAAATAGAAAATCATCGAGTGGGTGTTTTCCAGTGAGTCCCATGTGGTTTGGTTCTTGACTTTACCCTTTTAAACATTTTTTTAATGAGATGAAAGAGAAAATAAAATAATCATTGATAAAGTTTGCAGATGACACAAAAACTGGGAATGTGGTAAGTAATGAAGAGGACAGGTCATTGATTCAGCATGACCTGGATCGCTTGGTAAACTGGGCACAAGCAAACAATATGTGTTTTAATATGGCTAAATGGAAATGTATACATCTAGGAAAAAAGAATGTAGGCCATACTTACAGGATGGGAGAATCTATTGTGAGAAGCAGTAACTGTGAAAAAAGATCTGGGTTTTTTTGTGGATAATCAGCTGTGTGATCCTGGCATGCATAAACAGGGGAATCTCAAATAGATTATTTACCTCTTTATTTGGCACTGGTGTGACCGCTGCTGGAATAGTATGTGAAATTGTGTTGTCCACAGTTCAAGAAGGATGTTGCCAATTGGAAAGAGTTCAGAGAAGAGCCACTAGAATGATTACAGGATTAGAAAACACAGTGATAGACTCAAAGAGCTCAATCTATTTTAGTAACAAAAAAGGTAAAGGGGCGACTTTATTACAGTCTTTAGGTATCTATATGGGGAACAAATATTTAATAATGGGCTCTTCAGTCTAGCAGAGAAAGGTATAACAGACACGATCCAATGGCTAGAAATTGAAGCTAGAAAAATCGTACTGGAAATAAGGTGTACGTTTTTAATGGTGAGAGTAATTAAGCCTTGGAACAATTTACAAGGATCATGTTAGATTCTTCATCACTGACAATTTTTAAAACAAGACTGGATATTTTTCTAAAAGATCTGCCCTAGGAATTATTTTGGGAAAATTCCATGGCCTGTGTTATACAGGAGGTCAGAGTAGATCACAATGATCTCTTCTGGTCTCGGAATTGATGACAAACAATCATTTGCTTTTTACAGCCATAGATACATTCAAAACACTTTAAGAATGTAAGCATTATTTTCCCATTTTATTGGTTGGGAAACTGAGGCACAGATTTGACATGTCCAAATTCATAGAGCCTGTAAAGTAACAAAACTGGGAAGAGAATCCAGCTGTTTTAGCTATCAGGCCAGTGTCCGATCCTCCAGACCACAGCTCTATGGAAGATTAATAATTTCCTCTACTAAACCATTCCAATACTACTAACAGTTTCATGATTCCCTTATTAGTTTCATAGAAAATTCAGAGTCATTACTGTGGAATAAGAACTCATTGTCTTTCTTTAATTGTAACCAGGATTATTCAATTCATTCCAGGGGGGAAATAAAGAATTGTTGCTATTTTTATAGTATTGATTGCCAGAAGAAAGAAAATGTTCATTAACTTAAACTAAATGTTTAATATTGGTCTGCTTGGCATCTTTAATTTCAGAGCCATCAGCAATTATTGGCATCTATTGAGCTGCCTCAATTCATGGTCACTCAGAGAGAATTAGCTAAAACATTGCACTATTCTATAGCCCCCATTTCTGCAATTTGGAATAAGGAGCTTGTGGGATGTTGTCTTTGATCTATCTTTGTCTGTGGTTTGAAAAATGATTAGGCTTTTAGTCAAACAATTAGTCCCTCTCTCTCTTTTCTAAAGAATGATACTTTGGCATTTTGCTTTTATAAATAATATCTACTCAGGGTTTTGTGTGGGTACCTATCACCATAGTATTTGAACACTTCCCAGGTTAATTAGATTGGTATGGGGAGGTCACTAATGAAATTCTTGGATTCTACCACTCTTCTTTCTCTGGTTCTAGAACGTTCTGTGCGGGTTTTGACCTTGGATTCATGTACCCACAGGTAAATGATTTAAATCAGCATTTTTCATGTTTAAAGCACTCTGCAAATATTAACTAATTAATCCTCCTTGCAAGTTACGTGCCAGCAAGTTCGTATTATTATCCCCATCTCACAGATGGGAGAACATAGACAAAGAGGAGATAAGGGATCCTCACTCCTCATTCTAGTTCATTAGACCACACTTCCTCTTGATAATGATACCTAAAGCTTATGCCCAAATACATTTGTTAGTCTCTAAGGTGCCACAAGTACTTCTCATTATTTTTGCTGATACAGACGAACACGGCTACCACTCTGAAATAATTCAATAGGCAAACTTCTGTCTTAACTAACCACTTTAGTGTCACCCTCAGGTTTTCAGTAAAGTTTTGTTTAATCTTTAGTTACAGGCCACCTGTACTAGGCAACTAGCACATCCTAGGAAGCAGCTTTGAGACAGTACAAAATAAAAACACGCAATATCTGCTGAACCAAGCCAGGGCACTATTCTTAGAATTACTGGCCAGAATTACTGGGAATGACTTCACAGCACAGACCAATGGGTGTATGCAATGATGCAGCATCCTCCTAAGATACAGTGTGTCAGTGTAATGGGGGAAATTCCAGATCTCATCCCCAACAGAACCAGCCCGTGAATATGGTCAAACACGCTGAGTGTACTTCCTATTGTAAGATTACTGTTTACCTCTTTGAGTTTCATGCACTTTAGTAGCTGGTATCGTTACAGTTGTTCCCTCACAACACAGGAAAAGACAGTAAGAAAACAATAACCCATTGTGTTTATTAGGATCAGCTCAGTTCTGAGATAGCAGCAGCAGCAATTGCTATATTCTCAGCTAGATCTATTTATACACTGTGACATGGAGCTCTTTTTACTGTCTTGATGTTCTTCTACTCGCCTGTCCTGGAAATTCTGCATTTCAGATATATTCTACAATAAAAAAGTACACCAATAACATTGATTGTCCAAGTCATCAGGTGTAATTTCAAACGTAAAGCACGTCTATCATCCTGGGGGCTGTGGATGGAAACAACCTACGAACCCCAAGATTGACATATTTGTTTTTGCAGCCTTGGGTTACATACTGACTAAGTGAGTAAATTGTATTGAGACAAAGCAGACAGTCATTACAAAAATAGAATTAGCATGTTATTGTGCCATGTTACTTTCCAGCCTTATTTAAACTTGTTGTAAACAGGAAACAGAACCAGAATCTTGTAGAATATATTCCTACCAAGCACATACTACTACCACTAATTATTGTTATTGTTGATTAGTATTGCAATAATGCCTAGGAGTGCCGCTTAGGGATCAGGATCTCACTGTGTTAGGTGCGGTCCAACACAGAATAATAAAACCATCCTTGTTCGAAGCAGTTTAAAATCTAATTTAATTCGTACTAATTTATTTCAGTTCAAAAGGCTGCTTCATTGCTTGCTGGAGGAAAGGCTCACCTTACAGTGGAGAAAATGAAGGTTCTTCCATGACAGCCACACTAATATTTACTCCCCAATAATATCTCCTTTATTTTGATTTTTAAGACAAGGAAAATAATATAAAACCTTTAAAAGAATTACTGAGATGAATACATCTGTAGTCCAAGCAAATACAGGATTTTACCACCCTAACCCTCAATGTTTCCTGCCCTGTTTCCTTCCCTCTGCTAATTACCAGAAAAGCCTGACATCTAGACTGCAAGTTCCTGGGGTCTGTGTCTTCTGTGTAGAATCTAGCACATCCTGGAGCTCTATATTAATAAATAATTTGGTCCTGTGCAACCTGACGGGCCTTTGGGAAGGTAGATAGGGCAGGGGTGATATGAGGTAAGGGTGGGAGGGCACATCTCTTAAATGACAGAATGCTCTTCCTCTTGAGATGAAGCTTGGGATGTTACAAAGGGAGATATTGTGGGAGGAACAAATGCTTTTTGTGGGTCTTTGTTTTCTCCAGTTGCAAGGCTGTCTTTAATAAGGGTGGAGAAGATGGTCCTGAGATGAAGAAGGGCCACTGAACGCCCTTAGCAGAGGGGGACTGTACTTCTTAAATTGTGCAGACCAGCTCTTTGACTCTTTGTGGGGGACTGGCCTCAGTATCACAGGGCAGAGGATCTTCACTAACTCAAATTGCAAGGGTTGTTGCTCTTAATGGGATGGGAGTGGAGGATCCCTTTTCAGGACCGTGCCTTCTAGGACAGGGTAAGGCTGTTCAGTGTCATTCTCCCTTCAGCAGCAACAACAAAGTCTGTCCAGGGAGGCATGCCATTGCATCTGTATTTTGTTCTAAATGGATGTGGAATTGGAACTTGTTGACTAATACAGCATGTAATCTTTTTAAAATTTCATTATTTCAGATTTGCAGGTCTGAAGAGTAAGAGGATATCAGTGACAATGGCAAGTGGGAAATGGTCCAATTATTAAGTTATCCTTTCAAGCTGGCTCATTGCCAAAGTGAAGTAGTTTTATGAAAAATACAGGGCTTATAGTGCTGATTTGAGCATATCCCCAAATAGAAACAAGCATCCCATGTTTTTGTTCTTCAGGGAGTAGTTTGCATTTTGAAAGATTAAATATGACTAAAACTTTAGGGAAATTAAAACAATGATTGTTGACATTTCAAACAGGATGATAAAAAAATCCAGGCCCATTTGTGGAACAATACAGAGTACAACAAATTGATGCATCATTGAGTCTTTAGGGAGTACATTGTCTCAATTTGGGAGGTATATAGACTTGAGATGCATCCATTTTGAATTAGAGTTGGTTGGAAAATGATAATTATGTTCTATGAACAAGTTATATTTTTTAAATGGTTTTTTTTATTAAGAAACAGTGCTTTTTCATATTTTGATTGTTTTTTATTTTTGAAAAACATTATATTTTTTTTGGTTTTTAGCTTTTCATTAAAAATAAATGCAAGGAAAAGGCCCTTTGTCATCAAAAAGGTTGAATGAAAAATTTGGGCCAGCTTTATTCAGAATTTTGTTACAGTTATTAGGAAGTTCACCATACCACACAGTGCTTGGGACAAACATGGCGGATTTTCACTTGCCCATTTCATCTGCATCTCTTGCTTGAGGGGGATTCTTCTTCAGGGACCAGATACTCTCCCTAAAAGGAATACACACTGGGAAGCTCTTTCTTTTCTGGATTAATCAGCCTCATGCCCACATCTGTCAAAATCTCATTTCTTCAGTCTACAGAACTGAGTAGTAGCTTTGGTGGGAGACTGGGCCTTGAGGCTATTGACATCAACAGTGTTCCCGCCTCCACGGTGGTCTCCATTATTGATCTTAATACCCATTTCAATGATGTACAATTAGAGCTGAGTGAAATTTTTCAGACCATGAGTTTGTTCCCCTAAAAAAATGCCATTTCAATCAACCCCAAACTATTTGCAAATTCAACACAAATTTACCATATAGTTTGGCCACAAAACAAAAAGAAAATCAGGGCAGTTTCATATGGTGAGTTAAGTGCCATTTACAAAATTGAAGAGAAGGTAGTGCCCCTTCTCCCCATAAGTAATAGCCCTGCGATTATAGGACTTGTTTGGGATGTGGGAGACAGGGGATCAAGTCCCACCTCGGCCTGAGGTGCAGCAGGATTTGAAGCCTATGGCTCCCTTATTCCAGGAAATTGCCCTAGTCCCTGGCTTGTAAAGAGTTTTGGGATGGACCGTCTCAATCTCTGCTCAGTCTCTCCTGTTGAAGTTGTGCCACTTCGTATGAATAAATAAATAGTCCGTGGAGCAGGGATTGAAACCTAGTTGTGTCCCCTAACCACCAGGCTGTAGAGTCATTCTCACATATTCTCTCTGCCCAAATGGATATTTAAATACAGCAGATTCCACTTATTACAATCCCTTCGTTGCCAGTGAAATGTTTCTATGATTCAGAAGTTGCTAGTAATTACAAGCAGGAGCGCTGGAACCTCGGTAGAACTGGGGGAACCACGAGGTCCCATCCTCCTCTTTCCCTGAGGCCCTGCCCCCGGCCAGGCCAGAAGCCAGAGCCAGGCCATGGTCAGAGCTGCACAGGCTGCTTTGGGGAACCCCGGACCCTCCACCTGCCCTGGGCAGCATGCCCCAGGGGTTGGGAACACGTGCTAGGGGCTGGTCTCAGCCCCCCTCACCCTCAACCCAGGGCAGGTGGCTTCTAGCCTAGTCGGGGATGCTATTAACTAGTAGATGTTAATATTCTAGTTGCTATTAAATGGAATCTACTGTATTTATATAAAGTGGTACAACTTGAGCAGGAAGGACTGAAAGCTTCACCTTAGAATATCCTATAGTTCAGTGGTTAGAGCACACATGTGGGATACACCAGAGCTGGGTTTAAATCCTTACCTCAGATCAGTGGGGGGATGTGTGCCTTTGAATCTAGGTCTTCCACATCCCAGGTGAGTGCTCTAACCCCTAGGATACTTGGTTAGAGAGAGGTGCGCAGCTCCTTCTCCTCCTCCTTGTTTCTGTGAATGCGTGAAAATAAAATACTTCATTTAGGACAACTGAAAACATTTTTTATTTGTTATGGCTTTTGGTTTTGACAAGAAAACAATTTTTTTGTTTTAGATCACCCTGAAACACATTTTGATTTTGATTTTTCACTTCAGCCAGTGAACTGAAAAATATTTACTTCCACAATTTCATGTACATTAGAGATGTTCTGAAAATGGAAAAAAAATGTCAAAAATCTCAAAATGTCACAGTTGTTTCCATGTTGCAAGGTTGAACCTGCTAAGTTTTATTGGTTCTGGTGAATATTTAAATCACTATGTAAATAGAATCGTTATTCAAAACTATCATCTAATTGGATTATCAACATTTTATTTGCAAGAAAAGGAGTTTCAGTATAAGTAAAATGTTGATAACCATTTCAAGTCAAATCATAATTAAAATATCATAAAAACAAAACGTTTTTGAAAAGTCAGATTTGGATGAAAATTTTCATTTTAAAAAGTCAACTTTTTGACCCCCAAATAGGCTTTTTTTTACCATTTATAATAGACACAATACTCATTCCCACACAACCCCGTTCAAAATTATAAACGGCACCTTTAGTGTCCCTGGAAAGGCCACAGCATCCAGCATAGTCACACAACACCAGTGTTTTTTGCCACATGCCACTGCCAACTTGTGGGGGTCTAGATTTCATTACTTCCTGGTATTGAAACTAAGGGGCAGATTCAGAATGGTGGGCAAAACTGCACAAACACCCCTGGAAGCGGCTGCACGGTGAGGAGTGGAATATCCACCCCTGGGAAAGCCTCTCACAGAAACTCCATTGGGAAAGGGCTGCTTCCTTCCATTGAGAGTTTGTTACTGTGCCCCCACTCTAGGTGGCTTTACTGCTTGGCATTAAGAAATCCTATGACTCATCTAACGAGGGGTGGCCAATCCTCAGACACAGAAATACTGATTTATTCATTTCAATTGATTTAGAGCACCCATGATGTTAGGTGACTGAAGAACAATTAATGAACATGAAAAAGGGGGAGGGGGAGAGAGAATCAGTTCTATATAATGTACTCCAGACTCCCTATCCCAAGACATCCAGACTAAAATAATACTTGACCCACATAGAACAACCCAAACCCCCTCATCTCACACCCGTTAGAAGTCAAAGAGAAAAGCTTTTCATAATGCTCTGAAGGTTAAAAAATCCAGGCTCTGGTGGACCAAGGGGGAAAGTGGATTCCAATGTTCAGAACCTGTAGAACAGTGGACTCACTGCTAGGGTGCCCATCATGGCTTGCCATGGCTTAGTAGCCCTTTCTTCATCTACTGCCCCCTGCTGACAGCTGTTCCCATCCTGTGATGGTCTTTCTTCTTGTGACTCGACCCTCTGGCCAGGTCGTGTTTACTTCCACCCTTTCCAGGGTAAACAGAGAGTTCAGTAAAACTAAACTCATACAAACATAACTCTTTCCCCTACCCAAGCTCACTACTTTATGGACTCTCAACCCTTCCTGGGCTCTGAAGCATTTTCCTCCCACTCTTATGCAGAGCAATGTTGGGCTTTCTCTTAGGTGACACTGACTCCAAATTCAACAGTGTTTCTCATCCTTGTGTTAGGATGTTCTTGTTGCACCTTTTCCGTTAGCCAGTAGGGGAACCCAAGCCCTCCCGCTCCTCTGGATTCCAGCCCAGGGATCCTGTAGCAGACACCTCACTGCCTCCCTGGACTTCCTCTGACATTGGCCTTCCTTCAGACCCTTTCCCACAGCACCTCTCTGGGCATTCCATACACCCGCCTCTCTTTAGGCCCTTCCTTCACTTCCTAGCAACTAGACAGGGACTGCAGAGTTCTTGTCCTCTCTCCCAGCAGCTCCCTTCTCATCTGGATTTCTTCACTTTAAAATTGCCTCCCTCAGCAGAGCTTCTTCTTCATTTGGGCCTGGCCCACCCTCCAAGTGAAACCAGGTGTTTTAATTGAGCTCCCTAGCTCCAGTTAACACTTTTTAATACCAGTTAGAAGTATATACACACCATCACAGAAACCCTCATGCAAAGTGCTCCGCTTCAATCCTCCTCCCTGTGGTATTACAGAAGATAGTCCGTAAATACAGAGCTTCAGGGTGTGCTGCCATTGAGTGGTCTCCAGCAGCCTTTGCTTTAGAGAGGGATTTTCTAAAATGCTGCTGCATTTGCAGCTCTTCTAAAGAATCCAAAACTCGACTCTGCCTCCTGACTGTAAAGTACTTCACCATATCTGCTACATCTGCATCAAGGAGCATACCCCCCATTAATCTCTGCTGAGTACATATTCAGCAGCCTCACAGGAGAAAAAATACTATTAAGAAGAAGAGCTCTGTGTGAGGTTGAAAGATTGTCTCTCTCAGCAACAGAAGTTGGTCCAATAAAAGACATTACTACACCCACATTGTCTCTCTATTATCCAAATTTTCAGAGCAACCACAAGTAACTGAGCAACCTGGAATAGCCACATTTCAACTAACTAATGACTCCAGCTGGGATGAAGTAAAATCGGTGGAAAAAACCTCCATCTCCAGGAGTGCTTGAATTACACGATTTGGGGATATAATGCCAACAACAACCATTAGAAAAATCAGCAGCACCTCCTGAACCACTGAGGCAAACTTTGAGCTGACCTGTGCTGTCCATCACAAGACCCATCAAGTTCTAGGACCTGGAAATGGATTATCATAATTAAATCCAGGAGAAATTTATGAGGCTTCTTCCCTGGGATGAATGTGATGTAATTTAATGGATCTGGAGGGATCTAGATGCTCTTTAAATAATCTTTGTTTTAGCTAATTAGATTGTGTTAGCAGAATCTTCCCTGCTTCATACTGAGGAAGCAACAGAGGAGAGCTTGGAAAGGGATTGTTAGTTAAACAAGTTACAGGGCTACTCTGTCTGCCTAATTACTCATCTCACTAAGACATGCATTAGGGGCTAGAAACCTCTGGAATAAACAGTACTGTAAATGCTCTGAAGTTTCCAGGGAATCCTGGAAATATGTTTGAAAGGGGAAAAGATAGTGAAGTGTCAAAGTAGCCTTTAAGCAGCTCTTGATTAATAAACACAGCCATATGTGGAGAGTAATTTACAGTAAGACCATCTATTTCAAAGGATCCTGTAATTCCTTTTAAAATGTTCGATATTTATTTCTCGAAGGACTAATTTGGTTGATGAAGCTGCTTAGTGCTCTCACAGCATCTTCAAAAATTCCCTGCTGAATGAAGGCAAAACTTCTGAAGTCACTATTAGAATAAACATCTGATGTGTCTCACAACAGATCAATTTAGGAAGCTCTTGGCTGTGTGTCTGGAGAAAGATGTCTGGTCATTTTCTGTCTGGTTTTGAGAACAGAATAAAAAATTAAAAGATGATATTTTTGGATTAAGACAGATTGAACATAAGTCTGGAGGACCTGCTTTCCTTCTCATTTACACTGGTTTTACACCAGTGCAACTCATGGATTTCAGTGGAGTTACACCTGATTTATACTAGAACAAATGAGTGGAGAAGCAGTATTTTATATCAAAGGATTATAATAAAATCTGTGTACACACTAAAAATATATTTGTGAGCAATCGTTCAGATGAATTCCTCTAACTCATTTGGATTAAATTTGACTCTTTTTAACCATTTTCCACAATCTTGTTCTTTTTTTGTTTGTTTGTGTGCAAGAATACGTTTTCAGCAAGCAAATATCTGATGGACAGATATGTGAATATATGTTTGTGCACAGGTTCACTCAAGAAGTACCCTTATGGCTCTGTGAGGGGGTCCACTCATTGCAGGTAATGCTTCCTCCTGCATCACTTTGGGAATTAGCTCTTTCCAGGTGTTTTGCCCTCCTCTCACAGTCTCTTCTGTCTCGCCCTGTTCCCCTCTTGCTTCAGCTTCCTCTTTGTGACTTGATCCTCTGGCCAGTTCACTATAGTCCTCCCCTTCTAGGGTATTAAAGTCTTTTGGAGCAAACTGCCCCAGGCAGCCCACTCTCCACCAGGGCCGGCGACAGGGGGGTACTACGGGTAGAGCTGTACCGGGCCCCGCACTTTAGGGGGGCCCCGGTACAGCTCTACCTGTAGTCATCCGGCGCGGCTCTCCTCCGGACGAGCGCGTGTGTCCCCGGCAGGAGCAGTGAGCCCGGCCAGCGGCAGCGGCTCTGTCCGGGGGGAGAAAGGGCGGGGGGAGAAAGGGCGGCTCACGCCGCTCCGGGGGGGGGGGGGCGGCTGGGCTTCCTCCCCCAGGCGCTGTCAGCTGGGGGGGGGGAGTGCCGGCTGGGCTGGGGGTGTGTGGCTGGGCTGGGGGGGAGCGCCGGCTGGGCGGGGGGGGGGGGCGGCTGAGCTGGGGACGGGGGGGGGGGCGCAGCCGCTGTCAGCTGGGCTGGAGGGGGCGGAGCCTGGCGGGGTCTGCTGGCACCTCCTGAGAACATCCGAGTCCCTCTGAGCCGGGGTCCCTGGAGCCCAGAGTTTCCATGAGTCAGTGCTCGCCTCCTGGCTGAGCCTTGTGGCACGCCCCGGCCGGGAGCCCAACTGCAGGCGACCCAGCAGTGAGGGGGGGCTGGGTCGTGCCCTTCCCCGAGTCCTGGCGGAGTCACGCCCGACCGCCGCTGCGGCCGGTATTTACCAGCAGCTGGGCTGGGGGGGCCCCCCAAACTAGCAGAGTAGGGGGCCCCCAAATTTCTGTCGCCGGCCCTGCTCTCCACCACTGGGTCTGTGCCACTTCTCCAGAGGTTAGCAGGGGAACTTGGGTCAATCTCTTTGATTTTCCTCCACTTGTTCATAAAGGTTCCAGTCACAAAGAAGAAAAAATACCATCTATTTTAGGTGACCGATCATGCACTGCAAAAGCTTAGGGAAGAATAGCAACAATTATTTTGACATATAATTGAAGCAAATCATTTGGGGGTGAAAATATATTCATCTCAAGTGTGTGAATCATTTCAAATAGCAAGCAAGAGCCAGTTCGTTGCACTGAAAGAAGGGAATAGAGGGAGAATAAGGTCCCCATTCTTTCCTTCTGCTGTAAACTCGTACCACCACTTCCTATGCACAGGAGGAAGGAGTCTCCACGGAGCTATGTCTTCCCCGACATGTGCACATGGGTGGGGAAGAGCACTAACACCCACCACAATATGCCTGAATGGGATGGAATTTTCCATTTCATAAAATAGTCAAAGATTTTGATGTTTTGTTTTTGTTTTCATTTCATGGAGGAAAGGGGAAAAAAAACCTCAGGATTTTTCATGGAGTAGAGGCCCGGTTTCCCTGTTTCCTATAATTGCACTGTTGATGAACAGAGGGCGCTAAACCGAATCAAACCAAACATAGGCATATCATGAAAAGAACTAATAAATCATTCATTCTTCAGCCATTATAAATGAGTATAGCCCTTTCTTCCATTCTGGAAACAATCCCAAATGCATATTCAAAAGTATTCACTAAATAGTTTATACTAGCAATTTTCAGCTTTAGGGGTGTTTGCAAATGGTTCACCTAGTTTACTCAATGTTTGTTACTCCTGAGGTGTAATTGGACATATAAGTCACATGATATTGTGTAGACGTGTTCGCTGTTGCCCGGGGCGCCTCCTGCTGGGTTGGTGGGGGAATTAGCGTCTGCCCAGCGTCGGGAGCGCCCCCTACCGGGTGGTCTCCACATCTTCCCCGGGTCCCAGTCGGTGTTACGTCACCCCGACCAGACACCCAGTCTTTCTAGGCTGGTTTTAGCCTGGGTTTTCTTCTTGTCCCAACTGCCAGCAATTACCCAGTCTTTCTCGGCTGGATTTCGTCTGGGTTTCTCCTGTCCCAGCAGCCAGCAATTACACAGTCTTTCTAGGCTGGGTTTAGTCTGGGTTTCTCCTGTCCCAGTAGCCAGCAATTACACAGTCTTTCTAGGCTGGGCTTAGTCTGGGTTGGTCCTGTCCCAGCAGCCAGCAATTACACAGTCTTTCTAGGCTGGGCTTAGTCTGGGTTTGTCCTGTCCCAGCAGCCAGCAATTACACAGTCTTCCTAGGCTGGGCTTAGTCTGGGTTTTTCTTGTCCCAGCAGCCAGCAATTACACGGTCTTTCTAGGCTGGACTTAGTCTGGGGTTTTCCTGTCCCAGCAGCCAGCAATTATACAGTCTCTCTAGGCTGGTTTTCTCCTGGGCTTCCGGTCCAAGCAGCCAGCAGTTACACAGTCTTATAAGTCCCGGGTTGGGGGCGTCTTGGCTCCAGCCACAGAAGTAACTAGCCCTTCCCCCCTTTCACTCACCCCTCCAGCGGCTGACCTCAGGGTTCCTAGCCCTCGGGGGCCCAGTCCATTCCTAACTCCTCCGGGTAGGTGGCTGCTGGCCAGTCGTCGGGCGTCGTGGGGCTTGTGGCTGGGGGTTCGGGTAGTTCGTCTCCAGCGGCTGTGGGGTCTAGAGCTATCGGGGCCTCGGCCCCGACATCCCCCGCTGCAGGAGGCTCGGTCTCCGGGGTCCCGGGGTCGTCGTCCCACGCCGCTCGGTAGGCAGCGGCTGGGGTGCTTGCTCCGTCCCGCTCCTCCTGGGCGCCGGACACCTGGCTCGGCTCTGGGTCCAGGCAGGGGGGCAGCCAGTCCGCCAGTCCCGAGTCCCCCTTCCGGCTTCCGCCCCCTTCTTGGCGCCCGGCCCCGCCTTTTGTACATCCGGGTTGCTGGCTGTACTTCCGGGGCGGGGGGCGTGGCCATGCCGGTTCCGCCGTCCATGGCGGACTGCCGGCGCGTGGGTCTTCCCCCTCATAGGGGGCCCATCCGGGCCCCGCTACATATTGTTTCTGCTCTCTGACTGGATAATCAAATATTTTTAAACAGGAGAGTAATGAATTCCAAATATGGAAGAGTGGATACTTTTGTTCCACTATTGTTTTTGTTATGTCTGTGGCATATTTACAGGGAGTTGGCAACAAAACCTAAATACTGCTCCTGAAAGGTTACAACATAATACTATTTTATGCCTTAGAATCCAGAAATCTAGCACACAGCAACCAAATATAGAGAGGGATAGTAGGCTGCCCAGAGGCACAACTCAACCCACCATATTCTAAGACTGGCTCTTTTACTGACTGCTCAAGAGCACCCAAATGATCCAGATTCCCTCAGAATTCCCTAGCATGCAAGCAGGACCAGGAAACCCCTTATAATTAAAAGTGATAGCTTGTAATTGTAATGAATCGGAGAGGTAGCTGTGTTAGTCTGGAATTGCAGAAGTGACAAAGTCCTGTGGCACCTTAAAGACTAACTAAAGTATTGGAGCATAAGCTTTCGTGGGCTAATACCCACTTGCATCTGACGAAGTGGGTATTAGCCCACGAAAGCTTATGCTCCAATACTTTAGTTACTCTTTAAGGTGCCATAGGACTCTTTGTCACTTCTGTAATTCTAATGGCTTTCAATACACCACACTTTTCATGTGAATATGGGTGTTCATATGAAGCACAGCTATTATGAAAACATCCACGCAAATGAAATCCATGCATGAATAATAAGAGATACAAGTATTATTGACCTGAAGAGCCTTTAAGACTTTGAATAAATGTACATGGATATTGTTTATTCAGTGGACAACCAGCTCCAGGGTCTGAGTATACTAACAAGATGATGAAATGGCCCAAGGGAACACCTCACTCCTAGGGCTGACAACTTTCTAATTACACAAAACCAAACACCTCTGTCCCGCCCCTTCTCCAAGGCCCCGCCCCATGCTCACTCCTTCCCTCCACCCCCTGTTCCTTGCTCTTCTTCACCCTCACTCACATTCACTGGGCTGGGGTTGGGGTACTAGAAGGGGAGAGGGCTCTGTCTGGGGGTGCAGGCTCTGCGGTGGGGACAGGGATGAGCGGTTTGGGGTGCAGGAGAGGGCTCTGGCTGGGGTTGAGGCCAGGGATGCAGGGTTTGAGGTGCAGGAGGGGGCTCTAGGCTGGGATAGGGGATTGGGTTGCAGGAGGGGATGATGGCTCCAGCTGGAGGTGTGGGCTCTGGGGTGGGGCTGGAGATAAGGGATTTGGGGTAAAGGAGGGGAATCTGAGCTGGGGAAAGGGGTTGAGGTGAGGGAGAGGGTTCAGTGTGTGTGGTCCCGCTGGTGCTTACCGTGGCTCTGAGGAAGTGGCTGCCAGGTCCTTGTGGTCTCTAGGTGGAGGCACGGCCAGACGGCTCTGCACGGTGCAAGCTGCCTTCGCGCCTACAGGCACCACCCCCCGCAGCTCCCATTGGTTGCAGTTCCCGGCCAATGGGAATTGCAAAGCTGGCACTGGGGAGAGAGGCAGCACACCGAGCCTCCCTAGCTGCCCAGTGCCTAGGAACCTGTGGTTACTTCCAGGAGCTGCACAGAGCCAGAGCAGGTATGGAGCCTGCCTTGGCCCTGGGACCCCCACTGCACCACTGTCAATGGCCTGGTTGGCGGTGCCAATAAGAGCCACAGGTCCCTTTTTGACTGGGCATTCCGATCGAAAACTGGACATCTGGAAACCCTACTCACTCCCCAGGCCATACTGCCACTGCTACATTCCTGAGCAGCACCTGAACTAGATCCTTCTCACTAGGAAAGAGATGGGGCAGCTGGCTGGGCCTTCTCTGTGAGACTTGCTCCCCATCTTAATCTGAACTAGCCTGAATTTAGTGACCTTCTGAGCATGCAGCAAAATACATCTGCTAGATTTCTTTGGAGAGGGCTGAGGATGTGCTTTCTACAGTGATGGGGTTGTAAGGAGTTTCCTTAGGTGTCTGTCTGTGTTCCTGTTAGAATGATTATTTCAGTGCTGCTGGGAGTTCATTGTATTGGATAAATAATGAAGGTGGTCGAGAGCCTTGGATACACATCTGGTTATCAGTTTGAATCTAAATAAATAATAATAATATGCTTATGTTAGACATGAACCAAAACCCAGATTCCCATGCGGCCATGTCCTAGCTAAATTTGGATCCAGATCCAAACTGTTTTGCCTGGGACCATCACAGGGGTAGTAAGTCATTATCAGTATGACTAGTGTGAATCAAAACTTTATAGAAGCCTGAGCATGCTAATCCGAAACACTGGAAAGACACACTTTAGTGAGCTTCATATCAGGCTGTCCAAGAAACCTGACCACAGATTACATTACTATTACACACCTCAGGGCCCTTCATAACCTGAAACTGCTAAGCCTAGCCACCTACAGCACACTGTCTACTTCCTAAAGCACCTAGGTGTTCAGTGGCGTTTTTCTATCCAGTACTTACCATGCCCATTTCTACCTAACTTGGGCTATCTGACAGGCTCACAACGTGAAATAGTATGGCTACAGGTGTTTTCAGTCTCCCACACATATCACTGATGCAGAGACACTTTTACTGACAATTTGCATTTCTTTATTTAAAAAATAATAATAATCAACCCTCTTTTATTAAAAACATCCACAGAAACAGGGAGATGAGAGGTATGTGCAGAGCAGGCGTCATCTTTTTAGACAAATATTTAGTATGAAAAAGGCATGTCTGTAACACCATCATCTTCCAAACAACCCATTCAAAAATACCGAAAGGAAAAATGTTAACAATTGACTGTGTGTCTCAGCGAGCTCAGCTTCCAGATCTGGGAATGCTGGCATTGGTGGCTGGATGTAGAAAAGCAAATAATTAAATCTGCAAAATAGCTACTTTGCAAGTTAATAAATGGAGGTGCCAACGTCAGGGAACTATGGGGAAAACAAAGTCACCTCCACTTTGCACTCTGCACTCCCTGATGACTTATCTGCAAATAAATCACCATGTAACAGTTCATCATGGACAGTTTATAATGATGTTTGGTCACTGGATGAATTTTGAGATTCTAAGGAATGATAAGATATGAATAGTAAAATGAAATATGGAGAAGGGAGAAGAAAGAAGGGAAGGGAAACACTGAAGTCCATCAATGCTTACCGCTTCCTTTAGTCATTGGGAACTGATTATATTAGGTACAATCACCTTAGCCTTAGAGATGTCCCTGGAGTAGTAATGCAAAGAAAGGCAAAATATTAGAGCTGATTGGGAATTTTTCCACAGAAAGGTTTTTCATCAGAAAATACTGATTTGCCAAAGCAGAACTTTGACTGTGGGAAAGAGTTGCTTTTGCAAATAGCCCCTTTCAAAAAATAAAATTGAAAAAAAACCTTTGAAAATGGTTAAAGTGTTTCTTCAACATTATCAAAAACAGGTTTTGGTTTTTTTGGTTTGGAATGACTTTTTGTTAAGAAATGAGGGTTCTCTCCTGTGTCAATCCACTGCCACCATCTACACTGAACATATGAGGAAAAGTAACATTGTGTCTGGATACCAGGTCGACTACCCTTTGCATTTTCCTCACCCATAACATGTATGCACTGACCTTGAAAGAAAATCCATCCTATTTTGTTTGAAGAAAATCTTCCTGAGCAGAATTCAGGTGGCTCGTTCTTATGTGCACAGTGCGGTGCAGAAACAGGGGACCTGCAGTTTGCAGGAATCCAGGATTGCATAACTGTGGGTCTTGATCCGCTGAAAGAGTGGAGAGGCTCCCATGGAGCTCAGTTGACTTTGGATCAGGCCTTTGGATTTAAGGTCTTTAAATATTAGACTTTTTTCTGTTCCCCCTTTCCTTAATGTAGATCCTTCTCCCAGGCTACTTGCCCCTCCCCTCCCCCCATTAAATATAACATCCTCCCTAGATTTCTTCATATTGTATTTGACGACCAGTGCTCCCTCATCTGGATGATTCCTAATGCTTTCTGCATTAAAACAATAAATTCCACTCTCTGAGCTGCCCGGATTCCCTATGCTCAGAGGTGCTCCCTGGCTGTAATTTGGCCTTTACCTTTTGCTCCTGTGCTACCGTTCCCACAGACATTAACTCTATAGTAGATTATTTTTCAATTCACCCGCCCTCCAACCTTTCCATTTCCCTGCGGAGAATATAACTGGATGTATAACATTCCAAAATGCCTACAGAGTATAAAATACGATACACAAAAATAAAGGGCCAGATTCTCAGCTGGCATAAATTGCCACCAAAACCAAAGAGCTATACTGATTTGCACCAGTTGCCTCAGAATGTACCAGAAGACTTGGCTTTTAGGCTTAGGTGACCTTTCTCCCTCTGCACAGTGAAACTTAGAGGAAGCCATACATTATTCCTCAGGGGAGAGAAGGAACTGCAGAGTCCATTGTTGAGACTAACCATCATTATACATGCCAATCACATCCTGCCCTGGCAATAATTACTAGGCAGTGAGAGAATGTACCTGTAATCATAAAGTGAATTAAACATATAAATAAGGTTCAGGCAGGTAATTGCAAGCAAAATGAAAGGGAGCGAGTGTGCATGAGAGAAACAGAAAGGTGAAACGAACAGAGAGAGACCTAAATGAGAAACTGATGAAAGACTTTGACGCTCTTTTGCCTTAATTGATGACTATTATTCATATTTATGCAGTTCATGGTGAAGAAACCGAGAGGGGAAATGAAAGGAATACATTTTAGAGATATGTTTAAACTAGGCTGACTTCTTTTGCCACTGCTTTGTAATGATCCGCCTGTGGTATTCAATTGACCAAAAGTGCCATTTCGCAATGTTACCCAAAGGCTGGGATTCCTTGTGACCTCTTTCCCCTTTCCTTAAGGTCTTTTTGACAACTTATTTAGAGCCTGGCACCAACTCTCCCATATAGAGAATAACACAGCTTCAGTTTCTAAGTCATTCGCCAGAGGTCTAAACTTATAATCAGCAGAATGGCTGCAGCAGCCTGCCGGAACATGGGCCTCCACCCCACCCCCCCTCACAACCTGACCCTCAAAAAGTTGCTGTGTATTCAAGACAAAGTTTTCCCCTTATCAGAGAGTATATTTATACAGTCTTCTTTGTCTGCTCATTGGTATTAGATCTGTGGCCCCTGTACCACCTGCCAGTTAATGAAGATTGGGTAGCTCTTAGAACAACATAACCACAGAGTTTGATTTTTCCAGGAGAACGGAACCAAATGGATTATTCTGTCCTACCCCTGCTTCTCGCTCTCCTGCCCTAAGTGCCAGAGCCACCATTCTTCTTTTTGAGGAAGACTAGCTAGAATTCCTTTCTGAACCTATCAACTCCACTGATTTAAGAGTCTGAAATTGTGGCTGTTGATATAATAGAAGGCAGTGGCTCCCCATTCTGATGAAAAGTGTGTTGCTTCTATGGCACTCAGGATCTTTGCGGGACCAAAGAGAGGGTGAGCAATATTAGAAGGCGGCTGACTTAGGTTTCCATGGCTGGGAATAGAGTGGCTGCAATTTGAAGCCCTCCTGGATCAGTTGTAAATCAAGAAAAGTGTACTTACATGTATATGTCTATATTTTGAGAAGCGATTTCTCAGTGCTCCAGTGGGGATACCAAGAAAGAAGAAGAAACAAACCGCCATAGAACTAGCTCAGCTCAACAGCCTATCCATAATACAATGCAGCATTATTTTTCATAACTTCTTTCATACCAACTCCACCCCCAAATCTTTTACAAATTGAAATAGTACAAGACAGTAGATATTATATTGTATAGATTATGAGAAAACAATGGCCAAAAGATGTTGTATGTAGAATAAATTAAAACCAGATAACGGCTGTGAGAGAGAGAAAGGCATTAAGAGGTGTAGGCAGGGGAATGAAGAGATGCTATTAGATGAGGTTTGAAAAGAGATGGAGTGCTGATGAGGCAGAGAGATACTGGAAGGCTGTTCCAGATGGCAAGAGATTATGCAGAGGGACAGAGAGGAAGCTGGTGTTAAATGAGTGGAGGAAGAGGCAGTGAATGAGTGCCAGGTCTGGAGTTATACAAACAAGGAAGGCATTTCAGAGCTAGCTCCTGAACTGACTGCAAGGCCAGGGGATTTCTCTGAAAATGGATGTGATGTAGTGCCAGGCATGTGAGAGGGTGAACAACATTCTGCACGCAGCTAAGAAACAGAGGAAGCAGGGGCAAGGGTTATTTTTCAATCAAAGTAACTTGGAGTACCATAGAAACAGAGCAACCCCATAACTTCCCCTGATGTCTTAACTGGATTTTCATATTTGTAAACAAGAACTAAGTGACATCTGTCCTGGGTTCTTCTGTTTGTTCGAGATAGGCAGAACTGAAAGAAAAACAAATGTATCTACAGTTCTCGCTGCTAGTCATTAGAGGCTACTTTGACACTGCTGCTGGGGCCGCCAGAAGCTGCCTCTTTCTATGCTGTGCTGCCTGGCAACTTCCACAGGCATTACACTGTCTACAGCTTCCACCAAACATTTTGGATTCTTGAAAAATCCATGGCCTACTGGGCAAAGTTTTCTTATATGGCCTCCAGATTTGCTCTGGCAATTTTGCGCATACAATTATTTGAGCATGCAAAGACCTGTACTTGGATGTGCAAATTACACTTGCACCCACACATCAGATTAATGCCTCGCCATCCAATTGGTGTGCACTGATTGAGTTCCTGGGGGGAATGGGTGGGCACAAGCTGCTGGACCCAGGGCTCAGGTAAGTTCTGGGGACAACAAATGAAAAAAACAGGAGCAGAAGTGAGAGTCACAGGGTTCAGAACAGTTATCTAGAGAAGGACACCGAGCAGAGGACCCCAGACAGTGCCCGCTGCTTCTCCAATGTGTCCAGGTAGCTAACAGACTTGGCCCAAGAGACCTCTGCTCAGAAATGAGACTTCAGGAGGGAGCAGAAATAGGCCCCACATTCCCATCCAGCTTCCTTCTCCTGCTATAGTGAATGGCCACACAGGCCAATGTCTGGAGGAGGTTGATGAGGAGGTCTCACGATGTTCAAAAATTAGGAGGTGTGGGGAAAAGTGCAGCCAAAGCCTGAGGAGAAGGTTCTGGAGGAGAAGGAAAAGGAGCTGCAACCTGGTGCAGTCAATGTAATTGTGTGCCAGTCCAACTGGCATGCAAGAGTGTCATTTACATACACACATGCTTGGTTTGACGTGTTCAGAAAGTTGAGAATGTTTATATCCTCCAGAAGTGCATTTTCATGCACCAAGCCTGACCTGGCGTCCCACTTCCCCACGTTTTTTTTTTTTTTTTTAAATATGGCTCATGCACCTTTGTTTTGTTTTTGTTTAAATACTGGTGGAGTTGTTACATATCAACATTAAACAAGATTTTAATTCAGTGTCTAAAGTGTTAATTATCACATGGCATGTTTGAGTCCACGTGAACTGCTGTTGTCCTATTTGCTAAAAGTGCCTTTGGAGAGACCATTCTAGTCCACATCCTAATATTCTATTTTGCACCTGTGTTTAATCTGGAGGCAGAGCTGTGCTGAAGATCAACTTCAGAGCTGCCGAGAAGAGAACTGATTTGCCTGAGAAGACTAGTGTTTGGTGGGATGGCTTCTGAGCTTGTCCAATTGCTTATTTAGGACCCCATCCAAAACCCACTGAAGTCAATAGGAGGCTTCCCCTAAAGTCAGTGAGCTTTGGATCAAGTCTTTGATCTTGATTAATGGTGCCAACTTTTTCTTCTAATGAAAGTTAAGAATTTTGTTGAAAAAACACTCACTGAATTTCCCTGATTTCCATTAAAAACAAACAAAAGATCCAACACCAATTGTTTTCAATAAATTTATCCAGTTTTAGTCTCTCCTCTGTCGCCCATGTGAAGATGAAGTATTGATCAAGAAAACACATAAATATACTCTACAGCAAAATGCAGGTAAGGCTAGGGAACTGAATTTCAGTGAGCCTGCACTTAGTTTTGTGCACAGCAGGCATGTGTTCTGCACAGAAGTACTACTGCCTGATTCATCGTTGTTTTCAAAGGCTGTTCTGTGGGAGAGTGTAGGTGTAAAGAGATTTGATGCTGAGAGTGTAAAATTGCAATTGCTGGGGGGTTTATTTTTTCAAATGATTTTGCTGAAAGTCTCTGGGGGCTGTCCATTAGGGACCTGTAAAATGGAACTTTTGAAGAGACTGCAACTTCCACTTTCCTGGATCTGCATCTATGGATTTATTTATTTACTTATTTGTTTGTTTATTTGCAGGATACCATTTTCAGGGCAATTAATTGTTTGCCCCCAGTGTAAATCTTACTGACTGATCTAAAAAAATCATGAGGCTAAGTAATAACCCAGTTGATTTCCTACTAATGAAGAGAATTAAGAATAACAATTTGGTGGCCTACTGCCTGACAGAGTAAGAGATATTGATACTCAGGCCTCAACTGTGATCCAGATTTAGGTATGTGCGGGAAATTTTTGCAGGTATGTGCGCGCGCACACACACACACACACACACACACACACAGAATGGGTCAGGGAATGTTTCCCTGGTAAGAGGATAATGGTAATTGCATTCACTTTGTTTCTTAATTTCTAAAATGTATCCAGCGCTGGATCTCAGGGGACATGAATACATGTAATACATTATTAACAGAAGAGAAGGAGTCACCCTCCAAAATAAACACTTCCAGGTAAAATCCTGGCAAGAACAACGATTCTTGCACTGTTCTAAATGTTGATTAACTTGGGCTCTGGCACACCGAGGGGGTGGGGGACAAAGCAAATTGCAGAGATTAAAGACCCCTCCCCAAGAATGCCTAACTGCCAGCTCCCAGAGGGCTAAATCTATGCACTGGCAGCCCAGCATCAGGTGTGATCTTCGGTGCCAAGACGACTCAGAGAGAGATATGATGTATCTCCAATAGCAAATACTGAAATAATTTGGGACTTTACAGGAACACTTTGAATTACACCCGGCTTTAAAGAAAATAGAGAACCAGTATGGCTGTCAGAAAGCAGATCTAATATATTTTCAGGGGGCAATACCACCAGAGCAGACAAGCAGTCACATTCTGCACCAGCTGTAGCATCCCAGAGGTCTTCAAGTATAGCACACATAATGTTCTGTGCCTCAGACCAGCTGGTTTTCACTAACTGATGGAATTAGGAATTCAAGCGTTGGCCACTATCTCATAGTCAATCAGAGGCTAAGATAAAATTGGTCGGTGCTGAATTTTTGCATCCTGTTCAGACAATTTAGCTAAAACTACTCATCTCTGTGAAAATCATCCCAGTGCAAAGGGCCAGGGAAAACTCTAGGCACCACTTAGAGGTCATTTAAACCTTCAAAAGAGGGTTTAAACAGGACTTATGAGGCACATGGGCCTTTTCCTAGACCTCTGCATATTGGGTACATTTCACATTCTGAGAACAGCCACCTCAAAATTATTCATAGAAATTTAGAGAAAGGAGAAAAGCTCAAATCCAGCTATGATGAAACATTCATGGATCTAGAGAAAATGTGAGCAAATTATTTCTGCATGCTGTTGAGCAGTGGCAAAACCAATGGATTTTGTAACTCCAAATACCTGTGTTCTATTCCTGTTTCAATCTCAAACCTGCTGGGTGATGGCTAGTAAGTAACTTCCTCTCTGTACCTCAGTTTCCACACCTGTAAATGGGGCTAATGATAGTTGCCTCCTTTGTAAAGCCCTTTGAGATCTAGTGATGAGAAGTGCTATACAAGAGCTGAGTACTACTATTACAAAAATTGTCAAACATATTTTGAAAGAAGCAGTTGCAAATAATTTGCGTAAAAAGTAGTGCAGTCCATTTTCCAGGTATATGTAACTTTTTTCATGAATTTTAGTGCAATAAATTTGTTTATTTGCAAGAATGTTCACACAAAGTGAAAGTGCTGCAAATATTCAATGCAAATACAATACTGACAGGGGTACTAGTGTTGGAAGTGCTCCCATGGCCTTTTTGAAAATTCTTTGTGGATGCAGGTTTAGAAAAGGAGAGGAGGAGTGCGTGTGAGTTGGAACAATAACCAAAGGAGACAGGTGTTTCTGCTGGTGATGTTTGCATTTGGCCATGGTAAAAAGCCAGTCAGCATTCAACACTCGAGAGGACAGTTTAAGTTTGCACAGTTATGTGAAATGGGGCCAATCAAAGATACCTTTTGAGCTAGCAATACACAACAATTTTATCAGATTAGTCCATTACATCATCGTCTCTTTCCCTTTGCTTACTAGGCCTTTTACCAAAGAGACAATCTGGAGAAGGCTACAATGATCCAAGGCATGCCATTTCCTCCAATTCTTATACAATTGTATATCAGTCCAGCTGGTATATTTTCCTGTTACGATGATTTTCTGTATTTTTCTTGGAACATAAGATTGTTTTTGTACAAAGAGTTCTTGTAGTCCTCGACCCTAAGTTCTTGCTTTGATTGCTAACTTTCAACGCATGCATTCGTATCAAGCACACGTCATTCATACCAGTCTCAATGACCTATAACATATTAAATAGATATATGAATCGTAATACACACACACACACACATCGAATCTATCTATCTAATCTACATATATATATATATATATACAGCATGGGGATATATATATCCCAACACTGGCTTTCATTTAAAACTTCACATGTCATTTCTTGGTGAACCAGAATGTATATACCAGAATCAGGACATTCCTGTCACACACTCTTGCCTGTTGGCATTAAAGCGTTCATAGGTCATGTCATCTGTGAACAAAAGTGTTACCATCATGAAGCCTGAAAAGCCAGCACCTTAGGCTAACCTCATGGATGGTGGAAGATAAAGGAGTATTATGAAATGTGGCTAAACTATCAACTTGAGTGAACTGTCAGTATTATCCCTCCCCCCAAAATCTTCTGAAAACCCTTAAGTTCCATTAGTTTCTGAGAGTGAACCACCAAAACAGGTCCATCACTCTGACAGTGGATGTGTGCTCCAATCTCAAATGCAGTTAATCAAATGAGATGGACAGGAATATTGCTCCCTTTTAGGGTTGTCAGCCTTCCAGGATTGTCCTGACGTCAACAGGAATTAAAGGTTAATCTTTAATTAAATAATATATCATGTGATGAAACCTCCAGGAATATGTTGAACCAGAATTGTCCACCCTATTCCTTTTCCAACTGGACCAAGCACACACATGGTATTACTAAATTGTGTGTATGATTGACACTGATGGTGCAGTGGTAGATAATGGAGACCGGGGAATTCAATTACAGACTTAGCACCTTTGTGAAATAAAGCTGAATACTGTATGGATTAGGGAGGGGACATTTAAAAATCCACAACAGTTCCTTAAATCCTTCAGGCCTAAGGTCCGGCAATGAATCAGATAAAAGAGGAGAAAAGATAGACAAAGACATCTTTCACATAAATCATAAAACTATTAATGGCTATGGTGAATGGAGGGTGATAGAATAACATAAAATGGAAACCAGTGAATTCAATCAAACACTTTGGCAGCTACACAAAACCTAGCAGAATGAACAATTGCAACAAACAAATTTTGAAAGAAAACTGTAAGTTCAAATTTGTTTGCATGGAGCATTTGTTGAATAATTATGAACAGTAAATTAAATATTTTGAAAAGACACAGTCTGTTCATAGACAATTCTCTAGCCAAAAAGGTGGCTAAATTAATTGAATAAATTATTAATTACAAATTCTCTTTAAAGCTTTCTGAAGGGGTGAAGTGCAAGTCAAATTTGAACTAAGGTCTGATGTGTAAGGTCTTTGAGTTGATTATTTTTTCATGGCTCTCAGTAGCAGCACTATCCTCACCCATCATGAAAGGAAGGGTGCAAGTCATGGCAATGGATGTCTTTCAGGGTTGGAAGAGTTTTCTTTCATAGACTCATTGACTCTAAGGTCAGAAGGGACCATTATGATTATCTAGTCTGACCTCCTGCACAAAACACAGGCCACAGAATTTTACCCACCCATTCCTACAATATGCCTCTCACCTATATCTGAGCTATTGAAGTCCTCAAATCTTGGTTTAATGTCTTCAAAGTACAAAGAATCCTCCAGCAAGTGACCCATGCCTTTGCTACAAAGGAAGGCAAAAAACCTCCAGGGCCTCTGCCAATTTGCCCTGGAGGAAAATTCCTTCCAGACCCCAAATATGGTGATCAGCTGAACCCCGAGCATGTGGGAAAGACTCACCAGCCAGACCCCCAGGACGGAATTCTCTGTAGTATCTTAGATCCTATCCCCTCCAAATTTCCATCATATACCACCAGGCCCCTCTATTACCATAGTCAAGATCAATTGCCAAAATTATGTTTTCCCATCATACAATCTCCTCCATAAACTTATCAAGCTTCATCTTGAAGCCAGATAGGTCTTTTGCCCCCACTGCTTCCTTTGGAAGGCTGTTCCAGAATTTCACTCCTCTAATGGTTAGAAACCTTCATCTAATGTTGAGTCTAAACTTCCTGTTGACCGATTTATATCCATTTGTTCTTGTGGCCACATTAGTACTGAACTTAAATAATTCTTCTCCCTCTCTGGTATTTATCCCTCTGATATATTTATAGAGAGTAATCGTATCGCCCCTCAGCCTTCTTTTGGATAGGCTATACAAGCCCAGCTCCCTGAGTATCCCCTCATAAGACAGGTTTTCCATTCCTCGGATCATCCTAGTAGCCCTTCTCTGCACCTGTTCTAGTTTGAATTCATCCTTCTTAAACATGGGAGACCAGAACTGCACACAGTATTCCAGATGAGGTCTCACCAGTGCTTTATATAACAGTACTAATACCTCTTTATCCCTACTAGAATACCTCGCCTAATGCAACCCAAGACGGCATTAGCTTTTTTCACAGCCATATCACATTGGCGGCTCATAGTCATCCTGTGATCAACAAATACTCCAAGGTCCTTCTCCTTCTCCTCAGTTACTTCCAATTGATGTGCCCCCAGTTTATAACTACAATTCTTGTTATTAATCCCTAAGTGCATGACCTTACACTTCTCACTATTAAATTTCATCCTATTCCTGTTACTCCAGTTTACAAGGTCATCCAGGTCTTTCTGTATCATATCCCGGTCCTTCTGTGAATTGGCAATACCTCCCAGCTTTGTGTCATCTACGAACTTTATTAACACATTCCCACTTTTTGTGACTAGGTCAGTAATAAAAAGATTAAATAATATTGGCCCCAAAACTGATCCCTGAGGAACTCCACTGGTAACCTCCCTCCAGCCTGACAGTTCGCCCTTCAGTATGACCCTCTGTTGTCTCCCCTTTAACCAGTTCCATATTCACCTTTCAATTTTCATATTGAGCCCCATTTTTTCCAATTTAACTAATAATTCCCCATGTGGCACCATATCAAACGCCTTACTAAAGTCAAGGTAAATTAGATCTACTGCATTTCCTTTATCTAAAAAATCTGTTACTTTTTCAAAGACGATCAGGTTGGTTTGGTATGATCTACCTTTTGTAAAACCGTGTTGTATTTTGTCTTATTTGCCATTGACCTCAATGCCCTTAACTACTTTCTCCTTCAAATTTTTTTCCAAGACCTTGCATACTACAGATGTCAAACTAACAGGCCTGTAGTTACCTGGATCACTTTCCCCCCCTTTCTTAAAAATAGGAACTATATAGCAATTCTCCAGTCATATGGTACAACCCCCGAGTTTAAAGATTCATTAAAAATTCTTGCTAATGGGCTTGCAATTTCATGTGCCAGTTCCTTTAATATTCTTGGATGAAGATTATCTGGGCCCCCTGATTTAGTCCCATTAAGCTGTTCGAGTTTGGTTTCTACCTTGGATATGGTAATATCTACCTCCATATTCTCATTCCTGCTTGCCATGCTACCTTTATCCCTAAGATCCTCATTAGCCTCATTAAAGACGGAGGCAAAGTATTTGTTTAGATATTGGGCCATGCCTAAATTATCCTTAACTTCCACTCCATTTTCACTTTTTAGCGGACCTACTTCCTCTTTCTTTTTCTTCTTATTTATATGACTATAGAACCTTTTACTATTGGTTTTAAATTTGAATTGAAGTTGTTAACTTGTGGGCAGAATCCAAGAGGCCTTTACAGCAAAACTATACTTTTATATGGAACTGATTGAAAACTTTTCATCAGTGTTTTCCCCCCACAAAAATGTTTTTTTACTAAATTAAATTTGAGTGAATTTTTCATTGCTTTTGAATTTGTTGTTGTTGTTGTTGTATAATCAAAATCAGGAATAATTTTGAAAACCAAAAGTTTGGGTTTTTTTCTTTCCCACCATCTTTTCCCCTTTCCAGTGGAAAAACTTAAAAAGGAACAAGAAGGGGGCAGGAAGAAATGAGAGGAAAAGGGAAGGGGAGAATCCAAATAAATGAAAACCAAACCATTTTAGTTTTCAAGAAAAAAATCCATGAACATTTTTTTAAAAATAGTGTGTGCTATGTGGGTGTGTGTAAGTAAATATGCACTATTTGTCAGCTAGTTCACTGGCAAGACACTTTCATTGAAATATAGGCCCTCATAAACCATAGTGATGTACACAGTACAAGAATTTAGAGGTAACAAAGTCCTGTGGCACCTTAAAGACTAACTATAAAGTTTTGAAGCATAAGCTTTCATGGGCTAATACCCACTTCGTCAGATGCAAGCAGTGGAAGTGTCCAGAGGCAGGTATAGAAAAGTAGTCAAACCTCCTTGAATTTCAGATTCCAAATATTTGCAAGGAACTGCTTGAGAACAAGCTGCCAAACAAACATTATTTTCAAACATAGTATTAAGCATTTCTTAGATTCTAAGGCCAGAAGGGTCCATTGTGATCATTTAGTTTGACCTGAATAGCACAGGCCACAGATCTTCCCCAAAATAATTCCTAGAACACATATTTTTGAAAAACATCTAATCTTGTTTTTAAAATAGTTAGTGATGGAGAATCCACAACAACCCTTGGTAAATTGTTCCAATGATTAATTTCTGTTAAAAATGTACACCTTATTTCCAGTCTGATTTTTTCTAGCTTCAGCTTTCAGCCATTGGAGCATGTTGTGTCTTTCTTTGATAGATTGAAGACTCTATTATTAAATATTTGTTTGCCGCATAGGTGCTTTATAGACTGTAATCAAGTCACCCCTTAACCTTCTTTTTGTTGAGCTAAATAGCTTGAGCTCCTTGAGTATCACTCTAAGACATATTTTCTAATCCTTTAATCATTCTTGTGGCTCTTCTATGAAACCTGTCCAATTTATCAACATCCTATTTCAATTGTAGACACCAGAAGTGGATACAGTATCCCCGCAATAGTCACACCAGGGCCAAATACAGAGGTAAAATAACTTCTCTATTCCTACTTGAGATTCCCATTTATGCATTCCATGATCACATTAGCTCTTTTGGCCACAGTATCATTCTGGGAGTTCATGTTAAGTTGATTATCTACCATAACCCCTCCCCCCAATCTTTTTCATAGTCACTTCTTCCCAGGACAAATTTTTTTTGCCCTTTTAAGTTATGTCAATGGTTTCTAATTTTGCAACACTATCCATACATTCAACCATAGCAATACAATTAAATAGCAGGAAGAGAGACAAACAAAGGCTGTATCCTTAACTGTCTATAATCCTTCATAGCTCTTTGGAGTGATTAACTCCTATTTACTACTTCTCCTTTCAGCAAAGTTTCTGTACTCTGCCACTGGAAAAATACCTTTTGGAAAATGGATGTCTCCTCTTCCTTTTGTTGCCAACCAACCTTGTTTTCAATATATTCACAAACAAATTGATGACGCGCAGATCTGATCAACTTTCTTTTTGTGATAATTAAATGTAATAGTGCTTTGCTGGCACAATTTAATTACTGGCACACATGTCTGAAATTTATGAACAACAGCTGAGTTACCATGACAGAAAGCAGGTGGCCTTGTGACTGTTAGGATCCAATTGGCATGACAAACTAAGGCAACATAAGCTACTGGATGGACTCGTTAGTGCAATTTTGCTGATTCAACCTCTTCCTTATCTATTCAGCCCTAATAGTTATGCAGTCTGACAGGCCAATGGCCATTGCAATATTCTTCCAGTTGGCTTTATGTGGGTTTGGAAGATATGCACCCTTCAGGAATTGTCATAGTAGAAAAGAGTGGAATGGACTAAAAATAGAAAAGGACCCCAGAGAGCAATATAATTATTGAGTATTTGGGGTGGGTCAATGGGGAAGAGCGGGGACATGTTTGCAGAGGACTCCATACTAGGGGAGGCTGAAAAAACCTAAGATAATTTCATATGGTAATGGAAAAGGCAAGAGTAGACCGAAGAAGTATATTAATTATGAGTGGTATAGAAATAGCTATTTGGAGGTTCCTATTTATCTTCCCTCATTATATAAAAACAAAGGGGAAAGTCAATTAAACCAAAAGGCAACAAATTTAAAATGGGTAAATGGAAATAATATATTCATACAACAGATACTTAAACTGTAGCATTCATTTCCATAGGATACAGAGGCAAGGAATTTAGCAAGATTTTTTAAAGGAATAGCTATATACAGTCACTAGAAAGAAGGTGACAAAGGCTATCAAGTTTCATTATTTTAAGGCATAAAATAACCACTAGATGGGGTCAGGAAGAAATCTCCCCTTCCCATGGTAAAGCATTGCTCAGTTAGCCAGATGGCTGTATACATTATGCATTATCCCTCCTCCCCCCGCAAGTCATGGAATCAACATGACATTGATGCTATCACATTATTCATTCTATTTGTATTGTCTGTGTTTTCTATATGGTGCAGCAATGCACACTAGAGGGCTATGACTTCTAAAGCTCTCCAAGGTGTGGTGCACTAACCAGCCTGGGCAGGCCTTGCTAGTGCACACTAAAGGTTCTCTGGGAACTTGAGATCCAAATGAGGATGTACATGCATTTGGGTGCTGATGGGTTTTTCAGAGAAGTTTGTTAGTCATACCCAGGTCTCCACCGCATTCTGTGGGGGGGAGTTGGGATGTGGTTAGCACTCTCAGAGGACAGAGCAGCGACTGGCCCTTCCACCGATTTTCTTCGAAAACCCTCAGAGTATGCCTACACAGCCCACAGAATTGAGCCTCCCAGCCTGACAGACGGGCTCCTGAGGCTTGCACTACTGCGTTAAAAACAGCTGTGGAGACAGCACTTTGAAGTTGCAGCTCAGGTTCTGAAGCCCACTACTCTGCCCGCTACCCCCGCTCTAGGCTTCAGAATCCAAGATCAAGCCCAAGCCACAACATCTACGCAACTATATTTTGTGAGGTGGCATGAGCCCAAATCTGTCTACAAGGGCTGGGAATCTCGCTGCTGTGGGCCATGTACCCTCAGAAGCCCAATGTGCTCAGCCTACTTTCCTTCAGCACTAGGCATGGGAGATGGGACACACATTCTCTGGAGGGTTCTTCAGTGAACAGTGATGCAAATATAGTAGGAAAACTACACACTGGAACAGGAGGCACACTTGCTCTATGTTCATGATGTGTTTCTATTGCTCCAAATGGCAGCTTACAGCCATGGAAGTGAGGTCCCCTAGTTCCTCCAGTGACTTTTACATCCACAGCAAATCATTCCTTCATTCACCATTTGACAGTGGAGCCATTAAATATGCATTATTCCTAGGTGAGCAGAAAAAATATATGACATGCACACCCTACAAACTCATAACACAACTGTCATACTCAGCACAGTGAGATAGAACAAACACCTAATAAATCTTAGGTGTTTTCATCTCTTAAAAGACAGAGGACATGCTTCAAAGCCTGTTCCTCATCCCCATTGTAAATCTTCAGTCAAGAGCAGAGTAAACATAACACTGTCCTTAGATCCACTAGAAGAGCCACAGAAAAGACACTACCGTATCAAAATAAGATTCAGATTCCTGCATGAAACTCTTGGCATAAACTATTTATATATCTGGAAAATAATCAGGTGTTTCAAATATCTTGTTTGCTGTTCAACATTGCTAATGGCTATGAATAGGCTTGGAAAAATTTGATTTTCATTGGTAAATGTCGGTCAACAATGATTTCACCCTATACACAAAAACCGATGAAAGAATATTTCCACTGATAATACTCAAAATTTAGAGAGGCAAAGTCAGAAAAATGTCGCTTGAGAATGTAGAGTTTGAATCAAGGATATTTACTTTGTATATTTTTACATGTACTATTGGCAGTTTGTGTTTGAATTGTTGTAAACCTCTAACGTTTTGAATCTTGGTGTTTATTGTCATTAAATAATCATTGTCTGATTCCTGCCCATAATTTCATGAAACTGTGAAAATTCAAATGAATAAAAATCTAAAAAGAGATGTAAAATAAATATCAGTATTATCCACTGAAATGATAAAAAATCAAGCTCTGCCAAACTTAGATATCAAATGTTTCTGTCATAAGGGGCTCACATACATCAGCTCATAGAATCATAGAAATATAAGGCTGGAAGGAGCCTGAAGAGGTCATCTAGTCCATCCTCCATCACTGAGTCAGGATTAATTATACCTAAACCATTCCTGACAGGTGTTCCTGTGTCCTGTTTCCATGATGGGGATTTCACAACTTCCCTAGGTAACCTGTTCCTGTGCTTAACTATCCTTATAATTGGACATTTTTCCTAATTTCCAACCTAAATCTCCTTTGTTGGAAACTAACCAACTTACTTCTTGTCCTACCATCAATGGACATGGAGAACAGTTGATCATAGTCCTTTTTAGAACAGCCCTTAACATATTTGAAGATTGATATCAGCTCATCCCTCAGACTTCTTCTCAAGACTAAAAAAGTCCAGTTTTCTTCAACGGTCAGTTTTTCTAAACCCTTTATTGTTTCTGTTGCTCTCCTCTGGACTCTCTCCAATTTGTTCACTTCTTTCCTAAAGTGTGATATCCAGAACATGTTAGCATATCCTCCCTCAGTCATGCCCCAAGTCAGTGATGATGAAGATGAAAGGAGAGTAGACAGTGCTAAGGATCAGTTTGGTGTGATGGGTCTGGAGAAAGATGATGATCCTGGGGAATACAAGGAGCAATTTGTTTGGCCTGTGGCCCCACCTATGGCCATCTGGGACAAGCTGATGGCCAGTCATTTGAAGGTGAGTATAAAATGAAGCATCCTTTAATTTAATAATAGTCACACTTAATGAACATGCTCTTTTATTAGAGCCTGAGTGCATGAAAACAGCGTGTTCAAAAAAAGATGTGGGGCAAGAGGGAATAGGATAATGACTGCACCTGCAGGCCATTATCTTCTCTCTCTCTCTCCCTTTTTCCTTTCTTCTTCTTTGGTGCTAGGGCCGCAGCTGCCTTTTCAGAATGTTATGCCTGATACTATGGCGATGCACGCTGGCCCTCTTAGATCCCGGGTGGCTTTGTTGCCCTGCCTGTCCTGATGTAGAGGGGGCAGTGTGCTCTTCAGTGGTTATGATGATGCAGGATGCATGGCATTCTCTGGGTCCAGGCAGCCTCTGATCATGCTGGCCAGAATGAACCAAATGTGCCCACAGTATTCCAGAAGTGGAAATTCACCCAAAGAGATCTCATCCCTTGTGTCCCCGGGAAATAAGCAGGAGCATGATGTGCTGCAGCACTGAGCCCATGAAGAGTCCGAGGAAGATATCTACCCTCTCCTGCTAACATGGGATAGGTACCATAGACTTATGTGACAGTTGCCTTTTGAAAGTCCCAACGATTCGGCACTCAACTGGGGCTAGAGTGTCAGACCAGCCCAAAGATGCAGCCAGATTTTCAGAACACTACAGCTAGTTTTGAAAATTCCTCCAATTTTCAAAGCAACCTAAAGCAAGAGCCCACCTTTCCTGATTCATATCCCAAATGACCCCTTTGACAGTTCTCCTAGATATCCCATTGCATTCCAGAAGCCATTTCCTGGTGTGGGACCCCTATTTATCAACACAGAAATCATTAAGGATCCTTGAGCTCCAACTGTAGCAACAAAAACTAGAATGAGTGCTTTGGGATAAAGGTTTTGCAGCCATCGGTAATCCATGTTCTAGCAACAGGTCTGTCAATTCACATAGTGAGCATTAAGGACTATGTGAAAATCTCTGGAGGCCAATTTCTGCTCTGACTCAGCTACGAGAGCGCAACTCATTCAAGTCAATGGGTTTGCACTAGTGCAATTGGTAGAAAATTTCTGCCTGAGATTTCTAGGATAGAAATATGTGGAAGCTGCCCTACAACTAAAATAGGACCGAGGCTTCTGGCCATGAGATTAAAATCCTGTTTCCCATGAATAATGTGAGATGCTGCACATGTTTTAACTGGGGCTTGTTGACATTTTGGCTGCTGAGTTTGGAAGGTGGATTGTTTGGAGATGCCAGATGGTTCTAGGTTTCCTACTGGGTTTTGGAACAGAGCAGTGGATCTTGGGACACTAATCCTCCAAGTGAAAACAATGGAGACAAGCAGAAGGATTCTAATGATGGCTACTAGGATGTCCACAAGGGAAGGCATGAAAGGACATTTATTAACAGGACAGCCAGGGTCAGATTAATGTAGTCCTGGCACATAGGCACCCCATGGCATGCCCTCCCCAATGGATCCACCCTATGCCATGGTTCCCATCCCCCACAGGCCTCCTCTGCCAGAAGGGGAGGTTCGTGGAGGGCCCCAGAGAAGCAACAGGGGGCAGCAATGGTCTCCTTTTCTCCCCTATTTTACAGAGACAGGTGTGACAGCATGGAAGCGCCCGAGTCTTTCCCTCGGCAGCTGGAGTGCATCTGACTGGGTGGGTAGGTTGGTTGAGCCTACTGCTCCCTTCCCATCCTGCCACACAGACTTCTCTTCTGGGATAGTATTGGCAAGGTCTCCCAGGGCAGTGGGTCTGGGCATTAACACCCCACTGAGAAGAATGGGTAAGGGACTCCCTCCCAGAGCCATTATTTCAAGCTCTCTGCAGACTTAGGCAGGCATTGTTGCATTTGTTAAGTATGAGTCAAGTTTTTGTTTTCACAATCATGAAAGTTAGAAACCACTTATTAAAAAAATGAAACCAAAGATTTTGATATAACCACATGACTCCAGGAGGTGGGGCCTAAGAGGCTATACCCTAATTTGGCCGTCAGGACATCTAAGCATAACAGGTTGGAGGTGGGAAATCATCAGCGTTTGGTTTTCACAACGTTTGGGATTTTGTTTGAAAGGAGTGTGAGGGAAGACACAACATCCACCTCCACCTATGTACAGGAGCCTTCTAATAGCACAAGCATTCTAGGAAGCCAGGCTAGATGACAAATGAAATGGACCCCTTGGGAAATAATTTTCTTGGAGATGGCACAGAGTGAAAGGTTCTTAAAAGGATCCTTTGTTTGATTCCCCCCCCCCTTTAAAGGGTAGGATTTATTATTTTAATATCCGCAGTTGAATCCACGTGCTGTCTTGGGATCCTCATTAGTATTCATTTTAGCAGCACGCAATAGGCTCTTTCAGCTGCCCTCTCTGCACTATTTACCAAGACAGATACAGGAGCTGTTAAAAGAATCGTAATAAAGCAAAAACCTGCCATCATCCAGCAATCTGAGAGGGAACCTTCAAAGACTATGATGTCTCTCTTTCAAGTCCTGTTGTTTCCAGATTATCATCAGTGGACCCTACTGTGACTATACCTGTGCATTTTGCTTTGTTCAAAACAACATTAATATACTTACATTTATTTCACTGGGTCCTTCTGTGTCTAGCACTACTTAGCCTTCTGGTTTTTTGCTTTCGCTAAGACACACCTTAGCAGGTCATCTATTACCTACATAGGAAGGAGAGATCTGAGGCTATATGTAAGATATCTTGCTATGTGGAAAACTAAAAAGCAAATAGGTTCATCAGTTTCAGCCACTAAAGGTTAATAATTTACTTTTGGTCACTTCTGTGGTAGAGTTTGTGAGCAATCAGCCCCACATACCACAGCAGAAGAGGGGAAACAGAGCTATTGGTTAAAAGACAGATTCCATCTTCTGAAATTTACTAGCTGAATTATTAAACCAAAGCTTGATTAATGGCTGTTTAAAGGACCACTAACTTATGCATAGAATGTAAGTTTGTGTGTGCACAGTGCCTAGCACAAAGGAGTACTACTACAATTGACAAAATAAGTATATTTTAAATGAAGAAAGGTTCAATGGATATGAAGCTCCCTCATATATTAGAAGGCAGGGACAGGTATTGGGTATGGTGATTTCATAAGTGAAACTTTTTATCTAAATAAAAATACAATCAGCAGCTTTCCCTACAAGATTTCAAAATCAGGAATATTAAAAATCCTTTTTTATTACACAACACATGGATAAAGGACATGTTTAATGTGGCTAAAGGAAACATTTACTTAAACATTAAGGTCTTTGGGGCAGTGCCTATCTTGACATGTGTTTATAAATCACTGAGCACAGTGGAGCCATGATAGAGATCCCTAGGAGCTAGAGCAATACAAACAATAAATCTATAGATATAAAAGTCAAATGGTGTATGCGTGTATGTATGCGTGTATGTACGTTCCCTTACTCCTTCCACACCGTTTGAGCTAGAGACTTGAAATTTGGTACAGTTAGAGGCCTTAGGGTCCTAATCAGGGTAAGAGTCAAAAAATTTTCAAATCTCAACTCTGACGCCCCCAGGGGTGAAATTATTTAAAGGCCAATCACATCAGCTGGGCAGCTGCTGTTCTCTGTGACATAGTTATGATGTCATAATACCCCCCTCCAACGGACCCTGCACTCGCTTAGCTCTCTGCCCCCTCCCCCCTCCAACGGACCTCACACTCGCTCCGCTCTCTGCCCCCTCCCCACCTCCAATGGACCCGAGTTGGGTTTGGTCGGAGGGTAAGTGAGGTAGGGGTGTTGGGTTTGTTTGGGGGGTGAGGTGGGCGTGTCGGGTTTGGTCGGGGGGTAAGTGAGCCGGGTGTTGGGTTTGGTCTGGGGGGGTGGGAAGGTGTCGGGGTGGGTGAGGGGTGAGGTGTGGGTGTTGGGGTTGGTCAGGGGGTGTTGGGTTTGGTTGAGAGGGTGAGGAGGGGGGTTGGGATTGGTTGAGCGGTAAGTGAGGTGTGGGTGTCGGGTTTGTTTGTGGTGGTAGGTAGGGGTGTTGGTTTTGGTTGGGGGGGAAAGTGAGGTGGGTGTGTCAGGTTTGGTCTATGGGGGTGAGGTGTGGGTGTTGGTCAGGGGGTGTTGGGGTTGGTAGGGGGGTGACGTGGGGATGTTGGGTTTGGGTGGGGGGTGAAAATGTGAGTTGGGGTTGGTCGAGGGTTAAGTGAGGTGGGGTGTCAGGTTTGGTTGGGGGGGGGTGAGGTGGGGGTGTCAGGTTTGCTCTCTGACCCCTCCCCCCTCCAATGGACCCCGCACTCGCTCAGCTCTCTGCCCCCTCCCCACCTCTGACGGACCCGAGCAACGCCGGGTATTTTTGCTAGTAAATAATAATAAAGTTTAAGAGCCAGTCCTGTCTCTGTTCCCTCTTGCATAGGCTTGAAAGGAAGCAGACCTTCTTCAGTTTTTCTGTGCAGACCTCAGAAAGGCAACAGATGAGGAATCCACAACACCGGCATGGCTCTCCCCAAGGCATCATATCTCTTATACTCCACTGCAGCTTTCAAAGTCCAAGCATCAATCTCCAGTAGCATTTTTGGCATTTAGTTCAGATAAATTCCCATTTGCAAGTGTTCTTCTGATATACAAAAATTCCTTCCCATCACTCAGTCAACATGAGTGGGATAGGTTTTGACATATTTACTAGATATGGTCTCTGCAACAGTGCTGGAAGGTTGGACATGAGTAGTAACATTGATTCTAATAGCTGGCATTAGAGACAAATACTTCTGGCACTTACACTGGTGTAAATTAGAAATAGGTCCACTAAAGTCAATGGGGTTACATGGATGTAAAACTGGGGAAAGTGAGAGGAGAATTAGAGCCTGTAACTCAAAATTAGATGGGAAATACATATTAGCCCAAAACCCCTCCCCCCAAAAACCCCACCCAAACAAAACCAAAACCACCAACCAAATAACCAAACTGGATAAGTCAGGCCAAGTAAGCGAGCCCTCTTCCCTGGGACACTGATGGTATGTGTACACTGCAGCTGGAAATGTACTTTCCAGCACAGGTAGACATACATGCAATAATTTTAAGCTTAATTTTAAGATTAACATGCTAAAAATAGCAGTGGCAGCATGGGCATCACTGTATCTTAATTGTCGGTTCCTGTACCACTGGTCAATTTCCAAGATCGCAGTTAGTGCCAAATTCTACCCTGACTCTCACCCTCTGAAAAACCATTGACTCCAATACAGGATGTAAATCAGAGCGGAATCCAACCCACGATTAGCCCGTTTTCAATTCAGAATAGCTTTAAATTCAAATAACTGTGTTACTTAGGCTTCCAATTCAGTGGTGAATCTCCTTTGCGTAGAACCTCTCTAAAAGTTGGATACAACCTGTCGTTTAGAAGAGGGATAGCCTTGTTTTGGGGACTGTTCATATGACATGGAGACCTTCACTTCTGGGCCATTCTTCTGACTTCGGCCAGGTTGGACACGATTTCTTATAGCTCAGTATGTTAAAGCACAGTCTGAATCCAGAGAGAAGTGATTGTGCAACCAATGTGAGAGCATGGAGACTGAGACAAAGAGGTAACCATTCTACTTCAATGTCCAAAATATGAGGAAATAAAAGACAGATATTTTCTCACCAATTAGGAGCTGTAAACATTTTTTTCGTCAAAAAGTAATGAGGGAAAACCTGTCTAACCCTGGGAGAAAGGTGACAGAGAGCTATGTATCAACCTGCCACCAGATCAGGAATGGACAGTAATCACAAAAGGATATAAAGGATCAAACTCCAGTCAGAGTGTGCAGCCCCATCCTGGGTTCATTGTAATCACCTCTGACAGATACCTGAAGGAGCTGTCTCTTGTTTTTATGCTTTGGCTACACGTGTATAGCTTGTCATGCCAATTAAGTCTTATTGAATTGAACTGAATTGAGAAATGAGTCATTGGTTGCAATCCAGTTTCTAGTGTGCAGGTGTCCACTTTGAATAACACATCACAGTAATAATTTGGCACCATGCAATCTTTTGCTTGTATGGGTATAACCTGTCAGCAGCAGCCAGCTTGGCCCCAAAGGAAATTATTTTGGTCACAGAGAGATTAAGAGGGGAAAAAGGCATTACAGGTTATGGGCTTGATCCAGTTGAAAGCCCACTGCAATCAATGGGAACCTTTCCACTGACTTCAATGAGATCTGGATCTGGCCCTACATTCATAGCTTCTAAATGGCCCACACTCCTCCCTCCCTACCCCACAATAAGCATTTTCCAAAGAGCTAACTGCTCATGCAGTCAGAGAAACAGAAATAGTAGTAGATCATCTGAAATAGCTCCAACCGGCAACTCCTGACAGAGTTATAAGCATGGATGGTATTTTTCCTGGAATCTTTATCAGAGGACAGGCATAGAAACTGGACTCCCCCAGCACCCAAGAGATGGTCTGGTCATTCAGGTTTGATGCACATGATGTGGAATAGTAAAGAGAAACTTGAGCTGCAACTGCCCACATTGTTGTGTGTTTGATTGATAAGCAGCAAATGTTAGTGTTCTGTGCTGTGAATCACCACCTTCTACCAGCACTAAATTCACCCTCAGACAGACAACAAACCAGGCAATGTGATCTGAGGGTGGGAGGGTGTTCTAAAGATTATTGTTTGAACACCTTCTCTTCCAGGAAGCAAAGTGTCGGGGGGGGAGGGAGGGGGGAAAGGACCAGCTCATGGATTTGAAATCTCACAATTGATTTGTAATCCAAAGCAATGTTAAATTTAACACTAAATTAAGGTAGCATGAGAGGGCAGATTAACATTCCAATTTGCTATTCAACTGTAGAAATGAACTGAGAAGCGCAGAGTAGGTATAATGTGCTTTAAAGGGCTCCAGTGAGACATAAGAGTGGGCTGAAAACAAATGAAAAAAAAGGGGGATTTTCAGAGACTTTGTTTAGCTACTGCTGACATGTGCTCTGTTTCTGCTCATTTCAAAGGCAGGAACGGGAAGATCAGTGCAGGTTGATATTGTGCAGCAGAACCTGGCTGTTGTCATGTGAGCTTGTCTTTAGCTTAAGAACAAAAGAGACAGAGATTACTTTTAGAGTGATGTTGCAGTTCTTGTTTTTACCCCTTTTTGCCTTATTATACAGCAAGGCTGGATGAAACAGATGTGTCAGTATTACAAAAAGAAAGTCATCAAGTCACCCAAAATCAGAAAGTCACCAAGTCACCCATAAGCTGTATATTCCATATAGGCAACATTGTGCCTAGGCCAAAACTTCCCTTGGCCACATAGGTAAACTCCCATAGTCACCAATGGGAGTTACACTCTTTTGGACCAATTCTTCCATATTTACTCACATGAAATAGTATTTTCTTTAGCAAGTAACACCAATGAGCCAAATTCTACTCTCTTTTATTCCTGATTTACACTGATATAACTCCACTGTCTTCAAGGATGGTTCTACGATATATTTACACTGATGTGAGAGCAGAATCTGGCCCAGAGGGGGTGGTACTATTCGGTCAGACCTGAACATAAAGGCTTCAGATGGGATAGAGCTGTAATGCTCCCCATTCTTTAAAAAGAATATCAAATAAAATTTTATGGCATTCTACAGGAATAGTCAACCAAACCCTGCAGTCTCACTCCTATAAGATGTAGGGCTTTGGGTCATTACTGTAGGATAATGTAATTTATTTTTGTAAGGTGGAACAAGGGAATACAAGCACCAGGAAGAGAGGTGAAAAGGAGCTGGCCTACTGCAAAGCATGCACAAGCCTACATGTGGGTGGCAAGCTTCTAGAGCTGGCAACATTTAAAGCAAGCTCTCCAGAGGCTGTCCAGCTTCTTCTAATGAGAAGCAAAGGCCCCCTCTAGGTCTGAACTGGATAAGTGCAGATTTTAGATTTAAGTGTTGATCTGCAGTTGAAATATGAAGGGATCAGATTCAATGAACCAAACTATTCCAAACTCTCTTTTTTTCCTGCATGTTCTTCATGTTTTAGCCCATCAGACCATAGGTAGCTGCTAGTGAAGTAAAAGGAACCATACCACAGGTAGGACAGAGGAAATACCAGAATTCCATCCTTTTCTAAAAGGTGACACACTAAGATTACAAAATGGATTTCCGAATGGTGATAGTTTTTAATTTGTATTATGGCAGTAAAATTCATAAATTAATATAATAATAATGATAAAAGGTAATAAGAAAGTGTACTTACAGCTGCTCTTCTGAATGCATTTTTAAGTGGTGTTGCGGGGATAGTAAAGGCAGTTGTATAATACCTTAGATTCTGACAAACCAGTGCCTCTGTTCCCAGTGAAGCCAGAACTTTTTAATTTAAGGATTTTGCAAAAAATAAGGGCTTCACTGGCAAATTCCCCAAACCTTAAAATTTGCCCCTGATTTCCTCATAGATCTACTTTTGATAAGAAAAATAACTAAAAGCAGATGTAACCTAATTATCTGTTCCTTACCAGGTGAATAGAGACAGGTTGTTGTTTACATTCACTTGCAATGGATCAGCTTTATCCCCAGCTTGAGAGGGTGTATGGGGGAAATCAGCATTTCAGGCTCTCCCAGGCTGCCGTTGGAGCTCCACCTCCTCTAATTCCAACATAAGTAACTTAGCAGTGGGGTTCAGTTTCAGAGCAGGACAGGTGGAGGATGGTATCTGCTCTGGGAAAGCTTCCAGAAAGAGGGGCAAGAAAACAAGATGAATATGATCTGCCTTCCTGCTAATGAGAAGAGCAGGGCATGAGGCTGAGTTCCTTGAAAATGATGAGTGCGTGGGCAATGTAACTCTATTATTTTAATGGCTTGGAGTCTGGGCAGACTGCACTAATGTATTGATACTTCAGGGGAACAAGGAAACATTTTTAGAT
Organism: Sternotherus odoratus; assembly: GCA_032164245.1. NCBI lineage: Eukaryota > Metazoa > Chordata > Testudines > Kinosternidae > Sternotherus > Sternotherus odoratus. The sequence continues at coordinate 90,722,967 of JAVMKO010000001.1, forward strand.
TTCATTTACTTAATGGCTTACAGATTAATTGAGTTCCAGACAGACCTGGACATTGTTCAGCTAGCTTTAAATATATCACCTCGCTGACAGCATTCTTTGCAAAAGTCGCTTTGGAAATGGAAAATTAGAGTGAAAAATGTTACCAAAAACCAAAAAACACCTCGCCTGGGAAATAAAAATAGATGATGGCAGGGAAAGAGGATGGGGAATGAAAAGAGGAGAGAAAATGGATAGTAGTAGGGAGAAAATTTTTCATTCATGAGCATAGTACTTTAAAATAACTAAAATTTGTTTCAAAGCCACATTGCACTTAGCTAATCTTGTCCCCACACCTTTCCCCCTCCAAATACATTTTCTGGGATTCCAACACAACTTTATGCCATTTAAGGTCCAAGTCAATGCACAATGAAGTCAGTGGGGACCAAGTCCTTATAGAAGTTCCTCATCATAGATTCCAATGTCAAGAGACCATAGTGATCATCTAGTCTGACCTTCTGTATAGCACTGGCCATAAACCTCCTCCAAAATAATTCCTAGAGCAGATCTTTTTTAAAAAAATCCTATCTTGATTTAAAAATGGTCAGCGATGAAGTTCCAATGGTGAACTAGTCTCACTGTTAAAAAAGTACTTCTTATTTCCACTCTGAATTTGCCTATCTGCAACTTCAACCCATTAGATCATGTTATAGCTTTCTCTTGTAGACTGAAGAGACTAGTATTAAATATTTGTTCCCCATGTAGCTACTCATAGACTGTAATTAAATCACCCCTTGACCTTTTTTTTCTTAAACTAAATAGATTGAGCACCTTGAGTCTATCATTCTAAGACACATTTTGTAATCCCTTAATTGTTCTTTTGACTCTTCTCTGAATCGTCTCCCGTTTATTGGCATCATCCATGAATTGTTGACATCAGATATCGTATTCCACCAATGGTCACACCAGTGACAATGGTGAAATAACCTCACTATCCCTACTCGAGATTCAAATGTATGCATCCTCGGATTACATTAGGTCTTTTGGTCATGGCATCATACTAGGAGCTCATGTTCAGCTGATTATCCACCATAATCCCCAGGTCTTTTTCAGTCACTGCTTCCTAGGATAGAATCCCCCACCCTGTAAGTATGGCCTATCTAGTTTGTTTCCAGACGTATACATTTAGTCATAGTAAAATGCACATTGTTTGCTTGCATCCAGTTTAGCAGGTGTTCCGCACACTCTGAATCAGTGACCTGTCCTCTTCATTATTTAGCATTCTCCCAATTTTTGTCATTTGCAAACTGTATCAATGATGGTTTTATGTTTTCTTCTAGATCATTGATAAAAATGTTAAATAACATAGGGTCAAGATCCAAACACTCCATGATCCTACGGATACAAACACCCATTCCATGCTGATTGCCCCTCAAAAATTACATTTTGAGACCTATCAGTTAGCCAGTTTTTAATCCATTTAATCTATGTTAATTTTGTATCGTTCAATTTTTTTTAATTGAAATGTTATCCAGTATTAAATCAAATACCTTAGACAAATCTAAGTACATGACATCAACACTATTATGTTTATCCACCAAACTTGTAATCTTGTAAAACTTGTAATATAATTTCAAGTTAGTTTGACATGATCTATCTTCCATAAACCCCAGTTGATTTGCATGAATAATATTACCTTTCTTTAATTAGTTGTTAATTTTATTTCATACCAGCCGCTATAGTATCTTGCCCCAGATCAATTCCAGGCTGATAGGCTTATAATTACCTGGGTCATCCTGTTTACCCTTTTTAAAAAATGGCAAAACTTTAGATTTCTTCCAGTCTTCTGCAACTTCCCCAGTGCTTCAAGATTTATTGAAAAATCAACATTAATGATCCAGCAAACTCCTGAGCCATCTCTTTTAAAACTCTTGAATGCAAATCATCTAGACCTGCTGATTTTAAAATGTCTAGCTTTAGTAGCTGCTGGTTAACATCCTCTAGAGATACTAGTGGAATGGAAAGTATGTTACCATCACCATATGACAAGGCTATATCATCTGTTTTTTCCTGAAACACGGAATAGAAATATTTATTGAACCATTCTCCCTTTTCTGCATTATTATTGATAATTCTACCAAATGAAGTAATGCCGTTGTTTAGATTTTTGTTCATAATATATTTTTAAAAACTACTTATTGTCCTTATCTCTGCTGACCATAGATTTCTCATTGTGTACTTTTGCTTCCCTTATCAGTTTTTGAGAATTCCCCACTTCTGATTTATACTGGATTTATACTGGACTCTTGATTTATACTGGACTCTATTAAACTTTGTCTTAACAGATAAGGAGCTGGTGACAGAACTTGATCACTTTTACAATATGCAAACAGAATGTGTTAGAACATATTTGGTTAGGAAATTGACATTTATAATGTTTGGAAATACCAAGGATGATTTAGTACTGGCAGCATGAGACCTCCAGCATGTGTCATTCAATTTAAAATTCCCCCCAGGCTCACAGCTTCCCCCCCCCCCCTTACACATTATAGATAGGTGCACAAGAGGCAGCTCTCCTGTTCCCCAGTGTGAGTTGGTAGTCTGTAGCAGGCACCAACTATATCCCATTTTGTGGTTTATCTGTTAGGACATTGACCTGTAAGCATTCAATATCATTTTCTTCTGAGTTATCAGTGACTTATAAACAGGTAATTCCTTTTTTTAGCAGAGTGCCACTCCATCCCTTTTCGCCCACTCAGTCCTTCCTTAAATAGGTTACAACCACAGATTGTATCGGTCCAACAGCACAAATCAGCCCATCAGGTTTTAATAATAAATCTACACCGAATTTATGCTCATAAATGATCAAATTCCAATTCTTCTTGTTTGTTGTCCAGGCTCCTAGTATATGTGTATAGGCAATTCAAAAATTTCTTTTCTTCATATCCTTGGATTCCTTGATTAAATTTTGTTCTCAACATTTTGGCTTTGTATCAATTATTCATCGCTGATACGTGTGCTGGACATAACATTTGTTAGGCCAAGTCTGCACAACAATTTCCCCCCCTCCCCCCCACTCCCCTCACCAAACTCAGCGATTTCCCTATCTACCATGATCATACCACTACAGGTCAGGGTTTGGGTGAGGGCACTGAGATGATTATTTAAGACAAACCTAAACTTTAGTTAGCAAGGTAAAGTTGTTCATATCATACTAGCTGGGTGAGTCTGCTTCATGTTAATAACTCTGCGAGAGAAACAGAACTTAAAGAGTCCACCACTGCACTGGAATATAAAAGTGAAATTAACAAAGTACTTTATTTGTCATGATTTATAGGATTCCTCCCATACAACTGTGTTAATTATCCTAATCAATAGCAAAGGCTAAAGAGTTTGTTAGTGCATGAAAAACAGGATGAGTCAAATTGCTGTAATGGTTGAGTCAGTTTGCCAAAATATTGCAGGATGCAGAAGCATTCAGAAATTGCTACTGCTTGAGAGACATATGTATTTGTCAGTGTGCTATAGAGACCGGGCCTACCCAGCCTAACCCAAGAACTTGTAAGTGAATGAAAACACTGAGATACAAGGATAGCTGGATGGGATAGAGAGATTCACATGTGGCAATGGCAAGATTTAACATGTATGATAAGGAAGATTTAGTAAGTTGTTTTGGAATGCTGGAATATTTTGAACCTGGAAAGTCCTCTGACTAACTACTACCATGATTTTGTAAAAGGAATGTAATTCAAAACTGAAGAGCAGCACAGCTTTTCCTGCAGTATTAAACTTCCTTTAAAGCAGGGATTTCACACTGAGAAATACAAAACAGTGACAAATATATGTGCAATTGTCACAATTTTCCTTGTTAATTAACAAAGACATTAGCAGATAAATAGGAAACCACAAACACACACACAACTCCTAGCCTGAATTTTTATTCTCTTTATCATAATGAGTACTAATTTTAAATACAGATGTCTTAGGCATCCATCCAAATGCTGCATTTAGATGCATGTATAACCATAATTTCCCTAGGTGCCAGCTTCAGTATAGATTTAGAAGTTTTATTTAAATACCTACATTTGCAATGTGGGCCCTTTGCTATCAAACATTTTGGCCTTCAGCCATGCACAGGCATGTGGGATTGGGAAGAGTGGTTAGAAATCAAGGAGCTGTATCTTTGTGCCTGCATGTAAGGGCCAGGCATAGTAGCAGACTCTGTGGTCTCCTCAGCACAGGATGACTTGAAGCTAGCACCCACAGTGGCACTGACCTATACAAAGGATCAGCTTTTGCTGTGGCCCCCACCATCTCTTCTTCCAAATATTTCTATTGTGTAGACAGCAGGCAGGGGGTGGGGGGTTTGTATACTGCCTGCCCGATGCACAGGGAGTCTTGGAGCTCCATAGAAATGGCGCATCTATGTACCAACACCAAAGACTTAAAGGCCCTGGCAGGCCCTTTGCATATTACTCCCATATATTTTCCCCTTTAATAGCCTCAGAACATCCATATCTCGCTCCAGCGTCTAAGCCAGTAGTGCCAGCATCCAAGGCTTCAGTCCATGGTGAAATTGAAGTCCACCCCATTGTCTTCTTTTAAGCACCTCTTTGTCCCTTCTCCTCCCTCATCCCCCCCCCCCCCCAAAAAAAAAGAAATTCTCACCTGTCATAATAAAATGAAAGGAATCCTGTGTGGTTCAAACTTTAATGGACTTGCTGGCTGCTGCTGGTGGAAACAAAGACAGATTTTAAATCCTATTGAGCCAGCTGCAGAGGGAGCTCAGCAGAAATACTGCAATAAAACTTCTAAGCCCCGAATAACTGTTTTTCCTGATAGAGTTCCTGTGCAACGAGACTTAAGGAGTGTTCTGATTGCCAACTCAATCCCCAACTAAAAGGTTTTCAAACCCTTCCTGTTTTGCAGAAAGCCTTTCTCAGCTTAAGAGGACCCAAAAGGAAGCTTATGAAAAACACGGGCCTGCAACTTTTAAGTTTGAGATTTCATGGACAGGGTGGATAGGCATACAGCAAAGTATGACCCTTCCTTCTAAATTCCTGGCTGGTCAGCATAGAACTCCTCTGCATATCAATACTGCCTCTTCCTTCCTAAATTAACAGTAGTCTATAATTTTATTTAAAATAAAGAAGGAACTTTGTTTCCAGAAATGCTAGAGTTACACTGAACGTTTTTGTTTGTTGGTTTGTTTGTTTTTTGAATTCTATGAACACCAAAGGCTATTCACCCATGTTGCTGGTTAGGACAATAGTTTGCAAACTTTCTCATATTGCTGATCACTTCTTAAAATAGATGGTCCGTGAGATGGGACCAACATCTTCTACCAGTCCCAAGTAAGAAAGAGGAGCAATGTATCTGAGATAAAACGAATAATGATAGGAATTCAGTAAGCCAAATCCTGATGTTCTGATACAGATTTTTAGCATTTACCATTGCATCGGAAAAACCCCTCCTGGCTTTATTTAGAATTGTCTCAGTAAAGATGAGAACAACTTACTAAGGACTTTAGGATTTAACCTATCATGTTTTATTGTCTTCTGGGTCAATTTCCTTTTGATTCAGTGAGAGCAGAATTGTCAATTGATTAGTAGACATTCACTACAGAGGGTTCAATAGATGTTTTTGCATATGCTGAGTCCTAAGGGGAGCAAATTGAGCTAACAAGAAAGAAAAAAGTTAACACTGCCTGTGCCTACATATTTTAAATACTCTTCCAATAATCTTTCTATGGGGAAATTATTACCTCTTACCTCAACCCATCCCTTAATAATTCTTCAGAAAGGTTTCCATCAAGGAAAAAAATACTGGTATATAAAAAGTATGCCAACAGAGCTCAGGTCCCAGTTGTGTTCAGCATTATGCATCTACATAGTAAGAGAAAGTTCCTGCCCTGAAGGGTTTATAATCAAACTAGACAAGACAGACAAAGGTGGGCATAACAGAGTCCTCGGAATGCCAGGCAGTTTACTGGTTAGCACACCCACCTTGCAGTCTCCAGTCTCCCAGCGGGAACGGCCTGCAGTCCTTTTCCTAATCCTTGAACCTGGCTTATCTTCCCCTCAGGGTATTCAACATCCCTCAGGGTATTACCTCAGAGTATTTCCTCAGGGTATTCAACATCTTCTCCTTATTAGAAAGGGGTGGAGTGGAAACAAGGTTTATGCCCCCCCCCCTTCTGCAATAAGCACAGTTACTAGGGAAGCCCAGGCCCACCCGGCCCATCAGGCTCCACTGTTGGGCCCTGTAACAAAGTGAAGACTCACAAGTGCTGCGCCTCCTGCTGGTCATCTCGGGAATTAGCTCTCCAGCATATGGACCAGGCTAGTGTCTCACCTGCCACTGGCCCCCATGTCCCTCCCGGACTGTGGTGCTCTTTACCTTGGGGTTCTTCCCACCACTGTATCCCCCCCCCACACTGGGTCTCCCCTCCCAGGGGAACCCCCCAACCCTCTACACCCACCTTCCTCAGTGGCAACTGCCAGTTATCAACTAGCCCCTTTCTCAAGGGGCAGACTGCAGTCCGTAATGGCCACTCATCACTGGCAAGGGGTTGGACCAGCTGCCTCTGCCTATCACTAGGCTGCACCCCTGCAGCCCCAGTACCTCTTTAGGCCTTAACCAAGGCCTCAGCCCAGGGAGTTGCCAGGCTGGAGTTCCCCTGCTCCTTTGCCCTTCCACAGCACTGCTCAGCCTCAGGTACCTTTGTTCTTTCATGCAGCTAGGTCCTTCTCTCTCCAGAGAGTCTTCCCTGCCTTCTGGCCCTGCAGCTCTTTTATAGGGACCATCCTGGCCCTGATTGGCTGCCTTCCAGCCATTTTCTATTGGCTCTCTGGGGAAGCCCTTTTTTAGGGCTGGTTTTAACCCCTTCAGGACTGGAGCAGGGTGACCGCCCTGCTACAGGCCCTATGAGAGAACAGTGTCCAGCACTCTGGAGTGCCTCAGATCTGCTTCCCTCAGTCACTGCCTACCATCCATCTCCCCCAGCATGTCCAAGTCCAATATGAGATTGCAAGGGGAAAAAAACACAACTAAACTCTCAGCCCCGTCTGGGCTCTACAGTCACCCTTGTTCATGAGCTCTCAGAGTATGTATGCCTTCCTCCTCAGCCTTCCCGTTCTGAGCTGAGTTGCCATGTTACGCTTCCTTTCCAGTTGGAGCACGATCTACAGGCCTAGAGGGGTGGGGAAACCAGGGCCCAGTGTTTTCATGTAACCCCTTCAGGTCCAGTGTGGGGTTTGTGCCCCCCCCCCCCCCCCCCGGTGGGTAAAATAAGTCTTAATATCACCATTTAATGGAAGAGGAACTGCGGCAAAGAGATGGTGAGTGACTTGTTCAAGAATACATAGAAAGTCGGTGGCAAAGCTGGAAAATGAGCTCAGATCTCTTGTTTCCCAGTCCGGTGTTTCAACCAGAGATTATTCTACCTCTTCCGCTGCACCCAGCTTGAAAGCATATTTTAAATGAATCTCTTGAAATCATAATGATCATGTCCTTTTTTTTGAAAATGATCTCCACTTTTGCTGTTTCATGGAATTAAGTTTAGGTAAACACTGTTGTTTTGGTGTTCTGGAACATAATATCAAGTAAGGCTAAGTGAATAATTTACAGTACATAATACAGGTGTATAATGCATTTAAACTTATTTTCTGTTCACCAATTGTCTGCAAGCTGCCTACAAATTTCCCATTTAATTTGTTTTTGAATACTTCCAGTGAATAATTCTCAGTCTGGAGCTTGCTTATGAGCCATTTGCAAATGGATGAAATTTGAGATTTACTGGTTAATTTTGATTGGATGAGTCATATTATTTGTGTTCCATCACTGATGAGCAAGGTTACGGGAGGTGAATACATTAATTTCTATCTAAAACTACCTTGTTTTTGGTTGAATAACTGTAGCCTAGTATGTAAGAAACAAAGCTACAAATGGTCAGGGGAAGTTGTTGTGAAGAAAGGAGTAACCTTTGAGAAGTCTTGGGTCAGTTCCAGAGAAGGCCCGGGAAATTAACATCAGCCCTTTAAATTGGACCCTGTATCTGTGGGGAGCAGAAAGGGAAAAGAATCTGCGATAGAGTACTATAAAATAAAAGGAGGGAAAACATGGAGACAGGTGAATATAGCGGGCAGATGAAATACAAGAGACTGGAAAGAGCGGCTGAGTCAGGAAGGAGATGAGTGAGGAAGGGCAATGAGAAAGGGAGAACTGCAGGTTAATGATAGGGGAGAAGATACAAGGTTATACAGGTTTAGGAGAACTGAGCTCATGTCTAAGAGCCACCCAAGTAGACCAAGGTTTATACTTGCGGTTCTCAAGCTGTATGCAGTGGACCATAACCATGAGTACAGTCTGTAAAGCATCCTTCTGCATGGAAGGAGCTGTTGGCTAAATGTAAGATCATCATCGCTTCTGATTTTTCCTCTTTGCTGTTTAAACAACTGCTGTACTTCAAAGTAGCCGGCATCCCACTTCTTCATCATCTGATGCCAATGCTTCAGGCCAGAGACATAATAACAGAGGCAGAGTGGAAAACATATGACAAACAATGCCTTCAGCACAGAGTATTTCCCCTATTAAAGAATCCTCCCCCACTGGCTAATTCATGAAAAGATATTAATGTCAGTAATGAGAGAATGGGAAAAACACCACCACCCTTCTTTGTGGAGGCTGGTAGAAAGATAACCACAAACAAATCGCTTTCAATTAATGCAGAAGCTCATTCAATTATCCTAGCTTCCCACAGCACTGGTCACTTGGAATGTCAGCATATGAACACTGGTAGGCTGTACAGACACAAGATGATCACAAACAGAAAGACAACATACTCTGAGTATCCATCTATGCGGTGGATAAATGGTTCACTTTAGCTCTTTAATCTATCAGCTTAATTAACAGATGGTTAAAAAAAATCACTTTGTTAACAAAGTCCATTGCATTCAGGGCCGGATTAACTCTCCTGTGGGTCCGGGGCTATTAGATTTTGTGGAGTCCCTGTATACAAGTTTTTTTCCTGGGAGGGAGTTTGGTGCAGGAGGAGGCTGGGGTAGAGAATTGGGGTGCGGGAGGTGGATTCTGATCTGGTGCAGGGGGTTGGGATGGAGGGAGGGGGTGCAGGTTGGGGTGTGCTTGGCTGGCTGCTGGCATGTCTCTGCACTCAACTTGGAGGAAGGGGAGCAGCAGGTCGCTGTACACTGTCCACGCCTGCAAGTGCTTCCCTCATAGCTCTGGGGATGGTGCTGGGGGCAGGAGCAATGTATGGAGCCGCTTCCCCCACCCCTCGCCAGGGGCTGAAGAGACATGCCAGCAGCCAGCCACTTCCACGACCAGCGTGGGGCTGTGGTAGGCAGGCAGCCTACCTGAGCGCCCCTTTTAGCAGCCTGGAGATCGCTGCCTGTGATTTATTTTTGTGGGGCCCCCCCTTGACCCAGGACCCTGGGCTGAAGCCCCTAGAGCCCCTGCATTAATCTGGCCCTGATTGTATTTGTCTGCCTACTGCCAGTAGAAATTGTTGCCAGATTTGCTTTGGGTTTCCTGGTTTCATGGGTCTAACATGAAACTCCAGACTTTGGTGTTTTTTAAAAAGGCTACTGATGTTACTTATACAGTGAACTTTTGTCTTCCAAAGGTCAAGCTTTCTACTAGGGACGGATTCATTATTTTTGGAACCCTGGGCTTGAGATGAAAAATGTGCACCTGCAACTTGTAAGATTAAAATACAATGGCCCAGATCATCAGCTGATTTCAATTGGCTTAGCTGTATACACTTACACCGATTTACACCAGCTGAAGAGCTGGCCCATTGTATTTGAACCTGACAGGTTGCAGGTGCACATTTTTCAGCTCAAGTCCAGGGTTCCAAAAATAATGAGTCCATTCTGACTAGGAAGCTTGACCTTTGGAAGGCACAAGGTTGCAGCCATCTGAGTAGTCTTGGCCAATGCAGGTTTAACTAAACTGATTACCTGTCTCTTTTATTTCACAAGGCTTTAAGTATGTTTCTGTTTGCAGCCACGACCTTCTATTATACTCAGCGTTGCTTGTAAAATTTACTTTCAAAAGATAGGCAGGGGACTGCTACCTCACTAAATCCAAGGGATCAATCAACACGGCATGACCTTAGCTGATCCCCGAAAATATAATCGGCTCAAGTCACCTAGCATCTGCCACACAAAATTAATGGAAACGTCAGGTATGCAATGCTGTTTCTAAAGTCAAATGCTCAAGGTAATCCACAATGATGACCCTGAGTACGCTGAGATAAATGAAGGGAAAAACAAATGCCATATTGGAAGGCACCACCGGAATCCAATGGAAAGAGAAGGCTTTATTGAGTGAATACACAGATCATTACAAACCTCAGGGGGACTTACAGCTGCCCTGACTAGCTCAGTACCACATTCCCCACAGGAACAAAAAAGGGAAGGAAACAGAAGAGAAATACAAAAATAAGCAGTATGCAGAAAAGGTTCCCTCTGGTGGAGGAACTGACCAAAGACAATAGGAAATTGTGCAAGCTGAGAGGACAGTTTGAAAGAGATAAGATCTGTGCTGGTTCGAGCAGATTAAAGTTTTTTGCAAGAAAAGATTTATGGCAAAGGGGCATTTTTAATATAGATATATTTTTTGCAAACCTCCCAGCCCACATTATCTAAGGGTTTTTCCCCACAGAATTTAACTTGATTGTTCTTATCCAAATCATTGTCCATTTTCAAATGGTGTGGTGCTGGGAGATAGATAATATACTAATCTGATTATTCAGCCTTTGCAAAGTGATCTTGTGCTGCATTGGGTGAATCAAATCATTTCACCTATGAAAACCTATGTTCAAATTCGTGTTTAGACAGTAAGTGAAATGGTTGATGGTTTTATTCTAGTTACTAGTGGGCTTTTTCATACCAGAAATCCATCATACTTTCTGGCACATTTTTTCATGATTATTTGACTCTGCTCAGCATTAAAGAGAATTGGAAGACTTGTGTGGACATAGGCCTGAACTCTCAGAGCCTGGTGGCTGTCCAAGATTTAGATGTATTGCAAAGTTCTGCTAGAGAAGCTTGTTCAATGTCTACCTGAACTTTGCCTGGCTTGAGCCCTCTAGACAGATTCAGTCTGGAAATAAGGCATACATTTTTAACAGGGAGGGTAATTAACAATTGGAACAAGTTATTAAGGGCTGTGGTGGATTCTCCATCACTGGAAATTTTAACATCAAGACTAGATTTTTTTTTCTAGAAGACATGCTCAAACAGGAATTAATCCAAACAAGTCATATAGCCTCTGTTATGCAGGAAGACAGATACAATGATCACAGTGGTCCTTTCTGGTATTTTTAGTTTATGAATCCAATCTTTCATTTGCATGATCTCTAAATTCACCTTCCTATCCTACCATCAGTATTTCACTGAAACACATTTAGGGTCATTTAAGTGCTACAACAAATCCATCATACGCATGCAAACCCTTAAAAGTGAGGAAATGTTCAGTTAAGGGATCTATCTTTACCATGCCATAAAATCCACACATCACTGAACCCCTTCTGAGTTACAGACTCTTCCCCTCAACAAATACATTCAAATTAACTACAGCATATAAATGTTACACATCACATACACCAGATTCCTCCCAAACATCCCATTGTATCTTTAAACCATATTTTAATAGGAATTTTTATTCTAGAATGTTTCCAAAAGAGAACAACATCAATGTGTCTTTAACATAATGTTGTTTTGAAAAGAGAAGGTGGGGAAAAGGCGTTGATGGCTTGAAATGTAACGTTTGCTTTGTATCCAGTTTACTGTATTAAAACTGGTATTTCGGATCAACTCCAGTTCTAATGTCAGGCTCTGTTGGATTAATCATTGCTTGATAGAATTGGTATCTCATAGGTGCCTAACTTTTAGTTATTTTGCCTTGATCATGTATTTGTATCATCAAATCAAATCTGTGTTTGCAATTAAAGAACAAATTAAGGGGTTAAGGGGTTGATACTACAGAGGCAGTGAAGTCCAATCCTCAATCAATTCCCAGTTTACTAATTCTGTGGTTTCCTAATCCATCCCTTGCTTACCCTCTCTCTATACCTCTATCACCTTATGTGCATACAGGCTTATGTTATTAATTATTATTAATAATGTGCGAAGTGCAAACAATGTGCCCAGGACTGTACACAAAGACCTATGGGAAAAGATAATTCTTGTGCCATTGGGCTTGCAGACACCAACCTTGCTCCCATTGAATTCACAGCCAAAACTTTCATTAGCTTTAGTGGTACAGGTCTTAGTTATGACATGGTCATTCAACAATTTGTAATGCACTCCTCTACCTTGCCCTACCTTACCCACTGACAAGGTTTAACATTTATCTGCCTCTTAGAAGTAGTCAGACTCAGGAGGGATTTGAATGAGAAGGTATTTGTGTGGGGTAGGAGTACAGGGAGAACATTCATGGTGAATGGGACAAAATGGAGGAAGGCACAGAAACTCAGTAGGGTAAGGAAACTGAGTGAGTGCTAATGAAGCTGAGTTCTTTGGAGGAGTGAAGGATCAGTAAGCAGTATGATGAGAAAGTAGAGTAGAGCTCTAAACAGGGCTTACATGAAGAGAGCTGAAAGTGAGGACAAGATGAATTAATTTGATTCTAGGTACTAATACTAGAAGGAAGCAGGGAAGGGTTTTATGGAGGGGGATATAATTTGTGGCATTTGAGCAAGATTATTTTAATGACCCCTGTCTGAATAGACTAGTGGGCAGTTAGACAGCCTAGGATCTCCCTACATTCAGACAAACTCTCAGAATGACAAGCAGTCCAATGGCAAGTGTTCTCCTTCATAGGAAATAACAATCCAGACAAATCCCTTGCTCATTCTAAGGCTTTCAAATAAAAGGTCTCATAGGCATAGAGTAAAGTAACAGCACTGCCTTCTGAGGCTGGTCTCCCCCTACCAAACTCCCACTGTGTGCTTCCTATGCTTTTTATACCCAGCACCTGAGCCCTGATAGGTTACCAAGCCCAGTTGGATGTGTTTTATGCCCTTTCACTTTCCCCTGTCTGCTGCTACACCCCTGTAGAGCTAAGAAGAAAAGAGAGAGCTGACTGACACACACCCCACCTACTAACACACCCAGTGTGTTCTCAGGACTTCATGAGACCTAAATGTGTTGCAAATGCGAATCCTTCCCTGTCACTTGTGGGAGTTCAGTAGGCCAGAGAGAAGCAGGCAAGGTGAGAAATAATTAAAGCATAAGCAAGTGTTTCAGTGGTGGGGGCAGAAGGAAACCTCAGATGAAATCTGTTGCTGTCAACAGCTACAGATGGAAAAGCTTCAGTGGAATATGGAGAAGTGTAGTTCATGCACTTCCCTGGGACTGAACTTTTCTCAACTGATTAGTGAGCCCTGAAAGACATTACCCGAAGGCTGAGAGTTTTAAGACACCCTTTTCTCCTCATCAAGTAATTCTTCCATGCATAATGATGGAAACTCTTCAAGCTGCTTTTAACAGAAGCATCTTGAGAGGAATAATTGTGTTCATCCTGCAAGGGCATCCTTTTTCTCTTGCTGCCATGCTATTAAACGGGAAAGCCTCTTGACATCCTAAATTTGACATGTCTGCATATCATGTAGTTGGAATGTAAACACACTATTAGAGTCAAACCAGGAGTTCTCATCTGCCAAATAAAAAAAACAAAGCAAAAGATCCTTATCTAATGTCTATTACTGTGCCAGCTGGAAACAGTTCTTCACATCCTATATTCCCCAGCTTGCAAAAAAAAAAAAAAAAAAGGAATTGAATTTAAAAACCAGGCATAGTTTTTTTCTTTTCTTTTCCTCAAGTGTAGAAGCAGAATGGTACATGGAAAAAACAGGGAAGACACCAGTGGGAAAACTTGTTCTTATAATTCGTTATGTTTCCACTCAGGGGCATGAACAAGGAGGGCAAGCAGGGGCATGGACACCCCCAATAATGGCAGGGGCACAGAACTCCTCTGGCCCCAGGGGCAGCAGCAGGGAGAGCGAGCTTCTCCAGCCTTGAGGCTGTGGAGGGAGCTAACTGCTCCTCCAGAAAGGATTATTGTTATTCCAGTTTTACAGATGGGGAATTGAGGCATGGAGCAAGTAAAACTGCAGTTTTCAAAGGCCCCAAGGGACTTGGATGCCTTGCCCAAGTTCACTCAGGATATCTTTGGCAGAGCTGGGAATTGAACGCACCTTTCCTGAGTTCCAGTCTAATGTCTGAAGCCCCAAAATAACCTTCATCTTCCATTGTCCCCTTTTCCAAAGCACAGTGCAAAGTCATCTTCTTACACAACATTCTGGAACTTGAGCCTGACCTCAGGCTTCTGCTCCCATGGGAAACTCTCGTGACTGAAAAATCATTTGGATTATTAATAGAATGGATGCCAGTGAGCACAACTGGTACCGAAGGATGAGTCTATACTGTCCTTATATGAGGCTGAATTGCCATGTCAGGATGATAGACACGAGTAGGGTGAACACAGGATTTGTTTTGTTTGAGTTTTCCATGTAAAATCAGAACTTGTGCAAGGTGCTATAGTCCATTTTCTACCCCAGTAGTGCACAAATATTTCCAGTCATGCCCCCTCCCTTACCATTAACGGAATCTGCCCAACCTAGGCTTCCTCAGCAGAGGAGCTTGGGCTGAAGGCAGAGCTGAAGCTACAGGCAGAGCTGGTCTGGGAACAGAGAGGGAATGAGGGCAGAACCTGGCTGGGGGCAGAGCAGTGTTGGAGGTGGAGTGGGCCTGGGGACAGAGCTGGAGTGAGGTCTGAATGGGTTTGGGGTGGAGCTGACCTGGGGGCAGGGAAGCACAGGCTGGAAGCATGGCACTCCCTCTCTGCCCACCAGGGGGTTGTTCTGGGCCTGAAGACAGAGTACGACTGTGGGCTGAACAGGATTGTGGGCAGAGCAAGGCTGGGGATGGAGCTGGTCTGGAGGTGAAGCATGGTGTTCCCGCCCGTCCTGTGGGGACTGGCCCAGGCTCCCCTTCTTGCCTCCCTGAACATTCCTCCATGCCCCTGCTAGGGGGCATGCCTCAGTTTGGGGACCGCTGTTTTATCCTGACCCAGATGGATCAGCTGGAGAGGTGAAAAGACAGATCAATTTCCATTGAAGTTCCATTCTTGGACTCTTTAACGATGCTGCCAGGTGTGTTACTGACTGTGGTGGTTTTGAAATTTGTGCCCTTTCACTGAGAATCAGCTTGAAGCTACCAGGAGGCCCTTAGGCCATTGCGCAGATATTTGAAGTAACAACTTTAATTCACAAATGACTTTTATTGTTACAGGCATATTATTAGGATGGAAGAGCAATACACAACAAAGTGTGTTTACTAAGGAATGACACTGCCAGCAATCCCATTGTTGCCAGAGTTTCAATGGTGCAATATGGTCACGTAGACTGAACATCCAGACAGATGGTCTTAAGGACCTAGTTTGTGATCGTACCAGTTTGTGCTTGATCTGCAAGGAGGCTATGTACCCTCGTTAGGATTTGCCATGATGTTTATGGTAGGATTACAGAATTACATTAATGCAAACTAGGAACCTTTTAGTTCCCATCAGCAGCATCCCTCTGGGGGAGTTACAGCACAGCATTTAGCACACTACTATTCACATACCTATAATCCAAACTATGAAGCAGTGCAGATAAGCCAAGAGGGAGCAGATCCCAATTCAAACCTTTTCTCCCCCTCAGATGGAAGGAGGACTTGAACCAGGGATTCTCCGACAGCCCAGGTGAATACCCTAACACTGGGCTAAAAGTTATGAGAGAATTCCTCTTTCTCTCCAGAACAGCATGGGTGTCTGCCACCAAGAAAGGCCCGTCAGCTGACAGTCCCAAGCAGAGGAAGTCACTGTCCTGCATCCCAGACATGGGCATCTATCTCCAAGAGAAGGGCCTGGCATGTCCCATTGGCTGTTTTAGGCAAGCACCATACCCAAGGTTTGCAAATCCCAGTGATTTTTTGAAGTGCCTATAAAGTTTGGTGTAGGAGTCAATGTCAGTTTCTTTGTGAATCTAGCTCTGCAGTTCTAGAGGATCTAAAACTCTGAAGGGAAGCTAGGCATTTGGTTTCACTGATTTGCATGCTAATGCCCAGATGGCATTTCCATTTCAGCAGTTGTACTATGGTAGCAGTATTGGTATGCAAATTATGGTAGCAGTATTGGTATGCAAATTAGGTTTGTGTATAAATTGTGTTCTACAATGAGCTTTGTGGACCAGATACATGATGGTCAAATTTGAAATGGTTCCATTCAGATAAGTATCCAAACATTCCAAACCTGAACCATATTATTCAAGTCTTTGATGATTTCCTCATAGTGATGATCCACCATCAACCACCAGACCTAGCTCTCTCTTTTTCTGGGATTTACCCTCTTTTGCAGCAGCTGCAGAGGAGCCGAGCACAATGGCAATTCCCCTTTCCCTTGAGTTCCTACTGCAGATTAATTGGAGTTCCTGCTTTGAGCAGGGGGTTGGATTAGATGACCTCCTGAGGTCCCTTCCAACCCTGATATTCTGTATTCTATTAATTCAAATGTAGCACAGTCCGGAGCCTTGTCTCATCATATCCAAAGTAGCTGAGATTTTGGTTACACTGCAGCTGGAACAGTGAAGTGTTGGGCTCCACAAAGCCATCGCAGAAAAGGGAGAGAGAGAGAAGAAGAAGGGGTTGACCCCAATAAAACTTTTTCCACCCTTGAAAAGAGCTTGTTTCAATAGAGAGATGAAGGTTTTAGTTGTTTCTTATTTTAAATTCAGTTCACTAATCTGTAGATTTGAGCCTATAGCCTGCTTCTATAGGGAAGCAGAATGGCCTAGTGGACAGAGAACTCAACTGGGATTCAAAAGAACTGGTATCTATTTGAACTCTGCTACTGGGTTTCTGGGCAGGTCACATCACTGACTTGTGCCTCAATTTCACCATCTGTAAAATGGAGATAATGGGGCTTACCTCTTGTGTAATGGGCTTTGAGATTTATGGATGATAAGTGAGATATAAAAGATACGGATTATCATTACAGTGTTACCTGAAAGTGGCCGATTTATGAAAATGGCCAAGTATTATAATGAAGTGAGAGTGCCAGCATGACACTATTTTATGGGCACTAATCCAGTTCCTAAATGGAAAAGCTGACAAAGCCAAATTGTTTATGCCCATGACCAAAGCAGATGACTGCCCTGTCCAATGGCAGCACAGTATTATCCTCACTGTGATACAACCGGGATTGATGCTGTGGCTTCTCTGTGATGAGAATTGTTGCATCAGAATCTCAGAATCAGGCAAACAGGTGGAAGATCTACACTGAGGAAAAAAGCCAGGAAGCCATGTTGTGAGGAAAGTACCCTGAAGTAATGTCCAGTTTTTGGAAGAGGAGACAGTGGCAAGTTATGTAAAAAAGAAAACTGGCAAAATGAACTGAGTGAGTTCAGAAGCAAGCACAGAGAAGAGCAAGTCCCACCCAAACACTAATTGAAATGAGTGGCTGACAAGGGAACCCCTCAGGTAAGTGGCACTTTCTTTGAAGTTTAAACAATGTTTTTCATGAGGGTCTCCAAACTACGGCCCAGGGGCCAGATCCGGCCTGCGGCTTCAATTTGTCTGGCCCTCCAGCTAAGCAGGCATGCCAAACAGGCACATGGGGAAGCTGCCACTGCCCCCCCCCCCCACGAGCTGCTGCCGGCGGCCCCATGTGCGGAGGGGTGAGTGCCCTCATGGCAGTGGCCAAAGGAGTAAAGGGGGGGGGGCAGCAGCCGCCGGAGGAGCAAAGGGGAGGATTTTGCATATATTTGCATATATCGGATTTTTTCACAGTTGCTTCGGCCCGCGAAGCCCCTTCAAAAATCTAATATGGCCCTCATCTCATAAACTTTGGAGACCCTAAATCTCCTCTCACTGCTTATAACAACTGTACAATCAGGAGAGTTAAATCAGTCTTCCTCCTGATTCTTTTTTTTACCCCGTGTTGCTCACACGCTAGTTCGTTAGTTTTGTTTCACAGCAATGCTGTACTCTGCAGGCTTATTTGTTATTGTAGGGTTGCTCCTGAGGGCTGGCCTGCTGCCTTTGACTTGAGGAGGAGACACAATTGTTAAAAGAAAAACAGAACAATCATATTATGAAAACAAACATTGGCTAAACCAACAGTGAACATGAATATACTCCCCCTCTCCAACTGAGAAGTCATAGAATCTGAACATCGATGCCAGAGTTGCAGGACGGTGCAATGAGACATCTAGACATCCTTTTTAAATCCTCTTGGAGTTTTAAAACTCCTTTCCCCCTCCTGTTTAGTATTTGTTCCAAAGAAGAAGCCATGCTGTTTAATACCACTTCCCTCCAGGAGCCATGGGGACCATGACAGAACTCTTTTAAAGGGGAAAAATATTTTGAAAACTAACAGAGGGTAATTTCCTCAGAAAGGATTGTTTCTCTTTTCTGTTCAACCTACTGTCATCCTCCTGGGATCAGGCAACTCTTTCCTTTGTGAACAAAGACAGCGCCAGCTCCAGGAGCTCTTTCTTGTGCGCCCATTGAAGAGCCGTAAAAGGTTAACACGTTGCCAACATAAATGATCAGATTCACCAGACACTCCATTTTTACATGAACAGCACATGGCAATCAGGAACAGCTTTCAGGGTCAGATCCTCTATGGGAGGTGCCAGGGAGTGGCACATGCCCCGTTCTTCTCATATTGCTAAATGAGAGAAGGCTCCTGGTTAGATCACAGCAGTTCAGGGAGGTGGAGGCAGGGAGGTATCGCACTATGGAAAACATTGTGAACCACCATTTAGAGGCATTTGCAGTGTAAACAAAGCCTGAATTCCAGGCTTGGTTTCTCACCCCTTGAGCATGCAGGGTCAGCAGACTTACGTTTGCGTCACTGTTGAGATGCATAGCAAGTGTGCTCCTGTGGAGAGGATGCTGGGCTTGGAGTTAGGAGGGCAGGGTTCAATTTCCAGCTCTGTCACTAACTTACTGTGTAACATTGAGCAAGTCTCTGTACCTCTCTATATCTTTCTTTCCCATCCCACACTGTCCATCTTGTGACTGCAAGCACCTCAAGACAGGGCTATTGCTTACTATGTGTTTTGTACAGTGCCTAGCACCATGGGACTCTGATCTTGGTTGGGTCCTCTAGGTGCCATTGTAATAGCATATCATAACAATCACTATCATGTTGGGTAGTTCCTTACTGCACAAGAAGTGCCATAAACCTCAATGGGACTCCATAGAGAGTATGGTAGCATTCAGTGCAAGTAAGGGCACTAAGATCTGGCCCATAGTGAGGTCACAACACATAAGGCCTGTGTATAAACTTATTATCTGCAAAGGGGAAAATAAAACTAGAATACATTCAATCTGGATTCACCATTGCACAGCACCTGGATTTCAGACCCAGAGAGCTTTCCCACCATGACCAGGAGGGTTCCCAGTCTGAGGTTGTGTGTGTGTGTGTGTGTGTGTGTGTCCTACGGTGAGGGAAAGGGAATCTAATAATGAAGAAAAATAGGCAAATTGGAAAGAGCAAAGAAATGTAATGCTTTGTGGTTTGTTTTGATGGTGACATCATTGCCAAGTAGAATAGGACAAATCAGTGGTGAATGAAATGTTATCTTCATGCTTCAAAGAGAGAATTAGAAATTGTAAAGGGGAAAAAAGAACTAGAAGCCCATGTAAAAAGGAATAAACGCTTTTGACATTCTAAATTCCAGGCTTACTATACATTTCAATAATGCCAGTCCTGCTCCTCTCATTATCTACCACATATGTTTATTTAATTAGATAGTTATATTTTGATGGATACACAGTAAAGAAAGCATTGCCAAAACCTCACAATGGAATTAATGAAAGAGGGCAAAGCTGCACAGACATGGCTGGAAACAAGAAGAGGTTTACTAATCGGAATGCAGAAATTGGCAAGAAATCTTTGGTAAAAGTACAAAACCCGACTTAATTCAGTTAGTTTTCTTAGTTCAGTGTGTCGACGTCTCTTTTTGATGTGCAGAGTTACTGCCCAAATGGGGATGAGCATGTCTCAGAAAGCCAACAAGTAAGGCGGGTCTACTGCCTTTTGTTGTATTTTCCTCCAGCTTTGCATCCTTTGAAGTCATGAGTGTATAACAAGTGATGCTGGGCAGAAAACAGATGTTTTCTGCACAATCCATTCACAGATGATTAGATAGTTTGAATGCATGTTGTTAGCTCTCCCCCTCATGGCTAAAACTCATTAAATCCATTGGGAGGCATGAAACTAAAAGAAAGAAGATGTAGGTTTTATATTGGATATGGGGACGATTGGAGGAGTGGGGGAGATTTTGCTCTATAGCCAGAAGATCTCAAGGTCTAGTTGAGTTTCTTGTACAGATCCAGACAAGAAGTGTAAACCGAGGTCCTTTAGAAGGACAGGATGTATCAAGAGAGGCTACTGGGATCTGGAACATGTTACTTCCTGTTCAATATATGACAGCCCAAATTAAAAACAGCTACACATTTTGACTGACCAATAACTGTTTGTTGGTTTGTGTGAAATGAGTTGCTGGTCCCCAGTTCGTAGTTGATCACAGATGTATTCTTTTGAGGGCAGTCTGATAATGCTACATCAAACACTGAATGGCATAGACCCAGAATTTGAACCATTCTTCTCAACCCCAGAAGTGGTTCTTCCAAAACAAAGTTCTGTGGTAATCTGACCACAATGAAGGACATTTGCTGGACCGAATTCCGTGGGGCAGTATACACAGATAATTTCAGTCTCTAGTCCTGTCAATCTATAATCATGCAGAAACAGTAAAATTAATTTCTAATAACAAAATCCTTCCCCATCAGCCACAGGGGTAGGGGAAATTATTGAAAATGGATACAATTGAAAGGTCCTTCTTTGTGGGGGATTGTTTGATTAGCAATAGGTAATGCAACAAGTGAGTTGTAGGGATCAGAGACTTATTTAACATGTTGAAAAGCCAGAATTACTTGCTGAGGTTCCCAGCAGCCAAACCCCAAGTTTACAATCATGAGTGCCTGGTCCCTCACCAGTCTTATTCCCTCCTGAAACTTAAACCTCTTTCTCCAGTTTCACTCATCACACCACAGGAGATTATTTGGTACAAGATACACCCTCAAATGAAAAGCAAATGAAAATGGTAACCTGCACAAACTCATTATACTGAAACGCCAGGTGCCAGACTGGTGTCCTCTCCACACTTGCCCTGACAGGGTTACAGCAATCCAAGAAGGGGGCAATTGACTTATTAGGCAGCAAGCTGGAGAGAATTAAAACTGAGAGGGAAACCTTAATTAGAAGAAGCTCAACTGCAGGAACAGGTAGGGTCTATTTAAATAGGTAAGCTGACAACAGAGGTGGGGGTAAAGCTTCAGTTACTCTCTGGGAGTAGTGTTTAGAGGCTGCAGAAACATGCAGCCTGCAGTCTCTCCCTGGGAGGAGGGAGTGGTGAAGCTGGCAGACCCAGAGAAGGAAGGAGCGCTAGAAGATTAGGAAAGGACTCAAGGAAATGCAGTAAGGTACAGGGTGGAACAGGCCTTGACTGCTGATTAGAGGGTTCTTGAACTGGAACCTAGAGTAGAGGATGGGCCTGGGTTCCCCTGCCAGCCACTGGAGAAGTGGCACCTGTAGGCAGTGAATGGGAAAACTGCCTGAACCTGTATGTGAGAAGTGACCTTCCAACCCTTGGAAGGGGAAACCACAATACTGACCTAGCTTGAGAGATGAGTCATGAAGAGGCACCAGCAGTGTGAGAAGAGCTACAGACCAGAAGAGAGATGGAGTGATGACATGCTGGAAGGGATGTTGACTTGGTGAGTGTAGTGGGCCCCGGTGGGCCCCCTCCGATCTGGAGGACGCTCCGGCCGGGGAACCAAGATGGCCGACGGAGCCGAGGCGGCCCCGCCCCCTACGCCGGAAGTGCAACCAGGGCCCCGGAAGCACAAAAGGCGGGGCCGGCCACCAAGAGGGGGTCGACCCGGCAGGAGGAGGAGAGGGTCGGCCCGACTACTGGGCGCGGAGAGAGCCAGCTGAGAGGAGCCCCGGCCCCAAACCCGTGGCCGAGACAGACTGGCCCGGCGTCCCCGCGGCCACATACCCCGTGGCCGACGAGGACGGTCCCGAGGCCCCGGCGGCCGCGTCTCCCACCGCAGGGGGTGATTGGCCCGGGAGCCCAACGACCACCAACCCCCCGGGATCCAGCAGCGAACCCGACGGGGCGACCGCAGAGCTCCCCGCAACCCCGGACGACTGGCCGGGGGTCCCAGCTGCCACATACCCGGAGGAGCAAGGCATGGACTGGACCCCCGAGGAAGCAGGACCCTGCTGAGGATCCGGGACCTGTAAGTAGCCTCGCGACGGGGTGCCCTGGCAGTCTGAGAGAGAGACTGTAGATACTGGCTGCTGGGACAAGACAAGCCTCAGCTAAAGCCATTCTGAGAGAGAGAGAGACTGTAGATACTGGCTGCTGGGGCAAGACAAGCCTCAGCTAAGCCATTCTGAGAGAGAGACTGTATACACTGGCTGCTGGGACAAGACAAGCCTCAGCTAAAGCCAGTCAAAGAGAGAGACTGTATATACTGGCTGCTGGGACAAGACAAGCCTCAGCTAAAGCCAGTCAGAGAGAGAGACTGTATCCACTGGCTACTGGGGCAAGACAAGCCTCAGCTAAGCCATTCTGAGAGAGAGACTGTATCTACTGGCTGCTGGGACAAGACAAGCCTCAGCTAAAGCCAGTCAGAGAGAGAGAGACTGTATCTACTGGCTGCTGGGACAAGACAAGCCTCAGCTAAGCCATTCTGAGAGAGAGACTGTATATACTGGCTGCTGGGACCAGACAAGCCTCAGCTAAAGCCAGTCGGAGAGAGAGAGAGACTGTATCTACTGGCTGCTGGGACAAGACAAGCCTCAGCTAAGCCATTCTGAGAGCGGGACTGTATACACTGGCTGCTGGGACGAGACAAGCCTCAGCACAGCCAGCCTAAGAGAGAGACTGTATATACTGGCTGCTGGGGGGAGGATAAGCCTCAGCTGAAGCCAACCTCAGGAAGACGGGGCACGTGCGGGCTATCGGGACCGGAAGGAAGCCCAGATCAACAACCCCCTGAGAACGACGTGGAGATCACCCGGTAGGGGGCGCTCCCGGCGCTGGGAAACCGCTAATTCCCCCTACGATCCCAGCAGGGGGCGCACCGGGCGAAGCGAACACGTCTACACGTGGTGGAGAATGCGGGCACGTCCCCTCCCCTGAGGAAAAGGGGAGCAAACCACGGTGACGGAGACCCTGGCCACACCGACGCAAGAGATGGAGGGCGGAGACGTCGAAAAATTGATTAAATGGCTGGCCATGAGCCAACAGCAGCAGCAACAGCAGTTGTTGCAGCAGCTGGGGACGCAGCAACAGCAACTGATTCAGCAGCTGACTGCCCTCTGGCCCAGGGCAGGAACCGAGAGCACCAGCGGAGCCGGGGGACCTCCAGACCCGGTGGTGCCCGTACGATTAACGAAGATGGGGCCCGAAGACGATCCCGAGGCCTTTTTACTCACCTTCGAGCGAGTCGCTACCGCCGCCCGATGGCCCCCCGATCAATGGGCCACCCTGGTGGCCCCGTATCTCACGGGGCCCGCCCAAGCAGCCTACCGAGCCTTGCCTGTCGCCGAGGCCCACAATTATGGGCGCCTAAAAGCTGCGATCTTGGACGCCCTAGAGATCACCCCTGAGACCTTTCGAAGACGGCTACGCGAGAAAACGTATCCCCCCGGGGCCCGGCCTAGGGTGATCGCGCAGCAAGTGAAAGAGGCCTGCTGGAGATGGCTACTGCCGGAACGGAAGACGGGTGAGGAGGTGGCTGAGCAGGTGGCCCTGGAACACTTCTTACACATCCTACCAACTCGCGGACGGACGTGGGTCATGCGTCATCGGCCGGCGACCCTGAGCAAGGCGGTGGAACTGATGGAAGATTTCTTGATTGCCAAAGCTCCAGCCGGGGCCCGACCTCCGGCTGGCCCCCCCCTGCCGCCCCGAACTGAGCGGACCCCGGCGCCACGACCAGAGCCCCGGCCCTCCCACCAACCCACCGACCGATGGGGACCGGGCACGGCCCGGTCACGGGCCCGTAGAGAACGCGAGCCCCCGCGGGGCGACCAGCGAGAGCGGAGAGGTCCGGCCCTCGAAACCCCGCCCCCCAGTCCGAGGTCGCCAGAAGAATCCCGCCACGCCACCCTCGGGCCATGCTTCATGTGTGGCCGCTTTGGGCATCTCCGGCGGGAGTGCCCTACCATGGAGTGCAATTACGCGCAGGTCTGGACCGGTGAGGCCCGGGCCCGGGCCCGGGCCCCAGCCCCCCGGAAGCTCACCATCCCCGTCGTGGTCAATGGGACCCCGAGCGCGGCGCTCCTCGACTCTGGCTGCAGCCAGACGATGGTTAGGGAGGACCTCGCCCGCTACACGGGACTCCCGTGCGGCACCGTCCATCTCCAATGTGTTCACGGGGACATACAGACCTACCCTAAAGCCCCGGTCAAACTAACCGTGCAGGGGGAGACCCGGACCCTGAGCGTGGGTCTAGCCCCGAGGTTAGCCTACCCGGTTATCTTGGGCCGGGATTGGAAGGGGTTCACCAGACTCTTGTGGGTGGCTGCGGAACAGGCCGAGACCGGGGAAGAAGCCTTGGAGGGTGAAGCGGCCGACCCGGGGACCTCGAACCCAGAGGGGACGGGAGAGGGCCCCCCGTCCCTCGGACCCCCAGAGGAACCCGAGGAGAGGGTTCCGAGCCTCGAAGATGTTCCCATCCTCAGTGTTGACTTCCCCCAGGACCAACGAGCAGACCCTTCTCTACAATGGGCCTATGAGCAGTTAGCCAAAATAAACGGGAATCCGAACCCCCCCCACCAGGCCACCACATACCCCCACTTCGAACTAATCGACGACCGCCTCTACCGATTTTTTCGTGACGCCCAGACCCACGAGGTCCGAACCCAGCTCGTGGTTCCCCGCTGCCATCGACGAGTGGTCTTACAGTTGGCCCATGATGTCCCAACAGCGGGCCACTTAGGCCGAGAAAAAACCCTGGCCCGCATAATGACCCGGTTTTACTGGCCCGGCATCCACCAAGAGGTCCGGAACTTCTGTGACTCCTGCCCCGAATGTCAACAGGTGAGCCCAAAGGGAAAGGTCCGGGCCCCCCTGGTTCCGTTACCCATCATAGGGACCCCGTTCGAGAGAATTGGGATGGACATCGTGGGACCCCTCCCTAAAAGCGTGGCTGGGTTCCAGTACCTTCTGGTTATCCTCGATTACGCTACCCACTTCCCGGAGGCCATCCCACTCCGGAACGTCACCGCCCGAACGGTGGCAACAGAGCTCCTGAAAGTCTTAGCCCGTGTGGGGCTCCCGCGAGAAATTTTAACCGACCAGGGGACCAATTTTACATCGCGACTATTACGTCAGGTCTGCGATCTCTTAGGCATAAAGAAATTACAGACATCTGTTTACCACCCCCAGACTGACGGCCTTGTCGAACGGTTTAACCGCACGCTAAAGCTGATGCTGCGGAAATTTACCCCCCAAGACCTCCGTCGTTGGGACCAACTAATCCCTCCCTTGCTTCTAGCTATCCGGGAGGTACCACAATCTTCAACCAAGTTCTCCCCGTTCGAGTTGCTGTATGGAAGGCAGCCCAAGGGACTCCTGGATCTAGTACGCGAGGACTGGGAACACGAGCCCTCTCCCTCCCGGAATATCCTCCAATACGTGTTACAGCTCCAAGAGCAACTCAAAAGGGTGGGAGATCTCGCCCGGGACAACCTCCAGAGCGCCCAAAAAGCCCAGGAGAGAAGTTATAACCCGGGAACCCGGGACCGGATCTTTTCGCCCGGGGACCGGGTGCTGCTCTTATTACCATCAGAGGAGTCTAAGTTGTTAGCCCGGTGGCAAGGCCCATACGAAGTCCTGCGCCAGGTAGGCCCGGTTAATTATGAGATCGCCCACCCCGGGAAAGGGAAGGGGAAGCAGATCTACCACGTCAACCTCCTGCGCGCTTGGCGGGACCGCGAAGGACTGTTGATCACACCCTATCCCCCAGACCCCGAACTCGGACCCGAAGCCGCCCACATCACGGACCATCACGGACCAAGGGACGCCACAGTGAATGAACCACCATGTCACAATGGCCCAGAGTGGACTGTCTCCCAGAGATAATGAGATAGCCCAAAGTAAGCAGAAATACTCCATTGGGAACCTGAAACTAGGAAACATATCCATGAAAAATGAAGTGTGAGACTTCAGGGTTCACCCAGGCCAGTAAGGGTTTTGGTCACTGTCTGCCTTATTACCCTGGGTTCCTTCTGGTTCAGCAACTTTAGTCCAGAGCTCTGACCCCAACAGTCTGCAACCAGTCCAAAAACCTCACCCTGGCTTTGCCCAACTTGGCTAGTCCTTGTGGGTTGACCTTAGTGCCCTCCAGGCCTGAAGTAAACCCCAAAATCATCCTGCTGCAGGGACCAATCCCTCTCACTGGGTCCTCACAGAGAAAATGTTGGGTTTTCTTTAGAGAGGTAGTTAAACACTCCAAGCTGTTAGCTTTCTAGAAGCCCGCACTTCACTGAACTTACACATGACTGATGATGTATAATGAAAGTCAAACAAGTTTCTGAAGAAAAGAGGATGGATTAAGTAATACCAAGTAAAAGAGAAAGGTAGAGATGGTAACAAGCAAATAAAAGTGAAAACATGCAGTGGAAAAAAAGACAAAAACTGAATCGAGCATCATACAGTCTTTGTTCAAGATGGTTTTCCTCACCCACAGTCCCCTGTCCTGCTTTTTACTGACCAGCCTGGCCAGGGCCCATCACAAAGGCCAAATGGCTTGGTTTCTTTGTCTCCTAAGGTGAAGGATAGAGAGAGAATCTCTCTGTCCCTTACATCCCCAAAGGGATGTCTTTGTTTGCAAGTCAGAAAGGCCTCCTGGGGATTCAGTCTCCTGTGTCTCTCTGGGGCGCAGGAGCCATGTTAATTCTGTCTCTCAAGATGAGGATAACTCCTGTCAGTTTAGCTCAATGGTTTTGTTTACTGCTAATGTGTAACTTGAGGAAAATCCACATTCCCTTGTGTATGACAGACCTGTTTATTACCTTTACTTAGGTTAGACTATCTGGTCTTATATAAGTTCTAGTAACTTCATATAGAGGGAAATCATAACTCCACATAAGATGTTCTCACATGCATTTTACAATGATATTAATGACTAGTGTGTTATCCGCTTTCATGTGATACATCACAAGACCTATTTTGTACAGATATTATTGCAGTAGTGTATAGGGTGTGAATACAGGGATGCCTAGGGTAACAAGAAGAAAGATATCTTTCCATAAGGGGTAGGCGTTGGACAGTCCTGAGGGCTGATTCATAGCAGACTTTAGATATTTTCATCACTTCTGGTAGGTTGGTAGATAATTTCACTGAGTGCAGAAAAAAATGTCAGTGCACAGTTGTGCATCACTGCACATATCTTTAGGCCTCAGTACACATTAATGAAACAATGCAGATTTAACGATTTGGGATTTGTTGTATATCTGAAATGAAAGCTTATGAATGTAATTTATTCATATAAAAGGAAGATAACAGTTAATCCTCATGCAGGGCTCTTCTGATGCCACATCACATGCACGCGCTCTCATTAAAAACCTCCTCACTATTACTGCTTTGCTCTGCAAATTATTTTGCCCAACCCCACTCCCTTTAAAGGAGTTGTGGATCCAAGGCACTTCTACTATGCCCAGGATCTATAAAGGGGAAACCTAGGAAGTCAATTTAAGAATCTCTTGCCCTTTAATTCAGGGATGGGGCACAATTTTTCACCTCAACCTATCTTTAATCTATCTTACTTCAGAGCTATCACCATATCATTCACTGAGGCCAAATACACACCCATATCAGTCAATATATAGTATTCTACATGGCTATTCACTTTCTCAGTTTCTCCGTGTGCAAAATAAAAGGTATAATATTTATCCACCCTAGTAAATCATGCTGTTGTCCTTGGGTAGTGCAATGGAATAAATATCCCCAGAATCTAGAGGAGATGAGGGCTTTCATAAGGGCTGGCTGGAGGAGATGTTTTCCAGACAAGATAGAGAGAATGTTGATGGGTTGTGGGAAGCAGGTGGCAGAAATGGAAGAATTTACACTGCTATCCCTAACTAAAGGTGTCTGACCGCAATTTGTTACACAGGTGTTACACAGGTGCCCAATTTTAGTGTAGTGTTGGTTCCTGGGCTGTTCCTGGATGCCCAGTTAGTGGCTGTGATCAATAATGGTGATCAAAAATGGTGAAGAGAAGGCAAACTTTTTTCTCTGATGCAGGAACCTTGCCACAATTATCCAATCCTTTGTTGCTTTGTAATTACATTTACATAGTGCTTCCTTGATGTGACTAACATTGAAAGCAAAGGTAGGGCAGAATACGATAGCCTGATTATTAAGCAGTTTCACATCAGGAGTACATTGATATACAAATGTTCTGGGATCTGCACTGACTGCCAAGCAGGTTACAAAGTTCTAAAGCCAGTGCCACAAATAGGCAGTGCAGAAGAGTGGTATGGGGTGGGAGTTACCATACCTCTGGGTTTTCCTGGCAGCCTCCCACCTGGGTTAGGACTGGACAGCTGGGGTTGCAGCCTCCCATCCAGGTCGGGGGCTGTCCCATCCAGGAGCCATGGAGCTTTCTGCAGCTGGGGTTGGTTCCCGGAGATGGGTCAGACCTACTTCTGGGAGCGGCCCCTGCAGGGGAAGAGGAAGTCCCATACCTCCCCAACCTGAGCCAGGACTAGTAGCTGGAGACTGGCCCACAGTAAAATCCCTTGGCTGGGGCACCTGCAGCCCTGCCGCTCCCCTACAATAGGCAGATTTCACAGGGGAGATCAGATTTCATGGTCCAGGATGTGTTTTTTATGGCGATGAATTTGGTAGGGCCCCGCACATTACATAGAAGAGGGACTTTCAGTAAGATATTCTCTATAAGGGATCCTCAGCATTGGAAACCCTTTCCGTCCCCACCACCACCAACCTAGTTTGCCAGAGCCTAGTTCTGTTAACCATCATACCATGATGCATGGCTCATCTTGTTTTCTAGGCAGGGCAAGGGGGAGTCACGGTTTGTTTGGGGAGTTATGTTATCTGCCGGTATGTCTTTATTTTAGACTGGGGAAACAAGGTGATTGTGGTGCTTTTGTTTTTGATTTGGTTTTGGGGTGGTTGTTGTTGTTTGTGAAATGATATTATGTCAGGGTGTGACTGCTGGGGATGGGCACCTCTTTGTGAAGAGGGGGCAGAGTAAAAATAAATAAAACACAGGACTGTGTTTCTCAGTATACATGTGTGCGGAAAAATCGTTGTCAGTGGTTCTCCCCTAAAAATCCCACAATTACAGGCACTAAAATCTTCAGAGTCCTTTAGTTTACTGTAGAACCATGGGTATGGCAGTTTTCAACCCATACTCCAATCAACTTAAACAAAATCAGAGACTAATACGGGGACTAGTCCTGCAAAGACTAATGCACATGAGTAACTTGACCCTTATGAAAGTAATTGCATTGAAGTCAATGGAGCTACTTGTGTGAGTAAAATTACGCACACGTATCAGTCTTTGAAAAATCAAGTACTTGCTTTTCTAAAGTTTAGTTAGTGGTAGTCATGTGCCCACTGGCAGTAACAATAGATCTTTCAGCTAAGCACCATCTTTTCCATGTCTGAATTCATATGCAGCTTCTGGGACCGCCTGATCAGCATACTTCAAAATAATCCTGAATGAGCAGGAAACCTGGCAAATGGATGCAGGCTTTGGAGAAACATCAGTGCGTCAGTAAAACTTTGCCACTGACACACAAGTCATAACTGTTTATGATAGTGAAATGAAGCAATATATTTAATGAACAGCAAAGTACAAACATTAAATACCATATGAATGAGCAAACTATTGAAGAGCAACCCCTGCTGATCCAAACACTGTGTCACTGGAGGTCAAAAATTATACATTACTACCATTTACACACTCTCCTGTATTGTAGTATAGACAATTATTGGGTCTGCCTATTGAAAGGGGCAATACTACATGCCAAAGGCCTAATACCACTTTAGTTTCATTGCATGGAGAACACAATCTTTTCTAAAGCATTTCTATCTTCTACATATATGGTTCCAAGTTAGATTCTGATTTTACTCCAACTGAATGAATGGGTAGGAAAGGGCTTAAAGTAGGGCTGGTTGAAAAATTTCTAATGAAACATTGTTCTGTCAGAAAATAGGGTTCATCAACATCAAAATGTTTCATGGGAAAAGATTGATTTTGGCTGAATTTTCCTTCAAGAAAATCTACTTGAAACATTTTGTTGCTCCTGTAGCTGGAGCTGCTGTGATTCACTGGGGACTCATCATGGAGAGGCAGGTGTGTATCATGGGGGGGAGGGGGGGGGGTATTCCATCCGTGGCGAAGGGTACATAGAGGAGAATACAGGTATGAAGGACCCAGAACTATAACTATCAGAAGGCACTGTGGTGTCTCAGGCCGATACAGATTAATGTCAGCCCGAAATGAAATTAAACATTTCCAAATTGCAATTTTTTGCAACTTTTAATTTCTTGAAAAGTTTGGTATTTTAACTTTTTGTTGAGATTTGAGACTAAAATAAATGTCAAACTATTGGAATTTCCCACCGGGTGGAAATTCTGGTTTTTGATTTGTTAAGCTCAAACACAGTCAATATTAACACCTATGCAGAATCCCTGTGGTGCTATTGAGGACACATTTCCTTCCCCAGTCTCCTGACAGTGTGCTCCCTTCCCAGCCCTCATCTCTCCCCAAACTCCTGCTGAGGACTTCTCAGTGGTCTGGAGAAAGGAGAGAATGATATCATGGGACAGCACTTCCCTCTCTTTTCCTCACTTCTCAGCTGAGGCTCCACTGAGTTTTTCTTCCATCCCTCAGTGAGACTGTTTGGCCTTAAATGAGATATTACTTTCCTCATCCAAAAAGAAAGAATATCATGGCACTTTCTTTCCTTCAAAAGGCTTGTTTGTTTCCATTAGTTCTGCTGTAATCCAGGGAGAGATTGGAAGCTTTCGGTGGCCAGAGAGGTTAATTACAACAACGTTCTTGCAGCATATCCCTTTGGGACCCTCTCCAGCACTGACACATTTTAGAATTTTGTTGTTGGTTGGTTTTAAATGTAGCAGTAGTGAAGGGGGAAAGGGTCAGTCAATCTTACAGTGTCCCTCATGAAGCAGACTAGACAGGACTCAGGTGCAGTAAACACGAAGGGGTTTTTCTATGGACATTGCTCGGTCAGAAAACACAAACACTAGCTTTCCCTGGTTCTTCATTTTGCAGAGAAAGGACCACTGCTTGTGTCATACAATTACCGCATAGGATTTGTCTAAATCTTGGATCGGATACAACAACTGCAGAACGGATTTCTGACAATTCTACAGTTTTCTGAGCCTTTCAGTCCTTGACCCATCTACTGAGATTGCTAGCCAGTGTGTCAATTAATGCCAGTTGATGTGGTTTTTGTGATGTGGACCCTGTTTACTAGAAACTGGGCTGAGATAAGTTCACACAGTGTAGGTGCCAGAAGGAAACAGCTTTGGACTTGGATTTAGGTATGAACCAGGACTCTAGAATGAAAAGCTATTTATCTTATTTCCAATCCCCTGACATTTTCAATCCCCAAGCCACTCATTTTATTCTTTAAGCCAATCACCTCCCTCCTTCCACTGCCCTTTAAGTGCCCTTTTGTGCATGCATGCACGTGAAACCATACACTGCACTGATTCATAAATTCTCAGAGAATATACTCTGAGAAAACCATGAGGTAGTGCCACTGCTCCTTGGGACTGGCTAGACCTTTTAAATGGAAATTTCTCAACTGGATGTTTCTCCTTCAGAAAATGCTAATGAATCAAAACATTCACAGGAACATGTTGATTTTGATAAAACTCCAGCGGAAGCCAGGTAGGATTTTGATGGCACCCTGACTCTCAGGCTCACAGTTCCAGGGTAGACAGCCAGATAGAGTGCATCAGAGTTGGGGCTCATAGGGCTTTCAGAGTCTCCAGTTCTAAGGTAACTTGTCACCTGGGCTGCTGAGGACCTAGAACTATGTGAGACCTGGGTCTCTAATTCTGGGGCAGCCCATTAGGCAAACCGTGCTAGGGCCAGGGCTTCTTGGCAAAACAACATTTTGGAATTCCTGTTCCATAGGAAATTTCAATTTTCTTTTCATTTTAGAATTTGCTTTCTTAATGTTGGAATTTCCAGTGTGAGGGGAATTCCAGTTTAAAGCCAGCTCTACCTGTATGTTTGTATATAGTCATGAAATGTGAGAAATTTAGCTGAGCCCATTTGGTTTCTTCATATTCCTATTATTGTTGTGCAAAGAGTAACGAGCATTTAACTGGCAATGAAAACTTGACTTAGACTATGGCAGTCTGATGATGACAGCGTGTTCATATGCTATTGTTTTGCACATTTCCAGTACATTAGATAAAAATGCAGCAAATCACTTAGGGTACGTGTACACTGCCCTGCAGTTCAGACTAGAAGTATGTGAATAGCATTGTGCACCAGAGTGCTGCACTGTAACTCCCCTTAAGAGAGGCTGCAGGTGTGAAGTAAAAGGTTCCTAGTTTGCATTAACACAGTCCTTTTCAAACATGACTGCATTCATGTGAAGTAGGGACCATTTAGTTCTTGTCCACTGTGTCCACATGGGGGAGTTACAGTGCAGCACTTTGGTGCACACTGCTGTTCACACCCCTGTAGTCTGAACTTTAGGACAGTGTAGACAAGCCCTTAGAATTAGGGTGACCAGATGTCCTGATTTTTATTGGACAGTCCCGATTTTAGGGACTTTTTCTTATATAGGCTCCTATTAATTACCCCCCACCCCTTCATCCCAATTTTTCACATTTTCTGTCTGGCCACCCTACTTAGAATCTCCATGACCTGCCCCATCATTCCCCGCCCATACACACTCCATCTGCTAGCAAATGCTTAATATAATACACTGTCCTTGGTAGGACAGTCCTCCTCTTTTTGAAAACTGCAGTTATTACCTCAGTCTACACTAATAATAACAAAAATAAAACTAATTAAAAGATGGGGTGGATTTTCAACTGCATTTGCTTTTCCAAGATGTTTAATACTGCTGTCCCCATAATACGAGCATCAGGTCAGCCACTTTAGCCTCTAAAAGAAGATTAAACATAACAAATAAAGATTGATTATTAAACTAAAGAACAATAATGGCACTTGGACCTTTACCATTCCGAAGTCCTCATTGGGCAAAATTCTGGTCATCTGACTAAGCCAACTCAGTAGGACTATTTGCCAAAGTATGATGAGCACTTTTGGGTGCACTCATCAATAATTAAAAGGTCAGACAAATTTGGAGAGTATTGCAGAAGCGCTTGGGATTTGGGAGCCTAAACACTAGTCTTTCCAGTAAAAAGAAATCCCATTCCAGAACATGGAGTGATTTTGGGAAAAGCCATATTAGAAAATATACACAAAGGGGTTAGTTAACAGATACTCATTTCTCATCAGGGGTAAAATCCTGGTTCTATTGATGTCAATGGCAAAACTCCTATGATTTCATCCCATATATGCTCATAGAGTACCATTCAAGTTGCTGACCTTTTATCCTGTGATGGAAAGTACTATATTAGTGCAACAGACCATGGTTTAACATTTATCTTTGGATGGAATTTGATCTTAAATAATATTACATTGTGTGTTCCCCTCAAACAGTCAATATGCAAAAAAATCTTTCATAGATGTTCTTGGAAAAGATGATCTAATGGTTAAAATACTGCTCTCTGTCAGGGTAAAGTTTGAGTTTAGATCATTCCCTACAATTCCCTCACTGCCAAATAGATTAGGCTCTGCTCTTATAGGGTTATGGTCCCCAGCCTCCCAATTTCTACTCCCCGACATTCAGATAACCCTCTCTTCCAAATATAAACCTCTGAGGAGATTAGTGGTGGAGGACAAATCCATGAAGTTCCCCTTTACAGATGTACTCCCATGTCCACCATCATAAAGAGAGAAGGGCAAACACATCATGTATTGTATAATAATACATGGCTAGCAATTTTACTGGGATGTCGCACATTTCTTCTGTGGCATGTTCTTTAGTGCAAGTGCAAATGTCTGAAGAGCAGCCAATTACTGGGATGTGCAGACCATTCTGTATTTTAGTACAACTCAAAGAGCTTTCTCCTTTTACATTTAACCTTATAGCTTCCCTGTGGCTAAATGCTTTTTCAAGATTAAAATCAACCATTTAGAAGTTTCTCCCTCCTCCCAGCACGTTAAATTCCTTTTCCAGTGTATGACTCTGTATGGTTATTGTTCAGCCATTTCAAATTGCCTTTTCCTTTTTCTAAGACTATTAGAAATGCAGCTTTACACTTCATGGAAGGCAACATGATCACATTATATTTTATTTCTACATAAATAACAAAACAATTAAACACATACACAAACTGTTCCTTAAAATGTTATTGTAGCAAGAAAAGCAACTGTGTAAAAATGGTGCCTTTGTCAACATATTGGCTCCCTCTATGTATCTTTGAATCACATCTGTTTCCCTTAGTGACAAAATGAAATGCTGTTTTTATTACTGTTAGCACTGCAGAGCCAGCGCTGCCATGGAAGACTGAGTTGGATGCCGTTTTGCTTATCATATCATTAATAAACGTGCCAGCTCAGTTCTGAATGCTGAACGTTTGTTACTGGCGATGCAGAAGAAATAAATTTTGTTTTCCAAGTCCAGACTCAGTTTCCAGAGTGGAAGTTACTAAAACTATGTTTTGATTTGTAAACTGAACAATTTTGACATGAAAGCTGTGACAGTGCACCCCACAGGGCTTTATGGCGAGATGCTTATTAATATATATATGATATAACTGGAATGTGTTTTATGCTACATATGCCATGTAACATATCTATGTAAATGTTATGATCTACTGGATCTATTCATCCTATTTGTATACATGTGTCATTTCTGTACTTGAAGATATGAATATTGGCTATGTACTTGGGTAATTTTAAATAGCCTCAGTGAAGCAGTTGGTCAGCTGCCCAAGAAAAGACTATTCTCAGTAAGTGCCCAATCAAGAATCACTTAAGCTAACAATAAACTTTGAGAGATGCCAATCCACATCTGAGATGTCCCAGGAATGTGGCTTGGCTGGTAAGGAACTCAATCATGCAGGGACAGGTGACTTGCCCATGTGACTCCAAAAACTCCATCTTGGAGCTGGATTCTACACAGGGGGAGGGAAGAGTGTCCACCCAAAGGTGAAAGTCTATAAAAATCCCTGGGAGATCCCTCCATTTTGTCTTTAGCTGGTTTGAGAGAGAGCCTCTCCACCCCCCATGGTTACCTGAAAGAAACTGGAACAAAAGACAGTGACAACCAAAACAACCACCAGGAAGATCTAGACCTTCATTAACAGCTGCCTCAGAAGGATTCTCCAGATCCGCTGGCCAGACACCATCAGCAACATCCACCTCTTGGAGAGGACCCGTCAACTCCCAGCAGAGGAAGAAATCAGAAGGAGAAGGTGGGGCTGTATAGGACATACACTACGCAAGTAGCCAACCAACATCACCAGATAGGCACTGTGGTGGAACCCCCAAGGCAAGCAGAAAAGAGACCATCCAAGAAACACCTGGCGATGCGACCTTCAGGCTGACACCACAAAAATGGGCTACACCTGGAACCAGCTAGAGAGAATGGCCCAGGATAGAGGACTCTGGAGATCTGTGGTTGGCGGCCCATACCCCGACTGGGGTGACGGGTATAAGTAAGTAAGTAAGTACAGGAGGTGTGAATGATTGCTGGACCCAGACTAAAGGTCTACTAGTCTGTAAAAGAGTCCTGTGGCACCTTAAAGACTAACTAAAGTATTGAAGCATAAGCTTTCATGGGCTAATACCCACTTCGTCGGATGCAAGCTTTCGTGGGCTAATACCCACTTTGTCGGATGCAAGCTTGCTTGCATCCGACGAAATGGGTATTAGCCCACAAAAGCTTATGCTTCAATACTTTAGTTAGTCTTTAAGGTGCCACAGGACTCTTTGTCACTTCTACTATTCCAGACTAACACGGCTACCTCTCTGATTCTAGTTTGTAAAAGGAAGCTAAATGGAATACCAATCAGGGTGAGGTTTTTATCTGTATTCAGTTTTATTACCGTATAGAGACAGATTGGCATGTTTTATTTTATTTTACTTTGTAATTTACATTGTTCTGTCTGTTACTATTTGGGAGCACTTAAATCCTACTTTCCGTACTAAATAAAATCTCTTTTTACTTATTAATTAACCTGGAGTATGTATTAGTACCTGGGGGAGGGGATGGGAAACAGCTGTGCCTATCTCTCTATCAGTGTTATAGAGGGTGAATAATCTATGAGTTTACCTTGTATAAGCTTTATACAGGGTAAAACGGATCTATTTGGGGTTTGGACCCCATTGGGAGTTGAGCATCTGAGTGTTAAAGACAGGAACACTTCTTAACCTGTTTTCAATTGAGCCTACAGTTGTTAGGGGTTGTGGTAGGTTTGTAGCAGGCTAGTGAGTCTGGCTAAAACCAGGCAGGACTCTGGAATCCCAAGATAGCAAGGGCAAGAAATCAGGGGCAGAAGAAGTCTTGGCACATCAGTTGGCAGCCCCCAAGGGGTTTCTGTGATCCAACCCATCACAAAAGCCACTGAGAAAAAACCACACAACAATACTTTACACTTCTACATCACTTTTCGTTCAAGGATCTCAAAACATTTTGACACACATGAATCATTTAAGCCTTCTAATAACCCCTGGGGATAGATTGTGTCTCCATTGTACAGGTAGAGAACACATGGCACAGAGGTTAAGGCTGAAATTTTCAAAGGAATGCAGGGGGGTTAGTCACACATCTTCCAGAAACATTCAACTAACATGCTTTTCCCATAATCCCAAACTTCTTCCCACATCTTATCCTAGCCCAAAACCCTGATTTCTCCCTCCCAGGCATTTGGCTTTCCCAGACAACCTCTGCAATGCAGTTAAGTATTATCAATCAGAACATTTGCAGCAGAGTAGAAAAGTTAGATAATGGAAATTCATTAGATTTAAATTCAAACCAAATAACTATTGAGCTGATTGCATTATTAATTTTCAAATTTAAACCAATAAAACCCTCCAGATGAAGCTGCCACAGAATTTCCAGTTTGCTGCACCAGTGTGCTGTGAAATCCAGGTACCATGGGACAGAATTTATATCCATCTGCCACAGAGTACATTGGGCTTTAGGTATTAGTCACTGCTGGAGAATGATTTGAGGGACTAAAGCCTTGTTTAAATTTAGGATTAACTCAGATGCTGGCCACTGGTGGCCAGCAACCAGTTTAACTGCATAAGTGCGCACCTCAACTGTAGACAGGGAAAGTCCTGACATGTAGTGGAGGAGGTTACACTGGTTTTAATGGACACAAATCACAGGTTTCCTTGTCTATGCATTGGTGCAATGACAGCAGTTACTAGCCATGGATAGCTGAAGCCCAAGTAATGATTGATAGGCCTGATTGTTGGCTGTGTTCTGTTAGATCCCATGTGCTCCAATGTAGCTTTGCAGAGCTCAAGGCCTGAACGGCCTTGAATTGGAAGAACTATTCTGCCACCGTTATCTATTTTTCCCTCGACTTCAATGAGATCTACAGGGTCTCACTTCTGGTACTTCTGAAAGTTGAGATTATTTATTTTTTCTATCCCCAGTGGTTGCAAAAGGGCACATTCACCAGTTAAAGGCTTTTAACAGCTGGATGCTCCTTAGCTGCTTGGCAGAAACATTAATGACCTTCTGGCAACTAGAAATGCCCACCAGTTTTAAAGAGGTCCGTGCCTGTCAAAAGCAAGGGGTGAGCAGTTCACTGAAAGCAATGAGCAAGAAGCAGTGGAGTTTGACCACATCTAAAGTATGCACGGTTCTCCTTTCAAACAATCAGAGCAATTAACTGTATATGCCCCTTTTCCCCCTGCACAAATGATCCCCATGGTATGGAGTGGAAACTCTGGGTTTCAACTTTGTTTCCTTCATATCCTTCTATTGGGGTGCACTGGGGAGCTTTCTGCTGTTCAGAAGAGACCAGGGATTTGAACCTTATACACACGAGGCTTGAGATTTTGTGCCATCATTTACACATGGGCAGACTGGATGCCCAAATCAGAATTGTCCACTCATGGATCCACTTGCACAGGTATAAATGGCAACTCAAGAAGCAAAGCAGTGGTGAATCAGGCCCAAGGGATGTGGCAGAGGCAAAAGGCCATCTGCATGAAGTCCCAAATCAAAATGGTAGCTTTTACATCCACTTCTCACAGGATGCTCTACTTCTTCTAGGTTGGACCAATTTAGGGAAGGAATAGTATTCAGACCATGTGTATACTGGGGATGTACCCAGATTATACTTATACTAATGCAGCTACACCACTTTAATCCCCTAGCATAGAATCATAGGTCTGGAAGGGACTTCGAGAGGTCATCTGGCCAGCCCCCAGCAACCATGGCAGGACTAAGTTTTATCTAGACTGGGGTGGCCAACCTGAGCTGGAGAAGGAGCCAGAATTTACAAATGTATGTTGCCAAAGAGCCACAGTAATATGTAGCAGCCCTCCATCAACTCCCCCGCCCACACCCCACTTCTAGTACCTCCGGCCCATGGGCTGCCCCGTTGATCAGCACCTCCCCCTCCCTCTCTGTACCTCCAGATCAGCTGTTTTGTAGGGTGAAAGAGGCTCGGGGGGGGGGTGGGGAGAAGAAGGAGCGAGGGCACTGTAAGCTCAGGAAAGAGCGTGGGAAGGGGTGGAGTGGGGGCAGGGCCTGTGACAGAGCCAGGGGTTGAGCAGTGAGAGAACCTCCCAGCACATTGGAAAGTTGGCACCTGTAGCTTCAGCCCCAGAGTTAGTGCCTTTACAAGGAGCCGCATATTAACTTCTGTAAAGCCGCATGTGGCTCTGGATCAAGGAGCCCTGATCTAGACCATACGTGACAGGTGTTTGTCTAAACTGCTCTTAAAAAAACCCAATGATGGAGATTCCAAACCTCCCTACGTAATTTATTCCAGAGTTTAATTACCCTGACAGGAAGCTTTTCCTAATGTCCAACCTAAATCTTCCTTGCTGCAATTTAAGACCGTTGCTTCTTGTCCTATCCTGAGAGGTTAAAAAGAACAATTTTTCTCCTTCCTCCTTGTCACAACCTTTTATGTACTTGAAAACTGTTATCCTGTCCCCTCTCAGTCTTCTCTTTTCCAGACTCTTTCTCTTTCCTAATGAGGCAAAGCTGCTATTGGCACTAGTTGAACTTACGCCTGCTTGAAACAAGTGAAAATGTAACCAGAGAAAATAGGAGCTTTGCCTGTTTGTACTAGAAATTGCACTGATGCTGTTACACTGATGGCTGTAATCAGGACAAGTCCTCAATCTAGACAGGGTCAAAGTGTGGAGAAATGAGGGAGGATCTCAGACAACCCCTTCTCATACCTGAATTTCCATAGGCTTTTCACATAAGGATACTTATATGTATTAAATAAATCCTCAGAGCCTCAATGAGTGGAAAAGTATTATTATTCCTTCCCTTCCCTTTTATATGCCATTGCCCCATCCCTTCATTGCAGACAGGATCGGTTAGACCTCCACTTCTCTTGGGTTGTGCCCATGCAACTACTGGTCTCGTCTTGACAGTCACTTTTACTTCGTGCTTCAAGAGACAGGATCCTGCACTCTCATTAGTCTTTGTTACAGGGAAGAAGGAAAATATTCCAACAAAGTCTGGATTCCTTGTGGTCTCATGAAGCAAGGTGCACTGTGCAGGAATGAATAATGATAATAGCTGTGTAGAGTCACTGCTAGGTTGGTTCTGCAGTCACTTGCCTGTCCATTGCTCGTTCCTGGCTATATTATTATTATTGATTATTTGCATTACAGTAGCACACAGGGGTCACAGTCAGTATCAAAGCTGCATTATGCTGAGCACCGTACATACATATTCAAAGGCAGTCTTTGTCCTGAAGGACTTATGGTCTAAAATGAGTCACAGCATCACATGTTAGTCATGGCAATCTTCAGTAACAATCAAAAAGACAGCAGCTCTGCTGCAACAGCCTTACTTGGCTTACCTTGTGGCTCAACTGTGCTCCAACACAGTTGCATGAAGGGAGTAAGGAGGAATGAGGTTTCCTCACAGCTTGTGTGGCCATGTGGGACCTGTGCACATCCTCATCCTCAGGGAGAAATCGTGCTTCACGGACACCGCTCAGGGGCACAATGCTTTCCCAGGGTTGGTGCACCAGTGTATCAACCCTCACTCCAGGCTGTGTCTAAGGGCACAATGTAGCCCTAAATAAAAATGGAAAGATAAAAGCATTTGGCTAACAAGGTTATCGCTAGTATTTAAATATTTCTTTTGAATAGCTCTGGTGACTAGAGTGCTCTGAACAGTGGAAGGGTAGTAAATTATCTACCCACTAAATCATAACCATCCTGTATTTAGAGAAAGCAATATAATCTTTCCAGAGTTTTCATCCTCATCCCCTACCTGCCACCATCACAACCTCTTCCTTGTTCTAATAATCTGTTCTATTCTAGTCAGGTTTTTTATATCAAGGCACCTTCCAGTAACTACATATCTGTTGCATGTTATTTGTTCTCACATCCTCTCTCCAGAGGCAGAAGTGTGTGCAGTGGAGTGTCCTGCTTTGGTAGGGTGTGTCTTTTATATATATTGTGATAGAGGAGGGTCAGGGAGCTGCGGTAGAGTGCTTGAGGGGAGATATGTAAGCTGAGAGCTAATTGAGGCATGGCTCCATGTGGACTAGGGAAGCTGGGGGCAGGTTGAATGGAACACCTGCAATTATTAAGGCCTGTTAAGAACCTAATAAACCCCCCTGCTTCAGACAGACAGGGGGGAGGAAAGGAGTTGGAGCAGTTTGGAGGAGTGAGCAGGTTGGAGGAGAGTTTGGAACCAAGAAGACCCTAGGTAAAGAGACACCCGGCTTGTGTAGAGAGAGGGCAGGAAGCCCCACAAGCTGAAGGGTAGGAGAGGGAAGAAGCCCAGGAGAAGGAATAGCTAGTTCAGGTGGTTTACCGCTATCCTCAGGGCCCCTGGGCTGGGACCCGGAGTAGAGGGAAGGGCCGGGTCCCTCCCTCCCTCTCCCCTCCCCTCCCCATGGATATTAGTGGGGCAGTTAATAACCTGTTCAGGGGCAAGAAATGGTGCCCTGAACCCCTCAAGAGAAGAGAAAGTGTGGGACCCACCATAATAGTGCTGGCAATTTGCCACAATATATAAAAACTGTGGCTATGTGATTATATTAGAGATGGTCAAAGAAATGTGCCTTGCACTTGGAGCAGAAAGTGGTAAGCTTTGCCATGGCCCTTAATTGCTGGAGGAGTTCAATCCACAGTCTTGAACTGCCTCCCGAAAAAGTTCTCTCTCTGAACAGATGAGCTTTATTCTTACTGTTGAGAGTTCCACTGTGCCAGAGGAGATGTGACCCACCACCACTCTGCTCCTTTTGCCCTGATCCTGAAGCACAACAAGAATGGAGACAGGATTCATCTCCCTTGCTGGTGACTCCACCATGTCCATATAAGTTCCCTTCAAGTGTTGCGAAGGTAGCTGCTACTGTGTCAGGTCCCC
Source organism: Sternotherus odoratus (assembly GCA_032164245.1). Classification (NCBI taxonomy): domain Eukaryota; kingdom Metazoa; phylum Chordata; order Testudines; family Kinosternidae; genus Sternotherus; species Sternotherus odoratus. The sequence continues at coordinate 90,764,730 of JAVMKO010000001.1, forward strand.
TGCAGCCTTCTGTGCAATGGGTGTATCCAGGATAAGAGGCTCAGGGCCAGAGCATAGCCAGTGGGTGCTGTGCTCCAGATATTCCCAGCAGGTAAATGGTCATTTGGAGACCATTACTAATTGGCAGAATTTACATCAACTTATTTTCTATTCTGTGCTAGGTCACCATAGTATCAGAGCACCTTCCAGTTGTGCATTAAGCAATTTGAGTGATTAGCATCTCTCATGAGTGGGTTTTTTTTCCCATTCATTCTCTCCCCAATAAGAGAAGGATGTTCAACATCATGTTTTGTTTTTTACGTGTTTGGGGCTATGTGTTAGAGAAGACAGGTTGGAAAATTACACTTCGTACTTGGAATGGAAGGTAGTGAGGTTCACAATGGGCCTTGTTCCTGTAGCAGTTCATTCCATAGTCTGAGACAGGCCCCTGACAACTGTCTCCTGCACCAGCAAGCTTTACCTTTGTTATAGTGTGTTCCATTGTACCAGAGGAGCAAAATGGTTCCCCATGATCCTCATCCTATTGCTTAAGGTGGCCTTTTACATATAGCCTGAGTCCATGCCATTGAGCATCTTGATGATAGAACCAAGCCCTTGAACTTGACTCAACATTCTATGGAAAGCCAGTGTAGAATGCAGAGGTCGGGTTTGATGGGCTCTGATAACCCATGTTGCTTAGGACACGTGCTGCTGAGATCTGTGCTAGCTGGATCTTCCTGAGCACTCATAGCTTCATATCCAGGGTAGGACTGGAGTCAGAACAAGCTTGGCCTCAGCATCAGACACACATAACTGGCTCCTTGGCAGACCCACCTACCTATTTACTATGCCAAGAAGCTAGCAAAGAATCTGTCCTCAAAAGCACTGTGTACAGTATATAGTTTATGAAATTTATCAGATCTTTGCCATCTGACTCATGTTGGGTCTCTCTCTCTCTCTCTTCTCTCTCTCTGTATCTATCATTCATATATATATATATAGTGTGGCTAATCTCTGTTTAACTATTCTCTCTGCATCCCCATACATATAGTGTGGCTAATCTCTGTTTAACTATTCTCTCTGCATCCCTTCTGCGCTCACAATAATAATCTCTCTGATTTATATTCTACCCTCTTAAATATTTAAAATTTATCTACTTTTCTTCCACTGTGTACCTAAGCAGATATAGCATGTTTAATTAAAGGGGATATCATCAACTAGTATTTACTATGTTTTCCCCCACAAAAAATCTTGCAAATACAAGTTACAACAGATTGAACACCCACAGCTATTAAATTTAAAATAAATATTTCAAACTCTTCTCAGATATCAAGTAGAACACTCTGATATCTATGATCAAAGGTAAAATACTTTATGAAAACTCCGAATTTCTTTCTCTATGGTTTAAGCCTTTTCTTCCTCTAGTATTCTTTTGTTGCCAAAAATCAGTGACCTGCTCCTTATAACAATATTTTTCACTTATTGTGATCACAGCCATCATCTTAGGGACAGTTAACATAAATTTGGCTAAGTACTTAAGGTGATGTATTGTAGAGTGAACTATGCATAGAGAATAAATGACAGGGTTACAGTGTGCTATATCACCGCCTGAAATAGATTAGATGAAAAAGAATAAACTGTTCCAAAATGTAACCTCTCTCAGCCCACAAATTCTCTGTGAACAGACAAATTTTTAGGAATTTGATCATGTCGGAGGCTTGATAATGACCTTGAAAGTTATTGAAAACGTCTCCATTAAATGGCAAAAGGATCAGACCCCTAATTAACATTTTGGCCTTAAACATGCAAGTTGGTCCATGCAAGTAAACCTCTACAGCCATCCATTGATTATGGTGTTGGGGGCTCCATGTAGGCCCAGGGATCTGCATACATGCCCACAGCTTGGGGTTAGCATGTGGGTTGATTGCAAACCATTTGTTTGGCTATGACTTTGGGACTGGTCACCAGAGTCACATAGTACTGTTTCTCCTCCCAATGATCACAGCTTTTGTACAAGAGGCAAAAAGAAATCAAAGAGAACTCAGGATGGCTGCCTGAACATGTCTGGCATGAGCCTTTGCACAAACACATATTTGCACAAATATGTGTGAGAATTTCTCCCTTTCTGGCAATATTAGTGAAATGAAAAACCAAAGCAAATCATTTTCACAAATGCTTATTAGTTGTGAACACTGCCTAAGGAATTTTCAATTTCTATTTGAACAATTTTTTATTCATTTACATGCATCTCTCTTCTACTGCTGATATATTTAAAAGTACTTTCCCCCTGCATTTTTTATGTTTTGTCATATGGAATCTGACCTTTGGCCATCCACTTTGTGTCCTGTCTCCAGCAGTGCTCAATACTTGATGCTTGAGAGAAGATAAAAGAAACAACACAAAACAAACAAAAAATCCTGCATTATGTGCCTATTAAATTTTGCAATTCTGTTCATGGTAAGTAAAAAATCCTTCTTGACTCCCGCAGTGATCAGCATGAAGCATGAGGTTTGATCATGCTTATCTTAGCTTGCATAACTATTAATATTATTGGTCAAAAATAATCTAGTCCTTATTTAAACCCAGCAGCAGCAGCATTTACTTCTATAACCTCCTGTGGTAGTGAATTCCACAGGTTGACCACGTAGCATGATAGCGTATTTCTTTTTATTTCCACTACAATCACCAATTAATTCCATCAAATCGCCCTTTTTCTCATAGTGTCAAACAGCATATAAAGGAAAGAGTGATTAGTTTTCACTGTTTCCTCTGTAATCATAGGGCCCAAGAAAATCGCTTCTAGATCTGGCCTCTGTTAGGGAGCTCATGGGGAAGAGCAGGGGAGAGGGGCCCCAAGAAAGCATGACAACATAGGGGAATGGATATTTTGCTGGGAGCAGCCGGTTGGCAGGAACACAGTGGAGTAAGTGGAAAAAGGGAAACTCAGGAGCACTTCAGTGGTACAGGAGGAGAAAGCAGGGGGAAACACTGGCTCTTTCCTGACTTCTCCATCCATGGTTTGTCAAAGGGACGTCAGAAAGCTAAGAACTACTGAGCACTGCTGAAGAACCTTGGGAGACTTAGGCGCAGCGGGGAATGGTTGAGAACTGGGGGAAAGAGCTCAAGAGTGCACTTTCCACCTTCCTTTGGCCCTCCTCAAGCAAGCAAGAGGAGAGAAACCCCAGAAAATCTTAGGTCTTCCGCAACCACTGGAGCGTCTGTACTGAACTTGTCTGAGTCGACTTGCCTGAAGAGAATGTTAACAACATCTATAACCTCACATTCATCAATTAAATTCCGGTCCTGGACACTAGAACTGAGCTAGGGGAGCCATGCAAAGTTGTTTGTTTTCCTCTCTCTCTCTTTCTCTCTTTCTCTCCTTTTTCCTTGTTTCCAGGGGTCAGGGATAAGAGGTAGAGGACAGGCTGTTTTTTTTTTTGAGGGGCTAGAAAGTGTTGCACACACACACACACACACACACATGAACTGTGGAACTGTAATCAACACCTCTGTTTTTAAAGTGTTACAATAATTCAAAAGCCCCTTGTCAAACTCACTTTCAAATGGGTAGCAAACTAATAGTACCTTGGCGCCAGATAAAACCCACCAATTTTCTGGTGGATGTGACTTTGTGTGTGTGTTCGAATTCCAAGGGACAAAAATCAGGCTTGAAGTGGAAACTCAGTTGCAACCTTAACTAAGGAGTGACTCCATAATGCATGTGCTGCATGGAGAGCACATTGTTGGCACACGACAAATAAATAACCGTCCTAACCAGCTGTAGTGCCCAAGTTTGGGTTTCCATTCCAACTTTCCCTATTGAATGTTTAATGTGAAGAGATTATTGCTGTGCAGCTGGTGCAGATTGCAGATGGTGTCTCCCCACTTCACTAGCCCTTCTTTCTTGCCTGGGTTCTGCAGCTCTTGGCCTTAGAAACAGGAAGAGATTAGCAGAGGGCTTTAAATCCTTCACAATGCTCTATTCTGAATTCAGTGTCAGGGGATGCTTGTGGATTTGTCTAACTGAAAAGGTTTGGTTACAGCGGTGCCGTTCCTTCTGTTGTGTTACCGCTTCTCTGCCACAGATCAGAGATGAAGCCATCTGCACAAAAGTGAGAAAGACATCTGTTTCAGCATAGCAAATGCTTCATATGTGCTCAGACTGCTTGCAGCAGAGGTGTGGGCTAAGTATTTAGCTCTTTACACAACAACAAGAGCATGGAGGAACCACAGGGACGTGGTGGGGTCCCGATAAGTTATAACAATGTTCACTAAATACAGCCCACCTACAAGGCCTACTTACATATGTACACTGCTTCTTTGGTTGATTTCAGAGAAGATAGTGAGCACTACCAGCGAACATACAAACTATTTCAAAGGGAAACTACCCATTTGCTCTATGCTCTAATGTGCAAAACATTCTCGAAGAAAACTTTCCACTGAGGTTCTCTGATTTTGTTTCAGATTTTTAAATTATTGCACAAAAACCCTGGAGATGCCAGGACTTCTTACAAGAAAACAGCCCCATTTTTAAGTGAAATTAAACAAACAATACACACACATAACACACAACATTCAAAATGTCAAATCCCCTTTCAGGTGGAAAACAATTTGTACTGAAAACTCATTTCTCATGGGTTTTGATGGGAAAAGAGTCCTTTCATGCACATTTTGTGAAAAGCAACATTTCTGAAATGGAGAAAATCCTCTCCATTAAACTTTGGAACAAATGTTCATTGCTATTGCACAGCTGCAGTCCAAAGGGCTAGATTTTTAAATTTGCCTAAGGATGCACAGAGTTACCAAGTGAGATTTACAAATGTGCCTCAGTGCCTAACTCTATTGAAATCTGATTTCAGTGGGAGCTAGGTCCCTAAATGCTTTTGAAAATCCCAATGGGTGCCTATCTGTATCTTTAGGTGCCTAAATACCCTTAAATATCTGGTGCTAAGGACCCAATTCAGAAAACCATTCCTATTCAGAAAAGCACCTAAACATACCCTTAAATCCCATTGAAATTGCTGGTACTTAAGAATGTGCTTAAAGTTCATGACTATTCAGAAAAGCACTTAAGCACATGTTTAACTTCAACTTTAATGGTATGTTGAAATGGTTTCCTGAATCAGGGTTGTAAGCACATGCTTCACTTTAAGTACTTGAACAGTGCCGCTGACTTCAGAGTGCTAGTGGGACCATTCATATGTTTCCAATTTATTGCTTGCCTTGTTGGATCAGGGGCTCAGATTCTATATTCATCATCACTCACAAGCAAAGCAGGTAAAGGTCTATTCAATGTTGGCTGGGAGAGCTTGAAGGAAGATCTTGAGTTCTATTGCAAGTGGTGCTGGTCATTCACTACTAGTTAGTCTTCCCACTGTGTAAATATTGAACCAAAGCTCCAGCATGGCGCTAAGAGGGGATTGTACTCATAGGGGAGCTGTCTTTCAGATGTGAGATAAAAATAAAGTCCTGACCACTTGTGTTCAGTAAACAGATTAAAAATTAAATGAATGTATTAATGTCATAAATTTAAAAATAAATCTTATGTGACTTTTAAGAGTAATGACAAGAACTTTTAAAGCCCCCTGAGTAGCTGTTTCTCAGCAGATTAAAATACAATGTAACTATAGCTGTATATTTAGCATATGTTAAGAGGGGGAATATTCTCCTAGCAATGGTTGGCGCCTTATGCTCCACTAGGAGCGAAGGGGAAAGAAGAATGTAGCATTTCCTATTGCCTGACATAGGACCCTTTGAATAAGGAGTTGTGTGTATGTGACATCTCTAAGTAGGATATAATTTAGAACATTTTGTTGGCCTCACCTCAAATTAAAAAAACAACAACCCAAACCCTAATATTTTCCTTCATTCCAATTATAGCTGATGGGAAAGCCGAGGATCCTTCTTACTGTAAGATCTTGGGGGCAGGAAACATCTTTTGTTCTGTGTCTGGACCAAGCCTGGCACTAGGGCTCCTACATACTAGAGCAATACAAACACCAATTCTGATTATTCACACCTGCCTTCACACTGCAGTCTCGGGAGACTGTGCATCCGGAGATGTCAGCAACATTTCTTAATTGTCCAGATTTAATTGCTGTTGAGTAAAGAAGGCATCTCTTCCTTTGGGACTGAATATTCAGTGGTCAAAATTCATGGCAGCCCAGGGGGTAGGCATGACAACAAAGGGGACTGCATGTATGCGGGGGGAAATTCTGTCTGATTGTTGCATTTGATTTCTTTGGACTTAAAGTATGGCGTTACTCTAATGTGTGGCAGCATGGGTTCCATGTTTGTTGTCTCTCAGTGTCATCCATAACAGACTGGTTCTACTCACATGTAAAAAGGTGATTTATATGTAAAAAGGTGATTTATATGTAAAAAGGTATGTAATTTATAATTACAATAAAAAGGTATGTAATTTAAAGGTGATTTATATGTAAAAAGGTGATTTATCTAACTGCCAGCTCTTCAGCCTCAGCCTAGGTTGTGAAATCCAGCTGTGCTCTGGCTAGCCTGTGTATCATCATCAGTAATAAATATTCTGAGAGCAAATGTTGCTTGTACTTGAACTTGTGCAACCGCACTGTCTTCAAATTGCCCAGGTATAAGTAAAGGCAGACTTGGGCCTTACTTCTGGAAATGAATTAAGACTTCTGTTGATGCTGTGCAAGTCAGGGATAGAGTCTAGCTCACTCGCTCTCCAGGCTGGGTTGTCTCTGCAGTGCCAATAGGAGTCATAACTTTTGTCACTAAAGCAAACAGACCTGTCTCTAAATACACACAGGTAATAGATCTGTTGATCAAGAAGGTGTAATTGTTGCAGTCACTTTTCAGAGCTGAACAGTTTGTATAACATAATCCTGTAGTGAGAACATAGTAAGTTTTCTCACAGTATTACATTACTTCTGTGGACTTATTTAACAGCTGATCATATTCAGTAATGGTTTTAATGATGCCTTTACAAATAGCAGTTATTAAGCAATGGGTACTGTCACAATGTTTTTCAAAATGTTTCGAATCAACTTTTTATTCACTGTTTATTCACTAGCTTCACCACAGAAGCTAGAAATGAAAGCTGGGTTCATTTATTTTCTTCCTTGGTCATGCACTTGGAGGTTAGTTACTGCAGAATTACTGAGCACCTCCAGTGCTTCTAAAGCCAAATTATGTGAGGGGGTCAATATATTCCCATCTGCCAAGGTTCTTTGACAAGTTGCCAACGTATCCGGATGTGGGTGTGGGAGGGAAGGAGGTTTGGGGGGGGGGGGGAGGCTGGGCTAGGTGGGTCAGGCATGGGGGGCAGGAGGCTGAGGTGCAAGGGGGGGAGGAGGTTCGGTTCAGTTGGATGGGCCAGGCAGGGGTGGGGGAGGGAAGGCAGTTAGATGGGGGGAGGCTGGGCAGGGGTAAAGGAAGATGACCCCCTGGCCTACACCCAGGCTGACAGCGGGAGCTGACTGGGGCAGGCAGCAGGACCCTGGCTGGCAAGGGGCCAGCGGGGGAAACCCCAAAGCAGTGCAGGGCTAAGCACTCCGCCTGCCACTGTTTTGGGGTTTCCCCCGCTGGCCCCTTGCCAGCTGGGGATCTCAGCTCCCGTTGCCAGCCTGGGCTTCCTCGGGGGGGGGGGGGGGGGGAAGCGGCCCGTGAATGACATCATAAATGTGCCAATGGCCCTTGGCAGAAAAAAGGTTCCCCACCCCTGATCTAGTCCAACCCCCTGCTCAAAGCAGGAGCAATCCCATTTTTGCCCTATATCCCTAAAAGGATTGAACTCAGAACCCTGGCTTTAGTAGTCCAATGCTTAAACCACTGAGCTATCCCTTTCCCTGCCAATTAATATTTGCCAACCATGTCTCCACCTCACACAGAAGACTGCACAAGCTAACAGAGGTACAGGGGCAGAGTTAAGATTATATGAAGCACTTTACACTTAATTAAGAGAAGAGAAAAAGGAATATCCTTAACTTTGCATTTTATGAGTTTTAAACTTTTTTTATATCTAAAAATATCTGTTTGTTTCCCTCTTAAATTGTTGGTACAGATTAACGACAATTTTTTTAAAATCTGGGAATAGGGTCTCTTTTAGAGATGGAGGGACCCCCACACTGCATTAGAATATCCTAGAGTCCAAGGCTTAGCTCATTTATCTGCAAGATAGCAGATCCCTATTCAAATCCTTTCCCCTCTTCAGGAAAAGTGGGGACTTGAGGGGGTTTTCCACCATTCTAGGTGAGTACCCTAGGCTAAATATTCTGAGGAAGGTCCTCATCCTCCTTCAGCGGTACTAAAAAGACATAGATACCTTACTTTAGGAGAAGGTTTCCAACTGAAAATCCCAAGCAAAGATAGGAACCCAACCCTGAGAGGGGTAGAACTTAGCATACACCCTCCTCATTGGTTAGCTTAGGCAGCTTAGCATGCTGGCTTTTGTCAACCTTTCTTAGGCACCTATCGCCCCCAGCTCATTGCATTGGGAGTCTAGGCACCAAACCCAGCCTTTGTAAATCTCAGTAATTTTTCTTGGTGCCTAAAAGTTAGTCATTGTCACTCAGTGTCACCGGACCTAAGTTCCTTTTAAGTCACTTTTGAAAATTAGATGTAGGTGCTTTTGAAAATTTCATCCCCGGTCCATTGAGGGTGACTCAATGTGGGTACCCAAGATTACTTCTCACTTTTGAAGGAGTGTTATTTTAAAATTTATTTCTAGCCTAATTTAATTTTTTGTAATTCTACCGATTTCCACAACTGTTACACAGCTGTCTCTTGATTAACCCTTTTTTTAAAAAAGGGTTAAAACTATAATACATCCTTCCTATGACAAAGAATCCTCTTAGCCAGCATCACACCCAAAGCCCAGAGCGACCCCAAACTGCAGCCTCCCTTGGGAAAAAGTCACGACACTTATTAGCCGGTGAGGAGATAGGGATTAAGAAGAGGATGACAATACTTTTGTTTGAAATCCTGTCTGTCTTGCACAGTAATTTTTAAACCTCTGCCCACAAATTTTTATTGGCTACTATTAATTATTATCATCATTAGCTGCAAATTGCAGGCTCCAGCTTCTGTGCTGCTGGAAACAACCAACCTGGCAGAGAATCCAGCCTCTGTGTAGTGACTCAGCCATTGATGGCAGAGAGCGTGTTTATATACACGCTGGGACCTCATTGCTTACCCAAAGGCCTATTTGCACACATTACAGTCCCTGGAGATTTATTTTTAACTTATAATAATATTTTTTTAAAAAAACCATTGCTTTGAATTTTGGTAAATATTGATGGGGGAAAACACTTTCTGGAAGATGGTGGAAGAGAGTAACTGTGGTAACTGATTCCTTCCCAAATCTACAGCTATTGTACATTTAAGATTCCAACCTTAGCCTAAATCCTAACCTATAACAAACCAACAAAGCCGGTTGACTGTCGCTTTCTCCTTCCCTTCAGAAGCAAGTAATTTCAGGGCCAACCTTAAAAGGGAATGTTGTGAGGAAAGTGCACCCTACCTGAAATTCAACCGTCTAGGTTCTCAATTGGTGTCAATCATCATGATTCCATTGAGCTCAAAAAAGTTACACTGAGTTACTCCAGCAGAGACCTTGGCCCCGCTGAGAACCGACTGCTATTCCAAACCTACCTCAGTGCCCTCTGCATTGCTTTCTTCTGCCTTGAAATTAGCAATTTTCAAAGCACCTAAGGCTCATTTTCAAAAGTGACTTAGGCACTTGGAAGCTGAAAATTCTGGGGACTTAGAATCCTAAGCATCTCTTCCCATACTACTCACAGGAGTTGCTGGAGGGGGAAGAGGGTGGTTTCCCCCTATGTGATGTGTGATTTTCTAATTAGGCAAATAAAGCTCAGGGTACCTTGAAAAATGTTTGGATCAAAAACTGTCACCCTTTTCATAAGAGGAGCCACATGACTATATTCAAGAAAAAGGACCAAAGCCTTGGAGCATGGACAGGCAAAGCGCCAATATTCCTCTGAAAACTGTGCCTTCAATCCCCCATAAAACACACTACAAGAAAGCCTTTCATATCAATTTTCTGCTTTGAAATCTTGGTGATCGATAAGAACAGGCACCCCCCCCCCGGGCACCAATGGAATAACTCTGAGAGTTAAAAGTAAGGCTATTTGTGTCTGATGAGGGCTATGCAGCTATTTGCAAGACTACGTGTGTGTGGTTACTAGCCACACACACACACACACACACACACACACACACATACACACACCCCTTTACATTAGCAATGTCTCTTTAATGGGGCAGTATTTGGGAGCCAAGGGAGGTAAAAAGAAGTGAAAAACTAAGTACATCACAATCTCACATGGTGTTATGTGAACTACTAAAGTAACCAATGGAAATAAGTGGAACAAAACGTGATCTGTCCTTGAATAAGGCCATACTTGGAGTCTATGTGCTTTAAGTAAGTATGATCAATATTTTCTAAAGTACGCACTTATATGGGGATTCATCTGACATGAAACACATCAGGCTTGATTTTCAGATGTGCTAAGAACCTGGAATTCGAACTGAAGTTAATATATTCTGGCAATGCATCTCCTACTAGATGGCTCTGTCCACTCCGAAATTGTCTCATTAGACACTAAGGAATCTTTAGCATATAGTGCCACAGTCTGCTGTCCTGCCACCCTTCTGTGACATAATCTGTTTTTTCTTATAAATACCCTTATTTCTAAGGCTTACGGGTTTGGGGATTTTAACAAAGCCTGGTGGAAGCAGGAGGCAAAAAAAAGTCTTAGTGAAGATTGGATTAAAAGATGAAGAGGACGAATATTACTGACAAGATCAAAGAGCTGGTTGTTGGCTTTTTAACATGTTCACATAGCTCGGACTGCCATTTCTGAGACCTGCTGGTACAATATTTTCCAAGTCAAACAAGGAAGTACATACCTAGTTCTGGGTGCAATATGGTACATCAGCTCTTCAGATCTGAAGCTTTTCCATATATTGTTGTGGCAGTTTGGATGAGTTGTCTTGTGTCTATTTCCAAATTTTGTTACCAGTTGAAGTTACAGGAGGGGGTGGAAGATGATGTTTCTAGCAGTTCATAAAACAGTATCTCTTCTATCACAGTTCATGGCACTGCTTTAAACCAAACTGACTACATTAAACTAGGGCCAAAACCAGTGTTTTCCTTGCTCCTATCATCCCCTTCCCTGACACACACACACACTCAACTAATGGCATGTAAAATGTAGACAGGGTTGTCTAGTCGTTGCTGCTGGTTCTCCTTCTGACCTTTACCACATTATTTAAGAAATGCTTTAGTTAAACACAAGTTATTGGGCTCCATACAGAAGCAACTGGGTGAAATTCTGTGGCCTGGGATATATGTGAAGTCAGACTAGGTGATCTAATGTTCCCTTCTGTCCTTAAACTTTATGGCTTGATTAATTCTGGGCCTTGTCCATCTGAGGCCACAAAAGTAACTTTCATTCTCTTTCCTATTCTGTACGGCTGCAATAAATTCATATTTTGATTTGCTCTTCCTTGAATCAACATCTGTCACTACTAGTAAATCTAATAGATCTCTTACACCAATTGCCTACTGAAAGGTTCAGCTTGCTGGAAGGCAGCAAAATCAGGCCTGGGATTTCATATTTCTTTGCAAATGAAAACATGACAATAGAGTTTTGCAAAACTATTCCTGATTCATCCCATTTCCAGTGGACATACGTACCCCCCTGTGCACAAGGTTGGAGTAAGGCAATTTGGTGACTGCACATCATGACCTAGAGGCACTTCTCCTGTAACACCACCCCCATGCTATTCCTTCCCCCGCTCCTCTTGGAGTAGCAGTGGTTTTCTGCAGACTCTGGCAAATGTTGCTGCATCAGTTACACACAGTCACATTTTCAAGCCTTTTTTCCCACAAACATGAGGGCTAGAAACTTCTATGAAAAATGAAAGCTGTGATCCTGACATAATCACATGACTCTCGGAGCTGGCACCTGAAGCACAGGACTATAGTCTTCATCCAAACCTGCTTACACACATCTTACAAGGGGGAAAATATTATCTATTCCAGAAATGAACATAACTGTATCGGGAGGGATTATTTCTCTGTGTTCTCCCCCTGGTGTGGGCTAAGTTCAAGGCCAGCTTTTATTTTTATTTCTTTTTTAAATCAAACTATTAACGTCATACTCAAAGGACACGATGAACTAAATAGGCAACACATGATTTCAGTCAGTATCCTACACAAAGGAAAGATCTCATTGCACTGTAGTGTGACTATAACCCACAGGGTAGGTAAGGGTCTCTTCTAAGGCAGAGGAGCCCTCCACCACTGAAAGAAGTGTAACTTAGCAACTGCATTCAATTTTCCCATTTACAGCACTCCAGCTTTTTTTATTTCTTCCTACTCTCTCCCCCCAACACTGGCCCCTCCAAGAATGTTAGGTTCTTAGAAATTAAATTACTGTGAATGTTGGAACAATTACAAAACAAAGCTAAACAGTATGTCCTGACCATTTTCATAAAGCGAGAGTGACTGCCAAGTAAGGCGCTATTTAAAAAGTAAAAGTCTCTTTGCGCAGTGCTGAGTTATACAGTGCAAATTGCTTCATCCCAAAGAAAAACATGCATCCACATGGGCACTTAGACAGAAAACCCCACCAACATTTTATTAATGTTTATGTCATGTACCAGTTCATTGCAGTTCATTCTGCTTTTCGACCTGTTTCCATAAGCTCTTCTTCATATTAGCAACAAAGACAAAACTGGATCCCTTTTCTCATCCACATCTACTCAGAGGAACATAGGAATGGCCAGGCTGAATCAGACACAGGGTCCAGCTAGTGTGATATCCTGTCTCTGACAGTGGCCAGCACCAGCTGCTTCAGAGGAAGGTGTCAGACTTTTGATACTGTCCCAAATGACCGTCTGATAAATAAACTAAGGAAATGCAACCTAGATGGTGCTACTATAAGGTGGGTGGAAAACTGTTCCCTGAGAGTAGTTATCAGTGGTTAGAGTCATGCTGGAAGGGCATAAGAAGAGGGGCCCCACAGGGATCAGTTTTGGGTCTGGTTCTCTTCAATATCTTCATCAATTATTTACAATTAAATAATGCTATAGAAAGTTCACTTATAAAGTTTGCGGATGATACCAAGTTGGTAGGGGGCGCAAGTGCTTTGGAGGATAGGATTAAAATTCAAAATGATCTGGACAAACTGGAGAAATGGTCTGAAGTAAATAGGATGAAATTCAATTAGGACAAATGCAAAGTACTCCACTTAGGAAGGAACAATCAGTTGCATGCATACAAAATGGGAAATCAGTGCCTAGGAAGGAGTACTGCGGAAAGGGATCTGGGGGCCATAGTGGGCCATAAGCTAAACGTGAGTCAACAGTATAACACTGTTGCAAAAAAAAGCAAACATCATTCTGGGATGCATTAGCAGAAGTGTTGTAAGAAAGACTTGAGAACTAATTCTTCCGCTCTACTCTGCTGTGATTAGCCTCAACAGATGTATTGTGTCCAGTTCTAGGTGCCACATTTCAGGAAAGATGTGGACAAACTGGAGAGAGTCCAGAGAACAGCAACAAAAAATGATTAAAGGTCTAGAAAACATGGCCTATGAGAGAAGACTGAAAAAAATGGGTTTGTTTAGTCTGGAAAAGAGAAGACTGAGGGGGACATGATAAGAGTTTTCAAGTATGTAAAAGATTGCTACAAGGAGGGGGATGAAGAATAGTTTTTCTTAACCTCTGAGGATAAGACAAGAAACAATGGAGGTTTAAGTTGGACATTAAGAAAAACTTCCTATCAGGGTAGTTAAGCACTGGAATAAATTGTTGAGGGAGGTTGTGGAATCTCCATCACTGGAGATTTTTAAGAGTAGATTTGACAAACACCTCTCAGGAATGATTATAATTAGTTCTGCCATGAGTTTAGGGGACTGGACTAGATGACTTCTCGAGGTCCCTTCCAGTTCTATGATGTTGATCTTTACTAATTAGAGATGAGCTTAAACCAGTCAGTTTCCCTAAATGGTATTTTTACTTACAAAATAACTATTTGAGTGAGAGAAACTGGGTTTAATCTCTTCCCCAAAGATTAACCCAAGGCTTCCATAAAAATGTTCATTAGGCCATAAATGGTAGAGCTGGTTGAAATATGAAAAACTGAATTTTCACACACCTACAACCACAGTTTATTTTTTTATTTTGGAGTGTTTGAAATTCATCCTTTTTTTTATTTCCTACAAATTTTAATGATATCTTTCAGATTTTCTATTGAAAATGAACCCCCAAAATAAAAAGTTTATTATTTTTTAGCATATTGATAATCTTTTTTATAATGATTTTTGATAAAAGGTGGGGTTTGGGGTTTCAAGGCATGACAGTTTTCATAAACATTCATAAACATTTTTCACTACAAATTTCAATTTAAAAATAACAGGATATTTTTCATTATGAAAACTTTTAATTTGAAAATTTTCAACCAGCTCTAATGCATGATTTCCTTACATTTTATACCAGTAAAACTTAGATTACATGATTTATATTATTTCTTTTAGAAAAAAGACATCAGTGTTCCAGTTAATTTATGAAATGGGTATTCCTTAGGGTTCTTAAGAGGAAGATGAACTACAAAATTCAGAGGGCAGGTTGGTCTTTTGGTTAAGGTAATGAACTGGTACTCAGAAGATGCAGATAGGTGCCTATTGAGATTTTCAGAAGTTCCTAATTCACTTAGGGACTTTTGTAAATCTCACTAGGCATCTATCTGCATCTTTAGATACCTAAATACCTTTGAAAAATAAGTCACTTTTGAAAATGACACTTAGGGGCTTTGAAAATTTGTTCCTTATCTGAAATATGTAAAATAGAGATCACAATATTTCCTTTTTCTGTCATGTCTATTTACAGTTGTTAGTGCCTCATACCAGTGTTTTTCTCTTACTAGGTGTATATACAGGGACGTAGCAGAGTGGGGCTCTGAGCTCAGTTTCAGACTTTAAGCACCACTATAATAATAATAATTATTAATAATCATACTAAATCTCTGCTGTGTAGACAGTGCGTGCAGGGCTGGCTGCATATTGGTACTAAACGAAGAATGTTGAGATTGATTATTTTCATGGATGAGATTTTACAATTTACAGTACAAACAGAACTCTCTGTTAGACCTTATTAAGAAGTGAGAACACAATGTCTGGACCTGCTTTGGAAACAGGCAAACAAATAAGGAAGCACTTGCCGCATAGCCACCAGGCACATTTATTATTTATTCTTCTTTTATGCACCAGTTTACTTTTCAAGACCAAGTAAAGGTTTATTCCCTTCACTTAGTCCAAAATACTTTAGGCTTGGCACATTCATATGGTCACAGCCAGTTTATTCTGCTCACACTGCTTACCAAAAATCCTGAATCAAGGTGACATTTGGAAGTTTCTTTCCAAATATTTCCCATGCTTTCAGAAACAGAAGGACTGGAATAGGGATTTGTAAATGTGGAGATCTCACGGCCTGCTGCAATAACTCTGGCTGTAGCCATCTTTTGTCTCTTGCCTCATACTTCGATTGCAAGCTCTTTGCAGAAGGGATCACCTTTTTGTCTTATGTTTGTACAGCGCTGAACACAATGAAGTCCTGGTCCATGGCTAGTGCTCCAAGGCACTATGGTTATAAAAATAATACATCTCTAAATATAATAAGTGGAAATGCGATGAACAGACTAGACAGTTGATTCTCTGATTCATTCGGGTGCTCAAATGCCTTTTAAAAAAAACTACTCTACCTTCTAATTGCATTTTAAATGTTTGAAATGTGTAACTGGCTTTCCTTTCCCTGCCACTGTTAATTCCATTTGGCAAACACAGATGGTTTGTGTCTTCATCTGGGCACCAGATTTATCTATGAGGTCACTCCACCTCAGGAAGGGAGTATGTCAGTTAAATGTTGTTGCAGAGTTAGTGGAAGATCCACAAAAGCATAAAACATTGTGCTTTGCCTAAGCCATACTTAATACAACTGTGGGTATTACAGAGAAGACTGAAGAACTTAAATTCTGATCATGACACAGAAATTCCTCTGTGCAGAGATTACCCGGGGAGGAGACTGTAAAGTCTGTGAGGAGTTCTTTTCAGATTTTTCCACACCTTATTCCCCCATGGGGACAGGGTTAACCCTTTTCAGATGGCGCAGGAGGGTCAACCCCCAAACCCTGATAATTCTTTGAAAACTGTGAGGTTTTTGGTGGTACCCTAGGCCAGGGCTGTCCATGCAGTTGCCCTCTGCCTCCGTAGTGATTCTCTTCACCCTGCAGCCCTTTCCTAGCTCCCTGTCAGTACAATTCTTGCTGCTGAATCTGGAAGCACTTCCCGTACAAAGGGAAGTACCAAGGAATAGAGGGGTTAGCAGTGCACCTTCATTAATTCTACCTCAGGTAATATTAACATATCTAGGGGATCCCTGCACTGATGGTGTGTGTGTGTGTGTGTGAAATATTTGTCCAGAACCCATCTTCCTGATCCATTTCTTCTCCAACTGTGTATCCTCCTGATCCTTACACAGTTGCCACAAAAGAACTTCCAAGAGGCCAGAAGAAGTGAGGGAATGACATAGACTGAAGGGAACATCCTTCCTCCCCCATCATATGACATCTGTGTAGAGGCCTGCTGAGTTTTTGCCTGTTCTGCTCACAGAGTTGGAGGAAGTGATCTGGGCCCATTAATGTATTAACACTTGAGGCAGCCCCTTCAATATCACTTAACATTTCAAATTTATTCTATACATAGCACCAAACAATGACCTGTCCAGAGATGTGGGTAATATTAAATACTTCCCCCTTAGAGCTGCCTGTCAGGATTAGGTTGTACTATTTGTTTGGCTTTCAAATACATTTTAGTGCTGGCAAAAGGCATCAGACTGATGTTTTGGAAATGGGAGTTTCCAATCTAGCCATAGAGGTATATGGCAGGTAGCAGCATGGCAGACTTCCCATTACACCAGCCAAAAAGGCCACACTCCTGACCAGGAGGGACCAACTCTTGAAGTGAGAGGGTACATCGGTCTCTATGCCCTTTCTGTCTTGTGACTGTCAATAAAAGTACCTCACCTGGGACTCAGGAGAGCTGGGTTCAATTTCCTGCTCTGCCTCAGATGTCCCATATTACTTTGTGCAAGTCATTTAGACTCACTGGGCTTCAGTTCCTCATCTGTAAGATGGAGTTCTACTGACTCAAGTGGGCATTGTGAGGATAAATGCATGAAAGATTGTGAGGTGCTTCTATACTGTGGTAATAGGAGTCATCTAAGTACCAAAGATACTGATAGAAAGGAATTGGACTGAGACCAACTGGTTATATTCCTAAGAGTTGAAAGTCAGCAGTGAGGTTGTATGGTAAACAGACAGAGCTTCCGAGCTGGGCTGTCAGATCACTTGGAATGCCACATCACACAGACGTAACAGTTCCCATGTTAGTTACAAGAAAAGGATCAAGAACACAATCAATGTTTAATCTTCACTGAGGCCCCAATTCTTCTCTCAGATCCACTGTATGGATCCCCATCACAGAAGCTGCTTGCAGTCCATACACAGAAATCCTATTGATACCAATGGGAGATTTCTATATAACAGGCGTAGAGTATAACCAGCCCCACTGAGTGGAGTGGTGAACCTTACCTGGGAATGTAGGCCCAATCAGCCCATTCAAATGCGTGGAGATTTTACCAGATATACGTTTATTTCTGTGACTTTAACTGACAAGCCAAACACTGGAAAAGCAGCTGCCAACTCCTTCTGCAGTAGGACAGGAATCTGTCAGCCTGCCTGCCTGGTAGTTCACTTGTTCCAAATGTAGAACTAGATTATGCCTCTAGGCAGAGCCGTAAGCAAGGGGAGATGTATAAACTGCACCACCGCAGGAATAGGGTTGACAATTTTGGTTGGACGTATTCCTGGAAGTTTCATCACATGACATAATCTTTTAATAAAGATTGATCTTTAATTCCTGATGGGTTGGCAACCTTCGCAAGAATAGCCTGGGGCGGCATTCTGGGTCAGAGACATGCCTGTGAGGGCTTGTTTACATAAAACATTTAATTTGTGGCAAGCAGAGGTGTGAATCTACCCCGCATTACTGTTCATGTGGACCCTGCTGCTGCGCACTGACCATTCCTTAGTGTGCTTTGATCTATCCTGCTTTGAAATAGGTGTAAATCAAAGCACACTAGGGGACCGTTAGTACGCAGCCAGAGGGGTCACATAGGTAGTTAGTGCAGGGGTAGCTTTATACCCCGCTTGCTGCACACCAAATGTTCATGTAGGACAAGCCCGGAGCCACAATTTCTCCCCTGCTTCCTCCTTGCTTACAACTGGCTGCTGCCCCATAAGTGTAGTAGGTGACTACCTAGTTCGACCCAGAGCTGGCTTAGCTACTCTGGTCATTAAGGTAGAGCAGACAGAGCCAACATTCTATCCATTCCCCACCCATGTGCTTCAGGAGGGGAGTTGCACTGATTACTCAGACATGAGCCCACCTAGGGAAGAAAGCTGGGTTCTTGCTCCTTCAAATAGGTATGTAGTCCAAATCACAACCTAGCCCTATGTTTTTTTACTCTTGCCTTGTTAACCATCTAGTGGTTAAGTACTGGAAATACACCATTTATAGGACATTTCTCAGTGACAATGTTATTTCAGGGAAATGGAGTGGAATTGACTTTGAAAAGCAGCAGAGGGTATAGGAAATGTAAACATTCATGAGCTTCTCTGAGGAAGAGCAAAACACAAAAAACCAGAAGGGAGTGCATATTGACATGATTATAAACTGCAGATTATATTTCAATTCCTAATGCCTGTGGAACAAAGGGAAGTCTAATGCCACTCAGTTTAAATCCCATTGTCTGAGTAGGCATGCAAAACGGAGAAAGATTTATCATGAGTTCTTTAAGCTCTCAGTTTTCTGCCTAGAAGATATGCGGTCCCCATTTGTAGCCTTTCCTGCATCTTGTTAACTTCAAAATAATTGAGTCTTTATGAGATTGGCAGGAGATCAGTGCTGTGGAAAGGGGGGAAAAGTGACTAGGGAAAAAAAACTATCTTTGCAGCATGGATGGCTTTGTGAGCCATTACCTTTTGCTTCCATCCCCAGTCTCTATGTAGAGCTTTATTAATGCGATCTTAACAAGGGTGTCGGCAAGATATAGATTTCCAAACTGGTTACTATGGAAACTGGTGGCTCATTAAGCCCCCTTTCAACCCCCCTTCCCTTTTTTATGTTCTTAGATCTGAGGGTGACAATACATATAGACTCAGACTTTATATTTCCTTCAGTCAAGTTTCAAGGTTCCCTATGGAGCTGGGATCATTTGCCATGGGGAATTACAATGAATCACCAGAATACCTAAAATAACACTTTTTCTTTTTCTTCTTCTTTTTTTTCCCAGTCACCAATAGTTCAGCAGTAGCAGAGTTAACAAAGAGAAGGGAAACATTCATGACAAAATGCAAAGCCACTTGAAAAGTCATAAACAGGTATGAAAAGGCTCAAACTAAAAATGGGTCCAAAGATAGGCCAGGCTTTTCTTGGGGGTCACACTCAGGCAGTTTCAGAATCTTCCCCCTCCCCCCTTTTCAGAGGTCTTTCTGGGTTTTGGTAAATCTATGTGGGCAATGGAGACTTGTCAGGTTTTTCCCTCCCAGCTGCTCTGTAACAAGAGTCAGCCCCTTCTGATGTGCAGCAGCTTCCCTCCTGGTTGCTGAAGTTAGAAATAGACCCTCGCATGTAGCCCAGGAGACTACAGAAACACAGCGTTCCATTAGTCATGGTAGAACGAATGACACAGGAACTGGTAAGCCTTCAAAGAAGAGGCATCATTATACGTATATGTTGAAACTAGCACAGAGTGAGTCAATAGACTATTAGTGGTGAGATAACCCTCAGATCAACCGAGAATCTGCACTGATCCAAAAGCAATGGGTCACAGCGCATTGCACCAGAATTTGAATGATTCATCACCAAATGGGATTTTGAATACAAGATATCTTCTCTTGGGTATCCACAAAGCAATGAGGAGGCAGAGTCTGCAGTAGTGACAGCCAACAGACTGACAGCAAAGGCAAAACAGACAAGAAGGGATCTCTACGTGTCAATGTTAGACCATGCAATACACCTTCCCAAGCACTAGATAGTAGCCCTGCATGAGACTGATGGGCTAGAAACTCAAGAGTGTTTCCCATGATGGAAAGTCTCCTGCTGCCTAGCAGAGGAATGATAGACAAGACAGAGGCACAGTTACAGGTTAGGCAGGCAAATGGGCTGTGGATCTGAGGTCTCTATGAACAAATGAGCAAGTCTGGCTCCACCCATCAAAACACAAAGCAATAGCAAAACAGTCCCTGCTGCAGTGGGACAATATAATATGTGGTAGCTACAGACTTAGGACAGCAGTGGAGAAGAACTGAAGACAGCTGCAGAGTAGTAGCGGACAACAATTACACCCAGACTGTTTGGAGCAAGGCCAGGACTAGGACTTAGGAAGGTCCAGAACCATCAGCTGGCCTGATGAAGGAGAGTCAGAAGAAAGGAGGATTCTGAGCAATATGGAGGATCAATGGGACACCACCCAACAGAACAAAGACAACAAGGTGGAAGCAAGTCACTCTCCACCCCAAACACAAAATGGGAGACTGGTTTGACGACCAGCACTCTTGAAGAAAGATGAGGACTCACAGGCTGCAATATGATAGGGGTAAGACCATATCTCAGAGGTGTATTGGAATAGAGAAGGTTTGACTGTTTTGCAAGGCGTTTCCCATCTCTCTTCATCCTTGAACTGATTGCTGTGTAAGTGCCAGTATGCCCAGATGACTCACTTCAAAATGTTTCATGCTATAATTGCCATCACAGCACTGTACGCTAGTAGGGTTGCAAGCATAAGTCAGCTCTGTAAGCTGCTGGGATCACCATGCAGAGTCCAACAACTCAGTCTTGCCAAGGGAGAGATTTCTTGTGGGCTTGCACTGTCAGGTGGCTTAAAATAATTTCACACATGATAAAAGGTCCAGTGGGATTTATACTTCCCACTCTGGGTTCAGAAGTTTGCCTTCCCTTAGATCTTTCATTAGCTTGACCTTGCTAACGTCTATCCTCCTGTCTTTGATTTCCCCTGAAATAAACTTTATCTTCATTGAGACCTCAAACAGTAGCCTTGGCCCATTCATTCAACTCCTCTCGACTTGTGTAGGCCTAGAAAGCCAAAGAGTTCAGGACAGACTTAATTTGTTTACCTGCCACAGCAAGGGTACGGTTACTATATCCTCCTACAAGCAAATCGGAGGGAATAAGACTGGGGGAGAGCAGGGTCAGATCCTCAGCAGGTTGGTGTAGTGCCATTGACATCAATGGAGCTAAATTGATTTACACCTGCCTGAGGATCTGGATCTAGTCACTTAAAAGCTTAAAATATAAAAGAAATGGCCACTTCATTAGCTGGCATTTAAGAGTGTGATTTAGTAATGAGAGTCCCCTTTACTTGTATTTCCTGGAGTTCCTTTTAATGACTGCAACAAGACTCCTGAATCCTGAGCCAAAGGAGATAATGGATAAGAAGGACAGCTATCAGGCTGTAGAGCTAGCAACAAAAAGAGACCATTGATTTAGCTAATGCTACCAGCACAAATTCAGTACATCTGTATTCTTTGGAGCCAGTGTAAAGTATTAGCTGCTTGTACATGAAGATGATCGGGTTAATAACACAGAAGTGAGTCTATGGGGGATTAGGTTTGGAATATTTCATCAATTATATAGCTGTAAGCGATAATAAAAAAATGATACTTTGCACTTGCATTGTGCCTTTCATCCTTAGATCTCTTCTCAAAGCACTTTGTAAACATTAACTAAGCCTCCCATCCTAGTGAAGTAGATATGTATTATTATATCCATGTTTAAAAGGAACAAAGATATTAAGTGACTCACCCAAGGTCACATCCGCCATGCTGGGAAGGGTTTTCAATAGTAAATTGTTAACATTCAATCACGAAGCTCAAAGAAAGTATAGGGTGATTTTGGAAGGATGGGGCGACTTCCCTGCTTATGCGTGAAGTTCACATCTATCAGAGATGGACAGCAAATATTTTGTCTTTTGAATGCATCAGATGGAACTAATTGTCAGATCCATTTTAAACAACAATATCCCAAGTTGGATTTGTTTGGTCCCATCTACAAAGTCTGGTCAACTCACCACCACTCCCATTTCAAACCACATCAGCTAATCACATAATATTTTTTCAAGTATCAAGTACCAAATTTCTAGCAAGTGAAATCAAATTACGTTTGTTTGCCATGTAGCACTGTCTGTCTCTCTCCTTAGTATGTGGTTTTGTTAATAAATACAGATTTTCCAGTCCCTTCCTCCTCTTCCCCCGCCCCCACTTCAAAGGGTATGGTATTCAGGGTTAATTGGAGGCGAAAGAGACTTTTTTTCTTATGTGACAGAGTCCTGTGGCACCTTAAAGACTAACTAAAGTATTGAAGCATAAGCTTTCGTGGGCTAATACCCACTTCGTCAGATGCAAGCAGTGGAAATGTCCAGGGGCAGGTATAAATAAGTAGGCAAGAACCAGGTTGGAGATAACAAGGTTAGTCCAATCAGGCTGAACCAGCTTGTTATCGCTAATCAGGGAGGGAGAGGCATTCCTCCAGCAATTGAACTGGAGGTGTGAATTCCGAGAGAGGAGAAGCTGCCCCTGTAATTAGCGAGCCATTCAAAATCTTTGTTCAATCCCAGATTGATTGTATCAAATTTGCAAATGAATTGCAGCTCTGCAATTTCTCTTTGCAGTCTGGTCTTGAAGGTTTTTTTGCTGCAAGATACTGACCTTTAAATCTGCAATTGTGTGTGCAGGGAGATTGAAGTGTTCTCCTACAGGTTTTTGTATATTGCCATTCCTGATATCTGATAGACTTCCACTGCTTGCATCCGACGAAGTGGGTATTAGCCCATGAAAGCTTATGCTTCAATACTTTAGTTAGTCTTTAAGGTGCCACAGAACTCTTTGTCACTTCTGCTATTCCAGACTAACACGGCTACCTCTCTGATTCTTGTTTTCTTATGAGTCCATTGTTAAAATATTGTCAGACACAGGAAGTCAATGACAGACACAAAAAGAACACAAGAGTGGTGGCTCCCAGTCCTGTACTCGAACCATTAACTCTCACTGCTTCACAACATGAAAATCACATCCAGCCTGCTATTCAAAAGAGCTCAGCTCTCATTTAGGCACCAAAACATGTGAACTGATTCTGAAAAATAGTCACAGGGTGCTGAGTTCTTTTGAAAATCAGGCTCTACCACTGTTGAAAATCTAGTTTGTATTTTTCTGACTACAATGGTATATAAGCTCTTTTGGAAGTCTGAGCCATAGTAAATGGGAGGAGAGATCTGAGAGAGTGGAGCCATCGTGGCAGAAATCCATATGGGTCCGAGCGGGTGGCATGGAGCTATGGACCACCCATTTGTAATGTTTAATGACACATTTAATCCTAAAACTTTTTCACTGGGAAATATTGTGTTTATCTGTGCTGGGGGTGCTGAAGTTCTAGCTCAATTGAGATAATAATAATACCACCTAACTCTTACAGAGAACTTTTCTAATCACCCAATTTCAAAGCACTTAAGTATCAGCATCCTCATTTCACAGAGGGGGAAACTAAAGCACAGGAAACTGAAGTGATGTGCCTAGTATCACCCTGTAGCTAAACCAGGATCAGAACACAAGTTTTCTGAATGCTAGTCCCATGTGTGTTTTTCCTAGCATTATTCCCACACTATGGCAGGGTCTGCTTAGACTGGACACAACCAGTGGTACGACTGGGGTATACTCCAACCGATGCATCTTCCATCTGTCGTTGGAGGCATTTTATACCTACTGCCAGGTGTTAAGCCTACAGCACCTGGTATTCCCAGGAGGTCTCCCATCCAAGTACTAGCCAGGCCCAACCCTGCTTAACTTCCGAGATCAGATGGGATCAGGTGTGTTCAGGGTGGTTTAGCCATATCTGTGTGTTATGCACTAAACCACACAGAAAGGAGTTTAGAGAATCTCCTGTAAATAAATATATTTCATTTTGCTCATGTCCTGACAAAGCATGTAAATGCCTGATCAAAATATCTTTCGAAAAAGGCTATTTAGACTAGAGAAGAAACAAATGAAGATATTCGATGTCTGAAATATCACTCTGGATTAAATTTTCCAAGTGGTTATCATTTTCCTAGACAGCCTCACTCTTGCAACAAGAAAATGATATCATGTTGGAGTCATGTATATCTTCCTTCCTCTTCTGTTTTCACTGCCAAGTGCACTAATAAGGCAAGCATTTGCAGCTTCCGATTGTGGAGGTATAATCTGTTCCCTAATGCACAGCTCTCTTTTCCAGGAGAATAAATTTCTTTTACTGGAAACTTAACACAATGCAGAAACAGCAGGGTTTATTATTGCTCTGCTGTGTCCCTGAGGCGGGGATGGAATCAACATATCTTCAAAAGGCAAGGGAAGAATTAGTAACTCTAATATCTGTAATAATGTCTGTTGTAAACACACACACACTGTAGCTCTCCCTCTCTTGATAGCGTCCCTTTTTGGCCTCATTTGCCAGAGAACTGTAAGAAATTGCTCATGGTGGGATGTCTTGGCAATTGAAAATAACTGGCAACTCTACCCTGTTCCAAACTAAACAGTACACTCAGAAGTCCAAGATAAAGTCACTCGCCAAGAGTAGGGTATATCAATATTAGTTTTGATTATAAAATAATGTTCCAAATTATATGAAGCCCCAGACTAAGCGTTCTTCTCAGGCTTTACTGCCGTGGTTGACATTTTCTGCTGTGCTGGGCCTCCAAGATGTGCTGCAGAGAAAGCATAAACCCGGGACAGCAGGGGCAAAGGCGGCTATAACCCACCCTGAGATTTGGTGACACAAATGTTTTGTGAATTTGTATCAGTTTCACCAAATTGTTTTGGGAAAAATAAAGGAGCAATCAAAACCACTGAAGTTTGGTTTCAAGTCAATCTTTTGATTAAGCAAAACATTTCAATTTTTTCATTCTGAAATGACTTTTCATTTCAGAATTTCTCCCGAGGGGCAAAACAGTCCCTGGCATAAATTAGAGCAGCCTCAAGAATTCTCTAATTTATGTCATTGGCCCAAGGGATGCCCCACCATCTGGAGCAGCCCAGAATCTCCACAGAGGCATGCTCTACTGAGATTCCCTTTTCCCATACCTGACATGCCCCATGTTAGGGCTATTGAGGGGACTAGAGTAGAGGCAGTAAAATCCCCCCCAAATCCCAAGCCGCACAGTTCTGGTCCCTGTACATCATTGCAGCAGCTGTGGGTGGGACAGAATTTGTCCCCCCATGTTTGCTTTACCCCCTGTTTACTTTCTTCCCTTGTCTCAGGACCCAACTGTCCCAATCCCTAGTACATTTTCTCTGCCTAAAGCAGGGGTGGGGAACCTCCGGCCCGCGGGCCTTATACGGCCCGCCAAAGCCTTCCGTCCGGCCCGCGTGTGTCCCTGGCCGGCGGCTCCCCCAAGCGCTTCCCAGCCCCTTCGCCGAACGCGGAGCCGCCCCCGCCTGGCGGCCCGGGGTGGATCCGCACTCGGCGAAGAGGCCGGAAGTGCGTCGGGGAACCGCCGGCCAGGGACGCGCGGGGGTGGCTCTGTGCTCCGGCCGGCAGGCGGGCATGGCTCCGCGCTGGGGCTGGCAAGCGTCTCGGGGAGCCGCCGGCCAGGGACACGCGTGGGCCATCAGGTGGGGGCGGCTCAAACCTGGGGGGGGGCGCTGGAGCCGCGGGGAGCCGACGGTCAATGGGGTGTGGGGGGGAGGCCGGGGTGGGTGAGGTGTGGGTGTGGGAGGGAAGGAGGCTTGGTGGGGGGAGGCTGGGCTGGGTGGGTCAGGCATGGGGGGCAGGAGGCTGGGTTGGGAGGGGGGAGGAAGTTAGCTTCGGAGGGGTGGGCCGGGCCAGGCAGGGGTGGGGGAAGAAAAGCAGTTAGATGGAAGGCTGGGCGGGGGTAAAGCAACATCACCCCCTACACCCAGGCTGATAGCGGGAGCTGACTGGGGCAGGCAGCAGGACCTCGGCTGGCAAGGGGCCAGCGGGGAAACCCCAAAGTAGTGCAGGGCTAAGCACTCCGCCTGCCACTGCTTTGGGGTTTCCCCCGCTGGCCCCTTGCCAGCTGGGGTCTCAGCTCCCGTTGCCAGCCTGAGCTTCCTCGGGGGGGGGGGGGGGGGGAAGAAGACATATTGCAATGTCTTAGGGCCCGATCCAAAGCCCTCAGCTTTTTCTTCAGTGGGCTTTGAGTCAGGCTGGGGCTAGGGTAGTACACATTTCAACTTGGGAGAGCTCACATTTTTGCTTAGGTCACAAGCGAACATGAGATTCAGCTTCTGATCTCCAGTTGTCCGCATCATGAAGCCAACACATTATCTAGCATAACTACACTGTAGTCAGCTGAGTTCTACCAGCCAGTCGGGAGCAAGACTCACAGGCCGAGCTGAGTAGGATTTCAGCCAGGAACAGCCAATGGTGTTTCAGGTCAGGAATAAGGTGTAACAGCAGAGCATTGTAGAGGCAACTAGTTTCAAGGGGGAAAGGGCTCTAGTTAACATTTTTCCTTGACTGAGCTGTTCTTACTCTTTAACATATGCTGGGCTAGATTATGGTTGGCACACCAGGTAGATGGGTGGAAACACCCCAGAAAACCTTGTCACCCCTTGCACACCTGTGCAAGGGCATCCAGAAAGCAATGGGGCAAGTTAGTGTGGCCAAAGATTATGTGGCTAAGTAGCATTAGTTTCGCCAGGACTCAGTACCCTAGTACACTCTCACTAATGGTTTAATAGTTAACCTGGGGGTAGTATTTGCTACAACCCCCTTTTTATATAAGTATAGTTGCCCTTCTAAGTATGCTCCTGCCACCAGTGCCCTTGGAGACTGAGCATTCCCAAACACCCCTGCAGCCACCCTCACTCAGCACGATTCTGACTGTGAAAGCTGAAAGAGAGCTCTGCATACCTCAGACCTTTATTACAATTATTATTCATACAGGTGTGCCTGACACTTTACAGCTCTAATTTCTTTTTCTTTGTGTAGAAAAGTGGTGAGAACTCATCAGCCTATAATCACAGTGAAGGCTGTAGTCACTAGTAGTAGACATTTAAATAAAAGAAAGATTAAATATTTTTGTAAAATATGGAGAGTATCTTTAGACGGCAGAGTTAATTAGGTGTTGAAAATTTAGTGATCCATTTGACACCGCAAGAATAATAGATATGAAATACTTCTACTAAAACTACAACCCCTTGGGTTTCAAATTCAGTTTCTATGCAACAAAAGGCAGACAGTGAATCTTCTGTTACACAGAATAAATGAAATCCTTAAGACTGTACAGGTTTTATTTTACATTGTGCTTCCCACATGCAGGAGAAAGTATGATCTGTGTATGCATGTGTTTGTGTGTGTGTAACGGTGTGAATAGTGGATTTTTTTTGTTTGCTGGCAATCATTGGTATCGAATGAAAAACTTCATTTCAACAAAATCAAAATGTTTTGTTTCAATTTTGTGTTTAATTTTCTATTAAAAATCAAATATATTTTCAAGGAAATTTTGAAATGAAAAGTGGTTTCCAACTGAAAAATCAAAATGTTTTGTTTAAAAAGTGTCAACTTGAAAGTTAGTAACATTAACACGCTCCCTCAGAACACAATCCTTGCCACTGTGGATGTCATCTCCCTGTATACCAACATCCCTTACAATGACAGAATTGTTGCCTACCTCAAATATCTACCAGGTAATGGACAAGACTCAGATATCCACTCCAAACACTTAACCAATCTCATCTTTACCCATAACAATTTTACATTTAACAACAAACATTGTCCAACCATGGGAACAGCCATGGGTAATAGAATGGATCCTCCAAAAGCTAGTCTTTTCATGAGCTGCCTTGAAGAAGAATTTCTGCTCAAATGTACCACAAAGCCAATGAAATACCTGAGATACATAAATGATATTTACATCCTCTGGACAGATGATCTACACTCCCTCCTAGATTGCTACCACAACTTCAGTAACCAACACCTAGCCATCAAACTCTCTCTACAATACTCCCATACCAGCATCAGCTTCCTGGACACCATGATCAGCTTCAGCAATGGAACCCCTATAGAGAACTATATACAAGACGCCCAGAGATCACCTCAACTACCTCCACAGATCCATTAACCACCCAAAACACATCAATAAATCTGTTATCTACAGACCAACACTCATATACCACAGAATATGTTCAAAGAGAAACTCTGGGATATACTTTTTACCAAAAGAAATCTGATGAGGTTCAACAAGGACAAGTGCAGAGTCCTGCCCTTAGGACGGAAGAATCCCATGCACTGCTACAGACTAGAAACCAAGTGGCTAGGCAGCAGTTCAGCAGAAAAGGACCTAGGGGTTACAGTGGACGAGAAGCTGGATATGAGTCAACAGTGTGCTCCTGTTCCCAAAAAGGCTAATAGCATTTTGGGCTGTATAAGTAGGAGCATTGTCAGCAGATCGAGAAACATGATTATTCCCCCCAGTTTGGCATTGGGAAGGCCTCATCTGGAGTACTGTGTCCAGTTTTGGGCCCCACACTACAAGAAGGATGTGGAAAAATTGGGAAAGAGTCCAGTGGAGGGCAGCAAAAAATGATCAGGGGGCTGGAGCACATGAATGATTTACGAGGAGAGGCTGAGGGAAATGGGATTATTTAGTCTGCAGAAGAGCAGAATGAAGGGGGATTTGATAGTTGCTTTCAACTACCTGAAAAGGAGTTCCAAAGAGAATGGAACTAGGCTGTTCTCAGTGGTAGCAGAGGCCAAAACAAGGGGAAATGGTCTCAGAGTTGCTGTGAGGGAGGTTTAGGTTCAGGCTCTGGTGAATAGTCCAACATTAGACTGTAAGTGCCTCAGGACAGGGACTGTCACTATATGTCTGTACAGTGTCTGACATAATGGGGACTTGACTTTATTTGAAGCTTTTTGTTAGGGCTGGTGGGAAATTTGCTGGCGAATCTCTTATTTGATTGAAAATTGGGTATTTGCCAGAACAAAAAAGTTCATGGAAAGTATCTACTTTCCTTCAATGCTAGCATTTTTTCATAAAAAACTGACACCTTTTTTTTTTTGTATTTAAATGAAAAGATGAAATTTTCCAGTAGGGGGGAAAAAAACCTGACCTTCTGTGCTTGTGTTACTTTAAATAAATGAATAATAATAATCTAGAAGGAATAGAACAAGTCTGGGGAAAATTATTATTCTGCTGCCTTCGTCAGGTATTCAGGCTGTCAGTTACTAGACAATGATCACAAATTATACTCTCCCTTTCTCTTGCTACCCTTAAGTTCTAAGTGATTTTTTTTTACCAGCAAATAAGAAAAATATATGTAGGACTATGGCTACCAATATAAGACATAAATACCAGTAATTTTCTCCCGCCTCTTTGAGAGGTACATAATAATAAAGAGAACTGGAAGCTATTTCAACTTTCTCTGATATTAAAGCAATTAAAATGAGTTGGATAACAAAGCAAGGATGGCCTTAAAGAAATTACAAGCTCCAGTGTCACTAGTGTGGGTGTGTGGGCTGCTCTGAAATTACCAAATCCTCAAATGTATAATAATAGAGGGCTTGATTTTCAAACCACTTTAAGTGCCTTGAAAATTAATGGGACTTGTGCTTCTATATCACTTAAAGTGCATTTCAAAATCAAAATCAAAATCTGAGCTGAACTCTGAAGTAGCAGTCTTCAGTTGTTTGTGTGGGACCCATATGAAGTAAAACAAACTGAGACAAATGTTACTAACCATACCGTAGCATTCAGATCTCAAGTAACGGTGACATGAAACCTAGGGATCAGATTCTGTACTCATCCCTCTCACTCGAGAGAAACTTCCTTCACTTCTATATACCTGCTCCAGGAGACTAAATCAGCTTCCTCTCTTAGAAGAGCTGGAAATGTTCCAAAAATGATCACAGCTGTGACCCAGCTTGCAACGGGCCCACTAAACACACTCTTGTCAGAATATTTAGACAAACAGTGTCATATAACAACTGGTCATCACATGATGTGTGTATGCCAGGGCCCAGACTAGCTAAGGCTAGCTGCCGACCTGAGCCCTGACTAATCTAGCTGCTAGGCAAGCAATGAGCCCAGCTACACTACCCTCGAACTGACAGAGTGGCCACAGCCCCTGCTTGGCTGGTCATTTAGCAGCCCTGCTTATAATCCTGCCCCCCACCCAGCAGATCAGCTGCTTCTGGATGGATGCCATGTTTACAGCTGTGCTTGCCTGCTCCTAGCCGTTGTTCCAGTCCCTGCTCCTGTTTTGTTCCAGCACCTGTTTCCCTCTGGCTTCAATACTTGGCTGCACCCTGAGCTTGTTACTCTGGTTGACCCTCTTGCTCTGAAATTTGGCTTTGGTCTCTCCAGTTCTGATTCTCAGTTCCATCTCTGGCCTATGACTTTTGTTTATCCTCTAGCTCTGGCACTGTATTTCTGTCCCTCTGGTTAAGACACTTGGCTCGTTCCAGGAGTCTGCCCACCCTGGAACCAGCTCTAACCATGAAGACAAACTCTTGTTTCAGCTATTAGTTCTGACTGCCCGTGGCCCGGCCAGCTGAGGGGTTATGTACAAAGAGTTGTATATGTGTACTGGAAATAAATTCTTAAAATATGGTTTGGAGGCAGTGAATAAACAACCCTGCCTTAGACAAAGGAAAGTGGATTTACCTATATGGCTTGGTTACAGGCAGAGGACAATGAAAGTACATTTACATGTAACATAAACAGAATATTCAAACTAACAAGTGGCAGAGGAAACAGTCTGGTGAGCACACCAGATGGCACATTGTAGTGTGACCCTAACCCTCCCCCCCCCCCCCGGAGGTCAATCTGGCTTTTGAGGCAAATACAATGGACTATGGGAAATATAAAATGAGAAAAAGACATTCTAGTTGTCCCCCTATGCACTAAGTGATGGATAGCATCTTCTGATTCTGTGACTCCTTCTACCAGAAGGGCTGGAGATGCTTGTGGCTTGATGTACTTAAGAAAGCTGCTTAGACAAGATGCTAAAGTTAAGTCTTAGAAACAAATAAGTATTTTATTTAGATTTATTGGTAACCATTTTCTGTTTCTGCTATCTCTGCTTAGTATACTTAAATCTCTGTTCTTTATTAATAAACTTATTCTTAGTTTTACTATAAACCAGGGGTGGGGAACCTTTTTTCTGCGAAGGGCCATTTGGACCTTTATAATGTCATTCGCGGGCCGGTCGCCCCCCTTCCCCCACCCCTCCCCCGAGGAAGCCCAGGCTGGCAATGGGAGTTGAGACCCCAGCTGGCAAGGGGCCAGCGGGGGAAACCCCAAAGCAGTGGCAGGCGGAGTGCTTAGCCCTGCACTGCTTTGGGGTTTCCCCCGCTGGCCCCTTGCCAGCCAGGGTCCTGCCGCCTGCCCCAGTCAGCTCCTGCTATCAGCCTGGGTGTAGGGGGTGACCTTCCTTTACCCCCACCCAGCCTCCCCCCATCTAACCACCTTTCCTCCCCCACCCCTGCCTGGCCCGGCCCGGCCCATCCCACACAGAACCTAACCTCCTCCCAACCCAGCTTCCTGCCCCCCATGCCTGACCCGCCCAGCCCAGCCTCCCCCCCACCAAACCTCCTTCCCTCCCGCACCCAACCCATCCAGCCTAGTCTCCTGCCACCCCTCCCCGCCTGGCCTCCCCCCCCCACCCCCTTGCCTGCCCCACAGCCCAGCCTCCCCCCCCCACCCCTTTGACCGTCAGCTCCCCGCGGCTCCTCCTTACCCCGCCCGGCTAATGGTGGCCACGCGGCGCTGGCGGCTCCCCCAGGCGCTTCCCGGCCCCTTCGCCGAGCGCGGAGCCGCCCCCGCATGGCAGCCCACACGCGTCCCTGGCTGGCGGCTCCCCCAGGTGCTTCTGGCCTCTTCGTCGAGCGTGGAGCTGCCCCGGGCCGCCAGGCGGGGGCAGCCCCGCGTTCGGCAAAGTGGCCGGGAAGCGCCTGGGGGAGTCGCCGGCCAGGGACGCGCGCGGGCCGGATGGAAGGCTTTGGCGGGCCGTATAAGGCCCGCGGGCCGGAGGTTCCCCACCCCTGCTATAAACCATGTCAGTGTTTTGTTTTAAGGCAAAGTGTGTATTCTCAGGAAGCCAACAGGCCGGTTTGTCTTTGGAGGCAACAAACATTATTCCTGTGACTGTCCAATGAAAGGCACTGGACACTGCAGAGACACATGTTGGGGAACTGGGGTTCACTGAATGTTACCTGTAAGGCAAGGTTAAGACTGGCAGAGTCTCATTGCATTTGCTGGTGAGGCAGACAGACAGGTGTGGCAGGCAGCTGACACATAGTTTAAGCCGCCTGGAAAGTTCTCCCTTACTGAGGCAGGGATGTAATAGTAGCTTACGATTCTGGGTGCCCTGAGAAGAGCATCACAATGGCTGGCAGAAAATTAATCTGGTCTGACTTCAATAAACCTTTATTTGTATGATCCTTTGGATCATCATACCTTCTTTCTTCTGGCATCAGTGAATTGCTTGTGGAAATCATTACCTTGCAGACATTACTGTAGCGTATAATCTTAAATTGTTTACTAGGCTACAGTGAGATTTTCATCTACCAGAGTCTCAAATACAGAGATATCATCATGTAAAGAAATGCAACACTGCTGTTGTAGAAAAGCTACATATTGATCTTATCCATTCTCAGCATTGAGCATCAAAGACTTGCAAGCTGCTAAATAAGCATTTGAGCCCAAATAGTGTGCTTAAGGTGTTATAGGGAATGATATCTCAGAATAATTTTCTCTCAGATCGGGATAATATTTCTTATGATATTCAAAGATATTTCTGGTCCAGTACATGAATATAAATCAGTGCATACATTTATAGAATTGCTTGTCCAGAATCAAGGTGTTAAGAATTGTAAATTGTGAGAGAGAGGATGAAAATAAGGTCGCCATTGTGTGCATGGTGTAAGACTGTCCCTTTCTAAAGTACAGTAAAACCTCCATTTAACAGACTAATTCGGGCGAGGGGGTGTCCGTTAAATCAAAAAGTCCATTATTTAATAATAATTTAAAAAATGAGCTGTCGGAGCAGCAGCCCGCCCGCCACAGGGTCGGGGCGACAGCTCCACAGCCCACCTGCTGCCTGGACCCGGGCGGCAGCCGGGAGCCGGCAGCCAGCCTGCCAGAAATGGATCAGGAATGCATCAGACTTGCTCAGAAATTTTGTCCGTTGCATCCGAAGTCCGTTAAATCGAGGTCCGTTAAATCGAGGGTTTACTGTAATGCCTTTTAGGAGAGATGTTATTAGAAGAACTATAAACTGACTTTGGGGATTTAGTGTTGATGGCCGTACAGTGACAAATTTGTCAGTTACATCCTTTATATAAATGGGAAGAGAAGTTGTTCCAGGAGAGGGCAAAAATTGCACCAAAAACCAAATTAACACGAATGAACTGGAAAAGCAAATAAACTCACACTGTTGCAGTTTAGATCAATGTTTTGTTGGATAGTGCCAAATGCTAAAAAGGTTCTTTTGTTAGGAAAAATAATGCTAAGATTGTTGTGGGGTTAACTGCAATGAAACTTATCTGCAATGACACTGAGGACAGCAGCTTTGCTAGCCATCAGGGCCGGATTAAGACCTTTAGAGACCCTAAGCACTGAAAAGATTATGGTACCCCCATATACCGTATATGTAATTCAAAATAAAAACAATAGTAAACTGTAATATATATATATATATTCTAATGAATAAATATTATTATTTGTATGAAACAAAACACCTATTATTCCATTGCTTTCTTGCCTTGAAGATACATAGCATTTTAACTTACACGAATCAAAGATGCACAATAATGTTTACTATTGCTTACTTATAACTTTATTTATACTACAAAAAGTTTTCTCCTGCATTTTTAATTGCAAAGTCTTTGATCATATCCTCAAAATTAATCTGACATAACAAATCTGCTTCAATACTTAGCAGAGATAAGGCATCCAGCCTGTCTTGTTGCATAGTTGTTCTGTTGGGATTTTTAATATACTTCAACCGAGAAAATGAACGCTCAGCTGTGCGATTTGTGACCATTAATGTTAAAAATATATGGAAGCAAATGTCTACATTAGGAAAGGCCACACTCAATATTGTCTTCTACAATTATTTTATAAAGTTCAGCATGACTGAATTTTGTTTTTTCATTGTAAATCCGGCACTGGAAAAACATCCTATGGGGCCCCTCTTTACTTGAGGCCCTAAGCACGTGCTTATTTTGCTTAATGGTTAATCCAAGGCTGCTAGCCATGTACATAATTTAGACAGACCTGTTCGGTAGACTGGAGATCAGCATAGTCCAGAGGAGTTTTTTCAGTCTTGTGTGTATATGCATGTAGATGTTTGCTTTGTTATTTTGTTTTGTAACACCTCTATGGTGCTTTCTATTTCAGTTAAATACCATCAATATGATTTTGGTTAATGGTGTAATTTGCTTGTTGTGACTGTTTTATCGAAATAGGCCCCCGGTCTGCAAACATGCACATGCTTAGCTTTAATAATGTCATAGTAACACTCCACTCTTATATAGTACTTTTTATCAGCAGATCTCAAAGCGCATTGCAAAGGAGGCAAGTATCATTAGCCCCATGTAGCTTAGGGGATGTCCCATCCTATAGTCCATGGGACTACTTGCTTGCTTAAAAGTCAAGCACAGGCCTTAGTGTTTGCAGGATGGGACTCATAGTGTGTACTGAAAATACAAACAATTGTTAATAAAAGGAAAAGCCACCTCAGGGGGAATCAGTGACACAGTGGGTAAGAACACTACAGTTTTACACACACATACACACACATGAGAAATACATGTTATTTTATGTAGTATCTTTCATAAAGAATGTATAGAAACAAATAGCAGCAGCAAGACTGAGAAACTTAAGAGGCTTAAGTATGCAAGAAAGAGAAGATAAAACATTAGCTGTGGCCTGATTAGAGAAAAAGACTGCCTGGGCCAGAAAGTTATAGGGAGGTATGTTCAGATGGCAGAAGCTGCAAAGAATAAGTCACCATGGAGACTGGGCATGGAGGAAGGGCCTACTGGAGCAGAAAAGAGCACTAAGAAAAAGACAACATCCATAGGGCAATAAGTGTAAAGGTGGGTTCAAATCCTGATTTTACAAGTATAAGTTACTTTAATGGTCTAACCTACCTCTTATCATAAAAGCATCACAAAAATGCGGCATGACTAATCTTTACTGAGGAAGGTCAGAAACAGGAATAGAATGGGTGGAAGTTGCTCCAGGCAGGACTGAATTACACTGGCAATGCTGGTACCCAAGATGGTAAGGAACTGTATTTCATTCACGTCAGGGCTCAGTCTCACATTACTGGCAACATAGCCATTCAGAGTCAGCTTTAATTAAGGAATGTACATTTCTGACATTTGCATAGGCTTTTTTTCCAGGGGGGAACATATGCAAAATGCTATGTGTGTTCATTCCATTCTCCCCCGTTTTTGGGTCATTCACGGTCTACTTCCACTTATTCTGGGGTGTGAGCATACTACAACTCCTCCCTTAGTTAAATGTATAGATAAGACAAAGAAATCTACAGAGAGGAATACATAGTTGGTGTGTCTCAAATGAAAGTTGCACTTTACATCTCATTTAGTAACTTCATATAAAGACCTAGTCCAACAGACCGGAAGTAATCATGACCTCTTATTATCTTACTAACATGTGATGCCTACCTGCTGTTAGCATGGCTGGAGGGAGAACAATTCAAACTAGTGGTGGGAAAATGCTGAAAGGTTGGGAAATTGGGTTCAGCTTGAATAAGTATCCAAAAGTATCTGTAACTTTTCAGTATGTAAAACTGGGCTTGAAATTTCACAAGGATGGGCTTTCTTTGAGGTTTCTGGTATTTCTGCTTTTGATTCCAGCTGGAAATACCACAATAACATCTTTTCTTTTAGTAAAAGCCCTACAAAATATATACTTCTTAATTACTCAAATATATCAGATCTTAAAAAAAAAAGTTTAGTTAGGTTCTGGTACTAAAAAGAGTGAACGTTTTGGAAGGGAGTCTAATGTTATCCAAATTGGTTCAGCAATATCTCATCCAAACACATTCTAAACTTGAGCTTTCTGTTCTTTACTATGGAGACATTCATTGTTAATAGCCTTCTGGATAATGAAATCCAAACTGCTCTATTAAATTAACTCAAAATTAATAATCAGAGAGGGCCCCAGGGGTGAATTAGAGTGAGCAAAGTGTTAAGAACACTGAAATGAGGGGGAAGACACAGAGCAGGATTAAAGAATAAGGAAGAGATAAATAAAAGCAATAGTAATTGGGTAGTATTTAAGCAAAGCCGGCAGAAATCTCTACTTGTGTGAGTTATGGCAGAAATCCATTTATCTATATTTCAACATGTCTTGCAGTCTGATTCTGAGCCAGGTGCATGAAGAATCTGCAAGCACTTGTGCAGTCATTAACAATAGCATCAGTAATAAAACCAATGCAGTTCCTGGTCACATTCACTCTGCCCATCACAGTAAAGAAATTCAGGTCAATAGAAAGAACAAACTCTATAGCAATGCATGGGCTAGTTTTGTATAGAACTGCGTGTTTTTCTTCTCAATTGTGCAGTGCTCCAAGCAACATGGTGGGCTTATTTAGAAGCAGAATGGTTAAAATTGGAGACCATACTTAGGTACCATGCAATGGATAAATAAAAAAACAACTCTGTATGAATACATTTGAGAGGCTTTATTTTCATTTAAAAACATGAATTTAAGAATATCAAAATTGTTGCAATGGACCAGATATTCAGCTGATATAAATTGGCATCGCTTCAGTGATGTCAGTTTACACCAGCTGTGGATCTGGTCCAACACCTCTGATCATCACTGATAGCAGAAAGGTCATGGGTCAAATGTACAAGTGAAGAAAATGGATTTGGGGACTAACTGTAGGTACAGGGACTCACTCTGGATCTTTCACATAGGTCCAGGAAGTAAACTGACAGTGTGTTTATTACTGAAAAAAGGATCACAGCCAGCCAGGCTATTAAATGCTGAGAGAAGAAAATTGGATGAGATAAACTTCATTAGACAGAGGGCATCTTGTTTGTTAAGTCTAGGCTCTAATATGTGCGTTATGATTTTATTGAATATGTAACTCTTTATTTCCAGTATTTCCACTTTGTATGATTTGACTCTCGCTGTTCTTTGCTAAATAAACATAGACTTGATTTCTCTCTCAACAAATCTAAGTGCTGCAGGTTAAGCGGATCGGTGTTCTATGGTATAACTGGTAATTCATGGGGGACTGTACCTTTGCGAATAGAGGATCTGGGAATTCTGAGCGTGTCTGGTGGTACTGGGGCTGGACATTATCAGCAGACACTCAGAGGGCTTGGGGCCAGCTGTGTGCCTATTGCTAAGCTGCAGAGGGACAGCAGAGGCTGTGTAGGCTGAGAGGGGAGTGCCTGTACTGCCTGTGGCTGGTGGAGTCGGGGAGCCAACCACTGGCAGGCACAGACAAGGCTTCCTCATGCTCAGGGCAGGTGGTAGCGAGTTGCCTCACAACCCTGGATACCTCCGGGGGAAGTGTCGCCTCTTGCAGTACAGTCTGAGGAGTCTAGCAGTGTTTCAAGTTCATTATACTAGTTTTGTGTTGCCAGCTTTATTTGAAGTAACACGGTTCGTGAGCAAGTGTTATTTTGAAAGCAGCTGCCCAGTTGTGCTGTGGATGAACATTTGCTTTGTGTTTGAATCTGATGTGAAAGGTATGAATCTAGATGTTGATTCAGAAGAGACCTTAAACATATGCTTAACTTCAAATGTGTACTTGTGCCCCATTGACTTTAAGCTGTGTTTGAGTCCCACCACTCTGGACCCATGTGCTCTTAAATTTCACTTGGGTGCTTTAGGGTTTGTCCTCACTGGGGGGGGGGGGGGGAATCGATGGCAGATACGCAACTTCAGCTACGTGAATCACGTAGCTGAAGTTTGCGTATCTGCTGCCGACTTACCGCTCGTGCCCATGGTGGCGGCAGTCGGTGGTGTGCACCCCCATCGACTCCAGCTTGCACCTCCCGGCAAGCTGGACTTCCGGAGTCGAAGGGAGAGCCGCGGGCGATCAATTTATCGCATCTTAGCGAGACGCGATAAATCGATCGCCAGAAGATCGATCTCGGAGCAGCCTCGTGAAGACAAGCCCAAAGACTGCAGCACTCTCTTTCCTGGGCCTCTCCGGCACACTTCTTTGGCACAGATTCTCTGCTACCCCTTCATGGATATGGGGTCTCAAATCCCAGCTACCCAAGGCCCCCATGACCAATGCGGACTCGTCAGTCACTCCAGTAGGTTTCTTTTTTTTCCCCCAGGTCCAAACTTGTGCATACTCTGAGTTAATAGTTCACCTCTTCAGGGACACATGATAGGGGAAGCAAACACACCCTTTGCAAAGGGTTTCCATAGCTAATCACTTTTTGGTTAGCAGAGAAATATGCTGGTCTAGACAAAACAATAAAACACATTCACTCGTTTCCCTGCCTCAGTTTCTTCACCACTCTTGAGCATTTCTTGGTCTTAGGTCAAATTCTTCTAAGAAGTCCAGGATTCCCCTCTTCTGTGCATGGCTTCTCATCTGAATTATGCAGTCTCTCTCTTCTGCAGGCAATTTTCTTCTTCAGTGGTTGGCCCCTCATTTAAAAAGGACTGCTCTGCTACAAAAGCATACCCTTCTAATCCTCTCTCCTTCTCAAACTTCCTTTGTCTTTGTGAGTCGCTCTGAATCCCACCCACCCACCTCCTAGGTTCTGTGCTGTATTGTTTAAGACAGTACTAAGAACTGACTTCTTTGTTCTTCAGTTTGGGGATCTTCCACTCTCCAAACCCCAAGCCCCAGCAAAGAAGTTGATGAAAATTGGTTTCACCTAGGATGTGGCCATCACATTGTTTCCATTTGAATTAGAGTCACAAAGATTTAATGACTTTCCATTGTCACTTGTCTGGGGGATATGTGACACAGCCCCTGACAGCAAACGGTAGATTCTCACATACACTGAGGGGTTCGATGATACTGTACATTGGTTTCATAAGATTAACCAGAACATATAAGTTGTACATAGAAAGTTTCCCCAAATAATCATAGATATAAATGTACATTTTTCAGGGAGAGCAAAATTTGCCACGTGCAGTAACTTCAAACTCGTTTCATGGCAACTTTGCTTCCTCTGCCATGAGTTTTTCTTCTTGAACAATGCGGATCTTGCCATCCAGGGGATAATTTGAACTTCAGAGCATCCAAAGGTAAAATTAATATGTTCTAAGAAGAAGAAAAAGAATCAGGTTTACTTGTATTGTAGGATGCAGCTCGGATACATTCGATCAGCTATGATTTTAACAAAGAGTTTGAGACTGTTGACACGAAATATATTTTTTTCAAGAGGCATTTTAAGCAGTTTTGAACACAGTTTCACAATTACTTCCCAGATGGTCCTTCTTACATGGAAAAGAGGTGAATAGGTGACCCATTTATTGTGGAAGTTGCTAACAAAGGCAGACATGAAGATCTTTTAGCAGAATTATCTTGTGGTAACACTTTAAGACTGAGATTACTGGCAAGATTTTCATTTTGTGCAAACCAGCATAGCTTCCCTTAAATCAATGGAGTTTCATATAAGTTTACCCTAGCTGAGGGTTTGGAACTATGCACTTAAGCTGTGTAGGAGTTTCCATAAACCTGAGTATTCTCAAACTTTTTTCCTCAATCTTTCCAAATATATTTATGCAAACAAGGGTCCTCAAGAATGGTTGCCATGAAAAACAAATATAAGGACTTGTCAATGAAAAATAACTTATTTTTGTGCCATTCACATATAAACCCATGAATGGAACAGCTCCATGAAAGCAAACAGGCATTGTTACCCCATTGATCAGTAAGTTATACCTTGTATGTCAATGCTTAGAAATGTTTATAAAAAGTACATTTCAAAGAACCCATTAGGGGTTGTGAGTATATGGACAGTCAAAAAAGGGTTATAAATGACAGAGAAAGTTTGGGAATCACCTCTCTTAGATCATAATGCATTTTAGTTATGCTGTTAATGACTGACCAAATGAATTTGTGTTTGCTTGTGGCTGCTTTTTGGGGTGGGAAAAGGGGATTGTTTTCTTTGTTTTTTGGCAGAGAAAGAGTTGCGGAGGTGAGAGAGCACTGGGAGCCAGAGAAAAAGTAAGAAGAGAGCAAGGAACGGTATTCACATCAATGATAATTAATCAAACTCCTAAGCACATGATGTTTGGGCCAATGTCACATTATTATACTGCTATACATGAGGATGGGGGAGGAGAGACTCTTTAAAGCATCCCTTGGGATTCCCTATACCCCAACTCCCTTGAAACTACAGAGATTGTTTGTAGTCCTGTCTATTCTGGCTGAAGTACTGTGCAGGTGGAAACCTGGCTAAAAGCAAGATCTGGTGGTCTTTTACAGTAGTTTTCTTCAACATGAATTGGCTTAGTACTTCCATTATACAACAGAGTCTATTGTAGAGGGATGTATAATACAATAAGCTGTATATTAGAAGCATTAAGTTCTCTTGCATTACAGAAAATTGCCACACAAGGCTACCAGGCCCTGCTTTATTGGACATGATAACAGCTGTCGATGGTCTAGTCAATATCATGCCAAAGAGTAAAGGTAGAAGGGTTTGTAAATTTTTTACATAGCAAGAAGCTACCTCACTGACGTCATATCAAAAGTACTTATATATTTGTGTCAGTCACCTTCCCTATGAGTGGCAGAGTGAAAGCAGAACCATTGGGCCCAAACAAGACCTTTTGTGGATGATCATGCTAGATTTGATTTTTATCCCAGGACCACTAAACTAAACATTACCCAGGAAGGAGGCAAGCTATTTCCCTCTGTCTGTTTCAGCACAGAAAATTACTTGAATTGTCAAAAGACATATCTTTAATTATCAACCTAGGATCCACAAAAGAAGGGCCACAACCAAATGAGTAATACAATAGCTGATATGTAGCATTTCTCATCTCCAAAGTGTTTTACAAACATTAACTAATGCTACTGAGAGGTAGGCAATGCAATACAACTATCTCCTTTCTATAGACAGAGTTCACCAGTGCAGAGAGTTCAGCGACTTGCCCAAAGAGCCACTGGTGTTATCACTGGGATCAAGATTCTGAGATTTCTGGGCCTTTATTAAGACCATATCATCTCTGTAAAGCTTTAATTATCTTTCATCTCCATTGCATCTTAGTGGGGATGGGGTTTCTCTGAGTTCTGTCCCTGCCCTTATCCCTACAGACATTTTTCTGTCTTCATATACCTCTATCATATGATCCTCACTGTGCTCAAGGATGGATGGCTGTGGTTCATTCCTACTTTGGCCAGAAAAGAGGGCAGTGGGAACGCTGGAAAAATGTTCTCACCCACCCATATGTTTTCAAAGCCTTTAAAAAGTTAAGCAGGCAGAACCCAAGTTAGATAATATTATGGTGAATATTGGGCTTTGTGGATGTTCCAGCTGATGGTGTGCTATACACCATGAGCAATTGTACTTCACAGTGGCTGCTGAGATAGAACTTGAGTCCAAAAAGCCCCCTGTGAGTATCCAGTAGAGGATTACGCATAATATTACAGTACTAACCAAAAACATTAAACCTCTGATGAGTTGTTTTCAGTCTTGGGCTTGTTAGAGATCGCAGTACATCTGGTCACTTTGGACTGTGAAGTTTAAATCACACCCAATCTGCTTCCATAAAGGCTTCATATTTAACATTTACTAAATCTACATTAGGGTGTTTTTCAACTTCTGTATGTTTCAGTGAAGATTCTAGGCATTTCCATAGTATAATGGTAGGGAACATGATGCACTTTATTTCCATGAGGTGAGGATGACAAATGGATGAATGAAGCTTAGAATGGGAGGTTAGAGGCCATCCATAACAAAGCTTTGTTCAGTGAGTGTATACAAGTTTTTCAGAAAATACAGTAGATGCAAGGTCAAAGAAACCTCATTTTTCTAGCTCACATCAAGCACATGATATGTTGTGGTTTTAAAAATGGTATTTTCATTATAGTCAGACTGCTCCTGTGTAATAATAAAGTACAAATGGATGTTCCATCTAAGAGCTGAGATCGACTGACCGGTCAGAGCTTCAGTTTAGAAGAGGACACTTCTCACTAATGATGGACCATTCCATTATGACTATGCATCAAGGAGAAAGGTTGATTGATCAAATATATATATTCTTTTTCAAAATCCTGTCTTTTACTTCAGAATTACTTCTTGAAATCCGAGTGCTGCCTTGTTAGCACTTCAAACACCATGATCAAACCACTCATCCTCGGTTTGCCATCCTACAGTCTGATATCAGAGCATTTTCTGAGCTGGCATCTCTAATTTCATTCTTGGAGAGGTATATTAATGTGTTTATGATCTTTTTTCACATCAACACACTTGCCATGTGGTCTTTTATCCTTACTAGTATAATCAAGGAACCCAATGTGAATGTTCTCCCCTGTGTCTCTCTTTGTAGGTTTGTAACTGTGTATGCTTATATACTGTACATACAACTCAACTCTGTAACAATAAGGACGATGGCCCTGATTCTGCTTCCATTGAAGTCAACAGTAAAACTTCTACCAACTTTAATTATGCAGGATCAGTCCATACATGAAGTACTATTTCTCGCTGCAGAACTATAAGATGACTGTATAGTTTATGAGTGACAAAGTGAAACTACAGAATGGGGCAGACCTGCAGTTATGTTGCACGCTATATACACATTGTAATGGGACTTACTTCTGGTATTCAGTGCCAAAAAGATGTTGTGGATGAGAACTTAAACACATAAGACAAAGAAATGGTTCCCAAAGTAACTGTAGAGCTGGTCTGAGGAACTGAGTGTTCAAAGGTGACGTATAAAACGAGGAGGGTAGGTGTTAATGTGTTCAAATGAATGTGAAATTCACGGACACACATACAATGTTGTTATTTATTAATAAATTCTGTTGTCTTTGGACTATACAATCATTAAATTACACATTCCATTCAATCTCATGTGCTAGGGAAGTGCACCTACAGAGTGCAAACTTTTGACATTTGCAGTTAAAAAATGCAGAAAAGGAGACAGAAGAAGCTGATTTATTTAAGCCCCTTCTATCATAATTTGAAGGATAATAAGGGTAGGGCTACACTACCCGCCGGGCCGGCGGGTAGTGTTCGATGTATCGGGGATTGATTTATCATGACTCACCTAGACGCGATAAATTGGTCCCCGAAAGTGCTCCCGTTGAATCCGGAACTCCAGCTCCACAAGAGGAGTAAGGAGAGTTGTTGGGGGAGCCACTGCGGTTGACCCACCGCCATGGGGACGGCTAGGTAAGTCAGACTAAGGTACTTCGACTTCAGCTATGCAAATAGCCTAGCTGAAGTTGTGTACCTTAGTTTGAACCCCCCCCCCCCCCACTAGTGTAGCCCAGGCCTAAGAAAATGTGAAACTTTTGGGCCAGATTCTGATCTGACAGTGGTTTTGTATCAATTTAACTCCATTTACTGAAATAGAATTACTCCTAATTTACAAATGTGTAAGTGACAGGAGACACAATCAATTAACTTTCAATATGGCAGACCAATATGGTCTCTATTTTAGTCCTGCCTGTCTTCTATTTAACTTCTATTCCAGTTTCATGGGCACCGTATAGGCTGTGGTGAACTCTAGAGTGCAAAATCCCAGAGCATAAAAAACAAGCTATCATGGCCATACTTTAATTTAAATATACTAGCAGGGCTTCAAGGGAGTGATGTGGGGAAAATCCAGAGTGGTTAGAATTAAGATGAACCAGTTGAGTTTTGATCAGCACATCTTATCCAATTTCCAGTGAGTTTCAGAGTAATGAGAGTGTAGCTCTAGATATACCTGTTGGTGCAAAAATGCTGCTCTGCACCATAGTGTGTTATTGGAAATGAGTAGATAATTACATGGAAACAAATTC
The DNA here is from genome assembly GCA_032164245.1 of Sternotherus odoratus. Lineage (NCBI taxonomy): Eukaryota > Metazoa > Chordata > Testudines > Kinosternidae > Sternotherus > Sternotherus odoratus. The sequence goes on from JAVMKO010000001.1 coordinate 90,808,828, forward strand.
TGAAGTCCTCAATCAGCCCAAATCCCATTGACGTTTACGGACAATTCCCCCTAAAGACAGATGGCTAAAACCAAGTTTGAAATGCAAAGTTAAATTTTAATGGACCCCCCTTAAGTAAAAACTTCAGGGTTTGGCACAGAGAGTCTTATCCAAAGACGTCTCTTGATTTCACTAAGCTTTGAATCATGCACAGCATACACCTGTCTATTCCTTATAAGCTTTGTTATTTCAAAACCAAATTCCTTCCTTCCAGAGAACTTGTCCTTACCACTATGTTTACAGTACATTGACTATTTGAAAATGGATTTGTTTGGGGGTTAATTATATGGCAAAATAGTGCCTGAAAAATATTTTAAAGTATACAAACTTTTTTCAGTCTTTTTCTAACCCTAAAGCAACCTGATTTTCAACAAACTTTCACAGAAAAAAAAGCATTATCTTTTGGTTGATATACAGGCATATTCCCCCATAAAGTTATAAGCATCTGAAGATAGGAGTTTATAATGAAACTGCCTCTTCAACCATAACCGGAGCATGGTGACTGCAGAGCTATAATAATACAACATACCGTACCAATGGGAAATAAACACACATCAATAAATCTTATTTCTATAACTATGCTACAATATACGAGCAATTTTAATGAGCATAACAACAAGTGAATCCCTACAGTTACTCTGCACGCATGCTGTGCTCTCTGCTATAGTGTATAGCGTAACCCAAAGGTTTACCAACTTCCTGAGTGTAGAAGACATCTGAGAGAGAGAGAATCTTCTGCAACACCTTCCTTCCCACTGGCACATGTGGGATCATTTCTTTGACCATTTACAAATGCAGAATTGCCCTCCAGTCATTATAGCAATGGCTTTCCTGGAAAGTAATATCAGGAACAAATTCATGTATTTTTAAGTCTCTTTAATGTGATAAGCAATTTTGTCCTTCTTGTAAAAAAAATTAATCACGCTATGCACTTTGGCACTTCATTTCATCTTGCCCTCCCATGTCTTTCCCCACTTTTCCCCCTTATCACATGCTTTTCTGTCACTGGCCCCTTCGCCTCAGTCCTAATCTGCATTTGTTTCCATTCTACGATATTTCCTTCTCTCCTTCACCACTGGACATGCAGCTCAGCCAACCAGTTCTTCTCTCCCTCTCCTGTCCTAGGTATAGCTCCCAATTTTCTCATTCCCTTCTACCCTACGGCTGCTGACTGGAAACTTCAGTTGCTCTGATGGTGGCTCCTCTTTCCTGAGACAACTGGTTTAGCTGCTCCATTTTGTTTCTGGCTGCTTCTACAAGCCTCCAGGCTCTTCTTTGCAAAGAGGAAATTGGATAATTGTTAAAGCAGCTAGAAGCAAGGTGGAGAAACCTGCACCATGTGACCCGCCAACTCTCCATGGCCCAGCAACTAGTGCTCCGTGAACACTTCCATAACATTTTCCCTCTGTAACAGTATTTTTGTTGTTTGTTGGAAATCTTGCAAGAGCTGCCTGCCTTATGGTATTCAGCACTTGGTGTTTAAGTCTATTCTGCAACTAGGCAGTGTAGCTAGATATAGAAGAGAGAAAAAACAAGAAAAAAATAACCCTAGTGGGCCTGAGCCCTGTCTCATTTAAAGCAGAAGTAACTCCATAGAAGTCAATGGGGTAAAACTGGTGTGAAGAGAATCCAATGTCATTTTTTTCAAGTCTTAAAAATAGGCTCAGTTCTAAGTTGGTTTGGGAGGTGGGGCAAGGTTTTCATGTCACTCATTTTATCTGAACTGGCTGGAAAATCCCTACACTATGCATAATTAGGTGTATCTAAACAGATAAATCGATGGGAGACTGTGAAGGGGCACACTGACAGAGACGGGACTAACGAGCTCCTCTAGGCCTGGTCAGCACCAACCACACACACTGAAAGAATTGTTCTGTCTGGGAGAGAGGTGGGAAGAGAGCTTAAAAGAAAAAATGTGCCGTAGGAAGGGGTGGTAAACTGGGATAAGGCTGCTCCACCTCAGACAGCTGAGACAGGCCCACTGAAAGGGAAACAGCAACAAGACTCCTGAAGCTGCACAACCCAGCCTCAGAGCAGCTCCACCCAACAGAAGGGGCTGGAGGTGGATCTTGTGTACACTAAGCCCAAAGGGTTGATCCAGAAAGAGTGAACGTAACATACACAAGAATATAGGAACAGCCACACTGGGACAGACCAATGGTCCATCGAGCCCAGTATCCTGTCTTCCAATAGTGGCCAATGCCAGGTGCTTCAGAGAGAAAGAACAGAGAGGTAACCATCAGGTGATCCATCCCGTCACCCATTTCCAGATTCTGGAAAAACCAAGGCAAGAGACACCATCCCTTTCCATCCTAGTTAATAACCATTGATTGGCCTATCCTCCATGAATGTATCTAGTTATTTTTGAACCCTGTTGTGGTCTGGGTCCTCACCACATCCTCTGGCAAGGAGATCCACAGTTGACTATGCCTGAGTTCCAGGTCACTCTTGCTTCTTTTCAATTTCCCATAGAGTCCCCTTTTCCATAAAGGAAGAAAGAGTGGAGAGGGCTTTTGTTTGTTTGTTTGTTTGCTCCAAGAAACCCTTGGGTTGAGGGGGGTTGAGAGAAATACAGGACCTGGAGCAGGGACTTGAGGGGACCCCTGTCCCCACAGAGACCTTAAATGAGTCTTTGAACCTGAAATTCTAGTTCAAGAAAGTTTCAGATTCCTAAAATAATCTTTCATGTAAAAATCATAATTGTATTCATTAAATTAAATTATACTTACTTACCACATTTAAAAGAGTTTGAGTACCAAATCTCCAGCTGATGTAAATTAGACAGCTCAGCTGAAGTCAATGGAGTTGTGCCAATTTACATCAGCTGAAGATCTAGTCCAGATAATATAATAGTTACTTTCCTTACCTCCTCATGAGCCCAGCGTCTTTGGTGGCAGTTCAGAAAAGTTTATTATACATTCTAAAAGTTCCCCTGCTACCCTTACAATATGAGGTGCTTTGCTTCCCTGATCCTGATGACATTATTCATTAGCTCATCTCATTTTAATTTTTTTCTTGATTAAATTTATTTCTCTGGATAGTTTGTTCAACTCCTATGCTTTTCTATTATGTAAATTGGAAGCTGCTTTACTCTTGTGTAAAATCTGGATGGTTTTCCCCTCTGAAGTTAAAATCAATAAGAGCAGGGTGGAAAGAAAGCTGTCCTGAAGTGGGTTATTAAGGCCTGTAGCTTCTCTTCAGGCAGAGGATAAGAGTCATGACTATGGACAAGTGACAGGCTCACAAACAAATGTATAAAGCAACCCAAATTAGAGTAGGTTCATGTTTTATTATTTTTGTGAACTGCAGCCAAATTCAGGAAATCCATACAGCCCTGCTCCCCAATACCTGTGCCTCAATCACACCCTTCCCTCAAAACCTAGATTCTTGGACTTCCCATTTTACTTTTTGATGCGTATGGGGAGATGTGTAATTGGCTCACTGGGACCCTGAGGTGAGTGGTATCCTCTTCCTCTTCCCTTTAGTTTCCAGGCCATGCTCGATGACTGTTCCATCGGATCAGAGGCTTCCAGGGGAACACTTGGCATGAGCTGCTGTCTTCCACTATCCTTGTTCAAAGAGAGGAGGTAGTGAAAACACTGCTTCTCCATATGGGAACAAGGAGCTTCCTTTGCCAGCCATAAACTACTGAGATGGCTGAAGAATCTCCCCAAAGTTCTTATTGTGGTAACTAGGGACCCCTAAAGGTTCCATAGTAACTGAATGCTAGAAAACGAAACTCCATAATCCCCTGTGTGGGGTTGCTAGGGAATCCCTGTAGATTCTGCAGATACTGCACCAGATATTAGGGAGCATTTCTATAGCTAGTTTAATAGAGAGTTGACCAGCAGCAATTACAAGTTTTATTTTCCTGCTCCAGCTGCCCTTTGTGGATCTGGGGAAAGTGCTGTGCATTCTTCTCCCACACTGAAGATTATAAAATTGTAGGACATGGTGGTCCATACTCAGTAGCCCCCAAAAGGCCCTCATGAGGAAAAGTCACTCGATGCCTTCTGAAGACACTGGAGAAGGGTGACAGGGACCCCTAGTCCCAAAAGCACATCTTGGACTGAGTGGGCTGCTTTCCCCCTTTTATTCCCCCAGCTCACAGAATCAATAGGTAAACAGGTTCGCCCTTGGTCCTGTCCTCAGGGGTAAGGGATGTGGTCAGGAATCTGAAACCTGGGGTAAGAAGAGGGAGAGTCTTCTTGGAGGCTTGGACCTGTATATAATCTGAACCTTCAATCATCCTATGGTGGCCGGGTTCCAAATACCTGTGAACCTTCAAGGTACAGTTTGTGTGTAAGCCATACAAACCTGATACAACAGGGATAACATAATTCTAGCTATTGATATTGTTATTTTATTTATTAATTATTATTAATTATTATTATTATTATAGCCTTTGCCATAGACCAGGACCTCATTGTGCAAGGCACTCTACATGCCATGCCAGTGAAGTATGAATGTCCTAGAGACAATGCTCCCCCCACAAGAGAGTGAGCTGAGAAGACAGGGAGGTGAGAAGTGGCAGCTGAGAGGAGGAAAAAGAGGTTGATCCCCTTCAGAAAATGGCATCTGTCACAAAGAACAAAGAGAGAAAGTAAATCACAACATTGGAAATCTTGGCAAAGAAGATTGTGTTGAGTCATGAGATTTCAGATGCTTTTGGACACATTTGCATGGAGGGGGATACTTCAGAAGAAGAGCGCATAGAAGAAATATGACCAATAAAAAAGTGAAGCAGAGTGATAGCACCTGCTGCTGAACCCAGTCACAAAAATCTTTGAACTATCTGCCCATATTTAACTTGCTTGACTGCATCTTGGACAGCACAAGCTGGGGCAATTTCTGACCATTATCACCATCCAGTAGGTCACCAACTTTTCACCACAAGATCATAACACTTCCCTCTGAAGAGCTCAGCCCTTTCAATAAAGATGCTAGGAATCTGATCCAATAGAAAGTGGTGTGATAGCAAATCCTTGACTCATCCAAGGCAAATAACCACTGGGATTATTTTACATTCCTTTGAAAACTTGCCATGGGATCTTTAGCTTCCACTTGGTCAACCAAAAGAGTCCTTGATTTAATAGTTCATCTAAATGAGTAGACTTCTTACAAGGCAGAAGCTATTTCTACCACCCCCACAGTACATTGCAGGATCAGCATCAGATCAATTCATCAGCAGCATCAATTGAACCCACAACCATCTGGGCCAGAAGCAAAAGTAACAGCAACTGAGCCTCAGTGACACTAGAAATGACAGATGTGCTGTTCTGGTGCTACTTCTGATTCATATACATGAAGGAAATACTAAGGAAAATTCTACTTTTTGCAAACTTCCAGTTCAAAAAGAATTTCAGATCAAAACATTTGCTATCAAATTGTTGGTAGCTATGGCTCAAAAGAGCTTCACTGCCACTGAGCCGGTGGTCTTTACCTGTCACTGCCTCAGCATTCACACAACCTTTTGATACATCTTTCATCATGAGAGATTCCTGGATCTGTCTTATTTGAGACCCACTAATGCTTTAGATTATATTTTTCCTGCCTCACTTCCAAAGTATCATAATTAAAGGGGTTTATACCCCAAAAAATGAGGGGAGGGGTTTTTATTTGAGCAGATGAGTTGAATGTGGCATGAAGATAGAGCTGGGTGAATTTTTCAGCTGGAAAAATTTTTTTGTCCTGAGAAAGAAAACCAAATAGTTCATTCATTTGTGGTAATTTTTCTGAATTTTTCATTTCAGCCACCCTCCCCCCTCCTAAAAATCAAAATGTTTCATTTTGATAGGTTCAAAATGAAGCATTTTGACTTTTCAATTCAAAACTTTCTATTTTGAAATGCCCTTTATTTTTCTCTTTTAAAATAAAACAAACTTTTAAAATGATTGAAATCAAAACAAACATTTTGTTAGGTCAAAGAATTTTTTAAATTTATTTATTACTGTTCAATTTATCAACTTTAAAAAAAATATTTTGTTGACCCAAATTTCTTTATTTTTATTTATTTGTATTTTGTTTATTATTATCCTGGCACAAAGCCATCCCATTTCTATTTGATGTCTACTCACCCCATATTATTTTTGACATTATTGTAATGTTATCCAAAGTGAACACTTTAACTTCACCTATAATGTGCCTCACTAGGGCCAAGGTTATGGGATATGATAAGCTAATTAGAGCAGAAACATGTCTTTTGCATCCTATAAACTTTGCACTGAACATATATTTGGGCAATTAACACGTCATAAATAACAATACAGAATGATAAAGCACTACAGTAATAATGATAATGAGCCAGGAGAAAAGAACACACCTAGACTTGATCCCAGGATGAGGTTGTGATGTTTATGTGTAATTTTTTTAATATATATTTTATTTTTTAATTGTAAAATGAGCCAATGGGTCCTGGGAATCATCGATAGACAATAAACATGGAGCTCTGTGATGCCAGAGTTATTTTTCAGAGTAGAACCACACTTTAAGCCAATTAACTCTGGATGTGAAAAGTGATATACATATCAAAAGAATATGTTAAATTAGAAATTACTACTTTCCCTCTAGGAAACAGTTGTGCCTCCATTGAAAAAAGGAGCTTGAATGTTTTGTAAATGGAATTTTCCCTTTTCCTCAGCCTTATCAATTATGTAACATAATCACTTGGCAAAGTCCAAGAGGCCTATAGGGTTGCATGGGCAGCTGCAAGGAAGAATACACAAGCCTTCTTTCCAGGAGTACTGTGGTTGCCATAATCCCAGTTAGCTTCTTAGAGGAGAAACTTACTTTCATTTGTATGTTATATTTATCATGTATATAGTATTTTTAATGATCATCTCACTTTGCCATTGAGAATGGTAGTGTAATTATCTCCATTAAACAAAATAACAAAATGAGGCACAGAAAAGTAAAGGCCAACATTTTGAAAACTGACCTCTAATTTTGGGTGTCTTTTATTTTTGGGTACCCCACTGTAGGCACCAGGAGCCTGATTTTTGGAAGTGTTGAACACCTATAACACCATCTCAAACCAATGGGAGCTACAAGGGCTCAGCATCTATGAAAGTCAAGCTCAAGTTGTCTCAGGCTGGACACTCAAACACTGAGGCACCTGAAGTCTGATCATCTGAGACTACTTTTCAAAATGCTGTCCGGAATGACTTCTCTAAAGTTACAGAGGGAACCAGTGTCATTGCTGGGGTTAGACTTCAGGAGTCTGCTAGGCCTGTCCTCAAACCCCAACTCTCTCAATCCTTTTATTAAAGCTGAATGTTTTTAGGAGTTGTATATGGAAAGCTAGGGAAGAAGAAACTGACTTGGTCTCCAGTGTCATGTTGAACTTCTAGTGCATATTGAGAAAGGAGAGGAAAAGACTACAACTCACTGAACCTGAAAATTCAACCCAGTGTTGAAGGACTGAACTCCAGGCTTTCTGATATCCATGATGACTCAGAAGGGACAAAAGCAAAGCCTGGAAGCAGGTCTTTGGTTTTGGTCATTCTTATACTTTGATGTTGCAAGACAAAGCTCTGTAGATGAATTAGATACCTGTGCTTGGATTCCTTGCTTGATTATACAAATAGAAGCCTTTTCATAAAATGCTATTTGAGCCTATGATTTGTATGAAAATTCCATAGGCAAGAACAAGTGGAAGGAAAGTGTCTGGAGGCACCAATTGGGGGAAACCTTAAATGAAGAGAAAAGAAAAAAGACAACATAATCCCCCCACTCTTTTCAAGAAGAAATTACAGCTACCATCTTGTAGACACCCTGATTTGGAACTCTCTCTGGACCAAATCTCAATAAGATTTGGATATTTGGTTTGGTTCAACACTGAAAAGTTTGGTTGCTTATCTGAAACTTTTGGTTCTGCAAAACTGAGCTGAAATGTCAAGAGAGCAGGGTCTTTTTGGAGATTTCTGTTATTTTATATTTTGCTTCTGGCTGTGCCAGAAATAATTCAAAAACAGTCTTTTGTGGTAGGATTTCACTGGAAGCAGGAATTGTGAACATATATGACAATGAAAAAAATACAGCAGGTCATTTAAAATGACAGGGAATACAAGGTGTCAAGCTCCCCTTATGAACAGCATTGGCCCAGGAAATGTCTCTCCAGTTGGCTCTGCCCCCACAGGAGCCCTGTACATAAGGAATACTTGGGGTAACCCAGATCATGTTAAGGGATAGGTGAAGAAGGGAGGGAGCAGATAAAAAAACAGGAAGAGAAGTTGCCAGAGTAATCCTGGAACTTGGCAGCTCCCCAATGCTGTAAGCCCTACGGAGGTGCTCTAGTATTGGGGGCACAAGTTAGGGTAGCTGTTACACATACCCCAGGGAAGGGAATGGTCCCCATGAATAGGGGAGACACAAGATACTTTTGATTGTAGAGTGAACTCAGAGATGAACTCCCCTTTAAGTATCAGAGAGTCTGAGGAGAAGGAAGACAGGTATTTGTACACTGAGAATGAGCTAGAATCAGCAAAGGAGAAGAGGATAAAGTTGACACATTTTACACTTGCAGGGTAAACTCCTGGCCTTATTGAAGTCAACAGCAATTGTACTATTGTCACCAAAGGGGGCCAGGATTTTAGCTATAATGCATTGGTGGACCTTGCTTTAATGTGAGGATTTGGGGGGCGGTAATGGATGTTTCCTCTGTGGTCACTTTTCTTTACTGCCAGTTCCATAAATGCTGAAGTTTTGAATGAAAGTGGGAGGATGGGGTAGGGAATAATTATTCTGAATTTGATCTCTCTTCTGTGAATTTGCTTTGGATAATTTGTTTATTTGTCTTTTGTGTCTGGTTTACTGGCCTAACATGACCCAGGAGAAAGTTTTGCAGGGAAGAGATCTGGCTATATCACTAGCAACGGACTTTTAAAAATAAGTTCAGAGCTTTGTTTTTCCATGCTCTAAACAAATAACTTAGTGTCTTGGAGACAATGTGAGAATAGATTGTCTCTTTTGAAATGGGGACCAACCCAGAAGGTGTGTGACAGTGGGAACTCTGAACTATTTATTTTTATTATTCTCAATATTATTTATTTATATATTTTCTGAGTGCACTGGCTTTGTGTTGTTCCTTATTTTTGAGCCACAGAGACATAATGTTGAAGTCTAGCATAGATACGACCTGTGTGCTTCAGCATACTGAACACACTAGTGCATCAGATCATTTTTGAACCTGAAATGTTAATTATGCAAACAGTGGTTCATATATTTAAAAAGCCACTGCCACACTCTGGAACATTTTTAGATGTAGCAAGCTACAGTTGTCTCTCTTTTCTAGATTCATCTTTCCAGCACCAGGAAATGTGTGTATTAAAAGAAGCATTTTCTTTTCTAGTCATCCTCCTCCTACTTCCTGAAATGCTCATTTTCCCCAGGGTGATAATGATAAGCTGTGATGTCAAAAACTGCACTGTGATGACATCAATGAATTAATCAGAGAGGGAGATGCTGATTAGAAAAAAATAAAGGTGTCTATTTATAAACAGCGACTGTAACCTGGTAATCAGCACTGACAAGGAAAAAACATAAAGGAGTAAAAGGGGCAACTGTAAGATTTTAGAATCAGAGTGTGATCATCTTTAAAATAGTTATTGGCTGATGTGGAAAGTCTATTGAAGTTTAAGGACTAAATTCTTAGTTATTGGAAATCAATGGAGATACGCCAGTTGACACCAGGAGATGATCTGGAAGTATATATATCCAGGATGTTCTTCCCTTCAAGTATACCCCTACTGATAATTTAAGAACAATAGTTAGTATTTTTGCAAACTCTGCACCAATGTCTAGTGGTTAGAATGGGGTCTGGGAGTCTGACCTCTGGGGTTTTATTCTCAGCTCTGCAGATCTGTCACTGCCTGGCTGTGTGGTCATGAGAGACACAATTATCAGAAATGCTGAGCACCCACAACTAGCTGGAGTCAACGGGAGTTGCAGATGCTGAGCACCTCTGGAAATATCAAACTTTAAAGGGAGTGCCCATGTTGCAATAAAACTCCCTTGGCTGGAGGCTGAGCCCAAACGTCTACACTGCAATTTTATAGTCCCGCATCTCATGCCCGAGTCAGCTGACATAGGCCAAACACAGGGATTTTATTGCAGTTTAGATGTAATCCAAAGTCTCTGCCATTTATTATCACCTATAAATGGCAATCTGTAATTAACCATAGTGCTTTGTACCATGCAGTGTTTTACATTGGAAAGGATTTTTGATTGATTTGTCATTTCCCCTTGTCCAATAGTTTAGTCTAAGAAAATGGTAGCAAAAAATAAAATATGTATAGGAAGGTTATTTTTAAGCATGTAAACTGACTAAAAAGTGATCACAACAGGAGACCATTAGAAGGATAAAAATATATTTTTAGTGTAATTAGAAGGCAAAATCTGAGAAAAATGCACATATATTTAACTTGTTTTTAGCTGTAAGACTAAATATAAAATTTCAAAATAACACAACAAAAGACTCTTGCCCATTTTATAGTAGTTAGAAATTAACACTTTTCCCTCTAGGGGGCTTGCAATAGCAGTTCTGAGCTAACACATCAAATTATCAGTTTGAAAGCAGATATGCATCACCTTTGAGATATCAAGTAGCCACTTTAGATTGTTGGAATTATAGTTTATAGTTGGGATTGGTCCCAATACAGCAATCAGAAGCCAGCAAAGCAGTGTAATGAGCCCACTGGAAAAAAAAAAGGTTACAAGAATTGGAAGATTGGACAAATGACCAGGGAGGAATATAAAAGTATTGCTCTGGCATGCAGGAGGGAAATTAGGAAGGCCAAATCACACTTGGAGTTGCAGATAGCAGGAGAAGTTAGGAGTAACAAGAAGGGCTTCTTCAGGTATGTTAGCAACAAGAAAAAAGGCAAGGAAAGTGTGGGCCCCTTGCTGAATGAGGGAGGGAACCTAGTGGCAGAGGATGTGGAGAAAGCTAATGTACTCAATGCTTTTTTCGCCTGTCCTCACAGACAAGGGCAGCTCCCAGACTATTGCGCTGTGCAGCACGGTATGGGGAGGAGGTGACCAGCCCTCTGTGGAGAAAGAAGTGGTTCAGGACTATTTAGAAAAGCTGGATGAGCACAAGTCCGTGGTGCTGGATGCACTGCATCCGAGGGTGCTAAAGGAGTTGGCGGATGTGATTGCAGAGCCATTGGCTATTATCTTTGAAAACTCATGGTGATTGGGGGAGGTTCCGGATGACTGGAAAAAAGCTAATGTAGTGCCCATCTTTAAAAAAGGGAAGGAGGAGGATCTGGGAACTACAGGCCAGTCTGCCTCACCTCAGGCCCTGGGAAAATCATGGAGCAGGTCCTCAAGGAATCAATCCTGAAGCACTTAAAGGAGAGGAAAGTGACCAGGAACAGTCAGCATGGATTCATCAAGGACAAGTCATGCCTGACTAACCTAATTGCCTTCTATGATGAGATAACTGGCTCTGTGGATCAGGGGAAAGCAGTGGATGTGTTGTTCCTTGACTTTAGCAAAGCTTTTGAAATGGTCTCCCACGGTATTCTTGCCAGCAAGTTAAAGAAATATGAGCTAGATGAATGGACCATAAGGTAGATAGAAAGCTGGCTAGATCATTGGGCTCAATGGGTAGTGCTCAATGGCTCCATGTCTAGTTGGCAGCCGGTATCAAGTGGAGAGTCCCAAGGATCGGTCCTGGGGCCAGTTTTATTCGATATCTTCATTAATGATCTGAAAGATGGCATGGATTGCACCCTTAGCAAGTTTTCAGATGACACTAAACGAGGAGGAGTGGTAGAAACGCTGGAGGGTAGAGATAGGATACGGATGGACCTAGACAAATTAGAGCAGTGGTCCCCAACCCCCGGTCCGCGGACCGGTACCGGTCCGTGGAGCATTTGGTACCGGTCCGCGGCCGCGTTCCCCTCCTGGCTGCGGCCGCGTTCCCCTCCTGGCTGCGGCTGCATCCCCCTCCTGGCTGCGGCCGCGTCCCCCTCCTGGCTGCGGCTGTGTTCCCCTCTGTGCCGCGGCTGCGTTCCCCTCCTTTGCCTCCGCATCCGGCAGCTTCCCGCCTTCCCTTCCGGTCCGTTGTGGTCCTGCTTCCGGCGGCTTTCCGGTCCGTTGTGGTCCTGCTTCCGGCGGCTTTTCGGCGGACATACCACAGTCCGCTGCGGCGAATCGAAGAAATGAAGCTGATTAATTGAAATCTGCGGGTTTTCGGCGGACAAAGGGAAAAATTAATTTCCCCCACGGGCCGCAAGCATTGACTCGCCCGCGTCGACCGGTCCGCGGAGATCAAAAGGTTGGGGACCACTGAATTAGAGAATTGGGCCAAAATAAATCTGATGAGATTCAACAAGGACAAGTGCAGAGTCCTAAACTTACGACGGAAGAATCCCATGCACTGCTACAGACTAGGGACCTAATATCTAGGCAGCAGTTCTGCAGAAAAGGACCTAGGGATTACAGTGGATGAGAAGCTGGATATAAGTCAACGGTGTGCCCTTGTTGCCAAGAAGGCTAATGGCATTTTAGGTTGTATTAGTAGGAACATTTGCAGCAGATCAAGAGACGTGATCATTTCCCTCTATTAAGCATTAGTGAGGCCTCACCTGGAGTAGTATGTCCAGTTTTGGGCCCCACACTACAAGAAGGATGTGGATAAATTGGAAAGAATCCAGCGGAGGGCAACAAAAATGATTAGGGGGCTGGAGCGCATGACTTATGAGGAAAGGCTGAGGGAACTGAGATTGTTTAGTCTGCAGAAGAGAAGACTGAGGTGAGATTTGATAGCTGCTTTCAACTACATGAAAGGGGGCTCCAAAGAGGATGGATCTAGGCTGGTCTCATTGTTAGCAGATAACAGAACAAGGAATAATGGTCTCAAGTTGAAGAGGGGGAGATTTAGGTTGGATATTAGGAATATTCTATGATATTCTATGATTATGATTCTATGAATTCCCAAGGGAGACAAAAGGAACATCTACAATACAGGCACTACAGCAGCACTGCAGCTATGCCGCTGTATCACTCTACTGTAGATACTTCCTGCGTCATTAGAAAAGTTTTTTTTTCCATTGATGTAGGTAATCCACCTCCCTGAATGGTGATCATAGACTCAAAGAATATCAGGGTTGGAAGGGACCTCTGGAGGTCATCTAGTCCAACCCCCTGCTCAAAGCAGGACTAACCCCAACTAAATCATCCCAGCCAGGACTTTGTCAAGCCTGACCTTAAAAACCTCTGAGAATAGAGATTCCGCCACCTCCCTAGGTAACTGATTCCAGTGCTTCACCACCCTCCCAGTGAAAAAGTTTTTCCTAATATCTAACCTAAACCTCCCCCACTCAAACTTAAGACCATTACTCCTTTTTCTGTCTGTGATAGCTAAGTTGACAGAAGAATTCTTCGGTGTCAATACTGGGAGTTAGGTTGACTTTACTATGTTACTCAGGGGTGTGATTTTTTACAGCCTACATTTTAAATGTAGGCCAGGGCAAAGCAAGCTATGATTTTCACTTGTTGATTTTACCCTGATTTTAAGGAAGGCTTGAAACTGTTTTTTTTTTATTATTATTATTATTCATTATAACACTGATGTAAGTGAAGGTGACTTCAGGGTATTAAATGAACAAACAAAAAAGTGCTCTCAGTCTGGCTCCCAGCAGCCTTCTGTGATGCACCGGCTGTGTAAATAACTGATATTTCAGTTCACTGGAAGTTCTGAAAAAGAGTCAGAAAAGAGAAATAATTCTGATGGAACAAAGCACGTTAACCTGAAATGACACATTTTGTTTTGATTTTGAGCATTTTAAAACTTTTAAAATAAAATTAAAAGAAATTTCTAAACAAAGAGCTGCTTCAAATCAAAAAATGGAAACATTTGCTTATAAAATGTTCAGACAAAATTATTAGAATTTTTTTTAGTTTCCCCCTCCCCAAAACAAAAAAATAATCAAAACCAACATGAACTCACAAAGCGTTAATCAGTGTTGCCAAAACTGCATTTTTTGCCCAAACAAAGTTTCATCCAAATATTTTATAGAGCTCTATCATACCCCAGCCCCGCAACTGTGTCTTTTCTAAGATGAACAGTCCCAGTCTTTTTAGTCTCGCCTTGTATGGAAGCTCTTCCATTCCCTGAATCATTTTCGTTGCCCTTCTTGGTATCTTTTCCATTGCTAGTATATATTTTTTGAGACAGGCTGACCAGAACTGCATGCAGGACTCAAGGTATGGGTGTACCATGCATTTATAAAATGGCTTTCTGATATTTTCTGATTTATTATCTCTCTCTTTCTGCATGGTTCCTAACATTGTGTTTGCTCTTTTGACTGCGACTGCACATTGAATGGATGTTTTCAAAGACCTATTCATTTGGCATCAACCTCACTGGGGCCAGGATTTCACCCCAGCAATTTGGGGTTCTCTCATTCACATAATTTGCTCCATCTCTTTCTGGAGCTCTGTCTCCTTCCGTCCCTCTGAGATATTGTTTCTCTTTAAAAAGTTGTCCTCCTTACCCCCTGCCATGACTCTTCAGGGCACCCCAGGACAGGATTCCCTGACAGTATCATATAGCATATATGCCCTGTGTGTGTGGAATTGTGGAAATAGATCTACTTTCTAACAGAACATAGTCCTCAGTTTGTTACATTTATACCAATAAGGGTTGTTTTTTTGTGACTTTTGTTTTTTGTACTTCCAAAGAACCTTTTCTTTTTCTTAAAGGAAGCTTTGTTCTGCACAATAGTGATGTGCTGGAGCAACATGTCATTTAAATTAGTGCAGAAGGAGGCATGAATGCTATACAGACACTTCCTGATATATGGAAAACATTATTTGTACCTCCTTATTCAGGGATCACCATTTGAGGTTGTTAGCTGTCAAAATCCTGTCATCAGAATGTCAGGGGTTTTATTTTAAAACTGAATTAGAGATCCCTGTGGTCAGTGAAGCTCTACCCACAGTTAATGCATTGACAGTAACTTTCTGACCTCTGGTTAGCTGACAGCTGCTGATAAGGCTCCATGGTATTTCCATTGCCTTTAGATGTCTAAGCTTGGCCTGTGATCCTGCAAGTGGGGATGGCGGCCTTCCGCTAACCTCTGAGTCCAGAGGTGAACTAGAAAAGGAATTGCTTTTAACTGAGAGAGAAATTCAACTGCACAAGGAGGATCAAGTGCTGGGTCACGTGACTTTCCTGGAGCTCCATTTACAGAGCTCTCGGAGCTGGGGACTGATGAAGGCAACACTCATATGACAACATTAGTTGTTAGAACTGTTAACAGTAATAGAATGATCAGGTACCCGGTAGGCAGGACACTGTTACCTAGCAATGTCTTGTGGATGATTGTAACACATGAGCAAGGAGCAAACACCATTCCAGTAATGGTGTAGGATGAACATCTGAAGGAAGAGAGACAAAAGAGGAGCTGGAATTCAAGTATAGGATTAAACTGTTTCTTTAATGCCCTGATCATAAGCCACCCAACCTCAGAAGGAGAACCAGAGAAAATGCACCTTTCAAAGACACAGTCTCTCTGGTGTTGCTGCTTCTGTACAGGGAGCACCCCCACCATCCCCACCACCACACACACACACACACACTCTGCTAGCCTCATTCTACAGAATGGTGCACAGACAGTGTATGTGTACGGCAGTGTATAGTCCACCTCCTCCTGTGACTCTCTTTTGAAGTCCTGCTTGCTGAGGGTATAGAAAAAGAAGCCAAAAGGAATAATAGCTAAAATCCAGATATAGTGAAGAGAGAACTTTGATCTCTGAGCCCCCATAACAATGGTGGTTGTCTTCTAAGACAATACAGATCACAAAGCCCAGGTGTGAGCAATCATATCTCCCTTCAGCCTTTTTCTTTTAGGCTAAACAAGCCAAGCAATTTGAGTCTCCTCTCATATGGTAGGTTTTCCATTCCTTGGCTCATCCTAGTAGTAGCCCTTCTCTGCACCTGTTCCAGTTTGAATTCATTTTTCTTAAACATAGGAGACCAGAACTGCACACAGTATGCCAGATAAGGTCTCACCAGTGCCTTGTATACCATTGGATTCAGCCCAAATGTTGGAGAACGGATCAGGTTTTTCATATTATCTATACATAATTGGCTCCCACACAGTCACATCATCCAAGCACAGATACCAATATACAGATGCAGGAGAGCTTCTCCCCACCACCAAAGTAACAATTATTTCTCATGCAGTACCGCAGCTGTGAACCACTTTGAGGGTGTTCTTGCAATGCTGAGTTTATTTATTTCACTTAAATCCTCCGGAGGAAATACTAGAATCACCCAAGCTACCCCTAACATTTCACTAGTACCTCGCACAACTTGTCTGCAAGAATTGTAATTTTGAATATGATCACAATGTGTGGAGTCTGTCTAAGAATTCCATTTAATGACTGTTGTGCCAAATACTGAATTTCAACCCCATCTCTAAGCTCTTCCATTAGGGTTGAACATGCCAGTTCATTTTTGGAGAAGCAGTATAGTGTAGTCTAGTGGATTGAACAAAGGGCCAGGAGCCAGAAATTCCTGTGATGTAACCACAGCTAATTACTGATTTACTGTGTGGGTTTTGACAAATGACTTTCAGACTATGTCTATATTACAAACTACTTTGGTATAGCTCATGTCACTCAGGGGTGTGAATAATCCACACCCCCGAGCAATATAAATTATACCGATTTCAGTGTCAGTGTAGACAGCATTATGTCAGTGGAAGACCTTCACTGACACAGCTGTCACCTTTTGCAAGGAAGGAGCTATTAAGCCAGGGGAGAACAGCTGGGCCATCAGTGTAGCTAGGAACTGTAAATGATATGTAGAAATAGCCTCACTTAAGGCCCATCTATAAAATGGGGATAACATTAGATGCCTACCTCATCAATGTGTGGTGAGAATTGTACAGTGCTTTGACAATGACAAATCCTATTTAAGAACTAAGTATTATTATTATTAGAGTTGGTTGATTTTTTTAAAAAGGAATATTTTTGCATGAAAACTATCCCCATTAGAAAATGTGGTTTTGTTGAAACTGACCATTTTTTTTCCACTTTGATTTTCTAACTGAGAGAATTGAAATGAAAACTTGTTGAGCGGACAGCGTGAAATGTCATTTTGTCATGTCAACTGGTTTAGGGAGGGGGGTTGGTTTTTGTTTCAACACATTGATTTGAAAGTTTTGGAATTGTTCTCTCTGTGAAATTTTTAAATAGTTTCACTTTCCATTCTGATTCTAAATGAAAAGTAATGTCTAAATTTTGACACTTCTTGAGGGATGAAAATTCCATTGTCCCAACCAACTCTAATTGTTGTGGGTATTGCTACTTGGACCATTTGTCAGTTGACCAGTCAGCAGGTCAACTAGCCCAAATTTTCAGTGGTTGCTGTCAGCCAGCTTGCAAATAAAAGACCTTCAACTACGCAGCCACCAACACATCTGCAATGATCTGCTTGAGCTCGTGCTTCTAGAGCCTGTCCACATCTGAAAAAGATGATCTTCCAGGAAGCCATAAGACAGCTTCAAGTGAAAGGGAGGCAGGGCCTCCTATACTCCCAAGATCTGCATGGATCTTGGCTGCAGCTTGGGGGAAGAACCTCCTACTTCCAGGTGATGAGAATGTGTGTGTGTGTGAGGGGTAAACAGTCACTGCCCTCTGACAGAAGAATCTGGAGGAAACTCAATGAAGGGAATTTAACATTTTCGTCCCCTCAGACCCTTTTCATGAGTCTTCCTGCAGGATGACATTATCTGGTCCGATGTCACACTCTGTCTCACCCAAAAGCCAAAATCATTTGAGTTGGTTGGTTTCCATCAGTACAGACAACCAGGACAGTTTGTGTTCAATTTTAGGGCACAGTCCTAAAAACCCTCATTCATGTGCATAATCCATATTGAAGATTAAGATTTTCTGGACCATGCCCTTAGTTTAATTGGGATCTGATTAGGAACTGAGATCCCTGAAGAATGGACTGGAGAACTTGTTCCTCATTTGTGATATAATTATATTTGAGATTCCTGAAACATTGCCCCAGGTATCAGGTCAGAAAGTACAGCTGAGATCAAAGAGGGGGGAAATGTCAGGAACTTCTCCCAATGTATGGCAATATGTCATAGGTATTCTCTCAGTTTTCTGATACGATGATGTAACTGTAGCTACCATTGGGGAAGTGGACTGGAAATGAGCAAAAGATATAAATGAATCATGTGTGCATACAAAGTAAGCTAGAATTTTGATACCCACCTCTTGCCATGCTTGTGAGTTATAGATAAACATGAGCTATGTCTGGGGCTGATGTCTCAAAACCTAACTGATATTTTTACTTTTGTAAAAGTCAAAAACAATGGTCTAATTATCCTCTCACTCCATTGACTTTGAGCAGAGATGGGCAAATTTTTCCCTCAGTTTGATTTTGCATTGCAAATCCACACTAGAATTTTGATTGTGAAATAAAAGGGGGAAGAGGGACTAGCTGATCCTTTATGTACTAAGGAACCCTTCACTTGCATTGTTTGTGAGACTGTGGCCATAGAGTAAGTGGCAGGAAGTAGGCCAGGGAGGCAGCTTCAAAGCCCTGCTGGATGTTTGATATTACTGCCGTTCGTAGGGCCATGGGTCAGACTCCAGTGGCGAGGGAGGGCCCGACCTCTCCTATCACACACTCTCCCATGAAGTGGAAACAAACTCCTTCCCTCTCCCAACCTGGGAGAAAAGGGAGGCTGGAGACATTGTAAACCTTGAGGCAAGTGTGTGCAGCCACAGGAGCCTGGAGGTGGACTGAAGACTCTTCCTTTGGTGGAGATACTGGACATATATATATTGGTGGACCCTGTTACTCTGCAGAGGGGCAGACTCAACTGGTGACCGGGCAGGTGGTCTGAATCACTAACTACCGCAAGAGGGACTTCCCCAGTGCTGGAGTGACTGTGGGCAAAAGATGCTGGAGAGCTGGGACCCAGTGACCTAACTGCTAGTAAACCCAGCCCCATCCCAGAATCCAGATTCTGATATTCATCTCCTAAGTATGATAAGCACACCACAGTATCACCAGTCTCATACAAGGTGTCTGAAATTTTGGTCATGGTGAATGCTGATAGAAAGCTCCCAGTCCATTTCTTCTTTCTCAAAAATTATCATAACAATCATTGTCAAGTGGTCACTGCTTTGCTGCTAATAGGCACATAAGGTTTTACCTAATCTGATGCAAAGTCTATCCGAGTTTCCTTCAAAGCTAAAATCTCAGGTAGATTCTGGGCTTCATTTTTTAGCACAAGAATGAATTGGTGTCTGAGTACACCAGTGCTGAGAGCATTTAACAAAAAAGCATTTCTGGGATTTGGAGGAGACAGAGTTTAACAGTACTAGTCTGGGATAAGCCATGATCTGCATCTCTGGAGAGGGAATGTAATAGGCTACTATTCTTATTTGGTAGCATTGTATGTCCAGTTTGCAGTTGCTGAGACAAATCTTCAGCTGGTGTATATTGGTATTGCTTAATTGGCTTTTGGGAAGCAAAATCAATGTTTATCTGGCTTGGTAGGTGTAAAATCCGAGCAGTGTGATTTGACAGTGGGAGGACTGACCTAGTCTAGAACCAGCTTTTACTTTTATCACTGGTTAGTGGTGAAAGGAGAGGACTGAGTCACTTCCAATCGCTGCCTTCTCTGAAAGGAAGAAAAAGAGAATGCTACCTTTTCTGAGCCTTAATTGCAGTGTGTTTCACCTGGTTTACCGCCTCTATCTGGATCTCTTAATTGCTAAAAATGTTTTAATCATTATATATTGGCAAAGTGAACATAATATTATGACAGCTCTTTCCAATACAAAGAATAGCAGCTGAACGATATAAGCACAGTACTGAACAAATGCTCGTAATGACTGTGTTCCTTTCAACATTCAGACCTGTCCTTTAAACCACTACTAGCTCAGGAGATTTCCTCTGTGCCAGCTGCTGTTCTTTGCTTCTTGTAAGTGACCAGGTACTGTCCTTCAACTCACTTGACTAGCTGATTAATTCTGTACATTGTGGATCTGAGTGACATAACCCAGGGAAACGAAGCACCCACGTTCACCAGTTTTGCCATTTTAGAAGTGGAAATACAGTTGCAGTGAGGGTCTGATCTGTTATGTCCTGCAGCAATGTGTTAAAATCCTTAGATAAATACAAAGAAAATATCCATGTACACCCTTAAAAGTCAATTACTGGATATACCACAATGCGCCACCAGGGTGTATCATGCTGCACTGGAGGTGACCGGGGCTATTATAGATCTGACCACTGCAACATAACTCATGCTTCGCAAATTGTGTGACTGATTTAAAGGCCCATCGGATCTTTCCTTAATTAGATACCAGGAGACTTTATTCAGATATAATCAGCATCCTGTCACCACCATTGGGCACAGAGGTAAAGTCCATACATTTTCTAGAAATCTGATCTCTTAATTAACTAGACAAAGTGGTATAATTTATTACAGCAAAGGGATTAAGTGGTCTAGTAACTAAATTCTACTCTATGGAGGAGGATCCATGCATAGATCTCTGGCTGCAAATTGGACAGCACAAATCAAGCAAAATGCTAGCCTGTCTGCAATTCAGATTTTGCTCAGTGAAACCAGCTATAAGAATGGTGTCTAGAACTGGACTGCTCAAATGCTTGACAAGTGTTTTCAACCAACTAGCATCAAATCTAGGAGCATCATTTGAAGTGTGCTGTGGATATTTAGGATTCTTCTTCCAACTGCCTAACACCAAATTGGTGCCTTACTCTATAAGCCGCATGCACAGTACATAGAATATTATTCTAACTAGCACTGACATTATCTGAAGCACATTTTCTACTTATATATGAACTGGAAGACCAGAGTCAAAGCAGATAATCCGAAAATTAGTTCCATGGCAGATTTTTCTAGACAGTATTTTACAAAAAAAAAGTCACCAAAAGCCCAACTATCACATAAACCCATCAGTGAGTCATTTTCGGTGTCAGCAAGTGTTTGTTCCAATGCAAAGCATTAAGGGTCGCAGTATCATTTTGGCATGGCTGTCAGTGAAGTAGAAAAGCATGTCCTGCATCTCCATTGTTTTGTTATGGCTTGTCCTAGGCTGGGTGAATGGGTGACAGAGTCATGGCCCTATCTCCTCTCTCACCCCTCTGCAGAGAGGAGTTTCTGCACTCCCCAAGGGATAGGAAATGTGATTGTTCCCAGTCCTTGTGTGATAAGAAGGAGTGTCTCTCTGTCTTCTTTGCTTCTCTTTATATTTTCACGAGGATCCAGCCATAATCTAGCCCTGGATGCCTAGTAACCCTAAAGCACCTTACTGAGAACCCATCATGAAATGTGGCAGTAGAATACATCTGCACCCTACTCTGCATTATTGCGTATGTAAATCAGCTCTGTATGTAAAACGGGGAGAAAGAGAGCTATTTGCTCCACTGTCTAATCAGAAAACTCTTTTCTTAATGAATGTATTGTTGAGTTCAAAGCACTTCCATCAAAACGCACTTGTAAGCCCCAGAAACAATGTCGCTCATCATGCAAATCAAATGGTCCTCCCGTTAGCTTCTGCCAGCTATAAAATATCAGTGCCTGTCAAGTGCAAAGACAAATTACCTTGTCTTTTCTTTGGACTTATTTATAGAAAGTTTGAGAAAGTTTGTGGAACCCAATTTGCTTTAAGAATTCTTAGCTTTGAGTGAGCCAGCCCAGAAATGTAATTTTTCTAAAACTAGAGGGAGCAGATTGCAGGGGCCCAAGCTGGTTCCTCATACCCAGGATAGCAGGAGTTCAAATGAACAGAAAGGGAGTACCAAGTCACATTTCTTGGCATATACACCTTTGGTCAAAATACAAAGTAAAATGGATCACCATGTGAAGAAAGGTGAAATGCCGGATTACTTTGTATCTCCTAAGAAGTGGGGGTTAAATTTTAAAAAAATCATCTTTTGGGAGCTATTTCAATATATATTTATCCTTTACAGCTGCTTTAGACATGAATTAGCTGGAAAATACTTCATTCTCTTCAATGCTTAAAATTCTGCACCTGCCCACCAGGGTTACTGGGGAAAGAGGGACTGGAAGCCAACAATTGACTAGTCAGCTATGCTACAGTGTTATTCAGGAACTATTGCGGGAGGCAGATCCACTCAAAGAACAGGGCCTGATCCATAGTCCACTGACATTAATAGGAGTCTTCTCATTGACTTCAGTGAGTTTTAAGTCAGTCCCCACAATGGCTTGCCTACAGAGACCAGGCGATAAGAGCACCAAAACATTTGGCAATGATGTTAAACTGTTAATCAATACAGGTCATTTCTAATATGCCTAACATAATTTAAATGAACAACTTTTTAAAGAGAAAAAATGTTTGCAAGATCAGTTTTATTTCCTTAAACGGTAAGCTTCTTGAAAGAGAGAGAGCTCCCTTTTAATATTTGGAAAGCACCTACCTCTTAATGGGTGCTACTGTAAATTAATAAGAATTTTATCTTCTAAGATCTCTTCTCCCATAAAGGAAGTCACCTACCAGACTCATAAAACACAGAAAGGTCACATTGCAACATTTTATTTCATTAAAGTGGAATAAGTGACTACTGAAAATAGAACCTAGCAAAGGAATAAAAGCTTCACATATTAAAAGGGATATAGACTGAGATCAGTGCAGAAACTGTAAATGTACTGCTGTACCACCAACCTTTGGATTTGTGAGTCTGCAAGCTACTAACAGGTAGGGGGCAGGGAGAAGGGCAGAAAATCAGGCCACACGTTTGTCCCGCAACTGAAATGTGACATAAGAATGGTGTGTATGATGAAAAGATTGCAGGGTATGCAAGGCACCGAGCGGCTGCTTGTGTTTAAGTCCTGGCATGGGTACCAGTCTGGCAAGAATTCCAGTAGACATTTGTAATTAGATACTTTAGTATCCCAGTTATTCCCTGTAAAATGGATCAAACCAGCTGGTGAAACACTTGTTTTGGCTTGGCTTCACAATAGTCTTTGTAGACGTTCAGTTCATTCTTCATTAGAAGAGACTTGGCAGAGGCATTCCCTTTTTCCCTTGGGGCTCACTTTCAGACCATGGGCTTACTTTGACACAGATGAAAGAGTGACTTCTACTGATGCAATTGCCATCACCTCCTCTAAATTTCTTGCGGGTGTCTCTTCCAAGTACTGTCATGGCCCAATCCTGCCCAGGCTATGGTTCCAAGCCTAAATTACAAGACATTAAAAAGTTGGTTGAAAGATGATGCGAAAAGCTCTTCTAAGATTGCCTCCAGATCATTTTTGCTCAGGCTAGTTTCTCAGGAGAGTTTAAACCTGGATGGCATTTCAGACAAGAATAGAAAAAAGAATTGGATAAAGTCCTATTTTTCCAGAATTTGTCTCTATCATAGTTGGTTCAAGTACTACCCCGCATGAAGAATCTATTTCCAGGAGTCATCAAATACCCTATATTAAGTCTATACATAGATATATGTAGACTGCAAAACAAAGCAGGTAAAGGATGAAATATTTAGACATAGACCCAAAATTTATGAATGTTCAGATCTGACATGTTGATTCAGATTCACCTCATTCTCTGGAGACACTTGAACACCTTCTTAGCCAGCAAAACTGCAGTTCAATAAAGAATATTTACTAGCTAGGAAGGCAAGGCTATTTTCATCCGTTCAATATGCTACAAACTAGTATATAGCTTGTTTGACTAAAGCTAGTCAAGCCAGTCATATAGCCCATCAGATCCGCCTTTTTTAAAGTAAAGGTGGGCGGCACTCTTTCCAGGCACCCCTAATTAAATGAGCCTTGGAGAAGAGATCAGGCACCAGAAATAGGTGAATATAAAGGTAGTTCTCTTTCCTCAGTTCACATCCATCCTTGCTCTCCCAAAGCCAAGTTCTAGAATGTCTATGTAGAGTTCACAGTGTAAAGGTACTTCTAAACTTCACTGCTAGAAGAACCAATCAGTATGCACAAGCAGTAGTAGAGTATCAAAGAGGCTTCCAATCTATGTGTATCTCTACATTTCATTGTGAGGTGAGAGTACATATAGGAAAGATATTCTTCACCTTTATCACAAACTTTCAGATTAACAATTCACCATCAACCAGACTCTAGGGTCTATTTTTTTACTCTATTATGCAGAAAGAACAAGTTACATGACAGACAAGAAGTGGAATTACTGCAAATTTTCTATGTGAAAGGAAGTTGCAGGTCAGTGAAAGAAAAGGATACAGTAGCAACCACTGAGGCCAGCCCTACCATCACTGAATTCTGAAATCAGAGGATTATAAATGGAAGCAGGAGATTTTTTTGCCAGATTAATCTGTGAACTCCATACCTTGTGATATAATTTTCACTGTCTCTATGCCGTCTTTCAGAAACATCTACAGTAGAGCTTGTTGAAAAAAGGGATGATAAATTCTCAAAAATTGTCATCCTTCCTGGTCAAAAGTTGAAATGTTGGCAAAAACTGTTAAAAATTACCATTTTTGACAAAGCCTAGTTTTGAACCTTGATCTGAATCAAGACTAAAGAGGGCTCCAACCAAGACATTCACTTCCCTCACTAGAACCTTATCTAATTCAGAATGTCAACTAATTATAAGAGATTAGTTTTAATCTCCTTTCTCTTGAACTATCCTGAAGACCTCCAAAAAGACAGTTTGACTGGGTCAAAACTGTACCACCTGAGTCTGAAGAGTTAACTATAGCTAGTTAGTGAATGAAGAGCATGTCTAGATTACATATTTGTATAGAATTTAATATGACTAGAATACCCATTGTTTTCCCCATATCTTCCTGATGGTGAAAATTGTCGCTCTGATCTTTTAAGTATCTCCAAGTTTCCAGCTTCACAACAGCTGCAAATGTTATTAGTGCCTTTACTAGGAGAAAGGATATTCCGTCATCTGCTGCCACTCCAGGTCTTATCTGGGCTACTCTTTCTATCCCCAACATGTTTTGTTCCTCTTTTGCCTGCTTTGCCAAAAGATAGAGCCTTGTTTAATGCTTGGTAACTTGCAGTAGCCATCTGATTGCATGAAAGTGAGATCCAAGGAGAATTTAGAATAGAAAAATCAGAATCACCCCAGAGCGATGCATAAATACCAAAGCTGTTCTGGGTATGGGCAACTGGTTTAAAAATGAGGAAGGATGTTCTATCCACCTTCTGGTATCTTTAGAAAACCTGAATGCATCAGCCACAATGGATAATATTGCTCCAGTCTTGATGCTAAGGATCTGTTAGTGCTATTTGCTCACCCATCTACCAAGCATTGAGACACATACTGGAATTTTAAAAATTGGAATACCACTTGTAAGATAGGAAGAATACCCCAGATCTTACCAATTGAAGTTAATAATGGCAGCAGTGTGATACAGGGTCTATACTGCCACACAGATATCAACCAAATGCCATAGTACCCCAGAGTATCCAGTAATGATGTCAGCTTGAATGTGAAGAACATTCCCCCATTTGGAATCCAGGGGTAGTTATTTCAGTGCTCCACAAAGCCATCTGCTAAGCAATTTTACTGTGAATTGAGTTAATACAAGTAAAGTAGAGGAACAAAACAGAGGCTAGTGCCATGGCTAAAAGATTTCCCACCCACCATCCATCAAATGTGAGTGAAAACCTGTGCCAAGATTTTCAGTACTGGGTACCTAAAGTTATTAGGCTCTTAAATTCTAACCTCCGTGGGGATCTTCTGAGTGTTCAACACTTTAAAAAAAATCAGGCTGTTTATTTAAGTATCTAAATGAGAATTCAGGAGCTTTGAAGACCTACTTTTGAGAATTTTGTCCCAGTCTCTCTTCCCATGGAGCTGAAGGAAACCATATTGGCTTGATGGCTTTCTTGTTCACATTATCCCTTCTGCAGGAAATAATCCCTCTGACCAAACCAGATCCCAGAAGAATGCTTGCAAGAAAAATGATGTCACACTACCTCACTGACTCATGTAGGGTAGTTGAGTTGCCTGGGGAGGCTTACTATGTAGCTGTAGGTTTGTGCTGTACACCAGCCAATCAAGAGTTATCTCCAATGATTCAGCTATTAGAAAATTAACTCAGTGTAAATATTTTGGGAATCCCCACCCTCAGACAATTAAGGCTGAAAAGTCTTCCGAGAACTACTGGGTTAGGTATCCATTCTCCAGAATATGTCCTCACGCCAATCCCCAGTTGTTCTCAAGCTCTTCGGCTCTCTGAAAACAGAGGTGCAACAGAATCTTGTCTTTGAAAATCCCTTGAGCACACAAATGGCTATGCACACCTACCCATGCTTTAGGGGGGAAATGGCCTTGCCAGACTTCTGCTTCAGTTTCTTCATCAGATTCTTATTATCCTTCTAGATGCTGCTGTGCTAAATGACATTAATGTTTTCAAAATGAATTCATATTCTCTGAATGGAAAGTGCTATATAGGGCATAGCACTATATTATTATTTTGTAATTTCTGTTTTCTCTTTGCCAGATTGTCATGAAAACAGAACATCTGTGCTTTCAGGGACCCAGACGAGTCCCTTTGTGATGTCATGCTGGGGGGGAATCCCGCAGTTGAGATCAGATAAATATTTTAGAGAATGGAAGTTTACTGAGAGGGATTGTGAGTCTGGAAAGCTTTTTTGTGTTTTTTAATTTTTGTTAAGGACCAGAGATGTGCTAGTGACCAAAGAGAAAATGTTCTATGCAAGACTAGGAAAATAAAATCTCCACAATTATCTGAATCAATGACCAGTGGATCCTTTCCTTTTACAATGGCAAGAAAGCTGATAAGGAGAAATATGTATGTGATATGTGCTTAAGGATGTGAGAGCTTAAGAGTCTTACAAATAAAGTGTTAAGATATATGATTCCGGAGTCAAGTCAGGGAGCAATATTGGTCATCAATAATCATTTATCAATAATTTGTGAATAATCATGAGAACATAAGAATTTCTATACTGGGTCAGACCAATGGTCCATCTAGTACAGTATCCTGTCTCTAATAGTGGCCAATAATAGAAATTCAGGGAGGAGTGTACAGAACAAAGCAGTTGGTGTGATCCAACCCTGTCTTCCCATCCCAGCTTCTTGTAGTCAAAGGTTTAGGTTTGCTCTGAGCATTGGGTTACATACTTGACCATCTTGGCTACTGTAGCGATCGATGGACCTATCCTTCATGAACTGATCTAGTTTTTTTTTAACACCCTTATACTTTTGGCCATCACAACATCCCCTGGCAATGAGTTCCACAGGTTAACTGTTCATTGTGTGAAAATATACTTCATTTTGTTTATTTTAAACCTGCTGCTCATTAATTTTCATCAGGTGACCCTTACATCTTATGTGAAGGGGTAAGCAAAACTTCTCTATTCACTTTCTCCACACTATTCACGACTTTATAAACCTCTACCATATCCCCCTTAGTTGTCTCTTTTCTAATCTGAACAGCCCTAATCTTTTTAGTCTCTCCTCATATGTTCCATATCCCTTGTTGACCTTCTCTGAACCATTTCCAGTTCCACTATGTCCTTTTTGAGATGGTGTAACCAGAACTGGACACTGTGTTCAAGGTGTGGATGCACAATGGATTTATATAGTGGCATTAAGACATTTGCTGTTTTATTTCTCTCTCTTTCCAAATAGTTTCTAACATTCTGTTAGCCTTTTGGACCTCTGCTGAACACTGGGCTGAAGTTTTCAGAGAACTGTGCATGGTGACTACAAGATCTTTCTTGAAAGCTAACAGCTAATTTATAAATCATTATTAGATATATGTGTAGCTGGGATTATTTTTCCAGTGTGCATTACTTTACTTTATTAATATTGAATGTCATCAGTCATTTTATTGCCCACTCGGTTTTGCGAGATCTCTTTGCAACTCTTCAGTCATTTTTGGTCTTAATTATCTTCAGTAAATTTGTATCACCTGCAAAGTCACTTCACTGTTCACTCCCTTTTCCAGGTCATTAATGAATAAACTAAACAGCTGAGGTTCCAGCACACAACCTTGAGGGACCCTGCATTTAACTTCTCTCCTTTGTGAAAACTGAGCATTTTTCCTACCTTTTATTTCCTATCTTTCAACTAATAATTGATCCATGAGAGGACCTTCCCTGTTATCCTATGGCTGCATAGTTTCCTTAGGAGCCTTTGATGAATCACTTTGTCAAAGGCTTTAAATAACCAATAATTGATAGGAATTTTAGTTGTGATTATTTATTTAATTAATCGAGTTTTCTTAAATTCATATTTGATTAATAATAACAGACCTCAAATAATTCAGCTTGGATGTGATTTATTAACCAAATAGTTAGGAAAGACAGCACATACACAAAGAGGGACAGAATTACAAACTGCTGAGGAAGACTGTCCCTATAGCTTCTGACAGTCTGCAGCCAGTCTGCCAAGGGTCTTATTCAATGTTTCCTCTATTTTTTTACATCCATGTGTGGAATTAATTTTGTTAAGTGCACCAATATGGAGGTGATATGTGGTGGGGGTGGGACTAAAGGGTTCAGCTTGTGGAAAGGGGCTCAGGGCTGGGTTCAGGTGCAGGGGGTGAGGGCACTGGCTTGGGGGGCAGGGAAGAGGGATTTGGGGTGCAGGCTACCATAGGGCTGTGGCAGGAAGAGAGGATGCCTTCCAGCCCTCTTTCACCATGGCAGATCAGAGGCTGGGGCTGGGGAGAGCCGCCTCTCCCTGTCTGTGCGGCCCTTGATAATCTCCTGCATGGCCGTGCAGCTTAGTGGGAACTTAGGTCTTATTCCTCATTATTTCATGGGATAATTATACTCTTGGTATGCTTATTAGTTCATCATTCCAACCCTTGTCTACTTTCTCCTTCTGATTCATATTTCTCCTTATCTCATAAGTTCCTTGTTCCCTTGTAACTTTCAGACCATCTCAACACCTAGAGGTTAGTCATTATTTATGCCTTTTTTGGACATTTTATTCATTATATATCTTGTGCACTTCTTGCAGTTAGTACATTGCAAAAATATCTCTTGCAACATATCTTGTGCACATCTTGAGTTAGCATAAAAAATATCTTATAACAGCTTTTAAAATATGTTGTGGATTACTGCACTGTAAAATTCTAGTCCTTGCTAGATATCTTTATCTTAATGGCAAACCATCATGGATGTCTTTCTTCCAGGCAAACCTTAAAATCCTTTCTGGCCTATCTTTATGTATCAACAGTAAAGATTTGCACAAGGAGATGGGTTCAGCTGCCTGTGGAAGAGTCAAATATCTGCACACAGTGCGGGACCTTTGGAATCTCCAATGTTTATTGAGGCTATGATTCTCACCCCCACTTTTATGGATTGTTTGGACAAAGATTTCTGCCATTTAAACCTAAACTTCTGAGGGGTGGTGGGTCTGAGAAACAGACTGATAATTATTCCAAATGAGCTGTTTTCCCTAGTGCACGTAGTGCATCGCCATTTGCTGCAGATGGCAGATCCAAGATTTTCTTAGCAGCTCCAATATTATAGGCAGAGGACATGAGTCTTTATGGGCAGGTGTTAATTTGATAACCTTCATAGTTGTATGAGCACCATCTGCTCACTTATTCATGGAGTATTACTAGCAGAAGATTGAGAGGGTCACCCTGTAAGCTGTTCACAGAGGAGGGAGAAAACTATTCTTTGTTTAAGGACTACCATAGGAGATAGGTAACCAAGCCACTCTTCGTGACACTAACCACATGGGTGACTGAGGAGATGGAGTAGAAATTAGTGGGCAGCAGGTTTAAAACAAATAAAAGGAAGTTCTTCTTCACACAGCGCACAGTCAACCTATGGGACTCCTTGCCTGAGGAGGCTGTGAAGGCTAGGACTATGACAAGGTTTAAAAAAGAACTGGATAAATTCATGGAGGTTAAGTCCATTAATGGCTATTAGCCAGGATGGGTAAGGAATGGTGTCCTTAGCCTCTGTTTGTCAGAGGGGGGTGATGGACAGCAGGAGAGAGATCACTTGATCATTACCTGTTAGGTTCACTCACTCTGTGGCACCTGGCATTGGCCACTGTTGGTGATACAGCAGAGGCAATGCTAATTTACCCTACAACACCTTCCCCCAGGTAACTTTATCCTGGTCTGAATGGATCATTGCTATGTAACAGAGTGTACTCTACATACATATTTAATTCTTGGCCTTTATTTTTTTGAGAGTATCAGCATCTCATGTGGACTCAGTAAACCAGGAGGCCCCTTCTCATCCTATGTCCTAATTGTTGTAGTAGTGTTAGTCCCCGACCCTTGGCTGTAAGATATTGGTCCCACACCACCAATTCATTTCACATACGTCACCAAATGCCACCAGAAAGTAACAACTTTAGATCACTACAGAACAAACTCAAAAACCTATTATTCTGCAAGACCAAACAGGGCCTTTCAATCAAACTGCTGAATGTTATAGTACAATTCTATTGTTGTCATCGACTTCTGCGTGGACTTGGCAAATCTCATAATGGTTGAAGTGACAAAGAGTCCTGCTGCACCTTAAAGACTAACTAAAGTATTAAAGCATAAGCTTTTATGGGCTAATACCCACTTCGTCAGAAGCATGCAGTGGAAGTATCCAGGGGCAGGTATAAATAGGTAGGCAAGAACCAGGTTAGAGATAACAGGATTAGTCCAATGAGGCTGAACCAGCTTGTTATCTCTAATCAGGGAGGGTGAGGTATTCCTCTAGCAGCTGAATTGGAGGTGTGAACAGCGAGAGAAGAGAAACTGCTCTTGTAGTTAGCTAGTCACTTGATCCTATTCAGTCCTGAGCTGATTGTATCAAATTTGCAAATGAATTGCAGCTCTGCAGTTTCTCTTTACAGTCTGGTCTTGAAGGTTTTTTGATGCAATATGGTGACTTTTAAATCTGTAATTGTGTGTGCAGGGAGACTGAAGTGTTCTCCTACAGATTTTTGTACATTGCCATTCCTGATATCTGATTTGTGTCCATTTATCCTTTTTCGTAGGGACTGTCCAGTTTGGCCAATGTACATAGCAGAGGGACATTGCTGGCACATAATGGCATATATTACATTGGTAGATGTGCAGGTGAATGAACCAGGGATGGTGTGGCTGATCTGGTTAGGTCCTATGATGGTGTTGCTGGTGTAGATATGTGGGCAGAGTTGGCATTGAGGTTTGTTGCATGGATTGATTCCTGAGTTAGGGTTATTATGGCATGGTGTGCTGTTGCTGGTGAGAATATGCTTGAGGTTGGTGGGTTGTCTGTGGGGCAGGACTGGCCTGCCTCCCAAGGCCTGTGAAAATGAGGGATTGTTGTCCAGGATGGGTTGTAGATCACTGTTGATCTATGTCCTTATTTCCTTGTGTGGGTATTGTAGTTCTGAGAAAGCTTGGTGAAGATCTTGTAGGTGTTGGTCTCTGTCTGAGGGGTTGGAACAAATACGATTGTACCTCAGTGCTTGGCTGTAGACATAATGGTTGTGCCCCATGAATTCCTACTTTCCACTTCATTTCCTGATTCCTACTAACCAAACAAAGATGTTTTAAAAGGTGTGGGGAAAGATGAATATGTGCAATATGAATCATAGCAGCATGGGACCAGTCCTCTTGAGGAAAATTGTCATTGTCTCACATTCCCTCCACTGTCGATTGCATTTTCACCTCATGAAATAGCTCAGGCTATCGAAGAAAAACAGATCCTTCTGCTACCAAATGATTTTAAACAATGTCAACTTGTAAACTAAAGCCACAGAGTTTATGTTGCTTTATTTCAAATATATATACAATAAAGTGACAGATGGTAAAACCTGATTGGTCCTGACATAAGGCTCCCAGATGCACAAAATATTGTGATAGGCTGACTGGCTTTCCTTGATTAGATCGGACAGATCATTAGTATGGTGTTGGACCATGAGACACACAATTTCACAGTAAAGGCATAACTATCTTTGCACAATGCTTGATTTCAGTGGTAATTTTTCCCCATGCATGCATGCTTGTATTGTTTTTTGACAGATACAGTAGACTCTCGATTATTGAGGATTGGATTAACCAGGATGTCAAAAAACTACACGCAACTTGTAGGGCCGGCTCTGGCTTTGGTGCCAGCCCAAGCACACACACAAAAAACCCCCACCAGGGCACAGGGCAGCTAGCGAACCAACACTCCCTCCCCCCGGCGCAGGGTGGCTGGTGAACCAAGTCCCTCTCCCCATATTTCCTATGGATGGTGATTATCCAGGATTTTATTAACCAGAATTAATTTTTTCCCTATCATCCTGGGTAATCGAGAGTCTACTGTACTCCTTTAGGATATATAAGGCATTAAGGCTGTATCACTTACATATGCTTATCATGTGTGATGTGGTGGTGACTGACACTGTAGCAGCTGGGTCATGAGTGTCATTCCAGGATTATGAGGGGCAGAGAGAAATGTGATCCTATTTGCTTCGGCCCACCCTCTCTCTGCATTTTATGCCTATTGTAATGAGCAAAGTTAACTGAAAGGTAAAAGAATAAATAATAATGTTAGCAGAGAATTATTCTGTGGAATTCAAGAACACTTGTGCAGTAGCTGGTTGGAAAGCAGGGCAGGTATTAAGTTTTAGTCCCTACTCTCAGCTGGAATAATCAAATAAACACACAAAATATGTAAAACAGAAATAATTCATATCACTGAAAAAATAATGCCTGGAGTGTGTTTTATATTGTGCGACTACTGTCTTTAAACATATGGACATATGACATACACACTGTATGCTGTAATTATTTTCTCATGCCACCAATGGATTGGCAGAATTACTCTGACAATCAACACAACAATTGCTATATGCTACTGTAAATTATGGAGACACTATATAAATTGTAAGTATCATGCATCTTTGACTGTATCCACTGCACTCTGCCCATTAATTAGTCTCCCTGGGACTAATTTTAACATTTTAAACCTCTGTTTAGCTTTAAAACAGCCACCTATTATTATAGGCACGGCTCATAGTGCCACCTATTATCAAGGTTGCCTGAAACTTCCCATTATAAGACCCTGTTTTCAAATGCTTATAACTTTGCCAAACTTGAACCATTTGGCTGAAACCAAAACATCCACCCTGGACAGTGGATGAGGCATGGATCTTTTGGGGAAAAATACTATGTGATCATGTAAATAAAAACCATATCAAAATGCATGGGCACTAGAGGGCTAAATTACGGGTAACCTAAATTCTGACATTTCCTAACTTTTGAGCATGCAAATTTGCAACCTTAATAATGTTCGTTTAACACAGTTTTATGTGTGTAATTATATAACCAGTCACCTGAGAACTGTTTTCTTTGATCTAAATGTGGAATTTCCCATACAAAATTATACTTTTTTGGTTTGCAAGATGGACATATTTAGTTCTGGACCAGTTCTTGGAGCTGGTATATTGGTAAATGTATACCACTGGAAAGAGAATATTCCTAGTTTTGCAATGGAACATATAGCAGTTGACTTTGGCTCTGGAAGTCCCATGGTATTGGTTTTTAAACTGTGACACTTTGATACTTTGAAAGGCTATTTAAAATACATTTTAGAAACATCAATAAATGGGTCGAAGGCATTTGAACTTATGGTACCTAAAGTATCTGACCTTACAGGTATAAAAATACACAGACTTCTGATGATAATTTTTAAAGCTCTCCAAAGGAAGAAGTTGAAAAAAGCCACCCACATGATTTTAATGCATCTCATTGCAGCCCAATGTTATGTTGCTGCTACATTGTGTAAATGACTCATCACAGAGATAATAATCATTAATAATTAGTGATCACATTTAATCTAGGTACGCCGTTAAATAAAAAACTTTTATAGCATAGAAGTATCTGCTGTCAAAAAAGAGATTCAAATAGCAGCTTTACAAATGTCAGGTCTTTTATGGCCTCATTTCATACTTGTCTTCTCACATCAGAAACTACATACTTCAGTGGCTATTTAGACCACCCCTCATACTCCTTTTAACTTTGGAGCTACAGCACTCTCGATTATTTTAAACTCTTTTAAAGCATGAGTCTTGAATTGAAAAGCTGTAGCTGCCCCCCTCCACCCCCCCAAATGCTGATGCTGAGTAGATTTATCTCCGTATATGTTGGTACCTCAGCATTGCCTATTGAAGTCAATGGAAGGACCTTGTATCAGACCTTTAATTTCTATATTTATGTCTTTTCCATGGTCAGGTGCATTTCAGTG
This sequence comes from Sternotherus odoratus, assembly GCA_032164245.1. NCBI lineage: Eukaryota > Metazoa > Chordata > Testudines > Kinosternidae > Sternotherus > Sternotherus odoratus. The sequence continues at coordinate 90,843,051 of JAVMKO010000001.1, forward strand.
CCAAACAGACAGGTGCTGTCACTGCCCCGATTTCTCTGTCTCCAATCCCACACCTTTCTAGTGTTACCCTCTAACGCCCCTAGCATCAGGTACCTCTTGTGCTCAAAGGGACAATATATGTTCCAAACACCATTATAAAGAAAACAAGGCATGGAGTGTCTCCGGACTTTGCAATGTTTTCAGTTAATGACATTTAAGTATGTTGACTAGAAACAAGCTCTCCAATAGATTGTGACAGGATTCATTTTAATTACATGATTGGAAAAACAAAGAATATATTTTAAGTTTCAAAGTAAAATCCCATGAATCATGCTGTAACCACCAATTTCTTCTTGTGTGGCTTAGGTATGACTAACATGAGGCAATTGTTTCAGTGTGATATTTACTATTTGATTAGATTGTGCGGCAGTCCAGTCACAGAGGTGGTCATCCGCTGAGTGCACAATCACTTTTGCTGCTGCAAATCAGTTGTGCACAAAAGAGTAGGTGTGCCAATTAGTAGGCAAGGGATGCAAATCTAGACCTCGATATCGGTGAATAAAGGCAGCATGATGCAACTCATGAGCTCTGAGTGTATTCTAATTCAAAAATTAGCCTATTCAGTGGATGGTATTTCTATGGCAACAAATCCTGCGAACATGGGGCCTACATGGCTGTGTGACTGTCAGGCAGGTGCAGTGGAGTTCACAGAGCCCTCAGTAGTTGTGTGGTGACAACATGCCAAGCCTTTCACAAATCCTGAAACTTGGCTGGCCAAAAAGGAGACATATCTCTTCCCCTTAATGCAGAGATATCAGGGGAAGCACCACTGCCCTTCTCTCTCCATGTTGCCCACTGCCTTATGTGAAGATAGGGATGGAGCCTGTAAAGGGAGTGGCTGAGATGCTGCACCCAATGATGATCTCCCCACTCTAGATTTGAATAGTGCTTCCAGAGCCAACCCAGACCCTAAAACTCTAGATGGGATCGACCTCCATTCAGCAGGAGGGTGAGCATTTGGCTCATTACCATTAAAAGCAATCTATTTAAACAGTGATATCATGGTCTGAACAGGAATGAACAGGTTTGAGAGGCAGGAGTGTCTGAGTTTCTAATTGTGGCTTTGCCACTGACTCACTGTTTGACCTATGCAATGTCATTCTGCCTCCATGTTCCCATCTGCACCATAGCATTTGCTCACCAACCTTTCAGTAATGTTGTGATGATTAGTTATTATCTATAGAGCCCTTTGAACATGTGGAGCCTGAGTAGTCACTCTTTTCCACTAGTTCAGTGCTGATGTAACTCGCCCTGATTTCCTTGGAGAAGAGAACGAGGCCTGCTGAGTGCTATATCAGAACATTGGGATTCCTCTTGTGATTATTTATAGAGAATAGCTACAATAATTGTAGGATCAAAATAGAGTGGCTACATTATTCAAGGGATGTTGGCATTGAAGTTTTTAGGTTATTAGATAAGATCTGTCTAGGGACGTCCAATTGTCTCTCTGAGTAAGCTACATTTTCAGCTGATAGTTAAGGGTTGTTGCATGACATTTGGCCGTTTGAAGCATTTAAAAAAAAAACTTTTTAAAGTCTGTACATCAATAGATTTATCCCAAGGTAAAAAAAGAAAAGAACTGATATTTTCTGTCCTTTCATGGACACTTTGTTCAAAAGAGAAACAGCACAGTCCTGGTCGTAATTAAGTTACAGGATTCTCAGAGGAGAGAGACCAGATGGCTCAGGTAAATGGATCTGATTTTGCAAGGTGAGCTAATTATCCCATTGTACAGCCCCAACCCTTCACCAGACTTTCACAGGGGGACAATAATTGTTCACCCCTTCACTCATTTTCCCCAGGGTGAGCAAACTGTCAGAGCCACTGTGAGGAGAGGGAAAGAGAAGGAGGAGCTGAGCCCAATAACTGCCCAACAGACTTGCCAGGAGGCAGTAGAGGGGCATCGCTGTTGACACAGATCAATAGTCCAAGCCACGTAGATGGAAAGCCCTGATGGCCAAGGATAAAGAGAGACTATCCTGTGAAAGACCAGATGAAGGCATTCCAGATTCTGCTCCTGTGAAGTGTAACCGTTGTCACTTGGGAGAGATATCTAGTGCTCAAGTCTTAAGCTTTACAGATCAGTGACTGTATAGTGTAACAGGCCCAAGCAGTGCTGAAAAATAGAAAACTGTCCTGAATCACTGACAGTCATCTACCAGTGGTTTAGATACTCTATATAGGAGTGTGGTCTCTATGGTTACCCATTTACAGTAGAGATGGGGGAGGGAGGGCAGAGGAAAGATGGACATTCTCTGAATATTCATTCACATTTTAAAATACATTCACCTTATTCACTGTTTGAACTTTGGACCAATTTGGTATGGACCAAAAGTTGCTACTGGCAGAGATTATGAAATGAAGGGACTTCAAGAGGTCCCCTAGAGTCTGGTCTCTTGTGATATAGCATGACCAAGTGATCCTCTAGACCATCCCTGACAGGTGTTTGTCCAACCTGTTCTTAAAAACCTCCAATGATGGGGATTCTACAACTTCCCTTGGAAGACTGTTGCAGAGTTTAACTACCCTTATAGTTGGAAAGATTTTTCAAATATTTAACCTAAATTTCCCTTGCTGCAGATTAAGCCCATTACTTCTTGTCCTATCTTCAATGGACACGGAGAACATTTGATCAGTGTCCTCTTTATAACAGGATTTAACATATGTGACAATGTATCAGGTTCCCACCCAGTCTTCTTTTCTCAAGCCTAAACATGCCCAGCTTTTTTAATCTTTCCTTATAGGTCAGGTTTTCTGAACCATTTATTCTTTTTGTTTGTCTTCTCTGGACTTTCTCCAATGTGCCCACATCTTTCCTAACATGTGGAACCCAAAACTGGACACAGTACTCCAGTGAGGCTTCACCAATACTGGACAGAGTGGGACAATTGCTTGTGATTTTATGTATGATACTCCTGTTAATACTCTACAGAATATTAGCCCTTTTTACAGCTGCATCACATTGTTGACTCAGATTCAATTTGCGATCCACTGTAACTCCCAAATCCTGTTCAGCAGTACTACTGACTAGCCTGTTATTTCCCGTTTTTATTAGTACATACTATTTTTCCTTTCTACAAGTAGTACTTTGCACTTGTCTTTATTGAATTTCATTTTGTTGATTTCAGACCAATTTGTCAGGTCATTTTGAATTCTAATCTTCTCCTCCAAATTGCTTACAACCCCTCCGAGATTGGGTTCATATACAAATTTTATAAGCAAACTTTCTGCTCCAGTATCCAAAATATTAATTAAAATGTTGAATATTACTGGACTCAGGACTGACCCCTGCTAAACCCCACTAAGTTCTTGGTGGCTTATGTGAAAGTTGTTCTCAGTCTAATGCCTTAAAGTGCAGGTTTCTATGTCCATGTCACCAGCAGCAATCATGTAACTCTCACTCTAGGTGACTGTTTCAACGGAGAAGCCAATGAAGCAATGGATATAGACACTAAAGTACTTATTCTTATAGGACCTGATCCAGCACCCTTTGAAATCAATGGGAATCCTTCCGTATATTTTATGAGCTTTGTATCAGGCCATTGCTGCTAAAGGAAGTCTGTCCAGAATGGTGTTAAAATAAATGATTGGGAAGTTTCTACTCCTGCTGGCAGTCAACCTTTCTGTAGATAAGTGGAGGCATTTAGGCTCCTAGTGCTGTCATTCTGGCACATAATACCAGCACTACTTTACTTTTTATTTAAAGACTCTCTGCAGGAAGTGTAAACACAGTAACAGCAGAGAGACAAGTTCCAAGTGATGTTCATAGAAAATCCTCATGAGATTTTAACACCGGGGAAGTTGAACATTGACACTCTCCATTTGCTATGTATAATAGGATTAAGAGACTGATGTGATATAAAATAAAGTACTTTGTGTGATCATTTTGTAGAGTCTAAGACCAACTTTCATTTTTTTTCTTGTTAATGTAGTATAATCACACACAGAGAGGTTAATGTGAATTTTTTTGCAACACAGCTTTCAAAAGAGAGCTAGTATACATTTCAAAGTGGGGCAGAAACAAATGTATTAAAAATATTTTCCTTTTATTTTAAAAAAGAGCAGTAGTGAAGGATGTAATGTATTATCCTATAACTTTACAAGCTGTTTCCCAAACACCACCTACACTCGATGTATTATTAACTTTCTCAAGGTGGGTGCCATGCAGAGAGCTTCTGAATGTTATTGATGTTTTCAATTTTAAGGCTCGCTGGTCCAACTGACAGAAATATTTGCTTCTTATTTTGATATCAGTTAATTTTGTATACTTCTGACTGTCAAGACAGATCAGCACAAGAGTCTTCAGTTATAAAAACACTCGGAAAGATATTTAGAAATCAGTGTGAAACCTACAGATAATACATTTTTATTATGAAAAAAATGTTATTTCTTATGTGATTTGTATGAAGTGATGAAGTTACCATTCTTGATTCCAAACTAAAGAAATAACTAAGGAGGATAGATTCCAGACACAGCAGAGGTAGACTTGTTCTCCTGGTCCCATGAGACTATAAAAGAGACCTAGGTGTTGCCTTTTGAACCCTTTGGCCTATCAGGAATCCTTTCCAACTTTTCAACAAATGTCACTCTTTAAAGTCAACAGGAGATGCTCCTTTTCTGACTTTGGGCACTGGTCTGCTGTAATGGTATGTCCTGATAGTAACTGTATTGTATTTAATGTCCTTCTTTGTCCACTGCACCATCTATGTCTTCTGTTTTGGACGTGACCTGATATTCATCTCATTTCATCGTTGCCTTGATAGGCCCAGCCTTTTCAGATCTCAAAGTTCGAGAACTATGTCCAGAATTTTTTATGCCTCACAGAAATACAGCTGCTTCAGCCCTTTACACTTCACCTCATCCAAAAGTATGATGATATTCTCATCCAAAGTCTGCGACAACTCAAAATTCTATAGAAACATGGATGCCACAGGGTGAGTAAATACAAAACCCATTTGACTTAGCTTCTTCTTGGTAACTCTTCCCATAGTCTACCCACATTTGGGGAGATCAGGAAACAAAAGAATTAGTGTGGGAGTGAAACCTCGGCCTTTCAAGCTACTCCAACAGGGAAAGAAGGGAGGGACAGTGTTTGGGGCTTTGTGTTATTAATTTGGAAGGTAACTCAGATACAGTAGTTCAAGTAGATTAGATAGATAAACCAAGTATCCTAAATGCAATCTCTCTATTGTGGTCTACCTGTAACATAGTAGACAGTGACGGCATCCTCTTCAGGTGCTTAAAGAGTCCAGGCACGGAATGAGGGATCTGGTAGCCCACTGTTCAGGGCTGGCTTTGGGCACCAGCAGAGGAAGAATGTGCTTGGGGCGGCACATTATAAGGGGCGGCACTCTGGCCAGTCTTGGGATGGCACAAGGATCCTGAGCACATACCCAGCTGCCTAAACTTTGGCACCTTCAGCAGTGGATACTTAACTATCTACAGAGTTAGGTGGCGGCTGGGTAGCAGATTTGTGAATGCAAGTGATGCCTAAATGTTGGACTTAGATGCCTAAAGTGGCATCCCCTTGTCAATCTAGCTCAAAGTATCCAGGAGACTATTCTAAGCAAAATGCTTAACCTAGTTTGTTGTTGTTTCTCTTGGTTTTTACTTTTTTGTTTTTTTAAACAAAAACCAGGTTCCAATCCATTAGCTCTGTATTTGACAGTGGTGTGACTGCTCCTGGAATACTATGTCCAGTTCCAGTATGTCGACAATTCAAGAAGGCTGTTGATAATTTGAAGAGGATTTTAGAATGATTAAAGGATTAGAAAACATGTCTTACAGTGACAGACTCAAGAAGTTCCATCTATTTAGTGTAACAAAGAGAAGGTTAGGGGGTGACTTAATTACAGTTAGGACTCTTTGTTTCAGCTTTTATTTTATTTATTTTTTCCATCAACTGGCTGGCACAGCAGCCCTCAGTAGCCCTGTGTGTTTTTGATTGATGTCTGACAAAATTTCCCCCTCGCCACACTGATGCACGATGTAATGTATTTATTTTTTCTGCTCTCCACCCAGGTGTGGCTACTTTTCAGGGATATGTTATTGCAGTGTGGATGTAACGTGAAGGTGACATCAGCATGATACATTTCGGAGCCATGTGACAAACCCCACTCATTGTGTACCTTTGACCGCCTCATCTGTACACAGCTCATTAATCCAGCTGAAGCTCCTGTCATTCCAAACTCTTCGACACCTTCAAAAAAATATCCCCCTTTCCCTCACCTACCTTCTCACTCTAACCATGTGGGTACTTGAGCATGTTCAAATCAATATTGCTAACTTTTTTAATTAAATGTTTGTTTTAATGATGGAGAAAATGTATTAAATTTTATTCTCCTGTCACTCAAAAATAAATGATTTTTTTTTTGTCCAAAACAATCCCTAAAAGATTTGGTCCAGAGACCTTCAGGCTGCAAGTGAAAGCTTTGTAGCATTATAAGTGACCAAAACTAGGAAGTTGTAAAGAAATGCTTAGGCAGCATTAGCTATAATGATTGAGTGCTTCAGCTCTACTAAGTAAGATGGTCCAAGATGGTTCAGCTTCGGGTCTGAATTTTCCCAAAGTCTGGGAATTTTTAGATCTTGTTGCTGAGTGATGACATGCAAAGGTAAGATGTTTATAAATCAATCCATAAGTTCCAAAAGGCCTGACTGGTCCATAACTAAAAGGAGCTAGAACTAGATACATTCATGAAGGAAAGGTCCATCCATGACTATTAGCCAGGATGGGAGAGATGGTGTCCCTAGCCTCTGTTTTCCAGAGGCTGGGTTTGGGCGATAGGTAATGGATCATTTGATGATTCCCTGTTCTGTTCATTCCCTCTGGGGCACCTGGCTTTGGTCACTGTCAGAAGACAGGATACTGGGCTAGATGGACCATTGGTCTAGCCTAGTATGGCCGCTCTTATGTTATGTTCTTAAGAGCTGAGCTCCCACAACCTTCACTGAAGTCAGTGCTCAGAGATCTTTGAAAACTCAGACCATTAATGGACACAGGCATTTGACAACTTAGATGCTGCTAAGAGTAAACTAGTTCTGTACTGTATATGTGGTTGGAGGAAAAGATTGAAAGGAAAAACTATTCGACTATGATCAATACAAATTGAAGTTAAATTTCAACTCTGAAATCTGAATATGAACTGGATTTTGCAATTGCCCACAAATCAGTCTCTGTAGGGGGGTCTGAGGTTTGGAATTTCTCCCACCGTGGTCTGAAAATAACCCCAAAACACTGACCTTCAGCACAGGATGCCAATCTCTCCTGTTTTCATGGGGCTTGGGGAGGGCGGTGAGTGTTCTGGCTCATTGAAAGGGTGATATAATCTCCTCTAGTTCATGGCTAACCTAACCAGCAGGAGGGGAGCTGCAGCTCCTGATTTATGGCCATCTTGTTCTAAGGACTCCATTTTGAATGTACAGCATTGATAGATATATTACCTTTTTATGGTATGTCTAAATAAATGATGGCTGGATAGTGGCTTGGACTATGTGCCCAGACAAGGGCCAAAGAATGAGTATGCCCTACACAGAGCTCTCTGGATCTAGGGTCTGGGCATGCAGGAATATACAGAGTTACTCCTGCACTTACCCCTTCTCTGGAGAAGATGGCAGGCACAGATGGCGAATATGGAAATCTTGGCCAGAGTAACTGAGCCAGCACATGGAGTGCTGTAATTTGTTCCATCTATAGGTCAGCCCTAAATAACGGTCCCCAGGAGCAAGAAGAGACTAGGGGAGGAATTCTGAGCCACACAGCTGCTCCTGGGGTGGTGCAGCTCACAGACTGCCCTTTGCCCAGGGCAATGCCCACAGGCACAATCTGGCGCTAAAGATGTAAACTAAAGACCTTGGATATACACTTACACCCTTTACAGATGGTGTCCACGGGCAGAGGAACATTTCCAAAGAGCATATAGAGTTTTGTGGGATCCAGTGCATTTCGAAGAAAAGATGTATATGCTGGAGTCAACAGGCCAAATTCTGCCCTGGGTGATGTATGCACAGCCCCTAATGACTCTAATGAGAATTGTGTGTGTGTATAATATACCTGAGAGACAAAGTGGGTGAGGTAATATCTTTTATTGGACTGACTTCCATTAGTGAGAGACAAGCTTTTGAAGCACACAGAGCTCTTCTTCAGGTCTGCATACCGGAATGTTTCTATAATGAGGGCAGAATCTGGACCAATATCAAGTGCGAGTGGGGCAGTGTAGGAGGACACTGGCATTAATGTGATTAATCTTGTTATCCCCAGTACCTACCAAAAAGCCCTTTGGAAGACACAGATAAGGCACGGGTGTGAATGAGTTACTGCAGGCATACTAGTCAACAAAGAAAAGATTCCATTTCAGAAAGTTTGACTGGATGAAAACAATAAACAAGAGTGTACAAGAATGTATAGAAGATGCTGGTAATTTAGCACAGCTGCATATTTTGCTCTGCAAAGAGTCTACATGGCTTCCCATGCGTGGCTGAGCCTCCTCCGCTACCTTTTGATTGGCTGGAGTTTTTTCCTAATGCAGGCAGACTTTCTGCTTTCCTGATTTCACAGTTGTGTAGAATCAGAATTAAATACTGACTTGTGATTGATTAAAAGCAAATATAGAGTGTCTGTGGAGGTGGCATTTTGTTTAATCCTGAAGCTAGCACTAAGAAGACCGACATCTCAGTGAACACAGAACTGGAAAACTCCACCTATTTTGAAAGTAGGTAATTTTGTCTGCTTTCATCGGGATTTAAACCCATAGCCTCCCCCCCCCCCCCCCCGGACAAAAAGACCAAAAGCATCCAGCTGCTTCATTACTACATTATTACAAATGGCTTAGCTGCTTTGCCAGTGCTGCTGCTGCTGTTCAATTAAAGTCAGCTGACTCTGTGCCTAACATGTCATGATTTTGATGCGTCTCCATCTCTTCTCTCTCAGTTAACCCAAACTGCTGAAATGGTAAAGACACTGCATTGCAGGCACTACTTATCCCTGAGGGGTTCCCGCCCCCTCCCCCAAGACCATCAGCTCACCATTGTTTATTTATTTATATATTTATATCTTAATAAAATGGACTTTTACAGAAATTGCAGGACGCCTGCATTGCCAGATAATTGTATCATTCTCATATTAATAACCAGCTCCAGAGAGTACAATTAGGAATGAGAAGTATGGTTGAAGAAAAATGCCTGAATCGTCTAGTTTTTCATTAAATAACTGAAAAGCAATAGGCAACCCAATTATTAAAAAACAGCTGGAGTCCTGCTTGGACTTGCATTTCTCTAGAAAGTATTGTCTCTGCTATGAAATGCTGAGATGTAGGAGGCCATTATTCACAGTTTGCTTTCCTTCTTTTTTTTTTGTTACTTAACACTATAAGTTATTACTCCAGTCGGTTAAGGTATACATTGTATTATCAGTGTTAGTAGTAAGTTTAATTCAGATATAATTGTAAGAGGTGGGATGGATAAATGGTAGGAAGTCTGAATAGCTTGTTGATTGCTTTACCTACTCACTGTGTCAATACTCAAGCCAGAATGGCTTTATGACTAGGAGCTGGACAAATGCTGTTCAAAAAAATCCCCCAAAATTTTATACTCACTGACGATGAAATTCACTCCCATGTAGCAGGTCAGCTTCAGGTGTCTGCACCATTAAATCCTTCTTAAGTCATATTTTTGAGGCATCCTGCAGCAATTACCCCACCATACCATGCATTAAGAATCCAAATGTTTGGTATTGGCCCCTGTACAGAAACACAAGCCAACCTCACAATTAGACTAGATTATTGTAATTCCCCTATAGCAGAATTACCAGGAGTATAATTTCACTGCCTGAAATGCAGCAGCACATTTGTTTACTGGTCTGACCACGTATGATCATATTATGGCAGTCCTATATTTTATTTTTGCATTATCTCCCTATAAATTGGTGAATTGCTTTTAAATTATTATTAAAGAGGATAAAACATCTTGGCTTGTTTGACCTAGTAAAAAGAAGGATCCGAGGGGATACAATTGCTCCTCAGGGAGGTAAACACCAGGGAGGTAAAAGATCTATCTATGTTAAAAGACAATGTTGGTATAGGAACAAAAGGGTATAAACTGGTCATGAATATATATAGTGTGGGAATTAGAAGATTTCTAATGGTCTGAGGAGTAAAGCTTTTGAACAGTCTCCCAATAGGAATACTGGTGGCAAAGAGCTGATTAGTTTTAAGACAGAACCTGATAAATTTATGAGGGGGGCTAGGTGGGGGGGGGGGTTAGGCTTAGGGGCCCAGGGAGTCCTTTCCAGTCTTCTTTCTAAATCTCAGGCTTCAGGACTTCCACTGGCTTCCTGTAGAGATCAGGAAGGAATTCTCTCCCTCTTTCCCCAGGGTATTCTGGGATTTTTCCCCCTCCTTCTTCTGTAGCATCCAAGATGGCCATGGCGGGAGATAGAACACCAGATGGGAGTACCAGTGCTGTGAGGCAGTTCAGAGAATTCTCTCTCTCAGAGGTTTGGCTGGCGGATCTTGGTCACATACTCAGGAACATACTGATCACTATTTTTAGGGTTACGGAGGAATTCCTCTTAGGTCAGATTGGCAGGGACCTGGGATTTTATTGCCTTCCTCTCCAGCATGAGATGTGGGTTGCTTGCAAGGATCACCTCAGTATAGCTCACCAAATCAATTCCCTGCCATTGCAGGGGCCTCAAGTATTGGTGAACCTCAATCCTTCTTATTTTCTGCCTCTGACATACAATAGTTTATACTGTAAACTATTGGACTCTAATACTTTAGTCTCATCCAGGTTATTGGGTTCCATACAGGACTAACTGGGTAGTGTTCAGTGGCATGTGATGTGCAGGAGTCCAGACTAGATGATCTGGTGGTTCTTTCTGGCCCTAAGCTCTATGACTATGTTGAGGTTTAAAACCTTGAATGGTGAAGGTCTTGGTGGCATTAGAGACCTCCTCTTTTAATCTCCTCCCGATGAACAATTGAACTCCGACACCACCTATCTTTCAGGGGTTTTCTTAGGTTCAAAGTCAATTGCTCTTTTAGTTCATTGATGATAAACCATGAAACGTATTTCCCTATTGACAAGTGTTTCAGCCCCTCCTCTCCTACATTTAAGGAAGTGGGATTTTGCCCGCTTAAATGTTCCTTGAATGGCCACTGTTGAGCCCATACACTAATACTCTTTTTGTATGTCATATACCTTCTCAAGGTCCTGATTCAAAATGCATAGAACTTAGTGGAAAGATTCTCATGGACTTAAATGGGCTTTGGATCAAATCCTAATTTTTCAAGGATAGCCTTAGTCTGTTTTACTTTGTTTGAGTTTTATTTTTAATGTAACATTGTGTGTTTTATTTTTGTTATACTGCACATCGAGCAGATGGAGTGTGCATTAAAAATAAAACAATCATTAATTATTCTTATTCAATGCCATGATAGACACATTTGTAATGAAGAGTAAAGCAACCTAGGAAACTATTACAGATTTTAGTATTGTGTGAACAATGGGCCTGGCCCAGAAATGAAAGGGGATTTTTGCCTGAAAAAGAGCACACACAATAATAAGTGTTTCTTATACAACACTTTTCATCTGTAGAGCTCAAAGCGCTTTACAAAGGAGGACAGTATCGTTATCTTCATTTTACAAATAGGAAAAGTGACTTGTCCAAGAGTAGCCTGCAGGCCAGAGCCAAGAATTGAAATCAGATCTCGTGCATCCTCTCCAGAGCTCTGTCCACTAAGTCACACTGTTTATGGTTTAGAAATATTCCTTTGGTTTTGTTTATCTGCTCTTGAAAAAGATGCAGAATGAAATACATGCAAACCTCAATGTACCACACTGTGAGAACAGAAAGTACTTATAGCCACAGTATCAATATTATGTATGAATTCAGAATTCTGAATTAATTCTGATTTCACAAATTCTGCATGATTTCTTCAGGACCAACTCAAGCAAAATTCCATTTCCATCTTGAGTAAGGATTGCTGGATTCGGCTTGTTATACCTTTGCCAGATTTTAACTGTTTAATCTGAAAATTCCCATGCCGGCTGTCTGCCTCCGGACGAGTTTGGAAATTTTCAGCAAAAATGGTTCAGCCATTTCCAAGACTAAGGCCAGGGAAAGTACATTTTTCTCACATAAACCTTTCTTTTAAATGCCACCTATATGCTTTGGAATGGGCACTTGCATGTGGCAGAGAGGTGGCCTGTGTGCCCAGGATCTGCATTTTGCCACACCTGTGAAAATCCACCCACCTTTGGCCAAGTTATAAATCTTTGAAAAATTGCCATTCTCACCTGTTCACTACAGATGTGCTAGAATTTAACAGCTAAAAATCTCCAAAGAATGTCTCCTTACTGAGCATGCTCCATCCCCTCACAGTTCCTAGTGTTGATCAGCCTGTACACTACAGGCACTATCCCCACAGAGTGATGGAGCATGCTGCAGCCCAGGGGTAAGATACAAGAAGGCTCAAAAGAACTTTCCCTGTAATGGCTGCTTCAGGCTCTGAACCCAACAGTGCTGTCTGTCCTTTGCTCTCAGAGCACCCAACCCCCTGCTGGCACCCAGAGAGAGGGGGTAGGAAGTCATCTGAGTTGAATGCAGAGAGAACAAAAGCTGGATCCGGGGAGGGAAAGTAGTAGTTTAGGGCAAAGAGACTGGTGAGAGGAACTGGGGGAGGGGAGAAATTGTTATTGGGAGTTGGGGGTTGCAGCCTTGGAGGGAAATTGGAGAATGTAAAGTGGAAGCCAGTTGGCTGGGGATACTCTGAGATTGGACAAGGATATAGGATAGGATGGGAGGAGAGACAGGTCCATATCATCATTGTCCCTAAGCACCTCACAAAATATAATGTATTTATCCTCACAACATCCTTGAAATGTAGGGAAGTGCTATCATCCTTACTTTACAGACAGGGAACTGAGGCACAAAGAGACTAAAGGCCAGATTTTTTAAGGTATTTCGGCACCTAGTGATGCAGATAGGTGCCTAGTGGGATTTTCAAAAGTACCTAATCAGGTTAGGAACCCAGCTCCCTTTGAAATATATGGACGTTAGACACCTAATTGGTTTAGGGGCTTTTGAAAATCCTCTTGACACTTAAATACCTTAAAAAAATATCTGGCCCTATGTGACTTGGGGAGGAGCAGGGAATTGAACCCATATCTCACACTGTCAGCCTAGCCCCTGACCTGTGGTCCCTCTCTGCCCAGCTTGCATTTCTTCATAGATAGCAGAAAGATAAAGTGCTGGGGAGATACGAGTACAACATCCTCCCTTCTTTGATTTTCCCTTAAGTTCTCTATGGTGAAACTTTGACCTGCAGTAGCATCCAAAGAGCCCAAGAGATGAGAACCAAAGAGGCCAGCTGCTTTGATCCAGACGTTAAATGAAACAAATGCATCTCTGTTTATCAGTACAAAAGGAAAGGAGTCTACTCCCAACAGCAACACCATAGTTCATTAAAGAGCAACACAAAATAAAATACTAAAGAGTGAGACACAGCTCCGGCTTCACTTTGAGGAATAAAAATGAAATAAGGATCCAAGGAAGAAGACAGCTTTCTCGGAAGGTGAATTAGGTATGTAACTGATCACGCTTAGTGTCTGTTTACATGTTTTATATTCTGTAGGAAGCGTAAAAGACTCTTCTAAAAATAGTTATCAAATATTGCATTGCTTGTTCCACTCATCATTCTTGTCAACAGCAATAATGCAACAAGATGTGGCAATAAATAACCCTATTAACTGTGCTGGCAGGGGCATGCACTCTTTTCTCTGGATTAAGGTTTCTGTTAAGGAGATGTTCTCTTTTTTGTTAATTAAATGTTTACAGCCTCTTAAAAACCTAAAGTCAGTGACAGATGACACTGCTGCAGGATAAACTAGTCTTTAGCTCCACATTTCAGAGTGTCAACACAGAAAAAAACACTGGAAATTGGCTTCCAAAGCTTGAAAAAGAAAAGTCTGTTAAGATTAACCCCCCTCATATAATCATGGATTATTTGATTATTAAGGGCTTGTGCTTTAAATCAAGAGTCTCTTCAATAAAGGTTAGATAGCATAAGAAGTGGCGTGAAGATGCGCAATTCCAGGAAAAGCACCTATACCTCAGGCAAACAGAACTTCTCCTAGGGCTGTTCCGTGCCCATGGGAGTATTGCACTTGGCTCCTCCATTAGGATAGCACAGATTGCTCCCCCTTGGTGCACCAGATCGATCCTCTATGGTGCACCATGACCTACCCCCATTTCAAATGATTTGCTCCAAGGGGAGAGCAGGGAGCGAGACATCTCTGTTCTTTCTATAGCAAGGGGACAGCTATGGAGGAAGACCTAATGTCTGTCAACACAGGAGGAATTGGTGGCCTCTTCCATGCTCCTGCTGCCCAGTTATGCAAGGGCCACCTCAATCATTCCTCATAAGTCTGGTGTATGATGGGATTCTTCTTATCTTCATTTTGATTTTTTGCTCTTTTAAGGATTGCTTAAGGATTTAATTTTTAACAGACTGAAAACCACTGGACTAGAGGAAAGAAGTGGTGTTCCATTTTTACTGAACACTGTATGCATTGAAATACATTTTGTAAAATTCATAAGTTGCAAACCAAATGACTAGCATAATTTTTAATTAAGAAATGTATTAATTGTTCTGTTTTACTTAATTGTCCCCTTTGACACAGATCACCTCTTCTTTGACCACAGCAATGCACCACTGTTCACAAAATCTCAAGCCAGAGTCTTGGCACAAACATGCAGTTGTAGACAAGAGTATGTGTTAGTATCTTTTTAGTTTGGACCAGCCCTGAGCCCTGGTATGAACTCCTTTCAAAGAAGTACATGTATAATCTACACACATTTATTTTGTGTGACTATGAAAAGGGAAGATAAATTTAATATATAATAGCCTACAGTATTACAATTTTGTCTAGCAGTGATATTAAGCAAGAGCTGATTAAATTGTCCCAGAAAGGGAAAAAAAGAGAAAATATCTCCCAAATTACTTAATTCCATTATCAGAGAGGTAGCTGTGTTAGTCTGGAATAGCAGCGGTAACAAAGAGTCCTGTGGCACCTTAAAGACTAACTAAAGTATTGAAGCATAAGCTTTCGTGGGCTAATACCCACTTCGTCCGATACAAGCAGTCCGCTTGCATCCGACGAAGTGGGTATTAGCCCATGAAAGCTTATGCTTCAATACTTTAGTTAGTCTTTAAGGTGCCACAGGACTCTTTGTTACCTCTGCTTAATTCCATTAGTTTAGCTACTGCTGACTCCAGAAACGACTCCTACCTTCTCCGTGTGAGACACAAAGGCCAAATAACTACACCACCCATACCCCCTTTGTTATAGTTACACTCATCCACTATGGAAACAGAAAAAAATATGACATAATGTTGATGTCACTGCAATAAAAACAGATAACAAGAAAAACAGGCTGAATATACTTTATGAGCAGACCATAGGGTTAAACGTGTCTACATGAAACCACAGAATAATTTCAAATGTGCTCGTTCATTTTAATCAAAGTGTATTCACAAACAATTGCAAAAGTAAAAGAGCAAAATTTGTTTTAAAAGTAGTTCACCCAACTCTGTTTCTACTCTATTTTTGCCATAATGTTTAATTTCACAAAAACACACTTTTATTCTACAATATTATATTTAAAGGTACTGGTCCCAGGGAATAGACACAGCCGTTAGCAGATGTGTCTTTAAAAAAAAAAAAAGACCTCATTTATATAATCTTTCTTTGGACATTTTCGACATAGGTTCTGTCATTTTGAGAGATGAGGAGAAAATTGATCCAATATTAGTTGTTCTAATTTTGGCACCTGCTAAATTATAGTTAATAATCTGAGGCAATAACAGTCAGTGTTAAGATGGGCATTTGATCATTAATTTTTCCTGTTGAGAAGTCTACGGATACACTGGAATGACAGCCCTGAGCATTACTTCAACTCTAATCAGAATCAAAAGTTTTTCATAGCCACTGCAATCAAGAATAGAATGCAAAGCATTGTGGATAATAATGGCACTAACTACTGGTTAGAAAATAAGGTTAATTTTAACAAACCCAAAATATTCCAGTTTTCATGGTGCTGCATGGCTCTTCAACAAACTATAGCCATGCAGGATTGTTGTGACAACCTCCCTCCTGCCTCCCCCCCTCCCCCCATCATTTTGGTTTAATTTAACTTCTGATTTTTGGATCTAGGTCTAGATCCAGAGGTGCTGGAACAATTTGCATTGGGGGTGGGGAGTGTGCTGAGAGCCATGGATCCAAACTGTAAACCCTGCAAATGATGGAAACCATTGCAAACCAGGAGGTGCGGCAGCCCCCTAGCACGCCGAGTTCCAGCACCTATGCCTAGATTTAATCTGGATCTTTAAAGTAAACTTTATTGAATGTCTGACATTTTTTACATTAAGCTATTGACCTCAGGGGAGACATTTAATCTTGCATTTCAGAACCTAGTCACATTAGGCTTTGCTTTAATTAAACACAGTGCAGGCCTGATTCTCTACCCACTAAAGTCAAGGGTGTCACGGGTATAAATGAGAGGAGAATCAGGCCAGGTATTTTGTGATTAATATACACACATTAGTATAGTACTAAATTCTTGCATATTGAGCCATTATCCTTACCATTTTCACAACTTGTACTTTCCCTATTCTGTGAAGGATCCCTTCACACTGTTCTCTCCGGCCATGCCACTGTCTCCATACCAGTCTACAGACTGTATACCTCTTCAATTTGTATAGCACATATAGGTCAATATTCACAGCAACAAAGGTCCCAAGACAATACACGATACGCTTCAGGATAATTTAAGATAACAGCAAATAGATATTCCACTTAAAAATTCCTTCAAATAAATGCATTCAAAAAGCCAGATGCTTTTTTCAAATGTTTTTATTAATCACAGAATTAAATTTGTCCATATTCTAATAATCTTCAAAAAGTACTCCAACAACATTATGTCAAACTAGTGAAAGAACATGGAACACTGGGAGAAAAGGGGGAAGAAAGACCCTACTGATACTGCACGCTATTTAGGGAAAATGCGCTTACAATATGACAATGTTGAGAGAAGCACACTTGTTTTCTTCTACAAAAACCTGGTTACCCTTTGCCAGGGTCTCTGCTCCATCATGAGTACTAACGTGTTGCTGCCTCTGGCATTTTCACTGATTTATATTAAATGCCAGAGTTCAGAGTTCTCATTTTACCTGCCTCCTACACAGGACTTGTGGTTTCACATCCAAATGCTTTGTTCCAGTTGTTTTTGCCTCTTATGAGGCCCTTTCAAGCCCTAAGTCAGGAAAGCTTGAGTCTATCCTTATTCAGGAAAGCACATAACTTTAAGCACCTCTGTAAGGTCTTGATCCTGAACCAGTGAAGACCATGTGAGCTTTGCCACTGACTTCAAATGCCCAAATTACTTTCCTGCATTAGGGTATGAATGAGAAAGTTTTTTCATCACAATATAACAGAGATTCAGTTGCATACTTTTCTGGTATATTTTGCATCTTAATATCCTGTTGCCTCCTACTTTCAGTCTGCTTCTGTTTCTATTTGCACAGGCTTTTCCTTTGATTTTCTTTTTTCTGATCTTGCATTCCCTCAGCCCCCATCCCATTGTATCTCTCTCCCTTCATCTCTCCAGATCAGGTAACTAGGATTTTTATCCTCAGTCTTTGATTTAACAGCCCCATTGGAATTATTCATGTTGTGCAAAGTTAAGTACTGTGATAAGCTAATAAGAATGTGTATAGCTCTTCCTACAGTCTCTGTACTTCATTGCTGATGAATAAATTGCTTCTGCAACCTTTGAAATGCCACTGTGTTTGCTAATGGCCACCTCCATTTTCTTCTGAATATGTTTTGGACTGAAGGCATTGGCAAGCTACAGTCTGAGAAGATTTCCTAGATAATTCAGACTCTCCCTTATCACCTTTTAATTTTGCTACTTCTGCCATTTTAGAAAGTAATCCAATGCACCTTAGGGACTTTTAATTTTCTGAGGAGACAAATATTCTTGTTAGGTGCCTATCAATGATTTAGTTGGTAACTGTTGTCCCTGGAGTTTTAGGGAATTCCTGATAATAAAAATTCCCTAATTTATTACATCTATTCCACAAACTCTACCCAGACCTGGTAGGATATGTATCAACCTATTTCAGTCCCAACCCCAGATATCTCAAAGTATCAGCTATTTTAGCATAACAGTTTGCAAGGATAAGTCTGACAAGTTACAAAAGGACCCTGTCCTGTAGTCCTTGAAAACTCTAGACTTCTAACTACTGCAAAACTCCCATGACACTGTAAATATAGGGCCAAGAGTGGTCACAAGAAACACCTTTGAAAAAGGTAGGGTGACCAGATCTCCCGATACTATAGGGACGGTCCCAATTTTGGGGTCTTTTTCTTATATAGATTCCTACTAACTTCTACCCCCATCCCGATTTTTCACGTTTGCTGTCTGGTCACCCTAGACAAAGGAAAAATCGAATGAATTTTCAGATGTTTTAAAAACAACAACAACAGGGGGAAGGGATGGGCTGAGATAGATTTCAGGAAAAGTGAGTTCTACTTCTTTGGGATTGCCAGCACAGAGGCATAATGTCCTTTTGACCTAAGAGGTTGTGGCAGGATCCCTAAAAATAGATAATGTCAGAGCAAATATGCATAAGAAGAGAGCGGATCAAAACAATTTTATTCCACCCTCCCCCCAGTTTTGTTTTTTTTAAAAAGAAAAAAAAATCCTATGTTGTACTTCAGCAGCTAAGCCTCAAGGACAACAGCAGTGCATCATGGAAGATGTATTCTACCCAGGAAGAAGAGCCCAAAGGTAAGAGTGGTGGCATGAGTGACCAGGAATTATAACTCTCATGAAGCATTGTGGGGGACAAGCAGACATAAATATTAACATCAACCCAACTCAAAAATAAACACTTAGCTCACACTGAAATGAAACATTTTGATTCAGGAATGTCTAAATGCTTTGTTTCAATCCAAAATGTCACAATGAATCATCTCACTGCTTTTAATGGAACTTTTTAAAATTTTTCATTACTCAAAGTTTCAGTATTTCACATTTTTATCCCAATTTGAGAGGAAAACAGAACATATCAGTAGAGCTGACTGGAAAACAGAATTTCCCTTCTATCAGAAATCTGGTAGCTTGATGTTTATCAAAGAAATCGGAGCAAATAACTCCAGTAGAGTTGGGAATGGAGATTGTCCGTAACTCTGAAATGTTCATAATTCTGAAGAAAACTCAGCTTTGGCTCCAGCAGTTCGCACTCTGGGTCAGGTTCTAGAGGCAGCTAGGCAGCTTTCTTGCAGGCAACTTCTTTCCCTGTCCCAGGCAA
This sequence comes from Sternotherus odoratus, assembly GCA_032164245.1. Classification (NCBI taxonomy): domain Eukaryota; kingdom Metazoa; phylum Chordata; order Testudines; family Kinosternidae; genus Sternotherus; species Sternotherus odoratus. The sequence goes on from JAVMKO010000001.1 coordinate 90,862,466, forward strand.
TCTTGTGGCCCCCCTCATGGCCAGTGTGGGAGGGTGGGGTTAAAAACAACCGTTCCCCCCTGGCATGGGTGGGCTGGCAGTGGGGGGGGCACAGCTTTGCCTACGAATTTCAGTGTCTTCACTTCCTAGCTGTAAGTGGGTACCCCATGCGTGGGGGTAGAGGTTGGAACAGACGGGGTAGAGGTGCCTACCTTTAAGATGCAATACAGGCATAGTACATTATTTACTGCCCCACCCCTTCAATGCTGCCTTATTGGTTACTTCTGGTTTCACTTGGTGTTCAGCTGACCGATCAGTCCATAACTCTAGTGGTCATATCTTTGAGGTTCTACCATAATAGGTCGCCACGTTCCACTCTCGAGAAAAGAAAAATTGTTTCTTACTGTCTAAAACTATTGTTCAATCTTCCTACGAATAGGTCTAGCAATGGATTTTGGGACTCAGTTCCACAGTCTGACAAAACATAGAATCATAGAAATGTAGGGCTGGAAGGACCCTCAAGAGGACATCAAGTCCAGCCCCCTCCTTTGGCAGAACCAGCTAAAAAGATGCCATCCCTGACTGGTGTTTGTCTAACCTGTTCTTAAAACAGGAGATTCTACAATCTCCCTTGGAAATCTATTCCAGAACTTAACTACCATTACGGTTAGAAAGTTTTTCCTAATATCTAACCTTAAATCTCCCTTGCTACAGATTAAGCCCAGATGTTCAATGGACACAGAGAACAATGGATCACCATCCTCTTTGTAATCGCCCTTAACATATTTGAAGACTATCAGGTCCCCCTTCAGCCTTCTTTTTTCAAGACCAAACATGCCCAGCTTTTTTAACCTTTCCTCATAGCTCAGGTTTTCTACACCTTTTATCATCCTCATTGTTCTCCTTTGGACTCTCCAGTACATCCACATCTTTCCTAAAGTGTGGTATCCAGGACTTGACATGGTACTCCACCTGAAGCCTCATCAGTACTGAGTAGACTAGGTCAAGTAGCTCGTGTGTCTTACATATGACACTCCTGTGAATACATCCCAGAATTATATTAGCCTTTTTTGCAACTCCACCACATTGTTGACTCATATTCAATCTGTGATCCACCAAAATGCCCCGGTCCTTTTCAGCAGTATTACCACCTAGCCAGGAATTCCCCATTTTGTAATTGTGCATTTAATTTCTCCATCCTAAGTGTGGTACTTTGCACTTACCATTACTGAATTTCATCTTTGTTGGTTTCAGACCAATTCTCCAATATGTTAAGGTTGTTTTGAACTCTAATCCTATCCTACAAAGTGCTTGCAAAATAATAGAGTCATTCCTAATATCCGGCCTAAAGTGTCCTTTGTAGTTAAACTCGGTTTTCCAATCTCTCCATTCTGAAGTTTCATTTGGATTGGATGGTGGGGGAAAGATTTCTTGGTTCAGACTCTCCATATATTGAAATCCCTCCCTCTCTCCCTCCACCATGGACTTCAAGGAGTTAATGTAAGGACTTTTTTTCAGCTCAGTTTATTTTTGACCAACTTGGCTCTCCCTCTACCAGCTCAACCAGCTCTACCCTTCTGGATTTTGTTTGTTTATTGTCATTCTTTTGTCAGAGCAGTTGGTTCTTTTGTGGGCCATTGGACCTATTTATATTTTAATCAGTGCAATGTTTAAACATGATGTTGATATAATGGAATAAACATAGCAAAGCTAAAGTGATTGATTTAGCTTTGCATAGCACATAGATACATGGGAATGAGTTCAAATATAAACAATTAAATACAATAACAATTCATTGTTAAATTGATTATGTGTGCTAATCCCAGCCCCATAGAAGCTTTAAAAAGCATTTTTCTCCCAACCTGTTTGATTATTGGTGGGAAGCTGAGAAAGAACATATTTGTAATGAAACACGACCCCTTGTAACAATAGCTTTATCAAAACATCATGAACAGTGTCCTCAATGTTGCCTGCTCAACTCTGGGAATAAGGTTTGAGATTTTCAAAGTTAACTAGGGGATTTAGTGACAAATTTCCTTTATGAACCAACCAACATTTTTAGTTGCTGGAGCAAAGAAAGAACAAATGTAGTTGAGAGCCAGGCACAGTTTTGGTATGTTATTTTCTCAGTGACACACATTTGCATTTTGTTTTTAAGGAAAGAGATTTAGGATCAAGGATCCTCACTCTCAGCAGATCTTGCCAATTGAAAAGTAAGGGTATGCCTACCCTTCTACTGGGACCCAAACCAGGAAGACAGCCAGGAGGGAGCACAGGTGGTGGCTTGGGGTAGTTAGGGGATTGAGATGGGATTGTACTCAGGTGGCTAGCCTAAGTATATAGGATTTGCTGCTCTTTTTAGTGTGCTAGTTGAGCAGAGATAGCAAGTGTCTTTCTACCTATGCTAGGAAGTATACTCCCAGCTGCAGTGTAGACATACCTTAAGTCAAATTTGGTGTCCAAACTGCTTATTAGTGTACCTTTAAGGTATGTGGTGTTTGTTGAGATGGGAAAACTTAGAACATAGGGCCAGATTCACTCTGGTGATGCTCAACTGACTTCACTGAAGTTACACCAGGAATTAATTTAGCCCATTATTTATATTTCCCATAAGCCAATGTGCAGTGCACACTCAAGGTTTCTGCCAGCAGAATTTACTAGGCAGTGTAGCTAGAATGATTATTTGTGTGTAAGTACTCTATGTCCCCACTGTCAACTGATCCCCAGATTTGCCCTGGAATCTTATTTAACTTCACATTATACTCAGGTAAGGATCCATTTTGATTCCATTTGCTAGTGCCATTTTATTCATCTGCTTGTTTGTGAATTAGATGTTACTTTCCTCTCTATAGCCAAGAATCATTTCATTCATCCATTGCATGACTACACAAAGACCAATTTTCAAATCTGATTTAAAACAATGACTAGTGCTCAAACTTATGGAGTTGTTCCTCTCTGTACTGGTTCAATCACTTCTAATTTTTCAAACTCCTTTCATTTCTTTCCTATTGCCTCATGCTGAATAGCAATATTTCTATTGGTTGTGCCCTCAGATTAATGACTAACATGAAAAGTACTTTGAATGGAAAGACTTCCCATGTATCCAATTCTTCAGAGCAACATTCACATTTTGTCACTTACTGTTCCAATCTGTTAATTACTTGTTCTATGAGTAAGTTCTCAAGAACCCACACCTGTCTGTCCAAAATATACACAAATTCTCAGGCTCACTGTCCATTTTGGTGCTTTTTCCTCTTCCTACAGTGATCTATGTATCATGTTTTCCAGGATCATGACATATTTGGTCTATAGCAAATGCCTTCTGATAAACCTGCCAAGTCTTTAGTATCTTGTACATCTCTTGTTATTATACAAAGGCTCCCACTCACAAGCAAATACAAACTCTTCAGTCCATGGAAATATAATTCTAGATTTTATTTCAATAAAATTAGGGCTATCGAGCAACTAAAAAAATTAATTGTGATTAATCACACTGTTAAACAATAATAGAATACCATTTATTTAAATATTTTTGGGTGCTCTACATTTTAAAATATATAGATTAAAATTACAACACAGAACACAAAGTGTACAGTACTCACTTTATATTTATTTTTTATTACAATTATATGCTGTAAAAAAACCAAAAGGAATAGTATTTTTCAATTCACCTCATACAAATACTGTAGTGCAATCTCTTGGTCATGAAAGTTGAACTTACATATGTAGAATTATGTATAAAAATAACTGCATTAAAAAATAGAACAACGTAAAACTTCAGAGTCTACAAGTTCACTCAGTGCTATTTCTTGTTCAGCCAATTGCTTAGACAAACAAGTTTATTTACATTTGCAGGAGATAATGCTGCCCACTTCTTGCTTACAATGTCACTTGAAAGTAAGAACAGGTGCTCACATGGCACAGTTGTAGCCAGCGTCACAAGATATTTACATGCCAGATGCATTAAAGATTCATATGTCCCTTCATCTTCAACCACCATTTCCAGATCACATGCGTCCATGCTCATGGCAGGGCCTGCTCGATAACTATCCAAAGCAGAGCAGACCGATGCATGTTCACTTTCATCATCTGAGTCAGACGCCACCAGAATAAAGTTGATTTTCTTTTTTGGTGGTTCAGGTTCTGTAGTTTCCGCATCGGAGTGTTTTTTGATGTAGTTTCCACATCAGAGTGTTGCTCCTCACCTTGTCCTTCTCAGATTTTGGATGGCATTTCAGATTCTTAAACCTGGGTCGAGTGCTGTAGCTATCTTTAGAAATCTCACATTGGTACCTTCTTTGTGTTTTGTCAAATCTGCAATGAAAGTGTTCTTAAAACAAACATGTGCTGGGTTATCCTCCGAGACAGCTATAAGAAGAAATACATGGCTTAAAGCAGGTCAGAAGAGGAGACAGAAGTGGAGACATACAATTTTCCCCCAAGGAGTTCAGTCAAAATTTAAGCAACTCATTATTTTTTAACAAGCGGCATCAGCATGAAAGCATGTTCTCTGGAGTGGTGGCCAAAGCATGAAGGGGCATACAGATGTTTAGCATATCTGGCACATAGATACCTTGCAATGCCAGCTACAAAAGTGCTCTGTGAATGCCAGTTTTCATTTCCAAGTGACATCGTAAATAAGAAGCTGGCAACATTATCTTATGTAAATGTAAACAAACGTGTTTGTCTTAGCGATTGGCTGAATAAGAAAAAGGAATGAGTGCACTTGTAAGTGCTAAAGTTTTACATTGTTTTGTTTTTGAGTGCAGTTACGTAACAAAAATAATCTATATTTTTGCATTTTCACAATAAAGAGATTGCATTATGGTACTTGTATGAGGAATTGAAAAAAAAATGATTTCTTTTGTTTATCGTTTTTATGGTGATAATGTTTGTAATAAAAATAATACTATAAAGGGAGCACTGTACACTTTGTATTTTGTGTTGTAATTTAAATCAATATATTTGAAAATGTAGAAAAACATCCAAAAATATTTTATAAATTTCAATTGGTATTCTATTGTTTAATGGTTCAATTAAAACTGTGATTAATAGTGATTAATTTTTGAGTTAATCACATTAATGAACTGAGATTAATCGACAGCCCTAAATAAAATCAAAGTAACAGACCTCCTCCAAACCTCTTTCCCCATATGAATGGATAGCAAAGCAAATGGAGTTCACAGCCATTTGTTTTCATTCCGAATAGCTGTTGGGCTTAATCCGTTTTGTTTGCAAATGAATCTTTGTTTGCATGGCTATTTGGGGAATGGTGGCTCTTCCTAGGAATTGCATCATTAACATATTGATAAGTGTATATGGGCATGAACAAGACTATTTTTTCTGTTCATTATTCTCTATTCATTATTTTCTATTCTCCTGTTTAAACAGTTCAGCAATCCATTCAGAAACAGAAACAATACCTTGTGACTTAAGTGACCAGTCAGACTCACAAATAATGAGTAATGAATAGCAAACAGCCAAAGTAAACTGTTTGTGAACAAATCATTGGCTAAAATTTGTTTGCACAAACTATTAGTCAAACAATTACAACTGACAAACATTCATAAAAATCAAAATTGCTTTGTGGTTAATTCACGGAAAGGACTAAATTCATCAGATAAATTATTCACAAGGAATAATTCAGCCATGAAATTCACTGTTGACAAACACAAGGTAATACACATTGGAATAATTTGAACTACTCATACACATTGTTGAGCTCTAAATTAACTTTAGCCACCCAGGGAAATACCTGACCATGATTGTGGATAACTCAATTAAACTGCTGCTCCATGCACAGCAGCAGTCAAAAAACTAACCTTAGGTTGCATAAAGACCATGTGGAAAAATAATACCGAAAATGTCATAGAGACATTGTTTAAATTGCTGGTATGATGTCACCTGGAATGTTGGGTTCAGTTCTTCATCAACCTATCTCAGAAAAAGTATAACAGAAGGGTACCGTGCAGAGATGGGTGACAAAAAAAATGTATTGGAGGTACAGAAGCCCAGATCCACAAAGAAATTTAGTCTCCTAATTCATACTGAAATAAAAGTGAGTTTGGTGTCTAAATACTTTGGAGGATCTGGGCCAGAAAGCCTTCCAGATGAAGAGAGATTGAAAAGTCTGGAACAGTTCCATTTAGAGAAGAGATGAAGAGAAGACATATTATATACACTATAGAAAAGGTAAACCAGGTTCCCTATTTACTCTCTTTCCATAATTCAAGAATGAGGGGACATTCACTAAAACAGAATAATTTAAAAATGATAATATGTGTGAGAAAATATTTCCTTTGATAGCCAGCCTGTAGAACTCACTGCCACAAGATAGCACTGTGAGCAAGAACTTAGGAGAATTTATAAAAAGGAATCGACATTTATATTGATACAGAGATAGGATAAAAAACATTACAAGATAGGGGTAACAAAACCCCTCATGCTTCAGGGTATAAACTAACCCAAATGATGAGGGTTAGTAAGAATCTTCTATGACAAATTGTCATATGTCAGCTGGGTGGGTGGGTAGGGGGGTTGCACTATTATTGTATATTATCAAGAAAGCCAAATACTGCTGTGATCCAGTATAATAATTCTTATGCTCCTAGCTCTATACAAAACAGACCAAAGCACACAAGAAAGAACACCACTGAGAGGATATTAAAAAAGCATGATAGACCATACCGCAGTCAGGCAAACCTGGGATGGAATACACAACAGTATATGTGGACTGACCCCCGTATTTACAAAAAAAATATTATCCATGGTACAAAAGATATCAGATTGTTTTTAAATATTGACCCACTTAATGGGTTCAGAACAAGTGTGTTAATCCATTCCATTGTGCACAGCTACTGAACAAAAATGTAGAGTGTTATCCCACATTATAGCTTATGGTCTAAAATCCAACAAATTATTACCATAATTTAAAATACATAATTGTTTTACCTAAAATGTTGGATAACCTCATATTGGAAATGTATCAGTTGTCTTTTGCTCAGATCAAGGGAATTATTAGTTTGATATCCCATTACTTCTTTTAGTTAAGATCAGGTATCGAGTTTAGTGTGGTATTGGTTTAATATCTGACAAATTCTTTATCAGAGGACTATATCCGGTCTTTGCCAGTCAATAGACTCAGTGATCCAAGGATCTTTTCCATGTTTAACAATGACTCCATAGCATTTAGTATTAATAGTAAGATTGGTTATGGTATGTTCAAAAGATACCTTATTCAGGGATTGTATCAGAGATACAGATGGCAGTAGACAAGTCTAGTTAGTAAAGGCAATGGAAATGATGACTTGTGACCTCTGGGGCACTAGGCTTAGATACTCAATATGATATGTGGAGGTGGTGGTGATTTTCTGAATTTGCAGAAGACTACCGGTAATTCTAGAATATTGGTTCTACAAAGGAGGCCTTTGATCTCTTCCCTAACAACATTTACCAGTATACTTTTCTTGCAAATATACTAGCAGGTTTGTTACAATGACATACATGGGTTGTAATTGTCACCGATGTATTCATGAAATGCAAATGCTTCATTATATGGTAATCTATCTTCAGAACAATGTGTGGCTAGGAAATGTTTAGGAATTACTTCAGACTGAGTGTGATCTTTGGGGAAAGATGGGGAAAGTCCCAGCTTCACCCATGGGGGGCTTGCTGTGAGGAAATAGCAAAACATGGGTGAATCTTAAACCAAAGGCAAAAGCCTTCAACCCCCATGAGAAAACATGTTTGTTACAGTCTATTGCAGCTGTGTAAACAGAATTCAAGAAAGACTTGCAAGTCCCATGAGTTTTTCTAAAAAAAACCTCAACCTGCGTGCTGAGGTAATCTAGAACATTTCCTGTAGTTTTGGGGCACGGATAGCAGTAAAGGGTAAATCCTGAGTTGGTGCTTTCCTGAGTGACCTGAGTTTATCACTATCTTTAATTAATGCCAAGCATTCTATATTCTTCTCCTTAGAAAGCCAGATAATATGTATTGGATGTTTTAACACTGGCTGCCTGCTTTTCCAATCTTCCATCTGCATATTTTTGCAAATTAACCAGTGCTTTTATATTACCAACACAACAGCTGTCCTTCATATCCATAACTCCTCTGACAGACGCAAATTTTGATTTGACTTTGAAAGACATTTGGGTTTTTTTCATATTACCTAGTTTCCAAAAATTCTGACACGTGAATATAATTACTATCACCTGTACCGCAGTTTTCATGTAAATGTGGATTTCATTGTGCTTTGCAGCCTGTTGCCACATTGATTATGAGCAATATGATACTGTATTCATGTGCCCCATTTACAGTGACCATATAGCAATGTGAAAAATCAGGACAGGGGATGGGGGTAATAGGAGCCTATATAAGAAAAAGACCCAAAAAGGGGACTGTGCCTATAAAATCGGGACATCTGGTCACCCTAGCCCCATTTTCATATCACAGGTACCTAATGTTGAGATAACATTAGACCCAGCATGTTCTCAGCTGATAGGCTAGATGCTCTAAATTAGTGGTTCTCAATTCCAGTCCACGCTTGTTCAGGGAAAGCCTCTGGCTTGCGTGGCTGATTTGTTTATCTGCTGCCTCTAGAGGTTCAACTGATCGTGGCTCCCTCTGGCCGCGGTTCACTGCTCCAGGCCAATGGGAGCTGTGGGAAGCGGCATGGGCCGAAGGATGTGCTGTCTGCCGCTTCCCGCAGCCCCCATTGGCCAGAAGTGGCAACCCACAGCCAGTGGGAGCCGTGATTGGCCGAACCTGTGGAGGTGGCAGGTTAACAAACTGGCCCGGTGTGCCAGTGACTTTCTCTGAATAAGCGGTGGACTGGAGTGGAGAATCACTGCTCTAAATAATCACATTATTAACTCAGTGACAGAACTGCATCCTCCACATGCATAAAACCCTGCACTGTAGCTAACATCTTTTAGCTGATGAGGACCAGCCAGAATTCCCTTACATGGCCATCTTTGGTGCTCATTAAGCATTGAGGTCAATAGGAGTCTGTGCAATGAATTCAGAGGGCAATGGATCACACCTTCCTTGCTTGGAGGAGTCAGTGTTGCAGGATTGAAAGGCAGTTCAAATGAGATTTTTAAAGGTATTAAGACATGTAAGGATGCTGATATAGATGCCACTGGGTTTTAAAAAAGCACCTATCTGCATCATTGGGCACCCCAACAACCTTTAAAACAGGGGTCTCAAACATGCGGCCCGGGGGCCACATGCGGCCCGCAAAGCCCTTCCCTGCGGCCCGCCAAGCTTCCTGGCGCCCCCTCTCCCCCCATAGCAGTTTGCAGGACGGAGGGGCCAGAAGTGGAGGCTTCTCTGCTGCCTGGCTGGGCCGCGCGTGTTTCTAGCTCTGGACTTCCTATATTGCTCTTGCTTTGTTTGCCAAACAGCTGTTGGTGGTGCCTAGCGCTTTCCAGGAGGGAATGGGGAGCTGCGTGCTCAGAGGAGGAGGTGGGGCTGGGGTGGGACCTCTTGGAAGGGGTGGAGTGGGGGCAGAGCCGGGGCAGCGAGGGCAGGGTGTGTGTCAGTGGTGCGGCCCTCGGGCCAGTGCACTAGTCCTCATGGAAGGGGTGGAGTGGGGGCAGAGACGGGGCAGCGAGGGTATGTGTGTGTGTCAGTGGTGCGGCCCTCGGGCCAGTGCACTAGTCCTCATGCGGCCCTCATGGTCATTTGAGTTTGAGACCCCTGCTTTAAAATCTAGCCTTACCTGTCCCCAGTGGCTAAACGTGCTGCATTTCAAGCCAAAATTATGACCATGAAATCAAACACTAGGATCTGCCATGTGGAAATTCAAAGTATAATTACAATGAGACTATCCAGAAAGCCAAATAAATAATATTCTTATCTTTTCCTCTTTAAAGTTATTTACAGAAATTAATACTCCCAACATCCTTGTGAGGTAACTAGTTTTATCCGATCCTCTCTCTTTTGAAACTGGGGAAGTGAAACAGAAAGGTTAAATAACCTCTCCAAAGTTATGGAGTCCAACTCAGATGTGGGATTAGAACCCAGGAGTTCCTAATCTGGGTTCTAATCCCACACTTCTAATCTCATGCTCAGACCACACTTCACACTAAATAGGTCTCTCTTCCACCAAATTTAATCTAGATTCTCTTTCCTCAGAGACATATTATTTGGTTAAACTTTTCCCTTCACTTTGCATATGTACTCATGGCATAACTAAAATTGTAATTAAATTGCCTTCCCACATATGTCTGCAAGAACTCCCCAGGCTGCTAAATACACAGTTGAGAACAGAGAACAAATGATTTTGAATGACCAACTCCCCTTGTTTTTTCCATAGTGGTTTAAAATAATTTCCACCATAGTTGCTGCACTAATTAGAGGCTCCAGTTTTAAAACTTGCAAACTTGAAAACAGTCATCAATCTATGTATTACAAAAATAAACAAGCTGCCTGGCTGTATTCCATCATTAAATGCATTTGTTTCTTTTCCTTGCTCTCTGTGCAGCCTATACACATTTTCTTTATGAAATAGTCTGGTAGTCTATGATTTTTCCCCCATTTTTGTGATAATGTAGTTCAATGATTCCTAGTCATTTACAACAGAAGGGCCTTATTATTCTCCTCATGGACTACTCCAGTGTAGGAGACTAGAAACTCCATGCATTGCACACTTGGGATTTTCTCTGAATTTTAACATGAGGGAAGAAGGGTGGGAGCATGGATTAACTCCACATGCGTGACAGGATATATCTTCCCCACACTGGCATATTATGGCCTGAGGAAGCCACACACCCCTCAGACCTGCTGGACATGTTCCAACTGGAACCACAGTATAGGAGGGAGCAGCTCAGCTCACTGCGGGCTGACCGAGGAAGAGAGAGAATGTGTGTTGCAGGCTTCTGCCCGGAAGTTGCCAGAGCCCCAGAACACAGAGGTGTGCCAAGACCCAGCTCTCCACAGAAGCCCATGACATCAGAAACCCCACCTGTCAAGTACCCTGGAGAACCAGAGGACTTGCAGACTATGGAGCAGGAAGACAGGAGGAAGCAGTCCACGGGATACAGACATCGATCTGGTTGTGGTACCGGAAAGAGAGTCAGCCTGTTTTGGGGAGATCTCTGCTGACCCAGTGGCAGCTACGCTTACTGCTGATAGGGCCCTGGACTGGGACCTTGTGGAGAAGGGACGGCCCAGGTCCCCCTACCCTGGCTGCTGACACACCACTATGTGGTGGCCCACACCCCGTTGGCCACTAGGCCATACTGCCTTATGATGAGAGATGGTCCTATGGGCTCTGACTGCTAGGACACACTGCCCAGCACAGAAGGGCAGTCCTATTGACTCTGGCCAATAGGCCATACGGCCCTGGATTGAAGGGCAGTCTGATTGGCTCTAGCCACATTGCTCTGTGCTGAAGGGAAGTCCCATGGATTCTGGCCTTTAGACTGTGCTACCCTGAATCTAGATGGCCCCTCTGATATATCCCATCACCCTTTAGGGCATCATGGCTCTGTGGCCAAGTCCAAATAACTGCTCTTCCTCTCAGGGTGAGGAGGTCCAATGACTGGAGTCAGTCTGATTGTCCCAGAGTTTAGGACAGTAAGGCTCAGTGCGAAAAGTCAAACTTGCCACCTTTCTTCCCAGGGCAGTGAGACCTAGTGGCCAGAGTCAGAGGGTCTGTCTTTAGATTCAGGGCAGCACGGCGTAACTTCCTTTCAGCACAAAGCAATATGGTCTAGTGGCCAGAGCCAGTTTGACTGCCCTTCAGTCTAGGGTGCTATGCCCTATGGGCCAGAGTCAATGGGACTGCCCTTCTGTGCTGGGCAGTGTGGCCTAGCAGTCAGAGCCATTACACATTCATTTACAAAACCATCACCAACAAGAGAGATGCAGAATGTTGTCATCCAGTAAATGCCCAGCTGCACCATATTCCACAGTAACCTATGTCATCTTTATAAAGTGTCCAATAGGGCTCAATTAGAATCTTTAATGTCTTCCAGAATATCATCTCGCTGCTTGATCCCCTGTACAATCATTGTCAACATTTAGACAATTCTCACTTGTATGGGGTTTATACAACGTGAGCATTCCACACCAAACTTGATTTCAGAGAACTGTTTCAATAAAATAATAGTGAATAATCAGGGTGGGTCAGAAAAATCCTGATTTATGGACTCTTTGTCAGACCTCTGACATTGCATTGAGTGCGCACAGACTTGAAAAAGATGTTGGGGTGATGATGGATAATGAACTGAACCATGGGCTGACAGTTGTGGCCAAGAGGGCTGATGAGATCCTTGCCTGTATCAGAGAAAAGCTCTGAGAATGAGTAAAGGATTAGAAAATATGATTTATAGTGATTGAGCTCCTTGAGTCTATAGATTTATCTTAATGAAGATAAGATTAAGAGGTGACTTGATCACAGTCTACAAGTACCTACATGAGCCCACATGGCTTTAACCTCTCAAGAAATGCAGCAGCCACCCTGAAATTCACTCCCTGGCATATCATTGTTATGATACAATAGTTTACTTATTTCTATCTGTAGTTTCCAATCGGATCTGTGCACTTACTAGCCATTCTCACAATGGGTTTTCATCACAGCCATCACTGACAACTAAATAAGAAATCTCCATTTGTGTGGAGACTATTACAGCCATTTCAAACTGTGCAAAAGCACCTGAATTATCTGAGAACCATTCACATTGTTATTTATCTTACCTGCAGTATTTGCCTGCCTCTCTCATGGGTTCTGCAGCATTTATGCTACTGCGAATTGTTGCCGTTAATTCTGATCACTTGTGCTATGCCACTTTAAATAACTTGTGATTCAGCAGGATTGAGGTAATCTGATACAATGTGGCAGGAAGTGCAATTTGATGCCACATAGGAGGAAGAAGATTTCAGAAGCTCTTTAAAAACAAATAAAGCAAGGTTTGTAAGTATGGTTTAAGAGGTTGTAAAATCAGGAACCCAGTGCACGTGAGCTCTAGCTAAACTCTAATAATCTTTGGCTGTCAAGCAGAACATGACAGAATATGACATTTTCTTAGGCCGAAAAATGAGTAAATAGCAGTGATCCTGGGATGCAGGATGGGAATGACTCAAGTTAAGCTAGGAAAAGAGCATTCCCATTATTAGAGCTGGGTACAGTGTAGGTTTTGTGTATGTGTGAACACTGCGAGAGAATTTACTTCCCCGCACACACATTCCTGAAAATATTTGTGCAAGCTCAAATTAATGTAGCCACGTGCAAACTGGCATCTGTACATGCAAAGTGTGTTTGTTCCAGATGTTCTTGCCTGAAGGCAAGAAGTGATTCTGGGTATTCATCTTAAAATACCTGAAAAAGGGATGATTTTCAGCTCTTTCTGAAAAACCAGGCACCCCCAGTCACCTGTCACTTTTGCAGTCTTAAGCTCCTGAATATACTGGCTGCATGTGTTTGGCAGTGAAGGGCTTAAGGAGACAGGGAGAGATTAAGAGTGGTTTAAAATCACCTTTTAAAAACAAAATAAATACCATCGGCATAAGCAGCAGAGGAGGAGGATGGGAGGATATTTAAGCAGCCAGAAAATCCCTTACCTATTGATACTTGCTGGCCACTTAAATTCCCGTATGCATTGCCATGTTAAACTAGTAAAATGACATACTGAACACTTCTGCATCCTCCTGTGACTGCATAAGAGCCCACATCATATCTCATGTACTGTAATGGGTCCAAGTCCTTGATCTCCCACTTTCTTCAGTCTATCCCCTCCCCCTCCAAAACAGAGATTATTACAGGTCACATTTCCTGGACACCAGACAAAGAACTTGGCTGGATGAGAAAGTTAAATTGGTGGTACCCAGTTTACATCCACATCCTCTCTTCAGTTAATAGATTATAAAATGTCTTTGTCCTTTTCTCCCTCTGCTGCTGTGTGGAGTACAGTTCTTGTTCACTACTTGTGCTGATGATCTATCTGTGATGGAGATTACCAACGGCAATAAGACACTCCTGAAGTTACCACAGCAGAGGAACAGAAGTTGTGATTGATTTCCAACATATGGACAAAGTCCCACACTCTTGAAGTCTAATGCACCCTTTCCAACCAGTGTTGTTCACTTTCATAATTATGGTATATTCCTGGGAGGAATGTTTGGAGGAGATGACAGAAAATGGGAAATCAGTATATTTATGCACTTGCATATGTTTCATGGGAAACATGGGGTAGGTCTTCACTACCCGCCGGATTGGCGGGTAGCAATCAATCTTTTGGCGATTGATTTATCTCGTCTCGTTAAGACCTGATAAATCAATTGCCAACGGCGCTGCCGTCGACTCCAGAACTCCAGCTTGCTGCGAGGTGCAAGTTGGAGTTGACTGGGGAGCCGCCGCCGACCGCCGCTGCCATAAGAATGGCAGGTAAGTCGGCCGAAGATACACCAACTTCAGCTATGTTATTCACGTAGCTGAAGTTGCATATATTCGGTCGATCCCTCCCCCTAGTGTAGACAGCCCTTATAGTAGCAATCTTTTAGCACTGAGGCAGCTGGTCAAAGGGGATGGGAGGGACAGGTGACCGCATTCATTGCACACAGAGCTGAGCATCCACATGCAGTTAGCAACTGTGGTGGCGTGCACTGTCCTTATCCAAAGAACAGAGGAAAGGCTTACCTTGCTTCTGTACAAAAGAATCACCGATGTCTGTCCTTGCGGCCAAGATTTAGGCTGAGTTAGAAGTGTGGTGATCCTGACTCTGCAATCTTCTTCAAAAGGGGGCAGACACACAGGCTGTGAGCCCTGAACTGGACATACCCCAGCACTTTTTGGCAGGCTGAATGTAATTTTGTGCAGGAAGTTAATTTAGCTCATGAAGGAACGAAATTCTCATCCTTCATGAGCTAAATGCACTTTCTGAACCAAGTTATACTCAGAACAGGGAGGGTGGTGCACAATGGGGAGCTAGCTTTGGTTCCCTCATTCTCAGAGTACCGTGGTGCTGTCTCCTGCCCTGACACAAGGGCTACTCTAAGGGCAGGCCTACACTACCCGCCAGATTGGTGGGTAGGAATTGATCTTTCTGGGGTCAATTTATCATGTCTAGTCTAGACATGATAGATCGATCCCGGAGTGCTCTCCCGTTGAATCCAGAACTCCACCGCCGCGAGAGGCACAGGCGGGGTCGACAGAGGAATGGCAGCATTTGACTCAGTGCCATAAAGGCAGCATGGTAAATTGGCTTAAATATGTCACCTTCAGCTACACTATTCCTGTAGCTGAAGTTGCATATCTTAGGTCAATTCCCCTCCCTGCCCACAGTGTAGACCGGGTCTAAAACAGCAAGCAATAATACCTAAGGGTGTGTCTACACTTCAGTTAGACACCTGCAGCTGGCCCATGCCAGCTGACTCAGGGTTGTTTGCCTTGGGCTGTGAGGCAGTTTATTTGCAGAGTAGATATTCGGGCTCATACGAGGTAGGAGGGTCCCAGAGTTCAGGCTGCATGCCGAGCCCAAAGGTATACACCATAAGTAAACAGCCCATTAAATGCCCTCAGAAGACACATCCCAGCTGACGATGCCCATTAGGTAAGAATAGAGCTTCCCCCCCCCCCTTTCTTCCCCTATCACAGTCCCTATGCTGAATGGGGTGGAGGTTGAGGAAGGAGGATGGTGGATGAGCTGGCTTTGCCAGCTTTATGCTAGTTGAAAATCTGCACAAACAATACACTCAATTTCCAAACAGATAAGCCAATACAGACCATGACTTGTTTTCAGACAATTCGCCAAAAGGGAAAGAACTAGACTGAATTATTAGCTGTTGCATCTTATCTCTATAAACAGCATCATGCACTACTGTCTTTACTGGATGTTAGCTTGATGGCAAATATTGTATTAGTGTCCATTGCTGGACCTTAAATTATGCACTGGAATTTAATTATGTTCAAATCTATTGAAATAGATGTAATCATTCTAGCATCACTTACACATAAGCATTTTATGATGATACATGTTCTATTTTAATGGATAAATGTATTCCTAGAATGTAGGGAAATTGCTCACTATCATCTCCTCACTGGAGCACAACAAGTAGTGTAGCAAATTAAGTCTCATTTTCATGACTTTTTGCATGAATGTTGATCTTGGTATGAACTTGGAAACACATTGAGGCTGACATAAATTCTCATAGCAACATTTAAGTCAGTGGAGCTATGACAATCTACAGCCACTACAGATCTGGCCCTCTGAATTTGATCATTTTATTAATATGCTCCTTGTAATTCTCAGGGTTTCCATTGCAGTCAAGGAACAACTGGGGAGCCACCCAGTGGCCTGAATAATGCATCTGAATTCTACCAGCCAAACACCTAGTAGAGTAAAGCACAGTTCACTTGCTGGTTTAAACTACACTAAATGATTGATTATCTGTAATGTGAAGTCTTTAAATAATGATTTGGGGACTTCAGGAACTCAGCCAGAGGCTAGGGGCCTATTGCAGCAGTGAGTGGGCGAGGCTCTGTGGTTGTGATGTACAGGAGGGCAGTCCAGAATGATCACAATGGTCCTGTCTTGGCTTAAAGTCTTTGAGTCTGTGAGAGCCAACAAATTATTTAAGTACGTGTCTCCCTTTCAACACTGGAGTAGTCCTAGTGAAGACCAGTGCAACTATTTACATATTGAAGTAGCTAGTGGAATCAGGATCTACCTACTCAATTCATATTTCAAATGCTTAATGTTCAAATATTGCTTAGGCTGTATTTTTAGTAGAATGTCTATTCGCTTCCTCCTCCCTCCCCTGCCCCCCCCCCATCCATTCAATTCTAGATTTATACCAGTTTTCCAGAGCATGATATATCCAGTATCTGATCCAAAATGTTTCAGAAAGAAAAACCGTCCATAGAGATGTGTGGTACTGGATCTATAAAATTACCTACGTTAGAAAGATTAGCCATTTCAGTGGCCAAGGTACTTGTAATAAAGCTGAAGATATGATTTACAAACTATTTAGATATTTTGGTTCCAATTTGCATGTAGACATCCCCTTAAGATGGGGAAAGTTCATTCATCAATTATAAGTTTGTGAAAGGCTGCCACCCTCCCTTCGAAAATCATGGCTACTAATATGAAGAAATTGGACAAAAATATGTGCCAAAAAATTGTGAAATTTTCAAAATGCTTCAATTTCTCTCTGAAGAGCTTACAAACCAAACTCCTCTGCCTACCATCTCCGCCTTGCAAATATATAAGGTGTGGTTTTTGTTTAGGAAGATTTATGTACTAAATTCATGGATGCCACATCACTTTTTAAAGATTTAGTATTTTGGGTGAGGTGTGAAGGAAAAATGGGTTTTATTACTATACAGAAAAGGAGCCTAACCTTTTCAGAAGTGGTGGCACTTTGGAATTAGTCACTACAAACCGTACAGCAGTACATTTAAAGAACATCAGTATAATTCCACCTGGGTGCCACTCTAAACCTAGAGTGAGATTATCCAAAATTGGAGACACAATTAAAAATAACTCTGCTTTAGGAACAGTTTTGAAGGTTGGATTTGGTGTAATAGAATCCAATTTATCCAGTAATTCTGGAATCTGCTTATTTCTTTACTGTTCAGTGTCTTGTGTGTTAATTCTTTTTGCTGATGCCCATGTTCACCAGACTCTAAGAAATGATTTTGCTTTAATTCTTTTTGCACTTGCTGGTTTTTTTCCCATTGATCTTTCATGTACCATAGAATTGGAATTATTAATCCAGAAAGTAAGATGCCCAGTAATGTCCTTACTACAGTACCTCCGACTTCAGCATTCTCCCTCTTACCCTTTTTTGCTCCATTATTTACAAACACTACTTTCCTAGCCTTCCCAGATATTTCTTTACCATCTTCCTTACAGTACAATACTAAAAAATGAGAACTAATAGATCGATTGTGGTCTAAAGTTTCTCAGAGACAAGTGGATGGAAGTCTTTCTTCTACAGTCTCGTACATCTTATCATGCTTTTTTTGTTTTAAGCACAGCTCTACCTTGCATTGTGGATTTTGAGGGTCTGTGTCTGTGATGAGATAGAACAGTAGTCTGGAAAGGGTTGAGGGATGCCTGACGATCATGTGGCTGGTTTCTGTAGTTAGAGGTCAATTTGATTTATGTATCCGTGTGTGCAATCCAGAACTGTGAAGGGTTATGACACCACCTATCTTGTAACTCTGGGTGCCTCAAATGTTTTGTGCTTTGGCTCATAGCTTGGACACTGACAGCCAGCAGCCAAGCAAGCACTGGGTGTCTGTGTGTTAAGCAGCTCTGGTTCAGCAACGGATTCCAGCAGCCTCCTTGTTACACCCCAGCTTTCATTACACCTAGCAAGATGACCCCCAACACTCCCTAGGGCCCAGATATTTCCAAAACACTGTGATCTGCAATGTCCACCGCTTTCCTGGACCATTCAGAGGCATAATAAGATTTGTTTGCTCCTCTGAAGACATAAAATGTACAGCTTATCACTTTCACTGGAGTTAGTAACCACCAAATACAGCATAGAGCTGGTTTAGATTAAAAGTAAAACAAGTTTATTAACAAAAGGAGATAGGATTTTAAGTGATATCAAATATGAAGAATAAAGTTAGAGAAAGAAAGTAAAAAAAATAAAATATGCTTTCTAATGCTAACATTTTAAGAAGCTATTGTCTAGGGATTGGGTAAGTTTCTTGCCACACATTTCTTCCAACAAGATGACTGACAACCCTTTTGGTCAGGATCTCCAACTAAATACAAAGTGTCTTCTTAGGATAAAGATAACTTTGGGCTCTTTGCCCCTCTCTTTTTCATAATTCAATGGACCTTTGAAATTGATTCCTCTTAAGGCTACCTCCCAAAATAAAGTTCATTCAAGCTATGAGGAAGGAGACATGGAATTTAGTAGTTAAAGAAGTTACATGGTAGTTTCTTCTCCCACTGGTATTTGCTAAAATGCAAATTGATCTGTTCCTGCTCTCTCCAATGCAAATGATTGGCCACTTGACATGCGATTGTTAATCAACTCTGGTAGCTGGCTTGGAGCATTGGCTTGTCTTTTATGTGGGAGAAATCTGTTTACTTCTTCCCCAGTCTTTTCTGGCAAACATATTTTAGTTCCATATTTCCTTCATATTTCTATGGTCGCTTGGGCATTTACTGTATATACACCATGCAAGAATATTTATATCTGTTATTAGTTTTCCAATGGTACTTTACACGATGCACATCAAATACAGTTTATGACACTAACAAATAGGGGGACACTGAACTGGTCAGGCCAGCTGAAACTCACTACCAGACACCAGTGAACTCCTTGCCCTCTTGCACTGGGATGCTGTTAGGGTCACACCATATAACCAATTTAACTCCGCTTTGTGGGTATCCCTTTCTACGGAGTCCATTTGATGTGAGGTAGTCCATTCTGAAGAGCGGTATCAGTTCAAGATGGCTGCTTTTACAGAATATGTTGAATCACTATGTGTTCACTTAAGAAGACTATGTTTGTTCTCATTTCATTTTTTTCCTTAATCTAATATTATTCAGACTGAAAGTATATAGTTGATCAGCAGATGAAGAAAAACAGAACTCCAGTGAGTCAATAAGCAGGTGGCATGGGATTTCTCTGATTACTGCCCACCAAATACCTCCTGGCAGCACAAGTCCAAAGATGTAGATATTAGAGCTGGTCGAGAAATTTTCAATAAAACATCTTGTCATTGAAAAATGCTTATTCATCCAAACAAACAGTGCAAGAAAGGGTCCGCTTTAAAAACGGATTTAAAGGAATTCTTTTTCAGGTCAAAATGACTTTGTTCTGAAATTTAAGTTACATTTGTGGTAAAAATAAATGTAAAACAATTAAAGGTCAAAATTAAAACAAAACATTGACTCAGCCTGACGTTATTTTCTTTTTGTTTTTTTCATTTGTGAAAATTTAAGATTTTTATTTTTCGCCCCAATTTGAGATAGGATTTTTTTTTCAAATCTCAAATTCTCATGGGATGGAAAAATAGCTTCCCAATAGCTAGTGGGGTTGCATCCTATGTCCATCATACCCTTTTCTTAACTCTTCAGGTGATGTTAGTAAGGGCATTATCTGAAGTTAATTGAAGTCAATGGAAAGACTCCCATTGGCTTCCATGGGGTTTAGATACACAACCTTACGAAATTGGAAATTAAGCAGTAGCTGGGAGTCAGGTGACTCAATACGACAACATGCCCAATTAACACAGTACTGGTGACCTGCGGTCACTCTCTACTCTAAATGTATACCTATGTGGAAATATCTGAGAGCTCATTTGTGAAAAAAAGACTATTCGTTAAATTCAGACAAACTCATACACAAAGAGGATAGTAATGGAAAATAGTTGCTCCCACAGAAATAATTTGGTCTGATTGATAAGACACTACATTGCTTGGTGGAAGTGCTTGCCACACTTGTACTTGCACTGATTTTGCACAGCACCTCAGTGAGCTAGCTATTGTGTTTCTCTGTTACCACATGTTAATCTCACCCATTGCTCAGAAAATAATAAAGCCATATAGCACCACTTGAGTCCAAGTTGCTTATATAACAAGAAAAGAGCATCTCAATAAACAGCCTATACTTGCATTGCATTATAAATGGTATTATTTACTCAGGCATCCTTTTAAAGATGGTTTTCAAAATATCAAAGGGCCACTTAGCACATAGCCTATTAGTGAACCACTCTAGGCTGCAGTGTTTTATGTTAAGTAAGGTAATGTAATGCAGCTAGATTAATTAAACAAATAGAAAAGAAGGATCTGAAGGAATAACATGGTAATAACTCCATGGTAATATACTTGTTCTTGACAAGGAATATTGATTACTGGGGTGTTTCACATTTGTTATGCACTAATGCACTGAACTAAAAGTAACAGCTCTGAAGTAATTACATAGAAATTGACAGTATATTCATCTGTGTTTTGGGTTATTTCACTGCACTGGTATTTTCATAAATTACAGCATGTCACTTTAGGTGTACATAAAAGTTAAATCATTTATAGCTACAACTTATTATCAAAAATGAGACTGTGGGAGAATCTTTTGTAGAATTTGGGATACAGGCTTTGGTGCAACTTTTGTACAACAGTAAATTACTAAAAGCAAAGGATTTTTGGTTTGGTTGCTGATGGTTTATCAAGTGAATTGACTGCCAAGTGGAACTCCTCCTTTTACCACAAAACAGAAACAGGGAAGAGCAGTGCACCTACAATCTTATACAATGATGTTTTGCAAACGTGCTTCACCCTAACCTGAAAGGACCACTTCTAATGGTGAAAAAGTACCTTGCTCTTCATCACCGATTCAGCTCCTCACTTCTCTGATGAGTTCACCAACGAGGGTAAAAATCAGTGTCCATTCAGTTGTGATATCTGTGACGGACACTCAGAACTAAACTGAAATTAGTTCCGCTAATTTGCATAGGTCTCTAACCAGTCCACTGATAACTTTCATTCATTATGCTAACCTGAGCCAGAATGGAACTGGTGATCTAACAAGAAACATGCCTATATCCCACTACCAACCCTAAACTATCCAGCCACCTGGCATATTTTAGTACTTGTATTCCATTAAAGCAGGGGGTAGGAAGAGAATACTCTAAAAAACTTTTTTTCTCTCGCAGTGGTGGATTAACCTATAAACAATAAAAGCACGTGCTTAGGGCCCCAAGCAACAACAAAAAAGGGTTACAAAATTACAAGTTTGCACGGCCTTAAATTAAAAAAAGTCTCAATTAACGTCTTGGGCCCGAGTCCAGGGCCTCAGGGCCCCTTGTGCCTGGCTATATAAAGCTCGTCAATTTTTTATTTAAATTGTGACATTGCGATGTTAAAAAAATCCCCCAATGTTGTGTCGATTACACTTTTTTCCCCAGACTTCCCTTGCATCGATAAAAGCCTCGCAGTATCCAAACAATAATTTTAAAAATCCGACAATGCGAATAAAACACATTTCCTCCATTGTTGCGTATGTCACTTTTTTTTTCTTCGCTGCCGTTACTTGAGACAACACGTGTAATCTAGAGTGACGTCATTGATCACAGTACATAAGCACAATATTTGTTTGAATAAGTGGCAGTGGTTTTCAGCTTTGTTGGACAAGTTTTTATCAATTGTGTGTTGTACTTCAGTATTTGAAAAATGGGCAACCGATTGAACGTTTTTTAACCTTTCTGGAACTGAAGATCCATACTGGAGAGGAAATAGCAAATCAGGTAATGGAATACTTAGTCGAAATTTGCAAACTTAATTTTTCCAAGTGCAGGGGTCAATCCTATGACAATGCTGCAAACATGTCAGGCTGTTACAAAGGCATGCAGCAAAAGATTTTGGAACGCAATGAATTTGCCATCTATTTACCCTGTGCATCCCATTCATTAAATTTGGTTGGCTGCAGTGCTGTTGACTGTTGTGGAACGGCTGTTATTTTTTTCTATACAGTCCAATTGCTGTATACCTTTTTCTCGGCGTCAACAAACCGATGGAAAATTCTGAAAGATTGTCTGGGAGATAATAAAGTGTTAAAATCCCTCTCTGATACCAGATGGGAGGCACATGCAGTTGCAACAAATGCAATTTTGAGTTCTTTCAACAAGATTTTGGAAGCTTTAGAATGCGTAGCTGATGACCAGTCACAGAAGGGAGACAGTAGACGGGAAGCAGACAACATTGCAAGCAAGATGCTAGAGCAGGGGTCTCCAAACTTTTCAGCCCGAGGGCCGCATTAGCTATCAAATAGCAGTTCGGGGGCCGACAACACACTCGAGGTCCAAATAAAAAAGAATCAAAACATGGATGTTGTTTTTTATTATTTATTTATTATTATTTTATTCAGTTATTATTTAATAACACATTGATACACTACACATGAACACCTGTTCACTACACATGAACACTACACATGAACACCTGTTCACCACACATGAACACTACACATGAACACCTGTTCACCACACATGAACACTACACATGAACACCTGTTCACCACACATGAACACTACACATGAACACCTGTTCACCACACATGAACACTACACATGAACACCTGTTCACTACACATGAGCACTACACATGAGCACTACACATGAGCACTACACATGAACACCTGTACACTACACATGAACACCTGTTCACTACACATGAACATTACACATGAACACTACACATCAACCCCCCAACTGACCCACCCAGCCAGGTCTCTCCCCCCAAAACCTCCTTTCCTCCAACCCCCCCCCCCAAATGACCCACCCAGCCAGGTCTCTCACCCCAAAACCTCCTTCCCTCCCACCCACCCCCCAACTGACCCACCCAGCCCGGTCTCTCACCCCAAAACCTCCTTTCCTCCAACCCCCCCCCCAAATGACCCACCCAGCCAGGTCTCTCACCCCAAAACCTCCTTCCCTCCCACCCACCCCCCAACTGACCCACCCAGCCTAGTCTCTCACCCCCAAACCTCCTTTCCTCCAACCCCCCCCCCCAAATGACCCACCCAGCCAGGTCTCTCACCCCAAAACCTCCTTTCCTCCAACCCCCCCCCAAATGACCCACCCAGCCAGGTCTCTCACCCCAAAACCTCCTTTCCTCCAACCCCCCCCCCCAAATGACCCACCCAGCCAGGTCTCTCACCCCAAAACCTCCTTCCCTCCCACCCACCCCCCAACTGACCCACCCAGCCCGGTCTCTCCCCCCCCCAACTGACCCGCTCAACCCGGTCTCTCCCCACAGACCGGTTCGCCGCCTGGCAGTGGGTGGCTCCTTGTTTCGCCCCCTGTAGCTGCGTGGCGGTGCGGCGCGTCCCGGCCCCAGCTCTGAGCCGTCCCTGGCCGGCGGCGGCAGCCGAGCACGCGGCGCTTCCAGGCCCCGGGGCGGCAGCCGAGCACGCGGCGCGTCCCGGCCCCGGGGCGGCAGCCGAGCACACGGGGGGTCCCGGCCCCGCGGCGGCAGCCGAGCACGCGGCGCGTCCCGGCCCCGGGGCGGCAGCCGAGCACGCGGCGCGTCCCGGCCCCGCGGCGGCAGCCGAGCACGCGGCGCGTCCCGGCCCCGCGGCTGGCGGCCCGCGCGGCGCTTCCAGGCCCCAGCGCGGAGCCGTCCCAGCGAAAAGCTCAAAAGAGCCAAAAATTCCCCAAATAGCCAAAAAGATCTCCGCGGGCCGGATGAGAGGGCCTCGCGGGCCGCATGCGGCCCGCGGGCCGTAGTTTGGAGACCCCTGTGCTAGAGCTAGAGTTTGTTTTTATGCTCATCCTATGGGATGACATTTTGCAAGAATTTTACAGAACAAGTCAAGCTCTGCAAAAAGTGGATGTGGTCTTAAAGACCTTTGCAGATTTATACATGTCCTTAGCTGAAAAACTGCGGGCTAAGCGAGATGATTTTGAAAGAATTAGGAAGCTTTCAAAAGAAATGCTACCGGAGAGGTGTGATTACAAAACATCTCACACTCACAAACATATTAGAAAGACACTACCCAATGATGGAAATGCACCAGAAGTAGAGCTGACCCCTAGAGAAAAATTCCGCATTGCCATCTATAACGTAATCATTGATCAGTTAGAAACCCAAATGAGAAGAAGGGGAGAAATATATGTTGATATTGCAGACAAATGTTCTTTCTTAAGTGATGTCCCAAATAACATCATTTCACCTGCTGAAAAAGAAAGATACACTCAGTGTTCCCAAAAGCTAGTTGAGGCCTACCCAGAGGATTTGGACACTAACCTTTCTACTGAGCTTCAATAGTTTCATTCTTATGTGCGTCACAAGTTTATTAACACTAGCAAAAGTACATTTTCTCCTGGTTAACTTTATCAAGTAATTGTGGATGACAAAATTGTGTCAGTATTTCCAAATGTAGACATTGGTTTTTGCATGTTTTTGACTTTAAAGGTCACAAATTGTACAGCACAGCACTCATTTTCAAGGTTAAAGGGTATTAAAAACCCTAATAGAACAAGGATGGTCCAAGGCAGGCTGGATGATTTGGCTCTTTTAAGTATAGAGGCAGATTTAGTCAGAGAACTGACATTTAAAGATATAATTAAAGATTTTGCTCTATAAAAATCAAGGAGGAAGTTAGTAAATAAAAATAAATGAATGAATAAATCATTATAATTTTAATAAATGAATAAATACATTTTAAGAAGTTTTTATCAAGTGTCCACTTTATTCAACCCATATTAAATTTAAATTATTGTGAGCCTTGTTCGTGTCCCTCTCAACTGAACTGTGTTTGGGTAGCAGCATTGTCTCTTTGCGAGTAAAAGCTGGGTTGTGAATTGGGGTGAGAGTTGAAAGGGGGGCCCATTGCTTGGCTGTGCTTAGGGCCCCAGGAGCAATTAATCCGCCCCTGCTCGAAAGGAAATTGACACATTATATTAAGTTTATGAGCGTCTTAAGATCTAAACCAATGTATTCTGTTAGTACTTAATTAGTGGATCAATGAACATACAGCCAGGAAAATGGACCCTGAATTTTTAGATGAAGGCCACTTGGGTTTCTTGTGCTGCTGCTTTGTCCCCCAGCTAATAAAGACGTGGTGGATATATCATTCAAGTTAGTGTGATGTAATGACTCAGACACCTTCCTTCCTAGAACATTTCAGTGAAGTGATTATATCGGCCATTTAGGGAAATATGCTAAATTATGGTTCTGATAAGAATGGACATACTGAGTCAGACCAAAGGTCCATGTAGCCCAATATCATGTCTTCCAACAGTGGCCAATGTCAGGTGCCCCAGAGGGAAAGAACAGAGCAGGTAATTATCCCCTGTTGCCTATTCCCAGCTTCTGGCAAACAGGGGCTAGGGGCATCATCTCTTCCCATCCTTGCTAATAGCCATTGATGGTCCTATTCTTCATGAACTTATCTAGGTCTTTTTTGAAGCCTCTTATAGTCTTAGCCTTCACAACATCCTCTGGCAAGGAGTTCCACAGGTTGATTGTGTTGTATGTAAATGACTCAATAGGGGGAAATGACCTTTGCAGAGAATTGACATTGTTAAAAACAAATACAGTGAGAAATTTTTGTAAGCAGTTGCTTAGTAGGTGCAGTATAAGCAAACCAGCAGAGGGAGGTGGGGGGAAAGCATATCGTACCACTATTCAACCAAACCTGGCCCAGACTGCACTTTAGCTCACAACACTGTCTCCCTGAAGTTCCTGCTGTGTCTTCCAGTGAGGTCATTTCCCCACTACATTGTACTCAAAACTACAAACCATGACCCAGCCTCCAAAACATGGTTCTCATTGGTAGACTTCAAATGGGAGTTTTTATGTGACCTACTTGATATCTTGAACTACCGTGTGTATCAAACTTACAGAGCCTGCAGTTCTGCTGCAGAAGATCTGTGTCACCACTCACCTATCTTTCAGCCTCAGCTGCACTGCTCAATGCCACTTGATTTAAGTGACAGCTTTCTCCTACAGAATTTGGCATTGCTGATAGTACTTGATAGATAGAAGGAAATAATCTTGTAATTAAGGCAGCAGATATACTAAAGAAAATTCACTCAAATGACAATTTCACCACCCTCTCCCCGGCCAATAACACTTTCAGTTTAATGAAGGGCACATCTGAAATGGGTTGGCGTTTCATTTTGCGTAAGTTTAGATGTTGATCCAAACACTACCCAGATCTCTGGCACCTGCAAAATTAGGCTGGGAATTTTGGGCATGGTATTCTATCCTCTTTAACCTCTGTTACAGTCAATGAAAGTTTCATGTGCATAACTTCCAGG
Source organism: Sternotherus odoratus (assembly GCA_032164245.1). NCBI lineage: Eukaryota > Metazoa > Chordata > Testudines > Kinosternidae > Sternotherus > Sternotherus odoratus. The sequence goes on from JAVMKO010000001.1 coordinate 90,889,182, forward strand.
CATAGTGTGGTTCTTTATTAGGAGAGAGTTTCAGGTGAGGTTTCTGGGACTTTTCTGATTCTGGCTGGCCCAGCACTAGCAGGAACAACATTTTTGTTATATTTTAGCTACTCTGTCAAGAAGTGCAGACACAAGCAAATATTCAGATAACTAGTAAGTTATTCATCTTTTGTGAACCCCAGAAAAAAATGTGAATCCAGGTTCAGCTTTGAGCAAAGGTTTGGGGTATTTTTATTTTATTTTATACCCATCTGTTCACCCATCCCCAGTTTAATTAATTACAACAAAATATAAATTGGTCACTTCTGAGACATCAGATTATAGGTAGTTCTATGCAACCTGCCCCCTCAGCAACAGTTATACCCATTAATTCATGGTGGCTGAGTACTATGAATAAAATGTTATATTTACCCATAAATGCCATGAATGAATCAAGGTAATGGGATCTGATGCAAATGAGGAAAGGTAATTATATCAGAGTGGATGAATCCTGAATCGCTCTTTGCCATTTGAGTTATGTAAAAGACCTATTTTTTTTCCTGATGCCACCTCTCTGTGTATGCCATTCTTAGTGTTACCTGGAGCATATTTTTGTAACAATGTCAATTCTTTGCAACCATCTTTTTTTCCCCCTATTGAATAGATTTAATAGTCAATTTTGAGAACAGTTTAACTCTCCATTAACTGTTGCTAATTTACAAGGGAACTCCTGTAGAAGAAAAACATAATTTAATGCAACATCAACCTTGAACACTAAACAAAGCCAGTAGTAGCAGCATGGCTATGGGGAACAGCAAACAAGGGCTACTACAAATATTTTTTTTCAAATAAATTCAATTAAACAGATACATGTAGCTTCCCCAAAATGGTGGTATTTTTTTCCTTCACTTTTAGAATGTACAGTAAACCCTCGATTTAACGGACCTCGATTTAACGGACTTCGGATGCAACGGACAAAATTTCTGAGCAAGTCTGATGCATTCTTGATCCATTTCTGGCGGGCTGGCTGCCGGCTCCCGGCTGCCGCCCGGGTCACGGCAGCGGGCGGGCTGGCTGCCGGCTCCCGCCCGGGTCCAGGCAGCAGGCGGGCTGCGGAGCTGTCGCCCCGACCCTGTGGCGGGCGGGCTGCTACTCCGACAGCTATTATTTTAATTATTATTAAATAACGGACTTTTTGATTTAACGGACACTCCCTCACCCGAATTAGTCCGTTAAATGGAGGTTTTACTGTACTGTGAGTAAAATAGGTCCCTGAGAAACACAGGCCAGATTATATAAAGAAGTCACTCAAACCTTGCCCCAGAAAGTTTACAAGCAAGGATTTTGAGAGTAGGCATTTGGCGAATATGTAAAGAAAGTGGGGGTGAAAACACCGCACAGATTGTCTGAACTCAACACCTCTGGATCTAAAAGCATGAACTTCTATCACCTGTGATCTAGAGAAGCAGCTAACAATAAAAACAGCTGCAGTCCCATAAATGGACTTCCAATATGGTCCAGAGCTGCTCTATGCCTTCTACAGCATGCTATGATGGAATGGGATGCCATAGATCTTTACCACAAAATAAACCTTAGTCTTCAAAATCCCTCTGACCTTGACCAATGGCTGGGTCCTAGAGAGCCTCTTTACCCCATAGCTGTTCATTTTCAGTTTAAGATTTTTCAGTTAGTTTGCATGACTCTCCCATAAAATGGAAAGTGGATCAAAGGAAGTGTGCTTGTCAAAAAAGCACGCTCTCACTTCCAAATTGCTCGAGACTGGCCGAAAGTCATTTCTGCAAGGCTGATATTTTTGTTCAATTTTTTCCCCTTAATTCTCTTGCTCCAATGAGCTACTACACAAATGCACATGCTGTCAAAGTGATGGGAAGCTGTATTTCTGAAGCCTTTTGTATTCCATTAGCAGAGTATATCATTGGAAAGACAGCCAGCAGGAAGATAAAACTAGGCAATATGAAAGCTATGTCAAGGTAGGACCAATTAGATGCAAATTTTACAACTTGAACACACTGTTCTGTTTACTTGGTTTCTCTCCTATATTGCAGGAAGCTAGAGTTCAAGTCACATGCTTATGATTGCTACCATCCCTATGCTAAATAATCCTGCTGAAAGCAACATGCTTTGAGAATGACAATGGCACAGAAAAGGTTTGAGGGGGAATAATACATCCCTGCTCACACTCAGCTCCATACTACCGATTGGCTTCCTATGGCCAACAGAGGTAAAGCAAGTCTCCATAACTATTACTTTGCACAGCAAACTAGAGCATTCATATTTTAAAAGAGCAGCTAATGCCACATGGAAAACCTTGAAAATGTAATATTTAAAAACAAATTCTGCGTTATTGTTTGTATTTTTCTTCAATGGCTTGGAACAGTTTACATTTCAGGAAAATATAACATGGATTCAATATCACCACAATAATATTTTACATGTTGCACTTATTATATTATTTGTATTGCAGTCGCAGCTGGAAGACTCTTAGAGGAATCAGGACCCAATTAGGCTAAGCACTGTACAAACCTAGCAAAAATATGACCCCTGCCCAAAAGAGCTTACCATACAGCAGTTATAACATCTAGTTGTTTGTCTCCAAGTGGCTCAAAGCCACTTATAGATGTTAATTAAGCCTTACGACATTCCTGTGAGGGAGGTAAGTACTGAAAGAGATGCACAGAGACTTACCCAAACTCACACAATACATCAGTGGCAGAGCTGGGACCAAACACCAAGATTCTTAACTCCTTAGGTCACAGCCTTGCTCCAACTATTTGCTGTATACCATTCCGGCAGAGCATAGCAACCTTCGCCAGTCACCTCATTATTCCCTATGTAGATGACTCTTCAGGGGTAGGACTCGTGTAACAATTATGTCACCCTCTTCTTTGCCCCCAGGGAATATAGCCAGGGTCCACTGAATCCTGGCTTCCAGAATGGCCCATTAGAGCCATGGATTCACAAAAGTAAGTTAGGATACCTTGGAGTCTGCTTTAACTAACATCTGGGAGTGAACCGATGCCCAGCCAGGCCCAGAATCAAGAAAGCTTAAGGATCCCTTTGCCCCTACTCCTCTTATCCGATGCTGAGCACAGTTGGGCCAGACTATAGAAACCAAAGTCTCAGTCTTCTGCTAGAGAAAAACATTAGCGAATGTGTTTCCCTTAAGGGATCACCTGCTCAATTTCCACTGTACCTGCAATCCCAGTCCTTTGATTGTGATGTGACATTTGTTTCCACAGCAACCAATTGAGAAAAGTGCTATAGAAAATATAAACTACAGGGGCAGAGATGTTTCGAAATGGAATGTTTTTCTAAAAGTTTCCCCAAGGCTGTCAGCATCTCTAAGCATTTTAATGTTTCTCATTTCCTATGTGGAGGAGTGACAAACAATTCTAACCTGCAAAGCAAAATACAAACGAGAATGAAAAGTAAATTGAATTTCTAACATACACAGACACAACAAAGTGTCAGATAGAGGATAGAATTCAAAGTACCTATAAGGATTAAACATACCATTCTCAATTCCTTATTTCTCAGCTATTATGTTATTAAAGGTTATCCTATTACCTGAAGAAGTATTTGTATGTTAAAATGATAAACAAATGCATCACACTTCCCTGTAGGATATGGAATCTTCACAAACAAATTACCCATGATGTTGCCAATGAGGATAGTTATTCTCCCTCGTGTATGGTGGAACCCTTTCATACGTCAGCCATGGAAATGCTTCAAGAAACCACTCATTATTTGGATTACAGTAGCACCTCGAGTATCAGGTCAGGACTGGGGGAATCCACCGATTCATAGATTTTTAAGGCCAGAAGTGACCATTTATGATCTTTTAATCTGATCTTCCATATAACTAGCCACATAATTTCACCTGGTAATTCCTTCATCAAAGCCAACAGCTTGTAGCTGAACCAGAGCGTATCATCTGGAAAAAAAACTTGATTCAGGTCCCAGTCCAGGAAAACATGCATCTGCTTAAATTCACCCCTATTGTGGACAGCCCTTAAGCATTAGCTTTAAGGGCTGTCCTGAAAGGGGGGTGCTTTCCCAAACTGGAGGCAGAAAGACTTCAAGGGATGGAGAGTCCATCAGATCTCTTGTTAAACTGTTCCAATGATTAATCATGCAACTGTAAAGTCACTGAGTTATGTGTTATACAAACCTATTAGAAGACAGTCACTGTGCCACAAAGAGCTTGTGTTTTGTCTTTAAATGAGGCTGTAAGAAGTGAGTGTAAAAAACATATAAGAACATAAGAACATAAGAACGGCCATACTGGGTCAGACCAAAGGTCCATCTAGCCCAGCATCCTGTCTACCGACAGTGGCCAATGCCAGGTGCCCCGGAGTGAGTGAACCTAACAGGTATGATCGAGCGATCTCTCTCCTGCCATCCATCACCCCCCTCTGACAGACAGAGGCTAGGGACACCATTCATTACCCATCCCGGCTAATAGCCATTTATGGACTTAGCCTCCATGAATTTATCCAGCTCTCTTTTAAACCCTGTTATAGTCCTAGCCTTCACAGCCTCCTCAGGTAAGGAGTTCCACAGGTTGACTGTGCGCTGTGTGAAGAAGAACTTCCTTTTATTTGTTTTAAACCTGCTGCACGCCAATTTCATTGAATGGCCCCTAGTTCTTCTATTTTGGGAACAAGTAAATAACTTTTCCTTATTCACTTCCTCCACTCCACTCATAATTTTATATACCTCTATCATATCCCCCCTTAGTCTCCTCTTTTCCAAGCTAAAAAGTCCTAGCCTCCTTAATCTCTCTTCATATGGGACCCGTTCCAAACCCCTAACAAGAGGAAGGAAGAGGGAGGAGGATGAAGGTCATCGCAATAAGAACGCTTTTTTACATTGGTTAGCTATGTGCGCAATTTGACAAATCTGGATTATTTTGATTTTTAAAAAATAAATGAATGTGAGTAATACTCACTGTCTCTCCACCTAGCCATTAGCAACCAGCAATTTCTTGTGTGCATCATGGTAAAAGTGGGTCTTGCAAAGGTAGTTGAAGGAAGAGAGAGCAATGACTTTATGGACTAGTTTAGGGAGTAAGGCCAGATCTAAAAGGTATTTAGGCGTCTAACGCTGATTGAGTTCAGTGGGAGATCGGTGCCAAAGTAGCTCAGGCCCGGATCCCAAATACATTATATTTTGTTCCTCTGTAGATTTCCAATCACCAATCTCAATAGACTTCATAGAAAAACAAACTGAGCATCATGATGACTGCATGTGGTATGTGGTAAGCACTGCTATCCCCATTGTAATGATGGAGAAACTAAGGGCATGTCTCCACTTACCGTGGATCAATTCTGCCACGATCAATGCTCTGGGGGGTCAGTTTAGTGGGTCTAGTGAAGATCCAGTAAATCGACCACAGATCGCTCTCTGATCGACTCCGGTACTCCACTGGAATGAAAAGACTAAGGTAAGTCCAAGGGAGAGCATCTCCTGTCAACACAGTGCAGTGTAGACACTGCAGTAAGTCGACCTAAGCTAAGTCAACTCCAGCTACATTGTTCATGTAACTTACCGGTAGGTCAGCTTACCCCACTAGCGTAGACAAGGGCTAAGAAATAAAGGTTGCAGCAGCAGTCTCAGAGCCCGTGTCGACAGATTCAGGCTTCACTACCACACTAAAATTGCTGTGAGGATGTTGCAGCTTAGGCTCTAAAGCCTATCCCCCTCCCTAGGCTTCAAAGCCTGAACTCCAGCCTCAGCTGGAATATCTACACAGCTATTTTTAGCACAAGCCTGACTTTGTGGACCTAGGCTTTGAGACTCTCTATTGTGGGCTGCCGCTAGTTGTGTAGATGTACCAAAAGAGGTGAAAAGAACTGAGGTGCAGAGAGGCCAAAGTCATACAGTATGTTTGAGGTTATGGTTCAGAATAGAATGAAGATTGCCAAGACCATACTTCTTTTCAAAAGAAACCTGACTAAAAATTATCTTTCTTCTGTCTCTTCACAGGATGTCACACCTCACGGCATGCAAGCCATAGAGAGTACTGAGAGCTGAACCTAAAGTCTGATACTAGAAAAGTGTCAACCTGATCCTGGATACATTTCTCACATGGGAAAAAAAAATTCCCAGGTTAAGGGTCTGGAGGCCTGGACACCAATTGCTGTACTAAGCTACATCTTTTTCTGAAAGGAGGCTCATCATATAATTCAAGAAAAGAGAAGAATTAAGTTTAAGAACTGGGAACTTAATGATTATATATAACTTGTATTTACACCACTCAGGAATATTTTGATATTCTATTTATTTTTTAAAATCATTTTAAAGTACTTTTCTTTTTGCAGCAATGTGACTGTGGTTGAAATAATAGGTACTGATTTGAGAATATGGAAATAGCAACAGAACATGGCCTGAATTCTGAGGCTTGTGAATCAGCAATATACATACATAATATCTCTTTCTCTCTACCTATCTATCCATCTCTCTCTTGTATGAGTATACAGTAAACCCTCGATTTACTGGACCTCGATTTAACGGACTTCGGATGCAACGGACAAAATTTCTGAGCAAGTCTGATGCATCCGAAATCCATTTCTGGCGGGCTGGCTGCTGGCTCCCGGCTGCCACCCGGGTCCCGGCAGCAGGCAGGCTGCGGTTTTTTTATTAAATAACGGACTTTTTCATTTAACGGACACCCCCTCGCCCGAATTAGTCCGTTAAATGGAGGTTTTACTGTATTTCCCTCACAAAGACAAAAACCTTTCATAGAAATAAGCAAACAAGGAATTCAACTTTCCTACATCCCAAACTCTTCTTCAGTTCTGACAAGTTCACCATTCTTGCATTTCCAGACCAATTGAGAGAAAGTTGGAGGTATTGAAAAATACTTTATACCTGAAAGCATGGAAGGAAGATAAGCAATAGGAAAGCATTAAGCTTATGCACGGCAGTGTCTTCTTTGCAAATTTGCTGTGAATTATTGTTAGTCCAGGCCTCTCTGTCAATGCCAGAATAGAAATTAGGGACCCTGGATAACACCAAATGCAGCTAGAAAACAATACTTTATATTTCTGAGGCTCTTGTGCCTGTCAAGGTGAGGAAAGTAGTGTTCAGAAATGAAACACTATCTTCCTCTCCAGACCATTTGGGTGACCAGAGTCACAGTGGTAATAATGAACCCTGGATTTCTGACGTTGTTTGCCACCTGTTTTACACCACAATAGCAACTTGAACAGACTACTCTTAACAGCTTTAATACTGGAAATGGAGACAGCAATATATGGCATGATGCTGAGACAAGGTATGCTGGTCATTTCTCTAATACTAGTTTTTAAACTATTATACCCTCAAGTGAGAGGACTTTTTCAGTATCGCCAATCCCAAGGATTCCAGAGTTAAGTCGGGCCTCCAAAAAAACCAGACACAAACCCAAATGTTTTGTTTCATTTTACAATGGTTTAATCTTTATTTAAATAACGTTGGAGTAAGATTCTAAATTTAAAAGGAATTTTTAATAAAAAATATTTCTACATTTTCAAAAAAAAATGTTTCAAAATATGGGGGGAGGGGATATCTTTTTCTCCTCTTCTCTCCTCCCTGGCTGAAACCATTTGGTAAATTTGATCTGAATTTGCAAAATGTTTTGGTCAATTTGAGTCTACACTTGTCAGCAAAACACATTTTGGCTAAAAATATTTGCCCAGCCCTCCTAATGATATTAAATAAAAGGTTATTGTTGAATTGTAGTAGAGTCTAGAGGTCCTATAATTGAATGCACTCACTACCAGAACATCCCCTGGGATCAGGATACCTCATTGGTCTTATTTATGAGGTCTTATTTTCTAGCAGCCTAGGTCTGTAACTGTTTGTGGCTTCCATGGCCTGGCCCCTCTGGGCAGGCCAGCTCTCACTCCAGTCCCCTTTTGGGGGTTAACCGAAAACAAATTAAATCTCAACTCAACATAGCCATGGGGACACTGAAGTCCATGATATCCTTCCTAGATATCTAAGGCCGGTGTTGTCAAGGTTAAGTTCTGACTGGGTCAGGTTCCTTGGGGTAGGGTAGGAGAAGAGTTCCACCCCTGTCCTAGCTGAAGTTAGCATTGACTCTGGATGGAAGCAGCCAACCCTTTTTATCTGGCCTGCTTAGCCCTGATTGACCTCTGCCTATTTCCAGCCCTTCTAGTCACTGGTTCCACCAGCAGCTGAGTCTGGGAGCCTTTCTAGGCAACTGCTGGAGATCCAGACTTGCCCTTTTCTTAAAAGGCCCCTTAGTATGGCCTATACAAAAGCATAGTGACAGACAGTCATGGATCCAAAGAGCTTACAAGCTAAATAAAGAAGACTGACAGAAATGCTGGAAACAGAAGCATAGGGAGGTGAAATGGCTTGCTCAAAGTTATACAGCAGGTCAGTAACAGTATGAAGACTAGAACCATAATCTCCTCACTGCCTGTACAGTGCCCTAATCACTAGGTCATACTACAGTCCAAATTGGTGTAGGCTTTTTATTCATATGGTGACGGTGGAGCAGTGTGCCCTCAAACTACAGATAAAATAGAAGGCTATTTTAGAGTGGGTCATCCTTCTGTAGTCCATATTTGGTGGAAGATTATTAACTCACTATCAGCCAGTATTTTGGATTTGTTTGTTTGTGGGCAGGAGGTGTATTTGAGGGATAACTTGTGGCTTTTAGGCCACAATGCTGTTGAAAAGTATACAGGAATCTGTACAGCAGCAAGTCTGGAGGAATTCCAGCTGCCACTCTCAATTCCTGCTGGTCTACATAGGGAATGCATGCTAAAGAAGCAGTGCTGCCATCCATGTAGAAAGTACATCATTCACTCTTCCTCCAGCTGGATGGCTCCGATATCTATCTTGGGTTTTCTAGAGAGTCCATCACCACAAAATCCAAATATTTTTCCTTCTGCTGTTTGAATTTACCGGGGGGGGTCGCTCCTGGACTTCATAGCGTTTGCAGCTTCTTTTGGGTTCTCTGGTTCTAGGTGTTTTTTTTGGAGGTATAATACATTTGTTTTACTTTTAAAACATCATTTTGTTATGTTGGGATGACATTGTGACCGAGGAGATTCTAAGAATGCTCTTGATGTTCATGTCATAACTATATCCATTCATTGCCTTTATCCTACAGCTTCCTACTACCCCTTTCCCCCTCGGGACAACTAGAGTAACACTAACAAGAAATGATGCCTCTAATGCCAAACAGGTGGGTGCCCAGTCCACATTCAGGCCCCTATCTGGACTCTTAACAAGCAGAAAGTGGTTACTGCCGTAGTTATCTTCATCACCATCCCTTAACATAAATGGTACTTCAGAAGTGTTTTATGGATCTAAACGATGAGATAACTTGTATGGTGTTGAAAATTTATTTCCTAGTGACTTATAATTATATATTTTTAAAAGGGGAGAGGGAAGGAATCATTAGGATATGACAAATTGCTCATCAGTAACACCCCACGCTAATGAGACATTTCACCAGGCAGTTAATTATACCAGAGTGATTGGTGCATCCATGCTCACACTGACACATCTGCAACATAAAAATCACGCTGTTAGAAAAATCCAATGCTGTTGATAAACTTTACCAAATTAAATTATCATCACAATACATTTCAATGTCTCAGCTAAAGAATTTGGGCAGTTTAAATTAATTGGAGATAAGAGTATTAATCAAAACATCTTTAATTTGCCACATCCATCTTTAAAAGGAGTCTTTTTCTATTTTTAGTAAATGATGCAGCATTGAAAAATAGTCACTTCTTTCCCTTAATCAGAACAGAAAGTAGGCTATTGTTCTGCATCCCATAAAACACAAAAATAATTCTTTATATTAAAAACTTGTGCTTGATTCACTTTAGTGACAGTTTTGCAAATCACCAGAGGATTACACTGGTGTAAGACTAATGTGAGAGTGAGAAATCAGAATCAGACCATGGCCTACCCTATATTTCCAGCCTCCTAGAATCATAGAATATCAGGGTTGGAAGGGACCTCAGGAGGTCATCTAGTCCAATCCCCTGCTCAAAGCAGGACCAACCCCAACTAAATCATCCCAGCCAGGGCTTTCTTAAGCTTGACCTTAAAAACCTCTAGGGATTCCATCACTCCCTAGGTAACCGATTCCAGTGCTTCACCACTCCTCTAGTGAAAAAGATTTTCCTAATATTGAACCTAAACCTCCCCCACTGCAACTTGAGACTATTACTCCTTGTTTTGTCATCTGCTACCACTGAGAACAGTCTAGATCCATCCTCTTTGGAACCCCCTTTCAGGTAGTTGAAAGCAGCTATCAAATCTTCTTCTCTTCGGTAGACTAAACAATCCCAGTTCCCTCTGCCTCTCCTCATAAGTCATGTGCTCCAGCCCCCTAATCATTTTAGTTGCCCTCCACTGGACTCTTTCAAATTTTTCCACATCTTTCTTGTAGTGTGGACTCCAAAACTGGACACAGTACTCCAGATGAGGCCTCATCAATGTTGAATAGAGGGGAATGATCATGTCCCTTGATCTGCTGGCAATGCCCCTACTTATACAGCCCAAAATGCGGTTAGCCTTCTTGGCAACAAGGGCACACTGTTGATTCATATCCAGCTTCTCATCCACTGTAACCCCTAGATCCTTTTCTACAGAACTGCTGCCTAGCCATTCAGTCCCTAGTCTGTAGCAGTGCAAGGGATTCTTCCGTCCTAAGTGCAGGACTCTGCACTTCTCCTTGTTGAACCTCATCACATTTCTTTTGGCTGAATCCTCTAGTTTGTCTAGGTCCCCCTGTATCCTATCCCTACCCTCCAGCATATCTACCTATCTCCCCAGTTTAGCATCATCTGCAAACTTGCTGAGGGTGCAGTCAACGCCATCCTCCAGATCATTGATAAAGATATTGAACAAAATAAAAAATCAATCCCTCCAGTTTCTGATTATTTTCATTGTTCTCTGAACATCCTCCCATTTGTCAATATCTTCCTTCATATACGTAGATGCAGTCTCACCATCACATGCCAATGCCAGAGCCCCTCCAGCATTTGTAGGGTTTGAATGTACCTTATTACACATGATGAGAGCCACAAGATCATTAAAACCACAACTACCTCTCCTCCACAATGTATGAAGTGCTATGCATATAGGACAAGAATCCACTATCTGTAATCAAGTCAAGTAGTACCTTCTTCCATGGGAAGGCCCATTCATTTCAACTCATGGAGTAAGGTGCTACTTATCAGCAGTGACGGTGGCAGAACATGGTCCATAATGCCCAGAGGAAAGGTATATTCTGAGCTATAGGAAATCAGCAGAAACATCACCTGTACCTATCCCTTGCTAGAGGGTGAACTCTTGGCTCCATTTGTGTTAACAGTAAAACTCCCAGTGACTCCAATGTGGTGAAGGTTTCAGTCTGAATGTTTGAGTTGTCTAAGGCAAATTTCAATTAAAATGCCTCGAATCAGAAGAATCTAAGCAGGTAGAAGGCTGGGGAAAGAGTGAAGAGATACAAGACAAGAAAGAGGAAACATGTGCGGGTTTAGGTGGCTTGAGTGGCTATTTTGCCTTCCAATGTGAAACCAGATTTGGAAAAGCATGGGATAAAACCAAATGTGTGAGCTTTAGAGGTAGGGAACAGGGAAAATGTAGTCCCCAAACTAACCATGCTTTGTTATAAATGAACAATATTGTATCTTGAGTTTATAATGATGATCCTTCATCATATGCTTTTATCATGATTTCTTGTTTGTATCATCACAGCATCTAGGAGCCTCAGTCATGGACCAGGACCCCTGGGTGCTAGGTGCTGTACAAAAAAACTACAGAACAAGACGACTGTCCTTGCCCCCCGGGAGTTTACAACCCAAATAACTCCAGAATAAAGACTAAAGTATGATCTGTATCTACAGTGCACATATTAAGGTATATGTTGTAAATAATGACCATGATTCTCTTCTCACATCAAAGCAAATCAATGGAAACTTCAATGAAACCAGTGAAATTATACTTGTATAAACCCAGCATCAGTGAGATGAGAATCAGACCCAGGGTCTCCCCCACTTCCTATTTTATTCCACTTTTTTATTGTTTTATTTCCCTTTTCTCTTCTCTTGTTAGCAATCCTAATTTACATTCAGAGGCAACTTCTTGACAAATTCCCTCTATCGGATCCACATAGAAGACTGCCAGCCTTACCACGGGAAATGGATTGAGGGATTCAGCAGGACCACAACTATATTTAAATCCCTGCAAAAGGACAAGGGAAAGGAAAGTCTGATGCAGATTTCAAAACAAACAATGGACCAGATTCATGCCTGGTGTAACTCCACTGAATGAAGACAATAGTTACGCCAATGATGGATTTGGCCCCATTAATATTTAGGGCTGAGGGAATGCTATGCCCAAAGATCTTGTGCTGATTATGATCTCTTTCCGCACACACACACACACACACACACACACACACACACACACACACACACACACACACACACACACACACACACACACACACACACACACACACTGTCATTCCTTTGTTTCAAAGGCAAAAACCAAGTCAGAGTTATAATGAGGAATTACCAGACAATTCTGCTTCAACCTTTGCCTGTATAGCTTTGTGGCTACATCCCAGTGTTTAACAGAGCTGTATATCTGGGCTCCGTCTTGCAGAGATATTAGCTTTGCCACCTTCCCCATGTCAGGCTTCCCTCCCATCTTTTCCAACACTGTTCTTAAAATAATTATTTTTCGTTTGTGTGCATGCTCGTGACTCCAGCACAGAGTGAAATCAGCCATTCAAATCAGTGTTAATGTTAACAAGATGATCCATTTCATCCCCCGATAGTAGCTAATGAATCATTGTGAATTTATTGTGGTGGAAATACAGTGGTTGCTGGTAATTAAACTGATGAGCAGAGTTATTCTCATAAGAGGGTACTTTACAGTAATTATTTTCCATTTGGTTCTTTTAAAAAAAATATCTCGACACAACTAAGCTTTGATTAGCTGGCATCTGAAGACAATATTCTCAGAGGGGTATTTATAAGGATTTTCCTAGTGGAAAGAAACACTGTAAAACTGTTGCTTGAGAGAACTTCAGATAGAACCCTTTAGAAAAGTTTCAAATGTAGATTTTATCCTGAAGTGACAATGAAACATTGGCACCTTCTTACTCAGCAGATCTCTTATTTGTGTGCATTCAAGGTCAGGTATGCCTACCTGACTAAAGCTATGTCTACATTGTGCACCTTACAACAGCACAGCTGTGCCACTGAAGTCACACCGTTGTAAGGGGGGTGCACCGTGTAGCCACTGGGAAAAAGCTATCTTGGCAACAAACTAAAATCACCCTGAACAAGGGGCGATAGCTTTGTCGCCAGGAGAACGGCTACTGCCAACGAAGTGCTGGGCACACTGGTGCTTTTTTACATTCAAATTTTTGTCGTTCAGGGGGGTGGTTTTTCACAACCCTGAGTGACACAATTTTAACGACAAAAGTGCCAGTGCAGACAGAGTCTAACTACTTCTTACTTCTATTAGCAACTCTGGGAGACTGAGCTGGATTTTAGTCACTTCTATTCTCTGATGGTACAGTAGTGTGTAGCTGTTCCCTGTACTTGTACAGTGGATGATTAAACTTAAGTCAGACTAATGTGTGTGGCATACAGAATGAAACAGAGAAGAGGTGTATGAGGGGAGCATAGACTGAATTGTTTTAAAAAAGCACTGAAGAAACTGAAAAGCAAAGGGTGACAGGGCTGGGTGAAACGTTCACCACATAACCACCAACCATATCCAAAACACATTGAAATAGCTCATATTTTGACCTTGTCTTAGCTTTCAAATATCACTTTTAAGTGCTTAATTCTGTGCTTCTATTGTTTTTTGTAGTCTATAGATTACGCTCTTTATATAAACTATGAGACAGTTATACAGCTGTATAACCAGTAACTAGAGGATAACTTAAACTTTGTTGTAATTGCTGAACGGGGAACTTATGTACATCTTGAAAAAGAGTAGATTTAGCACTTACACCGCACTTTTTGTCCTCAAAATTATTCACAAACAGTAATTAAGTAGTGCATACCCCAAGAGGGATACAAATATATTATTAGCATTTTATAGATAGGTCAACTGAGAGAAGTGATGTGTCTTGCCCAAGGTCACCCTTGTTAGTATAAGAGCTGAGGTAAGACTAGAGGAGTTCCTGGCTCCCAGTGCTGGGTGATTTCTTTACATAGTTCTCCTTTAGAAAAAGACCAGTGGAGTGTCTTATTTGCCACTAACACTGTATGGAGCAGAAGCCGAAATGAAACAGGCACGGCCCCAGAGGGGAATTCTACAAAACCTTTCAAACAGATAACAGTTCTCGTGGGTTTGCCCAAGAGCCTCTCTTCACTTGAGTGAAGGGCCAGGGGGGTCTGACCCTTTCATATAATCCAAATTCAGCACTGAGAGCTTGTGACCGTCATCCCCAGTAAAGGTGTAGGTCTGGCCACATGTTCTTGGTTTTTAAAGGAGGGCATATTACAACACCATGCAGCATCTTCAATATCTAGAGCTAGAATCATAATAGCCACTAAGGAAATGCAGCAACTGAAGCAGCGAGGCAGGAAGACAAACAGCCCAAGAATGTGAATTGAATAGGACAGAGCACCCTCCGGCCTAGTGGCGGGACAGAACTTTCATGTATGCGGAATTAGTGCACTTACTTTCATGATGTGTCACAAGGCGAGGCCTGTCAAGGAGGCTGATGCCTCGCCAAGTCATGACAAACTGCACTGAAGGTAATGAGCCAGCCCAGGTCCACCTGGAGAGATTTAACTGCCTAAATAGCTGTAAGGCAGTTCACTAAGGAAGAAGCACCTGGATCTACCAAAAGGCATGGGAGAGCTCAGTTGAGGTGAGAGAATCAGCTCCCGAGAACAAAGGAAGTGCCAAGTGGGCTTCTAAGGACCCTGGACTATGTAAAAGCTCTTCCGGAAGAGAGGCCTGGGAGGGACCCTGAACAAAGAGGGGAAAGACTGCAGAGCTCTCCAGGCAGCAGAGAAGCCTGAGGCCTAATGGCAGAAGGAACCGCAGCTGGAGCCCAGAGACTCTTGTTAGGGGACTCTGACGTTTTATCTGGGCTCTGAGGGACATGCCAGTAAACCCTTGTACTAGTGCTTCTTTCCAAAAGGCTTTATCAAAGGGAAATATTCTGCTGTAAAACAGTGTGGGGCTTCTCCGTGACCAGGCTGCTTATGTAACCTCATTAAAGAGGGGAAAATGAGGCAGGCCATAGCAGTGCCACACTCACCTGCCAGGGGGTACCAGGCAGGCAACAATGCCCTTTCCACCAGCTGCCCAACTGGTGGCTGGAATAGGCCAATTAGAAAAATCCCTTAGGCAGTGTGGGAAGTTCAGAGAGCAGATGTGCACCCGCCTGAAAGATGGGGTAGTCTCTTCTCCACTTGGTTGAGATAGCCAAGGATTAGAGCTCAGCTCGTCATAGGTGAAAGCTGTTCTTTGCCCACCTTAAACTGGACATGATGCTGTTTGCGAGAATGAAAGGGCATTTTCCTGCCCTCTGCTCTAAAGGAAACAGCCTATTATGGCATGAGTTTTTGGCCAAGCTCATTACCAATATAAATCCTTACAGCCTGTCAGTTCGACCCTTGCCATTAACTGTCAGCTGTAAGCACTCAGTTTTTCCAAATGCAAAATTAGATTGAGTCAACCTTTTGAAAACTAAAAATATACTTGTTTTTAAACCATCATGTCTATTTAGTGCAGTTTTTTGTAAAGTATAACAACTTATTCAAAGATTCTAAAGCTTTTACTTTAACACATTAAATACTAAGCAGCTATTTAAGTGTCAGGTTCCATGTTAATGTATTCCAGAATCCTTTAAATTGGGTCTAAAAGTCTCTAGAGGCAGAAGGGCTTATTTTTCCTATTTCCCACTACTAATAAATGCATTTTCTTGCCACATTGGGAAATCATACTATAGATTTTGATGCCCATCAAGAAAACCTGATCATCCTTCTTAGCTGGAATCTATACACAGAAGAGCTGATAGAAAGACTTATCCCAGGAAATCAGTTCACCCAATCACAGCCTACAAAAAATAATCCTCTTAAAAATCATTGATTTGACCAACATGATACTATCTGTACCCAATTACATTTTTCCTTTCCCACATAGGTTACTCCCTCAGTTAAATTTTTCACCTTATAGCCCCATCCCAATGAAGTTGTAATTATTTTTCTTAGAACTATCCTTAATATGTTATCATTAGAAAACCAAATAAAGAGTGTGTCACACTTTCAAACCACTGGTTATATTCTATTTTGAGAAGCAATAAATACTGTCTCTTGGTGATGGTTTATATTTTAAAATTTAACTCAAAAGTACCCATTCAAAATTAATACATTCCCCCTTTTTAAAGCAGCACAAGTACATCATTGGATTAGTTCAAAACCCTATACCCCACTTCCACAAATACCATTTTTCGCTCTCAAAATATAGGAATGCAGAACAAACTTGATACATAACATAAATAGTAGTAGCACTGCAATACACTAGCTACATATGGCAATTAATCAATCTCAGAAGAGTCTTGTTGCCTTCCATAATCCAGCACCATGAACATTATTCCATTCAGAATAGCACAATGAGTTTTGCAACATCGTAAACAAAGAGATCAGAAGGATATAATCAATCCAGAAACCCCAAATAAAATATTTTGTGCAACTCACTTAAGAACTCTCAAAAAATCTGTAAGAAATATAGGCCAAGTTTTCAAAGGTAGATGCCTAAAGTTAGGATCCTAAATCCACATATAGGCACATAAATTAGTTCCCTGATTTTCAAAAATCCTGTAAACCTACACACTCTCATTAAATGTGATGGGTGCTTTAACAGAATTGTGTCTGCCTATCCCAGGGTTTAATTTGTATCTGTGGGTCTGCTCATGCTCTCACTGAAATCAGTTGCAACAGTCTCCTTTACTTCAAGAAGTAAACTCAAAGGAAAGATGGGCTCTGCATTAAGCAAGGTTATTGATGAATACTAATGCTAAGAACAGCACACAGCCTGCAAGAAACCTCAACACTCAGGGTATGTCTACACTGGCAGAGTTACAGTGCCGATAGATGGTGGGGTCCTGGGACGGTTAAAGATTTGTGTATGTCCAGGTATCATAGTCAACTTTGTCCTTTGGAGTACAATGCAGCAGGTACTGTACTTCAGCAGGGCCAAACTGTAGAGGGATGGGTGTTGAGTGCCGTGGGTACTTGGAGTCCACAGGGCTGAACTATGACGGGGGAGGAGTGGAATGCAGTGGGTACTGACTGGAGCCAGGAGGCTGAGAAGACCATGTCTGGGAGGCACATGGGAAAGAGTTTTGTGACAGCGGCTGTGGGGTGGGGGGAGAGGGGCGGGCATGGAGCTGCTCAGTTTACAGTTCTAGTTGTGCCTGGAGCATGTCCGCTTGGTGTTCCATAACATTTAAGAGCCGTTCCATGGCTTCTGGTGCACCACGTTCAGTGATTTAAAATGCAGCCACTATTCACCTACCTGTCACTAACTGGCTGACCCCAGACAAGCACACGAGTCACAAGCCCCCCAAAATGGTGACTAACCGCAGGGGGAGGGGAAATCCATGTTCCAGGAATGTACTCTACATGGGGCACATGGCTTCTGGGGATAGCCAGAATTGTAGTGGGGGGCCTAATAATAATTACTGTCCCCACATTTTCCACAGGCTGTGTTCATTAGGGAAGATCCTGCTTACCCTCAGCGAATCAAGGGAGGGTCTTCTCCAAGGCTGAGGCTTCTGCCCTGGCCCTTATGTGGCTCACCTGTGTGCAGAAATGGTTCTCCCTCCCTCCAGTGACGGCACAGTGGCGCAGGAAAGTTACCCTCAATGGGGCAAGAATTAAAGCAGCTCTGCCAAAGAACCTGCAGCAGCAGATTGCCCAGAATTTCCATAATCAGGGTGGTAGCCGTGTTAGTCTGGAATAGCAGAGTTAAAGTCCTGTGGCACCTTAAAGACTAACTATAAAGTTTTGAATTTCCATGAGAGTTTCGTGAAGCTCTAAGGCAGATTCCTGTGAAGTGAGGGAGTCAATCAAGACCCTGTTCTGCCACTCAGACTAGGCATGTGGTAGTGAATGCATCATACAGACACAAGCCTGCTTTCTGAAGCCCTCCTGCCCCCAACAGCTCACTTCAGCGATTCCCAAAATCAAAGCCACTTACTGAGGGCCTCCTCTCCTGTTTGTGCTTTGCCAACCTCCGACAGCTGTGACTGGCTAGGCTCCTCCCGGGTAGAGAAGAGCTCCTGGCTGCATGCATCTCTGACCTCTGAGTCGTCCGCTGCCTCTGGGTCCCCCTTTCCCTCCCCATCCTCATCCAAGAATTCCTCCCCCTGGCTTGGTCCACTATTGACTGGCACACGAGCCAATGAAGTATCCACAGGGGCCTTCGCAGTGGAGGTGGGATCGCCACCGAGTACCGCGTCCAGCTCTTTGTAGAACTGGCAGCTCATAGGCACAGCACAGAGTGGCGGTTTGCCTCCTGCACTTTGTGGTAGGCGTTCTACAGCTCCTTCACTTTGATCCTGCACTGCAGTGTGTCCTGGTCATGAGCCCTTTCTGTCATGCATTGTGAAATTTGTCTCTAGGTATCAAAATTCCTATGGATGGAGTGCAGCTGGGACTGCACAGCTGCCTCTCCCCAAATGCTGATGAGGTCCAGCAGCTCGACATTACTCCTATTGTGGGGGCGGCTGGTACCTGGAGCAGGCATGGTCACCTGGAAAGATGCGCTGAGACCACTGCATGCACCACCGAGCAAACAGAAAGCAGACTTTCAATATTCCCAAGGAATGTACAGGGTGGGGGTGACAGTTGGTCACCTGAGGACAAGGCAGTAGAGTTCAAACCAATGACCAGAGAGGGGAGAACAGACATTGTGGGACTCCTCCCGGAGGCCAATCGCAGAGCTGTAATCAACCAGTGTGTCTACACTAGCAGCGCAGCGCTGAAACCCCGGCGCAGAAAGCTGTCCACCTCTCATCAGGGTGGTATTTTTACAGCGTTGCACCTGCGCAGTTTCTGTGCACTAAGTTGCTTGGCAGTGTGTACACCTCCGGAGTTACAGCACAGAAATCTGCTTTACTGCACAGAAACTTGCCAGTATAGACAAGGCCTCGTCTTCTGCTATGGATCACTGAACGGAGTCCTTTGAGAAGCACTGTAAAGAAGCTTGTTTTACTTACAAAGGTTTACAAGTGTGACTGTGTACCCCATAAGGCTTTATGGGGGGTGCCTGTATAGATATGTATATTACTGGAATATGGTTTTGCTACATATGTCAGGTAACATATTTATGTGAAGGTAATAATCCACTGGATCTGTTCATCCTATTTGTATGTATGTATCTTTTGTATTCAAAGTTATGAATATTGGCTATGTGCTTGGTTGGTTGTATGTGGACTTTGGAAAGCAGCTGAGCAGCTCTCTGGGAGAAGACTATTCTCAGTTAAGCCCAATTGAGAACCAATCAAGCAAACAATGAACTTTGTAGATGCCCGTCCACACCTGAGCTTCCTGAGGAGTGCACCCTGGCTGGTGGTGAGGGGAGTCTGGTTCGGGCCTGCAACTGAGCCACGTGCTCTGAGAGGCCATGTGGACTCTGCATAGGAAGGAGGAGGGGCTCTCCACCCACAGGAGGAAGTCCATATAAACCTGGGAGAGACCTCTCCATTTTGTTCTCAGCTGGCTCAAACAACAGCCCTCCACCCCCCAAGGATTCCTGGAAGAAACTGGGACAGAGGACTGTGACTGCAGGGGGAGTGCGCGTGATTGCGGACCCAGGCTAACAGAGTTTAGCCTGAAAGAAGGAATTCACTGAGGGTGAGGCTTTTTGCTGTAATAGTATTAGATTTGTGTGTTCTGTTTATTTTGTTTGGTAATTCACTTTATTCTGTCTGTTACTACTTGGAACCACTTCAATCCTATTTCCTGTCTTTATTAAAATCACTTTTTACTTGTTAATTTACCTGGAGTACGTGTTAGTACTTGGGGGGGGCAAACAGCTGTGCATATCTCTCTATCATTGTTATAGAGGGCGAACAATCTATGAGTTTTCCCTCTATAAGCTTTATACAGGGCAAAACAAATTTTATTCAGGGTTTGACCCCATTGGGAGTTGAGCATCTGAGTGCCAGAGGTGAGAATACCTCCTGCCTGGTTCCAGGAAAGCCCACAGGTGTTAGGGGATGTGGCTCAGACCTGGCAGGGTACTGAGGTCCTAAGCTGTTGGGGCAGGAAAACTGAGGGAAGAGTAGCCTTGGCACATCAGGTGGCAGCTCCTAAGGGGTTTCTGTGATCCCAACCCATCACAACAAGTACCATGGCTGCCTTTTTCTCAGTTTGTTCAATGACATCACATGAGGACTGTGATTAAGACATAAGTAAATGGTGCTAAAACACAAGTATATTTATTTTTATGGGGTTGGCCGTGTGATTTTAAGGAGTGACACACCAGGGTTCCAATGCTATTTGGAAAACACAAACCAAGTCTGCAACTGAGCCACTCTTGAAAGGCCCAGAGACTTCAGTGGGGGCTCCACCCATTGAGTGTTTGCTGAAATTGGATGTTGAGCACTCCTGGAGAGAGACAGGATTTCTCAGCTGTGAAGTAACCGGAAAATTGCTAACATGATATAGAAAACTTCCAGTATAATAATATCTGAATGAAATTATGCCTATTCCACGTGATATTCAGGTTGTCTTGTCACACAAAACAAATCAACAATAAAAAAAACACCAACAATACACTATTCATAAAGTTGATGAACACAACACCATACAAAGAGAAGTGCTGTCTTGGTAACGGAAATTATAAAAACCACAGCAGGAGGCGACAGTACGTTACTGTGGAGATTAATTACTTCTACTGCTTCCAAAAAGTCCATTAAGAAATCTAATCTACAAAATGAGCTCTCCTGCACGCATTACTTGTCCATTAGCGTTCTGAGTGCATTTAGCAATTACGCAACATGGCTGATAACATGTGCAAGCCTTGTGAAGTACCCCAACCAGGATTTCTATGTTGTTTTCACATCGGAGAAGCAAAAGAAAACAATAGCAAAATGTTGATTTAGAAATGTGCAATTTGTACTGGCAAACAGTACTTTTAAACACTATGCTACTGTTAAAACAAATATTGGTTTTAATGACCACCGAATGTAAATGATTTCTTAGTCTTTATTCTGCTTTTATCAGTTTCACTCTCTATTCTGCCCTGCCATGCTCTCCTTCTATGATATTGATGCAGTTATCTATCTTTCTTGCCTATCCCCGATCTCTGCCACTGCTTCCTTTGTCATGAAATTGCTCATCTCTTACAATCTTGTGGATTTGATGGTATTTTGTTCACCAACTTTACAGCTAATCAGTCCTCTCTCTGTCACACTGTCACTATTTGATATTCTTCCCAATCCTTCATTTGCTGTGAGTTCTCTTCCCTATTCATTCTTGATGCTTTCTTCCTCTGAACATTTGCAGTCACTTTTTCAAGCTTGTTTTCATTGCATTCCATTTGCGATTCTTTCATCCTACAATATACACAGTATGCATGCAACGGGATCATCTTTCTAGAGAGAAGTCATACAATAGTTCATGATTCACATGTTCCTATTGGGTGATTTCCCTCCAGAATACTTTTCTTGGCTGTCTGTGTCTATATTTTTGTCTCTGTCCCATCTCCCAAAGAGCACTTATCAGGCCCTTTTTTTGAGGCACTTAATTTCTGCTAGCAGCTGACTTTTTATATTGACAGCATTTCCCTGGCACTTCACCAGCATGATTATATGTGACACAATGCATTAAGGACTAGTGTTTAAGGCAGTTCAGTCTCCATGGCCATTCGTTCTTTGGCATTTCTTCTGAAACTGTCAACAAAGCTGCTAATCAGTGCCTATTATGACAGAGGTTTCTGTGATGTGTACATAACATCTGTCCACTAGGAACTGGAAAGACATCGGCTCACTTCACTTTGGCCATTCTTCAGCAATTATATTCTAAATTCATTTTGGTCACTACTATGCTGGCTCGGCGGTGTATTAGAGATCTGAACAATGGAAAAAGCTCTGTACCCCACTGCTAAAAACCTGAGCTAGAAATCCTCACTCAGTGTTTCTCTTGTATTCAGTATTTTACTTTCCCGCCTCCACCCTTCTCTTTTAATCTCACTCTATTCAATTTCTCTCTCTCTCTTTTTTTTATCCCCAGGGAGTTGTGATCATATGCCAGTGAACCTCTGACAACGGAGGAGATTTAATGGAAAAAGGGAAATGGAAGTAAATGGCGGAACTCTAGCAGACTGGAGGTATTCAGAGCTCGACTTCACAATCCATTATTGTGGATGGTTCCGGACTAATGTCGTTTATCCTGCTGCAATGTTCAGGATGGAGTAGATGGCCAATGATGCTTTAATAATTGTGTTACTGAAAGGGCAATAAGTACATGGAATAGGTTATAAGAGAGGATATTAAAGTAGAGGACTTTAGGTCATTGAATAATATAATCATAGAAGTTAGAGATGGAAGAGACCTATTAGGTCATCCAAGCCCATGTCCCTGCAAAGGCAGGATTTCTCCCTACTAAAATATATTTTTGGATACTTTCCAAGGTCTAGGTTTAAGTGCCGCAAGAGATGTCCCCCACCCCTCCTCTGGAGAGACTATGCCATGGTTTACACTAGGGAGGAGGCTTTCTGTTCCTGCTCTGCTGAGAGGACAGGGCAGTGGGCCAAGATGAGAGGAAACTATACTGCCTATGGGCCCTGCTGAGACTTTTGATACTGGAGCAGGAATGCTGGGAGTCAGGGAAGGTTTGTGTGGACTGAAGGAAGAGTCTACAGCAAATGCTGTATATTATATTACCATTTCTGTAGAGGCTTTCCCAAGTTGCCTATGACTGTCTGGGCTTTGGAGGCCCAGGCAGAGATATTGGGCATGATTAGCAAGCCTGTACAGCTCATGGTGGATAGACTGGGTCAGCAGGAAGTAGTTGTAGAAGTTGTCGGAGGTGTTGAACAATGTCTGGTGATACTAGATTCTGTCAGGAAGACAAGTGATGCCAAATGCAAGGAGACTATTGGGAATTCTCCAGATGGCAGTCACTTCTGAAGAGCTGAGAGATGCTGGGATCATGGAAACTGAGGAGGGG
This sequence comes from Sternotherus odoratus, assembly GCA_032164245.1. NCBI lineage: Eukaryota > Metazoa > Chordata > Testudines > Kinosternidae > Sternotherus > Sternotherus odoratus. The sequence goes on from JAVMKO010000001.1 coordinate 90,912,386, forward strand.
AATCTGAAGGCTGCAAGTTTCTCCCCAAATTATTGGGCTGTCTGGCATTGAGGGACCTGGGGTTCAATCCTGGGTATTTGGTGGCAGTGACCCATCACCAGGGCTCCTGAAAAATGGTAGTTTCAGTAGTCAGTCAGTCCTGGGACAATTCTGAAAGTGTATGGGCAGAACAATGGAAAAGTAACTTGAAGGAGTTGTACAATAATTTTCTGAAGTGTGTATTGATGGAGAGGTCGGAAACTAGTAGCCTGGGTTTATGACATCCTTTGTTTATCACCTTATTTACACTCCTCCCCCCCACTTCCCATATTCATCATGTACTGTAGTACTGGCAGGTCCTGGTTTGCTTAGTCTCCCAGAATGTGTGGTGGTAAGTGGGAGATGGGGCTAAAAGCCATGGGTTTAGAAAGTTGGAGGGTGATGGACTCTCAGCACCTCTCAGTCAGCTGCCGCAGATACAAGAGGTGAGTAAGGATGCAGTAGCAGCAGGGCAATGCCAGAGGAATGTTTTCCTTTAATAGTCATTGGTCAAACAAGACCTGTTCTCTCTACTCTGGCAGAAGAGTGAAGAGCAAAGGAATGGAGTCTCTGCTGACTTTTTGCCAACCCTACAGGGCTACTGCAGGAAAACAGTACATTTGATTTAATAAATTGTTGAGACTATGTGGCCTTCTGTGTTGTTGAAGTTTGTTTGAAGGGGTTTTTTTTGGTTTTTGTTTTTGTAATACAAATCCATTGATCTTATGGCTTGTGATGTATGTTTGTGTATTTGTCGGGTTCATGTGTTTTTGGAACTGTTTTTAAAAAATGACAAATCTCACCGTCAGGAAGGTTTTCCTAGTATTCACCCCAAATATCCCATTTTAAATTTCATTCCTTTGCTCTTAGTTACATCTCTATGCACCACTCTAAATGATAAATTTTCATCCGTGCAATATTTACTCTTAAAAATATTTACCCTTCAATATTTGTTGGGTAAATATTACTCTATAATAGAAATATTTGCCATTCAGGTAAATATTTACCATCTAGCAAGAATGAAATATTCCTGCAGTACAAGAGGAATATTTACCCTTCAATTTACCCTTCAAATATTTGTAGACTGTCATGTGTTAGCCCCATGCCACCCAGGCATCCCTTCAAATTATTACAATTCCTTTTTAATAAATCATCCCTGATAAGCCATTTCTTTTAGCCACATGACCAGTTTTGCTGCCCTTCTCTGAACACCGTCCCTTTAATTTGTCAATATGTTTCTGGTAACAGTGCCTGGAACTGAAGGCCATTTTTCACGTGTGGTCATATCTGAGTCATATAGAGATGGATTTTTATCTCCCTACTCTGACATGTTTTTTCTGCATATTCAATACAAATAGCATTGGCTGTTTTTGCAGTCACATCACGTTGCAGACTCGTGTAATTTGCTGTCCAATGTCCCCCACGTCTTTCAGCATATGGATTTCCTAGATTATTCTTACAATTGAATGTGTGTGTTTCAGATTAATTTCCCACAAGATAAATCATCTTGCACTTTTCTACTTTGCAAATTCTCATTTGGGGTCCAGTTCTGCTATCCTTGCTCACTAATAACTCTCCTTCCTTAAGACTTCCTCAAAGAGTTTAGTGTCCAGCTATTTTAGTTATTATTAATTGCATCCACCTCCTCATTCATTTAAATATTTACTTTCTCTTTACTCTTTTATTATTTGTAAATCCCCCTCCCCCTTGGCTTTTTAGTTAGCATTAACTTAATCTGTTTTTATACTGATGCAGGGTGAAATCCTGGCTCTGTTGAAGTCAATGAGGGTTTTGCAATGTACTTCAACAGGATCATGCTTTCACTCAGTCTTTCCCATGCATCCTTTGCTTTCATTATACACTAAGATTTTTTTTCTGGCTAATAGGGGATTGAAGGATACAATAAACAAGAATGTGGATAGATTTGAGACTGAAACAGTTAAGATCCACACTTATCAGACTAGAATCATTGACAGCAAGTCCAGATTGGACCATTGTGATCATCTAGGTTGACTCCTGCATTGTGATCATCTACTCTGACTCCAGAGAACTTCCTTAAATAGCCCTGTTTCTGCTTCCATATCTACTCTGTCTCTCTATATGTACCCTGTCACCTTTCAAAGATGGAGGTCCAAAACTAGGTCAGCATCAGAAGGGCTCTAACAAATATTAAGAAGTGTTTTCCTATTTCCCTTCCTAAACCCCATTTCTATCTATTCACTGTCCCTAGTGTAGCCAATTAGATCAATTTATCATCCATTTTTCATTATAGCCAATTTAGTTCATTTTGTCATCCATTTATCAATGTGTTATGGTCAGTTCATATGTTATGTCACACACAATCAATGTATGCTAAATAGATTTAAATGATAGGATTATAGAAGTACAAGACAAGTATTTAGGAGTGATATGTGTGTGTTAGGTATACAAGTGAAGCATGCCTGCAATGCAAGGCCTGCAGGCTGACACCTGAAAGATTTAACTTAGCCAAACAAGGCCATAGCTTTTTGGAGTACTTGACATGATTGGGTGACTGAGAAATAACCCTATGCCAGTAAAGTCACAAGATTACCAATAGGCAATGTTACAGAAAAGTGGATTGCAACAGATTGCAATATATTGTCCAAGGCCATGAGACACCTGATTGCAACATATTTGAAAATTCTGTCCAGGGTACATGTGTTGCATTGATGTTAAAGAGAATAAGCGGAACTAAGAAACAACCTATGACAAGTGGGGAACCTGTGATGGGGGATTCTCCCCACACTCACCCAGAAAGGGCTAAAGGAGGCCAGATGGGCCAATTAACCAATTAGGCTGAATACTAAGAGGAAAGCTCTAATTAGGGGAAGTTCACCTATGCAGCAACGGGAAGGACTTCTCTAAATCCAGGAGCTGCAAGCAGAAAGGGGACTGCAGGGAGCTAATTTGCAGTCACTCCTGGGAGAAAAGAGGTGTGTTTGGGGACTATAGAGACAAGTAACTCATGGTTGCTCCCTGGGTGGAGGAAGTAGAGAGGCTGGCAAAACACAGAGTGGGGGAGGGCCAGGGTGGGAAGCAGTAAGTTTGGGGACTGAATGGACCTTGACACATGTTGCAGGGTCCCTGGGCTGGAACCTGATGTAGAGGGTGGGCCCCGGTTCCTCTCCCTGTCACTGGGGAAGTGGCACTGTCAGGGCAATGAACTGGAAAACTGCCTGGGTCACTGTGGGAAAGACAGAGATTTTGAAGGACTCTACCCCGGAAGGGGGAATGCTGAGTTAGCTGGCTGGAGGTCCGAATCATGAAGTGGATGCAGCAATTCCTGGAGTGAGAAAGGGGCTGCAGACCAGAGAGAGAGATGGAGTGATGGTGTACAACCATTGGAGGGGGCATCAATCTTGTGAGCTAATCCCCAGAGCAACCAGGAGGAGGTACCACACTAGTGGTGAGTAAAGCACCCCATCACAGCACCACCAACATTCATGGGATGTAGAAATATAAATAAGGAAAAGAGGGTTGATGCCTTCATGCATATGCATAAGGTGTTAGATGTGGTCAGAACTACAATATAAAAGAGGGTTCCCTGTTTGGTTGAAAGTGGGAAGACCCAAGGGATAACCCCATGAGAAATGTCAGCGGAACCATCTTTCTATCACTGATCATCTATTGAGAGGTACATCAGACCCTAGAATATCTTTGAGGATGTGAGTTTGACTCCAGTTATAACTCCTGCGTTTGTTTTTATAGGGTTTCTATATGCATGGGTAATTTTAACTTTACTTATTGCTTTACTAAAACTTATGGTACAGATAAGACTTTATACTTGTAATTGTGGTCACTATCCTTGGCCTTCATGTAGTCCTCTAGTCTCCAAATTTGAGGAAAGCACCAGAGGTCATTTTCACTCTGTTGAGCTTGAAACTGTAGCAAGAAGAGCTGAACCCAGGGACTTGTAAAACAACGTCATTAAATTCAATTTAAATAAAAAAACAAAGATACACCAGCCAGGGAAGCTCTAGTTTAGAGCTGGTCAATCAGTGTAATAATATTTTGGGCTAAGACTCTTCTGCCATTATTTACAAGAACCTCTTTTGCACATGTGGTTTTGGTTCCTGTCCCCACTGTGGGGAGATTGACAAACTTGACTTATTTTTTACTGCTCTATGCACGGGAATTCAAAACACTCATTCAAGTGTCATGGGTCCCCTGGACAGAACATCCAACTGTGGTGGGAGCAATGCGGTTTCATTTGGGAGGCAGCTATGAGCCTATGCTCAGTGAGGAAAGATAACTATGGAAGAACCTTCCATGCTGGTCTTTCCAGAGAGTTGTGATAGGTATTGCAGTAGATCTCTGACATCACTATGAGATTTTGGAGTTAGAGGAGGGAAGATGGTTTCTCTGACAGCTCTCCTGTCTCTAGTGTCCCAGTTAGACAAGGGGGGATAAGGGAGGGCCTGTATAATGTAAAGGAAATTAGTGGGTTTACAAAGGAAAGTGGGGGTGTTGAGGTTGAGCTTTATTTTCCTGACTCAGTGTTTCCAAAATGCTGTCTCTCTTCTTCTGAAACACATTTCATCTGACAGCTTTTATATTTTTAAAAAAATGCTTTTGTTTAAAGGAAGATTGTTTGCAAAGTTAAGCAGCTTTTAGGAACTGTTAAAGTTACACAAGCTCCATAATAACTTGTTTCTCTTTGTGATTTCTGGTCTTCTTTCCTTCCCTTTAATTCTTACCTCCACAATCTCGCTTCATATTGTTCCTCTAATCATCAATGGATGCAGAAATGAGAAAATGGCACAGATGTTGGTTTGGGTTTTTCTAATAACAACAGGCCACCGTTCTTTGTTCTGCAAGACTATGCTCTATGACATTTTAAAGAGAGAAGTCTTACTACATGTGAAAGTAGTGCTGACCGCATGCATCACTTCTGGGTTGCTATTACCAAAACACTTAACATACACCTCTGTAGTAATTCCACGAACTGCTCTGTGCCAGGGCTGCTGCCTGTGCCACAACGTGACAAGAAATACATTCAGGTCCTGAGAACCTAGGCAGTTATTTGGGAGACTGGGAAAGGAAAGTATTTTTCAGCTACGGCTCTAATATGAATACTGTGGGGACTCGTTCTGTTCTTCCAGTGCAAGGGCACAGGTTTTTTCCTCGCAGGAGATTGTATAAAGGCTACTTTTATGGGTAGATGTAAATATCAGTAATGTTATTTTCCTTTATATATAAATATAATATATATATAAAAAATCACATTCTAGCCCCACAAATTCTGCCTTAAGTCTTAACCATCTGACCCCAGTATAAATGCAATACTGATCATATTTTAAACCAAATTCATGAAGGCCATCCCAGGTAGCCAGAATATGCAGTGGTGCTGAGTTAAAACAAACTCCTTAGGTTGTCTCCACCTAACAGAGAGGATAGGAATTGCAATATGGGAGATTTGGGAAAGTAGGGAGACTTCCCCGCAGAAGGGTTGCTCTTGTTCTGTTAGAAACAACGTGCCTGTGCCATCCTGGTCTCTGCTCCCACACCAGAAAGAAGAATTCTGTACTTTTCTGTATATCATTGATCTGAATCATGTATGCTGGCTTTCATCCATCCAACAAGGAGGGCTCCTAGCACATGGTAGGAAACAAAATCAGACAGACTAGGTCTATGCTGCAATTAAAAACCCATAGCTGGCCCATGCCAGCTGAATTAGGCTCAGGCTGTTTAATTGCAGTGTAGATGTTTGGGCTGAGGCTGGAGACCAGGCTCTGGATCCTGCAAGATGGGAGCGACCCACAGAGCTCAGGCTGCTGCACCTGAACTTCTATACTACAATTAAATAAGCCTCTTAGACTGAGTCCAGTGAGCCCAAGTCAGCTGGCACAGGACAGCCATGGGTATCTAAGTGCAGCATAGACACACCCATGGAAGCTAGACAGGACATGGGACTCCTTTCCCATGGGCATTTCAATGTTAAATTGCTACAAGATTTCTAATTCATGAATCAGTTGCCTTTTGGAAGCGGGAGAGCTGGCAACAACAGACAGGTGAGCGTGTCAGATGGTAGTGGGCAACAGAGGAGGTACAAATATAGACAAAATCAGGTCTTCCAAGTCCCAGGCTAGCACCCTACCCACAGACCATCCTCCCTCCCATTCAGATGCCTGAATCATTCCATGCCTGACCTGATGTGGCTTATCCTTGAGCTTCATTAGTCTGGATGGAAGGATAATGGAAAACTGTGCCAGAACCAACAGCTCATAGAAAATCTGTCAGTTAAGAGGATATATAGTGCTCTGACCAAAGCCTATTTTGACCAGCAGCTAGATGTAGATTCCTGTGTGTCCCCTTTTGGGGGTTGGCATAAAAAACTGAAACAGAGGTTCATTATCTAAAGATACCTGGTTGTCAAGAAAGAGTCAATCCTGCAGAAATTAGACAAGGTGCCCTCCCTGTTTGATTTAAAAAGTGCTGAGAGGGATGAAGAAGCAGGGTAGAGCTGCTCCAGGGTACTCTACCTGCCTAGTGAGAATCAACAGAGTTTGAAAGTATTACAGTACTGTGTTCTGAAAGAATGGTCCACCTCTGTTCACCAGCTGTCTAGTGGCAAAGCCCCTGGCACTGACAGTTTGCCCAGAGAGTTTCAAAAACAGTTTGTGGACATAACTGGCAATTAATTACTTTTTAAAAAATGTACATCTGGGGTGTGTTCAGGAGAAATCGCTGCCTCAGAGGAGTGTCTACACTGCAACTAAACCATTTAAAGAACTGGAGACTCCTTTTTTTGCTTTAGACATCATTTGAAAACCCCTAAAAAAGTTCCCCAGAGATGCCATGCACTCATACTGATCTTTTCAAATGTGCACCGAAGCATTGTATTTTAAATCAGAAATGTTTTAACTGTCTGTAAATTCGAATGTTGATGTGAGGCTCATTTCTTTACCTAGGGAAGAAAGCTTTTGCTAAAATTGATCATAAATATTTGTTTAGAACCTTCAATGTGTTTGTGAAGGGATTGTGACAATTTTGTTATTTCATTACATTACTGTAACATTTTGAAGAATTAGTGTTCTGAAGATTAAGAACAAGGCAGGCTGATCAATATTGCTCATAGAAGAAGTCATCAGAGATGTTCTCTGTCCAGCATGTCATACTCCCTCAGCATTGAACCTTTTTCAGAAACGTTTTGAGGAGCCATCCAAGAGATTTCTCCATATTGGACAATAATGCATAATGGCTTTATATATCTTGTTGGCACAAGCTGATGACTTCACAACCCTAATGGATGTTCAGGTTGTCTGTGCTTCTTTGATAATGTTTGAAAAATTCTTCTTCTTGGATAAACTAGGTTAAAAGCAATATTTTAGTAGATTATTGCCAACAATGGCCAACTTCTCTCTCTCCCCCTCTAGCGGTAAGGACAACTGGAATTAAAATTGTGAGGGAGTTATCTATGGAAAAATCAGATTATGATGGAAAATTGGAAGGAGACAGTGGATAAAGTTAATATCTGATTGCAATGCAGACTCCTACCTGAGATCTCATTTTAAAAACTACTTATATCTGTAAATAACTTGCCAGTTTCCATGTTGTGGCAAAGGTTAGCATGTAGAGACCTTCCTCAGGGAACTGATCATCCTTTCTTGAATGCTAGTCATTTGAAACTCTTTGCCATCAGATGAAGGAGGATAAGGGCTAATCAGTTTTTTGTTCATAAGATGACAATATTTCCGTCTGCAGTCTACTCAAGGTTTGTAGTATGTGGACTCCCCTATAGCTTGTACAACCTTTGCCATTTTGCTCCTCCTCTCTAAGGGAATCAATATTAATACACATCTGAATAATGCTAAATTTGACAACATGAACTTTCCATTGGATTTTAACAAACTGATATTCTTTAATCCTACTCTCCCTCCTCCTTCCCCCCCCCCCCCATTTTCTAGGAGTTTGTATTTTTTTTTCTTGAGCATTATTAACAAAGCAGTGCCACTTGATTTCACTTTGATCATTTGAGTTAGAAATCTGGAGTCGTTGTCTGCCTTTCTCAAGTTTCTCTCAGATAACTAAGCACTGCTTTCTCAGCAGGGAGCAGTGTATTAACAAAGCATATTTGCATGGAGTTCTTTAACATAGTAGGATTCTCTTTTCTTCCTCCCTTGTCTCCCCTCACTTGTGTGCAAACACATTGTGAAATTTCATCTTGGTTTAAAAACATCTTACTAATGTTCAGCTCCTCACCTAGAATAATATTTATAAATGGGAAATAGCTACAAGTGCATGAGTGTACAGATTAGCTCTAAATACTATGAATAATGATAATGTTTTTTTCCAGTGAAAAATATTGTTTCTGCAAAATCTGTTGGGGTCAGTTCAGCATTAATCTGTGCCCTGCAGAGATTTTGTGGCCTCACACCCCTTTTTGCCCCACATGAGCAAGGCTCCGGGGCTGGACTACACTTCCTATGATGCACCATGGTTTTCCTTCCAGCTGAGTTGCCACAGTACACTATGCCTATGGGATATGTAGTCTAACCAGGAAGCCTAGGAAACAGGGAAGAATGGAGGTAGGAGGTGCTGTGGTGGCTCTGGAAAATGCACTTTAATGGAAACTGGGACTAAATTTAACATTTTGACATGTCAAATTTTAAAAAATTGAAATTTTTCATTCCTCAGAAAACTTTGATGTTGACTTTTTGGCCTGATTCAGCATGAAAACAAATGTTGAAATAATAAATTGAAGGACAGAAATTCCAATTTTCAATTAGTTTTAACAAATTCCTCTCTAAGCTTCCTGGTGAATTGCAGTAGAAAATGCTGCATGCTCTTGTGGTAACAAGCCTGTTTGTAAACTTTGGTGCAAAAAGTTCACCATACTTTAACCAAACTATCACATGTAGGACCTAGTCTAAAACTCACTGGAATCAAAGGAAACACTCCTATGCATTTCAATAGGTTTTGGATTAGGCTGTTAATCCTATTGTTTCTCTTTGCAAATTGTCCATGCACATTTTTTTTCCAAAATAGTTTGACAAATATTTTCTGTAAACAAATTTTAATCTCACTGTGGCTCAAATTCTGTACTCTGAGTATTTTGTTTACTATTCACTCTTCATATGTGAGCTGTGTGATTGGGCAACCAGAGTCATGTGACTGAAAGGCCCAACTTTTAGGAACATATAGGCCTCATTCTCCTCTCATTTACACTAGTGTAAATCAAAGTACTTATACTAAAGTCAAATTCCACTGGAGTGAAATCAAAATCACACATTTACCTCACTCAAAAACAAAATTTTGTTTGGTCACTAAATGAATTTCATTTTCTGATTTAACTAATCCAGGGTCTGGCACAAGTATTCCTATGAATAACATATTCACTAGATGAGAGAGAAAACAGGCCTGAGCCAATTTGGAGAGATTCTATTTTAGAAGATGCTGAAATCTTTTATGAATAATTTCTCACTATTCACCCAGTTCTATTATTACTGTTATTAAACATTAACCTCGCTGTTGAGACCCACATACAGGAAAAAATAGACTTTTCCCCTCACTCAAACTGAATTTTTTGCAAAAAAAGGCCACTTCTCTTCCTCTTCCTACCAACCCACCCAAAACCAAGGTTTGTTTTGGGGTAAAATACGGTTCATATGTGCAGCCCACTTGGCTACTTTAAAAATTAGCCAGGTTAAACTAGCAGTTTTCAAATCATGACAGTGTAAAGAAAAAGTGGTGGTATCAGAGGGACATGATATGCTCTGTTTGCAGAGTATTAATTGTGACTAGAATAAATATTGATTATGCACTTTGTAAAATGACCAATAAACATTTCAGTATTCTGTGAATGCCTGCTGTTTGTCCCTGGTAGATTGCTGCATTCTCCCTAAAGAAAAGCAGGTCTAAAATTAAGGAATGCTACATTGAAGGGGGAGGGGAATCGTGTTAATAGAAAATTATGCAGCCTTTATATAATTTTAATTAGTCTTAATTTGATTCTTTCCAAAGACTGTAAGGGATTTAAAAAGAGCTGTGCTTGGAGGTTTTCATAAATCTCAAAGTTAAAGACATACAGTAATTCTGGTAGAAAAGCATCTCACTCTATCCTATCAATTAACACCAGCCCCCAAATCTCTGCTATAAACTAAGAATATTGTGCTAGTAATATGACCCTTAACAGTCCAGCTTCTATAGTTATGGTTGAGGGAGGTGAACAAAGAACTTGCTTTTTGTTCGGTCCTGATGTGATCAGGATGAAAATTCCCCACCCCCACAATTCTGTTATGATTTTAAAATTGCAGTTATTCATATAGGTTTTCCTTGCCACACTCGCCACACAAGAACAGCTATAAAGTTATAAATGGAGGGAAACACCATGTTCCATTAGTAAACTTCAAAGTGTAATTTACCTGAAATTCCAGTTCTTTAATTAAAAAAAAAATAAAGCATTCATCTCACCCCTTCCCCTCTCGGATATAAAGATTTCCAGGAAATATTAGCTCAATGGCACATCCACATCTGGAATATTGTGGTCACCTTGTGATAGTTTGAGGAATGTGTCTCTGTCAACCAGAGCTGTCGGGAATGGCGTTCATGTAAATGTTTTCAAACCTGCACCTCCCGCTGGACTGAGGTCCCGGGCGTTGGCTCCTCCGATGGGGCTGAAGCCCTGAGGCTCCAGGAAATACTCCAAGAATTTAAACACTGCTGTCAACCTATTAATACCTTTTTTATTTTATGAGTAGCATTTATGATTGTAACTGGATTAGAACCTCCCTTTTCACAGTAGGAATAAACTACCTCAGGAAAGCTGAAACAGGGCCATCAAGGAATTATCAGCACTGAATAGCTCTACCGCAGCAGAACAATGGAGTTGGTCCTGGCTGTACCACTGAATTACTTATCCTCTGCCCACCAGTCCCACACTGGGTTGTAGTATGGAAAGTCTCCTTTTGAAGAACAGGAAATTAAAAGGTCTGGCTGACTTTTACAGTGGCAGGTTTTCTGAGCAAGGGGACCCACTCCAATGTGGAAGTGGAAGACCCAGCTGGAGGAGTAGGTGTTAGAGATTTTGCCTTCCCACAAGGACGCTGACCGAAACCAAGAACTCGGGTTGTGGAGAAGGCTAATTCTAGTGTGTAGAGAAGGCTTATTCTAGTGTTTGTTTTTCCTAGATCTGCACTTCCTTTATACTGTCTAAGAAACGTGTGGTTATGACGTTTTCTTTTTTTTGCAAGGACTGTGTTCCTTTTCTGAACCGTCACATACAGAATTAGACAATAAGCCCGAGTGTCCTGTGGGATAGAGTTCTGGGGGGGAGCATGTGTAGGTGATTAGGCAAACTTGAAAGATTCAGCACTGGTGTCAGAGCATCAGGCAGTTGGTCTGTGGAATCTCATCTCCCAAAAGGCCCAGACAGGGAGAGCGCACCCCTGAAGTGTGCCCTAGGGGGACAGAGTTAAAGACAGTGACTGGATGCTGCCCACACCCAGTGGACCTGAAAGCATTTGGGATGCTAAGATTAGTTGGGACTAATGCAGCAGTCTAGTGACAGAGGGGAAACAACCCATCAAAAAAGGCAGAAACTGAGGCGATTCTGAGATGGACAATGAAATGATTAGGGATGTCGAAAAATTTCCATATGAAGATGGATTGAAAGGATTGGGGCTGTTTAGAGGGGAAAAGTATCAGGGGAGACAACATACAACAGAAACAGAAAAAATGATGAATAGTGAAGAGGAGTAAAGTTAAGAGCACCTATTTACCCTCTTTGATAATACAAAGAGCATTCAATGAAACATTAAATTTAAAACTGGTGAAATGCTTTTATTAGCACAGCACATTATTAACCAATGGAACTCACTGCCACAAGATAATAAGACAATGAGCTTTGTAAGCTTCAAAATAGGTTTACCATGTGGTATTGATAATGAGAATTATTTGGTAAGAAAAATGGGGATAACCACATAAGGTGCATGATTCAGGACATTAGCCAAATATTAACTGATGGATCAAGCAAGAAGCACCTCTGAGTAAATTATTTAATATTTGACCTGCAATAGGGTATACTGGCCCTATGTTAGGGGCAATGCTATCCCCCTCCAGAAGTTCTGGTACAGACAGATTCCAATGGAATGAGAGACAGACAGAGAGAGAGATGGTCCCTCGGTAACTGTTGGAAATTGGAACAACCTCAGGCTGCTCTTCCTTTAGGCCCTGGCAAGAGGTGTCTTGTAATTTAGGGTGTAGAGCAGGCTCCCCTCCCTCCACCCGCAATGCCCTCAGCCAATCAGGACATGTTTCAGGAAGGATGACCGTCTGTATCTGCCTCTCCCCTCATAATGGGGATGATTCCAGTAAGAAAAGGGCTGATAGCTAATGTGTCACAGGCAAGGGAGAACGAGACTGAACTGTTTTGATTCTCCCTCTAAACTTTGCAGGAGTGTTGGGAAAATCCCATCCCAAATTTTCTTGAGAAGTTTTTGTTTCAAGTTTTGTTTATATAAGAGGCTTTATGGCCAGCCTGGGTTGAAATAGTGTAAAGGGCCAGATGGTAGAAGTTGGATCTAGGTCACAGCCTGCTACAACTGGCATAGCCACCAGGATCTTGCTGGTGAGACCCCCTTTTTAAATGAAGAGAAAAATTAGGAGATGTTAACATTCATAGTGTGGCAGGCCCAGGGAGGTCAGTAGTAATTTATGAAGAAGCAGCAGTTGCAAGAGCAACTTGTGTTGAGTCTGGTTAGACCCACCCCTTCTGTTGAGTGGAGTGCACTTGCTTTCCCAACAGCAAGCCCCAGCCTTTGGCTTGTTAAATTAGGACTTGAAGATGTCCAAGAAGATAATCTGGTCACATCTGAACAATTGGCAATGGTACTGGTGTAGTTCAGGGAGTCCTGGGATGTCAGGCTAACCACATTTGTAACTAGAGAGGCTAAATAAGCATATCAGGATCTGTATGAGGAATTGATCCAGAACTGACCTAGTTAAGAAAGCCATCCTGAAGAGAACAGGGATCTCTGGGAAGGTTTACCAGAGTCTGTTCTGGACTGAAAGTTTCCCTTCATATCACCTCAGGCAATAGTGCAGGAGCTGAGGAATCTCGCTGCCTGTTGTCAGAGATCAGAGGTCTGGCTCATAAGTAATATTGACTTAATTGTACAAGAGCAGTTTGTGAATATTCTGCCCTTGGAGGGGCAGCTCTGGATTCAGAGATATAAACAGATTGATCTGATGGGAGCAGTGCAGTTTACAGTGGAGTTTTTAGGAGTGAGTGGTTAGGGAAAACAATTGTTTTTCAAGCCAAGATGGAGGTCTTGAGGGCCTGTCAGGCCAGAGATGTGAGCCCAGGCTCAGGATAAGTCTGAGAGAGTTCTCCCAACAGGGAAGAGAAACAGGTGAATCCCTGGTGACACCCGAAGCTCCAGGTCTCTGGATCTACAAGGGAAAGCCAAGTGCTAATACCCAACAGATTAGCACATTTTCCCAGAAAAAAGAAAAGGCCCGAGGAAACTACAAGCACCAGGGAATGTTTCTGGTACTGGCAACTTGGACAAAGAAATTATGGAATGTGATCTCTTGGGACAGACAGGTTAGTGGCCTTACTGCCAATGCACCTGATAGGGCATCTCTGATGTTTCTGTTGTCTGTCTAAACTGAAGGAAAGACCACATACTGTCTTACTGGCTTCAAGATCTGATCAAACACTAGCCTGGGGGGGACCTAATATCAGTGGAGTACTTGCAAAACACAGATCCTCTTATTATTTTGTGTGTTACTGGCCACTGTCAGAGACAAGACTGGTCTGATATGGCATTATAAGGGAGAATGGAATCCTGATCATCTGATCCACTGTGGCAACAACTATTTGAATAATGGGAACCTGGCTAAATGAGTGTACACAACATGCAGTCATGCTGACACTTTGAGAAAGGGAGGGACGGACAGCAGGGGTCCAGATAATTAGAATTTGACTATATTCAGTAGTTAAAGCAGAGTCTGAATTAATACAAACCACTTTTTTCCTGTTGTTGACATTTGAGAGTTTTAGCATCTGATGAAACAGCAAATGCAAAAATAGAGGCTTTGAGCAACAGAACAGTCAATTAACCTTGAATAAATCAAACTGAATAAAACATAGAAAACCTGTGAATTTCCACACTGGAACAGGCCAATAGCCACCTAGTCCTGTATCCTGTCTCCAACAGTGGCTAATGACCAATGTCTCAAAAGGAGGCATCAAACTCCCATAAAGCACCTAATTGTTCAGTATTGAACTATGGAAGTTGGTGTAGGGCAATTTCTCTCCCACACAGCTTGTGATCAATTTATGTTCTAAAGCATAAGGACTGACAGCCCTTGTATTTATTTCCTCATTAGTGTAACTGCTGATGCTATTCCTATTAGAAAATGCCTATTTATTTTTTAAAAACCTGTATTTGAAATAAGGACAAGTGAACTTTGGGTGAATTTTTAATGTGAACATATGATGCAGGTTTTCCTTTTGAAAAAATAACCCTAGTTAAACTTAATCACCCTTGGGAGATGGGGGTGGGAAGTATAAATTACAGATAAATTGATTCACAAGCACAAACAAGTTTTGCAAATCCTGCAAGCTCCAAAAGTAAATTTCAAAGTTTTGCAAAACTTTGAACTTTGTAGATGTAAACAAAATCATGGGAGAACATTACAGAAAAGTCACTTTTAAAAGTCTGTGGCTCGGGGTAAGAGGCAATGAGGTAGATATGGAATTATTTACCTCTACATCACTAGGTCAAATGCATCCCAGAGTTCTTTGCCATCTGACTGCTGTTCATTATCCTCATGTGACGTAAGTGGCTAACTTACATCCATTCCCTAGGGGACATTACCAAACAATATTGTTTTTAGCATTAATTGACATTAGCTAACACAGCAGAGGCCAAACATTGAACAGACATAGAAATTGAACTATCCTTTATTGCTCTGGGGCAGGGGCTTTCCAGGAAATGACTGAAGTTGAAGAGCAATCAGGAGGTATCTTACACTGCTCTTGACTCGAGTTTGTCATTTGAATTAACAGACGTCAGTGTCCATGGCTGGGTAATATGTCACCTTGAATCCAGGGACCTCACCACGAACCTCCTCCTGGCACTGGCCAACATGACCATATAACAGTTCCGGAGGAGAAAGCCTGATGAACGTGGGGCTAGGGGCGCTCTGGAACTTCGGAGTCTATTTCTGGTATCTTGTCCATGCATGAGCAGACTTCCTCTGAGGGATTTCCACTGACTTCTTGGACTCCTTATTGGAGCAGTGGGTGTTATCTTAGGTTCTCTGCTCTGTCTTCCTCCCCAGATCCCTTGTGTTGTCCCTAAAACCTGCACCTCCATCATTGTTTTTTTCATTGTCACCCATATTTGTTTCTAGGATCTGTGGCCCCTCCCCTGAGGGGGTTGGCCTTTACCTATGCTAACAGGCTCCCCACCACCAATCTGGAAATCATAAATTGTAAACAACAGATAAAGCAGGTTTAATGTGACAGCTGGAACTCAGAGGGCATTGGGTATTCCTCCCACAAATACCATAAAGTATTAGAATAATTCCAGATGTATCTATTCAAAGAAAGAAAAGAAAGAAAGAAAGAAAGAAAGGTTCTTTTTAAGATGCAGGATGCAAAATCTCTTTTCCTTGTGTTTGTTTTTATTCACTTTGCAAACTTCAGTCATTTTCAGTTTCATGGTCTCCCAGTCATGTGTGTATTAGAAAGTTCTATGCTAATTAAAAGATGTAAAAATCCAAGCTGAAACAAACTGTTCTAACCCAATCAGTCTACTCTATGCACATCTCAAGACTAGTTTTATTCATCAAATCTGAGCACCTGGTCAAAGGGTACAGCTTTATTTTTGACTGCTATTTAAAAAGAACATAAGAGAATTACCTTTCCTCAATAATTTCCATGTTAATCACAAAATATGAAAGGGGATAAAACAGCAGAGATAGATTAAGGCAGAGATTTGGAACCTGGGGATATAAAAGGCAGTAAGTTTCAGTAGGGCTTGCTAGTGGACTAACATACTCAGCATTCCTTCAAGAGTGAATTCTATTTGAAATATAAATCAAAGGAGTAGCCTATCAGAGGGCTGGAAAGTGTGTGAAATTAAAAATAAAACCACCCTGTTATTTGGAAGAGAATCCCGAGGCTGATGAAGAGTTGTTTCTGATATTCTTTGACTGTATGTGCAGATATAGCATCTGTACTTGGCACAAAACTGTAACTTTTCACATAATCCACAAATACTATACTAAGGCATGCAAGTATCTGTGGAAATGCACAGGCATATCTCACATATCAAGGCTGAAGAAGGGACCTTTTAAACAATTACAAATAGGACAGAATCAATTGGTCTGGTGGTAAAACTACTATCTGGAATCAGCCATTCCTTGGCAAACCCAAGTTAGTCAGTGTTATGGTAAACATGAGCAATGAAATGAGAGACAGTGGCTAGAAGGTTTGGTCAGTTCCCACTGAGCAACAAAGAAAGAGGAAAATGGTCAGCAGGAGCCACCACGTTAAATGTATTGCAGATACTTGGTACAACTTCACAAGGATCTTACAAATCTATATATATAAAAGTCAAGTGGTGTATGTATGTGTGTATGTATGTATGTATGTATGACAGCGAACTCCTCCCGCACCGTTTGAGCCAGAGACTTGAAATTTGGTACAGTGAGGGGTCTTGGGGTCTACATGCTGGTAAGGGTCGAAAAATTTTCGGATCTTACCTCTGATGCCCCCCAGGGGTGAAAGTCTTTCAGGGCCAATCACATCAGCTGGGCGGTTAGGTGGTGATGATGTCATAATACCCCCTCCAACAGACACCGCACTCGCTCAGCTCACTGCCCCTCCCTCCTCCAACGGAACCCCGGAGTTCCCTCAGTTCTCTGCCCCTCCCCCCTCCCAACGGAACCCCGGAATCCATCAGCTCTGTGCCCCCCTCCCCACCTGCGAAGGTCCCCGGAATCCCTCGGCTCTGGCCCCCCCCCCGCGACAGATCCGAGTTGGGTTTGGTGGGATGGTAAGTGAGGTGGGGGTGTCGGGTTCGGTCAGGGGGTGAGGTGGGGGTGTCGGGTTTGCTTGGGGGGGTCAGGTGGGGGTGTGGGTCAGGTGTGGGTGTTGGGTTTGGTCTGTTGGGGGGGGAAGGTGTCGGGGTGGGTGCCCAGACCAAACCCGACACACACACCCCCGGCTCACCCCCCGACCAAACTCGACACCGCCACCTCACCCCCCCACCAACCGCAACACCCCCTGACCAACCCCAACACCTCACCCCTCACCCACCCCGACACCTTCCCACCCCCCCAGACCAAACCCGACACCCCCTGGCTCACTTACCCCCCGACCGAACCCGACACCCCCACCTCACCCCCCCAAGCAAACCCGATACCCCCTGACCAACCCCAACACCCACACCTCACCCACCCCGACAACTTCCCACCCCCCCAGACCAAACCTGACACCCCCTGGCTCACTTACCCCCCGACCGAACCCGACACCCCCACCTCACCCCCCCAAGCAAACCCGATACCCCCTGACCAACCCCAACACCCACACCTCACCCACCCCGACAACTTCCCACCCCCCCAGACCAAACCTGACACCCCCCGGCTCACTTGCCCCCCGACTGAACCCGACACCCCCACCTCACCCCCCCCAAGCAAACCCGACACCCCCACCTCACCCCCCCGACCAAACCCGATGCCCCCACCTCACCCCCTGAGCAAACCCGACACCCCCACCTCACCCCCCGACCGAACAGTGTACAGTAAAACCTCAATTTAACGGACTAATGCGGGTGACTGGGTGTCCGTTAAACCCCAAAGTCCGTTATTTAATAATTAGAAAAAAAACCCAGCCTGCCCAATTAGTCTTTAATTCGAGGTTTTACTGTACTCCCCTCCGCCAAAAAGCCGCCAATTTTTTTTTTAATAAAACAAAAAAAAAACCTATCCTGGACCCCCATACACCCCAGCCCCAGTCCCCGCTGGCGGCCGGGGCTCGGGGCTCCAGGCGCCGTGCTCCCCGGGGCACCCGGCTCCAGCCGCCGCCTGGGGAGCGCGGCTGGATCCGCGCTCCCCCGGGCTCGGGGCTCGCTGCTTGGGGCTCCAGGCGCCGCGCTCCCCCGGGCTCGGGGCTCACTCCCCGGGGCTCGGGGCTCCAGCTGCTGCCCGGGGAGTGTGGCTTGAGCGCTCCCCGGGGCTAGGGGCTCGCTCCCCGGGGCTCGCGGCTCCAGCTGCCACCTGGGGAGCGCGGCTTGATCCGCGCTCCCTGGGGCTCGGGGCTCGCTCCCTGGGGCTCGCGGCTCCAGCCGCCACCGGGGGAGCGCGGCTCCAGCCGCCGCCGGGGGAGCGCGGCTTCATCCGCGCTCCCCGGGGCTAGGGGCTCCTCGGGGCTCCAGGGGCGGCGCTCCCCGGGGCTCGCGGCTCCAGCTGCCGCCCGGGGAGCGCGGCTTGATCCGCGCTCCCCGGGGCTAGGGGCTCCAGCTGACTGCCAGGACCCGGGCGGCAGGCGGGACCCGGGCGGGCGCTGGCAGGCAGCCCGCCCGCTACCGGGACCTGGGCGGCAGCAGGGAGCCGGCAGCCGGACCTCGATAAACGGATTTCCGATGCATCGGACTTTCTTTAAAATTTTGTCCGTTGCATCCGAAATCCGTTAAATCGAGGTCCGTTAAATCGAGGTTTTACTGTATTTAATAATCTGTGTGCTACACAGTGCACCGTGAGCCGGAGGGGTGTCGGGTTTGGTCTGGGGGGGTGGGAAGTTGTCGGGGTGGGTGAGGGGTGAGGGGTGGGTGTTGGGGTTGGTCAGGGGGTTTTGCGGTTGGTGGGGGGGTGAGGTGGGGGTGTCGGGTTCGGTCGGGGGGTAAGTGAGCCAGGGGGTGTCGGGTTTGGTCTGGGGGGGTGGGAAGGTGTCGGGGTGGGTGAGGTGTGGGTGTTGGGGTTGGTCAGGGGGTGTCAACTGTCTGCCCCCTCCCCACCTCCGACTGACCCGAGCAACGCTGGGCACTTATGCTAGTACAGTATAAAGGAAGTCAGACAGTACTAGGTCTGCTAGTAGACACTGAAGTGGACAGTGAAGCGGGGATGGCTTCCAGCCAGTGTCAGCTGGGACATCAGGTTCAGCCATCTATAATTTATTACCCATAGTTTTCCAGTGAGACCTTTTAACAATGATGTTCCACATGTATGCAGGTGGTTACTGTGTTGGGGTCAACTGCCTACTTCAGTTCCCATGTTATGGGCTCCAAGTAAAATGTGTTTATTCCCTCAGACTATTGGACAATAATTTTTTTTTTTGCTCTGAACATCCTACTGCTAACTTTTTTTTGTTTCAACCTTCCCCCTTACAATCTCTCCATCTTGGTTTAATTCTTATTGCCTTCCATTCTTGGCTTTCCTTTCTTCCCTCTTCTCCTATTCCACATATCTCCCTTTTCAGTGTCCCCACAACATTCCTTTTGCCCTTCCAGTCTGTTCATCCTCTCCTAACAATATCCTGCTCAGAAATATAAAAAAAGGAGAACATGATGTTTGTCAGTCATTCCGCTTGCTTCTGAGATCACTTCCTCCCTACCTTTGTCAGTCTGGTTTATTTAGGTTGTAAGATCTTTGGAACAAGGACTGTCTTCAGCTGTTTGTCTCTAGCTTGGCTGGTGCCAGTAGGCACCACTGTAATACAAGCATTAAATAATAAATACTGATGATGAAAAAGATAGCTAGCTCATACTCACATGCACAGGAACCTGCAAAACAGAACAAACCTTTCAATACTCGCCGGGCATAGTTTTCCAGAGCTTCTCCCCTCTCCAGTAGAAAGAGCTGTGGAGAATGGAAGGAGACTGCACCCTTTCTCTCCCAGTGCTAGTCCCGTAGAGGCAATGGTGTCCCCGTGAATTGCAACTGTCTCTTGCCCACTGGCAGCACGGCTCTTTCTGGAACATGCGTTGCCACTGCTTGAGTCTACACATCGCTGTGTAGTAGCAGTCAGGGTGGGTATTCACCATCAACTCTGGATCAGATCTCAGCAGGGTGAACAGGGGAGGGTGCTTGTGGAACTAAGATAGTTCTCAGCTCTACCTCCTTGCCTCCAAAATTCAGCAGATTTACCACCTCACTGTGCTCCAGCAGAGGAGATTCCACATGACTGCACTCCTCTATTTCATGCCCCCAACTGGATCGGAGACACACACCCCCTCCTCTCCCCGCGGCTGGCATGGAAGCCTGTTATGAAGATCTGCATGTGTGCACAGGATTCTTTTCAATAATACTGAACACCCAGTTTCTACTGTTAATATCAACACAGGGTTTTCTTTCCTATTTCTGAACACTACACTTTATCTTCAGTACTGAAGAAATCATTCACATTCACTGTTAAGCATACATTCCATGCAACATGCTAGTTAGAAATTCCTCCTTCTTGAGGGCAACATAGGACAGCTCGAATCCTGCATGAACTCCAGGGAACTGCACATAATTATCTGCACCTTTTCTATATCTTTATGAATGAGCACAGGTTAGGCAAAAAAGTGAAAAATCAAAAATGGTTGTGACCTAGAATGCATTGGACGTAGGGGCTAGGTCCACCTGAGAATGGTTAGATTCAGAAACACTCTCCCTGTGTTGTATTTGTCACCAAAATTCCATTCTATGCTATACAGATTATTATCCCACATTCATCACCTGGGGCCAATGCAAGAAAGGGTCAAGTATCCCGGAGAGCAAGATAGCTAGAATTCCCTGGGTACAGCTAGGTTCCACTTGTTTATATATTAGACAGGGAGAGGAAGTCAGAGTGAGGAAGTGCTGACCCGTATTACGGAAGATGTAGATTTGAGCAAAATGAGCTCAGTTTATTCTGTGATAGTTTTTCCCAAAGTACAGTTTTTGAACTGGGTTGATGCAAACCTAATTTTTCTGAAAAACTGCGTCAGAGCTGATTATGCATTTTGGAGGAGCTGAGTGAATGCCACAAAACTTTTTTCACAAATATTCAATTAAGGTTTTGCACATTTGCTTCAACTGTCTTCATACTACTTTTATGTTCACTCTGAATATACTAGCAAACAAGTTTACTGGCAAGAATATTTGTAGAAGCAAAAACTTCTTAGACCAATAAAAAATTACTCCTGTAAAAAGCAATTCATGGCCATTAATGTTCTCCATCCAGAACCAGATTCTTAAAAGCCACACTCATCCAATCAAGAGACAAACAAAATATCACGTGACCCATGTAGTCAATCAAATCTAACTGACATAGGTGAAATGTGAGATTTTCAGTACCAAATCATCTCAAACTACTTGCAATAAACTGCAGTTAGAATTATTCACAGAAGTAATACAAATATATATTAAAATAGTTTAACTCTTGGACAATATAGAAACTGAAAACTTGGGAAGATTCATTGTGTAATTTTTTTGTTTCGTTCTATTGCATTGAAACAATAATGTAGGAGACATCTAGTCTTTAAGCATGTATGTCTTGTCCCCTCTGCTGAGTTGTTTTAAACTAAAGATAACTGGAATTTGCAAACAGCACCAACAAATCAGGTCTACTTCTGTTTCCTCTTTTGGATTTGAAATTATAAAAATTACTCAAAGCCTGGAACATTATTTTTAATTCTGCATCATCATTTATCTTTGGCTTAGTCTACACTAGGGGGAGGAGTCGACCTAAGATATGCAACTTCAGCTACGTGAATAGCATAGATGAAATCAGCGCATCTTAGGCTGACTTACCTCCCATCCTCATGGCACCAGCAGGCTCCCCCATCAACTCCAGCTTGCGCCTTTTGGCAAGCTGGAGTTCCGGAGTTGATGGCAGTGCCTTTGGCGATTGATCTGGTGGGTAGTGAAGGCATACCCTAAGGGTGAAAAGGTAGTATAGTCAGGGCTGGCTCTAGCCACCAGCAAAGGAAGCACGTGCTTGGTTGAGCACATTTCAAGGGGTAGCTTTTTTTTTTTTTTTGCTTGGGGAGTTGCGCTCTTAGTGCTTGGGGTGCCAAAAAAGTGAGAGCTGGTCCTGAGTATAGTCTTCATGTCCTAAAGTCACAAGTTTCTTTGCTGCAAGGGCTAACAAGGTTGCCAGTTGTGATGGACACTGTCTGCTGGATCAACACTATAAAATCATTCCATCCAGGTTGTCCACAAGACTTCAGATTGGTCACTTCTGGCAACCGCAAAATGATGATCTAGGCATGAAAGGCTCAGTATCATTTCAAACCCTTGAGCCATCCAGTCAAATTAGGTAGCACAAGAATTTGAATCCTTATCACCAATGGAGTGCTCACAAAAAAACAACAGCTGTATTAACACGTGGGCCGTAGTAATATGTTGCCAGATCCCAAGCCACACCACTAAAGTTATTATAAACTAGACAAGGACTTTTGAATATTTCCAAAGGCTTATTCAGTCTCCTGAGAACTGCATATTCCATATGACAAATGCTGATCGTTAGATCAAAATTATTTTTAAAATCACACACACACACACACGGGAAAATGATGTGTGGAAAAAGAATCCTGCTACAGGGTCTGCAAAGCATGATTAACATACGTCTGTCAACAGTAGCCTTGAACATCCTAACACTTTTTCATCATCTTCAGCAAACCCACCCAGCCTCGTTTACCCAAAATAGCTGTTAGCATTTTCAACTGATGCCTGCATCCACAAATATATAGGTTATATTTCAAGTGAATACATTTCCCAATACCCATTAAATAAGAGTTGCTGTTTATTACCCAGTATGAGCTAGATTTAAGCACACACACACACAGTTTCTAAACTCCACATTCAAAATACAGGTGAAACCCTTCCCCCCCGCCCCCCTTTGTGTGCAGGTCACTGCTCACGCAAATAAGCATGTGTGTTGAAGGACCTGTTTGCACCTGCTGCTACATATGGGCCTGTTCCAACTAGAATTAAAGTTAATTGAAAGAATCCCCAAAACTGCACTGGGAGTTAGATCAGCCCCTATATGCATAAATGAGGATCTGCATGTGCTACTGTGTCTGAGCTTGACATATTCGCCATTTGTCTGCATTCAAGCAAACATACAGAGGAAGAGGAGGCACATACATCTATTTAGTGAGGCAACATAAGTAGGGACTGTATCTCCTTGTGTGTTTATACAGGAGTTACCACACTGGATCCTAGATCCTGATTGGGGCTTTCAGGTTCTACTGCAGTGTTGATAATTTAATAATAATAATAATAGGCACCATACAAATGCCAAGAAGTTAGATAAAGAATGGAGATGTCTCCAGGCTCTGTGTTTGAAGGAGTCTGAGCTATTAAAAACAAGGAAAATAGAAAGAACGATATGCTAGATGCACGCATCTGCACCAGTTCAAACCCAATCCCCAACCCACCAAGCTGTCAAGCACCAACTTGCAGGAGAGAAAAAGATTTATTTATCCATGCATCTATCTATGTACACAAAGGTTGAGTGGGAAGAGCTCTGGGGGAAACACTTCATGGCTGAAGAATGTTGTCCTTTATGTTTATTCACACACCACCATTTCATTGTTTCCCCCGTGGCATTGCAGAGTCAGAGTTTCTGTCTGGCTCAGAGTCAGAAGCAAACCATCCATTGCTGGTGGTTTTTGCAAAGTTTCTGGAGTACAGAAGCACAATACATGGGGCACCGCATCAACGGTATTCTCTGGATTGGGTTTTATTTTAAGCTTTTGCAGACCACCATCCTATGTGAATCAGCATTTGCACCAATAGGACATAACTTGTATCACCCTCACAGCTGTAGTAATGTATCACTAATCCCATGTTTCAATTAGAATGCTGCAGCAGCATCTCTCTACCACCTTCTCAGCTGACTGCTATACATAGATAAGTATATTCCTTGCCTAAATGATGACTAGGTGTTCATTCAGGGCTCTGTTTGATATCTGAGTGCTGGCTGGAGTTATTTTGTCATTGGTTGCACAGGGAATAGAAAGAGTAGGCACAGCATGTGTCAAGTCTCCCCTCTCACCACTGCAATATAACAGAGATGACTCTAAACAAGAGTCCTCCTCTCTCCAGAGATTTCTCTTCACGGAGGCTAGCTCTGGACAGGAGTCTCTGCTTCAACCAATGGCACTGCTGAGTTTTGAGGATAAAAGTGCTTTAAAAATTGAAGTGCAATCGTTAAGCAATATCACCCTTTCTGGTCCAAGATGCTAGGAACAAGCACAGAGCGTCCAGCTAGTTCTAATGGCCAGCCATAGGCCTCAATCCCAAATCACTTCCTTTTAAAACCAAGGTGAGCTACTGCTTGCATGTGGGATGGGAAAGCAAAATGCCAAGCCACAACCTCAGCAATGACCTCAACTGCAGGAGCAGGCTGCTCCACTGTAAAAGCAGGACTGAGCAGAAGCGGATGCGAGGTGCCCACCTAGTCCTTAATCACCAATTTGGCTTTAGATCAAACCCAATCACCAACTTCCCAAGAGTCAGATGGAAAACCAGAATATTCTGGCTTCTCATGACAAACGTTTTGCAGAGATCAAGGGATAATCCTCTCTTTCGACCAAATCCTGCTGAGTGCCAGAGTTCTTCAGCACACACGCTGGCCCCGGCGGAGGGACAACTCTGCCTCCACGTGCCAGAGGGCAGTGGTCTGTGAACGTTCTTTCCATTCCATTGAATAAGGGAAAGCAAGTTGCTCAGGGAGGAAAGGGAGCATGTTCCCACTAGCCAAAACCGCTGAAGCTTCAATAGCAGCTGTGGAATGTCTCTGATAGTGTTCTATGTCCTGCATGTGGAGACTGGAGGGGTAGGGGAGGGGGGGAGAATGCATTCAGATATTACAGTGGTAGAATCCAAATCTGTGCTGAGATCCCCTGCACAAAGCCTGTTTACTTGAACTTGGTGTAGCAGGCAGAGTTTGTGCCTTCACAACATCACAGATGGCTGCTGTGGGAATTAGATTAAAAATACAAAGCAGGAGAATGAGAGGAACTGTTCAGGTGAATGAAGCGAGCTGTGAAAAAGAAGCAATCTTGTTTTCACATATATGTCCCTATTAATAGAGAAAGAGGGAAAACAGACTGCAAATATTCTATAGAAATAGAATGGATTCTAATAGGCCACTACAGATAATTACTCTGCAACTGTTCTGTAGGTTCAGTTGATACTAGTCATATTTAATTCAATAGCAATTAATGTTTAGAACATTTCCTAGAGGGATTCCCCATTAGTGAAAGTGGATGGAACCCAGTAAAAAGCAAATGGACACTAACCCCAGTTTCATTATTGATTCTCCAGTAAATATGATGGATTAAGGGGTCACAGCAGAGACCAAGATACTACAGTGATAGACAGATCAACAGATTGTTGCTATTACCACCTGATATTTATAATACAAGTTTTAAACATTTTCCTGCAGTGAGATTCTTCTTGCAAAGTGCTGCTAAGATGGTGCAATCATTTCAAACAATATGTTCTGCCCTACATAGAGGTAATAAATTAACATCCTGTGCAACAGCCAATTTAGTTTTCCTTTTAATATTTTGCTGTGAAAATTCCATTATTACACCAATATTTTTGCTGGCTATTTCTTTATTGCTTTACTTTTGGTGTCACGAGGCTAACAGAGTGAAGTATTTTGTCTGGTTTCAGTAGTCACCATTCACTCTTGATGTGGTGTTTTACTTACCTTTTTTGATGAATGATTAGAAAGCTGAAGGGTTTGAGGTTCCTCAGTTGTACAATGGACAACGAGGTGAAAAAGAACAACACAGTCAGTCATTTCTGCCAAATACAAGCTTTGTAACATTTGAACATTTTCAGGAATTTGGAGGGGGACTACTTTGGCTATTGAATTTCATTCTTGTTATTTTGTAACCACCATGTTCTCTGAACTTCTGCAGGCCTCAAAAAGACAATTGATTTATGTCAAAAATACCCTTATTACATAAAGTTTGGCTACCACAGTATGAGCTTACTAACAAGTGTCTAGTATCTTCGTTTTCTCCAGCATTCCTATGTTTTTTCACCTTCTGCACTGACCTCAAAACTATCTCAAGAGAGAAAGATCTTCCCCAGGATTTGCCTTTTCCACTCATATCAAAATGGGAGTAGGCTTAAGAGTGGCAGCAGTCCTCTAAATCTGAGCTTCAGAAACCTAGAATTCTTGCCTGTGAGGAGTTTAAATGTTATTACTGCCACAGAACCCTGCACAGCTGTTGACAAGGATCTTCAAGACAACCGTAAAGGGTTTTATCTCCTCATAGGTCAATGCTGATAAGAATGTTCATTTTCTTTTCTTGTACCAATAGTAGTTAAAGGCTGCAAAAGACCTGGTTTCAGGAATCTGCACTATATAGTCACAGATCTTGAATTTAGGCAAAAAGCTCATCCCTTTCTTGGGACTAAAGAGCTGAGGACTTGCAAATTTTCTAATGTGGACCTGCAGCTCTGTGAAAGATTTGCATGAATGATGGAGAACATGAGGCTGTTCAGGATATCAGAGGGCTCCAAATAAGAGAACTTCTATTAGTTCAGAGATTTTGTTTTTCAATTGTTGTAAAACTATGTTCAATTTTGGGTCGACTGAATGCAATTTAATGTGAAAAGTAGCCGCAGCAGAGGCTGCTACATTTGTGGAATTCTCCAGGACAGTTGTTAAAACAAGATGTCATGTCTGAGATGGTTTTATTTCCTTTGTAAAGTATTTCTCAAGTGAACAAATCATTTGTGTCTGTCAGCACACTGGCTAAATAGTTGTTAAGACACAAGAAGGGTTGTGGTATATAGGATGTGATCATTTGCATAGGGACAGCCTAGAGAACATGACACACTAAACTTTCAAGATTACATAGATCCCTGTCTGGGCAAAATAAAAAGGGTTGTTTGCTAGTGAAACAACAACAGTAATATCAAAACTAGTTAATCTCAATAGATGTGTGCAAAGCTGCTTTTAGTTAATGTGGAGAGCTAGCAATCCAGCAGGTATGGTTAGGTTTTTGATATTTCTTAGGAACAGGGAAGCAGAAATCAAGGCAGCTGTTCCCCAACAATGTATGTCCAATATTAAAGAATGTGAAAAATGTATGCATATCCTTTTAAATAAATATCCTGCAATATGCCAAACAATTTGGAGAAGAGAAAGCTTTAGGCCTGGAATGGACTTGCACACCATATGACTACTTTGAAAAGGGGGTCACAACTATATGGGTAAGAATCAAACTACAAATAGGAGATCAAATAAGTGTTCATGGAAATAAAGAGAGAGAGATAATAATCTTAGAATAATTTCATAGATACCCCCCACTCCCCAGATGGTACTTAGGGTTTGGGAAGAATTCCCCATTCCCCAAGGTACAGGTGGAATCCATTTTAATGGAATACAAGAACACACACACTATTCCCTGTCCTTTGAACACTCTTCCTGAGCTGTTCTTCAAGCCCACTATTCTCTCCACACTCAAATCCCACCTTAGAACCCATTTCTACTTTAGTGTCTACAAGACATTATTCAGCTAATAATGCTAGGTTGAGGGGTAACTTGGGGGAGAGTATATTTCTTTTTTTTAAAAAAATGCTAGAATAGGGAAAGGCTGAGCCCAATACAGAAATAGAAGATGTGCTTCAGGAAACAAACTTGAAATACACTGGGCATTTCTCAAGACCTTTCAACTGTGTTTGGCTTGCCTTTTTCCTCCCTGGACATACTGGGCCATGTCCATCCATTGATTTCAAAGGAGCTGCAAGAAGGCTGCATTAGTCCTATTCATTTCACAGTTTTGCCATGTGCTAAGGTTCAAGACCACGGGCAGGGAGAGTTTTTCTTCAGCATATTTATACATTTCTCCAGCACAAGATGCCATTTGTTCCTCATCTGTCCCCTTCACCAGAAGTTCAGAGCTTAACTTGCAGCTCAGTCAGGTTTGACTCCTCCCTTCGCTCTACTCCTTCAGAAAAGGCACTTGAGCAGGATCAAAAGTGTTTGCATTTCCTTTGATCTGTACATTGGTTCAATCAACAACATCAAGCTGTTTGCTTCTTCTCTATGGCTTTATTTAACTACAATATAGCGAACACTTATTTTTTTTTAATAAAAAGGTATCTCCAAAAGACAGAAAAGGATCGGTAAGATTATTCATTCTATAACTAACAAACCCAGCTGATGTCCATCATCCATCTGCTTTACTAGACTAGATGGAATTTATTTAATATTTATGGGGAGAGGAGGGAATGCTATGCTCTCACCTTAATTGTGGTGCAGGCCAAGCTATTGTAGATAAAGCTGAACAAGGATATGGGGTTGTTGTGGGTTTTTTTTGGTCCTTTGCTCAATGTTTAGAATTTAATAGTGCCAGGACTTTTACATAGTGTTACTCTAATCTGTTTTCTCAGCGTTTCGTTCATATTAAGAGTGCACTAGTATTAGTCTCATATCTAGGACACTATCGAGAGTATTTATATCCTGACAGTCTATGGAGGAGGATGTAATCAGTCAGCCAGGCCTTTTCCACCCTTTATCTCTTACGACTTTCAGCTTTTACTCTTATGTGTTTGTTAAGTCACAGCAGGGTAGCTCAGCACAGAACAAAGTACAAAGCTGGAGAACTGCCCTTAGTTCTAAATTTGTTACACACATCTTTCAGGAACCTCAGTCTGTTAATTACTGTGTCTGCAAAGCCTGGGCCTGCACATTCATTACAATTCCATTGCCAACCCTTGCAGGTTTATCACTAGTCTCATGATATTTGGCCTTTGTCTGGAAGGCCCACCTCTTGGAGCCATTTGATTATGTGAGACTCAGCTTCCGGGGGGAAATGTATGTTTAAAGCCCTTAGGCTTACAGAAAAAACCTTGTATATGTGCATTATAAAGGCTAAAAATCAGAAGGCAAAGGGAAAAAAAATCCAAAATGTATTTTTTAAACATCTTTTAAACATCTTGTGATTTTTTGAACTATTTTGTTAGCAACAACAACAGAACAAGCAGGCAGAACTATAAAGGAACAAAGCTTTGTTAAACATGCACAAAGGCCAATAATACATGTTGAGGTTCTGTACCTCAGGTTTGCAGCTGGGAGCCTCTAGTCCCTCACCAATCTCTGTTCCTCCTGAAACCCGATCCTCTTTATCCACTTCCATTCACACATTCATTTAGCTTCCTAACGTACTGTGTAAAGAAATTTGCTGAAATCCCATATTTAGTTTGAAGCTAGTTCTGGCTGCTTTGCTGAGCCCTAGGTATTGGGTATGGCTGACCCTGAACCCTAGGAATGGGAGAAGAGTAAGTGCCTATTGCCTGTAACCCTAGGAACTGGGAAAGAGGATGTGGGTGCCTACATTAACCAGACTACATCTTGAGCCCACAGAAGGATAAAGGTGGATGCCCTAGAATGAGCAGGTAATAAACCCAAGAGATCTGACTGAGCTGACACCAGAGAACTAAGATTCTCATTACACTGACCAACAGGGTTCTTTATACAACCTTAATGGTAGCCAGCAGAGAAAATAAATGGGGGGGGGGAGCTTGTATCCTTTTTTGTCTTTTATAATTTACAAGGAGACCCTGAAAGCTGTGTGTGGTTTTAAAAAAGAAAAATCACCAACTAGTTTTTGTGCGTTCCATCAAATACATTTTATCAAATCTCCAAAATGCACCTCCCCGCCATTCCCCATTTCCTGAGAAAGGAGCTCAAACTTAACTGTATATAGGTAGGCACCTAAATGATAACATTTCCCAGGAGAACCTGGGAGATTCCAATCTACTAAAGCCAATATTTCGTGTTCCTTCTCCACTAATCTAGGTGATTCAAAAACTCCAGCTCTCAATGGTTTTAACTTGCAAGTCATTGTAGCAGCACATCAAGTGTGAATATAATTACAGACTCAGAATATTACTGCTTCTATTGTGCTGGAACTGTTCCACGCTCCTTGTTCAGATAAGATAGAACTGCTGAATGTGAATACATCCTGAATTAATACTGTCAACAGATAATGAAAGGGGCTGATTGGAAAATCACTATCAAGGTAAAAGTGCTTGAGAACTAAAGAAAAAGCATGCCTGGGAGAGCCACCCACAGTTTTAGCAATGCCCATAGTGAAAACATGAAACTGTAAAACACTGTGTGAAAAACATTTTTAAAATGAAAATGTAAGGGGTTCCAATTACACACACACGTTTCCTTCCAGCGCCCACCCTGTATGTATTTTAAAGGGATAGCCTCTAGTTACTCCTCCTATTAAAATGTTTCCAAATCCAACATGAATGGAATTTTTTATAAATGATTAAAGCTCTAATCAATAAGGAACAGTTGTTTGAATGTAAACATTATGATGCAGTGTTTGAAACCTAAAGGAGATGCAGAATTGTATTAGTATATGTATGTAAGTAAATACTTCAGGGCATGGGCTATCTTCCTCTAGATTGGGAAGGTGCCTAATACATTTAAGGAGCTACTTCACTATAAATAGTATTAGGAGGATTGGTCGTATGTTGGCTCCAGTTGGCTACGGTTTCCTGCTAGGACTACCAATGTAAGTGAAAATAGGTGCTTAAGACTGGTTCTTATGGTTGCAAAGATAACCTCAAAACGTGAGCTGCATGTAAAATGCATGTAGTCTTCCTGAGGCTGCAGACAGCTCCAAGTGAAATATGGACTACTCAATTCACTGATGGAGATGCTAAGGCCAAAATTTAAGAGTGAAAAATTAATGGCAACATTACTAGGGTAATCACTCTGCCAATCATTTCAGAAGAAACATCCTGTTAATAGCCATATTGTTGGATATAGTGACTGAGATTGGGGCAGGAAACCACAGGAAATCTAGCTGCTGTCAAGTTTTGGGGCTGGAGGGAGCAGCATTCAAGTTCTCTCCCCACCAAATTTAAAGTAATATTAAATAGGGGGGAAAAAGGGATGCATTTAAGGCTCAACAAAGTTTCCACCCACTCACCTGCCTCGAAAGCTGCTTCCCCTCCCCCCGCATCAGTTTTATTTGCCTTATGCCTCCTTATTCACATGCACGGATGCTCAGGATGAGCCATGAACTGGCCCTTAAGTCCTTTACTATGTGTAGAGAAACATGTAACTTACGTTTTTCTTTCTCCTCAGTAGCATCACACCGTTCTGCTAAAGTAGACTTCCTGCAGGGCATAGAGAGTGGAGCCTCAGTGGAAACAATCTGCTATGTGGCAGTCTTGTTCTAGGCTCTCTCGCACTGAAGAGCAGATCATTGCCTCAAAGGCTGTTTACAGGGATGAGTTTTAGATCTGTAGTCCACCCGCAACAGCTTCTCAGTCGTTCTCTCCCTGTTTTGATGCCCTGGATAAAGCTATAAAACTTGCTAGGCAGATTACATCTGTTCCAAGGTGGTGAAATTAAGACTATAGGAGACATTCCGACCAGTGAATTTGCTGTGGCATCTTCTTAGAAGGACGACACGTCCTTAAAAAAAATAGTAATCTATGAATGATAACCAGACAGCAAATTAAAAAAATCGGGAAGGGGGGTGGCAGATGGGAGGGTAATAGGAGCCTGTATAAGAAAAAAGACCCAAAAATCAGAACTGTCCCTATAAAAATCGGGACATCTGGTCACCCTAAATCTATGCAGCAAAGCAGGAAGAGTCTTTAACTCAGAAGTCTGATAAGGTGGTAAAAAAAAACCACAACAGTGTTGTTGATCCTATATTCAATTCCTGAGACTAGGGAATTCATTCAGGACAATAAGGACATCTATGTCTTGAAAGCCTATTGGAAATAGCACTTGGGGTTAATTCCTGTCAGTTCTGAATCAGTGAAATGAAGAGAGCAGAACTCAATAGAAATTGGACCTTTATCTTCCTGGCACAATGGTACTAGGATAGATTATTAGTAAATTTAAACTAAGCATTTTCAAGACTTGTCTTTTTTGTTGCCTGGACTATTTGTAAAACACCTAACACTATACTAGTGCTATAAGAATAAAATTAATTATTGTGAATCATAATTAATCATACCCTATCCACACTGCTGGGTAGATTGGATCATCAGGTGAGGATGCTGAACAATTCATTCTGAATAATGTTCATTGTAAATATAGCATCCTTTTTGCTGGTGAATTGTTTGTGAACCAGTCTTCATTTTCTTCAATTTAACTTATTTATAAATATTCACCAAATAGTTTGGAGTGATTCTTTTTCAACCTCTGGATTGCTTCAGTTTGACTGTGTGATGTTTTTCACTTCTGTTATGTGGTTGGTCAGCTAAGTCACTTGGTATTGTTCCTACTCCCAAAGTCTGAGTGATTTTATTTTATTTTTAAAGTAGGAGAATAACAAATAGCAAATAATGAACAACACTTTTCAGTGTCAATTTTCAGGTAAACCATAATTTATTCTAAGGTGTGTAAAATTTAGAATTTGCAACTATTTTCTCCAAATGCTTGAGAAATAGAAACCACTATGAGTGGTAATAGAGATCAGTAAAAACTGAACTTAAATGAACTCCCCACTTCTGGGGTTCAGATTTTAGTTTTGATTGTTCAACCTGTTCTCCCCATTAGTGGTTGACATCATTCAAGTGCTGGTTGACGCAGTTTGTTAAGCTCTCTAACCTTAGCAATGCAATGTAAATCAATGTGTTTGACATACTATATCATCTCTAACAAGAAATACAATAGCCTGCTTTGTATTCTCAGAGTGTGACGAAGTGGGAATGTTCTTAATGTTCTCCCTGGATATTGTGAGAGTGCCTCAATTTCCCCTATGCCTTTCTTAAGTCTCTAAGGTGGTGGGATAAGGGCTGAGATTGTTGTAGGGCAAAGGACCAGTGGAAAAGAGTGGCCAATGCCCTGCCTCCAGGCAACTTATGGGCTGGGACCTTCTCCCCTGTAAGGTGGAAGCTGTGAGCTGTGAAGCTCCTTGCCCTGGAGACAGTCTGTTCACAGAAAGAAAGCTTCCTCCAGAGTCCTGACTGACTTCATAGGGAGTAGTGCCAGAACATCACCCCGGGGACTCCATGACAGAGACATAGCTGTTATTTGGCCCCAAAGTTGAGCCATTGCGTGTAACCAGGCAGTGAACAGCTGGAATTCTGCAATGAATGCACTTCAAATTATTCCAACAAAGAGCAATAATCCTGCTCAAGAGACTTTGTTTTTCTTGCTGAAGAGGAATCTGCAATCTATAGGAAAATGTTTTCTGGATTAAGTGACTAGATGAATAACCTCTACTGAAAAGGGGATTTCCATTACTAGAGTGAGCCCTATATAAAGGGGAAAAAATGACTTGATCAAGGAGTGTTGTCTTAGAAGAACTTGATTGCAGACACAGGGGATGATATTGGTGCTCACAAAGCAGCCTAGTACTTCAGGCTACCAAGATTGACAGAGACTAGACAAAACAGACATAAAAGTGCATTCAGAGTTCATTTCCAGCAAGCAGGTCACGAGTGTTCTCTGACTCAAGGCCGAGTAGGCAAAGCCTACCCCGGGGAGCCCCCACAGAAGATGGACCTGCTAAATCCACAGCATTTTAGGGTTCCCAGGGGAAAGCATCTGTATGCTGGATCTATAGAGAAAGCAGTACTCTCTCGTGAAACCTATTTGCAAACTTAGAACATGTGGATTTGGCCTAAAAACATGGATTTAAATAAAAATACCAGTGTAAAAATCACTTCCAAGAGTGTAGGCCAACTCAGTTCATTAGCAGAGCCCTTTGCCCTCCTCAGATCAAAGCTGAAGCCAAGAAGTAAGTAATCCTGTCAGAGGAATCACCAGAAACAGACAGGTGAAGGGGTGTCCTCAGTGAAAGGACTATATTCTCCAATCAGTCGTGCAGGCTGTTAAAAAAAACTGGGCTGACAAAGTGGTGACAGCTTTAGAAACCAATTGTTTGCTGCCTTGCACACAGAAAAATTCAATCCAGCAAAGGTGCCTGTTCACGGTCTTCAGTTTGACAGTAGTTGTTAGTTTCATTTAAAAATCACACCACAAAGGAGCAAGTTTCTTTGTTAAATCTCTGGTCAAGAAGATCTGCAACCAAAACCAAAGCAGAGAGTCGCCAGAACACCACCCTCTCTTCTTCATGGCTGTACTTCTTTAGCAGAACAAATACATTCAGCATAAAACCCCTATCACCAAACACTGAGCTTGTTTTCTTTTGATCGTCTACCTAGCGTAAGCGGATTGTTATCCCCTTACTAACTAACACTCAGTGAGGGTTGCCAGATGGTCAAAATTTTTCCAGCCAAGATGTCAGTCAAAAGTAGCCCAAAGTAGCCCAAAAATAGCCAAATAATATTTTAGTCTAAAAGTAAAAATTTCACCAAATAACATACATATAACAAAGTCTAAGCATTCTGCTTCAGATTCGGTATCATCAGTTCTGTAGATGTCAGCAGTAAATCGGGATAACATTGATGTGGAAGGCACGAAATTATTGCAGCACACATTGTTTCTCGACATGAATGCACGAATGTTGAGTATTGCCTCCAGTAGTTCCTGAGCTTCGACTTGATGAGGTTCATTTGAGACCCCTGCTCTAGCCACTAAGCCTTACTCCCCTCCCAGAGCCGGGGAGAGAGAACCCAGGCGTCCTGGCTCCCAGCCCCCACTGCTCTCACCACTAGCCCCCACTCCCCTCCCAGAGCCGGGGAGAGAGAACCCAGGCATCCTGGCTCCCAGCCCCCACTGCTCTCACCACCAGCCCCCACTCCCCTCCCAGAGCCGGGGAGAGAGAACCCAGGCATCCTGGCTCCCAGCCCCCACTGCTCTCACCACCAGCCCCCACTCCCCTCCCAGAGCCGGGGAGAGAGAACCCAGGCGTCCTGGTTCCCAGCCCCCACTGCTCTCAGCCACCAGCCCCCACTCCCCTCCCAGAGCTGGGGAGAGAACCCGCAAAGATATAAGGAGCCTCTCACTGTATCTTTGCAGGAACCAGTTACAGGAATTGTAGTACTTGAAGGGACCTCAAGAGATCATCTAGTCCAGTCCCCTGCATGAATGTTACATGCCAACAAAGAAACACTTACCATAGTTGCCCTCTAAATCCATTGTACTTGTGCTCGAAGAACACTCACTGAAGGTTCTTTGGGGGATCCTTTGAGCCAGTCTCTTAAGTGTCACTCTCCTCCTTAAAGTACCTACCCTATAGACCAAAAATGAGGAGACTGAAAGATGTCTAAGGCTAAAAGAGACAATTATGATCATCTAGAAGTGATTTTCAACCTGTGATCTGCAAATGCCTGGGGGTCCATAGACTATATCTAGGATTTCTAAAGGGGTCCTACATCTCCATCCAAATTTTTTTTAGGAGTCCATAAATGACATACAGTTGAAAACCACTGATCTAGGCTGACTTTCTGTATAAACACAAGACATAGGACTGTCCTCAATTCATTCCCGTTTGATGTAGAGCAGATCTTTTAGAACAGGAGTGGGCAAACTTTTTGGCCCCAGGGCCACATCGGGGTTCAAAATTGTGTGGAGGGCTGGGCAGGGAAGACTGTGCCTCCTCAAACAGCCTGGCCCTGCCCCCATCCAACCCCCACCCACTTCCCACCGACTGCCCCCCCCCAAGCCCCCAACCCATCCAACCCTCTCCCCGTTCCTTGTCCCTTAATTGCCCCTTCGGGAGACCACCCCCCCAGTCTAACTGTCCTCCAGAACCCCACCCCCATCACCACCACCCTTCAGAACTCGCCACCGCCCTTCAGAACTAGCCCAATTTGGCGGGAAACCCGCCCAACTGGCAACACTGCTCAGTGGGGTGTTTTCATTGTTAGGTCCCAGGACCAAAAGAGGAAGGGTCAATGGGAAATTAGAGCCCTGAGACTGACAATCCCCAGGGCAATGGGGAGAGGCCAGCACAGCGAGCTGGGATTGTCTGGGTCAGACAGACAGGGACCGAGCTAAGGAGAGAGCAGAGGCCAGAGCTGAGCTGGGCCAGATCCAGAGGGGCCAGAGCAGCAGCCCAGAGAGACAGGCCCTGTGCTGGGAGCAGAGCTGCAGCCCCAAAGCTGGAGCACAGCCCAGAGAGAGTAGACCTTCCCTGGGAGCAGCTGCAGGAATCAGAGGCAGAGAGGCCAGAAAAGCAGCCCACAAAGCAGGTCAGTGCTGGGGTGGGGGGGGGGGAAGAGACACAGAGGAGCTGCCTGCAGAGCAGAGCTGTAAGAGCCAAAGGGGCCAGGGCAGCAGCCCAGGGGGCTGGAGGCAGCAGCAGCCGTGCTGAGACAGAGTGGAGCAGAGAGAGTGGTGGAACTGGGGCTGGAGCAGTCCAGAGCCTGAGAGTGTGGCCACCACCAGAGCAAGTGTCCAAGTCAAAGCATCCCTGCAGCACAGCTGAGAAGGAGACCTGGGACCTACAAGGAATAGACTGTGAACTGTCCTGACATTGCAGAGACACTGGTTGTGATGTTCCCTGCCACAGAGCAGGGTGACGTGTTTATCTAACCATTCTAATTTTTCCTTATTCATTTTAAGATACATTGTTGATTAAATAATTTGCATTTGCTTAAGTTCTAATGATCAGTGGGTCAGGGAAGTGCCCAGTGCAAAGGGAACACCCCGGAGTGGGAACACCCTAGCCCCTCACCTAGCTGACCACAGCAGGGTTTGGGGTCGAGCCCCCCAGGAGTCCTGGGCCCAGCCTGGTTGAGGTTACCAGCACTCCACCACACAGGAGAGTGGAAGGGGAGTCCCCAAGAGCAGGGAGGCCTCTGGGTAAAGGAAGTTGGAGCGAGAACTCAGATCCTTCCGCTAGCCCATTTCACCGGGGTAGTCCAGAAGCCAGGAAAGTTCCACACAATAGCGGGACTATTCCCCCCCCTCCCCCCCCCCCCCCCCGCTTACACTAGCAAGCCATTTCAAGGCCAAGAAAAAGTCTTGCTTGGCCTTAAGTGAATGTGAGTCTTTAGAAGTTAAGGTTGCACCACAGTAATACTCAAAGTGAAAGCAGCTGTAAAATTCCACTAAGCATCTGATATGCTCCACTTATATCACCCACATGGCTTGTCTCCCTTTAGCCAAAGCAAATTGACAATTTGTTTTCAAGACGACAAAACAGCTACCTATATAAACATACCATATTGGTCTGGGATCTTTTCTGACTGCATAGGTGAAAGCAAGATTGGTTCAGGTCAGAACCTGACTGGGAGACCTCCAGAGAACATGTAAAGAAATGGTGATAGCGGCATAACAGTCAACATTTTTCCCCTGGGACTCAATATCGCTGAGGTTGGTCCAATTAAAAACATGGCAAGGGATGACACTGGGACTTAGGTTCTATACCCAGATTTGTCACATAACCTTAGACAAGTCATTTCACTTCTCTGTGCCTCATTTTGCCCATCTATAAAATGGGAATAATGGTACTTAGCTTCCTTTGTAAGGGTTTTTGAGATCTACTGATAAAAAGAGCTAAGTAAGGGTTAAGGGCCACAATATTAGATTTTAAAACATGTTCTTAAAAACCAATTTGAAAATGCCAAGTCTGTTTATCTCATGTTAATCAATGGCATTTCCCTCTTCTCTGACAGTTACAGTTGGATACTTCCTCATATAGAAATGTAATCTGGCTTTCGTTAATGAAAAACATCTTTTGTTTCCGATAGATACATCTACAAGATGAGAAACAATTATTTTTCTGATTAAGCAGCATAAGTGCCTGAAGTGAACTAAAATAGATGTAAAACTCACATGGAGCCAAACAAAGCAAATTTTTCAAATTTCCAACCATTTTCTTAGAATCAGTCTTGGTTTTGCTGCCAGATGAATGTTCTTCTAGCTCTGTTTCTGAGGCAGAATGGGGACATCTTGTGGCTAGACAAACAATACAGAAGTTAGTGTACCCGGTCTTAGTGGATGTTCCCAGACAAATCCAACTTTGTTTTTTTCTTATGTGAAGGTCCTAGTCTGAATACAGGATGAAATAGATTCATTCACATTGATCACACATATATTGTGTACTTTTCTGATAACCGGCAAAGTACAGTATGTACTTTGTATTTCCAATTGTTTTATTTTATCAAAACCTGCTAAAACAATCCCGAAACTAACTCCTTTATCAACAAACCCAGTCTTGCACTGATGTGGTGTTTATCAGCAACCAGATTCAGTAAGACTGAAATGAGCAGAAAGTCAACTTTCTGCCTCACAGACATAACCATCAATTTGGTAGATAGTTATTTTAGCTGATTGCTCATGTCATACATTAATGTTTTAAATGAAACCCATGATAAAATATGTCAACATGCCCTAAGTATTTTTGAAGTTTGTGTAGAGGATGCTGAGGGAAAAAAATGAAAATTGTTGAAGCAATTTATTGATCCTTAACTAGTTGGTAAATAATTATTTGAATTACATCCTGATTTAGTTTTCACATACACGTAAGCATATTAGCCAAGTATTTTGATGTCATCTAGCATATAAATATATAGTGAAAATAAAATTGTCCCAGGCATCACACAATGCATGACGCAATGCTGTAAAAATGTTATAATCGGAGGCATATCCTCTCTTTGCTTTCACCCTGTTCAGCATCCACCTCTGTTTCTCTATGTCCTATCTCAGTCATTTTCTTCCAATTATCGTCAATAATGGCTGATACTGAGGCCAAACTCACCAACATGCAGGATGTATTTAAAATTACATATCCATCCAATCTTATGTAGAAGGACTATAAAAACATTGCAGGACTTAAGTCCCCACACACTAGGATGCAAAAGCCTTTGGAACCATCTTTCAGCATAACTTCTACACCACTAATATTAAACACCTGCCTGCTAGGCAAAGTGGAGCACTTCCTAATGAGGCTCCAGCCTGCCATCTGTTGATCCCTAATCCCTTTAGGCTGTTTTAACATGGCTAACTCAGGGAGAACAGGGGTTTAAAACGCCAATTCTTAAGTGCCCAGTGGAGCTAGTCAACACTAGCAGCAAATGAGAGTTTTGAGACAGTTTACAGAAGGAGTGTGAGAGCCAGATATACCTAACAAACATTCTCTAACCTAAGACTGGCAAACATTCTCACCTCACCCCACAAAAATCTTGTAAATGCGAAAAGAATGCAGACAGAAGTCCAGCAGCAGAGTGGGAGCGATCCAGATTATAACGCTGAATGTAGCATGTCTGATTATCTGCAAGTGGTGTACATGTGCATTTGCTGCAAGCAGCTTATGCCTCTCAGAGATCAAGTAATGGGGTCTTGAGACCAAAGTGCTGTAATGGGAGGAGCTAAGGGAGACAAAGTAGTACATAGAAGTGGCTTTCCACCTCTATGGCTTTCCAAAACTTTCTAGTGGCTTTCCAAAACTCTTTCCAAAACTGGTCCCACTCCCAGTCTGACAGTCTTTGTGCTGTTGGGGGTGAAAGCCTCAGAGAAAGAGAACATCAAGCTGGAGTGGAGGAAAACAAACAATCCCATAGCTGGGACGTTCCTTCCAGATGATGTCCAGGTATCCTCTCAGACTGAAGATGCCCTTCCCGGGGAGGGAACTCCTGTTATCAGAAACAGACAAGTAATAGTTGTGATGGGTTGGGATCACAGAAACCCTCTTAGAAGCTGCCACCCGATGTGCCAAGCCTACTCCTGCCTCAGTTTTCCTGCCTAAACGGCTTAGGACCTCAGTACCATGCCAGGTCTGAGCCATGTCCCCCAATAGCTATGGGCTTGCCTGGAAACAGGCAGAAGTATTCTTGCCTCTGACACTCAGATGCTCAACTCCCAATGGGGTCAAACCCTGAATAAATTTGTTTTACCCTGTATAAAGCTTATACAGGGCAAACTCATAGATTGTTCGCCCTCTATAACAATGATAGAGAGATATGCACAGCTGTTTGCCCCACCCAGGTACCAACACATACTCTAGGTTAATTAATAAGTAAAAAGTGATTTTAATGAAGACAGGAAATAGGATTTAAGTGGTTCCAAGTAGTAACAGACAGGACAAAGTGAATTACCAAATAAAATAAAATAGAAAACGCAGATCTAACACTGATACAGTAAAAAGCCTCACCCTCTGTGAATTCCTTCTTTCAGGCTAAGTTCCGTTAGCCTGGGTCCAGCTATCAATCGCACCCCCCCTTCAAATCACAGTCCTCTGTTCCAGTTTCTTCCAGGTATTCTTGGGGGGTGGAGGGCTTTTCTTTGAGCCAGCTGAAAACAAAATGGAGGGGTCTCCCTGGGGTTTATATAGACTTCCTCTTGTGGGTGGAGAGCCCCCCCTCCTTCTTATGCAGAGTCCACATGGTCCAGTTGCAGGTTTGAACCAGACTCCGCTCATTACCAGCCAGGCTGAATTCCTGAGGAAGCTCGGGTGTGGATGGGCGTCCACAAAGTTCACTGTTAGCTTGATTGGTCTTAACTGAGAATAATTCTCTCTCTACTTACAACCAAGCACTTAGCCAATATTCATAACTTTGAATACAAAACAGACACATACATACAAATAGAATGAACAGATTCAGTGGATCATTACCTTCACAGAGATATGTTACATGGCATATGTATCAAAACCATATTCCAGTAATGTCATATATATATTTATAGGCACACACAGCCCAGAAAGCCTTATGGGGTGCACCGTCACAACAGTAATAGGATTTTTGGTTATTAGAAATATAAATAGTGGGGGGTTGTGATGACCGGAAAAACCGTGTGGTGAATGACCTGCCAATTGCAGACCTCTTGAGACATGTAGACAGAAGTATGTACAGTGCTGGGGAGGAGCTGATGGTCAAGGTACATGTAGGTACCAGTGACATATGACAAGGCAGGAAAGAGGTCCCCACGGCTGCTAGGAAAGAGAGATTAAAATCCAGGACCTCAGTGGTAGCCTTCTCTGAACTGCTCCCAGGTCCACATGCTGGGCCATTTAGACAGGTAGAACTGCAGGGTCTCAATGTGTAGGTGAGATGACTATGTTTGCAGGAAGGATTTAGGTTTATTAGGAACTGTGGAATCTTTTGGGAAAGGAGGAGCCATTATAGGAAGGATGGCTCCACGTAAACCAAGACAGAACCAAGTTGCTGGTATGTGAAATTAAAAAGGTCATAGAGGAGTTTTTAAATTAAAGGCTGAAGGAAAGCTGACTAGTGCAGAGGATCATGCGGCTCGGACAGAGACATCCTGTAGGGGAAAATTTATTAATGGAATATTCTATATCCTAGTAAAGAGAAGAGAAGTTGGAAAAGTAGAAATAAGAACTGAAGAGAAAAACATTAATTACATCTTATGAAGGCGGACAATTAAATATTGACAAATTATAAAAGTGCCTGCATATGAATGAAATAAGTCTGAACACTAAGATGGGTGATCTTGAGTGCCTGGCAATAAATAAGGATATTATATAATAGGCATCATAGAAGCTTGATGGAATGATGACAATGAAAGGAACCCTAAAAAATGAGGAGGCTAGTCAAATGAAAATTAAAAGGAACAACAATCACAAGAGTGAAATGCATGCAAGCTGCATGGAACCTTTTTCAAAACACCATCAGAGGGGCTCAAACAATATGTACCCCTCCAAATAAAAAAAACAGCAAGAGGACCAAAAAAATGCCACAGTGGCTGAGAGTAAAAGAGGAGATTAAAGACAAAACATCACATCCTACTGAGGAAAACAGATAGGAGCATAATCTCTGCCAAATAAAGGATAAGTAGGCAGTCCAAAAAAGAATATGAAGAGCAAATGGCACAAAAACGAACAGAAAAAACATTAAGTACATGAGCAGCAGGAAGTTTGTCAAACAATCACTGGGGCCACTGGATGCTTGATGTGCTAAAGGAGCACTGCAGGAAGCCATAGCCATTGAAGAGAAGATAAACAAATTATTTGCATTAGTCTTTACTGCAGAGGATGTGTGAGGCTCCCACACCTAAGTCATTCCTTTTAGGTGACAAATGTGAGGAACTGCCTCAGAATATGTCAATAGAGAGGGTATTAGAACACATTGATAAATTAAACAATAATAAGTCACCAGAACCAGGAGTACTGATATTCACCCACGAGTTCTGAAGGAACTCCAATATGAAAGTAACAGAATTAACTGTTGAATATAACCTATGTTTAACTCGGCCTCTGAACCAGGTGACTGAAGGATACCTAATGTAACACGGATTTTTAAAAAAGGCTCCAGTGGTGATAAGCCTAACTTAAGGACCGGGCAAATTGATGGAAATGATAGTAAAGAAACAAAATTATCAGGCCAATGAACATATGTTTAGGAAGAGTGAATAAAACCATTGTAATGGGAAATGAATAAAACCATTGTAATGGGAAATCATGCCTCAACGATTTATTAGAATTCTTTTGTTGTGTCAACAAACATGTGGACAAGTGTGATCCTGTGCTTATAATGTACCTGGACTTTCACAAAGTCTTTGACAAGGTCTGTTACCAAAGGCTCTTAAGTAAAGTAAGCAGTATTGGGATAAAAGGGAAAGTCCTCTAATGGATCAATAATGGGTTAAGAGATAGGAAACAAAGGAGAGGAATAAATATCAGAATCCCCCAAGGATCTGTACTGGTGCCAGTTCTGTTCAACATATTCAAAAATTATTTGCCATTGAGGTAGCAAAATTTGCAGAGGATACTAAACTACTCAAGAAAATTAAGTCTGAAGCAGATTGCAAAGAGTAATAAGGAATCTAAAAAACCTGGGGGATTGGGCAACAAAATGGCAGATGAAATTCAGTGTTGACAAATGCATAGAGCCCTGCACAGATATAAATTTATATCCGCGGCTGTGGATATAAATTTGTGTCCTTGAAATGCAGGGCTCTCCCAGGTACCCCAGAAGTGAAAGTAGCAGAATGTAGGGTCACCTCTCCCAGGAACCAGCAACTCCTCCAGCACAGCTGAACTACCCCCAAACAGGAGAGACAAGACTACATGGCAGGGGTGGGGTGGAACTGAGGGTGGTAAAGCTGCACTGGAGGAGCTGCCAGTGTGGGGAGCTGGTTCCTGGGAGTGGTGGCCCTACGTTCTGCTCCTTTCACTGCTGCGGTTCCTGGGAGAGCCCTGCAGTTCCATAGATACCAGTTTATATCCACGGATATCCGCATGCTCAGATATAAATTTGTATCCGGACAGGGCTCTACCAATGCAAAGTAATGCAGATTAGAAAACATAATCCCAACTACACATACAAAATGATGAGGTCTCAGTTAGCTGTTACCACTCAAAAAAGATCTTGGAGTCACTGTTGATAGTTCTCTGAAAATGTCTGCTCAGTATGCAGTGCAATCAAAGGAGCTAACAGAAGGTTATGAACCGTTAGGAAAATGAAAGATAATAAGACAAAGTATAATAATGCTATTATATAAATGTATGGTAGATCCACACCTTGAATACTGTATGCACCCCACCTCAGAAAAAGATATTATAGAATTGGAAAAAGTACAGAGAACAAAAATCATTAAGGCTATGGAACAGCTCCATACAAGGAGAGATTTAAAAGAATGGGACTGTTCAGCTTGGAAAGAGATGACTAAAGGAGGAATATGGTATAAATCTTTAAAATCATTAACAGTAGGGAGAAAGTAAATAAGGAAGTGTTATTTACCCCTTCAACATAACATGACCCAAGGGTCACCCAATTAAACTAATAGGCAGCAGGTTTAAAACAAACATAAAGGAAGTACTTCTTCATACAACACAGAGCCAGTGTGTGGAATTCGTTGCCAGAGAATGCTGTGAAGGCCAAAAGTATACCTGGGTTCAAAAGAGAATTAGATACATACAAGGATGATAGACCTATCAATGGCTATTAGCCAAAGTGGTCAGGAACCTAACCCCATGCTCTAGGCATCCCTAAACCTCTGACTGGTAGAACCTGGGAATGGATGACAGGGGACTGATCACTCAGTTAACTCTCCTGTTTACACCCTGTGAAGCATCTGGAATCAACCACTGTCTAAAGACAGGATACTGAGCTAGATGGACCATTGGTCTGACCTGGTATGGCCATTCATATGTTCTTAATGCAGCATAAATAGATGAGAATATGTAAAGAAAAAATTCCATTTCTTAATAAAAAGGGAGAGAGTGTTCTCTCCATAGCAAAGCACTGAAAAAGTTAAACTTAGTTTTGAAAAAAATACTTTAAAAGAAAATAACTCTCGGTAAACATGACGTAAGCCTGGATCAGGAAGAGCAAATGGTTGCCAGAATATTTGGGATCCTGCTAGGCCTCATACATAATTAAATAGTGATTTCCTTAGATCCCACTGTATGGAGGAACACTTTTCAAATGTTGTCACAGCTGGTGGAGCCTGTTGATTGGACATATTGTTGCCAGTTATACTGAAATAAAAGTGTCTCCACCAGAATGCAGAGATGCTAAAGAATAACCAATTTATAACATTGCACGTTTGTCCCTATATATGGGATTTTTTGAACTCCAGTTTGTTCCAACTGCACATCACCCCTGTACACTGAGCACTAATTTCTCAATAATCATACTGAGTAAGCAAATCATAGAAACTGCCATCCTGGGATCCATCTGGTTCACCAGTGGTTCATCCCCAACAGCCACCCATACCAATTTCTACAGAAGGTGCAATAAATCCTGAAGTAGGCAGATGTGTTATTTCATTTTACGGGTAGTGAACTGAGATAGAGAGGTTATAATTCATTTCTCTCAACCTCTATCTTGCCTCTAGCCTGACAAGGTTTTGGGGGCAGATC
The DNA here is from genome assembly GCA_032164245.1 of Sternotherus odoratus. Lineage (NCBI taxonomy): Eukaryota > Metazoa > Chordata > Testudines > Kinosternidae > Sternotherus > Sternotherus odoratus. The sequence goes on from JAVMKO010000001.1 coordinate 90,957,043, forward strand.
TGTCTCTTACTATGTGTCTGTACAGCACTACCCACAGTGGGGCCCTGATCTTAGTGGAAGCCCCTCAGTTATAATTGTGACACAGTAATAATCAATTGCTTGTTCATCATATCTCAGTTCCTCTTATCTGGAAGAAGAAAATATGTACTGTAAACAATTATAGAAGCCACAAGAAAAACATACAGTACTCGATGTTAATGTATGCATAGTTAGCTTACAACTTGAGTAGAAAAATGTGAAAAAGTGACTTACAAATACCTACAATTAAAATTATTCTTTCCTAATAGAAAGACTTCTCTTAAAGCATATTTGGATCACTATCCATTTAATTCATGTATGAAAATGTGCACCTCCAAAACACTAGACCGGACTCATCTCGTTATTTTGATTCCTATTAGCAATTTGTTTTAGTTAAAAGTGTAAGTATGAAAGACTTATATTTGTTATGTAGATACTGCTTCTTTGAGATCTCTGTATTCTGTATATTTGTTTTAAATCTTAGAAGCACATTCACGTTTATTTAAAAAAATTAATTGCTTATGATACTAAACACCTTTAGACTTTTGATAGTTGAACATACTTTTAATCAGATACAGGTATGCTGGTGGTTTACTCTTTGTATGTCTCTCAGTTTGAACAGTGAGAATATTATTAGTTGGTTTCACTTACTGAGTATCATGCACTAGAAGGGGTATACATTTATTTTAAATTAGGAGCATACTCACTCATAACACTAGTCCATCTACAGTGGCATCCTGTCTCTGAAAATGCCAGCTGCTTTGGAGGGAAATGCAAAATTCTGCAATGGACAGTTCTGGAACAATCTGCCCACAGGTAAAGTCTCTTCCTACCTTCCAATAGTTAGAGGTTGCGTGAACCCTGAAGCTTCACATCCCCTCCAAAATACTATTTTGTCAATATTTACTATAGCAACACTGGATATTCTGCTTTTCCAGATGTCCAGCCTGTCTGGAGTCCTGCTAAGCTCGAGCCTCATTGATAGTGTCAGTAAGTTCCACAGGCTACTCATTATGTTGACAAGTACTCTAATGAGTTTATTTTTAAATTTTGGAAATGTTTATATTGGTCTTTGATGCTGTAAAGCCCAGCACAGATCATCCCTTCTGCAGGATTCCCTTGGGAAGACTCATCCCTGACACTGTCTCAAGGTTCAGGATTTTGCCCCTTCCCCACTAAGCATAGCAGATCTTTGCAACCCATGAGAGTCCACCACCTGCACCCAACTCCACCTTGAGCTCCATCAGAACCAAGCTTCCAGGGATGTCCTTAGTCTCCTCCCACATCACTTCCCCATCCAGAGACCTTCAAAGGGGGCTGCTCAAGGCTTTCACTAATATCAGTAGGCCTACAGAGTGAGAGAACAACATGCATTCCTCAAGGCCATACCCCAGGTCTGCCCAGTCTCCACCCTGCACCACACAGATTGGCCTCCATAGGGTGGAGGGAACTGTTCTGCAAAGGTGACTGAGTCTTCTTCATTGAAGTGAAGAGATCCTTGAGTGGACAGTTCCCCCATCCATGGATTTCAAGGGACATTATCTGATTCTCCATCTTTACAAAAAAACTAAATCGGGGGCTGATTTGATCTGACGTCAGGCTAATAAATGGTTTAAACCAAAATAATAGAAAGTGGAGAAAGACACCTACTTCTTTTATATATTTGTCTGTTTTTCAAACGAAGGGTAGAACTGAGCCCTTTGAGTCTGCCTAGCGTTATCTGCGATTATCATTTTCTTGTCTTGAGTACTATATTTATTTCTATTTTTAAAAGCTTTTAAAAATCCTCTACATTTCCATAAGAACCCTACAAAACACCTCACACACATCAAACACATGCAGACATGCATCTGTGCCAGGGATATATAAAAATGAAGAGAACAGGAATGAGCTGGAGTCGGAATGAAAAGGAAATTGTTTCTTAACAATCTTTAGCATGCATTTGTTATCAAACTGCTGTGAAGGCTTGTGGGATTTATTCCTGTCTCACCTCTCCACACATTTGCAAAAGGATATGCATTCATGACCACTAATCTAAGAAAAGAATTTGCAGTGAAGTGAGACAGCATGACAAGCACTATAGGTAATGGAAGATCTTTACAATCCCACAGAAAAACATCTTTGCTTTTATTTCATATACTTTTGGTTGCATGCCTGTTATTTGAATCCAAGCCAGCACCTGCTGTGGCTATGCAGTTAATATCACAGAAGGACTGAAAAAACTCCTCAGAGTGCTGTAAACATTAAAGCATCTTTGATTTTTTTTTAAAAAAAGAAGAGAATGATTTACTTCTGCTGATTTTCAGATGTTTTCATCTGCATTATTCTTGGTTGAATCAGGAGTTTCCTTTCTATTCACCTCTACTCATTTTTATATTCTATAGATGGGCTAGGAACCCACTTTATCTGGGGGAAGAGGGAGGACAGTGGGAACTTCAACCCACATTTGTGGGATGTACCTTTTCCCCTACATTCAAGATATCCAAAAATAAAGCTGATGCTCCACAAACAAAGGATTTCATGCCAACCAACAGCTAAAGTTACAATTGTATTGCTCAACCCACCCATACCCCATAAAAAGAGATCTTCCTCTGAATTGCCTCACAATAATTATGCCAGTGTTTGTCAGGATTTTATTAGAAAACACCATCTCCCATTTATGTCAATCATTACCAGAGAACTGGGAGTTGTTATTTATTTGTACAGTAGAGTGTTGGTTGTGAGAGTTCATTTTGAGTGGTGATAAATTGGACCCTACATAGTTTTAGCACAAAACAAATGTACAATGTGTAACCATTAGTGCTGTGGGGTTTTAATTAGTATGTTGCAGACAGAAAAGATGCTAAGTTAGCATCGTTATTCACAAACAGTTACTGTTTCAATTTGTTATGACACATATATTTCAGACTTTTTCTTTTTAATTGTTGCTCCATGCTATTTGTGTACTGTATCACTCCCTTAAATGCTGTCCAAAAGGATTATTATAATAGTATGATTGATGATTAAACATATAGAATTAGATGTGGAATTCCCCTTGAGTAAAATAGCAGGCTGAAAACCCACCAGTTAATGTTTCATATGCCACAAGCATGGGGACGTCTCTGGTTCAAGTATCTTGCTAAAGAGGAAAAGTTAACACAGTTTTTAAGAATCAGTCAAATGGACCAAGAAAATATATATGGAGATAACTGCACCTACTGTACCATCTCTATTTCCCTAAAATAGGGAACGAAGAAGTTAAAAATTATTTAGATAATTGAGATGTCTTCTAGCCACCAGGCCTGATGACATATATCCTAGAATACTGAAGGAGCTGACTGAGGAGATATCTGAGTCATTAGCCATTATCTCTGAAAAGTCATGGAAGACTGGAGAGATTCAAGGGGACTGGAAAAGGGCAGCTATAGTGCCAACCTACAAAAGGGGGAGTAAAGGACAATGCAGAGAAGTACGGACCAATCAGCTTAATTTCAGTACCCAGAAAGATAATGGAGAAAATAATTAAGCAATCAATTTGCAAGCACCCCCTAGAAGATAATAAAGTGATAAGTAACAGTCAGCATGGATTTGTCAAGAACACATTGTGTCAAACCAACCTAGTAGCTTTCTTTAACACAGTAACAAGCCTTGTGGATATTGGGGGGGGGGAGGGGAAGGGAAACTTAGTACATCTTGACTTTAGTAAGGCTTTTGATACTTCTTTGATACTACCTCATTAAAGAAAGGGAAATACAACTTAGATGGAGCTATTGTGGGGTGGGTGCATAAGTGGTTGGAAAATTGTTCCCATAAAGTAGTTATCAGTGGTTCACAATCAACCTGAAAGGGCATATCAAGTGGGGTCCAACAGGAATCAGTCCTGGGTCTGGTTCTGTTCATTATCTTCATCAGTGATTTAGATACAGCATAGAAATTACACTTATAAAGTTTATGGATGATACCAAGCTGGGAGGGGTTATAAGTGCTTTGGAGGACAGAATTAAAATTTAAAATGATCTGGACAAATGGGAGAAATGGTCTGAAGTAAATAGGATGAAATTCAATACAGACAAATGCAAAGTACTCCACTTGGGAAGGAACAATTAATTTCACACATGCAAATTGGGAAATGTCTGTCTAGGAAGGAGTACTGTGGAAAGGGATCTGGGGATCATAGTGGATCACAAGCTAAATACAAGTCAACAGTGCAACTGTTGCAAAAAAGCAAACATCATTTTGGGGTATATTAGCAGGAGCATCATAAGCAAGATGTGAGAAGTAATTCTTCCATTCTACTCCATGCTGATACAGCCTCAACTGGAGTATTGTGTCCAGGCCTGGGCACCACATTTCAGGAAAGATGGACAAATTGGGGAAAGTCCAGAGGAGAGCAACAAAAGTGATTACAGGTTTAGGAAACATGACCTATGAGAAAAAATTGGAAGAACTGGTCTGTTTAGTTTGGAGAAGAAGAGACAGAGGGGAGACAGGCTAACAATTTTCAAGTACATTAAAAAGAGAACTTTTTTTCTTCCTCCACCTTTTAACAACCTTTTACCTCTGAGGATAGGACAAGAAGCAATGGGCTTAAAAATTGTAGCAAGGGAGGTTTAGAATGAACATTAGGAAAATCTTCCTGTCAGGGTAGTTAAGCTCTGGAATAAATGCCTAGGGAGATTGTGGAATCTTCCTCATTGGAGGTTTTTAAAAGCAGGTTAGACGAACACCTGCAACGGATGGTCTAGATAATATTTAGTCCTGCCTTGACTAAGTGCAGGGGACTTGAAGACCTCTTGATGTCCCTTCCAGTCCGACAATATATGGTTCTATGATGTGGCTGCAAGTCACAAGCCCAAATAAAATGGGTTGGGTCGAATACAAGGCTAATGACCTAGCCTCATTTTTAAAAAAACTTAAAACACCTAATTGGTTGTAGAAGTGGAACCAGGCTCTCATTCCAGTACAAATGGCTTCTCCATCAAGAATACTGCCAATCCTTCATGGTGCATGAAGGCTCCTGGTGAAAGACAGTCTCTGGAAGTCTGGATGCCAAAAATGTTTGAAGCATTTTCTTACTTCCAGCATCAAAGGCAGTTATTGGAATGTGAGAACAAGGTTTCAAACATTAAGACCTTGCAGATCATGAGGGAGATGGACAACCATGGGCTGGAAATCTCAGTCATCAGTGAGAATAGACTGAGGAGCACATAAGGAGTGCTTCAAGCAAGAGCAGAAACATCTCATCTATTCAGCTTACAGTGACAATGTACACTCAGAGGGAGTAGCACTCATTATGACAGATTATGATGGTGCATCCCACAAGACTCTATAGAAATATTCCATATATACACACATTCATAAACATAACTGGAGTATGTTTTATGCTACCTATGCCACGTAACATATCTCTGTAAATGTTATGATCTACTGAATCTATTCCTCCTATTTGTATGCATGTGCCATTTTTGTAGTTGAAGTTATGAATATTAGCTGTGCACTTGCTTGATTTCTAAGTAGCCTTTGTAAAAGCTTTGGTCAGCTTCTTGAGAAAGGAATGTGCAAGTTAAGTGCCCAGTCAAGCATAGGTGCAGACTCCGTGTGTGCTCTGGGGCTGGAACACCCATGGGGAAAAATTGATGCTTGCAGAGCACCCACTGGCAGCTCCCTGCCTCGACCCCCAGCTCACCTCAGCTCTGCCTCCTCCCCCTCCCTCCCAGCATTTGGATATGAATCAGCTGTTTCACACAGCTGGGAGGGGGAAGAAGGGGAACAGGAAGTGGGCCAATAAAAAGTAAAGATAGAAAAATGTTTACAACTGATGTAGGAACAGAACAGATGGGAAAAGCACTTCAAATAAATCCTCAACAGACCGAGCAGTAGAGTTTGAAGAAACATGTGATTAACTTGGTATCAATATTGGTTCAACAGAGATGCTAGAAGTACAGGCTGCAATCAAGAAGCAGAAAAACAACAAGTTGGCAGAAGATGATTCGATCACAGCAGAAATGCTAAAAGCAGTTGACATTACCACCCTAAGAAAACTGGCAGAGCTGTTCAGTGAAGTCTAGGAAAGAGATCTCTACTGACCAGCCGAAACATGGAATAACTGTCAGAATACCCAGAGACGGTGATCTTACTGATAAGAATTGGAGAGAAAAGTTACACTACTATCTGTTGCAGAGAAAGTATTTTGTAGTGTTATACAGAGGATGAAGGAGGTCGTGGATGCAAAGCTTACAAAGAACAGGCTGGATTCAGGGCCAAGAGACCATGTGTAGATCAGATATTCCCACTAAGAACCATCCAAATGGCAAACTCCCCCTTCAATTTAATTGATTTTCAAAAGGCATTTGAATAGCATGCATGCAAGATATAGACTATGTTGCTATTGCATTATTGAGTGACACTCCTGAAAAGTTATGAACAAAGACAGACCCTTTAGCAAAAACAGCAGCCCAAGAAGGGCTCAAAATCAGTTACACCAAAACATCCTTGAAATGTAGACGTCAAGCAGTGATACAAAGTGATACTAGAAGACAAAAGCCATCAAGCAAGTTGAACTGTTCATTTACCTGGGCAGTGCCATACTAGCCAATGGAGACCTTAAGAAAGAAGAAGTGACATCAGGGATAGGAAAGGCATCACCACCAGTCACTAAACTCAACCTGTGGTAATCAAAGATCTACATCACCAAACAACACAGCATCAACTCTCACACACTCTGTGCTAACATATAGCTGCAGGAGCTGGAGAGCTATTAAAATGTCAGCTAGAAAATTAGATGCCCTTGAAAATAAATGCCTACAAAGATTCTGGGAATTGGATTGGGCCCCAATGCAAAGAAGATATCTGAGAAATTACTAACCAGCAGCTCTTCTCCATTAGAATGAGAAGAAAGCATTGGACATTTGGGGCATGTACTCCAGATGCCAACATACAAGTAGGCTGTCATGTGGAAACCAACTGGTGCAAGAAAACAAAGGCATGCAAGAGAAACCCTACAAAGAACTCAGAGAGGGCCGAACAATCAATCTCAGCACCATGATTCAGGGGCTCTGGCACATCCCAATATCAGGAGAATGACATCCTTCTCTAACCCTAAAGCCCCTCTTGACCCAAGAGATACATATTCCATGAAGAGACCTGTTGTTCAGATCAGACCTGTCTACACTGCTGTGGGGTAAATTTAAGTTTAATTTCCCAGGGTCTGTCACTCACTATGACAATGGATCCTGGGAGTGCTGAGAAGGCAATGACTCAGTCCTTGACAGAGTGCTTTGCATTGCTCAACAAATGACACTTCCCTTTTGCCAGATCAACTAATTGTGTTGCCCAGATCCAAAGGGAGATTTTCCAGCCCTGTCCAGTCACAAAGACTGTTCTTGTGTCTTAGATTCTTAACAGAGGAAAGTAGAAAAACGGGAGTGAAAAACTGGGATTCACAGCTCCTACAGAAATATGGGATACATTTTGCTTCACCTCACACTATGGTGGCTTCAAGCAAGACCTGAATTACAAATTTTGTTTTTGAAAATGTCAGTACATTACTGAGCCAAATCCATCTCTGGTGTTATTCCACTCAAGTCAATTACACCGTGAATTTGGGTTAGGCTGGTTCCTTCATCTCTTATTTTCTAACACTGGTGTATTTGTTAGCTGCTATGCAGCAAGTCCCCCTTGTAGGGACATTGGTGTAATAAAGATGTGATGGTTCTGCTGCTGGAAAAATGACATAAAGTAAAATAAGTGTTGAGTTCAGTTCAGTTCAAGTATTTATACTTGATTAATCTAACCTTCCATGACATGAACGAATACCTTTGGGTCTTTTGGAAAGGAGCCTTATAAGCAACACGGCTCCCGTGCCCTCAGTCCTGACTTCCTTACATGGCTTTTGAAGGGGAAAGGGGGGAAAGAGCTAGATGGTGCTATGGTTCATATATTAGCCTTTCGTAGCCAATGTTTGTTTAACCAGGTGAACTCTACTTACAAGTTGATATTTGCAGGTGTGGCCTATCATGTACTAGTTTGTTCATTTTAACCAGATTCTTAATGAGGATTAATTTGCATTTTGGGAAGTGATGTTGGTGGCTTATATGTGAGGTGAGAGGGAAGGGTATTCTAAGAGCACAAGTAGAAGAGAGAGAGTTGTTGTGGGGTAGAAATAATTGTTAATAGCCTTTAAGGAGTGGGAAACAAAGACTGAACACTTTGCCAACAGAGAGATCTGTAAAATAAGAAGCTGATCACCCTCTGGTACTTTTTATTTAAATAAAAGCTATCTTTCTCTTTTCATTTTCTTTCTCTCTTCTTAAGGGAAGGTAATGTATCTGATTTTGCAATTTTAATTTCATTACAGCAGGGCCATAAACTGTCAGATAAAGATTAACTATATTAGACATTGTTATTACCTGTGGGTTTTTCTTTAAGTAGTAATTAATCTTCTATTTTTGCATATACTGTACAATAGATGAACAAACTTTCTTGGCTCACCAGAAAATACTACTATCAATTTCACTATCAGATATTAATTTTTTCAAGTGGGAAGGGCCCTGCTCAAAGACAGGGACCCAATATGTTGATAGATTCAAGTCTGTAAAGTAAGCTGCAATTTATGCTTGATTTTAAAATTCAGCATTGTTATTTTCTCCAGATCAACATTGTTTTATTTTCTAAATTACAGTGTCATTTCGGGGTAGGTTCTGATAGAGACAATTTGTGCAGTACCAAAAAACCAGACCATTGTTTATGGTTGAACACTGCAGTCGCATTTGAAACAACTTAGAGACTAACAAATTTATTTGGGCATAAACTTTCATGGGCTAGAACCCACTTCATCAGATACAAAGAGTGGAACATACAGTAGGAAGAGAAGATTAGAAGTTAGAAGATAGATAGATAGAGAACATTAAAAGGTGAAGGTTGCCATGTTTTCATGCTCTCTGTATATAATCTTCCTACTGTATGTTCCACTCTCTGCATCTGATGAAGTGGGTTCTAGCCCATGAAAGCTTATGCACAAATACATTTGTTAGTGTCTGAGGTGCCACAAGTACTCCTCATTCTTTTTGCGGATACAGACTATCACAGCTACTAGTCTGAAACCTGAAATTTGCAACAACGTTTCTACTCCAGGAAAGAGCCTATGTGTGATCTGATATATGTGCCCCATGCATTTCTGCTCAAAGTGAAAAGAAATGGATTATGTTTTAGCTAGAAATAAGAGGTGTTTGCCCAGGTTACCTGTTCACATTCGCATGGCCAATACTAAACAGGGGGATTGTTGATGAGTATAGTTAAATATGTACATTCCACTTGGAGTAAACGATGGACATGAATCTCCTCCAATGTGGAGTCAATAAAGAGCTGACTGGCTATATGCAAATTTTCATATTTTTAATGGACTCAGATCCAGATAAAAAAAATAGCATTTATTTTTCTATAACCCATAGATTTGTCTCCTTGGTGTCTATGGACTGAGAAAACAATGACTGAAATATATTAACATATGGCTAGTTTTCTCATTTTAATAAGTAATCCAATAACATGTGTTTGTGTTTAACTAACGCATACCTTCCAGAAAGACATCCAGATCTGGATTTGCGGGTATGCTTTAGTCAAACAATTTATTGGGTTCATCCAGTCAAAAGAGAGAAACATGAATAACTGACCAATCAAAACTAAGCACTGCTCACTTCTCAGGCAGTCATCAGATAAATTCAGGGAAATCTTAATCCATTCATGGTACTCTATAAGAAGAGTATCTAAATTCATTTAAAAAAAAATCAGTACAGGTTCTTTGCTCAGCTCTATTCTTTTCTCATCTAAATCTGATCTCATTCAATATACTGCTTTATGTTTTGGCCTACTGTTGACTAGGTGGCCAATTCAGGTTGAGACAGAATGAATGACACAATTAGAACTAAAGACAAGTGTATCAGTTGGTGAAAGTTAAACAATGATCATATTTCTTAGAAACACAGACATGGAAACCCTACCAGACAAAGGGATCCTGCACCTTTCAGTGAAAATAAAGCAAGCAATGTCATTTGTGCTACCATTAGCATCCACATAGTCCTAGTGTTTTCAGTATTTTGCTTTTTTACAAAATAAGAACATAATCAAGTCCTCGGCGGGAAATAGGCATCGCAGCATTAACTACTGCAGATCATGTGTATCACATTTAGAATATACAGAGCATTCGCTAGCAAAAAGTAACAAAGGTGTTATTTGAATACACTGACTTCTGCCACAATGAATTATAGGATAACTGTATGTTCAGTGAAATAAGTTAAACAAATGTTTACATTTAGGAAGAAAGGGCAGTAGAATAATTTAAATAAATGCAGTTATATTTCCAATATATCCATCACAGTGGAAGGAAATAATTCTGCAGCAATTTTGCATTGTTCTTCCTTCTCCCCGCTACCAGTTGTTCAACACCCAAAATGCTTCAGAAGGCCAAATCCAAAGGCTTTCCCAGGATCCCAGTAGGTGGAAGCATTATACATAAGGGAGCACTCATTTCTTTCATACCACCCATCCGGGCCCTTCCAACTTTCAGGCTTCGCTGGCTGTGTGAGTGGAAAGAATGGTCTGTCCCTACAGTTTGCAGGACAGGTTATTCTTTCCACTCACACAGCCAGAGGAGACAAACTTGGAAGGGCTGGGTTAATTTGAAAGATTTTTATGTTTATTTGCTTTGGAATGTTGAGCCCACACTCCCAATTACCTAATTCCCCAAATCTGTGAATATCCATGCACTCTAATTCCAGTAAATGTACTAAAGTGCTTACTTTTTTCAGTACAGAGTGGCAGACCATTGCTTACTGCTGTTCCCCATTCAACATCATCATCCAACCTCTTTTGGGAATATAAGACTGCCACTTCAATTTGTTAAACTAGACAACCTTTGATCCATAAAACCTTACATAGCTTGGTTACCTAGCAGACTGTCTCTTTCTTTGTGCTGTGGGGGCAGTTGAAATCACAGCTGAAATCACATGGAGCACTACCCCAAATATCAAAGTTAACTGATTTTGGAATCAGCCAAGCCCACATCTATTTACCTTTACACATCTGTTGTGAGGGTTTAGTCTACAAATTTATCCTAGTTGTGAGCTCAGATGTGAAAAGTGAGCACAAATTCATAAGATATCAAAATAACCTAGAACAAAAAATGTGGATCGGAAAAGGTACATAAGAGAGATAGATTGCATTTGTCCAAACAAAAATGCCTACTGATGTAACTCAAGGACTGTGGTAAGATCAGATTTGATAAACAAGAAAAGTGTGGAACCAAAAATCAATGAGCCAAAACTGGTGTGTTGGAAAACTAGGCCTAATTAGTGACAAAATAATGAGGGGGTGGGCTATTGAGCCCCTTGTTCCCTTTTTTGGTCCTCAAAAAAGAGAGACATATTGGAATTAAAACTGGCTACTTCAATGAGCTTCACCATCATGGCTGCTACCACATTCCTCTCCTAGGTCCCTAGACCTTTATCATCCTGCCCCTAAGAGTTATCCAGACCAGACCAGTACACAGAGAGGGACCCACATGATGTTGCCACCTCTACCTGCTTTGGCTGAATCCCAGGCACCAGATGGAATATTAATTTTTTTGGCTTTTCCACTCCCTTGCATCTGTCCCTTTCCTTCTCCACCTTATTCCTCTTTTCCCCCTTCTTTTTAATAAGTCTTTGCTGTATATTTTACAACACTATTCACTTCCAGATGTGGGCAGGCAAAGTAAAGTGTTTTTTTCTTTAAATGTCTGTTTGCTTTAAATGTTGTTGTAGCTGTGTTGGACCCAAGATATGTGAGACACATGACCAGGAAGAGGCAATTAAAAGCAATGCCTAAGCCTAAACTGTTTCTCCAGCAGTGAGGATGCATGTTGAGACAACACAACAGACAGAAGCTGCATTCTCTCTCTTTGCAATTCTTTTCTCTTCCCTCATGTCTGTTTGTCTTGTTTCATCTTCTATGAAACAGAATCAGACTTTAACAACCACAACAGCAGCGACAGCTCTGGACCATTTCAACTAACTTCTCTTCCCCCCCCCCCCGCCCCCAAGGACAATTATTGTCATCTTTGATATGGATACCATCTAAGAGAGCACCAAGCAAGGCGGGGTTTTTTTCTACAATCTCTCTCCAGCTAAAGGGACAGGGAACAAGAGTCTTTATATGTCAAATGTTTGTCCTTTTCTGTATCCTATATAATAAAAGGCCAGAGGATGTTTGTCTGAAGCCGTCATGAGCAGTAGAGACGGCCTGGACACACAGCATGCTGGGAGTTGTAGTGTGGTGGCACAAAATGGCCGCCACGCGTGCGCCGCTGCGAGCCGTGGAGACGGCCTAGACAAACAGCGGTTATCACTTTGGCCCATGTACACGGGCTGTTACACTTGTCTTTAATAAAAAGTAAAGAGAATGTTTAAGGGTGTGTTTACCCTGGTACTAAATGGGCCTAGCTCTCTGTATCCCAAATCCCAAAACATCATTTAATACTGGTTAATGTTAGACAGTGACTGAATTATGTTAACCCCTTTGGTCCATTTATTCCATCTGAATTTGGCAAGGCAAAGAACATCTCTTCTCAGGTATGACTTTGAGAGTGTATTGAGACAAGGGGAAACAGCCTTTGTTTGGACTATGAGAGAGAGGCTCATGAATGTGCTTATTAAGTTAAAGGAGAACCAGTTGGTAATTTATTAAGACTTACATTGACAAAGGCATTTTGAATCTCACAGGAGAGTATTAAGGAAAGGGAAGTTCTGTTAAGGATTAAGAACAAGTTAAGAGACCAAAGGCAGTGAATAGAAGTAGAAAGTCAACTTCTCAACACAGAAGTTTCATAATGAATTTCCCAAGAACCTGGTACCAGGGCTGGTACTGATTAATACATTAGTCATGATTTAGAAGATGGAGTTATACACAACAAGGTGACAAAATGGTCTGGCCGGCCTTAGGGGTGGGCATGAGGGTGACCACTCAGGGAGCCGTGGTTAAGGGAGCACCTTGCAGCAGCACAGACCTGCATGCTGCCGGCATTCAGGGGAGCACTGCAAACACGCAGACTCTTCCTCCTGGTGGATGAATGTGTACGTGTATTTGGTTGGGGGCGAGGGGGACAGTGATGCATGGATACTGCTCAACCTCTGTACATTCCTCCATGACCCTCTAGGCGGCTTGGGGAGGAGGGGCAAGAAGCAATGCTAGGGCTCTGGGTATGCAGATCACTTTCCCATACCGGGCTGTATTGAGTCCAAATCGAATTATGTGTGCAAATGACTGGGAAAAAAAATATTTGTAAAGCAGGGACCATAGCCCTGGATTGGGTTGGCTTCACAAGAGACCTTTGGATGCAGCAAAGAGAGCTGGTATCTAGGCAGCAGCATGATGCTGAAGGACTGACCAGAGAAGTCAAAAAGAGAGGGAGGCTGTTTTCAGGAGATTAATTCTGTAGCCCAGTAAACAGAGATTTCCTTATCTAATTTGGTTTAAGAGAAGAAGTGAAAATCTAAACATTTGTTCAGTTTTACCAGTGGGGTGGCACTGTCTGCCATTGCCCTCCCAGAGAGAGGGCTTCAGAAAATTTTAGATATCAGGACCAGATAACTGAGCACTTTGAGACCTTGAACTTGACTCTATATTATATGGAAAGCCAACGTAGAGAGTGGAGAACAGCTTTGACTATGCTTTGTCTCTTCCACCTCTAGTTTATGATCAGTGATTCTGTATTCGGTGAGTCTGCCTTACCTTTGTATATTTTATGGTAGTGAGGCAATCTTCTAGATTTCTGCACAGAATAGGCTAGCATATTGCTGTTTTTAACATGTTCTTTCCCATGAATAGTATGATCATGTTCCGCATCTTGATCTAGCATCTTGAGGTTCTTTCAGGTTTGAGTAAGATTGTTTGCTCCACTGGTTGTGGGGAAATGATGAGGTAAGCTGTATAGATGAGTGCACTGTATTTTCATTTGGATTTAGTTTTTGATTCCTTAGTGCTTTGTGGTAAGGAAGCGTTTGCTGCTTTGGTAGAAGAAGCACTAGAAGATAAATATTCTTTGCTGGATGTGAATTAGCAGGCTGCACATGAGGCTCGGCTCTGCAGAGGTTATTGCTGGAGTTTCTGTGCATGTGGACTATGTGTAGGGCAGAGATAGAGATCAGACTGCACATGCAGGAGGCCTATGGATATTTTGCCTCACAGGTGAATCTGCCTTTTCTCAATGACTGATGTATTTTGCTCATTCTTCTTTGATCTATACCAGGGAGATCACTAGAACAACTGTCACTAAGTTTCCCTCCCTTAGAGGATTTTAAGATCAGGCTTGACAAAGCCCTGACTGGGATGATTTAGTTGGGGATTGGCCCTGCTTTGAGCAGTGGGTTGGACTAGATGACTTCCTGAGGTCCCTTCCAACCCTTATATTCTATGAACTGTTTGGTAACTCCACTTAAAGTAGCAATCTGTTGCATACGGATCCCTTCCAGGGGCAACAGACCTTTAATATCTGAACTGCCCAAGAGGGGGTTGGAGTGTGCAAAACACACATTTTGGGAAGATTTAGTACTAGGAGTGTTTTGGATCACCCTGAAAGTAGTAACCAAGGCTGGTGGAAGCCAGTGCATGGCTAGTGTGTTGCTGACAGGCTGCTGGGCTCAGAGGAGCTAGGTCAGGACTATAGCTATATACAGACACTCAGGGTGTGACCTGAATGCTGCTTGACTGTTTGTGGATATCCCAGGTGGGATCTACAACAGCAAAACATTGAGAGGCACCCATGTTTGTGGAGCAGGCAGTGACATGGATTGTACCCCAGAATGTGGTATGGATTGTACCCCAGAATGTTACAGTCTCCACAGAAAAGCTTTCCTGGGCTTGAAAGCTATTGGTTTCTGACTGGATGTTTGTGAACTCTCTCTCATAATAGCAGGACGTTGGTAGGTCACATGTGTAGGGCAGAGACAGAGATCAGACTGCACATGCAGGAGTCCTGCCTATGGATATTTTGCCTCACAGGTGAATCTGCCTTTTCTCAATGACTGATGTATTTTGCTCATTCTTCTTTGATCTATACCAGGGAGGTCACTAGAACAACTGTCACTTAAGTTTCCCTGTGCCAAATTTGATCCCAATAAGTAAATTGGAAAAGGATGAGGAAAATAAGATTTTAATACAAGTGCTAGTTGCAAAGGTGTATATGTTAGGAGAACTACAATCCCTGTTATATACTGAGGGGATCCTAGATATTTGCAGACAGCTTTCCTTAGAGTTCTATCACAATTAACCAGCAATTAGGATGATTCCCCTTCCTTTGATAGGACTCTATATAGTATCCAAATATCTCTGTGCATCCCAACATCATTTCTGCATACCCATAGAGTTATTTCTGACAGTGAGATCTCCTCTCCAAGGCTTCTACAAACACCTCAGAAGAATACTGGGTTGGGTTTGGGTGTTTTGTTTTTTGGGCAGGACCTTTGGAATTGGCCTGATTGCTCTAAATATCAAGAATATTTTTGAACATATCAGGGAAGGATATCCTAGACATCTCTCTTTCAGTCTACACAGCCCAAATACTGCACTATATACTCAGCATATTTAGTACACTTTTCAGGAACTCAGTATAAATAGCCCTAACAAAATGCCTAGTCATTTTGCCTCCCTGTTTAGCTATAATTCTAAAGAACCATTTTCATTTAAATAGGAACATAATAGACTAGTCTCTTTCCTCTCTGAGCACCCAAACTACCCATTTCTATGAAGCTTTTAAGAAAAACCTCTATCTATGCTCTGGCCCCTTGCTCTTATAGTGTTCTGGGTAATTGCTTAATATATGACAGTTGGTCCAGCCCTGCTACCTTGACAATCCCTAGGCTTAGGGCATGCAGCTGTGGCTTTTGCGCTGCTCAAAGAGAGGAGAGGGTAAATGTGTTATCTCCTTCCTGCCAGCCCTTGAAGAAGGATTGGCAGGAAGGAGATAACACACTATACACCTGATCACCAAGAAGCTGGACTATTGATTAAAAGAAATTTTCTTCCCCAAATTTGTGAGGGTTTCTGGTTACAATGAAGAAAAACATAGCATCTCATTAGCCTATTGAAATCCTATGATGTTGTTCTAGTGGGATCAAGAGTTATATTACCCCAGCTGATGGGTGTTCTTTTGTGATCTAACTAGAACCTGGGCCTGAACCAAGCTACTAGATTCAAACACTACTAACCTCTGTGGTGGGGAGAGATTCTGAAGTTGTTTTGTAAATGCTTTCACTATTTATAATGACTGGAGGAAATCCCATATCTGAAAAACCCTGAATTTTGGAGTGGACCATAATTTTGTGGTTTAGACCCATCTCAGGATTTAACACAACAAATCACTCACAAACTGCAGCCTGTAGCTCTGGCACAAGTTGCCAGCATAGGTAGGATGGTTTAGCAGACAGGCTAGTTGTCTACCATTCAGAATCTTTATTTTCAATTCTTGGCTCAGCCACAGACTTCCTGGGTAACCTTGAGGAAGTCACTTAATCTGTCCTGTGTCTCAGTCCCATATCCCTACCTCAGAGTGGAATTTTGAGGATAAACTCCATTAATGACTGTGAGGTGATGAGGAGCAATCTAAGTACCTAGACAAATAGCATGTTTAAGGGGAGGGTAAGTGAAACTCCTTCTTGGGTACTCTCATATTAACTGTAGTAGGATAGCCAATGTTCATGGAGAAGGAAAATCAGCAGAATTCTTTCCCCAGTGCTGTGCTCCTTCTCCAGATATTAAGTTCAAAATACATGGTTTTGCTTTTTCCTTCCTGCAGGTAAGCTGGTTTCTTTCTTTCTGTCTCTTTACAATCTCTGTTTTCATTCCTCATTTGCACACCCATTGTTCCTGCTACCTTTTCTGTCTCCACCTGCCTTCTGCTGAATGTGATGTGGCCCTTCATTGCACACCTATCAGACTAGCCAAAGGTTACTTAAAATTTGGCCAGCCCTTCAAAAAGGCATAATTGCACTGCATGCATTCCAAGCTGCAATAAAACCTCATGTACTTAAGACATTAGTAACATCTATAATAATCATGCTGCCACATCCTAATACTGGGGGGAATATTCTCCTTGGACGACATGCACTTCACCCATTTAGATAATAAGGTGCTAGGCACCTAGCAACACTCAAGATAGAGAAAGTCAAAGTGGTTGGCTAAACCAACCCCAACCACTTCAAAACCCAGACTCAGCTCTGGCTTATAGCACGTTGCCCCACAGACGCTACTGTAACCTGCAATACATACTGCCTCTACTCTTCTGTACGACTTCTACAGAATGTCCGCACCATTGGATCTGCATAGTGGCACATCCCATAATTGACCCCCTCCACACATGCACAGCTCACTGCCAGTGTTACCATCCATTCTAATCTGGGGCAGGTTGTAATGGAAGCCCCCATTCTATTAGGCAAAGTACAGTAGCTTCCTTGTGCAGACTCTGTGACAGTGGCTCCCCAAGCAGCCCAGCAACAGAACTTAAATGACGTAGACTATTTTGCCCTGAATGTCACCCTTGCTGCCCGTATTTAACACCTATTAGTGCTAACAGCAGTTACTGACTGTAGACACATGGAGAGAAATATCTGTTTTCCTTGAGCCTAGAAACAGAGAAATTCCTGTTGTGCTTAGAACTGGAAAGCAAATTTGACAAGCAGTAACCAGATTTCTTAGTTGTATTGCATAACGCCTGTGTCCTGTAAATTTGTCAAGCCTGCCTGATAGTTTATGCAGTGCATGGCTGCTTTACAAGTTTTGTAGCATCTATCAGCTAAAAAACAACATCACACACATATCACCCTTTCACAGACAAAATGAAAGAACCTGGGTTTTAATCCCCAGGCCCTCAACTTGTTTCCTATTAGATGATAAAAATGGCAAGCAAACTTAACACACACACATACACAAATATTCTTGATGGATATATTAAACGTGAAGATGGAAGGAAAACTCAGTGGACCCTTCTTACTGTAGAAAGCACTTCTAAACATCAAACGATCTGATTTAAAATAAAAAGGTTCACCTCTGACAACAGCTGTAATGTACTTGCTGGCTAAAGGATGGAGAAAGACTGTTTGTTCAGGGTTCATCTGTCCTGTTTTAAGGGTTAATTCAAAGCCTGTTGAAGTCAATGGTACTCTTTCCATTGGCTTTGACGGGCATTGGATCAAGCCTTTAGTATCCTACATCCCTTGTTAAGCTACTTTTAAAATCTGTGTATAGGTAACCAGAATGCAGTACAGTTGCTTTGCTGAAATCTGTATAAAGCTTTGTGTTTTCCCCTGAAAGAGTTTTCAAACTCATTAAACAGCTTTATACAGTATTGCAGGAATGTTGCTGATACCTTTATAACGAGAAATGCTGCCCTAAGGGATACCGCTTGAAATCCTCATCCGCAGATTTCTACAAGACCAATGGAGCCATTTGGCGGCTTAATCCCCATAGAGATGTAAGCAGCCCAGAATGAGCTTTTTATTAAAATATACAGTGCTTCAAATTGAATGAGGCCTAGACAGCCTGCATGTTTATTCCGTCAAAAAGCAGGTCCCGCCACTTCTTTAAGCTCAAGCACGTTTTTAGAGGCTCCGATGCTGCCTTTACAATTTCAGAGCAATACCAAATATAGTAACATAATTCAAACAGTAATGAACACTGTGAATTGTGCTTTAGGATTCAGTGCAAGCTGCTTAGAACAGATTTATCGGCCAAATCCTGTTTAGTCTGTTTTAGCTGATGTCCATTTTAAGCGGCCAGAGAGAAAGAAGCCAATGTATGCTGGGCAGGAAGGAGAAAAAGCAGGGAAAGTGTCCAGAAAACAATTTTCAGTAGGGCTTAACCAACAGCACAAGCCCTGGTCTCAATGGATTTGCTTTAGAAACTAGAATTGCCTGGATTTTCCAATTATGCTGAATGCACACATCCATTTTAAACGAGCCGCACCGTATGTATATTTAAATACCATAGCCTGATTATGTTTTCATGTATGCATTTAAGATGTGTGCTGCCAAATTATCACTGGCCTTTCATATTTTATGATGTTTATGCTATAGAGGCATGGTGGGCTAGTGAATTAGTTTTTTAAGTGTCAGCAAGTAGGTTCAAATCCTAGGTTACGTCATCACTTAAATGGGTTGTATAATCTCCTTATGAATACTGAAGATTTGCCATTTATGAGTGGAATATAGCAGATTGAGGTATATTGATGGGATTGCTGGAGGGCCCCTGGACTGCCGCTCTGGGCTGAGGAAAGCTGGCAAAAACCCTTGTAAAAACTTGCATAGCATCTGCAGTATTGGTATTTAGTAGCCAGTGTTATTAGCTCCTAAATCACTTTCAAGATTAAAAAGAAAAAGCTACAGCAATAATACATTCTAGCTCCTTCCAGGAGGGTTCAGACATAACATTCCATAGGTCAGTTCTGTATTAGCTTCTTTCTCAAGAGTTCTTTTAAAAAGGAAGACAAAAAAAGTTAAACCAAACCACATCAGCAGCCACTGGGCTTCCAAACATAATGGCATTTAAGGTTCACGGGCAGGGCAGGTATTTTGTTTGTCTTGAACTCCTTTCAAACTAGTGACCCCTGTAGTCTCGAATGCCATCATTTTAATAGGTGTAGCTTTTGTGTGATATCACAAGCTTGGCCATTACTGATGGAACACAGCTTGGGGAATTTCTGCCTTTTGTTTATTTATTTGGATTTAAATAAAATAACAGGAAAGAATGCCTATTCTGAGCTGTAGACACCATGACCATTAACAAAAATATTACCAGACCAAAACAACAACACATTTCCATTCACACCTGCCTCTTATACACAAACCACCTGCCAGCAATACATATTGCAAATAGAAATGTCTCCACCCTTCAGATTCCCCTACACCCCAAAAACAAAAACCCACCCTTGATGACCTCATGTCTGTTCAAATGAATGGACTTTGTAGCCACAAGGTTAACCTAGTTTCTGTAGCTAAAACACTGGACTGAGCCTCAGGAGAACTGGGCATGATTTCTAGTTCTGCCACAGACATCCTATGTGACCTTGGGCCAGTCACTTAACCTTGCTGTAGCTCAGTACCTCAACTGTAAAGTGGGAAGAAAAATGCTGCCTTTCTCCCCCAAAATTTTTCTTCTCTATTTACATTTTAACCTTTAGGAGGCAGATTATTTAGATTAGCTGCTCTTGTGTTTTATGACACATAAGGCAATCCAGTTTTTCCATCTCCATCTGTTTAGTGGCATGTTTCTTGCTTCTTATATAGTCTGTTTCCATGACATCAACATCTTTCTCATTGGTTTTCTTATAAGTTCTCTGTTGTCCTCCTCTTTTCCAGTTTCCACCAAGCATTAGCCAGATAATTGCCTGTCTGTTAATATGTTTTGACAGGGTTATGTTTTTTAATATATCTATACAACATGCCCAAACCACTTCAGCTTCTTTCTCAAATCATTTTCTCCACTGTCTGTTCGCCATTCCTTTGTGACACATCAGCATTAGTTACTTTATCTCTCCAGCAGACACTAAGTATTCTCCAAATACAGTATCTCTGATTGAATGTGCTAAGGTTCCTGTTGTGAGCTTCACAAATTTGCCAAGTTTCAGACGTATATAACAATGTGGTATCATGATGATATTGTATAACTTTATCTTTAGAATCAGAGAGGGAGCCGTGTTAGTCTGGAATAGCAGAGGTAACAAAGAGTCCTGTGGCACCTTAAAAACTAACTAAAGTATTGAAGCATAAGCTTTCGTGGGCTAATAGCCACTTCGTCGGATGCAAGCTTTAAGGTGCCACGGGACTCTTTGTTAACTTTATCTTTGTTCTTTTGTGAATCTATTTATTTTTCCAACTATTTGCCAATCTCAAAAACGTGCCACTTGTCTTCTGAATTCTTGCTTCCATCTCATTATGGAGCTGGTCCTCAGCACTGGTCATGCTTCCAAGATATACAAACTCATTATCCATGCTGTATTCTTCGTGATCAATCACATACGTACCTTCATTGATGACTCCTCTTTCAGCGATCATGATTTCCATTTTCTTTTGGCTGAGTTTTAATCCTATTTTGGCAGCCTCACGTTTGACATTGATAGTGGTTTGTTTCATGGTGTAATGATCTGTGTCACAGAACAATTTCATCTGCAAAGTCCAAGATCTTGAACTTTTCCTCTACTCCTCAAAATTCCTGTATCTCCCTTTGATGTTAGTCTTCACATCACATAGTTTAGCACAATGCAGAAAAGAAGTGGGGAGTGATGAGATGCAACCCTGTCACACTCCAGTGATGATATCAAACCCATCAGTCTCTCCACTGTCTGTCTTTACACAGCATTTTGAACCTTCATACAGTATATTGACCAGTGACACTATCTTTCTAGGAAGCCCATATTCTTGCAAAATCTCCCATAGTGATTTTCTATGAATGCAGCCAAAAGATTGATGAAATCTATGAAGTTCAAGACTAATGTTTCTGGTAAGCAAGCCCTTTCTCAATCAATCATTTCAGGGCAAAGATATGAGATCTACACATGCTCTTTTTGATCGAAAGCCTGCTTTCTCTTTACACAGTTTTCATCTATGATCCGTTTGATTCTGTTCAATAGTATACTGCAGAACATTTGTCCAGGTACTGAAAGTACTGTCACTCCTTGCCAGTTACCACATACCAGTTGGTTGCCTTTCTTCAATAATTTATAGATCACAGATTTCTTCCAATCTCTTATCTTGACCAAGGTGCTTTGCCATTTTTAGGTTTTTCTTTCCTCGATCTCCAGGTGTTTGACTTTCTGCACTATTCTTTCCTTGATCCTCTTGGTTCAAGTGAAGTTGTGGCAGGTTCCCAGCAAACATCTCTAAAGTGAACCCATTGTGAATCCACTATATCATCATTCATTACCCATCACTCCTGAAATCTGTTTGAGAGCTACATTTTAAAATCCATCCAGAATCCCAGTTGAGGCCGTTTCTTCACATCAAATGCCATCTCTCTTTTCTTGTTAGCTTACCTTTTTAGCTTTAGTTTAACTGTTCCAGTAGCAAGATTGTGGTTTTTTGCTATATCACCACTTGTAACAGATCATGTATCTAGCAGTGGTCTTCTCCACCATCTGCTTATGGCAATGTAATCCATTGTTTC
This sequence comes from Sternotherus odoratus, assembly GCA_032164245.1. Lineage (NCBI taxonomy): Eukaryota > Metazoa > Chordata > Testudines > Kinosternidae > Sternotherus > Sternotherus odoratus. Next base: position 90,979,222 of record JAVMKO010000001.1, read on the forward strand.
TCAGTAATTCCATTATTTGACTTCCATGTTAGTCTGTGTATCCTGTGAAGAGGGAAGAGTATCCCCTGAAACAGGAGCTATACATGCTGTACAGCTTGATGAATCTTTCACCATTCTCCATTCATCCCTCAATTCCGTGTCTAGCCATGATATTTTCATATCCAAGACTGTCTCTATCAGCTTGGGAATTCATATATCCAAAGCCAGAAGAATATCATAAACATAAACATGATTTAGAATGGCTTGTGACTTATCATAGAATACATCTTTTGCTTGCTCAGCATGATCACTGGTTGGTATGCAACACTGAATGTTAGTTACTTTAGACTGATTTGTAACAAAATGTGCTCTTATAATTTGTGAATTCAACTGTTGCCCATTCTTGTAGAGCTTGTGTTGCTTTTTAATTGAGGAGGGTTCCAATTTCCTATATATGAATATCCTCTTGCCTTCCTGAGTAAATCACCATGATACCATCTGAATGAAGTGTACCACATCCAGTGCATCTAATTTTGCTCACTCCAATAATACTAATATTGATCTGAGTCATTTATCTGACTATTTGACACAGTTTCCCAGTGTCCCGCCTTGGTCTCACATTCCAGAATCCAGTTTTAGTTTTAGTTGTTAAGATGCCTTGTTTCAGGCAGTTAATGCCTACATGGGTTTGGTCCACCACCTTCATGCATCCATTTGAACCATTTTGTTGTCAACTAAATGATTTCAGAGGACTGTGATCTCCTTCAAGTGGACTAACTAAGACAAATTCCTTCAAGTGGACTAATTGAGGCAAACTCTTGTATCTGGGTTTTTTCTATAACAATATCTTTTTTACACAAACAGGAAGTTAGCCTGACTCTCAGCTGTAGATCCATGGTTCCTCATTCAATATATTCAGAGCAGCCCTTCCAATGTTTGAAGTTATCTCATCTGCCCACTGAGGAACATGTCTGGTAGCTGAGGATGTCCCAGGACTTGGGGTCAGGGATGGTAGCTAACAATATGTTTGTAAGTTTTGAGCATAATAGATCCTGACTGGGAACCATAAATATTATCCTATATAATAATCGGCTAGAGAAGTTTGTGTGAAGCCGTCATGCGCAGTAGAGATGGACCGGATGAACGGCATGCTGGGGGTTGTAGTTCGGAGGCACAAAATGGCCACCACACGTGCCCACCTGAGGGATCCTCACTCACACAGAGCTAGAGCACCAAGGAGCAGTTATACATATAAAGTTAGACATAGTTGGAGGGAGCTGAGCGAGGGGGGGTCGTTGGAGGGGGAGGAAGCTGAGCGAGGGGGGGTCATTGGAGGGGGAGGGAGCTGAGTGAGGGGGGGTCATTGGAGGGGGAGGGAGCTGAGCAAGGGGGGGTCGTTGGAGGGGGAGGGAGCTGAGCGAGGGGGGGTCGTTGGAGGGGGAGGGAGCTGAGCAAGCGGGGTCGTTGGAGGGGGAGGGAGCTGAGCGAGGGGGGTCTTTGGAGGGGGAGGGAGCTGAGCGAGGGGGGGTCGTTGGAGGGGGAGGGAGCTGAGCGAGGGGGGTCATCGGGGGGGCAGAAGGGAGCTGAGCGGGGGGGCGTGTGTTGGGGAGGGGGGAGCTGGGTGAGCGGGGAGGGCGTTGGAGTGGGGGGGGAGGGGGGAGAGAGCTTAGCGAGCGGGGGGGCTGCGAGCCGTTTCCATTGGCCCGTGTCCACGGGCTTTTACACTAGTTTCTAATAATATTTTGTACCAAAGATGCCTCTCCCAGAAGTCACTTTGAGGCATGGCCACTTCCTTCTCTTATTCCACCAATACAGATAATATCATTAAATTGTGCCACCCTAAAATATTTTGAGCACTTTCTATTTTCGGGTGATATTTTCTTATTTTGGTCCAGCAGTAGAATTATCTGATCTTCTGCTAATAAAGGCCAGTTCCTGGGAATAATCTGTGATAGCACCAAAATAAAATGCAAGAACATGGGAGGAAAATATCTATTCAACAAGGAGCCAGTTTAAACCAAAGCCACAAGTGCTTGCACGGGGAGAGAATAGCAGGAAATAATTCTTTGGTGGGGATGTTTTTCTCTTTATTTTTTATAAGCATTCTATTAAAAAAGTGTCTATCATAGATCAGTGGAGCTTTTATGGAATAGACAGAGGATAACAGAAAAAGACAAGCTGTTTATTTTTTTCCATTTTATAGGAAACTGACCAGAAGGCATTCACTGTGAAGCTTATGAAAGTTCTGAAATATTTGTCCCTCTAAAAGTTATGGGTCCAGTTTTCTCCTATCATCTGTGGGCATAAAGAGGGCATGAAGCCAGTATATCCATCTAGCTGGGGATTTGTGAGGGGATTCTCAAATGGTGTAAACCAAGGAGAGATGACTTTTTGTGCACTCCTCTCACTTACTGGTCCTCCAGACAAGATGGGATGGGGAGGTGGGTGTTGGAATCATGGCTGGGAGGAAAATGGAATGGTCAGAACCCCACTGCATTCCAACAATCCCCAGTTGGCATATTAACTACTTGAGGTCATAGCCAACTAGCATAGGGACAGGAACTGGACCTGTGTAAATGAGGTCCCTAAACTAGGAAGCCATCAATGGCTTTTTCATATCCCCTTATCTGAGCCCAGTGCCTAGTGACTGCATCTGAACCAATATGAAACACATCCATTTGGATTTGAAATTAAGGGGAAAGAGGCTTGGAGCTAGTTGCATCTTTTTCTCTCCTAGGGAAGAAGCAGTAACAGTAGTGACAAGTCATATCATGTAGATAGATTCAAAAGCAATTTTCAAGGGCTGAAGGAGGGCGAAAGAGATTATTATCAAAGATTAATCACAAATATATGTTATGTTGCCACTGATTTGGGTTAAGAATTATATAATATGATAAACAAATCTTAAGCTGAAAACTGTAATGTGATTTCTCAGAACATCCTCTGATGTTAGATACAAGCTGAAAAATAATCTTCACTTGTAAATCCATGTCACAATGTTTATCGAAAATGTGCACTGAAATAAGAATGCTCAGAATTAAAATAAGACTCAGAAAAGGCAAACAAATAAATAAATAGAGGCTATTTCTCTACGCCATTCTGTCTATCTTCAAGTATTCACAGCAGTATTCTTTAAATTGTCAAACTTAACTATCCCTTGATAGGGTTGTACCTAACTAAATTTGAACAGTGGAGAAGAATTCAATTATTTTACTACTTTCTCATATTCAGAGAATAATTTAAATTAGGGAAAGTCAATAAGGAAAACGTCACCAAAAGAAAGTTGACAAGGAGATGAAATTCCTTTCCATGTTACTTTTGTTTCAGTCTGTCTTTCTCAAACCTCTGTCTCCTGGAATTTGTGGGAGTTCCATGAGTGGGATAAAGAAGAGTTATCTAGATTTTTTTAACCCAACCCAACTCTTTGAGTGTGTTTGTGTGTATACCACAAAGAAACTTACTGATACAGTGGTTATTCCAACCATTGTCTCCATATATATGAGTGCCAAGGAAAAGTAGAAATTTGGAAGCCATTCCTATCTCACTGCAGGTCACGCAAGGCTGTGGGCAGTGGGAGGTGGGGAGGTGGGGTTGTATCTGCTCTTCACTTTTAATGTTGTTATTTCAGGGCCTGATCCAATGTCTATGGAAGCCAGTGAGAGTATTCCCATTGACTTCAATGGGCATTGGATTAGTCACTTTGTGATGACAAAGGATGGAAGGACTTGTAGATGGAAGCCCTCTATCCCCATAATAGATCCTGAATGGGCAGTGCAAACCTCTCAGCATTTCTGTACTGTGACCTGCTTGTGCCACCTCCTAGGCTGTTTAGTTTCTATTCCCATTTGATGCTTGGACTCTCTGCTAAGAACACATGGAAATTTTAGCTATTCAAGCTAGTGTGCATGAGATGACCTACAGCTGGCATTTATCAGGGATTAGGCATCTTATGAAATCAGTTCTGTGTCTGATCTACGGCTCATCTAGACAAGTTAGTGCACGGCAAGATGAAGTGTAGAACTACAAAGTGGTATAGGTCAAAATGCACTATGGAACTTTTAGTATGGGGTAGCAGGTTCCATACAGACAGTTAGTGTATGGCACAGTGGTGCAAGCTAGATTTTCACCCCAGTTTACCAGGCACTAAGAGCTTGTCGTCTTGAACATTTAGACTGCAGCAAGTTGGGGTGTAAATTTACCCTGCACTTGCCTGCTGCAGACTAACTGCCCATGTAGCCCCTGCTGAAGCATGTTAACACTATGCTGGTTTACTTTGATCTGGATCTTCTATGAAAAAGGTCTAGATCAAAGCAAACTAATGATCTGTTAATGCATGTCAGCAGGGTTTATGTGAACAGCTAGCACATGGCAAGCTTGTGTGGGGAAGATTCATACCCCAGCTTGTCCCAAACTGTTTGTGTAGACAAGCCCTTAATGTGATATATTTTAGCCCACTAAAGGGAACAACAAAATAAGACATCATATTAGAGAACATGCACAGAATACAAAAAAATAGAGATCATGATTGGAAATTCATTTTAAGCTATGGGAAAACAAACAATTAAGCATTCATTAGCTAACTCTAAGAGTTTACTTATGAATACCATATCAAACTAAGCTGGTTCATGGCATCAAAACAAGCCAGTACTTTTCCCTGCTGCCTTTATCTTGCACTCCAGAATCTAAACTCTCATGTAAAGAGAATCTTTAAAATTTATGGTTGATTTAGCTAATGTTCAAAATGCTAACTGGATATAAACTCATGCAACTGTGACAGTCTGAGCCTGCAGACAGCCTAAAACAATAGCTTTGAGAGACCTAAGAACTGCTCTAGTTCATCCCCAGAGCCTATTAACTCTGGCCAAAATTTTAAAAAACAACAAATGATCTTGAATGCCTGCATTTTGGGGCACCAAAACTGGCACTTTAGGATGACCTGATTTATGCCGACTCTCTAAAAATCAGTCCCCTTTTAAAGTGTATCGAGTTGGGTGCCCAAAAAAGTCTGGGACCTAAAATCACCCTAGTTACTTTTGAAAATCTTGGCCTCTGAAGTACAATGATGACAAGTGAAATATCAACATGTCTAACTCTTTCACTGTGTCACAAAGATAATTATTTTATAAAGACCTTCACAATCTCATCTTGGTGTTGTTATGACTAGGTGAAGTTTAGGTTGTGAGCAGAGCTCAGGAGAACCATCATATCTGTTTTATGCCAGGGAATCTTCTGCTTATGACCTGCTTTTTCTCCCTCAGAACCATTAAGATGGCCCCATAGACTAAATGTCACCTCTGACCTGACTGTCTCTTTCTTTACATATTTTAACAAATAACCTGTTGTGTTGATGTTGTTTGATGTGCAGCCAGCATGCTCCAATTTTGCATAGGCATCCCCTTATCAACATCTTGCAAGCCAGTTGTTTTCATTTGCCATGCCCCTGGTCCACATCCAGGCAATGCAGGCTATAAAGCTACCCAGAATGGATTCTATACAAGTAACAAGTACATAAATCTCTCCCCATAAACCCTTCTGCATGTGTCCTACATCTTTAGTTGGCTGCCAGTTCCAAATCACTATTGCATCACAAGTAATTTTGAATCTAACTAGCTTCCTAGTAATTGTCCTACTCTGTTTATGCTTATAATTACAAAACAGTTAGAGATGGAAAAGGCAGTAAGTGAAAATACTTCTAGTTGAAATTAAGATTCTCTAACTGCATCATTTAAACTAGTGAATTAAAAAAAGTCTTTTGAACCCACAATTATAATAGAATTGAGCCTCTTGGAATTAGTCATAACTGGACTTGGCAGCCAGTTTGTGCTAACAGAATACAATTAGCTGCTGCAATTGAAAATCAGGTTTTTGCAGGAATTATTATTTGAGTTTGTTGTCTGTCTGATGAACACTATTAACTCTTCTGGCTGTTTGCATGTCCTGATTAATTTCTTCAGACTACTATCATTTCACTTTGGCAATAGGTAAAGAATCAAGAGAGATGGTCTACTAATGGGTGACTGGATAACAATTATAAGCTTGATTGTGGAGTTAGTAAGAGCACTGAGTAAGAAGCAGCACGTAGTTGTGCTGCCACAGGGGTGAATGAAGGACCAAATTGTGATTCAGTCTCTAGCTCCAAAGGAAAGTCTTCTATACCAGCCCTGTCCATGGTGCCGATTACTTTCTCCTCTGCTCCAGCTCAGAAGCTCTGTAGGCATATTGGGTGGAGAGACTCAGAATGGGTGAGGATACCCCATGGAAATTACCAATTTCCCCATCCCACGCACCATTACCCACCATAACGTAGCACATGCAGGGGGACTAGGATGTCATCTTTTGCCCTCCTACTGTCCTACACAAGGCAGAAGGCAAGCTACAGTCTTGCCTTATGTAAACATAGAGATAAGGCGCTCTTATTACCCATGTTTTGTTGGGGAATTTAAGTCTAAGTAATATATCACCAGTGACAATCCAGCTAGAACATGCCTTAGATAATGCCCGGAGTCATATTAGAATCAATATTTAATCCTCCCACTTTTCATTTATTCACTTTACTCACGTCCTGGTGCGTACCAGTACGTTACTAGAAAATCCGGGCACCGATAACCTGCAATTTTGAAATCTTTCCCAATCAAGACAAGGATAACAGTGGCTTCAATTTTTGTGCTGGGTCTGTTAGCACTCAGCTTTATTACTATACGCCCAGTCAATGACTTTTAGCCTCAGCTAACCAATCCAACCCCTTTTTTTTTCTATGTATATTACAAAGCAATAGAGATTATTGATTATATAATGTGACTGCTCCTGGTGTTCGACACAGGTGGCCAAAAGTGCCTGTTGCCTCTGTGTTCCCCAGGTGGGTAGTATCCAGGTGTGGTAGTATCTGTCTGCGTGGGGATCATTGCAGCCATTTGGAAGTTCCAGCTGGCACACTGTGCAGTGGCCTAACCACATACCAGTGAGACCAGAGGTTGTACCGACTTCCTGGTTTCTTCTGGGTGGCAAGTTTGACTCAATAGTCCTGCCCTTTCGGCCTCCAATAAAAGGGAAGCAAATGGATCCAGAAAGGAATGCATCCCTGCAAGCCTGGCCTGCTGCAGTTGTGCTCCTGTTTGTCTGTGGAGAGAACAGCAGAATTACTTTTGACTGTTTTTGGCAAAAGATGAGGTGGGGGGTGAAAAGAGGGATGGAACAGTAGTCGTGCTATTCACACTGAGCATGCTCCATGCTTGCAAATCTCCTTTCCTGGTGGGATATGTGAATGCTTATTGCATTCAAGCTATTCTTGGTTAAACAAGGGCTACCTCTACCCTTCGGTCCCTGCCCAACCCAGCTGAGCAGTGGGAAGAAGAGATGCGGGAGGAGTGCCTCATCTGGGATGCAGCAAAGCCAGTGTGCTGTTGCTAAGAGCCTGGAGCAGAACATGGAGATTTGGGAGAGCTTACTTGGGTGGCAGAATGGCGCGGGGGGGGGGGGGGGGGGGAAGGGGCCAGTAGTGGTGGAATTCATGTTCCTTACTCATCCCTCTCAGCTCTATAGATTCCAAAGGTGAGCTTCTTTGTTCTTGAGATATGCAGCACAGCACTCGTACTCTTTGTACCTTCTCAATTCCATGATATTCCACAACTCCCAGGATTATTTTGATAACCCTGGGGACCTGTCTACATTATGGCAACCTGTCTGTACTGTCCTGTGGGCAGCAGCAGCAAAATCTCCACAGCATTGCATGCTGCAGCCTGACCCTCAAAATGCCCCCTTGCACCCAAACCCACCCACAGCCTGGCCCCTACACCAGTTCTTACCAGATGGTCCTCAGAAAGGAGCCTGCAGTTGTGATCCTTCCCTAACCAGATCCAGGGCTTTTAGAACCCATTTACACTGCTCTGGCCTCTTTATCTAGTGTGAAGGGACTGGAGCAGAATCTCACCTCAGGAATCCACCACTACCAGCTCAGAATGTGGGTACATATTTGTGCCTTCATTGTAGCGGAGGGTTCCACTGCAATCTGGCTTGGTACAGATACATATGCTATATGAGCTAAACCCTGCGGTCCTTATTCAATGCAGCTTCCACTAACTGTAGTGCAAGTTAGCCTGAATGAAGACTGAATACAAACTAAATAAGGAACCCAGGATTTGGCCCATTCTATGGATTTATTCATAGATACATTGCATTAACATGCACACAGAGACGTAAACCCAGTGAGATTTGGAGTGCATAAATGAGAATAAATTCTAGTAACCCCTGCTAGTAAAAGTTGCTCTGAAACCCTTCTGAGGCTGACTGCCTCAAGAGAGCTTAGGGTGACCAGGCAGCAAGTGTGAAAAATTGGGATGGGGGTGAGGGGTAATAGGAGCCTATATAAGAAAAAGTCCCAAAAATTGGGACTGTTCCTATAGAATTGGGACATCTGGTCACCCTAAGAAAGCTCCACGTTTATTCAAAAGGGAGAGGAAAGAAAACAAAAGACCTAAGCAAAAATCCACCATAAAGTATCTTTTTCCCCCTCTGGGTGCAAAAAGAAAGGACAATAAGACAGATAATATCCCTGATGGTGAAGGCTGCTGAATGAGAAGAGCTGACAGCTCACTGAGTCATTCGTCTGTGGGGGAAAATGGTTGGGCATGGTGTCAGACAAAATAATCAATAGCTCCCTAATTTACTCAAGCATGGCTATATTGTGAATGATACAGCCCATCACAGCGCTTTTTGCTGATCCTTTCATCCTTGAATTTGTACGAGCAGCACGTGACAAGAAAACTGCGTGAAAGATGAGAGTGAGGTCTTATATTCAAAAGCCAAGCTCAAGTATCTGATGAACTTTGGCTCCCTGAGCGGCACCCGTGTACCTAATGAACTGTACTCCCAAGATCCAGTAAGATGGTAGCGCACATTATCCAGTGATCTTTGTACGGGAAACAGGGAAATGAAGGAAGTTGCAATGAACCATCCTGGCGGGCAATCTGAAATGAACTGAATCAACTTTTTGGGAGGCAAGATGATATATATATATGGTGTGGTAATATTATATAATAATATATTATGTGGTAATGGTGTGGTAATATTATATAATAATAATATAATAGTGGGGGAAATCAAGTATTGAAATTATAGCATTGTGTTTATTTTTCATACCCTTGTTATAATAATACTAAGCTAATGTGCAGTGCTTTTCACCTGTATATCTCAAAGCATTGAGCAAAGTGAGTAAATATCATTATCCTCATTTTAAATATGAAGCAACTAATTAGATTATGGTAGAACATTGGGGATGGAGAGGGTTTAATAAAAACAATTGATCAACCCATTTTTTAGCTGTAGGGATTTTTAAATTACTCGTTTTGAAATTTATGGCTGTGTCTATCATTTTTTTGGTGCCTCTGTAACTTTAAAATGACTTGCTTACAACACTTGAAATTTGGAACCTGTAAAGTTCCATGAAATGTCAGGTATAAAGCAAGTTATGTCTTAAATATCATTATTGGAAACAAAATTATCATTCTTTGTCATTAGTGCCTTGCTGCTCTTCATTGCAGATGCTAATGCACATAATTTTAAACCTCACAGCCCTGGTTCTTATGTCCAGTCAAGTTGTGCTTGGTGTAGTACCAAGATGGGGGAGAAGCAAAAATAGTTTTCTGTCTTTTATAGCTTCCTGATCCTGGTCCTATGTAGGAGCTGGCTTGGCCCCTGTTACAACTTAGAGCAGTCTTCAGACTGCTCTAACTTGTATCCAATTGCCCTTGGCTTCAAGTGGCAGTCCCAACAATGATCCATGGGCTAACTATGGCAGTGCTCCCATTGAATTCTTGTACAGTTTTCATCATATTTACTATGAAGTTACTGAAAACTCATTCTGTGGGACTCCTCTTCTAATGGATGCATCATGCGAAGATTGATTTTCAATGGGCTTTGTGCTTATAACCCCCTTAAACACTTTTGACAACCTCACCCACAATCTAGGGTGTTTTTTAAAAGTCCATATGGATTTCAGATCAGGTGGCTGCCTGGCAAATTTCCTTTCTAAGGAGCATATGTTCCCCATCCTTCAGAGGCTCAGAGCAGAGAAGGATGACCTTAAAAAGGAGAACTGTGAAGGGAAAATATGTACTTATACAGCGTTTTCCTTTCCTACTGTGTAACCTCCCATCAGCCTCTCTGCAGCACTGCTGAACTGGAGCTGCTATTCAGCCAAAGGGATGACATGAGCTACCAGGGATGGGTGTTGTCAGGAAACACTGGCTATACCTGGCATGTTCCCCTTAGAAAGTGTTGGATCTCTTATGGCAACTGTTGGTAAGGAGTTTATAGCAGTGCAGTAAAAGATCCAGCTGTGTTCTAAGTGCAGAGCTGGATGTAGAAATCACATGGAGGGATAGACATGGCAAAGGGATCTTCTGAGACCTCTTATTCCAGGTCCTCAATACTTTTGCTAGACTACACACATTCCAGCTCCATCTGTCCTCTTGGGAGTCACCATGGATAGCTTAGTACAAGTGTTTGCCTATTGTGTAGCCTTCCTTTGAAGCATGAGGTACAGCCCATTTTCGAACAGATTTTTCTGCATGTCCAGCTAATGTACCCACTCTTCTGGTATTTCTGATATTTCACATTTTTAATGTATTAGCTGAGGGCGCTGTTTACAACAGGAAAAAAAAAACATCACTGTGGCTTGGAGTTTCTCTTCAGGGAGGGGACCTTGCCTTCACATTTGTCTGTAAAACCCCTAGCATACTGATGAAGCTATATAAATAATAACCTTGTGAACTGTGCCTCTGTACATTTTAAACTCATTTGCCTGTTTCTTCTGGCTGGCAGCTATATTGATAGCCTCTTTCAGGGTAACAATGCTTGTGATAGTAGCTTTCTGTGTATCTCATATTCAACACAGTGAGAATTCTATCCTGTAAAGCCTCATCTAAAAATTGTCCAAATTGGCGATGCTATGCCATCTTTCCTAGCTCTGCTAACAGCTGATTGAATTTCTTCTTTGTTTCCTCTGAGGAAATGTACGCCTTTCAGCAACCAGGGCTGGAATTTGGAATGGTGCCTAAGGGAATTAGGCACCTAACCGTTTCCATCAAGTTTTAATGGGCATAATTGCCTTACATGTCTTTCCAAATCCTAGCTGAAAGTAAATGTGTCTTGGTGTGTTTTGAATCACTAGACAAATTATTTCATTATATTGTCACGGGATCATTAGAGGATATGAACACCTAATATCTCTTCTTCCTCCAGTGCCAGGAGAATAGTTCTTATAATTTCCTCTTTTTTTTTTTTAGGTCATTTGCTTACAAAACAAAACTTGGTCGAGCTTTCTATATATTTCCCCCATGCTCATCCTTCTGTACAAGCCTCTATTTTTCTTCATGCTGTCATTTGTACTTCAGAACAATACCAAACAAAACAGCTCACTGTGGGTGGTGAATTCTTTTTCTTTTTTCTCCTCAGTCACACAACCAGACTGTATTCATGGATTCTTTCTTTCCATGGAAAGCTGTCACATAGTGAGTCTTAAAGTCACACACATTTTGCAGAATTATTTTGTGTAGACAGCTTGCTGAGTTTTAAGGTGTCCAGGCAGCAACTAAAACAGCACTGCTTCTATCTTTAGTCCTTCTGTTTGTTTACATTGTTTATATTTATCTTCAGACTCAAAATATGATGCTTTTAAAAAAGTAAATCTCCTTCTCCTCATTTCCATATATTAGCCTTATGGTATTTAGGGCAGAGGATAGCACAAAACAGACAGAGGATTGTTCTATAGTAGCAGTTTCATTCTATATGGTTCCTTCATTGCCACAAGTACAGATTGGCCCTGTTTGCTATAGCTTGGCCAGTGGTGGAAAATAGAGATTGCTCTAAGCATTAATCCTATAGCTCTGTTCCTAATAACTGCCTCCTTCTTATTCCTGGTAAAATAAAGGAACCAGTCTTCAGAGGAAAAAATTCAATGGAGTTATACCATCATAAAACTTAAGTAGGTGTGGTGGTGAATATGTTCCTACGTTTAGCGCGTGGATCGAAACACCAACTGGTAAGCATAAGCTGATATTTTCAAAGCTGGGTCCCTGACATTAGGCTCCTAAACCCATATTTAAACACTTGACTATTGGCTTTATTTATGTGCTTGAATAAGCATTGAGAAGTAAACGGCAGGTGTTCAGATATGAACACTTAGTCTGGCATCAGTGATAACATCCAACAGGCAACTATAGTTAACTGGACTATGCAAATTAAGTGACCTTTCCTTTATCAGAGAAAATAGCCTTATGGGTGATAAGAAAATACAATTTATCATTTTCATTAAGGACTGAGGGCCTGAGACAGACCCATTGACTTCAGTGGACATGGATTTGGCCCTGATTAGCATTTACACTATATAGTAATTCATCTATTTCATTGTTCTCTATATTGAAGTTTAGACCAAGATCTAAATTCTTCCAAACCACAAATTTCCTGACTTGTGAATCCTCCTGCTTTAACATACACGATATTTGCATAAAGAATATTTCTCATAATAATCTGCACTTCTTATTTTGACCACTTTAATCTCTGCAGTAAAACAAAACATAGTCATGGTCTTCCTTAGCACTAATGTGCACAGTATTCATTTCATCCCCTCCATGTTACTTCCATCTGTCAAATGCTAACACAAATATAATGAAAAGGGCAAATAGATAGATTTTATATCTCTTGATCTGTTCACCTTTAATTTCCAAGTAAGGAACTGCAATCTCCTTCCCCCTCTTGGGTTGTATATTAGCCACCAAAACCCGTATTGCCTTTTCTTAGTATTTTAGACAACATATTTCATTTTGTACCATGAACGTATTGTTTGGGGAATACACAGTGAATTAACTGCTATGGGGAAAAAATAATTCTGTTTGCTGATCCATTTAATCTCTTTTTAGCAGGGCAGAAACACTTGCCTTTATTTAACAGCTTAGTAACAAAGGCTATTTTCATACCCTTGGCAGGTTCAGAATCACGTCCGAATTCTCCTATTGTGTTAAACCAACCGGATGAACTTTACCTCTGGAATCACTTTTCTGATGTTAAATCTGATAGCAGATTTTTCTTTATTGCTAGTAACACTAAACCCCAATGGACTAGACTGTGCCTGCTAAGCACAGTCCTATAACTAAGATTTCCTGTGTGGGAGGGATTATACTTGATGGAGGAAAAATCCCTCCCCAGTGTAAAGTGTGTGTGCACGACTCATCCCATCCCCACCTCTCATCTCTCCCTTTGAGGCACACAGAAAGAACATCACTCTGTTTCCTAGAGCAAAGGAACTGTAATTGTCTCTGGCCCTTGCACAAAATGCATTGCTGGGAGAGCTCCTTGCATTCTCCCACCCTACGCTCCCATGTAAGGGTTAGCCAATCTGGCCAAATATAATTTGGGTGAGCTGGTTTTAATATGAGGATTTTATGGGAATGCTCACCCTGTGTTGGGACTGGCATGGTCTCCTAAGGAGAGGTCCAAGAATAGGAGAGCAGGGGTGTGAGTGACAGCACTGAGTGGCATTGGCAGAGTTGAATGTGGAAATCTTGCTCAGTGTCTGCATCACTAAACCTGGTCTTAGTCACTGCCATGAAACCTTCCCTTTCATAAGAGCTACATTGAGAAGAGAAGACTCATAGCAGGATAAAATGACTAGGGAAAAGGGAGCAACTTGGCAAATGGAGGGCCCAGCTACCAAAATATCTCAAGCCTGTGCAGGATTTATGAGTCTAATCATGAAAAATAGCAATGGAAATAGTCAACTACTATTTTGAGACATTGTGAGCAGTCACAGGAAAAATATAAATACACAGCTGGAAAACTGTAAATGTGTAACTAACCAGAACGTCTTTTCATAGAAGCTTTTCATAGATTTTCTCTTTTTATAAAACATCCCATTGTCTTTAATTCCCCCCTGTCTGCTTGTTCTTTTTTATTTCTATAACACTGATTGGTCTCCAAGGACCTAATCCTGTGAAGTACTGAGTGCCTATTGGAAGATGCTAAATATCAGTTGATTCTTTCTAGAGAGAGTGAGAGCAGAAGATGCTAAATCTCTTGCAGGATTAGGATCAGGCCCAATTTTTCTAAGAGAGCTGAAATTAGCATGAGTCTCTCTCTCTCTTTACTTCCTCTGACTGCAGCAGCATTCTGGTTTGGTGGAATGCACTTGCTTAGCTACCAATGGCTATACAAACCAGCACTGACAGGCCAAACTAAGAAAATGAGTTTGCACTCAGAGATATGACAATGAGGCTGAAGTCCAAGTCTGCAAGTCTTCTCTCACAGTTTTATTCTTAACTCACCCACTGAAGACAATTATTTCTTTGACTGAATTGTGATAGATCCCAGAAGCACCACGCAGAATCATGGCACCAGTGTGGTAGGTGCTGTTCACATATGTAGGGAGACTCTGCCCCTGCCTGGAAATCTCACAGTCTAACCTGAGAAGCCCCATATGATGGGCAAAGGAGTCAAGGGAATTCTCTAGGAAAAACTGGCCACATAATTCACCATCGGTGCAGTTCCACCAGTCGTAGCAATGCTCTCTCTTATCTAGAGAGCTATGGAGGAGAACTGTAAATCAAATTTCTCTCCTCCCTGGCTGTACAGTGTGGTAAAATCTAGGTTCAGGCTACGTCTACAATGTGATAAAAACCCATGGAATCGAGTCTCAGAGTCCAGGTCAGCTGACTCCAGCTAAGGAGCACAGGCTAAGGAGCTAAAAATAGCAGTATAGATGTTCAAGGTTAGGCTGGAACTTAGGCTCTGAGGCCTACCCCCATGACAGGGTCCCAGAATTCAGGCTCCAGCCCATGCCTGGATGTCTACATTGCAATTTTATAGCCCCACAAGCCCATGTCAGCTGACCCCGGGCCAGCCACAACCATGTTCTGGAACTTTTTTTGCATGTAGACATACCATAAGGGGCTGGCTGGCTCAGTGAAAACTGAGGGGAAAAAAGTCGACAGACACTTAGAGAGCTGACTGTGAGAGCCTTCAAACTGCAAGTTGTGGCCTGTCTCCCATGCCCCCATTCCTTTAGAACCCTTGCTTGGCTGAGGGCTTGACCAGACTGGGAAAATGAATGATTTTTTAAAAAACACATTAGCTAACTCATGCTAATTATTTTTCAGCACCAGTTGGCAGGTCATGTAGACAGAGAAAGTGGTGTTTAAAAATGTGTTAGCAAGTCACAGCTAGCTGTAGGGAGTCTAAAACTGAACTAGTTTTTAATACTTCATTTTCTGAAATGGTATCTGTAGTCAAGAAAATAACAGGTGGCTGATGGAGTGAAAGACTGCAAACAAATCTTTTTTTAAAAAATCCTTGAAATACTTCAGTAATATCCAGTTACACTATTGTCATCTGATAATGAAGAAGGTACTAATTATCAATTAATTATCAGCCAATATTGAAATTATCAGCCAACAATGAAATTATCAGCCAATAATGAAATTGCGAAGTAAATGAATTGAAGCAAATCTGTGGATTGGCTCACTGGACCGACTCTAATCTAAGTGAAGAATATAAACCTGATAGTGACACCTGAAGATGCTTTCATGTACATTGCAATCAACAGTTGCTAGAAAGATACTGTTCAATCCTGCATAAGACGAGGAAGACTTTGTAGCACCTTAGAGACTAACCAGTTTATTTGAGCATAAGCTTTCGTGGGCTATAGCTCACTTCCCTATAGCCCACGAAAGCTTATGCTGAAATAAACTGGTTAGTCGCTAAAGTGCTACAAAGTCTTCCTCGTCTTATTTATGGATACAGACTAACATGGCTGCTAATCTTAATTCAGTTCTACAGTTAGTGTGAATGGCTGTATAAGGATTGAGAGGAAGGATTGTCTTGTGGTTACAGCCACTGACAGGGATTCGCCGAATTTGCATTCAGTTCCTGAATCTACCCCAGACTTAAGATTGCCAGGCCTCTCGGATTGGCTGGGAGTCTTCCAGAGCTGGCCTCAATCTCCCGGTTGCTATTGAAAGCAATCCAGGAGATTTTAATAGGCCAAAAGTCCAGTTGGTGGCTCAGCAGAGCTAAGGCAGGTTCCTTGCCTGCCCTGGCTCTGTATAGCTCCCAGAAGCAGTCAGCATGTCCAGTTCCTAGGCGCAAGGGTGGCCAAGCGGTCTCCGCATGCCACCCTCATGTCCCACCCTGAGTGCCAGCTCCACAGCTCCCAGTGGCCAGGAACAGTGAACTGTGGCCAATAGAAGCTATGGGGACGGTGGCTGCAGGTGGAGGCAGTGCACAGAGCCACCTGGCCTCCCCTGAGCCTAGAAGCTGGACATGATGGTCACTTCTGGGAGCCGTGCAGAGTCAGGACAGGTAGGGATCCTGCCTTAGCCCTAATGTGCTGCCAACTGGGAGCTGATCTGTGTAAGTGCCACCCAGATCCATCACCCCTCACCCCCTCTCACACCCAAGCTCCCTGCCCCACTCCTGAGCCCCCTCCAACATACCAAACTCTTCATCTCTGGCTCCACCCCAGAGCCTTCACCCCCAGCCAGAATCCTCACCCCACCTGCACCCCAACCTCGCACCCCAGTCAATGCCCAAACTCCATCCCAAAGCCCACACTTCCTCCCATACTGCAACCCCCTACCCCATCTCTGAACCCCAAACCCCTCATCTCTGGCCTCACCCCAGAGCCTGCACACACAGCCTGCACCCCTTCCCGCACCCCATATCCTTGCCTGCAGCCCTCACCCCCTCCCACATGCCAACCCCTTACCCCAGCCCTGTGAAAGTCAGTGAGGGTGGGGAAGAGCGAGTGAGGGAGTGGGAATGGACTGAGCAGGGCCTCTGAAGGGGCATGGCAGGGGCATGGTCCTGGGGAAGGGGGTGGGTAGGTGTGACAGTGCAGTTCCAACCGTGAGTGTCAGATCAGGACAGATTGCTTCCAAAGGGGCAACTACAACCCAAAGCTGGGGTTTTTCCACGCTAAGGTAAACCAAACCAGCCAAACAGTAAAGACTTTGGTTTCGCCCCACTGGCTAACCACAAATCACACAAGCAATTCCCTTAGACACTCCAGCTTCCCAGTATCACCACCAGCAGCCACCTGTCCTGGGGACCAATGGTTATGAAAACCAATACCCCAGATAAAGAAAACGGTTCTCCCCAATTCCAAAGAATCAGGCCCCAGACCCAGGTCAATATACAAATCAGATCTTACCCACAAATCATGCTGTAACCAATCCTTTAGAATCTAAAATCTAAAGGTTTATTATACAAGGAAAAAGGTATAGGTGAGGGTTAGGAATGGTTAAAAGAAATCAACTACATGCAGTGATGGCAAATCTCTTGGTTCAGGCTTGCAGCAAAGGTAGAATAACTGCAGGTTCAAATCACAGTCTGTGGAAAGCATTTCCTCCAGGGATGGGTCAGCACCCTTTGTCCAGAGTTCCCCTGTGTAGCAAAGTTCCATCCAGAGCTGGAAACAAGGCAGGCTGAAGACTGGAGGTAGAAGACAAAATGGAGGAAGTGTCTCCCAAATTTTATAGACTTCCTCTTGTAGGCGAAGACCCCCCCTCCTCCTTATGCAGAGTCCAGTTGCAAAATGGAGGTTCATAGTCACACGGTCCAATTACCAGACTCTCCACGATTCAGTTTCTGACCAGGCATGTCACATTCCTGGTGAAGCTCAGGTGTGGTCAAAGTTAATTGTGTAGTTGATGGTCCTTTAATGGGCCATCAGGCAGCTCAAGCAAAGCTGATGCCCAATACTCTGGAATGTCCCCCCCAGCAGAGCACAATATTTGGAAAGACAGGCAGTCCAGAGCCAATATTCATAACTTCAACTACAAAATTGATACACACATATCAATGGCATATTCATAATCAGCAATCCATAACCTGGTCGTAGACAACTATTATGACCCCCTTTTCATAAGATTTGGTGCCACTATAGGACCCTGGTTGCACCAATGATCTATAGGATCGCAAATTATTTCAGTAACGTGACAGTAGGGTTGGGCAAGAGTGTTTGGGTTTGTGCAATTAGACAGTTGGCAACAATACCCAGACTTCCAGTGTGTCCTTAACAAATCACTTAGACCCTGATTCTGGAAAACACTGAAGCATGTGCTTAACTTTCATTGAATTCAATTAGACTTACTTGTCTGTTTAAAGTTAAGCGTCATAAAGATGGATTTCAGCACATACTTAATTGTTTTCCTGAACTGGGGCCTCAATCCTTCTATACTTCAGTTCCCCATTGGTAAAACAGAGATAACAGTACTGCCTTTCTCCTCACCCCCTTTGTCTGTCTGTTCTAATTAGATTGTAATCCCAATTGGCCCCTGATATAGCTGGGGCCTCTACGTGCTACTGCTGTAATAAATAATAATAAATATGTCCATTATTTACAAAAATGTGTATACTGCCTTTCATACCCACAGATTCCAAAAAGGGTATTAGTCTTTTCATGTAGACAGCTCTGAGGTGGGAATGTGGGTCTCTGAATAGCAGTGATGGAAGGAGATGAGAAATGTGGGAAGGTCGCTGTGGCAACCCCTCTCCCCTCAGCACATTATGAAATCTTTGCTCTCTGTACAGAATGGAAAAGTAAACAGCACAGAACTGAATTTATCTATCTCAGAGAAACAAAGGGTTGAGTTTCCACTTAAACCTGCTGTAGTTCTAAGGAACATAGGTATGTCTAACCTGCTGTTTAAACCATCTCCCCCAGCTGACCAGTCGCCCTCAGTGCTTCAATGCTCTAATGTGAATAAATGTACAATTTACGCCCTCAGCAGGGGATACTTTCAGGCTCTGTAGTTTATTACATTACATGCTACTAAAACTTTGTTGCAGATATTTTAAAAGTGTTTCTCTACTCAAGCGACTGCACTGGAAATATATTTATGCTAACATTAGTGAAGTATCAAAATATAGTTACTTAAGATTCACTATAATGCATTATCTATTCATCCAATATTTTTCACATTACATTTAGAATGCAATTGTTTATTCTGATAAGTTCTGCATGGAGTACTAGAAATGTGGATTTCTGTGGTTTGCTACAATGCACACCACGAATGGCATGCTATTTGTCAAGTTTCACTCCGTGCTCTTCTAGAGGTGCCCATATTGAAGATACCCCAAAGGGCTTTGGAAATGTGCTTTTCTTACAATACAACTAGAAGCACTGAAAATCTGCACACCCCAAGATTTACCACAGAAGTGTGAAAATATAGTTATCCCAAGAGTCAGGAAACTACAGTAGATGGGTATTAATCCCAATCCTCCTGTTCCATGGCAGTGTGGTTCCCCACCGCCCAGGAGAGGGACGAGACCCTCCAGACACCAAAGTGGGCGGAACTAGTGGGTCCTGCGCCGCCCCCCTAGAGGTCAAGAAACAGGACAGGAAGTATAAAAGCCCAACTCCAGAGCTCACTAGAAGGGCAGACACCGGAAAGGCCAGATACCTGCAGCCTTGCTCTTGGTGGGAGATCCCAGCAACCGGCGGTAGTCCTGACAACTGGCCTCACCTGCTGGTGCCTGACGCTGACCAGAGCTTGGAGGAACTCTCAAGTCTGCCCCTTGCATGTTACCGAGGAGCTGCCAAGCCTCCCCCTCACCAGTCACCCTGAGGAGCCAATGGTGCTTGAACCCCTAGAGGACACCGTCCGGACCCACGTATTTCTAGAGGGGGAGTTAGGAAGTAGCAGGGGCAGCCATCGCTTGTCTGGCTGCAACACTGCCGGAGCCTATGTCAGAGTGTTGTGGCCAGGAGCCCCACTGCCATAGCAGCAGGTCTTCTGCTGCTACTAGGGCTCTGGGCTGGGACACAGTGCAGTGAGTGGGCCTGTGTTGGGTGGCAGTCTCCCCTCTCCCAGACCCTTTTGGGCTTGTTGTTTACTTGCCTTTGCTCAGCTCCTGCCTGAGGATCTGAATTATTGACTCACTATTGCCAGCAGACCGCGGGCCGGGCGTGAATAATTGGTGTTTGCCTCTATTGCTGCCACAGTGAGAGGCTCCCCTGGCCAGACTAATTTCCTATCAACAACTGGAAGGACATAGCAAGGCGGTGTGGTTCTCCGCCGCCCTGAAGAGGGACGAGCCCTGGCCAAACCCCTCTACGTTCCCATACAGGGCTGCTTTAACTTCTGGAGTACTGAAGTACATCTTGCTAGTCTATTGTTGATACTGTAAAGTATGTAAAGAGCAACTTTCCATTTATGAGAAACTGAGCACAGCTTCTACCAGTTAGTGGGGAAGGAACACAGTGGGGGAGACCTCCTAAGTTATCTGCCAGAGCTACTGCCTATGAATCATGATGACCCAAAAGGAAGAGAGTTTCTGATAGAATAATGTTCACAGTAGTAAGTCCCAGAACTGGGTGGAAGAGTCTAGTAATTACTCACACGTGCTCTATTTTCTGGACACTAGTTGTAAGGAAACAAACAAAACCATACACCAATATCAAATGGTTGACTCTGGCTTCAGTTGTATATAAAGGCACTTAATAAGAAAGTGGACATGGAGTAACATAAATTTACTACCCTATATTTCTCCTTTGACATTTATCTAACTGGTCTCCAAATGGCACTATTGGGCAGTATGGAAACAGATGAAATGGTATTTATTCAGAACACCAAAGTAGACTGCTCTTTACGAGTTTATGATAGAGATGCATAACTCTAATCTCAAAATTAAGTAGAATCTGAACCAATTAATCAATGTCTTCACCTTTCCATCAGCCTTGGTTTCCAGAGGTGTTTTTAGTGGTAACTATTTTTCAGGCACAGTTGTGTACATGATTTATTAATCTAAAACCAAATGTAGCAATCCTGACCAGGGAAAACTCCTATTGGCCTCAATGGGAATTTTTCTTAAGTAAAGCCTATAGGCTCCTGGAGAGCATTTATCTAAATGGAGAGGGCAAACTAATTTAAATTAGCCAAATCTAGCTGTAAATAATATCAAGTGAGGGAATCTTCTGTTTAAAAATAGAATTGTCCTCTGTTGTAAGAAATCATAAAACCAACACTTCAGATTTAATATGGGTGTTTAACCATTTGTTACATTGTTATGACACCACATCATATCACAGACTGAACCTTAGTGCAATTCATTGCCACAGGCCAGAGAGTCAAATACTGTAGCCGGATTTTAAAAGGGCTGGATAATTTTCTGACCACTAGGAACATTTCTAGTTCCTCAGAATAAGATGAAGAGTAATCTGATCTCATGCACCAAGGCATAATCTGATTGCCACAGGGCTCAGGAAGTGATTTCCCTTCCCTGTACCCCTGCAATGAGCAGCATTGCACAAATGGCTCTCTCTACAATGAGAGGAGGGAGGCAATGCTTCCTCCGAAACAGCCGATACTGGCCCTTTCACAAGCAGGATGGCAGCCCCTGAGGAACTAGTAGAATGGCACAGCTTTCGTTTCCTGTAGGGTAAATCGTGATTCTCCTTACAAGGATATGCATGGGGATTGGGGAGAGTTAGGAGCCCTCTTTTGTGTGGCCCAAGTAAGGGCAGGGGGGATTGCCACCCCTATGGCTGGAGTTGTGTTAGGATACTAACAGGATGCTGTGTCTGAGAACAAGAATCAGAGAGGTAGCCGTGTTAGTCTGGAATTACAGAAGTGACAAAAAGTCCTGTGGCACCTTAAAGACTAACTAAAGTATTGAAGCATAAGCTTTCGTGGGCTACTACCCACTTTGTTGGATGCATGCCATGCCATGTCTGAGAACAGTTCACCTGAAAGGCAGTGACGGGCAGGGAGCACACAGAATCATGGCTCCACTTTTCTCTGGCTATGGTTGGCACAATCTATGTCCCTCTTAAAGGATTGTTTCTCTGCAATACAACCAGGATGCTCTGGGAGGCGTCTCTCTCAGGCAGAATGCCTCCCTATACTCTCCCATGGGTGGTGTGGCTCTGAGCCTTTTGCTATTCCAGGCTCTATGCTGTCACTCTACATTTCCCCAGCATATTCTTATTTACACTCCTCAGTAAATCAGACTGGTTTCCCCAGTACTGGCAATAAAACAGGTTTCAGGGTTACGTCACTTCTAATGAAGGCTCACTCTAGTCATTAACCCTTTCTTTTATTAACATCCCTTTTTAAAAAAAATTCACACCTGGCACTAAATGACATTTTCAGATTTCTAATAGCTGTGACTTTGCCAGTAATTCTGCTAATGATCCCATTAGCTTCTATTCCTCTAATTCAGTGACCTGAGTGGGGATATTAGGAAAAGTGGAAAATAATCATTCCAAAACTCATTAAAATAACTTGGCTCTGAGTGAGATTGGTTCTCGTGAGAAGAATTAAAAAATGAAGAGAAAAAACCTGTTAAGATGCAAAGAGTCAAAAATCTGCTACTGTCTCTGCATTTCTGATATTTGTCAATCAAAGACAGTCCTCTCTGTAATTCATATTTCATTTGCTAAGGATAATTACAACAACTGAAGCCCAAATCTATACCTTCCTAGTTGTCTCCTTCACCACCTGAGGTTAGTCCCTTTTTTAACCTCTCCTGTGTTTACTCCTTCATCACAATCTCGCGGAAGAACAGTGAGTGGAGGCTTGCTAGTCCTGCTGTGACCTAGTCCAGCTCTGCTTGGTAAAATAAAACCTTGCTGTGACCAGCTCAGGGTTACAGAAGGCATTACTCTGCATTAATTAGTGGCAAATAGTCTGCCTTTCTGGCAGGATAAAAGTGACAAGCACAGATCCCGTTTCTGGCATGAGGAATATAAACAGCAAAGCCAGTCACTTGGCTCCAGGGCAGCCAGTCACAACCCCTCTCAGATCACTATGGAGGAAGCAGAGTTCCTTGCCACTGAGAGAAACTTGCTGATACTATAGGGGTAGGGATCCATTATTAATTAATTATTAATATTTAATTTATTTATTATTTGAAGTTCCTATTATCCCAACAAAATGCCGCCCATTATACAGGGCCGTGCTCATTGTGCACATCTTGGCTAAGTACTGACTTCCTCCTGATCTTCCCTTCTGGAGTAAGTAATTGAGAAGGCGAAAGGGCATCTTCATGCACACCTGGACTTCACTGACTTTTTAACCATCTTTCAGTCAGGTGTTAGTATTTCTCAAAGTGAAGCACAGTCTCAGTATTGCACTGTTTCTTCACTGCTCCTGCGGGTCCAAATAGCAGCAGTGGGTAAAAACATCTTCTATTACCTTGGGCCATCCAAGGTCCTTAGATGTTTTCCTCTTATAAATAGATGTCCTGATTTTATAGGGGCAGTATCAATGTTTGGGTCTTTCTTATATAGGCTGCTTGTCCCGATCTTTCACACTTACTGTCTGTTCACCTTCTTAGACAATGACATCGCCATGATGAGCCACATTTTTATCATCTCTAGACTAATGTACTATAATGTACTCTCACATGGGAATGACTGTGAAGAACATGGTAAATCTATAGCTGTTTTGATTCCAGTGGCCCATATATTAGATACTGACGATGGACCTATGAAAGTGTATCATACTTTTTCTGTGTGTGTGTGTGTTCTGCAGTGGCTCGCCATCCATTTCCAGATTGGTTTCAAGAATCCAGTCCTCATCTCTAAAAAGTTTGGACCTAGGTTCCTGAAAGAATCCCTCTTACCTCACTAAGATATATCCACATGTGACGGGGTACCAAGAGAAAAAGAGCAGGGCAGGGTATTCTGGGTGCAGAGCTACCAGCTGTGCAGTTCAGTACTACGAGAAGTCGGGCTCAACCTAAATCTTCCCACTTTTAGGGCATGTTGCAAGACCTTTCTCTTTACAAAGGCCACCTTTTAATAACAGTGACAACAGATTGGCCTGGCTACATTTCTTCTGGAAGACAACCACCAAGATTGATTTCATGTAAAAAAGATGCTTATAATGAGGAAGGGTTGAGGAGTTAGTCCCCTGTTCTTACAAAAGTAATGTTATCTTTAATTAGAGATGGATCTGCCAGTGCTGCTTATAATTAAGGTGGACTAACACTTTTCATTATAAAACCTGGTTTTCAGTTGCTTAGAACTTTGCCAATCTTGAATCCATTTGGATTGAAATTTTCTATCCTGAGTGTCTGCTTCAGGATGCATATTTCTGGAAAAAAAAATGGGAGCAATGGTTCAGCCATTTCCAAGAAAGAAAATAAAGAAAATTATGTTCTCTTTCCATATTAAAACAAATTCTTACAATCATTTTGTTAAGGAGCCCACATGCTTTAGAGCAAAAACTTGAAATTCAGCAGCGGACTTGCCATGGTGTCAGAGATGCGCCTTTTGTAGTTCCCATGAAAATTCAACCAAATTTGGCCTAGTTATGAGCCTTTGAAAAAAAATTGCAGTTTGCACATGCTCAGTAAGATCTTGATAGAGTATGGAATACTCAAAAGACTCTGTCTGCACTGAGCATGCTCCCACCCAATGGCTCCTGGGACTCAATTTGACTTTCTCTGCACTTTTTACCTCCTGGCTGTCAGGGTCCACTTGAACATTGGACTGAGAATGGCAATGTGCTTCCCCGTCCCCCGTCCCCCCCCCCCCCACTGCCCTGCCCGCAGCTGGCACCCAAGCAGCATGAGGGAAAAGAAGGAAGCAACCTGACTGGAATGCAGAAGGATGAGGAATGGGCTGTTGGATGGACGGGTTGCAGGTGCCAGAGGCTGGGGAGGAGCAGAGGAAGAGAGGGGGGAAGGAATGGTATCCAGATATGAGGGGAGGGGGTGAATATGGGGAATTGCATGGAAGCAGAGAGGAAGGGGAGCAGGAACCAAAGTTAGGGATAGGTAGGAACAGAGCAGGATGGACACAAGATCCTAGCATGGCAGTGATTTATAAGAGCAGAAAGGATGGGGGGTTGGATAGGAACAGATGGGGATCAGAGGGATTCAATGGGAGGAGAGGGGGACAGCAATAGGATGGGACAGCCAAGTTGAGGGGGGAGCAGGGACAGGAGTTGAGTTGCTGGCAGCACAGTAATGGACTATGGTTCCGAATCCTCACACCATCCTAACACAGATCCCGCCTAAAGCAGCCATTTTTACGGTATTAGATTTAAAGGATGCTTTCTTCTCAATACCATTAGAAGAGGGAAGCTGGAACTTATTTGCTTTTGAGTGAGAAGATCCAGAGACACACTATAAAACTCAGTTGATGTGGACAATGTTGCCACAGAAATTTGTGTCATCTCCTCATCTTTTTGGAACAGTATTACAAAAAGGCTTAAAAAACTGGAAAAACCAGCATTCGGAGGTTGCCCTGCTCCAGTCCAAGCAAACACAAGGTTTTGATTTCTGGTCATGGTTACCTAATGTTGAAAGATGGTTAAAAATTCTGATAAAGGGAGGAGTGTACTGTGTATTAATAATACTGTACTAGTTATTGAATTATGCTGTTGTTGTATTATAAACTGTATTCCATTGTTGTGCCATGTAACCCCACCTAGACAAGTTAAGTTTCCCCTCCCATTAGTGATATAGAAGAAATCATTATTTAGAGGAGGGATTTGTAGGAAAAATCTAGTTTATAAGTAAATGTATTACAAATGCTGTGTAACTTGGTATAAATTTGAGATGCTGTTTGACTGTGCTGTAGATACTGTGCAGTATAGTTACGCAACATGAGGTTACTGCTGTGTAACATAGCTCTAAGTTGCTTCAAACTCTTATCTTGTCTCATATGTTTGTCTCATACATCTTGTCTCATACGTTTGTCTCTTGAGAAGTTCCAGGCAGATAAACGGAACAATGGTTGTGAAACAAACAGGACCATAAGACTTTTCTATTTGTCAAGCTGTCAGAGGCCTCTCCTCTACCTAAAGAAGGGTATAAAAAGGTCTTGGTAATATACAGAGCCAAGCCATGTCTTTGAGTACTAACTCCTTGGCTTCTATTTGCTAGCAAATAAACTTGTATTCAAGCTCCTCCAGTGTCTGCCTATCTTTGAAGGTAATTGAGAATGCCTCCAAGGGAACGAGCCCTTTGTGAAACAGTAGGAACAGAGCAGGATGGACACAAGATCCTAGCATGGCAGTGATTTATAAGAGCAGAAAGGATGGGGGGTTGGATAGGAGCAGATGGGGATCAGAGGGATTCAATGGGAGGAGAGGGGGGCAGCAATAGGATGGGACAACCAAGTTGAGGGGGGAGCAGGGACAGGAGTTGAGGTGCTAGCAGCACAGTAATGGACTAGGAGAGAGACAGGTTGGGGGCAGAGAATCCCAAGGGTCTCACTAGAGAACAGTCTCCTCCAGAACCTGGAATGGACCCCAGGGGTTTTGAATCTTTGTGTTTTCCTGCCGTCAAACAGTCATGAAACATGAAAGTTGCAAAGTCAAGCACTGAAAAGTAAGAAAATGCCAGAATTAAGGCAACCTTAATTCAGGCCCCTTGTGCATATGCATTATGATACAATCTTCAGCTACATAATCACATACTATTTTGCTTGACTTTGCATCCTTAATGTTCTTCTGAATGTAGATTTGTTAATGTAATTATATAAAAGGTGCTTAGATATGACAGTGTTGTGTACATTAGAAATGCAGATATATCCAGTGATAGAAGATGTCAATAATGTGACATTTAGCAAGTATGACTATAATCCACTCTTATTTTATAACAGAAAGAGAAGTACAAATGAGGAAGAGAGGAAAATAAAAAGATAGAAAACAATAGAGAAAAAAGAAAAGAGAATACTATGGAGATAAGTAAAGGGAATGAAACTGGGAGATAAAAAGAGAGAAGATAACGAAAAAGGAAAGAAAAGCTCTAGTAGATTTATACAGCTCTAAGGTTAATATGTTCTACTGTATCCACCCTTGTCCTTACATTTTTCATTGTATGTCACTGACAGCCACTAGGAGCAGACATAGTGCATGGAATACAGTGCTGTGGCTGGATTTGCAAACAGATACATTTATATTATCATTAGTAATACTAGCAAGTAAGCATGCCACAATAATAATAACAATACTAATGAAATCTTAGGCTTGAAAGCACAAAGTGATTGACTGTGAAGGCTCAGGAAGAAATTGTGTTCCCACTCCAAACCTCCAAGTCAAGTGCAAAATGAACTAAGTATATTTAAGTGTTCCTCAAACACGTTTGTCTCTGAAGCATCAGGTGTTGGTGACTGTAGGAGCAGGATCAGCCCTGATAGGGTAAAATACAATGTTTACTCCACCCCCCACCTTTCCACCCTTCTGGCAGCGAGATGCTCCACATTAGAATAAAGATAACACAGTACATTGAGCCTTAAGGAAGGCATGCTTGAACCCTCCCTCCAAAACATTTTTAAAAATCTTACTGTAGCCTTTTGATAAACCTTGGCAGCTGTGTATGCTGAAGGCCTTTTTGTTAAAAAAAAAAAAAAGACCCCCAAGTTTTTATAGCATAACTTGCCTACTTGTGCCCAATCCTCCCTTTCTTCTTTCTTGTCCTCTTTATATAGTGTCATGTGTCTCTTCTCACATCTCAGTTCTTATAGTGAGAAGATTTTAGCAAGGGAATACTACACAACAGCCATGAGCCACCAGTTTTCAGCATCAATTACTCAAAAGCCAGTTTGCTGTGGGATGACGTTCCTGTTGGAAGGGTACTCGCTTCAGTCCTAATTGAACCAGGCCATGTCTCAAATATACAATAATTGTATTGGACGTGGAGACTGGTATTGTTTATAAATCCCAGCATTGCTTTTCCCTGCCTCAAATCCAGGGAGAACTGTTATTTTATTCATCTTGGGAATTTGTTCTTTGTGTCTGGAGAGGAAGGACAGGCCTAGTAGTTAGGGCACTCGCGTGGGATGAGCAAGTGCCAGGTTCAATTCCTCGCTCTGCCTCAGACTTTCTGCGTGACTGTGAGCAATTCGCTTTAGGGCTAGATTCACAAAGGGACTTAGATATCACCGAGATTGTCAAAATCCCTGTTCAGCTGCCACCTCACCCTGTAGCTGCCTAAATTCTCCAGATGCCTAAGTTTCCACCAGTGGGCATGTGCTAATCTTCCTAAAGTCCTGACACGGCCAAGCTGCTTGTCATCCTAGTTCATGCTTAAGCCCAGGTGGGATTCACAAACTAGACATTCTCTCACCTATGGAGACTGAGCAAACATTGTGATACCCAGGTCCCTTTGTGGATCTATCCCTCAGTCCCCTTGGGCCTAAGTTCCCCATGTGTGAAATGGGTATAGTCACATTGCCTTACCTCACAGGGGTATTGTGAGGAGCTCAGATACCCTGGTAATGAGGACCACAGAACCACCTCCCTAGACAGATATTTTTTTCTTTTTGCTCAAAACTAAGTGTTTAAGTCTTTAAACAGTGTGGAACTGTTTCACTCAAAATGGAAAGCAATATTTATGTTCAGCTAATGTAAATTCGGAGTGCGGGTTTCACAGCCAAATAAAAATGAAAACACCACAATTGCCTTAATGGAATAGAAGAACGCTAATAGAATTTGATAAAAAAAAAGTAGCCTGCCTCCAGATTTATTCTGCATTAATGCCAGATTTCTCCATTTAAAAATTCACATGCTTAGCTCCTCTCACTAGATGAACCACAGCAAAATTAAAAGAAAGCTTTATTGCTAATCGAAAAGCAAATATTAATTCCAGAGACTGGCTTCCCTGGATGTAACTATTTTGTTAATCTCAGTGGGTTTTTAAATGAAAGGACATTTTAATCAAATCAGTGGAAGGAAAAAGATCATTGGTCAGCTGAGCTCCTTACTGTGGGTAAAATATTCCCCTTATTTCTCTAAGCTGTAGTGATGGGAGAGAAGAAGGTGCCGTCTGCATGGTGAATTCTTGTGCCAGCCTGTCAGGACTTGGCAGGATAGTTCAGGTGGGCTATGGGCTACTCCAAAAAAAGAGCAGTGTGCACCTAGCCTAGGGTCTACTACTGACCACTGCATGCGTGCCATGTTAGCTACAGTCCCCACAATCATTCAAGGAAATGCTATTCACAGGAATCAATGGCTACTACCTCTATCAGACTCTTATTACACTGCTACTGCTTCTCAGATGTGTGAGAAAGGTACCTCTTTCCACACTCGGACAGCACCAGTCAGGATCCAGACCAATGCTTGTAGGATAATTAAAATGCTACACATAAACAAACTGAATATACTCACATTTTATTTTTACTTTCCATTTTTTTCACAATCTGAATTTTACAATGCAATCCAAAGTACAGGTCATTACACAGTACAGATCATCCAAGAAAATAGTCCTAGAGAAACAAGTAGAAGGACACCAGTAATTGACTGGAGAGGGGGAAAATATATTTCATAAAAATTCAGCTGAAACAAAAGATTTAATCATGCAACATTGACAGTATGATTCATATATCATTAGATAATATGAAGAAAGCAGCACTGCCTTTAAAAGTGGAAACCCACTGTATTCATTAGAGCTAACAGAGGACTAAACTTCCAGTAAACACATTTTCCAAGAGAGAGAGAGAGATCCCTCAAATCTATATATGTTTATCTTCTTCTTGTTCTTGGGAAGCTGATCCTGCAACTGACATCAAAGGACTGGAGTCAGTGGGGCTCTGCAGAGACAAAGAAGTCCATCTTCCAGCCCCCACTCTGTGTTGTAATTGCAGTATCAGGACTTTGGCTTCCAAACTCTTTTAGCCTCACAGCTTTAAATTTAAAATAGTGTTTACCCTGAAAAACAATCTGTCATCAATAATCACATGCAAATATGCTTGGAGACCAGAAATGCAATCAGGGCTCCACTAAAGTCAATTTCAAAATTCCAGTTGACTTCAATGAGCCCTGGGGCGTCATCAATAATTTGTAGATAAGGCAACGAAGTGCCTGTAGGTGGAGACATTCAGTTCCCCAGTGAAATGGTTTTGATTTGGGCTTCCCATCAGACCTGGGAGCACCTTCAAATCTCATACCTTATACAGAGTCAAACAGCTGCTGGATTAATCACGGAAACTAAAGTGTCTAAGGAAGCAAGCTCCAGTATTGCCATCCTCAAGCATTCAGAAAACACAGGCGAAGAGCCAAAATAATTATGAGATTGGTTAAAATATCATGAGGTTTTTTTAAAAAAATAATACATGCTGTGTTCTTTTTAATCTTAGCCTGTAGAGTTCATGTTTTTAAACATTTTCCTCATTAGCAGGAGCAGTAGAAGCTCTTTTTTTTAAAAAAAGAAATTCATGACTGCATATACTTGTGATTTAAAAAAATGAGACCTAATATTGCAAGATTCACCGTAAAATTGTGAGAGTTGGCAGTGAGTTTTAACATGTTATGGCAGCTGTTGACTGACTATTCTAGTAACTCCAGCAAGAAGTTCCAGCAGTGGAACTGTCTTCACACCATCTACTTTACACATTCACTGCTAAAGCGGAGAAGGAACCTGGTCTGCAGTGAACCTAACTTTGCATAACAATCTCAAAACAATAGGGGCAGGAGAAAAGGACAACCATCTTTATAATGGACACTTCCACTGCTTGCATCTGACGAAGTGGGTATTAGCCCACGAAAGCTTATACTTCAAAACTTTATAGTTAGTCTTTAAGGTGGCACAGGACTTTGTTAACTCTGCTATTCCAGACTAACACGGCTACCTCTCTGATTCTTGACATCTTTATAATAAAAGTTTGTAGCTCTTTTCAGGAGCCTGAGATGCTAACGGCTCTCGGGCTTTTCTCTCCACCTTGTTCAGCAAAGCATTCCTGCTGATTTGGATGATGTAATGTCTGAAGAAGGAAAAGGATCTCTTCCTTATGCTTGGACTTCAGCATGCTGAAATCACAATAGGCATCTGTGTGGCCAGCAGAGCCAATGGCATGACCAAATGTAGAGCAGCAGCATGTGTGTACACATGCTGTCAAAACACTTATATTAGATTTCTAAGTGGTAGCCGTGTTAGTCTCTATCAGCAAAAATAATGAGGAGTCCTTGTGGCACCTAACAGACTAACACATTTATTTGGGCATAAGCTTTCATGGGCTAAAACCCACTTCATCAGATGCATGGAGTGAAAAATACAGTAAGCACTATTGGTTGAAATTTTTTAAATGTTTATGACATCATTAAGATTTGGATGAATTTTCAGATTTAAAAAAGGGGGCATTTGAGAAAAAAAGTGAGAAATAATTTCAAGAGACTTCCACTATTCTCATCCCTCCTTCCCATCCTTTCCTCCATTTTGCAACCAGCTCTAATGGCTGTGTTCTCCCTTCCTTTCTCTCCATCATTCATGCCTCTTTAATTGTGGTGAGTGGATTTAGTCCAGAGTTGAATGCAGACAGTTTAATACTGGAAATAAAATACTCACTCAGGGCCTGATTGATGTCTGTTGGAGTCTTTGCATTGACTTCAGTGTGAGATGGATCTGGTCCCTCAAAAACAGACAAATAAAACAAAAAGAACCTTTCAATTGTCTTCAGTACTCAAAAACTATTGCATAAGTAGTTTAAATACATGTCTCCTGAGTTGTGTCAACCATGTGTGATGGGGTACACAAACCCCACACTGGCCAGGAAAGCTGCTGTGAGTTCTGTAAGCCATGGCCTGCTACACCTGCAATAGGTGTCAGGCTTGGAGTCAGGGATTCAAAGGGGGAGCACCGCTTAGCTGGAGGCTGAGTGAAAAGGAGAACAGAAGGCTGGGTTTTACTCTTTGAGAGAGGCCAATCTAGGAACTGCTGTGTGCTGGAGCCTCTCTAAGTGTTCTTTTGATTTGCTATTGGTGAATTGCCTCTGGTTCTGGGGGCAAGTAACTAAAGGCAGTGCCCTGCCTGAAGGGGGCTGGCAGCCAAATAAAAATCCTTTGGTTTATTTACAACTGACTAACCACTTGATAGTACTTTGTCCCGAGTTCAGGAGTGACCTCGGTCACACTTGTAATTTACACTTAATTAAAGAATTAATCAAGTTGTATTTACAATGTATAGTGACACAGTCTGCTGATACTGAGGAAGAAAGTTACTTGTTTGTATATTTATACTATGCTTGTCACCTTAGCATATAACTCTGTGTGTACTGTTGTGCACTACCATGTGCCAGACAGGGCTTGTTTCCCATGTGTGCGCTCTCATTTGCCACAAAAAAGTATAGTGGATGCATTGAAGGTATAGTGGATGCATTGCTCATTTGAAGGTATAGTGGATGCATTGCATTCAACATCCAGGAGCTCCTGACAGCCTGTGGTAGTGACCTCTGACCAGATTAGAAATGAACTGATTGTCTTAGAAGGGTATGCCTCTCAGCCATCCTCTAGTGCAGCAAAGGAAAGCCATGATGAGAAGTGGGTGTATAAAATAGAGAGGCAAACAGCAGACCTCTTCAATGTAGAGTCCGAGGGAGAAAAAAAATCTTCAGTACTTGTCCTTAAAGACACAGAACAACTAACTTCCATTCAACATCCTTCCTAACCCTATTCTGTGCAATTAAACTTTCTTATTTCCTCACATCTAAGGTGTGTTTCTTTTCAGGTGCACACTCCATGGAGGTCATTTTGAGAAGATTAACGTTCTTTGATGGGAGAGTAGGAATTAATTGAAATGTTATCACTGAGCATCTCAATCCATTATTCCTTGGATATAAATGAGTTCACTGCAGCCTATTTAGAGAGATACAGATTATCAACAAACTGCTGCCATTGTGTCCACAGATTGCTCTTTTATATTTTTTTTTAAAAATGCAGACGTAATTGCCACCACTCTATGAACTTCACATTCCTAGCTCATCCAGAAAAAGCCAAAAGCAGAACAAAGTATTGTGTTCTCTGGCATTGTTCCGGTGCTAGGTTTGTTACTAAAGCAAAACAGGTTTCTTGTTAGTCTAAAAATAAGATGAAAAGAATGGAATCTTTTGTCTGAATTCTGCCCCCCTCCCCCCAAAGCTGAATTCTGCATCTTTCTGACACATTTTTTGCACATTTGTTGATAATCTACAATTACCTTGTGAATCATTTGTACGTACTTGTAAAGTGACAGCCAAATGTATGTTTTCCTTGGAGACCTCCCATAGAGATGGAAACATGCAGCAACCAAATTAGAGGAAAACACACCCCTCCAGGGCTACTTTTGGAAGCTGAGGAATTCTTACGTTACAGCAAACAGCGTGCTAGCTAAGGGCGTTAACAGTGAAGTTAAACGCAAGGGGAAATGGGAGCAGAGCAGCATTAGAGAGAAGTATCCCCCCCCCCAAAAAAACCCACCCAGTTATGCTTTTCTGCCTAAAGCCAAAATGGCCCCAACTCACAAGATGTGAAGCCTGATCTGGGTTTTGAATGCTCAGGAGCACTCAAATCTGAGAATTATGTTCCCGCCCATTAGAACTGTAGGGGGATGTTTGTGAAATGTGGATGGGAATTCTGCACACCTTGAGTTTGGGTGAGTGTTTGACTGATGGGTTGAAATTCAGGCTTCCCTCTGAAAACAGCTTATAGCTCCTCCTTTCTGTTTTCAGACATAATAGAGGCCAAATATAACACTGTCTTTGGATGGCAAAGAGGAGTGAGCTGGATAGAGAAGATCCTCCACACTCCCTCACCTAACCTAGGGCCCAAGTCAGGCCCTCTATTCTTCCATCTGTGAAATGCGGAGGATGTGCGGGGAGAGGGAACCTCTGTATGGACACCCTAGCAACACTCTTCTAGCATTCTCATCCTGATTCTGCCACCCTCACTCACATGAGTAGCACCTTACAATGTAAGTCAACGTCCATGAGACTATTTGTGTAGTAAAGTGTTAGTGTGAGAAAGGGTGATGGAATCTGACCTTATATGTGTGGCCATAGGCAGCTCTAGTAAATAGATCCTCTGTTACCTCCTCAAAATGTGAGTGTGTTGATGGAGATCCCCTATGGGCTGCAGTGTTTTGAGCCTAATGCTTGGAGTGCCTATAGTCCTTTCCTCTACGTTCATGGTAAACAGAACATGCTACACAACATGTAGTAGGGACTGGTTATTTATCCCACTGCAGTCATACCAACACACTACACTGTAGTCACTTATAGTATTTTTAGGATCAACCATCTCTGGCAGGGGTGATTTTCAGCAGCAACCAATGAGAGGGTGACTCCCTTAGAGGCAAAGAAATCATCCCACCCCATTTGTTCAGTTGTGGTGGCTTAATTTTAACAAG
The DNA here is from genome assembly GCA_032164245.1 of Sternotherus odoratus. Lineage (NCBI taxonomy): Eukaryota > Metazoa > Chordata > Testudines > Kinosternidae > Sternotherus > Sternotherus odoratus. The sequence goes on from JAVMKO010000001.1 coordinate 91,013,302, forward strand.
AGGTTTCTGCGAGTGTATCAATGACTCCTATCTGATCTCTTGGAAATCCTTTAAAAAAAATAGTAACACCCAGCTCTCAGATGGTGCTCTCCATCAGTAGAGCTCACAGTGTTTTACAGAGCAAGTCAGTATCATTATTTCCATTTCACTAATGGGAAAACCGAGGCACAGAGGTCACGTGACTTGCCCAAGGTCACCCAGCAAGTTTGTAGCACAGTCAAGAACAGAGTTCAGATCTTGTGAGTCCCAGGCGTGAAACTCCATAGGAAACATAGCTTAGCTTAGCTGCTCCTGTCCACTGTGTGGTACACAAGGTAACAAAGATGTACAATGACAGCTGCGAAGGGCTAGAAACTCATAAAAGCAGGGAATTGTAATGAAACTTCCTTGAAAAAATCTGGCCTCACAAGAATGAACTTGGGGTAAAAAATAATGAGGCTGAAGAGGAAATGCAAAGATCAAGTAAATTAATGGTCCACACATCCACAGGTGTATTATTTGGCTACAATACAATATTCTACACTTAATCAGGCACTTGTGGGACAGTAGTGATTATTTTTAAAAGTAAACGTTAAGTCTTTTGTCAACCTACCTTTTAATTTTTACAATCAGTTATTAATGATAGGGCTTTAAATAGAGTGAGCTGCATAAATGTTTAATAATTAATTTATGGTTAATTAGGTTATAATGAGACTGCAGGGTGTTAATGATTGCTTTATTACTCTGGGTTCCATATTAAGGCCCGAGTCCTAGAATTGGATCCATGGATGGATTAAGGCAATTTGAGGCCGTGGATACAGCATGATATGAAGGATTCACATGGCCCTGCCCCATGCCATAGCCCTGCCCCCAACTTGCAATGGCAGTGGCGAAGGCCATCTTTTTAAAAAAGCCATCCGCTAGTCTGTTGGGGGGAGGGGAACTACCAGCACTCTTCTTTAGGCAAGCTAGGTTTTTAATCCTTTACCCAGATAGGTAAGAGCGGGCAGGAGGGCACCTTCCTCCCATTGGGATCAGCAGGAATCCCCTTCCCCTCCCAAAGAGGCAGGTGTGATAGCATATGTATAATCCCCCACTATTTACTCCGGCAGCCCAGCTTCATCTGCTTATGGGAACGCAGCCAGCTCGCTGCACTTTTCTCCTCACACATGCACTGGGATCCCTCAAAGAAATGGGTTGTGGCATTGACATTCCAGTGAGAGGCATGAGGCAGTTCATACCTCTCAGGGCTATTGTTTTAGACTCCCTGAAGACTCATGCAGATGACCCTACATTTGGGTTGACTCAGTGCACAGTTTCAAGGTTTTCTTCACAACTGAGAGCTGGCAACTTACAACTGTAATGAAAGGTGAGGTTCTGATGTACCCAACACTGGGAGTTGGGGCCCTACACCCTTCATTTGATGCTGGTTGGATCTGGGTAGACTGACCCTGGTAGAACTCCACTGACTTCAGTAGGGCTCCATATGGATGATATGTTCAGGCCTTCTGAGCCAAATAACTAGAGTACTCCCCTATAAAGCTAGGCAAATATCAGCACACCATGAATGCCAGTGGCTTGAACCATAGCTGATCAGGAGATATACACAGAATAGGAATGGAATCTAGATCACCTGAGTCCCAGTCTAGTGCCCTAGCTATGAGACCACCCTATTTCTCCCCAGCATGTTTGTCATTACAACACTTTATTGAAAGTGAGATTCTCTCCTAAAATATAAATCTTCATTAAAAACACAAAACCAGGCCTAAACTTGGAACTCCCATGCTGATAGGCTACTTCCTTGAAAGGCACTGTGTGATGGCCTGAAAGGGTTAATGAAGACTAAGATGGGGGCTAATTAACCTAACATGCCACAGGGGAGGGGAATCAGGTGGCCAGCTTGAGGGAGCCCAGCTGAGGAGGAAAGAGCTAGGCTGGAACTATAAAGAAGCTGGGAGCAGGAAGGGGGCTTCCTAGGAGGAGGGAGGACTATTTGGAGGCTGTAAAGACCTGTACCAGTTGCTTTCTGGCAGCAGGGTGTGGTGAAGCTGCTGGCAGACTCAAAGAAGGAAGAGAGCGGTGGAAAGGTTAGGAGAGGACTCAGGGAAAGGCAAGAAGGTAAAAAGGGGACAGACCTTGACTGCTGACTACAAGGTCCCTGAGCCAGAACACAGCATAGAGGGTGAGTCTGGGTTCCCCTGCCAGCCAGTGAGGGAGTGAAACTATGAGGCAGTGAATGGGAAGACTGACCAGAATTGCTGGAGAAATCCTTGGTATCCCAGAAGGGGGAAATGTGTGTAGTGACCTGGCTGGAGGGCTGAGTCTTGAACAGACTGCAGCAGCAGCAGCTTGTGGAGTGAGAGAGAGGCAAAGAGACAGCATGCAAAGGGGTGTTAACTTGTTGAGCTATTCCCCAGAATGGCCAGGAGGATGTGCCATTCTAGTGGTGAGTGGAGCACCCCATCACAGGTTGCCTGAGTCAGTGAGAGAACTGTTGGAGTAACCTTAGCAAAACCCATAGAAAAAGAAAAAGGTATGCTAAGTACAAATGGATTCATTTTTTATCAGAGATGGGCTTGACCCTGAAAACTGAATCCAGAACCCCCATCAAGCTTGGAGAATTTCCATGTTCAGATCCCAAGGGTGAGACCATGGCCCATGTCTAACATTAACTTCTCATTGGTGGTTATAACTCTTGGCAATTGTCTAAAATCATGTCTTTGGGTATTAAGAGCTTAATAGATGGCCACAGTGTTTCCTTACTGATTCTCAAATCTTTTATTGCACTGGGTCCAGTCAACAATCTGAACTCTTGCAAATCTCCCACTGAAACCAATAGGAATTTTGCCTGAATAGGTGCTGTAGGATAGTGGCCGCAAAAGAAAGTTTTTTTTCCTAAAAGAAAAGGAGTATCCTTCATTGTCACAGGATTAAAAAAAAACACCCCCCAAGACTCCAACAGATGTTTCTAAATTTCTTGGCTGCTCAGAGGAACATTTAAGAGGGTTATATCGCCCCTCCCTAGACAACTGACATTTAAAGATTGCTTTTGACTCTAAGAACATAAAGCTGCTTTCCTGACCATCAGTGCTCAGAATTGAGCTAGAATCCTCAAAAGTCAAATGTCTGGGATACTAGAGTAATAACCTACTGAGTCATCCTGCTGGTTTAACAATGTTGTATTTCTTTATCAGTTTCCACAATAATCTTTATAGTGTCCTGAAACACACAGAATGCATTCGCCAAAGGGCTGCTCACCAAAATCTATCCAACTCGTGTGTGATGCCTGTCTTCACCCTGATGCCTCTTGTACTTTCCCCTACTTCCAAAAGAGGGGGGGGGGGGGAGGAAAATGGGGAAGAGAGAGCACAAATATATACATCACATGCTTTCGTTTACTTGTGAAGGGACTCTATTCCCTTCTGGCAGTGCAACTGCTAATTTCACTGTCAAGCTGTCCGGAGTGGCTCACTACCGTAAGGGCCTACCTCAGGATAGATTGTCAAAAGCAGGGCAGTCTCCCTAAACCGGTGGCATGTTCTCTAATTACATTTCACCAATCCAGTAACAAATGTGAACTCCTGGATCACTAACACTTACCATGGAGTGTCTCCTTAGACATAAAATCCAGGTTACATCCAGTCCCAAAAGATCAGTAACTCACCCGGGTCGATTTGCATCCTAAATCTCACACCAAAGACAATGTTGGTAGTCAATTCTATAGTAAACTAGCTAAAGTTTTATTAGCTAAGACAAAGGAATGAGAGTTATTGAGAAGTTAAAGTAGGTAAAATATATGTGCAGGTGAATCACAGTCTATACTTCAGAATGGTAGAAGAGATGTAGTAATTTGCCAGTTTCCCAAAAGTCTTTCTAGGCTGCCCAGAATAACTTTGGGGATCTCCGTCTACTTGTTGAGTTATTCTGTCCTGTTGAAATCCAAACAGCCTGGAGATGCAGGATCTGCCTCTGCGTCCCTACTTCTAGCTTCTTCTCACAGAAAACAAATGGACAGGGTCACCACCCTAGTGAGCTCTCTCTCTGCCAATCAAAGAAAGAGGAGCACATTTAGAGATTGTGATCTCTGATAATCAGAGGCAATGACCACTTGCCTTCAAATGTGCAAAAATTAGCATTTGCCTGTTAAAGTTCTTCATTTGCATTACACGGGGCTTCTTTCTCATTTGATGGGTTATTTAGTGACAGGTTTTGACAATGTAACTGTTTGCTTTTGCATTATAACTGGAAACAGATGAGTGAAAACAATGATGTAGCATCCCATTAGCATTGATCAAGTTTAAACACCAGACATTCTTTTACATGTAACAAATCACTTCGATCTATACTAGTACACAAGTGAACTGGCCTGGCTTCGAGCTCTGCATTTGTAAGTGTTCAGTGAGGTCTGGGGCTTTTGGAAGAGCTGGCACTTGGTCTACCAGTGTCACATTCACACCATAGAATCAGGGTCAAGACCTAAGCAGCCAGCTGGTAATTTACATAATTACGAAAAAAGACATTGTTAATATATCATCGTGCATAGCAGTTAAGCAGCAATTCATATTTTTTTCTTTATGCCCAGATTGTGAACCCTTTCCTCACAACAGGAAGGAATTATTCACACATGTATCCCCCACTGAATTATCAGCCAAGTTACTCACATAAGGGAATTTGGTCCAGACTGAATTTAGATTCCTTTTTCTGTTTGTGATTTGTCCTCAAGCCATCTTCAATTTTCTGGACTGTATTTCTCACTCAGAATAATTTATTGAGCAATTCTCCGGAGAGCTCTCCGTATGTACATTGTTCACGAGCAGTTCATTATGACTATTAATTATTTAAAATCTGAGTTGTCTTGGTTCATTTTGATTGTACATAAGGGGCTTGGCCCCATGGTATTAGTTCTGTACCCTGACTGCATTCTTAGAATCAGGTTTCCAGTAGGAATACTGGTTTTCACCAATTCAAAGTTTTTCTACAAATGGCACACAAGCTTCACTGAAAACTTCTCCCCTGCGATGAGACTGTGAATAGCACAAGCATCCTGAACACATGCAGATAATGCTGTTATGGCTCAGCATCACATACGTTCACCCTCTATAGAGGTAGCTCTCCTTTTTATCACAGGGAAAAGTGTTTTGTTTACTGCAGGTTTTTTCTTAGATCCCTAGTTATGTGACTTCAGCTTTTATTTGTTCCTCTGTGCATGGGGTACGTGCGCCAGTAATCTGGAAAAAGATTAGAATGGGATGACAAAGAGCCATTTTCATAGTGTAACTATGGGTAAAAAGCCTTAGAACGATTGATTAATTTACTGCAAAATGATCTGCAGATTGGCAAATGTAATTCTAATGGTACGATACCTCATTGCATAGGTCTGGCCCAGGTACGCTAATGGCAGAGACAAGGGATTCACAGGAAGTGGCCTGTGCACAGTGGGCCCAGTAGTACATACATTGCCCACCAGCAATTCCATAAATGTGGATTTTTGCATGTTATGGTCAGGCTCAATGTATCGTATTATGCAGATGTAAAAAGTGTACTTTTTTTTTTATAATATACCGTGCCCTGTATTTCTTTATAGTTTTCACATTTTTCAAGAAGAGAGCTCTCATTTATGGGTTTCATTCTCCTGTCTACTTGGAGAATGTATATCAAGATGTATCCTTGCTTGCTATCCTGTTTCAAAGCATCCAGACAAGGAATATAAAAGTGATGAGCAATGGTGGAGTGAACTATTGCAAATAAACTTATCAATTATAAATATTAAAAAGCACTTTTTATGACTCAATCTCATGTGAATAAATCAGAATTGTCTGTGAATATCAAAAGGGAGATGCATAATTAGATGGGCCTTTCCTGTTTTAATGCTGAGAAAAAGAAAAAAATACATAGCCACTTTTTTCTATGCTATTTGTGATCCTGGAGTTTTGTTTTCTCAGGATGCATGTCCCAGAAAAGGACACACATCCGGAAGTATCATAGAAAGTATGGTCCAATAGGTAAAGCATAAAACTAGGCATCACCATTCTTGGGTTTCATGCCACGGACATGCTGTGACTTTGGGCAAATCAATAAGTAAATTGGAGCTAGCAATACTTGCCCTTTGGAAATTCTACAGATGAAAAGTGCTATCTTATTAAATTATTCAACTCTTAAATCTGAATGGGACAACATGAGTTTACTTTGAAAAATAGAGCAGGAATCCTGCTTTTCAGTAGAGACTAATTTTTTTGCAGGTGAATCTCAGTAATAATGTTTTATTTATAGAATAGCTTTCATCCCAAAGCACTTTACAAACAATATTCTGGGATCATTTCAAATGCTACTGAAATGCTGGCTTGAAACACAGCAACTATTAAGTAAAGCAGAGGAACGTTATAAAACAGTTGTAGGACAAGGAAGAAGCACTCTTTGGTGGGCAAATGTACCAGTAAGAAGTGAAGAAACTGCAGGATGAGCTGAAGTAGGTAGAATGTATTTATTTTTTGTATAGTACCATTAGTATGCTAGGTTCTTTACAGTCAATACGATGAAGACAAGTGCCCTGCTATGAACATCTTGTAACCTAGGAGCCAGTTTGACTCCCTCACATTGGGGGAAAGGGGGTGGCTTGGTGAACCAGTTGAGAAAATCCATTCCCACCTGAACAGTTACCATCCAATTTAAGTCAATGTGGGAATAATTTTAAATAAATAAATTTAATGTCAATATTTGTGGGAGTAACTGCTCACCATGAGAGAGAGGGAGGTCACAATAGATGGAGTATAATTGGCTCTGTTAATTATGCCACTCTTTGTGACAAATTTGTCCCCTTCTGCCCTTCAAATGTCTCCGTATTTTTTTTCCAGGGCACTCCTAGGTATGGAATGGATTTTCTCAACTGGTTCACCAAGCCACCACCCTTCCCTGTCCAAACCTGCTTGCCCATTCATGGCATTTTTATTTTGTAAAGACCATTGTTGTTGTTGTTGTTTTAAAAAAAGGCAGGTGAGGAGGGTGTTCCATGCTATGGGAACACATGAACGAAAGCACAGAGGAGAGATTTGGAGAAAGACATGAAGGGGTGAATGGTCACATAGCTGAGGTGGAACAATAGGGCAGGAGGAAAGACAGCTACAAAGAGGTAAAAGTAGTAGAAGCTGACTTGTGTATGATTTTGAAGGCTAAAGAAGAAGCTAAAACTGGATATTGAAGGTGAGGAAAAGTTGCTGCAGAGGTTTGTGAGTTAGAATTTTTCCAGGACATTGGGGTTATTTGTATAAAAGGTGCCATGGGACTGTCAATGGCCACAAGTAGGTAGGATCTTGGTTTTGCTTGTTATCCAAAAGACAGCATCCCCAGCAGCCTAGAGCACCACAGCAGCAAGCTGGGATATTGATTCAGTAACAAATTAAAGTTCCAGTTATCAAGTCTGACATGCATTCCTTGGAGGTTTCCAATCTACGCACTGGTCCAGCCTGAGAGTGCTTGCAAGAGCTGATGGACTCACAGCATAAGATATGGCTTGCATGCCATTTTACTGTCTTTAATTATTCTTTGTTATTTACTGGTATATATAGCTCAAAAACTTTGAAATTAATTCAGAGGAAATAGGTGTATAAAGTGATTCCAATTAAAGATTGTGGGGAAGAGTGGGGTGTTTTTAATGAACACTACAGCTTTAAAATTTTAAGCAGAGATTCATAGGGATGAAAGTGAAAGAGATCATCAAAAATATTTGCATCCAGGCCGAACAAACTTCATGAGCCATATTTCCAACCTCCATAAACCCTAATGTCCCTGCATTGCTAAATGTGAATGACATTTACCTCAAACACAGCCCTTGAGCAATCATTTTCAACACTCTAAACCAATTTTCCACCATCTGGTTTTTGGTATAAAATCATTAAGCTTTTCTTCTTGTTGTGTATGCAGTGACTCGATTGGTGTGTGGCTGTTGCATGGAATTAATCCTAGGAGGTGACTGAACTGAACTTCTAAGTAATTACTTGAGACTGACAGAACTGGTCACTAGAGGTCAGCATAGAGGGCAGGCCAGCTCTGAGTAGTTGCAACAAGGATCTGCTTGGACTCTATCTCAGAGTTTCTAATAGTATCTGAAGATTTAAAAACCTTAGATAATGATCTACTTTATTTTGGGGGTTTATTAACATTGTTAGTCATGGACATATCGCTTGCATTGACTTGGAGGGCCTCAGCCATGGAAGTCTTCTCTTTCCCTGTTGATGGGGACTCCAGGGCTGATTTGTGTCAGAATATATTCCAAGTTACCTAGATACTGATCATACTCATTGTTGTTAAACCTGTAAGGAGACCTAAGCCCTCTGCCACACCCATTCCCAGTCTGGCTTTATTCTGATTTCTCTGTTGCATTTGCAGTAAAATTATTGGAGACTGTGGAAATGGGTAAGAATAAAATAAGTAAGTTTATGTTGAGCTACTTCCAGATGAGCTGAACTGCAACTGGACAATCAATCTGGAGAAAGATTACCAGTTCTAGCTACCTCACCAGCAGGACATCAGAATTAACTCTGGTAATTATATGCCAAGTCACTGTTGGTGGCTGCTTGGGGAACAAATTAACCCTTTTCATGGAACCCCTATTCCATATACCCCTAAAAATAATAATTTGCCACTCAGAATACAGAGTAGGATTTGCAAGATCAGTGAGTCATGAATTGTTAATTTCACTAATTAGAGGGTGGCACTCAGTGTGTGCACTTACATGGGACAATGCTGAGTACTACTGAAAAATCCCACCCATAGGGTATATTCTAGAAGGCAGCATCCTGATTTATAAATCCAATTTAGTGCCTACTCTTCCTTTCATTTAGTGCACTGACAAAATTCCCCTTGCCATCATTGGCAGCCCACGCTAGCTGGTAGTGCCTGCCAAACATTGTTGCTATGTTTTCCTCACCAAGCCCAATTTTTTCATTGCTACTCTAAATACTTTCCTTTATCATTTAATGACCTATATATTTCTAAGGTTAGTAAGCCCAATTCACACCATCCCCACCACCAGTTTGAAAGTAAAACGGAAACACGAAAGCATAGATAGCCTTCAAAAATACACACAAGGGCCATATATTTCCTGCCTTTGACTTCACTCTCTCGTCTTTTTCTGTTAAAAGAGCCATAAAGAGACAATAATATGCTTAGTGTTTCAAATTGTTCCCCTGAAAACAGCGCAAAATATACTTAGATTATGCATCAAATGGATTTGTACCTCCCTTTGTTGACATTATACAGTCACAGCAAGCCACAACCCTTTCAAGCTTTATTTTTTATATCTTAATATAGCCAATCGGAGTCTCTTGCTACTTGAATATGTTCTTCTACCATCCCAGGGAGAGATGGTGTTTCTATTTCTTTCATTCTGGTGCACTGAGAAGTCCATACATACCACTAATAAAAATGGTGTTAACTTCACAGCATAGGACTGCATAATGATTGGCCAGTTTTTTTAAAAAAACAAATGAAACCACCAACATACGGTTAAAAACATCTGCTGAATTTAAGTGAAAAGGTTGAAAAAACTAATTCTGAATCAACTATGTTCTTAACTAAAACATTTTGGTCCATTCAAAATAAAAATTATGGGTGGGTTTTTTTAGATGTGACTAAAAAAAAAGTAATGGTTTTGGTTTGAATTGCCTGTGGGCCAAAAATATCCATGATTCACTTAGCTTTATAGCTGGCCTTTGGAAGCAAAAGATTTCCCCACTTCATCCTGGGCTGAGGCCATGACAATAGTAGGAGTAAAGTCACACATCTTTTCAATCTCCTGGAAACAAGTCATACAAGCAGATTTATTGTGTCAGTTTAGACCAGTGATGGCAAACCTTTTTGAGCCCGAGTGCCCAAACTGCAAACCAAAACGACTTGTTTTTTTCAAAGTGCCAACACTGCAATTAAACCTGAATAACGAGGTTTTAGTTTAGAAAAAACAATTCGTACAGTTTTTCAAACTAATTAACAGCTTTTGTTTAAAAAGAAAAACACAATAACAGAGCTTTCCATTAAACTTTTTTTTTTATTGAAAAAAACAAAAAAAACAAAAAACAAAACAAAAAAAAACAACTCTACACCCCCCCCCCCAACTGACCCACTCAGCCCGGTCTCTCCCCCCCAAACCTCCTTTCCTCCAACCCCCCAACTGACCCACCCAGCCCGGTCTCTCCCCCCCAAACCTCCTTTCCTCCAACCCCCCAACTGACCCACCCAGCCCAGTCTCTCCCCCCCAAACCTCCTTTCCTCCAACACCCCCCAACTGACCCACCCAGCCCGGTCTCTCCCCCCCAAACCTCCTTTCCTCCAACCCCCCAACTGACCCACCCAGCCCGGTCTCTCCCCCCCAAACCTCCTTTCCTCCAACCCCCCAACTGACCCACCCAGCCCAGTCTCTCCCCCCCAAACCTCCTTTCCTCCAACCCCCCCAACTGTTGTATGTTGTATATAGTTCTTTTAATATTCATAGGGTATATTTTTGAATTTTAAAAAGCATTTGTTGAAATCAAAATTGAGACAAGCAGTCAAGAATAGCTGCGTGTGAACTGATAGGAAATTCAGTGGAATGGCTGTTTCCACCAAGAATTCTTAACACTGGTGTGACTATAATGGTGCCTATGCCAATTAAATATTTACAAAGACCATAACAAATGTAGATGCTATGCATTTCCAAAATATTCTGCATCTGTTATAATAGCAGAAGTTTTTTAATGCCACTTTAACACTAATGCACTGACAAATCCTAAATATTTTGTGAGCAGAGATGCATAAAATACGTTACATTTTTTGTAGCCCAGTCTCACCCAGCCCGGTCTCTCCCCCACACCGCTTACCCCCGCTCCCAGCCCAGCCTTCCCCCAACGCCCCCTTGCACACCGCTTACCCCCGCTCCCAGCCCAGCCTTCCCCCAACGCCCCCTTGCACACCGCTTACCCCCGCTCCCAGCCCAGCCTCCCCCCCACGCCCCCTTGCACACCGCTTACCCCCGCTCCCAGCCCAGCCTTCCCCCAACGCCCCCTTGCACACCGCTTACCCCCGCTCCCAGCCCAGCCTTCCCCCAACGCCCCCTTGCACACCGCTTACCCCCGCTCCCAGCCCAGCCTTCCCCCAACGCCCCCTTGCACACCGCTTACCCCCGCTCCCAGCCCAGCCTTCCCCCAACGCCCCCTTGCACACCGCTTACCCCCGCTCCCAGCCCAGCCTTCCCCCAACGCCCCCTTGCACACCGCTTACCCCCCCCCCCTGGCGCTTACTTGTTCGCTGGGTCACGCTGCTGTGACCCGACTCCAGCGAGGGAAGGAGAGGAGCGACACGCCCCCCAGCCTCGCGGTCACAGCAGCGCCGCGCCACACCGCCTCCCCCGCCCCCCAGCCTCGCGGACAGAGAGCGCCGCGCGAGCCAGATGACAGGCTCAAAAGAGCCACATCTGGCTCGCGAGCGGCGTGCCCACAGAGATGGCTCGGCGTGCCGGCAGTGGCACGCGTGCCACGGGTTCGCCATCACTGGTTTAGACTCTGGACATTCTTTCCTCTCTGCTGATTGGATATTTTATCTAGCTTTCCCTCATGGTCCCTCCACACTGACCTCACTAACCTTGCCCTCAAAGTTCTTCTCCATATATCCTCTTCCTCTTTCCCTCTTCTTCCTTCTCAAACCACTGAATGTCTCTTTCCCCCCCCCCCCCCCTTATCCTTCTCCTAGTAACTTGTTCCCTCTGGTCACACCCACTCCTGCCTAATATATACATTTGCAACCTGTGTCATTGACATGACATATCCTAACCACATTGTTTGTATATTGTATTTATTTCCCACTCCTTTTGCTTGTGTGGTCTGTTTAGGTTGTAAATTCTTAGGGGATAGGGACCATGCCTTTCAATGTGTTTAGACAATGCCTAGCATGATGCAGCCCTAATCCTGACTGGGGGCCAAAATACAAATATTAGATATTAAAAAAGGAACAGCTTTCTGAACAGTTTCTGATTCATTTGCTATGTGCTTAATTAAGAGCTTTCAAGTTGATTTCAATTAAAAAGGCAGGCGATTCTCTCCCCACCCACCACATAATTCCTTACCTCTAATTTAGCCTGGGATTTGCACAACTTTTACTTTTTTAAATGTGGGGTTTTTTATCCCTCTCATGTACTCTGAGGGAAGGGATGTTGCTCTCTAACTGGGATAGCCACAGCTAAAGATGGAGCATTGGACAGGGTAGGCACTGAGCATTCTCTCCCTCAGGTGCTTGGCTGGTGGGATTTTGCTCACATGCTCTGGGTCCAAGTCATCACTTGGGGTCAAAGGAATTTTCCTCCAGGTCAGATTATCAGTGACCTTCCTCTGCAGCATTTAAGTGCAAGTCTCTTACCCAGATCATCTGGGTACATCTCACTATCATTTCTCTGCTGTTGCAGGGGCCTCAAGCACTGGTGAGCCTCAGTCCCTCCTATGCTGTGGCACATAGTCTGTCTCTACGGACTATAATAGTTTAGCCTAAATTTTGGTGGTTGGGTTTAATGTGTGGGACAGTCCCAATTTTTGGAGTCTTTTTCTTATATAGGCTCCTATTACGCCCCCCCCACACACACACACACACTGTCCTGATTTTTCACACTTGCCATCTGGTCATCCTACGTGTGGGTGCTGGATGGCATTGGTCATCTGTAATGTACAGGAATTCAGGCACGGTGATCTGGTAATCCCTTCTGGTTTAAACTCTAGGATTCTGATGTGTAGGGCTGTAACACATTTGTGTTTATCACATTTGTGTCTTTCAGAATAAACTTTTTTACAAATCCTCAGACTGCTTGGAAAGTATATTCTAGTTGCCAAGGATTATTAATAACATTGCCGAAGTGGGGTGAAATTAAAAACTGTACAGATTATAATGAAACCGCCACTTGCAGTTGGCATAAATACACGTGCACTTTCTCCCCTTTCAGGTGCCTGACTTTACCACCAGTCCCTCCCAAATGACCTCCTAAAATAGAGGACATTTGTTCAGCAGTTGGGAGAAGGATGGTCTTGTGTTTAAACCAAAGGCCAAGGAGTTCCGGTGACAATGTGTTCATAGCCAAGGACAAAACCTGCTTTTCCATAACAGCCTACTCACAAAAACACAAGCTGACAGAATTTAAAGAGAAAAAAAATTCCAAGTCCAAGCAACTAAGCTATCAGAAGCAAAGACCAAAGACTGCTTCTGCTTTCAGACTCTATCTAGTTTTACTTTTATTTCAGGCCCGCTGTAAATATTAGAGCTGAATGAAACATCAAAACTCAGAAATATGACATGCCAGTGAAAAAAACACAGGGAAAAAGTATTTTTCCATCCACCGTCACTATAAATACATAAGAATAAGAGGAATCAGGAGCTGTAGTCTAGTCCTAGCTCTTCCACAACCTTCCTGGCTGCTGCTCCAGACGAAGTCTCATCCATCTTCCTGAAGGAGAAGAGAGCAAATGCCCCCAAATCCTGATCTCCTCTACTGAAGAATTGGAGTGGTTGTACCACTGCTAGGCCTGCTCCTTGCCTATGTCCTGTTGCCCCCAAGGGATTCTCTGACAGTGTCCCAGTTATTCCATCTCTCCCTTAATTGTCTCTCACCCCAGGAAGCTGCTTTCCCCTGGAGGGAATATATGGGGCCTATGTGACTCGGGGCAGGGGAAGAAGATTCTGGAAGGACATGAGGGAGTTAGGTATCCTGGCTGGGGAGGAGAGCCAGAGTGTGTGGGTGTTGAGATAGAGAAGTAGCTTCTAGGGAAACAGAGTCATCTGTAGCACCCCCAGGCCATGACCTTTCTATCTCTAAAGTGGTGGAGGAAAGGGGCAAAAGCCCTGGACCCAAGTTCTCAAAGTCACAGATTACCCTAAAAAAAGTGAGGGCATGATCCAAATGTTCTAACCCCTTGTCCCCGGTGTTTATAACCTTCCTCTGATGCACCTTTTTTAAATGACAGCCCTGATGTATGTGTGATAACCACTATTAACCCCCCTCCCCACTTCCACATCAAGTACTGTTCCCCACACAGAGACTGGTGCTATTGTGGGGGTGTCGGATGCGGCACTTCCCACCTCAGAGATCTCATTATGGTTACATTTATGACACTAGAAAATACTTTGCAGGTATGTTTTACTATCAATATCCCAGTGTACGAGGATTCCTAGTCCACCACCATTGCACATGGAACCCATCTGCATCTGCAAAACACACACAGTTTTGGACAGTAAGAGGAAAAAATCCAAATAAAAAAAACTCTGTGGGCCAGATCTTCAGGAGGTGTTAATAAGGGTATCTTCACTGAAGTCAGTGGAGCTATGCTACTTTACAACCAGATGAGGATCTGGCTCTGCATCTTCAAAGTAACTTATGTATTTTATCATCATGCTCTGATATACATCAGGCTAGATGATTAAATCTACAGGACACAATTTACCATTTTCCTACACCAAATGTGCAGTCATTTAGCCCAGTATAAACAGAATGGCAAATGCATTCCAATTGTAATGGTAGCATTTTACACTGACTTTGCACTAGTGTTAAAAAACAAGGTCCGGAGCAAAGGTGAATCAGGACCCAGCCTTTGTAGTTAGCTGTAAAATACCATTGTTATGCAAGCCAGCAAGATACCATTTCCCTTCCCATTATTTCCAACCTTCATCTTTCTCCTTTTAGCTAAATCTTCAACATTAACTTCTTGCTAACTAGTGTGTTATGACAAATAAAAGTGAAGAAAAGGCATCACACTTGCTATATACAGTACATTTAAGAAAAGACATTCAGAGGCTGTTGGGTTATATATTTTAGAATCTCAATTTAAATGCAGATTTTAAGTCCCCAATTAAGGATCCATGAGAGATGTCTCCTACTTGATTAAAATACCATTAGCAAAAATATTTCAGACTTCATATTTCTCTTCTACAGAGAGAACCTAGTTAATAGTGAGTCCCAAGGAAAGTGAAGTTTCTTGAAAATTCCTGGAAAAAAAATCATCCAAGTATGATAGTAAATCTCCAGGAAGGCTTATTTCCATATTCGACTTCCAATGCACTTACCCACAAAGGAATGAATATATTTCATCTAGTGTATATATAAAATGCTTCCCTCTTTCTCTAAATTAATACTGATCTATACAAAAATCCTCAACCAACAGCAGCTCTTCCTGAGGGAGAAAGATAACATTGTGCCTTAGATTGTATTCGTAGATAGAGTATGACATTCCTGAAGCTTCTCTCTTGCAAACATTTTTATGCACGGCTTATCTTTATGCATATCTCAGCTGAATGATTTCAAATGTATAAAAGTAAACATATACTTCCGTATTTGTAGGTCCTGGACCTTGGACTTCAATCATAATGGAAAAAAGTGTCCATAGGAACCGGAGTTATGTGTAGGGGTAGGATTTTATTTTTGTATTAAAGGCCATAATGTAGTATGTACCAAATGTATTCCAGAAGAGTCCTTATGACTGATTATGGTCACCCTTTGTTTAAAGATAAGTTGTATTATAAAAGATGGGATCCTGTTTTCCATCTGCATTACAATTAGGACCTGTTATAAGGTTTAGTAAGAAAGAGACAGAATTTTGTATTGTGTCTATGATAAATAGATTAAAGAAATGTTGAGGGCCTGAAGCCCCAGTTTGAATTGTTTTAGTTACTAGATCGAGCAAGGCCTGATTTACAATGTATTCTGCTGAATATAAAATACTGCTGTCTGTATAACTTTGAAGGATTCTGTAAGAGATTGTCTGTGTGAATGGGGAATGCATGCATCAGGAAAAGTTAATGCGTGAAGGCCATCACAAATATCCAGATGGTTCATAAAAAGCGAGAGACTTGGAAACACCAGTAGACAATCAGAAAACATCCATTGTATCTGATGCTTAACTTGTTAGCAGCATTGATGACCTCTGGGATGAGGCAAGCACCCCCGAAAGTGAGACAACAAATAGAAGATAACTATGGGAAGCCCGACAATAACCATCAAATGATAACAGTGGAAAACCCCAAGATTACCACCACTTAAGGACTAATGATTACCAGATGACATTGCAAAATGCATTGATTCAAATGGGAATTTACAACTACAAAGATAAGGCGTTTTGCCATGAAACTTTGGGTTCAGTCCTGCAAAGCCTTGGGGCATCAGATCATGACCGACAGAGCCCCACTCTTCACTCATGCTCAATCTAACTGGCCATTACATTGACTCGAGCTTCAGACTGGTAACTATAAAGACCATCTGCAGGACTTGTGTGCATGGTGTGTGTGTGTGTGTGTGACTGAAAAGCACATGCTAACTGTTATATTTTCAATAAATGTGGCGTATTTGCCTTTTTTCCCCTGAAAAGATCCCGTGTGCTTTGTATAGCATAACATATGCATATTGCAGTTTTCAAAAGTTACAGAGGAAACCTAGTATCTTAAAAGACATATAATATGCCAAGAACATCAAGAATGAGACCTTGTTGTTAATTCTTCTTTAATCATCATGTTATTTTCCAAAACTCCTTGAGCCAAAATGGAATCTCAGATAAGTGGGTTGATCTGAATTGGTCTATTAAGAATTTTAGGAATCCCAGGTGAGAAAGATCCTTTTTAAAAAAAATCCTGATACATTGAAAGAGAAGGGGACACTTAGAAATTCAGCAATAACTAGCACTAACCTGTGAATCCGCACTTCATAGAATATCAGGGTTGGAAGGGACCTCAGGAGGTCATAGAGTCCAACCCCCTGCTCAAAACAGGACCAATCCCCTACTAAGTCATCCCAGCAAGGGCTCTGTCAAGCTTAAAATCCTCTAAGGAAGGACTAGTATACAGTACAGTAGTACTTGGGTTTACAAATCCTGATCCAAAGCCTGTTGGATCTTTCCTGGAAATCTTTCCTGGAAGCTGCTCTAAAACATGCCAGGATGGTGTAGAACAGTCCCTGAGATCAGGGAGCTTCCTTTAAGCCCTTCACCCCTTAGGCTGCACCAAGTGGTTACATGGGTACAGCTGAGATTACTTTTTGTGCATCAGTTTTGCTTTTTGACTCCGATTACCCTTGTTAAAATACACTTCACCTGCCCTGAGCTCTTCAGATGCTAATAGCAATCAAATCAATTTCATTAAATATTTTTATCTATCTATCTATCTCCAGCTTGCATGTGATTGGCTGAGTCTCCAAAGGCCTTATACTCAACATTTCTGTGTCTATCGGTCTACATGTATGTAATCCCATATCTAATCAATGTTATATCTGATCAATTCCAAATTGTCAAGGAATGTTCTAAAGCTCTGTGGCCAAAACCAATTGATTTTGATGGAAATGGAAAAACCAAAAAAGAGAAAATGGAGGACATATGAAGCAGCTGTCATCATTTTAGCACAGTTGCATCTTCAAGCACTTTTGAAAGTGTTTATAGATCAAACTGGTTGATATCATCCATCTAGCATAACAATACTCCCATTTTATCTCATTCCATCCTCCCAACAGACCTTAGCATGTTAACACCCTGAATGACTTATGTCCCATACAAATAATAATGGCTCGGTGCAGAGAAGGGGATGTAGAGGAAAACACAAAGACATTGGCCTGGGGATGGAGAATGGAGTAGGTGGTAAGGGGTGGGGGGGAATGGAAGGGCACAGAGAACCCCTGGCAAGGGGGAAATGGAGGACCCTGATATGTGGAAGGGGACACACAGAATCCCTAGCATGGAGGGAAAGGGGGAATGGAGCAGACAGAGCCTCTGACATGGGGGGAAAGAGATGGCCCTGCTATGGGGGAAATGGGAACACACAGAATGCCTGGCAAGGGAAGTTTGGGGGACCCCAGTATGAGGGGAAGGGGCTGGCATACAGAGCTCCTGACAAGGGGCAACATGTGACTAGGGTTGCAAACAGAACTGCTGGCAAGGGAAGGAAGAAAGGAATGGGGGCACACAGAGACCCTGCCATAAGGAGAAGAGAAAATGGAAGGCCTGGGGGGGAGTGGGCATGGGGATGCACACACAGCTGCTGGCAGATGGGGAGACTGGGGAACTCTGGTGTGGGAGGGGAGACTGGGGGATACCCAGAAACCCTGGCTGGGGGGAAATAGTCCCTGAAATAGAGGGGGATGGGAGGGTGGTACAAAGGGAGCATGTGGGGTGGAATGGAGGAATGCAAGGAGGCGGAGCCCTTAATATGCACAATGTGCTTGACCTAACTAGAGCAGCTATAATGTAGGCAACTCTCTCATCCTAGGAAACACCATAGCATGGCTGTGAACATTACAGCCTCAGCAGACTCGCCCCCCCCCCCCCCCCGAGAACTGATTGGGTATTCTCTTTGGTCTGTTCCTGCTCTGATCAAAGTCAATGGAAAAAGTTCCACTGACTTCAATGAGAGCAGGCTCAAGCCCCCTAACTTTTTTTTTTCCAGGACATCACCCATGTCTTTCCCCCTGTAAATACATTTTATATACTGCCATCTATTTGGGCCACTCTGCCATGAACAAATATAGTTGTAGGAAGTTAATTGTATCAGCCTCCTTTAAAAAAATTCTTATCCTTCCAGGTGAAATTTGAAATTAATATAGTCCATGATCAGAGATGTTTAAAGTATGTCAGAGCCATCAAGATATGGTCTCAATGTAGCTCTAAAGAGAGTGAAGACCAATAGGAAAGTTCCCTGCTGTGCAGCAAATCAGTTCAATCTGCATTCCTATTCAGTGGATACTGCAGAAGCAGACATTTCACAATAGGCTGCACTGCAGTCAGCCATCCTTATTAATATTTTCTCATCTCCTTTTCAGAAATGCTTCTTACTATTGTGTGCACCTTTTCATTAAGAAATTATATAGAGTTTGTATTTTTTTTTAATTTTCTTCATACAAGGTGATTTATTTCTTCATACAAATATCAATTTTATTCTTTTATGATCCTATTATTTCATTGCCCAGATATTTTTTAAAAAACCTTGTAGGAACTAGTCCATTTTTCATTTGCCCTCAGTTTCCAGGCTCTGGCTATATAGCTAGGATGTTCTGCATAGAAAAATAAATAAATAAATAAAAAAGCTTCGCCACTCACCCCTGTGCCACCTACTGGCGTAAAACAATAAGCAAAACAGACATTTTGTGAAGTGAAATCATGCCTCACCAATGTGCTAGAATTCTTTGATGGGGTCAACAAGCATGTGGACAAGGGAGTGTACTTTGATTTTCAGAAAGGCTTTGATGAGGTCCCTCACCAAAAGTTCTTAAGCAAAGTAAACGGGCATGGGATAAAAGGGAAGGTCCTTTCATGGACTGGTAACAGGTTAAAAGATGGGAAACAAAGTGTAGATAAATGGCCAGTTTTCAGAATGGAGAGAGGTAAACACAGGGGTCTGTACTGGGAACAGTCCTGTTCAGCATATTCATAAATGATCTGGAAAAGGGGTTAAACGGTGAGGTGGCAAAATTTGCAGATGATATAAAACTACACAAGATAGTTAAGTCCCAGGCAGGGTGTGAAGAGCTACAAAAGGATCTCACAAAATTGGGTGACTGGGCAACAAAATGGCAGATGAAATTCAATGTTGATAAATGCAAAGTAATGCACATTGGAAAATAATCCCAACCAAACATATAAAATGATGGAGTCTAAATTAGCTGTTACCACTCAAGAAAAAGATTTTGAGTCATTGTGGATAGTTCTCTAAAAACATCTACTCAATGTGCAGTGGCAGTCCAAAAAAAAGCTAACAGAATGTTGGGGATCATTAAGAAAGGGATAGCTAGTAAGGCATAAAATATCATATTGCCTCTATAGAAATCCATGGTATGCCCATATTTTGAATATTATTGCAGATGTACTCATCCTATCTCACAAAAAGATATATTGGAATTGGAAAGGTCCAGAAAAGGGCAATAAAATGATTAGGGGTATGGAACAGCTTCTGTATGAGGAGAGTAATAAAACAGACTTCATCTTGGAAAAGAGAGGGAATATGATTTCACAGACCTCAATCATAACAGGTGTGGAGAAAGTAAATAAGGAAGTGTTATTTCCTACTTCTCATACCACAAGTACTAGGGGTCACCAAATGAAATTAAGAGGCAGCAGGTTCAAAACAAACAAAAGGAAGTATTTCTTCACACAATGCACAGTCAACATGTGGAACTCTTTATCAGAGGATATAGTGAAGGCCAAGACCATAGCTAGATAAATTCATGGAGAATAGATCCATCAATGACTATTAACCAGGATGGGCAGGGATGGTGTCCCTAGCCTCTGTTTGCCAGAGCTGGGAATGAGTGACAGATCACTTGTTCTTATGTCACCTTTTCATATCTTACTTTCTTTAAACCTAATTCTCCCTCTTCAAGATGTCTCCTAGTTCAGTCTCTACATACTGCTGCATGACACAAATATCATGGGAATGATGTGTTAGTAGTAACATAAATCCTTTCTCAAATTATTCCTAGTCGCTATACAACATAGGCCAATTCCTAAGAGGTTCTGTGCATCGCCAGCTTCCACTGAAGCCACAAGGAGTTGCAGGTACTCACTAACTTTTGGGATTTGGCATTAGTTGGAGTTAGTTGCTTGGAGATCCCCACCAAACCACATCCAGAACTACAATATTTGTGCCTTCCTCCACTCTGTACTGGGGAAAGACTCCAGCAATTCGCACGCTAAGGTTTCATCCCATTTTATAAATGTTTTGTGCAATTTTTCATTCAGCCTACCTTTAATATTTCTTCTTCTTCTCTCTCCATTTTTCACAACTTCCTCTGAAACATGTAATGATATTTAAATTGAAATCCCTAGCTACAATGGATTTGGTTGATTAGAAATGGAGTCTTCATGATGCAGTACCTTAATCTTCTTTGAAAACTGCACCTGGGGCTCCCTGCAGCTGTAAAATTACAAAAACAAAGGTGGGAGAGGTAAGCATATTGAAGAGAATTATTTTATAGTTCAGCATGTGGTGTTTAAGCAGGAGTGTATAAATATATAATTTAAATAAATTAGGGCTTGGATACTTTTTCTGTCTTAGTTTAGCTTCTACCTTTCCTATGTAATTTTGATTGGTGTTTTGCTATTGTTGTTGTAGCTATTTTGAGGGCATGTGGGTCTCAGTCTTCTCGCACTTAGAGTAGTGTAAAACCAGAGCAACTGTACTACAATCTATTGAGTTGTATGAAACAGGTGTGCCATCAGAGTTAGACCTCTACAATATGAAAACCTGACCAGTTGATTCTCCAGACTGCGCTATGGCTTCCTTTCCACCCTTTGCCTATAATTTCTTTTTAGATTATGAACCCTTCCAGGCAAGGATAGTCTCTCACTATGTGTTTGTATATTGCCTGGCACAATGGGATCCTGAATTCAGTTACTGCCAGTAGCCATTGCTGTAGTATAATAATAGAGAGAAAAATAAATAATATGATAATGCCTGCAACCTCTGGTGGGAGATATCACCCATTCCCCTTTTCCTGAATCTTTCACGTTTTCATCAAGAACCTGTTGTAGCATCTGATTTGAACAATGGTAAGGAGAAAAGAAGAATTAACTCAAACTCCCTCCCTCCTAATTGTCATCCACGTACAACATAACCAATGTCCACTCTTTAATTCTAGATTTCTTTCTCTCTGTCTCTCTCTTTATCTGACATGAGAATGATCAGTAATGTTAAGTCTACATTTTTAGTACATCCCCTCTTGCATCGCAGTCACTCTAGACTCATGATTCTAACTGGCATAGCTGTAACCATTAGAAAACTCTTTCCCACAGATTCAAGAATAAAGTGTCTGAACGCAGTCTCTGTAATTCAGGGATTTCCAAACAGTGGCACATTACCACTGGAGGAACGTGTGTTTAATGTTCCACCAATTCACCACACAACAATTTTTTAGAGAAATTGGTATGTGACTCAGTGAAGTTTGGGAACCATTGCTCTCCAGTTATTTGAGGAACCCGGGCAGAACGAGGTCTGTGCTCCTTCCTTGCATGTCCTTCCTTTCTCAAACCCAATCCTCTCTATCCTTTGGCTACATTTCTTTCCCCCTTCCCTACACTTCTCTGCCCATTTGAAATAAGGATAGGCACAGTTTAGCTGTTGTAGGAAGGAACAAAGCACTCTATTCTTCAAAGGATTTCATTCCCTGTGAGACACTTTGAATATGTTTAAGATTAGCAGCCGTGTTAGTCTATATCCATAAATAAGACAAGGAAGACAAACTGGTTAGTCTCTAAGGTGCTACAAAGTCTTCCTCGTCTTATTTGAATATGTTCTTTTCAGACGTTCTCTGCAGAATGCTCAGGTTACCAAAGGGAGGCATGTGTTTTACTTTCCTTTAAAAAAACAAAACCAGTTCAATGGGCTGTTGGAGAGCAGAATTCTGCTTCTTTTGGTCTAAGACGTGTTTGTTCTCTAAAAAGAGAATGGAAAGAAATCCAAGGCGGGGACCACACTGAAATAGTATCGTGTTTCTCCAGTTTTACTCTCCAGGACCTAGACATCAAGCTGGGACTTGGGCAAGTGCTGGGCCAGCATGAGGGAATGTTCTCCATGTAAGGATCCTATTGAGTGCAGACCGAGTGAATGCTCGTGGACAACCTCGACCTTTGCGGATGCAAACCAAAGCGGGGAAGTGCAAACACAAGCTGTTACTCACTAATAAAACGATCATAGAAATGATAATGACTAAAATCCAATGGCAGTTTTATTTATAAAATGCTGCTGCCCCCTACCTCAGCCCTCACCCCCCATCAAGGCACTTGAGGGAAAACAATTTTAAATACATTAAAACAAAACAAAAAAAAACCCACTTCTGAGTACTCGGGGCTAGATTGTGGCATTTAGCCATAGCCCATAATAAGGGTTGGTGCCCATGTAGTATAATGAAGGGAACTAAAGAGAAAGGGTCGGGTTACATGGGGGGACTTAGGGGCTGGAGCCAGAGGCTCCAGGCTGCAGTCAAGACTAAGCTTCAGCACATCTAATAGCTCTCTTGCTAACAACTCTGCCTGCTTGCCACATCCCTACCGCAGCTTTGGAAGCATTCCTAAAGCCCACTGGCTGGACTGCACAAGGGGAAGAGCATTCTGAAACATCCCTTTAAGGGGTGTATCATACTCCCCTCTACTCCAATGCCTCTGGTCAGCTCTGCTGCTTGATCAATGCACGACAGGGCGAAGCCATAGCTTGGCCAACTCCCTGTCCCTCCCCAACCCCTTTTGGATAGGTTGTTCCCAGTGGGAACAACCCCCACGCTCCCCTGAACAGAGAGACTGAAATTCTGTCAACTCCGATATTGGCCACACACAGAGCTTCTCCCTCATTGCTTCCCTGTTGCTTCATGGCTACAGAAGGGCTGGCTACATTCTGCACCTTTAATAAAAGTCACTCAAAAAGGGAAGAGGCTGTCCAAAATGGATGAGAGGAGAGATGACTTAAAAGTAGAAAACGTAATAAGGAAGCCAATAGTGATCCAACTACAAAATTACAGCTGTGAGATATAAACATTTAAAGATAATTTTTAAAAGTGGGGAAAGGGCTATAGCATCAAGAATTTCAGTGAGGTCCAGTTCAACCCAGCAAGACCCACCACTGCAGTGGCTTACCAAATTAAGGCCCTGAGTCAGGCAAGCACATAATTCAAGTTAAGCATGTGCTTAACTGCTATACTGAACCCAGGCCTAAGACTGATGGTGGATTTCTTAAACAGGACAAGGTTTCACCGTACAGAAATAGGTGTGTTTTTACTGGAGGTAGCTAACCCAATGTACAATCCTGGAGAAGACAAGGCATGGTAGTTTTTTTTCCCTCAGTGTAGCAAATTGAAGCAAACCTCAGGTGCAGCATATAGGCTTGACCTCAAGCACCTATCTTAAATATACAAACAACTTTTACCTTGTCTCTATGAGGATATTACAGTGAGTTAGACATCTTGAGTTAGTGAACTTGATGTAAAAATACACCTGTTTTGCAAAGACATAGCTTTAGTGTGATCTCTGAGTGAAGGATGAAGTTTGGAGGGAACACTATGGAGAATAGGAACTTGAATATGTGGGGCGCAGAATAGGAGATGGTGTTCTTGAATAGTGGGTGTGGGTGTGTAGGAAGAAGATAGTCAAGATTAAACAAGGAAGAAATCAATTAATCTCTAAAATGCTTTGGACATTTTCTTTTCCTGATCTAAGCAAAAATGTAATTGACTTGGGAGGGCTGACAGACCCTCTTTAATCTATAAGGTATATATCATTCTGTCAAAGAGTCATAAATGCAACAAGATCTCTTCCAAAGCTTCAAAAGAGGGAAGAAGAACCTATGACAGAATGTTCACACAAGGCTCCATTATTTTTTAAAAGTGGAAATAACTCAGGTTCCAGTTTCTTGCACCTTTTCATAGGAACATTTTAAACGTGCCAATACTGGAAAATCGGGATTTTCAAATAGGAGTGAAGCGGAAGTAAGATTTCCAGTGAACAGAGCTTTTCTTTTTTGATTGTTAATATGTGATATTTTGGGGGCATGAAGTTTACCCCTACAAGATTATTGCTTTGAAGGAAATATCTGGATCTCCTAACCGAAAAATGTTTAGAACTTCTTGGGTTATAAAATTCAGTCTTATAGAACTTGCAAGTACAGGATGTATTCTGTGGCTGATTCAAGATGCTGTAGTGAAGGAGGCTGTTGTCTGTAGGATCCTTACATTGTTGCAGAAATTAGAAAGTGTGTAGTGAATTAGACAGGGGATTGCAGAAAAAGAAAATCAGATCTTGTGCTTAAGGCAATTGAATGCAACCTTGAAGAACTGGATTCTATCCATATCTCTACCACTGAATTCCTATGTGATGCTGGGCAAGTCACTGAAACCAAACTTTTCACAGGTGACCAATGTGTGTTCCTCATTTTCTGGATGCCTGATTTGAGATCCTGGGGTCGGATTTGCAAAAGTGCTGAACACTCATAACTGCAACTAAAGTCAATGGGAGCTGTGCTTTGAACATATACAGTGTTATAAAATGTGTAATATGCTGAAAGATCAGGCCCTAAGTGTCTCAAATTTGGCAACCTAAATTAGCTGACAATTTTGGTTTCCAGTGTCTCCATTCTGCATCTACAAAATGAAAATAATAATAAAACTTCATTGGGATACTGTGAAGATAAAATCATGAATATCTGTAAAGAACTAATACACTATTATAATTATTGCACCATAATAATGTCCATAAGGAAATTAATAATTCTCTATTGCATGGTTTGGGTGCTATGTGGTATATATTGAATGGTATCACACACTGAATGAGGAGCATAACAATAAAGAGTGAATAGCTACCCATTCACTGGGTCTTGTGGGATAAATAGCATGTATGTAATTAAAGACTGTATAATAATGTATATATGCTAAGAAGTCAAATTAAGATTGCACAGGCAACTTTAATTGTACCGTTCCCTAACTTTTGAGTACTTGACTTTGTAACCTTAATGTACTTTGAATGTCCATAAGGACATATATACACACATATATATATACACAGAGAGAGACTAAGGCCAGCTCTATACTACCTACCGGATTGGCGGGTAGAAATCAATCTTTTGGGGATCAATTTATCACGTCTTATCTAGGTGCAATAAATCGATCCCCGAGCACTCTCCCATCGACTCCAGAACTCCACTGCGCCAAGAGGCGCAGGTGGAGATGACAGGGGAGCAGCAGCAGTCAACTCAGCACCATGAAGACACAGAACTATTCACATAGCTGAAGTTGCATATGTTAGGTCGATCCCCACCCCCAGTGTAGATCGGGGCTAAGAGACTATAAATGGCTAGACTATGATATTTAATTTGATTATTAATGCATCTGGAATAATCTCGCTTTAAAAATTATTAATTCTTGTCTAATTTCTCTTATATTTCTCCAGTTTAAGCTTAGCTATGGTTGTCCCCTGAAATGGAAGGCTTGTTAATTGGCAAACTGGGGATTTGACTATTAAAATTTCAATAATTGTCAGTTCCCACTGAAGGTAAGTAAATAAATCTCCTTTCTGAAAGCAGCTTAAGGTGACAATTGTTCATCCTTATGTAAAGTAGTGACATGAAAATTTTTCTACTGTATTTAAAAAGTCTCTAAATAAAACGAGGAATACTTGTGGCACCTTAGAGACTAACCAGTTTATTTCAGCATAAGCTTTCATGGGCTATAGCCCACTTCATCGGATGCATAGAATGCATAGAATGGAACACACAGAAGTAAGATGCATCTATATACACAGAAAGCAAAAAAAGTTGTAAATTACCATACCAATTTTAAGAGGCTGTTTAATTTGGATGGGCCATTATCAGCAGGAGAAAACAAACCTTTTGTAATGAAAATTTAGTGGATCTGTGTCTGAAAGTTGATAAGAATCTGTAAAAGAGACTTAACTAGGAAAATGCATTCGATTAGTGTAATGACAAACCCATTCATAGTCCCTGTTTAGCCCTTGTATGATAGTGTCCAATTTGTAAATTAAGTGTAGCCCAGGCCTAGGAGACTTGTCAGTTCAGGCTGCCTAGATGTTGTACTGAACTACTGAGTGTCCGAACTGCTCTGGTGACATTCTCTCCCTGGCCAGCAATGCCCTTGTTTGTGACTGCTCTGAAGTCAGTGGGAGTCCTTCCATTGGCTTTAATGGGGTTTAGATTGTACTCCTTATATGCTGCACATTCCTTGGCAGGAAGTTACAAACTTGGAGTGGACAACCTGTCTGTGCCCGGGGGCCTATTTTTGCAGAGGCAGAAGCTGGCCTTGTGACTGACTTCCTCTGTGATTTGTGGGATGCATTTCCCATCTTAAAACAATAATAAATTGTTACATATTTAACTAAAATACCAAGAATACAAAATACTGCTTATGTGGCTCTGTAAAAGGTGCTGCTAAAACTTTTTCATTCTCTGGTAGATTGTGATTGTAATTGTGCCACCTTAATATTGCAGCATTACAGTAACTTAGTGCTGAGCATTTCATGTCTTTTTTTTCTCAAAAAGAGAAGAAAACAACTGTGCTATGGTAAATTATTTGAACATTGATGTAATCACAAATAGGCTTCAGTGTTCACACTGCATTGAGGAAGGCACCTTTGCAGCTGCTATTACTTAGCTGAAGGCAATTTTCTGTAAAACTGGAGGAAGTGGGGAAGAAGCTCATTTGTTTATATTTTTTATTTGTATTGCCATGGTGCATAGAGTAAGGCTGTGGGGGAAGGAGTGGGTGGGGTAGGGTGGGGCAACAGTGTGCAGTGCTGCAGAGATTCAGGGCAGCACAACAGCCTATAGGGCAGCCCAGGGAGGCAGCTGTAACTTACTGTGTGTTTGTCTAAATTACTCCAGGAGCACAGACAGTCCAAGTTTGGGATGATGCAAAGATGGCTGAAAGCCTCTCTTTCCGTGCACTGCAAGTTCTGCGCTGTGCTTCTAGAAAAGCAATCTCAGCCTAGATTTCCTTAATTTATTTCTAACTAAAATGTCCTTAATTCAGTAAAGGTATATTAATTATCCTGATCAGGACCATTTTTAGTCTTCAATTCAGGCAACCATATCTATTCAGCCAAGCACGTGAACATATACTTATTTGTATTGTAGTTGAGTTCAATGGGACTTAAGCATGTGTTTAAAGTTACAACACATGCCTTGCTAAACAGGGGCATTTGGGAGAAAGGCAGTTGATTCCTTGGGGTTTGGAAAGACTGTTAAGAAGCATCTACACTGCAAAAGATCCCCTGCAGCAGCAAGTCTCAGAGCCTGGGTCAACTGACTCAGGTTTGTACTACAGGGCTAAAGATAGCAGTATAGACATTCCCACTTGGGCTGGCAAAGTAGGTGGGTCTCAGAGCCTGAGTTCCAGCCCAAGCAGGAAGGTCTACACTGCTATTTTTAGTCCCTAGTATGAGCTCAAGTCTCTTGACCAGAGCGCTGAGACTCGCTGCCAAGGGTGGTTTTTTTTCAATGTAGACATATACTTATTGATGTCAGTAGAAGTTGGATCAGGCATTTAGCCTTTTAGCTAACATTTGCTATGCTGAAATCCATAAAAGAAACCAAATTCCCTAAATTACAGCAAATCCCTCCTCTTTTGGACATATTTTTCTGCATCTTCAAATTATATGCAGATAAACTGAATCCAGAAAAAGTGAATATTCAACTCCTTCTTACTCTCTCTCTCTCTGACTCTTCTTTTTTATTATTCTCACTATGTGATTCAATTTAGAGCAGAAAAGTATGTTTAATAATTGCAGCCACATCCATCTTCCACTACTAGATTTAAAGCTTTAGTCTTTCAGTTATGTAGACAGAGAGACAGAAAGAATTTCTGGATGTCCTTTAAAATAAATTATATTTTATTAGAAATTGTCATTTTATGCACAATTATATATGTATACCTGTATTATTTATATGTTTTGTACTCCACTGAAATAATAGTCAAGTACATGTTGTCCTGGGAATAAAAAATGCATATATACTGTAGCATTTGTGATGCTGAAGGGATGCTTTCCAGTTGATTAGGCCACAAAATTGATTTGCCTTTAAAGATGTTTCATATTGTAGCTCTTTACCTCCAGACTTCCAAGCGTGCTTCTTTTTAAAATCAGTCTTCACTGACAAGTGTTTATGACAAAGCAATAATGAACAGGGCAAGGGTCAGACACAAATCGTTGGTGCCACCCATTAAGTTTGGGGAAGCTTTTCAAAGGCACAAATGGAAAGTAGGCAGCTAACTCCCGTTGACTTTCTGTAGCAGTTAGACACCTAACTGCCACTTGTGATTCTGAACATCACCTGCTAATTTTAAAGTACAGGACTGTAGCACGTATTAATAAATTAGGAATTCTGAACAAAAGTCATCTTGGACTAAACTGCTAGAGGCTCATCAAAGAAAAATGTCATCAGAAATGCTCTCATTAACTTCGTGCATATATTGTATTCCACTGTGGTGTATAAAGTTGCAGTTTCTGCTTATTGCAAAAAAATTAGGATAACTTATCATACAGTACAGTACTTATGCATAGGGCATGATTTACCATTTCTGTGTGAGCCATCAGGGGTTTTTAAAGAGCCACTAAAACATACTGTTGCATTATTGAACATGGCAAATATTATAGAAATTTCCCCTAGGGTGCTAATCACCAATATTCTTGGTTCACAGCAAGAAGGCAGGAGTGACTTGTACTGACCTTGACAAAAACCATCTGTGAATTGCACCAAAACATGTTCACACTACATCACCTGGTGTCAGCTGGGAGAATGGCAAGGTAGCTTGATGAACCACACCACTTATTCTAGTAACAGTAGTACATGTATGTGTAGAAACCTTACTATGGAATTGACATGGCCCTGTGGATCATGCACACCTTGAGGCTCACAAAATTTGACTTCACTGGGATCTCAATGGAAGAACCTGAATTTAACAGATGGTCTTGGAGAAAAAGAGGCAGAGAGAAAAAAAATCATTTTTTGTTCTCTCTTATTTTTTTTTAATAAATGACAATAAAAAGAGGGAGTGCACCTGCAAAAACTAAATTAGAGTGACACTAAAAGGATAAATTAAATTAAGAAAACAAACTGAATTTGGAATAAGTGCTGGAATTCTGTTCTTAATAGGATCATCTCATATTTAGTTTCTGGGCTACCAGAAAGCACTAGAACTGGTATGATATCATGTGTACGTGCTGCAATGCTTAGGCTCAGTGGAATGAGTTAAAGATGAAAATATAGTGGCTTTTAATCTAATTTTGCTGAAGCAATGGGTTTAAATTAAACAATTAAGGGCACATTTTCAAAGCCCTGTACAAAGGGTGGACTCACCAAGGGAATGCACATGCAACTGCCAATTTGCTCTTCCAATTACACGACTTGTGTGAGCAAATAGAGATGCTGAACTCATAATAGATACATGTACATTTTTCTGAATGAACACATCGTGCTGGGATTTGAAAATATGATCCTTATATCTATATGTAGCTATTATTATTATTATTTTACTTGTGTCTAAAGGATTTGTTAGGACTGGAAGATATTGTGATGGGAAACCACTAGAAGGCGCAGTTACGCTTCTAAGTCAACTCCAGGAGAGGGCATAATGGTGGTATTATCTGAGAATGACCTTGCTGTTATCTGTGTGTTTGGGAACCAGTTCCCAGCTGCATGAGTGTTTACCCCGTCTGTGTGAGAATGAATGCGTGGGAAACCAAATGGGGAAACTAAGGCAGGACTGCGTAACCAACAAGTGCTGACCAATCAGTTTGTTGCTTGCTATTAATGAGATGAGTATGTATGAGATGCAAATGAGCATGGGTATATCTGTGCTGACACACCTCTTTGGGTTGGGCTTCCTCTTTGGGCTTCTCTGGACATCGCCCAGGTGTGTCAGTCATCTTGTATTGCGGCCGTGTTGGCAGATAAGCCCCCCAGCACGAAATGCCGCCCCCTCCAATAAACTCACCACTTTCCAACTAGCCACCTGTGTGAGGCCTCGTTTCTCCAAGCAACGAGATAAGGCCCCTACAACAGGATTCAACTGAGATCAGGACCCTAGGGTACTCAGCACTGCACAAATACAGTCAGAGTTCTTTCTTCAAAGAGCTTATAGCACAAATAAAAAGACAGAAAAAGGATGGAAGACAGGCAAATCACCCCATTTTGCAGATGAAGAACTGAAGCAAAGAGTGATTAAGTAACTTGTCCAAGGTCACAGAGGAAATCCGTGCCAGAACTGCGAGTTGAATTCAGATTTCCTGAGTCCCATTCCAGTCCCTCAAGTACAACTCCATCTTTTCTCTTAACAGTAGTACCTTCACATTTAGACAGATATAAACCCAGCTGGCTAAATTAATAGGCTGAGTTAAAATCACAGCAGACAGTCAGCTGCATCTAAGTACCTTAGTTATAAGATAATTTTTCTATTTTCCTTTCCCTCCCTTTGGCCTTTTCTTGTTTTCTTCAGTAATTGGCAATTTCTTCCTTTAGTACATCAGCTTCATCATTCTACCTCCAAGGATTAGCTGACAGGGAAAAATATTACAGGTTTTTGCTAGTTACTACAATTGAATTTCACTTTATACAAAAAGCTTTTAATAAGACAGCGTCTTCCCAAGTCCTTCTCAGCAGGCCCATAGAGCTGATCCTTCTTTTATGTTGCACGTGGAGTTGAGCAAAGAACACAAGAAAAAAATTTCTATTGACATTTGTTCACATATTTAACCAAATTCATGCTGGCAATGTTTGCACCCTGTTTTATATTTGTATTACATGAAGAATCTAGATAGTCAGATTGCTGGCACCAGCAATTGCAGAAAATGATATTCAAAGCATGTACATATTTAGATTCAGTATATAGAAATGCTTAGGAAGAATACCTGTCCATAAGATTTAAGCACCTAGAATATAGCTTAAAAATACAGCACAAACAATACCCTAAGTGCAGCAGTATAATTAAATATCATCTACTCTCAATAAGCCAGGCAGCTGAAAATGCAAATCTTCCTATCCCTCCAACAATTCCCCAACCCTATAATTCCCCTTCTCTTTTTCAAATGATGTGGGGAAATGACAAGCTTTGCAGTGTGCCCCGACGGTCAGCAAATTCAGGTTGTTTCAGATCAAAAGCTGAACAGATTCCAAAGCTGCAGGGCCATTACAGAGAATTACACTGCCAGCAGACCCCTCTCATTGATACTCTCATGTTGGAAGTAAGGATGTATCCACACAGCAGCTGGGAGGATACTTCCCAGCATGGGTAGAAAGACATGCTCTAGCTCTGTTCAAGGTAGTGTGCTAACAAAAGCACTATCACTATGGCAGCATGGTGATGGCTTGGGCTAAGTGCCTGAGTACAATCCCACCTCACCCTGAGTACGTACTTGGGAAACTAGACAAAGCCACTGCCTATGCTGCTGTGGTCACACTGCTATTTTTAGTGCACTAGCTCCAGCAGAGCTAGCACAGGTCTGTCTACTCAGGCTGGGAAGCATCCTCCCCCAGCTGCTTCTAGACACTGTAGCCCATAAGATTATTTTGCTAGCTATTATATCCTACTAATCCAGTCAGTCATAACAAATAATACGTTTCTCTTTCTGAATTAATCCATTTCATATATGATTCTTATATTTTATCAGTATTAATTCCTATAAAATTAGCATGTGTTGAGGCATATGATATGTGTTTCCTAATAATTATACATAGAATAAGTTTTGCTGAAATGCAAGAAGCCCACCGGCCTGTATCCAGTAAGATCAACTAAATAGCTAAAAGTATGATCAGTTTAGATAAATGCTGGCAACCTTTGGCACAGATAGAAATGGTCCCTGAATTTTGGGGAACCAAAGGGAGGAACTACACACAGCACTGAATAGGTTTATCCAGCTCCTGCAACTGAATGGTAACTGCAGGGTATACCAGAAACCTGGAAGTCACCAAGAGATGCTAGGTTGGCAGTGTTTGGAGTGAGACAATCCTTATTAATATGTAGAGAGTAAGTGTCATTATCCAGGTTTAAGATTAGCAGCCGTGTTAGTCTGTATCTGTAAATAAAAGGAGAAAGACTTTGTAGCACCTTAGAGACTAACCAGTTTATTTCAGCATAAGCTTTCATGGGCTATCGCCCACTTCCCACAAAAGCTTATGCTGAAATAAACTGGTTAGTCTCTAAAGTACTACAAAGTCTTCCTCGTTTTATTTGTCATAATCCAATAATCTATTTCTATAGGATAAGGGTACACAAATTTTTTAGGGTACGGAAAGAAGATTTGGGTATAGTAGGTTGGGCCTGAATTGCATAGTGTCAGGATCCTATAAAATACCATGTAGGAATATCTTAGGGAGCTTTTTTCTTTTCTTTGTTCTTCTATATTTTATAGACTATCTTCCATGATGCTATCAGCTCAGCTTCTGTAGTATAGTATAACTACTCAGCATTCCTAACTATTGGGGAAGCCAGAACCATCGTGTTATCGGGCATGCCCAGGGTAAGGCTGGTCCTTCACCTCCTATTACCGGGTCCTTAAAGAAAGGTGTGAGTATGTTAGGTTAAGCTACTTATAATAGGAATGTTTCCATCTGGAGTTTTGGAATTCTTTCACTGTTTTGCAGTCATAAATTTCATAGCATTTATTATTCTTTTGTTAATCTCAGTAAAGTTTTCATCAATTTGGTATTGTCCTCAGTGTCAGTGTTTTTGCCAAGCACCCCAAGAGTTGTCTCCTGATATAGAACTCTGAGTTCTCGGACCCCATAGTCTGAACTGGACAAGAACCTATAAATCTTCTGGTCAGATGTGATCAGTGGTGAGCCATAACAACTAACCCATAACATTCAGGACAACAACATACCCTTTGTATATGTTCATCCAATCAGAAAACGGAAACATGTGACTTATTTGACCAGTTTCCACAAAGCAACAGCACTTGAATTTAGAATATTTCCTGTCAATCATGAGAGTATAAAATAAAAATGCAAAGAGCTATTCATCAAATAAATTCAAATAATGAATTTCAGAACACTACAATCTGCTCATGGATATTTTGTGATCAGAGAAAGATGCCAAAAATCATCAGATACATTATTTGCTGTGAATGAGTCACTTGTGACTAATTACTAGTGCTTCAGTCAAAGCCAATGAAAACCTGAGCCCCTGCCATGTGAGAACGTATGTTATGTCTCATTCACCGATCTGAGGTAACAGGCGTCTTATGACAGGTAGCAATATAACAGTAACAAAGAATGTTATCTCTTTCTTTGTATTTTTTAAAAAATTATCTTCTTAGTTCTTACGTATCCAAATTACTACTTTATCTATTTTCACATATAGATCCAGATTCAGCAAAGCTAAGCATGAGCTGAAGAAAGACCTTAAAATGGAGTGCGTACTGGAGAAAGATCTTAATTTCAAGTGTGTGCTTAAGTCGTTTGCTGAATAAGGGTGACAGGCAGCTTTGTTAATTGGCCTGTATTTTACCCCTAAAGGCTTTTTGTCAGACTAAGAAGAATTATCAATATTCAAGAAAGCCCCTGTTGCTTACAGTTGGCATAGGGACTGCAATAACTTTAAAGTCCACTAGAGAGTAGTCCTTTCTTCTCATGTGGAAATGTGGAGTAATATATGCAAGTGGCATAGCAACTAGTCTTCGAAAAAATAATGTATGTAAATTAGGGAGATAACTATAAAACAGTATTCTCACTGCTGGACAATGAAGTGGGAGCAGAAGAAAGTATATATGCAGAGGAGTGCATTAGAAATGGCTCCAAGCCTGAAGTAGGGATTCAAATTTTGAGCCCTTCCCTCTCACTCACCCCCCAAGTTCATACTGTGGGGAGGTTAGCTTGTTCTCATCTCTATTACACATGAATCTACTTACACAAGGAAGTTCTCTTTCAACTGATTGTTTTATGATGAATAATGAATTTAGATACCATTCCCATATCCTTTCCAATCTCCTTAACAAATAGGAAGATAGTCAAAGTTGCACCATGCTTAGAATGATACTTTATTATTATTTTGACCTGCAATCAACACTTGCAGTATTTTTTAAGAGGAAAATTTAAACATAAAACCGGTAGCACAAACCATTTGTATCTGATCCACTTTACTTCTACAAAATGAACTGTGATTTATACATGTACGCATTTTAAGCAAGTGATTATACAAGGATTCATGAATTCCAAGGGCAGAAGGGACTACTGTGGTTATCTAGTCTGACCTCCTGTATTACATAGGGCATAGAACTTCCCCCCCAAAATTGCAAGAGCAGATCTTTCAGAAAAATATCCAATCATGATTTAAAGCTTGTCAGTGATGGAGAATCCACCATTGTCAGTAGCAAGGGGAAGAAAAAGATTTCCAAGAAGCTACAGCGAAGAAGAAATTGTACAGATAAAAATTGCTATACATATTCAAATGTTAGTTGACATAATAAGATAAATGCGTGGGTCAAAGTTAGATAAAGTAATTTGAACAGTGAGAGAGCAGGACAATATTTTCTAAATGATCAGCAAGAGCACAGTGTGCCATCAGCCATAACAAAAAGTGTCTAAAATACCCTCATGTATTTCTTTTTTGGACTGTTTCCTCAGATAAGTACCACTTTTTTCTGAGTCCCTCTGTGCCCTGGTAGGCTGCTGGCAGGGAAAAAGAGTGTTTTGGTGAGTCATACTGCTGTAATATAAATAAATTGCCTGGCTTATGCTCTAACCTATAACAGTTATAATGTGGGATTTTTTAGCTTTACAATATTTTTGATTAGCTTGGAGTCCTGCATACAAGTTAGTTCTCCTATTGGCCCTGATCCAAAGCTTGTTGAAGTCAATGAAAAGACTCCCATGGACTCTAGTAGGCTTTTCATCAGGCTCAAAGGGTTTGATCCTGCATCCACTGAAGTCAATATTAAAGCTCCTACTGATTTCAGTAAAGCAGGTTCAAGTATTTAAAGGGCACTTTCCCCACTAGGTAATTTCTCTTTCCCCTACTTATCATTGGAACTATAGATCAACTCATCTCTCATGTAAGCACATTGAAGTCAATGGTTTTACGCCAAAGGTTAGCTTGGTTCACAAAGTTTGAAAAAAAACCAACCTCCAATTAAAAAACTTCCAGATAAAAAATTATCATGAATCAACATTTACCAACTTAACTGCAACAGGTTCTTACATAAAATTTGTGGATGATACCAAGCTGGGAGTTGCAAGTGCTTTGGAGGATAGGATTGAAATTCAAAATGATCTGGACAAACTGGAGAAATGGTCTGAAGTAAATAGGATGAAATTAAATAAGCACAAATACAAAGTACTCCACTTAGGAAGGAAAATTCAGTTGCACACATACAAAATGAGAAATGACTGCCTGGAAAGAGTACTGCTAGGGTAACCAGATGTCCCAATTTTATAGGGACCGTCCCGATTTTTGGGTCTTTTTCTTATATAGGCTCCTATTACTCTCCACCCCATCCCGATTTTTCACACTTGCTGTCTAGTCAACCTAAATACTGAGGAAAGGAATCTGGTCATAGTGGACCATGAGCTAAATATGAGTCAACAGTGTAACATTATTGCCAAAAAAAGCGAATATCATTCTGGAATGTATTAGCAAGAGTGTTGTAAGCAAGACAGGAGAAGTAATTCTTCTGCTCTACTTTGCACTGATTAGGCCTCAACTGAAGTACTATATCCAGTTCTGAGCGCCACATTTCAGGAAAGATGTGGACAAATTGGAGAAAGTCCAGAGAATAGCAACAAAAATGATTAAAGGTCTAGAAATATAACCTATAAGGGAAGATTGAAAAAAACTGGCTTTGTTTAGTCTGGAAAAGAGAAGGCTGGGAGGGGACATGATAACTGTTTTCAAGTACATAAAAGGTTATTACAAGGAGGAGGGAGAAAAATTGCTCTTCTTAACTTCCGAGGCTAGGAGAAGAAGCAAGGGGCTTAAATTGCAGCAAGGGAGGTTTAGGTTGGACATTAGGAAAAACTTCCTAACTCTCAGGGTGGGTAAGCACTAGGGCCTTGGCTACACTGGCACTTTATAGTGCTATAAAGCCTCCAGGAGCGCTATAACTCCCTACCCATCCACACTGGCAAAGCATGTATTGCGCTACAAACCCACAGTTATACCGCTCCTGGTAATCCTCCCTTCCTTGAGGAATAACAGCTATTGCGTATTCCCTGTAGCGTATTATCGCAAGTGTAAACGGTCATTACGCTATAAGTGATCTCTGGCATGCCTCTGAGCCATTTAAGGCAATTGACATCTCTTTGCTTTGTTTTGAACTCGGCAGGAGGAATGCGGAAGTACCTTTTCAGAGTTTCTCTCTTAACTCGGCAGATAAGCACTGCAAATGTTTACAAAGGGAGCTCTGTGACCGAGAAACTATAGCAAGCTCTAAGTTCAAAGGATACCCACTGACAAGACTATCAGCCCATAGAAAATCCCCTTGCTCTCTCCCTCTGCATACACACTACACGTTCCCCCTCACCCCCCTCATTTGAAAAGCATGTTGCACCCAGCTGAATGCTGGGATAGCTGCCCATAATGCACCACTCCCTGTGCCACTGCAAGTGCCGCAAATGTGGCCACACCAGGACATGCTATAGCGCTATACCTGTTGCTGTATATGGGGACAGCTGTAACCAAAAGTGCTATAATCCTGTAAGTGTAACCATGGCCTAGGATAAATTGCCTAAGGAGGTTGTGGAATCTCCATCACTGGAGATTTTTAAGAGTAGATTAGACAAACACCTGTCAGGGATGATCTACGTCTAGACAATACTTAGTCCTGCCATGAATGTAGGGGCTGGACTAGATGTCCACAGCTATTCATTCACCTGTCTATAGTGGTCTTGATTCACTCCCTCCTGATGCATTCAGTAGCTCTACAGTCTAACTAACTCAAATGTGTTTTTTTAAAAATAACATGAGGTGCAACATCTGTAAACAAAGGTACAAAGCCTAGCCTTATATCTTGGCTAATAATTTCAGTCCAGGATAAAAATAAGTATCATGGATCTCAGTCGAAGAATAAATAATTTTTGTCAAACGTAAAGAAAATTGGCTGGGGCATTTTTAGATCTGAAGTAGAAACTTTAAATGAGAGACCCACATATGTGAGTCCGCAGAGTACTAGAATCCTTGAGCAATCATCTGTGGATAAAAAGGAGAAATAGACACCTACACACACCTACCTCTGTACCGAGCAAGAGAGAGAAAGTTAGTATACAATGCTAAGTTGTGGAAGCTACTGTGAAAATAGATAACTTTTCAAATCCACTTATCAAAGTGGCTGCATTTTTCATTTCAAGGCAAGTGACAAGATAGTAAATATTGATTGAAGGAAGTTAACCAGTATCTATAACATTGTATTAAATCGCAAAATATCTATGTGCTTCGGTAGGCTTTTGACAGTTCTGATTATTTAGAAGCTAAGCTTCTTTTTTTCTAGACTGAAACTTAATATCTATAATGGGGACTACTTACAGCCTTTGGGAGATTTTTGAATATATATATAGGCTGAAACCCAGGGACTGGATCTGAACCCCATCTCTTCAGACAGAGTCTGAATCCAGATCCCAGTTTTGCATTATGGGTCCATCCATCTTTTATAAAATGGATTCAACCTGGAACACTGGATTCAATATATCCCTTCAGCAGCCTCTGCTGTTGAGATAAATCACTCTACTCTTCATCCCCAGTCCGGAGATCCAAATAAAGAGTGTTAGTAGCCCTTTCTACCCTCCCTCAATGCAAATCTTGAGACACAAGGGTTTAAGATGGTTATGGGAAGATTAATTTACATCTAACTGTTCCAGTTTTGATTAATCTGGCCTCTTAATGGTAAACAGACTTATTTTTAGTTTTGACATTATATACAATTCCCTGTAGAGTAATCGTCTCCTTCTAAGGATGACATATCATCCATTATTCTGAATTTCCTTAATTTATATTCTTCACTGCTGGATGTTTCACCTCGTTCCAACTCCTGTACAGACACTTTAAATTCATGTGCCATTGAAATTAATGGAAAGCTAGGAGAAGAGGGAACTTTAGATAATACAGGTGATTTGCGGTTGTCAAACTAGTCCATTTACACAGTTCATCTGATATCATTTTAATAACCTTAGCATTATTTTATTATAGTTTTTAAAAATCCAGTATTTATGCATGTTCACTTAATTTCTAAGTATATTTCATTCCTTTGACATTACAACATTATAGATAATATTTTAAATGTTCTGTCCATTTAACAACTCATTACTGATGTTTTTCTAGAGATTACTTGTAATGTATGGTGTGAAATCTGAGTGTCTGATCTGGAAATAAGAAAGATCAAAATTGTATACAAAACGGTTTTATGCAAATGCACTGTCTCTATAGATTCTGGCACTGTCTCCTGCATCTGAAAGGCCTAACCAATTTCCAATCAGTAAAACATGCTTCAGCCACAGTTCACAGAGTAAATACTAATAAAGCAAAAGCCATCAGCAGGAGAAAACACAAATTTAAATCTGAAGTGAAAGAAGTGTTACTCAGAGAGATGCCAGGAGAAATCTAGAGAAAGAAATGAGAATTCTTAGGGTCTGATCTTGCAGTCTTCATGAAGGCAGAGTTGTGATTGATGTCATTTTAATTTTTCACCTGGATCATCATCAGTTCACCTGGATGTACGTTGGGCAGAGAGCTCCAGAAGTGATATTTTCCTTCTTCCTTTTTTTCTCTTTGGAATGTGGAGTAAATGGAAGTTTGACACCAGTGTGTAATGTACTCTCATCAATTAAGTAGGGTACCAAATCAGCACCCTATCCTCAAAATATATTTCCACATGTTCTTCCTCTCTCCTCCTCCCCCAACAATTGTACAACTCTACAAAATGCTTGGTTACATCAATGATGGGCACATGGCTAAATATTACGTTATGCAGATGCTGTCCAAGAGAACACAATGTTAAGTCCATTCAGTCTAACAATGTACAGACATTTCATTGCATGCACCTTGTTTGGGCTGGCAGAAGAAGCAACCGAAAGACCCCTTCATATGAGCACCATTCTATGTGCTTTGCTGACAGGGATGGAATAACCCTTTCTGTTGCCTTCAAAACTGAAAATATTGCCCTCTGGCCCAACTCCACTAAGGGCAACAAATACATATAAATAAAAATGCTTCCATGCTCTGTATCTTTTAGGGGTAAATAAGAAATCAATAGCTAGGGGAAAAAGAGTTTGTATTTGAAGAACATAATTAAACCTGCATGCCAATAAATACTATTTCAAGTACCGTACTGAACTATTCACGTTTTGTTTTGAACACAATGCACATTGTATCCAATATACATTTCAGTTCTTACATTAGGTTTATTTTTTCCTAGACTATAAATTAGAAAATGAATCCACAGCATCATCAAAAACAAGGGTCTATTGAAAAGATCAAAAGTGAATTTAATCTATTCTAGGTCATCTACTTCTTATATAGATAGAGCTAGTATCACAGTCTATAGTTAAGGTTGCATGATATACTTCCATTATAAATCCTGTTTTCAATTGTTGGTAACTTTACCAAGCTAAAACCACTGGTGAAACTAATGGTTTAATCATTGGTTGCCTGGCATAGGTTCTGGAACTAAGGGTACTGGGGGTGCTGCTGCACCCCCTGGCTAGAAGTGGCATCCATTATATACAGGGTTTACACTTTGGTTCAATTCCTCTCAGCATCCCCACTATACAAATTGTTCCAGCACCCTTGTTAGCTGAGGAACCTTAACTCTAGCATTTCTTAACTTTTAAGCATCTAACTTTGCAACCTTATCATCCTTTCAATGTATTGGTTGTTTTTTTTAACATAATTAATAATGCATAGCATGTTTACTACTCCTTATTGTCAAAACATAGTACAAACATTATCTAATTAAATCTCACACCTTCCATATTGGAGAGATGTCAAGTGACTTGTTCAAGACCACAAGAAGCATTAGGACTGAAATCCCAGATTCCCAGACATGCTGAACCCACTAGAACACGCCTTTCTATGAAATGTAATTCTTAAATCAGATTTTGTTCTCTTTTCTTTCCATGGTATTCATGTGAAGCATGAATGTATCCCTTTGATCTTTCTCTCTTATAACCACAGAATGTTTTCCCTGGCCTTGGCCCATATACTCGGGATGAGGTGGGATTGTACTCAGGCCCATATGTGCACGCTTTTTCTCTGCTCCAAAACTGCAATTTATGGATGAACTTAACATAGCCAGTATCAGAGCTGTACCATCAGTTTCACAGCATAAAAGAACAGAATAAACCATTTAGGATCATATTTACATATGCAGCAGTTAGATACTGGAGCTCTACAGAAAACCTAACATAAAAAGATTTTCCTGAATCACCTATGTATTTATTATTACTAGAATGTCTAAGCCCCCCACAGACATTTTATGAATTTTTCCCACATAACACACTGAGAAGCATTAGCTCCATTTTATATATATGAGGAATCTGAGGCACTGAGCATTTACATGATTTGCCAGAAGGCTGCAGTGCATCCAGGAACAGAATCCAGATATCCTGAGCCCCTGTTGAGTGCTTTAACCAGAAGAATGTCCTTTTTCACCAACTGCAGTGCTTAAGGTACACCAGAGAAATAAAATTCTGCTAAGGAAAGTGTAATAGCAAAAAAAAGTAATGGCTGTGAAGCTGGTCTACCTTTGTTATAACCTCAAAAACCCCAGCAATGATTAGCAGCAGATAGAAAAATAGCACGTGCTGACATTTAATGATCTGCTGTCATATCTCCCATAGAGAAGAACAGCTACAAAAAAGGATCTTTTTCAGTGTACCCACCAGGAAGCAGTTATACCTTTGTCGATATGCTGTATTCAAGATATTTGTTCTGTTGATGAGGCCACTATAACAAAATGGATTCTAGATAGATGATTGCAGCAGTGTCTGGAAGGTCCCTGGGATTTGGTAAGGCACAAATCACTAGTACGGCAATATAAACATACGTTCCCTGGCCCTATCAGGTAACTGTAGGTCACTGTATCTGTCCTTGTAAGATCAAAATATATGTCCCTCATCCAGTTTTGTACAGTACTTGTAGTTGTTAAGTATTCAGATAGTTATGAAGCACTCAAATGTAATTGCATGCAATACTCTAGGAATGTATAATAACTAATAAATTGATAACAGTAAGTTTCAGAACATATCAACTTTGCACTTACAGAAACAGGATCATATCATGCAAGAACTTCACTCAGTATATACATAGATGGATTTAAAGGATGCCATTACTGCCTATAATTTCAGGTCAAAATATCTTCTCAATTATGTGCTCTACCACATATTAGTGGGTGATATGTAATATTTCATATATCACTTATGCTTCGATCTCAAAGCACTTTTCAAAGATGAGTAAGTATTACATGGTGAATGGAGGCAGAGAGAAGTTTAATCATGTGCTTAGGTTTACACAGTGAGTCAGTGGCTAAAATGGAATAGACGGCAAGATATTCCCCTGTTGTAAATCAGCATAGCACCATTTATGCTAATGGAGCAACACCAATTTGGCCCAGATTGAGGATCTGGTCAAGAATCCTGACTCCTAGTCTGCTCCCTTATCAACGATATTATATTGTCTTCCAACTAGTGGGGTCTAATCATTCACTCTCAAAAATACATGTACCATATTCTATAAATATGTAGCTCACTTGCACATCCGTACATTCTTTTAAATGGAGGAGAGGGATAGCTCAGTGGTTTGAGCATTGGCCTGTTAAACCCAGTGTTTATGAGTTCAGTCTTTCAGGGAGCCATGTAGGGATGATGGGGGTGGGAATAGGGATTGGTCCTGCTTTAAGCAGGGGGTTGGACTAGATGACCTCCTGAGGTCCCTTCCAACTCTGAGATTCTAATCTAAGTCATGTATATCTGCAACTTCAGGTACTTTTTTTTTTTAAAACCCTCTTCAAATAAACCTCATATGCTCACTTCCAGAACAATGTGTTTAGCATATGTTTCACATACACTTTTTGGGGTTGGAAACACATTTGACAGAATAGGAAGTGATGTTCTGCTCATGCATCAACAGATGTGGCTTCTTATGGTCTGCATAAAGTAGATTATCCTGTTTGTATGAGATATATTACATCCAGATCCCCTCTCCTCATTCAGGCCTTATGGAACCTCTTTACCTTTTGATTGAACTGATCTTATGCCTTTAGCCATCTCATTTTCCTTAACTATCAATTAGATGTTATTGAACAAGGAACCTGTCAACCATAAAAGGATACTTACTATATCACACAATGTCCCATAACAGACTCATATATAATTTACCTATATTACCACTAGAGGTCAGACCATGTAGCATGATGAGATGTAGTATCTCTAACAGGACTATATCTCCAAATACATTCAGCAATAAAAGGATATTACAAGTGTAATACAAATATAAGAAGAAAAAGCCTTCCTTTTCCCATCAAAAACAAAATTTTATTCTTGAAACCTCATAACATTGACATGCCATTATATGCCACCAGTGTCCCTCTGCTATGTACATCGGCCAAACTGGACAGTCCCTACGAAAAAGGATAAATGCACACAAATCAGATATTAGGAATGGCAATATACAAAAACCTGTAGGAGAACACTTCAACCTGCCTGGAAACACAATTACAGAGTTAAAAGTCACCATACTGCAGCAAAAAAAACTTCAACTCCAGACTGCAAAGGGAAACTGCAGAGCTACAATTCATTTGCAAATTCAACACAAACAATCTCGGATTGAACAAAGACCTACAATGGCTTGCTAATTACAAAAATAGCTTCTCCTCTCTCCATGTGCACACCCCTCCATTCAAATGCTAGAAGAATAACCCACCCTCCCTGATCTGAGATAACAAGCTGGTTCAGCCTAATTGGACTAACCTTTTTACCTCTCACCTGGTTCTTGCCTACTTTTCTATACCTGCCTCTGGACACTTCCACTGCTTGCATCCGACAAAGTGGGTATTAGCCCACGAAAGCTTATGCTTCAAAACTTTATAGTTAGTCTTTAAGGTGCCACAGGACTTTGTTACCTCTGCTATTCCAGACTAACACGGCTACCTCTCTGATTCTTATTACTTGTGAGCTAACCTTCACAATCTTGTTCCCCCTTAACCATTTCTAATACCTACAAAACTGTAGGCCTTACATATTCCATATGGCTTCTCTAGATCTTAGAAATAGCATCAACTGTAGCAGGGGAATCACAAGACCCAGCAATTCTGAACTTGTATCTGAACATATAAACAAAAAAGAAGGCCCAAATGTAAATGCTGTAGGCCTGCCTCTTCAACTTGAATAGTAATTACTTGTATGAATAGCTCTATTGCAGTCACTGTGAATAAGGACTGCAGAATTAGGCCCAGCGATTACAGTAGAAATCTTGTTCTGAAATACTGCAAAATACACATCTGTTCTGTTCAGGTATTCTCTTATTCTTGTATTTCTTTGTAGATGTATCACATACACTGAATTGCAGTTTTATCAAAGCCAAGTCATGTGCACAGGCAAATGTCTCTGTAATGTTAATCCCCCTTGAATTCCTCCAAGGAAACTACCAGGTAAGGCCAAGTGATTGGCAGTTTCCATGGAGAGATGCAAGCAGATGTCAAGCCGTAGTGAAATGCACAGTTTGTCATTTGCCTTTGTCACTACCTCCACTGTGAAACAATGCTGAGTTTGACACTGCACAGCAGTTTCTAGTTGGAGAGTAACACCTGGTGGATAGAAAGAGAAGCAAGTATTACAAAATTTTGCATAGGGAAATGCAAGATAAATTATTAGCATGTACAAATGTGATTTGAAATCAAATTTTAAAAGTGAACTGTGATTAATACTAACAGTCAGTCTGCTGCTCTGGGCTCCTGCAAGATAACTGAAGACACAACAAAAGAATGGATATGCAATCAGACACGCACAACAAGTGGCCAGTATGTGTCTATTTATGTATGTGTCTTTTATGGCATAGCCATGCCACTTCTATATGCTGTCCACCCAGAGAGAAGTAGGTCATTTATTTTTAAAGTAAACTCATACAACTATAGTGCCACAGTAACTTAGCATATTGATCTACGTAAGCCAAGCATGAATGACAGGAATCTTCATCACATCATAGGGGATGAGCAGCCAGTACTGCAAATAGTCATCCTTCTAGAGGAGATCGGGATACACA
Source organism: Sternotherus odoratus (assembly GCA_032164245.1). Taxonomy (NCBI): domain Eukaryota; kingdom Metazoa; phylum Chordata; order Testudines; family Kinosternidae; genus Sternotherus; species Sternotherus odoratus. The sequence goes on from JAVMKO010000001.1 coordinate 91,057,979, forward strand.
ACCTCTCTATTCTCTACTGAGCCCTCAATATCTCAAGGCTCTGCTGAGAAATTTTAAAAATGGCATTAGTTAACTATTACAGGCATATTTCTAAATATTTAGAAATAGTTAAAAAAAAAGCAGAATATGTTAACAATGTCTCTATTGTATGGCACTGTACTTACTGCCACAAATGCTTTGACCCCAGCTTGTTGACCATCATCCATGTTGAGGCCATAAGTGATCTGACAAAAGACATTGCACATTTTTTGGCCATTCTGTTGATTTTGTTATAAGGCTCTTGACCTACACTCATATAGAATATTAGAATGATGGACATTACTGCTGTGTGAGGCTCTGCAATAGCATTCCCAAGATATCATTTCACCAAGAGATGTAAACTAGAGAATAATTTACTTAGCTCCAAGACTGTATAGGATACAGCAGAAGTTCTCAAACTGTGGTCCATGGACCACCACTGGTCCGCGAGTTCTGTGGATAGTTCCCTCTAAGGTGTGTGCCTGGGTGGCCACACATGAGAGAATGAAGGGCCACCCACCTAATTAGGTGCCTGGACCCTGGAGAAGACTCACATGTAAGGTGAGGTGGTAGCCTTTGGGAAATAGGGAATATGTGGGAGGGGGCATTGGAGTGAGAAGAGGAGGGGTGTGGGGAAGGTAATTTGGGATGTGCAGGGCTGTGGTGGCCAGAGAAGGAGGCGACTTTCCCCAGCTCCAGGGCTGCGGATGCCAGGGAGAGATGGCCCTCCTTCCCAACCCCAGCTCAGGGGCTGCTGCAGCAGTGGGGAGAGGGAGACATCCCCTTCTCCTTCCCAGCCCCAGCAGCTGCCACAGTGGGGGAGAGAGGGCACATCCATCACATTAGAAAGGTAAAACTATTGATATTAAAGTATGAGTTGTTTGCTTTTATTTGTAGAATTAAAAAAGTTAATTATTATTCAGTTTATTTATATAAAGCACTTTACAATAGTTAGCTAATGGTACAAATAACATTTGGAAAGATTATTAAGTGATCTGCCGAGACCCCAGCAACTTTCAGGTGGTCCATACAAAAAAAAAATAGTTTGAGAACCACTGGGCTACAGCATGACCATATTTGGCTAGAATGGAAGAGGCAGCATAGCATGTAAAAGAGCCCCAGAAAGATCTATGACTGGAGAACATCACCAAATGTAGAGCAATGCCTGTGTAATCTGCACAACCCACGTCATGAGCACAGATGTACACCTACTCAGAAAAGCTATTCCCTTCTTCAAGAGTGTGAAAGGCAAACCCAGCCTAGGCCATGTATATATATATAGAGAGAGAGAGAGATGATGGTGAGAGCATTATAACAGCTCTGCCTCAGCTAACAGGGAGTACAGCCAATGCATTAAATAACAAGCAGCCTAAGAGAGTGGGAAAAATAAAGAAAGGAGGGAAACACATCAAGGACGACAAAAATAAATATGATAGCATTTGAAGCCAGCAAAAGTTGCTGATTAAAAACGAACACCTGCTACTTAAAGTGACACTTTTGCTTGCAATATATTAGGATAGAAACTTCATGCTGAGAGAAATGAATATTATAGCAACTATTTAGATTCCATCGCCTGTCCACATTCAAACTACAAAGAGAGAAATATAAACAGAAAGGTTTGTAATAAAAAATTATGTTGACCTGGAGGCAATAGTTGTGAAAACATTGGATGAAATACTGTTAAAATAGAAAAAAAAATCTAAATGCTCTATCAACAGCAAAAATACATCTATAGGTTTGGCTAAGAACTTTCTTGACTTGTACATTTTCATATACAGTATATTGGTCCTTAGACATTAATGTTCTTCAACAGCAGAATATATTCTATTTCGGAAAATAATGCTCCTTTTGCAAACATGTTCTGACACATCTCTATAAAACTTTTTCTCCAAAGATCATTAGTAGTAATAATAACTGATTCCCCATACCTAGATATCAAGTATCTTGGCATATGACTGCCAGGATCTCCCATGTGACCCCACATTAATATTACTTTTCACTTACACAGCACCTTTGAGACTCTCGTCTGAGACTCTCAAAGCATTTTACAGCAGTGGGGAAGTATCATCATCCTCAGATTGCTAATGGAGAAACTAAGGCATGGAAAGATAAGGCTGAGGAACACTGTGTCCCTGTGGCATTGTGACTGATTGTTATTATTATTATGTATTGATTGTTAAATGCCAACAGTGTGATCTTCGTTGTCAAAACACAAAGGGAGAAATGGTCCCTGCCTTGAGGGACTTATAGTCAAAGATCCAATCCTGCCAAAACACCTAAGTATTTGCATAACACTGCTCACATAAGTAGACTGTTCAAGTAAGCAAAGTTATTCATATGCTTAAATGCTAGGCAGGATTGGGGCTTATAGGTCCTAATTCTGCAGGAGATTCTGCTAGTACAGATCCACTGAACATGTGCAATGGCCCATTGAAGTCAGGGGTTTAAGAGTCCCTCCTATCAGCTTTGAATGCAGAATCAGGGACCAAGACTGGGGTATATTTGTGATGGGAGATAACAGAAATTTCTTAACATTTGTGAATTTGAATTCTCACCTTTAACATTGTATGTCTATAGCTCTTTGAATGTACTGTAATAAATATATCTATTGCCTAGTCATTCTTTTCTGGGGGGTATGGGAGTGGGGAGAGGATGTTAGGCCCCTGCAGTTTTGCCAAAAATGTTCCTCATATTTGACTCAGAAGTCTGTGCTTCAAAACACACAGTAGACATTCAAACTTGTAAAAGCATAGGCCAGGTGACTGTACTTGCCAGAAATGCTCACAGCTGGATCCCTAAATACAGTCTGAGAAAACTCAAAAGGCTGAACACAATATAAATGCTTCTGCTCACATAGGGTCAAAATTAGGGGTGATATAAATGTTGTGTGTAACACATAAGTTAATCAGCCTGTCACACATTGAGTGCATGGAAGTGGGGGACATCTGACTGGAAACAACCAGCAGCAGATGATGTTAGAGAAAGCAAGCTTGACACTGGCTTATCTTGCACTTCTTTACATCCTTCTTTCAGTTTCCTTTTCTGCTGAAACCCTATCCACTCTCTTAACATATAAGTTACACCAACTTGCACTCACTTTTCAAAGTGGAACTTTCACCACCATATGCGCTTCCTCTGACTAAAGTGCATAAGGATGTGTCAAAATTTTTCTCTTTGCCATTTTTTTCTGCAAAAGGACAGAATTTCAGCCATAATATTTTAGCATTTGGAATTCCTACTGGGCAATGCCAATACTATAAAGTTTATTTTAGTTTTTAAAAACCCACATCTGGACTGTGTCTTAGGTTAGCAGTTAGATGTTGATCCATATATTACTTTGTGTGGTGATGGTGAAAAGACTTATTGTGAAAATATCATCTTGTTACTTTGCACATGTGTATTATCTTGTTACATTCCCTATGTGTTCAAGTATTATTTGCTTAGTGGCAACGGATTTCACCGTAGTCAGAATGGCAAAGTCAACAGAGTTGTGAAAAAGAGAGTTGCATTCTATTCCAACTCATTCATTATCAGCAAAACTATGAGCTAAGTTCTTCTGATTGTTACTTTCAGCTACACGGAACAATCACACACTTTAGGATACAGACCTCTATCTCTCTCATGCAAGCCTGAGGCTACCTGATGTTTAACTTTAATAACAACAACGGTGTTATAGCCAATTTAAAGAAATTATACTGGAGAATGTATTGTACTTACTTCCCTTTTCCATTTCAGAGAGGTAGCCCAGGGGACTAAGCCTCAGATTGCAAACACTTAGGTTTTATCTACATTAGGTATTTGCCCTGATTCTACCAGTTGGTAAATAGTTACCAGTGTAGATGCACTGGTGCAAACCCTTAGTGCACAATTTGCATTAGTTGAACTCATCTTGGTTTTGGGCAGGGGTAAGCTTCATTGGTGCAATGGTGTCTTCACATGTGGTTTGTGCTGATACAGTTATGCCAGTGTCTGGCCACTGATCACTGAAACCCAGGTAAATTCCCAGTGCAGATAAGGTCTTATATATCCTGAACATGCTTGTTTAACTTGTTCCAGGGTCAAGTCATTTCTTCATTTTTCCAAGATAGATAAACTCATGAAGGATAGATAATTCCCTATATATATTCTTTTACTGGAATTTGTAGTACAGGAGTTTCCTTGTGCAACATTCCCCAAAAATGCAAGTCTTAAGGAATCCACTGGAAGAAAGAGCCATTCACACAGAGGCCCTGTGCCACATTGGTTCCTGAGAAACCCTGTCTCCTCCAAAGACTTCATCCAGGAACACTCGTACTGGCTGCTGTACCTGGAACTTCCCTCATCCCATTGTGTTTTCCACAGCACAGAGAGGTGAGGCACAAAAGTTTATACTGCTCTGTCATTAATTTTAATTTGGAACCTTGGTTCCTCAAACGTTCCATGTGCAGAACCCCATCTCCTTGGAGGGGCTTCCATGAGGTGTTGGAGAAATGGAAAATGATGTCATAGAAGCAGGACTTCCTCTTCCAGACTACTTGGGTGAAGGCCTAAGATAGAGGGGACATTTGAACCTGTGCTTTTGTAAACCTGAGATAGTTAAAGCAGTCTACAGAGCATATTGGCATCTACAAATGACATTATACAGAAGAGAATCCAAGGCTGCAAGAATACTTATTTCATGAGATGATGGGTAAGCCCACCATACTGATTTAGGGTTTGATTCTGCAATCTTACTGAGACTTAATTTTTTAAGTATTGATGCACTCAATTTGCAGAATCAGACTCTTATTTAGTAATTGCTTCACTGAGTGATATGTTATGGGGCATTAGGCACGGCCCAAGATTAGAGCCACTGAGAAGCAGCACCAGCCCAGGGAAGCACATGGAGGTATTTGTTTCTATTTCAAGGAAGAAGAATACCATCCTTCTCTGCTGTAGGAGGGGAGCACAACTACTCTTATACTTCTTTATAGGGTGCAGCCTCTTACTTCATGGGCCAATGCAGACAGGGTGGGGCCATGGCCTCATCTCATTCTAGTCCCCTTTGTTGTGTCAAATACCCTTGTGTGAATAGAGTGAAACAGTTCTTGACCTTCCAAATGCAATTCTGCCCTCAGAAAAGGGAGGAGAGGAGAACATTTTATACCCCCTCCTTCCCTCTCTCTATTTATATTATAGCCAAGCAAAATTGGACTCTATGAGTTTATTTCTAAAGTGATTTAGATGAGGGGAGTGAATTTCCAAAGGATAAGGATAAATTTATTTCCAACAGCAACAAATTCTATTCAATCATGTTATCAAAGATTCATGCAGCTGAAGAAATAATTTATGGAAACGGGAGCTATTTCCATTTCCTATGGTGCTAAATTATGGGTTCAAATTGGTGAGAGAAAAAAAATCTTTGTTCTGACCATGATGAGGTGAAACAATTGCTCGATGCACAGCATACAGAGTATACTTCAGAATTTCCTCTCTAATGATTTTAATGGGGGACAAGGTGTATCAAATCGGTTAGAAACATAGCAAACTACCAAAAGAAAATAATTATGTTCCCCAGTTTTCATACCTGTCACTCCTAGAACTCTGGTAACATTTTAATAACCATACTGAATTTAGAGTGGTGTTAAGAGTTTAGTGTATTATTTCCTGAGATGATTTGATTTCTTTTTTTTGAGAAAAGGATTTTACATGAGATTGTATTTTGCATTTATGTTTTCTTATTACCGCTAATATAAATATTGTCTTTAATAAATTTGATGGTGCTATGGCTTAAGGTAGTATATGGTAGGTTTCTTCCCTGACCAAACAGATGTAGTTCTCCCTTGAGCAAAGAGGGCTTTTAAAATAAACATGGAGGGGTACAAATAGGTATTGTGTCTCCTGCTTGTTTATTATTGGATAATTAAAACAGTTGGATACTCTTTGATTCTAGACAATGTGAATAATTTATTGTGCTTATTTTATTCCTTCCTACCTTTATGATTTATTTGTTGAACCATATTATTGCTCTGTTTTGGCCTGAGCAGCTAGTCAGTGTTTCAGACCCTTGGTGTTCTGGTTGAAAGTAGAAATGGATGGAATATGGTATTTTCTTTGATGTAGTTTTATTTACAAAGAATGTACAAAGTCCTGTCTCTGAACACAGAAGGAATCAAATAGCAGGAAACAGTTTCTGTTGCTTAGCGCACCAAAACCACCCTTTTCAGCCTGCACCCTGAACCAAAAACCTCTCCCCAGGTTTCTTCCAGGGTCACTAAAGCTTTTAGTTGCTCCTTTAGGTAGTCTCTGTCTCTCTCTCTCTCTCAGTTATTCTATTCTGCTTTCCTTCCCGTCCCACATACCCCCTCCTATCCAAAATAATATTCAGCCAGCACTCCTGGGCAGGTTCATAAACTCCTTTTGTCTTAGGTGGGAATTTTCACTTAGCTCATAACAAGGTTCCTCACAGATCATGACAATATAAATAAAAAAAATATTTAAGCTACTTGTATTTAACAGAAGTAAAATTCACTTCTGTGCAGAGGCCTTTGCACCACTTATGTAACCATTGAAGGCCTCAAAAAAGGGTGCAAATGTGACAAAGCACAAGGATGAATTTAATCTCATCAGAAGTAATGGGGCTGGGGGCAAAGCAGCATTAACTTCTGGCACACCCACTTACCAATTTTCCTATGCCATGCCTCAGCACCATTCTGCTGCCTCCTCCAAACTCATGGGAGATATAAGAGCATTTCCCATGCTTCTTCCATATAGTCAACCAGCTACAGTCCCTCTAATCCAGGGGTCTCAAACACAAGGCGGGGAAGGGGCATGGCCTCATGGAAAGGGTGGAATGGGGTCAGGGGCAGCGGTGGTGGTGGGGGGGGGAAGGGGGCAGGACAATGTACTAGTCCTCATGTGGCCCTCCTGGTGATTCGAGTTTGAGATCCCTGCTCTAATCAGTGCTCCCCCATTCTTATCTGCCTGAAGTACATACACAGAATAGGGAATGGATTCAAATTAGAGAAATGAGTATAAGTAAAGTATCATGTCTGCCTCATCATCTCTCGCAGAGCTTCCAGTTCTGTTTTTGGTATTTATTTTGCCCTTTTTATAACAAAGTTGCTGTTTTAAAATAATATCTAAACTTTTCCAAACGATTGTTGAACGTGTACTTGAAATATTTCTGGTTTCAAGTGTGCCATCTTCATATGGCACTGTTTGCCATATTGAGCTAGAAAGGGATGACTGATAGAGGTGGGACTGCCTCAAACACCACCTCCTAAATATAAACTTTTTTTCAAAAATCAGTTAAATTTACAAAATGACAGCTTATCACATCATTTCCAAAACACAAAGCACTTATATTGTGTTCAATGGTGTGGAAGGTGGTTTCTATAACAGGTAGACATAATCCAAGTTTATAAAGATGTTAAAATCTAGAAGTCAGATTCTGCCCATCTGGCTGTCCCACGCACTCTGTCATGGGCAGAACCCTATGCCATGTGGGTCCACTTGCAGGATCCTATCCTCAATTTTAGGCTGGAAGCAACAATTGAGGGACAAAATAAATTAGAGGGGAGCTGGACAAGGATGTAAATATGATGTTGGTATCACGCTGTGCACGATTTTGGCACTTTTTTTTAGTTTACTTTTAAATGGTTCACTTTTGAAGGCTTTGTACCAAGTATCTAGGAGTCTCTTGGATGAGGTTTAGGACAGTGGCTTAGCTGAATAGGTTTTTGGAATCTGTTCCAGATACTAGGGGCAGCATAGAAAAGAGAATTGGGTTTCATTTGCTACTTGGATTTTATAAATTTCAATCATTATCCATAAAGAAAGCAAGGAATACTTGTAGCACCTTAGAGACTAGTCTCTAAGGTGCTACAAGTATTCCTCCCTTTCTTTATGGATACAGACTAACAGGGCTGCTATTCTTGAACGAATCATTATATTTAGGGAAATTGGACATAAGTCTGGGTTTTCTAGCAACAACAAAAGAGGTTAGCATGCTTCTCAGACCTTCTTTATTTAAAAAAAAGGTCAGGAAATGGGGGGTACAAAACTCTTTCCCCCTGTAGCATGAAGCCATCCTATGCAAGGATGGGGCAAAAGCCCTTGTTCCCATTACTGGACCTTCCCATCTATTCCCAGTCGCTCTGCCCCTGCTTTGATGTCCTCCTCATTTTGCTCAGGGAACAGCCTCTGTCAGCAAGCGAAGGCAGTGCTGCGGCAGGGGCTTCAACCCCGTGCGGGGAATAGCGCGTCACAAAGGAGCAAGCGCCGCTGCAGAGAGTGGAGTTTAACAACCCGTGAGCCAGGCACAGCCCCGCGGCACGCGCTCATTCAATCAGGCTCCGGAGGCGCATGCTCAGTGAGACAAGAGAGCGTTGCCCGGAGGCGCATGCGCAGTCGAGTGGCCTTTCTCTCCGCTTGGGCGGAGGGGGCCGGGCTCGGGTTGACCGAATGAAAACCGGAAGCGGAAACGCTGCGTGTGAAACCGCTTTTCCCCTTCGGTTAGGCGGCTTCCCCTCCCCCTGCTCTGTTCCCGGCGTAGCGCGAGAGCGGCTGCGGGCCCGGGACGTTGCGTTCTTAACCGCCCTAACGGCCGCTCGCCTGAGTCCCCTCCCCCACCAGCAGAGCAAGAGCCGGCCCGAGAAGCGCGGCCCCTCTCCGTCCGTGTGGGTGCTGGGCCCTCGCCGCTCCCGCCTTCCCGCGTCTCTGTCAGGCGGCCGCTATGTCCGACAAGGAGTTTATGTGGGCCCTCAAAAATGGAGACCTGGATGAGGTGAAGGACTATGTGGCCAAGGTAAGCGTCGGGCGGGGCCGGGATGGGGGAGCAGCGCACCGGCTGCGCGCTGGGGTGGGCGGGCGAATAGGCCTCCTGTGGCCCCACGTTGCCGGGCGCCAGGCTGGGCGTTGGGGGGCGGGGGTGTAGCAAGCCCGGCGGGGGCGAGAATCGAGCGGGGCTGGGAGTTGTTTGCAGCCTGGCGCGCCGTGCCCAGAGGCGGGGGAGGGCGAGGATCGGGGCACGCGCGGGGGGAGGTGTCAGTGCCTGGGGGCTGCCTCCTCTCCCCCCCCCCCCCCCCGTGGCCGTAAGTCCTGCACATGGCGCCGGGGGCTAGCTCGGTTCTGGGCTCTCCTGATTGGACTGGTCAGGCTCCCCTTCTTGAGTATGGGGCCCCGACAGTGCAGCGGGGAGCTAATCTACCGGGCATATCTCTTGCATCTAGGAGAAGGGCAGTGGATGATTAAAACAGGGTAAGAAACCTCTGTGACGTTACTGTCCGGTGGTTCTGCTCTGTGCACGTCAGGGGATGAACTCTGCTCTCGCAGCTACCATTGAGCATTGCACACATTGGGGGGGTTCTGCCTTGGCAAATCTTTAAGATGCGGTGGCAGGTAGATATTCTCTACTACCATCTTGGTAGAGATGATTCTAGCAGAGTTTCTCAAACTCCTAGCATGGACCTCCCTCTTATTGAGTCTTGCAGGCTGTCCTTCCTCTTAACAGTTGCTTACATGTAACATTGGGGAAGTATTTAGTGTATCTTTATTGTATTATGGGCAACAAGTGTTTTAGTTTCCTTGAAAAAGGTAATTATCTTTTGATATGTTATCTCCTTAACTAGGAGTAGTCAGACACTAGGTTGGTTTTATTTATTTATTTATTTATTTTTGTTTCTAGTAGCTTTTATAGGCCTCCAGGTTCTTTTCAGTGAATATCCAGGATACCTGCAAAAGCTGTTGAAAGGAGCCAGCAGTGTCTGGCTAGAGAGCTCTCCATGGAGCATGGTTTGAACGTCTGTGAAGAATGTCAGATATAAATTGATGCTACAAGACACTTTAGCAATCTCCAACATTAGGCCCAGTCTTGAAATGGGGAAAGACCTGGGTTTTTTGCTGTTTGTTTGTTCTTCCTTTCCACCTCAACTTGAAGCCATCTTTATTTTCTGTGTTGAGTACTTCTGATACAGCATACTAGCTAGTATGATAGAAAGACTTAATAGATGTAGTGATTCCTTCTTTCTTCCCTACTTATTAGGTGTGTCCACCAGATGGTTGAGGGTTGGGTTTTTTTCCCCTCTCCCCTCTCTCTCTTCTCTCCCCCCTCCCCCTCCTCCTCCCCGGGTGACCAGATGTCCCAATTTTATAGGGACAGTCCCGATTTTGTGGGTCTTTTTCTTATATAGGCTCCTATTACCCCACACCCGCAACCCGATTTTTCACATTTGCTGTCTTGTCACCCTACTCCCAACACACATTGTCTCTTTGTAGAAGTGACAAACTAAAGTATTGAAGCATAAACATTCGTGGGCTAATATCCACTTCGTCGGATGCAGGCAGTGGAATTAGCCCACAAAAGCTTATGCCTCTGTACTTTAGTCTTTAAGGTGCCACAGGACTCTGTCACTTCTACAATTCTGGACTAACACGGCTACCTCTCTGATTCTGTCTCTTTGCCCTGCTTATCAAACTTCTATCTGCTGCTGTCCATTACTTTCCCACCACTGGAATAGTAGCCCCCAAGAATCGTACCAGAATTATGTACACTTCACATTGCTACAGCAGAGATTCTCACTCTGCATGGGAGAGTGCTTTTTACTGGCCATCTGCTCAGAAAACTTGAGTACTGTTCCATTTTCTTTCCTTTATCTCAATCCTAGTGACTCCCATCAACATTTCTGAAATTCTTCCAGTTGCCCTAAACAAAACCATCCTTTGTTCCAGTTTGTTGTTCTAATCTTAATTATGCACATTACCTCTAATGTTCCAGTCATGCTCTTTCTTTTCAAGTAAGAAGTTTAGTCTTCTACCATGTTAATAACTGATTATAAATGTTTTCATGCCCTGACAGAAAACTACAAATAATCATGGAAGACAAGGATCAGGGTGGGCTTCACCAGGGAGGCACAGAAGCAAAACCGTGTTGAGAAGCTCAGACTCCTCTGCACTCATGGCCCTGCAGGTTTTAAAGATTCGGTACCCTGGATGTGCTGTTCTTTCACATTAGCCACTGGGCAGGCTATTAGGTGTTCAGTACATCTTAAACTACACACTTTTTCTTTTTCTGCTTAGAAGTGAGAAGGAAGCATAGGCCAATAATGTCATTGCTGTTATTTAGCTGACGTATAGCAGTACTAGAGCCACCTGTCTGTATACTTGAAAAGACAATACTGCATTGGCTTATGTTCAGTTAATATTTGGAAGGTTATTGGTCTAACTGTAAAGATCAGAAATTTTCATTATTTAAAATTAAAGCTTAAATTCTGCACAAATGAAGGATTTAGGCCTCTGTGATTGCCAGTGAACTCTTCCCATTGGCAAGTAAATTTTTCAAGCCTCCCTTAGTGTTTCCTTTATGCTTAACATTGTTCAGCAGTTGCAGTTTTTTATTTTGACTCCTCTATTTTAATTATCTATTTTTTACTAGAGATGGAGCTCTTGTACTTTATTATATAGGTCATTGGATAAGAAGCAATAGCAAATTTTTACTTTGTTGCACCCTTGTTTTTTGGCTGTCAGTGGCTGATCATTTTCCTTTTCTTTTTGAAAATGAATAGTGTCTATTGGCTTCAGATATGTCTTTGGAGATTATGTGGGGTGGTAAGAATTCTGTGATATCTCTTCCTCTTGCCTTACCCACTCAAATTCTTAAAATTCCATTATAGGAAGGCCCCATGGAATAATATCACTGCTATTCCATTGTGGATGATCCTATGTGCAGTAGTGTAGAAGTGATTATCCCTGGTCAGAAGGGAACCCAAACAGAATGGGGAAGTGGAAGGCATACTCAAAATAAATGAATGGGGGGTTAGCTTTGTGGCATGGCATATACAGCCTTGTATATACTGAAGAATTTTGCATTGCTAGATAAATGCTTATTTCCTCCTTTCTCTTGAAATGAAGCTTGTGTCCACACACAAGTACTCCTGCTGTTTTAGTAAAGAGTTTAGGAAACTTTAGGTAATGTTGTTGAGTCTGTTATTCCAAGCTTAATCACTGGATGGATGGATGGATGGAAGTACTGGTGCAAACATTTTATAATAATCTTTTGCTCTATACTCATCAAAGCTTCTGTATTTTCATGGTTGAGGTTGACCTCTCCAGCTGTCCTGGAACTTCACCTATGTTATTCCTCCCTAAAAATGCTGCAGTTTGTCCTCATTTAGCAAACCACCTAGTTTACCAGCTGTAAGACAGATCAGCAAGTAGTTTGTGAAACTGGAACTCTCAGCCAGCAAACTAGAGTTGGCTCACTGACTGAGAGTAGTGTAATGGGAAGGTTGGAGATGGGCAGCATTTCTAGGTGGCATTCAAATGGTGGCATGGCTGGTGTCGGATTCTTGGCCTATGTCTTCACTACAGCAGTAGGTCGATTTCCCTTAAGTCGATTTTTTAAAGCAGACTGTATAGAGTCGATTTTTTGTGTCCCCACAAAGCACAGCAAGTCGACAAGTGTCTGTCCACACAACTGTTGCAAGCGTTGACATAGCGAGCGTTGCACTGTGGGTAACTATCCCACAGTTCCCGGAGTCCCCAGCAGGCACCATTTCGGGGCAGCTGGGCATGGGGGGGTGGGGCTGGGGGCGGCGCAGAGCTGCTCAGGCGGGCACGGCGGGACCACGGAGCTAGCTGCTCGGGCGGGCACGGCGGGACAGCCTCTGGAGTCTACTAATGTCACATGCATCCTCACTAGTTGACAATGGAACCAGAGAGGTCAATTTCAGCGCTACTCCTCTCGTTAGGGAGGAGTACAGAAGTCGATTTTAAGGTCCCTTTAAATAGACTTAAATGGCATGCATGTGAGGACGGGTACATGTTTATATCAACTTAACGTCGCTAAAGTCGACGTTAAGCCGTAGTGGGGACCAGCCCTTGGTTAGTGAACACAAGTGGCTCAGGCTTCTGTGGAGTGCAGCTAGTAGCTATACTTGCATGCGGACCTTGGATTGAATTAAGATAGTGCTAGTGAGGAGGCACGACAAAACTAAAACAAGTTCACTGACTTTTTTGTGTGGAACACTGCTTCCACTAGTTTTACTACAGTTGTTTGGAGCATAAACTATTAGATCTTAGCAAGATCCAAGTTCTCTCTCATTCTTGCTAAGGCTGTCCCAATGTGATGCAAATCTAACACAAAACAATTGTTCTAAGCACTGGTGGTTGGAACCATTCTTCTAACTGGTATATTTAAACTTCTAAACCAGTTAGAACAGTTCCAGCCACTGGAACCTTGTCACACTTGTGAATCCACCTAGTTTAAACCAAGTTAGATCTCTCCTCCTCCTCCCCCCACTCCCTCCCGGGGTGACCGGTAGGGCATATCTACCCTGGGGAAAACAGCCAAAGTTGGCATGTTTGAGTGTTCTTTTTTCTGCATTACTTTAGGGCTAGGGCTACACTGTGCATCTTCCACTGTAAGTGTGTAGCCGCTCTTTATCACTGAGAGAGAGAGCTCTGTCAGCCACAAAATAAACCTACCCCGAACAAGGGTCAGTAGCTTCCTCAACAGGAGAGCAGCTCCCGCAACCAAATGATGTCCATATTGACATCCTTAAAACTTTTATTTGGGGGAGGGAGTGTCTTTTTCACACCCCTGAGTGCCAAAAGTTTTAATGGGCAAAATGCAGTATAGACAGTCTTGTATTGCTCTCCTTAACTTCCCTTTAGTTGACTATGGTTGATAGGCTCCAGAGGGAGCAATGTCAGCACTTGAACAGAGGAAGGAAATAAACTCTCATAAGGGGCTTCTTGAGAGAGAACAAATCTTGGCAGACAGCTTCCCCAAAAACAAATTGGAAAGACTGAAGAAAACAGCATGATTTGAAAGCAAATTTAATATAAAGAGTAGCAGAAAGAAGGGATAGGATAGAGGGGGGGTGGGAAGTGGGTGGGAAGGATTGGGAGAATTATTTTAATTTATAAAAGTCAAGGACAAAGGATCAAAAGATGAGAGAGAAATTAGTTACTTAATTTTAGGTCATATTTTCAATTCTTTTGAGTTTGTCCTGGGAATGAAGAGGGGGGGATCCATTGAGGAGAAACAGAAGTTATCATACAAGATACTGTCTTGTCTGCCTTCTTAACGCCACATACTTCTTACACTTGGCCCCAAGTTTCAATATCTTGTGGTCTGCAACATGAGCCAAGATTTTCTTGTGTTCAGTAGTGCACTCAGTTACGTTTTACCATCCCAGTTTGCTAAGGGATGGGGCCTGAGAAACCTTTTTCCTATTATGTAATCATGCTGGATTCTAATGTGTGTTTTTTGTGGCTTTTAATATTGAAATGCATTTAATTGTACTGGGCCAATGTAAAACAATTTTCTGTAGTACACAGGTTTGACCGTAGTGCATAATGACAGGTCCGGCAACAACTGGTATGATGTGGAGAAGTACATGTAAACTTGGTTATAATAGAAAAACAGTCACTCATAGATCAGTCAAATCATTCACTTTTTCTTAAGTCTGTTAGGTTGTGGATGGCAAACTTAGAGTAGGACATGAATGCAGCAGTAACTAGCATTAATCAAAGCCCTGCAAATGCATATAGGAATGAACTATAGAAAAGCTTATACTGACCAGAAAAGCCCTGACAAAAATGTAAATGAACACCTCCATAGCCATGGTGGAGATGTATTAATTTAGATTGAATATATAGGCTAAAGGTATTCACACAGCTTTGTCATTGTCCAACAGTAAATGTCAAACTAGATCTGGGATTTGGTATAGAGCAGGGGTGGGCAAACTTTTTGGCCCGAGGGCCACATTGGGTTTACAAAATTATATGGAGGGCCGGGTAGGGAAGGCCCCGCCCACAATCTGGCCCCCTCCCACTTCCCGCCCCTGAGAATCCCTGACCCATCCAACACCCCCCCACACCTTGTCCCCTGACTGCCCCTTCCACAGACCCCTAACCACCAGGACCCCACCCCCTACCCAATTCTCCTGCTCCCTGTCCCCTGACTGCCCCAATCCCTATCCACCTTCCAAACCCCTAACCACCACCCCAGAACCCCCCCCCCATCCAACCCACCCTACTCCCTGACTGCCCCCTCCAAAGCCCCCCCCCCCAACCACCACCCTGGAACCCCCCCATCCCCCCTCTTACCACAGCTGCTGGAGGGGGGCAGCATGCAGCCCCGGCCCCCAGAGCACTCCCCTCGCCACACGGCTCTGGGAGAGGGGCCAGCGTGCAGCTGCGGCTCCGGGGGAGGAGGACAGTGCGCAGCCCCAGCCCCCAGAGTGCTCCCCGCGCAGCGCGGCTCTGGGAGAGGGGCCAGCGTGCAGCTGCGGCTCCGGGGGAGGAGGACAGTGCGCAGCCCCAGCCCCCAGAGTGCTCCCCGCGCAGCGCGGCTCTGGGAGAGGGGCCAGCGTGCAGCTGCGGCTCCGGGGGAGGAGGACAGTGCGCAGCCCCAGCCCCCAGAGTGCTCCCCGCGCAGCGCGGCTCTGGGAGAGGGGCCAGCACACAGCAGTGATTCCGGGGGAGAGTTCAGCATGCAGCCGCGGCTCCTGGGAGGGGCCACCGCACAGTTCCAGCCCCCAGAGCGCTGTCGGCGTGGCTCCGGGGGAGAGGCTACCGTGCAGCCCCGGTCACCGGAGTGCTGCCCCTGTGGCATGGCCAATGAAGGGTGGAGGGCCCGCAGCGGAGCCCGGGCTGTGCAGCTCGGGGAGAGGCAAGGGGCAGCCCCCCGCCGCGGGCCGGATGGGACAGTGTCGCGGGCCGGATGTGGCCCGCGGGCCGTAGTTTGCCCACTCCTGGTATAGAGAGACCATAACCTGCTTAATACCACGACATACACATTGTTGTATCTATCTATATAAAAGTCAAATGGTGTATGCGTGCATGCGTGTATGTATGCTGCCTTACTCCTTCCACACCGTTTGAGCTAGAGACTTGAAATTTGGTACAGTTATAGGCTTTAGGGTCCTAATCAGGGTAAGAGTCAAAAAAATTTCAAATCTCACCTCTGACGCCCCCCAGGGGTGAAATTCTTTAAAGCTCATTCACATCAGTTGGGCAGCAGGTTAACACCTGCTGTTCTCTGTGACATAGTTATGATGTCATAATACCCCCCTCCAACGGACCCCGCACTCGCTCAGCTCTCTTCCCCCCCCTCCAACGGACCCGAGCAACGCTGAGACGTCTGAACAAAATTTGTATTAATAAAAAACATGGTAGTCTTTTTACATCCCAGTTTCCAATTACAAATACCCCGAGCAACGCCGGGTATTTTTGCTAGTTTTTAATAAAAAGATTTTAGAAAAGAAGGAAAAATAGGTAAAGCCTTTGAAATGAAAACATTATTTAATACTTTACATTTTAAGAACATCTCTTGTTCCCTTTCTCTTTAGCTGGAGAGTGTTGGGTTTTTTGTTTGTTTTTTTTTTTAAACTCTCTCGAGCTAAAGAGGAGGGGAAATCCTTGTTGACAGTCTCTTAAATGGTGGTAACTGTCCTTTTTGGGAAAAGAAACTAAATTATTTGGTATGAGCTGAAGCTGTTGAAGTCTTTTCATCCCAGTTGGTGGTTATGACTCAGCTGGAGTTTATAGAGATGGTGATGTTATCTAGCTCCCGCTCTCTGGCCTGGTCTGGTCAGGAAATTTCTCAGGTTCAGGTTGATGAAGGCCTGGGGCCCCTGGAAGTGGTGGCAGTGTTGTCTATGATAGTGAAGCATGTTCCAGACCCCCAGTAGTCTTTGTCTGTTCTTCCCTTCTGCTGTTCTTTTGTATGTGACCCACAAAATCTTTCTTTTAAGGAACTCAAAAGGGTGTGGTGATTGGGAATAGCCCATCCCCTCATTACTTTGTCTACCTATTAGGCCTACTGCCTGACATCAGTTTAATTTTATTAACTTATGACTCCATATCATTTTGTTTTTAACAAGCATAATTTCAGCAGTCCTTGGAGTATATCAGTGTTGCCTTTTTGGTTTAAACTAATTCAGTTTGTCCAGTTTTCTTGTACCTGTTTCCATCCACATTACAGGTTATTGTGACACTTTATGAATGTACTCAAAATTAGGGTAAATTTGTAGGCCCACAACAGTACCCAGATGGGATTCCAAACAATGTCCTAAGGTTAAAAGGTTTTTCTTAATTAAGGGAAAGGCAAGTTCCATAGTTGAAAGACCCTCATAGATAATGCCTTGCCAGAGACATATTTTTTCTTCCTTCCTTCCTCCCCCCATCCCCCCCCCCACATCAAGAGGGCTACAGGTCAAGTGCCTCTTCTGTCTGCAACGATAGGTAACTGATGTATACCATAGCAATATAATATGCCCTTAGGAGTATTTATTGATTATCAGTCAGAAAGCTGAATTCTGCACCAACTTCAGTTTCAGGAAGGACTTAAGATCTATTCGACATGATAGAGCTCACAGCTCCAAAAGGCATAAAATAGCAAGATCCATATCCAAAATAAAATGTTTCAACTTTCTGGTCATACAAAAGTCAGTGTTGGCCTTTGCTGCCATTTGTCTAGTGACTTTCTTGTGCAGTATCCATGTATATGATTCTTAGACCAGGTAGCTGGCTTTCATCATACTCAAGGATGTCCTTAATCTAATGTCTAAATAATTTCCAATTGGCTCAGTTGTTCCCTGATGCCCTTCACCAGCCATGAAGGAGATGAATTTTAGCAACATGTGCTTAGCACCTCTTATAGCTCAGACTCTGAAAGAAACTCAAAGAGAAGACTAGCACACTATTGAGGTTTATTCCACTTGGAACTTTTAATAATTAAGAAAAATCAGCAATTTGAGGTCAATCAGGTTACAGTACTTACATGAGAAGAAGCATCTTATAGGAAGATTTAAGGTCCTGTGTGTGTTGTGAGTGCGGGGTTACAGTACTGATCCTGTAAAGACTGTGTCATAATGCATGTGCATAAGGGGGCAAATTTAAAATCGCACGGGCAACCTAAATTCTAGAACAGGGATCAGCAACTTTGCCACACAACTGCAGGGTAAGCATCGTTAGCAGGCTCCGCCGGTTTGTTTACTTGATGGTTTGCTGACCATGGCTTCCACGGTTTGCTGCCCCGGTCCAGTGGGGGCTGTTGAGAAATTTGCTATTGATGTTGTCATATTTACACGTTTCCCATACAGTACAACTTTTTATCAAGAAGTCTGACATTACTCTTAGACACTTAATAGGCTTTTTAAGAAGAAACAGAGTTCAAAGATATCATTGAAATACTGGAAAGTGAAATCCTTAGTTTTGTGTGGGGCCTAATTCTCATTATAACTAGACATTTGTTTGCAACACTATTATCTGATGTAGTTTCCCATACATTTTTTGAAAATGTCAGGTGAGTTAACTTCCTATAGACAAGAGAGCTACTTTTCCATACCAGTAGGCTGGGAGCAGATCAACACTGATATTTGAGCTAGCTTGGTCAATTGTTTCCTGCCTCAAATATGTCTGTCTGCCTTCTGGGCTTGGAGTACTTTACTAAGTTGTCATCTGGCACCCAGGTGAACTGAAATGTCATTTTCCACTTAGTATGTTCCTGTAGGGACAAACAGTCAAAAGCAGCATCAGTGCTTAGTTTTTAGTCACATTCTGTGCTAACTTTGGACAGCTACATCACTAGGATATTAACTTATGGCTCCATATCATTTTGTTTTTAACAAGCATAATTTCAGCAGTCCTTGGAGTATATCAGATAGGCAGCTCAGGGTTGCCAAAGAGAATGGGAGCTGCAGTATGCTCAGTTGATGTTATGTCAGGTGTGAAGATTTTCTTCCCCATCCCTCAAAAATATTCAGTTATGATACTGTTAGACTCAGAAAAAAGTACATGGCTTACAGAAAGTTTACATGTAGCCACGTGTAGTAAGTGCATTTCAGAATATTATTTGTTGCTCTACTTCTTGTATTCAGAATTTTTAGCTGGTTTATATTCTGCTTTCTGTTGCTCTTCCTGTTTCACCCAGAGTGATACTTTAGTTCTTTTGAACTCACAATCTCTAATTTAGAAGAAAGTCTGTGATGTAAGGTTTATTGGACAAGGGATTAAATGGGAATCCTTGAGTTTGCTACTTCTTTAAGTAGCTTGACAGAAGTTAGGTCACTGGTCCACGGATTCCCAGTCTCACCTGGACATTAAAGTTCCAGGTGCTCTTCTGTCACAGGGAATCAAAGGAAGGGCTTGTCTCCACTACGGGGGAGGGATCGACTGCAGATACAAAACTTCAGCTATGTGAATCACCACAGCGGCGGCAGTCGGCTGCGCGCTCCCCCGTCGACTCCAGCTTGCGCCTCCCGGCAAGCTGGAGTTACGCAGTTGACGGGGGAGCCGCGAGCGATCGATTTCTTGCATCCTCATCAGACGCGAGAAATCTATCACCAGAAGATCGATGTCGCGCGAGTGGAGACCAGCCTGAAGAAATGGATAACAGACTGTCAGTCTTCCCCTACACTGTACAATTGGTGGGACTGGGCTGTTCTGAGGCTTTGGTTACCAGTTCAACAAACTATTTCATTCGTTATTGCACTTCTTAAACAGTTTTTCCCAGCGGTATTAAGTCATTCCTTTTTTTTCCTCTCTCTCCTTTCCCCTTTAATTTTGTTCCTTTCTCTCTGCCAATGTTTCAATTCTTAGTCTATTGATGCTTCTCTTCAATATCTCTCAGGGAATGAGACACCATGCTTGGGCTTAACTTATCACTAGGGCACCTCTTTTGGCTTGCTCCTTCTTCTGTTCCTATACACACTTCCCTAGAAGTGCCAGTATGAAATCTATGATAACCTGGTCAATCTGATTTCCTGATGTGCCACAGAGGAATCACCAAACGCAGGAGAAGTACAAGGATGTTCTAAATTTGTTAGATCTCATTTTTCTTCCAAATCACATTATTTCTTGTTGCATATCATTTCCTAGTAGGAGTGAAAAATGTAAAATTGATCAAGTTAGTATTTCACTGCATAACTGCACCACAGGGAAAATACTATGTGCAGGAATGAACTTGAGTGGGGACTCAAAATTGGGGATAAGGGGAAAAATACATCTATATTTCGAACAATTTAAACGCTTACCCATGTATTAGTCACACATGCAGGGCTTGTCAATGCTGGCTCCCAGTGTGCTAAAAAACCCACCTCCACGAGAGGTGTAGCTACCAGTGCTGGGGGCACTGTCTACATTGACATTATCCTCTAATTTAATTATTCCATACATATCAAATCTTTTTACAACCTTGTAATCTGAAGGTGGTGTATTGTAGCTATACTGATATAACCCCATAGTGTAGGTGTAGCCTACAGCATCTGAAAGGGTGGTTTTTTTTGCGACAGTAATGCCATTTCTCTAAGTAACGGTAGCTAGGTCGATGGAAGCATTCTTCAATTGACCTAGTTGTGTCCATGCCAGGGGTTAGGCCAGTATTGCTGCGTGCTTGGGGGGTGGATTTTTCTTACCCTGGCATGCCATAGATACATCAATCTAAATTTTAATTTTATACCAGGCCCTAATTTTCTGGCTTGCAACTGTAATATATTCAGTGCTGTTGAGAGGCTGAGAATGTTGCTATGAAGGAAACTTACTGGGGGACTTAATTTCACACTTTATTGTGAAGAGCCTTGTTATTGGCAAATCAGACATGAATAACAGATTTATGTTGCTATTCCAGCCAATACTGTGAACTTTGAGCCTATGTTCATTGCTGTTCTTTATTTATCAGTAAAATGTTGTTAATTAGTATCACTCAGTCAATTATTAGGTTTATATTTAAGATTTATTCCCTTGGAAGTATTTCACTGAATATTCTTAAGAGGTGACTTTCTACCCTTTGAACTCCATATCAATGCTTAAAGTGTATGGGCTTTATTTTCATTTTTGAATTGTGTGTGTAAAATTTCTACTTTATTTTCTGAAGTCAGGAGAGGGGGCAAGCTTCTAGAATGGCGGTTCTCAAACTTGTAGGAGTGGCGGCCCTTTCCCATCCCCGCGGGCCGCCGCGACCCCTATATATCCGCCGAAATGCTGCTGAATGGAATGCTTCTGGTTTCAGCAGCATTTTGACAGACATGCCGAGCGCTTCACAGTGGCTGCCGAAAAGCCACCGAAATCGGACACAGATAACTCAGTATTTCAGTTTATTTAGCAGTTTGTTTCTGGAATCATATTCTTTAGATTGAGACAAAGGACTTCAGATTGCATTTGATTAGAGTTGGGTAAATTGGATATTTGTTTACCATTGACATTACAACCACCAAAGTAGACCTTTTGTTGTCATAAATCAACAGAAGTGTATTGGTGTTGTATTGCACATTCAAAGCCTTTACATGTTGTTTTTTTATAAACAAGATTTGAGTGACTGTTATTCTGATTGGTGAACTCAGTGATACATTCCATAGTCAGTGATCAGAGCACAGGTGACAGCTACAGCCTAGCTCATTGGTTCTCAAAGTGGGGGTTGGGACCCCTCTGGGGGTCACGAGCCAGTTCTGTGGGGGTCACAAGCCCCTGCTACCAGCAGCCGGCCCCGAAAAATGCCGCTGCCGTGGGCTGCTGGCATCCAGCCCCTGCTGCTGCAGGCAGACCGTGCCCCTGCCACGGCGGGCTGCCGGCGCCCCCATAAGGCCAGTCCCAGCCACGGCTCCTGCCACGGCGAGCTCCTGGTGGCCCTGCAAGCCCAGTCCAGGCCCTGGCTCCTGCTGTGGCGGGCTGCCGGCACTGCCACGTGCCCAACCTGGCCATAGCCCGAGCAGAGGTGGGCTTCTGGCACCCCCATGAGCCCAGCCCCTGCTGTGGTGGGCTGCTGGCACCTCCGTGGGGCTGCTGGAACCCCCCCCTCACTGGCCTCGGGGGGGCTGCTGGAACACCCCCCCCCCCCCATAATCCCGATCCCTGCCGTGGGGGGCTGCTGGAACCCCCCAATCCCAGCCGCTGCCACAGTGGGCTGCAGGCACACCGCCCCCCCCGCCTGACCCCTGGGGAGGGGGTCGCACTTAGAGGCCCGGTGTGGGAAAGGGGTTACCACTACAAAAAGTTTGAGAACCACTGGCCTAGCTCCAGAGCTGAGCTTGCAGCACTGCTGGACCAGCTACGGTTAGGGCACCAGGGTTAGGGGTCAAACCACAAGTCAGCCAGGAGTAATGAGGCCCCTGCTGTTGGAGCTAGCCCCAGAGTTACAGGTACAGTGCACTTCTGTGCTCTTGGAAGGCCAGCAAGATTCACAGAGATAGAGCAAGTATTTTAACTTGTCAGTTTTCCTGGGAATTCAAGGCCTTATATAAAACAAGAACATACTATACCTGTTTTCCAGCCAAGGAATAAGTGTGAGGGTAGACATGGGTCTTACCTGCTTCTGACATAATGAAAATGCCTTAGACCTGAGTAATCACACTTATACTGTTGCAACACTATGTGAAGATCTGGGATGCTGTTTGCTAATTGCATTTTGCTAAAATGCAATCTTCCTGTGTGGATGTACTCTAGGAGTTCCTGGCTCCCAGCCCTGTCCTCAGTCACCTCGACTGCACTGTCTAGGGAAACTAATTGGAGAAAAACAGCCTCTGAATCTATCCCAATAAACACTTTTTATCGCTGCCAAAAATACATTTATTGGCTCTCCATATCTGAACAGTCTCCTCTCACTCCTTGTTTGCCTGCTCAGCTAATTTCTTGATTCTTCCCTCCAGAACTCTGTTCCATGTGGTAGAGTCTGCTACTATTTTTACTTCTATTCCTTCCTCCTACAGAAGGTAGAGAATTTGTCCAAAGTATTACTCCTGGATGAATTCTGCCCCACTGTGCATGTGCAGAATTCATGTCCCCCCCACATTTTTTTTTATTTTTATTTTTTGCTTCCCCGCAGAAAAATAACTTTGACAGGGAAGAAAATGGAAGCTGCAAGAATGGTGTCACACCACTTCCTAGCAGAGCAGTACATTGTTTCAATCACCTAGAGCATCAGGTGGAGAGGTAATTGACTGGGGCTGGGGAATCACCCCAGCCATTAGTGCCTACCCTGCACAAGGTAGCTGCTTGTCCCGGCTGGGCTGGGGGTGGTAGAACACAGGACAATTTCTTCCCCTGAAAGGAGTGTCTGTGTCTGTCACACTCTCCCTCTCAATGTCCCCCAGCTGCAGGAAGTTCACTGTCCTCCCCTACTTCCTGCCCCCCCATAGCTCCTTAGTTGCAGGTTAGAGGTCATGTATGGGTAGCTCACCCCCTTGCACCATGCTGAGCCCCCCCATCAGACCTTCGTGCCACTGACCCCCAACTAGCTGGACCCAGACACCCATTGCATCAAGCCCAGCTCCACAAGTACCCAGACACACACCCTGAGCCTCAACCACTTTAACTTGGAAGACCCTGCACCTGGAACCCTCCCACAACAAGCCTCTGTATCAAATCGCCCCACAACTACCTCCTCCCTCCCCCCCCCCCCCGTAAACTGAGCTCCCTTCACCCAGATTGTCCCACACAACACTCACCCACACTTGGATCCCCACACACACACTCTGAGCCCCATCACATGTTGAGACTGCCTGCCCCACACCTGGTATGCATGGCACAGAGGGGCAAGACCCCAGGGTGTTTGTGGGGCAGGCCCTGGCCTTTTCTATGTCAGGGTCAGGTTCAGCCTCACTGCTGAGTCCATGTCCCTGGGGGTGGGGCTTCAGGGTGATTTTTTCACTACCCACTGCAATGCTGGAGCATCCACATTTATTTATTGACAAATAAAACTTGCAGAATTTTTTGGCACAGAATGCCCTCGGGAGTAAAAGTATTTCTCAAGCCATAGGGGGAGGAGGGAAGGAGCACCTGTGTAGAAGAGGAAGTAAGCGGGGGCGACCAACCTCCTGTATTACTCATAGTTCTTTCTTTTTACTCCAAGTTGAAACTGAGCTGATTTTGTCAGTGTCATTGCTTCCTTCCTTGCCTTGCTCCACCCAAGACACAAGAATAAAAGATGAGTGAACTGACTAGACCAGCCAGTTTTCACTCTGTAGCGTGTGGGACCACTAAACAGCAACACAAACAATGGATATTTTTAAAATGCAGACTTAAGCCAAGTCTACAACAAGTGCTATAGCAGTACAACTATAGCATCATAGCCATGCTGGTGTCATGCCATAGTGTAGGTCAGTAGTGTGCAAACTTTCCCAGTTGCAGAACTCTCTGGTACCATTAACAAAATCTGTCCGTGCCCCCCTCTGTTACTGCACAGCCAAGGCTGTCCCCAGCTCCGCTTCTGAGGAAGATTGGAACGAGGACCGTAATAGGTTTTGGGAAGGAGCTGATCTGCGAGTGGAGCTGAAAGCATGGTGCTCCCTCCCCATCCCCCATGGGGGCTGGCCTGGGCCCTGTGGCACACCCACCAAACATTTTAGGGGGGCATGCCCCACAATTTAGGGGGCCCTGGTGTAGATACACACTACTGATAGGTTTTGTTTTTTTTTCTGTAACTGTAGTAAGTCTGTGTCCCTGAGTGATGGTAGCTAGGTTGATGGAAACATTCTTCCATTGACCTGTCCGCACTTAAACCTCAAGTTTAGGTCAGGTTGGCAGTTGTGCTTGGGGGGGGGGGGGGGGGGAGGTGGATTTGTTCCTATGGATTGTCATCTTTTCCTACACATCATTCTACTCTGAGTCCCTACTGCTGCTGTTTGTACTGATACCAGTAACTGAGGCATCATATCCCTCCAGAATCTGACCTTTCTGTTACAGATAGATGTTCAGCAGACAACAGAGCAGATGGACTCTATAGTGCCTCCTCTCAACACTTACTCTATACTATAGCAGATGAGGCCACTGTCTTGGAACCATCCTCCCCAGTACAGGATGTTATAAAATGTATCAGGAATTTATGAAAATGTAGCCACCTCCATACATTTTCAGATTGAACAGGGTCAGGATAATCCACACAAATTAGTGGATATTTTGCATTCTGCAAGACATACTAGAGTGCCTCTACCTATTAAGGAGGCCACTTAGTCCATGAAAATTCCTCAGCAAACTCCCTATTCTGACACCCACTTCCAAGAGAATGGATAAGAGGTGCCAAGTTTCCCCCACAGGACATTAGGTTTTTTTTTTATTATTCACATTTGTGAATGCTGTGTAGGTGACAGTTGCCATTTTTAGGTAAAATTGATTTATTCTTTTGGAATTGGCATGTGTGAGACCCTCTTGGTATTGGGGGTGGGGGGGGAGAGGCTGGGCTACTGGTATTCAACAATGAAACAAAGCCAAGACACCAGATGTGCCCTCTACTCTTACCCATGCCTCCCCATTCCTGCACTTATTGTACACTGCAGACTATTTTCAACTTACAAAATTCCACATTTGCTGCTCAGTCAAAGGGGAATATATGGTTTGTAGTTTTTTGCAATACTAACAAACTATCATTAGGGGTGTGATCTAATAGATATAGATATATAAAAGCATAAAACAAACATATAACTGGGAATTCAGAGAAATGGCAGAGGGAAAAACCGTTTGATATAACCTATAGCTTTTATTTATTATAGTTCCTGTTGGACAAAGTGCACCCTATTCAAAAGTTTGAAGTACTTGGGGTTTCTTACTTCTCTTTTACATTAGAGATCTCAAAGGTTTTAGTTGCCAATTTGAAAATCAAATGTCCAAAGTTCATCCAATATTTACCAAATATTACTGCTCCTTGGTCTTCCTGATATAGTCATCAGTTGAGAGGTGAGAAAAAGAGTTGAGTTGAAAACAGGGTTCATGTGCAGTGTTTAGCACTGAAAGCTTTCCCTGAAATTTTATTTTTGGGGTTGTCTAACAGATTAAACAAAGATCTGTGAAGAAAATTTTAAAATAAATTCTCTAATCTTGATTGGGAGTTTTGGGGGAACATACAAATTGGAATTTATTACCCATCGTTTCCTCTCTAAGAAAGGAAAGGCATTTGAGAAGTCTAGTTTAAATTAAGAAAAAAAGTTGTTCTTACTCTGAGGTACATCAGTAAACTCCTATTACTTTCCTTGAAGTGATAAGTCTATCCAGTAATCTAAATCATGCCCTTCCTGTCACCAGGGATCTTGTTGCATCTGTTGGTTATTAGTGAGAAGTGGAAGAGGTGGTATGTGGAGCTGAACTTGTACTGCTTTTTAGGATTTGAACAGGAACCCAGAATTCAAAAAATATATCCTTTTAATTACTTCAGGAGGGTTTGGATGTTGGTGTTAAGACATTTCTTTACAGTTTTATTCAAGATCACAGCTTCCAAATAAACAGTCTTTTAGTTGCACAGTGGTGACATTTTAAAGGGCACTGAGTCAAAATGGAAAGATACTAGTCTAGTATGGTTTAATAGGCTAGCAGGAAAATAATGAGCTTTTGAATTATCACTTAATTGTGTGACTTGGAATTTATAATTTATCATTAAACTTACTCATTGTGCCTTCTTAATGGGCTGATGTCATAGTGAATTGTAAGGAGAAAGACAATAAAATCTAATTCACTTCTACAATTTGAGTTGCAAAAGAACTGAAGAATTAAATTAAATGATTGGACTTAATCAGAAAATTATTCAAGCGCAGATACTACAAGCCTGTCCTGGGAGCCTTTCAGTTCTAACAAATGAAAGAATGGGGTCTGGAATTGATAAATTCCCAGACTGCCTAGTACAGTTCAGAAACTTGGCCAAGATTGAAATCTCAACCTAACTCAACTTATTTTTCCCCTCAAGGATGTATTGTTAAACAGTTTTAATAAGCATACTGTTGGCCGCATTCTTGTCAATGAATAAACAATCTAAAATATATTTTGATAATGAATTGTGATATTCCAGAAACCTGCTGACTATTGTTCTCAAAGAATGGAGACCTCTAAAATGGGACCTGTTAATTTTGAAAAATTGGAATGGTTTTTGAAAGAACTTGATTGATTAGTTTTGAACTGAGGCTTTCAGGAGTCCTGTCAGTGAAGGAACGGCCAAAATGAGGGCCGAGGACTTCAACTATAAAATGTTCAATATTAATATAATTTTAAAAGGTTACCAAGATGTCAAGTTTGCCTATGAAGTTCTCCCAATTCTTGTACCAGAAGAACAATTTTTCTCAGAACTTTTTCCAGTGGGTTTCCCAATTTCTCTGAAAAGTCTTTGGTGATCTGAAGGTGAGTAATGTGTTGACATTGAGTGGTTTTGTTGCTATTATGTATCAACAAAATTGTTTAGTGCATTTGAGTTGGTTATACTTGTGTATAATCATAATCAAATCAGTAAGTCTTAAGCTAGAAACAAGTCACTATATGGCAGGTTATTACAAGTTGTGGGTGTGGTACTTAATGGCACCTTATGCTACCATTTATAGTTAAATTTATGTGGCTAATACCAGCTCTTATCTAGCGTTCACCTAGAAAATGGAGTTATAGCAGATTTGTTCCTGATTAACTAAGTGTGTACAAGTTTTCATTCCAGAAAGTGTCGTATCCCAAATTAGCCAAAAATAAAAAAGTATTCAGTACATTGTTTTATAATGGTTTGGCAGTGAGAGATAGAGGTGAATGCACAGAGCTTAACTTTCTCTTTTTTGGAGAATCCTAGTTATTTGCATACCTTTCTGACTATGAATATTTATGCTGAGCTAGCTAAAACTTGCAGCAATCTGGCTAATTTGAATTAACTATGGAACCTACTAAGCCATTGACATACCCAGAGTAATGAGTCTCCATGAAGTTAGTTTCCTAAAGTTTCCAAGGGAAAGATAAGGAAGAAGAAAATATCCTTGTCTTGTACTATATTGAATGTAAAGATACATGTGTCCACAATACTCCAGCTGTAATGATAGCACAGCATCAGGTGTCCATAGGTAAGGTTGCAACTGATTCCATTACAAACCCAATTTTGGCCTCCTTTTAAAATTTACAAATTCTGCTTGCCTTAAAATGGACAAACTGGGACAGAAATAGAATTTATTTTACCAAATTCCAAGCAAATTTGACAGTGTTCAGAAATAACTCTCTAAAAATAGTTCGTTTCAGACAATTCTGATTTGCTACTATGTAATCAAAACTTCCCAACAATGAGAATTCTGTCTGCTGGATGCGCCATGAATGAGAGTTAATGTACAGAACCTAAGTTTTAGTTAATGTTTGAGTTGGAAATTTCGATCAACTCATGAATTTAAACGCAGCTTCAAATTTAGTGACAAAGCAATGCTTATTTAACTTGATCTCTGGAACTCCCAGGCTAGTGTGGTGGTGGTAATGAGATCCAGCAGACTTCTGCTGAAAGCAGAACAAGTTGGGGCATGCTTTTGTGAGCTTCATGAGATCTGTGCGATGGGAGTAGAGACTGGCAGGGAATTTTGATGGAACCTTCAATTGCTGCTGCTTTTGGAGTATCTTATTGTAAACACCTGAAGGACTTGCACAGCCTTCCTGTGCAAGCCAGCGTTTTCCCTTAAGTGCTGAATTCATTTGCACACTGATTTACTTAACACATGGTACCTGTCAGTGTTCAGAGTCTAAAGATTTCAGTTGTTGCTAGGTGACAATGACCTGGTTTTATTTTGGGTGGTGTACATGGGCTGAGGGAAATACAGCTGGTATATTGCAATAATTAGTTTTTTGTTTGTGTTCATCTGGTTAATTCACAGGTGAATACTTATCTTGGTCCTGTTAAAGGAGTAGCATTAATTATTCCTTCATCCTGATTTGGTTGACTGTTTGTTTTCAGTACATCCTTAAGTTTACAGAAAATGAAAGATGCTTCAAAAACTGCCATTTAGGTTTTAGATTGGTGTTGATCATATGCTGCTGACTCTCTCTTTCACAGGTGTCCAGGCTCCTCATTGTAAAGAGCCTGAAGACCTGTAAAAGCTGCTAGAAACAAGCAGGACAAGTTAGCTTAGCTATCTCTATTGGTTAGTGGTTGTGATTTGTATGGCAGCTGCCATAGGAAAGGAAAAGAGGGTGGAAATAAGAGCCATTCTTGGCTATTACTGGAGCTGCCATCCACCAACAGACTAATTCCCAGAAGAGGAGAAAAGGAGGCAGCTAAGCAGCATGTGCAGTAGGCTGCACAGAGGAAAAGGGAATTGAGCTGCATGAAAATATGTGCAGAAGAAGGGAAGCAAAGGGAGATGGGGAAGATGGTCTTTAATTTTATCTTCAAAGAACAAACATTTAGTGGATTAAATATGTCTAAAAACATCCAATACTTAACTTTATAAGTAAGCAATTGCTGTATTTGACATGCAGATGTTGTTCAATTATGAGAGGGAAAGTAGACTGCAAGGCAATCTCTGGAATGTTGTCTACACCTGAGAAAAAATGGAAGGACCTCTGTCTCCTGGGGTTTTTCTAGGGGCAGGTGAATTGTTCAGTGTATCTGAGATGTTGGACCGTCTTGTTTCTTTTTTGAAGGATATTGCATAACTAAAGAAATCTAACATGTTTTACTTTGATTTATATAAGGGTGAAGATGTTAACCGGACACTGGAAGGTGGGAGGAAACCTCTTCACTATGCAGCAGATTGTGGGCAGCTTGAGATTCTGGAATTTCTGCTATTAAAAGGAGCTGATATTAATGTATGTTTCACAAATTGCAGGCAGACTTTGACTTAGGTTGTGTGCCTTGTGTAATTGATTGAGTTGGATGGGTAAAGAGTTTTTTGTGAAAGACCTGAGGAAAGCATATAAAATGAAATATATCAATTTCATATAATGTTTTAAGAACAAAACAGGCTTGAAGCTTAAACTGACATTTACATATACATTTTATAGCATGTATATTGCACACAATGCAGAAATCAAATTCAATTTGCTAGTTTCCGTTCAAAATAAAGATTGTCTGGTCGGTGAAAACCAGGATTCAGCAGTCATATCTGGCCTTTTTTAGTTTAAGATATTGTGAAGGTGTTGTACCTTGCTATATTGGGAGAAGATTCTTGTTTAAACTTAAGTTATGACCGTGGTAGCTAAAGCAAATTTTTATCTTCTGTTCACCCAGAAACTTGAGGACTACACCTGGCACCTGTAAACCGTACACTTTAATATCCCCAAACTTCAGAAAGTTTTTTGGAATTGACCAGTTAAGGACCCAGCTTACAAGTTTCTCTTTGCTTCCTAGCATTGGAAAGAGGTGGACACTTTTGTGTGGTCTCTCCAGAGTTCCTTGTCATTCTGGTGTATCTTGCCCTGAACCTGTAGTTATTCTGTGTAGTTTGGCATTAATATATCTCTAACTAGTCCCCCACCACACCAGGAAAAAAAATAATTAAGCGGACTTTCCAGCAAGACGAATAAAACCAACTTGGTGTTTTGTAGCCAAGCTATTGTAGAGATATGAGCCAAGAAAGTTTTCCCAAAAGTTATCAGTCTGCAACAAGAGAATCTTTTTAAGACCGTAACTTTGAAATTCCTGACTTTTTTATTTTTGTGGTTTTTTTTTTTTTTTTTTTTTTTTCCCCAAGAGGGTGGGTACATTTGAAAAATGCTCTTAGTGGTCTTAGTTTTTTGTTAACTTTTCATTATAGTAAAAATCAATGTACATAACGTAAAGGCTGAAGTGTATTTAAAAAGGTTACAAGTGTGAACTTGTGCTTCAATAATTGTCTTGGTTCCTGTCTTTACAGGCTCCAGATAAACATCACATCACACCACTCCTATCAGCAGTCTATGAGGGTCATGTCACTTGTGTGAAATTGCTTCTGTCAAAGGTGAGACTTAAATGTTTACCTAGTGCGCTGCCTTATAACTTGCCCATTGATGAAGTTCAGTACTCTGACTTTAACAATAACAAGGTGGACCATGTGGGTTCAAAATAACTGAACAGGATAGTCCAGGGTTTCTCAAACTGGGGGTCACGACCCCCCGGGGGGTCGCCGAGCGCTCCCCCGGGGGTCGCGAGCTCCTGCTGCTGCAACTCGCGGTGGGGGGGTCACGCTGCAGCCGGCCGGCCACGCGCCCGGGGGGCGGCGCGCCGACGGCGGAGGGAAAGGGGTCGTGGTCTCAATTAGTTTGAGAACCGCTGGGATAGTCATTCGTGTCCTCAGACTAGTGGCCGGCACTTCATTATGCAGAAATCAACATTTGGTGTTGCTGCATGTGGGCAGGTTTTTTAAAAAAAAAAAAAAAAAAAAAAGGGTGGGGGCCTATGTCTGCTCATTTTATGTAAGACTACTATTTGGCATTCCGTATTTTGGTAGATGCAACACTTGGTTTCCTTTTCAGAGTCCAGCCTATTTGCTGGAAGGGTGACCAGAGAAAATTTAAAAATTTCCCTCTTCTATTTTTGATTCTGAAATGTCTTTTTTGATCTCTCTACTCTTATTTGGACACTGTTATCCAGAGCCCCACAGTCTGTATTGGTTGCAATTGAAATAGAAAATCTGTTTGGTCAATAGAATTTAGTTATAATGAGAAGTGATTTTACTCAGTCTTTAAGGTCACTGTCAAAATGGAGTACAACTTTCTCAGTTGAATGACTTGCAAATGTGGATGTAATGTCAGGCTTAGCTTCTTTGCTGACATGCTACAGTTTCTGTAACTTCATTATTACAGTACTGATGTACTTTCAGAAACTATTAAATGCATAAATTAAGATTGCTCTAAGTGTATTCCTGATGCTAACATAATGAATGAAATCTCAAATACAGTGCTATTATGATCTTCCCCCTTCCTGGTGCATACCTTGTTCAACCTTTTATCCCTTAGCTTCCCCTCAGGATGCGTGTATGTAAAATATCAGGTGATCTTGGCTGCTTTTCCTAACTCTCTATTTTGAAGGCCCTGCAGATCTCTTCAAAACCCCACCAGTTAATTCCACTTTCAACTTCTGGATTTGAAAAACCACCAAATGTTGTAATTACTTTTGTTAAACACAATAGCTTTCACTAATCCGTCTACTACTTACTTCACTAAGGAAAGCCTAATCTTATAAGAGCCAGCAGTGTTTCCTTTCTTGATCACAGTCCAGCTCCCTACCCCCTCTGTGATCCATCTTCTTCAGGAGCCAACTGGCAGTCCTTCAAATTTAACACCCCACCACCACCTCGAAAAGTTTGGGTGGAGCTTCCATTCACGAGTCCATTTCTTTGGTTTTTATCATGGTAGTACTGCCTAGCTAATTTCCTTTTTAAACTGTTCTGATGTGGTGAAGTACTATAGAACTTCTCATATACAAGTTAGGGAAATGCAGTCTAGATGAAATTACTATAAGGCGAGTGCACAAGCGGTTGAAAGATGGTACTCAAAGTAGTTATCAATGGTTCACTTTCAAACAGGGAGAGCATGTCTATTGAGGTTCTGCAGGGGTCAGTCTTGGGTCTGCTACTATTCAGTATTTTAATTAGATTTGGATGATGGAGTGGAGAGCATCCTTATAAAATCTGCAGATGAGAGAAATCTGGGGGGGTTGTAAGCACTTTGGAGGACCGGATTAGAATTCAAACCACCATTCAGGGCTAGACTGAATTCAACAAGATGAAATTCATTTAAAAACAATAATCAGAGAGAGGTAGCCATGTTAGTCTGGAATTACAGAAGTGACAGAGTCCTGTGACACCTTAAAGACTGACTAAAGTATTGAAGCATAAGCTTTCATGGGCTGGCATCCAGTGAAGTGGGTATTAGCCCACAAAAGCTTATGCTTCAATACTTTAGTTAGTCTTTAAGGTGCCACAGGACTCTTTAAATGTGACAAAAACAAGTGCAAAGTACTATATTTAGGAAGGAAAAATCAACTACCCAACTACAAAATGGGGAATAACTACCTAGGGGTAGTACTGCAAAGAAGGATATGGTAGAACTCAAAGTTAGTCTAGTCTAAATTGCTATGTGACCTTCAGCAAACTGCATATGAATAACCTGAGTCTGAGGTTTAGTATTTGGACAACACTCCCTATGTCTCCAGGCCAGGCAGTGTAGTTAACATTTGTACATTCTTGTACTTCATTTTTAAAGCAATGTACATATATTCAATTTAAACTTTCCCTACCAATTGTACCGGAACAGCCTGGGCAGGCCCCTTCCTCATAGCTGTACAGATTTCCTAATGAGCTGAAGTTGAAAGGCTTTTTTTTTTTTTTTTTTTTTTTTTAACACAGTAGACTCTCGATTAACCAGGATTGGATTAACCAGGATGTCCCCCCCCAAAAAAACGTGCAACTTGCAGGGCCAGCTCTGGCTTTGCTGCCGCCCCAAGCGCATGCACACAAAAAACCCACCAGGGTGCAGGGCAGCCAGTGAACTAACACCCCCTCCCCCTGGCGCAGGGTGGCTGGTGAATCAACACCCCCCCACCCACTCCCCATATTTCCTATGGATGGTGATTATCCAGGATTTTATTAACCAGAATTAATTTTTTCCCTATCATCCTGGATAATCGAGAGTCTACTGTAATTTTATTTTTTTAATCACAGATACCACCTGATCATTAAATCTTAGTGTATATAAAAATAATCACTAAATATATCCCACCCCATTGTTTAAATATAGTACGATAGTAAATTAAACAATGAATTCACACTACTATGGCTCTTTTGGGTAATACTGATTGCAAATTTTACTCCTGAACGATGGAGGTTTGAGTATCATTGCTCGGAAGGTTATTTTTAAAATTGCATCTCAGGTCATGTCTCAAACTCATTTGAAAATGCAGTCTCTCAGTTAATGTTAGGTTCATACTCTGTCACAAAAGTCTTACTGTGCCACAAAAGAAGAGAGGATTACTTTGGCAGCCCAATTTTCCATCTAAACTGGTATGACAAAGTGCTAATTCTTCTCAGGAACTCAAGTATGTTGACCCCCAAATTTTGCTCTCCACCTCAGAATTTCACACTCCTACATTAAAACTTCACATTAGTTATATTACTATCCATTATTTAGTGATTGGACAGTATAAGACAACTGCCTTTTGTTAAAATAGGCAGATACAACTTTTTCAAACCAAAATACTAATTTATAATAGTCTCAGGAGCCTGGCATGAAACAGTGGGACTTGTATCCACTATTCTGATTAGTATTTCCTAGGCAGCTATGCTTTTCTAGCTATGACAGTTTTGATTAGAAATAACCAGTATATTAAAGAAATAAAAGGAGCGATTTTGGAAACCCACCATTTTGGTTTTGTACCAGAGAAATTGGCACTCCCCCTCAAACTATCTTTTACTCTTGAAACAGACAGAAAGGAGTTTGCATACATCTAAACATCCCCCACCACCAAGTCTAATTCTTGCCACTTAAATCTGGTTTCAAATTGAATAGCTAGTTGCAAACCGAGGGGCTAGAAACACTAAACAAGAGTTAGAGAGTTTTGACCCTTAAAGGCTTTAGGGTTAACAATTCAGAAGGGTTCTCAGCCCTATCTACCACTTATCCCAAAGGAAATGTTATTTTTGTCCCTCAGGTTCAGCTTGGCAACTTCCTGATGGTTTATCAGTGCTTGTGTTTTAGGTGATATCAGACAGGTCTGAACCATCAGAAAAAGACAATGGATCCGAAATAATTTAATGAACCCAATCTGTCAAAATCATGCCTGTAATAGCTTCAGCCAATCACTATGATTAGTGAGACAGCAATGCCTGAGAACACTCAATCACTTGCAATCTCAAAATTTTCAAAATACACCTCACTTTGTTGCAAGTAATAAATCAAACTGAGCAAATCAATTTCTACCTTTTTGAGGGGGGGAAAAAAGGCTGAGCAGAAACACAGTACAGTGTTTCCGATGACGCACGAGTTCTAAAGAGCTAAGACTATGAGAAAGACACCCCAAACTTTTGCAGAAGCATGTGGCTTAGGGAAACCATGTAGAAAGGGAACAAAAACCATGCACTTCAGGAGACCAGAAGTTACTCCTGGAGGAATTCTGTACCACTGCACATGAGCAGAATTTATGTTCCCCGCAGATTTCTTTGTTTCTCCCCATAAAAATGACATTCTGACAGGGAAGCAAAGGGAAGCCATAAGAGTGGTCATGCAATCCTCCCCAGCAGTATGTTTTAGGGGCTCGGGGCAGCTGGCAGAGAAGTAAATCACTGTGAGGCAGGACTGGGGAAGACCCAGATGGTGACTCCTACCCTGCACTAGGCTCAGCCGCTAGTCCTGGCTGGGCACAATAGGATTTCCTCTTCCCTTGCATGGCATCTGGGGCCGGGTTAGACCCACCCCCAGACTTCTCCCCCAGCTGAATGAAGCTCTGCAAACTCCCCTTCTACCCTGCTGCTTTTGCTCACAGCCCCTCAGCTGCAGGGAGAGGGATCCCAGTATGGGGAGTTGCTCCCCCATTCACTGAACCCCCCCCACTGAACTTTATCCCCCCTACACTCACACCCACCCACCCTGCCTAACCCCCCCTCACCCTCCGCCATAGAATCCCATTACCCATTACCCCCAGAACCCACCCAACAAGCCCCTGTGCATCCAGGATCCCCCCTGCACCTGGCCTCTGTGCTGTATCCGGGTTGGGTGCAACCTCAACATTGAGTCTGTGTCCCAGTGGGAGATGCACTATAATCTACCTCTGCATCGCCAGTGGCCTGTGCTCCCCAATGCCATGCTGAAATCTCCATATTTGACAAATAAAATTTAGCAGAATAGATCATGCACATAATATTTATTTTGGGGGGGCAGAATTCCCTCAGGAGTAAGCAGCAGCAGCTGCAACAGTATTAAATGTGGTATACTTGACTACTTGCTAACTACATCTTTTTGCTCCCAGAAAGATCTACTTATACCCCATTTGAAATTCCACTGAGCATTTCAAGTCCATAAAGATGAAATTTCAGTGAACTTGTAAGTGTCTAGTTTATTGATGGTTACTCTCCAAGGCCAATCAAATACTACACATTTGCTTTTCCATTCTTGGGCCAACACAGAATCCAGAGATGGCTTAAACTTTATGCATGATAGATTCTAAAAATAAACTATGTAGGGTTAAGGATGTATGTACTCAATGCTATATTCTCTTTGTATCTTTCCTGAATATATGTATTCAACACCTAATGCTTAAATGTTAGAAAATCAAGAAATGCAAATTGAAGACAGCATTTCCCCACACCAATTGGCAACCTGAACTTTGACAACTTTTTTGGTGAATTCTACAGATGATCAAAAGGCACTTCCAGTGCCTGAACAGCTGGGGAATTAATTCCCCTCCTAAAGATAGGGCCTGTCTGATGAGCCTGTCAGGCAGACAATTCTACTACTGGTAATCTTCAGGTAGATCAGAGAAATCAGGTTGGCACTTCAGTTCTTATGACAGTTTTAAGGAAAATGGGAGGGGAGTGGACGGTAAGGACTTCCTGTTAACTGCCTCAGAAACTGAGCTGCTATTCTGAATTCAGGCAGCTTGCCAACTTTGCTGAATCATAACTGGTTAGTTGGAGCTGCTGCAAATGCAGCCAGAAGTGCCACAAACCTGCTCTGCCTTCCTGACACCTCTCCCATCCCAAAACACATCATGGACCAGGAGTGCTGGTAGGGCAGAGTTTTCAATTCTGTCCTATTGCAGAGGCTCAGAATGTGGTTCATCAGTTAAGATTTTTCCTATAAAAGGAAAATGTAAATAATTAAATACGTAATCCAAGGGACAAGACATTTACTTTGCTTTAATGTTAAAAAAAGGAATCCAAAAGAAACTAGTGATTTTGTAGTGTTTAACTGGATAGATCAAAATTGACACCATCAAATCCTTAACAAAAGACAGACCAGTCCTCGCTTACAGACAGCCCCCCAACCTGAAACAAATACTCACCAGCAACCGCACACCACACAACAAAACCATTAACTCAGGTACCTATCCTTCTAACAAAGCCCGATGCCAACTCTGTCCTCATATCCATTCAACTGACACCATCATAGGACCTAATCATATCAGCCACACCATCAGAGGCTCATTCACCTGCACATCGACCAATGTGAGAGATGCCATCGTGTGCCAGCAATGCCCCTCTGCTATGTACATTGGCCAAACCGGCCAGTCTCTATGCAAAAGAATAAATGGACACAAATCTGACATCAGGAATCATAACATTCAAAAACCAGTAGGAGAACACTTCAATCTTCCTGGCCATTCCATTAAAGATTTGATGGTGTCAATTTTGAAACAGAAAAATCTTCCGAAACAGAAAAATCTTCCGAAACAGACTCCAATGAGAAACTGAGGAACTGGAATTAATTTTCAAATTGGATACAATTAACCAGGGGCTAAATAGGACTTGCGAATGGTTCTCTCATTACAGTAATTGATTGCATTTCCCAAGTTAATTTATCTTCAACACTTGCTATCTAGTGCAGACATAGAAATCCATTTCAAAAGGTATTTTTCTCTCCTACTGATAATGGCCCATCCAGATTTAACAGCCTCTTAGAATTGGTATGCTAATGTACAACTTTTTTTTTTCTTTTCTTCTTTCTGTGTGTATAAATGCATCTTACTTCTGTTCCATTCTATGCATCCGATGAAGTGAGTTATAGTCCACGAAAGCTTATGCTGAAATAAACTGGTTAGTCTCTAAAGTGCTACAAGTATTCCTCGCTTTCTTTACGGATACAGACTAACATGGCTGCTATTCTTGAATCTTTTCCTGTGGATCTGCCACCAGCCACTCCATAAACAACTACTTCTTAAGATACGATTTCCAGATAGGCACGGTTATGACCATTATAGTATTTTCTGGGATGTAGTACTATTGTTTCAGCTGTCAGCACTATCTCCAATTTATTATTAGAAAGTCAGTATCCTCAGCAAGTGATTGTACAGTTATTTTGTGTATGGGCCTATAAAAACAAACTAAAAATCTAGTCTGCAGGCTACAGTTCTATAAACTGTCAAGTTTCTTCTTTTGTTTCCTAGGGGACATGTTCTCATATATGGAATAGGTATTATTTCTTGAGTGGTTAATTGTCTAGTTTTATAAAAAGAATCCTATAGAATATTAAGTTAAAAGCAATTAAAGTTTATTTAAAACTTTCCTTCCTCTTTCCAAGGGGAAGAAAAATAAAAATAAATGTTCACTATCTGATCACTTATGTCCCATCATATTGAGTTTTACAGTTCAGCCAGGTTCCCAGGTTTAGGCCATCACTGACAGAGAATTTTCACTACTAAAAAACAAAGAAACATTTAATATTAAAAACTCTTATGTCATTGACTTTACAGACTTTTCGGAGAAAGATTTAGGTTTCCCCTTGGGTATTTACTCTTTCATCCTTTTGTAGGAGCAATTCAGTAAGATATCTTATGTAAATCAAGATGCTCTTTTGGAAAAGGTTGGTTGGGTTTTTTTTGTTTTTTTTTTTTTTCCCTTTCCTGTTTTCCATGAGAAACAGCAATTTGCTCAATTCAATCTGAAATCAGAAACTATGATACAGCCATGTAGCATTAACTTATAGGCATAGCAAGCAGACTTCTGCCTATGCAAAAAGTGCAGTTTACCAGATTTCTCACCACAGGACCAGTGCCGGCCTTACAATTTCAGGGAGGGCCAGGAAAATGATTCTACTGCAGCAAATGACAGGCAAAGAAATAGAACTCCTTATTTAACTGGAAGAGAGGACAAAGCAGAGCCAACAGTAGGCCTGTGTTTAGGTAAATGTCTGATAGTTAGACCTTATAAATCTGGGTTAGCCATCTTTAAAACATGGCACACTATTATATCCTCCTTGCCACTTAGAGTATGAGGTATGCCAAGAGGTACATCATTAGCATTTATCAAGGTGAATGAGGTAAGCTGTTTTTAAAAAGTGTTTTTTTGCAGCAACTACTGTTTTAGTTATGTTGTCTTGCACATTTGTTAACCCTATTTACATTCAGCTCACTAATATTTTGTACATCTAAAAATAAGAGTGGATAGTATTAGACAGTTGCTATGTAAATTTCACGTGCAGCAGTACAACTCAATTCTGATTTCTCACTTCTGTAGATATTCTTATCTATTTTATCAGAGGTTACACTGAGTTTTACCAAGATACGTGACGGCTTTAAAGAAGTACATCATGTCTAATCAGGAGAAGTTTAAAATGCAGACTCATGTATTACCCTCTAAAAAAATTGTACCTCACATGATAATTTCATTTAAAAAAATGCATGAAAGTTTTTAAAGGGATGGGTTGAAAAACAGCAAGAGGTAGGAAATTCAGAGGGAAGAACTGAGTTTCACTTAAAATCCTCTATCTTCCCCCTTGTGTCCAGGTATTGAAGACCATACCAAACAATTATTTGTACGTGTCTTATTGACTCTAAAAAGGCAGGTGAAGGATAAACCTTCAGCCTCAAGTTAGTTTCCCTGATTTTTATCAATGCCAGATGGTTCCAGAAGGTGAATTAATGGACAAATGTCCATGTCATAAGTGTTCAAAAGATCCAAAAACTAAGTCAGCATTCACCTAATTTTAGGAGCTAAAAACCCCCACCCACAATGACTGCTAGTGAGAGAGCCAACACGAACTGGACAATTTGGAGAAAGCCTATTTTAAAAGAGGGCAAATAAAATGATAATTAAGACTGTATTGGAAGCAGTCAGCTATGATGTACAGGAATTTTTACATCAGTTATACCACAGACAAGCTCAGATTTCCAATACATACAGCTAAATATTAGGTAAACCCCAATTAGACTTCAGAGTTACGTATACACATGTAGGCTACAGTACAAAATTTACAGAAGTCTCAATTATAAGGGACAAGATAGTTTTGGAGAACCCTGCATTTGATATAATTGGGGTTTACCTGCATTCACTAACTAGAAACCTTGAGCCTTGCAAAGTTTATTTTGATGTCTCCCAATGTTTCGACACTGTAGTTTGATTAACTGTGAAGTATTAAAAACCAAATGGCCCAGAATTTCTTTGTCCGTCAATTTCAAAAGGCTGTCGACCTTTTTGCAGTTACAATCTCATCTTGATGGATCACAGCTTAAAAGCTTCTTGCTTCAATGGACCTTAACTTCTTCCATACATTTAGTAGCCTATGTGAATAAGTTGTGCCTAAATGCTTTTACCGCTTCCAAATAAAGTAATCTTTAAAGCTCTGATTTTATGCTCTGTGTAAGAGAAAACAGTTTTCCTGCATCGGTTAAATCATTCTCCAGAATTTTTAAAGCCTTCGATTACTGTGGGTCACCTTGACTAAGCCTAACTTTCTTCTTTATAACTGCACTTTCATACTAGCATACATTTTGCACTCTCTCTTTGAGCAGTTCTTGGTACACAGAACGTACTCTAACCAAGGTCTGCTCAGAGTTATATAAAAGACACCTGTAAAAACCTCAGGTTTTAAATAAAATCTTCAGTATCCACATACTGCAGCGAGTGCTAGGAAATTAATTGGTATGGGGTCATTTATGGGTCACATGCTTCAGCACCTTTTCACTTACAAGATTACTTCCTACTTATTCTTCATTTGGATTCCTTATTCTGCTTTACTTACCATAATTCAATTACAGGTATGAAAGTGGTCTCTATTCTTCTTACTTCACTAAACTGATGTTCCTTTACTTATATCAACTATCCACTTAGACTCATTATTAAATGCAAAAATATTACAGTTATGCAATGTTAAGGTAGTACAGCTCAGAGCAAAGTGGTCAGGAAGTATGTAAGTTAATATTTTAGAATTTCCTCATCTTGAATAAAAAACAAACATTTAACAAGGTCATTAAGTTCTGCTCCTCTCCCCTCCAATTTTTGACAATAGGGTTGACATTGAATGTGTGTGGAGAAAGGGGTTGGACATATCAAGTTCTAGGGATTGAGTCATCCTGGATTCAAAAATTAAACAGAAGAGATGTTTTCAACCTGAATAGGGAACAGTAACTGAAATATAGCATGCTGAGACAATGAGGGGTACAGCTAAAATAGTATCTTTTGTAGCAGCAGGACTACTAAATTTATGGAGAATTGGTCTAGAGTTAGAACTCAAAGTTCTTGGTCCTCATCCCCAGGCTAAACCTTTTGAACAGTTCCTCTTCTACTGGAAATAAGTGTTGAATTTCCAAAGGAGACAAATTGAATCTAGTGCTCCTCTCTCTATTTGGGATTTTGCATCAAGTTGATGATGCTGGTAATAGGACTAATTAAGTACCTTTTTAGGAGAAATTCTACATTGTATACCACTAAGTAATATGCGAGAGATTATCTTCGTATCTTGAGATTAAACTTGGTTTTTGGGGGTATTTTTGTGGGGGCAGTAGGAAGGTTACCATTTATTGGGGGTAGTATAAAGAAACGTACAATTTACACTGAAGGCCTTCAGGAGTTTGCTTCCAAGTGCAGTATGTTCCTTGTTCTTAATCATCTAAGTGTGGGCTTGTGTGAAACTTATAACATGGTTTCACTTTAGCAAGGGCCTTATTTTATGTTCTCACTTAGAGATATTCATATCTTTGGTGTGAGATTTGATTTAAATCAGTCTTGCAAAAAGTCGACCTAACTGAAATTGTGTGCTATTGCTGTTTTAGATTACAATGTATGAGCTAAATTGAAAATGCTATTTAAAACCCTACCAGTCTTAAGTGATAGAGTATTATATATGAATTTCACAAACTTGCTGAGTGTAAAAACAAACTTAACACTATACTTGCAATGATTCTGTTCAGTTGAGGGCTACAAGGAAAAATCTAAGCACAAAATTAAATTACTTTAGCAAGAACTATGAAGTATAGAGATGTAATACAGTAAAGTTGAAATTTGTGTAAGTTGCAATCAAATATAACATCAACATAACTATACAAGTGTTATAATGGGACATTTTCAACTATAATTTGAGAGAAAGAATAAGAGTCCCACTATCCGGTTTTACTTAAGGGTAGGGCAACTATATGTCCCGTTTTGGCTGGGATGGTCCCTTTTTTAAGCCCTGTCTCAGCCATCCTGACTTTACTGGCAAAAGTAGGCATTTGCACTTGCCAACTTGGTTAGCTTTCAAGAGCAAAAGGGATAAATGCCCACTTTTGTCAAAAAAGTGGGGTTTGGTGCAGAGGAACATGCAGGGGATGAGTGGAGATGTCAGCCCCACGCAGGTTGGGGAGACAGCTTTTTTTGAAGAGGCGGCGGGGAGTTGTTCCACTGTATGGGCAGCAGATTAGGGTTCAAGTGGCCAGCAACATTCTTGCCGGACATGAGGGGAGTGGTAGAAATATGTACACATAGAGTTCATAAGCTTACATAGAATAAATCTTACAGATTCCCAAATTATCATGGGTGGTGTAATGACAAAGGATGTTAGAGGCCCTGAGACTTGTCTTTATTAATATTGATGAATATTAAGTGTGAAACTTTTATATTTGGATTTCGTGTATTAAAAAACTAAAAGTTTCCAAGTGCATAATAGCTACTCTAGGATACTGCTGAAGCAATAATTCTTTATTCTTCTACACTTCCATCAATATAGTCTTAGGATGAAATTTAAAAAATAAATAAATGTATGTTTAAGGATTGGGGTAGTAAATGGAATTAAAGATGGAAAAGGTCTAGTAGTCTCTGAAATCCTTTTATTTCCAGAGTAATTCTATTCACTCAGCATACTTCCTGGCATCTTGTCCAATCTAACTTTGTCACTACCAATGGGTCTTCCTCCTCTTCCCAAGGGAGTCTTTTTTTTTTTCAGTCTCATCCCTCATTTTTATGCAATCTTTCCTGAATAACTTCTTTTAATCCCATTAGTTCTTTTACTCTACTTCCAATTCCTTTTGTATTTCTACCATTAATCTGCACACTTACCATGTCCTCTTAGTATTTTAGCTAAGCTACCCATAATTTGTCCTTCATTTCCACTCTCATGCACAATGTGACTACTCACTTTGCATTGTGTGTAATTAACCACATAAGGTGGATTCCATGGGTCCATTCCACTTCTAATTTTTTTGTTATCTCTACTTCCAGATCTGATTATTTTGCTCTTTTGAGCTTCCTCTAATTTCTTTTTGGTCCTAATGTGGCTAGATGTACACACTATTGCAAGTATAATTGAACCTGATATGTAAAGAAAAGGTGCTGTTGCTTCTCTTGGAAATCTGTTGCTTTTGGTTATTCCAATTTATTCTGCCAATTTTATGTCTTCACGCTTTTAGAATTGTCATTTTTAAAAGTCTAGAAACAAACATATCTTCCATACTGTCCAACCTCACACCTCTCCGCCTCCTTCTCCACCAAACTATTGAGTGATTACCTACTGCCATAACATGATATAGGGGAAGGAAATTTGGACAATCTTGTAAAGAAAAGGGGGGGGCGGTAAAATTGAGTTCCAGTGTGGAACAGCCTATTCATATTCCTGTAGTTTAGGACTAACTAGATGAAAACTCTGTACTGTGCTAAGTCTGGGTCTTCTACATCGAAACCATGTAGTGCCATTCATTATCTTTGTTTCCATTTCCTAGAACATTGTGGAAGGCTAGGTACTAAAGCCACTGTCATCCAAATTTCAGTAAAGGATCTCCTCGCTTAATGTTGTAGTTATGTTCCTGAAAAATGTGACTTTAAGCGAAACAATGCTAAACAAA
The DNA here is from genome assembly GCA_032164245.1 of Sternotherus odoratus. Lineage (NCBI taxonomy): Eukaryota > Metazoa > Chordata > Testudines > Kinosternidae > Sternotherus > Sternotherus odoratus. The sequence continues at coordinate 91,101,390 of JAVMKO010000001.1, forward strand.
TCAGTTTCCCCATAAGGATTAATGTAAATAGGGGGGAAGAGTTAAGTTTCAGGGACTCTTTTTTTTTCCCCACCAGACAAAAGACTACACACACACATTTTAATCAATTTAATACTGGTACACAGTGCCCAGTGATGATGGTTGTGAAGCTTGGTTGAGGTGGAGGGTGGGATATTTTCCAGGAAATGCCTTACTGCTAAATCAGGGGATCTCAAACTGGGGTTCAGGACCCCTAAGAGGGTCACGAGATTATTACATGGTGGGTCACAAGCTGTCAGCCTCCACTCCAAACGTCGCTTTGCATCCAGCATTTATAATGGTTTTAAATATATTTTTAAGTGTTTTTAATTTATAAGGGTGTGTGTGTCACACTCAGAGGCTTGCTATTTGAAAGTGATCACCAATATAAAAGTTTGAGAACCACTATGCTAAATGAACTAGCAATTTGCTATGCCCTCAAGGGTTAACTCTCATACTCTAGAATGCAACAGGAAAGGAGGGAGGGCAGAGACATACACCCTGAGAGAGATGGGCATTCCCCTTAAGTATCAAGAGTGTGGTCAGAAGTACACTGCCTTGTTAATTAGATCAGCAAGTCAGCAGCTGCTGCCTGAGGCAGCAGCTCCCTCCTGTGTTCCTTCTGCTCTATGGAATCTGGGGTAAGCAGGGTTCAGGAGCAGGGGAGAGGGAAACACCCTGACAGCCCCCCTCTTCTTCTCCTCCTCCCCTCCCCCCAGCTAGCAAGAGTCTCAGGGAGCAGCTTGAAGGCAGAGGGCAGGAGCAGCATATCACAGTGGAGGAAGGAACATATGAACTGCCGGCAATTGATAGCCTGCTGGGCAGCTGATGACATTAGAAGGGAGCATTGCACAACTTCAAATGAGCATGTTCTGTAATTGATTAGCAACATAACCTTTAAATGAGGAGTTACTGTACTTATTTTATTTTACGTTCTTTAAATAGTAAGCTGCATTTGGTCTTGTAAAATTCATTTGGCCATCATTAATGACCTCGTATATCAAAATTAGGGCAACATACTAATGAGCAGGCTTATTGTTGGGAATTTTGATATGATGCTGGACAGTATTATTCCTCACTAACTTTTGTCTTGTTTAATCGATTCCCCTTCATTGTATCTTAGGCTTTTTTTTGAAGATGTTTGTATCATTTCTGAGAATCTGGGAGACCATTACTAATTCATAGAAACTGGGGAACTATAGTGACTTATTGAACTTTGCATTATAGCAAAGTATGTGAACAAATAAAAAAGAGAATGCATAATGAAATGCACTGTATTTCATCCAATTTGTGATATATAATCTATGCTAGTAAATAGTATATACTGCCATTCATAAAATAGTTTTAATGTGACCTTTCTGCAGCACTCTGTACCATTCAAAGTGGAGTGGCAACCATTTTTGTGTACTCGCTCAAATTCAGTGTACTTCAAAACCAAAAGATTGAATATATTTAGCTATGAAACTAAGTGGTTTGTGGTTTCTAACTGAGAAATATACAGCATGTAAAGGAAATTTGTGAACAATTTAGTGTGGTGTTCAAATAGTTCTCCAGTGTATGTAGTTACTAGAATCCCTTCACAAGAAACTGCTGCTATCAAGATTTAAACTCTTAAGTGACACATCTTATGTTTTTATAGGGTGCTGATAAGACCGTGAAAGGCCCAGATGGACTAACTGCCTTTGAAGCCACTGACAACCAGGCAATCAAAGCTCTTCTTCAGTGACGGATGGACTGATATAATTAATGTCTTTTCTGTGGCCTCACACTGCTGCCTGTCTGTCACTCTTTGTATCTTCCAGCTTCTTCAGCTAAATACTTTGGGGGGAGGGGAATTCTCAGTGAATCAAACTAACTAAGGGTCTCTATCAAAAAGATAATGTGTTTGGAGAGAATGGAAATCTATATAATCAGTGTCCTTCAGGATTTGTTTTATGCACAATCTTCCCCCCGCCCCCCTTCTAGTGAAAACAAACTTCATTTGCAGGAGGGAAAAAGAACATGCACTTAAAAATTGGGTTGTATGCCTCCCTGATTAGTTCCATTAAGTTTTGTGTTGAAAAATCAGTTTAGACAAAAGTACTGTATTAAGTACTCTAAAACGCTAACTAAAGAGGCAGTAGTCCAATGCTGTTAGTGTTTGTCATGATATAAAATGTAGTAATTGAGGCAGTTGGGTTATCTCTTGATAGGTGTATCCTTCTGCTTTAAAGCATATGCTGAAATACTGAAGACTTCTGATACTAGTTGAAGGAGCTATCTCCACCTTGACTAATCAGATGCTACACTAACCTCTTCTGACTCTTTATAGATTAGGAAAGATTGATTTAGGCAAAACCTTGTTCTATTCCAAAAGACCTGCCAAGGTACCTTGGGATGATTGAACTTTGGGATTTCCCCCCCATGTGTTCTAGTCCAGAACTGAACAATCTGACTTGTAATATGTTTGGATCTGATAAGAAATGTTCCTGCAGTTTACCCTTTTGGGTTTTCAGTTGGAATTTCCTCATTTACCATGTCAATGTAAATGATATAGGCACATATGATGAAAGCTCAGGCCCTCTGGTACTCAAGAAGAATTTCTCTGCTACCTTAAATGATTTCAACTTAGTGCTGCTGGTAATTATTTAGATGTTCTCACTAGAAACAAATATCAGTCGCTAAATGTTTTTTGCTATAGTTCCAAAAAATAGTTATATGAAGAGCTTTCTATATTCTACTGTCAGGAAAAGAAAGACAAATATAGTTTCACTGAAATCTGTAACTACCATCAGAGAAAAGGTAAGGTTTATTTCTAAGATCTGGCTGAAAAGGCACTTTTTATATGTCATGCATTCATGAAGAGCAACAGTCTTCTTTTGAAGTTCCTGCTACATTCCTATAGCATGTATGATCCTGCAAATATATTTAAATTTCATCTGGAAGTTAATGTACCAAGTAAATATTACAGCAGTAGAGCTGATAATTCATGGAAGCAGATTTAAGATTGTAACAAGAGTCCCATCCCATTCCTCCCATGAAAGTTTGAGCTTTTGATTTTCATCTTTAATTTGTATTGGACATGTATCAGCTGACCCAAACAATTCACAGTACCTTTTAAAAAAAGGCATACATTATGTTTATCTTTGGGATATCCGTATATGGAGCTTTCAGGCATTATAGTAAGATGCAAATAATACACTGCATTAAACATGAAGCACATGTTTAAACAAACAAGCAAATCTATTTTGATTTCTCATGTCTGGAGGGTGAGCAATACAATATTTGGTGTTTGCCATCCAGATAAATATATACGGAGACCTTTTGGGTTCATATTTTAACCGTGTTGCATAAAATTGAATGTACTTCAATTATAAACAACCCTGTATTTAGAATGTAAAATGAGAACAAACTGAGTTATACATGTGCAACATCCCCACAGGATAAAAAAATCAGGAATACAGTCATCAGGAATACAGTCATTCTGGCCAATGAGAAATTGTAGTGAGCCATTATTGATGGGTTTCTTGGATTTACGGGAGGTATGGATGGCAAAGAAGAGTGGTAAGATTAGAAATGTTTTAAACTGTAATCACTGTTTAACTGATAAATGAACAAGCACATTTGACTAACTTTTTTATTAAGTCTTTAAATAAAGAACTCTGTAATCCATCTCTAATCAATGCTGGACTATCATCTCATGATGATAGTGTGAACTCTGAATACAAATTCTGACTTTCTATAAGATACCACTGAAGTAATTAGTTCTATGTTGTCATAAACTTGTCTTTATTTATGCTATTAAAATACTAGTACAGAAAGCTGCAATTTGAAATCTTTGTTAAAAAAATTTCAAGTTTGTAGTGAGTAGTGTCAACAAATTGTGTATCTGTCCATAACATAACCTCTTATTGTCCTTTTCTCTTTACCTTCGCCTCCTCACACCCCACCACACCCCCGTCTCCTGTTAAGTGTTCATAATTGTAGCACTGGATCATTTGAATCTCTTTGTACTAGTTCTTCTTGTGATACAGTGGAGGATATTTAGCATTCATTTCCTACAATTATGTAAACACTTGAATTTTTCTTGGCCTACTTTACATGGAAAAAACTGCAAGTGCTGTAACAAGACAAGAGCGTGTTTAATTTGACGATAATATGAATCCAAGCCACTTTGCCAGAATAGTTAAAGGATAGTATTTAAATGTTTTTACTAAAGAAGAAAAAGTTGTTTGCTTTTTGCACTACATAAAGGGTTGTCATTTTTGTCCAGGTTTTAGGAAATATTAAATACTTTAATCTTCTGTGCATGGACAATAGGTTTGTTCAGTCACTTCCTTTTCATCATATTATGTGAGAAATTGCCTAGCCACTGGCCCTTTGGGGAAAATTGTCAAACTGTAAATTTTTACACATAGGAAACTGTGTAATAGTCAAACACAAAGGCTTAAATATCTTGTCAAAAGCAACTGGAAATGCGTACATTTGGAAATCCACTTAATTTTTATTGCTCTCCCTTTCAAATTTGGGTTGAATGTTTTAAAACTAAAATGTATCTTGGGGTTTTACATCCTCTGCTCCTCTTCCTCATTTAAAATAAATGCTTGAGACTTAAGTGGAGCTTCCTCCTCCTTTAATACAATATTGAATGCATTAATTTGTAGAAGAGGCTGGTAAGAGTGGAGTGTCCTAGTTCAAGCAATTGCAGTGTTGCATGCAAAATTTCAAAATGAACTGTCTTAATTATATTTTGTAAATGAAGAAACAATCGTATCTTTCTACGCAGCGATGGAAGAAAATTAATGCTTTGTGCATTTTGATATTTGACTTCCTCTTTTCACCAGTGTAGTTATTTTGACACAGTTTGGTTTATCATTATCATGGTTCATGGACATCAGAATGCTAAATGATACTGTATTTTTAAGTTTGTTGCAAGAATAAATGAATTAAATAAACTTGAATTGTGCTACAGAAGAATCTGCAGCTTTATTTCCCTACACACTTTTCCTATCTGTATTTTCTGTTAATCTCTGTTCGTACCTACATAGCTGTTTAACTCTAGTAGTTCACTTTTACTGGCACTGTTCAGAGTAACTTCAGCTATATTAATACATCTGAAGGCTGATTTACATGAATGCTGTAAATCTAAGTTAGGATACTAGCGGTTATTTAGGCATATTTACTGTGATGTCTACGCTGTGCTGTGTCAACGGAAGACACTCTTCCATCGACCCAGCTTCTGCCTCTCGAGGATGTGGAGTATAGACCTCCACAGGAGAGCGAACTCCCAACAATCTGTCTTCACCAGACCTGCTAAATTGACACCACTACGTCGGTCACAGCAGTGCCAGTTTAGCTGGTAGTGTAGACATGGCCTCAGAAACCAGTTTTGCTCACGTGGCCACTAGTCTTAATATTGGCTACGTACGACGTGGAGCACACAAATGCTCTGTCATCTCCTTCGCCTCCCCTTTCTCTCCCCAAACTGTGCTTTTCCCACCAAAGCGCGCCCCCCCCCTTCCCTCCAAAAAAAAAAAAAAAAAAAGTTTGGGTCTGAATGAGCATGGAGATTCCCTTTCCACTGGTCAATAAACAATTTTTTTTGTATTGAGATTTTCTGCTTTATTGGAATGCTTGTATTTGCACTGGCTTCAACTCTGCCTGAAAGGCAAATAGACTCCACTTCACATTTTGTGACAACTCAGAACTTCAGAGATTGAAAGGAATATTAATAAATACACCGAACCAGAGACTGATATAGAAACAAAGTGCAAATGTACTTTTCAAACTCCATCAATGCCCACTTTGAAAGAAATGTTATTTTATGAATCCTTTTCTCCCAGAGCCTGTACTTTCCCTGTTGGATAGTAATGCATGGTGCTAAAAGTTTGCTGTCCCTGAAATCAGTTCACTGTAGATTGCCTTCTAGACTAGAGTAGATTAAAAGGACCTTGGAGGGAAATAAACTTTTCCCGACTCTGTGCCTCAATTGTCCTTAGAGTAATACAGTTCCTCCATTTAACTTCGCTGTCCATTTGAGTGAAGAGTTCATTTACAGTAGTAGGTATAGCTGGAGTGTGTGTAGATGTTGTGTATAACTTCACATTTTGACTGATTTCTGTATCTGTGAGCACTGATCACACATGATTTTAATGGTTAATACTGTTCCTTGTAGTAGGAGAAATCTAAGTCTTTTATTTAAATTTTGTCCAAACAAATTCTGTTTTTAAATGCATGTTTTAAAAGAAATAACTTATGGTACAGAGTTGTATTTCTTATAATGAAATGGAATATTGTTATAAAACTAAGATTCCAAAATGAGAAGCTTCCCTTAAAGACTTGGATTTTTTTTCTCTAGTTTTCCATTTTGAAATCGTAAACTTATCTGCTAATGCTGTATCCACAGCCTGCTGCTTAAAAAGTGGTAAATACATGTGGGAAACATTCACCACACATTGTTAGCATTCCAAAGCAGTTCAAATGGTGCCACTGCCAGTGACAATTCATAATTGTATGGGTATGTATGCAGTCATTTTGACATTCAGATGTTTAAGATAACTCTCAGCAGCTTAGCCCACATCATCCTATCTCCATTTGGCTAAGGAAGACCGAACATATTTTTCTGAATAAACATACATAAAGTACAGCCTAAGACTAGGATAAGTGGGTTGTTTTTTTTTATACTGGTAACTAATACAGTGAAACCTCGATTTAACGGACTAATTCGGGCGAGGGGGTGTCTGTTAAAGCCGAAAGTCCGTTATTTAATAATTTTTTAAAATTATTAAATAACAGGACTTTCGGATTTAACGGATACCCCCTCGCCCGAATTAGTCAGTCAACCCGCCCGCCGGGGTCCCCGGCTGCTGGGACCCGGGCGGGAGCTGTCAGCCCGCCTGCCCCCGGCTCAAACTGCGGAGGCCGCTGCGAGCGGGCTCAGAGCCCCGCAGGGTCCCGGCTCCCGGGACCCTGCAGGGAGGGTGACTGCTGCCGGGGCCCAGGCGGCAGCCCGCCCCCGGCTCGATCCGCGGCGGCTGCTGCCGCGCGCGGGCTCAGAGCCCCGCAGGGTCCCGGCTCCCGGGACCCTGCAGGGAGGGTGACTGCTGCCGGGGGCCAGGCGGCAGCCCGCCCCCGGCTCGATCCGCGGCGGCTGCTGCCGCGCGCGGGCTCAGAGCCCCGCAGGGTCCCGGCTCCCGGGACCCTGCAGGGAGGGTGACTGCTGCCGGGGGCCAGGCGGCAGCCCGCCCCCGGCTCAATCCGCGGCGGCTGCTGCCGCGCGCGGGCTCAGAGCCCCGCAGGGTCCCGGCTCCCGGGACCCTGCAGGGAGGGTGACTGCTGCCGGGGGCCAGGCGGCAGCCCGCCCCCGGCTCAATCCGCGGCGGCTGCTGCCGCGCGCGGGTTCAGAGCCCCGCAGGGTCCCGGCTCCAGCCTCGGGCAGCAGCAGGGAGCCCACAGCCAGCCCTCCAGAAACGGACTTCGGATGCATCAGACTCTGAAAAATTTTGTCCGTTGCATCCGAAGTCCGTTAAATGGAGGTCCGTTAAATCGAGGTTTCACTGTATCTTGAAAAGGTACTGTTAGTGGAAGTTAATTTTAACGCATAGTGCCAGTTAACTCAAAGTGCTTTTCTACTCTACACCAGCAAACTACAGCCACCTTCGGGGAAGACAGCAGCCAAGTTAAGGGCCCCTATTGCACAGCGGGGTTTCTTGACCTTTTTCTTTGAGGCCTCCAAACATGCTATTAAAAACTCCAGGGCCTAGCTGTGCCACAACTGTTTTTCTGTATATAAAAACTAGCAAAAATACAGACGTTGCTCGGGTCCGTCGGAGGGGGGCAGAGAGCTGAGTGAGTGTGGGGTCCGTTGGAGGGGGAGGGGGCAGAGAGCAAACCTGACACCCCCCCGACCAAACCCGACACCCCCCACCTCACCCCCCGACCAAACCCAACACCCCCACCTCACTTATCCCTCGACCAACCCCGACTCACATTTTCACCCACCCACCCAAACCCAACACCCCCACGTCACCCCCTACCAACACCCACACCTCACCCCCTGTAGACCAAACCTGACACACCCACCTCACTTCCCCCCCCAACCAAACCTGACACCCCTACCTACCACCACAAACAAACCCGACACCCACACCTCATTTACCCCTTGACCAACCCCGACCCCCCCTCCTCACCCCCCCCACCAAACCCAACACCCCCTGACCAACCCCAACACCCACACCTCACCCCCCACCCCCTTCAACACCTTCCCACCCCCCCAGACCAAACCAGACACCCCCAGCTCACTTCCCGACCAAACCCGACACCCCTACCTCACTTACCCTCCGACCAAACCCAACTTGGGTCCGTCGGAAGTGGGGAGGGGCCAGAGAGCTGAGCGAGTGTGGGGTCCATTGGAGAGGGCAGAGAGCTGAGTGAGTGCAGGGTCTGTTGGAAGGGGGTATTATGACATAACTGTCACAGAGAACAGCAGGTGTTAACCTGCTGCCCAGCTGATGTGAATGGGCTTTAAAGAATTTCACCCCTGCGGGGCGTCAGAGGTGAGATTTGAAATTTTTTTTACTCTTACCCTGATTAGGACTCTAAGGCCTCTAACTGTACCAAATTTCAAGGCTCTAGCTCAAACGGTGTGGAAGGAGTAAGGGAAAGTACATACACGCATACATACATGCATACACCATTTGACTTTTATATATATATAGACTAGGGCCAGTGTTAAGGGGTAGCAAGTAGGGCAATTGCCTGGGGCCTCATGCCACTGGGGCCCCGCAAAGCTACTTTGCTCTGGTTTCAACTACAGCCCCAAAGGCTTCAGCCCCATGTGCTACAGCTTTGGCTTTCTTCCCTGGGCCCCAGCGAGTCTAATGTTGTCCCTGCTTGGCAGTCCCCCTGAAACCTGCTCATGCCCCCCCATTGAGGGGCCCAAACCCCTTGTTGAGAACCATTTATATGGCACAGCGTGGGGAAGGAGAGAATTTGTACTATGGCATTTTTAACTTCTAAAACTACTTTTTTCCTCAATACTCTTACACTAATAGTAGAATATTTAGATTAAGATGATCATTTTTCCTTCAGCAGCCTTTTCCCCCTTGAGCCAAGTATTGGGTACAGTGTATGCAGATGGGTGGATAACAAGTGTCTGGCATTGGGTTGAGGGCAGGGAGGAATTAGTTTTGTACATAATCCACATCTAACTTTTAGCCTCAGTGGCCTTCCAGTAGTGCCAAGCAAATTCTTCTTATTCATCTGTAGCATATGTAGATTGCTTATACAGGGATATATTACTCACTTTAATAGCTTTAATATTTACCTCAGGTCTTGAGTTAAAAAGGAAGCCTCATGGTGGTCATATGTGGATTTCAGACCAAAATCTTTTATTAAGAAGGGAAGTCATTCTTGGAGTGATGTCACTGTGAGTGCTCCACTTGCAGGTGTGGCAATGCCCTCTGCACCTGGGGAAGGAGCTCTTCAGCAGTGCACAGATGGCATGTGCACACCCTCTCTTGCACCGAGTGGACTGATTTTTTTTTAATATAAAATGCTATGTGGTCTGACCACCCACGGTTCCTCCTCTCCTACCGTTGGTGTGGGACACAATCCTCAGCAGAGCCCACTTCTATTCTTTTACTAGATAGTGCCTTATCTTAGTGTATTGCAGTTAGTATTTTCATCATTATCTGTGTGTGTGTGAATTTTTTTCATATTTTTTTAAACTTTATCTTCAATTATTTAATAGATTTGGTTTCCATTCCCCACCCCTCCTGCTCAGGAAGCTTTTTTCCTTCACATTTATGCCTGGATCCCCTGGGTTTAAGAGGTGTGTTTCTTGCAGGGCTGCCTTCTCAGTAACAGAGGCCACGCACAGTGCATTTGCTGTGTGGGAGAGGGACATGGCCCACAAAAGTGTTCCCACTGCCTTGGACCGAAACCCAAAGCCAGAAAAGACTGAGACATTAGATTAAAACGTCTCCTGAGGGACTAATCGCTGTAACCAGCAACGGACTTGGGCCCGGACTCTTCCCCAGAGCGGCCCTCACACTATGCAGGTCATCTGCCAATCCTCACTCCCAACATTCCTCCGAGTCTTTTTTTTCTCACTTGGAGGAAAAGAATCAGGCTAGGCACAGCCCTGGGTTGGTCTGTTGCATCGTCTGAATGGGGACAGCTCTAGGACCTGTCCAAGTACCTCTGGTACCAACATGAAGAAACTCTAAAGATCCTAACTAGGCAGACCTACAGCCATGGGCACCATTTCCCAGCTCTGGAAAACAAGGCAGGCTTACTTCAGGAACTATGGCACTGATCAAGATGCTAGCTCTGGCGCCCTTTCTGAAACTGATGAAACTCTCCTTACTGGCCAAGTTATCTGCAACTCTGATGCCATCTACAGACACTTCAGGGAAATACACCCTCCCTTCAACACTGCATACACTGTTATTGATGGTGCTTTTTCCCCCCTCCACAAGACCTTAGATACCCTAAAGACCTGCTGGTATCTGACATTCCTGAGTTTCCACTTCTTTGGTGTGACCTTCCCACACTTTCACCCTCTTCTCTGGACTTTCCACATACCTGTTTCGCTGCCAAGGATGGCACTTCACTTCTCCAGCAATGAGGAGGAAAAGGAGGGTTCAACTCATCTCTCATCTATCACACAAATCACACCTATTTATCCTCACAATCCACATTTGGTCCATAATCTTGGCATGAGCCAACATGAATGCAGCCACATGTTCCACTCCTTCCACACTGGCCATATTGTGACCCTTGGGCCATGTACGGGGCAGAGTTTGGGAATCCTCTCAGGGAGGAAAGCCAGAGACCTACACTTCTCCTTCGGTCTCACCCTCTGGAGGTTGAACCCCCACTAGTGCCAACTGACGAGGAGGAACAGAAAGAGGAGGCTCCACCAACACTACGTTTTTCTCCCCTCCCCAACATGCCTCCACCTCCTACATCTGCTGATGAATTCAGACATTTTCAGGACTTATTCTGCATGATTGCAGACTCCCTGAAGATTTCTTTGGAGGAAGTCAAGAACTAATGGCATAAGCTGCTTGTTATCCTCCACACATCCTCTTCCTCCAAGATTGAACTACTGATCAATGAGGCTCTTCATGCCCCTTCACTGTTCTGGTAAAAGATACAGAATTTCTATTCTCACACCCCACCCCAAATTCTTTGGTGGTCAATGTGATGCAAGAGCGAGACAGTTAATAACAATTCCGACACCAGAAAAAAATGCTTTTGACATATACAAAGAATATTGATACATTATTGAAAGGAAAGACACATTAGCATCTTTATATATGGTGTCTGGAACTGCTGGATTATTTAATACCTTTGAATTGCAACAGGCAGGCACCTTGAAAACATTCTGGAGTTATACCGTTTGCTTCATCCATAGGTCCCTAGTATCAGTGCTCTATCCAAACTTGGTTAAATTGATATAAAAGTCGAAAGCACTGAAGATGCCCTAATAGAAATTTGCAATTTTATTGTGTTACTGTAGGAAGGAATTGATTCATTCATTGGTTAATTCCTTGCACATTTGCCACTGAAAAAGGCAGTTTACAAAGTAAGGGCTCCCTCAGGACTTTTGGGAAACTCATAGAAGTCTTAAGATTTGGTGCCTGGGCAATTAAAATCCCATGAGATGCTTGTTCTCACTGCTTCCACTGAAGTCAGTATTCAGTACTTTAAAGGCCCAGAAGTTGCAAAATAAAATATTGATTGCTGAGGGAGTGTTAAAACAGTGTTAAAACATTGTGTCTAGGTTGGTTTGTTTTTTTTAAAATCATCTTTCCTCTGCTATCTTACAGATGTTAAAGCAACTAGCAGAGAGAATTTATTTAGCCTTTCAAATGGCTTTTGATAAAATCCCTCACACGAGGCGGTTAAAGAAACTTGGTAAGCAGGATGACAGGTAAAGTCATGTTATGGTTTAAAAACTAAATAAAAGAGAGGATGGCATAAACCACCATTTCTCTCTGCTGACAGAGGTTACGGTAATACTGGGGTTCTCAGGGACCAATACTAGGAAGCTGTTCAATATACACCTTAACAGCCTTGAAAAGCAGGTGAATAGTGAGGTGACTAAATGTGTCTCAGGGCTGCATCTACAAAATCCAAATAGTAAAATTTGCTTCTAAATAGTAAACATCAACAAAAATCCCACATAATCTTTAATGTATTTTGCCTTACAACACCTCTGTAATGCAGGATATGCTATGATCCCCATCTTATAGATGGGGAACTGAAGCACAGAGAAAAACTAAGTGACTTGCCCAAGGTCACACGGGAAGTCTATGGCAGAGCAGGAAGGTGAACACAGATCCCCCGAGTCCCAGGCAAGAGGTCTAACCATTGGACAATGCTTCCTGTTTTCCACAGAAAGCAGGACAACCTGAGGCTTTGTCTACTCAGGATTTTCCTACAGTTGCACTAGGCTGCACTAGGGCTAGCAACAGCTGGAGTGTTAGGGTGGACAAGCTGCTGTGGATTTTACCAATGTGACATCTACCCTGCTGAGAGAGAACCTAAACATGATGATTAAAAATAAATGCAGATGGCCAGTCAACATGTGCACTCTCACCATCGCTGGTGTTGCTGCACCTATGCTAGAGCATGAGTAGGAGACTTGAAAACGGTTAAGCTGAATTCAGTTCAGGGTATGCTGCCAGGTTCATATTTTCTTCCTGGTTTGCAAGAAGGAGACTGACTTGTGAAGTAGCATAGGGGGATGGGTTGCTGGTGATATATTTTGTGGAAAGGCTGAAGTTTTAGTATATCTCTATTTTGTCTGGGGTATTGGCTTAGAGTAGTGGTGATCAACATTTTCCATATTGTGAGTGTTGCAGTAGAAAAAAAGTTTCAGGACACCCATTTAGTCATAAAGAAACAGGTTAATTGCTCATTGCAGGGAGAAAGGGGGGCTGGAAACTTTGAGACTCCATATACCAGGGTAATTGAGAATCTGGCTTTTCCTTGTTATATATGATATACTTTTAAAACAAAATATCAAAGATCCCCAAGCTTGGGGAGGGTGTTCCTATGTATGCTAGAAATTGAAGGAATCAACAGTGCACATGTTTTGCCACATGTTTGTTTCAATCCAAGTCATTCCAAAATGATATTTCAATACCATAGCATTTCATGTGACACCCAGTAGTTTGACAATTCAGTATTAAATATCACAATAAAATAAACTGAGTGGAGAAAGTTCAGAGCTGCACCCTTCTGTTGCAAGGTACACTGAGTCCCATAGAAATGAGGCTCACACACAGTGGCTAGATGAATAAAAGTAGTGAGTTTATTGAAGGCAAATAGTGACATAACTGCACCGGGGGGGGGAGGGGGTATTCACAGTGCTGCCACTGGACATGGGGGACCTGACACACCGGAGCAATGTTCAGGATGAAGCCCACCATACAGGAGGGCTCAGATACATAAATACACGTGCACATTTGCATCTCATACATAATTCATGAATAGCTAATAACATGTTTTGCAATCCTGCCTCAGTTTACCTGTCTAGTTTCACACAAGCCGAGTTTCACACAGGCTAGATAAACTCCCAGCTGGCGCTGAGAACCACTTCTCAGACACATACACATGAGATAACACTGAGCCAAGGCCGTTCTCTAGGCCGATAACCTTGGCCACAATGCATTCCCATGGAGACGCGATGGAAGCAAATTGCCTTGCCTAGCGTATGCCCATACATTTTTCTTCCGCACCCTACACCTTCACTTCCCAAATGAAATTTCCTGTAAATTGCTGTTTACAATAGTTTTAATGTTTGTTTTCGCTCTTAATGAAAAATGCAAAGGAGTAAAACAATGAAAACGAGTTCATTTCAACAGCAACTTGCAACTAGATTCTAGTTAATGTCCTCAAGTGTAGACTTGTTTCTCTCTCTCTCTCAAATTACAGCTGCATAAACAGCACACACAAACCTTCAACTGTTGTCACATTAGAATGAGCTAGTCAAAGTTCTCTGGAGCAGAACCCATTGGCCTGTGCAAACTTCCAATTCATTAGTGAGTGCACTGCAGTGGAGAGGAATATTACCCATTGCTTTCCTTTTCAATAGAGTTAAGGCTATTTCCATGAACTTGGCTACATAATGGCCCTGGGCTGCTGTCTGACACTATGCATACAGTAACTAAGGAACAGTGGCTTTTAACCTTTCATGTTTTATTCTGCTAACATTTCATCTCATTATCCTGTTTGTGACACAGGCTTTGTATTAGTATTACTATTTTATTGTGCCCGATGGTTCTCCACTTTGGTGAAGCTGCACAGAATTTCCCAGTTCCCCCCTGCTTCCTATCACTAGTACCCAGCACCCACAAAGATCTGTGTTATGACCACCATCTTTCATGCCATTTGAGAAGCCCCTTCGAAACTGTCACTCTTTCAGCAGATGCCGTTATTTTGGCTGGTACAGATGACCATTGTAGTCCCAGTTTAAGCTTTAACCTTGGAAGAAGAAAAAACCAAACACTCCAGTCGTGAGTTACAAGACTCTATTAATAAACAGTAAACTCCATGCAACCCCAATTGTGAGTGCTTCAGCAGTAGCAGAAATCACAGAAGGCTTTTCCTCAATCCTTTGCCCTTATACAAATCCATGGTGCGCCCACATCTTGAATACTGTGTACAAATGTGGTCTTCTCATCTCAAAAAGGATATACTGACATTAGAAAAGGTTCAAAGAAGGGCAATTAAAATTATTAGGGGTTTGGAACGGGTCCTATAGGAGGAGAGATTAAAGAGGCTAGGACTTTTTAGCTTGGAAAAGAGAAGACTAGGGGGGGATATGATAGAGGTATATAAAATTATGAGTGGTGTGGAGAAAGTGAATAAGGAAAAGTTATTTACTTGTTCCCATAATATAAGAACTAGGGGCCATGCAATGAAATTAGTGGGCAGCAGGTTTAAAACAAATAAAAGGAAGTTATTCACACAGGGCACAGTCAACCTGTGGAACTCCTTGCCTGAGGAGGCTGCGAAGGCTAGGACTATAACAGGGTTTAAAAGAGAACTGGATAAATTCAAGGAAGTTAAGTCCATTAATGGGTATTAGCCAGGATGGGTAAGAAATGGTGGCCCTAGCCTCTGTTTGTCAGGGGCATGGGGGGCTATGGATGGCAGGAGAGAGATCACTTGATCATTACCTGTGAGGTTCACTCACTCTGGGGCACCTGGCATTGGCCACTGTTGGTAGACAGGATACTGGGCTAGATGGACCATTGGTCTGACCAAGTATGGCCTTTCTTATGTTCAGTCCTGCCATATTTTAAAAAGGTATTTCAGTCTTTATGGAGTCTCCTTCGTTTTGGCACTGTCTCCATTGTCTTGCCAGAGTTTATTGTACATCCCATTTCCAAGCATGATATGGGCAGTATAAATGAAGAGCAAATTAACCTTCTAGATGATGTGATAGCAGCTCTTGTAGATAAGAGTACAGCATTGAAACTCAAGGATATCTTCTATTATTGATGTCTCTCATTTTTTCTTCCCCTTTGGGCATTTTCTATGGCAAAACAGTTGGGTGCAGGAATGGACAAAAATAGAAGAACCAATCAGGTTTTCATTTTTTATTGGAAAATGGAAAAGTTTTGTGGCTTTTGAAATTTTCAGATGAAAGTTTTTATTTTCAAAAAACAGCCATTTAAACAAAGTTTTGAATGAAAAAAGTGTTGACCGCCTGTAGTAATGAGATGTCAGAGCCAAGATTTGGTGACCTTTAGGACATGCTGCAGGAATTGCTCATTTTCATAGTTTTTTCCAGGGGATGTGTGGGGCTGTTGGAACAGAGTGTGTCTGTGGGTGGTGCAAGATGGTTTTTTAGATCTGTATTTAGTCTGGTTAATTTAACATGTTATGTTAAAAGTTTTGCTTGTGACTTGTACTGTTTATGCCTAAACACTCTGATGAGGGCAACTGTAAATAAATAAGTAAACTGCTGAGCTTTGAGTGTCATGTGACATACAGCAGGGGTGCCCAAGAAAGGGGGAAAGAAGAGAACTAGAAGAGGTGTGGAGGAAAACTAGTAGGGAGGGATGTAGGGAACTGTGTGTGGAGCGGGAGGAGCTCGTGCAAATAGTGGAAAAATGACAATTTACACAAAATAAGGATCTGTTCCAGGGAGAGGAAAGGTGACGACAGAGGAGACATGATAGATGAAGAAGATGTCAACAATGCTAAGAACAGCTGCAGAGGGAAGAAGTAGTTCAGAAGGTAAAAGAATGAAGAGACCATGGTATATTAAGAGGAGTAGACATAGGTAAGAAGAAGAGAGGTCATAGAAGAAGGGAGGTAGGAGGTGGGGAGTGAGAGAGATTGTGAGAACTAGAAAATAGGCCTAGCACTGATTTTGTTGCAGAGTATAATAGTGATGTTTGGGAGTAGATAAATACTAGTCTAACACTTTGTTCATAGTGGTCTGGCCAGCATTAAGTGTTCATTTTTGTTCTGGATCTAATTTAACTAGGTTTGGAAGGATTCTATTTTTATCAGTAATTGTGGACAAACATCATTTTCACTTTACACACAGAACAGACAAAAATATTTACATCAATAATTATCAAAATTTACAAATAGGCAAAGTAAGAAGAATGCTGCTTGAGAACTTGGAATTTGATTTAAGGATATTTACTTTTTATTTTGACATGCAATGTTGATAATTTGGTTTTAATGACTATAAAACTTTAACTTTTTAAATATCAGCATCTGTCATTAAATAATTGTCTGACCTCTCCCATTATTTCCTGCAACTGTGAAAATTTCAACAGATAAAATCTAAAAAAAATGCTTTAACAAACATAAATATTATCTGTTGTATATGTAATATATATATATATATATATATATATATATATATATATATATATATATATATATATATATATATATATATATATATATATATATATATATATATTGTGGCAGGGTGGGCTTGACCCAGCCTGCCGCCCCTTTAAGAGGGAGAAAAGCCCTCTGCAAACCTCCCTTGCAGAAAGCCTAATTAGCCACCTGGGCTGCAGGGCAATCAGCCTGGATGGGTTGCACCTGGGAGCCTACTCAGGGCGATATAAGCATGCCAGGCAGGAAGCCCGGGTGGTGGTGGTGGAATGGTAGTGTGGAGTGAGAGAAAGAGCTGTTCAGAGCTGTAAGCTGTAGAGCTGTGTTTAGAGCTATAGAGCTGAGCTATGTAGAGCTGTGAATAGAGCTGTAAGCTGAAGGACTGAACTGTATAAAGCTGTATATATTGGCGGTGGGGCCTGCACTGTGAAATAAAGAGCACTGTTTGGAGCAAAAGAAGGGTTTCCTGCCTGTTCCTGAAGAGGGGTGAGAAGGCGATCTGTCACACGTGGTGTGAGAGGTGGGATCGCTACACCAGCAACCCAACTGGTGGCCCAGAGATGGAGGGAACTCTACAGTGGCTCGTGGAGCAACAGAAGCAGACCCAGCAGGACATGCACGCCTTACAGCAAACCCACCAGGCGATGCAGCAGGCTCAAGCCGAGCAGCAGAAGATGCTGCAGGACTTTATCAAGGAGCAGGTGAACACCCAGGCGAAGCTCCTGCAACAGCTGGTGAGTCCAGGGGCAGGAGAGGGCATGTGGCCGCCAGGCTGGGGACTCTGTAAGATGAGCCCGGCGGATGACCCCGATGCTTTCCTGGGTACTTTTGAGAGGGTAGCCACCACAGCCGGGTGGGAGCAGACCACCTGGGCCCTCAAGCTTGCTCCCTACCTCGTGGGAGAAGCCCAGGCGGCCTATATGGCCCTGGGGACTGTAGAGGCCCGAGACTTTGACATTGTAAGAGCGGCCATCTTGGACCGGGTCGGCTTATCTGCTGAGAGATATCGGCAGAAGTTACGGGCGGTCCGCTGGACGCAGGCGGTGCGGCCCCGGGCGTTTGCCCAGAGGCTGAGAGACTGGGTGACGCATTGGCTGAGGCCGGAGGCCTGGTCTGGGGAGGAAATTATGGACTCCCTGATCTTGGAGCAGTTTCTGCTCAGCCTCCCCGAGACTGTGCGCACCTGGGTCAGGAGGCACCAGCCGGAGACAGTGGAGTCTGCGGTGCGTCTGACCGAGGAGTACGTGGAGGCAGAGGGACCTCGGGGAGAAGACCGACCACGACGGGTCCGGGACTTGGGGCGTCGGCCCGTGGACTCCCCTCTCCCCAGAGGGAAAAGGACTGATGGGGAGCCCAGAGGGGTGCCAGAGAGAACTGCCCGGTTTACCTGCTGGCAGTGCGGGAAGCCAGGACACATTAAGAGGGACTGCCCAGCCATGGAGTGTGGCTACACTGACTGGTGTGGGTGGACCGAGGTTTGGGGGCGGAAGCTGCGGAAGGGGATACCCACTCTGCGAGTGCAGGTGGGGAGGAAGTCCCACCAGGGGGTGGTGGATTCAGCCTCCCCCTACACGCTCGTCCTCAGAGTGTTGATCCGCCCCGAGTGGCTGATCCCGGGGACTACCATGGACCTACAGTGTGTCCACGGGGACAGGAAGACCTGTCGGGTGGCCCAGGTCCCCCTAGAGATCAGCGGCCGATTCCGCTGGAAGCGGGTCGGAGTGCCAGAGGGGTTACCTTGCCCCGTAATTATTGGGCGGGACTGGGGCCCAGTGGGAGGTACGAGGCCCCGGGCTGCCCCGAGGCCGAGCGTGAGAACCCGTAAGGGGGGCTCGGCCGAGCGAAGGGGCGGGTCTCAGCCCAATAACCCAGTGAAAGATCTAGCTAGCCTGAAACAACAGGGACTAGGGCAGGAGGTGAGCTCCACGGATGAAGCCCGGAGCTCCTGTGAGAGCCTAGGGGAAATTGAGGCCGGGGAAGTTGCCCTGTATGGCGAAGCACCATGCGAGTGGTGTGAGCGCCGAAGGGCACAGGGGCGGCCGATACCCTGCCTTTATTGTACAAGGCTAGAAGTAGGGCTCTCTGCCGCAGCCGCGAGGGAAGCTGAGGCAGAGGAAGCTGGCCCTAGCCCTAAGAAGGCAGTAGGGGTCTCCGCCACGGATGGGCAGGACACCCTGAAGCCTGGGGAAATATTGAAGGGTCTGAGCCAGCCCGATGGGGCTAGGCTAAGGGGGGAGGTGTGTGGCAGGGTGGGCTTTCCTGCCTGTTCCTGAAGAGGGGTGAGAAGGCGATCTGTCACAATATATATATATTCAACTTGTAATTTTATATATATATATAAAATTACAAGTTGAATTCGGCCATGTCTAAATTTAACTGTCTTTAGAATATTTATATAACATAAATATTTGTTTTATTTAGATATGCAATATATTTAGGTATTCTTATTTAGGAATATTTTAAATGTAAAAATTAAATGTTTATCAAGGGCTGGGAGTCCAGCAGTAGTTAGTCCCTCTTAGCGAGAGAGGGGAGTGGCTGATGCTGCTCAACAGTGACCCTACTGGCCAATCGGGGACTAGTGTGATAGGGTCCAAATGGTAATTGGGAAAAGGGATTTGTAAAAATAAAAGATAACAATCGATAGCCCAAGTACCCCTTAAATAAAAAAGGACAGAGTGTGATACCTTACACATCATGAATAGTTCTAATCCTTTACCATTATATAGTTTGGATTCATATACAGAAAGGAAATTATTTCTAGTAGTCTTTCTGGCCATTCCAGACTTCCCCCAAAGGGGTGAAGTATCATCCTCTTTCTGATGTTCTGACTCACTTCCCTCTTGCCCCTAGTGACTTTCAGATAATCTGAAGTGCGATACAGTGAGGCGGGTAGTGATCAATCTGTCAAGGATCGATTTATCATATCTAGTGTAGATGCGATAAATCGATCCCCGAGAGCTCTTCCCATCAATTCTGAGACTCTACCACCATGAAAGGTGGAAGCAGAGTTGATGGGGGAGCGTCAGCAGTTGACTCACTGCCATGAGGATGCCAAGGTAAGTCAACCTAAGATACATCGACTTCAGCTATGCTATTCGCGTATTTTAGGTCAATTTCACACACACACACACACACACACACACACACACACACACACACACACACACACACACACACACACACACACACACACACACACACACACACACACACACACACACACACACACACACACACCCCCCTGGCCTCAGGGGCTTCATTATTTCTTTTCAGAAACCCCAGCACTCAAACATAGAAGGAAGAAATAAAGAGGCAGGGGAGGGAGGAGCATTTTTCAGAGACCTGTTTGGAGAATGTAGTTCAGTTGGAGCAGATGTGCAACAAATGAGCAATAATGTGTAATATTTGTGACGGATACATCTCCTGCAGAACTGCAGGAATTTTCACTGGCCCACTTGAAGTTTCACCAGCCTTCTCCATTTGAATGTTAATTAGCCATGCACTCTCATAAGTAGTGAAAATGTACAGTACATTCACACAGGCCAGAGACCAGTACTGCCAGACAAAATAGTGCCGGAAATGAAACCTGCTAAGCCTAAAATGGCTCACACAGGATTGTTCTCCTCTGCTACATACAGGGCTTGAGTTACTTCAGATAAAGTGGCGCCCCCGTCCCCCCTTGCTGGAATAAGGGGGGAGGGGAGGAGTCAGCAGTTGTCAGTGATAAAAATAAATTATTGTTAATCTTTGGAATGACAAATTGTTCTCTTAAATATCCGGTGTAATTGGACACCCCACATGTGTGAATGGTTAGCCTGGATTTGTTTCTAAATTATTCCGAAGAGAGGATTGTGCCATATAGCTTCTGAATGGTAATTCTCCCTAGATTTGGAATAAGGTCGCAGAGTTAATTTATGATGATGTTATGCAGTATTAATTATCTCCAGGCAGGTAATGTTTAGGCAAATGAATGGACCGTTTCTGCTATATTATGAAGATTGCATTCATTTATAGGAATAAATTATATTATTAAAACAAGGCAGAGAAATACAGTTCAAGTATAGGAATATCTGGAGACACAATAAGGAGCACACTCACTAAAGCACTTACTATGCTTGACATCAATGGCAACCACTTTCTTTCCTGAATCAGGTCCTTAACATATTCCTGTGCTTGAACTATTTTTTTAAATATTGTATCTGCCCGAGTTAGACTGTAAGCTTTTCCAGGCATTGAATGTGCTTTTGTTAGTCTGTGTATTAAACACCGTATACACCCACTGTGCTAACAAAATCAGCAGCATCTAACAAACAAGTACTCTTTTTATTACCGCTCTTTTTGCATCAAAAGCCTTGGGTTACGAAGGTGCAAGACAATCAGCAGAAAAGTGGTGGCAGGGATGGTGGTAAGAACAAGGAGATTCGGAGCAATTCCAAATAGCTGTTTTATAAAAGCACTAATACATTTCAAATACATGCAGCTCCACAAGATACAGCGTGTAAACTGCTCACTTAGCTGAAGACATTTTGGCCTTTCACAGAGCACTCAAAGAAAGTGGTATGCACTATAGCTGTGTGCTTTTTCTCTTGCTTCCACCTCATTTGAATTCTCTTCCTATCAGGAGCTGTGTGTGGCTCTGCCAACGTTCTTTGCAGAAGCAATCAAGCCAAACATACAAATGACCAGCCCAGGGGATAATTGGCTTCTACTGTTTGCTGACCTTCACTCCATGCAAAACCTAGGTTGTGCTTAATACGTGTTGCTTTTTTGTTATGTGGCAAATGCATGTTTTCACTTTAGTTGCCTCTGGCCACCTCACATGCCAGCTTGCAAATCTAAAGAAGAAAGGTATGCTCTCTGCAGCTTGCAGCAGTACTAATCGAAGCTCAACCAGCTGCTATAGGTTCCCCAAATTATTTCTGTTGCTGTAAGCATTTGGAAAATAGGGGGTTGGGATGGAAGGAGTGTTTCATCATTTACAAAACTGCTCCATATGCCTTCATAGATAATATAATAGGTGCAATTAATTATTCAATGTATAAATGTTTTGAGTATGAAAAGTTCTACACAAGTTCCAAGTGTAATGAAATGTACCGTATTTTTCGTCTTATAGGACGCTCCGGCCTATAAGACGCCCCCTCGTTTTTTAATAAAAAATCCGGAGGGAAAAAAAAAAAAAAAAAAGCGCCTCGCTCTCCCGTCCCCGCCGCGCGGGCGGGCTGCCGGGAGCGCGCCCGCGGCGGGGAGGGGGGACGGGAGAGCGAGGCGCTTTTTTTTTTTTTTTTTTTTGGTCCGGCGGGGAGGGGGGAACCCCGGCAGCCCGCCCGCGGTGGGGAGGGGGGAACCTCGGCAGCCCGCCCGCGCGGCGGGGACCGGAGAGCGAGGCGCTTTTTTTTTTTTTTTTTTTTTGCATTCACCCTATAAGACGCACCAACTTTTCCCCCCCCGTTTTGGGGAAGAAAAAGTGCGTCTTATAGGGTGAAAAATACGGTAATCTGTACATAGGGTGACCAGACAGCAAATGTGAAAAATCAGTACAGGAGGTGGGGAGTAATAGCAACCTATATAAGAAAAAGACCCAAAAATCAGGACTGTCCCTATAAGATTGGGACATCTGGTCACCCTATCTGTACATGAAACCATTTTTCACTTCTTTATGATGTATAAAGAAGTCCTCGGAGGTTTATGTGTTTTCAGGTATTTTTTCCCTGCTTAATTTTCTCCGTTTAGAAATATCAAGTCTTGCAGACTCTGCTTTTGCAGAGAATGCTATCGTTGATGGGAGAATTAAAAGGATTATGATATCATGACAGACTGAAACTGGGCAGTTAAAAGGAGAAGGGATTCTTAATCAGACTATATGAAATCCTTTTTTTAAACCACATATTTAACTCCTAGCCTAACAAATTCTTGTGAGAAACGATCTCTGTTGAAAATTCAAATAGCCCATTCAAGGAGTGCAAATATTCTCATTCTAGTTCAGTAGCCCTTTAAAGAGTCCTCCAAGAAAAACAGAGAAAACAAGACTTAACATTCTGATAATATTTCTAAAGTAAAAAAGAAAGAGCAGTATACAGAACTTGGAAAACCTCAGGCTTTAAGCCTGCTTTGTGGCAGGGACTTTTTGTTGTTGTTCTATGTTCACACAACACCTAGCTAAATGAGGTCCTGGTCCGTGACTGGAGATCCTAAGTGCTACATTAATGCAAACAATAGTCACAAATAACTATTCTCCTTCCCCCTTTGCAGGTCTCCTTTAATAATTGTTACTCATGTATGTACATGCAGGAAGTCTGGTTTAGTCCTGATCATGTCTGACAGCTCTTAGAACAACCACCCTAATAGCTGCATATTTATAAAGGACATCCGCTGGCTGTAAGAGTGCGGCTGAGTTCATCCACTCATCTACCTGGATGAATCAGAGACCTAGGTAATTGTAATACAACTTTCTAGCAACACATACTCTGATCTGGAAGAGAATAATCTCAACCTGGGTAATGCCAGGGGTTTCTGACCCAGAACTAGTCATCATGATGTCCATTTTTCATTCAAAGTTTTACAGTTGCCATGACCTTGAGCAACATGTCTAGTAATGAGCAAATATAAAATGGCTTGGAAGTTTGGTTTGGTTTGGGAAAGCATCCAAATATTTGAATTCTCTTTTAGCCTCTTTTCTCTCAGCAACGGTGTGCTTCCTGACTCTGCAACAGAGGGTTAGCTGGAAAGCACATAGGAATGGGTTCTTTTAAGATACGTAGAATATTTCTCACTTTGTACTTCCCTTTGCTAATCAGGCCACAAATGCCATTAGGGTTCTGTATTTAAAAGATATTTCAACACTTCTGTTTCCAGACTTGACTGAAATTGGGAAATGCAGAGACACATTACAATGAAAAACTGCTATTTGAAAGATAGCCAGATTGACTCTTTAAAAAAAAAACTGTGGTGAAAGGTTCCATTTGAGTGCAACCTAAATCTCTTAAAGTTAATTATCATTGGGTTCAATTTTTAAAAGCACCTAAGTGAGTTAGAAACCTAAGCCCCATTTTCAACATTGATTTAGGCATGTTGGAGATGATCTCGTTGCAAGTCTATGGGACTAAGCTACTTGTACTTGGATACAATTTTCACAAGCACCTATTATCTTTGTTAATCATTTTTATTGTAATAGAGCAGGAGTGGGCAAACTCTTTGGACTGAGGGCCACATCGGGAGCGCAAAATTGTATGAAGGGTTGGGTAGGGAAGGCTATGCCTCCCCAAACAGCCTGACCGCCCCCCCCTATTTGACTCCCTCCCACTCCCGACTGCTCCCCTCAGAATCCCTGACCCATCCAACCCCCCTTGCTCCTTGTCCCCTGACCATCCCCTCCAGAGACCCCCCCCAACCACTCCCGGGGATCCCACTCCTTATCCAACCCCCCCCCTGCTCCCTGTCCCCTGACTGCCCCGATCCCTATTCACACCCCTGGGACTCCCACGCCCTACACAACCCCGTTCCTCATCCCCTGACTGCCCACCACAGAACTTCCACCCCTTCCAACTGCCCCCTGTCCCCTGACTGCCTCCCAGGACTCCCTGCCCCTTAGCCAACCCCGCACCCCAGCCCCTTAGCCAAGCCCCCCCGGGCCCAGCCCCTTATCTATCCCCCCCCCAGCCCCAGGCCCAGCACCCTTACTGTGCTGCTCAGACCAGCATGTAATAGAGCCTACAGTCCCCAGTCAGGAATTGTGCAAGATGCTGTACGTGCAGCTAAAAGACTTAAGCTCTTTGGAACAGGGACAAAGTATGGAATGAGGGACAACAGATGGATACAACAAACACAGGAGGGTAACACAAGGTAACAATGAGACCATTTTAGTTAATAATTACACACAAAACTATATTAAAGTTGTAAAGTCATGTGCTCAAAAGTTATGAAATGCCAACATTAAGGTTGCCTGCACATTATGACAGTCTTTAATTACATGATCACACACTAGTTTTCCACAGAACACCTGCCTTTATCAGTGTTCAGAATGGATGGTGCTCACTTAGTCAGCAGCTGTTCAATATTTTATTTTATCTTCATTCTTCAATGTGTGGTCCCAGGCTTTAGTTACTGAATACTACTCAAATCCTGCTCGGAAGACAGAATTATTAATTTCCCCATCATGGGCTTTTCTACAGCACTCACTATTACAGTGTCTGAGAGCTTCATCAACCCTAATTAATGTATCTTCACAAAATCTCTGTGATGTGAAGAAATGGTATTATCCCCATTTTACAGATGGGCAGCTGAGATTCAGTGAGATTATGATAAATATCTACCTTATGTGCTGCTCAACTTCTGCAACAGATGAGGCAATGGATCCTAAAAATAATGCACTCTTTTTCTACACAACTCTACTCTACCCCCAGAACAAATCCATCCTGTGCACAGTCTGCCCAGCCATTCCCAGTTTCTCCTCTTCTCCATACTGTCCCCCGCACCCAAGTTTCCTCACTGGCCCTTCCAGTCTCCTTGCCCAACCAATCCTGGCATCTCTTTCCCACCCCATCCCAGTCTGCTGGCCTCTTACCTCCACACTGACCCCCATTCCCAGTCTCAGTTTCCCTCACCCCTGACTCATAGTCACAGTTTCTTTCCCCACTCCAGTCCCAGTCTCACGAGACTCCTTGTCCCAATCTACTACTTTCACTCTCCCCCTGTCTGGCTCTTGTCGCCTCTGGATTTGAATCAGGCAGCTTTCTCCTCCACTTTGCCTGGTGGCTGGCTTGCGGGTGGGGAGTGTCACATGAAAGCACAGGAGACACAGGATCTCTGCTGTTAGTACCAGACTCCGCCCCCACCCATGTTACATCACTTTGTGGGGATGGCACGTACACAGTCTGGTCATAATAGAGCTGCAAGGGGTCTGAATTTGCCCAATTGCTCTGTGGGGATGGGGATGGGGCTTGTGCAGTCTCATCAGTATTAGAAGCTGTAAGAGACTCCAGCATGTGCAATGCATATAGAATCTTCAGAGATTTTATCTCCTGAATGCTAAGAAGTCTCTACTGAGCGTGTTCAAATTCAGGTTTTCCAAAGGCTTATAAACGTGGCCAAATTTGAGCAGATTTTCACAGGAACAGAAAAAGGCATGTCCCTGACAGAAAAGCTACCCCCTTGCCCAATTTCAAGTCCCTGATCCAAACCACAGGGGTGATCGAGTTGCTCGAAGAAAAGGTTGAGAGAATTTGTTTAACATTCCAAAACAATGTATTTTCCCTCAGTCTCATTCTCAGAAATGGTTGAAAAGTTTTGGCTGAAACTTTCAAAAAGCAAACAGAAAAACCATTCAGCCTGAGGTAGACATCCAGCATGGAAAATTTCAGCCCAAATGCTTTAATTTGACAATGTTATGAGCAACTGAAAATAGGGTCTTAACATAGGAAGTATCCCGCATTAGTCCCACTTTTAATAAGCAATGAACCCAGCACACATGCTACCTAACCAATGTCAAGTGTTGTGTAGGCCATTTTGCCATTGACTTCACTGGGGCTAGGATTTCACCCACGAGTTTTTTCAGTCAGAAGTCCTAGTGCATTCTTATTTTGTTAAGCACATTCGTCCCTCTTTAATCCCACCCATGTCTGACGGCCACTTTCTTAAACTCCTGCTGCAGGCTCTTTGTGGCTGAAATTATCTTACACCAACTTGGGAAATGCCAATTATGAAAGATATTATTGGTGAACCTGATCCAACAGTCATTGCAGACAATGACAAAACAATGACAATGACAATGACAATGAGTTCTGGCAATGTCAATGGCCATGTCAATGACTGGCAATGACAATGACAATGAGTTCTGGATCAGGCCCTATGTTTCCATGATTGACCTCCTGGGGTTGAGCCAATTTGAAACTCTTCAAGTACCTTAAATATGATATAATGGTCACCACAAACAGGAAAATAACCTGAGACTATTTGTTGCACTTTATTGTGCAATACACCATCCAATGCTTCCAAGGACAACTTAGGATAATTGTGCTGTGGTATGCTAGGCTATGCAATTGTAAAGCACGAAGGAGTGTGCAATTATTTGGAGACCTCAAATAGCTAAACATTCTCAAGACTTTATTTTTTTAATTTCATGTAATTTACAGAAGTTATACATTCAATAATCATTTCATAGCTCTTCTCTCAATTCATTGCAAACTGTGATGCTGGCAGACCAGATGCTGGCACTTGCTAAGGTTTTAGGCCTCAGTTGAGCACTAGCAAATTCATTGCTGGAAACCAGTCTGTTTCACCTGTGTGTTACTATGGTTAAGATGGGTACTGGACTTATAACAATGTGTTTAGTGATTACTCTTTATGAAATGCTCATAAATTGCTGTCTGCATTAATCTCACTTCTGAGATATTAAGATTTTTGCTTTGTAACTGGTTGCTCTGAAACTGTGAACCCAGGCCAGAGGGCTTAGTGCCTGTTCATCAAGAAGGCCTCTCAAAACTAAATGGGCCATCAAGGGACATCACAATATGAAGACTTTAAGTGCCACCTCACACCCATGAAGAGGCTAGGGACAAAACGGCTCATCCCATCAGCTGGAGGAAGGAAATAAAGATAGCTGACAAGAAAATTTCACCTCTTTTGGTTTTTGGACTCAGCAAAGAAAAACTCAGGGCTGGCCCAGGTCAGCTGACTTGGGCTTGCGGGGCGTGGGCTGGTGGGTGGTCTCATTGCTGAGTAGATTTCCAGGCTTGGGCTGGAGCCTGGGCTCTAGGACTCCGCAGGGCGAGAGGGTCCCAGAGCTTGGGCTGTAGCCTGAGCCCAGAAGTCTACACAACAATGAAACCACCCAGCAGCCCGAGCCTTGGGAGCCCGAGTTGGCTGGCAGAGGCCAGCCTTGCATTTTTCTTTGTTGTGTAGACATACCCTCATAAGGTTGGAGCTACAAAACAGAAGCAGAGATCCGCAGTGTCAACTAAATTTTACTAAAAGACATTCAGAGCTGACAGATTACAACAACCGAGTTAACAAAGTCCTGTGGCACCTTAAAGACTAACTATAAAGTTTTGAAGCATGAGCTTTCGTGGGCTAATACCCACTTCGTCGGATGCAGGCAGTGGAAGTGCCTGCATCCGACGAAGTGGGTATTAGCCCACGAAAGCTCATGCTTCAAAACTTTATAGTTAGTCTTTAAGGTGCCACAGGACTTTGTTAACTCTGCTATTCCAGACTAACACGGCTACCACCCTGATTCATTACAACAACCGTCACCTTTTGAAACCATAGAGTCTGACATATTTGTGGACACGTTTGCCTGCTTTAACCTTGTAATAACTCTCTCTCACTCTCTCTTTTTTTAGTTAGTTTACTATAGGATAGTTTACTTAGATAGTTTACTATAGGATTGGGTACAAGTGTTGTACCTTAGATCTTACATGAAAGGCAAGTTGACCTGGGGTAAGTGACTGGTCCTCTGGGACTGAGGGAGACCTTAATATTTTGATCTTTGGCATATAGCAACCATCTATCACTAAGTCCAGCTTGCTTAGGTGGCAAGATAGATTGCAATGCCCAAGAGGTTTGTTTGTGACTCCATGGTAAGACTGCCCAAGCTTCTTGGTTTGTCCTGTTGAGTGTGTATTAAGAGGAAAGAGTTATAGAAACAAGAGGGAGCTTGGGAACAGTAGAATGGATCATGGATATTAAGATACAATGCCATAAATGTGACTGTCACACTGTGTTTCTGACCTCATGCCATACATACCTTCACAGTGGATTGAGTTGAATCAAAGTAATCACTAATTTTAACTATGATTTAAATAAGCAAGCAGGAAATCTTTATTTAAATCATCAGTTTTCATTGTGTTTTGCATTTCTACTTTTTAGTTATTTTCCTAAAGAAGAGTTGATTTTCATTGGTTGGTAATCATTAAAATATGTTGCATTGCAACTAAATATCGCCTTTACATTATATTTGGTTCTTCTTTTTCCAAACCAGGAAAACACACTATTTCTATGCATACTTAATTAAGCAATTTTATAGTTTTAATTTATTCACTCAGATTTTTATTGTTTACATTTTTATTATATTAGAAAATAGTGAATGATTTTTTGATGTACTAGATGATCAATTTTCTATTCATGATTTAGATGGAAACTAGAATTCAATTAAAAATGCACCAAAACAGCTTTTTATGTATTTATTAGTTGAATAAAACTACCTTACTGTGTTTGATACTTAAGAAATAAAAATAATCATATCATGTTTTGCAATTAAAACTAAATTATTTATTAAACAAAGTAAACATTATCTGCAGTTAGTATACTGAACTCATTCATTCTGGTCATCATGTCCTTCCAGAATTTAGAGGCAGTAGATCTCATCTTCTCACACCTAGTTTATATTCATAGATTGGAAGAGGAAAATAAGCTTTCCTACTTTTTGAATTCCTAACTGGTTTCTTAACTTTGAATGACCTAGTCATCGAACTGAACTAGTTGAATAAACTGAAATGAAGAAAATATTCTCTCTGAACCTGCAGAAGAGGCTATTGGGGTCAAAAACTGATTTAGCGCATTAACAGACTGGTTCCAGATCCTTGGCCATTGTCTTCCTCCGGGTAAGAGGTTTGACTTTCTTTACAATCTGACAGTAAACATGCACTGTTTAATTATTTTTGTTATTAATTTAAACAATTTTAATACATTATAATATGTTCAGGTCTTAACATTGGCTGTCAGTTTAAAAATTAATTTTTAACTATTTAATTTAAATAAAAAGTAAGTCCATTAAAAAAAAATCATGGCTTCCTCATCACAACCATTCTCCTTTTAAAAGTAAGGGTTCTGGATTTACATTGCCACATTGAGAAAAGACTACAGTGCAGCAGTCTGGTGTGCTCATAGGGAGCTGACCCATGTATAACACCATTGCAATACACAGTGCAGCAGTTTGGCATGTCCCTGGGGACAAGTGACCAATCGTGTAGTACGCGGAAGATGAATGTGACGGCAGTCGCTAGGAGGCGCAATTATGCTTCCAAGTCATCTCCAGGGTAACGTATAATTAAGGTTATCAGCCTGGGAATGGCCTTGTGTTCCTGTTATCTCATGTGTGTGTGTGTGTCTGAGAAGAGCTTCTCAGCTGTGTGAGCTGTTGTCACATTACTGAAATAATTTGGGATCCTATAGATCATTGGTGCAACCAAAGTCCTATAGTGGCACCAAATCTTATGTACAGGGGGTCATAATGGGTGTCTATGACCAGGTTATGGATTGCTGATTATGAATATGCCATTGATATGTGTGTATCAATTTTTTAGTAGAAGTTATGAATATTGGCTCTGGACTGTCTGTCTTTCCAAATATTGTGCTCTGTTTGGGGGGACATTCCAGAATACTGGGCGTCAGCTTTGCTTGAGCTACCTGATGGGCCGTTAAGGACCATCAGCTACACAATGAACTTTGTAGATGCCTGTCCACACCCGAGCTTCTCCAGGAATGTGACCTGCCTGGTCAGAAACTGAATCTTGGAGAGTCTGGTAATTGGACCATGTGGCTATGAACCTCCATTTTGCAACTGGACTCTGCATAAGAAGGAGGAGGGGGGTCTTCTCCCACAAGAGGAAGTCTATAAAACCTGGGAGACACTTCCTCCATTTTGTCTTCAATCACCAGCCTTCAGCCTAGCACCTACCTCTGGATGGGATTTTGCTATACGTGGAAGCTCTGGCCAACGGACTGATGACCCATGCCTGGAGGGGATGCATTCCAGAGACTTTAATTTGAACCTGCAGTTGGTTTTATAACTGCAAGCCTGAACCAAGAGATTTGCCATTACTGCATGTAATTGATTTCTTTTAACCATTCCTAACCCTCACCTATACCTTTTTCCTTGTATAATAAACCTTTAGATTTTAGATTCTAAAGGATTGGCAACAGCATGATTTGTGGTAAGATCTGATTTGTATATTGACCTGGGTCTGGGGCCTGATTCTTTGGAATTGGGGAGAACCATTTTCTTTATTTGGGGTATTGGTTTTCATAACCATTGGTCCCCGGGACAGGTGGCTGCTGGTGGCGATACTGGGAAGCTGGAGTGTCTAAGGGAATTGCTTATGTGACTTGTGGTTAGCCAGTGGGGCGAAACCAAAGTCTTTTCTGTTCAGCTGGTTTGGTTCACATTAGAGTGGAAAAACCCCAGCTTTGGGCTGTAGTTGCCCTTTGGAAGCAATTGGTCCTGACTTGGCACTCACAGTTGGATCCCACCAGGAACAGCACCGTTACAGCTGTTTACTTGGTCTGTGTGAAACTCAGCTTGTGTGAAACCAGACAGGTAAACTAAGGCAGTACTGAATAGCATGTCATTAGTTATTCATGAGCTATGTATGAGATGCAAATGAGCAAGTATATTTATTTGTCTGAGCCCTCTTGTATGATGGGCTTCATCCTGGACATTGATCCAATGTGCCAGGTCTCCCATTTCGCGGCAGTGCTGACCGGTGCCCCCAGTGCAGGTGTGCCGCACCTTCAATAAACTCACTACTTTTCATCTAGCCACTGTGTGTGAGCCTCTTTTCTATGGGACTCAGTGTACCTTGCAACAAATGGCGCAGTGAGCAGGGTCCTGTGAAACGATGCCCGTGTGGCCGAAGGCGTGGAAAACAGGGAAAAAACAGGGGAAAGGCGGGGAAAACAGGGGAAAGCAGCGCATACCAGGATGGCCCCCGGCGGAGCAGTGGGGGCCGGTTGCGCAGGTGGGTGCCAGCTGGGCAGCCCCGGCTGATTGGCCTGAGTCCCACCAGGTCGCTGGGGTTACCCTGGAGCAGCTTGTAGCGGGGCTGCACTGGTTGCGAGTCAGCCGGCGGTCTGGGACGGAGTGGCGCGCTATGGGTGAGTTGGCGTGGCTGTTTCTAACCATGCTCCGGACCCAGGACGGTGAGCTTCTGTGGTTGCAGAGGCTCGTAGAAGGTAAAAAGCAGGATTGGGCCCAGGCAAGTGGGCAGGCTACAGAGAGAAAGATTTAAAATAAGTTGGAAACTTTGAGGGCATAGTGAAAGGAAGTAAGTAAGAATAAGCAGGAAGATTTCTTGGACTGAGGAAAAGTGTAACCTTGAGAGACAAGCAAATCAATTAGAGAGAGGGGGAAGTTAACTCTATAGTTGCTGGAGCACAGGAGGTGGTAACCTCGCAGGCGGAGAGGGCTCAAACCCTCACGTGCTGTTCTGAGGTACTGGTAGCGTGTGTTGTCAACAGATGTCGGGTAAGGCAGGGGCGAAAGCCCGTTACAGTTGCCCAGGTCAGGGTGGTTACAGCAGCCCCCTTGTGGGACCCTGAGACCTGGGATGGCAACATCTGGAGCTCCTCCTCAGGCTCGGAGCGCGAGGAGGCTGACCCCCCCCACACACAGGTGCACCCGGTGCGAGAGTTGCGAGCGCAGGATGGTGCACTGTAGCCTGAGGTGCTGTGCACCTTTAAGGCGAGTGAGTTACAGGAGATTGTGAAGGCTCTCCACCAGGAGCCGGGGGAGGGGTTATTGAGCTGGCTGGTTTGGTCAGAGCTGCAGCAGACTCTCAGGCGAGCCCGCAGCTGGCACATCCCCCCGCCCCCCCCAAGGGATGAGCGGGGGGGGGGGGGCGAAGAAGAAGCAGAGCTGCGGCAGCTAGAAGCCCTCTCGCCATCAGCGGCTGGCGGGGGCTGTGGAGGCAGTATATCCCTCCACGGGGGAGCTGGAAGCGCAGCCCCGGCTCTGGAGGACGATTACCGAGGGTGTGGAGACCCTCCGGCAGTTGGGGATGGCGTGGGTGGTCTCCTTCGGAGGGGTGGATGGACCTAATGATATCCTTGTTACTGAGTTCTTAAAGGCGAACTGGCTTCCACCCTCCCTCCCTGCGGTGGTCCTGGCAGCAGACGGGTGTGTGGGCGAACTGGCTTCCACCCTCATGCAGTTGGAATCCACATGGGCGAGCTCCAAGACGCAGACGGTGGGGCGCTCAGCGGTGGTGCGGAGCCTGGGTGGCTCGGAGACCCAGATGTCAGGTTCACCGTGACTGTCACTCTCACCCTGGGTAAGGTGCCGCCCTTCTAAGCAGCGGTGTTGGCGGCACCCAGCAGTGAGTACATTCTGGGCATTGATGGCCTCCTTGCTGAAGATGTTATGCTGAGCTGGGACGTGGGGCACGAGCCAGTGGGCTGAGCTCTGTGCAGCAGCGGCGGTCCTGGCTGTGGACCCCTCCCCCCCAGGGGCTATTTGTACACCGACAGCCTGCATACCCCTTGCCAGGAGTTAGCCTGGCAGACCCCGTTCATGGTCTGCTTAAGGATATGGTTACAGCAGTTGACAGAGGAGATAGACACCGCGCAGAACCTGGTCTGACTTGTTGTGCCCGGGCCAGGCTCCCTGGATGCGGGTACGACCACACACCCCTGGCTGGCCCGCGCTAGGGTGTGCTGTCAGCTTCCCGCCTTGTTTTCCTTCTCAGCTGTGTGAGCTGTTTACTTGGTCTGTGTGAAACTCGGCTTGTGTGAAACCAGACAGGTAAACTAAGGCAGTACTGAATAACATGTCATTAGTTATTCATGAGCTATGTATGAGATGCAAATGAGCAAGTGTATTTATGTGTCTGAGCCCTCTTGTATGATGGGCTTCATCCTGGACATTGATCCAATGTGCCAGGTCTCCCATTTCGCGGCCGCGCTGACCGGGGCCCCCAGCGCAGATGTTCCGCATCTTCAATAAACTCACTACTTTTCATCTAGCCACTGTGTGTGAGCCTCTTTTCTATGGGACTCAGTGTACCTAGCAACAAATGGATTGTACAGGTTTTTTAGCTCTTGTTTATTTTGTGAAATTGTGGGGTATTTTGCAATGTCCTACATCGGGGGCCTTCCTTGGACAATGATTGAAGTTGCGGGGTGCTTCCTGTTTTCCGTGCAATTCCATATCAATAGAGTCCTTGTAACAGGACACCATTTATTTCTCCAGAGGAGACAACATGAGAAAGGAGACAATTTTCTCTTCTCAGCTGTCAGGGTTCCATCTTGACCCTAGCCCTTTATTGACCAATGTTCCTACAGCTCACCTCTCTTCTCGTGGCTCTATGGACGTACAATATACTCTCAACATCCCATGCGAATCAGTGACAGTATGTGAAAGCAACATGATCCCAGAGTGCACACATTTCATCAGACATTCAAGGGGTCCCAGCTGAAGACCTAATTAGAGCTGCATATTAGTGAGTGCTAATAACTTCATCTTGACCTGTAGGAGAGCAAAATGTGTTTCATAAAAGACCTGAACTGCAGACCAATAAAAATCTTGTCTCTTGTTATAAATGATTTCTATGAAATAGAGCTCAGTTCCGAGCATGAGAAGGAACCTCCTAACCCCCTACTAATTCAGCAATCTCAGCCAGTCCTGTGACACAGGGTGATGAATTGCCTCTTCTCTTTTGTGCTGTGGATGTAACACATCTTCCTACAACAGGAACAAGCTTTTAATTCAACTTTTAGGTTTAGTTTTCCTGACAGTATTCACAATGTAGAGTGCATTTATAGACAATGGCAAAGGTATTTTTCCAGGAGAGTTTGGTTGGAAGGAATCCTTAAGAAACAAAAGGCTTACAAATGTTTGTGTGGTTTTTTATCATTTCATGGTCAGGATATCCTATGTGATGGACCCTAATATTTATTACTTATTCTTGAGCTATAAAATCAAGGAATTCCCTAAGAGGTTTTCCTCACAAGCATTCATTAAAATTGCCTCAGGTCTGTGAAAGAAGTTTCCCACTGTTTTTCCCTTTTGGTTATTCCACTTTCTCTCTAGCATATCTCCTCATCATTTATTGCTTTTTTATTATTTATTTGTATAGTTGTAGCACCTTCAGGCCTCAAGCAGGGTCCTATTGTATTAGAAATTGTATAGACAGATAACAAAAAGACAGGTCTTGCCCCAAAGAGCTTATAATTTAAGATGAGGGAGAAACCGTTCTCTTCATCAAATAGATTGGTTATATTGTTAGCTCATGCTTCCCCTGTTTTCAAGCTCCAGTTTTTCACAGGGAGAATGAATAGTTCAACCCCCTTATTCAAATGATAGTGAGGGATTTTTGTTTGAATCAGAACAATATTCAGAACAATATTCCTCACTGTGTATCAGAGAGGTTTACATTTATCTGTGTAGTGTAATAGATCAAATTGATGTATTGGAAATAAGAAGGTAGTTTACATATGGAAGGAATATTTTGTATTGCTCTGGGAAATGGAGTCCATTTAGTCTATTACAAGCAATGGAAAAAGAGGCTTTTTCCCTGGACTACTTTGTTTTCTCCCGTGCTCCTTTTCTCAAGAGATTTCTTCTGCCAAAATCATTTCTTTAACCTCAAGTCAGGTATGGTCTAAGCACCTTGAAATCCACAGATACTCTTCATTGGCTATCAGCACGCTAATATTATCTGAGGGAGTTATAAAACATCAACTTACATCCTGCCCCTCCACGCCCACAATCTCCAAAACTGACTACTCATTTTAAGTGCATTTTATTGCCCAGTGAAAAATAGTATCTTAACAGCCGTGGAGACAAAGATTCTCATTTAGTCTCAAGACAGAAAGCTACAGTACAAGATTACCTCACACTATCCCACCAATGCTCCTTGGTCTTACTCTCTAGTTATGAGAGAGAGTGGTGTAGACTCCAGTAGGCTGTGGATCAGGACCCATATACCTGTCACTAGACCATCTGTAGCATTGTTCTGGAGGAAGAGAGTTATAAAACTGTACACATGGAGTTACATTCACCTGTCAGTGCCCCTAAAGAGCACTTTGTTCCCTTTGAGGGTTCCGGCTAAAACCTTCACTCCAATATGTGAAAACTTACCTCAATTAAGAGGCTATTTTGGGCCAGTTAGAGGAAAAAGGGAAAACAGAAGTAACAAGTAATTAAAAAGCATAGCAAAATAGGTTTTACAGGATGGTTTTGATAAGACCAAGAAAATGGACTCTAACTTAAGGTGCAATATTATGCAAGATTTACTGAACTATGCAGAGTTGTAGAGAGACATTTGGCCTCTGAAATCATGTCAGGATTATACTACATCTGAACATGGCATCTCTTCAGAGAAACAAATGCCCAGAGCTTTAGAAAATTTAGCCTATAAAGTGAGGTTTTCTTTGTGCTTGCAGCTTATTCCTTTGATCTGAATGTGAGAAAAGATACAGTAGTTTTTGTTGCAGTCACCAATCCATTTTGAAATGTAGAGAATGCATGTGATACTTTCCAGCTTTTTCTTCATTGACCTATAACTGAGAAATGAAGTCATGCTAATCTACATTGATATCTTTGTGCATTACAAATGGATTTTCCCATTGTCTCCCCGTTTAAATATAATCCCAAGGACTCTCCAACCTTTAAAGAAAATTACAAAATCCTTTGCATGGTGTTCAATTAGCTCCCCCTTTGTTCTCCTAAAAATTTCATTCAACACCTTTCTGGCAGTAGACCATAATTAGACTATTGCAGTGTTGTTGTAGCCGTGTTAACAGAATATTAGAGAGACAAGGTCTGGGAAACACTGTCACACTCTGAGTACCTTTCCCAGACCTGAAGAAGATCTCTGTGTAGCTCAAAAGCTTGTCTCCCGCACCCAACCGAAGTTGGTCCAATAAAAGATATTATTTCACCTACCTTGTCTCTATAAGTAGTCTCTCCACTGTAATTTCAACGTATGGGAGAGATCATCCCGGTGTGTAACAGCAAAATCCAAGATTAGACATTGATAAGCAATACCACATTAACAGTTGTCGATGTGCCTGCATTGGGGGACTAAAAGCACACAGCAAGTTGTTCATGCGTCTCACAAATGTAAAGTCTAGCCTATGGAAGAAAACACTTTCTAGTTGTGGTGCCTTAGGTCATATGATGTCTAGAAGTGGCAAATCACCAAAGTAAAATACAATAAGCACCACAGTCTCCAAGAACATTAGCATTAGTTGAAAACCAGCATCTCCTCTTCCATCTGGAGTTTAGATTGGCTTGAGGCAGCATGGCCCTGGTATTGACATCCTGATTTTCTGGTACTTATACTTCACTAATGAAGTTTTCCTGAAATACAGTGCAAGGCCTTTTTGAGGGGGGAAAAATTCAACAAATGTGTCATTCCAGGAAATATCTTAGGGCCATGACATTACACTGATGTAGAAGACTTGGGAAGATTAAATGTTGTAATTAAATCCTGTCTCCAGTTCAGCTGACTGACACTAGACGTCTCAAGACATCTATATTTTCAGCTTGCAACAGAAAAGAAAGAAAATACAGAGACACACGTCTTTGAAAGTTCAGATCCTGTTTATACATTTGCATAGACAGCCAAAGCAAGCATATCTCATCTGATGAGATAAGCATTAGTGAAGACACTGAAGATACTGTGGTTGGTGCGCCAACCAGCCATTTCCACCCACCCACCCACACCCACAAATGAAGTGAGTTTTGTGTTAGCTGATCTTAAACCTTAGTGGCAGGGTTTGTCCCTGTACTGTTCCCTCTTGTTACTTAATCAAAGCTTCATAAGCTATAGCATGGAGCTAAGAGACATCTTGAATTGGATGACACTACATTTTTCTCAGAAACACATACGATTGGAAGGCTGTGCAGACATGGATACAAAGGCTTGAGAAGGAATAAAGGATAAATATAGCAATATATCCCTGTCATTTTTTTTAACTAAAAATTCAGGGGAGATCCCATAAATATTCAAGCACATATTGATTTCTTCCAACATGAGGAGCTCCAATATAATGCTGCTCTTTTTATGAGACAGGAAAAATATCATGAGCATTAATATTTCACAATATCAACTGTTTGTATAATTTATGTATTTATTTCACTTTCTGTGTACAGTATGAGTGCAAGTTTAGCTGTTTTTGCCATCCCTGTTGGAGTTAGTTCTGGATTTATGAGTAAGTTTTAACCCTATAATGACAGAAAAGACTTAGAAAGATAGAAATTGGCAGAGCATTGGTCCATCTAGTCTAATGTATTCTGGACCATTCCAGAGCTTCAGCTACAATAAAACATAGGCAACCCCTTGCTTAATGTTGTCAGGTGTAATGTGCTCATTACATCTGTAGTCTTTATGCAGCACTGGGTCACTATTAACTTCTACATGTTGGCTTACATTTGTACAGCCTACATAGTCTGGATCCTAGCTACCTAAAAGCACTCTTTCTTCCCAAGCACCATCCCAACAATTTAAGACCGCTGAGGTGCTTGCTTGGCCAGCCCCTAGCTCTGAACCCCAAGCCCTACTAACAAAGGATGGCTCTCAACCCTTTTTGGGTTCACTAGAACCTGTGTGTCTTCATCTGGAGACCTGAGTAAAAGACACGTCTTTTATAGTATTCCACCCTAGACAGGTGAATGTGTGGTGAGGGGAATCCCTGATCCATTTGCCCCTGTTTAAGGTTCCTGGTTATTCCTTCCCTTCCTCATTGTCAAGTATTGGTGATTATGCAGGAGTATTTGTCCCTAGCCCCTGCTTTACAAACCTTCCACTTTGGCACCATCAGCTTCTGGAGTTCCCAGCACCAACTCCATCCTACTGTGGCAGTTGCAGGGCTGCTTTATGCTGCCAAACCCTTACCACTGCTGGAGGGAGCCAGAGTATTTTAACTTATTAATTACTCATATGGTGGTAGTGCCTAAAGACCCTAACTGAGACTGGGGCTCTATTATGCCAGGCGCTGTAGTGAGAAACAGTCCCTGCTCCAAAGAGCTTACAGTCTGAATAGGTAAGTCAGAACACATGAGGAAGGAAGTAGTAGTATTATCACCATTTTACTGATATGGCACGGAGACACAGAAAGAGTAAATGACTTGCCCCAGATCCCAGGAGTCTGCAGGAGAGCCTGAAATTGAATCCAGGCTCTTGTGTATCAGTTTGGTGCCTTAGTCACAAGGCCCTCTCTCCTATTTAACTTTTTGCCCTAAATTGTTTGGTGTTTTGGAGTTAAGCAGTAGCATCATTTTACCAAGAGAAGGGGGGATAGCTGGGCATGGTATATAGACTATAGAGTGTTGTGAGGTCTTCTGGATAAAATCCTGCTTTCAATTTGAAATGTGTAAAGGCTTTTATTTCACCCTTTTTTCCCTTTCAGCTTCCTTATGTGTCTCATTCATTCATTCATTCATTCATTCATTCATTCTCTCTTGAAGAAGTCTGCTCTCTTTAT
This sequence comes from Sternotherus odoratus, assembly GCA_032164245.1. NCBI lineage: Eukaryota > Metazoa > Chordata > Testudines > Kinosternidae > Sternotherus > Sternotherus odoratus. Next base: position 91,140,477 of record JAVMKO010000001.1, read on the forward strand.
TTGATTATGTTCCCTTGCTGAGTCTCTTCCCCCCTCCTCCACTTGCCATAATAGAATTTCTATTTGAACGAAGAGAAGAGAAGAAATGTAGCAGAGAAGCAGTGAGAAGAAATTAGGCCTTGAAGAGCTGTAATCAACCTTCCTAGGGATGGCACTTCAGTATCTGAACACCTAGCACCCCTTCCTGGCTTTCCACTGCCTGCTTTTCAGGTTTGTTTTGTATGCTCTCTCTCTCTCTCTCTCTCTCCCCTCCCCCCCCAATCTAGTCATCAGCTGAAATCTGTCACCAAGTGACCCTTAGTTACCTAACAGAAGTGCTTACAGAGTCTCGGTGCCAGTACTTTTTGCTTTCAGAAAGAACTGATTCCCTGTGATTTACTACCCCAGGAGCTGTAATTTTGGTCCTAGTGGAATAACTTGACACTGCCATCAGTTTGAAACAAAAGATGTTTAGCTGCAGGTCCCCACATGCCCCACTGTTTAAAATTCCACCTGCTTGCCCCATCTTGGTGGAATATGACCACTTCATTAACCGTTTTGCCCTGCATCTCAGAGACCCTGTAAATTGCATGGGAGAAGAGGAATCCAAATCAGAGTGAGAGATTGTCTGGAATTGGACAGCAGTATTAAGTAATTCATCAACAGCAGTCTTCCTGCTAGAGAAACATCACCACTGACAGGATAGGGGCTTGATCTTCCTCTCCAGACTCCAGAACAGCAAGCTCAGTCCGGCACTGAATACTAACACCTTCGTGGGAGTCTCAGTGGCTTCAGTCATCATCCCAAAATACAAGAAGAGATCTACTTTCATTGGAAGTGATTGAGTGAGTTTTGCTTGAATCCTTACTTGAGACACACATGAGAGCCACATTGTAGGAATGGGTGGGTAAAATTCTGTGGCCTGCATTGTGCTTTATGATCCTAATGATAATATATCATTATATAATGACAGATCATCATAATGGTCCCTTCTGACCTTAAAGTCTATGAGTGTATGAGCTCAAGTCCAGGTTTCTGGTGGGTTTTTTTCCACACAAGAGCAACAGTTTAGTGACATGTACAGTAACAGCACAGGACCTGGAGAATTTCACCCTAGGTTTCAGGATAACCTATACATTGCTCCAGTGTACCAATCTCTACATTAACTTTTTGTCTAATACCAACTTAAATCCAAGGTCCTCACCTTGAACTTCAATGTCTTCAGTGGACTAGATTTGGGCTTATTCAAGGATCACCTGTCCTCTCCCTCAGTGCCCAAGACCATCCTGCTAGCTGTAAGCCAGAGGAACAATCAAACTATCTGCAGCCGAGTGAGACTAGAAGGGTCCTGCTCCCACTCAGTTCCTGGTTCATATGGAACTTGCTCCCACAGGAGCTAAGATCGATCCTAAAACTTAGCACTGTTTGAATGAATAGCAAGGCCTATCCTATCTCGTTGCCACACCTTTCCTCACATAAATAAGATTAATAGTCATTAATAATATGTTTTTTAAAGTTACTTTCCCAGTGATGGGGAAGAGGCAAGAGAACCAACGAGGGAGAAAAGATTTAAACCTTCTTTTGGATTCACAGTTCCACTCAGTGTTTACATAGCCAAGTGATATGTGGCATAAATATCTAAACACACAGAGATGGAGTATCAGACTCTCTGCCTCGGGGGGAGGGAAGGGACTAAGTAAACATAGAGCTGCTCCACTGTTGCTGCTTAACGGGGCTTGTCCCCTCATGGCACCAGTGATGATCTGCAGCGATGGAGCCCCAAAAGCTGTGGGGCTCTGGTCCAGCTCTCTGCCTAATCAGTGGCAGACTTGGGATTTTGTCCGGAGTGAACAAATGGACAGTACTCACTCCAGATGCTACTTTCACAGCCATGGGCACATTTAAGTGTGATGCTGCTAATGCTGTCCAACAGAAATTGGTAGTGGCATGAGGTGAGCACTTATAGAAGTAGCTGAATACATTAATTAAACTGTAGTAGGGCCAGGACAGAATCTCAAGAGCATTGTTCATAGGGAGACATTGTGACATTCAGCCACTGCCTGGCTTTGAGGCTTGTGCAGGGTCCCCTCACACCAGTGGGAGCTAAAGGCGAGATTTCTTCTGCCCTAACCAGCCTGGTGTATGGGGAATGCACAGGTTGAATCCTCCATTAAAATGGTGATTCCTGCTTTTTCTTTGCTCCTGGACCTCGTCACAAAGGGGAAGGGCAGGGGGTAGTTGGATGACATGTGCTCCTAGAGAACAGGACTGCAGTGGTGAGAGACCCTTGAGCAAAGTTCACAAAGGGTGAGCAGAGAGGCTTATTGTGCCATCTGCTTCTTCTTCCCTCCCCCATATCACCCCATACCTGTACAGGGAATGCTCACTGGCTCTTCATGTTCTTAGTAGCATTTACACAATGGGGGAGGGGGTTTTCAGTTACCCTGATGCTCCCACTGTCTTTAGGGTATGCCTACGCTGCAATTAAATACCACAGCTGGGTCATGTCAGCTTGCGGGACTCAGGCTACTACTGCAGTTTGCGTGTTATCAGTAGCAAGCATGGATGTGAAGATGGGAGTCCAGACACTTAGGTTAGTTCCATTTCAGGCAAGTTAAAAGCAGAGACAGGACAAGAGAGGGGTCTGGGACACAAAGGGAAAATGAGTAGGAACAGCCAGCCTGGGAACCCGTGAGAAAAGACTAGAAGGAAGCAGAACAAAAGGGGAGTGAGCAGGTGGTGGGGGGATAGATGGAGCTGAAGGTGATGGAGCAGAAACAGAGCAAGGCCAGGTGGTAGATTTAGGGATTTTAAAACACTTTTATGCCAGGATGCTTTAACAAACAAAAAAATGGAGATCTTAAATTATGTCACTTTCCTGAGGTGACACCATTAAAAAGCTAAACTTTCTGGGTTGAAAACCCACAGCGGTGTTATCCCAACTTGTGTCTGCGATGTATCCCACTATATTTCCATCTTTCTGGAGTACGAGTGATGTCACAAACTCTTGGAATGAGAACATGCATATAGACAGCAGGCATTATTTCAGACCATGGAAGTAATGTATGTTTCAGATGAAAAATGTTCTTCTTTAAAGTCTGGCTTCCCCTCAGTGTGCTTCAGCATTGCCCTGTATCTCTTTGAGTTACGGTGACAAGAGCGGAAATAGATGGGGGGCTCTTTTGCTGCCATTCTTGAGAGCCATTTGCAGAGATTAGGACTGTTTTGGAAAGACATTATTGAAGGTTTTAGGGTCTGCTTTCTAAAGTCGTTCAAGATTAATGACAGCTGGCTAGCTTGCTCTGATAGCTCCTTCAAAGACGATAGCAGTCAAAGGAAAATCAGCCACAAAGGGGAAACTCAATTTAGTTTCTTATCATATCGCCTTTGTTTATAGGGAGATTTTCAGAGCCGACTTCTTAATGTTCATTTCAATAATAAGAAGTGGCGGAGTCCTAGATGAATAAACTCAGAGTGAGCCCATGTTTGGTGCATGACTGCACTGGCAAGTAGCGTGACCAGAAAGCAAGTGTGAAAAATCAGGAGAAGGGGGTGGGAGGTAATAGGCGTCTATAAGAAAAAGCCCCAAATATCTGATCAGCCTATATCAGTCCAAGTGGGAATCCATGCATTTACTGCAGAGAGCCCTGGTGAGGTCAGCAGGCAATCATGTGTGTGTGTATCTATATATATACACACACATACATACACACACAATATATATATATATATATATATAAGTTATATGACCTACTACATGAAGGACAGATTTCAATTCACAGGATCAAGCTAAAGCAGCTTGATAATGCTGATCTGTTCCAAATAGGCTACAATGGCTTTTTGAGGCTGCCCCAGTAGCCTGGTATTTAGATCTTTCTACTGCCATGTAGGAGACCTGGGTTTAATTTGTAATGCCAGTCCCTTGCGCCGCAGCATGGAGTCAGCTGGCTTAGCCTCTGAGGCAAATTCTCTGCCTGTTTAAGAAGCAGTGTCACAATGAATTGTGTAAGGTTTAATCATGGTATCAAAGTTCTCATTCCGTTCTATAAGAAAAAACATGGACAAAGAAAAAAAAAACCCACACACCTTAGTGGGCCAAATTCAGCCCCGGTGAAAGCAGTTGCAGCTCCATTAACATCAATAGAGTTGCAGCTGCTGACACCAAGGCTGAGTTTGGCTCATTGTTTTGATTTAGGAATGGAATTCTCATTATGCCTTTATTCCAGGCACTCCGGTTTAGTTAATCATTTTCATATACCATCTGAGAACAAATGTCTGCCTTCTGTCAGACCCGGAGAACCCCCAGGTATGCAGTGGTAACTGCAGTAATTTAGGTGAAATTTAGGGCAAAATTTGGACTTCAGAGGCTACTGAAATGGAAAAAGACAATTGTCTCTCTCTCTCATGGTCCCAGACCTTCTAGTGTCACACACTTTTGAACTGCCTATGAAGGCAGGCATGTGGGCTATCATATTCTGGGTAATTTTCTTGAGCTCTAAACGACTCCCAGCATTAGGTGATTATGCTACATATTTATAAATAATCCCACTTTTCTTCACAGACTTCCACGTTTGCCACTTGACCTAGCACGTGAAGTGAGGAAGGGAAGCTATAATGGCTTTTATATCAATGGACATAATGGTGCCTAGTGCAGTCCCTTTCTCATTATAATCTATTTTGCTTCAGTGGACAACAGCTCAGTGTTGCTGCTGATCACTGAATTCTTCCCTCCCTTCCTACTGCTGCTTCAGTACAATCCATTTTCAAATCAATAGCTTCTAGTCTCTTTCGAGCTAATGATTTAGACACGTATTTCATAATTGTCAGCTTCTGGCATGCGTTACACTGATACACAAGATCTCTCTCTCCCTTCTCCTCCAGTGGTTCTTTTCATTGGCAGTACAAATCATTCCGTTCCTTCAAACACTGGCATGCTTTATGTTCGTACTGGAAGGACTTCTTTTTTTACAAATTCGGATTTGCACTCTTTCAAAAACAGATCCAACCCTTATGTTTGAAGTTTAAGAAAAGCTTAGAAAAATTCTGATGGAAGTCAGAGATGAAAAAGACCCGATAGTTCGTGCAATCTGTCCATCCCAGCCAGTCTGGGATTGTTACCCATTGAATAGTTTCTAGCATTTTGCCAAGTCACCGTATGGCCTTGTCTAAATTAGGATATAAAAATCTGATGTTACTCAGTTACCTAGCACAATATAACTACTACTTTCTAAAACTGTAGTCAGGACAAAGTTGTACTTAAAATGTGCTAAACTGGTCTAATTAAAGCCAAAAGGTATTTAAAATCCTAGTCTTTCACTTGACCATCTTAGCACATGTGATTGTATTTGTATTACAGTGGTCCTTAGAAGCTCCAACTGAGCTCAAGCCCCCATTTTTGTTAGGCACTGTACAAACACAGGTGAGAGACACTTCTTGCCTCAAAGACCTTACAAAAGAGATTTTCAAACACAACTGATAGATGCCCAAATCCCACAGACTTTCAATGGAGCCCAGGGTCCTAACTGCCCCTTGCACCTTTGAGAATCTACAACGTAAAAGATAGGAGGGAAAAAGGAGAACAAAGTGATAAAATGACTTGCCCAAGTTCACACAGGAGGTTAGAGCTGGGAAAAGAATCCTGGTCTCCCACATCCTAATCCCATTTAGTAGACTGCTGATATTTAAATTGCTCCTCTTTGTCTACTTCCTTCTTATATTGCTTTAATATGTTCTTGCAAAAATGTATTCCCCTACTGCTCCTGGGTGAGGATTTTTGTTTAGCGTAGGTGAGTAAAATATATTCTCATTCTCATCAGTTATTATAGTAAAGGGTAGATGACTAGATTATGTGTCTGGGCTGGTACATTTTCCTGCCCATTTTGTAATTGACCCTTTAAAATCAAGTGCTCATGTTAACACACAACTGTGGCCCCATTTCAGACTAGGACAATGAAGTTCATTTAGTAAACGTGCAATGACTGCTTTTGCCAATATAGCTTACACTGGTTTGCGGATAAAATTGTCAAGAATTAGGGTTTGCAGCAGAGCCTGGGATCAGGTAGCTCCCCCTCCCTAGTGAGCAAGAGAGAATTTGCAGCTGAATCACACTCCGCTTACAGCAGAATCTGGTGATTGGCCAGACCACCCCATTGGCTGAAGGAACCAACAGACTTTCTCTTAAGCCCAGCAGCAGCATTAGGCTGATGGCTGCTCAACATTCATGCCTGTAGCTGTGATCGTTCCCGTGCCTCACTCCCCATAGTCTGCTCCAGCCTGGCTCCCCTGCTTTTTTTCCTGACTCTTGGGTCCTGACTCCAGCTTTGGCATTTGGCTCTGGCTCTTGGGCTCGGGCAGACTGTAGTTCTGACTGCTAGGCTTGGATACCCACACCTCCATCTGTGATTGAAATGAGTGATACCGGCAAGAATATTTTTTGCATTTATAGTAGAGTTTTTGCTGACACAAGTTGCAAAAGAAATCGCATCCCTGACTGATATAGCTATTCAAACAACACTTTCCAATGCTTCACCACCTTCCTAGTGAAATAGTTTTTCCTAATATCCAACTTAGACCTCTCTGACTGCAACTTTAGACCATTGCTCCTTGTTCTGTCATCTGCCACCACTGACAAGAGCCAAGCTCCATCCTCTTTGGAACCCCTCTTGAAGGCTGCTATCAAATCCCTCCCTCACTCTTCTCTTCTGCAGATTAAATAAAACCAGGTCCCTCAGCCTCATCTCCTTAGTCATGTGCCCCAGCCTTCTGATCATTTTCGTTGCCCTTCACTGGACTCTCTCCAGTTTGTCCACATTCTTTCTGTACTGGAGGGCCCCAAACCTGATGTAATAGTCCAGATGTGGTATCACCAGTGCTGGATAGAAGGGAATAATCACTTCCCTCAGTCCACTGGTGATGCTCCTGGCGATGCTCCTACTTTTCTGCAGAACTGTCACCTAATTAGTTGATCCCCCACCTGTAGCAATGCATGGGATTCCTCCATTCTAAGTGCAGGACTCTGCACTTGTCCTTGTTTGAACTTTATCAGATTTCTGTTAGCCCAATACTCCAATTTGCCAAGGTCCCTCTGGACCTTATCCCTACCCTCCAGTGTATCTACCTCTCCCCTCAGCTTAGTGGCATCTGCAAACTTGCTGAGGGTGCAATCCATCCCATCATCTAGATCAGTGGTCCCCAACCCCCGGTCCACAGACCGGTACCGGTCCGTGGAGCAATTGTTACCGGGCCGCGGCGGCATTCCCTTACACATCGTCCGCCTTCTCTTCCGGGCCGTCCTTCCGCAACAGCTGACATGCCCTTCCGGCATTCCCTTCCGCAGTAGCTGACATGTGTTCCCGGCTTCAGTCCCGTGGCTAGTTTTCCCGTAATCGGCAGCTTTTCGGCAGACATACATGAGTCCACCGCGCCGGGGACGAAAAAAAAAAAAAAGGGTCGCGGCTGATATTGGCGCACATGCAATGTATTCGGCAGACATGCATTGGTCCGCCGCGCCGAGGGGAAACCGAAAAGGGGGTCGCGGCTCTCAATGGTATAAACCCCTCCCCCTCCCCCCCGCCCCGGGCCGCAAGCATCGACCGGTCCGAGGTGACCGGTCTGCGGTGCTAAAAAGGTTGGGGTACACTGATCTAGATAATTAATGAGCAGAGGGTTGGACTAGATGACCTCTTGAGGTTCCTTCCAACTCTGATTCTATGATTCTATGTTGAATAAAACTGGCCCCAAGACCGACCCCTGGGACACTTCTCTTGATACCAGCTGCCAACTAGACATTGAGCCATTGATCACTACCCGTTGAGCCCAAAAATCTAGCCAGCATTTTATCCACCAATCCAAATATATTAACTTGCTGGCAAGAATACTGTGGGAGACCATATGAAAAGCTTTGCTAAAGTCAAGGTATACTACGTCCACTGCTTTAATAATATCCACAGAGCCAGTTATCTTGTCTTAGAAGGCAATTAGGTTAATCAGACATGACTTGCCCTTGGTGAATCCATATTGACTATTCCTGATCAACTTCCTCTCCTCCAACTGCTTCAAAATGGATTCCTTGAGAACCTGCTCCATGATTTTTCTGGGGACAGAGGTGAGGCTGACTGGTAATTCCCCAGATTCTCCTTCTTCCCTTTTTAAAAGATGTACACACTATTTGCCTTTTTCCAATCGCCCGGGACCTCCCCTGTTCACAAGTTTTCAAAGATAATGGCCAATGGCTCTGCGATCACATCAGCCAACTCCCTCAGCACCCTCAGCTGCATTTCACCCAGCTCTATGGACTTGTACATATCCAGCTTTTCTAAATAGTCCTTAATCTGTTCTTTCACCGCTGAGAGCTGCTCACCTACTCCCCATACTGTGCTGCCCAGTGCAGCAGTCTGGGAACTGACCTCGGCTGTGAAAATGGAGGCAAAAAGAGCATCGAGTACTTCAGCTTTTTTCACATCATCCGTCAGTAGGTTGCCTTCCCCATTCAGTAAGGGTCCTACACTTTCCCTGACCTTCTTCTTCTTGCTAATATACCTGTAGAAACCCTTCTTGTTACTCTTCAGATCCCTTGCAAGCTGCAACTCCAGTTGTGCTTTGGCATTCCTGTTTAGATGCCTGCATGCTGAAGCAATATTTTTATACTCCTCCCTAGTCATCTGTCCAAGTTTCCACTTCTTGTAAGCTTCCTCTGTGTTTAAGCTCACAGAAGATTTCACTTGTAAGCCAAGCGGGTTGCCTGCCATATTTGCTATTCTTTCTGCACATCAGGATGTTTTTTTTTCTACAACCTCAATAAAGCTTCTTTAAAATAAAGCCAGCTCTCCTGGACTCCTTTCCCCCCTCATATTAGCCTTCCAGGGGATCCTGCCCATCAGTTCCCCGAGGGAATCAAAGTCTGCTTTTCTGTAGTCTATACTAATAACAAACCATAATGCATTAAGGCATTCCTATAAGCAAGGAGAACACTTGAGATAGATAGAACATGAACAAAATGGCTGAGTTACCATTGCTGAAGAAACCTTAATTTGAGGGATTTCCTGAGTTTAAACATTTGATTTATCAAGATGAAGTATTTCTAAATGTGCATGGAATTTCCCTGCATGGGTGATTTAAGAAAAATAAGGGAATATAGATGTTGTGACAGACCGCTCTCTCACCCCTCCTCAGGAACACAGGCAGGAAACCCTTTTTGCTCCAAACAGTGCTCTTTAATTTACAGTGCAGGACCCCACCACCAATATATACAGCTTAAAACAGTTAATTAATAAACAGCTCATTAATACACACAGCTCAACAGCTCATTAATACACTCAGCTCTTGATAGCTCAAACACACACTCAGCTCTTGATAGCTCATGCCACCACCACCACGCACTGGGCTTCCTTCCTGGCAGCCTTATATCCCCCAGAGGAAGCTGCCAGGTGCAACTCATGCAGGCTGATTGGCCTGCACCTCAGGTGGCTAATTAGCCTTCCTGCCAGGGAGGTTTGCAGAGGGCTTTTCTCCCTCTTAAAGGGGCGGCAGGCTGGGTCAAGCCCACCCTGCCACAATGTGAAACATAACCTTTCTAAATTTTTCGGTACCCTTTGTGGGGCATCTTTTTGATTTGCCACTTTTGATTTTCCTGCTTTTGATTTGATTGCTTCTTATACCTGAGTTGATCCGGGACAGAGATAATATCCCATGACAACCTCAGACAGACTCACAACTCTTAAATTTCTTAAGCTTACTTTATGGTAGAATATATCAATCTAACAGACCTAGGTCTAACTAGATCCAAGGACTGTAAACTAAAGGTACACAAATTCAGACTCAAAATAAGTGCAGATTTTTAACAGTGAGGGTAATTAAATGACCAGGGGTTGTGGTGGATTCTCCATCATTGGAAATTTTTAAATCAAAATTGTTTTTTTCTAAGATGTACTTTAGTGCAATTGCAGCAAATGGACTTGAATTAATTCAGGGAAGTTCTGTTGTCTGTGTTATGTAGGAGATCAGACTAGATAATTGCAATGATCCCATCTGATTTTAAAAGCTACAAATCTCAGAATTCTATTGCTCATAATGAGAGATATGTCTGATATATGCTTTACTTGCTAGTTTTCTTTCTTATCACTTATTCTTGTATCTTGCTGTAACTGTGCTAGCATAATAAGAAACAAATAAAACAAAAAGTGTTGGGGTTTTTTTTATAGAAAAGAAATCCACATCTTGCAAGTCACAGTCAAGCCCCCTTCCTCCTCTGCCCACCTATTAATCATCAGTGAGGACAGAATGCATATTTCTCACCTTATCCCTGGGGATGTAGCATATATAGAGCTCAGCTATCCTGAGTCCCACAGCTATCTACAGAGATAAATGGTGTGGGTTTATTTTTCTGTCTAGCAGGCTCAGCAGGAAGGATAACAAAGCAAACAGAATGAGAATGCGCCCTTGAGAAACCAATAGCCTTAAGGCAGCTGGCTGGACAATTTTGCCATAACTTAAAGGAACTCTACACTTTTCCATAGCTAGGGAGCATTAACAATGGGAGTTAGATAGCTTAAGGGACTGAGAGTGGGATACAGAGAATTTAACCACTGCATCACTAATTTGAATTTGGTATAAGTCATACGTGGAATTTGCACTGTCTGATGGCTGTTCATTATCTTATTAAATGAGTTGATGGTTTCACTTCAGTTCCTAGTACTGGGCAGATATAAACATCACAGATGGCACTCGTTAGCACCAGTGCTGGAAATCTCTGCCAAGCCACCAAAGACTTGGTGAGCTGTGAAGAGTAAACTCTCTTTCCTCCTGAAAGGTGATACAATTCCCTGAGGGTTTAGGAAATTTTACAGGGGACTGTTTATGCGGAAGCCCCAACTGTCAGTGCCCAGGCTATATGGTAGTTTTATGAGAAACTAAAGGATTTTCCTTTCCAGAGCTGTCAGTCAGCACATTTCCCTAGCACAAAATTTACTCAAAGCAACATACAGGATTGAATATTATATAGTAATAAATTCTCATAATTAATAAGTGGATTTCCCCATGTCACTGCCCACTACCGAGCAGCAAGGTATGTCCTCAGGACAAGGGGTATTCCTTGAGAAAAAAATCACATTCTAAAGGGGCCTAAAATTGAGCTTTAATGCAATTCATTTAAATTAATTTAGATTTAAGGACCCATATAAGTTGCCTGTTTCTCAAAAGTACCAAACACCCCTGGTCTGGATTCACAAATGGACTTAGGCATTTCAATGGACAGCCTATCTGTCCATGTCCCAGTCATGATCCTGACACTTAGGGGCCTAAACTGGAGACTTAGGTGCCTATGTCTGGGGTATAGTGCCTAAGTACCCTTGTGCAGGGGGCACTACTTCCTACTGAGGTCTGTAGGAACAATCAGCACTTTTGAAAATCAGGCCACTTATTTAGAAGCCTAAATACAGATGCAGGAGCCTAACTTTTGGCAGCCATTTTGAAAATCTTGATCATCCTATCTTTCATCTAGGAGCATCACAAATCACTTTACATGCCCTATAAACAATACACACCAAAAAAATCACTCAATTCACCACTGAAATGTAGCCAGCTCTACCTTCAAGCCATGGAATGGCTTAGCAGTTTACAACAGCACAACACAAAAGTGTAATAAAAAAAACGTGAAGATGATAGCTGAAGTTAACTGAAATGGAGAAGAGAATTTAGGTGGTGAGAACATAATTGAAATTTGGCCTGATCGCCAGAAATAAATCACCTCTACTCTTACAATGTATGTCAAGATCTCTAATGATCGCAAGTGGTCAGGATCTTTATTTCATTTGAAAGATACACTTTTAGTAGTAGGTTTAAGAGTAGCAGCTGTGTTAGTCTGTGTCTGCAAAAAGAACTGGAGTACTTGTGGCACCTTAGAGACTAACAAATGTTATTTGAGCATAAGCTTTCATGGGCTATGCTCAAATAAAATGTGTTGTCTCTAAGGTGCCACAAGTACTTCAGTTCTTTTTTCAGTAGTACTGTCCAGCACCCCCAAGCAGCATGCTTGGACTTTGGTTCAGTACTGCCTCAGAGCAAAGAACATTACCTTCTGAATCACCAGCAGGACTTCCTAAAGGAGTCTTCTTTAGAGGTCTCTGAAGACTAATTATTATTTTATAACTCTAATAGGATTACAGTGCATGATGGTATGGATTAAACCAAGCATTAGGACTGGGATAAGATCACTAGAAGTACTTGTGTCCTAATTAGAATTTAAACTCCGATCAGTAAGATTTGAACCTAACATCTCCCCTGGAGCCCTTTTTCCCCAAGAGGTCTAATCAGTGTACCTCTACTTACACCATTTCATATGCTTTTTCATTGACTATCATGGGTGCACACATATGTGTACGGTTTCCAGCCCAATGGGTCTCTGGCAACATCTTTTAGAAGTTCCTTTGTTGAGGCTCTTGTAGGAAATGTGTTATTCTAAAGATTTAACTATTTTGATGCCAGGACAGAGGAAGTCTCTAAGCCAGCGGTCGCCAACCGGTGGTCCGCGGACCACTGGTGGTCCGCGAGAAAATTTCGGTGGTCCGCGGCGCCGTGCCCCTCCGAGCAGCCAAGAGGCTGCGGGCGCCTGTCCCGCTCCGTCCCAGTCGGCCAGCAACCGCTGGCTTGCTCCCGCCTCCCGTCTTGCGCCGCGTCTTGCCGGTGCCACGCCGGGGCTGGGCGCACAGGAGCAGCAGGCAGCTGCACTTGGGCCGGGCGCCTGTCCTGCCCCGTCCCCGTCGGCCAGCAACCGCTGGCTCGCTCCTGCCTCCAGTCACGCCACGCCGTGCCATGCGGGGGGGGGGAGGGGGGGCTGCGATGCCGCGCCGCTTGAGCCGGGGGGGGAGCTGCGATGCCGCGCCGCTTGAGCCGGGGGGGGGGAGCTTCGATGCCGCGCCGCTTGAGCCGGGGGGGGGAGGGGGGGCTGCGATGCCGCGCCGCTTGAGCCGGGGGGGGGAGCTGCGATGCGCGCCGCTTGAGCCGGGGGGGGGCTGCGATGCCGCGCCGCTTGAGCGGGGGGGGGGCTGCGATGCCACGCTGCTTGAGCCGGGGGGGGCCTGCGATGCCGCGCCGCTTGAGCCGGGGGGGGGAGCTTCAATGCCGCGCCGCTTGAGCCGGGGGGGGGGAGCTTCAATGCCGCGCCGCTTGAGCCGGGGGGTGGGAGCTGCGATGCGCGCCGCTTGAGCCGGGGGGTGGGAGCTGCGATGCCGCGCCGCTTGAGCCGGGGGGGGCTGCGATGCCGCGCCGCTTGAGCCGGGGGGGGAGCTTCAATGCCGCGCCTTGAGCGGGGGGGGGGGCTGCGATGCCGCGCCGCCTGAGCGGGGGGGGGGGGGGGAACTTCAATGCCGCGCCGCTTGAGCCGGGGGGGGGGGGGGGCTGCGATGCCGCGCCGCTTGAGCCGGGGGGAGGGGGGGCTGCGATGCCGCGCCACTTGAGCCGGGGGGGCGGGCTGCGATGGTAGTGGTCCGCGGGTTTCAAAATTTTGACTTTAGTGGTCCGTGTGGTCTGAAAGGTTGGCGACCACTGCTCTAAGCCATTGTTTATCTATAATAGTGGCTAGGGAGAGTGAGATGTTTCTGCTTGACGATCCTTTATCAAGAGGTAGAACCAACCAATTTATTTCACATTGACAGCCTGAATTTTGCCATTTGTTTGTAATTGCACGGGTCATTGCAAATTCGCTCCAACTGGCTCCTGCCAGCCACACTTAATTACTTTATAGCCCATCACAAATCCCAGCAGAGACAATTCTTGCTTGATTTTCCACCCCCACCCCCCCCCCTTTCTGCCTTTCCTTGACCCCTGAGGTGGGTAGTTTTTCTGACTCAAAGGCTTAAAGTTTAGAATGCAGTTAAAAACCCTCATACCTCAAAGAGTGCATAGGTCTGAGATGTGCTGTGTGTTGTCTCTAAGGTGCCACAAGTACGCCAGCTCTTTTTTCAGTAGTACTGTCCAGCACCCGCAAGCAGCATGCTTGGACTTTGTTTTTAATTTCATCTTTCAGCATAAAGGAAAATTTCAGCATTTGACGCAATGAAGGTGCACGGTCATGAGTGGGAGTCGTGATTTGTAATTCAACACCCGCATTTTGGCAAAGCAGCTCCATCATGCAGAGTTCCTAGGTAGACTAGGTGTGTCTGTACAAACTCTGTCTGCTCCTGAAATCTTTCCCCCCCATTTCCTCTCATATCAGGGGAGGACTCACTCAGACCCTGCTTACCCTGACAAAATGGCTTTTGTCATTATAGCTATGTTGGTCAGATGTGTGATGTTTTTCCACACACTTAACGGACATAGCTCTTCTGGCAAAAATGTTAAGTGCAGACCACCCTATGAAGGAGCCCCTGAAAATCAGTGGAAGCTTGGATGTGAACTTTTCTTCTCTTGCCCTGAAAACAGAGAGTACCACCACCATAAAGTTCTAAATAAAAGAAGTGCTAATCAGGCTGGTAGGCATCTCTGATCCCTTTGGCTAATTAACAGACAGCCTCGATCGTGTGTGAATAACAGTCTCATCCAGTGTTTTTTCTCTGCCCAGAAGAATGATGGCTGCAATATGAGGCCTCCAAGTTTTTGGGTATAAGAAAAAGGACTAAATAAAAGGCTTTTCAATGCTCAGGCTGGGACACTTGGAGAAGAGGAGAAGGTGCAAAAATTCTGGAAAGTAAAGGGTTATGTTGGTCATTACCTCCATTTTTGTGTCCCTCTCTTCACTTCTTAGAATATGTGACCAGGATTCACCACTGAATTTGGTCTGCTGGTTGTATCATTACCTTCCCCAGCCTGGGCCGGGTACTGATGGTGATTATGACGTGATTATGATTATGACGTGATGATTAGGATGTGAATGCTGATCCATGAGCCCCAGTTCTCTTCCCCCTTTCCCATTACCCTTCTTCCTCTCCTTCCATTCCCCCTCCCATATTTTCTGTATCCTTTGAAGCTGCCATTATTAATACGTAAAGACCTGATCAAGACCGGAGCTCCATTTTTCTAGGTGTGCTCTACAGACACATAGTAAGAAACAGTTGCCTGCCCCAAACAACTTGTACTCTAAATAGATAAGACTGACAAAGGGTAGGGAATAGAAAGGACTATTACTCCATTTTACAGATGGGCAACTGAGGAACACAGCCATTATGTGACATGCCCAGTGTCACAGAGACATCTGTGGCAGAGTTGGAAACTCATATTTCCGGAGTCTCGGGGCTGGGCTACACTGAAAACTTACATTGGAATAGCTATGTGTCTCAAAGGTGTGCCAATCTAACCCCTGGTATTGACAGTGCTTGGTTGACAGAAGAATTCTACACCTCTTAGGGAGGTGGATTAACTACAGCTATGGGAGAAACCCTCCTGTTTATTTAGTGAGTGTTGACACCAAAGAACTACAGACTGTCCATCCTTCTACCCCATTCCTGCTCCCTGGTGTCCATTCTCCTATTTAACGCCATCCATTTCCTCTCTCTTCTCCCACCCATTTCTCTCCCCCCCCCAGGCTCCTTTCCCTCCTCACTTACAGCCAAGGCTGTGGTCAGCTGAAGACTGATACTTCCCTCAGCCTCAAGCCAACGGTGGCCCAAGGCCAGAACTCTGATTGGATAAAATAAATGCATTGCTGCACTCCCCCTGGCTATTAGGGGAGACACTGTTTTCCTATGTGTCTCAGCTGTGCAGAGGGATGGAAGTGGGGAGGTCCCATTTCTGCTCTGCAGATGTTTGGTGTCCATTAGGGATGGTAGGAGGGTGGGTCCACTCCTAGCAACTGGCTGAGAATGTGAAGACTGGAAAGGAGTGATTGACAGTCATTAAATGGTAGGGGCTTCTGGTAGCTGGAAAGGGATAAAACTAGTGTGAAATACGGAGCAGTGATTTTGGAATTCATTGGCCATGTGGATGGGGGCTACAGACTACAAGGAATACCTTTGCAGCTCATATGCAGTCTGGTTCACCGGTTCTATATTGCATATCACTGGCCTACCTCACAGGAATGTTGTGAGAATTTATGTTTATAATTACACTTTGAGATAGTTGCCAGAAGGTCCTTAGAACCTATACCTCTGTGATTATAGGTTTTATAGCCAGGGAACAGCATAGCTATTTGGGGGGAGGAGGGGGAAAGAGTTATTTTAAACTGTTGAAAATATAAATAAATTCAGTGTTTAGTAGGGTTTTATTTTTCCTACCCTTCTAAACTCCACTGATTTGGTATTCCTAATGCATATTGGATAACTGCTCTAAAAGCATCTTAAACGGGAGAAATGCTTTGCCCGCATCATTTCTAGAACTGAGATTGCTGTGACGGTATTAGCAACTGATAAGGAACGTCTCACTTCAGGTTCATTTGTGTTGTTTGTATTGTCCTGGCAAATTGCTTTGCACTCACTTCAGAATTTGTATTAGAAGACAAACCAAATACAAGGCTGCCAGTAATGGAGAATTGGCTTTTTTGTTACATAAAGCGTTGCCTGTCAAATAGCCTATAATTGGATGGGCTCATACTGGAGGAATTTCTTGGGGTAATTGTTTCAAAAGAAAAGTTTTACCGAAAGAAGCTGAATCAGATGAAAAAACATTTGAGGGTGTGGTTTTTTTAAAGTAAAAATATAAGTGCCCTGAAAGAATTACCACACAAATGTGCTGTGTTAACCAAAGTTATGCTAAATCCTAATATGTACGAAGGCCTGTTTATATGGAAGAACTGTACCTCAGGCTGATGTGTGTTGATTTTAGGTATGCAGCAGTTGCTCGGATCCACAAAGGGACTTAAGTGTTGCAATGCTCAGTGGTGAGGCACCTAGAAAAATCACAAGAATAACAATGGGATCCAGAAAGCCTGAGTTAGGTGCTTCAACTCCCCGTACAATGGTTGGGGGAGAGGGAGGTGCCTTAAAATGTGATCCAAAGGCCAGCATGCTAGGCAGGAAGCCACTTATGCCAGCCAATGGGAGATGATGATGGCAGTGAGCTAAGCCATGCCCCTGTCCCAGAGATAAATGCTTCATTTCAGCCTGAAGAGAGGGGCCTATCTCTGCTTGGCAATCCACGAATGGGAACCTGCCGCCTGGAGTCAGGCAACGTAGGTGCCTAAGGTATTTCTGCTGGGAATGAGTTAGGTGCCTGCTTTGCTCTACAGAAAAAGCTCCAATGAGGAGGTGGTCATGGTGCTGGTGCTTCTCTTATACCTTTTAGCCAGTGGTTAGAGCACTCATCTGGGATGTGGGAGACTTAAGTTTAATTCCCCCGTTTCTCTCAGAAGAGCGTTCTAACCACTGAGCTAAGGGATGTTCTGAAGTGGGGGTCCCTCAGTCTCGCCTCTTGAAGCTATTCCACTGTGGATAAATATGAAAGAGTGATTGGAGAAAGGGGACTTCACCTGGAGTCTCCCACCTCCCCAATGGGTGCTCTAACCACTGGACTACAGGGTCATTCTCACTTCCTCTCGCTGACCCAATAGCTATAAAGTATTTATCCACTGTGGAACACTCACCTTGCTATTGCACTATGGTAAAAATGGCAGCGAGAAGACATTTTAGAGTTTGACTGCAGCAGTCAGTTTCATTTATTACTTGCTTCATTTATTCATTCACTGTTCATTTATTACTAGGGTTGCCAGGCATCCGGTTTTCAAGTGGAATGCCCAGTCAACATGGAACCCTGGCAGCTCTGGTCAGCATTGCTGACTGGGCCATTAAAAGTCCAGTCAGCGGTGCTAAGGCAGGCTCCCTGCCTTCCCTGGCTCCGTGGGGGTCCTGGAACATCCGGCTCATGTCCCTACAGCTCCTAAGTGTGGGGTGGTCAGGGACGCTCTGCACATTGCTCCTGCCCCAAACACTGGCACTGTAGCTCCCATTGGCTGGGAGCCACAGCCAATGGGAGCTGCAGGGGTAGCGCCTGCGAACAAGAGCAGTGTGCAGAGCCTCCTGGCCCCTCCACCTAGGGGCTGCAAGGACATACCAGCCACTTCTGGGAACTGCCGGAGGTAAGTGCTGCCTGGAGCCCACATCCCGAACCGCCTCCTACACTCCAGCCCCATGTCCCAGCCCTGAGCCCTCTCCTGGAGCTTATACCCCTCTTGTACTCTGAATACCTTAACCCCAGCCTGAAGTCTCCTCCTACACTCAAGCCCCTCATTCCCAGCCCCATTCCAGAGCACCCCGCACCCAACCCTCTGCCCTGGCGTGTAGTCCCTGTCCACACCTTGAACCCTCATTTTTGCCCCTACCCTGGAGCCCTACCCCCTCCCCCACTCCAACCTCCTTCCCCAGCCCAAAGCCCCTTCCAACATTCTGAACCTCTTGGCCCCACTCCCCAGCCTGGAGCTCCCTCCTGGACCCCAAACCCCTCATCCTCATCCCCACCCCAGAGCCTGCACCCCCCATCCAAAGCCCTCACTCTCCTGCACTCCAAACCCCTGCCTCAGCCAGTAAAAATGAGTGAGGGTGGGTGGATGGGGTGAGCTGGGGGCAGGGCCTCAGAAAAGGGGTGGGATGGAGCAGGACAGTGGGTGGGGCAAGGATGTTCAGTTTTCTCCAGTCACAAAGTTGTCAACCCTATTTACTGTTGCCAACAGTGACTGGACTGACAGACTGTTTCCCTATTGTCTTAGATAAAATTATAGCCATAACTGACTGACTACAGCACTAGCTTGAACTAAGGAGATTCCTCAAGGATTCTCATCTGTAAAAGTTTCTCTTTCTTTCTTTTCACTTTTCTGGAACTTGCAGGCATAACATTACACCCCTCTCAAAAACTAAAATACAGCATCTTTCCTTCACTTCTTCTGCTGTTCTGGGACAATCAACCAGCTGGGCTATCAGTCAACACCCAACAAAAATAAGAAAGAGTAGCACAAAAGAGATAAAAACTGTGTGCTGTGCAATTTACTGTGCAATCCCTTGAGCACCATGTAAAAGATCTCAAGTAATTTAGCTTATGATCCCCCTCTTCCAGTATGACAAATTTATCTTAGAAATTTTGTTCAGAGTTTTACTTTGTATTGCTGCAGATGAGAAATGCAATGCATACTTCACAGGCTTAATATTGCTGAACTGATTCTTCTCTTTATAAACCTTTGAATATCTGTGATGACTTGTCTTATTTTTATTGACCTTATTTAACAAGTATGCCGCACTTTACTAAATAAAAATGCCTAGGGCTTCTTGTTTTAGCAGAACACAGGGAAATTGGGATTTTGTATATATGTAATAAAAGCAGCTTTCATTAAATTGTTTAAAAGAATCTAGTTGTGACAATGCATACCCTTATGTTCACCACTTTTACAAGACAATGATACATTTCATACAAAATATGCCTTGTGAGGTTTCATTTGAAAACTCATAATTTGCTGATCATTATTGTCCTGGCAAAATATGTGTGGCAACATTAACATTTCATAACTTTACTGTATAAGACATGTTCCAAGCTTAGAAAAGCAGGCACAAACCAGTTCCTGAGAGACAAAAGGCAAACTGAAACCTCAGCTGGATGTCCACAAAATAAAATGGACTCTCACTTGGTTAAGTGGCCATTCTTTAGCAGGAAACTTACATGTTGGCAAATAAACAGCTGGAAGTTCCTTTCTCCCAGGCTTGCTGTCTCCTGAGCCTCAGCCGGAAATGATTCTCAAAGAGGAGGAAAATATATACAAATGAGGAACACAGGCCCCAAATCAGCTCTCCTCCCTTGACATCCATAATGCCTGAAGGACAGGTAAGGCACATTGGACTGGGGAAGGGGTCATGTCTGAAAGGCATTCAGCACTAAGACTGCGAAATCATGTGTTGAGAGAGACCTTTTAATTTGAATCTACTTAGCTTGTTAAGTTAGGTATTAGTTGTGTTTTACTTTTTCTTGTAACCAAATTCTGACTTTTATGCCTAATTTCTCACTTATAATGTATCTTTCTGTAGTTAATACAATTGTTTTATCTAAATCAGTGTGTATGGACAGAAGTGTTTGGGAAACTTCATTTGAGATAATAAGATTTGTCCATATCATTTTCTATTAATAACATGACACACTTTCTATGAACCTGTAGTGGACAGAAGGTAAGGGCTGGGCAGTAAAAGACACATATTTCCGGGGACAAGTCTGGGATTGGGAATTTGCTGGCTGGTCAAGCACTCATACAGTACTGCTGGGAGTAATTTATGTCCCAGGGGCTGTTTAGGCAGGCCAGGAATGGTTACTTTCACAGCAGAACAGTGTAAAAGGCACCCAGGTTGGAGAATTGAGGGGACACAGGTGGGGGAGGTTTTGCAGAGCAACTGCTCCCCGCCCCAACTCACCTTCACTCTGCCTCCTCCCCCGAGCACCCTGCTGCTCTGCTTCTCCCTTCTCCCTCCCAGACTTGCCTTAAAAACAGCTGATTTGCAGTAAGCCTGGGAGGGAAGGTGGAGAAGCAGAGCTGTGGTGTGCTCAGGGGAGGATGCAGAGGTGAGCTGGGGGTGAGGGCAGGGAGCTGCCAGTGGATGCTCTGTACCCACCAATTTTTCTCCATGGGTGCTCCATAGTAAAAGAAATGTCTGCATTTTTCCAGAATTCCCAGTAATATCAAGTATGGCCAAGCTGTGTTTCTGTAATGTCTGAATATCATAACAGATAACAAAGATATATGGATAGTCAAATAATATTCCCTAAATGTCCCTGTAAACTGAATTTTAGACAATCCTCCTTTGAATGTCAGACATCACGAGGAGACCTGTAAAAGATTGAGGGGTACCATTTTCTTTCATCATACTCGCTGCTTTCCTTAGCTTCCTCTCCCAATCCGCTGATGAGAAGGGGGCTGTCTGTTATTTCTAAGACATAGCAGGCTGAGTAGTATTAGCATAGAAATGGCATCAAGAAATACATGAAAAGGCTGTTTGCTTTACCCTCTCTCTGCAATTATGGCTTAGCTGCTTCAATGAACAACAAAATCATTCCCCAAACACATCATTACCATTGAAAAAATTAAGACAGTCTGGCTAGCAGACAGCCAACTAAACAAAAGCGCATGCAACCAACTTCTCCACCCGCACCCAAATTCCACTACCTGGCTCCTGCTGGCTGAGAAATGTATATCACATTCCAGAAGCCCTGACAGTACCTCCCTCTCTGAACCTGAATAGCCCTGGAGGCACTCTAGGAAGTGCAAGTAGAGACAAAGAAATCATTTGAAGAGTTAGCACCAAAGCTTTCATGCCATAGCCTACCCAGAGGCCATTAAATCCCAGGCACTTTATAACCAGCTTTCCAGAGAGAACCTCAAGGCACAGGAGGGAATACACACAAGCAGCTCCTCAGACTTGTATAAATGGCGTTAACTGGCCCATAGCCAACTGAGCCACACAGGCAAAAAGCAGTGGAGGATTTGCCTAGGATCATTGTTATGTGTCTCACGTTCTGTCTGCTCCTGGGGTTCTTTTAGACAGCAAATTAATGCAAAAAGATGAAAAAATGTTCCTGACCTCATTTGAATATTGAGGCCAGTCCTTGTATCCTGAGGGAATGGAAAAGTATGTGGGATGAAGATGCTGCTTAGCACAATTTGTCCTCATGAAAACACTCAACTTGTCAAAAGTCAAACGCTTGCATGAAACTGTTTGGCCCAGATATACTTCCATTACTTGACTGGCCATACTAAATACATGACAAGAAGCTTAAAGTGACCCACATTATTTCACATAAATATTACTGGCTCTTTTTATAAATATTCACTTTTAATTTTTTTATGCTTTAGTCACAGAACCTGTGCAGTATTATTAAAACATCCCGACACCAGGGTGATGGGTGCAGCATGAGAACCTGACTAGATTAGAATAGATTGTACAGGACAGTTTGAAAGTAGACTCTATTTCTTGGTTACTTTCTTCTTATCTTTTACTGATAATGTGGCACATTTTCTGCCTTTAGAACATGTTTGGGAAATGATGAGCATCCTCAGGAATGTAATGGAAAGTTTGGTTTCTCTGTTCACATGTATCCTGGGGCTGGTCTCCACTATGGGGGGGGAGGATCGACTGCAGATATGCAACTTCAGCTACGTGAATCACGTAGCTGAAGTTTGCGTATCTGCAGCCGACTTACCATCCGTCCTCATGGCGTCGGCAGTCGGCGGCGCGCTCCCCCATCGACTCCAGCTTACACCTCCCGGCAAGCTGGAGTTCCGGAGTCGACGGGGGCGCCGCGAGCGATCGATCGCTACCTGCCGATTCGGCGGGTAGTGAAGACATACCCCTGGCCAGAGTTGTTTACTCTGTTCTAACTGCACACTCTTTTATTGCAAATGATGTTGTGTGAATGAGAAAAAAGCAGGGCTTAACCTTTATGTACCTGGATGAGTTTGTCAAACTGGCAGTTAGAGAGATAGAAAAGACAAAAAACAAAAACAAAACAAAATCACACCCACGTATTTTAGATCTAAAGAGAGTTCATTTGATATGGAATGATTTAGACAAAGAGAGAACTGCACAATGGCATTTTGCAGTCACTTTTCAGAGTTAATTATGCCAGAATGACTTCAGAAATAGACGTAAGAACTAGATACATTAAGACTAAGTATACTGTGTATCACTCTGGAGTGATTAAATGCAATAACCATACAATTATGGTTAAGACATTTTAATATCTGTGCATTTTCAAAGATATTTTTTAAAAATTAGCGCATTTCCCCCCTCATAATCTCAATAGAGGGCAGAGTTAAATTTGTTTAGATTTTAATTATGTGTTCCCATACCGTCATAGATTGCAAAGCCAGAAGGGACCACTGTGACCGCCTGTAAAACACAGGTCACATCTTTTAGAAAAAACAGCCAATCTTGATTTTAAAAAGTGTCAGTGATAGAGAATCCACTACAATTCACTGTAAATTGCCCCACTGGTTAATTACTCCCATTGTTAAAAATTTACACTTTATTTCCAGTCTCAGTTTGTCTAGCTTCAGCTTCCCGTCATTGAATTGTGTAATACCTTTCTCTGCTAGACTGAAAAGCCCATTATTAAATATTCCTTCCCCATGTAGGTACTTACACACTGATCAATTCACCTCTTCCCCTTCTCTTTGTAAAGCTAAATAGAGTGAGCTCCTGGAGTCTATCATTCTAAGGCATGTCTTCTAATCACTTAATCACCCTCATGCCTCTTCTCTGAATCCTCTCCTATTTATCAATATCCTTCCTGAATTGTGGGCACCAGAACTCGACACACTATTCCAACAGTGCCAAATATAGAGGTAAAATAACCTCTCTACTCCTATTCAAGATTCTCTTGTTTATACATCTAAGGATTGTATTAGGCCTTTTGGCCACAGCATCATGCTTCTAGCTCATGTTCATCTGAGAATCTACCTCCCCAAATTCTTTTCAGAGTCTCTGCTTCCCAGGATAGAGTCCATCAACTTGTAAGTGTGGCCTATATTCTTTGTTCCTAGATGTTGCCATTTACACAAAAAAAGATTTTTTAATGTAAACGTTACTCTGAATTTCCTGGGTTTGGGTATAATTACAACAACCCGGTGATGTTTTATTATCCTCAGGTACTTACATGTGCTCTTAACCTTAATTGTATTTTAATATAGATTTTTGCCTTGACATTTTCATTTTTTGTTTGGTTGTGGATTTTTTTTAAATGGTGTCTACATTAACACTGAATAAAAATCCCCCAAGTTCATGCCACTATTCAATATTTGTAATGATTTGAAGATGGGTAGTATCAACCTAAAAGTATTTTTTTACAAATTTCCTCATAAGGTTGTTGCAAAAACTGCTTCGTTCCTTTGGAGGTCTGTCCCAATTTTACCCTCAAAGGACAGGCAAAACTCAGTAGGTTTCTGGAAAACAAGTTTATTGCTAGCAAGAAGGAGCCACGGGGTTAACACCCAAAACAGAAGGCTCAACTTTATACATGGCTGAGGCCTTTCTTATACTCTAGTGTGAATAAGGGAGGGGAGCTTTCAATACACTTACACAAGTGGGAAAGCTTAATGACGATCACACCCTTTGTTTGGTATTAATCTATTCCATTTCCCTGTCTGGAACTCCATAAACACAGGACATGCAGACATCATGGCTCTTATCATTGTGAAAGACAATGGGGGGCAGGAAGGTGTGAGGCAAGGCAGGGGAATTTGAAATACATACATGAGAAAGGTTAAGAGTGAAAGACACAAGAGACCAGAAAACCATATTACACTATATCTATATATATAAAAGTCAAGTGGTGTATGTATGTGTGTATGTATGTATGTACGTATGACTGCGAAGTCCTCCCGCACCGTTTGAGCCAGAGACTTGAAATTTGGTACAGTGAGGGGTCTTGGGGTCTAGATGCTGGTAAGGGTCGAAAAATTTTCGGATCTCACCTCTGACGCCCCCCAGGGGTGAAAGTCTTTCAGGGCCAATCACATCGGCTGGGCGGTTAGGTGGTGATGATGTCATAATACCCCCCTCCAACAGACACCTCACCCGCTCAGCTCACCCCTCCCTCCTCCAACGGAACCCCGGAGATCCCTCAGTTCTCTGCCCCTCCCCCCTCCCAACGGAACCCCGGAGATCCCTCCATTCTCTGCCCCTCCCCCCTCCCAACGGAACCCCGGAGATCCCTCAGTTCTCTGCCCCTCCCCGCTCCCAACGGAACCCCGGAGATCCCTCAGTTCTCTGCCCCTCCCCCCCTTTAACAGAACCCCAGAGATCCCTCAGTTCTCTGCCCCTCCCACCTCAACCCCGGACTCCATCAGCTCTGTGCCCCCCCCCACCTGCGAAGGTCCCCGGAATCCCTCGGCTCTGGGCCCCCTCCCCCCCTGCGACGGATCTGAGTTGGGTTTGGTGGGACGGTAAGTGAGGTGGGGGTGTCGGGTTCGGTCGGGGGGTGAGGTGGGGGCGTTGGGGTTGGTCAGGGGGTGTTGCGGTTGGTGGGGGGGTGAGGTGGGGGTGTTTGGTTTGCTTGGGGGGGTGAGGTGGGGGTGTCGGGTTTGGTTGGGGGGTAAGTGAGCCGGGGGGGTGACGGGTCTGGGGGGGTGGGAAGGTGTCGGGGGGGTGAGGGGTGTGGTGTGGGTGTTGGGTTTGGTCTGGGGGGGGGGAAGGTGTTGGGGTGGGTGCCCAGACCAAACCCGACACCCCCCCCGGCTCACTTACCCCCCGACCAAACCCGACACCGCCACCTCACCCCCCCACCAACCGCAACACCCCCTGACCAACCCCAACACCCACCCCTCACCCCTCACCCACCCCAACACCTTCCCACCCCCCCAGACCAAACCCGACACCCCCTGGCTCACTTACCCCCCGACCGAACCTGACACCCCCACCTCACCCCCCCACACCAATCGCAACACCCCCAGACCAAACCTGACACCCCCCGGCTCACTTACCCCCCGACCGAACCCGACACTCCCACCTTACCCCCCCAAGCAAACCCGACACCCCCACCTCACCCCCCGACCAACCGCAACACCCCCTGACCAACCCCAACACCCACACCTCACCCCTCACCCACCACGACACCTTCCCACCCCCCCAGACCAAACCCGACACCCCCCCGGCTCACTTACCCCCGACCGAACCCGACACCCCTACCTCATCCCCCCAAGCAAACCTGACACCCCCACCTCAACCCCCCCACCAACCGCAACACCCCCTGACCAACCGCAACACTCACCCCTCACCCACCCCAACACCTTCCCACCCCCCCAGACCAAACCCTACACCCCCCGGCTCACTTACCCCCCGACCAAACCCGACAACCCCACCTGACCCCCCCAAGCAAACCCAACACCCCCACCTGACCCCCCGACCAAACCCGACACCCCCCCCCCCCCGGCTCACGGTGCACTGTGTAGCACACAGATTATTAAATACACTGTTCGGTCGGGGGGTGAGGTGGGGGTGTCGGGTTTGCTCAGGGGGTGAGGTGGGGGTGTTGGGTTTGGTCGGGGGGTGAGGTGGGGGTGTTGGGTTTGTTTTGGGGGGTGAGGTGGGGTTGTCGGGTTTGGTCGGGGGGTAAGTGAGCCGGGGGGTCTTGGGGTTGGTCGAGGGGGTGGGAAGGTGTCAGGGTGGGTGAAGGGTGGGTGTTGGTCAGGGGGTGTCAACTGTCTGCCCCCTCCCCACCTCCGACTGACCCGAGCAACGCCGGGCACTTATGCTAGTTCATAATACAGTTACTTCTAAACTACATTCTTCTTACTAGATCAGATTCACCAGTAGAGCAGGGCAAGTCAGTCAGAGCATGCTGGTCAGCTTAGGTCAGTTAGTTGGCAGCAGTTTTGCGTTGCCGAAACAGTGCAAAGCTGCTGAAGGTTACTGGTGAATCTGACCCTTAATTTGCAATTGACTTATTGGTTTAGTGGGATGTGTTGATCGCACTAAGTGAAGGGGGTCAGAAGAGCCCACTTCCAGAGTCCCACTACTTTAAGAATTCTTATGCTCCTGCCTCAGTTCCTGTGATAGTGCCCCCTGGTGTGCACCGTCACAGGAACGGATACCAAATATTGTGAGAGTTGTGATTAAAAAATTGCAAGAGTTGACACCACGCATACTGGTCCATTGCCTCTGGTGCCCCCCAGGGATATTCAGGGTTGTGATGAACCTCACCATTGTCTGCCCATATCATGAAACAGTTTTCCCTGATGGCTGCTGTAGCTCATCTGCCTGCAACCAACAGCCTCTGGCCACAGGCAAACACTGACTTCCAGGTCCCCTCAGATCTCTCCTTCTCTGGGCAGGATGATCGACACACACTAACCCTTGAGTCCCCAGAGCATCCCCTCTGTAGTATTCAGCCCCTGTCACTTGAGCCTCACAGAAATGTCCAGGTAAGCTGTCCCTGAAGGGATGGAGTACACACAACCTGACTGTTACAACTCAGGCTAAGACCCTTTATAACACAGCACTGTAATCTGTAGTGAAAACAAATGTTTATTAATGATGGCTAAGATTTTAAGAGGTAGTAACCAATGCTAATAAAAACAATGGGGGACAGATAGAATATAAAATGCAACCCTAGCTCTGCACTCATTAAGGGTTACCTTTTCTAGTCAGTAGAGTTTCTCCTGAACATTTAGCCTTTGACAGAGCTGTGGGTTTTCAGTGAACTTGGATCCTGGTTATTTCATGAATACCTTCACATCTGCAAAGGGGTTTCCTCCGTAAATCAATGACACAGGGGTTCTTTTTCCTTCCTCTTATTCCAAATTCATTGTCTTTGCGCCCCAGAAACAAGACACCTCCCTGCGGTTTTTAGTCTCTGATGTCTTCCTATGTTGACTTCACGTTCTTGGGTTGACTTGTAAATATAGCTCCCTGGTGTTTGTATAATCCAGGCACCTCCCGGGTGTGGTGTTCTGTAACATCTAGTGGCACTGAGACCACTTAGAGTTAAATGAGCATGCTCTACAGCTTTAGCTAATAGACAGCTTACACCTCATGCAGTAGCAGCTTATGCATAAGGTCTAAAGTTCCCTGGTTCAAGCCTGCCTCCTGTAAACCAGTGTCTGTTGGCATTATGCTTGGCTTATACAATGCTTAATTTACATCAGAGACATAGGCAGAAAAAGGATTCCACATTCCTTTGTCTGTCAAAACCTACTTGTCAACCCTGGGACACAGATTCTAAACTCCACACTCCCTGATCGGAGATAACAAGCTGGCTCAGCTTAATTGGACTAACCTTTTCACCTCCCCCCTGGCTCTTACCTACTTTTCTATAACTGCCTGTTTGTGAACAATTGAACACTTCTACTGCCTGCATCCGACGAAGTGGGTATTAGCCCACGAAAGCTCATGCTTCAAAACTTTATAGTTAGTCTTTAAGGTGCCACAGGACTTTGTTAACTCTGCTATTCCAGACTAACACGGCTACCACCCAGATTCTAAACCATTTTTTCAGTACATACATACAACTTCTTAAATATCATCCATCTATACCTCATGCAATGATGATGATCAGTATGATGTATGTTTTTATCCACATCTTATGCAAACCTTTTCAGATCAATACTATGAAAGCAGTGTATTAGATGTAGTGACTTGATCAGGTCAGATGGGCATTGCTCTTACAGAGCAGTGAACCCTTCAGCAGGTGGCCCTGTGGGGTTCTTTGGGTCACACAGCCCTGAGGATTTTTTTCTGCCCTTGCAGAGAAACAGCGATGGTAATTTTGTTTACAGAAGTGCCAGGGACTCTATTAAGACTATTAAGGACTTTGCTTTTGCGATTGCTATTGATTTTACATAGAAGGTGCTCAGATACTCCTGCAATAGGCAGCTGGGTAGAAAAGCTGGATAGAAGCACACACACCCCACTCAGCCAATCGATGCAAAAGGAGAGAGTAAGAGGTTTCAATATGCACAATTAATAAGCAAGCAGCTTTCTTTTTCACCTGTGCCCCAGCCGCATTTCCCTCTATAAAGGTTGGTCACACTTTTACACAGTTCTTGGGAGGCAGCAGTCACTAGTGACATTGTACTCATGTTCTGATACCAGCATCCTGCTGGTACAAGATCTTGAAGAAAAATAACCCATGCTGCTGAGTTGAGAGATGGCAAGGGAGGGAAATTGATTAAGTGATGTGGTGTGATTGGGTAAACTAACCCCACACTGGGCCTGGCAGGAAGGGAATTAATGGTTTGGCTTGCAGACAGATGTTTACACTGGCCAACCCTGCAATGCCTGCTAGAGGTGTGGAACCTGGGGGGAGGCCAGGATATGCCAGCTGTAGCAGATGATCAGTAGGTACAGGAAATAAAGGGGCAGAGGGACTGCCCTTACAGAGGGAGAGTTTGTCTCCCTCATTCAGGTTGAGTTAAAGAGGTTTTTAGTCTACAGGTATCTGGTGAGAGATGTGATAGTGGGGCTCTTCTTGGGGAGGGGATGATCATTGTACAGACTCTTTGCTTACTTGGAAAGACTGGTAAGATTCCCTGAGGTAAGCAAGTGCCTAGAGACAAACTACCCCGGGGTTTGTTCTCTTCTGGCTCTCTCAGCACTGGGAGGAGTTTCTAAAATGTCTGACACTGCTATACCAGGGCTAACAGTGGTGGGGAGGTCTTCAGGATATGTTGTTGTGTAGACAGAGCCTCTGAATCAAGCTTACAAAATGGGGATAACTCAGTAAATAGAAGATCACTCCAGGCTTCACTGTGGAAAAGGATAGGTCAGATGGGGACTCCCTGAGATGGTAGGGGTTAGTTCCACCAGGACAAACTCCTGCCCTTGCTTCACTTGAGGGAATGTGGTTTTGTTGTTTATGAATTTTAATAAAAATATTTTTGCTTGCTGTCCTCTTTTTTTCCCCCACCCCCTCAGATGTGTCAGTCAATTGCCATCTGTCCATAGCAAAAACAACACCAATGCATTTTGCAAAGGGTCTAACAATATGTCTTTATTTTTCATATCACTATGGACTGGCCAGGATACACCTCCAGGAGTGTAATACAGCAGCATGCCTGCCACACGAAGCAGCAATTGCATGTTGGTGATGTGACCCTGCCCTGAACACATTTAGGCTGCTCCTGTGTTTTTATTGGGTTTGCACCATAACAGTAATACTCATCCTTGGGGTAGAGTGTTTGTGTTAGGGTAACCAGACAGCAACTGTGAAAAATCCCCACAAGGGTAGGGGGTAATAGGAGCCTATATAAGAAAAAGATCCCAAAAGTGGGACTGTCTCTATAAAATCAGGACATCTGGTCACGTGTGTGTGTGTGTGTGTGTGTGTGAGCGAGAGAGAGAGACTGCCACCCACTAAGGACAATATTCTGTGCTGCTGCAGTTGCAATGTTTCCAAGTGTATGTTGTATTGTTGAGACTTGCCGTTGTAATGTATATTGTTGCAACCTTATGAAAGTCTGGTAAAGCACTGCCCTGATATTGCAATTGCTTT
Source organism: Sternotherus odoratus (assembly GCA_032164245.1). Lineage (NCBI taxonomy): Eukaryota > Metazoa > Chordata > Testudines > Kinosternidae > Sternotherus > Sternotherus odoratus. Next base: position 91,170,333 of record JAVMKO010000001.1, read on the forward strand.
CGATGCTATATATCTTGGTCTATATGTATGCTATATAGCTTGGTCTGGACCCCAACAGTCTGCCAGCAGCCCACAATCCTCACCCTGGTTTTGCACACCCACCCACCCCTGGTTACTCCTTGCAGGCTGACTTTAGTATCCTCCTAGCCCTGAATTAGCCTCAAAATCACCCTGCTGCAAGGACAAGTCCCTCTCACTGGGCCCTCACAGAGAAAGTGTTGGCTTTGCTGCCTTCACTGAGACAGTTAAACATTTTCTCCTTTCTAGAAGCCTGCCTGTCACTGAATTTACACAGCACTGTTGATTTATAGTGACAGCAAAACAAGTTTATTAGGAAAAGAGGATGGATTAAGTGGTACCGAGTAAAAGCGAGAGAGGTAGAGATGGTAACAAGCAAATAAGTGAAAACCTGCATCTAAAAGACTAATCTGAATCTAGCAGGATATAGTCTTTGTTCAGGAGGGCTTTTCTCACCTACAATCTCCTGTCCAGCTTTTTATGGGCCAGGATCCATCAGCAAGATCAAATGGCTTGGTTTCTTTTGGCTCCTAAGGCGAAGGATAGAGAGAATATCTCTCTCTCCCTTACATCCCCAAACGGATGTCTTTGTTTTACTTCCTGGGGATTCAGTCTCCTGTGTCTCTCTGGGGTGTTAATTCTGTCTCTTGAGCTCAGGATGAGGATAACTCCTGTCAGTTTAGCTCAATGGTTTTGTTTACTGCTCCTATGTACATTATGGTAAACCCATGTTCCTTCCATTTAGGATGGAGTTGTTTATTGCTTTGTGCTAGGCTGTCTGATCTTAAACATTGTTCTAGTAGCAGACAGTGTGAATTCACAACTCCACATGTAATGTTCACATCTGCATTTTACAATGATATTAGACAGCATGTTATTAGCTTTCATATGATACTTCACAAGGTTTATTTTGTATGCAGAGTATTGCAGTAGTGTGTGGGGTGTGACTAGAGGGATGCTTAGGGTCACACTTGTTCACTTGGGTAGTAGTTCTGGTCATGTCAGTAAGACTACCTATGAATAATCTGGGTACCTAATTACAGTCCAACATTCTCCACAAAATAAACTTATTTAAGGGTGTCATAAGTGTAAAAGGCTGGAGAGTGATACTCCGCCTGTATAGAGTTAATGTTATCTAAGAACAAGTGACATAAGAGCCTGCCAACCATGAGGGAGGGAGGGGTTTAGTTAGTTCAGTTTGAGTTTTGGCTTGCCAATGTAGCTTGGTAAGGGTTCTGAAGCATCTTTAGCTATGAAGATGGCTCTACTTCCTTCTTATATTCCTGATTAGCTGTACTGGGAGTATAACCTTTGGATTCTTTTAAGCCTGTGCCTATCTGGGGTGTTTCCCTCCTTTTCAGAAGGGAGTTAGAGAACTCCAGATTGTGAAGTGTAATGTATCTCTGTTTATTACCTTTTCTTTATTAAATCTTTTAGTTATAAAAATGTGTGGTTTATTCCCTTAAGGTTTTCTCTGCTTCCAGTCTGGGAAGGGAGAAGGGAAGGGAGTAGGTAAACAGGTCAGCTCTGTGTAGGAGCAAAGGAACAGAGTCTGTCTCCTTCTACCTTCAGACAAGAAGGGGGAAGGGAGGGGGAAGGGAACAGCCTCTGAGGGTCCGGCTCTCAGGTAGAGAGATGGAGGGTGGGGAAGTTCGGGGGCCCCTCCAAGGTTTTGAAAGTACTGTACACCCAAATGGTGGCAGCATTGGGTAACCCCAATTTCCCAGCTGGCAAAGTGGGGGCATTGGGGAGAAAGACTTAACTTAGCTGGGGAGCAGTTAAAGTTTAGTTGGTCTGGCATACAAGAGTCCTTTTCTCTGTACTCAGGAGCACAGGGATCAGGGTGCCACTCTTACAAAGGGTATGTATAAAAACAAGTTGTTTATGCAGCCCAGCAGTTTTCTCTCCAGCTTCCCTTCTATCCCTTTATTTTATGATATGCAAATATAATTCCCCCCCCCCCCAGAAATTTGTGAGAATGCTACCTTGGTGAACAGTCTGGTTATAACTCAAAAGGCTAGAAAATGCAGCTGAAGAAGGAAATGATCAGAGGATCATCCAAAACAAAGTACTGCTTGTTAAAACTGAACTCAGATGTTTAAGATTTGCCTAACAGTAATTTCAAAGCAATATAAATTTCTTCCTGGCCCCATGGAAATCCAACAGAGGTCCAGCTAGAAAGAAACAAAAATCAAAACAGTGCCTTGGGGAACATAGCAGGGAGACCTGCCTCCTATGTACAGCAATCTTTCAAACTTCTTTATAGAGGTTTATTCCAGCACCCTATTGGGTTTTGTTTACATCACAGCAGAACATTTGCACAGGTTAAAATGTGTGATCAACACACAAATGTATCTTAAATTATACAAGGTATCCTTTATCTTTGTGTCAGAGAGGCACTAAGGGTAATCCATTCTGGTGTGGAAATAAACATACAATCATAACTTTGGATAGAAATGGCTCCTTTGGACCCTCCAGACAAAAAACGCTACTTACAGGAAGCCAGTTCAGACACAGGGAACTGGCAGGTATGAGGGAGAGGGCAGAATTACCTGCATTAAGGTATGAAGCAGCTCTAGGGCATGACCCTTCCTTTTAAGAGGGCCTCGTTCTCACAAATTTCTGTAATAACCTCAGGAATTCAAGGCTTTTGCTGGTAATTGAGCTCCATTTCTGGTTCTAATGCCTCTGGGTCACGGTGAATCAGCCCTGTCCTTTCTGTAAATAATCCAAGGTTGGTTGGGGGGACCTTAATTGGAAGGCTTACCAAGATACTATGCAATCCCAACCCTTGTCAGCCTATTCCCTACCATGTGCATGCTCATCTGTGTTGCTAGTTTCCTCTTCAATTAATTTGGGCAAAGTACTGATTTTCTGCAGTTCAAAGTCCTCTTCTTTTTTTCCCCCATCAGTCAACCTGTCACTCATTTTCTGGCAGAAGGGAAAGCAACAGGGGCCAGAATCAAATTATTTTTAATGAGCTCTGACAGATTCTGTCTGGATCCAGTCGTCTTATACAGGTAAAGTGTCAGGGTTAGGTATGGCAGTACTCCAGAGACAGACAGACAGGTGCATCTTTCCTCTGAGTAATCCTGATCATGTGATTCCCTTTACTCTAAAGTGGGTTTGTCACCCCATGAGAGGCTCACCGTATCTCTAAGGGTTTGTCTACATGGGGGAGCCTAGTTTGCACTAACCCAAATTGGAGCACAAAGCAAACCCTTAGAGCAGAGTAACTGTGCAGCAACTGGGGAATCTGTACTGCAGTCTCAAAGTGGAGTAAATTCTCTGCATAGTGAGTTAGTGTAAACTACTGCAATGCTGCTGTGTACTACTTTGGCAGTCCACTGGCTGCCATTCTACACTGTTCTGAAGGTGTCCATACAGAGCCGGTACAACCACTAGGCAAACTAGGCAGCGGCCTAGGGAGCCAAGTGATTGGGGGTGCCAAAAACCATGCTTTGGGGAGGCTCAGAACTGCTTCTTGCCCCCGCTCACCTGCACACTGCCTCCTCCCTCCCCCCTCCCATGCTCTGCTCCTCTCCATCCCAGGTTTGCTCCACCAAACAGCTGATTGGTGCGGCAAGCCTGGGAGGCGGGAGAAGTGGAGCATGGTGACGTGCTCAGGGGAGGAGGCAGAGCAGAGGTGAGCTGGGGTGCGGAGCTGCCGCAGGGCTCCCTGGGCGGAGGGTGGGGAGCTGCCACCCGGGGGGCACAAGGTGGAAATTTCTGTGATTGACTGGTCTATCTCTGTGCCCCAAAATGCTCTGGGGTTAAGCTGACCAGATGTCCCCCTCCCCAATTTAAAACCTGGCATGGGGCTGGGATCAGCCAATTAGTTCCTAGATTCAAATATAACATTATAGCAGCATTGTTCCAGCACCGTTACACTGTGTCTCGTGTATCCTCGTGGACCTAGCTGATCTCCTTGCAATCAGGGGAGAAATCACAGTTGAGCAGGCTCCTGACAGTAACTCTCACAATGAGAATATTTTTGAAGGCATCACTAAGCAGCTGATAGCAAAGGTGTACAATGGAGGTGCTGCTCAGTGCTGTATCAAGAGCAAAGAGCCCAGGAAAAGTTAAAGGAACACCAAGTATGGGAAATGCCTCTGGCAATTGCCATATGACTTGTCCATTTTTTGAGGAGCTGGACAGGATTTTCTTCAGGCCCGCTACTACAGAGCTCAAAGCCCTTGTGCACAGTGATACCATAGAGGTGACTGTGCCCTGCCCTGAGAATGGCCAGGATTCATTGGAGGAGGAGGAGGAGTACAACAGTGCAGAGGGGATCTCTTCAAGAATCCTGAGGGGAGCTGGTTGGGAAGCCACTCTGATTCCCAGCCTCAAGGCCAGGCTGGATACAGGAAGAAAATAGCTAGAAAAAGGCTGGACATTGCCTGAGAGAACCCTCCTTTGACCAAAGACAGGGACAGGCAGAGGCAGCTCCTGAGTCAATGCACAGGTAGAATGCTCTGCTGGAGTGCATGCTGCTGCTAGGACAACAGGAAACGCAACAGCCTTCAGCAGGACCTAGCCATGTTCTGCAGTCTGTGGATAATACGGTGACTGGGACACACAACAGATGTTCCATGCTGTAGCCCCACAATCTTGCTCTCAGAGACCATTCCTGTCCTCACACACAGCATCAGGAACAGTATTGCATTTGAGCTCTCCACAGCACCTGATCACTTTTGATCTGGCCCTTAACCTCAGAAGCCAGAATGACTATGAGGCCTTGCTTTTCCTTCACCCAGCTGTGAGCAGGATTCCATGCCTCCTGACCCTCATTGCACTGTATATGAATGTCCCATTTGTCACTTTAGGTGCATTTCATATTTTTAATCCCTTTGATGCACATTTGTAATACTTTTAATTGTTTTGGTTTTTGTTGTGCCCTAGTGTCAATGTGTGATGGATTACTGTTTGTTTGTTTTTACTGCACATGAAGCCTCAGCATGGCATGGTATGCATAAAATTACCCATCTTCCACAAATCTCAAATATAGAAGTGAAACACTCTAGCACTGCATTATACACACACAACATAACTTCAAAAAATGCCACAACCTCCATCAAATCACAAGCAAAACTCTGCATCTCGGCTTTCTTCCCATGACTGAGTCTTTCTCACTTTCAAAAATGTTGTTCAAAATCCAGCATGCAGTGACGATGCAGGGTCGATACTGCTCTTCAGCCTTTAACCTTGTCATTAGCAGCATTATCTGCCTTTCTAATGCCCAAACACACTCCGCTGTCATTCTGCAACTGCAGAGATGATAATAAACAGTTCCTTTCTTCTATCAAAGTGCCTTGCAAATGGATTCATCAGCCAGGGAAGCTGAGAATAAGGCAGGTCTGCCAGGATGACTGGAGTAATCTCCACACCATTAATGTCCATAGTGAGTCTGAGGGTAAATTGTCCCTTATTCATTAAGGTAAACAGGTGTGAGGCCCAAAAGTTTTTAGCAATGTGAATATTTCCAGGCCACTCTGCATGGATATTTGTGAACCTGCCATGGTGACCCACTAGGCTTGGGAGTTGTAGAGTCTGGTACCCCAGCCTTTATGCTCTCGAGTACAAAGGCTGGGACTCTTCACTAGCCAAACCACTTAACCAAGCTGCTTCCCAGCCAAATTAAGTCCTACACCCCGAGACACCCCCCTTTTTACCAGTGGGGTTCTTAGGGTCACCAATCGCTGCCACCATTCGGGTATACTTCCAAAACCTTGGAGGGGCCCCCGAACTTCCCCAAAGCCCTAACTCTGTCTTCCTCCCTGGACGCCAAGTTAGACAACTGGAGGCTTTTTCCTTCCCCCCTGCACTCCTCTCGTTGAAGAGACAGGCACCTGAAGGCTGCTTCCCCCTCCCCCGTCGAACCTGACGGTGAGGAGAGACAGTCTCCACACTCCAGCTATGCACTTAGCTGCCCCCGAGGCCTATTTTCCCTTCCCTTCCCCCTTCCCAGACTGGAAGCAGAGAACCCTAAGGGAAATAAACCAGCCGGTTTTATAACTAACAAGATTTAATAAAGAAAAAGGTTAAAGCAGAGATACAGACACTTTACATTTGGGGTTCCCCACTTTCTTCTGAAAAGGAAAGAACACCCCAAAAGGCCCGGCTTAATAGAAGAATCAAATGGTTATACAGTAAACCCTCGATTTAATGGACCCCGATTTAACGGACTTCGGATGCAACGGACAAAATTTCCAATGCATCCAAAATCCGTTATTCGGGGGCTCCCGCCCGGCTCCCCTAAGCGGGGAGCCTGGCGGGAGCTGTCAACTCCCCCCCCCCCCGGCTCCCTGCAGGGGGAGCCTGGCGGGGTAGGGGGGTTTGACAGTTCCCGCCGGGCTCTCCGCTGCGGGGAGCCGGGCGGCGGGGGGGGGGGGGGGGGGGTTTGACAGTTTTTTAATCATAAAAAAATTATTAAATAACGGACTTTCGGCTTTAACGGACACCCCCTCGCCCGAATTAGTCCGTTATATCGAGGTTTCACTGTACTCACATCAGCTAAGTAGAAGTTTAAGCGAAGAAAAGCTGAGTTATCTCTACAGCCAGAGATAAACTCCCCCCCCCACCCCTTGGCCCTTGCCTCCTGCCTCGAGGCCAGCCAAGATGGAACTCTCCTGGCCCTTGCCTCCTCCCTGGAGACCAGCCAAGATGAAACTGAACTTTTTACTCCTCCCTTCTTCATGGGCTGGAGACTCCTCCCTTCCACATAGCAGGGAAACTCCCATGTCACCTGTCTCAGATAACATAGCCCAACCCAGGCAAGGCACCCTCCACCCTTATGACAGGAGTGTCAAGGAGAAATATCCCTTTCTTTTTATAAATTCAGAGGTCTGGTAGTGTGTGTGGGGAACAGCTACACAGGTCCCATAGTTTGCCACAGTACAATTCAGGAACCCCCTGCATGCAATACCATCAATGATCTGAGCATTATCAACCTTTATAATCCTGTGCATCGGTACCTTTTGGAGAGCTGCACAGACCTGCATGACAATGGACCCAACAGTTTCTTTCCATACCAAAATGATTGGCAACTGACAAGTAACAATCGGATCTAGCTTCCCCGTGGCGATTTACAACCCATTTCTCCATGGGTGTTTGAGCTCACATGTTGGCCTCTGCAGTCCTGGGGTGAGCACAGAGCAAATATTTTAAAAACAGAACAAAACTGCCTTTCTCATCCTAAAATTCCAGGGCCACTGCCAGTTGTCCCAGGTCTTCAGAACCATCCTCTCCTAGACAGCGCTGGGTTCCTGAGCTCAGAACAGGTGCTACGCTGTGTGAAGCTGCTCCAAGAGCAGTTGCTGTTGCTTGATATCATCCTCCCCGTCCTTGTTCTTGTCTCACTGCTGGAGGAACTGCTGCTTGGTGATGCAGCAGTTGACATCCAAAGCTGAAGACTTGCTGTTCTAGGTTCTCAAATAATCCCCCAACAGCCTATGGATATTCCTGGTCCCCGGCATCACAGTGTGGACCAGTGTTGTGTCCACGCTTGATGACAGCAGTTCGAAACTGGGTCTTCGTTTCAAAATTGTATTACTCCACCCCCACCCCCACCCCCCAAGACAGAAACCATTGGATGGAAGGAAAAGATTCCTGGGACTTTTGGAGTTTGTGGAATTCTGGGAATAGGGGGTCAATGTGTCCCACAATGCCCTTTGATAAAATACCCAGAATTCAGACAGCTCAGCAGTAAAGCAAAGCATCATGGGATACTCGCCCAGAATGCCTTCTACATACTGTGCACTGAGCCCTCGTCATCTGTATGCAGCTGAACTGAACTGAACTGAAACAGAAAAGCATGCTGTCACTCCGGTTTACAGACTTCAAATCAATGGCAGCAAACCTGCCATGTAGACATGCCCTAAAACCATTACATGGGAACATACCGTTAGACTCTGCCCCTGTCTTAATGGGACAGATTCACTTTTTTAAAAAAATGGCAAGAATCTGTACTTGTGTGAATAGCAATACTTTAAAGAGAGCATCTTAATTTCCACTGTTAATGCCACTTACTTTTAGCACTTAACCCAGTTTGTAGACTGAAACTGCACTTGTCAGTTGTACTTTCTGTGGATAATCTGTTTTATATTCTAGTTCTTGTGCACTACCTTAATGCTGTGTTTTACTGCCAGACTGAGACAAGAAGCTCTTTAAAATAAACGGAGTATGAATTCAAATAAAAACCTCAAAACCATTTAATCTGTTTGCCCCTGTTGACAGTCGCTTGCTTCCAATATTCTAGCGAATGATTTTTACTAGCAGGAACATTTCTGGTTCCAATTTTAAAAAATAACAACAGCGAGAAGTACTTGTGGCACCTTAGAGACTAACCAATTTATTTCAGCCTATAAGCTTTCATAGGCTATAGCCCACTTCATCGGATTTATCCAATGGAACACACAGAAATAAGATGTGTATATACACACAGAAAAACATGAAAAGGTGGAAGCTGCCATACCATTTCTAAGAGGCTATTTTAATGTAGATGAGCTATTATCAGCAGGAGAAAAAAAACCTTTTGTAGTGATAATCAAGATGGTCTATATAAGGCAGTTGACAAGAAGGTGTGAGGATACTTAAAATGGAATTAGATCAATTTGTGTAATGACCCAGCCATTCCCAGTCTCTGTTTAACCCTAAACTGATGGTATCCAATTTGCAAATTAATTCCAGTTCAGCAGCTTCTCGTTGGAGTCTGTTTTTGAAGTTTTTCTGTTTTAAGATTGTCACCTTCAAGTCTGTTATTGAGTGATCAGAGACATTGAAGTGTTCTACTGGTTTTTTAATGTTATGATTCCTAATGTCAGATTTGTGTCCATTTATTCTTTTGCGTAGAGACTGTCCGGTTTGGCCAATGTACATAGCAGAGGAGCATTGCTGGCATATGACGGCATATATCACATTGGTAGATGAGCAGGTGAATAAGCCTCTGATGGTGTGGCTGATGTGATTAGGTCCTATGATGGTGTCACTTGAGTAAATATGTGGACAGAGTTGGCATTAGGCTTTGTTACAAGGATAGGTACCTGGGTTAGTGTTTTTGTTGTGTGATGTGTGGTTGCTGGTGAGTTTTTTCTTCAGGTTGGGGGGCTGTCTGTAAGTGAGGACTGGTCTGTCTCCCAAGATCTGTGAGAGTGAGGGATCAATCATCTTTCAGGATAGGTTGTAGATCTCTGATGATGCACTGAAGAGCTTTTAGTTGGGGGCTGAAGGTGACGGCTAATGGCGTTCTGTTATTTTCTTAAATTGGTTAGTCTCTAAGGTGCCACAAGTACTCCTTTTTTTTTTTTTTTTTTGATTTACAGACTAACAGGGCTGCTACTCTGAAATCTGGTACCAATATATCTCACACGAGTGTTAGAATTACTTTTATTTACAATAGGGTCTTGATACTGAGATCATGGTCCTATTGTGCTCAGCATGGTACAGCTACACGGTAAATACCTCGAAGTGTGTGTCTTCCCTTGGGAAAAAAAGATGTATTTTTATCTTTGTTAGCTAACCTGAGAGAAAATCCTACTGAAGACAAAGCACTTTGTAGCTGTCATGTGAGTTACCAGGTGAAGGCAAACACTGTGGGAGAACCTAAGATTTACCTCAACCTGGTAATTGGCATTAAACTTATAAATAACCTTGTCTTCACTGGAATTTTACCATATGTTAGCTAAGGTCAAGTGAAAACACACTTCCTCCTAGTGAAGAAAAGGCCAGAGAGTGTACAATCTAGATAAGAGAGATAAATGATGGGAGAGAGAAACAGAGACCCAGAGAGAGGAAATGCCCTGTCCAGGGTCATGCAGCAAGTTAGTGGCAGAGTAAGAATTTATTATTATGATTATTCAACTTTTATATCTGAGTGGCACTGAGAGGCCTCTAGCAGCTCAGATTGTTCTAGGCATTGTACAAACAAATAGAAAAGGAGAGTCCCTGACCCCAAACTGCTCGTGGTCTAAAATTACAGAACTCAGGTCTCCTGATGCACAGCCCAATGGCCTAACTCCTGGGCTATGCTGAACAGAAAGTGAATTTTGACCTCTCAAATGTAAGTATTTCCCTGCTCCAAAAACTGGATTGTGAATATTTATATTGCTGTAGCATTTGGAAGCCCCCATCACAAAGGGGAGTCAATTTTGTTAGGCCCCGTATCAACATGTACGAAGACATGACACGTACCTTATGATGTGTGATATATGTTTGCCTAGGCCATCACTGAGTTTGACTCCTGCTGCCTGGTACAACAAGCCGATGGCTGTGTTTATACGTGGATATACTACACCCATGGAGCAACCTTTCACTTCAGTGAGGTCTGGATCAATCTCCTAGCTACCAGAGACAGCAGTGCCAACCCTAGATGTTTAAAAATCAGGATTCAGACCCCCCTAAGATCATGACATTAGCTTAAATGTAAAGAGATTAAAATAAATTGATTCTTTTTATTTGCCTTTATGGGTCACATTTTCAAGGTTTTCTCATCAGGAGAGAGAGAAGCTTGGAAAAAAAAAATCTGTAGTTCTCAAGTCACGGCCCCAGGAGCTGGGACTTTAAGAAAAAAACACCAAATTTTGTGAGACTTGTGATAAAATCATGACAGCTACTAACACCACAGAGAAAATGAACCTCATTAATCCTTACCTGTAAAGGCTGCTCTGAGCCAGGAACAGATAGAATGGAGCATTCTGTAAATGCACACAGAAACTAATGACAGATTGTGTTAGGCCCCAGACAACAAGGTAGAACTTGAATTTATTGCATATAGAGTTGATCAGAAACTTACAGCGAGTTCCAAAAATGCCTGCAAAAATTTGTATGGGAATTTCCTCTCCCTCCTCCCCCCCCCCCCCACCTGGTTTTTGACCAGCCCTAGTGTTCCAGTATTGCAATAAACCTTCTGGAAAAGAATTCAGCAGTTGCCTAAAAATATTGTGCTTCACAGTATCTGACACCTACCAGTCATGGCCTGGGAGAATAACAAAGGCATTGATAGGGGTTAGGCTGGTGATCATCTGTAATTACTGAGAGTGTGATTACTACCTTATGCAAATGCACCCATCTCTGGTGTTCCTTTGGCTTCCAGCTCTCTTCCCCCACATATTTGTCTGTTTATTGGACTGGGGCTTCAAAGAGCAAAGTGCAGAGCATTACAGCCTTCATCCAACAAAGCACATGACTAATTTTAAGCACTGGAGTAGCACTACAGATGTCCATGGGGCAATGCACATGTTTACAGTAAATGCACATATTTAATTGCTTTGCTGCATTGGGGCCAAAATACTCCTCACTTCAGAAGATCGAGCCTCTGATGTGCATTGTCTAAAATGAATGGGATTATACGTCAGGGTTGCCTGCGATAGGAGAGCAATGGACTCATGAGCAAGCAGGTCTCTGCCAGTCCTGTGTCCCTAAATCCTAGATTGAGCTCTTTGATGTAAGAACTGTCTGTGTTGTTTGTTTGCACAGTGACAAGTACAATGGGACCTTCCTGCAATGGAAATAAAAGTTAACCATGATAACAAAGGTGTTTTCTAGCTAGGAAATGGTGCAGACTGTGCTCTGTTCCAAAAACAACATGCCGAACAAACAGGACCTAGGACTATTTTGCCCTAGGACTATTTTCTCAATTTTTGAGAAAATCCTTAGGAAGCCAAGCTTTTGGTTCCAGTTCATATGTCTCCAAGAAGGTTCCATGTTGCCTGTCATCACTATATGACAGGGATTGGCAACCTTGGCATGCGGCACCACAGGGTAAGCAACCTTAGTGGGCCCCGCTGGTTTGTTTATTTGGCCGTGGTTCACCATCCCAATCCAATGGTGGCTGCGGGAAGCGGCAGCCAGCACCGCACCAGTGGAAGCCGTGATCGGCGAACCGGCAAGTAAACGAACCGGCGGGGCCTGCTAAGGGTGCTTACCCTGCGGTGCTGCATGTCAAGATTGCCTATCCCTGCTGTACAACCAAGAGGAATTTCATTCTCCTTCCTATCTCCTTACTCAGCAGTCGTCTTCTACAACTTCCTTAAGCAAATGTGATTTTATAACACAAGGCCTTTGATGCGTCTTGTTGTCTATCTTTCTCCTTGGGTTATTTCTATTTTCCCTGTCTACTTTTCCTCTCCCTCTCCCTGCATTCTGCTTTTTTGAATGACAAACGCCCAGGGCCATAAATTCAATTTAAAAAGGAAACCTCTTTAGGCTCTCTTCTCATTTTTCTTAAGCTAATGAGAAAATGCATAATTACCAAATGTAAACTAACTATATAAAAAAAGAACCCACTGATCAGCTGCTGTTTGCGGTGCCATTAATAATGGTTGTATGACTGTTCTGCACAGGGGAGCAAATTCCCTTTAGGAAAGTTGAAAAGGAAAGGGACAGATCTAACAGTCACACTTTAGGTTTCCGGGAATGGCAGGCAAGGAAATCTGCAGCATCAAATCTTAACCCTTTAGTGTTTAACTCACTCACTAGAGCAGGGGTGGGGAACCTTTTTTCTGCCAAGGGCCATTTGGATATTTATAACATCATTCGCGGGCCATACAAAATTATCAGCTTAAAAATTAGCCTGCTATATTTGGTCAAACATTTAATTAACGTTTAATTAACTCCTGCCAACTGGGGTCTCAGCCCGCTGCCAGCCTGGGGTTCCTACACCCAGGCTGGCTGTGGGCTGAGACCCCGGCTGGCAAGGATCCAGCGGGGGAAAGCGCAAAGCAGTGGCAGGCTGAACGCTCAGCCTGCTGCCACTTCTCCGCCGCTGCCGCTTTAGATTTATTGAATTTAGAGACCCGCCTGCGGTTGCCTTGGCAGGGCCAGACCAAATGATTTTGCGGGCCTTATACAGCCCGCGGGCCGGACGTTCCCCACCCCTGCACTAGAGCAATGGATGGGTGTATTATGGAGTAGTAATAGTATTTCTAAGAAACACTAATGTGCACTTATATAACGTAATGCCTTTTCTCAAAGCCATCAAACCTGAAACACCTGTCTGAAGAAGATAAGGATTATACAGGGATCACTTCAGACACACTCATACCTGCCTACAACAGAGAACTGAAACCCCTGCAGTTTCCCTCTGTGTCGAACCCACCTCCTCTTCCAATTGGAATTCCTTGTTTTCCAGAATGGAATTTTTGCTGTTGAAAACCATCATGTGACTTAGCAGACAGCCAAAAGCTCCATTCTTGTGATCACTCATGTACATGTTTCTTCTTCTGATTATTTTATTTTATTTATTATTTGTATAGCAGTGGGGCCTAACAGACCCAGAAATGGACTAGGACCCCATTTGTGAGTCACTGTGCAATCACAGAAGAAAAAAACAGTTCCTGCTCCAAGGACCCTGCAATCTATCATTAGTTTTCTGCCAAGGAATAGTCCCAGGTGTATTTATATGCCTACTAACGTGTGATCGCATGCACATATGTACCGTAAGTACCAAATTGGCAATACAACAGCAACAAAAGTCTGGAAAAAAGAAAGGGTAATCTTTATTTCCAGGTAACATTTCTGAAACATTTTGGAAAGTGCATATTTTAAAAGAATGGAAATGTTTTTATGAAAAATACCCTTTATGAAATTCTTTTGATAAGATTTTTTTGGGATAATTTTTTACAAAAGCTTTACTCATCTTCCATCTCTTCCTCACATCTATGCCATATCCAGATCACTGTAACTGATCATCTTTTTAAACTATTGCAAAGTTCTGCTATCTAGCATACTCTTGAGCTCCTCCAACCCAGCTAAAATATGGCTCCTGAAAAGATCTTCCTCACCCATTCACGTCACCAACATTCTTGTCTTCATCTTCTAGTCCTTGCCTAACTCCACAAGAGTCAATATCTCAGATCTTATATCTTATCATGTCATCCCAACTTTTCCTGCTCAACCAAAGATGTCAGCCTTGATGCCCAGGTTGTCCACTTCTTCCATAGCCATCACCTGCTTTCATGCTTTATAAATACGCCATGTGTCTGTAAAACATTACCATTCTCATTCAGTATCATTTTTCCCTCATTTAACAGCTGGGTAAATGACCATACAAGCCTGATTCTCCACTGCCTTGCAGCTGTCTATATTTTGTGTATATTTCAGCTAGCAACACATTTATCAGCTCTTAATAAATTATAAATAATTAATATTATTAGTAGCTGATCCTTTGTTTGACTGCTAGGTGATTCTCTAGAGCCGTCCCTGGTCTAAATGGAACACTTTTTTAATTCTGATTGAATGGTTCCTCGACAAATGTGAATGTTAGTTGTTCTGTCCTCAGTTGCTCCAGCAGATATTTGGTGTTGGGAAAAATTTATTTATAATGCCCTTATAAATACCGGTACTTCCGTTCAAGTATTGTAACTTTTAGACAAAGATAAATATTATTACCACAGGATAATTGTCTACAGGTTTTTAAATCTTAAATATTTTTTTCTTAATTTTTTGTTGTTGGTACTCCTCCTATCTTTGGAGATTATTCTGCTCTTTCCAAAGAGCAGTCTGTTGTCCCTTGAAGCATTTTAAAATAATGTAGTCCATATGCAGCCGTAAAAATGACGACTAAGTGTTTGAGGAGTGTCACAAACTCTCTCTCTATCTATCTATCTATATTAGACAGGATCTTTCATTTCACCTGTGGACAGGCATTCTATGGTGGCTACAAGTTAGAGTGGATCTGTGACTAGACGTGGGTGAAATTTTGGATGGAACTTTCTTTTGCCAAAAAAATTGAAGATTTGGTCAACTTAAACATTTATACTTGTGCTAGCCCTCATCGAACTAGCATGAGTAAGCGCTTAAGGACCTGCTCCACTTAAATGCCCAAACCCCATTTTTGGGCCCCATGTCCTAATTTTAGGTGCTACTACAATGCACAAAACACCTGCTCAGCTGTCACCTAATCCTATAGGTGCCTGAACTCCCTCAGCACCTAAATTTCCACTACAGAAGTCCCCTAGGCACCTACGTTTCAGCCTTTGGGCATGCACAGTGCAGCCTCGGGCAGGAGTCTTGGTGCCTCATGTCTCATACTTAAGCCCCTGCATGATCCTCAGACTAAGTGAAGATAGGCAGGGAGATGCATATCTCAGGGTCCAATCCAGTAGGCATGCACTGAGCACACTGAGCTCCACACAACCTCAGACTCAGCAGCCCCAACACCCGATGAGGCAAAGGAATTCGAATGCGGGTTCCATACCTCTCAGGTGAGTGCCTTACCCTTTGGACTATAGAAATGCCGATGTGGGTCTCTGCACCAGCCTGCAGCCTGATGTTAAGCACCTAACTCCACGAGAGGGGTGGAGCTTAGAACATATCCCTCTCATCAGCATTTCCCATTGGCTCATTTAGGTGGCTTCCTGCCAAGTGTGCTGGCCTTTGTGGATTCCATTTGCAGGCACCTCTCTCTCCTCATGCATTACACCAGGAGCCTAAGTGCCTCCTTCAGTGATTTTCAAGGTGCCTAAAAGTTCTGCATTGCAATGCCTTCATCCCTTTGTGGATCTGAGCCAAGTCAGTATTGGAGCTGGGATGTGGGCTCCTAAGTCACTTAGGTGCTCACAGCTCTTCAAAAAGATACTCTTAGATAATCTCTAATCAGCCTCTGCCCCTGAATTCAGGACGGAGAGAACTGCAGCTCTGATTTCAGCATGCTGAAATAGTCTAGCAAAGCGGGAAATCACAACCAGATATTTCTAATGTAAAAAATAAGCAGAAAAACAAGTGTAAAAACTGATGTGTAATGAAAGCATCTTTGTTCAGCCTACAGGAGTAGAAAAGGGAGCAAACAACTAGTTTGGGCTTGTATTCACAACCCCATTTCAATGGTGCTCCTGAATCTGTTGGACGGGGCTGCTGGTCAGCATGTGAGGTTCTCTCTCCTCACAAGGATTTGATGCATTGCCTCTACAATGTTCCCAAACCTCGCCACTGTGGGTAGTAAGAGGCAGACAAGCAGAACTGGGGATTGGATTTGGGTTTCCAACATCATAGTGCAAAGAACTAATTGCTACACTAAATGAGTGTTTTATTTGGTTTTGTTCTGCAGGAATAACCTGGAACATGAGGAGGATTTCCCCAAAGTAAAACTTAGTATGGCTTCAGCACAGCCTGTTTTGATCAGATACTAATCATTGTGTCCTATGGAAGGAATGAGAAACTGCATGACATTCTCTGAGCCTGGAAAAGAATGGAAAAGAAGAAGGAATAGAAATCAAATGTGTACTTTTTACAGATAAAATCCCCTGAGAGAATTGTAGGTGTTTGTATTATTCCAGTGTCCCTTAGTTTAGGCCCAGAATTGACTTTCCAAATTGCCATCATTAGCTCTTTGTCCTGCTGTGACCTAAATATCAACCATGAAGTGCTGATATTTAGGTCACAGCATTGATGTTGTATATGCACACCACCATGTAACATGATTGTGCCATGAATCAATAACAATGTTGTGATGCCGAGTCAAGACATGAGAGAGCACAGTACCTGAAAGCTTTTCAGATCATTAATTTTGAAACTGGGGTTTCACTGTGCCAGCTGCCTCCCAAGTGTCCCCTCATGGCCAGAGGTAACTCTGCTGATGACCTGCTCACAGTTTTCTCCCTTCCAAGGGCTTCTTAAATAAACCCCACACAGTCGAGAGTCAACAGCCTGCCTCAGGCTGTCTGGTCAATTAATGTAAAGTTAAAAAATAAACACACAAGGCTCCCACCCTCTGCCTTTAGCTTAACACACCCAAACTTCCCTGGTGGTTCTGGTCCCCTGGCTTTAGCAGGCTACGCCTAGCCCTGCCCTGATCTCAAGGCCTCCCCTTCAGGAACCTTTCTCACTCTCTGTCGTCTTTCTATGGCTTCCTGAACATTCTACCCTGGACAGTGCTTTTATGGCGTGATGCCAACTTTTCCCAACTGCGCGCTAAAATTTTCCCAAATCTGGTGAAAAATTCCCAGATTCTGGACAGTGTGACAAACTACCCTGATAGTGTGCTGAATATGATTCCACCTTCATACCAGCCCCTGGCTCCTGGCTAAGCATCTGCTTGGGCTGGATCTGGCTAGGTGTTTCAGGAACTCACTGATGATATCACGTGACCCCAAAGTCAGGATCCCTTATCACAGACTTAGTCTCCTTAGTTGTTAATCTGGCCCTGCATGGAAACACTGTCCCATGCAAACTTGGTGCCTGTCCTCTTAGTGGTGTCAGTTACTGAGTATTAATCAGAAATACTGCATCGTGAAACAGAGGTTATGGAAAATGGTATTTATATAAAGAGATCAATTCCACGTGCTATGAAGTCAGTCCTTCCATCTGTCCCTCACTCCACATTGGCTTTGCCCTAAGACGTATCCCTTCATTTGGGACTTGACAAGTGGAGAGAAAGTAGAGGAATGAAAGCAGTAAAAGAGAATGCAGATTAGCTGTACAAAGAAACTGCTGCAAGAGGAAATGGACTGCAGCACCTAAAAAACTGCTAAGTTATCCTGCAGCATTAGGGCCAAGGGGGGCGGGGGCGGAGAGTCACGGGCAACAGGACAGCAGAGGAATGAAGGCTACGTGTGAAATTATGTTTCTGTAGATTTTTATCTCTGCAGTTCAGCCTTGAATAACAAATCTGCCATTTTGCCTCATGCTCAAGAGGAACTGACCTTCCTCAAGGTGATGGGGTGTCTGTAGCCAGCGGTCACCCTTTGCTTGAGCAGAGATGTGCATCTTTATCAATCTGGGATCCTGGTTATTACACTAAATACATACAAACTGCTCCCCTACTGGGGCCAGAGATAAGAAAAAAAGTAACCCTGTATAATGATAAAAGGGAGCTGTAAATCCTTCGTGTGCCATGGGGAAACAAATATTTTTACTGGCATTTTTTCCCACCTGAAATTAGGTTTGTATCTCTGTGATGGCTTTATTTCTCCTGCAGGGGAATTATTATTATTTATTGGTTTCTGTCTGTCTTCATTCTTTGAGGGACAATGTCTCATTTTCCTGGTTATGTGTGTATTTTTTAAAGCAGCGCCGACTGGGAGTTTGGCTGAGGTTATGCTACAGTGACCCAGACACAGGATCTGCGCTGATAAAACACCCAATGAACCAGAACTAGTCAGCCACATTAGGCACTCTTCATTGAGCAAGGCTGGCACCTGAGACAAGGGGTGATGGTGACAGTGGTAGAGAAGGAGTCTGGAGACTAAGGGACCACCAATGCTGCCTGATAGGAAGCTGCACATCAAAAAGATCTCTTTCCCTACTCCAATCCTAACAAACTTGATTTGTGAGGAGCTTGCATTAGAGCTGAGAGACAAGTTATTTCAGGCATATTAGCTTTTGTATCTCTCCAGGACTGAAATGTGATTGAAGCCCAAAGTGACCAAGATAGAAAGCAGTAGGCAGTGGAGATGGGGGTTTTAAAAATTATTTTTATTTTAAATTCAGACACTTTGAATGAGAGCTATAAACAGCAGCCCCTCCTCCCCCAGCAGCCCTTCTCCTTTTGAGTGCACTGGAGAAATCCCATAGAAGCAGTAACGGAACCAAAGCAACGTGAGTGTGTCACAAACAGTTCACTGATGCCTACACCCATGTCAATAGCTTTGTCTGGTTCCCTTCAAATTCTTCCTTCTTAGACAGTTACTGCTGAGGTTAGCAGGGTGCTCACAACTTTGTTGTATTCTCTTGCTGGTTTCCATTGTTTATCTCTGTCTGTGAAATATGCCTCTTTTTTTTTTTTCTCGTGTGGAAGGAATGGCAGGGAGGGGATTGGAAGGGAAGTGGCAAGGAACAAGGTTGTTCTTGAATTGGGAAAAAAAATCACGAGTTTCTTCAAAATGTTTTGGTTTTCAACTGGCAGCATTGAGAAGTGGCAGCATGGCACGCCTCCCCCACCCCTTTCCACCCCTTCCACTGTGTGCTGCAGGAAAGAACAGAGAATCGTGTGGCGCTGACTTGTGAGTCAGGAGATCTGGGATGAATTCCTAGCTCTGATGCAGTCCCCATGTGGCCTCAGGCAAGTCACGCAATCTCTCTGTGCCACAGTTTCTTTCCCACATGAGAAATATGGTGAATAAGACTTCTTTTCTCTCACTCTTTATCTGCCCTGTCTATTTAGTTCGGAAGCTCTTGGTGACACTCCTGTCTCTCACTATGTATTTCTACAGTTCTGTTTATGAAAACAGGTATCTGACAGCACTAGCTAAACTGAACAAACCCTGCCCTTCTCACTCCTCTCTCTGCCTTTCCATGCCCAACTGTTCCTTATTTTTCCAATTTGTTCCATTTTCAGCTCCCATCCCCTTCACAGGACTAAATGCTCCTTATTTTCCCCCTCTGGGCCCTTGTCTGCAAGCAGGAGGCTGCTGTGTGTTCACTTCCTCACTCAACTGCTGTGACTGTTAGCTCATTTTTTATTGTAAACATTTAATTATATCACCACCTGGACTCCAGCTCCGATGGTGTCATTCTCTTTGTTTCTCTGGAGGTCTGGTTACCACCTGGCCTCACTCTCAGTTACTTGATGGCTCTGTTATGCTCTTCCTCACTCTTACCTGCCCACTATGAAGTACTGTAGAAAGTTCAGGAGTACAGATATCCGCCTGGTACTTTAACCTTCCTCATATTGACCTTGTTCAGGTGATGATTTTCACAGTCATTCAGTGATTTCTTTTAACTATGCATAGAGCTGAGCAGAAATCGGAATTCCAACTTGCAGAAAATTCTGGTATTTCAATATTTGATGAAATAATTGTTTGGAAATGTTGAAAAGTTTCAACATTTTTCCATTGGAGGAAGAAAAATGGACATTCCTTAACTAGACCATTTCATTTCACTGTGTTGAACTGAATGGAAACGACTTGTTTCCAGCCACTTCAACATTAGGCTACATTTGCCTATGATTTGATGGTACCTCATAGGAGTACCAGTTCAGCTGTGGTGCCTCTTTCCCTCATTCTCCCCTGCAGGACTGTGGGCTGGTCTTCACTGTGTGTGTGCGGGAGGGCGGGGTGGGGTGGGTGATCGACTGAAGATACATAACTTTAGCTATGTTATTCACATAGCTGAAGTTATGTGAATAACATAGCTGAAGTCAGCTTATCTTCAGCCGATTTACCTGCCGTCCTCATGGCAGCGGCGGTTGGCAGTGCACTCCCCCGTCAACTCCAGCTTGTGCCTCACAGCAAGCTGGAGTTCCGGAGTCAACAGGGGCACTGCTGGTGATCGATTTACCGCATTTCATTAAGATGCGATAAATCAATCGCCAAACGATCGATTGCTACCCGCCAATCCGGCAGGTAGTGAAGACCTACCCTATGTCTTCCAGGATGCATCCACATCATGTGACTCCCATGATATCATAGTGCTCAGTCAAAGGGGAAATTGCAGTGAATCATGGGAGATGTCATCTAGTGAAAGAGCCTGGTTTGTAGAGGAGAGTGGTGACACATGGCAATCAAATTTACTACCCAGTCACCAGCCCAGCTGACAGTATATAGCAGTGGTGTCTCCTGAAGGACAAAGCATATTGCCACAATTTATAATGTGTTTTTGTTCCAAAAGGCATTTATACCAAACAATAACCAACAGAGTAAACCATTTATGAAGCATGGCATAAGAAAGAAAGCCAAATTAAGCAAATAATCACTGGAGATGTATCTGTTGATACCAGGTCTGATTTTGTGCCAGCATTTTTGATTGAAAAAATCTTACAGACTGTAGAACAGTGTCACATTCCCCTCACCCAAGTGATTCTCCCTCTCCAGCTACTGTACATACTGGTTCTAATGCACCAATATGGTGATCTAATGAGACTATCTGCCACTCTGAAAGATGCATGAAATCTTTTACTCCCTCTCCTTTATGATTTTTAATGTTTTCCAGTTTTTATTACTGTGAATTTGTACAGCAGTTACACATATAAGTTAGTAAGTGTGTGACACAATGGGTATTTGATACAAGAAATTTCAGCATAATTGACTATACAGGAGAGTAGCTCGGTTCATAGAATGGCTTCCATTAAACAATTAGCAATGGGGTCTGTGATCCTGAAAAGGATTGGGGCGGAGAGTTTATAGTGGATCACAAATTGAATATGAGTCACAGGGTTGTATTAATAAGAATGTCATATATTATAAGACATGGGAGGTAACTATCCTGCTCAGCTGAGGCCTCACCGGTGGCAGGTAGGAGTATTATGTCCAATTCTTCATGCCTCACATTAGAAAAGATGTGGACAAAGTGCAGAGAATCCAGATGGGAGCAATAAACATGCTAAAAGGTTTTGAAAACTGGGTATGTTGAGTCTTGAAGACTGTGCAGACCTGATAACAGTCTTCAGATAGGTTAAGGACTGTCTTAATGGCGATCAATTGTTCTTCATATCCACTGAAGGTAAAACAAGAAGTAATGGGCTTAATCTGCAACATGGGAGACTTAAGTTAGATATTAGGGAAAATATAAAGATAGTTAAGCTCTGGAGCAGGCCTCCAAGGAAGGTTCTGGAATCTCCATCATTGTAAGTTAACTGGGAAGGGGATTAGTTAAGTAAATGTGTTGGCTGTTATAAAACCACAATAAATGCAGCTGAGTCAACTACAGTGGAGTGATTGCTGTTACATCTCATGACTGTGGAGTGACCAGGCAGATGCATTGCAATCTTTCATGTCATGACTGACTATTGTATCTTTGCCTAGTTGTTTTGCTGATGTCCTAACCACTGAACCATCTTTTCTCTCTTAAACAAAAATTATTCCTGAGTGTGTTTCAGATAGCTGCCATATAGAGACTGCTCCTTGTGTAGCATCAGTAGTATCACTTGGCACTTGAAAATGATGTTCAGTGTTTTGTGCTATGCATGCAACATCTCGTATGGCTGGGACTGCTGGAAATTGCAGGGGATGCAGAAGGAACCATGATCATGCATGTATTTCTCCATCATTATATTAGGTTCTCCTCACTGCCATTGTAGAGCATAAATGAGTGACTTGGAGATCTCACCCAAGAGGCTTCAGTATTCAGTAGCCAGACTGGGCCACCAGCACAATTGCTGCTGCAGCACCTTCTGACCAATGGGCAGCCTCACAGTCACTGGCAATACCTACCCTGCAGTTCCAGATAGCCCAGGTCCTGGCATGAAAAGCAGTTCTTAGTGAGGTTATCTCACCAGAAACTGTCCGGAGCTGCAGTCAGGAACCAAGAGCAGCTATCGAAGGAGCTGAGAGGATCAGCAAGATCAGAATAGAAATGGAGGCCACATTACAGCCACGTGCTCATCACCACAATTAGGAAACTTCTAGAAGCCAACATTTGGATCATAAAGTTGGCCAACAATACAGCTCAAGTTTGTGTGGTATGAACAGTGTAACCCAATATGGATGTGTGCGCACCATCAGTGCGGAAAACGACCGACTGTTTGGTGGACTCACGGGCATCCATTGTCCAGATCCAGGAATAGTTATTTCTTAATGATATACCAGAGTTCTTGTTCAGGCTGTGAGCCAAAGATGTAAATGGATTGGTGATAAAAAAAAAAAGATATAGGATACCAACCTCCTTATGGTCTCTTTAGTTTAATGGCACTTCCTTCCCAACACAGGGTGATACTGGACATGAGTGATAGCCTGGAACTAAGGAATACCTGCAACTACAGAGGTTAGTGACAGTTTTTTACTCCAGACGACATGAGACAGGAATTGATCTAGAATTCCCTTATTCTGTTTAGATGGAAGGGTGATCTCCCTCAGCTGTACTAGCCTCACTGAGCATTGTCTTGAGTTTACAGACAGCATCTCATTGGCCACACCCATAATTACCTACAAATGGAGGTGAGCAACAAGCAGGTCACAGAGCTACTCATCAGTGTCCCAAAATGCTCATCTATGATATCATTTTCCAAGGTGGAAGCATACAGGCAGTCTCAGTAGTGACTATACAGAAGCAGTATCCCTGGGATTTCAGGAAGGGAGTGATGTGAACAAAACAGGAAGGTAGGAGAGGAGGCTAACTAGTGAGACAACTGGTTAGGTTAATGTGTTGGTAAACTAATATAAAGTAATTAAACTTCATTTGATTAATCATCAGATTAATGCTACAATAGTGTAATATAAAGAAGCAGCACTATATGCATAAAGCTATAGAAGAGCATACTACCAGTATTAGTCTGCACCACTTCAGTTATAAGAAAAGCTCGCCATCTTGTGGGAAAATATCAAATTTCAAACTTGTCCATCACTTACATTTAAGCTTGCAAGAATTAGATTTGTATTGGTAAACCCCTTTCAACATACACACACAAACCAATGGAAAAATATTTCCATGGACTGTCATTGAAATTTACAGATAGACAAAGTAAGAAAAATGCTGCTTTCAAACTTTATTTAGGAATATTTACTTAATATATTTTGATATCTGATGTTGATGATTTCTGTTTTAAGGTTATAAGGCTTTTACTTTTTGAATCCCTGTGTCTATTGTTATTAAATAATTTTATCCCTCCCTCCTTCAATTTTCCACAGCCATGAAAATGTAAATAAAAACTGGAAAAAATGCTTAAAGTAAATATTGGTATTTAAGTGGATGAGATTTTTTATGGGACCAACTTGTGTTGGTAAGAGAGACAAACTTTCAAGACAAACAAAGCTTTTCTTCAGATGTGGGAAACTGACACTGGGAGTACCTTTCCCAGACCTGAGGAAGAGTTCTGCCTGGCTTGAAAACTTGTTTCTCTCACCAACAGAAATTGGTCCAATAAAAGACATTATTTGTCTCACCTTGTCTCTAATGTCCTGGGACCCACAGGGCTACAACTGCACTGCATACACTGATTTTATCTATCAAGAATATAAAAAAGTAAAAATCAAATTCTGCCGACCCTACATATATTAGCTAATGAGTTTACTCCAGGTTAGCATTTAATTACGTTACACAAAAACTTGTTGCCAGTCATTGCGGGGGCATAGATCACCATTAAATCTCCCCAAGATCTTTTCTCCCCTATTGCTTTAAACTCTTACAAAGAGTAGGAAATTAAGGGTAGGACATAGGATGTTGCCTCTAATGGCAGGTAGGATGTTCAGCACAATCTTCCATCCTGTACAAATTTCAGGGGAATGTTCAGGACTCTACATTCTAAAGGGGAAGAACCCAAAGTGAACACTGAAGGAGCAAACCTTTCAATCACGGAGATATCCCAGAAGATACTCCTAGAAGAATCTGAGATGGACTTCCTAGGATTATTACATTAGATTAGAGTGGACTAACCAGAAGTCAACCAGACACTTTTGAATTGAAAACTCAAGGACTTCTCTGTGAATGAGGTCTAGATCCTCAGCAGATGTAAATAGACATATTTTTGCGAGCTGGCTTAAAAAAACTGTCTAGGTGGAAAAGAAGAGAAAGAATGGAAAAATTAAACAAGAAATTCTGGAGTATTTTTAGGGTAACTTTTAGTACCATGACCTCACAATCTGATCTCTGCAACACTTGGAAGAGAACATCGTTGACAAATTTTTTATGTCCAGAAGAATCTGGTGACATTAACAGCACAACATGGAAATTAGGCAATAGGGGGAAAATGTCTGGGTCAGAGATAATTTTTTTTTTACAGCTAATGCGCAGATTATTCTTACAGAGTTTGAAAATGTAATGTATCCTTTTGAACACTTCAGACAGAGACTTGGAAGCACAGGTTGCAGGGCTGCTGCAGTTTGGGAATCCTAATGTCAGAAGCCTTATGAGGCCTAAAAGCTGAGAAGATTTAGTAGGACTTTTGTTTGTTTAATTTAGAGGAAAGAATACAAGGAAGTCACCCTGGTATAGTAGGCAGTCTTGGGAGAAAGGGGAAGTGGCTATGGATCTGCTACATACTACTGACCTCTGGTTGGCCCCTTGGGGCTGTGGGAAGGCACAAATGGAGCATCCTTCAGACTGCTTTCACTTATGCCAGGGACCTGTCTGGTCCCTAGCTGGTTCAAAGATCAGGGAATGGAAAGGTGGCTCAAAGCCACCTCTCATCCTTCCACCTTCTGGAACCGAGCACTATTTAGCTGTGCCAGTGACTATGGTCCTTGCTTTCTAAAATATAAGGCTAGCAAACTGTTTACACGGCAGAGTTCCCAACCCGCAGCAAACAAGTTATCCTCTTAAAAGGTTCACAGGAAGAAGCACCAGATGTGTGTTACTGGCAGCACAGTTATTAAAATGACACGCAACACAATACAAAATTCCACTGGCTTGTGGAAAAAAGGAAAACCCAGGTTAGACTGAAAAGTATAACTACCAAAATCCTATTTTGGGCACACATGCTTTAAATTGAAAAGCACATGACTAAGTGGTAGAAGGTAGTGGAAGAAAAAATGATATTAGAAAGAAAGTGCAGCAGGAAGTTCTAACAACCACCCAGAAAAGGAAAGCAGAAAATCTGGATCTTCAGCTGCTTGGAACTCTTGAAGAAAACCTCCTGTCTCTGTGTGCTCAGGACAATATCTGAACCTCCTGCACTCTAGAATGAGAATATCGAGCCCTACCAATAATTGAGGGGGGAGACGGGCAAGGAATAGAAAAGGATTTTAATAACTTGGATGAAGAGAAAATGATGGATTTTACATATGTTGTAGAGGAAGAATTGGCCAAATCTGGCAAAAGTTTGGATATGGGAAGAGAAATAGAGAGGTGTCAAAAACATCACCCTTTGTAATAATGCATCCCCTTTTTGGCATACAAAAAATCTATTAATGAATGTATGCTGATCACACCAGGCTTCCAGTAAGCTCCATTTGAAAGGGCTCTGCTATTGCAGTTTTCGTCATCAGTAGGACCAACCCATACTGTCCATAGGAATAGTGCACATTTAAATGAGGTCAGTACTGACTTTACAATGTTGTATATACAGTAATAAGATCACTACTGAGGCTTAAAAATTGTCAGTTTGTTTTTTGGTGGAAAATTTGAGTTTTTGATCAAAGAAGTTGTTTTGATAAAAATGTCTGCTTCTTGAAGACATTTCTTATTTTTATTAAAAACCCCAACAATCTCAACGCACAAAACAACCAAAAAGGAGCGGCCAAAAATCAAAATAGTTCAGCAACAAATCCAAATATTTCAATTTTGAAATGCTACTGCGGCACCTCATGGGAGTTTCGGTTTGGGTGCTCATTCTCCTCTATGGTCTAAGCTCTCCTGTTGGACTTCATCTCTCTTGAGGTGTCATGGCCAACTAACTGTCATGATGTCCTGCCTCCCCTCACTAAAAGGAAAGACCATAGTGCATCGTGGGTAATGTAGTTTGACTAGGAAGCATTGACTAGAAGAATGGATGCACAAAGCACCCAAACTACAACTTCCATGAGGCACTACAATAGCATTTCTGAATCGTAATATTTTGCGTTTTGACTGAAATATTTTGATTTTGAAATAAAACTTTAATTGTTCATCAAAAATGTAGACTCTTTTGTGTATGTGAAATCTCTCCCACATTTTTTCTGATCGGCTCTAAAGATGACGTTGGTCAGGGCTAGATTTTCAGAACTGCTTAAGGCTCATGGAGAGTTGGGTTTCCTCTTTGCTGCTTTTGAAAATTCCACTCCTGAATGTTGCATAACTAAAGGAGGCTCGGGATGGGACGCTTAGCCAATTTTAAACTGTCACTGTTCTATTGGAAAGCACAGCAAGCCCAATATCTTCAAGAAATAAAAATAACATCCCAGAATATGACTAACTAAAAGTTCTTCCCTGGTGGTTTTACACCCCAAGTCTCATCCTTCCCCTGCTTTAGTCACTGGTTAGAACAGTGCATTGCTACCACTCAGGCCCTGATCCTCAATGATATTAAGGTGCCTAACTCCTACTGAAATCAATGGGAATTAGGTGCCTAAATATCTTTGAGAACATGGGTCTCAGGATATCTCTGAAAAGCATTGGCACAGCAGGGACAGAGAGCGCTGTGGAGTAAGAGGTATATTTACTATTTCTCCCCTTGAGGTGATCAACTAAATAACCACTCCATAGGTTAGATCTGCTGCTGTAGATGATTTACACCAGCTAAGGATCTGACCCATATTTATTCAACATTGTTCAAGTTTGGTAACAGCTATTCTGCTGCCCCCTTTCCCAGCATGCACCGCACAGGTAGAGATGGATCCAAACCACAAAATGTGGATCTAGATCCGAACTCCCCCAAAATTTGAGGTGGCAGTTGGATATGCAGTTTTATTTTGGGCTTATGTCCACTCACAGTATCTCTGGAAATATAGTTTTTTAAAAAAACAACCCTGAAAATATGCCGTAAGTTGCAAACAAACCCGTATGAACCATTTTTCATTAAACAATCTTATTCACGTAGCCTGACATTTCAGAGCAGGTTAGGCACACAACTCCTATTTACTTTCAGTTGGATTTGGGTGCCTAACTCCTTAGGTTCCTTTAAAATTGCCAGACATAGGATTTAACTTAAAAATACCTGGTTCTAGGGCCGATCATCTCAGCTTCCTGTTTTGTTCCCTCAGCGGATCCCTTCTATGGTGTCCAGTGACAAGCGCCACCAGCTGAGTAGTCTGGTTAAAGAAACACACTGCCTGGTTCCATTGCAGCTGCCATTGCGTACACCACGTTCCTTCCTACCTCCCTTTCCCTCTGCGTAGAGAAGCATGGTGAAGTGGGGGTAGAGAGAATGTGTTAACTTCATCCTAGATGTGTGCTGTGGGTGGATTTCAATTAGGAAACCAGGCATTCAGTAAAGTAGCACTAATAAGGGCTCTAGGCCAGAGGGAGCCCAAGAGGATTGCTAGCAGGTAACAGGAAGAAGTTAGTATGTGACTGGGGCCCCCCTGAGGTCTCAGATCAGAATCCAGAGACCCTGGCTGGTAAAATATAGGATTTTTGTTTTTCTCAGAAAGAGAAAGTAGGTGACCTTGTTTCAGTTCCCAAAAGTTTTCACAATCCATGGCAACATTGTATAAGAGATGTTCTCCCAGTCACTGTACTGATAATGACATCTCTTTTCTGCATTAGATGAAGGGGTGATCCACACAGCAATCTTTCTGTGCCTGGCTTTTCAGATACAACAATTAAATGTGAACTCTCCCCTTCCTTTCCAAGATTGCACATTGTATGTTTCTTGGGTGGATTCTGCCTGCCTGTAGACAGCATAAATATCCAGATTTCAGTTTTTTACCCTACGTTGCAGACAAGAAAAAATACTTTCATACTGCTGATGGCTGAAAATAATTCACTTCTGTGAGGACAGCTGGCAAAAGACCTGTGCACTATTTAGGCGACGGGTAGCCTTGTGCTGAGCCTTTGCACTAGGGTACATTTCATCTGATGTGTTTGTACTC
This sequence comes from Sternotherus odoratus, assembly GCA_032164245.1. Classification (NCBI taxonomy): domain Eukaryota; kingdom Metazoa; phylum Chordata; order Testudines; family Kinosternidae; genus Sternotherus; species Sternotherus odoratus. The sequence continues at coordinate 91,198,664 of JAVMKO010000001.1, forward strand.
CATAGGGATACCTGTAGGGTGGCCATGTGTCCAAGCCAAAAACCCTCTGTAACTCAGTGCTGTTGTTGCTTTTGTTCCCCCCATCCCTTATCCTTTATGTACTGCTGCTTACTGTATTTACTTCTCATTCCCCCACTGATCAGTGAAAGCAGGTGAAAATAGGGTATTATTTTTACCTGGTCCCCAAAGTCCACACCCTCCTCCACCCCCCACTCTGAGGTTATGTACTAAATTTGTTGTCAGAAGGTGGTTTGGTACAATGAGTTTGAGAACCCCTGTAATCAGTAGATGGCTCCTGTCCATTGTATAAAACGGTTGTCGCATTTGGGGTCTGACTCTGAAAAGTGCTCTGCTGAAGTAACAGGTTCTTTTGCCTATACTACTCAAGAAGCTCCACCCTACACTTATGTGAACTCTCATTTTGGGGGACCATCTGCATGTGAAAAGGTGGTTCAGCCTCCATGTTGATTAAATACGCAGAGTTTCCCATATGACTGGGAATCAGAGGGATATTTGGGATTCTGTGTTTTGTTTGTAACTTGCAAAAAATAATCAGACCTTTGTTCCCCGTGTTCTCCCCATCCCTCTGGCTCTCATGTTTTTTTGCTAGCGTAGCATAAATCACTTTACACAAAGCAACTACCAATTCTGTTTCTTTTGGGCTTATTTGGTTTTGGCTAAAACAGTCTGTTTATCTTCCTGTTCAAGTCTAAGTCCTGTATACTTTAAACTGATTTTTTTATGTACTGACGTCTCATGAGGGCTTGTCTTTGTTGCAACAGTTTGCTCAAGTTAGGATTCTTGAGTTACTCCACTCAAGCTGCCTAGCTCAAGCGAGAGTGACTGCCCTGCCCTGGGCACAAAGAACATTTGGGCACCAGAACCGACGAGAGGAGGAGGACCATGCCCTCCCATTTTTTAACATGGTCGTAGTAGCCTCGGGCAGGTGTGGAGCAGCAGCAGCATGGGAATAGTTTGGGGGGAGCAGAGGGGCATTGCCCCCCCCTCCCTAAACTCCAAGCCCTAGGTCAGAGGTTACAGGAGGGACAGTGCTGCACATGGTTGCTGCCTCAGGCACAAAGGACATCAGACCCAGCCTATGACTGGGAGCAGGAGGAACCTGGTGGGGGCAGCCTGGCAGCAGGCACTGAGAGAGTACCCTGGAGTACTGAGTGAGTGAGTGAGTGAGTGAGTTCGTCCATCAAAGTTGATGAGGACCACCCAATGTCATTACTTTGTTTGGGTTCGAAAATGGCTGATTAGACCGGGCCAATAGCAGCAGGAGCTGCGCCGGAAGAGCTCTTCCCGCCTGGCTCCTCACTGCCTGTGACCTCAAGGCTCCCTGCTGCCTCCCAGTCAGGGCAGGGCCTCCTCTCCCCATACAGTGTGTCTGGAGCCCCAGGGAGGGGGCAGGAGGCTGGACTGGAGCCCCTGCCCATGGGTCCCACCAAGATCAGCATGTCCCATGTGGTGGGTATTTGGGCTGGGAGGGCACTGCTTTTGGGCACCCCAGCCACTGCCTAGGACAGGTGGAGGACCTGGGGCTCCATACGATGACCCGGGCTCCCTGGGTAGCTCTTACCACTGTCTGGTTCCAGATTCTGGCCTGGCCGGGGGGAAAAGGAGAAGTAGAACCACAGTTCCAATGCCAGTGCTCCCCCCCCCCCCTTCTGCCCAGTTTTCAGTGCTCCTGTGGGGGCCCCCAAATTGGCCAGACCCCATGAGCCCATGTGCTAATCTGCTTCTGCTGCCCTTGGAAATAACACTGCAGCTGTATAGAGTGATTGAATTAGCTGTTGATGGGTTGTTACTCAGCATGTCAATGCTGCTAAACAAGATCTGTTCTTAACTTGAGTTAGCTGACCTGCACTAGCCAACTCTGGTTAAAATAGCAGTAAAGACACAGCAAATTGACTTTTAACTTGGGTTAGTTCTCCTGTAGTCTTTAACTGGAGGTGTTCACCTGGGTTAAAAGCCAAGATGCCATGTCTTCACTGCTGTTTTAATACAAGCTGGCTAATGAAGGTCAGCTACATACACTTAAAAACACATCTCTTTTTGGTGTCTAGACATATCCTCAAGCTGCTGCGCTCCCAACTCTAGTGTCAGCAGTGCTCTAGCTTCAACCCACCCATCCCTCACGAGTGAGCTAGTTTGAGCTGAATGCACCCCTTAATTTGAGCTAATAATTTTTGTGTATGGACAGGAGTGGGATTAGTGGGATTGTTGGTGAACAAAGGGAAATGGCCGAATGCATCCAGCCTCATATGCATGTCAGTTATGTGTCAGTTTGGGGCATTTTAGTTAAAATACAGCTAAGTCTTGCATTTTGGGGCAATATAAATGTTGTTATCTCTGTTGCAGGAAATGAAAGGCAAGAGATCTGCACTTAATGTGCCTGGGCTGTGGGGTCACTGATCAGATTACAGTCTGGTACAGGTAGATAAAGGATGCTGGAACAGGCTTACAGAAGCGAGATGAAGGAATAGACTCTTTGTATTGGAAAATCTTGACTGGTTGTAATGACTCTGTTAAAGATTTATATGTATGCTGTGGATTTCTTTCTGACTGCTTAGTATAGAGGTAGCTTCAAGCCTACAGATGGTTTTGAGGTGGTAGGCTGAGCTGAAGTTGCTTCAAAGTAGGTGACGGTGCTCAGGTAACTGGAGTTTGAGCTGCAGTTTATCTGAGGGACTCTCCTATAGGCTCTCTGCTATCCAGCAATCAAAGCTAAAATCACTTCAGCTGTGTCTAGCAGGCAGCCCTGCTCTTAGGGGGTAGAGACTGGCCTGCTAGAATTCTTGGACTCCACCAATCCTGCACAATGAAGGGTAAGTGGGGAAGGAGGGAAGTGACTAGATTGCATTAGCCACTCACAAATACAAGAGAGAGACTGAGGTTGGGACTTCTGGAAAGATAACCTGGTTGGGAAGAGGGAGTTTTGTTAAATAGATACTGTTAATTTATTGATTGCTGGCTTCCTAGTGTTGTCTCCTGAGTGCCCCCTTTCCCTATCTCCAAGTTCTCTTTGTTTTAAAACTGGGAACTCTGTGCATGTGAATGGGGAGTATAGACACTCAAGTGTGCCCAGAGTGGGGTATATAGTTTCTCAGATTTCTGTATAGGGAATTGAGTAGCTGTTCTTTAAATTTTCAGAAAGACCCTTTAGAAATTTGAACTGACCCTTTTTGCTGCCAAATATGCCTGGGTTACATAAGGCTGGAAATGTTCTGTAAGTCTCCAGAATTGCTATAACTGTACCAGCATTGTAAATGTGGCACCATACAGAGCATAATAAGCTCCATGTAATTATTTCACTCTACTAATGAAAAGTGCCATATAAGAGCTAGGTGGTGGTATTATTATTTTATTTATTATGCCTACCTGAAAATATTCTCTTCTAAGCCTCCTTCCATTGTATTACTTTCAGTGGTGCTTCTGTAGTTGTAATAAAAAAGTTCATTCATCAAAGAGAGTGTCCTTTCCCAGAGTGCTTAGTCAAGACATAAAACACTACACTTTAGGAATCCACTTACTAAGCCTATGGCTAAGGCCTGGCTGAGAGATGACAACCACTTTGGGGTCTTTATTCCTCTATGTACTGTCTCTTGGAAAATTAGTTATGATAAAAGGTATGAGTAGAATTAACATTCTGTTATTAATCAGCATGTTGACCCATTATCCTGTGGAAGAAAATGAAGACTTCATGCTGAGTTTGGCTGCAACAAGTCAGAAGCAGTTTATTTTTTGAGCAATTGCAGGGAGAAACTCCGTAGGACAGGGGGTTACCCTGGTCTTAGACAAGTCTCCAAAGTACAAACAATTTAAAGAAGTATTTATACCTTTTTTGTTACATAAAGCTGTGTCTTGTTTATACATTTTTCTTTCTGATATCTTACTTGTGTTTAACTACGATTACATTCCATTGTTATCTCAAGGCAAGGTTAAAATAGCTTCTCTAGCAATTTTCCATACGTTTTCACCAGTCCTGCCATTACACATTTTGTGTAATTGGGGTTAGGGCTAGGGTTAGCCTAACTCTTGCACTGTCTCTAAGAGAACTAAGATGGCTGCACTCAAATCCCTTTTTATCACTTCCACAATCCCCTATGATCACAACATTATATCAATGATGAACCTAGCCAAAATTCCTCTCATCGCTATAGTTTGAGATGTTTAATGTTGGGATAAAACTGTAGCCTGTCTTCTGTGAATACCCTTTTCTACTGCGGAGGGGTCACAAGACAATAATCTATTTCTACTCCCTGAATTTTTCCACTCTTATTCTTTTATTTAGCTTCATGAAAAGTAATTTTAAAAATCAGGTTTTTGGACATGTGAAATGTGCCATCTGGAGTGGAAATTGGCCTGGAATGCGGATGGGGATTAAAAAGAAAATTTGGGGGGAGAGAGAGGCCAGGGTTTGAAACCTAATCCTTCATTTTACCATTTGAATTGCGAAACTAAAAGGCTTGAGGGGGGCTGCTGCTTCCAATTAAAACACAAAGTGAAGAAATACTTGAAGGTCAACCACACTGGTGAAATATAAACAGTGATTTAATTTCCAGATGAAGACTCATTTTAGTGTATTTGCTGTGGGTTGTGCATGTTAATAGCCCTAATAGGCCCATCAGCGGCTATCTTCCAGGAGCTAGATTGATTCATCAAAGATAGGTCCATCAATGGCATTAGCCAGGATGGGCAGGAATGGTGTCCCTAGCCTCTGTTTGCCAGAAGCTGGGATTGGATGACAGGACCCATAATCATCAAGTGATCCCTGTTCTGTTCATTCCCTCTGGGGCACTGGCCACTGTCAGAAGACAGAATACTGGGCTTGATGGACCTTTGATTTGACCTATTATGGCCATTCTTATGTTTGTTTTATTCTAAATTTGTTGTGATGCTTGAATTGGAAAAGCTTGCTGCTAAGAGGCCTTATAAAGATCATCTTTGTTTTGAAACTTACATTTTGTAATAAAGGCAGTAAGTTCATTTTTATCAAGTGTTTTACTGGGTCCCACAACCATGTCATCTTGAATTTAGAATATGGGAGAATGCCGTGACTTCAAAGCCCATAAAGAAGTGTGAATAAGAAAACATTGCTCTGTTATTGTGTATGGGAAAGTGGAATGATATGAAAAGTGTTCATTTGATTATGCATCTTATTCACTTCCATCATCAGAAAAGAAACACAAAGCCATCAACATGATATTCAGTAGAATGCAATAACGGGTGACCAGACTGCAAGTATGAACAATTGGGATGGGAGTGGTGGTAATAGGAGCCTATATAAGAAAAAGACCTCGAATTGGGATTGTCCCTTTAAAATCGGGACATCCGGTCACCCTAAATGGAGAGAAAGTAGAAGGAAAGAATGGCCTGACTTCCAGAGTTTAGCGCCGAACATCTTTGTGTTGACTTCCATGGGTCAGTTGAGACCATTTTTAACCAGGTCTGTATTTAACCCTTATATACCCCATTTCATTCTGAAAGCTCTAAAAATGCTTTAGTGGCTAATACATTTTGGGGTCACTTCATTCCTCACTAAAATGCAGCCATCTTTGACATGGAACTTAAAAGCCACTTGTTGACATAAACACAACATTGGAAGAGGATAAAGAACCACAATAATAATTTTGTTAGGCAGAAGGCAATTACCCAGATAGTAATTTAGCTATTTAATCTCATTGGCCTGGCTAAAAGTCTTACAAATAGTGCCATGGGAGCTGTAGGCATAGGAATTAGGAATATCCCTAAAATAGTTTGTGAGATGTATAGGGGTCATGCTGTCTTCTATGTTTCAGAAAGCACCAGAACAGCAGTGTTGGGGTAGGCAGTGAGGCCTTGCATATTATATGTAGCTAATAAATATGGTTATTTGTCTCCCACTGTGTTTGTGGCACCTTCATAATATATATGTTGTATACAAGCAAAAGACACACCAGGTATTTTAATGGTCAAGAAGCATGACAAACCAAGGTGCAGTAATGCCACCCCCAACTGTTTGAAAATCATGAGTCAGGCCCCAAAATCATCAGATTGACTTAAAACCATAACATAATTAAAATATGGGTTCTTTTGCTTGCCTTCTTGGTTTAGGGTTCATATTTTCAGGCTTTTCTCCATAACCAGGAGAGCTTTTCTTTTTAAATGAAAAGTGAGATTCTTATGAAATCACCAGACTCCAGGACCTTGGGATTTAAGAAGAAAAACATCAAATATATGAGTTTGGGCAATAAGGAAGGTGTTCATCTAAGTCCCATTAAAACAACCCAAAGCCTGAAAACTGTGCCAGTCAGCCATTGTTGGTACTTCTACAGCCCCCTATCATCACTGAAATATCCACCTGCCTCATTAGCTCTAATAAATTTATCCTCCCAACACCTCTGTAAGGCAAGGCAGTTTTGCTATCCCTGTTTTACAGCTGAGTTCAGAAGGGCAGATCAATCCTTGTGCTGATGCAAGGAGAGGGGGGCATGCCTCGTCCATGCACAGTTACAAGGCCTGGTGCAACCTCCAGAAGCTTGACATTTCATCCCTGTTTCATTGCCCCCCTGGGACTTGCAGGTGTGTGAACTGGCTGAAGTGCAAGTTTGTCATGGCCACTGTGAAAACAGATTTACATCTTCTCTCCTCTTGCCCATCCCTACTCTCCCCCTTTCACACATTGAGGTGCCTGCATAGCTGATGTTGCACAGAGGTCTTTAGTTTGCACTATGTCCCCATTCTGCCAGCCTAGCTGAACAGGCCTGGGCAGCTCTTAATTTATAATGAAAGAGGGGCTGGGGCTCAAGCAATTTTTTTTTACTTTGGTAAGTATCGTGGCAAGCCCAGGGGTTGCCAGAGCTACGAACTGTCCAGTCCAAAGGAGCTGGGGCTCAGCCTTGGGAAGCCCTGGCACAAACTGGGGACTTGGCTTGGGGTAGCGATGTATTGGGTCTAAAGTGACCTGCCTAATATCATAGAGGCACAGCTAGGAATTGTACCCAGATCTCCTGAATCCTCGTCCAGAGCCTTAACCACAATTCCATTCTTCCAAGTTACAGTAGACTCAGTATAGCGTGTTTAGAAGTGTTTAGTTTAAACATGGTTGCAGTTTCCTTGGCTCTGTTTAACATTTCACTTTCTCTTACTACAAAATGGAAACTGATTTAATTACCACAAAAGTCCTAATATACCAGAAATGTGAAGTAAATTGTCGCTCTCTTTTAAGGGGCCTAGTGATGGCTTTGCAAGAAATAGAAAGAAGATTGGCTTTTTTGCCAAGTAGATGGGCAGTTAATTAACTTGAAAGACAAAACACAAGGAGCACCTGATTGGGAAGTTACTGGGCAAATGGAAATTAATTTAGCCTTTTTTGCACAGTTATTAGTATAGGGGCATGAAGCCAAACCCCAGGCGGGGCTGTCCCTACCCATACACAAAGTACACAGCTGTGTAGGTCACCAGGACACTTCCAGACCCTGCCTTGCCTCTTTCCCATGGACCCCACCCCTGCTTTGCCCAAGCCCCGCCTCTTCCCACCCTGCTCTGCCCCAGACCTACCCCAACTCCACACCTTCTCTAAGCCCACTCTGCTCTGCCTTTTCCCACCACTGAGGACGATAGCAGGGCCGGGTCTGCACTCACTGGAGGTGGGAAGTGCAGCAACCTGGCCCCAGCCACACTATTGGTGAGTGCTGGGGCACAGTTCCTCCCTGCCCCCCAAGCCAGCCCTCCCCCCATGAAGGCCTAGAGCAAACGCCCTCCCTGGAGGCTTCCCCCCTTTCTCACAGGGGGGCTGCATAGGGCCCCAGAATAGCTAGGGATGGCCCTGACTCCAGATCCATACAACCTTGGATTCCAGGGAATTTTGAAATTCAGCTCTGAACTCTGCTGCTTAGTGCATCACTAGTATTCATTAACAATTGCTTTCTCACTACCAGTCGCTCAGTCATAAGCTTGCTGTACAGAGCTCTTTGCTCTAGTGAGCTGAGGAATGATTGATTCTAGAAAACTTTGAGTATCATTAGATGAAGTAAGGGTGGAAAAAAGAGAGCACTTAAAAAAAAAGAAGAGATTATTGAGATTACCTTGAATTAAATCACTCAGACTCAGTGCTTATCTACGCTTGAAACACTGCATCTCTTGCAGTCTTTAAATCAAGACTGGCTGCCTATCTAAAAGAGAGGAAAGAAGGTGGGTGAGGTAATATCTTTATTGGACCAACTTCTGTTACAAAAGGCACTTCTCAGTGTTCTTCCTATTGCTACAAAAAGAATGCAAACAACGTTGAAAAGATATGCTTTTATTTAACCACAATGTATTAGAGTAGATACAGGAATCACTAGGTGAAACTGTGGCTTGTGCTACACAGGAGGTCAGTCTAGAAGACAAAATGGTCCATTCTGGCTCTAAAACAGGAGTATTTAGAAGCACAGTAAGTTCATTAGGGACAAAATTAGAAAAGCCAAGGCACAAAAAAGATCGAACTAGCTAGAGACATAAACGGCAACAAGAAAACATTCTATAAATATATTGGAAGCAAGAGGAAAACCAGGGACAGGGAAGCCCCATTACTCAATGAGGGGAAATAATAGAAAATGTGGAAATGGCAGATGTGCTTAATGACTTATTTGTTTCAGTTTTTACCAAGAAGGTTGGTGATGGTTGGTCATCTAACATAGTGAATGCCAGTGAAAATGATATAGGATCAGAAGCTAAAATAGGAAAAGAACAAGTTAAAAGTTACTTAGACAAATTAGATGTTAACTCACTAGGGCCTAATGAAATTCTAGAATACTTAAGGAGATGACTTAGGTGATATCTGAGCCATTAGTGATTATCTTTGAAAAATCATGGAAGATGGGAAAGATTCCAAAAGACTGGAAAAGGACAAATAGAGTGCCAATCTATAAAATGCGAAGTAAGGACAACCTGGGGAATTATAGGCTAGTCAGCTTAACTTCCGTATCCAGAAAGATAATTGAGCAAATAATTAGCAATCAGAGTGCAAACTTCTAGAAGATAATAAGGTTACAAGTAACAACATGGATTTCTCAAGAACAAATAACATCAAACTCACCTAATAGCTGTCTTTGACAGGGTTACAAGCCTTGTGGATGGAGGGAAATGGTAGATGTGATATATCTTGACTTTACTAAAGCTTTTGATACTGTCTCACATGATCTCTTCATAAACAAACTAGGGAAATGCAACCTAGATGGAGCTACTATAAAGGTGGCTGCATAACTGGTTGGAAAACCATTCCAAGAGAGTAGTTCTCAGTGGTTCACAGTCATGCTGGAAGGGCATAACAAGTTAGATCCTGCAGGGCTCAGTTCTGGGTCTGGTTCTGTCCCATATCTTCATCGATGATTTAGATAATGGCATAGAGAGTATACATATAAAATCTGTGGATGAAACCAAGCTAGGAGGGGTTGCAAGTGCTCTGGAGGATAGGATTAAAATTCAAAATGATCTGGACAAACTGAAGAAATGGTTTGAAGTAAATAGGATGGAGTTCAATAAAGACAAATGCAGAGTACTCCATTTAAGAAGGAACAATCAGTTGAACACATACAAAATGGGAAATGATGCCTAGGAAGGAGTACTGGGGAAAGGGATCTGGGGGTCATAGTGGACCACAAGCTAAATATGAGTCAACAGTGTAACACTGTTGCAAAAAAAAATGAACATCATTCTGGAATGTATAAGTAGGAGTGTTGTAAGCAAGGCATGAGAAGAAATTCTTCTGCTCTACTCTGTGCTGATTAAACCTCAACTGGAGTATTGTGTACATTTCTGAGTACTACATTTCAGCAAAGATGTGGACAAATTGGAGAAAGTCCAGAGAAGAGCAACAAAAATGATTAAAGGTCTAGAAAACATAACCTATGAGGGAAGACTGGAAAAAAATGTTTCTTTAGTCTGGAAAAGAGAAGATTGAGAGGAGACATAACAGTTTTCAAGTACATAAAAGGTTGTTACAAGGAGGAGGGAGAAGAACTGTTCTTCTTAACCCCTGAGGACAGGACTATAGGGAACGGGCTTAAATTGCAGAAAGAGATGTTTAGGTTGGACATTTGGAAAATCTTCCTAACTGTCAGAGTGGTTAAGCACTGAAATAAATTGCCTAGGGAGGTTGTGGAATTTCCATCATTGGAGATTTGTAAGAGCAGGTTAGACAAACACCTGTCAGGAATGGTCTAGATAATACTCAGTCCTGCCATGAGTGCAGGGGACTGGACTAGAGGACCTCTCAAGGTCCCATCCAGTCCTATGATTATGAGGCTGTCTCTAGAGCACTTAGTAAAAAACAAGTATGTTAGTTCAGGATGTACCTAGAACATTCAGAAGTACAATATATTTAAACTTGGGGATCTACCAGACTATGTGCATTGTGGCAAGTGCACAGTATGGGAAATACCTAGAATGTTAGGCACAAGTGGGTGTACAGTGTGTCATCATATATCTGGAACATATAGGAGCAGGAATGAAATAATTTAAAAAGAATAGGTACCATCATACTTCATTTAAGTTCAGTTCACGTTGTGGACATTACACTCTTCTTATAAAAGCTAATTAAAAAGATTGTTTCCAGAGAGAAATTAGCTTCAGTGGATCAACTTCAGTAGGTGAGAAAGACAACAGAAGTTGGTCCAATAACACATATTATCTCACCCACCGTGCCTGTCTAATATCCTGGGACTGTATAAGTAGGAGTGACAACAACACTGCACACATTATTCTACTCATTTATTTCAGTACGTTACAATTTTGGAAGTTTAATAAGTTCCAGCTGATACAAAAGGCTCACTTATTTGTCTTTCTGTTTTCGTTTTGCCACATTGCAATTAGGATGACTTTTTGTCTCAGTCAACTCTTCATAGAGGGGATAATATCAATTTGCAAATCTGAACTTAGTAATTTTTTACAGCCCAAATGCAGAGTGCAGATCATGTTTTGTGACCAATAAAACACATCAGATCAGGGCATTGATGTTTTAATTATAATTGCAATGTTTCTCAGGAATTACACTGTTAAATTTTAATGAATGTACAAAATATGTGTTTTTGTCTGGTGCTTGAATGAGAATTCAAATAAAAACCTTTTTTGTTGTTCCATAAAAGGTTTTCTCGAGATGATTTTAAGCTGACAGCAGAAAAGTGTATTAGTTTTGAAATAACAGGAACATGAGATTTATTTATTTATTTTTGTAAAGACAAGAAATAACATTCAGACTGAAATCTAAATCAGTCTTAATCCACTGTTAAAGTTCAGAATTGCTCAATAGCCAGGAAATGCAGTGTTAAGATTGACGAGGAAGACTTGTAGCACCTTACAGACTACCCAGTTTATTTCATTTTCAGTTTATTTCTTAACCACAGTTAAGATTTGTCATCTCAGCCTTAACTCTCCCTCCATCCTCTTCACTTAAAATTTAGGCCCACTTTTCCGCTCACATCAGGTTTGCATTAAGGTAACTCCACTGACTTCAAAAGGAATTACTTCTGACTTACAGCTATGTAAGAGAGTGGAGAATCAGATCTTTTAGCATTATTAAGTATTTGACAGCTAATCTAGTCTATAATATAACACATGCTGGAAAGTGTAACACAACCTTCCCTGCTATGCAAAAAAGGAGCATCCCTCAGGTTCCTGGTACAGACCCCTCAGCTAGGTTAGTTTAGAGCATCTCTGATATATTTAATTAAAATATCCTGGTATACTTCCCTCTTCTAGTTTCAGCTAGCCCTGGTTGATGACTGTGACCAATACTTGAGGTGTGGTATATGTAACACTAGCAGGGCATGGGATGTTTCCTGCCTTGAGACAAGCTAATGTAAAAGTCCCATGGTGCCACCTGGCTTCACAGATTCTTGGCTGGGAGGCTAAAGAAGGGAAGCAGGTGCGGATCTCTTTGAACAGTCTGGTAGCTGGGATTTGCTCAGGGTTGAGATCTGAGCAGATCTCCTTTCTGCTCTAAGCCCCTCCTGTCTGCTCCCCTCACAAGACCCTCTAATTGGGGCCCACAGGGTCCTTGCAGAGCTAAAGCAAATAGGTTGCTTATTCTGTTAGCTCATTATATTCTTTGTGTTGTTCATGCTCTGAGCATTTTTGCAACTCTAGTGAAAAAACATGTCAGTGAAAGAACTGAAGTGATTAGTTTGTTAATAATTCTCATCCTGTTACACTGTCAGGGAATTACCTGTTCCAGCTCACTGATTTTGCTCCCGTTTATGGGACCTTTCCTGTACTCTGATTCCACTTTGATTGAAGGGAGGAGGTGGAAGTAGTTTTCACTACTTTTGGTTGGCAGGAAAAAGATGCCGTGAAGCCCTGTGTTGTCAGCACAGCTGTATTGATGTGCCTGTAGCCACCCTTTCAGCCTTACAAGTAGTCTTCTGTTGAGATGAAAAGATTTGCTAACAATTAGTGATGCTGATTCTAAAGGCTTGAAAGTCCACTAAAAATGGCAGGCGGGTGTCTCACTATGTCCGACTGTGTTTGCCAAAGAACTGCCTGTTAAATTTAACACCAGTTTGCAATGTGCTAATGGAGGTAACCTTAACTTTCAAATTAATTGGTAATGTCCTGTAGGTTATTTTGGTTGAACCTGCCGTCATCAGTCATGATTGTATTAGTTTTTCCACTGGGGCAACATGCAATGCTGTTTGTCATGCTGATCATAATTGCCTTACTTTTACCTTGTGCTCCCCACACCCCATCAGTGGTATGCCCCTGTTACCTTACAACCTAAGCATAAGATGAGAGATAACACACAGCCTGTGGTTTGCTCTTTCCATGGCTGCTGCAATACAAATAATGCTATTTATTTGCTGAGCACTGATGGTGTGTTCAGTCTAGTGCAAATACAGTACTTGGGGATCCTTGAAATCTAAATCATTAGACGGTGATTAATCTGTTTGAGGCCCATTGTTCCACTGGCGTAGCTAGGCGGGTGCGGGGGGTGCGGACCGCACCGGGTGACACCATCTCAGAGGGGTGACACCAAATGAAAAGGGTCCCGGCCGGAGCCGTGCGGGGAGCCTCGGGGGGGGGGGGGGGGACACGCCCCGGCTGCTGTCCACAGCCGGCCTGCCAAGCTCCAGCGAGCGGGGGGGCCGCCCCGCCGCCCCAAGGCCCGCCGGGAGATGTAGTTCTCTGGCGGCCGGTGGCCGCAGCCCAGGCTCCGCCCTGCACTACCAGCCCCAGCGGCCCACGCGCCGCCGTGAGGAGGGGGGGGCGGCAGCCGAGCGCCGTGAGGGGGGCGGGATCGGACCCGTTTTTGCCAAGGAGGGCTCGGGGGATCTCGCTGGGAGGCTCGCCCTGCCCCGTGTGACAGGGCGGCGGGGCACCCAACGCGCCTGCGAATGGGCAAGCACCGATCTCGGCCATTTGGTACCAGGGCCGGGGAGAGGCGCGGGCTTCGGTTAACACCCCCACAGCCTGCCCCTGCCAGCCCCAACACCCACCCACATACACAGCCTGTCCCTAACCCCTCCCCCCCCAACACACACACACACACACACACCCCCTGCCCCTGCCAGCCCCAACACCCACCCACATACACAGCCTGTCCCTAACCCCTCCCCCCCCCAACTCACACACACCCCCACTGCCGGTGCGCCGCCGGGCGAAATCTGGAGGGGTGACACCCAGTTTACCGCACTGGGTGACACCAACCCTAGCGACGCCACTGCATTGTTCCATCCAGAACCTGTCAGACAGTGGAGTTTAAAGTGACTTAGCAACTGAATGAGAAGAGAGGTTATCTCTGCAATCAGTACATGTTAAAATACCACCTGACAATTGAAAGAAATGGATGAGGAGCAAAGGCATAAAGAACTCCATGATAGAACATAAACCGAAAATCACAAAAAAACCAATACTTGCACATCCAGATGTACATTAGTCTGATACTAAAAGGAAAAAAATCCCACTTCAATGGTGCAAAGATTGTAAGACAAAGTGTGTAAATTTTATCTACTGCACAGATGAACAAAATCTCCCTCTCTTTCCTAGCCTGAAGGCTCTCATGATCTCCTCTCCCTACAAGACAGCACTATTCAAAAGGTTTTAAAATTCAAAAAGAACCAGGGGAAAGAGTATAATTTTCATGCCTCTCTGCCCTTTTCAACCAACTATAAACTATTTTATAAAGCACCTCTGCTCATTAAGTTTTATAATAGAGCCCCCAAAGTCTGAGATTCCTCTTCCTCCTCTAGTGTCAGTGAAGCCTCTATCTTTGAAACTTCAGTGGAGCTAGGATAGTAGCTATCTTTTTCTTTTAATGCATTTAGTAAATGTTTTCCAGTTTCAATACACCCTTGCTTGAGTTACGGTAAAACAAGCATTTTCTTTCTGTCAAACAATTTAACCTTTGGCATTATAGATTTTTTTCATAGTTAGTTCCTTGTAAATCTTCTCTGGTGTTTATCCAAATACTGATTTATTTGTCACCAAAATTTTCCTTTCATTTTACATGTACATTTCCCCCAATTTTTTAATGGGGACTCAGATCTGTATGTGGAATTTTACTCCTGCAATTAATTGTGTGCAAAGTTTTGCATCCATTCCACAACTCATTTATCCTTTTGCCCTGGGCCTCAGGTTGTGAGTGCAGCTATTGGTTGTGGTTGCACTATTAAACTGGCAACCAGTTTAAAAATGTAACTCCCAAATTCATTAGTGTGTTGATTTCCATAGCACCTCTGTGAAACAAAGCTTCATTACCATGTAAATAGAAATAGCCCTTGAGCCCAGGCTAAGGGCTTGGTTACACTGGCACTTTATAGTGCTATAAAGCCTCCAGGAGCGCTATAACTCTGTACCCGAACACACTGGCAAGGCACATATTGCGCTAAAAGTCCGAGCTTATAGCGCTACTGGTAAACCACTAAAACACTGGTAATAAGGGCTTTTGCACTACCGCTGTAGCGCAACGGCACGAATGTGAACACCCATTGTGCATTAATGAGCCTCCAGCCTGGCCCATAATTCCCGTTCAAGCCACTCTGGCCATCAGTTTCAAACTCTTCTGTCGCGTCCTCAGGTGACCACACGTCAGACCCGCCCTTTAAATTCCCAGGGAAATTTGAAAATACTCTTCCTGTTTGCTCCAGCCAGGCATGGCGTGCTCCTTAGGTAACCATTTTGCTTGGCCATGATTCCACGTGCCATGCCTCCTCGCAATAAGTGATCTCCAGCGTGGTTCGATCATGAGTTGCTGGACCTCATCAGTTGTTGGGGGGGGGGGGGGGGGGGAGGGAAGAGGCTGTCTTTTTACGATACCTATGCCCTGATATCACGGGCCATGAAGGACAGAGAGCATGAGCGGGACACTCTGCAGTGCTGGGCAAAAGTAAAGGAGCTTCGGATTGCATATCGCAAAGCCCGCGACGCAAACAGCCACTCTGGGGCAGCCCCTGTGTTTTGCAAGTTCTACAAGGATCTGGATGCGATACTTGGTGGTGATCCAACGTGCACTCCAGCGACCACTCAGGACACTTCTTCCCAGCCCACCATTGAAGCGGGGGGAGGAGGAGGAGGCTGGAGAGGAGCAGGATGGTGAGGAGGAGGAGGCTGGAGAGGAGCAGGACGGTGAGGAGGCTGGAGAGGAGCAGGACAGCGAGGAGGAGGCGGCCGCGGCAGCGAGCCAGGGCACGGAGGAGTCACTGGAGACATGCAACCAGGAACTCTTCTCAAGCCCAGAGTGCAGCCAGAGCCAGCCACAGCGTCCGGCGGTTGAGGGGGGTAGGGCAGCAGCACCGGTTTGTGCAGGTACAGATACTTTTCTATTGGGAAGGCATGCAGCTTTGGCGAGGGTGGAAAGGAATGCTTGCATGCTTGGCTACATGTGGAATAGTGCATTGCTGTAGTCTATCACCTCGTGGTAATCCTCATCAGTGATTTCTACAAAGGTCTCAATAAGAGCTCTTGCAATGTGCCTGCGGAGGTTTCTCAGGAGACCCAGCATGTTCGCTGTCCGGCCATGGTCACCAGTCCACGCCACTCTTCTAAGAGTGGGGAGGGAGGGGGGAGCATTGCTGCACAGATGCAAGCCGCATATGGCCCTGGGCAGAAGCCACATCTCCTTAAAATCCCAGCCCTGTCTTACTCCGTCACCCGCAGCAGCGAGATATCTTCCAGCACGAAAACCTACACAGAATGTTGGGAGATTGCTTATCAGACTGCAGTTCCCCCAAATGCCCTCTGCTCCCGCAAAACAATAGTACAGAAAGGCAGGGAAACAGTGCTTGTCCCCGCGACTCACCATGCCCGGGGCTCTTTAGGTACCTCTGTGTGTGATATGGCTTTGTCGGACAGGAAAACTGCACAGAGATTCGTGGAATGTGTGGGACTCCCTAATACTGTCTGTTGCAAACAATGGGATCTTGTGTTTAACTGTGAACTTGTAAATTTCCCTAGGTTTGTCCTTGACATCGTCACCAGTCTTATCTGTGGCTCAAAAACTAAGGAGAACTCGAAACAGACCGAGGAAGAGCAAAGAAGAGTTTCTGAAGCAAATTCTGGAACAGGCATCAATGGACAACCGCGTTGAGAGTGACTGGAGGGAGGAGGAGAGGAAGCGTAGGGAACAACGGAGGGAGGAGCAGATGCAGTTGAGGGAGATGGCTCGCGAAAAGCGCGCTGACAAACTGCTTAGAATATTAGAGCTGCAAGTAGAGACTCTGAAGCAGATGGCTGCCGTTCAGGAGCAGCAGCCCCCTGCTTGCCACCCCCATTGTCACTTGCCCCCTAACCCTTCCCCTTCTGGCCCTCTGGCCCCTTCAGGCCAGTATCAACTGCTGCCTGGTTATTACCAGCCACAGCTGCCTCCAACCCCACTCTCTTCACCGACCAACCCACAGACCCAGCACCCTTATCCACTGCACTCAACCCCTACTAACAAGCATAATCGCCCTCCGCAAATGGGGTAGGGGGAATACAGCAATTCGGAGGCATTGGCGTATGTTCTGGACTCATAACCTCCAATCGCTGACCCCTTCCCACCCCAATTGCACACCCTCTCCTCCCTCACACATTTTACTGTTTTTCAACTTTTATTTCAAATTATGAGAAAGCTGTTTAATAAATGAATTCTTTTTAATAAATGGGTTTCTGTATTTGGTGCACATATGTATCTAATAGGTACAGAAAAGCAAATGCCTTATCCTATTAACAGACTGGTCCCTCCCTCCCTCCCTCTGCGATTCCCATTAGAACTCGCTTTCAGCCTCAAAATGCTCCCTCAAGTCTTCCCTGATCCTTGTAGCCTCGCGCTGGGCCCCTCTAATAGCCCTGCTCTCTGGCTGTGCATACGTGGCCTCCAGCTGTTGAACCTCCGAGGTCCATGCCATAGTGAAGCCTTCACCCTTCCGCTCACAGAGATTATGTAGGACACAGCACGCGGAAATAACCGCGGGGATACTTCCCTCTGCCAAGTCTAGCTTGCCATAAAGACATCTCCAGCGGGCTTTAAGACACCCAAAAGCACACTCCACAGTCATTTGACAGCAGCTCAGCCTGTAGTTGAACCTTTCCTGGCTGCTGTGCAGGCTCCCCGTGTAGGGTTTCATGAGCCAGGGCATTAGAGGGTAAGCGGGGTCGCCAAGAATCACAATGGGCATTTCAACTTCCCCCAGGGGGATCCTCTGGTCTGGGAAAAAAGTGCCTTCTTGCAGCTTCCTGAACAGGCCAGTGTTGTGGCAGATGCGTGCATCACGCACCTTTCCCGACCAGCCTGCATTAATGTCAGTGAACCGCCCACGGTGATCCACAAGCACCTGAAGAACCATGGAGAAGTACCCCTTTCGGTTAATGTACTCATCTGCTAGGTGGTCGGGTGCCAGAATAGGTATATGGGTCCCATCGATCGCCCCTCCACAGTTAGGGAACCCCATCTGCTCAAAGCCAGCCACGATGTCACGCACGCCACCAAGAGTCACGATTTTTCATAGCAGGAGGCGATTAATGGCCTTGCACACTTCCATCAACACGACTCCAATGGTCGACTTCCCCACCCCAAAGTGGTTGGCCACCGATCGGTAGTTGTCTGGGGTGGCCAGCTTCCAGAGTGCTATAGCCACCCGCTTCTCCACCGGGATGGCAGCTCTCAGTCTGGTGTCCTGGCGCTGCAGGACAGGGGCGAGTTCAGCACACAGACCCATGAAAGTTGGTTTTCTCATGCGAAAGTTTTGCAGCCACTGCTCATTGTCCCACACTTGCAAGACGATGCAATCCCACCAGTCAGTGCTCGTTCCCCGTGCCCAGAAGCGGCGTTCCACGGTCGTGAGCATGTCCGTTAAAGCGATGATCAGTTTAGTGTCCAATTTGTTCCTCGGCTCAATCTCGTCTTCCTCTCCAGACTCATCACTACTGTCACGTTCCCTTTCAAGAATGAACTCCGCTGCACAGAGAGTTGTGCTGGCAACACTCGCCAGCATGCTCCGCAACAGTTCGTGATCCATTACGGCACAGGAAAACAGATGAGGGAGCACGCGTGCCTTGCTGAAACTGTTGAGAGATGGCGCCCGAGGTGGCCGGAAACACAGGGATTCCTGGGATATGACACAAAGCATCATGGGGAGTTGGAACCGGATGCAGAATGGCCGCCAGTGACGCTCCCCTTCCCACAAGGCATTGTGCTAGATTGGGAAGAGGTGCTCTGTGGGATACCTGCATTATTGTGCTACTCTCAGTGCCACCAGAAGTGCCGCAAATGTGGCCATGCTTTAGCGCTGCCGGGTCTGAGTGTGCACACGCTCTAGCGCAATACCTATTGCGCTATAACCAAACACGCTATAATCCTGTAGTGTAACCAAAAGCTAATAGTCATAACTAAGGCATAATGTTGAGAATATAATACTAAATTCCCCAAGATTTATATGCAAATGAAATTCACATCAGGCAGCAAAATACACTGCCATAGTTATGGATGCTAAGTATGAAAGGCCGTATTTCCCCGCTACAAACAGCCATCTTAAAACAAAATATAAAGCTCTCCTTTTAAGAATAAACAGGGTCTACTTAAAGGGGATTCCCAGGCTGCATGCCAAGTCTGAGGTTTTGAAGACTTCATTTGTGGTTGTTTTCAGTGCCTCTCTCTGTTTCTCTCTCTCTCTGCCTAAATGCTCTAATTAGTTTTATTCATTAAAGAAAAAAAAAGCTCTGAACCAATGCGAGGCTTCTAGTTGTGGTTCGCTGTGGTTTCCTAGACAGCTTGCCCCTGTGAAGGACAAGCTATGCCATAATCCCAGGGTTGTGTGAGAGATGTGCCTCTACCCAGCAAACTGTTTTTACAGGGTTTCCTGATGTCATAGTTTGTTGATGCACAGATAGCTGCCATGAGGAGACTTGGAAAGTTATACACTTTCCCTTCTTAGCCACTGGAAATTTGCCTGAAGTAAAAATCCCCAGCACAGAGGTGGAAATGGCTGGGATGATGGGAAAGAAGTAACCCTGGAATGATGAGGCGCAGAAAATGGCCGTTCCCTTCTTTCAGAGTTGTGGACACCCAAGGAAAAACTCAGGATAATAGAAACAGAAACAACGAGAATGGGGCCGGGGAGGAGGGTTACACAATTGCATTTATTAACCACCTCTGGCTGATATTTTGAATGGTTTTGCTGTTGGGAAGAAGAACTTTCTACTATTTTACAGATAGTGCCTACAGGCCGCAGCTGAGAAGGGCCCCTGTTGTGCTAGGCACTATACAAGGACACGATAAGACCACTGCTCCTCTGAAAAACTTACTATCCAAATAAGAATGTTTTGCCTTTCCCTGCCATAGTGTTATGGGCAGGGCAAAAGATATTTACATATACACCTGTTCATTATGAACCTGGCTGATAGGTCAGTAAAGTCAATGGGAGTGTTCCTATTGACTTCAATAGACTTTGGATGTGGCCCTATAGTTATATATAGGCCATTATAAACAACCTCTCCTCTTCGTCTAGCCGTGTCTCTCTCACACGTACATATAATCCATATGTTGACTCATCTGTCAGTCCTGGAATTCAGTACTGGTTTGATGTGCATACCGAAGACTGTTTAGGAAGCCACAGTGTGATAGCAGACTCTGGCACATCAAATCTTATCAAAATGAACAAACTAATTAGAGCATTTAGGCAGGGAGAGAGAGAGAGACTGAAAATAAACTATCCAAAACCTCAGACTTGGCATGCAGTCTATGAATCCCCTAGAAATCAGTTAGCATGTAAAGAAACAGTCATGTGTTGAGCTGGAACTCAGTGGGAGCTGAAGGTGGAAGAGAGCTTTCAGATTCTTAGTGGTGTGATTGGAAACCCCTAGATAAAGCAAAATGTGAATCTCAATTTATTTTTCCAGGGGACATTCAATGAAACTGAATGGCAGCAAAGTTCAGGTTGAACAAACAAAATACTGTATTCACTCAGTACACAGTTAGCCATCAGAACTCAATGCCACATGATATCACTGAGACCAAGGGTTTAGCAGGAATCCTGAAGAAGGATTAGACATTTATGTGGATAATAGAATGTCCATAGTTATAAGAGTAAAATGTTTTTAAAGAGAATATTGGAAGGAAAATAAACTCATGCTTCAAGGCACAAGTCAACTTCTAACCAATGGGGGTTAGGCAGTGACCCCATAACTACCTATTCTAGGCCTTCTTGCACCTTCCTCTGATGCCACTTTGTGCTGGTGGAGACAGGACACTGAACTAGACAGATCCAGGTTTGATCCTCTGTTCTATATAAAATCTGAGTTCCCAGTCTAAAATCTTATTAGCAGCTAAATGTCAGTATTGGGGGTGGAAACACAAGGTGGCTGATGTCAGATATGCAAAGAGTGACTTTAAGATCAGAGAAGTGCAGCACAGCTCTTGCTGGCATGGTCACTGGCAGGCTTTTTGCTTACTTGATAGAGCATTGGCCTGTGTATCACAAGGGTCTTGATTTGAGCCTTAGCTCTGGTGAGGTGAGCAGACACACACAGTGCAATCATGGCCACTGAAGAGAGTTTAGATCCATTTTGCTTCATGGCTGCTAGCTAGCAGGCAGATTAATGGACCATAGCCTCTGCTTCAGCATTTCCTTGCTCTCCCTCCACCCCTGCAATCAAGCACAGATGAAACCGTGTCGTTCCCCACCCAATATTTTTAAGAGACCAGCCAATTGTGGTTCTAATCCTGCAAACCTTATTTATCAGGATAGCCCTTACTGAGAGAGGAATCCCATTGACTAAAATGGGACTCCTCTGATAAGTAAGGGCTCCTGGCACAAATAAGGAATGCAGGATCAGGCCCTATTTTTCTAAAAGAAAATTTGAATAACTTCAGAGCTATTATCTCCCTGGGACCCATTTATCTTCCAAGTGACTTTCTGGTTTCCAACTATTAGACCGCAGACCATGCACATAGATGAAGGGGGAGGGAGGAGAAATAGGAGGAATGAAAGAGTTTATTGTTACAGAGGCAGTAACCTGAAAAATCTGATAAAAGCTGCCTTCTTCCTTTCCCTTTGTTGTTGTATGTTTCAGTAACCCAACTTGGTGGTTGGTATTTTCCATTAAGCTTATTGTAAAAAATAAAATAAAAAGGCGAGATAGCGGGAGAAAAAGAAGGGGAGAGGATCAACCATCTTTATTTTATAATTTCAAAAAGGATTATGTTAAATTTTTGCTTCTCAAGTTGCTAATGTTTCCATTTAATCACACTCTGAAACTGGCCAGCATCTGTTTTAGCATAATCTCTTTCTGTTATTTTGACTGAACTAAGGATCAGACATTAGAATCATCCCTTTAATTTTTTTTTCCAGATTTTCTGGACAGATAGAAAGTTACTAGAAGGTCATACTACTTGTATATTATGTTCCATATTTTTGGTGTTGATTATTTTAGTGATCAAAATATTAGAACAGATTGCAGTTGGTTTTACATTGCATCTTTCTTGCACTATTTCCCCCATGTGTTTTACAAAGCCATGAGTTAAGGTCTGAGGCAGAGCCTGCACATTGAGTAATAGCTCCTGAACAGCCTTGGTTTCAGAAGGAAATGTGCTTATTCCCTACTCTTTCTGAAAAATCACTATAGGTCACCAAAGCTTGTGCTAGTGTCAACTACATCACAGCTTCATTAACTTCAATTGAGCTGCACCAACTGACATCAGCCTAGAATCTTGCCAAGGATCATTAACATCCAACTTGAAACCCACCAGAGACAGGACCACTGTTAAAGGATGGCAACAGTGCAACAGCAATTTAGCACTGTGCATCATGGTTAGCACTGGGTGTGAGGCCAAGTCCTGGAATGAGACTGACGCCACATCATAATAGCCCAAAGGAGAGAGGGCTACCAACTCAACCATACTACCACTATGTGAGTATATTGAATATGAGTGACATGGATTTCAGACAGCTCAGAGGTTCAGAAGGGGTTTTGGCTATCAGAGGATACATAACATCATATGCATAGAAATGCCATCTGAAGTATAAAAGTCCATATAAAGTAGTGGTGATTTTATATCTATATAGGATATATAGAGTCTGCATTCCAACCTTATGGGAATTCTCCCACTATTTCATCATCTTGTCTCCTGCTCCCCTTATCTCAGGTTTGCACTGCAGCATTTCAGGTGCAATGAAAGTTATGAGAGAGTTGTAAGTTATGAGAGACAGACCGGCAATTTTGCTTTGCATTCAATGTATGTAGGCAAAGTTAACCTTTGTTAGTTTAACAAAAGTGATGGCGTTTAATGCCATGATCTATAAATCCTATTTTCCTATATAGATATAAAATCACCACTATTTATATGGACCCTGACATAGCAATGTTAGTTTAAAGAAAGGCCTAAATTGGAACCATTCATCCAACCCTCTGCTTAATTCCTCTGAGCTTTGGGCTCAGATGAAATGGGAACCAGATCCAAATCATCTCTGGTTTGGATTTTAGAGCACAAAACCCCACCTGATGAGGTTTTCCAAACCTGGTTTTGCTCATCTTATCTCCAGTTACAAGGACATAATACACTCCAAAAATTTCCCTGGGATTTGTCCTCTTTAAAAGAACACTTTAAAGATTGAAACACCCATAAGAACATAAGAAAGGCCGTACTGGGTCAGACCAATGGTCCATCTAGCCCAGTATCCTGTCTACCGACAGTGGCCAATGCCAGGTGCCCCAGAGTGAGTGAACCTAACAGGTAAAGATCAAGTGATCTCTCTCCTGCCATCCATCACCCCTCTCTGACAAACAGAGGCTAGGGACACCATTCCGTACCCATTCTGGCTAATAGCCATTAATGGACTTAACCTCCATGAATTTATCCAGTTCTCTTTCAAACTCTTAAGGTGCCACAGGACTCTGTCACATTTAAACTCTGTTATAGTCCTAGCCTTCACAGCCTCCTCAGGCAAGGAGTTCCTCAGGTTGACTGTGCTGTGTGAAGAACTTCCTTTTATTTGTTTTAAACCTGCTGCCCACTACTTTCATTGGGTGGCCCCTAGTTCTCCTATTATGGGAACAAGTAAATAACTTTTCCTTATTCACTTTCTCCACACCACTCAAGATACCTCTATCATATCCCCCCTTAGTCTCCTCTTTTCCAAGCTAAAATAGTCCTAGCCTCTTTAATCTCTCCTCATATGGGACCCGTTCCAAACCCCTAATCATTTTAGTTGCCCTTCTCTGAACCTTTTTTAATGCCAGTATATCCTTTTTGAGATGAGGAGACCACATCTGTACCCATTTTCTCTCTCCTTTTTAAATATACTTTTGTAGTATACTTCCTGCTTCTTGTCAATGTCTCTTCCCTATATGCCACTTGCTGTAAAGCAGGGTCAGCCAGACTTCCCCTATTATTATGTATTATTTGTTTGTGTGTATTACAGTAATGCTCAGAGCCCTGATAATGGACCAGTGCCCGATTGTACAACAATTGTGATTAGTTCAGCTTGAAAATACAAGGGGATGCTGCAATTATCTTGCATTGGCTAGTGCCCTTAGTGTACTAGAGGTCTCTTCATGAGCCTGGTTCTAATCAAACTGTTTTGGTGTCTTGGTGCATGAAAATTTAGCATACAGAGCAAATTGCTGCTGAGGTAGTTTGAAGAGAACAGTGAAAGAGGATGCAAGCTGCAAGGAGACTAGAGTAGCTGCTGCAGTACAAGATGTTCCATACTACTATACTTTCCACGTAGAAGAACGCCTTTCAGTGCTGCTAAGGGTGTTGCTATAAGCAGTATACTATATATATATAATAAAGAATAATTCCACAGGAAAAAGGAAAGTGGGAGTTGCTGTTTTTTCCATTACATCTGCTTCCAAGCTCTTGTGCCAAACTGAGGGTAGCTGGAGAGGCAGAGAGAGAATCTGCGTCAAAAAGAAGTCAGCCCACACCCTCCTCTGCAATGTGAAAGGTGATTTGGGGGTGTTGCCCTCATTCATTGCAGCACTGGCCAATGAGACCCATCTGCTTCTAAATTGGGCACTTTGGTTGCAATCACAACAAAACCAGGCAGTTCTTCAACAGTTTGTGAATGCACAGTATGACATGGCACACTGTTTTGAATTTCCCCTGAGGTGTCAGGAATTGTGGCACTAGGCAGTACTGTATATTCATCCTTTTGGAACTGAGTTAGTAAATGTCCAACTCTCTATCTCTAATTACTTCTGCTGTGCCAGTGACTATCCTGGACCAAATCTGATGTTGGTTTAAGTGACCACAACTAAAATGTCTGTAAACTTGGAATATTCTGGGTTAGAACTAGGGCAGTTGTTCATATCTAATATTTTTTTAAAGAAATGTAGCCCTCTTCTGCGTGTACACATTAGCCATTGAGGAATTTAGAATTTTATGAAGTGTTCATTATTGGAAAATGTTTCTATGAACATTTGATGCCAGATTCTCCACCAGGCTTTGGCGCCTTGGGCTAGCCTGCCACCACAAAGGGAGTGACTAGCCAGCTAAAGATTCTCCCATATCTGAAGTAATAATATGAGTCTCAGGAGAGGGGAATCCTTGGGCTGTATTAAGCAGCCAAACTGGTTCTACACTGCACCCTCTCACAACTTAGCTAGGGCAGACAGATACTGCAACACTCCAGCTGCCAGATGGTCTCTTGGAGGCTGTTGTGTTTGAGTGTACTTTAGAGAAGCCTTCAGGCTGCTCCACATTGTGCTAGACCAAGAAACCCAGTAACCCAAGAAGTGGCTTAAAGTGACCTTTGCTTTCCCTCACTTCAGTTGTGAGCCATGCTGAATGGCTCTCAGCCACAACCACAAATCTAGCCCACAATGTTTACATGCCTAGGCCCTCATGGTGTAAGTCATGCAGCTCAAGGCTATGAGCTACTATGCATTTCATTTCTGTTTATCAGAGGTAATCTTTGTATGCCTGGAGAAGGTTATAATGTCTTGAACTGTCACTTTTCACTTCATGTGGACAGAGCACTGATTTATAGTTTACTCTCTGTAGTCAGGAATATCTAACTGCTGCTGACCACCTTTCCACTTCCAAACTGCCTATGTTTTCCCTTTGTTTCTTGCTGTTAGTAGGAGAATGAGATTTTGCTGTAATCATCATGATAATCAAATTACCGTCTCTCATGGAGTGACCAGAAACCCTGGAAGACTGGAATGCTGAGAAGGTATAGGGAAAGGAAGGAGTAGCCACCTGCTGTCACTCTTCCCTGCTTTCCCAAAACCCTTTCAGGCACACCTGCCCTTGAGAGCAATGTCCTTGTTTTTCATTTGAAAGAGCTGGTCACTCCGTTCTTACACCAGTGAGCAGATTTACATGTAGAATATCAATCAGTTTGCCCTGGATTAAAATGTATCCTTTTTTTAGAAAATCCTTTTTGCCTCTGGGAACCTTCTGGGTCTCTAAATCCAAAGGCATAGGGTTTGTCATAAATATAAAGTAGCCTAGAATTTCTGTGTACCTGTAAGGGGTTAAGAAGCTAATAGAAATCTGGTTGGCACCTGACCAAAAGAGCCAATGGGGACCAAAGATACTTTCAAACCTGGAGGGGAAATGTGCTTTGTCTGTTTTTGTTTGTTTGTTTTTTTCATTCACTCTGGGCTTTCAGGGGAATCAGACCATTTTTTTTCTCCATATATCTATAACCTTTCTAAACAGCAACAGTAAGTACTTTAGCCAGGCAAGGTTATAGCTTATATTTGGTTTTTTTCACTTGTGAATTTCTCAGGTTTTTAGGGAAATATCCCTGTGTTTTCTCTATAACTTTAAAACTCATCAGAAGGGGATACCTCTGTGGTGTGGGTTTTTTTCTTTTTTCCTTTTATTCTTTTTGTCATTATGTGCTTTTCCACTGATTTTTATAAGGGATTTCTTTCTGTCTTTTTTCCGTTAATTAAAATCTTTCTTTAAAGAATTTGAGTGCTTTGTTTTCCATTGTGTAAGATTCAGGCTTTTGGATCAGGCACCTAGCAGGATTGGTGAGGGGTTTTTCTCAAGCCTTTTTCAGGGAGGGAGGTATAGGCTTGGAGAGATTTTTGGAAAGAGGGGGGGTTCCAAGTGGCCCTGCCCCTAGTTCTTGGGGTAATGCTTGGTGGTGGCAGCATTTTGTTCCAGACACAGAAGAAACTTGTGCCTTGGGGAAGTTTTAACCTAAGCTGGTAAAATAAGCTTGGGAGGTTATTTCTTTTTTCATGCAGGTCCCCACATCTGTACCCTAGAGTTCAGAGTGGGGAGGCAATCCCGACAGGGTTCTTACAATTAATTGTACTACTGTAGCTGCAAAGGACTTCCATTGAGATCAAGGCTCCATTGTGCACCAAGTAGAGACAGTCTCTGGCTGAAAGAGCTTACAGTCCATTTAGACAAGCAGACAAAGGATGGGGAAAAAGAATATTCCCCTCCTCATTTTACAGATGGAGAACTGAGGCAGACAGTCAATGGGTTAGTCAAGGTAACACAGGAAAGTGTATGGCAGAGTTGGCAATTGAGACCTTGTTGCCACTCCATACCTGCTGCTCTCGTGATATAATCTGCCACTAAATGGACAGCCTCAGCTATATATACCCACAGCACTTTCCTTCATCTCCCAAGTGCCCCTTCCACTAGTTCAATGGACCGTTATGAAACTAGCATAGTGTTTGCTGCTGAGCAAGAAAATAAAGCTTCCATCCATTGTTTCCTGTAATGAGACTGTGTTTGTCATTCAGTATTTCTCTTTGCTCCAGAAATAGCACCAGTTACTCTGCTTTTGCATTATCAAGTCCTGTTTTCTTTGGGCTTGAATTTAAAACGTATGGTGGTATTTACTGATGAGAGACTTCTGAGGAATTGAACCTAAATCCCTCTTCTGTCAATGTGCAGGGCTGCGGTTGACTTTCTGGGCTGAAAGGCAGGAAATTCTCTGAATAGCTGACTGTCTTTTATGATTTTAGAAGTGATTTGTGGCACAGCACTCATGTCTGCTTCAGTACGGCTCTCACCCTACTATAACATTGCTGATAGCGTTTTCTCTCATTTAACTGCAAGTCGTGGCCTTGGTGTTAACATTGACTTCTTGCTGTTGCAACCCACTAGTCCCCCTGTAAAGAATCCAGAAAAGCAAATAAGATTTTTCAGACCTTTAAACTTAACAGACAAGGGTAATGCTGCATTATACGCTGAAGTCAATGGAAATACAAATATTTCCTCCACCTGAGGGTCTGGACAAGAGGTCACAAATAAGAGTTAGCTGTATATATTTTACATAGTGTTGGAGAGGGAGGCCAGTCAGCCACCTTTCCTCACTTTACCATCAGTCTCTTGCCATAATTAGTAACTCTTGCTACTGTACCATCAGCCTCCCTCGTCTTTGCTTCCTGTGTGTGGTAGTGTCACAACTGCCATTTTGGCTAATGCCCCAGGAACTGTACCAGGTACCCTTAGGGCTGAATGCATGAGTTTCTACAGCTTGAGCTGAAGATCCAAGCTCTGTAGTGGAGACTCACATCTTATGTGAATTGGGAACATGGGTGGTGGTGGGGCAACATCCATAATACCTTGCTCTTAATAGCTCTACACAAATTGGGATATACTAGAACGGTGCCATGTTCCTCCCTTCAGGAGGCTATTAATTTTCTCTGGCCTTATATTGCCTTCTCCAATGATAACACCGAAACATAGTTAATTCCAGGCCATAGTCAGCAGACTTCTCAGAAGTTCTTGGGAAAGTTTTGCCTCCGGTTATTGCAAGCAGCTGTCAACTACAACCGAAATATTTGAGAGGCTAACAAGAGCCATTACAGATAATGAGAAGCCAGTAATTGCTCAATTGACAGTAATCTGCTTCTGAAATAACCATTTTTTTCTGAAAGTCAGGGAACTGTTATTTGAAGGGGAAAAATATGACTTTGGTGGGGTTCCTGACTAGAAAGGTCCATAGTGTCTTGGTTCAGTCGCATTTGACTGCTATTGGGGTTTGCCATTGGTGTTGTATGTACTGGAACTGGAATGCATGGGTGTACCAGAAGAGCTGGTGGCAGTGGCAGTCACAACTATTCTCAGCTCTAACACTGACTCACCTTGTGAGGCCTTGAGCAAGTCACTTAACCTCTCGGTGCCTCTTCGGGACAGAGGCTGTATCCTACTATATGCTTATACAGCACCTAGCACAATGGGCCTTAGTATATATGGGCAATAGTAGACAGTGGCATCTTGAATGTAAATCCCTACTCAGAATTTGGGTTCATCTAAGAGCAAGGAGGTGTCCTATGGATCCTGTCCAATGGGAATAGTCAAGCTTCAAAGACTGCCCCTCTCCCATCAGAGTGTTCGGGATGGGAGGGGTGGTACAAACAGCCTGGAGAGCAGAGGAACATCAGGCTGTAGGGATAGATGCCAGATTTCCTCCGTCACTGTTAGGAAGCTTCTGCTGCTGCCACAGTACACGGAAAAGCAGCTGGCCGCTTCTTGAATGTCCCCGGTTCACCTAGCCTTCTATTGCTTCCAGCCTCAGAGTACAGACTGTGTTGGAGCACCTATGTATATTGCCTGTAATTGGTAGCACTGGTGCTAGTATACAGGAACGTTTGTCCCAAATGGAAAATAGATTGTCTTGGGCTCCAGTAATATTGTTGTGAGTCCCAGAAATGTCAAATTTCCTGCACACTCCTAACACCTGCCAGAGCTAGAAGCACACCCTCTCTGCGTCCCCCTCAACCCCACCACACACACACTCCAGGGCCTGAAGTCTTTCACAGATGCTGGGAAAATTTAAAGACTGAGTCTCAACAACTGACCAGCTCATAGGAATAAATTATTTGTCCATGATTGTTTTCCAACTCTAAATTTAGGGGAATATGCTTTACCTATATTTCAATATAATTGTCCACACCAGGAAGTTGCACCATTTTACCCATATCTATTTCTAAAGCAGGATAGAAACTGTGTGGAACAGGTTGCACTTTCCTGTGTCAAATTTTTTTCTTAAACCAGATCTCTTCCAGTGTGACTTCTTTTTCCATAGGGGAATATCCTCAAACTGACTCCACCTCTGTTATAACATTTTCCTGTTTGAAAATTTCAGGGCAGTGTAGGGAGTATAACTGTTGTGGATGCTGGAGACTTGTCCCAGTTTCAGCCACCGGTGTAGCTGCACTGGTTCAAACCCTTAGTACAGACGGGATAAGCTTTGATTTGCATCAGGCTGGAATTGAAGCAAATACCCAGGACAGTGGTTAAAATGGATAGAAGATGTGTGGCTAAGTTTCCTGTGCTTATTTGAAAACTGGTTTATCCTGAGGTTTCAGAATAGCAAGAATGGTGTGTGTGTGTGTGTAGGTATATCACACACACACACAATCTCATATTGATTGTTTGGACCATTTACACATTTGTACAGAGTAATTTACACTGGTAGCATTTGAAGGAGAATGGTTCTCTTAAGTGCTATTTTTAGGCTGGCACTTTATAACAACAACTGCATTTTCCTCATTAAAAAATACCCAATACAGAGCCAAGGTGCATCATTTACATCCCTAATACAGAATCAGATCTGAAGGTGCTAGTGTGCGCAGAGAAGCTTGCAAGGCTGAACAAACACTGCACTGGGAAAGTGAGCTTTGCAGCAGGGTTGGGGAGAGTTTGTGAGCACTGAAAAAATGGGTCCAAAGGGAGTGAAATGAGTCATTAGACAAAAGTCCAAGGTGAGCCTAACTTTAAGTAAATCTACATCGTCTGGTAGGAATCTCAGATGATGCAATTTCTCCTTTTTTCTCACCCTCCAACTCCAAATATACATTAAATAGCCTCACACTCCAGCCCCATCTACACTAAGGGACTTCACACCAGTGTTGGTGTATTAATGTAATTTAAATGGTACAGCTGAATTGATCCACACCCATAAACTCCATTATGTACTATGCTGGCCTTAAAGAGGGTTTACTTACTGGATTAAGCTGCACCAGTGTAAAATCCATTTTGTGCTGGTGCCATGCATTTACATTCGGGGTTAAATGTTCTCAGTGTAGACATGCCTCAGACTCTTACCACTGTGCAACTTACACACCCAACCCTTTGCCTGTTATCTCTGAATTGGGGCTACTGAGAGCCAGATCCACTATGGCATTATCCCTATTTTACATCTGTGATTTCAGTGGTGATACACTGATATAAAACTGGAACAAAGTAATGGTTAATTGGGCCCTCAGAGTTAAAGCTGATGTTTATTGGCACTCATCACACATCAAGGTTGCAGAAGAAAGGAGTGTAGCAAGACAAGCAACTAACAAGAGAGTATGAGAATGTGTGTGTTACAGTCAGTTATTCTCTGCTTTAATTTACATCTTCCATCTCCTTGGCATGTGAGATTATATGCGTGTAACTCCATCTGAGACAGTCTGCATCTAGGAAAATTCAAGTCCCTTGGAATAGAATTTACATCACCTTAAGCAGCACTACTGAATTTGCCTCATTGTCCTTTTCCCCCACCTCCCCACCCTCTTTTACAAGCAGTTATAACATTTTTGCTTGAATTTGGTACCTGGGCTAGTGAAGGAATTGTAGCCTTGGCTAGAGCATGGTATGAGAGAGACCAGGGCTGTGTGGGTTTCCTCTCTGCAGTCCTGCCATGGACATCACTCCTGATTTGAAGTATCTTCTGCTATTCCTTGGCCCTTCCCTGTAACTCTGCTAATCTGTGTAATCTGAGCCAGATTCTCTTCTCGTGTATGCCAATTTTACCCCAGTGAGACTCCACTCACTTCATTGAAGTTGCCCCTGGTTTACATATGTGTAAGTGAGAGAAGAATTAGAGCCACAGTCCATTTCTGTGACCATCATGGATTTCTAGGCACTACATAGAAAATTGAGAAGCAAATAAATATTTGCATCCCGCACTGATCATCTCTTCGTATCCACATCCCACTACTTCTCCCCTCTGTCCTGATATGTAGCAACCCCCTGATATTTCAACCCTATGTGCTCTCAGTGCACCTCAATCTTGACCTGAAGGGTGGTGGTGGACTACCCAACGATGACAGAATACCTCATTTTTCTCTACCTGTATACCCCCAACTGTTTCCCTTCTGGATCTCTCCTGAGTAGAATATTTTAGTGATGCTAGATTGAGTATATTTTGTTATTTGGACAAACTATCAAATACCTTTTCACTTCACGAATGGTGACTCCCGTAAACACTTTCCACCCAAATACACCCTGACTGGTGTATTTTATTATTATTATTTATATGTAACCTGGCGCAGTGGCGCGCATCTGTAATCCCAGCTTCTTAGGAGGCTGAGACTGGCGGCTTGCTCAGGAGTTCTGGGCCGCTGTGCGCTATGCCAATGGGGTGTCTGGTGCTACTGACAGCCTAGCTAGCAGGTAGCTGGAGGACTGGCTAGAACAACGCCTGACGTGTTGTGATCAGCCTTCTCTCTGTGAAGGCTGATGGACCTGGTGATCAAGAATTATTTATTGTGGGAATGCCTAGGAATTTCAATCATGGACCAGGACCCCAGTGTGCTAGGAGCTGTACAAACACAGAACAAAAAGGTGATCTCTGTCTCCAAGAGCTCCCACTCCAAGTATTTTATTTTAGTGACCGGTTTCAGGGTAGCAGCTGTGTTAGTCTGTATCCGTAAAAAGAACACGAGTACTTGTGGCACCTTGGAGACTACCCCATTTATTTATTATTAATCTTATGCTTAAATAAATGTGCTAGTCTCTAAGGTGCCACAAGTACTCCTGGTTTTTTTAAATTTTATTTTAGTGTTCTCTATAAATGAGATGCCTGTGAATCACAGTGGTAAAATGTTCCTTCAGTGAATATACTTCACTCCCTGTATTATGCATCCAAGGAATTCAGCACACATCACCACAGAGCTGGCTTTTAGCTGGGCTACATGTTAGCATGTGCCCATGCGCGTAGCAGAGGAAAAACCTACAGAATAACCATTTAATAGTGTTCTTTCATAAAGTTGCTCCTGTCTGTTTATTTGACTTTTTAAAAAAATGGTCCTTCTAACAAATGGAACTTGAATACAAAAATGTAATGACATTTATTCTCACAGCTGCCAGCAAACTCACATGCACCATGAGTCACTCCAGATGTGGATAAAAACAAAGTGTGCCTATGAAAGCAAGTTTGCTGATCCCTAGGAGAGTTGGTTTAGGGCAAGAGCTGCTACTTTGATTTCAGTTGCACTGAGGAGAACAGACAGGTTCTTCCTTTGGGGTGGGGAGGTAGTTGTCTCTTCCTGAAAAGGAAGCAAGGAAACAAATAGCTAATATACAGATAGAGAGAGAGATTTTAAAGTAAAGGATGCATTGGAAGACTTTGCTACTGCTGTTTTTCTATTACAATGCTCATGCCAGTGTGAGCCCACGATGGAACAGAGGTAAGATTTAAATATTACAAACAAAAAACTATTTATGCAAAAACTCTGAAATTGCAAAATGATTCTATTATGATTTTTTTTCATTTGTCACTCCCAGCTCTTGAATTTTTTTCCCATTCACAGCAAGTTAATTTTAAAAAAATGCTTTTCTCACTTTTCTTCCCCCTTCTATTTAAAATAAAATTAGAGGCATCTTTTTCCGGACATGAAATCCAGAAGAAAAACCTTGCCAGCCACAAGGGGCATGATTCTATCTTCTCTCCTGAGCAGGTGTTAGGGGTTTAAAAAGAAATAGCTACATGAGTCAAAAATTAAAATACCTGCAGGGTACAGGTATTACTCATACCTAAATAATAGGAACTCTGAGTCTGCAGGAATAGCATGAAAGCAGTCGGTATGAAGCTACATGGCATTACCTATGTATATTTATACTTTTTTTTGAGTGACTTACAAAGTAAGTGTGTGTCCGGCCAATTCAGGAATTACCCTATGTGGCCCCATCCAGTATCTTTATTGATATTGTTTTTTTTTTTTTTTTTTAACTTTCTCTTTTTCTTTATTCGCTCCACTGGAATTTGGCTGTGGTTCTGTGACTGCTTTGGTAGCACTGTCTGGAATGGAGAAAGGAAATACCTCCCAACAGAATTTTTTGGGAATAAATCTAAACCCACAGACTTTTTCAAAGGAACTTTGGCACCAATGAAGTACAAGTTAAATTTATTATTCAGCCCCCTCTCCTCCTTCTGTGGACTTGATTCCTTTCTAACCGAGTCTGTGCTTTATAACAAAAGTTGGATTTTTGAAGGAGCATCATTGAGTGAAGTTGGATGAGACTTTAACCCTTTTCTAGGAGGCAGTGTTGCCTAGTGGCTAGTGCACTGGGCTGAGACTCAGAAGACCTGGGCTCTATTCCCAGCTCAGTCACTGGCTGCAGGGCATTGAGCAAGTGTCTTCGGCTCTCTGCCTTAGTTTCCCCATCAGTAAAACGGGGATAGTGATACTTTGTAGTGTCCTTTGTAAAAAGTGCTTAGAGATTTGCCAATAGTCAGCACTGCATAAGGCATTACCTCATCTGTGTATCACGCTGATAAGAGGGTAAAAATGAAATAAAAATTATGCATTGCTCTTTGAAATAAATCCTGCCTCTCAGTGGATCAGGGCAGGGAAGTTGGGCATCTTGTCAGGACCGATGTCTTTGAAGTAGAGAGGACAAAAAGAAATACATCCATTTGTCAGGAAATAACTGTTATGTTTAATGTCCTTCTTTGTTTTATTGATTCCATTGCTTTAATTTATCAAATTCACATAATTTCTAAAGTCCAAGAATCATGAACAAAATGTGGAGGGAAAAAGAAGAGGGTCCCATTTTTCCCCCATAGTAGCTCTTAGAGAGTGGTAATGCTAAGACTCCATTTTCTGGCACATTTGAAGCTTGAATGGAGATGGGGCAGATTTTGGGGTTAGTGTATGGGTGGCACTGCCTGGTGAGCCCTACAGAAATAGCTAGGAGATCCAACTCCCACATGCTGCTGTAGGGATATCAGCTGGAGGCAAGGGGCTTCAATGGGGAGGACCCCGGGACTGTTCCCTGACACCTGGCCCTCTCAGCCGCATGGCAGCTGCAGGAGCTGTTTCCAGGCGCTCTTGCTACCATAGCTGCCCCAGGAATTCCTGCCCCACCCCCATAAAATACCAACATGGCAGCCCCTCCCTTAGTGGAATCCTGAGAATAGAGTGTTTAGCCTTACTTCTTGCCCTAAAGGTCATCAGACTTGGGCTCTGTCAGAGCAGTAGGGGAACCAATTTCAGTCAGGGGCTTCCATTGAGAACATCCTGTCCTCGGTCCTAGATGGTTAAACCTGGAGCCTGCTAGCTTAGCTCCCACCCTCATTCACAGTTATCACAGATGGCCAGTTCCCGAACCATTCAACAAAGCCAACAACCTGCGTGGCCTTCTGAAGTGAACAGAATAATGGGATGTGCTCATTGGGGTTAATACCTCTTCACACGAAGCAGGCACCTTCCAGCATCTCCTGTAGCTTCCTAGTAGTCTTCCAGGGTGCCCCATGCTGGAGCCCATTACACAATCCAGTTTCAAAGGGACAAAGGCATGAATGACAATAGCAAGATCCTGCTGTGAGAGAAATAGTTGCAACCAGATGTAGATAGGGGAGGGAAAATCTCCCTTGGCCACCAATCTCTGTGTGTGTCTAAGATCATCTAGGAATCCAAAGGCATCCCTAAATTATTAATCTCTTGAAAACGTATGGGGAAATTTGAATCAATAGTGGGGACAGGACATAGCCTTACTATACACTTAGAATCCTTCCCTCAACCCACAAGCATCACCTCTGTTTTTTCTGGGCGAAACATCGGCCAGCTAACTCTCATCCAAGTCCTGATCTAGACTTGGCACTGGGAATACAAAGGCAGCACAGCATCTGGTTCTGAGGAAAACCTAGAGTGGCATGTCATCTGCATACTGACCAGCAGCATAAATTGTTTAAAGCAAACACTCCCTCACAAAACAAAAAGTCCCTGGTTAGTTAAGAGTTGGCCTTCACAGTAAAGATGAATGCTGGAGGTTTGAGTAAAATGGGACCTGGATCAGAATCCCACTGACCAGGACTTGGCCCCTGTCTGCTCCGAGACAGTGATGGGCTTAGATGAGAGACATTTAGTTAAATCTCTGAACTTTGAGAGATCTTAGACATGAACCGAGGGTCTGAATCACACTGTAACAGAGCACTGGGCCTTAGGTGCATGTGCACATCCAAATGAACCTGTTACAGCCTCTAAGCTCTTTAAAACTGAGTGCTGTAGTCACAAGCACATGACTAGGAGTGAGCATGTGACCTGTAAGAACCCAAATCTAAATCTTTCTGCCACTGCAGCAGGGCAGTAGAAAGGAGAGACTTAGGGAAGCCTATGAAGGTCTCTCCATAGTAGTCAGGAATGGCAACCAAAGGGAGATAGCATCTCCTCTACCCTCCTAGCAGTGGTGGAAGCTACGTAAGCCTTGGGAGGTTAGTACTCAGTATCTTGAATTTATTTGCTCTTGATTTGGAGCGCTTGTTTGAAAATAAAGCCAGACTTGAGGAAAGGATCTTGGGGCTGAATAGTGGTTGTGAGCTTTAGTCTACTTTCCTTTCCTGGTCAGTTTGATCACTGATTGGTGTGCACCATTCTTACTCTAGGCTATGCCAAAAGAAAATAAGACAAACAACTTCCTTTCTTCTTGCTCATCCTTATTCTACAGTAATTTTTCTAGCGCCATATGGAATATCACTGTCTCATGAACCTGCCCAAATCCAAATGTGAGATGGCGAGCCTTATAATGCAGGACAAAGATTGACTAGGAGTGTCACTCAGAACAGCCCAGGAAGGAGCTTGAATGGAGCTGGGGCACATTTCTTTTACATGTCTGAAGTTTTTTATAGCCTCAACTGCTTGGCATTTCCAATTTCACTAATTTATTTTGAGAAACACCAAGATAATAGGTCTTTTGCATTATATATATTACCTTTTGTAATTTGGGATCTGAAATCAGTGATTCCCCTGGCCCTCTGTAATAAGATACAAATAAGAGGCGTGATTTAATACAGATGAGCTTGAACCAAAACTGTAGAGCTACATAAATGTGCAAAGTGGTCAACTTCCAGTAACTATGGAAACCATGGGCCAAGTTCTTTTTTTTTCCTATAGTCCAGATTTATACTGGTTTAACTCCATTGACTTCAGTGTAGCTGAGAGCAGAATTTAGCTCAATATCTGTATTCTTGGAATTGCTTGGTTTTATAGTAGAAACCCTAAAGCCAGGCTTGTTTGCACATTTCAATGCAGTTAGTTATATATTTTAGCTTTCAGCGCTTCCTGATCAGAATCAAATACTAGACAGTCAATGAGGTGTGTTTGTAGTGTGGTTCTCTGGGCGGTGAAGCTGCAATAAGATTCCTCAGGGGTGAACTTCCTTGGACAGTGAAGAAGCAAGTGTACTCTAATTTCACCCACCATTGAAGGCTGGGAAAGGAGGAATGGAAAGTGTAAGGTTGGAAGAAGGTCAAGGTTTTCTCACTTGGTCCATATACATTGCTATAAATCTCTCCTCCCACTCTCTGCAAAAGTGGATCATCTACAATTCCATTAAGATATGGGTGTATTTATTTATTCCCTGGATACATTTCTTGTGTTTTCCCCTGGGGAAAAAGGATGCCCATCTACCTTAATTTCCCCAGAACAGTCCTAATGCTTTGTGTTTTCATCAAGTGTTCTGGCAATATAGGTATTGAACCTGAATGGCCATTGTTTGTCACTTTCATTTTGAGCTACATGCTACCTCCTTTAGTGCTGCCACAGCTGTGGAAAGCTTGTTGCTTTCTGGAGCCAAGTGGGTGAGGGAAGTGTGTCCATGCCCAGCCAGTCATTTCACACTGGAGGTAGGGTTTCATTCTTCATCTGATCCATGACCAGAGGCTCACGCCAGGCCCATGGTGGTCCTACCACATGCAGTGTCTCTGTATTCCATCCTGGCAAGGGTACCAGGTGAATCACCAAAACGTTTTATATTACTCTCCTCTTTCCCACCCTGTCCCGTATTCCAGATTAAACCCTGCCCACCTCCTTTCTGCAGCAGCCTCTAGGATTCCACTGCTGACAGTAACACTCATCACTTCTGGCTCGGATGGTGCACGCGAAAGGAATCTGGCTTGAATATAATGTGTAATTACCACCCAAATGGACACACACGCCCAGCAACCCCGTGTGTACTGGGTCATGGCTTTGGCTTGTATTGAACATGATGATGATGATCATAAAGGTCTGTCCCAAGAAACAAATTACACCAGTTGGCCTTGTAACAAGAGCTTTTTAAACACAGTGTCCTTTTCACTTGCTCTGATTTCCATAGAGTAGTTATTATCTGATTCATAAAAAATGTATATAAAACTATGAAGGATTTAAAGTATGAAACTTGGCCAATTCTCTATGCTTGTGTGTACAGTTTTCTCCTTCTTACCACAGTAAAGAAAATACTTTCCTTTCATCTGGCTTCCATGATTGCATTGAAGAGTGTCTGGATCCCATATTATTTTGCTTGTTTAACACGATTGGGCTACATTTTTCACTAGTGTAACCCCACTAAACTCTGTGGAGTTATGCTAGCAGAACATCTGGCTAGTTATAGCAGTGGCTCACACCTAACTTGAATTTCATGGGTTTATACCAATTCTCGGAGGTCTATGCTTCTTACAAGCATCTGGAATCTCCTCATTTCAGGTTGATTAGTAATGACAATGCTACTCAAAAGTTTTGAAGCATAAGCTTTCGTGGGCTAATACCCACTTCGTCGGATGCAAGCAGTGGAAGTGGGTATTAGCCCACGCAAGCTTATGCTTCAAAACTTTATAGTTAGTCTTTAAGGTGCCACAGGACTTTGTTACCTCTGCTATTCCAGACTAACACGGCTACCTCTCTGATTAATGCTACTCAAAACACTGTGACTTTTTTTTTAAAGGAAGCAGTATGGACTAGTGACTAGAACATTGGACTGTGACTTAGGAGGCCTGGGTTCTACTCCCAGCTCTACCGCTGTGCTGATAGGTGATCTTGGGCAAGTCATCTTGCCTCTCTGTGGCTCAGTTTTCCCATCTGTAAAATGAGAATAATGATTATTTTTTCTCCTTTGAAAAGTGCTTTGAAATGTACTGATGAAAAGTGCTATACAAGAGCAAGTTTTTAAAATGTGATGGCATACAAACAGTGCCTCTACAAACACTTAAATAATAGACTTGCATATTTAAATAAAGAATAAATAAATTTAAAATAAAAATGACCAAAAGGAGAGAAAGTGATTATAGAAGAGGAAAAAAACTGGTGTGGGGAATGTATTTTCAGGTGGGCTCTGAAAACAGAGTGAGAGTTGATGTGGTAAAGATCTACAGGCAGGCTGCCCCATGTGGCAGATGGTTCAGAGGAGAAGGTTCTTATATCAGCAGTGGTGAGAATGTGAGTTTGTAAAGAAAGGAGACTATCGCAGAGGGAACAGGCAGGTGACTAGAGAGATCCTGAGGTAGGGTAGAGCCAGCCCAGACTTCATTCAGGCTGCTTTGTATCGCCCCAAGAGCAGAAAGTATTGGAAAGCCAGTGGACTTGATCCTTGGAGAGTTTTACCTGTACAATAAATCTCCTAGTGGTGTAGATCTGGCCTAGAAGCTCTATACTAAGCCCCATTCCAGCACGTTGCTGGCTCCCAAAACAGCAGGGCGGTGGGCAGCCAGATTTAAGTCAGAGAAGCCTTTGTTCCAGACAGGGGGTAAAGGCTGCTTTTAAAAAAAAAAAAAAAAAAAAAAAAAAAAAAAGGCGGGATAAGCATTCAGTGCAAGCCTGTTGCAGATGAATCTAATAATAACCATCAGCCTGGCATATGTATATGGGACACCCCTGCACTAAAACCCTGGAGCTACACACACAAACTTTAGGAGTGTTTTAGTCTGGGTCTGAAATTTGTGGATCCATCTAATTTCTTGTTTAAAGTTCCATTTACTGAGTGCAATCCCATCCTCACTGAAATGAATGGGACTTTTGTCATTGATTTAAATGAAGCCAAGATTTAACCCAGTATCTGTTACTTCATGTCCCATAGTAAGCAAGAATGATTAAAGACTCCAGCACATGCATGAGGAATTGCTGGGAATTTGCTAAAGGTGTCTTTATCAGCAGTGGCGTTAACACTTTTGAATGCCACATGTGTAGGGTATATGGGTATGAGAAGGTAGCAGGGAAAAAAGGAGTTGTTCCATGGTATCACAGAATGAAGGAAGGAATGTTTTCCCAATCAGCACTGAGTATGCAGACCAGTGTTACCTGCAAGCCTGCTTTGTGGAGAGGGGCACAGGCCAAATTTCAAAATGGTAAACTTCCATGCACATTTCCTCCTCCATTCAAAAGGAAAGGCAGGAGCATTGGGCACCCTTTCCACCCACCTTTCTCCATCCACTTCTCTTTCCCACCACTCTGAGGTAATAATAACTAATCACACTTTGTACTTGTATATTGGTATGACAACTTTTCCTTGGAGAAATCCTCCCCGTGGGTATTTGCCTTTCTGGCTGTTGTGTATCTGCTGGATCTGAGACATGGTCCCTTGAAATCAGCCTCAGTCTGTTACATAACACAGGCATACTAACCCATTAAGTGGCTTAACCTTTAAGAAGGAGTGGCTTTTATCCCCTCAGAGGTTCCAATGAGAGTTAGTGCTGTAACGATAGCCCGGTTGCTATTGTTTCATCATCAGTGTGGTGGTGATGGTGGGAGTTCAATATTGGAATTGGGACCCGGAAGATGAATGTGTGAAAAAGAAAAGAGTAGACTAAAATAAGAACCATTGCTCACTTTTGTTCCCACAGAAGGTTCTTTCTTTCATTAAAGCATATGCTGAGGCATTTCTCGGCCCAATTTGCTGGCTACGGTTGGCAGCTCACCAACTCCCTCAAGATCAGCACTGGCTCCTTTCATTGTTTCAAAATTCCTCACCAGCCACAGTGAATTAGGTTACCAGCCACAGTGACTCAACATTGCGCAAGCAGAGGAGTCAGATGGGCTGGTTCCCCCCCCCCCCCCCCCGAAAAGAAAGCTGGGTGAGGAAAAAGAAAGTTCCTGAAGGCACAGGGCATGCTTGCTAGGCTGGAGGCTCGGGTTGGATTCCTTGGGAGCTCAAGTGTCAGGAAGATGCCTTTCCAGGCCAGATACCTAAAGCTGCACTGTGGTGGCACATAGATTGCCTGCACACTCATTATACTGGGGGAGTAGAATGCTGGGATTACATGATGAGACAAAGTATTTGCATAGCTATGAACTTGTGAAGCTACATTTACTTTGACCTGGAAATCTGCCTGCATGGGTTAGAGTGGTGTGGTCTATTTTGTGGGCTTTAGGATAGCATGGAGCCTGTGTTCTGATTTCTCCATCGTTTTGGAATGGATATTGTCTTTCCAAACTGGCTGTGCTTATATGAGCCACAGCAGGGGAACCACATACTTGCCTAGAGAATGGATAGGCTGGACAAGGGGAGTTGGGGAAAAGGCAGAAGATAGACACACAGAAAGACTAGAGGAGGGGCTGGAGGCAAAAAGAAAACAGAACAGGCGAAAGGACAGAGGATAATGCATGCAAATAAAAGGGGAGGGAAAAAGTAGAAGCTGGAAAGAGAAACAAAGAATGTGATAAGTATGGAGGGTGGGAAAGATTAAAGCATGCACAACTTTATAGTTATTGCAATTGTAACCCACTGGTCAGTGTGTTCCCCTTTGAGACTAATCTACAGAGGATGTTGGTCTGTTAAGGATGCCTCCTGTTCCTTTCCACAGGAGCCTGCATCGGCTCCTGCAGCTCAACAATAACAAATCAGTGTTTGTTGTTGTTTTATTTCTTTATTTGCCCCGTGGTGGTTCCTGGACCAGATTCCCTTGTGCTAGGCACTGCACAAACACAGCACAAAATTACAGCCCCTGCTCCAAAGGGTTTAGAGTCTAAGTAATAATCCAGTGTTCGTGAGCAGCCCTATGTAAACAATCCAGTGAGCATATGAGATGATGGAAAAACAAGCCTCTAAGGAAGCACATTTCAGCTGGAAGGCTCTAGGCAGTTATCATTAATGAAAGGATAAATAACATTAATCAAAGGTCCCCCCCCTCCCCAAAGAGGAACATTACGTTCTTTTAAATCCAGGCTATTTTATTCAAGGCTTTTTTCAGCCATTGTTCAACTTCCCCATCTCTAATAACCTCTAGGGGGTGGGTGGATACCAGGGCTGCAGTCAATCCGTAAGGCCCCAAAGTCTGCCTCACATGGAAGGAGCAGTCTCCTGAATTTGGTCTTCCTAATTTTATGACATCACACCTTTATCCGTTTGTCCTAAATATTTACTTGGATCACTTTCCTGGAAGCCAAAATCTATTTTACAAGTTCAGATCAACAAACTCCAAGGGAGGAGTGAGTGGAGAAAGGGGATGCCTCTCGCTGAATTGGATACACATGGACAAATGCGGCAAAATGCACTCAGGCTGAGAGAAATGTGAGATGGCACCTGCAGAGTGAAGTCGGGGACTAGAGGTGTTAAGACCCTACGGCTTTCATTGGTTTCCATGGGAGCAGCAGGTGCTCCGCAGCTTTCAGGATTGGCCCCATCGATGGATAACTGAGAGGAGTTCTGTTTATATTGTTGAGTACAACACTTGGCAAGCAATCACCTCAGCTCCTTCGCCCTGTGCTCTAGAGATGGCCCCTAGATGCCAGGGCTCGTTGGGTGAGTTTGCTTTACTTCAGATATGGCACAATACAATGCTATTTGTAGTTCAGTGTCTTCACATAAACTTGACCAGTGCTGACTTTAGTGAGGTGATGCTGGTTTAGTTCATGTGCGTATCTATCCCAGAATGTCTAGCTGGCTTTAGCAGCTTGCCACGCACCTTGTTTGAGTTGGCTTGGCTTTCTGCATTTGAAATCCTAATAGCAAGCCCAGCCTTACTTCAAACGTCAGCTTTCACTCACTGGGCTGTGAAACCAGAAATATCTGAATATTCCAACGTCAGAGCAGTATGAAATGTATTGAGGAGAAAGGAGAACCTTGTGACTAAGGCACTCCACTGAGGCACAGGAGAGAGGGATTCAGTTCCTGGCTCTCCCACAGATTTTTTGTGTGATTTTAAGCATGTCTCTTGGTCCAGTGTTTCCCAAACAGAGTACCATGGGAAGGGTTCTAGATGGACTGCAGGCCCAGTGCAGAGAGGAGGACCTGGGTTCAGGGGGATTGGAAAGCCAGCCGACCCAGCACTCAGCCCACAATGGCAGGTTCTGTCCTGTGGGGCTGCCTCACAACTCCAGGCATTGCAACCAGGCACACAGGTTCACAGCACTGCTCAGGTTGGGCCCAGCCACCACTTAGCACTGCGGTGCCATGTGCCAGGTCTCAATGTCACTCGTTCAAATCTGCCCCAGCTGAGCCTAGCCGGGAGCTGGGCCCAGCCCTGTGGGACAAGAACCACTGCTGAAAGTGAGTGGGAGCAGGCTCAACTCTTCAACCTCCCCTCTGTACTGGGTGGGGTACTAGGGTTGCAGTGGGAGGGCACTGTTGAGGGGGGGTCCAGTGCCCCCTCAGTGGGATGAGAAGCAGACAGAGACGGAGAAGGATGCTGGCTGATGATTTTGGGCCAACCCCTATGAATTTGGACTTTGGGAGGATTGCAAAAGAGATAAATGCAGGTGTTGGTGTCACCTAAGAAAAAAAGTTTGGCAACCATTGGCTTAATCTCACTGTGCTTCAGTTCCCCTCTGTTTACATATTTTATCACTTCTTCCCCTCCTTTTGTCTGTCATGTCTGTTTAGGTTATAAGATGTTTGAGGCAGGGACTGTCTGACTATTCTCATGCACAACATCTGGCACATAGGTCCCTGCTCTTGGCTGAGGCTTCTGTATTACAAATAATAAAGCTTGAAAGTTGAATTTGAAATGTAAGTACATTTTTGGCAATACTCAAAATGGGGATGAAATACCACTGGTGTGCCCTCCCATGCATGCACTTCGAACTGTCTGAGATTTTACATATCTTTCCAGTCACCATCTGTTATTCTATCAACATCACTTTCATGCCAGACAGTCACGAAGTTATGACGAAAATTTGATAGAATGGACTCTCGTATTCTGATTTTTCTTTCAAATGGGGCACACCTCATACCCCTGGCTCCGAGTTAAGGACTTGCAGGTGGTTTTACTCTTCAGATTTTTCTGAGCAGCAAAATAGCTGTGCAATTACAGCTCATAAAACACATCTACATCAGTCTTCTGCTCCCACTCTTGGGAAATACATGATGCTTTGGAAAGACTCTGTTTCCTGGGTCAATTCATTCCTCAGTTAAAGGCTCTTATAGTCCCCTGCAACTTGTTCAGTGGACAAGGCTGGTTTCTATACTTCCTCATCTAGCACATCTTTATGTCATTAGGAAAACTAGCACCACATGTACAGACATATGGAGATTAGCAAACATCTGGAAAGGCAGCTGTGCTCTTCCTATTTCTGAAGCACAAGCAAAATCCTAAAGCAGGAGAGAGAAAAGAGGGATTAATGTTTTCTCATTCTACAAATGTATTTGAATTTGTAGAGAGCTGTGGTGGGGGGCAGGGGGAACAACTTTGGTCCTTCCTAATCAGAGAAAAATGAGCAATATAAAGGAAATCCCTCGCCACATTGAGCTGTGTGTATTGATACCTGATATTATTGGAGATCAGTTTCCCCCATCCGTGGATCTAGTAATGGTTGAGTACTTCATAATGAACTATTTATTAAATGAATTTTGCCTCTATTTCTGTTCACAAATAGTATGTGAGTACATTGTTAAACTTCTTAATGTATTCATAACATGAAATTATTCACTACTTTCTTTGGCAAATAATTCCTGAAGCCGGGTCCTGCTATTCTTTCTTACATTAAATAATAGTTTGATGATCTCAGTGAGACATTTTGTAGATTAAGGTACTATTCAGTCTAAGTAATAGCATCTGGCTCTTGGTCTGCAGTTTTCCTGTGGTAAATTCATAGATTTAAAGGCCAGAAGGGACTATTAGATCACAGCCATAGAATTTCACCCAGCTACCCTTGTTCTGAGCCCAATACTTCTGTTTGGCTAAAGCATATCTTCCTGAAAGGCATCCAGTCTTGATCTGAAGCTATCAAGATAACTTCACTTAGTAGTTTGTTCCAATGGTAAATCATCTTTGTTATTCAAAATTTTTTGCTTTATTTTCCCAGCAATACGGGG
Organism: Sternotherus odoratus; assembly: GCA_032164245.1. Taxonomy (NCBI): domain Eukaryota; kingdom Metazoa; phylum Chordata; order Testudines; family Kinosternidae; genus Sternotherus; species Sternotherus odoratus. The sequence continues at coordinate 91,243,296 of JAVMKO010000001.1, forward strand.
AGCAGAAAGAGCAGTAATAGCACAGGGGAGTCTGTGTGGTAGTGGTTACATCAAGGGGCATGGGACCATGTGCATTGCAGGATGTAACTTTTTCAGGCTGGGCACTCCTCTTCAACCCCATTTAGGTGTCCTGGAATGACCATAACATTGCACAGCATGAGTTTTACCATACATGCAATGGAAGTCCTTCATCCAGAGCAACTCTGCCAGTGCACCAGCTGTGTCAGTGAATTAAAGACTTGCACAGCTACTGTCTCCCTTACCCAGCAGAATGAGGAAGTCTGCATTAATGACTGTATATAACTGAGTGTAAGAGAGGGTCTAACTTACACTATCTTATGTATCACCTCTGAACAGTCCAGTCCACCACAGACCTCCAGTGCTGCAGTACGTATGCACCCAAATGTTGCTGGCATAGAGCTTGAACTCGTTGCTCTCTGGCCCAGAGGTCTGTTGCTTGCAACTGCTAAGGTAAAAGGGTCTAGGCTTGAAAAACTCTTTCTAAGGACCTGCCCTTTCCAGTGAGCAAAGGGACAGAATGAAACTGCTTTTCAGAGCTGCTAGGGGTCAGTGGCTTTGTTGGTATGGTTTTATTGATTTCCATTGTTCCCGTTCCCTTGTTCATTTGAAGGTTCCTCCTCCTTGTTTTGTTTGTGCTGAGCTTCCTACTAAGTCCTGCATGCAACATCCCCAGGAGCATCAACATCCATCTGCACTATCTCCCTCCCTCCCTCCCCCTTTCCTCCTTGGTGCAAGAAATTAAAATAGATTACATCACTGTACAGTCCTGTATGTATTCATCTGTGCAGAGAAATTTCAAGTTCTTTTTTGGGTGGCTTTATGCCTGCTAGTGGCTAGGATCACCCAATATCGATGGAGCGGAAAGATGGTCTTGAAGTTAAGGCATAGGACTGGGACATAAAGTGGGACTTGCACCCCAAATTTTCCGTTAGAGATTCATTGTGTGACAAGATCTTTCTGGGTCACAGTTCCCTATCTGTGAAATGGGGATAATATTTCCTTTTTTTTCCTATTTAGACTTTACATTTTTTGTGGCAGAGGCTGTCTCTTACTATGTATTTGCACAGTAAAACCCCAACATCTTAGTAATAGTATAATAATATATTCTGCATGCTAACCTGCATTCCCTTCCTTCACCTTAAGTTTCTTTCTACTGACTTCCTTCTCTTCAGTTTCATTAAGGCAACATGACTTCACTTCCGTACAAGCCTTTTGACAGGCCTGTCGCACGTATGGCACAAAAGATTTCAGCAGGGTACCCCTCCCTTTATAACTAGGGGAGGAATGAATGACACAGGATATTTTTCCATGCTGGGAGGTGTCTGGGACTCTCTCAGGTGAAAAAGAGTGACTGATGTAGTTTCCAGGTGCGTGAACATTTCTCCAGGTGCATTCTAGCTGCCTCAGAACAGTGTGCTCTTTCCTGCTCAAAGCATTTCACCTGGAACAGATACACGTGAATACCTCTCTATTTAAACTACAGCAGGGAAAGGCCTTTAAATCTCCAAGTGATAGGCTCTACCATGTTATCACTAGCACACAGGAAAGGATTTTCCTCTCCAAGCAGTTCTGCATGGCACACCTTCTGATCATTTTCTTTGCAGGCAATAAAATATCTCAGGGGTTCCATTGCAGAACATGCATAGTGACCAGTGAGGCCTAAGATGATAGAATGTGAAGGAACACCTGGGCTCGGAGACCGCTTTTAACAAAGGGGCTGTTCTTTGATGCATGATTCACAAATTAAAGGTAATCTGAAGAAATTACTTGGATAACTAGAGAATTATATAGTTTATTTTAAACAACTTTTGAAACAGAATTTATCTTAAAACAGCATGGAAACTTGCCTGCTTTTCTCATGCATTCCCATGGCAGTTGCATTTCCTGTGTCCTAACCTACAAAATCAGACTTTCAATATGGCAGCTTCATTTTTGGATCTTATTTAAAATAATAATAATTAACAAAAAGAATAACAAACTTCTAGGCCTGCCTCTAGCCAACAGAGCAGAAAAAAGATAATTGTGTTTTTACCTCTTGGGAGCTGAGTCTAAAGTGGTGAGCATTGATATAAAAAGCTAGATCAACAGATTCTATTTACTTTGGGGGAGGGGTTAATTACTGATTTAGGTTTTTCTGTTATTGTTTTTTTTAGTTATTGTTTTTCTTCATAAAGGATACAGACTTCATACCCCAAAAATGGGGGATTTACTGCATGAAGGCCAGTTTCTACAGGTCTTTGTGTAGCACTTGTCATTAATGAAGTTACTTGTGTGAGTAAGTCCATCTAACGGCTGCAGAAAACTGGTCTTTCTGGTTTAATCCAAATGATCTTTTCTTTCTTTTCCTTACTTCTATCCCCTCTCCAGCAGTTTATCTCCCCATTTCTCTTCATGATGGGTTAGTATTAAATCATTTTTAACCTGGGATTTTGGATTGAGAAGGCAAAATGGCAAGAACTAAAAAGAAGCTGTGCCTGACCACACTCCATTGCAATGCCGGTCAGGCAAAGTTCAGGTCCTGGCCTGACAGCCAATTTCACTTGTTTTGCATTCACTTTCCAAACACCCTGTGGGACTGTAGAACATGCATCCTTCCGGGGTCAATGGAAGTGCTGGTCAAGAAGTAAGGAAGGATGGGAATATTGCAAACAAGTCTGCTCATCTCTTATTAATATAGATCCAGTCACCATGAGCTTGGTGGATTTCATTACTTCCTTCACTGCTTGCTGAACGTCCCTTATGGGCCAACACCACTTTACTCAGCAAGAGGCTGCCCTTCTGTGACCAAGTGAAGGGCAAGCTCAGCCACAGAGGTACACTAGGAAGTTGCCCAGGGATGCAAAACATCTAGTGACTCTTGACTGAGCAACTGAAGGGCTGTGAGGTTACTCACAGTTAACTTGAGGTGGCAATAACCCTGAACCAGGTCTGACCGATCAGGTGTTATTCTATTAATGGAGTAACTCAACGAAAGGACTACAAAGACTATTCCTTTAACAACAAATACTTTCAAACATCAAATATGGGTCTGATTCAAAATCCCCAAAGGCAGGCATATTCAAAGATGAAAGTGAGATACATAGAAACTTTAAGCAGCATGTCCTGGATACCAGAGCAAAATTTCTGCTCATCTCTAATGTCAATACTATAGTGTACTAGTGGGGTGGGAATTGTGAGATGAACTACTAGAGATACCTCAGAGGAGCTGCTAAAAGCACATTCTCTTGTGAACTTTTCTGGTGACTGCCCAATGGCTCTTCTGATGAAGCTAGAGAATATCTTCAGTGAACTGCCATGCAATCATCTCAAGCAAATAGGTTCTACTATCCCAAGCTCTTTGTGAGCTATTACAGGGTTCATGACAGCTGCTGCATTTGCCCGCATTGTCACTGCACTGCCGTATCCAATTCATTTGCTTTGTCAAGTGCTTGGGATTACCTGAAATTTAAAAAATGTTAATTTACAGTGTAACTCTGTTCCAGGAAATAAAATAACCTCTCTCAGCTCAGTCCTCAGGATTGGCTGAGATGCAGTCAGCACAGAACCCAAGGGTAGGAGCCAATGATGCCTTTAAGCTACCTTTGTGTCCCTTTTCCCCAGTCTTAGAATTAACAGCCCTCATTGCAAGTTACAGCAGCCCTCAGGGCTGCCAGAATATGTACCCAGGAGCAACAGCTCCCAAGGAGCCATTCTGGCTGTTGGTGACCCAGCGCTGCAGCAGCAGTGCTAAGGTTATGCCCTGGCAACCCCCTGCACTGGGGTTGGTGTCGAGACAGCTATACCCTATGCCACCCGGAGGTTCCATGATCCTGGGGAAATTCCCAAATACCCAGTTAAGTCGGCTTTCCACATGACTTGCACTACCAGAGCAGTAAGCAGACAGAATAAAGCCCAGGACCTGGCCTTCTGTTTATGGCCCTGTACACTGTGTGACAGCCAGAAACAGCAAAAAGCCACAACTTCAAGGAAGCAAGCCATAAAACATGGAAGAGCCCATCAGGCACCTGTGACCAGGCATGCTCCTTCCCACTACCAGGGCTGGTCCTAAGTTTTGAAGGACTGCAAATTGACTCATGGAGGACTCCATCCAGCTTCCACCCAAACCCTGACCAGCTCTGCCCACCTCTGTGTACTCATGACCACGGCTGGTCACACCTGTTTCTGAGGCTCTGGCAATCCATGCTACAGGTACAAGGATGCCAAGAGGTGGAGTCAAAATACAACTTTGCTAGTGGGGATGAGAGGAGGCAAACTAGGGTAGTCAGTCATTGCTATTGGGACCACATGGGGATATGGATGGACAATCAGATATAATCATAGAATATCAGGGTTGGAAGGTACCTCAGGAGGTCATCTAGTCCAACCCCCCTGCTCAAAGCAGGACCAATCCCCAACTAAATCATCCCAACTGGGGCTTTATCAAGCCTGACCTTAAAAACCTCTAAGGAAGGAGAGTCCACTACCTTCCTAGGCAACCCATTCCAGTGCTTCACCACCCTCCTAGTGAAAAGATTTTTTTCGTAACATCCAACCTAAATCTCCCCCACTGCAACTTGAGACCATTATTCCTTGTTCTATCATCTGATACCACTGAGACCAGTCTAGATCCATTCTCTTTGGAACCCTCTTTCGGGTAGTTGAAAGCAGCTATCAAATCCACCCCATCTCATCTGCAGACTAAATAATCCCAGTTCCCTCGGCCGCTCCTCATAAGTCATGTGCTCCAGACCACTAATAATTTTTGTTGCCCTCCGATGGACTCTTTCCACATCCTTGTTGTAGTGTGGGGCCCAAAACTGGACACAATACTCCAGATGAGGCATCACCAGTGCTGAATAGAGGGGAATGATCATGTCCCTCAATCTGCTGGCAATGTCCCTATTTATATAGCCCAAAATACCGTTAGTCTTCTTGGCAACAAGGGCACACTGTTGACTCATATCTAGCTTCTTGTCCACCATAACCCCTAGGTCCTTTTCTGCAGAACTGCTGCCTAGCCACTTGGTCCCTAGTCTGTAGCAGTGCATGGGATTCTTGTTCTAAGTGCAGGACTCTGCATTTGTCTATGCTGAACCTCATCAGATTTCTTTTGTCCCAGTTCTAGAGACTTTTCTACTCCAGCAGAGGCTATCATAAATAAGGGCTGATTTGGGCACTTTTTTTTATCATTTAATTTTTAGTAAAGTGAACAAATGAGACTATTCAGAGCCCCAAAGATCTTTCTGCTTTTCAGTGTACGTCCTGGGGAAGGATGTGACAGCACTGCCAAAAAATACTTTATAAAAGACATTGGTTTCAAGCACATTATCAAGATGAGATTAAAAATAACATAACATTTCTCTGCATTAATTGGTTTGAGAGGAAGCTTCAGAAACCAGTCTGCTCTTGTATCGTGTCTGTATATTACAGATATCTATAAAATATTTCCTTCTTGTTTCACCATATCAGCGAGAGAGGATCTGTCTGATCTAGAACTCACTCAGGTCAAAATAATGACTCCAATTGGGTCAATGTCCATGGGGTTTAAAATCCAAAACCTATTGAAGTGAATGGGAATAACTACCACTGAGTCATGATCTCATTTGGCTTAGATTCTTATTTTGCAGCCTTGAAGACTGGAAACAGTATTATGTTCTCCCTGCAATAAACATACATTGGCATAGTGCTCCCCAGTGTCTGTCGTGGAGTTTTGTATGGTTTCTTGTCTGAAGGAAAGGGAAAGAAACGAATAAGATTCATGATGGTAGTAAGAGAATGAATTTTGTATTTGTGTGACTTTGCTCAATACTTATTTTGAGTTCAAGTCACTACTGGGATGCAAACAGGGCAAGCAGCAGGCTGGACTTGAAAGAGAAACAAAGTATCTGTCAGTTCAGGCCAGTTCTTAAGTGAACCTAAATGGAATTTTGGAAAAGGGAGAAAAATACTTATCACAATACTAATGAAATCCAGGACACTCCAGCGTGGGTACTTTAGAAATATGAAAACAGTCTTTAAGAAAACTTTTTGAATATAAAAGTCTATAACTAAAAGAGAATCTATTGCAAGCTTAACTCTTGGTGGTATATTTAAATATCTAAGCAATGGTGACCCACCATGAGTTACAAGTTGGCAGTGCAGTTACCAAGTAAGCTAATGCAGAAGCAGCCTTCATCAAAGTTTGTGGGATATTTCTTAGAGGGAAGCAGTGGCAATTCCATTTCTTGTGTCTTTCTAGAAGAAGATGAGATAAAGCACTAGGAAATGTTCTGTATGAAACTGTCTTGTGTGGGAAGGACTAGGTGACCAAATAAGGCACTTCCATCTCTAATTTCTAAGACCATGCACACGCACGCCCACACTGATACCGTAGGACATGAGAATCTGCATTTGGTGAGAAGGGGAATGTTGGCCAAGACACACTGATGAAAAGTGATCTGGGAATCTCTTCTGTTGGTCTGTCTTGTCTATTTAAATTGTAGGTTTTTCAGGATAGGGTATTATGTTTTGCATTGGGACTAGCACAATGGGGCCCAGATCTTGGCTGTATTCTCTAGGCAATATATAATATAAATGGGGGGGGGGGAGTCAATAAGAATGTCTCAATTGACTTAAATGATTGTTGGAGCAGGCATTATCTGACTGCATTGATCAGGAATCCCCTTCCTTCAGACGGTCACAATTTTTGTGGATGATGTGAATCAGCTGCATCATCAACATAAAATGTTACATATTACTATGATATAAATGCCTAGTAATGCTACAGGAAATTCCTTTGGGGCAAAAGCTAGAAAAGAGATGGTAAGTCACACAAATGGTCCAGTGCTGTGCTTTGATATTGCACAGGTAACTCATGTGAAAGCTATAAGTGTTGGAGGAAGTCAAGTCAGCAGAAAAGTTTCTAGATGAGTTCATAATAATTAAATTCAGACTTTCTTGTGACTGGCTGGCTGCAAAATTTTCTGCATCTTGGTTTTTGTGTTAAATTTACAAGCTTGTAAAGACTGAGTAAATAAAACCATAAATCGCTTTTTGGAAATGCATACACAAACCATGAAGGAAATGTAAATCACTGGCGTTAGCAGAATTTAAAGTCCATGTGTGTGGAGGGGGGTGGGGAGAAGAGTTAGGGATTGAATTCTGAAGTCTGAGTGTGTGTGTGTGTGTGTGTGTGTGTGTGTGTGTTGGAAGATAATGATGGTTAGGGATTAAATTAAAATGCTGAGCAAGAAAAAATAAAAACAGACAAATGTTTCTAAGAACTGTAGTAAAGATTTAATATCTGTATTTGGGGCCTGGAGAACAGTTCAGAGAGTTAATGCAAACCTGACCCACGTAGGGGGGTTTGTATTCTCTAAATACATACAAACCTCTTCTTTGCAAATGTATCATGTTCAGGCCCCATCAAATCTCACAGCGCACTAAGCAATGTCATCCTGGTCAATTGTTGGATAGGAAAACATCAGGAAGTGGAGCTAGTGATACAGTAAGAGGCACTTTTCTAAGGGTGTGTCTACACTTCAAACTGGGGGTGAAAATTCCAACTTGAGGAGATACACCCATGCAAGCTCTGATGAAGCTAGCATGCTTAAAATCAGATATAGCCACTGTCCCACAAGAGGTGGGAGGGGCTTGACACCCTACGTACATATAAACCCTCAGGGTAGCTAGCCTCTCCTGCTGCCCCCATCCCCACAGCTACACTCTATATTTAGTGCACTCGCTGGACCAGAGCTAATGTGGATATGTCTCCCCAAACAGAGAATTATACTCCCAGTTCAAAGTGTAGACATACCTTAGGTCAGCACTGTACCAATTTCCTAACATCAAGAAGGCCTTGCTCGTGGAAGTGATGTCTTCTGGGTGAGTTGTAAAATAAAGGTATTGATCATTCTTAGCTAGCTTCCAATGTAATAATCCACCCACCTAAATTCTTCCTGTGCACTTTCAGCTGGCAATATCATCCTTCACTAAAAGCTGATGTACAATGTCACTGTTAAATAGCTGTTGCATTTCTGTGGGGGATAAGTGATGTCTATATATACATAATTTGTATAGTGCCTGGGAGATGTAAGGCATTATTACAGAGACATGGAAGTGATTCAATAGTTATCAATCTGTTCAGAATTTCAATCTATTTTCTACCCCCCCTCTAACTTTGAATTTCAGGTAGTGATTAGTCTGAAAATATATGTGGTTATAATAGACTAGGAGAAGATTTTGTTTTCCCAACTAAAGGATAAAACATCCATCCAGCTGCGTTTTCAAGTATTACAGCAATGGCTTAAGACACTTCGGTCACCTGTTCCACAACATAGGGAAAACTTAAGAATACAAAATTTAGCACCTGTATAGAGGTTTCTGTGTATGGGACAGTTTCCGTGGAAAGGATGCTTAAAAAGTTAAAAATGAACCTTCATTATTTTGACTGGATCTCTGCCAGCTGCTTGGCCAATAACATCCTAATTGCCCAGTGATTAAAGTTTTAATTCCTAAGCAGATTTATCCATGGATAAGTTCCTGTTAGATATATCTAGGCTTGGTAGAACTCACTTTTTATATTTTTATAATGTTGACAGATAATATTGATGTTTATTTAAACATTTTTTAAAAAGATAATGTATTGATATAAATGTACACAATTGTGGGAAATTATAGATTTTAAGCATTTTTAATTTTTTTCTTGATTTTTAAATTTTTACATTTGTGGGACTTCACCTGGTGGTGTGTGTGTCTGGAGGAAGGGGTGTCAGACAACAGGGGGAATCAGAAAATAGTACATGACAGAAATGGAAACTCAAACAGTTAAAGCTTTGTAACTGTTAAAACTCAAATTGTTGAGATCAGATGTCAAAATATACAATGTAAATATCCTCAAATCAAACTGGAATAAGTTCTCAAAATCAGCATTTTTCTAACTTTGCCTGTCTGTATATTTTGATTGCTGTTGATGGAAATATTTTTGGTCAGTTGTGTGTGTACGGTGAAATCAACACTCACCAATATCAATCCAATCCTTCCAAGCCTGGATATATCATAAATGTGGCTCTCTGGTCTGTGGAGGAGTGAGTGCTGACCACACTGTTTATCAGCACCCCAATAGACTCAGCAGTAGCCTGCAAGGAAACTGTGTGACCTACCCTTACAGTTACCGTAGGTGGAGTCTGAGCAATACAACAAGGGTTGAGTGACTTCCTTCAATGGCTTGCTAATTACAAAAATAGCTTCTCCTCTCTCCAAGTTCACACCCCCTATTCAACTGCTAGAAGAATAACCCACCCTCCCTGATTGGAGATAACAAGCTGGTTCAGCCTAATTGGACTAACCTTGTTACCTCCTACCTGGTTCTTGCCTACTTTTCTATACCTGCCCCTGGATACTTCCACTGCTTGCATCCGACGAAGTGGGTATTAGCCCATGAAAGCTTATGCTTCAAAACTTTATAGTTAGTCTTTAAGGTGCCACAGGACTTTGTTACCTCTGCTATTCCAGACTAACATGGCTACCTCTCTGATTCCTGACTATATGTGGCAGCTTAATACAGGGTGACATGTCCTTCCATGTGACATTAGCAGAGCCTCAGTTTGGAAATCCTTTTCTGGTCCTTAATCAGAGAGAAAATATCTAGGTCATATTATTTTTATTTGCATTGTGGTAGTGCTTAGGAGCCACAGTCTTGGACTCGGGATGCCAATGTGGTAGGCATTGTACAGACACAGAACAACAAGATACCCTGTAGAGAGGGTGCACCAGGGCGTGTCTCTTTCCGGGTCACCGGGGAGCCATACCGCCTCCTTTAGTCCTTGCACGGCCCCTTGGGAATCAGTTGGGCCACAGGAGTCCTGGCTCAAGCTATCCGGTAGGGGGCTGAGCACACACACAGGTAATACTTAACAAGTCCAGGCCCTGGTTAGGGCAGGGCAGTAAAGAGTCCAAGGCTCAGGCCCTCAGACAGGGGCTAAGCAAACACAGGTAAATATACAGCCCGGCTTTGGGCTCCAAGCAGCCTGGGAGAGGAGGAGACTGCTACCCACACGTTGTGTGTGTGTGTGTGGGGGGGGCACAGGCCCCTCCACTCCACTGCGTCCCAGCCTCGGGTCCTAGCAGCAGCCACAGGCTTGCTGCTGTGTCAATGGAGATCCTGACCGCAACACACTGACATGGACTCTGGCAGTGTTGCAGCTACACTCGGGTCAGCTGCCCCCAGGCTACTTCCCAACTTCCCCTCTGGAGGTATCTGTGTCAAGGAGGGGTCGATCATCATTGGGTCCTCGGAGTAGCTGGCGAAGGGTAGGCTCAGCGACTCTTCTGGGTAGCTGGTGAGGGGTAGGTCGGTAACTCTCCCACACGCTTGTCCATGTCAAGGGTTGGCCGGTCAGGCCAGTCTCCAGTCTGCCGCTGGTTGCTGGAGTCTCCTCGGTGGGAGTTTGGACGGAGGTGTCTGGCCTTTCCAGTGGCTGCCTCCTGACTGAGTTCTGGGGTGGAGCTCTCATACTTCCTGTCCAGCCTCTGACCCTCCGGGGGGTGGACTTGGAGTGCTCTGGCTCTGCCCACTCTGGTGTCCGATGGGACTCGTCCCTCTCCGCGTCACTGGGGAGCCACACCGCCTCCCTACGTGGTCCCTACCCCAACGAGTTTATACTCTAAATAAAAGCTTACAAACGAAGTAGTTAATTTCCTTACCAGTGCAAGAATGTTCCCTACAATATATTTTCTGCAACAGACTGTACTTTGGTTAAAGTGGATACTGAAATGGTGTGTGCCACTTGCTTAAATCTCTCTTCCTGTTTGTTTGTTTTTCCAGCCATGCTTTTCCCAGCCGCTCAGCGGTTTAAGAGATGGTCGTCATCTGTCTCTGTGAACCCGGTGCTGCAGAATTCACTGGACGATGTGGACATGCTTTTTGAGGTTCAGTATGTGAGGGCAATGGGCACCCTCCAGTCTTTATACCAAAACAGTGTCATTGTTTCCCATTCATCACAGCCTCCCCATTTCACCCAATCTCTGAGCTCTGTCCCAGCCTCAAACTTGAATTACTGACCACTGTGCAGCCTCTTATGGTTAGTAGCCCACTGTTGGTAACAAACAGAGAAGGATTGGAGACGTATATACTTCTAAAGTAGAAGATAGCTCTATTTCAGATTGTATGTACATGTACATTCAACAAATTAAAATATACCAAAATTTGAGAAACCCTCAATTCAAAGTGAACTCCTGATTTAAAACAAACCAACAAAAGTTCCCAAGAAATTAAGTCCCCTCAGCCCACGAGTAAGCCTGACATTGTCACCTGGAGTTCAATAGTTGTGACATCTTGGAACAACAGGGAAGATCCAGAGTCAATGCCCCCACTGAACATACCCCATCCTCTGCCTCCTAACCGGTAACTATATAGTGCCATTTTGATTTCTTGATCCAAAGCATCAGTGCCAAACAAATCAATGCTTAGTAGCACAGCACTATGACTAGGAGTGCCAAGGAAGCAAAATGAAAAACATACCTCTGGGGACAGCATGACTATTTCACCTCTACAGAGCAGGCCCAAATTTAAAAAGGATTCTGATGCTTTGACCCTAGGATAAATGACAAAGCCACTGCATGATCTGCCACAGTTCAGCCTGACTAGAAAAGATCCCAAACTATTAAAGGAAGGGTACCATAGGCCAGTATTAGTATGTGTTGGTAAGGCAGTGAGTGTAGTGGGCCCAGAACTACAGGGCAGGAATTAAGGTGCAATGGTGGAATTTTAGAGGGCAACTTGAACCATGTCTTTTTTCTCTACCCTGGCTTAGTTCTTTGCTTGCATTTTACCACAGAAAATAAATAAGAACAAGTTCTACATTAATGTTTGCTCTATATATAAGCTCTCAGAGGATAAATACCTTTCTGTGTTCTGATTTTGTACCAGTTTCTTTTAGCTGAGATTGAAATTGACAAAAATCTGAGGCTCTCCATAAAAGATGAGGAGCTGGCTTCGCTGCGGAAGGCCAAAGAATTTGACATTGTCTGCAATGACATTATCCCCAAGAGCATCACAGAGATTCGTCGGCTGAGTGCCAGGCTGTCTGACTACCCGAGGGTCCTAAAGAAGGAAGACTTTGAAAGGACAGTGTTGACCATGGTCTACACAGCTTACAGGGCAGCTCGATCTCGGAAGCACCAGAAGGACTCTTGGGTTGAATCCTTCATCAGTCTCTACAAGGCCCTCAAGCATGACTTGATGTTCTCATACAGCAAAAAGCCATCGCAGTGAAGGAGTTTATACACCAAGAATGCAACGAGCTCTGCTGATAAGGGGACAGATAGCATGTCCACCACTTTATTCTGTAAACAATTTAAGTCTACATTTAGTTAAGGATTCTTTATTCTCTAGCTCCCCCTGGTGGAATCCTGTTATAGAAACATGTTAAACAGAAAAAACACTGCTTCAGTCCCTGGCATCTGTTCTCATGTGGGCAAAGAAGAATGTTCTATGACTGAGGTAGAAGGGAATATATACATATAAAATATGATATAAGTTATTCCCAAAGGATGAAGGAAGAGCACATTCATCTGGCAAGTTTTGGGTGAAGTTTTAGAAACCCGCTTCCTGTTTTGGAAAGTAGTAGATATTTTGAAGGCACATTAAACAAGTCCATTCCTGGTGTAATATCAACAAAGTTAATAGCTTTATGTCTGGGATAATTTGGGTCTGATCTGCCTTGAGGGTGAAGGGGAGAATGCTCTGGTAACTAGTTTGCAAAGCGAGCTTAGAAGGAGAATGTGCTGGGAATACTACCGTCCTGGCTTGAAAAAAGAGAATAGTTTTGTTGCCACTTAAAGGGGTGTAAAAAGGAGAGAGAGAGAGAGACAGCCCCACTATAAAATGATTTAGAGCTTGGAGGTTATGGCAAGAGTAAAATCATCAACATTCTTGTCAATCAAACTGACTGGCTCACTTCCCAGGTGTTGGCAACCTATTTTAATCTCTTGGCTTGGGCCAGTTTTTATTCACAAATATGTTTGTTTGGGGAAGGACACATAGTTATTTGTGTGTGCATTCTCCCCAGAAGAGCTCTCCCAGCCAGTCTATAAAGGTCCTTCCATTATTTGCACATGGCTCTGAGCCTGCAACTATCTGTCCATGTGGAGTCAACTGCAGGATCAGAGCCTAAATTAATTCAACAATTACATATTTTTCAGCTTGTCCCTATAACTCAAAGTTGCTGAACCAGTCTCCTGGTTCGGAACATCCCTGAACTTTCTGAAGGGTGTAAAAAATCAAGACTTTTATGGATAATTCATGGTCAGAGGAAAGGAATTGATCAGATAAATTATTTGCATTGAACAGTTCAACCGGTTCTAATGACTATGTCCCAAGGTTTAAAACAGGTTATACTAATGCTGTTTATCTACCTATGATAACCTTGGTTTACACTGGGGGGAGGGATTGATCTAAGTTATGCTCGCAACTTCAGCTAACAGAATAACATAGCTGAAGTCGACGTACTCACCACAGTGTCTTTACTGCAGTGAGTAGACTGCTGCCACTTCCCCGTTGACTCTGCCTGTGCCTCTCACAGTGGTGGAGTACAGGAGTCGACGAGAGCGCTCAGGGGTCAATTTATCGCGTCTAGACTAGATGTGATAAATCGACCCCTGCTGGATCGATCGCTGCCCGCCGATCCAGCGGGTAGTGCAGACATACCCTTAGATATTTCTAGCATGTCTCCCTATAGTATCTGAGCACTTCTGAAAAGCTATTGCCGTGCTAATAATTGCACTTGTGCTCTCTCTTACTGGCTCTCGCACACTACACTCAGTCTTTCTCTCTTTAATCATCCACTTTACTTTAGACAATTAAGTTTATAAATAGAGACAGGCCCAAGCTAAAACCGGCAAGGGAAGTAGTTTGGATTTTAAGGGCTAGACTCTGAGCCCCACACTGATCCTTTTGCATTCCTCAGGCCGCACAAAAAGAGCAGAAATCTCCTGTAAGTCCCTTATTTTGGGGATATTCCACTAGGTGGGTGATTTCCCAGTAAATGTGGACCCAGCAGAGCCACCTCCTACACTTCCCTCTCTGCAGCGTCCACTGCAGACAGGGTATTAGGGACAGTCAAGGGCAGTCCTCAGCTGGTGTATGGCCACTGCGGGATCATTGCCTGCTGGTGCTATTTAGAGTTCTTTAGAGTTTTGCAAGGCTAAACCACCCTGAACACGCCCGATCCCATCTGATCTCAGAAGCTAAGCAGGGTCAGGCCTGACTAGTACTTGGATGGGAGACCTCCTGGGAATATCAGGTGCTGTAGGCTTAACATGGGCGTGGGGCTAGCAACTCCACCCCGTAAGGGAACCAATTGCTACTGAAACACCGACACCAGTTGGTGGCCCATACCCCGGCTGGGGGGTGATGGGCAAAGAGAGAGAGAGAGTTTTGCAAAGTTCTGTACAACTGAAAATAGGATTTTATAATGGCAAGTCTGGGGAGGCATCTTTGACAACAGGTGTAGCTAATTGTGTTTGTGTGTGAAAGAGTATTCATACACAAAAACACCACGTTGTGCATCCTTTCAAACTGGCCTACACTTAACACATCTAACAGAAACTTTCCAAATGAAAAGCAATACGTACTCCTGTGCCTGGAGCAACACAACTCCTTGCTAGCTAAGCCACCAGATGCTACAACCTTTATTAATTAACGCTTCCCCGAAAAGGATGTCAGACTTCCCAAATGACTTCCCGAATGACCTTTCCCAAACTCCCACCACCACAAGCAGGCCAGCAGATGTCTCACATGTAATGTCTCTTCTGCATTGTTCTGAGAAACCAGTCTCACATATTTCAGAGTCTTGTGGATTACTCTGTTTTTCCATAGCGGCAGGGAACGGAAGTAGAGGGGAGTGCCCATATATGCCTTATTTCTTAAAAGCAAACACACAGACCATCTGTTTTTTCCTTTTTAAAATGACCCTGTTGTACAATTGATTTGCTCACAGAGGGTAATTACCACGAGTGTTCACCCTGCTTTTACTCTGTGCTCCTATTCCATTCCCTAGGGCTGGTCTTCACTGGGGGGGGGGGGGGCGATCGACAGCAGATATGCAACTTCAGCTATGTAAATCACGTAGCTGAAGTTTGCGTATCTTCAACCGACTTACCAGCCGTCCTCATGGCGGCGGTAGGCAGCGGCGCGTTCCCCCGCCAACTCCAGCTTGCGCCTCCCAGCAAGCTGGAGTTCCGGAGTCGACGGGGGTGCCGCGAGCGATCGATTTCTCGTGTCTTCACAAGACACCAGAGATCGATCGCTACCCGCCGATCCGGTAGGTAGTGAAGACCAGCCCCTAGAGTGACTTCTGCTGGGAGAGACTGGACTGGAGCATGCAGGAGCTCCCGCCACAGGCCAGTGGTCTCATTTTCTTCCCTATTGTGACAACAACCAGGCCTGAGGCAGTAAGTTTTAAGTAGACTTGACTACACAGAGAGGTTTCCTTCACACGGGGTGGTACTATACTGCATACAAGGTTCATCTGCCAATGAGCATCATAAGCCACTCAGAAAATTATCAGTACAAACATTGCTCAGAACATCCTACCATGTCTCATGGATTACTGTACCTTACAAATTATCTTTATTTCTTCACTGTTAAATTAAGTCTTCTCAAGTTTGTTAACCCCTCCTTTCTGGCCCAATGTCTGTGGATAATGCAACAAAAGAGAAATACTATTGTGTCACTCAGATTGCCCAAGTTTATTTAATACAGAATCATTAATGAAACAATAAAACTATAACCGAGAACTACTTGACTGTTTGCTGTATTTGTTAAAGGAAGTAACTCCACCGAGGATATGTGGCAACTTGCAGATGTAACATATCCTCATTTCAGGAGCTGATTTGCTATTTAACTACCCTGCAGCATGCTCTCAGTCTCTGGATATCTTACAATCTGTGGAGCTCCATCCTCACAAAGCATAATAATTAGAGATGGGCAAGAAATGGGATTTCGGTTCCACAGGAAAATCCAACACATGGAAACTCATTTTCATTTTTAATTGTTTCAAAAGGTAAAAAAAAATCATTTTCATGTTGCAACATTATAATATATATGAAATGTAAAATATTAAAATGAATACAATAGCAAAAAATGAAACAAGACTTTTTGCCATATTGAAAGTAAACATTTCAACATTACCAAAATGAAATGAATTGTCTCCATGTTCTTCCATCAGAAATGTTGTTGAAATCGACATGTTTCGACCAAACGTTTTGGTTTCCATCAAACTGCATTTTCTGATGGAAAAATTACTCTGTAGAAAATGTTTCCACCAGCTTTGATAACCACACTGCCAGGACCTCAGGATAATTCTGGTGGCTGGATCTCTTTCCCCTTACAATAAGAAAAGCCAAGTGATCAGCCTACAATGTTTCATCAAAAATGGATGTTTGTGGCCTGTTGGAGTAAAAGACCCCGTTGTTCAGTGCAAGACATTTGGCACCCACAGTTCTCTGGCTGTGCAGAGGCACCCCCCACTCTCTGGAAAAGTGGAAAGCACTGAGCAAATGGATCAATATCCCCATGGAGTATCTATCCTTCCCCCAGGCAGAGGATACAGAGCTATGCATAGGAGCCAGGGTAGAACAGAGAAAGGGATATGGTTCCTCATTTTGGAAGGGACGAGGTAAGAGATAAGGAGTAGAGTTCCCTTCTTTTCCTTCAGCTAAGAGAGAGGGTGGAGCACGGAGTTCCGTGAAGTGGAGCACTCTGACTCAGGAGAACCCTTCCGGCACAGTATCTCCCCTAGACTTGCTCAGACATGTGCACAAATTGTCTGATCTTCCGGGGAGAGAAGTAAGCAATACTGTCATCTTTATTCCCGAACTCTTTTTCTAGCATAACTTGGTTAAAGCCTGGAATTTTTTGGCTCTCCCTACCTTGGTCTTATACCCACTGATTGTGACTTACCCACAAACTCATTGCTTCTCTAGTGCAACTAGAATGACCAGATGTCCCAATTTTATAGGGACAGTCCCAATTTTGGTTGGTTTTTTTTCTTATAAAGGCTCCTATTACCTCCCCACCCCCATCCATATTTTTCACATTTGCTGTCTGGTCACCCTAAGTGCAACAAAGACCCACTGACCTGAAGAAAATTCTATGCCATACCCTCAATCATACAAGAACAAACTGTCATGGATTGAAACACTGCTCCCTTTTGGTAGCTTCATGGTCCAGTGGAGATAAAGACACGTATGGCAACATCAGATGTCTCCTTCTTAGCACACGGGTCACAGGAGCAAGAAATGAATATTTTACTGCAGCATTACTTATCATTCTGGATTTATTCCCCCCACCCCCACCCCGTTCCCCGCCCCAAAGACTGCTCCTGTACGCCATATTCTCCACTTCCCTGCATTTTGTACAGTCACTTACCTTTTGCCATGTCAGAATGATGGCTTTTTACATCCACTTTACACAGGTGTGGTTGACAACACAGGTGCAAGGCAGTGGAGAACATGACCCTATGTTTTTAATTCTTGACCAGACAGTGAATAGCTCTCAGATTCTGAGTTCTACAACATGGGGATAATAATGAACTCGAAGAAGGGCAAAGGGAAAGACTTCATTTTCTCTCTTATGCTCAAATATCCTTTCTTTGCCTCCAGTCTCCCTTCACAAATCCATCTCTCTTCATTGCTGCCACTTTGCCCATCTCTGTGTCCTTCAGCTCCAGTTCCCTGATTCAGACATCAGTGGTAGGGGGCTGTGGGGAACTGAGTAATTCCAAGCCTATGGATGGCAATGGAGATGACATAAGGGCTGGCAAAGACAACTTTGGCTTGCCAGCAGGAGCTCACACCCAGTCAGTCCCTGCTGCAGCCGCCAGTTAAGGTGCAGCTACATCTGTCTGGGCTCAGCCTGTACAGCAAAGTTTTCCCCTGGGCTGGCAGCAGGACTGACTGGTGTCAGGGTGGATGGAGCAGATGTTGCACAATTTGAACCTGTTTTGGAACAGGATCCCCCAAAAAACTGTATCTACTGTGTGGTTCCCGAGGGAATTTTGGCTGCTTGAGATGTACACTCTCATGGATCCCTGCAGCCTATGGCTGAGCTAAGCCATTAGAACCCTGTGGTTTGGGGAGCATTAGGTTCTGAATTTGCGTCTGATTTCCGTGGAGTCTGGCTGATGTTAGTGTGTACATAGGCACAGATTGCAGCACATCCCTTATAAATTAATAGCCCCCACGAATGAAGCAACAGTGATCATGAAGGAGAAAGTATGTCCTATAGAAAACAATGTCTGTTTATTTACCAGCAGCTCCTAGGCCTTGAATTAATCACACTGTTCAGCAACTAAAAACGGCCTTTCTTTGTGTGAGGAGGTTGTTTGTCTTCTCGAGCCCCCTGATTGGCTTTTGGATGGTGGGTGGAGGTTCTACCATTTTCCATCCTCCTTACTGGCGAATTATAGTTGGGCGAGCCTTTTTAACAAGTTTTTTTTAATCTTGAGACTGAGGATAATCTTTGCAAGAACTGCAGCCCTGCGAATTCCAGGCTGAAGAAAAAGTAGGGGAAAGGTAAACTCATAAGTCAAAAAGAAAAATATAAGGAAGAAAGCTGAACAAAGAACATCATCAAAAGTAGGAAGACTTTAAAAAAGAATATTACATCTTTCCTTCAGTGCTTTCAACTGTTGCTACTAGCAATTTCCCAGGAAGAAAAGAATTCCAGTGTTGGAAAACTCAGGCTATAGTATTAGTGAAGAGAGACTATAGAGCATACCGTAGGTGGTTATGCAGATATCAGATTTTGTTTACCAAATGCAAGACCACTGAAAACCAGATGATGGAAGGAACAGAGGCTTTATAAAACTGGGATGAAAAGACAATGCAGCAGCTTACCTGATTCTGAATAAAACCACCAATACCAAAAAGACCACTATGCTCCAGTTTGCAAACCTCTGTAGGTTATGGTGTGACAATTATAAGGATATGCTAGTAAGCCCTACATAAACCTGATAAAAAAAGGTTAGCAAATTTGATCGTGTTTCTTTAAAATATAACAGAAAAAGAATAAATCTATTAGCAAAAGAAATTTCAGGGGTGGGAAGGTGGGGAAAGGAGTTGACACAGTGCAGTCAGAACCCTTTCGGAGACATCAGGGTAAAGCTGAAGAAGGATCTGGAGCTGAAGTAGAAGCATCTGAGGAAAACAAAGACCAATCCAAGGAGGAGAGCAACCAGGAAGTGAAGCATTATGGCACTGGTGAAGGAGCTCCTCAGGGCCAGGAACCTGCTGCTGGTGGTGCTCATTCCACTTCTGCTGCTTCCTCTGCCACTTTTATACCCCAGTAGTGTAAGTACATTA
The DNA here is from genome assembly GCA_032164245.1 of Sternotherus odoratus. Taxonomy (NCBI): domain Eukaryota; kingdom Metazoa; phylum Chordata; order Testudines; family Kinosternidae; genus Sternotherus; species Sternotherus odoratus. The sequence goes on from JAVMKO010000001.1 coordinate 91,262,640, forward strand.
TTGTTTCCTTTTTACTAAAGCTTGTAGATTAGATGGGCAAAGAGAGTGATAGTGATTTGCGGGGGACAGGTGTGCTGCAGGAAAATGGGGGGGGAGGGACTTTAAGGAACAATTATTCCTACAAGGCAATGAGCTGATGCCCTTTGTAGAACCTAGAAATATGATTTCTTTAGAAGCAAGAGTAGTAGTCTCCATAACAACCAAATATGATGTCACAAGCAGAGGTGGGGAATTGGCACTGAAGCTGGAAAAGTTCCTGTTTCAGGCAAATGCATCAAATATGGGGGGGGGGGGTTAAGTGTGACAAAAATACAGACTATGTATGGCAGCTACATGGCATTATCTTTAATAAGCATTCTTTTAAAAATTATACCCATTGTCATGAGGCTCATAATGACAAGAAGTTGTCTGGGGACTTTCAAATTAGACTGTGTTTTTATAGGACAGCTGTAAAGAATGGAGCCAGGATTCAGTGATAGAAATGTAGGAACATACACAGCATTTGCTATTGCATATCAGACCTTGGTTTCTCTAGTCCAGTATTGCACTCCTGGCAGTATCTAAGTGCTGACATCTCAGAGAGAGGCACAACAGCACAAAAGGGAAGACTTGTGGTTGGGGGATGAGAAATCTGGTTTTTATTCCTGAGACTGCCATGGACTTCCTGTCCTTGGCCTAGTCGTTTTACTGCTCTGTGCCTGTATTTCCCCATTTGTAAAATGGAGGATAATACCACTTCTCTACCTCATAGGGATGCTGAGGCTTAATTTGTTAATGTTTGTGAGATATTCAAAAATCTATGGTGATGATCCCCATAGAGATGTCTACAAATAAATAAATAAATATGCATCTGCCCAGTGGTGCTGTACCTTACCTTGGAAGCAAAATTCCTTCCTGACTCCTGCTAACAACCAACTCCAACTCACCCGCTTCAGTGAGGATATATATTACCAGAGCCATAATTAGAAATATTATTAATGTCCATAAAATTATCCATCCCTTTTTGGAATTTAGCCATGGGGTTTGATAGGAAAGAAGATCAAGATTCACAGAATGGGACTGCTCCAACACCAGAGACCTTTGCAGCAATGTTTATTGCTCCAGACTCATGGCAGAATACTAATAAACTTAGCTGACAGGATACTACTCAAGTATTTTAATGTAGTTTTTATTTCTTGCTCTCCACCGATTGTAATTCCTCCTTAAAACTCGAAGATTAAATTAGCCCTTAATTGATTTTGTCCTGTTCCATTAATCAATGATACTATTTTTCTGTCTTTCTCATGGAAACTGAAGTTAACATAGTATTTATGTTTCCACCAGCTGCCAGTTCAGTTGATAGTATCAGTCCAACACTGAGAATAATATTTGGTTATATGAATTATACAGCCCCATCTCATGCTGCTGAACTCACTTCCACACTGAATCCGTTCACTCACAAGTAGTCCTTCCACTCCAAGAGGAGCAGGAGTTGCTGGGTGCAGGAAACAGACGACAGTGTGGCAGGGGGACAGACTAGGATTCAAATAACATGTTCTATAGGCTAAAGATTGTGTACTTTGGTTCATATTAGTCTTAGTTTGAGTTAAAGAGCAGAAACATAGAGAGTGATGGGAAAAGCACAGGAATGAGAATCGAGATCTGGTTTTCATTCCTGCTACTGAATCACTGTATGATCTTGGGTAAGTCCAAGAGACCCTTGAGTTAGGGTATCCAACTTGAAAGGGACCTGGCTTTCAGCAAGTGCTGAGCACCCACCCTCTGACAATCAGGCTTTTTCATGCTCTTTCAAGTTGGGCACTCAAAAAAACCTGCCCCCTCCCCCAATTTACCTGTCACTTAAAAAAATCTTGCATCATTTTCCTCACCTACATCTATCTATATATATAAAAGTCAAATGGTGTATGCGTGTGTGTGTGTGCGTGTATGTATGTTCCCTTACTCCTTCCACACAGTTTGAGCTAGAGACTTGAAATTTGGTACGGTTATAGGCCTTAGGGTCCTAATCAGGGTAAGAATCGAAAATTTTTCAAATCTCACCTCTTACGCCCCCTAGGGGTGAAATTCTTTAAAGCCCATTAACATCAGCTAGGTAGCAGGTTAACACCAGCTGTTCTCTGTGACATAGGTATGATGTAATAATACCCCCCTCCAACGGACCCCGCACTCACTCAGCTCTCTCCCCCCTCCCCCCTCCAACGGCCCCTGCACTCGCTCAGCTCTCTCCCCCCTCACCCCCTGCAAGGGCCCCCCACTTGCTCAGCTCTCTGCCCCCTCCCCCCTCCAATGCCCCCCCCCACTCGCTCAGCTCTCTCCCCCCTCCAAGGGCCCCCCACTCGCTCAGCTCTCTCCCTCCTCCCCCCCTCCAATGGACCCCGCATTCGCTCAGCTCTCTCCCCCTCCCTCCCTCCAACTGCCCCCGCACTCGCTCAGATCTCTGCCCCCTCCCCCCCAACAGACCCCGCACTTGCTCAGCTCTCTCCCCCCTCCCCCTCCAAGGGCCCCCTTGTGTGTAGTGCAAACATAATTAAATACACTGTTTTTTTTCTTAAAAAGGACCCTATTCATTATGTCGCGTAAAAGGCGAAAATGTATCGGAGAAACCACATCTAAATGCAAGAGAATGAAATTAATTAGACAAAATGAGACTTCTGAACAAAATTTGTATTAATAAAAAACATTGTAGTCTTTTTACATCCCAGTTTCCAATTACAAATACCCCGAGCAATGCCGGGTACTTCTGCTAGTAACAGATAAATATCTTTCTACCTCATAGAAAGGTAGGTGGGAGGCTACTTCATTCATGCTTTAAGATCCTAAAATGGAAGATTCTACAATGATGAAAAACTTAATCATTATCGTTAGTCAGGGATTGTAACATGGCTGCCTGCAGTCCTGCCTTTCTGCCACAGGGGCTAATTGAGATGATGTTGGTGGAAGCAGAGTCATTTCACCAAAGCCTTTCTCTGTATATCCCTCTTCACTGCATCCTGCTTCCCTACTCCCTCTTCCAAGCCCTCCTTTAGCTGTGGATTTTGAAGCCCCTTTGGCCTGTGTGGGGAGAAGGGAGGGGGTGGAAACAGCTAACACTTCACTAGACACAACCCCACTTCAGTACTTAGTCACTCTGGTTACCAATGAATAAATAAATAAATAAAAGTGAAATAGAAAAGATTAGCATGGTTTCTCATAGAAACAAGCCGTCTTAAAGCTCTTGCAGAATAAATAGCCCAAGCTGCAACAGAAGCTGATTAAGTCTTTAGCAGAGATTATCATACAGCAGTTATTATGTACACTTTTCTCCCCAAGCACTTACTGCTCAGTTTTCTGCCTTTTCAAAATGGACTTTATTTTGTTTTTGTTTGGAAATTGAGAACACCCATGTTCTTAGGAAGCAAAAAGAATCCATGCCCATCCTCTTTCTATCTCTCTCTTGTAACAGATTCAGCTTTTCCTCCAGCCCACGTAAGCTGTGTGCTGTCCCATTTTTACTATTATACATTATTTACCTCATACAAAAAAGGCTAGAGAAAATATGCAATGTATTTGTAGATGTCTTGGTCCCAGGATAGTAGAGAGACAAGGTGGGTGAGGTAATATCTTTTACTGGACCAACTTTTGTTGGTGAGAGAGGCAACCTTTCAAGCCGCACAGAGCTCTTCATTTGTGTTAAAAAATTATATCACATATTTTTGAAAGGGGAAGTACTTTTGGATCAATATATTATCTGATTCAAATTATTTCTGGCAAAGAATACCCTTAAGATTTCACATAATTACTGTAAGCAAAGTAAAACATTTAGTTCCACCAACATTTTTTTTTAAATGGTCACTGTTTTTTGTGTAGGACCTACACAAACTCAATGCTTTTGTTCTGCAGTAGAAGTTAACTAATAAACATTCCAGAAATATGTTAAATGGCTCCTGGGGGCTCTGATTGCAGGTTCATAAACTGTATAATATATAAGTCCATATTGCTCTTGTTGTCAATGATGGGGCTGCACTAACTAGGGACTAAACAAATAGAGTTGTGTTCATTTCATGTCCTATGACAGCGGTTCTCAAACTTGCTGAGACCGCAACCCTCTTTTCCTCTCCGGCGGTGCGGTGCAACCCTTCTATGTACACCGAAAAGCCGCCGAAAGCACTCGGTATGTCCACTGAAATGCCGCCAAATGTGAAACTAATCAATTTGGTGGCTTTTTGGCAGTGGCAGGAGCTCGCGACCCCCAGTTTGAGAAACCCCGTCCTATGACAAACATATGGAAAGATCCAATATATGTTAAATGGGAAGGGATAAAGTTGCCAGCAAAATTTTTTTTTCAGGCTTCTAAATGGAATTATAAGCAACAGAGAGAAAAATAAAGAAAACTATAAAAATATGCTTCATGTTTAATGTAAATATCTTGTATTACTTTTTCTTTGTCATCATTCTTTTGTATCTTTGTCCAACATTTGGATTCCTGTCACTGCCATGTCACAGGTGTGAATCAATAACAACATGCAGAACAGCCTGGACACTTGATTTATGACTTGACTTGATTTTTCCAAGGCTCCAATTCTGCCCCAATTAAATCTATAGGCCTGATTCAAAGCACATTGAAGTCACTGAAAATCTTTTCATCTGGGCTTTTGTGAGCTTTTCAATGAGACCGTGTCAAAGGATGACTGGTCTTTTAAGGGATGTTGGGTCTAGCCCCAACTATGACACACTTAGCTCACTTCCTTAGGTGGAAAAAATCAGCAGTTTGATGACAAGCAGGTCGAGGCTAAAATCATGCCTTGTGGTGTGGAGATAAAAACAGAAGCCTGTAAAGAGCCAGGAGAATTGAGATGCTAAGCAGCCATGCTAGAACCTGCCTGCAAAGGGGCTGGTGAAGATGACTTGAAACATTGCAGGATGGCTATGAAGATCCTTAGCAAGGGAGAAGCACTTCATAGGCCCACAAAGGAGGGCTGTAGAATCCTTTGAGCAGGGAGAAGGATTTGAACCTGAGAGTCCAAAGGAAACTGTATATTTATAAAGACTCAATAAACAGGACACCAGGAAGGGGAATATGACTTCAGGATGTGAACAAGTTAGTTGGGAGAAGCAAGAGGGACATGAGGGTGACATTAGGGTTGCCACTTCTGAGGTAAAATCTAGAATAAGCATCTAGTATGAGCCTGAGCTCATGAAAGTGGATAGCTGGCAGTGCATACGGAACAGCATACAGCTTTCCCGGGACTGCTAACTCAAGAAGAGGATGATCCTGAGAAAACCTGAACGGGGGCAACCAAGGGTGCTGAAACAATTTGTATAGTGGGGGTGCTGAGAGCCATTGAACCAAACTGTCAACCCTGTATCTAATGGAAACTACTTCAAGCCAGGGGGTTCAGTAGCACCCCAGTACCCCTCATTCCAGCACTTATGGTGACAACCCTAGGTAGCATGCCTGCAGCACCATGTTGTGCCAGGAGGGGCATACTGCAGGGATGGAGCCAAGCCACATGCAGACTGTGAATGAGATCCTACTCCTGGGTCTCTCTTGAAAATTGACTATGAAGTCTAAAAGTATTTGGTGATGTGGCTGACAAGCCATTGACTTCTAGGCTAATGTCATTAACTTGATTAACCATGTGACTCTGGCCTAGACTACATTTAGCTTGTCTCCATAGATTACAGAAAGTGGATTAATTCTCTGCGCCACACAACCAGTGTTCCATCAGTTTACTCTTCATTTTGTGTGGGATTAAGAGGTTACACAGCTTTTTAAATATATGATTTTGAAGCCAATCAAGAATTTATTTTTATTGCGTGATCACTTCAAATTCATAAACATGTACGTCAAATAATTAAAATGTATGTTTCCATGTGGTTTCTAGATTTGAACCTCATCATTCCAGTTTTAATTCTGAAAAGAGAAACAAGCAAGATGATTGCTATGTGAATAAGGATACCTTCCATTTGTCTAAATAGCTAAAAATTGCAGTGAGCCATATCCCAGGTGCATGCTTCATTAAATTCCATGGAATTTGTCTGACTTTGGCATAGCCTGAAATTTTCTTTTTTAGACTATCTCCAATCTCTAGACTTTTCACTATATTATTTTAAAGAATCTTTTATGAATGTCATAAACTGTATGTTGCCCTTCCTTCACTCCCAGATATTCCCACTCCACCTCTGCACCTTCATTCTTTTTTCTAACATTAATCCTAGGTTTTTTGCTGCTTTCTTGCCCTTCAGAATTTTAAGAAACAAAAGTAACAAATGGCTCAATGAAAACCTACAACCACCAGGAAACATAGAGTTAAGGATGTCACCTCCTATGACTTACTTTGTGGCCTCGTGCCAAGAGTTTGAGATCCATGTGTGGGAAGGAAGAGAGAGAGCTTATGAGATCACTGTTTTTCTGAAATCCCAACACGTGTGTGTGTGTCTGTATGTCAAATTTTGAGATCAGTGAGTATGTGGCAAGAGGAGGTGGTCAAATCAGTGTTTGGGGACCTGCATGACGGCTAGCACTAGCCAAAACTATTACTCTCATGAGCTACAAACTCACACTCAGAACTTAAAACTGAAATTTGCGATGTCTAGAGATATCAAGGAAAAACCACATCATCCCTTAATCTTACAGAATTCATTGCTGTCCAGAGTTCTGGGGTAGACAGAATTGGCAATAATTTGATAAGTGTACATTTCTAGCAATGGAGATAGCTGGTGTAACACATGTAACTACCTTTCCTAGGCAACCCAGATAATTTACTGAAGTCTTCCAGTTTATTTTTCAAACAGATGCGTCTCTCTTCACTCTCTATGATATTCAGCAGAGCTTGCCTGCATCTTAGTGAGTCATGTTTAGAGTTTTGGGAATATTTCCTGCTAACAACTAAACAAATTTAGCCTCTTTTTCTGTTCATGAATGATCTTTAAGCAGATGTCAATTTTCACAAATTGGGGACCAGATCCTTAGCTGGTTTAAAATTGACAGCTCTATGTAAGTTAAAGGAGTCATGGTCATTTACACCAGCTAAGAATCTTCGCCCATGGTTCATTACTGAAAATTAGTCATTGGCTGGTTTGTATGAAAATATGTCACCCTATGGATTTCTTATAAAATAATCACAGACTGTTGCTTTGAGGGTTCACTACTCATAATTTCCTGTTTGAGCTGTATGATTTGTTTCTGCTCCTGGATTAGATGATTCCCAAAACAACAAAGAGTTTTCAGGAAGCCACGTGAACTCTTCCAGATTTAATTCTTATGCCAATTGATGGGATTTCTAACACTTACCCTTTCCATTTGTGAATTGCTGTGTACAAAAATTACTGCAAAAAGAGAAACAGAAAGCAAATCACAGGGGACTTAAATGCCCTTTAAATTAATTTGTTTTTATTCAAATCAATGTTTGTGAATATCTGTTGACAGTACTCCCTGGGCTCTAGTTATGATCCACACTCAACTGTTTCTTTTCTGTAGCTCAGCATATAATACCATCCAGAACTCAATCCAAAGAAAATGTTTACGCAGATTAGTATCTGTCATTGCTTCTATTTCTTTAGAAACTTAAGCCAGCTCTTATTCAGCTGCCTAGTTTTAAATTAGCTGTCAGTAACCTGGCTTTAACCCTTATTTCCGAAATGTGGCATTAAACATTCACAATTCAAATAACAAAGAACATTAAAGTAACTGAAATATAAATAGTAAAAACAGTAATTTAATTGAATAATATAAACTGTCATTAGAGAAATAAAGATCCAGTTTGCTGTGCTACAGCTATATAATATCACTGGAAATTCTGAACCACACAGTAAGTACTACAATTGCATAACACAAATATTTTGTTTGGTTCTTAACATTAATGTAATACTGACTCATATGCTAAACTCTTCATCATAAGTGCTAAACTCTTCACTATTCCATAAGCTAGGATCTGGTTGAATTAGGAGAGAGATTTTCTCAAATTCGTGTACAAGAATTTATCACAGTTGCAGTGTCACTACAGGCAAGGAAAAGCAATTGGAGTGTCTAGACTAGTCTGGGTTAGAGTGGATGAGATCAAAGACTAAATTTAATACTGAGGATTATGGAACATATATTTGGGAAATGGGAAGTCTTGAGACTCGGAGGATTGTGGTTTAATTGATAGCAATCTGAAGTGACCATTCAGTACAAATAAATTAATGATCTGGCTTCAGAATTGTATATTTAAAATGGAAGTAACTTTAGAAATGGTGTAAACCCTTTAATAGTCACTCTTTATGCTCTTCTTTTTACCCCGGTGGTTTTCCTAATCTTTTGTTACCAGTATAGGCCTTAAACTCTTCGTAGCATCCTGCTTTCTTTTGGAATTTTCCACACATCTAGTGGTAGCCCACAATTTAGTCCCAGCTAACTGGCCTTTTGGGAAGTCCCCCTAATGTGATCCCCATGGACTATGGGGTAATCTAATCACCTGTGGCTGAGCCCTCTCTGTGAACACATTTGCAAAGGCTGATGCAGCAGAGGTGATTTCAGTGATGTCTAACCTCAGTGATTTCTCCCCACAGGAAGCCTCATGTGCCTACGTGCTGATAGTGACAGCTGTGTATTGGGTCTCAGAAGCGGTACCGCTTGGAGCTGCAGCCCTAGTTCCTGCTTTCCTCTATCCACTCTTCGGAGTCATGAAGTCCAGTGAGGTAGCCCAAAGTGTATTTTTGAATCACTTCTTTACACTCTGTTAATCATTTGCAACAAACAATTCTTAAGAGAGCAACAAGGATAACAGAGTGGCTAAACATGTGAAAAGTAGGCCAACCATCAGCTTATAGAAGGAACATAGTATAACATTCCGGGGTGCAATCTAGACTGATGTGGGGCTGTGTCACCCCTGCCCTGCAACCCTGGGTGTCTCACAATGCTGCTGTAGTTTCCAACTTGGATCACTCACAATTAGCTTGCCAAGCATGCAGGTCACACGGAGTGTCTTTGTATAGCCCACAACCTTGGTCCATCAGCTCTGACCCCAGCAGCCTGTCAGCAGAGACCAGCCACACCTGACTTCCACCAGCCTTGGTTACTATTTGCAGGGTGACCCTAATATACTCCCAGTCTTTATTTTTTCCCAAAAACATGTGTTCTGCACTGTCCAGCCCTCTCCTGGACAGTCCAGATATATTAGGTTTGTTGCTCCTCAAAGGGAAGCCGCACATAACAGTTCACTAACTTAAATGAAGTTACCCAAACAATTCACAACACTGGATTAGTTTTAATTAAAGATTGAAACAAGGGAGGGGGGTACCTGCCAGGGCTTCAGCTGGAGTGGGACTGAGACCTCAAGCCCTGGCAGGCATGCTCTGCAGGGCTGAAGCCTCAAAAACCCCATAACCCAGTAAGGGAGAACCACCTAGCCCCACCAACCCTGCCGCAGGGCTGAAGTCTTGAGCCTCACCAGGCATGCCCTGGCTCTTGAACTTCTGAAGATTGTCATGTGCAGCTTGGAGGATCAATCCCTGGTATATAGGGTGTGAATACAGGGGTGCATTCCATCACACATAGAAATACAGGAATGGCCACACTGAATCAGATGATTGGTCCATCTAGCCCAGTGTTCTATCACCAACAATTCGCAGTACCAGCTGTTTCAGAGGAAGGTGGAAGAAACCTTGCAGTAGGTAACTTTGGAATAACTCTCTTTCCCAAGGAAAATTTCCTCCTGAACCCCAGTACTTACAGGCTGTCTGATCCCTGAAGCAGGAGGATATGCATGACTGTTAGCTGGTCCTTGTAAACACTTTCCTGTGAATCCTTCATCTCGGCTAGCTAATGTGTTAAAACTACAACTTGCTCTGTCCGCATTAGCGATCACATTTTAAAAATACGCCCTTTGGTCTAGTGTGGAAGAGTCCTTTGACTTTCTTGCACTGGCAGCAGAAACTGAAATAGCACAGCACATCTGAAAACCAGATCTACCTATTTACATGCTGAAACATGAATTTAGATACCTAACTTCAGGTAACTAAATTTGAAAATTTAGACTTTAGGGCTTTAACACAGCAAATCTGTGTCTGAGTCAGGAATAAAGCCTAGGCATCCTTACTTTAAAAAAAATTTACAGAGAGGCAGGATGGTTGAGTGGTTAGGGTACTATTTTGGAGCTCTGGAGACCTAGGTGCAGTTTCCTACTCTGACACAGACTTCCTTTGTGACTTTTTTCAAGGAGAAATGAGGCCACAATTTGACTCTAAATATATTACCCAAGGTCACTGAGAGAGTCTGTGTCAGAGCAGCGAGTTGATGTTTATTATATAGCCATTGGTAGTGACTCCATAGCTAAATTTGCATATAGGTTTGCTATGAAATCATGATTAAATCCTGTTCTGTTTTACACTTTGGTGATGGAAATTTGTCCCAAAATTTCCAGAAAATTCTTCAGAAAGCAATGGCATTTTCTGTGTAATTTTTTTTAGTTAAACAACTGCTGATTTTTGTATTCTCTCTCTCTCTCTCTCTCACCCAGACACATGCACACACGTGCATGATCAGTGATCACTACACACTGACATTTCAACCTTTACCTGGTTGGGTAGAGTATGTCTCTGCGGGCTTTTCTGTGGTTGCATTTTAGCCCTGACTTTCCTTATGATTAAACAGAATTAAGTTGGTAGGCAGTAAACTCCCCAGGTTGAATGAGCACTTCAGAAGCTGCCCTCTTTATGCCTATGGTGGGAATCAGTAGGAGATGTCTCAGTTTGGGTCTAATCAGAACATTTAACAAATTACAAAACAAACCCTGTTCACAGAAGTAAGAGAGAATAACATGACTCATTCAACTTCTCTCAGTCTCTCCAAAATTGAGAAACCTAGTGACAGGTGGCAGGAGACATATTTTAATTTATAAACACCAGAAGAAAGGAAATTAAGATATGGTATTTTGCCCCCTAGGTTCTCCAGTTCCTCCACCTTGCCAGCATGCTCTCTGCTTGGAAACAAGTAATACAAGTGTCTTCACCTTCCCAGCATGCTCTGTGCAAGTAACTTTCACTCTGTGATTGCTTATCTCCCGCTTGCCTTTCCTACAGGTGGCTGCAGAGTATTTCAAGAACACAACTTTGCTCCTGATGGGGGTGATTTGTGTGGCAGCTTCTGTTGAAAAGTGGAACCTACATAAGCGGATTGCCTTGCGTATGGTCATGATGGCTGGAGCGAAGCCAGGCATGTGAGTGAATCCTCTGCCTCGAAACATTAAAGGATAGAGGCATCAAGTTCAAAAATAAATGAGCAAATATTATTTAAATCTAGCACTGTATGCTTTTCTAAAGCAAATGATGTCATTACCCATAATGCACTGTACTTTTCCAATCAGGTGCCCTAAGTCAATCTTTGATGATCTTTTCATGGGCTGAAAGTTTATGAATTTTCCTGTCCCCTGTCTCTCTGCGGCTCTTCTTGCCTTTTATGCCTTCACCAGTACTCTCTGTTCATTTTGCTCTCACACTACTTTGTTCTTGTCTCCTCTGTTTGTTCCTTCCCTGCCTGTTGTTTAATGTGTACAAAATACTCCTGATGAAATGCAGAATCATGTTATAATTAATTGGTTGTCAAGGCACAGGTGGGCCTTATATGATGCATTGCATTGTGCTGATCTCCTGCACTGGGGTGAATTTCAACTTGATGCAATATCATATATTTGTAACTAAAGAGAATAAATAATACATAAATAACAATTAATTCATTACAAAATCAGAAAAGGGGATCACATGAAAAGTTGTAAATGTGCCCCAACTGTTTTCTCCCGTGTTCTAGGTTACTTCTCTGCTTTATGTGCTGTACAACCATTTTATCCATGTGGCTTTCCAATACCTCCACCACAGCCATGGTGATGCCAATTGTGGAGGCAGTGCTACAAGAATTAGTGAATGCTGAGGAGGAGCGTGAGGTCATCGGTAATGAAGGCAACACCATTTCCGAAGAGAGAGAGCCAAAAGGTATAGGATGATATCAGTAGTCTTCCTTTCACTTTTAGATATTTAAGGCCAAATCCAGCTCCTGTAAATAGGCATAGATCCATGGAAATGAGTGGAGCTATGGATTTACACCAGCTGAGGATTTGGCCCATATTATCTATTTTCATTTATTTTATACAGCACTGTTTATTTTATAGCCAATGAGGTGCCTTGCAGGAGAAGGGAAGTTGGGAGCCTGTGTAGGCTGAAGGAAGCTAAGATGAGGGCATTACTATAGGACAAATTTAAGTTGTAGCTTATGCACAAGATTTCAGTGAGTTCTAACTATATGGAAAGTTTGAAGAGTCTGTGATAGGGCAGAGGTAAGGTTGTTTGGGTGCCCTAACTCTGCATTTCCATATCTTCACATGTTTGGATTTCTTTTGTGTTTAAATGATGAATTTCCAGGGTTGGTGATGCTTAGTTTTCAGATGTTTATAACATCGCTATAATGCAATTTTCACTGTAAATTACTAGTATGTACTATCAACATAGTTTTTGCCTAGGAATTTCCTTGTTTTTTCAAAATGAAAATTTCCATAGAGAATGTTCCCATGTGATATCTCTATTGATTCAAATATATGAAGTATCCATCTTAAATAGTTTTAGTTCTAACTTTGTGGGGAGGGAGGGGATTATTCTCTGCTAGACTCTGAATGCTTTACCCAACCTGAAAACAGCACAAAACAACCACAGCATACAGGCCAGTGGGAAGGGGTAGGATAAGGGGTGGGGCCAGGCTATCTGGGGAGGCACAGCCTTCCCTATCCAGACCTCCATACAATTCTGAATCCCGACATAGCCCTCGGGCCAAAAACGTTCACCCACCCTTGGTGTAGAACAATGGGAGATGGAAGATGTTTTGAAAGAGCGCAGGTCTTCTTTCCTTGCTGAACACTTTCAGCCTCTGCTGAAGGAGAAACATCCAGTTATGAAGAATAAGAAGAGAAATGACCACTAATCTTAAAACATTAAATATATACATTCTCAGAACATTGGTTCTGTACTCAAAGTGTTATAATTTGGGTGAGGATACACTGTATTTTAAATAAGGAACAAAGAGGGTGCAAGACTTAACATTACCTATAGCATCCACTATCCATGCCTCCATAATACATTACTTAAAATTCTGGACCATCTAAATCAGAAGGAAGATAGCTGATTATCTCACCTTTGTTTCATCTATGGGAGTGGAGAAGGGAACACTAAACAGGGCATAAGGCTCTCTGTCACTACAGGGTATAGTTAAGGTTGTTTGGGTCTCTTAATTGTATTTCCAAACCTTGACATGTTTGGATTTCTTTAAGTGTGACTCTAACTCCGAATAACATCTGTTCCTGAGCTAATTTAGGACATTCCTGCAATGTTTTCTCCCTGAAGTTGCTGAAACATACTCTCAAACTTAACTCCATCTTGATGTAATATTTTGTCTGGGAATTAATAACTGAACATCCTCATTCCTCATTGAAATGCTTCCTGCACACGGAAGCACAGCCCAGAGGCATGGAAACAAAGGGTCTGAAACAACCCTCCTTTCTCCACACCACCACCACTGCCATATAAGTTTACAGCCCAGGGAGCTGATCTAAGATAAAGCAATCCAGTCCTTGACCTATGGGCAGCTACACAGAACCTCCATAGGGCTATGTTATAGCCCCAACCCAACCCCAGAATGGCCCTTATGCTGGGGATTGTGAGAAGGCCTTCACAGGGCATCCAATAGCTGTCCAGTTCAGCACTTGTGCTAGGAGAATTCGCCACCTGTCAGCTAAGGGGCTTTTTTGCCCCATATGCCACTGCAGGAGCTGTACTGGGAGCGAAAATCCCTCCTTTCGTCTTTAAATTTGGAGGTCTTCCATCTTAGTACTGACCAGATCCAACCTTGCTTAGCCTCTCAGATCTAAACCTGAGGCTATACAGCTATAGTCACGTAGAATGTGTTATTGTTAGGTCTGTATTGGCAAAATTTAAATAAACAAGAAAATGTGGAGTAATGAGATGCTGCATTAGGTCCCCAAATAGAAGGAAGTGTTTATCGAAGATTCTTTCTGGTTTCATTCATATCAGCTCCTGCACATTCATGGACACAGTTGTGAATTGAAGCGAAGGAAATCAACTCAACTCTCATCTTTGGCACTCTCTCTCTCTCTCTCTCTCTCCTCTTCCCCCCCTCCCCCCCCCCCCATACCTCCATCCATTACTGTAGGTCTCAGCGAAAAACATGGCCAAGCCTCAGTGGAGGTCATTTTCATCAATGAGGAGTAAGAACGAATCCTGTGCATCACTACTGGAGATATGAACCTACACAGGTTGCAATGAGATGAACACAAGAATGGCAAAAGGAAGGGCAAACAGAAGCTTGCAAATAAACATTTTAGATGTGCTTGAAGGGAAAAGATTATGTAAGGAGTGGGGTTAGGGTAACAGATATCCTTATTTTATAGGGACAGTTCTGATATTTGGGGCTTTGTCTTATATAGGTGCCTATTTACATACTAATAGATTAGTAGTGTTGAGTTTTCCAGTGATTCACTCCACTGTGATAGTGATATTAAAGGTTTGGCTGCAAACACTGGTGGTTTCATGGAGATGGAATCCCATCATCATAGAGCTAGAGATAGACCCTTGGAACACAGTGACTCTTCCCATGTATCTAGCTCAGATGTCATTGAGATGTCAGAATAAATGGAACTTTTCACAGCTTCAGCAGATCTTAGTTCTTACCCAGGTGCTCCATTACCTGCCCTGAACATGTGCCTTTTGGAAGAGCTGGGAAACATGCGTTTAAAAATATGTTTTCCTTTCTTTGTTTTTAGTGCTACGACCACTGACTTCAGTTCCCTGGTGCATACTAAGGTATTGTGATAGGTAGTACCTACAGCATGTGACCAACACTCAGATCTGCATTATAAAGCAGTACAGTAGGAATGATCGAAATGTGGTTCATAGAGGAGAGTATGGCACACTCCTCTGTCTTTAATGGGAGATAGGTCTGCTAGAGTCCACATATGACAGAATACCATCCTTTATCTGGATCTGATCAGCCTGGCTCCTGGAAGCAAGATGGAACACTGGTTCTGTAGTTTCTGTGGTCCGTATCTCCATCTTACATCAAAGGCTGTGATCAGTTAAATTGATTAGTGAGGAAGTGGGCTCCTAGCAAGTAGCAAATGTGACCTTTTTGTTCTGCAAGATTTGGGCACTCCTGCAGTCAGGGATGTTAAGTCAACTAGAGCACTCTAGTGACTGACCATTCTACACCTTAGAAAATCAAGGCTCAGGTGCCTCTTGCAAGGTTTATGTTGGATTCTACTGTCACAAAGCTGCCATGGTGACAGGAGATGAGCTAAACTGATCATTTAATTTGTAAGATTTTTTTTAAACAAAAAGACCTACTTTTATTTAACCTGCTTTATTATATAGGATAAGGTTTCAGACAAATGGTAGTTGATTTATTGGAAGATTCTCTGCCAGCAATATTCACAAAACACCCTTGAATTTAATGCTAATTGCCTTCTGGAATTAGATAGCGAGTATTGTCTAATCAAAAGGCATTTATCTTCTTATAGAATATGAATGGTGTCCAAATAATAGCCAACCCAATTGGAACTGTGAATCCCCCAAACAAGGGGCAGAATCTACCTCAGGTAAGAAGCGGTAATCTTCGGGGGGGAGACAAGTATCACACATTCTTCCTGGCTTCAGGTTCTTACCTTGTAAGTAGCTTTCAGTGAAATCTTTGCTTCTGCAGTCTCAGAACATTTGCCACTTATGCCTGTCCTGGTTCCTCAGATGGTTTCCACATTTTTTGGTTCCCCTTTCACAGCCCTGTTACATCTTTTGGGTTTCTTTGATGTAGCCAAAAGGTAAAAGGGGCCCCTTTCATAGAGGTTCTCCTCACAGGCTGTTCCCACATGCATTCAGTATCATATTCCTTGCTATGGCTAAACAGTTTCCATTTCTGTTTTGCTGCTCCACTTTGTTTCCCCAAATGTTTCTCTGGAGGTAGCTCTATGTAAATATCAATTTTTTTGGCACAGATCACTGGCTAGAGCTAAACATAAGGTATACAGAAACTGTTCAACCATCTTATAGACAGCTCTATCAGCCCTCACTTCCAATATTCCTGCACTTCCTGTCCTTTGACAACCCACCACATGCATGACACATACACACAGAGACACTTATGCCAATATACCTCAATACTGATCAGCATTTCCTACTTCCAATTCTGAGCATGCCTGAGGTAGGACTTCAATTACATGTATGCACTGTTTTTATGCACAAATAGATGTCCAGCAGAGGTGAGACTCCAATCAACACATTTACTTGCATCTATGGCTCAAAGGGAATTTATACCCAGATCTTCAGAAAAGCTACTGCACTACCCTTGCCACTGAGTATCCTCCCATGTCATACCAACATTCAAGGGTTATTTTGTAACCACAAAACTCTTTTCAGTTTTGACCTAATACAGATTTGAACCAAGATTTTCATGAGAGAGATTGCAGGAGGATTGATAAACTCATAGCAGCACCATATTCCTCATGGAAAATAAGCCCATTACAAACCAATAAAATTATATTATGGCAAATGAATCCAGCTTCTCTGCTGCTGGGGTGTATTTCCTGAGCCTACAGTACAGCCTTTTCTCCTCTCCCTTTCCTGTGCTACAAGTAATAGGACTCTAGGAGTGGCGCCTTATTATTTTCAATATAACACCTTAATTTCCCAGAACTATGCACTGACAGCCACCACTGTTGTGTCACGCTGCCTTTTGCAGCCATGTTTTCATTTGCCACTTCTCTCTGGGACATATCCTAATAGCTATGCATTCGGTATCACAGCTAACTATCTTGCACCTTCCCCCTCCTAATATTAGATTGCTAATTACAGGTTATGACTCATGAGTCAGAGTGAGGGCGGAAAGTCTGCCAAACATTGCCTGGAGGCTTCTAACATGCCTCAAGGATTATATGTTCTTAAAACTGAAATAATAGAATCTCCTCCTCCCAGCTCATAAAGGTTTCCTGGTATCCAGTTGAGATCCCATTGAGGACTGGAACAGGGCCAAACTCTGATCAGAAGTCTGATTACTGTTTATCCCACTTTGGTTGCAGATCAAGCAGTTTGGGATCACTGGACAGGTCTCTAGTTTTGATCCCAGTTAATTCCCATGGAGAATAAGCTGCCTGCTGTTTCACAGGAAGGTTATTTCTTTGTAACCCATAGACATCTTGGCACTCAAAGTTTCCCTCTGCCCCATGCCAGCCTATTGGTAGTGTCTAATACTCCTTATAGCATGTCTTTCTTCTTACAGACTCACATACTTGTCCTGCCTCCTAACCCCAGAGATCTGGACCCGAGTACCAAATACCAATACCAATCCAGACATGATCACATGATCTGCAAGTGCCTGTCCTTGAGCATCTCATATGCTGCAACCATTGGGGGACTGACCACCATTATAGGGACCTCCACGAGCCTCATCTTCTTAGAATACTTCAACAAGTAAGTGATATTGCACAGTTTCTGATATTATGTTAGGGACCGGTGCTGGAATAACTACCATCACTATAATGACTCTATCAAAGGGTTACTGATATCTAGTGAAACCCCCGGGAGATATTCTGTTTAGAGATAATTTTGCTTCTATCTCATATACTTCCTCTTTGTATATACCTTCTCTCCTAGGGCTCTATTACTAAGGGCATGTGACTGAAAGCAGGATTTTTATTTCTAATGTGCCCCCCATGCCCAAATGGGAGTTGACCTCTTTTGAAAAGATCTGGCCCTATATTACAGTGTACACATACATGTACACAGATGGAATGTTTGTTTACTTCTTTTATTAGAAAAAACGCAAGATTACTTTGAGGGTCAGAGATAATTTCCCAGAATAACTTTTGAAATGACATACATGGTTCTTGTAAAACTGATTCTGGTGGTGAACTCTTGATGGACAGTTTGGGTTTTCATGCACCCTCAAAGAAGATGTATTAGTGTGCTTTGTTATTATGACACTTCCGGCACTTTTGAATTGTCACGAGGTGCACTGCTGAACAGCTTTGCCAGAGTCCAGTCTGCTATCTTAATTATTTTGTATTTTTTGGCCTAAGACCACAAGAATACAGAGACCATAAGTGAAGTCCTGGTGTTATTGAAGTCAGTAGGAGTTTCAGTAGGGCCAAGATTTTATCCCTTGTGCTTGCCTGTACCTCTGGAATTATCTCTACCTATGATATCATTTGAAAAAAACACTTCACTGTATTGAAGCAGTTTGTGATACAAGTAGGATGAAAGACATTATGCAGAAACAATTGTTTTGCATTATAATGTCCATTCACTGGTAAATTTAAATTCTAACTTCAAACTAACCTGTTATTTCTATAGCCATGGTTGTTTTCACATGTCATCCAGCATACCCCTAAATGAATCAATTTGTTTCCATCACAAACTCATGGAAGCAAAGAGATATATTATGCAGATGTTGATTTCTGGATGTATTGATCTGTGAGCTTCTTGACTGAGGTGAACCTCAGTCAGTAGTAACCTCTTTGGATACAAAAGCTGTTTTTCACTACAAAATGAAGTTGCTTCCTATGTTGTGACATATTTTGAATCTATATTACACTGGGACAAATTAATCCCTCCTGTAATAGCAATAAAAATGTGTACCATAAAAACATTTCTAAAATATCTGGGGTAAATTGAACACATGTTGGTATTTGGTGTGATGTTGATACAAAGGCTAATTTGGCATTCATTTGGGAGTGGCTTTGCTGTGCATGTGTAGTGCAATTATCACAAACTCATGCTAATACAACCCTTATGCCATACCACATGGCCATATATGTATGCACAGATGCATGTTGTGGGAGTCTGACCATACATCCATGGCCTTGTTGTTTCTTATACAGCCTTTTCCTTTGCAGCCACTATCCACTTGCTGAGGTGGTGAATTTTGGAACTTGGTTCTTGTTCAGCCTCCCCATCTGCCTCATCATGCTGTTCCTGACTTGGTTCTGGATGCACTGGCTGTTCTTGGGGTGCAAGTGAGTGCCGGCTGCTAGCACTGTGCAGGAATGCCGCAGCTTCCTCCCAGTGCTGATGCTAGCCCATTGGGCATCCTAAGCAGGAATATTTTGAGGGCCCTCACACAACACATACTAATAATTAATAGGGGACCCCCCACTGAGCTGCTCAGGGCCCTAAGTAATGCTTAGTTTGCTTATGCTTAGTGCTGGCTCTGCTGGGAACCACCATTGTAGAGTTCACAAAGGCACTAACAATCACAAAGGGAAAATGCTGAGTCACTATTGCTTCCCCTTTCCAGGGCAGTGGGTCCCGTCCACTTTTCCAAGCAGCACTGGATGTGCAAAATGTACTTTATTGATGCTTGAGTCCAGTGGCTAAATAGGGCTGATGAAAATCTGTGCCACACACCGTGTTTATTTTTGACGGCAACAGTTTTAACACTGCCCTGCCTTGATGGGGGCCATTAACCAGCCTTCTGATCAGAAGGTGCAACTGAAAAAAAAACAAAAGAAAAAGCCAGGTAGTAAAAACATGCCCAATTCTCAGACTGCTGTAAATCAGGAGGGATGCCACTGAGGACAGTGGACTTACTTTGATGTCAAACCAATGTAAATGAGAGGGGAATAAGGCTCAGTATATCTGCATTTGTAGTGGTATAAAGTGCCATACGCACAGTCCTAGAGACAAAAATCCTTTGTTTAGCAACAGAACAGGTGGGTGGTGGGAGTTAAAGCTTTCCCTCCATCCCAGGCTGAAGGCAAGGCAAGGAGTTGTCTCTATGATCACTTTAGACCAGGGGTGGCCAAAGTTACTGACCCTCCGCGCCACATACAACAATATTCAGAAGTTCCTGAAGGGAACATGCCTGCTGGGGCTCAGGGTTTCCACCCTGTGGTGACGTGATAGTCTCTGCCTACCAGACTGTTTGGGGGATCAGTGGGGCTAGGGGCTTCTGCCCAGCAGGGTCAGGGAGTCTTGGGATTTCAGCCCAGAGGGGCTCAGGGCCTCAGCCCCACTCCAGTTGAAGCCCCAAACTCTGGAAGGCATCTCACATGGTGCTGAAGCCTTGAGATCTCCCTCCCTGCTGGGCAGAAGCCCCTAGCCCCACTACAGGAAAGAAGCTCCAAGTTCCCCCGAACAGTCTGGTAGGTGGAGAATGCGGGGTAGGGGTGGGGGCTCTGCAAGCCACTCTTTAACTATGTGAAAGAGCTACATGCAGTTCACAAGTCACTGCATTTGGCCACCCCTGCTTTAGACCATGGTCTCTCCAAGGGACAAATAAAGACTATTGTGAGGGCAAGAGGACGTTTGGCTGACATTATAAATGTTTTTCACATAGGACAGTGAATAGTTGATAAATGATAATGATTTCTGGTTGCTACTGATCTTGACTGCATTCAAAGAGGTAAATAGCTCTGTGTCCTTTTCCCAATCAATCCCCTTCATCTTCCAGTTTCATTTTAAAAGGCTATAATAAATTATTTCTTTTTTAATCCTGAGAGGAAACAGGCCCTAACATGACCCTCAATTCTTTTATTTTTTTAATCAACAGCATTGAAATTCCACATTGCATCCAAGAATTCACCCTGATTAATGTTGTTCTAAAGAACACCAATGAACTGAAGCATTATTGACCTTTTGTGAAGTGTTGGTTGGTTCCAATTCTCTTTAATCTCCAACTCCTGTTCTCTGTGGTTCATTAGAGAATATGTTGGGTTAGGAGTTTGGCTATAATGCTCTGCCTGCAAATCCTACTAAGCCTTGGCAAGTGATGTTGATAACATGTTGAATCAATGTCTAGTTTAGTGCTTGGTGATGGACATCTATGGAATTCCTGTTAATGTTCATGCCACGTATCCTTTCGAATAGAGTGTCCACTATCAATCTCTTGCCCCATGTGCAATGACTGGAACAGCTTTCCAGATTTTCTTTCTAGCCTAGAAGCTCAAGTTCTTGGATCAGAGTGTGGAGTCTAGCTTTTTTGTAAGTCAAAGAGGGAGGGAAGCAGGCCTATAAAGTTCCTTCTACCTGAAAATCAGGGCAAAAAATACCATGAACCCCTCCTTGGGACGGGGAAAGGATAGTTCACAGAGACACAGCTTTTCACTTCAGTTAGTCCTGCACAAAGTAAGTATTGCTGCAAATATCTAAGTGTCAGTTTTACAAGGACATTTTGGTGCCTAAAATTTCAGATAGACCCCAATTCAATTTACAAAAGCATCTCAGCAGGTTAGATGTCAATCTCCCACTGGAACAGAAAAGCAAAATGTTGCTACAGTACATGAACTATAATTAAGTGACACTACTGAAAGCAACACAGAGAAGAAGGTACAAAAAATGCTTACAAGTATCTCAGTTTAAATAAACAAGTCCAGACTTTGTGACACGCAAATGCAATTTTCCATGAGCCTGAGGGCTGCGCCTAATTTGCATATAAATTTGTAAGCTGTTTAAATGCACTCAGCCGTAAAATGTGCTTGCATTTGTATCTCCTTGATAGAAGTATAGAAATTGTTCACTAGCAGAACAGTAGGATCATCGGCTTTGACTTTACACTTCAGTTACACATAGAGTGGAAACTTGCAAGAGCAATCCTGGTTTAAACAATGCTAGAAATATCAAAGTCAGTCGTGTCAATCTCATGGACAACAGACACTGTAGTTGTGGGGATTCCCACTGCATTCAGTCCTTTGTTCAGAGCTTCGGTTTGTAGCAAAGTTCCTCCAGAGGTAAGAAGCAGGACTGAAGACAAAATGGAGAAGATGCAGCTGGCTTTTATAGGCTCTTGCCCTGCATCCTGTGCTTCCTTTGTTTCACACACTAGCTGCCCAGCACATGCCTTGCTGAGTCATAAGGTGTATCTGCCTCCTCTCAATGGGTCAGTTATATAGCTGATGGGCCACCAAGCAGGCTAGGCAGTGTTGTCTGGGGGGTGTCACACAGAAGCATAGCACAAGTTTTGAAATACAGGCATACATATCTATAACCCATAATACAAAGGTAACACAAACATATAAACAAGATTATCATATTTGGCAAATTAGAACATTTTTGCAGATACCTTCCATGGCATATCTGGCCTAACTCATTACAATTTTACAATATTGATATTCATAAAATCCTCAAGTGTCCCCCAGATTCCCTGCAGCATCAGATCTTTACCAGACTACTTAAAGAAAAGAAGGTTGAACCCTGAGCTTTCAAGAATCATACTCTCTTCACCAAGTCAAATGGGATTTGGCAGCCAGAATGAATCTGGTGTGCACTGTTCAGAATGTTATTCCTGGAAGAGGACAACACATAGTTCCACTCTACAGAAAAACGAGTCCCATTCTAGAACAAAATCACTATGTTTTGGGCCACAACCTACCCATGATGTGGTGTAAAGTGATTCTAAGCTGCCCTAAACACGTACTGTCAGAACACAGGATACTGGGCTCAATGGACCATTGGTCTGACTGAGTATGGCTGGTATTATTTAGAACCACCCTAAAACTTCTCATGCTGTGGTTTGAACTGGATCTTAGCACCCCTGGGAACTGAATGAGTGCAAAAGGGATACATAGCAACCTTCCCCACAGCTCAGCCAGCCACAGGGATTAGGTCCTCAGCTATCTCATCAATTGCATAATTTGCATACTATGGTATTTTCATTCTAAAATCTGACTCCCTTCTCTCACATGCCTGTGCCAAAATATCCTTCTCAGTTTTAAAGAAACATGTTCTGTGAGCAAGAAGAAGAAGACCAAACGAGAAGAGATGTCAGAGAGGAGAATTCAAGAGGAATATGAGAAACTGGGGGATACTAGGTAAAGAGAGCATATATTCCTGTGGAATTTGCCTTTCATGTGTTGGAACCCATCTTTTGTTTTGTCCCCAAGTTGAATTTGTCTTATATATATTGGACTTGAACTCTCAATTTTTTCTCTCTATTGAATCAGTCCCTATGTTTTGGAACTTGTTTCTCTTTCTTTTCAGTAGGCGTGGGGTCCAGTATAAAGATAAGTCAAAACCAGAGACTTGAATAAAAACAACTATGATTTTTTTTTTAGGGGAGGTGGGAAGAGGGCATTGGCTTCAGACTCAGACCTATAGATCTGGATTTGCCCCTACAGTTAAGGTTCCAAAACAGAAAGGGGCCTATTTTCCAATTTCATGTTAGATGTGGCAAAGAAAAGCTAAATCTGGCAAGATGCCCACCTTTCAGGATGGGAGCTATCTCGTGAGATAAGCTCTTCTTCAAAGATTTCTCAGTGTTCAGTGGAAAGTTCATGAGATCAACTTGCAAGATTTTAGCACGATCAAATTTGAATCTAAATCCTAGCCCTTATTCAGCCTCTGAACCCTGAATCTGAACCCTGAAAATCCATATCAGAATAGCAATTCCTCAGCCCACCACTAGTCTAGTATTTGTTTGTGTTTAAAGTAATGATGTTTGTTTATTTTAGTATCTGTAATTATATTTTCCATATGCTTTTAAAAATCACATAGAAAGCCACTTACAATGCAGAAATATGGGAAGATCTATTTTGTTGCCATATTTCAGTTCCTGGATCATAGAAATACCATAAGAATACAAGATTTTGTATTTGCTTGGGCTCATAAATATCTCATGACAAACGGAAGTATAAATACAGATAATGAGATACTCAGCTTTATTTTTTTCTGACTTTATTTAGGTAACAGCTAGGATTGAAATGTTAAACCCTAGTTCGAATTGATCTCCTATTTTATTCTCCCTGTAGATTTTTTCCTTGTGTGTTGAAACCAATCTCTAATTCCTTTCTCTCTATGGAATTTGCTCCTGGATTTTGGCATTAATCTCAGGATCTATTCTTGCTTTTTCTCCCCACCTCTCCTCCCAAGCTATCCTGAGATGGTGACTGGGTTTTTCTTCATCTTGATGGCCTTGCTTTGGTTTACACGGGAGCCTGGCTTTGTTCCAGGCTGGTCATCTTTGTTTGAGAAGTAAGTGAGTAAGGTTACCTCCTAATCATCTGCAGAGGAATGAAGTTCTGATTTTCCTGGATTTCTAAAACAATTTGGTTGATTGGTTTTTGCCCATAGAATCTCAGGATGCCAGAAGCCATTTTCATCAAGGCCAGACAATATAGAATCTTAATCCTAAACTGAGGGTGTTCACTATTTTAACTATACCTGTTCACACAACCAGAACAATGTCCCTGTTTCTCCAGGTGGCAGGATGGCTCCATTAGACTATGAGAAACAACATGAGAAACATGTTCCTAGTAGAAAAAATGGAAGAGCCAAATTCTGAAGTCAGAAGCAAACAGATCTTTTAAAAAAACACTTTTACTACAAGGAAGGCCCCAAAAGCATGATTGCTGCTAGGTATTGATTGTTGATATAGCTCACAGTTCTGCTGTTTGGGGCGTGGTTTTGGATATTAGCACAAGGAGCATCGGATAACCTGCCGACTGTTTTTAAAGTCATCATCATTCTCTAGCTCATTCATGCAGAAAAAACAGTTGGATTTTCTCCCAAAATTCATTTACTGACACTTGGTTCTAGTAAACATAGCTCTTGCATCACCCTCAGTTTTACCAGGAATACTACAGAGGGTTTCAGTATTTAAATCCTGCACAGATCTATTGAGTAGATTCAGAGACTTTCAGACCTGAAGGGCCCATTATTAGTCATTAGAATATTAATAAGTATTGAATAATGACTACATCTAGCTGGCACATAGAGGCTCAAAGCAAGGGAAAACACCAATTTATTCCCTTCACATTTTAGGGTAAATTTCCTAAAGGACATCTACTAAGTTTTCAGCATTGCAAAATTGCATGTGTAGAGCCTTGCGTGGATACAAAATTTGTATCCGCATCCAATCTGCAAAAATGATCCACGGATATCTGCATCACCAGATCCGGATATCTGTGGATGTAAAGCGGATATCCACGGATTTGCAGGGCTCCATGCATGTGCACTGATATGGTTCCACACATGAAAAGTGCAAGCACATGGGCTTGTGACTGTAAATCTCTAACAACTTCCCATGGACTTGCATCTAAACCATCACAGATTATTCACTTCAGTGAGCTACATAGATTTACATCCGCTGAGGTTCCCTCCCAGTGTAGCCTTTATGTGACAGACAAAATGTTAACGTGATTGTCAGTTAAGCAAAGTTTGGATGGCACTGTGGTACAGCAATACAAGTACATCACATTCTTGTAGTTGTGTTTGTGCTGGAAGGAGTAGAAATGATTTTATGCTTAAAGTATTTCCCTCTATAATATGTAGAATAAATGTATGGCATGATGTGTGGAGGAAAGATACACCAAACCCAACAACAACAACAACAACAAAAAAGCTTGAGTGGCAGGCCCAGTTCCCTCAGCTCCCCATGCATGTTGTTGAGAACATGGGGTTCTACACACACACTTCACTACAGCACACTTTTAGTATAGCATTGCTATAATCACAATGTTTCTTTCTTAGGAAAGGCTACCGGACTGATGCTACTGTCTCTGTCTTCCTTGGTTTTCTTATGTTCCTGATTCCAGCAAAGAAACCATGCTTTGGAAAGAGGGATAAAGGTAAGGAGGAGTTATCTAGAATGAGACTTGACACACTTTTTGACAGGAGGTTGTGATCCCCATCCTCTTAGGTTATGGCTACATTAAAGTCTCAAAACTTACAACATAGGTTCATGTTGCCACATGGTGTGGCAAAGGTTGAGAACCATAGTATTTAATATTGCTTTTGAGTGTTGCAATAGTGGATGGAAATTATAATTTATACAGAACTCAATCCCTGCCATATTTCAGGTTTAGAAGAATAGGGGAAATGCTTGGCACAAAAAATAAATAATTTTTTTTTAAATCTCCAAGGTACTACCACTGCTATCTGATAACATAGATAGAGACTGATCCATTTACGTTAACATTACTGTTAACATAGTCTTCTTGAGAGTGATTATTATAATTTAATGTTTACATTTTAGTAACACCCAGAGGCCTCAGTCACGATGAGGCCCCCTTTGTCTTAAGCATTGTACAAACATATGAAGACATGGTCCCTTGACATTTTCTTCCATATATTTATTAGAAATTGTATGTATGTGTGTATTTTTACATGGCAGATCGCCCTACAGGTATATACAGCATTTAGGGAAAAAATAAATTAATAGTAAGTCCAATTCAACAAAAGACTCAAAGACAAAAGACCTCTAAAAGCTAATACTACCTTCAGGAAAAGACTGAGCAAATAGATGGACCTTGTAAATTGTCCTGATATTAAACATACTTGGGCTCTGTTGGGCCAGGAGAAATGAATTCTACAAGTGAAGACCTTCTTCTGAGAATGCCCAACCACCAAACCTCAGACATTCAAGTCTAGGACTACGCAGACACGTCTGAAATACACACATGCACACACTTCTCAAATAGCCATTACCTAAACCATAGGGCTATATAACCATCCATGTCAACCCCAGAAGCCAACAGGAAGTCAGTTCATCCTTCAGAGAATTTAGGTACTATGCTTCCTGAGGCTGAGACCACCAAGGAGGTTGGCAGCTGCATTCTGCACTAGCTTTATCCTACAGATGGTTTTCAAAAGGTAGCCCTCCAGAGCGTGTATTACAGTGACCCAAGCTAGAGGTCACAAAGTCAGAGGTCAGTGCAGAATGCTCCATATCTTAAGGAAACTGCCAGTTTAGCATTAGTCATGTACTTTTATTTTGCTTTGAATTAGGAGATAGTGAAAATTCTACAGATATTAACTCAATGGAGCCAATAATTACATGGAAGGACTTCCAGAAGACCATGCCCTGGGAGATTGTGGTGCTGGTTGGAGGAGGTTATGCTCTAGCGGCTGGATGCAAGGTATTGAGTTGGATTTTCCATTCTTCTCTCACTGAGAACTTTTATATCTGAAATACTTACAAGCCTGCACCTCTTTTTTCACCTGTGGTGTTCTGACAATTCTGATAACGAAATTACTACGTCACTTTCAAAAGGGCATGTCACCTAAATCTCCAGGATGCTCTTCTGAAAGTTGGTCATTTAGTACAATTCAGGAACTTGGTGTGCAAGCTCTCTCATGATGACTGGAAAGTAGCAAACAAGTCAGCTACTTTGTTGCAGTGTTACCATTGAAAACACTGCTTCAGCCTTCATACCCAAATGGGAGTATGGATTGGTTTTGGTGATGGCAGGGATTAAAATGAAATGAGTATGAGTGAATCAAATTAAATTAACAACCTTAGGAACTGAGGTCCTTGATTTGCAGAACTATAGCACATGAAATGGCATTGCCGTTATTTTTATCGTAGCACCCACAGGCCCCAATCTGGATTGGGGTCCCATTGTACTAAGTCAGGGGTGAGCAAACTTTCTGGCCTGAGGACCGCATTGGGGTTGCAAAACTTTATGGAGGGCTGAATAGGAAGAGTGTGCCTCCCCCGACCCATCCAATCCCACCGATCACCTCCTCCTGAGACACCCCCCAGACCCTAATCATTCCCCATGACCCAACTCCCTATCCAACCCCCTCTGTTCCCTGTCCCGACTGCCCCAACCACAAGTCACACCCCTGCTTCCTGACTGGTCCCCCAGGACTCCCATGCTTATTCAACTGCCCCTGTCCCCTGACCGCCCCCCGGGACTCGCACACTTATACAACCCCCCATTTCCTGTCCCCTGACTGCCCCGGGACCCTCTACCCCTTAGCCAGCCCCCCTTATCATGCCACTCAGAGCAACATGTCTGGCAGCTACACGGTTTGGCCAAAGCCAGATGCACTGCCCCGCAGGAGAGTGCAGCCCCACTGCCCAGAGTGCTGCCTGCATGGTGGCGTGGCTTCAGGGGAGGGGGGACAGCCGGGGAAGGGCCGGGGACTAGCCTTCACAGCGGAGAGCTCATGGGCCGAGAAGGGCGGTCCTGCAGGCCGAATGTGGCCTGCGGGTTGTAGTTTGCTCACTCCTGTACTAAGTGCTGTAAAAACATATATTTAGACATGGTCCCTGTAAGATTCCCCCACCCATTCAGTGTGCCTCAGTTCTGACCTGGAAGGACAATCTTTACAAGGGAGGGGGAAGTACAGTCTTTCTGCCCAGTCAGTTTTGGTTTCTCTGCTAAACAACTAGTAGTGCCATTTAGTGCCAAATTAGGTGGTTTTATATTATGGACCCCTAGCTACAGTAGAACCTTAGGGTTACAAACAATAGAGTTACAAACTGACCAGACAACCACATACCTCATTTGAAACTGGAAGTATGCAATCAGGCAGCAGCAGAGACAAAAGAAAATGTGTGTGGGGGGAAACAGCAGAGTACTGTGTTAAATGTAAGTACTAAAAAATAAAGGGAAAGTTTTAAGAAAAGATTTGACAAGATAAGGAAACTGTTTCTGTTCTAGTTTCACATAAATTAAGTGAAATTGGTTAAAAACAGAATTTTTCTTCTACATAGTAAAGTTTCAAAGCTGTATTAAGTCAGTGTTCAGTTGTGAACTTTTGGAAGAGCAACCATGAAGAGCAATTTGTTCAGAATTACAGACATTTCAGAGTTATGAACAACATCCATTCCTGAGATGTTTGTAACTCTGAGGTTCCACTGTACTAGGAACTGGATGGAAAGCGCTAATTTATTGAACATAGGCTACTAAATAGGGGACTGCCCAATTTACTGAGCTAAAGTTCTTTGCCAGTGGGGTACTCCATTGCAAATTCTCTCAGATACAAGTATTTGGTTTGGAAACATAACTTGTATCGTGCCATTCTCTCATTATTGTATGTTTCTGCCAGAGCTCTGGCCTTTCGACATGGATTGGGCGCCAGATGTTGTCCTTGAGCAGTCTTCCCTACTGGGCTGTCACTCTCCTGGCTTGCATCTTGGTGTCCATGGTAACAGAGTTTGTTAGTAACCCAGCAACCATAACTATCTTTCTGCCTATTTTATGCAGTATGGTGAGTAAAAACAATGGGATTTTATTCTGGTGGGGTTTTTTTCCTGTTAGGCTTCATGGAGTATCTTGCGATTGTAGGCTATTAGTGCTGTGAGCTGGGATAGAACTCTGCTTCATTTTCAGTGCCATTGATTTGCTCTTTCTTTTACAGAAGCAATACTAAGCATGGTCAACCAACAGCAGGGTGACCAGACAGCAACTATGAAAAATCGGGACGTGGGTAAGGATGGGGTAATAGGAACCTATATAAGAAAAAAAGACCCAAAAAACAGGACTGTCCCTATAAAATCGGGACATCTGGTCACCCTAGTCAACAGGCCTGAGTGCAATATATTTCTGAACACCCAGAAATGTGCTCAGCACTTCTCAAAACAAGTAAAAACATAGTCCCTGCCCTGAGGGGCCTACAGTTTAACTGTAACAGAAAAGGGGGAAGAGAGATGAGAAAAGGAAGGATAAGATTGACAATAATAAGATCACATGATTACTCAGCAAAGCATGTACACATCTTGAGGCTTTTTTATTCTATTTTGTATTTATAGTTCATTACAGTCCTTCTCTTCATTTTTTGTAGCAGAAACATCAGAAATGAGTTTCATAGGGGATTTAACTGAGGGTAAGGAGGCAGCTTGGTGAACAGTTTGGCAGGCCAAGCATAAGGACAGCACAGAAGAATGAACAGAGACAGTTGTGAGAGAGGAAGACGTGGGTATGGAGGTCTGTGTCACTGGCAGAGTGTTAAGGGTTAGGGGATAGATACTAATTATATCCTATATTAGTATATATATAAACTATTATTTTCATAGCAATTACCGAAACCTGCTTGTTTTTTTACCTGGCATTGGCCACTGTCGGTAAACAGGATACTGGGCTGGATGGACCTTTAGTCTGACCCAGTATGGCCATTCTTAGGGTCTTATGTTCTTTTATGTAATGAGATGCTCGTCACAAGGGACATAACCCGTGGAATTATCTGAAAAATTAATGCTAGGTATTTTCATGAGTTTATTCTAGTGATCTACACAGTGAAATGCCATGGGGTAATGTGTAGGTTGACCAGACATCCCAATTTTATAGGGGCAGTCCTGATATTTAAGGGCTTTGTCTTATAGAGGTGCCTATTACTCCTCATCCCGCATCGTGATTTTTTACACTTGCTATCTGGTCACCCTAGTAATGTGAATTCAGACCAAAATCCCAGTACCTTGTTCCCCAGGCCAAGAGTGCGAAGGGTTTTATGGAAGCAACGTGCTTGATTGCTGGGGAAAGGGAGCTCATCCTGTCAGTCTATAGTGGCCTTCTCTGAATGAAGTTTGGAACAGCACTCATTAGATCTAGAAGGAGCAACAAGGAGTACAGCCCTTCTGTAGTGCCCAAGGGTAATGGAGGAGTGGAAATAGATAGGAGAAGGAAAACAGGGGAATGCCTGCAAGTGAGTTCCTTGATTCTTTAAAAATATGTTACTGGCTACCCAAAAGTTCCTGGATGAAGAATATCTGGAAACTTAAGTCTATTCCAATCTCTACAGCCATCCCACTGCACTCCCTTTTCAAAGAATGGGGAAAGGATAACAAGTTTAGAGTTAGGTCTTAGAATTTAGGGAATGGAGGTTTTGCTAATAATTCTAGATCTTGGGGTGGGGAGAAGCAGATAGGTGTCTTTTATCTGTAATTATAGATAGCAACTTAAAGGCAATGTGAAACTTCTTTCCCACCCAACTTCTCTCTCTGCAGTCAGAAACCTTGCACATCAACCCTTTATACACCCTGATTCCTGTAACGATGTGTATTTCCTTTGCGGTGATGCTGCCAGTGGGCAACCCCCCAAATGCCATCGTCTTCAATTATGGGCACTGCCAGATCAAAGACATGGTAAGTCTTGAGAACAGTCCCATTGTCCCAAGCTTAGTGCAAACTCAACTCATCATCCTATATGAGAACTGGAAATAATCACAGGATCCAAGTGAATGTAAAGTCACATTGGTCAGTACGGCAACAATTTCACAGTAACTCTCATTTTAAGAACATCGGCGGCAGGATATGTTCATGTGTGTGCTCTGTTATTAAAAATGAATATAATCTTATGAAACGTATCAGAGAAGGACAGTACAAGATCCATTATCTTGTAATACAATGACTAGAGTCATCCTGGAGGAGGGAGATTAGGGTAAGTCTACAGTTGGAGATAGAGTGCAGGTGACTGAACTAGATGACCTCTTGAGGTCTCTTCCAGTCCTATGATTCTATGTATGTTCCAGCTCGAGGAGTCGTACTTGAACTAGCTCTGATTGAGCTAATACATTAAAATAGATTATAACTTAAATCGCATAAGGGGCAGCAGGGGCGAGTTTGTACCTGTTTGAAACCATAGGTATGTTTTTGAGGCAGTTATTCCCTTCTGCCACTCGTGCTGCCATGGCTACACTCTTATCTTCAGCATGCTGACATGTATTCTTGAGCTGGAATTTACATTATTGAGGTCCAATGCAGACATAACCTTCATGAGCAGAGTGCAAGTGAGGAAGGTAGAGGGATGTGATAAATGATATTTATCATATACCTACAATTAATCTAGAGCTATCACCTGGCATATCTATATATATAAAAGTCAAATGGTGTATGCGTGCGTGTATGTATGTATGTATGTGCGCTTACTCCTTCCACACCGTTTGAGCTAGAGACTTGAAATTTGGTACAGTTAGAGGTCTTAGGGTCCTAATCAGGGTAAGAGTCGAAAATTTTTCAAATCTCACCTCTGACGCCCCCCAGGGGTGAAATTCTTTAAAGGCCAATCACATCAGCTGGGCAGCTGCTGTTCTCTGTGACATAGTTATGATGTCATATTACCCCCTCCAACAGACCCTGCACTCGCTCAGCTCTCTGCCCCCTCCCCCCTCCAACGGGTCCCGCACTCGCTCAGCTCTCTGCCCCCTCCCCACCTCCGACGGACCCAAGTTGGGTTTGGTCGGAGGGTAAGTGAGGTAGGGGTGTCGGGTTTGGTCGGGGGGTGAGGTGGGGGTGTCGGGTTTGGTCCGGGGGTGAGGTGGGGGTGTCGGGTTTGGTCGGGGGGTAAGTGAGCCAGGGGTGTTGGGTTTGGTCTGGGGGGGGGAAGGTGTCGGGGTGGGTGAGGTGTGGGTGTTGGGGTTGGTCAGGGGGTGTTGGGTTTGTTTGGGGGGGTGAAGAGGGGGGTCGGGGTTGGTCGAGGGGTAAGTGAGGTGTGGGTGTCGGGTTTGTTTGTGGTGGTAGGTAGGGGTGTCAGGTTTGGTCCAGGGGTGAGGTGGGGGTGTCGGGTTTGGTCGGGGGGGTAAGTGAGCCGGGGGTGTTGGGTTTGGTCTGGGGGGTGGGAAGGTGTTGGGGTGGGTGAGGTGTGAGGTGTGGGTGTTGGGGTTGGTCAGGGGGTGTTGGGTTTGGTGGGGGCGGTAAGGTGGCGGTGTTGGGTTTGGTTGGGGGGGTGAGGAGGGGGATCAGGTTTGGTCGAGGGGTAAGTGAGGTGTGGGTGTCGGGTTTGTTTGTGGTGGTAGGTAGGGGTGTCGGGTTTGGTTGGGGGGTGAGGTGGGGGTGTCGGGTTTGGTCGGGGGGGAAAGTGAGGTGGGTGTGTCAGGTTTGGTCTATGGGGGGTGAGATGTGGGTGTTGGTCAGGGGGTGTTGGTAGGGGGGGTGACGTGGGGGTGTTGGGTTTGGGTGGGGAGGGTGAAAATGTGAGTCGGGGTTGGTTGAGGGGTAAGTGAGGTGGGGGTGTCGGGTTTGGTCGGGGGGGGTGAGGTGGGGGCATCAGGTTTGCTCTCTTCCCCCTCCCCCCTCCAACAGACTCCGCACTCACTCAGCTCTCTGCCCCCTCCCCACCTCCGATGGACCCGAGCAACGCCGGGTATTTCCGCTAGTGTGGTATAAATATATGGTGGAGATGTTCATGTGACAAATTGTAGTCATGTGCTGAATTGTATTTATTCTGCATCTTTGACAATGTCTCCTGCACTTTTCCCACTAATATACACACTCTCACAGACAATTATTCATTAGGCTTTTTCTGCCATGGTAGTCAGCACATTTACTTTGTTCCTTATGCAACAAGGAGAGTTAGGGAATTGACTGTTCCCCACCACGCACCCTACCACCTGCTGTGTTTATTAATTAATGCTAACTAATCTGTTTGACAGTGATTGTGCTTTGGTTTGTTTTTTTCCATAGGTGAAAGCTGGCTTGGGTGTAAATCTGATTGGTCTAGTGGTTGTCATGGTGGCGATCAACACTTGGGGAATTAGCCTCTTCCAACTGGATACATTTCCAGATTGGGCAATGGCCAGCAATGTAACTGGTCAATCATAACCAGCAATGACAAAACTTGCAGAACCAAAGCTGATTGAGAAAAAATATTTACTTTAAAGTGCACAAATAAAAGAAAAGAAGAAACATGAGTGTACATAGATTCAGTACCCTCAGCAAAACCATGAAGCGAGTCCAGAGGAAGGTCTCACATGAAAGACACCTTGCCCTTTATTTCTTAAAGTGAAAATTTACATTGCCCTTTTCAATGTTCAAAATCAACATGAGAATAAAAAGTCAGATTTGCTTTGATTTATTGCTGCTTACCCTGAGATGCCATAATTCCAAAAGAGAAGCCCGCTTATAGCTCTCCTCTTGCTATAGAATACATAGAACAGTCTCCTTTAAAATACAGGATTCATGATTCCAATGAGAGAACTCAGGAATATAATGGATGCCATTCAGATTTCCACAGGTGACATGGAACTTGAAGTTTTTTAAAGCCTAGTTCTTTTCAGTGCACATTTTTTTCTGAGATGAGTCATTGCTGCTTCGGAAGGACCAATTAGTCAGAGACATAGAAGGTAAAGAGAAATCTGATTAGCAAATATGTAGCACCCACAGGACTGGAAGGGAAGAAACAACTACATCGACAGGGACAAGGGGCCTGGGCATGGCTGTAGGAAGGGGGACTGAGGGTTTCTCCACAGTTCTAGCATGAAAATTCATGTACTGCAGTACGCGTGGTCTCTCATTTGGAAAAGGGAACTTTAGAACCTCCCCCAGATCTCACTTGGAATGTATTAGTCAGCCTTGCATTCCTTTTTATTTCACTGGTGTGGTGAGAGCTTACTCTAGCAGCTCTACAGTGGAAGCAGTTCCAAGCAAACCCTTATGTGGCCGGGCCACATGTTCTCTAAATGGAGAAGGGACACTCATCCAAGATCGCAGTCAATGCTGCTCCGTGAGTAAGAAGGGAGAGGGCTGAAGAGGAGTGGCACTGGCATAATCTCAACATCACCACATTCACTCCAAGACTGCACTTACCTGCTGTCTAGCAGCTCAGAGAACAGGATCTCCAAACTAAGCTAGCTTCAAGATACAGCAGCTAAGAGGCACACCAAGAATATGTCTTCACTGTAATATAAGCCCAGGGTTTGGACTCGGGCCCAAGCCTAATCCCTGCTTCCGTCTATGCATAAATCGCACTGACCTAGTGGCACAGGACCCCACAGGAGTGGAGGTTCCAAGTCTGAGTCAAGACCAGGACCCGGGGTTCAAGCCCTACTTCTTTCCATAATAGTCACAGCTCCACAGGACTTCTGCACTGGGAGTCGACCAAAGGTATTCCACAATCCTATGGGTTGACTTTCTTTGTTCTCTGGACAGTCAAATTTGGTGGAGGGTCAAATTTTCCAACCCTAGAGCAGCCACATTTTGAGAGGGTGTTGGGAAGTCTGGGATATGGGTGGTTGGACTCGGGGCCCACGTAATGCAGTGTAGACTCTGGAGCCCCACGTTGACACCCAGGGTTCAATAATTCCTAAGTTGGGGTTACAAATGAGTGTAGACATTCAAGATAGCTAGAGTTCTATATCCTTGGGCTTACATTGCAGTGTAATTATACCCCAAGGAGCCAGGTCTCTCACTTTTCTAAAGGTGGATGATCTGCAGTACAGGATCCCAGTGATACGCAAGTAGACTTCCCTTATGCAGTGTATTTTTAATTACTGATTTACTGTCAGTCTTTGATCTGTGTATTAGGAAAATTGGCTCTCACATAATCACTATGTACTTCAGTGAATTTTTATAGAGCTCATTCAATAGGTTACCCACTTTGAAACCAGCATCTCTCACAGTTAGTGTGAATTGTCTACAGTGCATCAATAAGATGTCAATAAAATAAATTATTCACTGTGTCATGTTCTAATGGTCTGTAAGACTATAAATGAGACTGATGGCTACTTTTCTCTCAGTGACTCAAGTGCTGCTCAGGGTGGCAACTTTCCAAGTAGATGCTACCATTGGTGTAGTGCTTACATTTTAACAAGCAGCTTCTTGTACTATAATCCATATAATAAGTAAGGCTCTATGAAATTCACAGTCAATTTCAAGGTCATAAGGTTTTAAAAATCATACATTTCATGATTTCAGATATTTAAATCTGAAATTTCATGGTGTTGTTATTGTAGGCGGTCCTGACTCAAAATAAGGTAATAGGAGCATCACAAGGTTATTGTAGTGGTGCTGCCTTCAGAGATGGCTGGCTGGAGAGTGGCGGCTGCTGGCTGGGAGCCCAGCTCTGAAGGCAGTGTCACTGCTGGAAGCAGAACAGAACTAAGCATGACATGGTATGGTATGGTATTGCCACCCTTACTTCTGTGCTGCTGCCTTCAGAGGCACTTACTTTGGCACTGCTGCTGGCAGTGCTGCAATTAGAGCAGGGCGCCTGGCCAGCAGATGTGACTTTCTGACCACCCAGCCCTGAAGGCAGTGCAGAGGGTGGCAATGCCATGACCCCTGCTATAATAATCTTGCAACCCCGCCACAAACCCTGTTTGGGGCAGGACCACGAGTTTGAGAAACCCTAGTCTCCCCGGTGAAATCTGTATAGTATAGGGTAAAAGGACACAAAAGACCAGATTTCATGGTCCATGACGCGTTTTTCAGGTCTGTGAATTTGGTAGGGCCCTAATAAGGAGAGTTGAAAAAGAGCGAAATCTGTCCATTTTACAAAAAACACTCCTTTATAATTATAACAAAAGAAAGAGCCAACATCACTTGGAAAAACAATTTATATTGAATGTATTTGGTGGAAATTTGTTCCTGAAAAATATAGTGAGTCCTATATAGCAATAGTATAGTGTAACCCACTGTTTAGTGTGTGCTACAGATCTCCTCTCTCTTTAGCTGTTACATAGAAGATAGCTACTAGCTTTTCCCCCCAATGATGGTTTTAGTCCTTTAGCTCAAACAGTGAAGGCTTGTGTTGGAGATCTTGAGTTCAAATCCAGCTGCTGATCCATGTAGTACAGTAGCACAACGGCTGACTACAGTAGCACAACGGCTGACCTTGCATGCATTTAAATACATGGATTGCTTAGACTTTTTAATGGGGACAAGTGCTCTCTTGAGCGGCTGTTACTGTTAGGAGGAGAGGTTGATGATTATATCTGGTCTTTGGTGAAATATTGTTTAATTACAAAAAGGGTACAAAGCTCTGTTTCCCTGAGAACAGTAGAAACACACAACAGAAGATGGTTTCCTTGCTCAGAAATTCAAATCTGCCTTTCCAGTACTACCCCCCAAAGCAGCTCTCTCGCGCTTGGCTTCCTCCCAGGGCCATGCTCTCACACTGCTTCTCTCACTTTCTTGTTCACTTTCTGCCACACTCACAGACAGCTGTAACCACGTGAGTTCCAGCATTTGCAATCAGTTCCAAGGAAACTCCTTCGGCCATATGGTTTGACTCCTATTTAGAACTTGCCATGCTGGTCCATGCTTGACCGCTGGCTTTTCTTATTTCAGCTATTACTAAACCAAGTGGCATTTAATTGCCCCCTCATCTAGTCTGAATGAAATGTTG
Organism: Sternotherus odoratus; assembly: GCA_032164245.1. Classification (NCBI taxonomy): domain Eukaryota; kingdom Metazoa; phylum Chordata; order Testudines; family Kinosternidae; genus Sternotherus; species Sternotherus odoratus. Next base: position 91,299,425 of record JAVMKO010000001.1, read on the forward strand.
CTAGCATGCCCATCATCTTCAAGGAGGTCTTTGATTGCCTATAGGCCAGACACCTTTGTTAACAGTCACCAATACCCCCAGCAAGATAACAGATGTTTGGAAAATATTTGATGTAATCTGATGCATTCCAGAAGCAAAAAATTAATTCTTCAAAAGTATTTTCAAAATTCATTCCTGACAAGGTTAACGTAGGGACACCTAGAGAAGGGTGAACTCAATCAAGGGGGTTTCCACAAAAACTTCTCCCAGCATGTCAGTGGCTGCAGCATGTTGATCTCCTCGGCTGTTGGCAGCCAAGACTGCCACATTTGGCTAATTCGGCACATTTGGCTGCTTATAGAAATGTGGTATGCTGAAAAAACACTATAAGCCACACAAATGGACAAATTCTGCCCTTAAGATATATGTGCAGGGCTGCTATTAGTTTCAGTGGGAGACATGAGATGATATCGGAGGGCAGTAATTGAACCATAGTCTATGCTTTGGTATGCCAAACGGGGCATATTTCTCCAACAGTGGTCTCCAAGTGGCATGTTGCTCATGTCTACATTGCAATTAAAAACCCGTAGCTGGTTCATGCCAGCTGACTCAGGCTAAGGGGCTGTTTAATTGCAGTATAGATGATCAGGCTTGGCTGGAGCCTGGGCTTTAGGACTGTATGAGATGACAGGGTCCCAGAGCTCGGGCTCCAGCCTGAGCTTGACTACACCGCAATTAAACAGCCCCGTAGCCCGAGCCCCACAAGCCCAGGTCAGCTGGCATGGATCAGTACGAGTGTCTAAGTGCAGTGTAGACACCCGAAAAGTAAGACTAAAACTGATAAAAGAACAAAGGGGAGGGAACCTTTTAAAATAGTTATTTATCTTTATAACATAGTTGTTTAATTTCAGATCCCTCTTTTCCAATAACCAAAAATTAAGCCTTTTCTTCAGAAAGGAAATAAAGTCATTTCCATATGCTTTGAACATTTCACCCACAACTATAGTCACACCTACTAAAAGTTCTGTATCAGTCTGACATGTAACAAGGAAATGCCAGGTTTTCTATCCAAAAAAATCACACTTCCATATTAACTGATAGCTGTAGTATACTGACTACTAAACCATTTTATAATCCTCTATGAGAGTAAAATATTACGTAGAATTCCCTTTAAGGACAAATATATAATTTACTAGCGAAAATACCCGGCGTTGCTCGGGTCAGTCGGAGGTGGGGAGGGGGCAAAGAGCTGAGCGAGTGCGGGGTCCGTTGGAGGGGGGAGGGGGCAGAGAGCAAACCTGACACCCCACCTCACTCCCCCGACCAAACCCGACACCCCCACCGCACTTACCCCTCGACCAACCCCGACTCACATTTTCACCCCCCCACCCAAACCCAACACCCCCACGTCTCCCCCCTACCAACCCCAACACCCCCTGACCAACACCCACACCTCACCCCCCGTAGACCAAACCTGACACACCCACCTCACTTCCCCCCCCAACCAAACCCGACACCCCTACCTACCACCACAAACAAACCCGACACCCACACCTCACTTACCCCCCGTAGACCAACCCCGACCCCCCCTTCACCCCCCCAACCAAACCCAACACCCCCACCTTACCCCCCACCAAACCCAACACCCCCTGACCAACCCCAACACCTCACCCCTCACCCACCCCGACACCTTCCCACCCCCCCAGACCAAACCCGACACCCCCAGCTCACTTACCCCCCCCCGACCAAACCCGACACCCCCACCTCACCCCTCCCGACCAAACCCAACACCCCCACCTCACTTACCCTCCGACCAAACCCAACTTGGGTCCGTCGGAGGTGGGGAGGGGGCAGAGAGCTGAGGGATTCCGGGGTCCGTTGGAGGGGGGAGGGGGGCACAGAGCTAAGGGATTCCGGGGTTCCGTTGGAGGGGGGAGGGGCAGAGAGCTGAGCGAGTGTGGTGTCTGTTGGATATGAATATGAATCAAGGGGAGGGGGGAAGACTTCTTCTGTAGTTATGGCTTCAACCAGTGATATTCTGTCACTTCTTTTTCTGGCCCTCAAATACTCTGCAACGGGGGAAGAAGGGGAACAAACCACAGCTCTGATTTCATGGAACATCTGTTCCGAGGACAAGTTCTGCAACTTTCTCTATTCTTCAAAGAAGCAAACATGACAGTTTGTGGTTATCATTCAAACTTTAATGCATATTTCAAGAGAAGTAGTGAACGTCATCCGTTATCTTATATTGCTACGCATTCAATAAATAGGACCTATCTCTTGGCAATCTATAAACCAGACACCACTGACAAACTTAACAAAAAAATTTTTTTTCAGTCCTCCAGAGAAAAACATAAAAAGAGCAGTATGGGGGAATTTGACTCTACACTGTTTAACTGCCTACCTCAGGGCACGAGGCAGCAGTTTCTAAGACACAAAAGTAACGCCATCGCGCAGCAGATATATTTACTTTATACAGAAATGGCAAGGCATAACATATTTCCACAAAATGTAATTGAGGTTAATGACATTAATCCCACATCACTAGAACATATTGCACTGATTTGTGGCTTTGTCCTGTGTGTGCGCCGCAGCCGGTTGAACAGTATAGGCCCAGTCGCACAAAGGGATATAGGGGCTTAAGTACCTTTATGAATCTTGGCCATAGTGATCCAAAGTTGGCATGACAAACAGGATGCTGGCCCCAGGCTAGCACAGAATATATCACAGTATCCCCTAGTAGAAGCATCTGCGGAGAGGTCAACATGAACCTGTTGGGAGATGTGACTGACAATGTGGTAGGAAAGGGAAGTCTAAGTCCCCATAGAAAGCAATAAGAGTGTTACCATTGACTTCATATGGGCCAGGATTTTACATACATATCATTTAACACCCAGAGAAAAGGTCCTTTGCTATTAGGCCAGCAGGAATTACCTCCCATCAGGATTCATCAGTGCTCAAAATTGGGCTAAGATGGTCCCCAGAAACCCATGTTCAGCCACCTTTAACCTGAATGAAGACCTTTATCACTAAGGTCGGTTGGGGGCAGGGCAGAAAAGGACTAGTGAAGAGAATTGAAAGGGAATGAGAGATCCTAAGCATAAGGATATCAAAACAACCAGCATGTTGAGTAATAATGAGGATTCTGCAGGAGTTTGGTGCTGCTTTACCTGAATGAGGCCCATGAAGCAACACAGAAGCACCTGGGTATTAGGTGGGAGCAGCCTGCATCAGCAATTTTCCATAGCAAGGTATTCTGGGGTAGCTATAACAGACAACCAGTCCAGTGACTTTAGCAGCAGGTGGTTGGGTTAGAGGTGGGGCAGAGGAAATGCTAAACTTGAGCTAAATTGACAGCTTTGGGGTTTGAAGCATTCTGTGATTATTTTTTTTGGTCAAGGGCTCTATTTTTGTTATTTAAACATCTGTAATGCAGCCTTTTTGTGGTAGCGTTCCATATCGTCCTTCCCCAAACTCTGAAACAGGCTGTGCTCTGCTCTCTCCCATTGCTGTGCCCCCCTAAAGGATTCAGCCCTAGAAAGTGGAACAAGTAGTTGCACCCCACTTCATCCTAGGCACTTATGCAAGGGAAGGGAGGTTTTAGATTCTGGTTGGTGATTCAGCTATTTACCTCTGTATCGATCATGTGCTCATTGCCATGGTTCCTGAGTGCAATGGGAAAGCTGCTACCAGATGCTGTCTCAAAGATGCTCTCAGTTAGTCTAAGCTATGTGTGACCTGCTATAACACATCTGTGGCCAAAACAATTCTGAACCCTACTGCAGTAGGCATTGCAGGCACTATGTATCATGCCTGCTTTATGCCAGATAGAATTTCTGCCAATTGGATGTGTAACTGTGGGTTATACATCACTATAATGTAGTGTAGCCCATGGCTAGCTCTTATGTTGATGCAATTCATTATGTATGGCTTGCAAAATTTTCAAGAATTATTGCCTTCTAAAATGCAGTCAAGCTCTCCAGTTTTCCATCTGGAAGAAAAATTATTTTGGGCTAACAAGTGCTGCAAACCTTGTGGAATACTTAAAAACTTAAACCCTTATAGTTAATACTTTTGTATTGTTTATACAGCATCACATGTGTCTGGTTCTCTCTATTTGAAAAGCTTTATAGACTGATAGGAAATTTCCTGATACCGGCTATGAATTATCAGATGAACATTTGAGATATAAAATGCACCTTTTGTGCTAAAGCAGCTTCTATGGTCAAAAATTACAGTGAAACCTTAAACATTCATTCCCTACTCATCTCTGTGTGATGTGCATGATATACTCCTTGGAGGAAAAAAGCTAATTTCACAAGAAGCGTTCAAATAATTGTAGAAGAAATCTGAGTGGTTTTAAGTAAAATACGTCAAAATTTTGGCTCTAAAGTTCTGGAGAAAGGAAGAAAAATAATTTCCCTCCAATTGTTTATTACCAAATCCATTTGCAAGAGGAGCTTTTAAAAAAAATTAGGCAGCATGGGTCTAGTTCTGTACTCCTTACTTATTGGGAAAGTGTATGAGTACAGAATGGAAGATTGACTTGAATAGATTTTGGATCACCCAATGCAACTCTCTAAGAATGGTCTATGCTCAATAGTGGTGAAGCATAGCTGTGTTTTCCTAGGGCATTCCTATCATCAGTGATGCTATTTCTCTTTCTCAAGACCCCCTCCTACCATGATGCCTATGGGTAATCACCAACAAATAGTGTTACCATTTTAAATGGCTGGTAAGAATGTCTAATATCTACTTTGTTTATTTTTATAGGTGGGGATGGTACCATCTATTACTAAGGTTGTACTATAAGATCCTGTTTTCAGTCATTTATAACCTTGCCAAACTTTAGTTCTTCAGGCTGAAGTTTTCCATGCCAAATGTTTGACATTTCTGGAAAATTTCAGCTAAAATGGGTTGGCCATTTCCAAGAATGAGATTAGAAGGAAAAAAATCGTTTTGCCCGTGTTAAAAAACCAAACCAAACCAAACCACAAACAACTATTTGGCCGAGAAACTGTAGAACAGGGATCAGCAACCTTTGGCACTGTCAGGGAAATCCAGTGCCAAACCAGGACGCTTTGTTTACCTATAGCATTTGCAGGTTTGGCCAATCACAGTTCCCACTGGCTGCGGTTCACCATTCCAGGCCAATGGGGGCTGTGGGAAGCAGAGCAGGCCAAGGGATGTGCTGGCTGCCGCTTCCCACAGCCCCCATTGGTCTGGAACGTGAACTGTGGCCAGTGCCAGTGGGAGCTCCAATCAGCCAAACCTGCAGAGGCTGCAGGTAAATAAACCGTCCCGGCCTGCCACCAGATTTCCCTAATGGGCTGCGTGCCAAAGGTTGCCGACCCCTGCTGTAAAACCTTTTGGAGCCTAGATTTGAAATTGGTTAGGGAGATGGTCTTTGATTCAGAGATGTGCCTTTAGCCATTCCTGTGAAAATGTGCACAAATTTGGTTAAGTTATAAGCCTCTATAAAGTCTCCGATGAGTAAGTCTGGCAGCTAAATGCTCATAGGTTTGTTGGCTTGGAGCATGCTCCAGCCCCAGGATTCAAGGCTAAGCAGGAATTTCCCTGCAATTGTTCCTCCTGTTCTCTGTACTCCCCCTGCTGGCACAGAGGAACAGGAAAACGGCACCCTGATTTGAATGCGGGCGGGAGGAGGGAGGGAAAGTGGGCCAGGTGGAGAAAAGGTATTAGCAGAAGCTGAAGGATGGTGGGGGAAAGCTGAGGGGTACAGGAGCTGTTGAGGTGAATAGCAGTGGGAGAGGGCTGGAGGGTAGATAGGTGCTAAGGAACAAAGGCTCTGTAGGGAGGGTGGATACTGGTCACAGAAACCCATCTCATTTGTTGCAATAGTTGGAAGGTGTGTAGTGACTGACAGGGAATTGCAGGCAAAGAAAGAATAGTTTTAGGTGAATGCTCCCCTAGACAAGTGAATTCTATCCTTGCCTCTGCCATGCGGTTCCTGTGCAATGCTGAGCAAGTTACTTGAATCAAACTTAACTAAAGGTCACTGATTGTATGTTCCACATATACGGAGTGCTCAACCTGAAACACCACAATTTGCCGAAGTATTGAGCACTCCAACTGCAACTAGAGTCAAATGGAGTTGTGCTTTGAACATATACTAAAATGCTAAATACTATGAAAAATAAAGCCTTGTTTGTCTCAAGCTGTCCAAACTTAGAGAATGCCTTTGACAATTTTAGCTTTAATCTCTCTCTGCCTCAAGTTTGAATTTTTGTAAAATGGGGCTAATTCCTCTCCCCCTCACTTTATACAGGTATTGTGAAGTTAATTAATTCTTGTTATAGTTGTTGCGGCAGGGTTATGATCAGAGGTACCGGATGGGTCTGTTTATTTATAGTTGTATTTCTAAAAACATGTGAAATGCAAAGGATGGGTACTTTTTTAGTGTAGAACAGTAAAAATCCAAATAACTGATGGGTTGTTGCACTTGATGTAAATTAAGTTGATGCAAATTTATTAGTTAAATCTCTTTTTGCCTGATAGGATAGGTCTCATTTACCGTGCAGGCCGAAGAGTGTAGTACTTGTAACATCATGGATCAATGCCTCATATGAAAGGGTTTGTATTTCCCTTTAATATAGTGTGGTTGAGAGAGGCAAAGGGGGACACGCTAGGCTAAGTAGTGCCAGAGCATGCTCAGTGAAGCGGTAAGATACTAAAATTACTGTCCCATTACAAAAGAAAAGGTCTGTAGACAATGCAGGGGGTTGAGGGACTGGTAGGGTGTGTCTAATACTACACTCAATGTGCTAATACTTCATCCAGGGCAAGAGAGCGGTTTGGGACAGTAAGGAGAGGAGGGAAAAGGGCTATACGCTTAACCATCATCTTTAAAAGATGACTTAAATTAACTTAGTCAACTGCTGATTCATCATCCCCAGCCTAAGGTATGTGTCCCAAAAGACCAAGGTGAGGGGAAAAGTGTGAAAATGAAATGGGGTGAAGCAATGGAACAGAGCAGAGAAAGAAAAACCAGTGAAGGCACACCGTAGCTTGAAGTTGGTAGCCTTTTACATCCTTTTGAGTCAATCATGTTTTCTCTCACTTTGTGCAAAGTAAAACATGGCCATAAACAAGATAATCTACAACAGTAAAAACAGACTTTACATGTAAATTCACTGGGCACTCAGAAAGCTCTCATTCCATCTCCAGCACAGGGACTGAATTTATCCATGATTCAGTCCCACACAGGAGGATTAAAGAAAGGACAGTGAAGTAATATAACTCAGAATAAAAAGTCTTCAGAAGTGACTTCCCGATACATGTGTTTTAATTTCTTTTGAGGCATTTTAAGGATTATTCTTATAAAGCGTCAGGTAGGGAGAATTGTAGGATTTGCAGTGATCTCCAGCTGAGCCATATAAAACTTGATTATAAAATATTAGATAAGAGCAAGAAAATCCAAACTTTCTTTTTCCGATCACATCCGCTCAGAATCAGGTTTCCTGAAACTCCTGATATTAGGTCTCACCGCACATTCATGATTGCACTTCAGCTCAAGGACAGCCAGGTTCTGGGAGACTGGAAGTGGAGGAAATCCCCAAAAGCCACACTTCTACTTGGGATCTGTAGCTTGAAGGGGAATTACATCCTTGAAATTTGTATGGAGACGATCCGGACAACATCAGTAGCTTAGGATTTGTCACTGGGAGGTTTCTTCTTAGCTTCCACATCTCTTTTGATACCTTCAAGTTTCTTTGCAAGGTCAGGAATCTTTTTTTAAACAACAAAAAAAGTTATAGACATCATCATCATCAGCTGTTTAGTTGATGAATTAGGGAATGCAAGAAAAATAGATAAAGTTTAATGCTAACAAAGAGCTTTCTCCTGGGACCCACTCCACAGAACTACCCTGGACAGAAGCAGCATCTCAGTACGAGGAGGTGGGGCAAGGAAGAAGTGGCTTGCAGACATGTTGAGCAACCCTTTCTAGTCAACTCAGTGGTTGCTGATGTGCCCCAGATGGAATCTCGTCCAGATCTTTTTGGATGGAAGGAGAGTTAGACCTAACTTGGGGTAATCTTTGTTGTTGCTGGGAATGGGAAAGGAGGACAGACATATAAAAGAGTAAATAGGACCTTTAGAGGCCCAGCCTGTCTACCTCACTGGAAGAAAATGAGCTGCCAAAGAGTAGGCCGCAGAAAACACCAACTTTTTTGTACATGTATTGTTTGCCTGGACTGCTCAAGACCTGAATGCTTGTGTAGGAGGAACTCTTTGAGTTGGCTTTTTAAATACCTTCCTGCTGTTTCACATCTGAAATTCCTTGATGAAACACTGTAGCTTTGTCTTATAACAGACTTAGTCAAAGGGATACAAAAAAAAAAAAAAAAAAGTGAGATCTTGGAAGTGTCACCATTTTCATAATGTAATAAAAATACTGTAATTAAAAATAATAAATAGCATGTAATAAGCATGTCAAAAACAAATTTTGTATTTCGAAGATCACTGCTTTTAAATGTAATATTTATTTTTAGGAGGGGTGTTCATGAGACTTCACATTTTAGTGAAAGGGATTCACAGGTTGTTAAAGTTTGGGAACCACTGACTTAGGACTCCCCAGCGAACATGTTCAGACGCAGAAATGTAAGCTCCAAAGATTTTGCAGTAAAACATTCCTTAGGCACAGTGAATTTAGGTGTCTACAGAGTTCAGAGGGAGTTTTGTGCATTGTAATGGAGCCAATACCGGGACTTAGGTGCCCAAGTCTGGGGTTTAGGAACCGAAATACCTGAGTGGATCTCACCCTTAGATTCATTTAATTTTAAGGTAGCCTTAGTAACACAGGTAAGGAATGTTTTAAATATATGATTTCTAATTAGACTGTAGGGTTTTAATTTTAGATCTACTAAATCTTCAAACCTGCATGTATGTGAGTACAGAAACTCCTCACATAACATAGTTACGGTCCTGAAAAATGCAACTTTAAGTGAAAATGTTAAACGAATCCAATTTTTCCATAAGATTTAATGTAAATATGGGGGTTAGGTTCCAAGGAAATGTTTGGGGGGGGGCAGAAAAAAGGCATTATATACTGTGCAATACTGTACTGTGGTTGGGATATGGCCCTGGCTTGCTCCACACATGCACAGCCTGCTGCAGGCGAGGACGCTAGGAAGTACCTCGCGCAGCAATGGCAGCTTATCCGGAGAAGAACAGGCGCCGACTTTGCCAGAGGATGCTCCATGCCCGCCTCTTCCCACACCCACTCCACCTCCTCTCCGGAGCATGCTGCGTCCCTGCTCCTCCCCCTCCCTCCTTCCCAGCACTTCCCCCACTCCAAACACGCTTCTCCCTGTTTGGTGGCAGAGGAAGCGCTGGGAGGGAGGGAGGGAAGGCAGAGAAGAGACTTACCAAGGTGAAAATTGGAATGGAGAGTAGGTGAGGAAAAACAAAAGACAGAACACAACAACAACACCGAGACCAGACAGGAGAGGCAACATGATTAAAATATCCTAAAAACAGTTTTGAGCCAGCTGAATTTTTTTGGAAAAACAATTGTGTGATAAAATACAAATTCACATATAAATCACTCAGATACAAAGGTTGGATTTGTTTTACTGTAGGGGTGAGCATATTCCCTAATGGAGCAGCAACGTAACTTCGAAACAACATTAAGCAGGAGGATGTTAAGTGAGGAGTTACTGTAGTTTCACTGATGCTACCAAAGTCTGGAGGCTCAGCCCCAAGGCTTTTGCTCCAAATTCTTGAATTAAGGGGAGATTTTTGTCTTCCGTGTTCAGAAAACCTCAATCCAAGGAGAAAAAGAGTTCAGGTCTACATAAAATTCCAAGCAGAACTCAACAGGTTGAGCCCTCCCAAACACTCCTGACAATTCCACTTTCATCATTCACGGGCGAGAGAAATACAAGTCACTATAAAACTTTCATACATAAAAAAAATAGAACTGTGTGGTAGCTAGTGTAGCCTATGGGACACAGCACTAAACTAGGAGTTGCTTACTACTGACCAGCTGTGTGATCATGGCAAGTCTTTTCACTTTTCTGGGCTCCAGCTTTGTCTGTTTAGACTACAAGTTCCTCTTCAAGACAGAAACTGTATCTTAATGTGTGTTTGTGCAACATCTGCATAATGATCTCAGCTGGGTCTTCTAAGCACTACTGTAATACAAATAAATGAGGGCCAGTTCTAGATGGGGGCAAGCAAGTTGCTCACTTCCATTGGACACCGTACCATTGCGCCATGTGGATCTGTTTTGTGGGGTTTTTTCCCCCTGCTTTATTCTGATTGTCTGGTCATTTTTGCTCTGCTTATTGGCCAGCTTTTTCTCTCCCCCCCGATTGACCAGCTTTGTTTGTTTGAGCTCAGGTTCTTGGGGAAAGGGCACTCAAAGTATTTTCCACCCTGGCCAGTAAAACTGACAGAGCCGCTCCTTCAAAATTCTACTGCTACCACCACAACAATAAATAATAATACTTACATCATAATTCTGAGCCAGATACATCCCAACCACATTGCCAAGAGCAAATCCAAGCTTGAGAGGGAAAAAGAAAGACAGACAATGAATAACAAGGAGTTTAACATTTCCCCCTCACTAGTACAGAATCTTAACACTTGGCAGTAGAGGAGGTAGAAAAAAAAATGGTGTTGGCAGGGAAATCATGAAATTTTTTGAAATGGTTTCCATTTCACAGGCTTCAAAATGGAAAATTTTTCCCAAATCATTTTCTGAAATCTTGTTTTTATTAAGAAAACGCAGGCAGTTTTGGTGGGGGGAAAATGTAACTAGTTAAAAAAGTGATTTTGGTAAAAATATTGGTAAAAGAAAATTGGCAAAAAAAAAAAAAAAACCAAACAAAAACCCAAAAAATTTACACTATTTCAGTAAAGTTTTTTCATGCAAAACATTCCAACCAGCTCTACTCATAAGTTGTTTTCTACTACTGTCCCCAAAGTGCTCGCTCTTCCTTCAACACTGTGCCCATTTATGCCCTGACATCTATAAAAACACCATCACCAGAATGAGACTTTCCTTTATCACTATTCTCTTACAATTTCAAGAAATCTTTGGTGCAGAGCTTGGTCTTTTGTTCTGTAAAGTTCCTAGCACACCCATTACCCTATAAATCAGAGCAAGTCTATTAAAACTTACTGAGCAGGGGGTTGGACTAGATGACCTCCTGAGGTCCCTTCCAACCCTGATATCCTAAGGATTCTATGATAAAACCTGGGGATTATAATAGCATAGGAAAAGATTTTTTGTTCAATACTTGAATAGCTCTTAGCACAAGGAGGGTCCTGGTTCAGGACTGAGGCTCACAGGAGTAACCATAATACAAATATTATGAATAATGGGTGCTGGGGAGAGAGAGACAGGGGGGAAAAAAATCACAGGACACAGGTAAATGAAGTGGGCTACAAAACATGTGGGCTAAGAAGATTGTAAGGAAACAGTGCATCAGTTGATTTCTGGGCTGGCCTAGTTATGCTACTTTACACAAAATGTAAATTTAGGTCCTGGGCATGGGATAGCAGTTGCTGGGCAATAAAGAAAAAGGTTACTTCGGTCCATGAGGATAAAGGGAAGAAAGGAGGGAAATGGTGTGCATAGCTCCTATCACTTACAGGCTGAGGAGAAAGTCAGGTCTCAATCACACCTGAGAGAAAAAAAAAATACCCTTTGTTTCCTCAGAAATGTACATCCAAATTTTCCAAAGTGCTTAGCATCCAGCAACTCCAAATAAAACTCTGGCCCTTGTTATCATTAAATTTCAGATCAAGCTTGCTTGGTGTACAAACGGTAGTAAGATTTTTCGGACTATCAATATTGCAAGTTTAGCCTCATCTCTGAAAATCTGTGTGCTGCTTTTTTTTTTTTTAAATCAACAGTAATGATTTTGAAATCAAAACCTAGCTAGAAATTGTATTCACTGCACAAAGTAGAATAGAATATAACTCACTCTTCCAGTTGCATTAACACAGCACCAGTCACTGGTAAAAACAAAAAACAAACACCACACAAAAACCCAAAACATGTTCTTGTCAGAAAGCTATGGCCATTAATAGAACAGCTTGCACATTTTCACATGCTGATGCCATCATTAATTAAATGTCTGAACAGTAAGGGCAATGGAACATTTATTTGTTTACTCCATTTTTAGAGCTTAGAGCTTCTTGGCTTTACTTAAAAAAAAAAAGTGTTCTTTTTGTGTGTTTGGTATAAAAGCTATATTTTATTATCGCAAACTTAACTGTAAATTAATGATGTTTTTTGTATGGGATATTACTAATGCATGGTACACTGAGATAAGCAGGATTTAAGATTCCTTTTAAAGCTGAAAGTCAATCCAGCACAGGGGTCTTTCCTATATCTTTGCAATGTCCATGAATTCACACAAGAGAAGCAGACTCTAAGCAAAGAATTCCTTAAGACTCTTTGCAAAGATTGGCTTATATTGCTAGTCACAGGGGGAACCTCTCAGTCTATCCCTTACAAAAGAGTATTACTAAGAAAGTTCTCTTGATTTTTTTCTCCTAGAAAGGACAAACACATCTTCATTTGCCTGCTCTTAGCCTAAAATATGTCCGACTCCAAAGCTGGGACGAATACTTTATCTTGCAATGCACCTTATTTTGTATTGCAAGTATCTTATCACCCATGTCAAACCCAAGAACATAACCAATTCATATCTCATTAGTTAAAGTCATGCAAGACCAGTCTAGACTTTGAGGTGCTATTTTCTCAGTTATATAGGGTTTAAGAGATGCCACTTTCATGAAGAGGGTAGGGTGACCAGATGTCCCGATTTTATAGGGACAGTCCTGATATTTGGGGCTATTACCACCCCCCACCCCACCCCCTCTCACCACCACCACCTCCTGTCCTGATTTTTCATACTTGCTATCTGGTCACCCTAGAAGAAGGGGGAGTCTCATGGTTTAATCTTCATCATTCTTGACAGCTAAAAATACTGCCAATTAAAGGGTACATGCCAATTAAGGACAGTAAGGACTAATGAGGGGCTTCCAGCCACCCAACTTGCTTAAATACATGTTAAATGTAACAAGCAATTACTTAACTCTGAAAGGCAAAAATATAAACTTTGTAAGTTCATCCCTTTATCTCCCTGCTGCAGCTCCAGCTAGAGTGAAGGACAGACAGACACCCTTTCCATGCACAGGAAAGGAGAGGAGGGAACCTAGAATTAATATGCCCTTCCTCTTTTCCCTTTACCAGCTTTCAGGCCCTAATCAGAAAGTCTTAATTAAAACTGATTTTTATCAGACATTTGCAACACAAGGACTTCAAGCAGCAGTTGAGTTCAGAAACATTATGATTCCGAAATCTGCTGCCTTAGTCTTATTGCCCCTGTTTTCACTGGAACATAAATACAAATGGGTCCACTCTGAAGCAATGCATATGCATTTACAATTCTTTTTTAAAAAATCTTGTGCTGGGCTAGGAAATAAGATATGGAGGCTTATTTTTTAGTAAACACCCAAGAGTTAAAGTGATTCAGAAGAGGCTCTCTGCTGGCATTTTCAACAGAGACCGGAATTTGAAACAGCAAGCTAACTTAAAAATATATTTTAAAAAGAGCCCCAAATTCCTGATTTTCTAATAAATATACAATGTATTATTGGGACTTATTGGCACCAAGTCTGAACATAGCTAAAAATCCACAGTATCTCCAAATTAGGTCAGCAGCACCTAAAATGGGAAATGAGAAACTGCTGCTTTGCTTTGTTATTGGCATGTACCCTGTTGCTCTCTCCATGTTATTTACTTTTAATAAGTGCCAGGTATTAAAGGCATTAGCATCAATTAAGAATTTAATTAGAATCCTAAATAAATCATATAGTTGGGCATCTGGCTTTAGCATCTGCCAGAGTTTGCAGACACATGTAGAAAAAAGAAAAAAGACCAAAAGTTTAAAGAATGTTCAGTTAGTCAATGAGGAGAACAGCTAGCTGCATTAATTAATACTCCTCCCGCCCCATTCCCAGTCCTAAAGTAGCATTTGACTGTGGGGAAAGAGTTTCTCTCTGACCTCAGGAACAGCTTATCATATTTGCAGAAGGCCAGAGCAAGGCTGGGCTCACAGTAAAAATAAACCAGCAGCTTTAAAAATGAACTAAATGAACTGCAGCTACTGGAACAGAACAGGCAGTACATTGTCTAATCAAAGTAGGAGACTTACCAAGGTGAAAATTTGAATGGGGGGGGGGGGGGCAACAAAAAACAGAATGCAACAACAATACAGATACCAGACAGGGAGGGACAATATGATTAAAATATCGTTAAAACAGCTTTGAGACAGCTGAATATTTTTGGAAAAACAACTGTGTGATAAAATACAAATTAACACATATCACTCTGATACAAAGGTTGGATTTGTTTTACTGTAGGGAAGAGCCCAAAACTGCACTGGAGGTGTCAGACCACGTGCAACTCTTTTTAAGATGCATTGGCACTATACAAAAGCAGCAGCAGTCCAAAAAGAATGTTATCCCACTTGCATGGGCTGTGTCTTATAAAGTATTGGTAATCTGTGTTTCATTAACAGCATAAAAGCGAGTGAAATATATGAAGAGATATTAGAAGTGAGTATTCCTATAGGGCACAAAAGTATCTGTTTTTTCAAAAAGGACAATGAATTTAAGCAGTGGTTTTCTTAGCAGAGGTCGTCTCAAGATTTCCAAAGGGGTCCATACCTCCATTTGAATTTTTTTAAGGGTCCACAAATGAAAAATGGTTGATGTGTACTTGAATTCAGTGGCTTTCAACCATGCATACGTTTTTTTTGTAGCAAGCGTTAAAGCACTGGACGCTTTCACCTGTACAGTCACCTGACTGGCAATCAACACAATACATCTGAAGGGATTTGAAGAAAAACGTGGCTAGGTATAAAGGAAGCTGTATATTGTAGACATATAGATGGTGAACCAAAAGAGAATGTAATCAAAATTAGTAAAGCCACGGGGTACTTAATGTATTATGAGGGTGTAGAAAACTTTTTTTATTTGAGAGGGCTAGAGTTAAATAGCTGTTGAATATCACTTTGAGTAGTTTTGTACCATGTCTAAACTTGTCCACTTTCAAGAACATGAGCTAAATGACATTCTGTTCCAAACTGTTTCCTCCTTTTGGGTGGGAAGGAACAAGGGGATGGCTAATCCCCCCAGTTATCTATACATATTCATTTGCAAAGTCTTAAAGGTATGGTCTAATTAATACTTTAAAAATTAATGTATTTCTTGGGAATGGAAATATTTTTAGATGGTACATCAAATGATAAACCATCACTGTCATATTACAGCTACAGGTAGAAGAATTGAAACCTTTTTCCAATACTTTAATTGAATTTACTCTTTCACAAAAGGCTCAAATGCAGCTTCTGCTTTGTCTGATCATACAACTGTGGACCTTGCAGTCAAGAGGGGTGTTGCACAGAAGATGTAACTTGTCCAGGGTTACATTGTAAGTCACTATTAAAACGTACGGCCCTTTTTGATGTTATATTATATGAACATAATACAGGGGGAAGGGGTGGGTGGGGAGGGAAATCCAGGGTTTGTTTAACACTTACTTAAATGGTTCATTTCATTCATGGTAGCATTTATGTTATTCCACTAATAAATGGATGTGTTTGAAAAGTTTGTATATTCTGTCTAGTGGGTGAACTTAAAGTCCCCCGTTACTTTGTGATACACAAGGAACACTGCTTGATTTTGAAAAAGGGAAAACTAGACAAGAGTAATTTTTTTAAAAAGAGTGCTGAAGGGTATGTCTACACGTAAGCCACTATGCTAATAGGAGGGATGCTCCTGTTGGTGCAGGTACCCCATTTCCCGAGGGATGGGATGAAAGAATTCTTCCATCCACCTAGTGCTGTCTATACCGGGGATTGGGTCAGTTTAACTGCACTGTTCAGGGGTATGGATTTTTCATACCTCTGGCCTACTGGGACACTGGGGATGGGCAGGTGTGGGTCCACCCATTGCTAAAGGTCTCCCACCCATAAGGGAAGGAGTCACCGATTCATACCCCTGAGTGACAGTTATACAACCTAATTTCCTAGTGTAGACCAGGCTTAGTTTGATAGATTTTCAGTGAGACTCAGGCTAGGTCTACTTTTCAGTGTAGACCAGCCCCTTAGGTTTTAAAGTAGATTGACCTAGCTGCATCACACAGAGCTGTGAAAGATTTCACACCCCGTGTAACACAGGTAGATTGACTTAATCCCCCACTGTATACGCAGATATGTTGATAGAAATTTTTTTCCACTGACCTTAGCTACTGCCTCTAGGAAAAGGTGGATTAACACTACATCAATGGAAAAATACAAAAGCATCCACCTTGGCACTACAGCACTGTAGCTATGCCTCGATATTGTAGTTAAATATGCAGCAAGTCACTTTTGCAAATGGGACTTTCAGGCTAAGTCACTTTTGTGTGTTTGAAAGTGCTAGCCATATAATTAACTTCTAGAGTGTGATACCTTTATTCACTCTGAATAGTACTTTAGATCTGCTGATTTCAAAGGGACTCCTAAAATAATAATTCTTTTTGCATGTGTGCATAACTTTTAATGAGAGAAAACTCCCTCTTGGTACAGTGAATAATATTTAACAGATGTCAAGGAAGGGAGCTGTGGACCCGGGAAGTACTGGTGTATCCAGCTCTAAGGTAGTTCACCTGTCAAGCTGCTGAGAGTCAGACAGATGAACTGGCAGGCAACTAGACAGGCTCAGCTCAGCTAAATCCATCCTTAAGTACCCTGAGATGTGCTACCAGACAGCTTAACACCATGGAAAAATGTGTGCAGCATTGGTGTGGACACAGCAACTGAAGGGCTATACTGCAATTTGGCTACTTTCACCCAGGAAGCATAACTTGAGTGCAGATATTTGACATAACTTGTATTAACTATCCAGGGAGAACATAGCCAAAATTATAACCATAAGGCTCAAGTTTTAGAGCAATTTTATTCAATCTCCATGGCTTGGAAGCTGGCACATCATAATAAAGGTGTTAAAAAACCCACACTTCAGCGAACGTGTTTTAATGAACAACTTTAATAAATACAACCACCACCCTAGAGCATGGCCGGGCTAGCTGTATTTTACCAGGCTAGCTGACCCCGGTGTAGCCTAGGCTTCAGCTCACCCAGCTAGCACGTTAACAAAATACAACCTGCCCTCAAGGGTTTTTTTTTTTTTTTTTTTTTTTTTTTTAAAGTGTGTTAGTTCACCCTTAAGCGCCTTTTATCCTAGCCCAGACGAACCCCTAAATGGGCAGCAATTGCAAAAGGGTCCCAGCTTCATCAGTGCCCCATGTTTGGGACTCCTTCAGAAAAAGGGGGGAGCTTTCCAGTCTATCTGTCTACACACACACACACACACACATATATGCACACTCATGGAACTAGCTCCAGGGCCTAATGTATCCATCGCTGGATGAAGAGAGCTGGGAAGGGGGATGGGTGGATGTAGCGAGCACTTCTCTCTTCACTTCTCCAGCTGGGGGGCGGAAGGGGGGGTCGTCCAGGCCGCCCCCACAGCAGCGATCCCCTCCCCCCTCCCAGCGCAGAGCCGCGGGGTCAGAGGCTCCACGTGGAGGGGCTTCGCAGGCACTTACCAGAAACTGAAACATGGTGTGACCGGGCTGCCTCTCTCCTCCGGGGGGCGGGCGGGGAAGTAACTCGCCCCAGCGGCGGCTTCTCTTCCGGGTCCCCTCCGCCCTGCCGCGGTCTCACTAGCTGCGGGGGTTGACGGATGTCCGAGCGGCCCTATCCACGGCTCGTCTTGCACGCCCGGCTCTCTTCCCCCGCCTCTGGGGCGGCGCCCCTGGGCGGAGGGCGGCGCTGTCCCGCGGTGGAGCGGCGCGGATCGCTGTCGGGAAAGACACGCCGCAGAAGCCCCGTGTGCAGGAGCCGGTCTCCCCCCGCGCAAACACTCCCGCCTGCCAAGCACACAGTCTGATATCCCCACTCACGTGACCCACAGAGTCCTAAACATCCCCAAACCCGCACCGAGCACGGCGGGAACGTCCGAGTTCTGCAAGATCTAAAGCAGAGATTCGGCTTTGAAGCTCTCTCTCTACATGACCTGACACCTACTGCCCAGTTTCCCTTCTCTGGTTATATGGGATGGGTCACTGGGTGTGACAAGTAGTAATTCCTCTCACTGACAGACATACTACTTTTTCTACCTTCCTGCTAGGCAGCTGGTTCCCCCTATTGCGGCTGCCAGTTATCATAGTGACTGGGTGCAGTGCTAGGAAAAAAACAGGGTTGGGTAGCAGCTATCTGAGAAGAAGTTCAAGTTTGCATGGGAGTGACCACTCCTTAAAATCTGCAAGAGCCCCTGCTTTCAGGTGACCACACTAGGGAAATTAAAAACTGAGTTTGCACTATCTTTGCTCGCTCTTCTTTTCTCTTTCCCCTTACACAGCATTCCAGTGATCAAGTTTATTGTCAGGAATGTTTACTGAAACAGCAACACTTGTTGAAAGGGAATTCTGAGTCAATAGAGATGAATGCCTGCAACATCAACCTCACTTCTAAGAGTTAGGGAACAAACACATATGTAACCTACTATATGAATTCCGTCAGAACTCCATCTAAGTTAAATATTGAATATAAATACACGAAAGTACTCTAATTTACAAACCAATAAGTGGCTGCAGAAACACTAATTTTGAATAACAAATATGGACACAAATCACAGCGGTCAGATTCTGATGCTCTTGCTCACAGTGAGTAGTACTTAACTGTGTGAATAGCCCCATTGATTTGACAAGGAATACAGGAGAAGTAAAGGATACCTAGTGTGAGCAGAGTTGGCAAAAACTGGCTTTAAATTACTTGTGGATAGATTGTGACCAGAAGTAGTAGCAGATTATTTTTTAAATATTTTAACTGAAAAAATTTACTGAGCTCTAGCTACTTTACATACTTTTCTAGCTGTAGGGAATGAAAAGGGGTGGGAGGGTTAGCAGAAAGCTTGTTGGTCACATGATGCTGGCTTCTCCTCCTTGCCTCCAGTTATTAAATCGTATTAGAGGAAGCCAAATATTCAGTACTTGCCTAATATTACTTTTACATGTAGGCTATTGCTGCAGTTCCTTCCCATGGCGATATTATGTAACCACAAAGAGAGAGAAGATGGTCTGAGAATCTTTCTATTAAGAGTCTCCATCACTAAGTTTTTAAATCAAGATTACATTACTTCCCCCCCCCCCCCCCCCCCTGCAAGATATGCTCTAGTTCAACCACATGATTGGGCTTAATGCAGAAACTGCTAGGTGAAATTCTATGACCTGTGTTACACTGGAGGTCTCTTCTGGCCTTAAAAAAAATCCATGAAGATGTAGTCTATGGCACAAGTTTGCGAACCTCTGCTTATTAAACAAAGGCAGTAATTTATTTGAGTTTTGTTTTAATTAGCGTGCCAATATAAAATGAACCACTCCAGGTATTTTGATCTGTAATGTGTTGTCCCAGGTAGACCAACAATAAACAATTTACTCATAAGGTGGCTTTTGCCCTTAAGTTCTGCTGCTATGTTCACTGGAAAGTTTGGACCCAGTATGAACCTTTATTTCTAGATTCTCCTTGATTTATAGTCTCACACCTCCTCCTTCCATTGCAAAGGGTGGATAGTCTGTTTAAATTACTGAAGAAAAATCCCCTCACTTTGAACTGAAACTTATTAAAAACTAGCATAAGTGCCCGGCGCTGCTCGGGTCAGTCGGAGGTGGGGAGATGGCAGACAGCTGACACCCCCTGACCAAAGCCAACACCCCCACCTCACCCCTCACCCACCCCGACACCTTCCCACCCCCGAAACCCGAAACCCCCACCTCACCCCCCGACCGAATCCGACACCCCCACCTCACTTACCGTCCCACCAAACCCAACTGGGATCCGTCGCAGGGGAGGAGGGGGCCCAGAGCCGAGGGATTCCGGGGACCTTCGCAGGTGGGGGGGGCACAGGGCTGATGTAGTCCGGGGTTCCGTTGGGGAGGTGGGAGGGGCAGAGAACTGAGGGATCTCCGGGGTTCCGTTGGAGGAGGGAGGGGTGAGCTGAGCGAGTGAGGTGTCTGTTGGAGGGGGGTATTATGACATCATCACCACCTAACTGCCCAGTTGATGTGATTGGCCCTGAAAGACTTTCACCCCTGGGGGGCGACAGAGGTGAGATCCGAAAATTTTTCGACCCTTACCAGCATCTAGACCCCAAGACCCCTCACTGTACCAAAATTCAAGTCTCTGGCTCAAACGGTGCGGGAGGACTTCGCAGTCATACGTACATACATACACACATACATACACCACTTGACTTTTATATATATAGATAGATAGATGATTGGATGTGACACTCAGCAATATCTTGTTGCAAGCACGCCAGGAGTTAATCTGAATAAAGTCATAGCATATAAATACAGGTAAAACAGAACTTTTGCTATACCTTCACTTGAGCTGTATACCTGTAAATACAAAATTATGGTAGGTGTACTTAAATCTGGGTGTCCTTTTAACAGCCATTTCTTTTTTCCATTGTAAAGCTGGAAAATGCAGTTCAAAATAACATATTGCACTAGAAAGTCTATGGAATAAACACTAGATGGTGCTAGAACACCACCTTAAGCAGTTTAAATTCCTCATGTGCAATCTTTAGACTTCCCCTTTAATGTTTAGTGTTCTCTTACTTTCTTGGGGAAATGTAATTACACAATATTCAGCATGACATGTTTGGCCTATTTTCAAGGCACGTTGCTCACTGTGGGGTCCCTTCCCTGTGCCTGGGCCTACCTCGCAGTATTGCCAGTAAAGGATAACCAATGAACCTAAATAAAGAAGGACTTTAAGGAAAACTTGCAAACTAACCAGGCAGGAGTACAGAGGATTGAGCAGAGGGCTAGGAGCCAAAAATTATCTTTCTGATTGCGATTAACTCACTGTGTGATGTTGAGAAAGTCACTTAAAGCCAAGTTTTGAAAAGTGGCCTCTAATTGAGTGTCTCGGGTTCCGGGTGGCCACGGTTGAACCACCTAAGGTCTCTTCCTCCTCCTTCCTGTCTCCCCCCTGAGTGAATAATGGCAGCTAGGAGCTGCAGGTGTAGTTATAAGTTCCACAAAACACAATCAATTTCATTCTGTCCTGTCACAAAACACAGTCTGAAGGATCAAAAACTGGTGGAAAAAGACTTTTTCAACCAAATAGAATTTTTCATGCAGTAGGTCATTTTTTGTCAGATATTGAGGTTTTCTCCAAAAGCCTGTAACACATCAGTGACCTTTTTAGACAAAAATGGGGGGCGGGAAGATAAATTATCTAAATATTTCAAAGGGGGGAAATAATTTCCCAGCTACCTATACAATTTTTACCTCACATTGCCAATTCATTCTGTCCCACCCATAGAGAGCCCCCATACCTCACTCTTGAGTCTGACTCCACTGTAACACTACCCAACAATAAATTCCTGGTGATTCTAGCCCTCTGTCACCAATCAAAGAACAATTGATCCAGGTTTCCCCCATGCACAGTTGACTTTAGTCCCTATTCCCCACACTCACCAGTTAACCCTGGGACCCCTCTAATTTTGAGCTGATTCTGTCTGATTGCTTATCCTGATGTTCTCTAGGGCTGGGGTTACTATCTTTTTAATTGCTGAAAACCAGACACCCGTGCCCTACCCAGCCCCCTACCTCACCTCTTACCCTGAGGTTCTGCCCCTACTCGTTCCTCCCTCCATTGCTCGCTCTCCTTCCCACTCCCAACACTCACTCCCTAAATATATGGGGAAAGCTGGATGAGCACAAGTCCATGGGGCCGGATGCGCTGCATTCAAGGATACTAAAGGAGTTGGCTGATGTGATTGCAGAGCTATTGGCCATTATCTTTGAAAACTCATAGCAATCGAGGGAGGTCCCAGATGACTGGAAAAAGACTAATGTAGTGCCCATCTTTTAAAAAGAGAAGAAGGAGGATCCGGGGAACTACAGGCCAGTCAGCCTCACCTCTGTCCCTGGAAAATCATGGAGCAAGTCCTCAAGGACTTAATTCTGTAGCACTTCGAGGAGAGGAAAGTTATCAGGAACCATCAGCATGGATTCACCAAGGGCAAGTCATGCCTGACTAACCTAAATTGGAATAACTGGCTCTGTGGATAAGGGGAAAGAAGTGGACGTGTTATGGTCTCCCACAGTATTCTTGCCAGCAAGTTAAAGACGAATGGGCTGAATGAATGGACTATAAGGTGGATAAAAAACTGGCTAGAATAGATCTTCAGATTCAACGGGTAGTGCTCAATGGCTCCATGTCTAGTTGGCAGTCTTTATCAAGCGGAGTGCCCCAAGGATTGGTCCTGGGGACCATTTTGTTCAATATCTTCATTAATGATCTGGAGGATGGCATGGATTGCACCCTCAGCAACTTTGCAGATGACACTAAACTGGGGAGAGAGTAAGTCCGGGTAAGTCCTTAAGTCCGGGGCCTGGTACAGCTGTACCCGTAGTCCCCCCTTGTTGCTGGGCCTGCGCCCCATCCCCCGCTCCGTATCCTCCCCCCGGGATCCAATCGCCGTCCCCGACTGGCCGCGGCGGCTCGCCTGCGCGCTCAGCTGTTTCCACTCTCGGAGTTCCAGGCGGGCTCCCGCTTGCATCCCCCCGCGGCAGCCCCAGCCTGCGCGGAATCGGATCGTCCGTGCCTGCAGCAGCCTCTCAGCGCTCACACACAGTCCCAGCCAGGTGGCTTCGCTGGGCTATGGTGGCCCAGGCACATCAAAACGCGAAACTGACAGGCGCAAAAAAATAGGGGGGGGGGTTGAAATTGCAGAGAGGGAGGGCTGGGAAATCCCGCAAAAGCAAACCCTGGTGCGGAGATTGGCGGGCTGCAGAGCCGGGTCCGCCGTCTCGCCCCGCCGCTGCGGAGCTCACCCTTGGTGTCCCCGGGCGCCCGGCCCGGGGGAGGGGGGGGGCGCTGTGTTCACAGTGGAGGTGCGCGCAGCCCAGCCTGAGCGGGGACTTGGCGGCCGAGGGGCCGGGAAAATCCAATGGGGAGGGCACCTCTTCGTCCCTAACCCCGCCCACCTCTCCCTGTGCATCTTCCCCCGCGCCGAGCCGAGCCGAACCAGGCCACGGGGCTCGCTGCGAGAGCCAGAGAGATGCGTGGATGGGCAGCTCCGCGCCTGAACCAGTCGCGCCCCCACCCCAGGTATGTCTGGTAGCCGGCGGCTTTGCCTTTCAAGCCGGGGCACCCCTCCCTACTCCCCCTTACGGCGGCCAGCCCAGCAGGGAGCCCAAAACTTCTAGCGGCTCCTTCCCTACCCCGACCCGCGCCACGGAGCAAGTCAACTTTGGTCGAGTCCCAGAGCGGGGGCTCCAAGTTTCCGCGTAGTTTGAGGGGCCCTGGGCCTCCATGTCTCCAGAGCGTCTCCCTGAGGGCTGGGGGCGTGTTGCTCCATCTTCCCCTCCCAGCGAGTCGTGTCCGGAGCAGCGGGACCCAGCGGGCACCCCAGGTAGGCCCGGGCGGGGCAGGGCGAGGGTGGCAGGAGACCAGCTGGGGGGGGGGGCGGTGTGCAGATAGGTTTGGAGGGGTCAAGGGTGTGGGGGGGGAGGCTGGGCTGGGGGGCAGGCAAGGGGGCAGTGGGGGGGGGAGGCCAGGCTGGGCAGGCGGGGAGGGGGGCAGGAGACTAGGCTGGATGGGGTGGGCGAGGCGTGGGTGTGGGAGGGAAGGAGGTTTGGTGGGGGGGAGGCTGAGCTGGGCGGGTCAGGCATGGGGGCAGGAGGCTGGGTTGGGAGTGGGAGGAGGAAGGAGGTTAGGTTCAGTGGGATGGGCCGGGCCAGGCAGGGGTGGGGGAGGGAGGCGGTTAGATGGGGGGAGGCTGGGCGGGGGTAAAGGAAGATCACCCCCAGCAGCGGGGTGGGCCAGGCAGGGATGGGTGGGGAGGGGAGGAGGTTAGGCTGGGGGAGGAGATTAGGTTGGGTGGGCTGGGTCAGGCAGGGGGGGAAGGAGAATAGGCTGGGGGGGGAGGTGGGCCAGGCAGGGGTGGTGTATGTGTCCTACCTGAGGTTTGCAAAGCCCAGGAGACATGTGTTGCGGGCCCGAGCCTGGCAGACAGGAGAGAGAGACCAGCTGACTCAGTGAGGGGGAGGGAAGCTGGTGTGGGAGAAGGCCTGGTCCCCCACATCTGACCCCCAGCTCCTCTTCCCTAAACACTTTGGCCCGTGTCCATGAGCTTTTACACTAGTAGCAACATAAATTTGTCTAAAGCGGCAGCAGGCGGAGAAGCGGCAGCGAGCTGAGTGCTCAGCCCGCTGCGGCTTTAGAGTTTCCCCCGGGCAGGCGGCAGGACCCCAGCTGGCAAAGGGCCAGCGGGGGAAACCCCAAAGCAGTGCAGGGCTAAACACTCCACCTGCCACTGCTTTGGGGTTCCCCCGCTGGCCCCTTGCCAGCTGAGGTCTCAGCTCCCGTTGCCAGCCTGGGCTTCCTCGGGGGGCGGGGGGAGGGAGCGGCCCGCGAATGACATTGCATTGCTGTCGACTTTACCAGAGGGCCCACAAATGATCAGAATAACGGGCCCCAAAATTTCTGTCGCTGGGCCTGTCTATGATCTCCGGGGACTCACCTGCCTGCCTGCTCAATCCAGGAACAGTGGTCAGGCTCTGGCTCAGAAAAAGAGTGAGGGGCTGGGGGCAATAAGTGTATGGTGGGGTGGAGTGGGGGAGGGTGGGTCCCCAAAACCAAGTGGCTTGGGGCAATCTGGGTACAGAAGGGCAGTGGGTGGGGGGAGACTGTCAGTCTCAGGAGAGAGGGGCTGAAGCAGGGGCAAATCAGGTCGCAGGCTGAGGGCAGGGGGGCACGTGGACAGAATGCCCCCCAGGCAGCTGCAGTGCCTTTACTACCTACCTCTCCGCTGGAGCCCTGGGTCTCTGAGCCAGTTCTATCAACAGCTAAGCAGTTCCTCCAGGTCACAGTTGCTGCTCTTCCTGCCCTCTCAGCAGGGAGGCTGATTGTGGGTACTCTGGTAACCTGACTTTTAGTATCCGGTCAGCAGTACTCGCTGGACACTTTAAAGTCCCTGGTTTTCCACTGGACTTTCTAGTCGAAAACCTGGCACCTGACAATCCTATGTGGGCTCTGCTCCTCACTATCCCACTCCTTTCCTGAAGAAAGCAGCAGCTTTTAGTTTTGCCAAGTCCAGGCATTCAAAAATAATGAATCAGGCCTCCCAAAATCATGAGATGGTGGTTTTCTGGGTACACTTTTCAGAGCGGAATCAGTCTGTTCCAAAATGGCAACAGCTACAAAATGAAAAGAAAACCAACCAGAGAAACAAGAAGTTTGGTGTGTAGGTAAATTCACTGTCTAACTTATTCAAATTAAGCAGAAAAAAATTGTTTTCCATCAGAGAAAAAGAGGGGAAAGAAAAAAAGTGTATTGCCTGAGTAACATTCAGGAAGGAAAAGTCAATGAATTCAGAGTGGCTATAAAAAGAAGGCTCACAGGGCAGCAATTAAAAGAATATAATTAGAACATAGCTAGTGGAACACCTGAATAATGACCTGTGATTTAAATGCTACTACAGCTTGCAGGTGTTAAAGAATGTTTATGGCACCCGGTTAATGTGACATCATTACCACACCTGGATATTTTGTATTGAAATCTCTTCTTAAAGGTTGACTTTCTATCAGGGAGAAAATGCTTAAAGAATGAGACTTTCTTTGGAGTTGAATTTGTATATTCTCCTTAGTACACTAGAGTTATCATGTTCTGTCCTTCAGGGCATGTTGCGAGGCTCATGGACATGAACACAGCAGCAAAATGAGTACAGATGCATGGAATTAAGTGGTAGGCTGTAACTTTTTAATTAAACTTTAACAGAGGTATGAGGCACTACCCATCCATCACCCATACTCTCCTATACTAGGCATTTAATTGGTTCCAGTGCAGGGGTTACAGATCTCCTTGCCATAACCCTAACTTGGAGTGGCTATCCTCAGCCCACCTCTCCAGAACTCAGCTAAGTCCTAGCACCGCCCACCATGAGGGGGACAGCAGGGTGGGGACCTCTACCTTTGAGGGCCGCAAGTCTGCCTTCAATCTTTGAAGGCCAGATGGTATCTGTCACATGAGCCCATGGCCCATCACCAAAATCCCAAGTCTTTTACCTCTGGGAATCATTCATTTTATTCTCTTAACTGCACTGGACACTGTCTGCAAGTTGCAACAAACAAATAAAACCACCCCGGTAGCTCAGTTAGGTACTATGCACATTCCTATTTAACCCACTATGGCTTGAGGGGGCTGAGAGGAAGGCAAAAACCATCTAGTCCTCTGCCAGTTGTCCCACGGAAGAAAAAAGTTCTTTTCTGACCCTTAAACAGGCAATTGGCTAGACCTGCAACATCTGTCAGGTCAGGTTTCCAATCCTAGTTTGGGTGGGTCAGGTGCGGTGCTGGAATGGAACTGAAAGGGGCTCCATGGGGCCCTGGCTCTGGGCTAACTCCTGGGAGCTAGGGTATGCTGGCCAGCAGCCCACCCCACAGCTGGCCATTGGGTGCTAGAGACTCCCAGGGAGAGGAGCTTCCTATTCTCCCTTGACAAGTTCATCCCTCCCTTGGTACTGGGAGTGGCCCCCTTTCACTGCTGGTCTCATCAATTTCCCTCACCCATTGATGCGGGAGGGTGGCACTTTGATTTCTCTAGCTGCAAGGAAACAGGAAGGCTCAGTTGGGAGACAGCCTAAAGATCTTAAATATGTTTTGGGGGTTTTTTTTTTACTACCCTGGGATGCTGTTAGATCTCATGGAGATGTTGGGGTGTTAAGGAATGGTCTGTTTTAGAAAACTATTCAAGATTTGTGAGGAGCAACTACCTCTTGCTCGATGTGCTCCTTTTTAATGGATTTGTTTATAAATTTAAATGAATAAATAAACATATTGGGATTTTGGGGTGATGATCGCTAGGTGGTGCTGTTTTCCTTACGATGCAGTTAAAGAAATATTTTCAAAATAGTAAAAGTACATCAACTTCTTTTAACCTTACTTTAAGAATAAGGCAGGGTTTATTAAGCATATGCTAATTTCCAGACATTGTTTTCTTCCAAAACTCATTCAGATTTTCATTGTGTTTCTTACAAGTCAAGGAGATACTGTTCTGACTATGACTGTCCATCTTCATTGAACTTAATGGACTAAAAACATTATTTGGATTACATATTACATAAATGAACTTTGCAAATGCTATTAAATTGTGTCCAGCCTTTAATTAACTCTCCTCTTTCTAACAAAGTTGTGCATTCTGGTTTTAATGATCTAATAATCATTTTATTTTTCCCATTTAGCAAGATAGTTTTAATTGAATAAGGAGTGCAATTTCAGTGTTCATATTTTTAGCAGCTGGTCCTGCTGCATTAAAAGTAGCATAGAAAAGGTTTCTAGAAATTGTTCTCTAGCTTTAAATCAACACATTGACTCTGTTCACTCCTTAAGCCCTGATCCTGCAAAGACTTTATACTGTATTTCAGTGGGAGTTACCCTGTTGACTCAATAGGGCTACTCATTGTGATAAGCTGCGCATAGATCTTTGTAGGATTGTGGCCCTAGAGATTCTTAATTCACCACTAATGTAAGAAAATTCTTAATATTTTTTATGGGCTTGCTTATAAGTCTCCTTGGTCTTTGGTTCCTTCTTGGAAATACAGAAACTTGTACCTGTCACACAGTGTTGAGAAGCCCAGCTTACTTGATCACACTTCTCCAGTGGTAACTCTCCTTGAAGACTATAATATATAGTGGAGTATAATCAGAGTCCCAATACTCACCACTGACAAGCATAAACTTGGTGGTACCTTCTAAGTTTCCTTCAAGTAATCAGGTACCCCAGTCTATTTAGACCTAGCTAGAACAGGGGGTAACCATAGCCCAGAATCACTAAGGTAAGTGGCTTTCTGTGTGCCAGCTTTCTCTCCTCTTAAAGCAAGGACTGCATCCCCTTCTTAGCTTCTTGCTTCTGTCAGAAGGACTCCATCTGTTTGCTCTTCCTCCCCAGGGGCTAGAGCAGGGGTAGGTAAACTGCGGCCCGCAGGCCACATGTGGCCTGCCGGCCACTTTCATATGGCCCACAAGCTTGGGCCAGGGGTGTGGGGCCAGAGAACCCACACTCCCGGCCCAAGGGCCGGGCTGGCATGCTGCAGGTCGCAGCGCTCCCAGGCCAGGCACGCCCCGCGCTCCCTGGCTGGGGGCTGGGTCCAGCATGGGGAGCCATGGGTCCCCGCACTCCCTGGCTGGGGGCCGGGTCGAGTGTGAGGAGCAGAGCCCTGGCGCTACCTGGCTGGGCGGGTTCGAGGAGTGCCAGGCTGAGTAAGGTAAGCAAGGGGGAGTTAGGTGGTGGGGTTCCAAGGGGTGGTGGTTAGGGTGGAGGGATATCGGGGGGGGGGAAGTCAGGGAACAAAGCAAGGGAGCTTAGATGGGGGATGGGGTCCCAGGGTTGGTGGTTAGGCTGGGAGGATATCGGGAGGGGATAGTCAGGGAACAAAGCAGGGGGTCTTAGATGGGGGGTGGGGTCCCGGGGGGAAGTGGTTAAGGTGGGAGGATCTCGGGAGGGGGCAGTCAGGGAACAAAGAACAGGGGGGCTTAGATAGGGGGTGGGGTTCTGGGGTGGCAGTTAGAGTGGGGGGGTCTCCGGAGGGGGCCATCAGGGGACAAGGAGCGGGGGTGGTGGTGGATGGGTTGGGGGTTCTGAGGGGGACAGTCAAGGAGTGGGAAGTGGGTGGGGGTTGAGTAAGGGGCAGGGGAAGGCTGTTTGGGGAGGTACAGCCTTCCCTACCCGGCCCTCCGGACAATTTTTAACCCCAATGTGGCTCTCGAGCCAAAACGTTTGCCCACCCCTGGGCTAGAGTCTCTTTAATTCTCAAGGATTTGACCTGGGAACTTAAAAAAAATAGAGAGAGAGAGACTAAGGGGATTAGACGCCCACTTCACTGAATTTCATTTGAATTTGGGTGCTTAATTCCCATAGACTCTTTTTTCAAGATCCCAGGCATTAATAAAATAGCTGTGTGCTCCTCACCATACTATCTCACGTTTCCTTTCCCGTAAACCATTCCGTGCAGTAAAGCCCCACCTTCATGGCAATAGAGAAAACCTTTGGCAGCATGGAACAAGAATGTTGCCACCTCTGAGCCAAAATGTTAGAGATTAGGCTGAAACTCAGTGCATGAGATAAATTACCTCACATCTGCTTACTGCATGTTTCTTGCACCTTCTTCTGAAGCATCTGGTGCTGCCTACAATTGGAGACAGGATATTGGAGCCAGCCAATGGTCCATCTAGTCCAGTATCACCATTCCTCTGTTCCTAGTTACTGGTTCATAGTAAATAAGCTAGGTAACATGGGCCAAATTTTCTGTTGGTGACAGGTGTACCTAGCCAGGCCAGTCATCCAATTTTAAGACTGACAGTCCTGTTTTTCCTAAGGGTTGTCCCCTGTCCAGATGTGGTTTTGCCTGGTCTCATGGACAGGAGATACTGTTTTGAAGAGGGCACTGCTTCACCCCTGCTGACATAATGCTGTACATGCGAGGTCAAAATGGAGTTTTTTGTGTGAGAACCTCACCTGGAGCATACGGGTCACGCTGGAGTGTGCGGGGTCACACCATTCCTGAAAGTACCTGAATATCAGGTATTCTGGGGATGTGTGAGCAGCCATCTCTCACGGGATGCTTCCTGGGATATGCAGGGTTGCTACCACTTGTCCTTACTATGCAAGAACCTTGTCTGTGCATCAGCTCACCAATTTTGCCAGCCAGAGGCAATATAAGCATCCCCCTCTCAGCCTACACAGGTCTCGCTGTCACTCTGCAGGTTAGCAACAGGCACGACCTTTGAGCCCTCCATGCATCTCCATGGAGTGTCCAGCCCCTGGTTCACTGGACACTCCTGGTATTCACAAAGAAACAGTACATGGCAGCTTACCCATTCCACCGCAAACCGCTGTTCCACTTAACACACACAGCACTTATACTTGATTTCACTAAACATAGTTAAGTTTATTTAACAAATCATGGAGATGTAAGTAAAAGTACTGGAAACTTATGGTTATATATCAAATCATAACACCCACTCTAGAACCTACATTTAATTAACACTATACTCAAGTCTCATAGAGTAATTCTTGCCCCAAATCCTTGCTATGCTTTACACGCAGGTTGGCCATGACTCTATTTTCATGAGTCAAGCATTCTATCAATTATCTCCTACATGAAGGATTCTGCGTGTTTCCTTGCACTCCAAGATATACCGGACCAATCCTTCATCTTTATTTGTAAACCTCCTTGCTGATGCTTTCAACCTGTAAATTTCCCCTCTTCTAGATTTTGCAGTCTTCCATTCCACCCCTGGCTCAGTATGCAAATAGGCCTACATAGTGAGGCATTCTGTACACAAATGACCAGGCAGGGAGAAAGGTGTCTGTTATTTCCTGCTTGCAAGGAACATTTCTGAGGCATGTCACTTTCTGGTAACCTGCCTTAACTTCAAGATTTTAAGCACACCATTTTCAGTATAGATACTCCTTAAATATTATCTGTACATATATTTTGCATGGATTATGATGACCAGTAGGCTTCTAGCTCTCAATAGAGACCTCACATGCCATCCTTCAGTGAACTGTTATAGATATATCTGACCCTGTAAAAAACTTTGCACCCTCTGTGACCTCTGCCAATGGGCACCAAGGGGGTCGCACAAGGTAAAGGGTGTCAATTAAGTTAAATCAGTAGAGAGTTTGGCCCTATCACTACTAGTTCTGCTGTTTTCAGTGCAGATTTCCATCCAGAATATTGCTTACTTTTTTTTTAAGTTATCACATTAAAGCAAAAGTCATTCTGTGTAGATGAGAGATGGAGTTTCTGATTTAGAAGGAACAGCTTGACCTACAGCAAGTGACTATAGCATTCTCTAAATGAAACCATATCTTACCTTTTAAGCCAAGGAAAAGAGGTGCCTTCAACATCCATTTTAGAGTGAATATTAATCAACAATATTATAGTTAAGGGGGACTTTTGAATAGCAGGTGTAGAAAGCACGTTCCTGTTGTCTTAGTAACCTTTCTTCCCCGCTGTGGATCTAATTTAACACAAAGTACAATGTAAATTTAACCCTCAATCCTGATATTTTGTTCTTTTATCAAATGGAAACATTGCTTAGAGCCTGAAAAACCTCAGGGGAAAAAATTAGTCTAATTTGTAGCACTGTCTTAGATCTTTGCTCAATTCACTAGTGATGCCTTAGGGACCAGATACTTTACACTATCCTTTTTAAGGTATCTGCACATAAGATACAAACAGACTCAGAAAAAGTCAGGTTACATCTGAAGATGAGTTTCTGTGCATGTTCAAGGGTAGAATAAATATTTTACCAAAAGCACCGAGGAGTGTAGCTAGGGTGCCTAGAGAAAGCAAAAAAGGGTCAGATTCTGCCTCTCTCTCTCAGGGTGTTGAGTAGCAACTTGCAACTTGTGCCATCCAATTCACTTACTCATCGTGCTGAATCTAATTCATTTCCTCTTCCCAGCATCCTGTCCCAGTGTAACCCATAGCATATATCAGAAATCCCTAGAAATACAGACACCCGAGGTAACAATGTATTATTACTCAAGTCTTTTTTTTAAAAAAAAGTGAAGTACATTCTTGCTCAGCAAAACATTACATCTGGAGCATGTGCAAGATGAAATCAATGGGACTTAAGCATGTGCTTAAATACTTGGCTGAACAGGGATGGGATATAGCTCTAACTAAAAAACAGACATAAGCTATTATACTACATAATTACATGTGGTTCTTCTGTACTTCAGGGAATTTCCACAGCATACTTCAGATCATATTTGAAAAGGACCAGTGGAAGGAGGTACTGACGAAAGCTAATGTCCCATTACATGCTTAAGTGCTTTGCAGAATCAAGGTTTAACAGAGTGGGTGTCAGACACATTAGATAAGGCAATACAGCAGAACTGAGGCAGTATGAATTATATGAACTATGTATTTTGTATTGTAAAAATCATACCAATTCATTTTTGTAATTCTGTTTTGAAGTTCTAAGGGGTTAATCTTCCCTGTTCCTATGGCCCAGATTTTTAAAGGTATTTAGGTGTTTCTGCACTCAGCATGGCAATGCCTAACTGATTTAGGCACTAGAGAGTCTAAATCTAATTGACAGCCAATGAGATTTAAGCCCCTGAAGTGCCTAATTCCCTTTTGAAAGTGAGATTTATGCTTTACACTCAGGTTGGGCATGAGTAAATCAGTTAGGAACCGTAAAAGACTGGGCACTTAAACAAAAAAAATCTAGATACAGAAGAGCTAGTGTGGTACAGGCCAGTTAAGACTGGTGATGTGAAGCATAATACAAAACAAGCTTATTTTGAATGATTTACTGAGCTGATGGACTGGATTTCTAAAGAGAACAATTAAAATTAATCTTCAGAGATAGCCATGAGCATTTTTTAAAAGACAGGAGTCCTGTGAAGAAAAATAATATTATGTAAACATGGAAGACTTAAAGACTGTAAGATAATGCAAACAAATAAGGGTAAAACTGAGGTTGTTAAAGGACATTCTTAATTCTGGTATTAGCTTTTGAGAGCATGACATTGCAACCTTAAGTATTCTCTTTTTACTATAACTATTTTGTTATCTACATTATGGAAGCACCCACAATGTGCTAGGTGATTTTTAAACATATAGGAAGAGACCATCCCCATCCCAAATAATTAAAATATACATAGACCAGACAGACAAGTGAAATATCTGAAGAAGTTTTGTTTTTAATTTTTCATCTTCTGTTCTTTCTCCTTCTCCCTCTACCAAACACTCTTCCCCTCTAGCCAAAAATGCCACCTACCTTGCTCTGCCTTTTCGGCTCCAAGGTACTTTCTTTTTATGTTGTTCTCTCCATGGCAGAGATTAAAAGCCCAGTACAAAAGCCTGAGAAATCTTGTGAGACTTTGCTGTGAAGCACAGAGGTCTTGCAGACTATACAGAACAAGCAAATATGCCAACACCTGTTTCCACTGCCAAACTTGTAAGTATCGAGATCCCCTCTAAGACTTAGCTGATATTTGGACAAACATTGTCAAGACAGGAGGGTGAAAAAGATACAAGGATCAAGTCAGAGGTGCTTTGCACTGCATTCCACCTATGGATGGTAGTAATGACTGTAAGATTTTATTTTTGCTCTGGAGACCTTTTGATTCCTTCAGGCAGGCTGTACTTGAAATTCCGATATGAAAAATCAAAACTGTCAGGGTGACCCTGCAAGGTGCTGTTCAGTCTAGTAATCAGGTATTTAGGCACAAGAATTGAAGTGCATTGGTCTATATTAATCAAAGTGCTCAGTACCCTACATGAGCTAGCCCTAAGAAAAAACAATCACATTTGACTAGTTTCCTTAACTAGTGGATTTAGGTATTATAAAAATGTTGTTTCTGTGTTTCAATATAATAAAGGAAGTCTAAGCCTAATTCTCTACTGCTTTTTACTTTACAGTCATTTATATATCAGGGCAAAGTTTGTGTAAAGTCCCGTGTTTCACAGCTGTAAGTGACATGATACTGGAGAATCAGGCTCTTCATTTCCTGGA
Organism: Sternotherus odoratus; assembly: GCA_032164245.1. NCBI lineage: Eukaryota > Metazoa > Chordata > Testudines > Kinosternidae > Sternotherus > Sternotherus odoratus. The sequence continues at coordinate 91,333,050 of JAVMKO010000001.1, forward strand.
AACTTTGGGCTGGTCTACACTGGGGAGGATGTCGACCTAAGATACGCAACTTAATCTATGCAAATAGCATAGCTGAAGTCGACATATCTTAGGCCGACTTCTCTGGCCATCCTAACAGCGGCAAGCTGACCACTGCTGCTCCCCCGTCGACTCCGCTTCCTCCTCTTGCGGAGGTAGAGTTCCAGAGTCAATGGGGAGCGCGTTCAGGAATTGATTTATCACATCTAGATGAGACACGATAAATCGATCCCCAATATATTGAACACTACCTGCCGATCTGACGGGTAGTATAGACGTATTCTAAGATTATTGAAAAGAAGATCCAGTGTGTGTGTTTGTGTGTGTGTGTGTTAGTGTTCTGTTGCCATTTCCACCTTACAGAAGGGGAAGTTTGTGCTGATGTTAGCACACAGACATTGACATTGAGTAGAGCTTCAAAATTGTTTTGTGCCCACAAACTCTGCATTTGTTGGCTTTGCTGAGGTCAGAGCCTTCTACTGTTCTTTGGATTTTTTTTTTTAATTCTGACACACATCCCTTAATAGCTATACAATGTTAAGTGCTTTTGATGGGGTGTGTGTACCTCTCGCTAAGATGGGCAGGAAGATGGTGATCCAGGCACTTAGAGATAGGATGAAAAGAGGAGGCACTGAAAAGGCTTCTTAAGGGAAAATGAAATGTTTTCTCTTGATCTCCCTCCCCTCTTCTTGGAGCTCACAGAGGAAGAATTATAAAATCATGAGCACTAGCAACATGCTAAATGCCACATAGCAAGCAAATGCCAAAGGGTGCAAACACAGCTGACATGTGTGCCTTTTAAACATTCAAACACAGAAGGCAAGTTATTTGAGTGCAGAGATTTTTTACTGTGTGTCTATGGAGTCTAGCTAATGGGGCCCGGATCTGGACTGGGTTCTCTATCTGTATTGTGGTAGCACCTAATCAGAAAATAAGAGCTATTAAAAGCAGCATCCTAATTAGTGTATAAAAATGCCACTTACAGAAACTTATTTTGAAACAAAGATTGTACATATACTTGGAACTCTAATGATGTATAGTTGTAGGCCATTTTATGCCAGTAATAAATAAAATAATAATATCTACTTTGTACACAGTGTTTTTCATCCATGGATCTCAAACCACTTTACAGAGGAGGTCAGTATTATTATCACCATTTTACAGATAGGGAAACTGAGGCACAGAGGGGGATGTGACTAATCTAAGGTCATCTGGCAGGCCAGTAGCTGATCTGGGAATAAAACTCAGTCACATTCCAGCCCTCTATCCACTAGGAAACACTGCCTTAAATATGAATTCTAAGCAAACCACTTTGAATGACTATTTAAGAGACATGTGCATGCACATCTGTGCATGTGTGCACACACACATATACTTCTTAAATAGTCATCCCAATTAGTTAATATAGCTAAATAAATAAAGTGGGAATATTCACTCAGATCCAGTGACGTTGCCTGGTTGACCTTCTCAGGAAGACAAGGTATAACAGCACATTACAAAGGGAGTTCAGAAAGATCTGTTCCCTAATCACTCACTCTTGTGATCCATTAGAAGATGCAGAGATGCATTTCTTATCTCTGTTTTCAGGACACCCTACTAATCTGACATTCATTGATCTGAGTTTGTCTTCTGGATTGTTAATTTGTTTGTGTTCCTAAGTGGCTGTAGCTGGTTTTCTGTTAGGATCCTTCGAGGATCTGACAGAGCCTCGGCCTTGATAAATGAATATTCTTGCTGTATAACTTTTATAATAATATTTGATTATAGCTAGCCATGTCTTTACAAAATACTGTAATATAGCAAAGGACAACACCAGCCTGAGGATATTCTGGCTACTTTAGCAAATGTCATAGCTTATCTTTTGAGTGAATCCATTTAGATATATTGTAGTTAGCTTGCCTAAAATTGCCCCAAAAGGGCAATGCAGTCTATTTTTTTCAAAAGGTACATTTCCATCACTGCAAAACCTGGAAATTATAGTGACATTAGCCATTGCCTTGAAATAATGAGTTAAGTATTAAATGCAAAGCACTGTTTTCTTAAGACCGCTGCAACCATTCCAAGCACAGCAGTGAATGTGGTTATGAAACAATAAAACCCTAATACTGTCAAGACTTGTGTGTTATACTCACATATTAACTGGAATCATAGCAAACCAGATTTGCTTGTGCCATTCAGTTGTAATTCGTGGACACTTTTCTCTGTTTCAAATGGCAGAGTTGATATGTAATTTAATAGCAGTATTTCCACCTGAAATCCCTTTTTGTTTGTGTGGGATAGTTCTTCATGGTTTCATGGTACTGTAAATGGCAGTACAATGACTTCATATTGGCATTTAAAATAGTGTCCAGTGTATATGCACAGGTATTTGTTTCTACCTGGGAGGGGAACCAATATTTAGTTCTAAGGCACTTTACCAAATAAAATAATTAATGACTAGACGCACTGAAAGAAAGTGCTCAATGGACAAATTGGATCCTCCTGCTGACTTGAAATAACAGGCAGTCAAAGCAATATGGAACCTCATTTTTAACACCATAATTAGTGGCAAACAGGATTTTCAGTCAAGTAAAATCCACAGGCTGCTGGCAGTGATGTTTGTGATGTCATAGGTGGCGTTCTTCCCTTTGAGTCAAAACTGATTTAATGAGTCAACATGGGGCTAGGAGAACTGTGCTGCTGGAGTTGCTGGGCTTTGGAAAGAGTCCAGGACCATTTGCTGACATTAAAATCAGCGCACTTTTAAAGAGTGTTGCTCTTAGTGTTCTGGCTAAATTCCAACTCACATCATTGCAATTTGCCCATCTACATCGTTCCCGTGGTGTCAGTAGGAAAATATGTTTTCATTTCCACTCCTAAGCCATACAGGCAATATTGGATGTCAGGGTGGTAGAGGAATCTCACAGCGGATGGTGGAGCCCCACTGTCCTGGTGCCCAAGATGGATGGAACAATGTGGCTATGTATCTACTTTAGGAAGGTAAATGCAGTATCTGCATTTGACACACATGCCATGCCCTGAGTTGATGAGCTGATGTAACAATTGAGGGCTTAGAACTACATCTCAACCCTACATATGACCAAGACATTCTGGCAGATTCCATCCAACAAGGGGGGTCTTAAGAGAAAACAGCTTTCTCAGCCCCTTTCAGCATGTACCACTTCAAGACTGCGGCCTTTGTGGGGCTGCAGACACCTTCCAAAAGCTGATGGACATAGTCCTGTGACTGCATGGCCAGTATACAGTGGCCTGCATCCAAGATAGTCATTTACAGTTGTGGTTAGGAGAAACACCTCAAGCATACGTTGGCAGTCCTACTGGCCCTTGAGGAAATCAGCTCATGGCTAATGCAGCCAAGTGACTAGACGCACTAGTTGGGGTTTCATGAGGTGATGTATCTCGGATATACTGTCAGAAGGGAAAACCTTAGGCCATTAATCGGGAAGGTCCAGGCCTTGATGGAGTGTTCTATCTACTCAACAAAAAGGAAAGTTAGACAATTTCTGGGTGTGGCCATCTACTATAGATGGCTCATATGCAGCTTCAGCATGATAGTCACGCTCCTCACAGTCCTGGGGATGAACTCTGGCCCCAAGAAAGCTGCCTGGCCCAAGGGCTGCGACCAAGTCTTCAGACCTTGAAAAACCTCCTGAGCAGCAAACCAGTCCTCTTCCACCCAGACTTCACACAACTGTTCATACTCTACCCCCGTGCTTCAGATGTAGGGCTAGAGATCATACTGTCCCATGACATTGAGGGAAAAGAACATCTGATATTCTACATCAGCTGCAAGCTATTTCTCTAGGAGAAGGCTTACTTGACTATAGTAAAAGACACCTTGGTGGTGAAATGGGCCATAGAAATATTATGATATTACCTACCAGAAAACTCCTTCCTCTTGTTAAATGATCTTGCACTCCACCACGGGCTCAAGTGTGTGGATAAGGGCTCTGTTCTGCTCTCTTTACTCAAACAAAATTCTCATGTTATGAAGAGTATTCAAATGGTAAGATGTCTGGTGCAGGGACTACAGAACCAGATTTTTGATAGCCCAGAGCCCAGTAACATACTTAAACCACAGCCAGTAGCTGGAATATCAATTGTTATGCTTACTGCTGAAATCAGCTAAAAAGGGCCTGTCTGAAATCTTAGGATGACTAACAGGGCAGGAGGGGAAGGTGAAATGAGTGATCATGAGGAGTAAACATGACCCTCCGTCCTCCCGACTTGAGTTGTTTTTCCGAAGCATGTAGTTTTCCAAGATGGAAAGTCTGGCAATAGTTAACTATTGCTATACAGCTGGTAAATTGATGGAAACTTTTCCCGCCTAACTGATGGAAAACTACAGACTAGAAATCTCTACACTTAGCTTCCACTCAGCGTCTTTTTTTTGTTTTGTTTTGGGGTTTTTTTGTTGTTATTTTATTTATGATCAAGCTATGTAATACTAAAAAACTAGGTATATAAAAAAAAGAAGAAATCTGAGCTCGCTGGACACTTGAATGCTTGGACATCTTTCAAGTTTCCTTGTAGGCAGAAGGCCAGCCACTGAACGTTTGCAGTTATCCACTCGAGACTGCCTCAAGACTCTGGGTAAATATGAATCTGGGATTTTTGGAGGATGTTTTACTAACCTGTTGTGGATGCGTGTAAGTGTTGGAGAATCTTTAAGTGAAAGCACTCTTGTACTGTGCTGTGTGTGCCAGCCACCTGTCAGTCAGACGGCCATGTCTTGACTGATTTATTTCCTGCCACTACCTCAGCAGGAGTAAAAGTTACCAAGAGCTTTGAGTTGAGAAACCCTGGGTAACAGGGACCATCTTTTTATTTGTACAGCATCTAGCACAATGGGGTCCTGGTCCATGACTAGGAAATGTAGCTGCTATCACACGAGAAATAAAGAGGAGCAGCATGTTGGCCTGGGATGGGGTACAGCTCCCCCTTCTTCTGCTGATGATTCCTCTCTGCTCAATGACTTGGAAGAACAGTGTGTCCTCACAGCTCCTCAGTCCCTCTTGCTGGGAGAACTCACCCTCCTATTTCTATCTACTTGGAATCACAGCACATAAGTCAGTGGGAGTTTTCTGTGAATAAGGACTGAAGAACAGAGCTCTGAAAATTCCTGTTAAATTTCCCCTTTTCCCACCTCCCAAATCATACATGCACTGTAGGAAGGTAGGAGACATTGCATTGGGAGAAAAACTCTTCCAAATTATTAAGCAAGTGACTTGCTCAAATGATTTTTCCCCCTTTCGTGAGTCCATGTTATATAAGCAAATGGGCCTGTTATCTTTTAAATACCGTACTTCAGTCTGAGTGGTGGGGATGGGGAAGAGCATTAAGCAAGAATTATGTTGATCACATTGCCATCCATTCTGACATGTCAGTTCAGAACAGTTGGTAACATAGCGACAGGCTGCAGCAATTCATTATCATAATCTGCTACCTTTTAATACCATATTTGACATTTCAGTCAGACACAGCTTTGTTCCTAAGTTGGCAACTGCTTTATGCTTTCCACCAAAGAATATTGCCATGTTCGGCAAGTGTACCATACCGGGCATAAAGAAGCTGAGTTTACATAGAATCAGAGATGTAGGCCGTGTTAGTCTGGAATCGCAGAAGTGACAAAGAGTCCTGTGGCACCTTAAAGACTAACTAAAGTATTGAAGAATAAGCTTTTGTGGGCTAATACCCACTTCGTCGGATGCACGCAGTGGACGAAGTGGAGTCCACTGCATGTATCCGACGAAGTGGGTATTAGCCCACGAAAACTTATGTTTCAATACTTGCGTTTACATACTAATGTCAAACTGTTTTTTTGCATTACATCTTACTATGACTAAACAACTTTATATTTAAGAAAGTAATGATGAAGAACTGAGCAACCCCATAAGATCTGGACAACTCACCTTCCAACTTTGTTAAAATAAGCAAAATTCCTTGATTTGTTGTTTCCAATGAGGGACTATGCAAAATATCTGACTATGAAAAATATCCTTCACCATTAGCTATGTTGGGCAGCACCTTGTTGTGATGTTACACCCCATGTTCTTAATAGAAATATTGTTATGATATGAATATGGCATAACAAAGATGTTTATGCAAGATGGATCATGTGAGGTATCATTGAAAAGGTTATGATCTACTGGATGTGTTTATCCAATTTGTATGCATGTTTCATTTCTGTATTTGAAGTTAAGAATATTGACTAAGTAGCAATTACAACTGTGTGTGTACTTGGGTTAACACCCACCAGAAAGTAGGCCATTAGCCTCAGTGGGCCATTAGGAAGAACAATACGACTTGGAAGATACTAATATCTTGCCTTCCTGAGAAGCTTCCTGGGTTTCTGCTTTGACACTGTAGGGTCATGTGAGTACCGCCTTGGACACTGCTGGTATTTTTCCACTGGAAATAAAGGATATATATATATAGAAAAATTATATTTAAGGCTGGGAAGTGGGTCAATCAGGCCTCTTTTCCATTGACTCCAGGCCCAAGAAGGAAGACTGATAGGAAAACCTGAAGAAACAAAGGAACTAAGCAGGGGAAAGGCAAGGGCTGAGTTCAGACTGAAACGGGGTGTCATCTGTAAAGAGACATAACTGGAGCTCTGAGCTTCAGAAACTCTGCAACCTGCCTAAAACAACCTTTAGGGTGAGAAATTACTATTTGTAACCTGTTACTTGAGTGTATTAAGCTCCGTTTGCATATTTTGTTTTATTTGCTCAGGAATTTGCTTTGTTCTGTTTGCGATCCCTTATAATCACTTAAATTTACCTTTTCTAGATAATAAACTTATTTCTTCTTTATTTTAAAACCCAGTTTGTGAAATTCATATGGGGGGGGGGGAGAGAATAATAGCTGTGCATATCTCCCTCCACACTGAGGGAGGGGGTGATTTTTATGAGCTTGCACTGTGCAGCTCTTTCTATACAACAGAAGACATTATTATTTTGGGTTTACACCCAAAGTGAGGTGTGCATATGAGTGCTAGCCACTCCCTTAGCTGACTCCTTCCACAGAGAGCTGATTGCAGGCTCTGTGTGATTCTACAGTTGGGCGTGTCTCTACTTGTGAATGTTCTGGAAAGGGGCTTCAGAGCCAGTCACAGCAACACAGAGGGCTTGATTACACTGGCACTTTATAGCACTATAAAGCCTCCAGGAGCACTATACCCTCCTACCCGTCCACACTGGCGAGGCATGTAGAGCACTATAAATCCACATTTATATGGTCCTGGTAATCCTCCCTTCCCTGAGGATTAACAGCTAGAGCATATTGAGTGGTTCATATTACCTCCAGTGTGAATGGGTATTAGCAATACATCGCTTTGAGCGATTACTGGAAACGTCTTGAAGGCCTTGGTTACACTATAGGATTATAGCACGCTTGGTTATAGCGCGTCCCATAGGTATTGCGCTAGAGCATGTGCACATTTAGACCTCCCAGCGCTAGAGCATGGCCACATTTGCAGCGCTTCAGGTGGCATTAGGAACAGCGCAATAGCGCAGATATCCCACAGAGCACCACTTCCCAATCTGGAGCAATGCCTTGTGGGAAGGGGGGGCATCACTTGCGGCCATTTTGCATCCTGTTCCAACTCCCCGTGATGCTTTGTGTTATATCCCAGCAATCCCTGTGTTTCCGTCCACCTCAGGTGACATCTTTCAATGGTTTCAGCAAGGCGCGCACGCTCAGTCGTCCGTTTTCCTGTGCCGTAATGGATCGCAAACTGCTGAGGAGCATGCTGGCGAATGTCGCCAGCACAACTCTCTGCGCAGCAGAGTTCATTCTTGCCATGGAACGTGACAGTAGTGATGAGTCTGAAGAAGATGAATTCGAGCCGAGAAACACATTGGACACTAAACTGATCGTTGCTTTAACAGACATACTAACCTCCGTGGAATGCCGCTTCTGGGCACTGGAAACGAGCACTGAATGGTGGGATCGCATCGTCATGCAAGTGTGGGACAATGAGCAATGGCTGCAAAACTTTCGCATGAGAAAAGCCACTTTCATGGGACTGTGTACTGAACTCGCCCCCGCCCTGCAGCGCAAGAACACCAGATTGAGAGCTGCCATCCCGGTGGAGAAGCGGGTGGCTATAGCACTCTGGAAGCTGGCCACCCCAGACAACTACCGATCGGTGGCCAACCACTTTGGGGTGGGAAAGTCGACCGTTGGAGTCGTGTTGATGCAAGTGTGCAGGGCCATTAATAGCCTCCTGCTATGAAAAATCGTGACTCTTGGTGACGTGTGTGACATTATGGCTGGCTTTGAACAGATGGGGTTCCCTAACTGTGGAGGGGCGATCGATGGGACCCATAAACCTATTCTGGCGCCCGACCACCTAGCAGACGATTCTTTGTTTGATTCTTTGTCAGAGAATCAAACAAGCCAAAAATATCCTGATGATGTTTTGTGTAAATTCCTGAAGACCTGGATTTAGATAACTTTTCAGTACTGTAGATTTTTTATCCAAATACTGTCAGAGCCAGCCTTAGTATTTTGGGGAAAAGCATGCAAAATGGTTTTCATGCTCATTCAATGTGTAACCAATTTCTGCCCACTATGGCTTATTTATAATATTTACAGTCTGAGGAGTTTTAGAGAAGATAAGTGTGATGATCCTTTCATACACATCCAAAATTAACTGACTTATTTTATATGAAAAGAGAGTGGAGGAAACGTCAGTTCACAGTTCAGTCCTGCTTCAGGAGAATTAGAGTCTAACACCCTCTATGAAGGGTGAGAGCGTTTTAAATATAATTATCCCCAGTTTAAAGCTGAGAAAACAAAGTTTACATGATTTCACTAAGGCCACAGAAAGAGTCAGTGGCAGAGCCAAGATTAGAATGAAATTCTTAGTTTCATATTTGGGGATTGTCTACATATGGAGTTATTCGGGAATACCTATTGTGCTTTAAATTCACACCCTTCCTTAATCCAAGTTAACATTAAAGTGTAGACCAGCACTAAACACTGCTGTCCAGCAGAGGAGCTGGTTTAACTGAAGACTGCCTTTTGGGAAAGAGTTTGGGAGGAGCTGGGCAACACTGCTCACATCAGTAGGTTTTGTCATTTCAAAACACTAACCATCTGCATCTCTCCAGATCACTGTGAGTGAACTGGGAATAACTCCAGACCTGTAGGAAAAAATGGCAAAGACTTTCAGCACTAGTTATTGGTTTACGTTTTCAAGACTATCTTTACTTTTTTAACATGACAGATGAGAACAGTCCTGACAATTCTAGATCCCCAGCATTACTGTGGGTGAAGGAAAAGACTGATGTTTGGCACATGCAAAAAAGGGTGGCTTTGTTATCATATAACATTACACTATACCACAATATCATGTACAGTGGTTCTCAAACTTTTGCACTTGTGACCTCTTTCACATAGCAGTCCTCTGAGTGTGACCCCCCCCCTTATAAATTGAAACCACTTTTTTATGTAGGTAAGACAACTATAAATGCTGGAGGCAAAGTGGAGTTTGGGGTGGAGGTTGACAGCTCTCGTTCCCCCCATGTAATAACCTCGTGACCCCCTGAAGGGTCCTGGCCCCCAGTTTGAGAACCCCTGAGTAATATAATCTCTTTTGCATATAATGGGAAGCACAGAAAAAAAATCTACATCTACATATACAACAGACATCTCACCAGGCACATATAGGATAACTTGCTTAGACATGAACAACCAAATCACTATTAATGCTACATTGGCATATGCCTTAAAGGTATGCATTAACTCTTCTTGCACCAAATGTGATTCCAGTAGGTCTATTAATAAAAAGGTTTTCATACTACCTGCTTTTATCACTTCTCTCATGTATCATTGGCCAACAAGCTCTGCTGAAACTGCACTTTCCAATATGAGAATTTAATGCCATCTCCATACACAAAATTAGATGAAACATCTTCTCCTTTCATAGCTCTGCAAGAGTGGCTAAACCAAATACTTTCCCCTTTGCTCAATATGAGTCCAAATGAGTAAAATCATAATATAGTGGTTAATGGCTTACATCAATCACAGATCTGATTAACACTGATGGGTTTATTAACCACCTTTCGTTCAGGCTAAATGAAAGGTGCAAATAACACTTCCTCTGTGTATTGATAGGTGAAACAACAGAAGCCACTGCCCAAGGCACTGGCCAGCATGGCAAGACCTGAGCAAGTGAAGCCATATGGGCTGAGAGGTTCCACTGCAGACTGAGTGTGCATGCAAATGCTGGGTCAGTGGTTATTTGTTTGTGTGGGAAGTAGAGAGCAATCAGAAAGTGAGAGAAGCAGTGGTGAGTTAGGCCCCGGGGAAAAGTGGAGAGAGCACTTCTCTTGACCACAGTACTCCTGGGAATGGCAGGCCTGTCTTTCCGAACAAGGAAACTGTGTTCAGGAAAACAAGATTTTGTGTATATTCTTTGCACCAAAGAAATATCTGAATCATGTCATCAATTTCTCCTCTATACAGAAACAATCCAGCAAAGGCCTGAATATTGGCTAATCATAGAATATCAAGGTTGGAAGGGACCTCAGGAGATCATCTAGTCCAACCCCCTGTTCGAAGCAGGACCAATCCCCAATGTCTTGGCTCAAAAAGGGGCAACAAGTGTATGCAGGGTTTCACCCTTGTTGCTGAGAAGTTTTTAATTAAAGAATCGTCTATTTGGCTGAGATTAAGATACTAATGTATATAGTTCAGTGAGAAAATTAGCATTACTCCAACCTTGCGCTTCTTCACTTCAGGAACCAGGTGATAAATCAACTCTTCTGGATAGTGTGGAGTTTCTCAGTGTGATCACAATGATTAGTGAAAAATTCTAGCCCCTGAAATCAGTGGCAAAACTCCCATTGACATCACTAGAACCAGGATTTCAGCCTGAAATTAGCATAAAGTGTAGGTTTTCCCTGAACAGTAATTCAGTACAAATGGCTTTGTAGGTACCAAATCCATGTGTCGCTGATTTTCTAATAATTTTTTTCTCATTTTGTATGTATATTGATGCTTATTTTGATGATCAGACCCATCACCAACTCACACCACTGGAGTTGCACTGCTAGAACAGAAGGAATGATCTAAAGACAAAGGAGTCACACATGCATATCTGAGTGCGTCATTTGTCCTACAGCCTCCATTATTCCTGGTGACTATTTGAGAAATAAGGGGAAAGAACCAAGTCTGAATTTCATCAGAGCCCAAGGTCAGTTTGTGAGAGTGACAGGAATAAACACCTTTATTCTTACAAACGCTAAACAAATAGGCTACTTAGGTCAGTGAGACACAACAGACATGGAAGCCCATGATGCTACATTCTACAAAAACACTTTTTAGTAAAGTTGCCACAGACATACATTATTCTGAAGCATTGCAGTGGAATTTAAGCAGGTGAAGCCTTAAAACAAAACCTTTCCATAATATGACATCCCCAAGGCTGTAGCAGCTGGATATTTTTTCTCCAAATAGTTCTGTTTGTTTAAACTGATCCTATTACTATCACCAGGTATTTTATGCCAAATTTAAATGCTCTGCAAAATAAATCCACATTAATGCATGCCTGCTTTTGCTTTACTAGAATAGCAATTTATGTTTTCTTGTTGTTTTCCACACTCAAATAGCCTTGCAGCATCTATTATGTTTATTCTCATCACATTTTTTTTTTTACAAATCAGTGATGCCCTTCTCTTAATTTTACTTTTTCCAAAGGATACAAATTGTTTTTTTCTTTCATCTTTAATTACATTTTGTAGGCCCCTGTGGTATTTTGATTGCCTCTGGCACTGCAAGTATTTTTACTAGATGCAGGTGGTAGAAGCACCTTGCCTTAGCAGGATTCTCTTTGTTTTTTCAATTAACTTCCAAGGACACATAGTCTAGTTCAATATTTTACATTTATCCTTATGAAAGCTTATTCTTCTTTCATATGGTGATAATGGAACAACATAAGCAAGGTTGTGACTATAGTTGGATCATAAGGTCTCTTGTGCAGTCTAGAGCGGGGGGGGGGGGGTATCTATGTGAATAGCTGTGACATCTCCAGGATGAGTGGAGATTGGGCAATCATCCATGAAGTGTCTGACAATCTGGTGATGCCCTCATTTAACATCCATGGAGTGATTATACATATCTTCCAGGAAAGGTTATTGCACGGATGAAGATATCAAAGTAATGTCTTACATATTCCCAAGACCAGCACTTATCTGCAATTTTAGTTTGTAAATGGGAGCGAGAATCAAAAATGAAGTGGATATTAATCTAATAAGGAAGAATCAATAATAGACAACAACAAACAGAGCAAGCAAAAGTAAAAAAAAGACAAGCATGATGTTCTATGAACAAGTCACAAGTAGCAGTTCTTTGTTGCTTCGACACACTCCCTTTGTGGAAAATACATGAGTGGATCTATAATAAAGCACAGGAGTGTGCTGAATCTCAGAATTATGCAGATACATCTACAGGATGGGGGTGTCTAAACATAAAGTCTTTGCTTCTTTAGCTGCCAAACAAAGGATCATTATTGTACATCTACAAGTGGATATGAGAATAGATCAAATCAATTAAATATGGATCACAAAACTCTTCTGTCTATACTTTAAATAATAAAGAGCGATTATCTGAATAGGTATTTTCAGGAAATTGCAGAAATAATGATGTTATAAGGATGCCATATCTGGAACTGAGGGGTTGCAGTATCACACTTTCCTGATAACCTGTTTGGAACATACCGGTAATCATGTCTGGAAAATTAAGAGGCTAGCTTAAGTATTGATATTAATCCTTTAGACATCTCTCCACACCAGTTACTAGTATATTATTCGACACTTTTTTAAATTAGGAAATTTGCAACATATAGCCAACCCTCAGATCGCCTGATACAGTGCCAGCTGAACTCAATGGAAATGTTGGTTCTGCTGCATCTGAGAACCACTATGGTCTGGGAAGGTGGTAGGATTTGGGTTGTATTAGACAGAATGTGTAACTTCTCTAAAAACAAGAGTGGAGGATGCAACATACCTCTGTGTAGAGGACCAGGGCCTATGCAACACTTAAATCCCACTTAAGCCTTGTTTTACCCCTTACATGGCCCTCTGAACAGCAGTAAATTTTACCATAAAAGTTCACTATATATTAGCATTACAGGGTCACATTATAATTATGGCCCTCAATGGGTCATGTGCAGGAACTACACACAGGACCTCTCAATGTAAATGCATGAGCCTCTACTGCTTGAGCAAAGGGCCAAGGGCTAAAGTTTTCAAGAGTGCTTAACTGAGTTAGGTCCAGATTTTTAAAGGTATTTAGGCATTACTGCACTCCGTGTTGCAACACCTAAATGATTTAGGAGCCTAACACATTTTCAAAAGTAATCTAAACTGTTAATCTAAATCCCATCTACTGTCAATGGGATTTTGGCTCCTCAGTGCCTAAATCTATTTTGAAAATGAAATTTAGTGTCCTAACTCAAGTCAGTGTTGCAGCACCCATTGCAGTAATGCCTCAATACCTTGAATCTGGGCCTTTGCCTCCTAAGCCCCATTTTTTAGGACAGTCTTTGAGACTTAGGAGTCTAAGTGCCTTAATAATTTTGGAAATGGGACTTAGGCTCCTAAATCACTTAGATGCTTTTCAAATGTTTATCCACCCTCTTCAGCTGGGACTTGTTCTAAAAAAATATTTTCCTGAGCAGCAACAGACTCTTTGTGCTTCAGTTAAGTCCGGAATCACCTCTGAAAGAACAGACAAATCCTCAACCAGCCTAAGCTGAGACACCCTCTCTGTCTTCCCCAATCGATAAAAGACTATGATACACTCTTCCTCAGCAGGCACACTGCTATTCTCAACAACTATCCTCTCCCTTGTCCCAGCACTGTTTACAGACACAAGTTTGGAGAGTGGATTAGCTTACTCAACAGGCAAGTCCTTACCCTTAACAGCCACAGGCTTAGGAACATTTCTTTCTTGTCACAATTCTCCACATTGGTGGCAAGTACAGGGAATACATTCATACTTCTCCTGTGACTGGGTTATGATATTAACATGACTGACCATAACTTTAATATCTTTTCCAATCAAAATATCTGCAAGAATTGAATTTCTGACACCAACTACCATAACATCATCAAATTTATTCTCCTTCAGGTGGATTTTAGCCAAAGGGTCTTCCATATTAAATACTCAGAGAAAGCTACAACAGTCACATTCCCATCTGGCAGACAAAATTCCTCTCTGTCTTCAGTATCTTTAAAAATTGCACACATCCGCTTTTTGCTATTGTGGATGGGAAACGGAGTTTCAGGCTGTGGCAGATTATTTTGCTCTTCCAGGATTTGGAGCTGAAGGTTGGCAGCTTTTTTTGATGTGCTTCTCTCTCAGCTTGCAGCTGTTCCACGCATCTTTGATGAACAGCTTTTCTCTTTCCTCGGCTTCTTTTTCCTTTCAGCGATTTTTTGCTTTCTCGCTTAATCAAAATTCTAGCATTTCTTTTTCATGCTCCCACTGTTTCTTGTCTGCTAGCTTTTGCATTCTAATTCCTTCTACTGTAACTGCTTCAGGGGTAGGTCGGGGCAGAGCCCCTGATTTCAGATCACTGGCCATTAGCAGATTTTTCAGTTCTTGAACTGGGGCTTTCTTCTTCAAGGATAGCCCCGTTTGTAACCACAAATCTTCTCTGTCAAGACCCTCAAATGATTGTGGCTCCCTCATTGTAACTGATCTTTAACCCTTAAAACTCTCAATATCAAAATTATTTTTTTCTGAATAGCATGGGGTTCTGGTCCAAAGCTTAAATGATCTAGTTCTGTGGATCCTAACCAGTCTGTGCCAAATGTCATCGTGCCTCACTGGGCCACAGCTGAGAATAGCAGATTTTCAGGACAAACTGCTGAGAAATAGGGCAGACTCACCCCAAACCAGTGGTTACTCTATCAGATTATACCAAGCCAGTAAGAAAAGTAAATTTCTGTCTCACCACATTGGTTAATTAGAAGTCAAATTTGCAGTCTGTTTAGGCATTCCAGCACTTATTTCATCACCCAGATGCGGTTCTGTATGATGAGTGGTTACTGAGAACCAATTTAATCATATGTAGGGTCCTTCTATAATCCCCAGAGGTCAGCCATTTAGCCAGGTCAATATATAACTCAGATCTTACACAATAACCACACTGCTGCCAATCCTTTAATAACTAAAATCTAAAGGTTTATTAATAAAAGAAAAGAAGAGAGTTAATAATGGTCCTTATATCAGGTTTGTAGCAGACATGGAATAAACTACTGGCTTGTAATGTCTCTCTGGTAAATTCCAAAAAGATTTGGAAGGTCCTCAGTCCACATATCAATATGCTCCTTTTGGTTGTAAATCCACATTTCAGATAATCAGGGCAGGAAAGAAGCAAAATGGAGTCATCCCAGGGGGCCTTTTACACTCTTTGCCATGTGCCTGGAAATCTTCTGTTTCAAACAAAAGCAACAAGAAGTCAGGTGGCACCTTAAAGACTAACATTTATTTGCCCAAATAAATGTTAGTCTGTATGGTGCCACCGGACTCCATTGTTTTTGTGGATACAGACTAACATGGCTACCCCTCTGATGTTTCAAACAAAACTCCCCACCCAGTTTGTGGAAAGTTACTAGCACGGGATAGAGTCCAGAGTCACATGTCCTCTGGCTTAATGACACACAGGGGCAGCCATTGCCCATATCTCCACTGAGGCATCCACAGAAAGATCTATCTGGGCAGAATGACTTTTTTCTGTGACCCCTTGTGGAGCTTCCTTAGCAGGCCACCAGACTTGAATAGACCATTCACAATGTGCCGGTGAGACTGGATATAAACTACCATGTGGTTTGGTCCCCCAGGAATAAACACATTTAAGATACAGGTGTTTGTGTTTTTCCTAGCATTATTCCCACACTATGGCAGGGTCCGCTTAGACTGGACACAACCAGTGATACGCATTTTATACCTACTGCCAGGTGTTAAGCCTACAGCACCTGGTATTCCCAGGAGGTCTCCCATCCAAGTACTAGCCAGGCCCAACCCTGCTTAGCTTCCAAGATCAGACGGGACCGGGCATGTTCAGGGTGCTTTAGCCATATACATTTAAGATACAGGTATATAGCCAATATTAATAACTTAAGATACAGTGATATGTGGATTTAAACAGGATAACTTTATTTAGCAACTCATAACATTTCTATTGACACCTTACATAATATACTTTATGCAAGATTTGTTGCAATTGTCTAAAAGTGGTAATATCGTTGACATAGAAGGTCATTTAGGCAGCAGTTGACTTCTAAACTGGTCCAACTACAATAGAAGGACAAAGGCACACACTATGCTCTTATAATTAATAAATATTAACTTAATCTTTGAATCCTTAAGAGTTATATTTAGAGCTAACAAAATAAAGTAAAAAACAAAACAAAAAAAAACAGGTTAGTTGCAGTCTAAATGTGTTGTGGGAATGTGTCAATTTGAAATGAAATTTTTGACAGAACAATATCAAAACATAGTTTTGACTTTCAGTTTTTATAATATCAAAATGTTAAATTTCATTAAGGTATTGGTTTCATTGCAATATTATTGTTTCAATTAATTTCATGTAGACTTTTGTAACAATGTAATATTACTTTTAATATATTATATTTAGGGCTGTTGAATCACAGCTAACTCCCATGACTAACAAAATAAACTGATTAAAAAAAATGAATCACACTGAAATAATATCAATTGAAATTTATTAAATATTTGGTTGTTTTTCTACATTTTCAAATATATTTTTTTCTGTTACAACACAGGATACAAAGTGTACAGTGCTCACTTTATTTTTGATTATAAATATTTGCACTGTAAAAATGATGAATTGAAAAATACTATTTTTTATTTATCTCATACAAATACTGTAGTGCAATCTCTATCCTGAAAGTGTAACTTATAAAGGTCGATTTTTTTTGTTACATAACTGCACTGAAAAACAAAACAATGTAAAACTTTAGTTTTAGTAAAACTTTAGAACTGCACTTCTACTTCATGTTCAGCCAACCGCTAAGACAAACAAGTTTGTTTGCATTCACAGGAGATACTGCTGCCTGCTTCTTATTTACAGTGTCACCTGAAAGTGAGAATGGTTTGTAGGAGATCCACTTGTCATCCACTTCACAAATAGGCAGGAGACTTCTTTGTGGCTTCACCAGTGTCCTTTTATTTATAGTGCAAACCCCACCACCTATGTACAGCTCTAACAATGCTAGCTCAGTACTCTGCTGCTCAGGGAGACAGCCCACAGCTCAGGTATACAACTCCCTTCCTGGCTCATAGGGATCCAGAGTCTGAACGTGAACGTGAACGTGAACGTGAACGCCAACGCCAACGCCAACGCCAACGCCACCTTCTGGCTTCCTTCCTCCCTGGCTTTATATCCACAGGGAGGCTGCCAGGTGTAACAGCTTGAGCCCTCTGGAGCCAGGTGGCTGATTAGCCTTCCCTAGCAGGGAAGGCTTGCAAAGGCTTTTCTCTTCTTAAAGGGGCAGCAGGGTTGGCTCAGTCACTCCTGGCCAGCACCCTGCCACACACCCCGCCCTTTGCCCAGCCCCATCGGGCTGGCTAGGGACCCTTCAATGCTTCCCAAGCTGGTCTAGAAAGGCCCTTGCATTTTTCCGCCCTATCTGCTTTACAACAGTGGCATGGTCATAGGGTTGTTGTGCGTTGCAACCTGCTGCTATGGGGGGCCTTGGCGACACCCTCCCACACAATAGGCAGTGCGGTGGTAGTGGCTGTCCCTCCGCCTTCTGGTCCTCACACAACTCGCAGGGTGTCGGTGGCTCCCACCCCTGCCCAATCTGTGCCTCGAGACTAGGGGCAACTTCCCCTGCCTCAGTTTCCCCCTTACCTTCATAAGGGCTCGGGGTTTTTTCCTCTGGCCTCACCTCTCCGGGGCCCTCAGGGGGATCTGTCTCCTCTATAACGGGGCCCTTGCCCCCGACTTCCCCCAAATAGGCCTCCCGGGGATCCTCAGACCTTGGTCTCTGTTGCCCAGGAAATTTTTCCTCTTGGTCATCGGGTCGAGGCCTGCCCCCCTGCTCAGGGAAACCCCTCTCACGGGCTTCCACCCCCGGCCTCGGGGCACCCCGGGGCCTCGGACCTCCCACTGGGCCCCAGTCCCGTCCGATGATCACGGGGCAGGGTAACCTCTCCGGCACCCCCACCCTCTGCCAGCGGAAACGGCCGCTGATTTCCAGGGGCACTTGGGCGACCCGACAGGACTTCCTGTCCCCGTGGACACACCCCAAGTCCATCGTGACCCCTGGAACTAGCCACTCGGGGCGGACCAGTACCCTTCTTACTAGTGTGCAGGGGGAGGCTGAGTCTAGGATCCCCTGGTGGGAGTTCCTCCCCACCTTCACCCGCAGGGGGGGTATTCCCTTCCTCTGCCTCCGCTCCCGCACATCCGTCCACTCACATAAATCAGCCCAGCCACAGTCCATGGTCGGGCAGTCCCGCTTCACGTGCCCTAGCTTCCCACACTGCCAACATGTGAGCTGGACAGTTCGCTCGGGCGCCCCCCCTGGCTCCCCATTAGTCCCTTTCCCTTTGGGAGGGGAGGAGTCCATGGGCCGACGCCCCAAGTCCCGGACCCTTCGTGGCTGGTCCTCTCCCCGAGGCCCCTCGGCCTCCACATACTCCTCCGTCAGGCGCACCGCAGTCTCTACCGTCTCCGGCTGGTGCCTCCGGACCCAGGTACGCACAGTCTCTGGGAGGCTTTGTAAAAACTGCTCCAGGAGTATGGAGTCCATTATCTCCTCCCTTGACCGGGCCTCGGGCCTCAGCCAGCGCGTTGCCCAGTCCTTTAGTCTCTGGGCGAATGCCCGGGGCCGCACCGCCGGCGTCCAGCGGGCCGCCCACAACTTCTGCTGGTAGTTCTCCGCAGACAAGCCGACCCGGTCCAAGATGGCTGCCCTCACGGCCTCATAATTTTGGGCCTCAACTGTCCCCAGGGCCATATGGGCCGCCTGGGCTTCGCCCACGAGATAGGGAGCAAGCCGGAGGGCCCAGGTGGTCCGCTCCCACCCGGCCACGGTGGCCACCCTTGAGCCCTCTGTAGCCCAGGTGGCTGATTAGCCTTCCCTAGCAGGGAAGGCTTGCAAAGGCTTTTCTCTTCTTAAAGGGGCAGCAGGGCTGGCTCAGTCACTCCTGGCCAGCACCCTGCCACAGGTTGTTCGCATGGCACTTTTGTTGCCAGTGTTGCAAGGTATTTACATGACAGATATGTTAGACATTCGTATGCCCCTTCATATTTTGGTAACCATTCCAGAAGACATGCTTCCATGCTGATGATGTTTATTAACAAAAAATAGTGTGTTAATTAAATATGTGACTTAACTCCTTGGGGGAGAATTGTATGTCTCCTGTTCTGTTTTACATGTATTCTGCCATATATTTCATGTTATAGCAATCTCAACTGATGACCCAGCACATGTTTGATTTTAGGAACACTGTTACGGATGTGACAAAATGCAAAGATAACTATGTGAGATTTTTAAAAATAGCTACAGCACTCAACCCAAAGCCTAAGAATCTGAAGTGACTTCCAAAATCTGAGCGGGACGAGGTGTGGAGCATGCTTTCAGATGTCTTAAAAGAGCAACACTCAGATGTGGAAACTACAGAACCTGAACCACCAAAAAAGAAAATCGACCGTCTGCTGGTGGCATCTGACTTAGATGATGAAAATGAACCTGTGTTGGTCTGCTTTGCTTTGGATTGTTATACAGCAGAACCTGTCATCAGCATGGATGCATGTCCTCTGGAATGGTGGACGAAGCATGAAGAGACACATGAATATTTTGCGCATCTGGCACATAAATATCTTGCAACGCCAGTTATAACAGTGCCCTGTGAATGCCTGTTCTCACATTCAGGTGACATTGTAAATAAAAAGCAGGCATCATTATCTCCTGCAAATGTAAACAAACCAGCTTTAGCTATATTATGCTAGGATTTTTTATGTTTGTTTTTAATATGCCATAGAAAATCTATATTTAGCTCTATGTGCTGTCTTTGCTTGGGATCTGGTTACGAGCCCACTAATGGCAGGTGTCTATTGACTTCAGATTTTATTGTATCAGCTCCAGAGTTTAAATGCAGCCAGAGCTGTCCAGAGCAGAGATCCGGTATTTTCAAACCTGTGGAAGCCCCAGCGTGCCCTGCAGGGCTCGAGCCCTTAGCCCCAGTGCTTCCTGCAGGGTTCTGGGAAATACTTTATGAGAATTAAAGCTCTGATCAGCCTCCTAAACTGATCTAGACTGTGGATCAAATCTTCAGCTGGTTTAGATCAGCATAGTTCCATTGACATTAAGGAATATTTATCAGTTTACACCAGCTGAGGAGGTGGGCCAATATCTAAATTTAATATTATCTTAGAATCACAGTATAGGTGTTCTGTACTATTTCTTTTTTTAGTACATCAAATAACATAATAATTATTTACATTCCAAGTTACCCAGTTTGGAAACAAATAAGTCTCTCTCTGGAGCAAGCTCCTTTTTATGCAGGATACAAGAGTATATTGGACTGGACTTTTAAAATAGGACTCCCTTTAAGAAACCCTTAATCATTTTAATAACCATCACAGAGTTTTAAATCACTAATGCGGTTTTTCCTTCCCTATCCTCTGATACTGTGTTCCTAGCTCAATATCTCACTTGGATCACAGTCATAAATATAGATTAGTTCCAAAGAAGTGCTAAACCATCCTCTAATCCAAACTCTTTCAGCAGTTATTTTACTGACTTATTCTTTTCTGAAGCAATTTCTCTTGTTTATGACATCAATTGTCTAGTCCCACTGATTTAAGTCTCAGCCAGAATTTGCTCTTCTTTCAGAGCCAAAACTCCCCCTGTCCCCAGTGCTATTGTCTTCAATGATTTTAACTGATGCTATTTGAAACAATAATAATTATTTTTTTCTTTTTGAGATGCAGACCTTGGGCTCTCTGCTTTGAAGTGCTGCTTAGCACCCTCGACATAAAATTCCTCAGCTCTTCAATACCCACATGTAGCAGTTTAATATTGTGTGGAATTCAATTGCCTGGATTATTTAGGAACTATGCTCATGCTTGTCAGAACCAAAACACCAGAGCAGGAAAGTTCCCTAACTGTTGATGGGCCACAAAGGCTTTAAGAGAGGCATTGGACATGGAATAGAATGATGATAATGGGCAGAAATTAATGTTTTCTCTCAATCAAAATTCTCATCTATGTCAAAGTCCTTATTTGGACTAATTATAAATAGTGAACAATATTAATAATTATCTTATTTATAAGCAAGGCCTTTCCTCCAAATAAGAACAAGGAGACATTCAAAGGTGGGGAATTCAAAACTGATAAAAGGAACTACTTCTCCACACAATTAGATTGTGGAATTCATTGCCTTGGGAAGAATGAAGTTTCAAAGATATTTTTCCTAGCTCAATGCATTTATCATTTAACACTGTCTTTGCATCCCTTCGCTGGCTCCGTTTTTGCATTATTCAAGCATAAGTCATTGGTCTTCATTTTCAAGGCCCTTCAGAACCTACTCCACCATACGTCTCGTCTCTCATTCAGTACTGAAAAGTTGACTCCCATCTTCTATTGGCCATGATGCTTCCATCACCCATTTGTTAAACTTGCAAACAGGCATTTTCATTCTTATTTATACTTACATTGTGAGCTCTTTGGGGAAGGGACCATATATGTGTTCTGTGTAATAGATTCTAGGCCAAGAAGGGGTGATTGTTATTATGTAGTCTGACCTCCTGTATAACACAGACCATAGAACTTCCATCAAAATAACTCCTAGAGCCTATCTGTTAGAAAAACATCCAGTCTTGATATAAAAATTTACATCCTATTTCCAGTCTTAATTTGTCTGATTTCAATTTCTAGCCATTGAATCATGTTCTACCTTTCTTTGATAGATTGAAGTGTCCATTGTTAAATATTTTCCCCTAGGTAGGTACCTATAGACAGCAATGCAGTCATCCCTTTACCTTTTCTTTGTTAAAATGGATTGAGCTCTTTGACTATCACTATAAGGCATGTTTCCTAATCCTTTAATCATTCTTGTGGCTCTTCTCTGAACCCTAACCAATTTATCAACATTCTTTTTGAATTGTGGGCACCAAAACTGGAAACAGTAACCCAGCAGCAGATGCACCAGTGCCTTATATGTAGGTAAAATAACCTCTCTACTTGTACTCAAGATTCCCATGTTTAGGCATCCCAAGACTATGTTAGCTCTTATGGCCCCAGCATCACACTGAGAGCTCATGTTCAGCTCATGATCCACCAAGACCCCCATATCTTTTTCCGAGTTGCTGCTTTCCAAAATAGAGTCCCCCATCTTGAAAGTACGGCCTACACTTTTTATTCCTAGATGTACATGTTTGCATTTAACCATATTAAACTGTATATTATTTGCTTGCTCCCAGTTTACTAAGAGATCCAAATTGTGTTGAATCAATGCGCTGTCTTCCTCATTATTTGCCACTTTTCCAATTTTTGTGTCATTTACAAACTTTATCTGTGATTATTTTGTTTTCTTCTAGGTCATTGATAAAAATGTTAAATAGCATAAGGCCAAGAACTAACCCCTCACAGATCCCCTGGAAATATATCTACTTGATGACATTTCACCATTTACGGTTATATTTTAAGAACCATCAGTTAGCTAGTTTTTAATCCATTTAATATGTGCCATGTTAATTTTATATTCTAGATTTTTAATCAAAATGTCATGTGGTACCCAGACAAATGCCTAACAGAAGTCTAAGCATATTACATCAACACTTTTACATTTATTAACCAAACATGCAATTGTTTATTAATGTTTTAATTAATTTTATAAGATCTAGTTTCCATAAACCCATGTTGATTGGCATGAATTACATTACCCTCCTTTCATTCTTTACTAATAGAGTCCAGTAGCAACAGCTCCATTATCTTGCCCAAGATTGATATCAGGCTGACAGGCCTATAATTATCCAAGTCATCCCATTTACTCTCTTTAAAAAAATAACACATTAGCCTTTTTCCTTTCTTGTGGAACTTTCCCCAGTGCTCCAAGACTAATTGAAAATCAACATTAATGGCCCAACAAAAGCCCTACAACTTGCATTAAAAAGTTTTAAAATAGCTGTCTATCTGAACCTGATGATTTTAAAATATCAAAGTTTAGTAGCCTCTGTTTAACATCCTCCAATGAGACCACTGGAATGGAAATATTTTTATCACCCTAAATTGAGACTATATCATTTGTTTTTTTCCACAAATACAAAACAGAAATATATATTGAACACTTTCTTTTTCTGCATTATTATTTATAATTCTATCATTTCCATCTAGTAATGGACCAAAACCATTGTCAGGATTCTTTTTATTGCTAATATATTTTAAAAACTCCTCCATTGTCCTTAACTCTGCTGGCCACAGGTTTCTCTTTGTATCCCTTTGCTTTCCTTTGTCAATTTTCTACAATTCCTAACTTCTAATTTATAGTCTTTATTATCAACTTCCCCTTTCTTCCATTTGTTTTTATATATAACATTTTATTTTTTACAGTTGCTTTCACTTTCTCCACTAAACCAGGTCAGTTGTTAAATCAGTATGGCCCTTCTTTCTTGACTGTGGGATTGCGGCTCTTTGGGAATCTAGTTAAGTGTTCTTAAATTATTTCCAATTATCAATTACATTTTTTATTACAGTTTTCTTCCTAGTTGATTTGGCTTAAAATTGTTTTTAGCTTTGTGAAATTGCCTGTATTAAAGCATCAAGTATATGTGTTACAGGTCTGGATTTTAAAAAGAATGAGGACTACTCGTGGAACCTTAAAGACTAACAAATTTATTTGGGAATAAATTTGTTAGTCTCTAAGATGCCACAAGTACTCCTCATTCTTTTTGCAGATACAGACTAACACAGCTACTACTCTGAAACAGATCTGGACTTTACTCCTCTTGCACATTATACGTGTGACCAAGGTAAGCTACCATTAATATTTAGTTCTGTGACCAGGGCCTCTTGCTCTGTTAGGACAAGGTCTGAGACAGAATTCCCCTGTGCTGGCTGGGGCACATTTTTGAATTAGGAATTATCATCTGTTATGTTTAGAAATTTCAAGGATGTTTTAGTACTGGCAACATGAGACTTCCAACATATGTCACTCCAACTGAAGTCCCCCATGCCTTCCCCTGTCCCCCTCAACATAACGATGTGGTCCTACTGTTCCTATCATGATTTGGTGCTCTATAGAAGGGGTCTCAAACTCAAAAGACCACAAGTGCCACATGAGGATTAGTGCATTGACCTGAGGTCTGCATCACTGACACCCCCCACACTGTCTCTGGCCCCGCCCCCACTCCAACCCTTCCATGACATCCCACCCCTGCCCACGCCTTCCCTGCCCCCACCCACGCCTTCCCTGCCCCCATTCCAACCCCTTCCCCGAAGTCGGAAGGGTGGGGAGCTTTGCGGGTTGAACAAAAGAACCCTGCGGGCTGCTTGTTTGAGACCCCTGCTCTATAGCAAACATCATCTTGTGCTTTTTCTGGTAGGACATCAATCCATAAGCATTTAAGATAATTTTCTTCCGAGTTATCTAACTCAGAAATAGGTAATGCCATTTTTGACAGACTACCATTCCCTGGTTCTTTTGCCCAGTCCATCCTTCTTAAATAAGATTTAACCATTGATTTTATCATTCCAATTGTGTTAATCATCCCACCAGGTTTCAGTAATAAGCAATTCAAGTTCCTTTTGTTTATTACCCAGCCTCTTAGCATTGATGTGAAGATAATTAAAGAATTTCTTCTCTTCATGACCAGGTAACCCATTCCACTGCTTCACCACCCTCCTAGTGAAAAAGGCTTTCCTAATATCCAATCTAGACCTCCCCCACTGCAACTTGAGATCATTACTCCTTGTTCCATCATCTGCTACCACTGAGAACAGTCTAGTTCCATCCTCTTTGGAACCACCTTCAGGTAGTTGAAAGCAGTTATCAAATCCCCCTTCATTCTTCTCTTCTGTGACTAAATAATCCCAGTTCCCTCGGCCTTTCCTCATAAATCATGCACTCCAGCCCCGTAATCATTTTTGTTGCCCTCTGCTGGACTCTTTCCAATTTTTCCACATCCTTCTTGTAGTGTGGGCCCCCAAACTGGACACAGTACTCCAGATGTGACCTCACCAATGTCGAATAGAGGGGAATAATCACGTCCCTCGATCTGCTGGCAATGCCCCTACTTATACAGCCCAAAATGCCATTAGCCTTCTTGGCAACAAGGGCACACTGTTGACTCATATCCAGCTTCTCATCCACTGTAATCTCTAAATCCTTTTCTGTAGAACTGCTGCCTAGCCATTCAGTCTCTAATCTGTAGCAGTGCATGGGATTCTTCCGTGCTAAGTGCAGGACTCTGCACTTCTCCTTGTTGAACCTCATCAAATTTCTTTTGGCCCAGTCCTCTAATTTCTCTAGGTCCCTCTGTATCCTATCCCTACCCTCTAGCATTTCTACCACTCCTCCTAGTTTAGTGTCATCTGCAAACCTGCTGAGGGTGCAGTCCACACCATCCTCCAGATCACTGATAAAGTTTTTAAACAAAACCGGCCCCAGGACCGACCCTTGGGGCACTCCGCTCGATATCGGCTGCCAACTAGACATGGAGCCATTGATCACTACCCATTGAGCCTGACGATTCAGCCAGCTTTCTATCCACCTTATGGTCCATTCATCCAGCCCAGACTTCTTTAACTTGCTGGCAAGAATATTGTGGGAGACCATATCAAAAGTTTTGCTAAAGTCAAGGAACAACACATCCACTGCTTTCCCCTCATCCACAGAGCCAGTTATCTCATCGTAGAAGGCAATTAGGTTCAACTTCAAACGTGGGAATAGTGACTGACTATCGCTTCAAATGTCAAGGCAGCATGATGAAGCAAATTCCGTAGACTGGTATAGGAATGAATTCCTATAGAAACAGAATCAGACTGAGAATTCTGAGTCTGGTTCTGTGACCACCCTCCATGAGCATCAGATACGCAGCTGACAAAGACTCGGCTCCACTCTTGTGTCCAGGCTACCTGGCCAGTAACTTGGCATGAGCAACATTTAGGCTCGTATCTCTATCAACTTCACAGAACTTTATAGGAATGAATGGATGTGTGTGTGTGTGTAACCAGAGCTAGTGATTTGTGATTTGCTTTATTTTTCTGTCTGTATTTACAATAAATGTGGCCTATTGCCTTGTCCCTCTTCTAGGATCCTGCTGGTCTTTATTTAATTGGTACAACACATGGGAAAACATTCTTGGACAGCACTATACAAGGACGTCATTCTTAAGGTACAGCTATTTCCAAGAAGCCATTCATAATCTCTTTTTGTTAACCATCATATGAGCTTAATGAATGGTTTGTTTGTTTGTCTCCTCCTGAAACCAATCTAGACATTCACACATGTCAGATCAACTTGTCCCCAGTGCACTCCTGGGCTTGCAACCCTGAGTGCTCCTGGCTAATCCCAGAAATGTTCATGAGGGTTAAAATTTGATATTTAAACAGAGACTATCCCACTTCTTGTCTTCCAGAAAGAGAACCACGTGTGACAGGACAGAAATCTAACATGGGATGACTTTTGGGCCCCAGTAGTGTGCATTGACTGGTAGAGTGGAATTAATATCTGTGGCTATATAAACTTCTGCCAGTCCCGATTAGTCCAAATTCATTGGACAGATCTTAATAGGGAAGTTAGTCTTTCTTTTCAACCTTACTGTTGCTATGTTAATCCACATTAAAAGAAGGTGAAGAGAAAATAGAAATGCCTTTTAGATGTGAAAAAATTGTGAGTAGTTATAAATGGGGCTGTAGAGGCGCAAGGACTCACCCCTGCGGTGTCTCCTGCTGGCTGTCCAGGGAACTATCTCTTCCAGCTCGGAACACCTTCTGCAGGCCAGTGTCTCGCTGTCCGCTGGCCCTGTGTCCCTCATGGATCCTGGTGGCCTTTTTCCTGGGATGCTTCCTCCTGGCAATACCCCCACACTCTACCTCTGGTTCTCTCCTCCCTGGAGAACCCTCAACCCTCTAATCCCCACCTTGCCTCAGTCTAAGGCTACTGACAGTCATCATCAAGCCTCATCGCTCTGGGGCAGACTGCAGTGTAAAAGCCAGTTATCACAGGCAAGGGGAGTTTGTACCAGCTGCCTCCGCCTAACACCAGTACCCTCCTCAGGCCTCGCTTCAGGCCTGTAGCCTGGGGAGTTTCTAGGCTGGAGCTCCCTAGCTCTCTTGCCTATTCCCCCAGCACTGTTCCACCTCCAGTACCCTGTTCTGCAGGCAGCCAGGCCCTGCTCCCTCCCAGCCTGGAGAGAGACTGTTTGAGCACCTGGCTCACAGCCCTTTTATAAGGACCAGCTGTGACCTGATTGGGCCGGCCCACCTGTGGCTGCTTTCCCAATCAGCCCAGCTGATTGGTTCCCCAGGCCACAACCCTCCCCAGAGCTGTTTTTGACCCCTTCAGAACCGGAGCAGGGTGACTACCCTGCTACAGGGGCCCATACATAGCTAGCAGGAAATGATGATCTAGGGATTGATTAAAGGACAGAATCAGGACTTCTGGGTGCTATGTCCAACTGCCACCCATTAGCAAGCTGAGTAAGAACTCTGAGCTCTCCATTCATCAGTTCCCACATCTTTAAAATGGGTAAAATAAGACATGCTTTCCTAAAAGGCAGAGCTGTATGAAATATGAAATTTATGTCCCTTGGGAAATTCTGACATTTCAACATTTGTCTTTGTCTCATATGTTATGAAAAGTTGACATTTTTCAGAGGGAAATTGTTGTTTGACATTTTCTATGAAAATGAAACATTTTGACATTCCTGAAGCTGAAGTGTTTTGTTTGGGTTTGTTGACATAACCCCCAAAATGTTTCAAGTAATTTCATCATGAATCCTGCCACACTGCTCTGTGGGAATTGTAGTTCAGGAATTTGATGTCCTCTTTCTCCCCTAAGCACCAAGCTGTCTGACCAGAATACATATCCCATGATATACTGAAAGTCATGTGACTCTAACACAGAGTTTGGTGAGAAGGAAATTCACATTATGTTATGGGAGATTTAGTCCTCCAGGGAGCTCCTTTCTTAGGAGAAAATAAGGGCATGAACTACAAGTCCCATAACATAGTGAGCTAATATGAAAGTGAAGTTTAATTGAATTGATTCAAAATAAAATACTTAATCTGTTTTCCCAACGGAAAATTGAACATATCTGGCAAAAAATTAAGATTTTTCTCATAGAATTAAAATTTAAAGAGACCAAATTTTCTGTCAGATAATCATTCTTTAATTGATACACACAAAATTTCATTGAAGTGAAGCTGGGGTTTCAGGCTCATATTAGTGTTTTGAATATATGTTACTAGCGAAAATACCCGGCGTTGCTCGGGTCAGTCGGAGGTGGGGAGGGGGCAGAGAGCTGAGCGAGTGCGGGGTCCATTGAAGGGGGCAGAGAGCAAACCTGACACCCCCACCTCACCCCCCGACCAAACCCGACACCCCCACTGCACTTACCCCTCGAACAACCCCCACTCACATTTTCTCCCCTCCCACCCAAACCCAACACCCCCACGTCTCCCCCTACAAACCCCAACACCCCCTAACCAACACCCACACCTCACCCCCCGTAGACCAAACCTGACACACCCACCTCACTTCCCTCCCCAACCAAACCCGACACCCCTACCTACCACCACAAACAAACCCGACACCCACACCTCACTTACCCCTCGACCAACCCCGACACCCCCTGACCAACCCCAACCCCCACACCTCACCCCTCACCCACCCCGACACCTTCCCACCCCCCCAGACCAAACCCAACACCCCCGGCTCACTTACCCCCGACCAAACCCGACACCCCCACCTCACCCCCCGACCAAACCCGACACCCCTACCTCACTTACCCTCCGACCAAACCCAACTCGGGTCCATCGGAGGTGGGGAGGGGGCAGAGAGCTGAGGGATTCCGGGGTCCATTGGAGAGGGGAGGGGGCAGAGAGCTGAGGGATTCCGGGGTCCATTGGAGGGGGGAGGGGGCAGAGAGCTGAGGGATTCCGGGGTCCATTGGAGGGGGGAGGGGGCAGAGAGCTGAGCGAGTGCGGTGTCTGTTGGAGGGGGTATTATGATATCATAACTATGTCACAGAGAACAGCAGCTGCCCAGCTGATGTGATTGGCCTTTAAATAATTTTACCCCTGGGGGGCGTCAGAGGTGAGATTTGAAAAATTTTCTACTCTTACCCTGATTAGGACCCCAAGACCTCTAACTGTACCAAATTTCAAGTCCCTAGCTCAAACGGTGTGGAAGGAGAAAGCTTACATACATGCATACACCATTTGACTTTTATATATATAGATATTATGGAATGTTAGAATTAAATATAAACAATAAAAAACCCAAAGATTAGAAACTGAGAAAATTCATAGTTAAGATTGAACTTCCACAATAAGCCATAGAACAAATAACCACGGTAACCTTCATTAGGCCGTGCACAGTTTTCATATTCACAATGGATGCTTATTTGGAAATTTAGCCAAACTATCATTCTGAACCGCTGAGATCCTCTGATAAAAGTTGCTACAGATATAAAAGAACTAGTTCTACTAATGTATGTGACTACATTATTATATACTTGAAGTCTCTCCAAAGTTGTTAGAAACCCACAAACTGCACAAAACCCAGTACTGTATCCTACTTCAATGTGACATAGATAGTATATTAAAAAGTTAATTCCAGTTCTAGCAGTATAAAGATTCTAGATATTCCCAACTGTTAAAATGGGGAATGTCACTAGAACAGGTAACACCTCTAAAACTGGAAAGGATTTTTTAAGTGTGCCTAGGGATGTCCAGATGTCCCAATTTTGTAGGGACAGTCTCGATTTTTGGATCTTTTTCTTATATAGGCCCCCACCCTCATCCTGATTTTTCATATTTGCTATATGGTTACCCTAAGTGTGCCTATTGTAATGCTATAGAACCAGTAGTTATGTTTGGAAAATGCAATACCTACTGTATCTTCATTTTTACATTTTCTCTGAACAATATAATTCACCTCATATTAACCTGAGATAATGAATACATGGAGATGGAAATGCAGTTCTTAGTCACAGATGCTGTTTTCATGCAGGTGCTTTGCTCTCTTGTTGAAACAAGCAAGGAGGAGGTATTGTGCTCATAAAGATTCACATTTGTGGTAGAATTATGTATCATTAAATCAAATGCACATAC
Source organism: Sternotherus odoratus (assembly GCA_032164245.1). NCBI lineage: Eukaryota > Metazoa > Chordata > Testudines > Kinosternidae > Sternotherus > Sternotherus odoratus. The sequence continues at coordinate 91,363,400 of JAVMKO010000001.1, forward strand.
TGATTTATTTATTCAAAAACATCCCACACCAGCTAGCAGATGTATCACTAAGCAATGGAGCATATTTAGTGGTTTTATTCCTGTTGGTTCCAAATACGTTGAGGAGGTAATTTCATAAAGCTCTCTGGTAAACGTGATCAGCACAGTAAGTTCAGAAAGGTTTTGCTTAGTACAACTAATTGCACAGTTTCATTAACAAACAAAACAGAAATGGCATTGGAAGTTATTACACCATTAAAAAACACCTTTTTGTTTCCAATGGACTTGCAGTGTATGATACTATGGTTATGGGGACCTTATCAGTACCTGGGTGGATGGTCTGAACACCTGTGTAGTAAATGAAGAAATTAGATATTGCTGTATTATCTAATGTCACCATAGCATAAACTATTGGCCAGTCCTGCAAACCTTTATGTGGATTATTAGACTAGTCCCAAATCATGATAGTAAGCCAGAGGTGGGCAAACTTTTTGGCCTGAGGGCCACATCTGGGTGGGGAAATTACATGCAGGGCCATGGATGTAGGGCTGGGGCAGGGGATTAGGGTGCGGGAGGGAGTGTGGGATGTATGAGGGGGCTAAGAGAACGGGGTTGGGATGCAGGAGGGGGTGCGAGGTGCAGGAGGGTTTCAGGGTGCAGGCTCTGGCCTGGTGCTGCTACCTGGAATGGCTCCGGGCTGGCAGCGGTGCGCACCGGGGCCAGGTCAGGATGCCTGCCTGCCTACCTGCCCACCTGCCCTGGCTCCAGGCCACTTCTGAAAGCAGCCGGCACCATGTCCCTCTGACATCTGGGGAAGGGCAGAGGGCTCCACGTGCTGCTCTCGCCTGCAGGTACTTCCACCAAAGCTCCCATTGGTCGTGGTTCCCCGTTCCCGGCCAATGGGAGCTGCAGGGGGGGTGGTACCTTCAGGCGATGTTGGTGGATGGAACCCTCTGTCCCCCAACGAGGAGCTACAGGGACATGGTGCTGGCTGCTTCTGGGAGCGGCCCAGGGCCCCCGGTGCTATGGTGTGACAATCCCATGAGCTGGCTCCAAAGCCTTGACAGGATCCCACAGTTTGCCCACCGGCTCCTTTTCTCCACCCCCATGCTGAATGCTGTTATAAGAGAGCGCCATAAAAGAGATAAAGTGCCTATAGGCTGGTGCTCCATATTATGTAATATTGTTCCTGGGTTTCTTCAGGACCAATAAAAACTTGTTGACTTGTGCATTGCAAATAGTTTCTTGTCTGCAGCTCTTTATCTGTCATTTTCATCAAGTGCAGGGAGCTGGAAGCTGAGAGTGCAAACAGCTTCATTCAGCCCTGAAGAGGCAGCACCAGATCAATCTTTCATTTCACTTCATTTGTTTGTGGCAGGGCTGGATTAACCTTTTTTGGGCCTGGCACCGAACATATTTGTGGGCCTCCATGGGGAATGAATGTAAAAGACAGGAGATCAACGTAGAAGTTGTCTTTGACACAGCATTGTGGCAGATTGCATATTGTGTTAGGTATAGAATAGGAACCTTTAAAATACAAAAATAGAATGAGTGAGACAAAGAGTTCTTTTATGAATTCTGTGACAATTTACTATCTGCATTTGGGTCACATGGAGACCTTGTTCAGCAAGAAACTTGCTTGTTTAAGAAAGGTGGAAAAGATTTCAAAAGCTCAGCTAATACTAGCTGAAACCGCAGTGTTTTGAATTTACTAGGGTTATTCCTGACGTCTACCTAAATGGGTTATGTTCATGTTTGCTCTTTCTTGCAATCTGAGCTACATAAATTGCTATGCAACCATATAATACTATTTTCAAATAGAGTCATTGGCCCATTTATCTATAGCACTATAATCTGCCAGAAGATTGGGGGAGGGGACTTTATTAAGCTGTGAATATCAGCTCCCTTTGGGCAGAAAGGTATCATCAACTCAGTGCTAGCTTTGACTCATATAAACCTCTCCACTTGAAAACATTAATTTCCTTTGAGCTACTGTACAGGAGTTGGGAGCAAGAGCACAGCGGGGTGGAGGTGGGGGGGTGTGGGTCGGTCTTCACAGTGAGGCAAGGGCTGGAGGAAAGCACAGCAGGGTGAGGTGTGTGTGGATAGGATCCTGGGGCAGCAAGAGCTGGTACCTCCCGCCCTCCACCTGAGTGTGACCTTAGAAGCCAGTTCTCTCTCTCTCCAGCTGAGCTAAAGTTCCTCAGGCAGCAGCAGCTGCTCTTCCCACTCTCCCGGCGTGGAGGCTGATTGTGGTTAGTCCTGTAACCTGTGTTTTAGTGTCGACACTGCCAGGTTCACTTTTTGATCAGACTTTCCAGTTGAAAACCAAACACCTGGCAACCATGATGGCCCTCTTCTGTGTGGGTGCCTTGTGCGAGGGCATCATTGGCGCCACAGTAAACCTGGTACTGGTTTATGGATCAGTATGAATGTGAATGAGTGAGTAGCAATTGTGAGCAAGGAAGCTGAAAACCAGAAAGATCAGCAGCATTTAAAAGATCCTGATTGTTTAGCAGACAGAGGCCTCATGGCTTCGGTATGGGCAAGGCCTGTGCACTAATGGGTCTGGAGGAGCATGAGGGAGAGAAGGATCAGTAGCCCTGTACTGGGTATCACTGCTTCTCCTCACTTCCGGTACAGCTGAAGTGCTTCAGTAGTGGCTCCTGCCAGCTTGAATAATTAATGTTTGCAGATACAAGCAACAAAGCAGCCTTTTTAATGAAAAAGCTGAAGTGCAGTGGAGATTCCAAGCATCAGTCTGATCCACAGCTTTTGTGTGGAATCCCACTGCAGGAGTTTCAGAAGGCAACATTGCAGGGAAATTTCATTCAGCATTGGTGCCACATACAGGGTTAAATAACTCCACTCAAAAGATTAACATTATCACTTTGAAATAACTTGGCATTTCTAGAGCAGGGGTGGGCAAACTATGGCCAGCGGGCCCATCCTGCCTAGCCCCAAGCTCTCAAGGGAAGCTGTCCTCAGCCCCTCTCCCGCTGTCCATCTGCAGCCAGGCCACTGCACGGGCAGCGTTCTGAGGGGTGGGGTTGCATGGCAGCATGTCTGGCTCCGTGCACTGCTGGCATGGTAAGGGGGCCGGGCAGGAGCCAGGGGTTGGATAAGGGTCAGGGAGTCCCAAGGGCAGTCAGGGGACAGGGATTGGTTGGTTGGGGTCAAGGTTCTGGGGGTGGTGGTCAGGGGATGGGGAACTGAGGGGTTGGATAGGGCATGGGAATCCCAGAGCTCTGTCAAGGAAGTGGGGGTGTGATAGGGGTTGGGGCAGTCAAGGGGAAGGGAGGGGTTGAATAGAGCATGGGACCCCGGGGGCTAGAGGGTCTCCAAAGGGGGCAGGCAGGGGACAAGAAGCAAGGGGTCTTAGATAGGGGGTCGGGTCCTGGGCGAGGTGGTTAGGGTTGGGGGGTCTCTGGAGAGGGGGGTCAGAGGACAAGGAGCAGGGGGACTTAGATGGGGGTGGGTTTTGGGGGGATGATGGTTAGGGACAGGGGTCTCTGAAGCGGGTAGTCAGGGGACAAGGAGCAGGGGTTTTTGGATGGGTCGGGGATTCTGAGAGGGGCAGTCAGAGGGTGGAAAGTGGGTGGGGGTCAGATAAGGGGCAGGGCCAGACTGTTTGGGGAGGCACAGACTTCCCTATCTGGCCCTCCATACAATTTTGAATCCTGATGTGGCCCTCCGGCCAAAAAGTTTGCCCACCCCTGTTCTAGAGGGTATTCAGCCACTGTGCTGCATTTGGAGCAGTGTAGGGGAGCAGCTCAGTAGGGAGCCACAGGAGGCACTGTGCCTCTCTGCACTCTGGGGAGAGCAATCTGCCATAAACCTTTCAGAGGTCCAGCATAGTCCATTCATCAGCCACAATCCTGTTAGTTGGCATTTAGCACTCACTTTTGCACTCTCTTTATGAAGTGTGATTTCTCTGGATGGGGCAGCATTTCACTAGTATTGTCTGTGCTCTCTCAAACTCAGAGATTGCTATTCTGGGCAGACTTTATGCAAATGGGGAAAAACTTAATCCCTCTCCTTTGCTTTCCAAAGCGGACTATAATTTAGCCCACAGCTAGTAGTAGAATGAAGCTGGCACCTGAAGAATTATAGTACAACGTGGTAAAATATACCAAATGGAAACTCAATTCCTTCCCCATATTTTAATACAGAACAGCATTTTCTCTTTAAGGGAGTGCTGAATACAAGCTAGTAGTTGTTGCTGTTGGGAAATTTATCACAAGTAAATAACACTAGTAGAGGGAGTAAAATATAGGCTTCACTTAAGATACTTTGTGTTATTTATGAAAATGATTAAGTACTTTAAAAAAATCCAGCCACTTCAGTGCTGAATAAATTCCACTGGTTTCCTCAGCCTAATGTTTTCAGGAGCTTAGGAGGACATTGAAAACTTTTACTAATGTTATCCCCTTACTAACATTCAGTGGGGGTGTTTTGGTTGCTACCTCCCAGTACCAAAGGAGAAGGGTTGATGAGAAATCTGGACCCTGAGACTCACAGTCCCCAGGGGCAATGGTGAGAGGCGAATGCTCCAGGTCAGCCTGATTGACAGGGCAGGCAGGCTAATCAAGGAGTCAGGAGAGCAGGGTGGGTCCCGTCCTCTGTGTGAGCTGGATTTGCCTGGGTCAGAGAGAGTGGGGCAGAGCTAAGGAGAGAGCAGGGCCCAAAGCTGAACTGTGGATCGGAGCTGGGCCAGATCCAGAGGGGCCAGGAAAGCAGCCCAGAGAGACAGGCCCTGTGCTGGGAGCAGAGCTGCAGCCCCAAAGCCGGAGCACAGCCCAGAGAGAACAGACCTGCCCTTGGAGCAGCGCTGCAGGAACCAGAGCGGCCAGAAAAGCAGCCCACAAAGCAGGTCAGTGTTGGGGGCAGAGACACAGGAGCTGCCTGCAGAGCAGACCTGTCCTGGGAGCAGAGCTGTAACAGCCAGAGCCAGAGGGGCCAGGGCAGCAGCTCAGGGGGAGTGTCCAGAGCAAGTGTCCAAGTCACAGCATCTGTGCAGGACAGCTGAGGAGGCCTGGGACCTACAAGGAACAGACTGTGAACTGTCCTGACATTGCAGACACACTGGTTGTGATGTTCCCTGCCACAGAGCAGGGTGATATGTTTCCTTTAACCTTTCCCTCTTTTTCCTGATTCGTTTTAAAATTAATTGTTGATTAAATAATTTGCATTTGCTTTAAATTGTATGCAATTATCAGTGGGTCAGGGAAGCACCAGTGCAGAGAAAGCATCCCAGACTGGGGACACCCAAGCCCCTGACCCAGGTGACCACAGCAAGGTTGGGGGTCAAGCCCCCCAGAAATCGTGGGCCCAGCCTGGTTGGAGTTATGAGGACTTTGCCAGACAGTCCTCGAGGTAGGGAGGCCGCTGGGTAAAGGAAGTGAGAGCAAGGACTCAGATACTTCCGCTAGCCCATTTCACCGGGGTAGTACAGAAGCCAGGAAAGTTCCCCACAATAGTGGGACTATTCCTCCCCCCCCCCCCCCACTTACACTAATCCCCCAAAATCTCATTTCTCTTCATCACCTTTGTGCCCTCAGCTCCAGCATGCTCGGATTACTCATAATTAAACCTGTCAACCTCAACACTGTCTGAACAAGAGAAAAAGCAGAAGGCAGTGTGCTGTGGTATTGCTAATTGTGGGACTGCAGGCAACAAGTTCATGCAGTGAATTTGTAACGAGTGGAAAGGAAAAGATTGTAAAATTGTTGGATGGCTCAAAGAGTTGGTAATAGAACATTAAGTCCCTCGTATCATTAGGCCATCTGACTGGAATCCAGCCCAGATAAGAAGTGACCAATATGTTGTTCTTATTTGACAGGCAATTAGGTAGGTTTTGGACTTGCCATAGTAGACTGGACCAGAGACCCATCTAGTCTAGAAACCTGTCTCCAACAGTCGCTATGGCTATGTTGTTCTTTTCAGTAAAGCAGATAGACTCTGTATTTAACAACTATGTTATTTTTATTCAAACAGTACATAACAAAGCAAGCTGTCATTGTTGTGTTAAAATACAGCCTGCCTTAATCTGTTCTGTTCCCTGCAGCTAACCCCACAGCATACAAACAATACCAGCTGCTCCACACAAGTACCAGCTGCTTCAGAAGATGGTGCGAAAGGCAATGATGGTATATGTGAAATGCCTGCACCACCACTGACTCGGACCTTCACTGCACCCCATGGGTGGCGTACCCGAACACACCTATAGACTGACGCTTTAAAAACTCCCACACCCCAATCTGGAGCTATGCTGGATATGTGATATGCATGTGCCCTGTAAACCTGTACCTACTACCTACAATCGCCCATAACTCCAGCCTGACCCCAGATGTCCAGTACCTTACCTCTCAATCTGTGTATGTTTTCATGTTGAACATTAGCTTTAATACAAATTTTAAATCTGAGTATGTGGTCTTTTTCAGACTATACAAGTGTCCATAAACCAATACCACCACTGACACTAGTTGAGATAATTATTGGCCATCCCAAAAGAGAGGCCTAGAATTGCATGGTAAGAGGAACAACCTACCCTATCCGAAAAGTAGTCCTTCCAGGATAGGGTTGAGACCTGTTGAGAGATTTGGGAAGCCTGCATTGCCACTTCCTGTACACATCGTCTGTGGATAGATAGATAGCAGACTTCACTGGTTTCATTCTGGCACCTTTCATCATTATTAAACTTGCTTTTTAAAAAATGTCCTCCAGAAACTGGCGTGTTACTTTTTATGAGGCTCAGGAATTACTCACAAGCTTAAGGAGAGCTTGTGCTTAAGTACCTTACTACATCAGAGCCTTAATGCTACTATTTTAGGGCCTGGGCCTTCAATTCTTATTCTCAGCGTGAAAAGGACTTAAGAATTGGATCTCTGATTTGGTAACATTTCTATTTCTATAGCACCCATGCATATCTAGAATTTAACCCCCTCCCCAAACACTGTCCCCCTAAAACACTGCACATTACAAATCTGTATTGATTTTAATTTGTTATTTTCTAAATAGATACATAGATTTGAAGGCTAGAAAGGACCGGTATGGTCATTTAGTTTGATCTTCTGCCTGATATAGTTCATTGAATTTCATCCAGCAATTCCTGCACTGAGTCCAATAACTTATGATTGAATTAGAACTTCTCTTTTAGCTAGACATGCAATCAACCATTTTCATTTCTGTTTTAAACTTGCACTGAATTGCTTTCACTAAGTGTCTCCAAATAAATGTTTGAAGAATTGGAGAATAAAATATCACATTGTCTGGAAAAACAAATTACTACAGAGCATTCACCTAGCCAAGATCAGTGACAGAGAATTCCACATCTTGTGTTTGCTTAGAAATAGCTCCAACTTTGTATTCAACCTTGTCAAAAAGTCCTTAGAACTATTTTAGAGGCACATTTAATGTCCTATTCAAAGCAAATTTTAAATCCCTTAGGCTACATCATCTATTGTATTCTGTGTACCTGATATGAGTACACTATTACACTAGTATCCTTAGGCTCATTCATCCACAGCTTGAACAAGCAGACTGTCAACTAATTTGCCAATATAATAGGAAAGGCCTTTCCTCTTCCTCCAAAATTCAATAGATGGGAAATTCTTGTAAGGGAATGAAAAGTTGCAAAGCAAGACTAGAGCTAAAATAGACCTCCCCCGTAATTTCTGCAAAACAATTAAAAAAAAATTATACATACATTCATGGGTAAAAGTGCATTAGGCTTGCAGGGCTGGAGTACTGCATAAACAAAGTGTAGGCTCATATTTTTGGCCACTGTTATGCTGAATAGAGTAAAGGCAGCAGTGGATGAACTATTATGAGAAGAACAGATTGGGTGTATTGTCCAGATAGATCATGTTGTGAACAGATATTCACTTTTCAACAGATCACTGAGTAAGCTATTGCTTAGTAAAAACTCTTCTTAATCAACTTGTAGCAGGGCAGCGACCCACCCCTGTGGCGCCTCCTGCTGGTCCATCCAGGAATTAGCTCGCACCAGCATCTGGAACGTCTTCTGCAGGCTGATGTCTCTCTTGCTACTGGCCCCGTGTCCCTCCCGGACCCCGGTGGCCTCTTATCTAGGGTGCTGCACCCCTGCAGTACCCCCTCAGATCTTAGGGTCTCCCCTCCCAGGGAACCCCCACCCTCTATCCTCACCTTGCCTCAGTCTAGGCAACTGCCAGTCACCACTTGCCGCCGTTCCCTGGGGCAGATTGCAGTATCATTGCCATTCATCACCGGCAAGGGGGGTTTGGCCTGCTGCTACTGTCTCAGTAGCCATGGGCTGCCCCCTGCAACCCTAGTACCCTTTGGTGGGACTTCTCCTAGGCCCTGCAGCCTGGGGGTTTCCAGGCCAGAGCTTCCCCAGCTCCTCTTGCCTTGCCCCAGCCCTGCCTCACTCTAGGTACCCTGTCAAGCTCCTAGCAGCCAGGCCTGTCTTCCTCTTGAAGCAGAGGAGATGCTTCTCCAAACGGAGCCCTTTTATCAGGGCCAGCTGGGCCTTAATTGAACCAGCCACAGCTGTGGCTGCTCGGCCCAATCAGGCTGGAGCTTGCTTGCTCCCAGCCACAAACCTTTCTTGGGCTGTTTTAAGCCCTTTTTCCCTAGAGTGGGGCAGCTGCCCCACTACACACTATATTGACTTCGATAGTGTTCACAGTGAGACCAGCAGATCACGTAGCCTGCATATCACAGGCCACCAAGCCCACCCAGTTCCCCCACATGGAACCTAACAATCAAAATTAGACCAAAAAGTATTACATCCCACAGGAGGCTAGACTTATGTACCACAGGCAGACACTAGGAGGGACCAAGATGCATCAGTGCTCAAGGCCCCCCGTAATGGCTAAGAACTAATTAAGTGAGATACCCATATTATCCTGGCAAGTGACCTGCACCAACACACTGCAGAGGAAGGCACCCAAGACTCAAGGTCACTGTCAAGCTCACCTGGGGGGAAATTCTTTCCCTGCCCCACACAGGGCAATCCATTAGATCTTGAGTAAGCACCAGCCAGCCAAGCACTTCAGAGAAAGAATACTCAGTACCACCTCAGAGCCCTGGCCCTCCCGTCCAATTCTGGGCATTCCTGATGCTTCAGAGGAAGAAAATGTAAAAAAGCCCCCCAAACAATAGGGCGGAAATCTCTTCCTGACCCCTGCTGGCAGCCAGCTGAAACTCTGAAGCATGAGCTTTAGTTGAACCCTGCCCCCTACCATCGCAATCAACTCCATCATGTAATTATACTCATACATTTATGCAGGTCTCTCTTAAAACTAATTAAGTTGTTTGATCCCACAAACAACTTTGCCCTGGACTGATAGCAGTACAATACCTCTCCACTTCATGCACTAAGATCACCTTTGTTGGAAATGTTATGAGGATACCATCTTTCCAGTCTTGTGGCACTTGTTCTTTCACCCATATTTCATTATGGAGTTTTGTTAGCTGCCCAAACAGAATTTTACCTCCCATCTCCAGTACCTCTGCTTGAATTCTGCCAACCCCAGAAGCTTTCCCCTGTTTGAGGCCTTTGATGACTGCTTTAATTTCATCAGGTATTACTGGTCCCTCTGGCATTTCTCATTTAACATTGGAATTTCTTTTGAACCTATGCATGATCATCAGCTATGGATGGTTAAAAACATTTTCAACCCCCAACTAAATCGGAGTCCCTATCCATAAGAGTCCCTGCGCATCACCTGTGGTGGTCTGGTTCTTCCTGAAAGGCCTTTCACTATTCTAAAGAGGTGCTTGAAGTATCCTTGGCCTTCCTACTGTGGAGAGCGAAGGCTTGGGAAAGGGGTGAAGGGATGGAGGGGGATTTCCTGAGGGGGATCTGTGCGTGAGACCCCAGAATGCGTCTGCCAGGCCTGGTTCCTGTGGGAGCAGCCACCTCCTGGGTGGGATGAGAGGATTAGCCAAACACCGTCTCCAGGGTTGTTCCAGTCAGCAAGACCAGGGCTGAGCTGGATACTCAGTGCCAGGGAGCTGAAGATAATGATTTAAGGTCAGGCTGCATCAGAGTTTCTGTGCCTCAAATGGCCAGGCCAGCAGTGAGGTGGCACGTTGTTTCTGCCCCTGCACCCTTCTCCTAAACCTAGGCATTTCTATCTTGCCTGTTTCTTCTTTATTTTTTGTCTCTATCTTGCATCCACCTCTGAGTTGTGCCTGTGTCTTGTATTGGTTTGCCTTCAGAGATTTCCACTTGTCAGTCACTGCCCATGTTCCAGATGTAATCTGTGCATCTTTTTTTTCACCCTCTTCAGAGAGCCATTCCTCCTTCAGCTGTCTCGACTATCAATTAGACCATCTGTCTTCCAGACTTTCATCAGCCTAGTCCTATAAAACAATGGAATGGTTGTTAAATGCAATCTGATCTGTTTCTCCATCCTTGAACTTCTCTATTGCTGTAACACTTTGTCTGCCTTTGTGATCTTTTGGTGTTTAAGTTGTAACATGCCACTAAAAAGTAAGGATCTGAGCCAACATCTGCTCCTCTGCTGACTCTGATATCCCTCAGAGAAGATGCCTATCTCTGAGATATGCACATACTGTCTATCTAGTTGACAGTCACATAGTCTGCTAATCTCCATGTGAACTTGTGAATCCTCCTGAGCAGGAAGGAACCACCTCTGTAGGGTGTTTGTAACACAGAGATTCAAGAGCCATTTGCCATTATCCATTCAGATGCCTTCCACTGCTGTGCCCATGACTTCTTCCTATCTAGGAGAGTTGTGCACTTCAAATTGCCTATTAATAACTTGATCTCATGGTTATACATGTCAACTAATACTTGTAATACCTGCTCATAGAATGTACCTGTTTTTGACTGGCAGTTGCTGAATTTGTTGGTGCATTGTAGCAGTGCGGCACCTCACCCTGCGGCGCCTCCCACTGGTACGTCCAGGGAATTAGCTCTTGCCAGCGTCCGGAGTGCCCTCTGCAGGCTGTAGTCCCAGGCTGTAGTCCTCCTGGACCTTGGTGCCCTCTTACCTGGGGTGCTGTACCTCTGCAGTACCCCCACAGTCTCATGGTCTCCCTCTGCAGGGAACCCCCACTCCCTATCCCTACCTTGCCTCAGTCTAGGCAACTGCCAGTCACCACTTACCCCCGTTCACTGGAGCAGACTGCAGTATCATTGCCACTCATCAACGGCAACGAGGGCTGGCCTGATGCCTCTGCCTCAGTAGCCCTGGGCTGCCCCCTACAATGCCAGTACCCCTTTTGGGGCCATCTCATAGGCCCTACAGCCTGGAGGGTTCCAGGCCGGAACTCCCCAGCTCCTCTGGCCTTTCCCCCAGCACTGATCCACTCCGGGTACCCTGCCAAGCTCCCCAGCAGCCAGCCTGTCTGCCTCTGTAGCCAGAGGAGACTCTCTCTTAGGCCCCTGCCTCTCAGCCTTTTTATAAGGGCCTGCTAGTCTGTTTGGGGCGCGACCACCCATCTGAATCTACTCTCCCAATCAGCCTGGGAGTTCACTTGCTCCCAGCCACAACCTTATCCTGGGCTGTTTTAAGGCCTTCTGGCTGGGAGTGGGTAGCCACCCTGCTACATCATATATTTGGATTATTGTATACTTGACAGTTCTTTTTTGCAGCCCGGCTGTTGTTATTCTGTCAATCACTGGCTCTCAAGCCAGCAGGGTCTTTGCTGTCATGTTACCCAGCATAATCTCTACATCTGTTTTATGCGTTCCTCCTCCTGAGTATAAGATTGTAGCACATCAGACATCATCTTGTCACTCCCTGCCCATATAGTCTCAATCACACCAAGCATGTTGAAAGGGTATCTTTTCATTTCTCATATAATCTGTGCCAGGTTTCCCATGCTATATAAAGTATTGTACATTCCACGTGCATGCTTTTGTTACAGATTTGGTTATGACGATTTAAGGTCTTGAGCTCTCATCTTCCCTTTGGCTTTCACTGACATCTCTCATATTTGGGTTTTGAGCTCCATCTGCACCTTACATCCTCAAGTTTTGGTTTAACTGAGCTGTTTCTGTTGCAGTTAGGTTTTACCTGAGTTGATTGCAAATCCAGCTGCATAACCCTGCTCTTTTATCTGGGCTTTGGACTGGCACTGTTATTAACCATGATAGAGTTGCTGATGGAACTATATTTTGATTCTAAGTATACCCTCTTCTGGTATAATATATAAAATATATTTATATATTATATCTGAAGAGACCTTGTGTTAAAAGAAGGAAATTTTTCTGCATTTTTTCCAGGATCACAGTTAAATACAATGTGATGGTTGAAAAATTCATTTAAACAATAGGGTTCTTCCTCCACCTCTCACTTCCTCCTACCCCAGACATTTTCCGCCTTTTGTACAAAGAGCTAAACAAATAGATTATGGGGTTTTAGAATCAAAATACAGTATATGATAAGGCCCCCAGAGTCTACCTGTCTACTTTCCAAAGTCCCTTTGATGGATCAGTCAGTCTGGAGTCAGTTCCTTTCACCATCTCTTTATGGGGATATACAAATAGAAATGTTACTCAAAGGGAGTTTATTTTTTACTTTTCTTGGAATTTTAAAAATTCACCAAGAAGCTTATGGAAAGGCCAGACACAAAACTTAGGAATTTTTATACTGACTGAGGGAAGTGGGGGAGCTCTTCTTCTTCCATTGATATGAAGTGCATAACCTGCCTTTGTACCATTTTCTCTATACTCCTCCGTCTCCACATAGACTATTCTCTTTCATGTTTGAATCCATGTTAATATCTGTAAGACCCATGTCAGCTATAAGAGCAACAGCAACAAAACAGCATGTGTCAAAAAACATCCCAAGAATGTATTGTATTTACAAGGGAAGGGAAGGAAGCCAGGTCACACTTTTTTGGTGATGGTAAGAAATAACATAAAATGATTTCATACCATTTTAGCTTAAAATGCTGCCTTTCCTCTTGTTGTTTTCTGTTCCCAGTGATTTTGCATTTAACAAGCAAAGATTGCCTTGAAAAGTAAGAAGTACTGATGTGACACTACACTGCATATTCTTCACAGTGATATTATTATGATATCATTATGGCATAATTATAATGCATTTTATGCAAGACAGGCCATGTGAGATGTCATTGGAAAGGTTATGATTTGCTGACTGATTATCCTATTTGTATGCATGTATCATTTTTGTATATGACGTTATAAATATTGCATATGTATCTACATTTCAAATGTAGTTACACCTGGGAAACACCCACTAGACAAGATGCTTTCAGTCTCGATAGCTGGTTGCCTATTCAGGGCAATGAGCCATTAGAGAAAACAATAGGCCTTAAGAGAAGGCCTTCTTGAGAATGCTCCAAACAGCCTGATAACAATGGCTGCTATGACTCTACAATGACATGTGATGAGACCACATGTTTCTGGACTCCATCTTGGGATGTCGGTATTTTTCCACAGATAGATCTGGGAACCAAGTCTGGGAACAAAGGGTTCCTGTCATATGCAAAAGTTATATATGGCAGGGAGTGATATCATCTGTGATTCTTCACTGCCCACACAGGATTCCTGGAAACATCTTAGGAACAAAGATCAAACTGGGGGAAGTACTGGACCCAGTCTAAATAGTTTTCTAGCCTGTTAATGAAACACCCAGCAGATTCCAATGCAGCTTTCCTTAAGCTGTAAAGCAAATGCAGCTTTCCATAAGACTCTGCGGCCTGCTTGTATCATCTCTTAGGGTAAGAATCTGCTAATTCTATTTTGTATATTAAGCTTAGTTTGTGTGTTTGTTTATTTGCTAGGTAATCTACTCTGATGGTTTTGCTATCACTTCTAATCACTTAAAATCTATCGTTTTTGCTTTGTGTGGGAATCATAGCTCAAGGATGCAAGGGTATTGCATATTCCTCTCCAAATGGGGGGGGGGTGTTGAATTTTATGAGCTTATGCTGTACAGCAGGGGTCTCAAACATGTGGCCCGGGGGCCACATGTGGCCCGCAAAGCCCTTCCCTGCGGCCCGCCAAGCTTCCTGCCCCCCCCTCCCAGTCCCCCCATAGCAGTTTGCAGGACGGAGGGGCCAGAAGTGGAGGCTTCTCTGCTGCCTGGCTGAGCCGTGTGTGTTTCTAGCTCTGGACTTCCTAGATTGCTCTTGCTTTGTTTGCCAAACAGCTGTTGGTGGTGCCTAGCGCTTTCCAGGAGGGAATGGGGAGCTGCGTGCTCAGAGGAGGAGGTGGGGCAGGGGTGGGACCTCTTGGAAGGGGTGGAGTGGGGGCGGAGCCGGGGCAGCAAGGGCGGGGTGTGTGTCAGTGGTGCGGCCCTCGAGCCAGTGCACTAGTCCTCATGGAAGGGGTGGAGAGGGGGCACAGCCGGGGCAGCGAGGGTGTGTGTGTGTGTCAGTGGTGCGGCCCTCGAGCCAGTGCACTAGTCCTCATGCGGCCCTCATGGTCATTTGAGTTTGAGACCCCTGCTGTACAGTGTCCTGTACAGCACAATATGGTATAATTTGGGGCTTATACTCTGGAGGGGGTGCGTGCCTGAGAAGCTGGGAGTTGCCTTGGAGGTAACCTTCTATGCAGGGGCTTGTCAGAGAGCCTGCATGTAACTGCAGGTGGGTGTATCCCTACCTATATGAATGCTGGTGAATGTGCAGGCTGGAGGGCTCCGCAGCTTGTCACAGTGTGAGAAGGAGGCCAGGCTGGTGGGTCAAGGGACTCAGTGGTACCCCAGTTCCAGGTGGCACCTTGGGGGGAACCCATCAGAACCGGAACTTGCCCAAACCATGTTCACAAACTAAGCCCTACTCAATTGATATAGATTAGAACAAGACATAAAGATTAAGTCATAGGGTATGCAGGTCTTTACACTACAGTTACCTCTTTCTGGCTGTGGTCGTATCTGCTTTGCTCATCACTTAACCATGTCAAACTTTAGATCATCATCATTAAGCTTCAGACTCGAAATGTGATTGAGATGAATGGGGCAGTTCACATCTTCCCAGCCATTGTTTTATGACTTCTGCAGACTCAAGATGGTGGCATTGCATCAATTTACGGGTGATTCACAATGTGAAGATTAACTTTCAGATCACGAAAGCTAGAGACATGGGCCCTGAGTCATCAGGATACTCAATCATGTGCATAACTTGAAGAATATGAGTAGTCCATTGAAATCAAAGGGATTACACAGAAGGTAAAGCTGTGCACATGCTTATGCGCCTTGCTGAATCGGGGCCTTATTCCCCAATACTGCAAAGATTTGTGCACTGATGCAGAACCCCTATTCACAGAGAGCTCTTACAGAATTGGGATTCTTTTAAAATGAGCGGTTAAATCTTGACCACTGAAGTTAACACTTAAAAGCAAAGCACCAACTCACCAAGTACCATGAGGGAGCTCAGTCTGACTCCTGATGACAAGTGACAGTGGCTGCCACAGATGAAGGCAGCTGGGGTAAATCCATGTCACTCCAGTCTCTTGCTTTACAACAGCTGAACTGCTTTTTAATTATACGTAAATTAATAATGCACCAATGCCTATTTGTGGATAAAATAACAAGCAAATGATCGGGAGGATGTTTGACAAGAAAACTTCAATGCCCTCTAAACAGCCAAGGTGTGTTTAAAGGTGAGGAAGAAACCATCTAAATAATTTAGCAGGCATATTATGTCTGTTGGCAAGTTCTCCGGCACAAGGACCATGCCTATTATTATCTTAGAAAAGCACCTGGCACATCAGGAGTACACCTGGGAACTACTGCAACTATTTTTATATAATAAACATCTAAATATGATATAGCTTATTATAGTACATAATCTTGCCAAAAAAAAGTTAAAACTATATAGTGACAGCACTACTATAGCGAGACAAGGCAGACTCTCAGCTGTACACAGTAGCCTCTATCTGTTTGTTGACTTGAATCTACTCTGTCAGTAGGCCCGGTGCCATTTTCAGGGCCATGCGCTGCCCTATGTACAGATCCATTTGGCTGTAGACTTCAATGTGCATTTCCTCTTTTATTGTAATCGTTATCGCCTACCATCTGTGCTTGAGTTAGAAATCCAGTCAGAACACCTGGCTTCAAAAATTTGGAGCGCTTTGGGAAATAAAGCTGTCAAAAGAGTGAATCGCTTTTAGCGGGTGGATGAACTGCTATTCGATTTACTTATTAAAACAAGTGTATTTGAGAAGCCACTGTCTTCAATCCCTTTTGGCTCTTTTGAGAGATCCAGGGGGAAATTTTGGTAAACTATGCTGACTCCTTCATAGACTAAGCCCAAAGCCATATTCTGTTGGATAGAGTTTTGCTCATTTGTGAAAAAACTGCTTTGGCCATATAAAGAGGAATTTGAGAAGTGCTTTAGGAGAATTAGAAATCATTCCTCAGATATCCATAGCTAAACTGTGGATTATTATTTTTCATTGCCTGTTCTTTTGACAGCAGTTTCACTGATTTTCATGAAATCATGGTTTCAGGAAAATCATCTGGATTATGATTTGAAACATTATGAATAATTGTTTGGACTTCTATACTATGGCTCATTTAATATTTCAGGCCGGACATTCTGTTAGGCTTGTTTGTTACTTGTAGATCTTCTATTTTTAGATTATTATTTTTTTTAAAAAGGGAAAATGGGTAAAAAACAGGGTTAAATTATGTATTGAACTGAGGAAATCTTCCCCCTATCTTTAAAGGATTTAAGAATTCTTGCAAGTTGAGGCTTGTGGAGGCTCGCTATACACTCTGACATTGCTATTGATATTCTAAACAGGAACCAATTCTAATGCAATTACACTACCCTTAATCTGTAAAATGGCAAAAGTGAATCAGCCTGCTCCCCTCAAATGATATTAACAAAGTTAAAGCAATGAGCATGAAATATAAGCATTCAGTAACCAAGGTATAAATGGCAACTGCCTCAATAAATAGGAGCTTTGAAAATGCTAATGTGTTCAGTGGGATTCCTCTTTGGTTTATGACTGTGATCCTTTGTCGCAGACCTGGGGAAAATCCAGTATTTGTGCCTCTCCAAGGAGTAAAAATGAAGAATTTGTAGTAAAAAGGTTGTAAAGTGCATTTCCAAGTTCCTTATTTCATCCATGCAGGAAATATCCGTGAAGTTTGAAAATGTAGCAAGAAATTAATTAGTGGACTAGACCCTCCTAGGAAGCCAGTTTTTTCCTACTTTTAAGGCTGAACACATGACAAACCAAGTAGCAAAAAACTGGCTTCCTAGGAGGGTCTAGTCCACTAATGTTGAGGTTATCCAGTTTTTCAGTGAAGGTATGAGCCACCTGTGACACAGTGAGCTATTTTAAATCAAACAGATGTGTAGAGAGAGCTTCCATATTGAGTATCCCTAGTGTTAACAACAGGCATACCCTCAAAGTTGCCTTATTTTTCAGACCCTGAATCTATGACGAGAGGGTCGCGCATATAGGCTGAGAACTGTGTGTTATCCAACTTTTTAAGTGCAAAGGGTTTTTCAGGTTTAAGAATCATCTGAGTAGTATCTGGGGAAGCTGAAGCTGGAAGAGCTGACAGTAACAAGTTCACCATTAAAACAGAATGGGTGAGGTCTATCTCGCCTAGTAGATTTCACAGAAGTTGTAGTTTCTCTTCAGCAGCCCACTGAAAGCAGCTCTGCCCCTGGGCTAAAAAGAAATTAAACAGAGAGTGGAGCACTCCAAGGAGATCTCTATGGGAGTAAAACTAACTGGGATGGTGATGAGAATTGTTCCGCCAGGAAAACACTGTGTAAATAACTATGCTTGTGATGTTATGCCAGAAGGCATTAATGGTTGCTCTCAATCAGACTTGGTTAAGAAGTGACAGAGATACTGATCTCTAAGGAGTTTATGGTCACAAAACAGTGTACCTTTGCTGTTTCCTTGTATAATTGCCTCCCACCCCATCCCCAAGACTGAGCATATTAGAAATACAGGGAGGTATCTGCTATAGTTGATTTGTTTCTCTAGAGTACTGTTGCAGGGGGCTTATCTCGTTGCCGGGAGAAACGAGGCCTCACACAGGTGGCTAGTTGGAAAGTGGTGAGTTTATTGGAGGGAGCGGCATTTCGTGTTGGGGGGCTTATTTGCCAGCACGGCCGCAATACAAGATGACTGACACACTCAGGCGATGTTCAGAGTGCCCAAAGAGGAAGCCCAACCCAAAAAGGTGTGTTAGCACAGGTATACCCATGCTCATTTGCATTTTATATATACTTATTTTATTAATAGCAAGCAACAAACTAATTGGTTACACTTGTTGGTTACGCAGTCCTGCTTAGTTTCTTCATTTAGTTTTCTACGCATTTATTCTTACACAGACGGGGTAACACTCACACAGCTGGGAACGGTTCTGTTCCCAAACACACAGATAACAGCAAAGTTATGGCTATTCTTACATCTGATGATACCATTACGCACTCTCCTGGAGTTAACTTAGAAGCGTAACTGCGCCTTCTAGTGGTTGCCCGTTACAATGTCTTCCGGTCCTAACAGGTATCCATTCATCTAAAATATTAGTTATCCCTGTCTGGCACCAAAATTATTTTCTGCCAAAAAAGTGATTTGGGAATTTTGGCTCCCCGCCCCCCTCTTCACAGGGAGCCCTGTGGCAGCTCCCCGCCCCAGTTCACCTCCACTCTGCCTCCTCCCCTGAGCATGCCGCTGCCACTCCACTTCTCCCATCTCCCAGGCTTGCAGCGTCAATCAGCTGTTTGGCATGGCAAGCCTGGGAGGGGAGGAGGCAGAGTGGAGGTGAGCTGGGGTGGGGAGAAGTTCCCCTGCGTGCCCCCCCACCCTCCATTACTTGCAGCGGGCAGCCCTCCCCGAACCCCCTTCCACAGCTCACCTCAGCTCCACCACCTCCCCAAAGCACGCTTTTGGGCACCCCCAACCACTTGGTGCCCTTGGTGCCCTAGTTAGCCTAGTGTTTGCACCAGCCCGAATTAGGATAGGGCTGTGTGCTAGTAAAAAGTCCACAGGATCTGGGGGAGAGTAAGGAATCCACCCTTCAGGCCATGCAGCTGCTCTACAGGAGCGAGCTAGGGAACACTGATATTACAGTGACTCCCCCAGTTGCTGCACTCCCTTCCAAGGGGACAGAGGTGGATGGATACACCAGACAGAGGTTTATGGTGTTCATACAGAGGTGATGGATCAACAAACCCTCCTTTTAAAACCTCTTCTGTGGTGACATGCAGGGATCCCTGAGATTGTGGTACAGTGGTAGGGATTGAGAGGGCAGGAGTAAGGACCTCCTAGGCAAGTTCCCAAACTTGCCTCCTCCCCCAGGCACTGAAACTGAAACAGTGTCACTGCATCCAAGGCTGTCCATGCCAAGGCATAAGGCAAGTTGTATGTTAAATGTTGTTTTATTGCACCCATGAGAAAATTGGATTTGACTTTCATTGCAGTCGATGCTTATATCAAGTTTGAATAATAGCTTTTAGAATAGACTCAGAGAGTCTGTTTTAGAGGTAAAACACTAGTGAATGCAACAGTAATCTCTAAGGAGCATGTGCGAAGACAGAAGAGAAAAACTATTTTAAACTTGTACAAAATCACAAGTACTATTTGTGATGCACATTAGTAAAAGATAAAGGACAGAGCCCATTTCAAACCCCATCCCCACAGACATTTCCAAGACGGTGCATAAAAAAAAATCTACAATATAGAAGTGAAGTATTTCTGTGTGAGTGAAGTTACAGCTTGTTTTCCCCCTTGGAGTTAGTGGAGGTTATTGATAAAACAGTGATGTTTTATTTGTATTTTGAGACCCTGTAGTGTCTGGACATTTGTTCCTTCTTTGAATATTTGTTTTGCTATTGCACAATGACAGTTGAGGACAAGAAGAGAGGTAAGGGAACGTGAGACATGTTACATGCATGATATTTGTACGAATAAAATTATATTTTTCTACAGTGTCATTACATGTGACCATTCTAACACCTTTGACTTCTATTAGTGCTGCTCAGCAAATCTACAGGGAACAAGGAAGTTTTTCACAAATACGACTCAGAAGTTAAAATAAAAAACAAAAATCAAACAAACAGATGTTCTGCTTACAAAAGGCCCCTATGTGAGAAATTTGACAAACGATTATGCATCTTCATGATGAGAAACAAATGAGGTTTCCTTCCACCTGCTTCTCATCCAAAACTCAAATAGCTATTACACTTTCTCTAGTACAAAGTGTTTGGAATGGATCCTGTAATGACAGTGCACAACTGGGAGAATGAGATGTGAGAAAACAGAACCTTTCAATTTAGTATTTGAAAATAGGAGGCGAGAGAACTGCAGTGCCCTGTTGTAATCATTGCTGCTGCTAAAAAGCTACTGCACAATAAATTGAAAAAAATATATCTTTGCGGGAAACAATGCATCAGCAAATTCATAGTGGCTTCTGACAGAGATAAAATGAGGGCTGTGATGGTGTTTATGTAAACCTCAGTTTTTCAAGGGCTTATATCTTGCTCATAACAATTATAGAGCACAAGGAGTCAGTTTGAAACTGTAAACACTTCAATTCCTAACTGCCAAAGCTTATTTAGATGACAATACAACCTTTTACAAGTCAGATATTGTGAAAATAGAAGTTCATGACTTTAGGATTATTGTTGTGCCTTTGTGATCCACAAATGGCTTTAAAACAAACCAAAGTGACAATTTTTGTCTTTAATAAAGGAGTGGGTGACTAATGGCTTAGCAGAATTATAGCCCTGCTAATGGCTGGGTTTCTCTCATTGATATCCCAGAAGGATCCTAAAAGACTTTATAAAATGTATCATACACCTGAAATGTAGTTACCTTGGAGATGTAAGGTGACAGCCAGATGTGCATAGCATACCCTACGGTATTTACGGGAGGAAAAAATTCAATCAAGGACCATCAGTAAAGCCCTATTCCTATCAAAAGGACCACAGGACTTTGATGTTCATACCAAGCAGGTATTTAAATTGTCATTCAAGAGACCTACACTGTAAATTTAATGGAGTTCTGTTTATTGACACTGGAAGGAGGAAAGGCTAAGTTAACTCTGCTAGGATTCTATCTAACCTATAAGGCCAGGGAGCCTAACTATTTAAAACCTGAAGAATAGACATCTAAGCCGAAGGTTCTCAAAACATGATCCATGTAGCATGACAGTCTGACTGGTCATAGGATGCTTGTCACTTTGCTTCCTCATTTCCAGCTGCTACATTGAATAATGAAAAAAAAAAAGACCCAGCGAAAATACTTTCTTAACATTAATTTGTCCATTTCTGAAGTAGCCACAGGAATGTGACATGGTTGTGAACAAGAGGACACATGATCCAGGCAATTATAAATATTGGAGATATTTAAGAGAGAGTCTATCCATACTTTAATGTGGGGCACACAATACCAAGCATTCTCCAGATAAAATGTATTAGTCCCTTCAGTGATAATCCTACTAAAGTTTTATTGCTCATTCACCACTGTAATGATCTATTTGTCTTGATTTCTTTTTAATTGTAAAATAGCCAAAACATTTCAAGTAGCTTAATTCTTCTTATCCTGATGTATATATCACTAGTAACTCCAGTGATATACACTGGAGTTCCACTGGGGTAATTCCAACTGAATTCACTAAAGTTACTTGTGATTTACACTAGTGTAAGTAGAAAATTGGGCCCTTAATCTAGTATCCATACACGCTGTCTCTTCTGAGTGTAACATTTCTACATTATCCAGTTGCAACTACTGTGCACTGTGAGAAATTTGTATGACTGGTGCCCTGTAATATTAAACTGTCATTTAACTAAATATGCACACCCATGGTTGGTTTTTTTTAGTATTACCTACTGTCACAGGGTCCAGGCCGCCCCTGTGGTCTCAGTATCCCCGATGAGGGTCTTCACAACTTCTTTACTGTCTCACCCAAGTATTCTTTATTTATAATACAGGTACGTGGCTCCCAAGTGACTAATAGTGCTCCCCCAGTCCCCAGACAATTACCCCACTGTTCCAGGCCCTCGAAGCACCTCATCTGCATCCAGGAGACAGAGCTACTGCCTCCTCTTCCCTGCCTGGCCTCCTCCCCACCCCGACCAGAGTCAGCGTTTTTCAAGCCTGGTCAGCTTCCTGCCTCAGCTGTAGCCAGTCAGCCCAAGCTCATTCTGTGAGCCTATACTCCTGAGGGCTTCCAGCTGGGCTGTTCAAGTTGCAGAGGCAGGGGATTGCAGGGGTTTTTACGCCTGCCCTGCCACACATATCCCCCCTTCATGAGGCTGCAAGGCCGCTCCTTCCCCTGCCCCTTATGGGCTGGACAAACCCCGACTTCCCCGGGGACTCCTGTGGTGCAGGCTCCTTCGGACCCTCCTCGGGGTTTTCAGGCCTTCGCCCACATCCCCCATAAGGGCAACTCCCTCGACCATGCCCTTTCGCACGGCATAGGCTGCACCCCTGCTCCGGTGCCAGCTGGATGGCTAGGCGCCCCGGTTTGGGGCTCTGTTGCCCGACCCCCAGATCCTCCTGGTCTCCCCCCTTTCCTAGGGGTTCACACTCAGGGCATGCTTCCCCGGGCGTTTATCTGCCCCACACCACCAGCATTCTTCCCTGGTCTTTTCTTGTTGTCTAGGAGTTTTTACCTTGGACTTCCCTCCTCCTCCCACTCGAGGGGAGGGGGTCCCGTTCACTTCGGGGGGGTTAAGACCCCCATCGCTCATTTCTGTTCCCCTGTTTGGGTCATTCCTCGTCTCTCCCTTAGGTCTCTCGCCCCGGCTCGGGGCCTCCCCGGACGGAGTCCTCCAGTCCCCATCCAAGAGGACTGGGCATGCCAACTTCCGGATCACCCCCCACCCGCTGCCACCAGAAGTGTCCCCCCACTTCCAGGGGCACCCGGGCCATCGGGTACCTACGGGTGTCCCCATGGACACACCGGAGGGCCAAATTCGCCCTCTGGACCACCCACTGGGGCTTAATCAAGGTCTTTCTCACTAAGGACCAGCTGGAAGCCAAGTCCCATACCGCTTCCTGGGCCTCTCCCCCTAACGACACTGGCACCGTCGAGAGGGGGCACTCCCCCATGGTTTCCGGCCCTCCATTCCACCCACAGAAGTCCGCGAGCCTGCACTCCCATCTGTGGGCTATCGCATTTTACATGGCCCGGACGCCCGCATTTCCAACAAGTCAATTCTTTGCTGCGGGTAGGCCCGGGGTCCGGCCCTCTCCTTGGTGGCACCTCGGGTGGGCCCCTGCTAACTGGCTTCACCCCACGCCGAGGGCCCTCCGCCTCGTGGTACTCTTCCGTTAGCCGGACCGCATCGGCTACTCAGGCCGGCTGGTGCCTCCGGACCCACACCCACCCCGGGTACGGGAGTCCACAGAGGTACTGTTCGAGGACTAGCTGGTCCAGCCCTTCCTCTAGGGCCTGCACGTGCGGCCTCAACCACCATGTGGCCCAATCCAATAATTTTTGGGTGTATGCCCTGGGCTGCATGCCCTCGGTCAACTAGGCCTCTCTAAAGCGCTGTCTGTACCTTTTGGCCGAGAGTCCCACCTGGTCCAATATCGCGGCCTTGACCGCATCGTACTCTTGGGCTTGGGTGTCACCCAGGGCCATAAATGCCGCTTGAACCTCCCCACCCAGTTACGGGGCCAAGCACATCTCCCAAGTCCTCTGCTCCCAGCCGGCCGCAGTGGCCACCCTCTCAAAAGTCCCAAGGAAGGCATCGGGGTCATCTGCAGGGCCCATTTTACAGAGCCCCCATCCTGGTGGCTTGGCACCCTCCCCCACCGGTGGGCTCACCACCTTTTGCAGGATCTGTTGCTGGCTGGTGGTCTGCTCGCGGATAAACTGCTGCAGTGCCGCCTGCTGTTCCATCTGCCATTCCCTCAAGGCCCGCCTCTAGTCTGCTGGGCCTGTTGCATCTCCTGCACTGTTGCCACAAGCCACTTCAGGGTCTCCTCCATCTCAGCAACCACCGATCCCAATGGCTAGGAGGGTCCCGGGCAAGCCCCCAGTGTCACAGGGTCCGAGCCGCCCCTGTGGTCTTGGTATCCCCGATGAGGGTCTTCACACCTTCTTTAGTGTCTCACCCAAGTGTCTTTTATTTATAATACAGGTACGTGGCTCCCAAGTGACTAATAGTGCTCCCCCAGTCCCCACACAGTTACCCCACTGTCATAGTTTCCCAACTTCCAGGCCCTCAAAGCACTTTATCTGCAGCCAGGAGACAGAGCTACTGCCTCCTCTTCCCTACCTGGCCTTCCCCCTACTGACCCTGAGTCAGCATTTTTCAAGCCTGGTCAGTTTCCTGCCTCAGCTGTAGCCACTCAGCCCAAGCTCACTCTGTGAGCCTATACTCCTGAGGGCTTCCAGCTGGCCTGTTCAAGTTGCAGAGGCAGGGGATTGCAGCAGTGGCGTCGCTAGGGTTGGTGTCACCCAGTGCGGTAAACTCACGCTGTCACCCCTCCAGATTTCGCCGGAGGGGTGACACCGTGAGCAGTGGGCTGTGCGCTGCGGCGCTGCGGCGGGCGGGCGCTCCGGTTGCCGTCGCTCGGCGGAGGCAGCAGCCGGGGCGTCCCCTCCCCCCCCCCCCCCGGGGCTCCCCGCATGGCTCTGGCAAGGGGTGACACCAATTTTTCATTTGGTGTCACCCCTCTGAGATGGTGTCACCCGGTGCGGTCCGCACCCCCCGCACCCGCCTAGCTACGCCAGTGGATTGCAGGGGTTTTTACCTCTGCCCTGCCACACCTACGCTTTTAATTTGAATTTAATTTGAGAAAGCAGCGCTTCTCAAACTGGTTCATGGAACTCCTGGGGGGTCTGTGAGGGTACTCCGGGGCATCCACAAGTTATGTTCAAGGTCACTGACCCCACTGATCAACTCCTCCCCATTCTTCCCAGTGCCTCCTGCATACCGTGGAAAGAGGTGGGGAAGAGGAGCAGCAGGGGTGGGGCGGGTGGAGGTGGGGCCATGGAGGAAGGGGTGGAGTGGAGATGCGGACCTGCAGCTGAGCAGGGGTTGTGTACCTCCGGGAAAATTAGAAGCTGGCTTGGGGGTCCGTAAAATTTTTAAAATCAAAATGAGGGTTGCTAAGGTTCAAGAGACGCTGATTTACAGCATACAAAACAATGGCTTAGAGGAGCTTCCTATATTTTTCTGGTTTTAGAGTTGAAAAACATATTCACAGTACCTGACAGAGTGGAACAGTACTGAAGATGTTCATGGTGTATAAAATATATTATAAGTTCCATTACTGTTTATGAGGATGTGAAGTGCTACAAAATTCTGTTCCCACTTACATCAATGTAAATTTGAGAGTAATTCCACTGATTTTAATGGAGTTACTCTGGATTTACACAAATTTGGCAACTAGAGATTCCATTAAGGGATCTGTGCCCTATAGTACTAGGTAGGATACACACAGATGATAAAAGAAAGCCTCTGTTCTGAAGATCTTAGAATCTAATTAAGATATGATGACAAATAGGTCTGACAATTGGGAAGAAAACAGGGAGGGAAACAGAAATAATATTCTGCCTGTGTATTAGACTTGCAGTGGACTCAAAATGTGGACATGAGATCAGCAGGTGGATACTGGAACAATTCTGAGACTCTGAGCTTTGACGGCCTTAAACACAAGACTGTGTTTGTTTATCACTGTCTCTTTCAATGTATAGAAGTTCCATCCCAAGCTCCAGGTGTTTTACCATAATTAAAATACAATACATACAAATTGCCCAGAAATGACCATACATAGCCCGTGATAATCACCCCTTGAAAACAGTAGAAATAACACCATTGAATAACAACTCTGGCCACACCCCTGCAACCAACCTTTCACTCACAAGAAAAAAAAAGCAAGTTTGGCAGCATTCATGCATGGAAGTCTATAAATCAGGACTTTGGCAAATCTAGTCAGAGAATAAGTAGCAGAATCAAGGGTCTTTCACAAACTATCTGCCACTAGCCCTCTCCCATTTTAACTAAAGTGGCTGCCACTCAAGAGCCTCTGTTGATAACAACTGCATATTTTAATGCATCTGAAAAGATTACAATCATGTCTTTTTATCCTGTGTCTTTAATCCACTGGGGCCCTGACCCGACATAATTAAGAAATAATAAATCAGTATGGTATTGTCATCAATATATTGATTCCACTCACTCCAGCTCAGTCTTCAATAGTCCAACATTTAGAGGTGCTGGGCTTCAGGGTTTTGATTCAGGGCCAAGCCCAGTTTTGGATAAAATTCATAAGCCCCAAAGGGAGGGATCGGTTTCCTGAAACCTGGCCTGGATACACTCAATAAACAAGTCAGGCTTGTGAAACATGTGGCCGTGGATTGCAGCCATGGACTGTGATTTGCATTTTTAGTTCTGAACAGACTCATGCCCCTTGCAAGTCCACTAACCTTAATGTTTGCACAGGGTATATAAGTCAACATAGAAGTTGCTAGGCCTTGCAATTCATCATGGATGTTTTTCACACTATTAAATACAAATTCTTCCTTGTTGTAACTCCACTGCCTTTAGTAGTATTATGGTAGAGATGAAGAGGGCCCTACAGTTTATATAAGAACTAAGATTTTTTTTTAATTCATTTATTCTGTTGAAATGTCAACATTCATTTTTACCATTAGAGGGCTGTATTGCTTGTTACGTTTTTATCCCTGGCACATTATATGCTTGTTTGTCCAAAGCTTAGCCTGTAAATATGGTCATGCCACAGTCAAGTATGTTGCCTTTCATCCAGTAAGTGGTACACATTTTATTCAGTAATATCAGCGCTGCAGGAGATGGAGGTAAAGCAGTAAGTTGTGCATACACTTGATTGGTTGAACGTAGAGGTGATTTTCTGTTCTGGCTAATGACTCAGGAGATAATTGGCCTACTTTCTCACTGTGGCATTGTTACAGCAGACTCTCAAAGTGATACCTCAGAAAAAAAGTCTCAGGGAGGAAATTTGGCCCCGCTGAATTGAATGGGAGTTTTCCCATTTAATCCAATGGAGTCAAGATTTCACCCTCAGTGTTTGTCCTATTGTATTAGAAAGGATTGGGGGCGGGGATATACACCCTATATCATCAGCCCTTCTCTAATTGAGGGTTTAGGAATAAACTTCCCCCAGGGGCAGATTTTTCCATAATTGTCCACATCAGGGTTACTTTTACATGCCTCTGAAGCATGAGGTGTACTGGTCATGTCAGAGACAGGATGCTGGGCCAGTTAGCCCACTGATCTGATCCACTATGACAATTCCTATGTTCTATCAATGGCAAATCACATTCCCTTCCTAGAAGACTTAGATGCCCAAAGAGGCCAGCAATTAATTCCTACAATGAGTTAGTTGCTAATTTACAGCTATATCTCTCATGCAAACCAGCAGTGTGGTGGTAATTTTGATCCCACACGATAGTAGCCATGCTACGATATCTGACCAGTTTTAAAAAATAGTTAGAACATTGTGATTTTCTTAACACCATAATTTATTTAGCCTGGGATAACTTTTTCTGTAGCTAAGGCAGCAGACCTGTTCACTACAGTTAAACATACATACATAAATATAAGTGGAAGCAAAAGTCACCTTTAGAGGGAACCAGCGTGATACAATACCACATAACACTCTTCATGATAACAAAAAACATTTATTTGATACTTGCCTTTACAGTGAGCTCATTGGACTGCTTTGTTCTGTAATTGATCTCATAGACCCAGAGCAACAAGAAGTTATACAACTGATTGACAGTTATTCCAAAGTCACTGTGAAAGTCAGTTTTACGTTATATATCTGAACTTTAAGAGAGTTTTTCAAAGGCACAAATGGCAATTAGACAGCCAGCTCCCACTGATTTTCATTACTTATAATACAAGTTATTTTAATGGGTCTGACTGTTAGAGACCCATGTTGGATGTTAGTAAAATTGTCAGGCAAAAAACCTTGTTAACACATGGATTTACACATAGAATATATCAGTTATTCAGGAATAAGGCCAAGTCCTCCATTCAGCTGAGTAAGGCCCTGTCCTCCATGTGGCTGAGTAAGAACCTGCTTAAGTCTGTCCTTATTCAGGAAAGCATTGTAGGAGAACATTGTAGCTTTCTGAAAAATATTAGGCCAGTGATTCAAACTTAACGTTCCACTTAAAAAAAAAAAAGCCAGACAGTTGAAAGCATGGAATCACAGAGTTAAGGTCACTCAAATGCAGTAAAAGCTTTGTTGTTCAGCACATTGCAGGAATGGAGCATGCCAGTAACTAAAAAATTCTGGTTAACTATGAGGGAGGGAGTTTGGGTGTGGGAGGGGAGCCAGGGGTGGGGGACTTAGAGCTGTCTCGTTGCACCTCTGCCTAGGAGCTGCAGGGACATGTTGTTGCTTCTGGGGAGCTGCCCGGGCCCACCAGAGGTGAGAGCTGCCCAGATCCGGCACCCCAAACCTCCTCCTGCACTCTGAATCCTTCATGGCCATTCCTCTATCTAGGAGCAGCAGGGACATGTCGCCACTTCTAGGGAGTCACACGGAGTCCAGGTAGGAAGCCTGCCGGCCCCACACCACCTCTATAAACTAAGTCTATAAACTGAACTTTCGATGAAGATCAAAAATGCCAGTTAATAGAGGTTTTCAGTTGGTAAAGTGCCATCTAACCCAGCTTTTACTGTATATCTAACTGTTTTAATAGGTTCTATAGTCATTCTTTACCTAACTTGATATCTTATTTTCTGATTGCCTGTAGAAATCTCGCCCTACAGCTGAAACAACAGGCCCAGCACAGTCAATAAGAAACTTAGTTCCCTATTGCTTCTGCTTCTACAGTTTCCAAGGTCCAGTTGTGATCACTGCTATCTCTGCCTGATCAGGTTATGATTGGCGGATGGGCATCAGAAATAAGTAGCAGGGAACTGGAATGTGGATCACATTTTCCCCTTCCTTCTCCTCCTGAGGTCTATTGTACAACTGCAACACTCAAAGAATCAAGGCAGAAAAGCTCTGAGCTGCTGCCTGTCTGTCCTGCTTGCTGTTGCTTAACTATTGAGTAAGAGGAACTGCTTTAGCTCCTCTGGGAGAGACAGAAAAGGAGCTGGCTGCAGTAGATAGCTACTCAAAAGATATTTAAGTACCTAACATCAGTGACAAAAGTGTCCTGTGGCACCTTAAAGACTAACTAAATTTAGATAGTCTTTAAGGTGCCACAGGACTCTGTCACTTCTGCAATTCTTAACATCAGTGGGATCCTTTGAAGATATGGGCCCTTCTTCTGGTATGGAGTCATGATATAGACATGTATAAACATTTCTGTACACACTGATCATAAAGACCTGGGACATGGAAGATTGATATGTGGATGCTGAGGTATAAACACAGTAAAGGAATGATCTTTTTAAACATTAATTCTTTGACTACAGATGAGGCCATATTTTACACTGTTTTAATCAACAGCATCATAACAAGTGGATTAACTCCTTCTGATGATCATTAGCAGAGCCACTAATATGTCCTTTTATCACATGTTGTGTCACTGAGCTCCAAGTTTTCTTTCAGAGAATACTCATGAACTGTTGATGGAAAAACCCTGCACCAATTCACCCGCACACAAATTAGTGTTGATTAGTTTGCAGCAATGCCTACAGAAATGAGTACATTTACACTAGGAGAAAAAAAAATCTAATCAAACCCTAAACCAAAGATAAGTAACATAATCAAGAAATTGAGGAATGAACAATATACATTTTGTATGTTTGTATTCATTCCTTTCTCCTGTGTCTGTATTTTTGTGTCTATTGGTTGTGAGCTCTTCAAGGCAACAACTGAGTCTTCCTATATGTCTCTAACACTAAAGTAATACAGCTCTTTCATAGGCTAGATGGCCCTGTAAGGGGAGTTGGGCTCAGCTTCACCTGTGAGTGATCAGTTGCCTCTCAGCTGAGACTGATCAAGTGACTATATATATATCAGCAAGGGACTCAGCGGAAGAGGAGGAGGCTAGTGCAAGACCAGGACCAAGGAAGTTTGGAACAGAAGGGCTCTATCCTGCATGCTGGGGCTGAGACCAGCACTCAAGCTATACTTGGGGTGGGGGAGAGATGGATGATACTGAAACCAGTCTAGAAAATGATGAAGGAGATGGAGAGAAAGATGGACACAGGTCAGGAAAAAGAAAAGGGAAGCTATGCCAGACAAGGAGAAGAAGCAGCAGGCAGAAAAACAGGAGAGAATAAACTCCTATGATGAAATAACTAATCAAGGTTGTGATGATAGGGGATATAAATCCTCTGAAAGTGGGAGAGTGAACTCCTGGAGACATGAAAGTGCTAGAAAGTTACAAGGGGATCTATTAATTGAATGTAAAAGCAAGGAACACGTAGGGAACATTATTAAAGATTAAAATTCAGGGAAAACTGAAATTAAGATGCCAACTGCCTGACTATCTGATGGAGACCAGAGGAATTGTATTTAGTGTGTGAATCAAAATGACTGAAGATGAAGTAGAGGAAGTGATAAGGTACTATATTTTAGCAGCTAATTAGCAGGTGGTGAGAGAACAGCTGTGTGAGTTGTATTTAAAAGAGAAACCTTTCTAGATAGAGAATAATATAATACCATGTTTTGGGGGCAAAACCATATACCCTACCCCCAGCGAGGTACAACAGATGCTGAAGGTTGGGACATGTCACAAATACATGTAAAGTGAAAAACTAGTTGCGGTAAATGTGAAGGGGAACATGCCTATGACAATTGTGTTGAAGGGATGGAATTAAAGGAAAACAAAGTGCACCATACAGAGGTTGCACATCAGCCAGGCAAGCGAGAGGGATGCAAAAAACAAGTTACAAATAACGTATTACATGCGGGAGCTACTAGGAGACTTCTAATACCAAAAGGGGTTGAGAAAAAGAAACTTAGTAAGGAGAAAGAGATACACGAAACAGAATAAATTAAAGGATACATTGAGTGCTAAATAGGAGAAGGGAAAAATAGGACAAGACTATGAATGGACAGAGGTTTATAGCTTTTTATGAGTGAAGTAATAACTGCACATCACAGGTGGAGAAAAACAGAAAATGAAAATTATAATTAAGCAGCAGAAAGGTACCCGTGTGTTAGCAACTTATCAGTAGAACAACTCCATGATTCGTTAAGGGAAGGAAATACAGAAGGATAAATAGAATGGTATTAACTCTTTACTGTTGGAATGCACATAATCTAATAGCAGAGGGACAGGAATGAAAGAAAAATATCCTTGATAAGGTTACTAAGCCTGATATCATTTGCATAAAAGAAACATGGTTAATAGGCATACTAGCTTTCAGAATCCCTGGATATGGTATTTTTAGGAAAAACAGAAGTAGGAAGGGAAGGGGGAGTTTGTACATTCATGAAGAAAAACCTAAATTATCTTGAAAAGTTAGGTGAAGAAAGTAAATGTACAGTATAATGCTTTTGAGATTCCAATGCAAAATAAATCTGTCTTTCAGAATATAACACATACACATATCATCTATGTGAAAACTGGAAATTCAGGATTTGACAGAGATGCAAGAGGCACATGTATTATAACAGCTATAAAAATTGTGGGAAATTGAAAAAAAAATAAGAACAGCAAATGTCTAGAACAATTCTTTGATGATAATTTAGTAATACAGAATGAGGCACCCACTAGGTTTAATGCATCCACTAGATTTAATGAAACCAATGGAAATCTCTACTATCTAGACCTGGGAATTGTCAAATAGCATAGCAAGCAAATGCTGCTGGAAAGGTGATAAAGAGGAGCGAATGGGAAGTCACCACTACCCTGTACTTAAAGTATATCAAGGTAAAGACAACACTGAGGATGGAAGAAGACCCCCTACCTGGAATATATAAAAGAAAACTGGGAACTATTTAGAAACAAATGTAATGAAAATGTTAATGAACAATACATAAATGATGACAATGAGGAGTTTAGTAGCAATATAAGTAAGAGAATCATGATGGCAGCAAGTTAGCTATACCTAAGATATGAAGTCAGCCTAAAGGTAGAAACCATGTACCATGGTGGAATGAGGAGTGTAAAAAAAGCAGTTAAAGAAAGGATTTTTAAAAAAATCAACAAATGGTGAGGACTTAATGACAAGAAACAAGGCAATTGCAGAAAGGGCTATTAGACAGGCAAAATAAAAAAAATCTGGAGAAAGACACTAAGAGGCTGGTAGATCAGGTGCCAACTCATGACAAGGCCCCAGGCCTTACTGAACAATAACAAATATATAGCTGGAAACCAGTCTTGCTTACTTGTGTGTTAGCATTATCAAAACAGATGTTAGATCTTAAGTTGATAAGAATGTGTTTATACTTTATGTCAAGAATCAGAGAGGTAGCCGTGTTAGTCTGGAATAGCAGAGGTAACAAAGAGTCCTGTGGCACCTTAAAGACTAACTAAAGTTTTCAAGCATAAGCTTTCGTGGGCTAATACCCACTTCAAAGTATACTTTATAAAATGCTTGTAGGATGCAGCATGTATTGATCTTGTTTATAACCTCTATGACTACTATACTATACTATACTATAAAGTTATACAGGCGAGTCTTCTCTTACATGGGGGTTTCGTTCCATGGTTAGTATGTAAAGCGAAAACTGCGTGTAGTGAAACACTCATTGAGTTAAATGGCAGGCGGAATCGCCCTCAGTATAGATGCAGATTTTAAATTGCATCTATACAATTTGCCGACCACGCAAAGCTGAATTTGTGCATGATAAATGTGCCTAAGATGCGACTCGCCTGTATTTATAGACACCAACTCCATGGGTACTCTAGGGCAGCTCCCCACCCTGGCTCACCTCTGCTCCACCTCCTCCCCTGAGCGTACCACCACCACTCCTTCTCCCCTCTCCCTCCATCCCAGGCCTGCCGTGAATCAGCTGTTTGGCACCACCAGCCTGGGAGGAAGGGAGGGGGGAGAAGCAGAGCTGCGGTGCTCAGGGGAGGAGGCAGAGGCAGAGTGGAGGTGAGCTGGGGCAGGAAGCAGTTCCCTTGCACACCCTCCTCCCAGTTACCTGCTGCTGGGTGGCCCTCCCCGTGCCCCCCCAGCTCACCTCTGCTCCACCTCCTCCCCTGAGCATGCTGCCACTCTGTTTCTCCCCCCTCCTTCCTGGCTTGCCATGCAAAAGCCTGGGAGAGAGAGGATGTAGGGGAAATGTGCCATGCCCAGGGGAGAAGGGGGGGTGGGGATTTGCGGAAGGGGTTGGAATGCGGGTGGGGAAGGGGCGGAATTGGGGCAGGGCTGGGGGTACTGGCTAAAGCAGGTGCCTATGGTTATATTGAGTGTTTGAATTGAAACCCTTTGTAATTGTGTAACTTACCAAACAGGAAAAGAAGCATTAATTAAGGCAAAGTGCTGGCCCTG
Source organism: Sternotherus odoratus (assembly GCA_032164245.1). Classification (NCBI taxonomy): domain Eukaryota; kingdom Metazoa; phylum Chordata; order Testudines; family Kinosternidae; genus Sternotherus; species Sternotherus odoratus. Next base: position 91,396,700 of record JAVMKO010000001.1, read on the forward strand.
CACACAAAATGGTCCATTGATGGCAAATGAGGTATTGTGTAGCATCAAAGGACAGAGGCCCTGTTGACTGCTTTCCTAACTCTCTCCAGGTAGGAGAGAACTGTGCATGAACTCATTCCATCAGTTTGGAATCTGGAGTGGAGGGGATTAAAATCCCTGACAAGGAGAAACTGAATCTCTCTTATGCTCTCTGGATTCTGAGGGGCAAAGACTCCTAAACGTAAGCGAAGAGATCCCCATGCTGTCTGGCCTGGGTTAGTCCTGAAAGACACTTTGAATTGGCAGATTACTACAGCTCTGTCACCTTTTGAATCACACACTGAAACTCATTTGTGTATAGATGCTCCCTTGCTCTGTCCTGTAAAGAACTTTCTTCCTCCCCCCCACCCAACTTAATAAAACTTTAGTTAGTTTATTACAGGATTGGCTACCAGAGTTGTCTTTGGTATGAGATTTAAGGTGCAAATTGATCTGGGGTAAGTGATTGGTTCCTTGGGACTGGCAGCAACCTGAATATGTTTTGATCTTTGCTGTAAGTGACCATTTATCAGAGTCTAGCTTGCCTGAGTGGCATGACAGACTGGAATTGTGACTCCATTATAAGGTTATTGAAGTACTTTGGGAATTAATATTTGTTACTGGGTTGGTGAATTTTAATTATAAAATGTTCCACTGGTATGTAGTTGTCTGCCCTGCTTTTTATGGGATGCCCTGAGATTGGCACTCTCAGGTCTTGGTTACACTGGCACTTTATAGTGCTATAAAGCCTCCAGGAGTACTATAACTCCCTACCCATCCACACTGGCAAGGCACGAATTGTGCTATAAATCAGAGTTTACAGTGCTCGTGGTAATCCACCTCCGCACGGGGAATAAGGGTTGTAGCGCTATCGCTGTAGCGCTATGGCGCGAATGTGGACACCCATTGTGCGTTAATTAGCCTCCAGCCTGGCCCATAATTCCCGTTCAAGCCACTCTGGTCATCACTTTCAAACTCTTCTGTTGCATCCTCAGGTGACCACACGTCAAACCTGCCCCTTAAATTCCCAGGGAAATTTGAAAATCCCCTTCCTGTTTTCTCCAGCCAGGCGTGGAGTGCTCCTCAGGCAATCATTGCAGGTAACCATTTTGCTTGGCCATGGCTCCACGTTCCATGCCTCCTCGCAATAAGCGAGCTTCACCGTTGTTGCAAAAACTCCTTTGTCCCTTTGAAGGTGTGTCCCAATTTACCCTCAAAGGACAGGCAAAACTCAGTAGGTTTATGAAAACAGGTTTATTGCTTAGCAAAAAGGAGCCACGGGGTTAACACCCAAAAACAAATGGCTCAACTCTATACATGGTTGAGGCCTTCTTATACTCCAGTGTGGATAAGGGAGGGGGTTTCCAAAACATCTAGGCAAATGGAAAAAGCTTATGGGCTTGTTATAACCATTGTCTTTGAATTAATCTATTCCGTTTACCTGTCTGAGGTTTTTAATGGCAGGACATGCAGACATTATGTCTCTTACCTTTGTGAAAGACGATGGGGACAGGAAGGTGTGAGGCACACAAGAGGCCAGAAAACCATATTACACTATATTTGTAATACTGTTACTTATAAACTTGATTCTTCTAACACCGTGGAACAATAGCGAGGTGATGAACCTCATCAGCTGTTGGGGGGAAGAGACTGTCTAGGCTCAGCTACGGTCTATTTCTTCAAAGGTCTCAATAAGAGCTCTTGCAATGTGCTTGCGCAGGTTTCTCGGGAAAGCCAGCATGGTCCCTGACCCGTCCACTGTTCTATGAAGGGCGGGGGGAGCATTGCTGCACAGAGGCAAGCTGCATATGCGCCTGGCCAAAATCCGTATCTCATTAGAATGCCCTCCCTTTCTTCCTCCGTCACCCGCAGCAGCGAGATATCTTCCAGCACGGACACCTATACAGAGAATGTTGGACAGTGCTCAGAGTACGGTTCCCGCAAATGCCCTCCACTCTCCCCAAGCCATAGTACAGCAAGGCAGGGAAACAATCATTCCCCTTGCATCTAGAGACAACTCACCATGGCAGGGGCTCCATTGCTGTCTGTGTGCTATAGCTGTGTGGGACAGGCAAACGGGACAGAGAAACATGGAATGCGGGGGAATCATAGCACTGTCTGGAATCCTAGCACTGTCTGTTGTGAACAAGGGAATCCTCTGTTTTAACTTTGCACTGACCTTCCCTAGTTTCATCCTTGAACACCCCATCAGCCATCAATCTTATCTGCAGCTCAGGAGGATTAGAAAGAAACCACAAAAGAGCAAGGAAGATCTTTTACAACAAGTTATGCAACAGTCTGTAATGGAGAATCACGTTGCACAGCAGCGGCGGGAGAATGAGAGCAAGCAGAGGGATGAACAGATCCAGTTGAGGGAGATGGCTCACGAGCAGCGCGCTGAAAAGTGTGCTGACAAGCTGTTTACAATATTACAGCTGCAAGTAGAGACTCTGCAGCGGATCACTGCTGTTCAGGAGGAGAAGCAACACCGTGCTCGCCGCCCCCATTGTCAGTTGCCCCCTAACCCTTCCCCTTCTGGACCTCTGGCCCCTTCGGGCCACAATCAACAGCTGCCTGGTTATTATCGCCCATGGCTGCCTCCAACCCCCCTGTCTTCACCAACCAACCCACAGACCCAGCACCCTTATCCACTGCACTCAACCCCTAATAACAATCATCATCGCCCTCCACAAATGGGGTTGGGGGAACACAGCAATTCGAAGGGCATTGGAGGTTATGAGGCCAGGACATACGCCAATCTCTGAGTGACCCCTTCCCACCCCAAATGCACCCCCCCTCCTCTTCCCACCATCAAACATTTTACTTTTTTTCAACTTTTATTTCAAATTCTGAAAAAGCTGTTCAATAAATGAATTCTTTTTAATAAATGGGTTTCTTTATTTGGTGCACATATGTATCTAATAGCTACAGAAAAGCAAATGCCTTATCCTTTTAATAGAACGCACCCCCCCCCTCCCTTCCTCTGGAATTCCCATTAGAACTTGATTTCAGCATCAAAATGCTCCCTCAAGGCATCCCTGATCCTTGTAGCCTCGCGCTAAGCCCCTCTAAGAGCCCTGCTCTCTGGCTGTGCATACGTGAACTCCAGATGTTGAATCTCCGAGGACCATGCCACAGTGAAGCCTTTGCCCTTCCACTCACAAAGATTATGTAGGGCACAGCACACAGAAATAACCGCAGGGATACTTCCCTCTGCCAAGTCTAGCTTCCCCTAAAGACAGCGCCAGCACATCTTGAGATGCCCAAAAGCACACTCCACAGTCATTTGACAGCGGCTCAGCCTGTAGTTGAACCTTTCCTGGCTGCTGTCCAGGCTCCCCGTGTAGGGTTTCATGAGCCAGGGCATTAAAGTGTAAGCAGGGCCGCCAAGAATCATAATGGGTATTTCAACTTCCCCCAGGGGGATCCTCTGGTCTGGAAAAAAAGTGCCTTCTTGCAGCTTCCTGAACAGGCCGGTGTTGCGGAAGATGCATGAGTCATGCACCTTTCCCGACCAGCCTGCATTAATGTCAGTAAAACGCCCACGGTGATCCACAAGCGTCCGAAGAACCATGAAGTACCCCTTTCAGTTAATGTACTGTTTTGCTAGGTGGTCGGGGGCCAGAATAGGTATATGGGTCCCATCGATCGCCCCTCCACAGTTAGGGAAACCCATGTGTTCAAATCCAGCCACGATGTCACGCACGTCACCAAGAGTCACGATTTTTCATAGCAGGAGGCTATTAATGGCCACCAATTGCATCAACACGACTCCAACGGTCGACTTTCCCATCCCAAAGTGGTTGGCCACCGATCGGTAGTTGTCTGGGGTGGCCAGCTTCCAGAGTGCTATAGCCACCCGCTTCTCCACCGGGATGGCAGCTCTCAATCTGGTGTCCTTGCGCTGCAGGGCGGGGGCAAGTTCAGCACACAGTCCCATGAAAGTGGCTTTTCTCATGCGAAAGTTTTGCAGCCACTGTTTGTCCCACACTTGCATGATGATGTGATCCCACCATTCAGTGCTCATTTCCCGTGCCCAGAAGCAGCGTTCCACGGTCGTGAGCATGTCCGTTAAAGCGATGATCAGTTTAGTGTCCAATGCGTTCCTCGGCTTGAGCTCGTCTTCAGACCCATCACTACTGTCACGTTCCATGTCAAGAATGAACTCCACTGCACAGAGAGTTGTGCTGGCAACACTCGCTAGCATGCTCCTCAGCAGTTCCATTATGGCACACGAAAAAACGGACGACGGAGCGCGCCTTGCTGAAACCATTGAAAGATGGCACCTGAGGTGAATGGAAACACAGGGATTGATGGGATGTGACACAAAGCATCACGGGGAGTTGGAACAGGATGCAGAATGGCCGCAAGTGACGCCCCCCCTTCCCACAAGGCATTGCGCCAGATTGGGAAGAGGTGCTCTGTGGGATACCTGCTCTATTGTGCTACTCCTAATGCTGCCTGAAGTGCCGCAAATGTGGCCATGCTCTAGCGCTGGCGGGTCTAAGTGTGCACACGCTCTAGCGCAATACCTACTGCTGTATATGGGATACGCTATAACCAAAAGCACTATAATCCCGTAAGTGTAACCATGTGGAGAGAGAATTCCTAGTGAGCCACTCCAGACAGCATAACAGAAACTAAAACAGAGGTATATAGGTAGATTAGGACAATTAATGGAATACAGGGTAATTCTGTACCAGGCCTTATTGTAGAAGGTCAATGGATAAAAAGATCTAATGAAGAAAAAGTGGAAGGTCTAGCTGAAGTATTCCACAACATTTGCAATGGTGAAAATCCGAGTAAAGAAATCCATGTGATGGGAAAAAATTAAAGATCCACGAAAACTAGAATCGGTGGGAAAATGAGGAGGATATGGTATTAAATGAAAACGTCTGTGTGAGGGAACTTAAAAATGCTATTGCTAAAAGCAAAAACTGCACCAGGCAAAGATGGCCTATGTAACTATACGCTAAAACACCTGGATGAAGGGAGTCTGAAAATACTGCTAAAGCTGTACAACTGTATATGGGGCGGGGAAGTGAGCTACTCATGGAGTGGAAACGTGGTTATAGTTACAGTGGTGGTGGTGGAGGGGGAAGGAAAGTAAGTTACAAACAAGAGCTGATTAACAAGATACACAGAGAGATGTTGACTTATTGACAACATGCCAAGTGAGTTCAGGAAGGGAAGGAGTACAGCTGATCATATAGTACGAGTAGAGACACAAGCACAAGTAAGGATGAGAAATAAATAATATAGAATAGTGGTTTCCCTAGATATTAAAGAAAGCATAGCATACATTATGGATAGAGGGCTTATTGCATAAAATAGCATAAGAGGAAGAATATATAGCTGGATAAAGGATTCTTTAATTAAAAGAACTATGCAGGTCAGAGCAGGGAAAGCCTACTCTAGCATGTATAAATCACACATGGCACTTCGCCTGCAGATATCATTAGCCACAGCTTATTTAACATAATGATAAACAATCTCCCAAAAAGTCGGAGTGCAGGAATAGGCCTTTTCTTGTTTGCAGATGCCTGTGCAAATGGATTTCAAAGAGAAACCAGGAAATAGTTGAGAAGAGAATTAATGAAGCACTTAGAAAAAGTGCAGAATGGAGAAACATGTGGGGCTTTAAATTTTCAATGAAAAGGAATGAAGGAATGAAAGTCTCTAAAAGGATTTTTTTTAAAAAAATACTGTCTCTATGGAGAGCAAACAGGCGTAATTAAGAGTTGCAGGCAAGATAACATGAAAGGATTCTATGGATTTAAACTTTGAAAACATTGTAGATAATTGTAAGCTACTTAAAGGTATTTTTGGAGCCACCTGGGGTGTAGATAAGAAAACAATGGTAATGATTTATAGAGCATTAATAAGACCAATCATTGACTATGGATGTCAAGCATTTAGTTCAACATCAAAAATAAACCTAAGGAATCCAGGCTCAGTCCAAACCCAGAAATTACTAAACACAAAGGTGGGCTCTATGAGAAGATGCAAGGTCAACGAGATGGTTGCTTACATCTTCTGAGTGCAACACTGATGGGGGATTTTGTATGACAAACACAGATACTTAAAAGTGACAATTAAAATACCTAGTAAGAACATCGGGAAAATGGGGCACCATTGAGAAAGCAATATTACAATGTTTTAAAACTACTGGGAAAAGAGACTACCTACATATCATGAAATACAGCACCTGGCAGTTCTAGACTCAGAATGCGAGCTTGTTTTGCCATAAAATATAAGAAGAGGCTTGCCGAGGAGAAGTTGCAAGGGGAGGGATGCAATCCCACTAGCCTTCTTTGGTCAGTGGAATAATTTTTAGTTTTGCAGTTAATTTGTGAGTTTTGTAGTTGAAGAATGAAACTGTGGCCTGAAAGAAGGGCCTGAACAGGCTTTTGGGTGTGGTGTCAGTCTTTCCTGGGCTGGGGGACACAAGTTAACACCCTGAAAGATCCTAATAAGTATAAATGGTACATGCAAGCCAACTTAAATCATTTACCCATTTGTCATTCTGTACAAACATACACCATATTGACTTATTTATAAAAGAAGCTAACCATTAAGAGAGACACCAAGAAAAGAAATGAAACACTAGAGAGATGTACAGAGCTTCTCTCTGCCTCCACACATGCCACTGTAAATTAGGAGTAACTTCTGTAGTTAATGAAGTGAAACCAATGTAAAGCTGGTGTGAGAGCAAATAAGCCCTAATTGAAATTTACATATGAAATGGAAGAGTATCTTGAAATTATGAAATTACCTGGACAGTATGCAATAGATATACCCCTGGTTAGTATATGTGTTGTTGAACACCACAGCTTCTTTAGTCATGCTGAAGAATAGAGGTTAGAGCATAAAATAGAGGTTCTTTAAGCACGAACTAATAATCATGGGGTAATAACATCAATGTGACTAGCATTATCACTGGGATAGGGCCCACTATAAATCTATGAAACTCATACATTGTATAGTTATTGTGAGACAGCTGGCATGCACCACACGCATCACAAAGGTTTCAAACCTGGGGAGAACAGAGCTCTTCTCTCCCTAAATAATAAGCACTGTTCCCCTCTCTAAGATCAAACCAGTCATTTGGGCTGTGTCATTAGATAACTATGTGGTAGGTGGTAGCCCCTGCATTGTAGAGGAAGTTTAATACATATTATAGAAAAAATAAAATGTCAGTGACTCAGATGCCAGGAGGGCACTTAATAGTAGGCAGACATTGTAAAATAGAGTACTTATCTAAAAAATTGGGTCTGACAAGACAGTAGGTGAGTGATTCATATTAGGTTTTTGCCTACACTAAGTGCAGGAAATGTAGTGTGATATCAAAGTCACACCTCCTTAAGTGCTGTGAGGTCCAAAATAACTTGAGAAAGACTTCAGAGTAGTAGTTGTGTTAGTCTGTATCCGCAAAAAGAATGAGGAGTACTTTTGCCCAAATGAATTTGTTAGACTCTAAGGTGCCACAAGTACTCCTCATTCTTTTTGAGAAAGACTGATCAAAATTCAACAAGAATCCAGTGTGGGGAGAGGGGTGATGTATTTTATAAAAAGGAATAAATGATACTTGCTGTAGTACACCACCACCACAACACCAGAATTATCCCACTGTGAGCATATATTTCAATCATATTAAAAACATCGCTTCAAATGCCTAGCTCAGTTGCAGTAGGAAAAGTTTGTCATATCTGTATTACTGGAATTGGCATTTATTGCACATCAGTTTGTCTGGAGCACATTGACTCACAAATAGAAGGAATCCATGAGCTCTGAAGGAGTTGTGAAACTACCTCACAGAAGGATGAAGAAAATAATGGGATCCAAAGTCTTTGAGGCAGGGAATGTGTCTCCTTTGTGTGCGAATTGCATTTCACCCTTGAAGTTGGGAAGCCCAGGTAATAAACATTTTCAGTGAGGTTCTGTGTCCCTTTCTTAATACACCTTTATAGATAGTTCCTTCACTACTTTGGCCACTGTTTTGCACTGAGCAGAGATTTTCGTGAGCTGACCAGAGTGGTGCTGGACAGTCACTCTCTTTCAGAACGCTACAACATGTGTGATTAGGTCAAAAATTCCTTCCAATTTGTTTTCACTTGTATGTGTCTGTAGTAAATTTCAACTGCCATCATGTTCCCCAGTCACCTAATTTTGTGAGCTACTTTTGGGGCTTCTCACACACTTTTCTAGTCTTGAATAACAATTGTATCATCAGCAAATTTTGTATTGTTCACCCACTTCCCAGATTACCAATAATTCAGTAAACAACATCATTCTGAGTTCAGATCCTTGGGGCAGTCCCTCTATCTAACCTCCTTCCATGGTTGAAAGTGACCATTTATTCCTACACTTTGTTTCTATATTTCTCAGTCAGTTTCCAATCCATGATGGAACTTAACCCCTCTTCACCTATCATTACTTTATAGGTAGACATCATTAAACAAAGTCCCAGACCCACCTGTCATTAATTCTGTGTATAAAGATGAACTATTTTGATGGTGTAGGTCTGCAGTAAATAGATAACCACAGTGGAAATAATTCATTTAACAAGAACCAGCATTAGGAATTGTTTAAAATGGTCAGCTGTCTATACTGTTACTGCTTTTGATGATTACCTGTTCTGTTCATTCCCTCTAGGGCACCTGGCATTGGCCATTGTTGGAAGACAGGATACTTAGTTAGGTGGACCTTTGGTCTGACCCAGTATGGCCATTCTTGTGTTCTTTGTATGTTTTGCATTGTTCACCATGAAATACTTTCTTTTTTTTTAGTCTGGGATTAGACTGCCACCTCTGGGCCTCAAAGCCTCATAGCAAGATAGTGGTACCATTTAAAAATATGTACCATTGCTCTTTCATTCATCGTTTTGCACAGAATTTTAGAGAGAGAAAATAATTGCAGTTCAGTGTTGCAAAATGGAAGCTTTCCCCCATCATTTTTGCAAAGCATTGCAGGGAAACTGCTTTTGTGCCATTCTTTCAGTGCTGGGAGCAGGTTAATGGTAGAGGAAGTGGAGTCACTTTAAACCTTTATGAGATTTCAGTATGACAATGCTTCACTATATAATAATCTGAGAATGAAAATAAATAAATGAGAAGCCCCTTTAGAGTGTAATTGGAATGTCTCAACTTTTGATAGTCTATTCACTGTAAGGAGGCTGATACTTGTTTCCTTAGCCATTTGCTTAACATTCTCCTGGCTCCTTAATAAGTCTGCCAGTAACAAATCATCTGAAAAAAAAATCTCATCCTTGACACTAATTAGAATTCACACTTTATAACCAGCAACATTGCCCTATTGAGACACCATGAAGTCTATGTGAAAAGAAAATCAAAATTTTGCTTAAATTATTTTCAGCAAATTTTTAAATTTTGATGAAAAAACACAAAATTCTTGCAAAAATGTTATGAATTTCTTTTCAACAAACCCTCACCATAAGCTCATCGAAGCAGGGACTGTGTCTAACTTCATGTTTGTGTAGTGCCTAGCCCAATGGGGCCCTAATCTTTTGCCTCATAAACACAGGGTCTTATCACTTCAGTGATAAGACCCTGTGTTTATCGCTGGTTGTTGTATAATTCAAGAGTTTATAGCCTTCATACATCAGTCAGTAATAAGAGTAATATGATGGCACACTTTCTTTTTACCTTCCATTTAAATGTCTCAAACCATTTTGCAAAGATAGATAAGTATTATCTACATTTTACAGCTGACATAACTAGGAACAGAGAAGTTCAAAATATCTATTAACATCACTGTCTTTGTATCAGAATGTGGCATAGAGGATGGTCTCTGGTCATCAGATTAGTATTCAGAAGAATTAGGTTCCGTTTCCAACTCCATTAGAGACTTTGTCTGTTCTTGGGCAAGTCACCCATTTTCTCTTTTCCCCATTTATAAAATGGGGATAATTTTCCATTACCTCACAGAAGTATTATAAGAATAAATCTATTCGTGTTTGTGAGGCCCTGAGATCCTCTACTGATGGGAGCTGCAGGGCCCTCCTGGATCCTGCCTCCACTCAGTGCTGGCGACAGGAATTTTGGGGCCCCGTACGGCAGATCGTACGGGCCCCCCCCCCGGTCTCCCGCCGCCCGCGCCTTTCCCCCCCGCCAGTCTCCCGCCACCCGCGGCCCCCCACGCCAGTCTCCCGCCGCCCGCGGGCCCCAACCCCCGCATGCGCTGTGGCCGCGTGGCCCGGCCGGGAGAAGCAAAGGGAGGCAGGGGGAGGCTGCTGGGTGCCGGGGGAGGGGGCTGGTGAGCGCTGCAGTGGCTGCCCGGAGCCGTGCCTTGCTCACAGCCCCGGCAACAAGGGGGTGCAGCTGCGTACCGGGCCCGCCCCAGACTTCAGGGGGCCCCCTTGAAGTCCGGGGCCTGGTACAGCTGTACCCGTTGTACCCCCCTGTCGCCGGCCCTGCCTCCACTTGTCCCAGAAAGTCACTCAGAAACCCTGTTTGCAGTGCTCAGCTGTGCTTTATTGTACAAAATATGCTCCTACCACCTTTACAGCACACTATATACAGAGTTCCTGCTTGCTTATCTCCCAGCAGGGGAGGAGGGCAAGCTATCCCTCCCTGTTCCTCTCAGAGCAGCTTCCCCCTTCCTGGCACCACCACCTCCTTGTCCTTGTCCTTGTCCTTGTCCTTGTCCTTCCCCCCGGCTTCCTTCCTCGGAGGCTTTTATCCAGCCCCAGCCAGCAGAGACAGCAGCTGCTCCTGCTTTGCCAATCAGGGCTAGGTGGCCTCCCCAGCTCCGATTTACCTTCCTTCAGTGTAGCTGGAGTGACAGAGGGTTTGCTAAGCAGTTCTCCTGCTAGCACAGGAGCCATATAAATAACCTAGCAAACTTCTTTGTAGGGAGTGGGCCAGTTATCCATGAAGCTAGCCCTGAAGAATAGGAAATCTGGACAGGAAATAAATCTGAATTTCTAGCTTTGTAGCACAGAGAAGTAAATTCTAGAATTCAACCTCACCAGTTTGTTAATGTAGAGTCCTTATTTTTGGAAAATATTACAAAACATTGCTTTACTCTATCCACAAAAAACAATACATGCTTTTTACATACATTTAATGGCAAGTGAAAATTGCAAGTGAAATCACTTTTGGACTCCTTTCCTTCAGACAAAAATAACAGTGTATTTTTGTAGTGGTGTCTGAAGTTGAGCAGATCAAGGCAGAGATGTGTGTCTGTAAGAGAACTTTAAAACAGCATTAGAAGTGCTGTAAGATGATTTAATATTGCTCCCTTCGTTGACTCTTTCTTGCAATTAAACAAACATACACAATGATCAGTAGGAGCGGGGAAAGGAAACACACTTATTAACATAGCTGCTTTTGAAATGTTACTCTGAGTGATATCAGACCTTAAATTCCATTGACTATAAATAGGAATTAGGGCCAGAGCCACAAAAGGGACTTGTGATGATGAGCATCACAACACCTAATGCCTAACATTTAGATGCCTAGAAAAATCACAGGAACAACACTATGACCCACAAAGTCTGAGTGAGGTGCAGAAGGTCAGTGAATGGGGAAAGATAAGTGCCTTATAATGTGATCCACAAAACCAGTATGCTAGGTAGGGAATCGCACCTAAACTAACCAATGGGGAGATGCTGGCAAGAGGGGTGTATCCTAAGTCGCATCCCTCAGCAGCACAGGTGGCCATGCAGTCCAAGAATTACAAACGAGCTCCAGCATGGACCAAACGGGAGACACAGGGTATGATTGCTGTATGGGGAGAAGAATCTGTGCAGGCCGAACTCCGATCAAAAAGAAGAAATGCTAATATATATACCAAAATCGCCCAGGGCATGTTGGACAGAGGCTACAACAGGGACACACAGCACTGCCACATGAAAGTTAAAGAGCTCAAGCAAACCTGCCAAAAGACAAAGGAGGCAAATGGTTGCTCTGGGTCAGAGCCCCATACATGCCACTTCTATGATAAGCTGCATGCTATTCTAGGGGGTGACCCTACCACTACCTCACCACTGTCTGTGGACACCTGCAAAGGGGGAGCAGGGAGTCTCATGCAACAGGGAGGAGAATGATTTTATGGATGAGGAAGAGGACAAGTCGGAGGAGGAGAATGCAGGCAAGCAGAGAATCTATTCTCCCTGGCAGCCAAGACCTTTTCATCACCCTGGAGCCAATACCCTTCCAAGGCGGGTTCCTGGACCCTCAAGCCAGAGAAGGCACCTTTGGTGAGTGCACCTTTGTAAAAACACTACAGGGTTTAAAGGCAATTGTGTTTAATGTTTGATTTTCCCTGGGGACTTTGAATGCATTTGTGGCCAGTACAGCCACTGGAAAAGTCTGTTAACATGTCTGGGGATGGAGCAGGAATCCTCCAGGGACATCTTCATGAAACTCTCCTGAAGGTACTTTGAAAGCCTTTGCAGAAGGTTTCTGGGGTGTGCTGCCTTATCCCAACCTCCACGATAGGACATTTTACCATGCCAAGCCATTAGCAACTAGTCTGGAATCATGCAGAACAAAGCATGGCAGCAAATAGTTCTGGATTTTGGTCACATTCAAGCAACATTTGGTCTTTATCTCTCTGTGTTAGCCTCAGGAGAGTGATATCATTCCTGGTCACCTGATTGAAATAGGGGAATTTTTGTAAGGGAATAGTTAAAGGAGCCCATTCATGCTGGGCTGTTTGCGTTTGGCTAAAAGGAATCATCCCTGATAATAGCCACATGGTGCAGGGAGGGGTGAAGGGATCCCATCAAATTGCCACATGGTGAGGTGGGGGGAGGGTTGTGCTGCACATCCATCTGAAAACTGCAGCCCCTCCTTTTAAATGGCCAACCCAACCACCATGGTTAGCTTGGGAAAGGAGGGCACTACAGTCTGAAAACGTTCCCACATGTCATGGAGGCAGAAGAAGCCAACCCCATGTACCCTTTGGCTGCCTGGTAACTGAATTCTGTTGTCCAACCGTGTGTGATGTCTCACCATACCGGCAGGCACTCAATATAAAAGGCAAAATGTGACCTTGTAGATAAAGCACATGTGCTGTCTGCTGTGAAAGAGTCTCCTTTTTGGTTCTCAGAAATGTATCTTCTTAAATTCTACGCTCCCTTTTTATCCCCCCGCAGGTACAAATGTTTCTACGCTCTCCCTATCATCTCCAATCCAGAGGTTATTGCAGATTAGAAGACGAAAAAATGCACTCATGATGACATGTTTTCTGAGCTCATGCAGTCCTCCCACTCTGATAGGGCACAGCTGAATGCATGGGGGCATGCAGTGGCAGTGTATAGGAAAGCATTAAGTGAGCACGATGAGAAGAGGCAGGATGCGATGCTGAGGCGAATGGGGGAGTAAACGGACATGCTCAAGCATCTGGTGGAGCTGCAGGAAAGGCAACAAGAGCACAGACCACCACTGCATCCCTATGTAACTGCCTGCCCTCCTCTCCAAGTTCCATATCCTCCTCACCCAGACACCCAAGTATGGGGGGGGAGGAGGAGGTAGAGGGGTGCCTCTGGGCACCCAGCCACTCCACAGGATGGTCCAAGCACCAGAAGGCTGTCATTCAATAAGTTTTGATTTGTAGTTTGACTACAATAAGCAATGTGGCCTTGTACTTCCCTCCTCCTCCACCCCATCTGGGCTACCTTGTCAGTTCCCACTTTTTAATCAATAAAGAATTCATCATTTTAAAACAATTGTGACTTTATTTCCTTTGCCAGCTGTGATCAAAGGGGAGAAGGTGGTTGGCTTATGGGGAACTAAAATCAACAAAGGGGGTGGGGATTGCATCAAGGAGAAACACACATAACTGTCACAACTTAGCCTGGCCAGTCATGAAATTGGTTTTCAAAGCTTCTCTGCTGCACAGCACACCCAGCTGTGCTCTTCTAATCGTCCTGGTATCTGGCTGCTCAAAATCAGCCACCAGGTGATTTGCCTCAACCTCCCACACAGACATAAATGTCTCCCCTTTACTCTCACAGATATTATGAAGCACACAGCAAGCAGCACTAACAATGGGAATATTGGTTTCGCTGAGGTCTAATCTAGTCAGCAAACAGCGCCAGTGAGCTTTTAAACATCCAAATGCACATTCTACCACCATTCTGCACTTGCTCAGCCTGTAGTTGGACTGCTCCTTCCTACTGTCCAGGCTACTTGTGTACAGCTTCATGAGCCATGGGAACCATGGGTAGGCTTGGTCTCCAAGGATAAATACTGGCATTTCAGCATCCTCAAAGTAATTTTCTGATCTGGGAAGTAAGCCTCTTCCTGCAGCTGTTCAAACAGCCCAGAGTTCATAAAGGTGTGAGTGTCATGCACCTCTCCGGGCCATCCCACATTGATGTCGATGAAACGTCCCATGGGATCCACCAGTGCTTGCAGAACCATTGAGAAGTACCCCTTTTGGTTTACAAACCAGTTGACAAGGTGGTCCTGTGCCAAGACAGGAATATGTGTTCCATCTATTTCCCCACCACAGTTAGGGGACCCCATTGCAGCAAAGCCATCCACTATGACCTGCACATTTTCCAGAGTCACTACCCTTGCTAGCAGAAGGTTAGTGATTGCAGTGATTACTTGGGTCACATCAGCTCCCATGGTAGATTTGCCCACTCCAAATTGATTCCTGACTGACGGATAGTAGTCAGGCATTGCAAGCATCCACAGGGTTATCACCACTCACTTTTCAACTGTCAGAGCAGTTCTCATCTTGGTATTCTTGTGCTTCAGGGGGAAAGCAACTCACAAAGTTCCATGGAAGTGGCCTTATGCATGTGAAAATTTCGCAGCCACTGGAAATCCTCCCAGACCAACAAAACACAACGCGGTCCCACCAGTCTGTGCTTTTTTACTGGACCCCGAATCGGCATTCTACTGTATGAACCTGCCCCATTACCACCATGATGTCACAATAGCCACATCCCATACTTTCAGGGAAGTCTGTGTCCATGTCCTCCTCACAATAGTCTTTGTGTTGGCGTCTCCTAGACAGGTTCTGCACATGGTGCGGGATAATGCGCCAGGTGTTTACAATGCTCACAACAGCAGTGGTGAGCTGAGGGGCTCCATGCTTGCTGTGCTATGGCATCTGCATTGGTAACCCAGGAAAAAAGGTGTAAAATGATTGTCAGTCGTTGCGTTCATGGAAGGAGGGAGGTAGAGAGGGTGGGGAGACTGACGACATGTACCCATAACCACCTGTGACAATTTTTTCCCCATCAGGCATTGGGAGCTTAACCCAGAATTCCAAAGGGCAGCGGAGACTATAGCTACCCACAGTGCCCCGCTCCATGAGTCAATGCTAGCCATGGTATTGAGGTCACCCTCCACCAAGGTAATATGCTTAGTGGGGCACATGCAATCAAATGTATAAAATTGCATCCTAAAAATCGACTTCTATAAAATCAACCTAATTTCATAGCGTAGACCTACCCTAAGTGTTTTGAAGTCGTGGTGTAACATTTGTAATACATAATGACTCAGACACTGGGCAGTAAACATATGGCTACCGTGTTTCCCCGAAAATAAGACAGTGTCTTATATTAATTTTTGCTCCCAAAATTACATTATATTACAGCGAGAGGCAAAACTGGAAGTACGTCTTATTTTCGGGGGATGTCTTACTTTCGGGGAAACAGGGTATTGTGGCTGTACAATGAAATCAAGGATGTGAAGGTGCAAATTCTAGGGATAAAAGAGCAAATAGAGATGTGGCCTGGAGATATCACAAATTCGAGTTGTGAGGGGGGGAAATGATGAGAAAAGCAAAAAGTTAGAAAATGGAAAGAAGAGGTTAAGATATTTTGTGTCTAATAAGGTCTTTTTTCAAGCAGATAAGGAGTAAGAGGTCAGTGAAAGAGACAGTAAGGCCTCTAAGAAATGTCAAAAGTAATTTATTGACTGAAGTGGGAGATATCACCTAAATGTTAAATGACTAGCCTTAGCATTCCCAGGAGAGGATGAGAGATGGATGCCATGAAAAGGAAAAGTCTTTTTATTTTAATTCAAGGAGAAAGAGAAATACTGAAGGATAGTCAAATTCATGAAATGAGAACATCAGGGAGTATGATCAAACCACAGAGCCAAAGGGGAGTGGCAGAAGAGATGGGGAAATCTTAGGTATATTTTAAAAACTAATTTGAAATGGAATATACTAGCAGAGAGAACACTCTAGCATTTTTATGCAGATGGTGATCTAGGTTAAATCTGAAACTAAAAAGCCCTGGTGTACTGTATTGTGACAGACCGCCGTCTCCCCCCTCTCAGGAACACAGGCAGGAAACCCTTTTTTGCTCCAACAGTGCCCTTTAATTTACAGTGCAGGACCCCACCACCAATATATACAGGTTAAACAGTTCATTAATAAACACTCAGCTCTTGATAGCTCATTAATATCCAGCTCTAGGGACTCTATGTAGTCCAGCTAACAGTTTACACAGCTCTAGGGACTCTATGTAGTCCAGCTAACAGTTTACACAGCTCTAGGGACTCTATGTAGTCCAGCTAACAGTTTACACAGCTCTAGGGACTCTATGTAGTCCAGCTAACAGTTTACACAGCTCTAGGGACTCTATGTAGTCCAGCTAACAGTTTACACAGCTCTAGGGACTCTATGTAGTCCAGCTAACAGTTTACACAGCTCTAGGGACTCTATGTAGTCCAGCTAACAGTTTACACAGCTCTAGGGACTCTAGGTAGTCCAGCTAACAGTTTACACAGCTCTAGGGACTCTAGGTAGTCCAGCTAACAGTGATACAAACACACTCACTCAGCTCTGAATAGCTCCTGCCACCACCACCCTGGGCTTCCTTCCTGGCAGCCTTTTATCCCCCAGAGGAGGCTGCCAGGTGCAACCCATCCAGGTTGATTAGGCTGCAAGCCAGGTGGCTAATTAGGCTTGCTGCACCAGGGGTTTGCAGAGGGCTTTTCTCCCTCTTAAAGGGGCGGCAGGCTGGGTCAAGCCCACCCTGCCACAGTATATAGGAAATGCTAAATCAGGAGCAAAATGCTTAAGATGTTCTCCCTCTCCCTGCCCTTGATTTAAGAAAAAAAAATACTCTGCACAAACAGGAAATGTTTAGGCTAATTAATAAAGTCTATTTGAGCAATAAAAAACTTTATTTAGGGTAAACATGTGGATAGAATTCAACTGGATGTTGGGGAAGCTTTTGATGTATGGTACTAGACTAATTAACATATTGAGTTAGGAAGCATGAACTTCCTGAGTAGATAAGAAGAGAGTGGCTTATGGGTGGGAGTAGTTTGTGGTTTAGGTGATGAACAGTGTGAAAATTGTAAAATTGAAGTCAATGGAGCCATTCCAATTTACAACAGCCAGGGATCTGGACCTAGGATTTTAAAGCCTCTTAATAAATTTCCATTTTGATGCCCAGCGAGTTCCGTAAATGGACTTGCAAACATTTATATAACAAACACCCATTCCAAATGGAAGTTGTCCTAAGGAAACACTAACAGTTCTTGTAATTTGGGGCAGAATATGGTCCTTTAATTTATGAGAATGAAAATAGATGGAATCCACTTTGGGGGGCGGGGGGGGGAGGACTAGCAGATATACCTACAAGCTCTTTGACTATAAGCTTGAATTCTTAATAAAAGAGAGATTATTTTTCCTTTATCTCCATTTATTAAATGGTAAGAGATGAAGCTTTAGCTAAAAAAATCCTTGTTTACAGAGAGAGGAGGCAGAAGACAGACTTGTACCATGTGATATTTCTGGGGCATATATTCATTTCTTATAATGAAATAGATCATCATTACAACTTTCAAAGGAACGCAAATCATTGTATCCCATTTTATGTGATAGGGACAATTTGAATTTAAGCAAAGCTACTAATGGTTTCTCACATGCCATAGAGAACTAACAGGTGCTGTGAAGATAAATGCCTAGTGTATTCATTTCATTTTGCTTTCTACTTCCTGCAGCTTCTGACTGCAGATGTAGTATAGATCTCTATCCATCACTATCTTGCAAATCTGATCTAAAGGCTATGCTCACTAAATTGGTATTAAAACCCACAGGAGGAATTACATAATCCTTTAAAGAACATTTCATTTGCCAGTGACCTTTTCCAGCCTGGGGAGTTGGTTGTTTATTTGGCAAACTTTTTGTTGCTGTTAGAATAAGTTTGTATGCTAACATGCCCTTTTTGTCTTACAAGAACACTAAATTGCTTTCCACAATTTTCTCATATTGGAGTGTGCCACAGGAACTAGAAGGCTTTAATTTGCCCACTAATACTAGTATACATTGCCAGTCAATACAGAAGCTTGCTCAGTTGTTCATAGAGGACTGAAAGCTACAGCTGGCCAGAAACCAAGAACGTCATTTCACAAAAACAAATGATGTTTTACCTTTTTTTCTTTTGGTCCCAGATAGGACCAAAACTGAGACCTTAGGAAATGGGTCATGAGGGGAGAGCAGAAGAGGACAGTTCCCCACTCCAGAATGGCCAATAGCTCACTGCTTAGGTCACTCACTTGGGATATGGGAGACTCAAGTCCAAGTCCCTGCTAGAATCACACAGATGAGAGACTTGAACCTGGGTATCCCACATCCCAGGTGGTGTAATTTACATTGAAAGCATATGCACAGAGCAATTAGATAAAATACATAAAATGCCCTTGTTGGAAGGTTGCAACCTAATGATACTTTACTTCATAGAATTCAGAACCCTAACACACAAGCACTCAAAAACAAAGAGCCACAAAACAAACTGCTCCCTAAAACAGAGAAGCACAACTCAACACACCTTCCTCTAGGCTAGTTTTCTGCAGACTGATTCACAAGGACCACATTGCATCCCTACAGAGACACCAACCTGCAAGCAGGACTAAGAAACCAATTACAAATTTAAAGTGATAACCTATAATTTGAACAGTTTTAATACACCTACCTAACTGCCTGGCTTTTGAGTCTCTGTGTCTTCTGTTGGAGCTGTTCCTCTTTGCATAAATGCTTAAATATTTATTGGGCCAGAAAGAAAGAGAGACGGCCTCTAAATCCCAGTGGTTAGGGCACTCACCTGGGCTATTGGCTATTCTGATCTCTCTCTTGATCAGAAATTGCATCTTGGATCCGGAAACCTTCCTGACTAAATTTTAGTTGAAACATCTGTTTTCATTAAAAGCTTTGGCATTTTTCCAATAAAAATAACATGCAAGAAATTCATGGCCAAGCTCCACTGATGATGCGATAGTGGGGCACAGTGTACTGGGTCAGAAAATTATTTTCATCATTGCTATCAAACAGATCCAAAAGGCCTCTGATGTGAAGCAGTTCCTCATCCTCAAAAGGAGGTGTTACATCATCACTTTTACTAGTCCCTTCTCTTTTTTCAAGCATTTTCAGGAAGGCCATGAAACATTACAGATTCTGCTACTACCAACATGTTATTGATTCCCTGCTTTACATTTCCTCCTCAGCATATGCAGCAGCACCTAGATGAAAATAAACTCCCTCAGACAGATGGAGGTGTTATCATAGGAGGAAAAAAACATGTTTGAGGTGATATCTGACCTCATCTTTCCCCAATGGTACCTTGTATCTGTCACCTTCAGTCATCAAGAGAGTACAAAGACTCTTCATCACCGTCCTTTGATACTTGGGAAGCTACAGTGGCAAGAAATGCTGTATTCCACCATCAAGAGGGACTATACAGTGGATAGAAAGCTGGCTAGATCATTGGGCTCAGTGGATAGTGATTAACAGCTTGATGTCTAGTTGGCAGCTGGTATCAAACGGAGTGCACCAGGGGTTGGTCCTGGGGGTGGTTTTGTTCAACATCTGGATTGCACCCTCAGCAAGTTTGTGGATGACACTAAGCTGTGGGGAGAGTTAGATACACTATAGGATAGGGGTAGGGTCCGGAGTGACCTAGGCAAATTGGAGGACTGGGCCAAAAGAAATCTGATGAGGTTCAACAAAGGGAAGTGTCGAGTTCTGCACTTAGGACAGAAGAATCCCATGCACCGCTACAGTCTGGGGACCAAGTGACTAGGCGGCAGTTCTGCAGAAAAGGACCTGGGAATTACAGTGGATGAGAAGCTGACTATGAATCAACAGTGTGCCCTTGTTAATAAGAAGGCTAATGGCATATTGGGATGAATTAGTAAGAGCATTGCCATCAGATCAAGGGAAGTGATTATTCCCCTCTATTTGTCACTGGTGAGGCCACATCTGGAGAACTGTGTCCAGTTTGGGGCCTCCCTCTACAGAAAAGATGTGGACAAATTGGAGTACAGTGGAGGGCAACAAAAATGATTAGGGGTCTGGGGCACATGACTTAAGAGGAGATGCTGAGGGAACTGGGTTTACTCAATCTGCAGACATGTGAGGGGTGATTGGATGGTAGCCTTCAGCTACCTGAAGGGGTTCCAAAGAGAATGGAGCTCAGCTGTTCACCGAGGTGGCAGATGACAGAGCAAGGAGCAATGGTCTGAAGTTGCAGTGGGGGAGGTCCAGATTGGATATTAAGAAAAGACTTTTTCACTAGGAGGGTGGTGAAGCATTGGAATGGGTTACCTAGGGAGGTGGTGGAATCTCCTTCCTTAGAGGTTTTTAAGGCCTGGCTTGACAAAGCCCTGGCTGGGATGATTTAGTTGGGGTTGGTCCTGCTTTGAGCAGGGGGTTGGACTAGATGACCTCCTGAGGTCTCTTCCAACCCTAATCTTCTATGATTCTAGTATTCTGCTATGATAAACTGGTAAATGGGTCCCTGACCATTGGGCTCCCTAAAAGAAGGAGTCAGAATGAACACAAACCTGACTGCTTTCAGAGCTTCAGTTCAAGACCATACTTTCCACAGAAGCCTTCTATTCATAGCAGAAAATAAAGAAAAAAATTAAAAATGAAGGGGAGAAGAGGAGAGTGGGGAAATTCCACCTAAAAGCAGCTGAACCATCTTTTTTCCATCTCTATGGACTAAACTGTACACAGGCTTTAATGCATTTGGCAATTAGATATGGTGAGGGAAGCAATACAAATACCTAATATAGACAGACACACATTACATAATAGTTTTCAGGGGCTTAATGCAAAGGGTAAGATGCAGCATATGCAATAGTGCCATTGTCCTAAAGAAATCCACCCGAATACACAGTAAGAATCACTATTTTAACCACTAGTGGCTATAAAAATTGTCTAGTAACTTTTTGTAATGGCTGCCTCTGTTATTCACAGAAGCCTTGTTTTGCCTCAGCTGTATAAAAGGCACAGTAGTATTTTAAATTTACATCAGTTGTATATATTAAATATAGGTATAAAAAGGACCCTATTATATGGATCTTTCCCCATACTACTGTACTTATATTTTGAGAAAACATTGGGCTACCGTTTGGCTATTTGGGAAAAATTGTTTAGGGGCTGATCCAAAGCCCATTGGTATCAATGGAAACATTCCAGTGGGCTGTGAATAAGACCCATAGTGTTTAATATATTTCCTGGGTATTAAAATATCAGTAATCCACATAAAAAGGCTTAGGGGGAGTTTTTCAAAGGCACAAATGGCAGTTAGGCATCCCATTGCTGTTTGAACTAACATTTGTTCCTTTGAAAATCTCCCCATAAGCACTGCCATCCTTACTCAGGAGATGTGAGATTTTACAGCATGAATAAGGAGATCCCAATGAATCTGTAACAAGTTGGATTGAGGGGGAATGTTATCAGGTGGTTAGAGCAGAGTCTGAGAATCAGGAACAGAGGCATGTGAATATTGCAAAACATAAACAAACAAGCAAATAAACCCCAAACAACATTCAAAAACATCCGTTCAAATATACACTTCAAATTCACTTGCGCAGTATTTGCAAGTCCTTTTATTTTGTTTTCCCAAACATTCAGATTTCTTCACATCTAAATATTAATTAAAATTTGTATTTACATCAGCTTTCATGCCACAGGAATTCAAATGTGTGTGTGTGTGTGTGTGAGAGAGAGAGAGAAGATTATATATCCAGTCTGGAAGCTGGAACAACATCAGATTCGGAGTAGTAAGTATCCAAAGTACAATGGTTGGTGCAAAAGGAGTAGTTTGTGAGCAATCTTTAGGCTGAAAATTAGTCACAAAACTTTTGCCAAATAATTTTGAGCATCAAATTTCTTCAAAAAATTTAGAAAAAAAAATTGTGGGTGATACACAAGTGGGAAAAGATGCAATTTAAAAAGACTCTGAAAATATTTTGCAAACTCTAGTCAGAACCTCCTGGCTTCGCCAATTACTTGCCACAGAACCGAGAAAGTCACTTAGGGTTGGATTAAGTACAGACATGTGTTGCACTGCCCCAGGAGAGATTTTGGGTCAGGGAGCCCTCAGAGTCATAATTCCATCCCTGTTTCTTCTGCCTGGCACCTGGATAGTGATTTATTACCAGTCTAAATCAGCTATGAATTACTACACTCTCCACTTACACTGGCTTAGCCACTCTGACTAGTGAGTAGAGAAAGTGCAGTCAAAGCTTTTCCTATTCCCCACCCTTCAGGTTAGGTGTGGGCGTAAGCAGCCATGTAGCCATGCATACTCTTGTGCCCAGACCCAAGATCCAGGAAGACCAGGAAGGGTTTTACAGAGTGTCGACACTACACTGCATGGATGCACAGCCCAAGTCCATCTAGCTTTTTAACTATACTCATATGTAGGCATATCTGCCTCAGACACACTAGGAGGCTTCACTAACTAGTGTTTGTAAAGCTGTGATGGGGTATACAAACCCCGCACTGGTCAGAAAAGGGTTAGTTAGATTAAGTTAACTTCCTACAACTAACCCTGCATTTTTTCCCAAAATTAGCTGCATCCTAGCTTGGTTTTGTAAGCCTTGCATCTCTTTCTACATCATTTTATCAACAGTCTCCTTAGCCAAGAATTAGGAGACTAATCATCATCTTTATTGCTATTGTAACTGTATGGTGTTTGAGTTCCAGGTTGAATTGGAAATATTTTCAAGAAGATACTCAGATTGAATCAAAACAATACACAGCATTCAATATAAGAAGTATGCAATTCAATGGCTGGAAGATGAAACTAGACAAATTCAAAGTGGAAATAAGGCACAACTTTTACAGAGAAAGAAATTAACCATTGGAACAATTTACCAGGAATCTTGGTGGATTACCCATCACTGAGTTTTATTTGAAGCAAAATTGGTTTCATTTTCTAAAAGATCTGCTCTAGGAATATTTTGTGGGGAAATTCCATGGCCTGTGCTTTACAGGAGGGCAGACTAGATTATCACAATGGTCACTTCTGGCCTTGGAATCTCTGGCCGGGTCTACACTGGGCAGTGGGGATCGATCTAAGTTATGCAACTTCAGCTATGTGAATAACGTAGCTGAAATCAATGTACTTAGATCTATTCACTGTGGTGAGTTCACTGTGGTGAGTCGACAGCTGACACTCCATCGACTGCCTGCGCCTCTAGCTCCGGTGGAGTCCTAGAGTTCACAGGAGAGCGCTCGGCAGTTGATTTGTCATGTCGACTAGAAATAATAAATCGACCCCCGCTGGATTGATCGCTGCCCATCGAGCCTGTAGATAATGTAGACAAGCCCTCTGAATCTTTAAAATCATGCTTTCAGTCCTCAAAGAGCTTTGCTAGCATTAACAAATTAATTTTCACAATACTCTTCCTATGCAAGATGTAAAGAAAAACCTCCTGACCTGAAATGATATTATAGTCCACACTGTAAAGGAGAACATAGATGAACAGAGAGAAGCCAGAAGTCATTTTTTTTGCTTTGAAACACCATCCCAGAATAGTTCCCAGCATACTCTTCTCAAGTGGACCTTTAATTTAGATGAAAAGCAATTAAACTAAGTGTCAAATCGACAACTGGTGTAAATAGGCATAGATCCATTGACTCTTATGGGGTCAGGCTGATTTAGGCCAACCGGAGATCTGGCCAATCGCAAGTTTGTGTTTCACCTAGTGGGGCCACATCTCTCAGTAATGACTGTTTACGACAGCTAACCCTCATTTTAGACCCCAGTTCACCTTTCTCAAAAAAAAAAAGTCATGCTTTCAGATTATAAAACTTTTTTACTCTGAGAAATGCTGAACTATGTTGATGAAATTAAAGGTACTCGTTACAATACAGAATCACACATCATTTGAACCTTCTTCCAGTAATTTATTAGTGTTGCAGTTGAGCTTTTGTTCCAAATTATGTTCCACGTTTGATCCTTGGCTAGTTGAGAATTAGGATGGGATTTATACAAGAAAACCTTAAATTTAATTATCAAGGGATTAAAAAGTTTTTCTTAGCCAGTATTACTGCAGTGGTATCATTTCCAAACAGGGTTCTATATTGCACTGGAGGTATGTTTTCTACTCCTTCCAGAGAGGTAAAATTACATAGAAAGTTTGGTGTCAACTGGGTTCACTTATGCATCCTCTCATCTTCTCCCCCCCACCCACCCACTCCCTGTGAGAAAGCTTGAGGGGACCAATGGGGAACTCAAACTGCAAAGATGGTGGGGCTTCCCTTCTCCTTACAGGAAAAAGGCCCACCAGCAAAATCCAAGTCTCATGTAACTCTGGGAGCTCGCATCTTTAGCTTTTACCCACACTCAACAATGGCTTTATTTCCAAACATTAGAATTCCTCTTCTTACTCTTTTTAACTTAAACTGTGCCTCTGCAGTGATTCAAGGAAGATGAAAATCCACTAGACCCCTTCCAATTTGACACAATCAGGTGATCAGTTAAGTTCACAGCATCCTGGAAACACAACTCAATGTACCTGAAGTAGAAGGAAGGAGAGAGGGTTGCAATCCTAGCAAGATGCCCCCAGACATCTGGGAAGACTTTAAATTGAGGGTATGGGGGGAAATGGCATAAGAACCAATTATGTACAAAAAAACCTGCACTCAAAAACAAAACAATGTAAAACTTTAAAGCCTACAAGTCCACTCAGTCCTAGTTCTTGTTCAGCCAATCGCTCAGACAAGTAAGTTTGCTTACAATTGCAGGAGATAATGCTGCTCGCTTCTTGTTTACAATGTCACCTGAACATGAAAACAGGCATTTAAATGGCACTTTCGTAGCCGGTGTTGCAAGATATTTACATGCCAGATGCGCTAAAGATTCATATGTCCCTTCACCCTTCAACCACCATTCCAGAGGAATCACTTCCATGCTGATGACGCTCATTTAAAAAATAATGCATTAATTAAATTTGTGACTGAATTATTTGGGGGGAGAATTGTATGTCTCTTGCTCTGTCTTACCTGCATTCTGCCATATATTTCATGTTATAGCAGTCTTGGATGATGACTCAACTCATATTGTTCATTTTAAGAACACTTTAACTGCAGATTTGACAAAACTCAAAGAAGGTACCGATGTGAGATTTCTAAAGATTGTTAGAGAAGTTGACCCAAGGTTTAAGAATCTGAGGTGCTTTCCAAAATTGGAGAGGGACGAGGTGTGGAGCTTGCTTTTAGAAATCTTAAAAGAACAACAGTCAGATGTGGAAACCACAGAACCCAAACCACCAAAAAAGAAAATCAACCTTCTGCTGGTGGCATCTGACTCAGATGATGAAAATGAACAGATGATGAAGTTTACACTGCTTTGGGTAGTTATCGAGCAGAACCCGTCATCAGCATGGAAGCATGTCCTCTGGACTACTGGTTGAAGATGAAGGGATATATGAATCTTTAGTGCATCTGGGATGTAAATATCTTATGACACCGACTACGACAGTGCCATGCGAACGCCTGTCCTCACATTCAGATGACATTGTAAATAAGAAGTGGGCAGCATTATCTCCTGCAAATGTAAACAAACTTGTTTTTCTGAGCGATTGGCTGAACAAGAAGTAGAACGGAGTGGACTTGTAGGCTCTAAAGTTTTACATTGTTTTATTTTTGACTGCAAAAATGTAACAAAAAATTCTACATTTAAGTTGCACTTTTATGATAAAGAGACTGCACTACAGAACTTGCATGAGAACTGAAAAATAATTTTTTTTGTTTGTAATTTTTACAAATATTTTTAATAAAAATAATATAAAGTAAACACTGCACACTTTGTATTCTGTGTTGTAATTGAGATCAATTTATTTGAAAGTATTGAAAAACACCAAAAATATTTAATAAATTTCAATAGGTATTTTATTGTTCAACAGCGTGATTAAAAACTGTGATTGTGATTAATTTTTTGAGTTAATCACGTGAGTCAACTTTGATTAAATGACAGCCCTATAATGAACTAATAGTGACTTCTAAATTCAGTTTAGGCTGTTTGAAGTTTTAGGTTGCACAGTGAAAATGATTTTTCAGTTAGTAATACTCAGGAGTCCTATGGTGGAAATTATAACAAACTGAGGAAATTGAATGTTTGGAATAAGGAAACTAAGAATGGAAACAATAGAATATTGGCCAATTTATTTTAATGAATCAATCACAGTCTTGAATACTGGACAGGTAAAAACACATCAAACAGCACACTGCTGGAGTTTGAAAATACATTAGGCATTAAAACTCACATTCATAATAAAACAATTATAAGCACAAAAATGGGGAATGCAAATCCATTCTTATACAAATTGTATTCTTTTCTGTATAGCTAATTTATATTTAAATGCTGCAACAATTCTGAACTTCAGACATCAGAAGAAACTGCATAAGTGAAAACATTATATAAAAGCAAGTCACTTAGAAAATGAGTCTAAACTTTCAGAGTACAATTTGAATTTCACACTGAACAGATTATATGCAGTGTCACAGATTGTCCATATTCACTGGAAAGACAATAAACATTTGTTTCAGGGTTTTTAATATGTCACTCTCTTTTGTTAATTTCCTCTCTCTCTCCCTTTCTTCCTCACTTTGATGATTTCCATTCTTATGTAAGGTGGACTTTTCCCCCTCACAATTCCTTTCTAGAATCCTACCTCACCCACCTCTAACTTAAAATAAAGAACATGTTTGCTACAGTTACCTTAGAGCTGAAGCTAATTTCATACAGACATTTGACATTTTCCTCAATGAATTTAGAACATAAGAGAAGTCAGACCACAGGTCCATCTAGCCCAGTTTACTGTCTTCCAACAGTGGCCAATGCCAGGTGCCCCAGAGAATGAATAAAACAGGTAATTACCAAGTGATCTGTCCTCTGTCACCCATTCCTGTTTCTGGCAAAGAGAGGATAGAGACACCATCCCTGCCCATCCTGACTAATAGCCATTAATGGAACTATCCTCCACGAACTTATCTAGTTCTTTTTTTGAACCCTGTTATAGTCTTGGCCTTCACAATATCCTCTGGCAAAGAGTTCCTCAGACTGACTGTGTGTTGCATGAAAAAATACTTCCTTTTGGTTTGCTTTAAATCTGCTGATATTAATTTCATTTGGTGACCCCTAGCTCGTTTGTTATGAGAAGGAGTAAATAACACTTCCTCATTTACTTTCTCCACACCAGTTATGATTTTATAGACCTCAATCATCCCCTTAGTCATCTCTTTTCCAAGCTGAAAAGTCACAGTCTTATAAACCTCTCCTTATATGGAAGACATTCCATACCCCGAGTCATTTTTGTTGCCCTTTTCTGAACCTTTTCCAGTGCCAACATATCTTTTTTGAGGTGGGGCAACCACGTCTGAACACAGTATTCAAAATATAGACGTATCATGGATTTAAATAGTGGAAATATGATATTTTCTGTCATCATCTATCCCTTTCTTAATGATTCCCAACATTGTTGGCTTTTTTGACTGCCGCTGCATATTGAGTGGATGTTTTTCTACAACAGTCTACAATGACTCCAAGATCTCTTTCTTGAGTGGTAACAGCTAATTTAATTCCCATCATTTTATATGTATAGTTGGGATTATGTTTTCCAATGTGCATTATTTTGCATCTATCAACACTGAACTTCATCTGCCATTTTCTTGCCTAGATACTCAGTTTTGAGAGAGCCTTTTGTAGCTCTTCACAGGCTGTTTGGGCCTTAACTATCTTGAATAGTTTTGTATCATCTGCAAATTTTGCCACCTCACTGTTTACCCCTTTTCCCAGATCATTTATGAATATGTTGAATAGGACTGATCCCAGTACAGACCCCTCGGGGACACCAATATTTTACCTCTCTCCATTATGAAAACTGACCATTTGTTCCTACACTTTGTTTCTGATCTTTTGACCAGTTACCTATCCATGAGAGGACCTTCCTTCTTATTCCATTATAGCTTACTTTGCTTAAGAGCCTTTGGTGGGGGACCTTGTCAAAGGCATCTGAAAATCTAAGTACAGTCAGACCCCACAATACCGCAACAATCGGGATCCAAAAAAACCCTATTGCAATAAGCGCAGGGTCGCGATATTGTGGGGTTCCGCTGCATCAAAGCAGCGCCCGCCACTGACATCAGGAGCCAGCCGTGGCCCATGCTATAAATGGATTTGCACTATCACAGGGTATTCCGGGGTCCAACTGTACACTATATCCACTGGATCGCCCTTGTCCACATGCTTGTTGACTCTCTCAAAGAAATTCTAGTAGATTGTTAAGGTGTATTTCCCTTTACAAAAAACATGTTGACTCTTCCCCAACAAATTATATTCATCTATGTGTCTGACAATTTTGTTCTTTACTATAGTTTCAACCAGTTTGTCTGATACTGAAGTCAGGCTTACTGGCCCTTAGTTGTCAGGATCACTTCTGGAGCCCTTTTTATAAATTGGCATCACACTAGCTTTCCTCCAGTCATTTGGTACAGAATCTGATTTAAATGATAGTTTCCATTCCAGAGTTAGCAGTTCTGCAATTTCACATTTGATTTCCGTCAGAACTCTTGGGTGAATACCATCTGGTCCTGGTGACTTATTACTGTTTAATTTATCAATCTGTTCTAAAATCTCCTCTAATGAAACCTCACTCTGTGTCTTGAGATTTTTCACCTGAAAAGAATGTCTCAGGTTTGGGAATCTCCTTCACATCCTCAGCCATGAAGACCAATGCAAATAATTCATTTAGTATCTCTGCAATGGCCTTATCGTCCTTGAGTACTCCTTTAGCATCTAGATTGTCTGGTGTCCCCACTGGCTGGTTAGTAGGCTTCCTAGGTTCTTCAAATTCTTGTTTGGCCTTCCTAATTATTTTTTTACACTTCATTTGCCAATCTCCACTTTTAAAAGGATGCCTTTTTGTCACTCACTGCTTCCTTTACTTTGTTTAGTCAGGGTGGCACGTTTTTGGTCCTCTTACTGTTTTTTAAAGTGGGGTATACTTTTAAGTTGAGCCTCAATTATGGTGTCTTTATAAAGTTTCCATGCAACTTGCAGGGATTTCACTTTTTGCACTGTACCTTTTAATTTCTATTTAATTAAATTCTTCATTTTTATGTTGTCCTCCTTTCTGAAATTAAATGCTACAGTGTTGGGCTGCTGTTGTGTTTTTTCCACCACAGGGATGTTAAATTTAATTATATTATGGTCACTATTACTAAGTGGTCCAACTATATTCACCTCTTGGACCAGATCCCGTGCTCCACTTAGGACTAAATCAAGAATTACCTCTCCTCTTGTGGGTTCCAGGAGTAGCTGCTTTAAGAAGCAGTCATTGAAGGTGTCAAGAAACCTTATTTCTGCATCCCATCCTTAGGTGATATGTACCTAGTCTATATGGGAATGGTTGAAATCCTCCATTATTATTGAGTTTTAAAAAATGTTTATAGCCTCTCTGATCATTTCCAAGTCACTATAATCATCCTGGTCAGGTGGTTGGTAATATACCCCAACTGTTATAGTCTTATTATTGGAGCATGGAATTACTATCCATAGAGATTCTATGGCACAATTTGATTCATTTAAGATTTTTACTTCATTTACTTTCTTTCACATATAGTGCCACTCCCCCACTCAATTCTGGCCTTAGTACTTGATCTTGGAATCAGCTAGCAATGCTTAGAACCTCTGAAAACTTAGATGTGTTAATCAGCATAGAGAGAAGAACTGAAAAAGACGGTCCTGTCTATTTTGTGTCAGTTAGTGCTTAGTATTGGCATCACTTGTTTATGCCAGAATCTTGACTCCTCTACATCTTTTCTGAAGAACTCAGATGTGCTTTCTCCTTGTTTACTACTCACTAACTTCAGTCAGCTACATAGCTAAGATTCCCATCTAGTCTTCTTTATAGACATTCAATAGCCTGGCCCCATCTATACTCAGAGCCACCACTGACTGTTTTTTAATTATCATTAGTTACTCCTAATCAGGTTTAATTATCATTAGTTACTCCTCAAATGGCCTGAAATCTGACCCCTCTGGGTCAGGCCCCTGGAATATACTGTTTGTATTTGTAGACAGTTCAGACAATGTAATTTTTTTCATAACATAGTTCTATAAAGTCACAATAAATGAACATCTATAAATATAATAGTATTTCTAACTGCCAGACCTGCAAACTCAATGTGGGATCAAAAAGTCAAGTTGGGGTCTTCCTGGCTCATCTCTGGTGGTGAAAGTTCTTTGGCTGAACTCTGCTGAGGATGTGTGAGCCACAGCAGAACCCAGCTCGCTCTCCCAGGGACATACTGGCTCAGCAGGGCTAACAGAAGGAAATAAATGGAAACAAGCTTTGTTATAGGTAGATAGGACTGTGAATTCACATAGGGAGCAAAGTCTCACTTTCCTTATCATAACCACACTTTAAATACCTTTAGTGGCTATAATTTCTGCATTTTAGGCCTCATTTCCTGTTTTACTAGTGAGAGGCATATATCAAACACTGACTCTGAACTTCTGACAGGGTATGTTCATAGATAAACCCTAGCCAGATGTTCTAACCTTCCTAACCCAGGACTCATTTATACATCCTCATTCTGCAAGAGGACAATCTTCCCATCCTGCAGAGAAGAGAGAGATCAGCTGCCTTCATATTAAAATATCTCTTTGGGCTAGGCTCCATGGAGGTCTTTCAGAGTGTCCTGTGATCAGTATGCGTCAGGGTGTGGGAGGAGGATAGAGTGGTGGGAATGGGAATGATATCAAGAACAATGCGCTATTACATAATTTCCCCCTTGCCCTAAATGGCAAAGTACAGGGTTCTCTCTCATGATCCTATAATTCCCCCTACCACCAAACCTTAAAGGCTGGTATCTGGGGCAGTCATTGGCTGAAAGAGTCCTGTCAGTGCAGCACTATTGTAGCAATATTGCAGGTAGGGATGTGATGGGGGGCTCAAAACTGGTGGAGGAGCACAGAGCACCTTTGCACATGTTCCTGGCTTCTTGCTTGTGCCCTAGGATCTGTGAAGATCCCATAGTATCCACAGGCTTTATGGGCTGTCCCTGTGGATAGTTCCATACCTTGGGCAGACCATACGGTTGGAGAGAAGAAATCTGGAGAATCTTATAGATAGAGATTGTCCCCTTTGTAGCCCTCTCTTGCTGGCTTCCCCATAGAAGTGAATAGCTGGGTCTCCAAAGGATTTGAAAATATATATGGTGCATGTTTATATAACGATTCCCTTTCTTTCCCTCTTAATCCATGGATAAGAAAGAACACAGATGTGGAAGTTCAGGTTCCACACTGGAATTATTGTACAGTTCTGTAGTGAACTATTACACAAAGCCATTTCAGCTACCAGTATACATTCCCTTAAATGCTGGATCATGGTGGCCATCCCCAAAAGCTTAGCACCACAGTCATGCCATCACTTAACAGCTTAATTCTTTCCGGAATGAAGGGCATAGTCATCCAACCTACTTGGGAGACTGATCTTTCCTGACAGCTCCTTCAGATGCTTACATGCCCACATGAATTGTGTTCTGCCTGTCATAGAGAAGGGGAAATTGCACCGCTCATTCAGAACCAATTGCATTTTTAGACTATTCCATTTTTAGACTATTCCATTTTCTATGGGGTGATAATTAAAACTGGTTAGAAAGTTAGATTTCAAGTCTGTGGTTCATAAATCTTTGGTAGTTAGAAGCCACAGCTTAAATAGCTAATACAACTCTACTAGATCACAAAGTATTGAAAACTCTTGGCAAACCAAACTTATAAGATTTAGTTCAAAACTAGTGTGAATCATTCTTGTATCCTGACACTTTCACCAGCTCATATTCAGATTTAAAAACTTGGCTGCTAAAATAGCTGGGTACAGTGTAGCTTGTTTGCTGTACTCATCTAAACCTGGGGCTGTTCTGGAAATGTATATCTGATAAGGGAAAAATCCTTAAAATATAATCAAAGGACTCCCTGATAACAACACTGCCCCACAATTACTTCTGCTATCAGGCAGCCTTTGGAAAACAGGTCAGCCAATAATTTGAGCAACATTATCTACATCACAAGCAGCTGGCATTCAGTTTGTGACAGACGTCTTTAAAGCTGAAGCACAAACATGACCTGTAATTATAGCTAGTGGCTGGAGCAAACATAGCCTGGGATTTACTGAGCAGGGTTCCTCAAAAGCAAAGTCTTGCACTACATGACACAAATATTATGGACTAAGCAATGCTAAAATGCATGAAGGAAAATATATTTATTTTGTGATTTTGAACCTACTCACCATTATGTTTTTGGTCATTGTGAGTTCCTTATATCTAGCCACTGTGAGCTTTATTGTTCCTTTTCTGAAGTACATTAATATTCTCACAGCATGACTACATTACCGGGTCCAAAGTTTTACTGGCTGAGTGAAGCAAGGCCTTACACTGCACTTGATGGCATTTTTGGATTGTCTGTAATACTGCAACATTTTGTGGGAATGGGAGGTGGACTTTTTATTAAGGTAAAGTTATAATGCTAACATACTACATAAAACATTACTAATTACGTATTCAAAATCAGATTAGTATTCCGTGAACCTGGCTGAAGATTCTGTTTTCTGGTTGGGGAGCCCTTCTCCTCTGAGTTCGCTAAAAAAAGGTGACCACATTTCTAAATAGCTATCCTATTTTTGGCACTTCTCTTCTGTATGTATGTGGTGTGAAAAGCTTTCCAGGACAGACTATATTTTACTGTACAACAGTTCCATAGCAAGAGAAGTCATATTTTTTCCAATAATGTGCAATACGATCACTTTTTAGCATCCTATCCAATCAATTCCAAAATTTCAGGGAAAGCTCTAGGCAACAATGATCAGAACTCTATTGATTTTGGTGAAAATAATAAAAAACATATGGAGGCATTTAAGTGGACCCAGCATAACAATACCCCCAATTCACCTCTCTGCCTCATTCTGATATAGCTTAACAATATTGACACCCTAAACACCTTCTCTCCCAGACAGAAAGAAAACAGGTAAGAACAGTGGAGGGAAATGGGGGTGTACCTAGAGCCCCTGGCATGGGGAGGGAAACTAGGGGATTCTGTCATGGAGAGGAAGGAGAATGGGGACATCCAGAGCCCCTGGCATGGAAGAGAAAATTTGGGGGGATGGAAAAGCACATACAACTCCCGGTACGTGGGGTGAGTGGAGGAAGGAGAATATGGGGGAAACAAAGACCCTGCTTTGTGGTGAAGGGGGGATGTTGAGGGCAAACAGAGCCCACACCATGGTGAATGGGGGTACACAGAATCCCTGACAGGGGAGAATATGTTACTCAGGTATGTGAGAGGAAAGAATGGAAGGCACATAAAGCCACTACTATGGTGGAAAAGGGGCTCATGGAGGGGAATGGGGAATGAGGGTGTACACAGAATCTTTTATGGGGGAAATTGATGGATCCGGATATGAGGCAGGAAATGGGGGAGGAACACATAGAGCCCCTGCCATAAGAGATGGTGGGAATGAGGGACACAGAACCCTGGGCATGAGGGAAGGGTTTGAGAAGTTGCAGGAGCCCATGAAATGGAGGGGGATGGAAGGGTGGTACACAGGGAACTTGGGAGGAATGAAGGGAGGCAAGGAGTCACTGGTGCATGCGGTGAGCTCTGCCTGCTGAAGCAGCCCTCTAGTTTACACTAAGACCCCTTACACTACTGTAGCATTGTAAAAGTGTCCTTGGGAGGAAAATTATATTTACAGTGCATGAGAATCAGGTCCTAAGAGTCCTTGCCAGTTGTGAACTGGGCTGGATTCTCTAGGGTTTAGATGCTTCTTCGGTTGCCCCTAAATTCTGGGAGGAGATCAACATGTAAACAAATCTGTTGGAAGGGGCTTGCCAGTAGGGAGGTATCTCATAAGTTGGTAACCCAAAATCTGAGCCACCCAAAAGCACTAGTGACATTTGGATATCTTGACTTTTAGCTGTAGAAGAGGCTTTATCATATTTAGGGCACATTTAGCAAACATTGATCTTGACCATGACACAGAAGCACAAGTGCACACAGTTTTTGATATTTCTCTCATTCTGAGGTTCTCATTACTGAGCTGTTCATTAAGAGATAATTATATATTATGTATAGTCCATATATTATATATATATTCTTAAAGTGAAAAATGAAATTCCATAGAGGATGAGGAAATCAATGCTAAGTCACACTCTTAAAAGCTATCTGGACAGGGAGTCAGATAAAAGGAGATCCTGGCCTGAAATCACCACAGAGATTACTGATACGTATTTTCAAGCACTAAGAAAACAAAGGAAGATAACCAGGATCCTTATGGTATTGTATACAGAAATATACCCTGAGACTACTCTGGATTCATCCAGCCAATTACTAAGGAGTGAACATCTGTAAACAAGACTGCCAATTGCAGCTAGTTTGCATCAGTCATGTCATAGTTAAGTGGTACCGCCACTCTAGGAATTAATGAAGCATGGTTTGAGTTATTAGATAAAATTCCAAGAAGGGAATATAATGAGTTATATAGAATTGTTCTATTATGAAAGAGCTCAAGAGCTTCCTATACTGGTATCAATCTCTTATGTTGTGTATCTCAAATGTTGTAAAATAAAAGGGTCTAGCACCTAAAAGTCATAAACAAAATTATTGATCCAAATAGCCATTGAATGGGACAAAAGCTCCAATAAAATTGATTTTTTATGTATTTTAGCTTAAAATTATGTCTAGATTTTCAGATATTGTGAGCTAAAATTATTTTAGATTTGTCACATTTATTAGTGGCACAAGCCTTAGTTTTATTATATATCAGACAGCAAATAGTTCAGAATTAGGTAGATGGAATATTGTGTTCTCAGTAGAAAGAAAATGTCAAGATCTGGCTGAGATCAGAGTAACTGAATTTCTATTGTATTTCTGTTTTTCATCCTTTGCTAAGTGAATTTAGTGCTCAGAAAAGGTGACAGATTTGAAGGACTTCTGTTCCTAGAGCAGCTATTGATCCTCAGAACAGATGTGACAATGTAAGCTTCCCAACACTGCTCACGCACCCCCATGCTGCCCTGAAGGACCATCTCTAGGAATCAACTGGTCGTTCAGTCTTAATCCTTAGCTTCTCTACAAAAATAATTTATAAAGACCCAGCACCTCTACACATAGCACTGATTGTTGTCTGTCTCAGCGATGTGGATACATGTCAATCAGTATCTTGAATGAGACAATTATTTCATTTCTCACCAAACATTCATCACCAACTGTAAGGAACCAGGCATAGGTTTTCTGGACTAGCCATCACATCTGGGCTGGAGTCCACAAATCAAGGACAGCCACAAGCAGTAGTCAGAGAGTATGGATCAGAGTAATTGTTAGCGCTAGGATCAATAGGCAAAAAGTCACGTCATAGTAAGGCTGGTGTTGGAGACCGGAGGCAAAGAGAGTTACCAGGTTGGAATCAGGAGGCAAGAGTCAGGCTCAGGTCAGAGACCGGTGATCAGAAAACAAGGTATTTCTGGAGTCAAAGCGATCCAGTAGTCTGTGGGCAGTTCCCAGACAACTTCCTGGGCTGCCCTCTAGGGTTACATAATGAGCATGGGACAATTAGAAGGCTGCAGGGTGCTGTCACTCTAGACTCTTTGGGTGGTACTTCCTGTGGCACCTAATCTCCACAGTGCTCGCTGAGGTGGTGCTGCACAGCTTCCTGGGTATGATGTGGGACTCTCAGCTACCCTTGGCTCTATGGAGCTGGGTTCTAGTCTCAGAACCTTACAACAACATATGTGTTGTTCACCATCACCGTTACTGATTTGG
This sequence comes from Sternotherus odoratus, assembly GCA_032164245.1. NCBI lineage: Eukaryota > Metazoa > Chordata > Testudines > Kinosternidae > Sternotherus > Sternotherus odoratus. The sequence continues at coordinate 91,432,779 of JAVMKO010000001.1, forward strand.
TATGGAGTTGAACCAGTTACCGATGTGAAAAAATCAGTATACCATTAGCTGTTCCCTCAACCCGTTATTTTCCTTTTAGTCCTACTTTTAACTATAGGAAGTGATGTGACTACAAATGTTCTGAAATCCATGAAATATGTAAAAATTCCCAGAGAAAAACTTTACAGTTAAGTTAAGTTTGAAAGATCATGCAACAGTAACTCAGAGGTAAAAAAAAAATCCTCATGAGAGCCCATTATGATGAATAAACATATCTTAATTTACAAATAACTAATCTGTTTAATTTCAATTGTAGTGAAAAAATAGGTTCCCATTAATAAAGCTCCCTAGTGTTTCATCTAGAATTTGAGATCTCTTTGCCTGGAAGTTATCTAGAGACATAATTATCTTTTTTTTTTTTCAAATGAAAGACTGTCTCCACCAGTAATATGGCATTTTATGGGATGGTATCCTACTTTAAGACTGTAGGAGCCAATACACCTCTCAAATATTGCAGTGTAGAATCTTAAGAACTTCTAAAATGATAGTTTCAGTGACTATCTTGGATCCTGTGCAGTGCTTTAGTCTCTGTTCCTTTATCTTTCACTATATAGTAGCAAGGTAATTTGGCCTTTGGTGAAACACCTCTATTTCAACCTGGGCTCATTCAGGGACCACTGGTCCAATTTGCTTCAAATATGGTAAAGCAATTCAACCTCAGACCCAGATGAAACCTGTTGATTCTCAAGCCAATATGTTTTTGTGTGTTTTAGAGATGAGAGCCAAAATGGGGCTTATACGGAACACTCAGCTGTATATATTGCACCTTCAAAAATGAGGCCTGCTTTCTGGAAAAATAATTTGAATTAATTCAAGTTTTGGATTATTATTTTTTTAATTTCTTTTTAGAGTTTATATAGGCTGGGTCTTCTTCAGCCAGCTCCTCTCTCACACACTGCTCTCAGTTCACTGCAAACGTATACTCAACCAATTTTCACATCCTGTTTTGAAAGGGGCAGCTCCAGTTTCTACCCTGCAACTTTCGCACCAATAGATACAATAACAAAATACAAGCAATATAGACACAATAATAAAATAAATACTAGAGCAATGTTCAAATCCACTGCTAATTAAAACTTTCGACAGTACAAGATCCCTCCAACTACGTGTTAGTGTCATCACAGATTAAATAAATAGCTCTCACCAGACCATAAGGGATCACAACATAGTTTGAAGTTGAACATACTATGTAGGATTAAAGTAATAAAGAAGAAAACAGGACTCCTGATTCCAACACAAGATAAAGACGCCTCCCCCCTCCCACATCCTGCTTGACAGTAGTTTCTAGTATGGTACCATTAAACCAAAGGAAAACACACTAGACCGAATTAGCTGTGATGGATTAACATTAGGGACTGATGACCTCTACCTGTCTGAATGGCTTCAAAAGCATGAATCCCTGAGCTTATCAGAAATGCAAGCTGCATTCATGCTACTTCAGTGATGCTAATTGCTCTCAATAGTGAGGTGACTGCTCTCCTGAGACCCCTGTAAAGAGCACAGTTATGGGATTGGTTTTCTGGGAAACGTCCATGCCATCTGCTTTTCTTTTACAACCCCCTGACTGCAGAGATGTGCCAGTGCTGCACTAAAAGAAATGCCTGATGCGAAAAGTGCTCTTAATCAGATGTTATCCAGTGTTTTATGGGACATGGAAACCAGGTAATTTGGCAGCAATTGCAAAATTATTGTCTCCTTTCCGTGCTGTTGTAAAAGTTTAAATTAAAAAACAAAAAAACCTTCAGTAATGCAGTTACAGGAACAAGCTTTCAAAGGGCAGTTTCACTGGGAACATGGTGATATGAGCATGTTATAATTAGAGTTTTGCGAAGCTCATATGTTTCAGTTTTCAAGGGTTGGGGTTTTGGTTCATGTGGGGTCACATTCCTTGAGGGCTAGACTGTGACATTATATTTTGCCCTCAGTAAGAGGTGCATATAGCTGCATCACCCTGGGAAGAGACCACAGAATTAATTGTGATTCTACCACAATTCCTTCCTTGATCCTTCATTGCTTAGGGGAGTAAGTTATTTTATTTTGTATCATAGAACAGCTTATTTCCCTTGGGTGCCTGGCCAGCTACTCTGACCCATGAATGGCCGGGGGAGGAGGGAGGGAGGGAACAACAGAGTTAAAGCTCCTCCCACTTCCCCTTTTCCACCTGTCAATAGTTCAGGGCAACTGGCACCTATCTTTCCCCTTGATGGTCCAACAACGGCACCCACACTCAGGTTTCCACCTCCCTTGCCATTGGCTTCCTTGGGTAGACATACTCTCTCCAGCCTGAAGAGGGTATTTCCAGGCTGAATAGTTCCCTGCCTAAGCAGACCTGCTTGCTTTCTCTGCAGAGACTCAGGCTTGTCTTCACTACCAGGGAGATTGACACTGCTGCAATCGATGCAGTGGGTGTTGATTTAGTGGGTCTAGTGAAGACCCGCTAAATCAATGGCAGAGCGCTCTCCAGTTGACCCCGGTATTCCAGCTCCCGGAAAAGATTAAGGTAAGTCGACTGGAGCGCATCACCTATCAATGCAGCTCAGTGAAGACACCAGGGTAAGTTGACCTAAGCAACATAATTTAGGTTGACTTACCCCAGCAGTGAAGACAAGGCCTAATAACGGTGTAATTGCCCATAGTTTTAAATCTCATAACTCTTTCTAAGCGAGCATATTTTTAAGGTAAAAGCACCACAGAAAAACTTATAAAAACAATAAAATACCATATACACATGCAAATAAACTTGACAGAGATCACCCCCACTACCTCCATCCCAATTTCCACAAGGGCTCTAGTTGGTGTCAGTCTTTTCAACCTTTCCTTATGCATTGGGGCCTTCTGTGGATGGATGGTCTACATGCTTGCTGGAGCTAAACAAATGCTCCTGAGTCAGTTCACCACCTAGTTATTTAGCCCAGCATCAGATTTTTATCTACTGGTCTCTAAAGAATCCAGTTTGAACCTTTGAAGAGTCCATAAATAGGTAATCAGCCAAACAATGGGTCTCTTCTCCTGGGCAAAGCTTCAAGTGACTGATAACCATAGCACACCCCTTTCCTGGAGAAGCTATATATAATCTCACAACACATAAACAATTTCATTTTTAATACAATGGACTCCAAGGATATTAAATTTAGTTCAAATTTGAGCCACAAAATTCTGATTCACCTTAAAGACTAATGCCACAGGACTTTGTTACCTCTGCTATTCCAGACTAACACGGCTACCTCTCTGATTCTTGACAAAATTCTGATTGGAATTCAAACTTTTTTTCAGTTTAATCTTGCTCTGGTGGGTTAAGCCCATCTCCCTTTTATGATGCAATAGAGTGACAGGCCAGAAAACATTTATGTTGTGTAAATTGGTCACTTACAGCAAACTTTTTCTTGAAAGGGAGGGATAGCTCAGTGGTTTGCGCATTGGCTTGCTAAACCGAGGGTTGTCAGTTCAATCCTTGAGGAGACCATTTAGAGATCTGGGGCAAAAAATCTGTCAGGGGACAGTACTTGGTCTTGCTAGTGAAGGCAGGGAAATGGACTCAATGACCAAGGTCCTTCCAGCTCTATGAGATAGGAAAGGGCGGAGCCTATCCACTTTCTTATGGCCAGGGAAGGTGCTGAAGACAGTAGAATGTCTGGGAGCTGGGTCAGGATAAACTGATCATGGAAAGATGCTCATTGAAATCAAGGAGTTTTGATTCAGGCCCCATTATTCCTAAGATTGATAATACAGTGTATCTTTTTTGTTTATATAAAAATCTTGGAATACATTGCACATATGCAGGGAGATTTATAAATGTATGGACTGATAATATGTGGCAACAGGAGGAATGGAAATAATTGCAATTCTTTGGTAAACACGTCACAATACCAAAGAAAATAAAAAGACAGACACCTCCCTGGCACGCTTCAAGGAGTATGAATCTTTTCTCCAAGAAGTTTACATCTTTGGACATGTTCATTGTAAGCTTCAGACTTTTATTAAAGGTTAATTTAAACAGAACTAATTTTTGTTAAAAAGTTACCCTAGGAACACCATGAGGGTTACCATAATAGCACTGTTTATACAAATTAGAATAAATCCAGCCTATGGTTTACAGCAGTGGTCCCCAACCCCCGGTCCGCGGCCCGGTACCGGTCCATGGAGCAATTGGTACCGGGCCGCGGCCGCCTTACCCTTTGTATCGGCCGCTGTGGTTTCCGCATCGGCCGGGCCGGTTCCTGGTTTCCGGTTCCGGCGGCTTTTCGGCGGACATACAGGAGTCCGCAGCGCAGTAGTGAAAAATATAAAAGCGACACGCATGTTGCTCTAAATCGGCGGCTTTTCGGCGGACATAAGGCTCGGCCGCGCCGCGGGAAAAAATAAAAAAACCTCCCGGTCCGCAAGCATTGACTGCGCCGCGTTGACCGGTCCGCGGAGATAAAAAGGTTGGGGACCACTGGTTTACAGAATTCGGGATTTTAAAACCAAAGAAGAAAATGTGAATTTCCTTCTCTGAGTCAGTGGAACACTCACTCCAAAATTACAACTGGGCCAAATCCAAGGATCCTTATTGTTTTATTTTTCTCAGTCCTTCCCATTTTTTTACCTTAGTCCCAATGAAATTTTGCCTGAGTAAGAATGAAGAAGAACACAGACCTAAAGTGGTCATGCCACGTGGCCCTGGCACACTTCTGGAAGGAATTCTGCCTCAGGGAGGTGAATTTTTTCTTGAGCTGGACTGCTTAATGAGAAGTTTATTCCTCCACAACATGAATCCCACTCTGGTTTAAAGGAGGGGCAGGGCCAGAGCCCAAACCCTTTCACCTCCTCCTCCTTTCCCCCCATTGGTGGTGCTGTGTAATGTGGACTCCTTCCATTCCATGACTCAGTAGCAGTGTTGTGACAAGCAGCCTTGTCCACAGAACACTGTATGGCTGGAGAATGTGCAGAGGGAAGGAGCTGACCTCTTGCTCCTCTAGAGCTCTGGTTGGCCAGAGAACTGAACAGAAATACCACCCCTATGTGCTACTGCAAGCTTTCCTCGCTTCACTGTCATTGGAGATACGTTTGGCATGGGCTCCAGGATGGGGCATATATTGCTTCTGCAAGGATACAGAGGACCCAAATGCAGCCGGAGTTCAGAGGTAAAAGGTGGGCCCAGCCTGGCTGTGTGTGGCTACAGTGTATTCTTGCAGTGCACATCCTGTTGGAATCACCCACTACACAAGGGAAAGAGGAGCTGTCATCTGGGACTAAGGGCTGAAACTGGATAACTTGTGCTCTTTGTTGTTTTTGGAATGGAGTCCTCAGGTGAAGCAGCCTGGATTTATTTTATTAGATTCTCCTTAACCATTCAGTCTAATGACCCTGTGATTCTGCCAGTGCAATTAAGGATAGATGTGTGGGTTAGTGGGATGCTGGGAGGAAATCCCTGCCTTCCCCCATGCAGTAGGAGGGCTTTCCATCCCAAGGCAAAGAGAGGTGGTTTGGAACAACCTGTCTTTAAAGGATAGTCCCCTCCACAGTGGCCACATGGACATGAGGAGCAGGACAGAAGTGAACCCTTTATTCCCCTTTGCACAGAAACAGCAAGTGAATCTGGTCATTAATTCATTACTGAGAAAGCGTAGAGACCAAGTTCTGGTTGTCTGTTGAAATCAATCTACCATTAATCACTCTTCACAAAACCTCTGCGTGGTAGGTGAGGACTATTAACTGCCATTAACAAGTTGGGAAACTAACGCACAGAGTGACTTGCCCAAGGTCCCAGAAAAAGTCATTGTTGGAGCCAGAGGTTCTTGACTCCATCAGTGAATTCCTGTACTATAGTGTTTTCTTTCAACCACAAAGACAAGCAGCATGTATACATGCACAGATACCACTAGGCCATGCCTCTGTGTTGTGAAATTCTGCAAAAGTTCATGAGGAATCTTGTGACGGCTCTAAGATTGCCATGATTTTATCATAAGTCTCACAAAAAATAGTATTTTCTTTAAAGACCCACCTCCTGGAGTTCAGTGAATATTCAAGGATCTGAGCTTTTATTTTATAAAAATCAGGAGCTTGATGCTGTCATTTTCAAGCTTTTCTCCAAAAGCCATATGACCCAGGTACACCATACCTTCCCAAAGGTGAATAAAGAGAACCCCAAATACTTTAATTTAGAATACCGAATCTCATGATTTGTACATTTTGGGGACCTAATTCATGATTTTTTTAAGGTTGGCAACCATGTTATTTACACTCTGGCACCACAATATTAACATCAACCACAATAAAAACCTTTAACTTTACTAACAATTTTCATTTTCTCTCATTAAGCTATCACAACCTCAAAACTGTTTTTAATTAGCCCATCTCTAGCAGACGATTGAAACCAACCATCCAATACCAATCTTTATGGCTCTCAGTCTAGTTTACTTCAAATGATGTCTTTCAGGAAACAAAGCCACTGACTCGTATGGGTCAGACCTGTTGTATGCCATCTTCTGCATTATCTGTGCTACTAAACTTCTGGGCAGCTACCATGGATGGTGATAAAACTTTCAAAACCTATGAATAAGATTTCAAAGGTAGTTCACAATTTATCTATGGTGTGCTTGCTTCATTTCCTGTGGCTACACTGGCTTCTGCCCTCAATGAAATGTTTGTGCTTTATAAATAACTTACACAATTGTTTAATCTCTTCAGGGAACCTGAGCTGCTGCTGTGACACAAATGAAATTGTCTGTTTCTGCAGCTCTATGTAGTTGGGCAATATTCACTCCTGCAAGTGCCTATTGGCACCTCCTTTGGTTGCCGCTTTCCTTGGTCAAAAGCAAAAGTCTACAACGAGTGGTTCTGATTAGGGGAGGTAGTGTTAACTGGACACTCAGGTGACAAGAATGTGGGGTAAAGCAAAGGTGACAAAGAACACTGATGTGCAGGGATAACATATGAAGGTATAGACATCTAAATTAGAACTGGAGCAAGGAACAACTAAACATAATTCACTGATTTAGAGGTTGCCCTGGATATTTACAGTGGTTTTCAAGCTGGGTAAACAGGCCAGAATGATCCAATTATGTTTGTATATTTCCTGGAAAGGAAAGCAACTTGCCATAAACATTCTTATTTTCTAAGAATACCCTAAATGAATTTATATAATCTCTTCTTGGAAGACTTGCAGAAATTATATACATGAATAAGATTTTTGTACAAGAGATGACAAGATTAATGAATATTGCAGTTTAAGGAATTAATACATAATTATGATGGAAGTTAATAGTATCCAAACACATGCCACCAATTGCATTCCAAACTAAACATGAGTGTTGACTAACCAAAATATCTGTAAACACAAATGTTCAACACTTTGTGGGAATCCTAACACTGGTACTATTAATCTCATGACTTAATTCAGTTGTCAAACTATTTGGTTTACAGTTATGCAATAGAGATGGAGCAGCTCCAGCTTTTTATTGTCAAATATATACACACAATTATATATATGCAAATATGTACATATATATATAGAAAAAGGTATTTACATATATTTGTATAGCTTTAAACTGTTTTTTCCCTCTGACAACTACATTGATAGCACTAGCTCACTCCCTCTTTGGTTCAGTAGGGGGAAAAAAGGTGATTTCACCTTTGTACCTCATCATCTTGTCAGAATAGGTGAGATTCTGTGCTGGCTCTCAGAAAGCACAAAACTCACAGCCCAGTGGGCAAAATTGATGTTAAGCCACCTTGGTGCTTTCCCAATTCTGGACTGTTCTGAGGTCTGTCAAGGCTCCCTATGGGCCTACATTATGGCAACCTCCATGGCCCGTTGGTGTTGTGGCAGCGCTCTCCAGAAGCTCCACAATACTGTGAGCTCAGGCCCTGCTCCTGACATGCCCTTCCTGCCTCAGCATGCTCCCATGCCTTATGGATGACACCCATAGTGCCTGTGCTTGAAGAATTCTCACCAGGCTATATACCAAGCTTGTAGGGCTCTTTCACACCACTCCAGCGCTTCTCTGCTGCATGAAGGGGCCAGAAAGGGGGGTGAGGAACTCCTGCCATCAATCAACTGGATAGATGAGACAGATGCTAACTTGCAAATGTATATTACAACTATTATTCTGTAGGAGACTGACACTGCTCTTCAAGGCCAGGCTCTGTTCTCAGTCAGTGGGTTACTCCCATTCACCATGATGTATCTGTGATCAAAATCTGGGCCAGAGTGTTTATTAAGTTAGAAATGCTGATTTATTTGATCCATTGCAGACCAGGCTCATTCATTCATAATTCATTCCCGAAAGTGTCTTATGGAAAATTTATCAATTAATTAGCTTCTCATATGACAAATGAAAAGGAATAATGTGTGCTTGAATTAATTATGATGTTTTGTGAGGAATTATCCTTTAAGTACATAAGGAATTAATGCTCTTTAAGTAGAGAGTCTGTTAGTGACTGTAAATGTAGGATCATGATGAATTTAATAAAAAGCAAAGCATTGCTCAATTAAAATGCTCTTAAACAAAAAGTTTAAAGCTCGGGTTCTGTAAAATCTTTTTACATTAGGTCTTAATTATTTTCTGTCTTCCCAATAATGTAACAAAGTATTTATGTAGAACTTTATATTTATAAAAGCACATGACAAATAATAATTTAAACCTCAAAACACTTCTGCTAAGTAGGTAATTATTTCTGAACAAAAATACTTCTTTAAAGGAGTTAAAGAAACTGCTTCAGCAGATTCCAGTTGAAACAATTCCAAGCTTTACAATTATTTATAAATATTCAATCCCTTAAAGAAATGTAAACATCTGGAAATCTGCACTTTCTGTGATGATTCCAAAAGAAATGCTCCTTCTGCACCTTGTCTCTGGCAATGTCAATCTCTAAATCAATTACAAATAAAATCTAAACCTGATTGGGACCCTTAGACACTACCTCAATACAAATAACAATGGTACTACTACTTAATAAGTTATCTATGCTAATATAATCTTTTATTACTCCCTGTCACACATTACTTTTTCTATACCATCTTAACTTTAATACCCAATGTGAGGTTATCTGATTAAAATATGATCATATAAATCATTGTTACTACCACTGTTACATAATTGCAACAAATCTTGTACAAAGTATTTCAAGTAAGGGGTCTATGGAAAGGTTATGATTTGCTGAATATGTTTATGCTATTCATATAAATGTATCATTTTTGTACATGAAGTTATGAATATTGGCTCCATACCTGTATTTCAAATATGTTTGCTCCTCAGATAATGCCCACTAGGTATTTAACCTGCACATCTTGAAGGGACTGTTCAAGTTAAGTGGCTCATCAAGAAACACACAACTCCCAATGGACCATGAGACATTTATCTATATTTAATGGACTTTCCTGTGAATGTTCTGTCTGGAATATAGGTAATGGCTTTTACTATGACTAAGCAAAATCGGGCATGGACGTGCAATATGCCCATGTGACTCCAAACTCTATCTTGTTACCATTATTTTTTTCCACAGTGAGAACAATGGGTTTCACTTCACTTGAGAGAAGCTATACAAGATGCTGGAAACACCTCCATTTTGCCTCTTTCCTGCTCAGACCTCTGGACTATGGGAACATTTGAACCAAGGACTAAGGATTTTCCAATGATTTGGAAGCAACCAAAGACTTAACAAGCCAGCAATTTATTCCATCACTGCCACAAGCCTGCACCAAGAACTTTGCATTTATTGTATATATTTGATTCCTTTAATCAACTTTAAGTCTCACTTTCTTTTTATAAATAAACGTGTAGATTTTAGATACTAAAGGACTGGCAACAGCATGATTATTGGGTAAGATCTGAGGTGTATATTGACCTGGGTGTGTAGCTGGTCCTTTGGGATCAGAAGAATCTTTTATTTGGCGATGGTTGAAAATTTGGTTTATAATGGGACACTTTACCATTAGGTTATTGTAATTATTTCCCTTGTGCTACAGGTTATGCAACCAAAGCACAGAGGGTATGTATATGCAGCAGAAAAAGCCCCACAACAGAAAGTCTCAGACCCTAGCCCAGCTGACTTGGGCTCTCCCTGAGGGTCTAAAAATAGGAGTGTAGACATTTGGGCATGGACTGATGCCCAGGCTCTTAAACCCAACGTAGGGAAGCCTACAGAGGGAAGCAGTGTCAGAACCAAGATTTGAATTCAGTACTACCTGATGGAGGGCTAGGATTTAATCAAATCAACTAGAAAGAAGCAAATTACTTTAAGATTGCCCAGTGTGTTTTTCTGTAAGGCAATTATCTCCATCTTATTTCCCACTGTGTTTATACAAGTACATGTAATAAGACACAGTGAGATGTTCATATGCTGTAACCAGTCCCTTTTTTCTTGGAGTTCTGCCCACAGCAGTATCCCCACACTCTGGGTCTCCCTCCCAACCCTCTAAGCCCACTTTACCTCAGTAGCAAGTACTAGCCATCATCTAGCCCTCTCTCACTAGGGCAAGCTGCAGTCTGTGATGGCCACTGACCAGGGGCCTGCTGCCTTTCTTGGCCTAGCTCTCTCCCTACATTCCCCCTTTAGAAAGTTCTCAGCCTGGGAACTCAGCAGTCCAGAACTCCCCAGCTCTACTAACCATTCCTCTGCTCTGCTCTGCTCTGCTCTGCTCTGCTTCACATACCCTATGCACCTTCAGACAACTAAGTCCTTCCTACTCCAAGGCTAGAGTGAGACTGACCCAGCTCCTCCCTTAGCCCTTATATCCAGGTCAGCTATAGTCTGATTGGGTGAGGCCCCAACTGTGGCTGCTCTTAACCCCTTTTCTAGATGGGGCCCAGTCACAGCCCTTTCCAAGGGCTGCTTTTAACATATGCTCTTCTGGAGTGGAGCAGCTATCCCACTACACACCCAATCCCTCAAGTAGTTCTCAATGGGTAATAATGGGGGGCAAAGCTTTTATTTATTTATATAGTTAGTTATTTTTAAGGTTTTTGTGGGGGGGGATTTGCAGGCATTGAATTTCACCCTCCAGCATAGGATTTGAAACATTCTCAAGCCTCAAAGCTAAAATCCAGCTGCAGCTACCCAGTTTTATGTGGTTTGAGGTAGAAATCCTTGCAAAATGACTAACATACTTCTGGGTGCTGTACAACAGGTAGCAGTTTTGCCATAGCACAACCATAAATCAGAACATGTTTGGGCAGTACTTGACTCAGCTTGCCTGAGAGATCTGCAATCTTAAGTGAGCATTAGAACAAGGCCTATTTTATAACAAAACCTGAAGTAAGGCAAAATCTTCTGGTTACTGATTTTGTCACCAAAGTTTCACAAAACTGGCATACATATTTAGGCTAGAATTCACCTCAGTGCAAAGAGACCAGCCCACGGCCCTTGTAACAGGGTGACTGTCCCCTTAAGGGTAGTAAAGACTAGTTTCAGACAACACCCATTTTTGGCGTGTCCTTTTAACTGCTGAACATTCTAGAGGGGTGAAGACCTAGGGAAGGCAGAGCTAGGTGTAGGGAGAGAAGAAGATACTCCCAGTGAACTAACTAAGACTTAGCTGAAACCCAGGCAATTGTTTCTTTAAGGACCTGTTATCAGGAGCCTTGCAGGGATTAGGGAGGACAGGGATCCCCTCCCTCCAAGCCAGTGGGGACAAGCTCTGGAAAGAGGACTCTGTATGTTGTCTTTTCCCTCAGAACAAGGGAGACACCAGTAGGAGGGGGGTCAGCTTGCTGAAACCTCCTAGCCTGAGAGTGAAAGGACTGATTGGGGAAAAGGGCCAGCTGGAGGGATGGCTGGATGAGGCTCTACAGGTGGCCTAAATTACAACTCTGGGGAGGAGAACTGGGGGCTGGAGCAAAAAGTAGACTCCAAGGGAGAAATAGGTTCTAGCCCAGGAGGGCTGGGAATGATAAAATTTGGACTTTGAGGGTTTTGTTTTGATTGAGCAGTTTATGGTAATAATAAACCCATTATCTGAAGAGAAATATGTGTGGAGTTTAGGAGTCTAAGAAGGGGAAACTAAGGCAGGGGACCACTGGACCATGGTTGGTCAAAAGGAGTGCTACAGGGCAGGTGTGGCCCTTTGACAGCAATGCATGCCATATATCCTCCACATAGTATTTGAGTACAGAGTTTGTGCTGCCATGGGGCAGCTGGGCTGGGGTGAATTTCATCCTGTTATTTTTAAGGGCAAAGAAAAATGACAAGGATACAAGCAGGATCAATGTTAGTTAGCATTGCATTTAATTGTTCAACAAGATGTTTGAACTCAGTCAAACCTCTTGAACTGTTGGAAAAGCTTGTTATTTACTCACTGCTGTTTACCAGTCCTACTTTGTGCAGGATGGTGACAGCTGAAATTGGATAGGCGTAACTGACAGAAAGATATACTCAGAGTCAGTGCACGCAGAGAGGTAGGTAAAGAAGTGGGTGTAGATGACTCCAGACAAGATAAGCAAAGGCTTCCCGGAGACCCTAGCTACACCCAGGATGAAAAACATGTCAGGAGGCTGCCATTATGAGCCTTTGTAAGTGTATATTTGCACACATAAGCATCCACAGATACATAAATTACATATCTCTTTTTCATATACTCCACTCATTCTGGGCTTCAATTGTATCCCACTGAAGTCAATGACAGTTTTGAAGTGTGACCATGAGAGGAAGCAGAATAAGATTGTTTCCTGGGCACAGAGGTTGCAGAAAGGAAGATCGGGGGATTTTTGAGTAAGGAAACTGCTTATTGTTTGTTTCTGCTATATTCAGGGAAACATTTTTTTAAAAAATAAATAAACAAGTTTACACCAATATACTTGACTTCTATCCGTGATTCTTCATCCTAACAACCAGCCTTGCAATGTCTCAAGTAATGGTGAACCTCTGGGGCCAAAGGAGCAAAAATATTAATAATTGTGGGATCTGAACTGCTGCTAGAAAGTGTGTTCTTCAAACATCTTTATAAAGGTTACTATCCCATGATTTACACTGGCTCTTTCTCTTAGGTCCAGGATAGCGAATTGGGAAATTGGCATTGCCTTCTTGACCCAGTTTCACCTGTGACTAGCTCTAGATTGCTGTTCTTCTTTGTACTAGTAATTAACGATCATCACAAAGCTTGTCAAATAATATCCATAGTGATTTATTTGACTAATGTTTCATATCCATTGACAAAAAACATTTCAAATTTTTCACCATTAATCAGCTGTGTAAATGGCTGAATATTATTAGCCAAATATATTATTCACAATCTTCCTCAGTCAATCAGCCAATCAGTTGTTTGCATTGATATATATTTCTATATATTTGAGCATTTCTAGACCCTATTCAGGCAAACTCCTACTTTCTCTGTAGGGATTGGAGGGTAGGTCCACTATATTGATATGAACTAAAATCTATTTGGAGGTACATAGACATTTGAAAATATACTTGTGAAAATATATTTGTTTTGAAAAGCTGTCATTTTAGCTTCCCATGTATTGGCTAAGGGCTCAAGGAAGCCTCATGATCCCAAGGGGAGCTCTGGGACGGTTTTCTCTTGAAATGCACCAAATAGATAAATAGAAATAAAGCAACTATTTTCCCCTAAATTCTTTCAGGTATAGTTATGTGCTATTGTGATTACCTGGTATAATTATTAGTAGTATTTGACTATATTACCATAGTACCTAGAGACCACAACTAAGATTGAGGCACCCTGTAAATAAACTTAGGGCTGGTCTTCACTACCCACTGGATTGGCGGGTAGCGATCGATCTTTTGGCGATCAATTTCTTGCGTCCTGTGAAGACGCGAGAAATCGATCGCCCATAGCGCCCCCGTCGACTCCAGAACTCCAGCTTGCTGGAGGCGCAAGCTATAGTCAACGGGGGAGCGCGCCGCTGACTGCCGCTGCTGTGAGGACAGCAGGTAAGTCGGCTGCAGATACCCAAACTTCAGCTACGTGATTCATGTAGCTGAAGTTGTGTATCTGCAGTCGATCCTCTCCCCCCCCCCCCGTAGTGAAGACCAGCCCCTAGTAAGACCTGGTAAGCAGTTGGGTGCAGGGACTAACTAAATAGACAAAGGATGGGAGCAGGATCACAAGTACAGAGACTGGCCTAAAGTCACATAGCAGGTTAGTGGAAGAACCAGGAATAAATCTAGGTCTTCTGACTCCCAGTCCAGCACCCTGTCCCTAAAATCATGCTGCCTGTAGCACAGAAAGAACTGGTAAATATTTTCACAACAATATTTTTTTTAAAAGTTGAATCTGTCCCTTTAAGAAATCCTAACTAAACATCAGATCATAAGATTTGCCATGCAACTGGTTAATCAGAAGTTGCACCCCACCTTTAGCATTGGGCAATACTTGAAATGCAAAAACAAGGAAAAAAATACACAAGGCCAATTATGGAATGAAATAGATGGGGGAAAATTCTGCTGTCTAAAAGTTAAAGTGCAGCTGCTACCGATCTATTTAGCAGGAAGCTCAGAATTCAGCTACTCGGTATTTTAGTGCTCTCATTGCCTAAGAGACAAGAAATTTCAGTTAATTTAACCACTTTACACTTCTGCCATTAGACAATCTCTCTAATAGGGTGGATCAAAGGAACAATTACATTTAAAGTACGTGAGCAAATTAAGGTTTATTAGAATATGCACACAAGAATGAAAATTACACTGAAATCTATGATGGAGCAAAAATACCACGAATGGGCAGATTCTCCGGTGGTGTAAATTGTCAGTAGAGCTATGAAGAAAATGAGGAATACTTGTGGCACCTTAGAGACTAACCAATTTATGTCAGCACAAGCTTTTGTGGGCTATAGACCACTTCATTGGATGCATAGAATGGAACACACAGAAGAAAGATGCATTTATGTACACAGAAAGCTGATGTGATTAAGTCCTCAGCCACACCATCAGAGGCTCATTCACCTGCACATCTACCAATGTGATATATGCTATCATGTGCCAGCAATGCCCCTCTACCATGTACATTAACCAAACCGGACAGTCTCTACGCAAAAGAATAAATGGACACAAATCTGACATCAGGAATCATAACATTCAAAAACCAGTAGGAGAGCACTTCAATCTTCCTGGCCATTCTATTACAGACTTGAAGGTGTCAATTTTAAAACAGAAAAACTTCCAAAACAGACTCCAACGAGAAACTGCTGAACTGGAATTAATTTATAAATTGGACACTATCAACCAAGGGTTAAACAAGGACTGTGAATGGCTTAGTCATTACAGTAATTGAACCTATTTCTCTAGTTAAGTTGCCTTCACACCTTCTTGTCAACTGTCAGACACAGATCCACTTGATTATCACTACAAAAGGTTTATTTTTTCTCCTGTTGATAATGGCTCATCCAAATTAAACAGTCTCTTAGAACTGGTATGGTAATTTCCAACTTCTTTTGTTTTCTGTGTGTATAAATACATTTTACTTCTGTGTGTTCCATTTTATGCATCCGATGAAGTGGGCTATAGCCCACGAAAGCTTATGCTGAAATAAACTGGTTAGTCTCTAAGGTGCCACAAGTATTCTTCATTTTCTTTATGGATACAGATTAACACAGTTGCTAATCTTAAACCTGTCATGAGTAGAGCTATGGCAATTTGTGCTAGATGAGGATATGCTCCAGAATATTTAAGAGAAGTGAACACTTATTGATGATCTTCTCCCCGTACCCTTTAATTCAAGTTATTTTGGTAATGGTGTGAGATGGCTGATAGTCCTGAAGACTGACAAGAGATGGCTATAAGTGCTTTATATTCCTTTAAAATATTCATACAAAAATATTCATACCAAACAAGATTTAAAGATTGATAGTGTGTTTAGATGCATTCCAGCTAACACCTTTTCCCCCAAAATATTACATTTCCTATACAAAAAATCTACCTCCAAGACACAACATGTAATCTTTCATTTCTTTTCCAAGACTGCCACCAATAAGTTTCCATTAGTGCACCATTATAGTTTCGATAATGTGAACATGTGTCCACTAGTAATTGAAATGAAATCCCCAGCTCATTCCTCATACTGTTTTACATGGTTATAATTAGAGATGAACCAACACTGCAACCTTCTACCTGAACTTCTCCCCCTGCCTGGAATTTTAGTGGTTTGAATAAAATAGAACACAAGTCAGAATCACTCCTGAGTTTGTTTTCACAGAACCAAAACTGACTGACAAGGATTTGCAAAACCAGGTCCAAATCCAGTCGTCTTCCACCCATTTCCACTAAGAGCAATGGATCACCACTGACCTGGGTTCTTTCCTGGAACCTCTGCCTCTGGAGGATGGAGAGGGGAGAAGCATTGACTCCAGTCATCTGTCTCTAGTATCATCTAACCAGCACACAGTGGTTTATTAAAACAATGTAGAATAATTAAGCCTTTCTGAACCAGTCACAGTTCCCATTTCAAATAACTGGCGGGCTACCACATGGAGATAAATGTAGAAAATAGCCTGATTTGCAGTGATTCGCATGAATGTCTGTACTTTGTTGGTCAGAAGCAGCAGACAGCTGCATAGTAACAATATTTTCATTTGGAAAAAAGTCCCTCAAACATCATTATTCTGTGAAGGTGCTTTGATGGCCAGGTGGGGGGAATCAATAACTCTCAGGTCATGAATGGAGATCCAGTATTCTGCAGCTGCTCTTGAGGTCTTGGAACTTTCATTTGATTAGAAATCTACCAGCACAAGCTGGCCATTTCCCATTGTATATTGGATGGCTTATGTTTGTTGTATGCCTTGATATGATCGATTTTTAAGTACAATGGCAATAATCTATAGACCATGTTGTGACGGTGCTGTTCCTGGTGGGATCCAACTGTGAGTGTCAGATCAGGACAGATTGCTTCCAAAGGGGCAACTACAGCCCAAAGCTGGGGTTTTTCCACACTAAGGTAAACCAAACCAGCCAAACAGGAAAGACTTTGGTTTCGCCCCACTGGCTAACCACAAGTCACACAAGCAATTCCCTTAGACACTCCAGCTTCCCAGTATCACCACCAGCAGCCACCTCTCCTGGGGACCAATGGTTATGAAAACCAATACCCCAAATAAAGAAAATGGTTCTCCCCAATTCCAAAGAATCAGGCCCCAGACCCAGGTCAATATACAAATCAGATCTTCCCACAAATCACGCTGTTGCCAATCCTTTAGAATCTAAAATCTAAAGGTTTATTATACAAGGAAAAAGGTATCGGTGAGGGTTAAGAATGGTTAAAAGAAATCAGTTACATGCAGTAATGGCACATCTCTTGGTTCAGGCTTACAGCAAAGGTAGAATAAACTGCAGGTTTAGATAAAAGTCTCTGGAATGCATCCCCTCCAGGGATGGGTCATCAATCCGTTGCTCAGAGCTTCCACATGTAGCAAAATCCCTTGCAGATTAAAGACAAAATGGAGGAAGTTTCTCCCAGGTCTTATAGATTCTCCTTCTGGGTGAAGCCCCCCTCCTCCTTATGCAGAGTCCAGTTGCAAACTCGAGGTTCATAGTCACATGGTCCAATTACCAGACTCTCCACGTTTTAGTTTCTGACCAGGCAGTTGACATTCCTAGAGAAGCTCGGGTGTGGACAGGCATTTACAAAGTCCATTGTGTAGTTGATGTCCCTTAACGGCCCATCAGCCAGGCCAGCCAAGTTAACAACAGCTTGTCTGAGATTTCACCCAGCAGCCAAGCATCAGTTTGAAGTACAGGCACCATATATCCAATATTCATAACTTTAGTTCAAAAAAAGATACACACATATCAATGGCATATTCATAATCAGCCCTCCATAACCTGGTCATAGACACCTGTTATGACCCCCTTCACATAAGATTTGGTGTCACTATAGGACCTTGGTTGCTCCAATGATCTATATGATCCCAAATAATTCCAGTAACATGACACATGTTCAAAGAAACACCTGATTACATTTTTATTTGACTGAACTGCTCTCTCTCCAGCAATTAGGCTTTTTTAAAAAATGTGAAGTTTTTTCCAAAAGCAAATACATTATATCAGATTGATGTGAATAAAAGTCCATCTCAAGAGCTGAAGTCATGACCTTTGAATGATATGCAGTCATCATATCCATTAAACAACAAAAATTTGCTTATAGCCATACATATTTACATGTATTAAATTAGCCACATATGGGATTCTCTGTTGTTCCTTTTACATCATTAAGAGCAATACTAATTAGGTCAGGCACCAATCAAAAAAGAGAGGTTAGGGCCATGATCAATTAGTCACTGCCTCCCACTCCACCATCTTTGCCAGCAGAAACATCTTGTCTTCACTGCTTTGTATCCTCTCAAACTGATGACTGCTGCACTGTTTACTGAAGGAATTATGACAGGTTCAAGAATAGCAGCCATGTTAGTCTGTATCCGTAAAGAAAGCAAGGAATACTTGTAGCACCTTAGAGACTAACTAGTTTATTTCAGCATAACCTTTCGTGAGCTATAGCTCACTTCATCGGATGCATAGAATGGACCAGAAGTAAAATGCATTTATACACACAGAAAGAAAAAGAAGAGAAAAAAAAATGTACATTAGCATACCAATTCTAAGAAGGCTGTTAAAGAGAAGGATGTTAATCCATGTATGGATTAAAGTAGAATATGTAGGAATGCTGCCCTATGGCAAACAGTGTTTATCCACAAGACAACAGCAGTTGGGTCATGGAAGTATTCATCTGTGAGCTTGGCATAACCAGTGGGTTTAACCTCTACACTGAACCTGCAGCTGTTGTAGTGTGTTAAGATAAAATGTTCCTTGTAACAAAAGAAAGCATCACTTAGTATCTTTTGATCTAAAGTGCTATGAATGATATTCCAAATACTATGGATGTAACATGTTCTAGTGAAACAACCTAGTGAAGGCTGCTGAACCAACATGTTGGTTGTTGTGGGAATGAGCAGCAGGCAATACAGATCTGGAATAGTCTGTTATTTCAGCTAAAATATAAACTGCTTAAAACAAGCATTGGACAATTCTAAATTATACTGAGTGGCTGAAATGACTCCTCCTTTGGCTTCCTTGAGATCTGAACTAACTGACTGGGCTTGATTTTTCTTACTTTAAAGGAATGTACTCGTTATGACAGGGGTGGGCAAACCTTTTGGCCCGAGGGCCACATTGGGTTTCAAAATGGAGCGGAGGGCCAGGTAGGGAAGGCTGTGCCTCCCCAAACAGCCTGGCCCTGCCCCCTATCTGACCCCCTCCCCCGACTGCCCCTCTCGGACCATCCAACCTATCCAGCTCCCACCCCTTGTCCCCTGATCGCCCCTCTGAAGACCCCCCCAGGACCCCACCCTCTATCTAAGGCCCCCTGCTCCTTATTCCCCAACTGCCCCCTACTGAGCTCCCCCCATCAAAACCAACACCAACACCACCACACTGGACCCCAACACCTAAGCCCCTCGCCCGCCCGCCCGCCCGCCGCTTACTTGCTCAGCTGGCTCCAGGGCTCAGCCATCCCCGTGCTCCTGGCCCAGCACTGTTGGCCTAGCACCCTTGCTGGGGAGCGCGGCCCCCGCGGCTCCTCCCGGCAGAACTCCCTGCACTCCTGTCCTGGCTCAGTGCCTCCTCCAGGTGGGCGTGGGGCCCCTGCAGCTCCCAGCACTCCCGTGTTGGCGCCCACGCTGGGGAGCGCACGGGCTGCCATGGCTCCCCACACTCCCGGCCCCCGGCTGGGAGTGCAGTCCCAGGACGCTCGCCTGGTGCCCCGGCCTGGGAGCGAGAGGCCACTGCCACCGCGCCCCCGACCACAGCTCGCTGGCCAGATAAAAATGGCCGGCGGGCCCTATATGGCCCGCGGGCCGTAGTTTGCCCACCCCTGTGTTGTGACCTCTGGGCTTGACCTTTAGACACAAAATCACCTCCATGCCTTCTCACATGCATAACACGACTTATCTGAACTCATTGGCAAGATCCTCTTCTGTCATGATGTTTACAATGAATCAAGTTAACTTGTAGATAAACCACATGATATATGGCATGTAGTTTTGTTTCCTTTAATCTCTATCATCTTGTTCATTTGTCTTTAGATTATGAGTTCCTTAGAGCAACAACCATATTTCTTGAATGTTTGGAAAGTGCCTACCACAGAAGAGGCACTACTGGACATTTTTTATTTATTTGTCAAGCCCTTTGATACAATGAAGCACTCTGTGTTTTTTTCTTCTTTCAGACTAAAAACCATTTTGAAATGTAGCTGGTAGAGGTTTTTTAAAATTAATTATTCATATTCATAGAGTCACAGTAGTGACTCCATATTTAAGCAATGACTTTCTATTTTAAGAATATTTTTGACCTCATCTCATCTTGAAAGATATGCCTGCCTGCTTGATGTATGGCATGTGTGGTCTTTAGCCTGGTGTAACATCCCAATCAGACTTTATGGCCATGAGCTATCTTGCAAAGCTACACTGCTAAATCACTAGGCAGTTATACCAGGTGGAGCTCATTAACTCCAAGGATAAGTATCATTCTGAGACTAAAGACAGGGACAGGAAAACATTTTGGAAGTGCGGGGGAAGCCCTGGGAGTAATAGCTTAGGAGGGGTCTAGGAGGTAAGATTTATGTTGAACTGTTTTTAGGTATAGTCCTATTTCAAATCTAGGAAGTTGAATGGAGGCCAATTCCAGGAAGGGGAAGAATTGGAGAAGACCTTAAATTTATGTCTGTGGATGCTGCAGAATGTAGACCCTTCCTGACTATACTTTGTACCATAAGTGGGATTTCCAGAAACCACCTGCCATCTTCTCCACAGAGGGAGACTATGGAAGACATCCTGAAACAGATATGAGAGAAACAAATTTAGACTACAGCCCAACAGGCAGGCAAAGAGCTGTGCAGATGGTGGGTGAAAGAGAAGAGACTTGGGAAGGATCTGTCACTTGGCACTACAATCCCACAATCCATGTCACCTAGTCTGGCTCTGGACCCTACTGCTATTTGTTTCCTGATTGTGCCTTCTCCCCTCCTCCTCTTGGGGAGATAATGGAATATTCTGTGAGAGTAAATGGGCTATTTCCTCTAGAATGGTAGGATCGGGCCTATGCTGCTTCCATGAGGCATCTCACAGAATCTTTATGTGGGAAAAAATAGTTGTCTCATTATAGCCAGAACACTAACCAGAATGCATTTTGTACATTACCAAAACCCAGCATTTTCTCTTTTCACGGCCAGAACCCAGGGATTTAGAAGAACTCCCAAGGCATTTCACACATCTCTCTTTAAAGAGGTCACTGTAACCCCATTTCTGTACATGCATATACACTGCCTTTTCAAATTGGGAGCACAATGATCTCCATAACTAGCAGCTTCATGGGATTCACAGACTTTTAACATTGATTAAAAAATAAAATCCTTTTAATATTGACTTCCCTGCTGGAAGGTTAACATTTAAAAATGTATAGTTCTGTTTGAATCTAGTTTGGTCGGCAGACATCAGTACAATTGCAATTATCTTTTTTTAAAAAACAATAGCAGCACATCTTTTACATGAGGACACAGAAGGATTCATAACAGTCTCAGTAAAATCTGTGGGCATTTTGAGGAAATAATTGCTGTTTGATTTATATAACTGTGATCCATAAACCCCTCAATGTCAACTGGCAAAGGGGTTACAAGAATCTCCTGATCCTGATATGTATATTTTGATTCACCAAAAAATGTCACGTGAGGTCTAAAATAAAAGCATGGGTCACACTGGTTATTAATATCTTTGTGAAGTGTATGTACAGATGTTATGTAAGGAGTTAGATACGCATACTGAAAATATATTCCTAACATCTGTGTCAAGACAGAGTTGAGAACCAAGTTTCTGACAGACAAAAGATGTCTGTTCACCTCTCTCTCAGTCTGCACATAAATTAAGCTTTGTAAGCTAGTATAATGCAAGCCCCATTTATATACAAAGTCAATGGGGAGATGTGAAATTTACAAGGAGGCAGCACAAGAGAAAGTAAACCATGGGACATTATCCTGACACTGAGTGCAAACAACAAAGGTTGGAGAATGTAAGGGTTAGGCAAGAGAGACACCCCTTCATCCTGCACCTAGGAAGTAATAAGGCAGCCAGATTACATTCATGAAAATGGGATCACAACCTTCCCTGGTTGAAATGCTGCAAAGGACATTTGGGGAGAGGAACTTCTTTAGGCAGAAGGATAGCCTGTTAAATTGTGTTTAGCTGCTAGAAATTTGGTTATGATTTTGTTATATATAAACTTTTTTTTCCATTATCCTTTATCACTACCTTTTGGATCTTGAACCTTTGCCAGTAAGCTGTTTTCTCTATAATTGTATCTCAGTGCTGTGGTATGATACAAGGTTCTGATCTTGAGTTGAATCATTCAAGTTGGTGTATAAACTGATCTGTTGCGAACAGCAGATGTGGTATTTCTGTGAGTGTTCAGTGGAGAAAGGGCCGGACATGACAGAGGAACACTTCAAAGGGGCTCGCGGGCTGGAGTGCCCCTGTTGTTAAGCTGGAAGGCAAAGTAAGGTGTGGCATAGCCGAGAAGAAATTGTTTGGCTGGCTAACAGGCAGTTGGTGTCAGGAGCTGACTCCCAGTTAAGCACAAACAAGTCTTCATCATGCCGGAGGATGCTAAGGTTACTCACAGCCCTGGGTACCCTGTTTGACAGAGAGTTCAAAAAAAGTGTTTCTTTAAACTCATCCCTTTGGGGGGAATGACAGTTAAGGTAAAATCACTGACTGTTTGATATTAGAATATCTTATGAATCTCTCTTTGGGGACTGAGGAGCTATCTGCATTGTCTTTCAAAGCATTTGTCAGAGTGGCAGTCTAGAAAATGCCAGTATTATGAGGGTTAACGATAACTCATTCAATTTCATCCTTGTTTTGTAAGAATCTAAATAGGAAGATTTATCTTTCACATGATTTATTCTTTGGGTTTATGGAATGTTTGGGCTTTTTCCTTTGGCTAGAAATAAAACGGAGCTCATGAAATCAAGCATGCTAAAGCTGGGCTTACAAGAGACAGATGCTGTGTAAGCTTTCCCTCTCTCACAACCACTTGCCAATGCTTTTCCATGTCAAATGAAGATTAATCCTCATTTGTTCTTTTCCCATTTGCTAAGAGTCGAGCATGAATGAAATAATAAAAAATTGCTTAGCTGCTACAGCAGATTTCTATTCTGACTTTTCATCTAGAGAAGGATTCTTTGTGGTCACATTTTATATGAAAGGAAGATTTAGAAATATTTTATAAATGACTAGCGAAAATACCCGGCATTGCTCGGGTCAGTCGGAGGTGGGGAGGGGGCAGACAGCTGAGCGAGTATGGGGTCCGTTGGAGGGGGCAGAGAGCAAACCCAACACCCCCACCTCACTTACCCCTCGACCAACCCCGACTCACATTTTCACCCCCCCACCCAAACCCAACACCCCCACATCACCCCCCTACCAACCCCAACACCCCCTGACCAACCCCAACACCCACACCTCACCCCTCACCCACCCAGACACCTTCCCACCCCCCCAGACCAAACCCAACACCCCCGGCTCACTTACCCCCCGACCAAACCCGACACCCACACCTCACCCTCCGACCAAACCCGACACCCACACCTCACCCCCTGACCAAACCAGACACCCCTACCTAACTTACCCTCCGACCAAACCCAACTCAGGTCCATCTGAGGTGGGGAGGGGGCAGAGAGCTGAGGGATTCTGAGGTCCATCGGAGGTGGGCAGGGGGCAGAGAGCTGAGGGATTCCGGGGTCTGTCGGAGGTGGGCAGGGGGCAGAGAGCTGAGGGATTCCGGGGTCCATCGGAGGTGGGGAGGGGGCACAGAGCTGAGGGATTCCGGGGTTCCGTTGGAGGGGGGAGGGGCAGAGAGCTGAGCGAGTGCGGTGTCTGTTGGAGGGGGTATTATGACATCATAACTATGTCACAGAGAACAGCAGCTGCCCAGCTGATGTGATTGGCCTTTAAATAATTTCACCCCTGGGGGGGGGCGTCAGAGGTGAGATTTGAAACATTTTCGACCTTTATGGTCATTAGGACCCCAAGACCTCTAACTGTACCAAATTTCAAGTCTCTAGCTCAAACGGTGTGGAAGGAGTAAGCTTACATACGCGCATACATACATACACCATTTGACTTTTATATATATAGATTAATAAATGATTACTACCTGTTATAAGACTGTTGCAGATAGGAGTAGTATGTCATATATGGTTAGGCTTGGCAGAATTTTATTTTTTTTATAATTAACAGATATTAATGTATGTTTTAGGGGGGGTTATTTAAATTTCAGCAGTTGTGCAGAATTATGGGGTTAGGCATCCCTCGCATTTTCACCTATTTAAATTTGCACAGTTGCAGGAAATTACGGAGGGTGGTCAGCAAATAGGGACGTTAAACAATTTAATGACAGCAGCTGTTGAGAATCAGAAAAGTTAAAGCTTTGCAACTATTAAACCACAAATTGTCATCATCACCTGTCAAAATAGACAAAGTATATCTCTTTAAATCAAACTAAGACGTTCTCAGGAAGCATTTTCCTTACTTGTCTATCTGTACATTTTTATCAGCAAGAATATCAGTATTGGTTTGTGGGTGTATGGTGAAATTGGTGTTTACCAAAATATATTTTAAAATAAGAATTACAGAATATGTTCCTGGCTGAGGTAGCCAGAACTGAAAGAATGAGAAAACATTCAGGATTTTTTTTGGGGGGTGTTAATATATAGCAGCTAAGAACTGCAGGAGGGGAACAAAAAAAAGTTAAAAGACAACACTCCTCTGGAGAAACAGCAGGGGTGAGATGCACAACACTGAGCCTTAAGGTGGCTCTAAGTAATTTGACAGTCACAATGTTAAACATTGAAATAAATGCTAGTGAGTAATCCCGTGACAATGTAAAATGTGTATGATTTTGGGGGGGAAATTTTTAAGCATGCTAAAAATGGTAATTAAAAGCAAATTTCATGTCAAAGGTCTCATAGTAATACCACCTCTCAGCTATTACCTGTGAATAAACTTAAAGTTTGGCACAGCAGAAAAACCACAATAAACCTGGTCTGTTATACGAGAGGGGAAACCCTCTTCTGGGCTCAAATCAGCAGGGCAAACTATGCTGCATGGGGGCAGTATAGTTTGGCACAATTTTTTTATATATGTGTTTTTAAGAAAATATTTTCCTTAAGTAGAGCCTTTACTAATTAAATTAGACTGGGCTTATAGGGAGAGTTCAATTCCTGTTCTGAGGGGGACATGTATTCGTTGAACCCCAGAAGTCTAGGTTGGTGTTAGTTCGTGGTTTTTGCTCTTTGGTGCACAAGGGGCTGGTAAAAGCAGAGATATCGCACTAGGTTCTATCCACAGTTAAACCTATTAAATATTTAATATCAAGCCTTAACTAAGAGCTAGCTGTACCTCCTTTCTCACAAATTATGCCATCTCAGATCACACCTTTGTATGTTACCGGGCTGTAGCTGCCTCACAGCATTTGTGAACCATGGCAGAATGTTTTCAATAATCCCATCACATCATGCAAAGTGTCATCCAACCTTCGTATTTCTCCTTCTACATTAGTGGAAGGAAGGATGGGCTTGTTATTGTCTTTTAACAAGTGACAGAAGGAATGCAAACTAATTATGATAGAGCCATTCTTGATAATGCTATCATAGGGACAGCTGTTTGTAATTCTTCCCTCTTTGTGCCTGAAGCTCCAGGCTGTAACACGGTGTTTTAAATTAATGTAACCCTATTGACTTCAGTGCAGTTACATTGGCATAAAACTGGAGAATCAGACTCTGGAATTGCAGCATCTTATGGCTAGTCGGTGGATTTTGATGTTATGTCCTTCCCTTTCAACACCTTGGAGAGTGACAATTTATCAATGTTGGGCAGCCTTATGTGGGTAATAGTGTTCAGTGTTTTAAGAAGAGAATGACTTAAACTTCAAAGTTCAGATCCAAGAGCAAAATTATAGCATTATGGAACCAAATTTTTGATTTCCTTTCATATATCACACCTCTTTATTTTTTCCTAAGGTGCCTATTACCCTGGTATTTAAGCTCTAGTCTAGTGCAATGTATCTTGCATTTTTAAGTAATACTAAACAACTACTCTTGTCATCTGTTGCTTACATGTGATTTTTCTTTATCATTTAGCAATATTGCATGCCTTTTCAGAGAGTAATCTGAACAAATGCTGACTCTCAAAGGGGAACTATTGCACGGGAACTACTGCATAATTGAAAAAAAAAGGATATCAAGGATGAGTCCTTGTTTTTGTAGGAATTTGTATTTTCAGATGAATCGATTCAAGAAATGCACCTAATATCTATTGTTAAGGCTAAGCTTTATGTTGTGGATATCTTTAGTAAAAGTCAGACAGGTCCTGGGCAATAAATAAATAAAAAATCACAGAAGCCCATGACCTATCCCTGACTTTCACCCCCCTGCACAGTGGCTGAGCAGCTTTGGGAGGGCCCTGCTGCCTACAGTAGCTGGGAGCTCCGAGGGTTCCCTGTCACCTGTGGTGAGTGGGAGCTCTGGGGTCCCTCCACTGGCAGGGACTGGATTGCTGTGGGGTCCCCTCACCCTGTGCGGTAGCAGAGAGCTTAGGGGAATCTCCCCACCGTATGCCAGGCAGCTGCAGAGTCTCTCACCTGTGCAGGGGCTGGGAGCTGGGGGTGGGGGGCATGTCTGGGAGTTCCAGCCCCAACAGAAAATATCATGGAAGTCATGGATTCCGTCACTTCTGTGGCATAATCGTAGCCTTATCCATTGTTAATCATCTTGTTTAAATATTGATAAGTGATGTCTGTGTATATAGCAGGTGAAACCTTTCATGCCTGTATTTGTATTCCCTTGAGGCTACATATCTCCACGTGACCTGCCAAAAAGACCAGTAGGTTGTTTTATGTTTCAATTTAAATGGTTTATAGAAGGAATCAGACAATCATGAATCCTGGAGCAAAAACAAATATCAGAGCAATAGTGGGAAAATGCCTCTGAAGTTACTTTATGTCTGCATGGCTGCATAAAAACTGAAGTGTAATGTGTCTGCAGTATAAGTAATTCAACAGTGCATTTAATATGAAGTGTTATCCTAACCCTTGAAATATTCATACAAGTTATTTAATATTTAGGTAATGCCATCTCTCTGAAGTTATGAGTGCCATTTCCAAAGTTCATTACCAAGATTAATGCCTTCCTATACAGAAAAGAGTGGTGGAGAAAGCATATTTTTGGGAGAATTTGGCACAAAAGATTGTACAAAGAGGCCACAATAAAGTTGTTGTATCTGTGAAATGTCTTTTAAAATAAAATACAGCTGGTAAACTCTTAAATCATCAGTATCATAAAAGGGACAAAACAAAGCTAGCGTCTGCTTAAACATGATGTGTTTGGAGAGAGATGGCAGCAAGAGAGCTGTGTCTACAGGGAGAAATGAATAGCAATGCCTTGTCCTTGAGTAATGTGCTGGAGGGAACGTTACAGAAATGCTAGCACCAAACAGAAGGGAGGGTTGGGATGGCTTCCCAGCCTCAAATGAAGTTCACCCTCCTCTCAGTTTACTGTTGAGTCAATGCTGCCAGAGGTGATTTTTATCACCTGGCCCATAGAAATCCTTCTAAATATCATAATTTTGCCTTTGTTTTTTTCCAACCCACCAGCTATTTAAACAAAAATTTTGGTTCCTCATTTGCTATAACACCCCCCCCCACACACACACACACACTACATCTCTTTCAGCCTCTTTCCCAATCCCACAATTTCAAAATACAGAAGCTGTGGTTTGCTTTCAGTGTACACAACATAAAAACAGCCACACTGGGTAAGACCAAAGGTCCATCTTAGCCAGTACCCTGACTGTCGACAGTGGCCAATGCCAGGTTCACCAGAGGGAATGAACAGAACAGGTCATCATCAAGTGATCCATCCCCTGTTGCCCATTCCCAGCTCCAGGCAAACATCTAAGCTCAGGCCCAGCAGCCAGCCAGGAGCACATCTTTGCGGCCTCTGTCCCTACAAGCACTGAGCTGTCCATGGTGCTGCAATTCCCTTTGGCCATCCAGTAGCACCATCTGTACTTCTCTAGCTTCAGTAAAGAATTGACTGTCTCTAGGGGTACGTCTTCACTACCTGCTGAATCGGCAGGTAGCCATCGATCTTCTGGAGATCGATTACTCGTGTCTTATGACGGGAGGCGCAAGCTGGAGTCGACGGGGGAGCGCGCCGCCAACTGCCGCCGCCATGAGGACAGATGGTAAGTTGGCTGCAGATATGCAAACTTCAGCTATGTGATTCACATAGCTGAAGTTACGTTTCTGCAGTCGATTCCCCCCCGTAGTGGAGACCAGCCCTAGCACTCGCTCTGCTTCTCCTTTCATATGGCCCTCCTGGGCCCTGAATGGCTGTTCCCTGCTGCCATGCTAAGCTACTTGAAGAACTCCTTCCCTGCGACAAGGGTGGCAGGACACTGAGGCTTCCAGCAAGGCATCTGGGCCTAGTTCACCCCATCACAGCCCCTCAAACACATTGGCAGCACATTACTGCTGCCTGCAAAGTAGGATGGAAGGTCATGGGGGAAGGAATTCATGGTGAAGAGTAGATACATGGATATAGCTGAATGTTTCCATGATCATTTAAAATATTTAAAGTTCAATTACAAAAGCAGGCCACTCGAACGAGGTAAGCAATGAAGAATTTCAGTAAGTGATATAGAGATAATTTCATTTCACCTAGCAGAGCAGTATTATTATGTTACATTGTCAGGTTTGACTGAACTGTAATAATTCAAAGAATCAATGGAAAATAAAGTGTTTTGTCTCATGAAGAATCATAGCTCCCCTCTTACACTACTTGGATGCTCTTTCAGAAGAATACTCAACATTAAAAATACCCCATAGATAGACAGTAGTTATGACTGATCTAATTTCTCCTTCTTTCTCTACTCCTTCCCTTCTTCTGGAACAAAGGGCCTGCTTTCTAGAACACAACTTTGCAATAAGGCCTAAATTTCCTTGAATGTCTAGTAAAGTTTTGGGACTTCAGTTTTTTAGGTGTCCAACTTAAGATACGTTACATAGGTCTGGTTTTTAGAAAGTGTTGACACGCTCCCTCTAAACACGGATTCCTTTAAAAGTGGCTACAGATAGGCATCCAATATCACTAGGTGTTTGTGAAAATTTTAGACCTTTATGTGTACTTTATATAGTATAACATAGCACTGTGCATATTGCCAGGGCTTTAGTGTTATGATATCACAATATAGGATAAACAATGGGCCAAGGCCTCAACCAGTGTAAAACACGGACATCCATTGAACTACATCTAAAAGAAGAATGGAATGGCGATGTACTTTCATTCAGATCTGTGCTTAGAGGCAGTTCTTGTGGTCCTATTTACATGAGCTGAGGATCTTGTTCAATGTGCCCCTTTTGCCCTTGTGTGTGCTACAACAAGGGAAGAAGGATTGTTATGTTGAAATCTAGCTGCTTTAGACTCCAAAAATGGGAAGATCTATGCGAGATGAGAGAATTGTTCTTATACATGATAATGTTGTGTAAAGATTTTGTTAAAACCCAAGCACAGACTGGAGTTGCGGGAATTGATTTATTCGCCTTCCTTGGTTAAATGACACGCTAAGAGCATTTTCAACACTCTCCTAGTTAGATTGTTAATTGCCATGGTAGGGGGAGAAAGGGACTCTGAGAGGAGAGGTAACAAAGAGTCCTGTGGCACCTTAAAGACTAACTAAATTATTGAAGCATAAGCTTTCGTGGGCTAATACCCACTTCGTCGGATGCAAGCAGTGGTTGCTCTTTGTTACCTCTGCTATTCCAGACTAACACAGCTACCTCTCTGACTCTGAGAGGAGAGTGAGTCTGGTGAGAAGGAAGGTTAAGTGAATTTGAGGGGACTCTGGAAGGAGCAATGGGTGTATGAAAGGTATAGTAGTTTGGAGGGGGGATTCTGGGAAACAGAGGTGGACACTGTGGGAGGAAAGAAGCAACTTCTTGGAAGAGACAGATGGTAATGACCAAAGGCCTGATCCAGAGTGCACTGAAGGCCATGGACTTTTGAACCAGATGCCAGGAATGGTCTCAAAAGGTGGGAAGGTGGGAAGCTATTTTGACAGCCAGACCCATTGGTACTGGAAGGAGTTTGGAGGGTGCTCTTTCCTGTATCCCCAGTCAGCTGGCTGGGTCAGCACCTGCTCAAAACAGGGTGACACTGTGTTTTTTAAAACCAGTGCCCTGAGAAATCAGCCGCCATGCATATTGGTAACAGCTGCATCCCAATTAGCAGTCAGACCCTCTTCTCCATGAACCCTGGTCCCAGTCATCCCCTTCCTGTACTCCAGACCTGTCTCTAGCCCTCCAGAAGCTCTTCCTAAACCACCTCCCACTTGCTAATAGTTTCCCTACCCAGCATGCACCACCTTCAAGAACTCCTCTGTCTGCCAGACTGCAGCCACAGAGCAGGTATCTGAGAGCTCCCCACTATTCTACATTCCTAGTCTGTCTCTTCCAAGCAGCTGCTCCTTTCCTCCTGCAGTGTCCAGCTGTGTTTCCCAGAATCCCCCCTCCAAACCACTATACCTTTCATACACCCATTGCTCCTTCCAGAGTCCCCTCAAATTCACTTACCCTTCCCACTCACCACTCTTGCTGTCCTCTCCGAGTCCCTTTCTCCCCCTCCCTGCTGCTGCCTTGTTTAGCATGTGGTTAAAAAGGAGTAGCAATTGAAAATATGTGCCATTAAAGTCCAGCTAACTCCCAAAGACAATATGAGACTTCAAAAATTCTATACCTTAACACCAGAATTTTACAATTCTGGAAATGATAGGTAATGATCCAGCCATTTTGTTATACTTCATTACTCACTTTCATACCTCTCCTCTCAATTTACATCAGTCCTCCAACCTCAACTTTTCCCCTTAAAATTTGTGACCACGTATGCAAAGGCCAATATAACATTATGAGCAGATTGTAAAATACCATTTCCCATTCGAGAGATCTGTTCCATTTTACCATAATGCTGGCACATACTACAACATTATCACTACAAAAAACACTAACTATATTAGTTAATGTACAACATGTACAAGAATTTTGCGAAGTTTTCCAAACTGTCCTTCAAAGACTGGTTTGCAGCTGTATATAAGAAACTTATACCAGTACCTAAATCTGAATCCAAATAATGATTGATGAATAGAACTATGTGAAAAGAGACTTTTAGGGTCACTGCAATTTAGCTTCCGATGATCACTGAGCAGTATGTCTCTGTTGCTTTTGTTACTCTGTGATCCAAAGCTCTATTGGATTACTAGAATATATGTGATATACATGCTATCTTAACATAGAATGACAAAAGCAATTTCATAACACAATGACTGTACACCATTGTTGATCTTTCAGATTATTGAAACTTCAGCAGTTCAGAGCAAAGAAGAATTGATCTTCTCCCCTCCTTTGGCATTTCTCTGCTGTACATGTACGTTTAAATGATGACTCAGTTAAACTGGAATGAATTTCTTATGTACAGCTGCAAACCCGCTATTTGAAGGATTGTTTTTGGTAACTATCCCATGGTGAGTCAGAAGACTTGAGTGGTTCTTTTCCTTCTTTCTTTCCATCCTGCATGAACCTCTTATTTGTTCTATTTCTATACCTTAGAATGATGGCTTGTGTGGGTGTTTCTACGTTCCTCAAGATTAGGTCCATAGGTGAAAGTATATGTATTCAGAATGAATCAGAGAACTGATATCCTTTACCTCCTTTCTCTCCTCTTCCTTTGAAAAACACTTAAATTACACTTGTTTTGAACTATCATTCATTTAAATACCTAGTGATTTTATGTTTATTTAAAGTAGTTTGAACTTTATGATGCATAACTAGCACTAAGCATTGTGCACTGCATAATATTGCCAAGTGTGTGCTTGTATGGACTTATTTCTTTGCTGGCACAAATCTCTTGAACTCCAGTTTCAAATACATAGTCTTAAGAAATGGAGATGGATACTTGACACAGTGCAACAAAGGAAAAGCAAGCAAATTAATTTAGATGGGATGCTTATCCTTACCAAGAAAATGCATTTCTGTACATCTCACTCTATATAAACCAAATTTAATTAAGAAAAGTAAAAAGTTTCATTACATTGTGGGTATGAACCTATAAAAATCCTACATTTCAAGCAGAATATTACTTTACAACTGTCCACCTCATCAACCAAGCATATTCAATATTGTACCTAAGTATGTTAATTTTTCTGGCACTTCATATCCTTTACAACCTGTGGGCCTGATTTGAAGTTGCCCTACCCCGATGTAGTTTTGACACCAGTTCAAAGCTGTCACACCCCATGGCTTGGAGTAGAAGTAACAACCGAAATACATGGTTTCTGCTTTCAGCACCCCCACTATAAAAATTGTTCCAGCATCACTGGTTCAAAGTGGGTGGGAAATTAGCAAATCAGAATGATATAAATGATGTGCAAAGTGCAGGGCAATGAAGAATCAAGCTCTGTATGTTGGTGAAGTCTTACCAGAGGTTTGTGGAACACATAATGATATAATACCTCCCACAAATGGTATAATACCTCTCTTCTTATGTTGAATAGAGAGATTTTTAGGCTCTCCAGTACTGCAACTCCTGATAACTATGTGGACTCTTTTTTGTTGAGGAGTGGGGGCATGAGAAGGTAGATGTTTAGACACACACACACACACACACACACACACACACACACACACACACACACACAGGAATACATGATGGGACATTTTAATAAAGTTTTTATCAGCATGAGTTGAGAAAGACAACAGGACTGATGTGACACTAATATACGGATGTAGAAGTAATTATAGAAATAGAGATTGGGGAAAAGACACTGCTAGCCATGTAGTCTATCTCCCAGCCAATGGTTGATTCCTTCAGTATCTTTTGTAAAATTCTTGCTGTTTAGTTTTAAATATCAAAAACAAGAAGTTTCCACCATGTGTTTTGAGACACTATTGAACAGCCTAACAGAACTGATGGAATTCTAGAGAGAGAATTCTGGTAGAACTCATTCAAAAGCCTACTCATGTGCTTAAATACAGGCACCTGCTTAAGTATGTTGCTGAATCAAGGCCTTAACCTTGTCTCATAAACAAATTAATCTAGCTCCCTAATAATTGGCATGGCTCTTTTTTTAAACTCTCTCTACTCTGGGAATTTCTTTTGAGTAATGGCATGCAGTGAAGTGAAAGCAATATCCCATGTTTATTTTCACTATAGCTATAGGGAGAAGGGTTATTAACTCTCTGCATTTTGAAATGATCCCTCTGTACATGCAACTAAAAATTGCCTTGTTTGTTTTTGCTGTTGTAGCCTAGTGCAAATTCAACTCTACTTTTCAGTCACCATTTCCCCTGCACAAAGACAGGTTAAAGAGGAGATGTACTTACTATTACCAGAACCCCCAACTGTCTCTTGGATAAAATACCTAGCTTCCATCACTCCTTGAATGCCTAGAGCCCCCAGATGTCCCCAGTTTAGCTGCCCAAATCTCTAGCTTTCCCCTGGCATCATGTACAAGGCAGTTACTCAAAAACCTATAGCATGTTGAAATGTAACCCTTGAGGTAGAATGAAATCCACTGAATCTCATGTTAAAATTTATGAATTCCACTAAAAATGGTGATTGGACTGGTTAGAAGGCACAGGGGAAGATTAAGGGAATGCAGAGATTTGTAATTCAGGGCCCACAACCAAATTCCTTAGATTGAATATGTTGCACAGGATACAGGGCCACGTTTACAGAATTTGAAATAGTAAACATTTTAATGTATTCTGAACAATTTCATTTCAGAACATTATTATTAATTTTCCCAGGCTTAACAAAATTGGTTCCAGCCAAGGACACTGAAATGTTGATCATGGTACATTTTAGTATGGCTCAGGATTGTCATTCATCCCCTTTTTTGCAGGGCTGTTCCCATTCCTGTACTTCTCCCCTAAATTCTATAGTTAAAGTTCATAAGTATAAATAATTCTTAATCATTTGATGATTGAGGGGAAACCCCACAGAATCCTTTTGAATTTAATTTCTACACTGCATGAGTGTCACAACATTGAATGATGTCACGAGGCAACACACAACACAATGTTTCCATGAAACAAGGAGTCAGTGTAGTGGTCTAGCAGTGCAATATCATGGTGGTTTGTCCTGTAATAATATCTAGGAATGTGCTAACTTCCAGTGCACCCTCCCCAGGCCAAAACTGCTGCCTTTTTTTAACATTTTCCCTCAAATGTTCGGGGACTGCATGATATTTTAGGAGAGTGATTTTCCGAGATTCATTTTGTTTTAGTATTTTTCAACATTGATTAATATTCTTGAATCATTGTTCAATAATACTTTCCTCTCTGAGAACTGGCCAGCTCCTAAAAACAGCCAGTCACATTCCCCCAAATGTTCAGGCAGTTTGGCACAATTCTAAGTGCTGCTTGGTCATTTATGCTTATAAAGTTTTTTTCTCCATGGTCTTCATACCCCTTTCTCCCCCTCCTCCCCAGCTCTCGAGACTAGAGATAGAAGTTGTCATGACAACATGTTTACAGCCACTGTATTCCTATGAGTTTTCTTTTCTTTTCGACTACAGCATCTGACAGGTTTTTATTAAGAGCCATTGGTACAGATATATCTTCTCTCTGTGCACATCAATGGCTGTTGAAAGCACTTGGTAAAATGGCTATAAGGAGAAGTGTTTCTAATATTTAGTTACACCGTGTATTTCAGGGGAAAGGGACTCTTCCAAAAAGCACCCAAGGGCATCTAAAATGAACCTCTAAATATGAATGCACCAGAAGCCAGAACAATTTCATTTCCAAAAAAATCATCATTTGCATTCACAAACTGGTTAAAGTCTGTGCACACAAAGGTACTTATGTATGAGATTACAAATACGCATGCACAAATTCTTGCTTTGTGAAGCCAGTTGGCACATGAGCACACATATTTTGTAGGCACCGCTTCAACATTTGGTGCAGAATGCTCAGCGTGTAATACTTTCGGGGACCTTCAGCGTGTATCATCTGAGTCAAGTATCTGAATTTCTCATGTAATTGGTTGCCCCACATGTATACCAATATGTTGGTGCAGGAGGGGGTAGGACTCCCCAGGCCCCACCCCTAGGTCTGACTGTCTGTCGTTTACCCTGTCTACTCCCCAGTGGTTGAACTTGGGAGAGTTCTCTGGGAAAATCACACCCTGGCCGGTGACTGGTTCTTCTTCCTGTCTTCCCTTTGTGGCGGAGGAGAGTCTGGCTGGAACAGAGGTCAGTCTCTCACATGGTCCCTGGATACAGTTTCACAGGCCCAGGCTTACAAAGTTGACTGCTCCTTCATGGGGTTTATCTTCTCCTCCTCTTTCTGGGGCATGTTCAATGTTTAATGTGTGCCAGGTCTGAGGATCCCAGCACCTCTAGGCTTGGCAGTTCATAGCCCTGGCACAATTAAGCACTGGGTGTGTTGCTTGGCTGTCAGCCAGGGTAGCTCTGGAAGCAGCGTGGTCCTCAGCTGGCCTGCCTGTTACTAGCAGTTTCATAGCCCTGGCACAAATTAAGCAGGTTCATAGCCCTGGCACAAATTAAGCACTGGGTGTGTTGCTTGGCTGTCAGCCAGGGTAGCTCTGGAAGCAGCGTGGTCCTCAGCTGGCCTGCCTGTTACTAGCAGTTTCTGCATGGAGCAGCCTTCTTCCTGGTCACCCCTTCCCCCCTTCCTAGGGTAAGTTTCCTCTTTTAAGCCCCTCCTCCTCCACATTGAACAAGATGCACAGGTGCGCCTTGTTAATGCAGCACAAGTCCAGATGGGCTAATTAGCCTCCCAGTGGGGCCAGTGAGAGGGTGTGTCCCTTCACAGTTGGATTTTTTGTTTTCTTTTCTAGATGATTTTTTCTTCTCTTCCTTTTCTTTCCTGGTTGTGGTTTTTAGCCAGCTGTGGACTGAAAGCTGATTAGGGCCTGGAGGACTCCCTCCCAAAGAAATGCCAATGGAGGTTGTTCAAGGCAGGGTGAGCTGCAGATGGGGGGGGAAGAGAAGTCGGACTACATGAGAGGATCCCTTTGTGCAGCTTTCCTTGGATTGTGCTGTCGAGGAAGTGTGGATCTGGAGATGATAAATGGTTCTTCCTTCCAGAGTCTAAAAATAACATCTTGGGATATACAATAGGCCTGGGTCATATAACTTGGGATCCTGCACTGCTGCATCAGTTGCAGTGGCCCCTGATGGTCCTGCCTCCCTGAAAATTATGACTGATTACACTTTTGATCATGAGATTAACTATTGTAGGATGCTTGATCATCATGGTTTAGAGATGGCCAAAAATTGGACCAAAATTTTGTGAAATATTTTGAAGTAATTTTCTTACCATATGTTTTTTAAAGAGTGGTTTTATGTTCATTTTTTTAAAAAAAATGTTTACATTTTTGTTTTTTTGACTCCCTGCCTTCCTTTTCTCTCCTTTTCCCACCCATTTTGTCACTGAATAATAGGGAAGAGGAGATGGGAGGGAGGAAGAAAGTGAGGGAGAGGAAAAAGAAAAACAGAAAACCATAAACACAAACATCCCTTCCCCCTAACACACACACACACAGGATAAGAGGGCAAAATGAAGGTTGCATGGGGAAGCATACATTTGGCATTTCCTAACTTTAGATCACAAAGATAAGTACTTCAAACAGTCTTTTATCATATTGTTTTGTATGTAATTAATTTGATATATAATGAGAGAGAGAGTGAAAACGAGTTCACGCATGCATGCTTTGGTGAATACTGAAAAAAGTGAAATGAATTTCACATTTTAAACTATTTTTTTCCTTTTGTGAATATGCTAGCAAACATGTTCACCAGAAGCAATGTTCAATGAAACAGTGAATTAGAAGAAAATATTGCAGAATATTTGTAGAAAGTGAAGCTTCAATTTGTAATGCAGAATATGTGCTCTAGAAGTCCAATCTTTACATTAAAGGGTCAGAAATTAACTTAATAGTTCTAATATTGGATTCATACAGCAGTGACTGTGAATGACCTACACATGATGAACTATTCAGATAAATTGTTTAAATGAATATTTTCAAGAAAATAGAGAAAATATTGATATGTTGAAGGATAATCTGCAATGAGGAAGAAGTGTCAAATTTTTAATATCAATGATTTATTACAAGTTATTTGATTAGCTTCTCTATGTATCCTGTTCACCAGTTGATTACTGTAAACCTCACACTCAGTTTGAGTGTTGGATTGAAAGACTGAAGCTGCTGCTCTCAGGGGAACCTGCGGACAAGGGATGCATATTGTCATAGTCATTTTTATATCCTTTCACAGTGCTGCCAAAAATACTAAGCTGTCATTGTGCCAGGTTTCCTAACGGTTAGTCATTTTCACCAGAGGTAGAGATAACGTCAGCCCACACTCAGCTGCTTAAAAACAGTGATGGATTATGACAGCATGTTTTTTTTAAATGAACTTTATTTTATCTCCTCCCACTCTTGGGGCTCCAGGGCAATGTCAAGCACAGGTGTGGGGTGATTTACATGTTAATATAGTGTAAGTAGGCAGTAGTACTTAGTTAATTTTTTTCCCCCTGAGTGAATAGAGGACATATGCCCACCCTTCCTTCTGAGGCTCATTGGTTCAGGAACTAATCATTTTTTCCCCCTTGTTGTCAGTGATCACATCCATGTCTCAGTCAACTCTGTAGAGAATTCAGTACAAGACTGTAGCAATATCTGTTTATTTATATGTATAATACACAGTGGAAGTGCCTGGCCTAGATTCCAGGTACTGTGACTTCCAATTAATATACAGGTCAAGTAAAAATATTAGGTTGCCAGTTATTCCTCATCTCAACCCCTGCTCTTACCACAGGTACCTATCCTTATCCATTCCCACTGCTTTGCACCTAGTGTAATTATTTAGACTAGTGTAAAACACTACCATTCTGGTCGGGTACACAGCAGTGGAGACTCAGGTCTAGTATCCATAGCTAGTAATGTAAAATTAACCTACAGGGAATTCCTTTCTGACCATTATTCCTTAACTTTGTTTATAAATAAGCCAAATTGCCACTCACTCTCACTGCAAGAAGGAAGGGTCTCTGCTGCCCAGCTTTTATGTTGCTTCTCATTCTGATGTATAAAAGAGCTCACCTCCCGATACAGGACATCCATAACCTATGACATGTAGGGTCAGATTTTTAAAACAGCTGAGCACCCAACAACTCCTAAGTATCTTCCTGGGAAGCTGCTGGGCACTGAGGTCTTTTGGGAGGTCTGGCCACTGGCTTCAGATCCCTCCCTGGGAGCTGAGCTCGTTCCAGAATCTGATCAGAATAGGTTTGTAGCAGTTTTAAAAATATAACCCTTTGTCACTTAAACTTGGAGTGCTTTTCTGAGTCACTGCTTTCCAAGACAGCTTCCCATCCTATAGGTATTTCCTGTATTATTTTTACTAGATGTCTTATCTTCCATTTGATTGTATTAAAACACATTTGTGTTGGATTGTGGCCATTTAACCAGTCAACTCAAATCATTCTGCAATAGTAAACGGTCCTCCTCATTATTTACTTTCCTATCAATCTTTGTGCCATCAGCACACTTAACCAGCAAAATTTGATTTGATTATCTTGAGTGTTGATAAAAATATTGAATAGTGTTGGGCCAAGAACTGATCCCTAGGGGATCCTGCAAGTACTAGCTTCAAGTATTGATATCTCCCCATTAACAGCTACATTTAGAGATCTGTCAGTGAGCCAACTTCTAATGCATCTAATGTGAACCCTATTTATCCCATATAATGTAAGGTTTTTTTAATGAAGATATTGTGCTTTGGAGAAATCCAAGTATATTGGAACACAGTTGTCCTCATCGATCAGGCCTGGGCTGTTTGAGAAGACCTACTTTCCATGGAAACATGCTCACTGGCAATAATTATATTTTTGGCCTTTAATTATTTGTCAGTAGAGTAGTATATTAACCATTCAATTATTTTTTCTGGGGATTTGATGTTAGGCTGACTGGTCTATAGTTCCCTGGATCATTGCTTCTATCCTTTTAAAATACTGGAATTATATATTAAACTATTTTGAAGAAGAGATCTGTGTAAGCATGAAAGATTGTCTCTCTTATCAACAGAAGGTGGTCCAATGAAACATATTACCTCACCCACTTTGTCTCTGGAAATGTAAAGTCACCTCAAACACAAGGTACAGTCTTCTGTAAAAATTAAGTGGGATGGGGACTTCCCCTATTTTCTTAAGAGATCCCAGAAATGTCAACTTTACATCTGTATTATGGAAATGCTGGCTTGGGTTTGTTTGCCAAACTAGTACATGGGAGAACTATTACTGATTATTCTTGCAAGCAACTTGTTTGTACCTGTATCTTTAATAATAAATAATATTTATTACACAGTAGCATTTTTCATCTTCAGAGTGCTGTACAAACGTGGACACTTTAAACTTTGCAATGTCCATGTGGGGTAGATATATGATGTTATTTCTGATCCTGACACTAAGCCACAGAAGGCCTAATTAAAAATGAAAGCAATCCACTTCTGCATGCACACTTGTGCATAAATTAACCATACTTACTGTGATGGGTTATCACCCCTGGGGTGCAGTCTGGGAGCATGGGAACCACTGTGCCCCTCTAACTACTCAGCCTGGCTGGCCCTGCCCACACTCCTTTGCTGATGATTCGGCCTCTCCAGATCCTGTTATCACCCAACACGATAGTAGGTGGTACCACACACCAAAACTAAGCTACCTGAGTGCTGTATCTAAGCCACTCAGACAGGCAAGAGACAACAGCCAATTTTACAACTTCTCCACCTTGGCACCCTTGCTGGAGTATAAATCCAGAATTATACCATTTTATACTGCACAGGGATCTATATAAAGTAAGCACAATAATAAAGTTCACGTTCCCCTCGATGTGGAAAGGACATGCAACAAGCCCATGTTAACCAAGCTGAGATTTTTCCCCAGACACCTCACTCAAAGGCACACTGGTTTAGATAAAGCAAAAAACAAGTTTATTAACTACACAAAGATATATTAAGTGATTATAAGTGATAGCAAACAGATCAAAGCAGATTACCAAGAAAATAAACAAAAACACAAACTACGGTAAGCCTAACGTACTAAATCAACTGGATATGAATGAATAATTTCTCATGCTGGCTGATGATAAAAGCAAACCACCATATTTCCTCATCTCAACCCCTGTTCTTACCTCTAGCCTGGGAACGGCATTTCCCCCAGTTCAGTCATTGTTCCTCAGATGTTGCTAGGGGTGTCCTTGTGTGGATAGTGAGGGCCCTAGATGAGGTCACACCCCACCTTATATAGATTTACCATATGGAAGGAATCCTTTGTTCCAAACTCAGTTCCCAGCCCCATTTGTGGAAAAATACAGGTATCAAAATGGAGCTCATTATCATGTGGTTTGTCACATGCCCTTGCTGAGTCATAGCAGCCATTACTTACAGGCCTGCTGATGTGTTTACAGGATAGCTAAACTTTGCCACAGTCCATTGTTTTGCTGATGGCTCATCAGCATGGTTTAGCTTCCTCATTGTTGTATCTGAAATGCTAGCTGTGGTGTTCCCAGAGTAAGCATATTTGAAATACAGATACCTAATCAATATTTATAACTTCAGATACAAAAATAATACATGCATACAAATAGGATACTCATATTCATCAAATCATAACTTTTCCAAATACACCTGACAAGACATATCTTATATAAAATGCATCATATTTATGCCATAATCACATAATATCACTATGACTAATATAGAGTATAGTGTCATACTTACCGTTAATTATTTTCATGTATGTATGGTATTGGTGTGCATAGGCATCTACCTAGTTATTTCCTCAGACAAATATCCACTTCCCACATTCACATGTAAAAGCAGGTCCAGACTCTAGGTCTCACTTTAAGAAAAGGTTGAGTAACTTCTAAGGATACCTAGTGACCCACAGGCAGAACTCAGGAATTCCTACCTCGGATTCCATGTTTAATCCACGAGACTTTGATTTCTTCACCGGGGTGAAAGCATGTTGTCAAGTAGGACACCGAGTCCATTATTTTAAAGCAGGCTGAACTTCAAATGAAGAGCTTTGTCACATAAGCATGTAAACACCACACAATTTGCCCTCTAAGAAATATGTTTTCCTTTGTCTTAGACTGACAAATCAGCTTGCTAGCTGTAAATAGAAAAAATCCCATTGGCAACTCAAAAGGATCTCTTGGTTATGAATTGACTCTCTGGAAAAGCAATAATTCTCTCTAAGAGAGGCTCACATTTTGTGCAGCTTTTTTGCTTGTTCTAGCGAGAGACCTTGGAGCAGGTATACACGGGACTTGCTGCATGAAGGGCCAGCACAAGAACTATACATCACTCACATATTCCTTGTCTAACTTTTGTGACAGCTGCAACTGCCTTGATGAACTATCGCTGTAGCCAGAGATCACCAGGGATGACCCAGCAGTGTCATCTTTTCCTTCACCATACTCCAACTCCAGGGACAGGAGATGGTGTGGGATCTGCTACGATGTCTCCACACCAACTTAGGATCCCCAACCAGACTAGAGAGCCTCCAGATTTAGAGCAGCTTTATGCTGGCAGTGCAGGGTAGATATGTCCTAATGCCGAGGTCTACCCTCCCACTTCTGCTGTGATGACAGTGTGAGCATTCATTCTACTTCAGACATAGTAAGGTTCCTTTAAAGCAATGTGCATCTGTCTGTCAGTCAAGTGGTATATGTCACTCACACATCTTATGCATGGAATAACTACGTGTTTGTGTGCCCCTGCACTGGTCAAAATTTTCCATACGCATTTGTTTTGAGGAAAAAATGGGTTTTTGACCAAAATGTTCACTTTGGTTGAATTTGGGGGGGGGGAGGGAGGGGGCTGATTTTTCCCCCTCCTGTTTTTCACTCCCATCTCCCTCTTTTTCATCCAAACTGGAGAATAAAAGGGGTAGGAGTAAGAGTGAGAGAATTTTTTCTCATCAAATATTTTGAAATTTTTCATTGAAAAAATAATTTAAAAAATTGGAGCGAAAACCCTCTGTGACATTCTATACCTTCTGGGGACAGTCTACACCCTCATGTTCATCCTCATAAAATGATTGCGTGCTATCTAATGCAAAGATTGTCATGTTGGGTGTTTTCGGAAGGCTCATGATGTACTGAGCATTATTGTTATGGTAATGTTATAATAACTGTTGTTACAGTAATGTTATAGGTTATAATTTCATGTATATAGTTATGAGACTGAAAATGTGCCCTCATGGCTTAAAAGAAGCCCACACAAAAACTCCCCAAGAGCAGAGGGGCAGTTCACACCTCATCAGGGCATGTATGGGACAAACCCAGCCCAGTCTCACAGGAACAAAGCACACTGGCCTAGGCAAAAAGGGAGAGACTTTTGCTGTGCTCTTCCTCTCTCTTCCACCTCCATCTACAGGCATCACCACCAAGTGACTGAAGTGCTGATCAAAAGGAGAGCCTGGCTGAAGGGCAAACAGCCAGCCAGTGGTGAGAAGCATTTCAGTTCGTAAGGGCATTGAAAGTGTTAAGATCAGCTTAGAATGCATTTTGCTTTAATTTAATTTGACCAAATCTGACTTGTTATGCTTTGATTCATAGTCACTTACAATCTATCTTTGTAGTTAATCAATCTGTTTGCTTATTCTACCTGAAGCAGTGCATTTGGACTGAAGCATGTCAGAGATTCCCCTGGGATTAACAGGCCTGGTACATATACATTTCTTTGCTAAATTGACGAATTCATATAAACTTCCAGCATCCAGCGGGCATAACTGGACACTGCATGACAGAGGTTCCTAGGTTTGTGTCTGGGCCCGGAGATATTGGCTAGTGTCAGTATGTTGCACAATCCAAGGAGCCACTTACGTGCCTGAGGCTGTGCATGAACAGCTCAGGAGTGGGGGTTCTCACAGCAGAGCAGGATAATGTGGCTCCCAGAGACCTAGCAGATCACTGGTCCAGCTAACTCCAGGGAAACGTCGAACCCCCACTTTCATTTGTTTAAAAATGATGAACCATCCTCACCACTTCTTTGAGAAACTCTGACTTGTGCTTTCAAAATGGTAACCATTTTTTACCTAGAACAGTCAAAAGGGACAATAAGTGCAGCAGTGTGACAATTGTCTTCATACTCTGTTCAAATATCTTAATCAATGACTCATTAAGTCCAAACCATGGAAAAAATAAGGGCACTTTAAATACATGTATTTCTATAATAGGTGCTACCATTATAAACTCACTGCTATTAGTATTTTACTATTTCCAACACTTGTCCACCTTTTTGGAGCAAAGATTTTTGTAATGCCCTTCATTGTGATGTCCGTTCAGGAAGGTGGCATGTCCACAAAGAATGTTCCAGTGACTGAAGTGCAGCTTTTTTCATACTACATACCATTCTGGACGCCCTTCAGGAACAGAATTGTGAAAAATGAGACTCCAGATCAAAGTGTGTTTAGAAGAAAGAAGAAAAATCACATCGGATTCTTCTCAAGTCAGACTAAAAATATTACAGCTTTTCAGATCGATTTGCTCAGCTCTAGTACTTCTAATATTGCATTAGAAAGTCATCATCTACCTACACTTAGATACGTGATGGTGTTGAAATCAAGCAGGGTTTCCCCAGCTTCTGGAAGAGGAAATAACCATAGTATCTCAGATAACACTATATGGTAACTGTTGGTAAATACTGACTGTACTACAGACATTTTGAAGTAGTATTTACATCCTGAAATCCCCAAAGAAATAAAATGGTTTGAGAAGAACCATGACTTTTTTCACAAGATGGTCTTGTGTTTAAGAACTAAATGGGGCTCAATTCCTTGCTGTTCCTCAGACTTCACAAGGGACTTTGAGCAAATCATTTAATCTCTGTTCTTCAATTCCCTCTATGTAAAATGGAGATCATATTCCTTCTCTGCCTCAAAGGGGTTCTCTGAGGATAAACTAATATTTGAGAGGGCTCAGTTTCTACATTGATGGAGGCAATATAGGTACCTGGATAGACAAATAAATGAAATTTGGGGAGAGGAGAGGAACATCTTCCTTTTCCCATTTTTTCCTGTTTTAAATTATTTTGACTACATGAACTATGAAAAACACATTTTTGTACAGCATTGTGATAGTGTCATGTCCCGAGATACAGTATTCGCTGCAACATTTTTATAGTCTGCAGCCAGAACGAATGTATAGGAAGACACTTATTTTCTAACACCATGTTGTTTTTAACTACCAAAAAGGACACATAAAAATAAAACAAAACAAAACAACAGAGAAAAAGATATGGGGGTATATTCACCATGTGGCATTAACCATGTGCAGAGGACCAGCATATAAATCCATTTAAGTCTTCAGAATTTGGTATAAATGGGATTTACATCTTGCATAGACTTTCTGCTTGGCTCTCTGCACAAAGGTGAGCTTTACCACCGGTGAATTTGTGCTCAGTGGGTTTCAATTATTTGAGAAGGAG
Organism: Sternotherus odoratus; assembly: GCA_032164245.1. NCBI lineage: Eukaryota > Metazoa > Chordata > Testudines > Kinosternidae > Sternotherus > Sternotherus odoratus. Next base: position 91,477,352 of record JAVMKO010000001.1, read on the forward strand.
CAAGAAAAGCTGCACCTTGATCTTTCTCTTGAAACTGTTAGAAATGTGTTGTCAAGGAAGTGTACTTCAGCAGTCATATTATACTTCACTTTATATGTCAAATTATAATTATGGGTTACATTACAGCATCTTTTGGAGCCTAATATCAGAGCTCGGCAGGATAAGAATATAAAAGTCTACAGGTTAGTAAAAGGTTTCATACTATTTAATGTGAGGTTTGTGAGCATGGCTAGAAACAATCCTACTCTAGATCCGGATTTTCAGCGGCCATAAGTCATTCTTTCCCATTGAAGTTAATGGTGCAACGTTGATCTACACCAACTGAGAGTCTGAATCCAAAATAGTGTCTTTTCTAACCATGCTCCCAAAACCTTTCATTAAATATTATCAATCCTTGATGACAGTGTAGCTACACTGATTTTCAGCAGCTGGTATCTGGGTCTTGCTCTAGCTGAATATATACATATCTATTGCAGCTTGCAATGTGTGTGAGAGGTGCATTTTGTCAAGGAAGACCGGTAAATACAGGTACACAAACAATGGCAGTCAGGTTTTTTAATTCGTGATGCAGCTGAAAAGCATTATTTTCTAAATTTCATCACCTGTTCTATTTTTCATTGTGTTTCTCTTCAGAAACAAAAAAAGTTTCCTTTTTGGTGGGAGTGGAGGACTGAAGGCAAGTCTTACTTTGTGGCTGACACCCAGAAAGCTCCTGAGCCCTCCAGCAAGGACTGTGCGTCTCTAGGAATCTAACATTATGGGGAACTTTATAATGGGAAGTTGCATACAATGTAACATATGTTGTACTGTTTCCTGTAACAATGCAGTGGAAAACTGCACCTTCACAGGGAATGAGACACATACGTCTCTTTCCATTTCCCCATTTTGGGGGCAGTTAAAAAAATAAAGCTACCTTTGTGTCTTTCTGTGTGGGTTCAGGTTATGCCATCAAAAAGAGAGTCAGAGAGTGGAAACAGTTAAAGCATTTACCCTGAGCTAATCAAACATTTTTCAGTATGATTTGGCCATTAAAAAAAATGCCTGAATTTTGCATCAAAACATCATGATTTTAAAAAATTCCACTTTTTAAAAATATTAAATGTTTATTAAAAACAATGTAACATGTTCATGGGTCTTTATAATAGTTTCTCTTTTTGTAATTGCTAATTTGGATTTTTCCCCATATTTTATCAAACATTTCCAATTTTCAAAATATTTTTTTTAATTTACAAATGATTTCATGCAAAATGGACCTTTGTGAACCACAAGATGAAAAAACACTTATGAATTTGCTGCAATTCTTGTTTACTTCACTTTTTATCTTGATCAGTTCTTGTTCCGCCTCTTTTGGGAACAGAACAGGCCTAACTTTTGAAGGTGCCATGTCATTCTTTCACAAACATTAAGATCACACTAGGCCAATGCGAGACTTGAGTCTCAGTATTCATTTGCCTCTTTCAATCTCTCTTTGAAGCTCAACACCCTGCAGTCTTTACTCTGCACTGTAAGACCAAATTCTTGTAAGCAAAATTCACTGCCCTACATTATACTTCTTTTTAATAATTACAATGGTTAAAATCTAAGGACAAATACTGCAGTATGATGGTTAACAATTTTACACGTACCAAACACACAAACCTATAATTTATGGATCTGATCCATTCTATCATTGCTCCAGGTTTACATCAATGTAACTCTGTTACTCTCAGAGTGTCACTGCATAAGGCTGGAGTGACAAGTGGCAAATTAGATCCTTCATTCCTATTGTCATGTGAAGCACTACAGCAATGGCGTAATTTATTGTAAATCTTGAGCACAGTTATTTTTATGTATATTTTTAATTTTATATATATTATAAAAGTATGTTTAATAGCTAAATCCCACCCTCAAACCTGCTGATTCCATAGGTTTCGCTGAAGGCACAAATTTGACTAGTAGGTTAGTCAGCTATGAGTACCTAGGTGCTGACTGGATGATAATTACCTCGCCAGCCACTGGTATATTTCATTCCTGACTTCTGCCCACAGGTGGCCATCTCTCTAGATCCTCAATGTATCCAATCCTCTTCATTCCCCAATGCCTTATGTACACACCCAACCATTCCCAAACCTGCCTTTCCGTCCTCCTGCTGTCTTCTTTCCTGTCTGTCTCTGACAGGAAGGAATCTAACCCTCCTTAGCTATTAGTCAGTGGGTCCCAAACAGGTAGAGACTCCCATAGCTTCATAAAGAAGCACCTTTAATGAAGTTTCTAGGATAACGTTTGGACTCTGTAGCCACAGCCACAGCACAGCTGTCTGATAGTCACCTTCTACAGGCTGATTCCTTTGCTCATGTAAAAACAAGGGGATCGTTCTTATGTCTCATTCGGCTACAAAATCCATAACAGAAGAACTAGAGTGTTGTTGTAGCTCTGTCGGTCCCAGGATGTTAGAGAGACAAGGTGGGTCAGGTAATATCTTTATTGGACCAACTTCTGTTGACGAGAGAGACAAACTCTCAAGCTTACACAGAGCTCTGCTTCAGGTCAGTGCAATGTCCTCAGACTGTCACAGCTATATATAAGGTAGAACAGATTGTTTACCATCGGTAGTTACATATTTCAAGGGGCGATCTCCACTGCTATAATGATCAGCATGCTCCGCAACACACATTTCAAGATCAATGGGTCCTTGTTATGGGGCAAGTACAACCCATCCCTCTTTGGGGCAGGGTAAGGGAGTCGTGGCACCGCAGTTAAATCTGCCTGCCTGCCCTTAGCCTCATGGCAGTACAGCCCAGTGGCCAGTCAGTACAGTCACCTTTGTCATCAGGACAGTACATCCTAATGGCCAAAGTCAATATAGTCACCCTTGACAGTGGAGCAGTATAGCCTAGTGGCCAGAGTCGATATAATCATCCTTGATGTCAGGACAATATGGCCTAGTGGCCAGAGTCAGTATGGCTGACCTCCTCAACATGACAACGTAGCTTAGTGGCCAGGATCAATAGGGCTGCCCTCTTTAAGAGGGCTATGCAGCCTGCTGGTCAGAGTTGGGAAAGTGGGTGACCAAATGGAGGCAGTGGTGGCCTGGGCAGGGGACCCCAGACCCTCCCTCTCCACTGGCTCTCAGCCCAAGGAGTAGCACGTGTTTGTGCCACTGAGTCAATGGGGATCCGGCCAAAACATGCTGACTCAAAATCCAGTTCACTAACTGTTCCACTGTCACCCTGGGCTACTTCCTACCATTTTCCCCAATGCGGTGGTCTGTATGTCTTCAGGTTCCGTAGCCTGCACTGCTCCGGTTGGCTCTGGCCTCTCTTGGATGTCTTCAAGTACCTGGGCATCTGCCTGTGTCTTGGCGCCTCTGGGTGCCACAGTCTGGGTTCTAGCTGCTCCCAGGTTGGAGCCTGTGACATACATCCTTCCTTTCCACCTGTCAGCCTAGGCTGAGCTGGGCTGCTCCATTGTACATTGGAGCAGCAGTTGGAACAGGCCCAGCAGAGGCGAGAGTGTGTGACTTCCTCTGCCCAGAGTGTGGGGCTAACTCCTTCTTGTCCTGACCCCATCATGGTCTTACACATACCTATCACAACATAGGGTGTACCTCACTCAGTGCACTAAATGCCCCAATAGTAAGTATTTGGGTGAAACCAGACAATCACTACATTCTCCAATGAATGAAAATGATAAAAGACAAAACATGTGTGGGTGAACACTTTTCACAAAGGTTACAAAGAGTCCTGTGGCACCTTAAAGACTAACTAAAGTATTGAAGCATAAGCTTTCGTGGGCTAATACCCACTTCGTCGGATGCATGCAGTGTAAGTGTCCAGGGGCAGGTATAAATAGTAATCACTCTATCTCATCTCTCAGTCCTCATCCTCAGAAGAAACCTGTGCAATGCTTTCAAAAGACGAGCCTGGGAGCTTAAATGCATAGCTTTCCTAGACACTAAAAATCATGGATTGAACAGAGATACTAGGTTTATAGCTTATAACAACAATCTACAATCCACTAACATCCCCTCCCCTGTTGCTTCCCTCCCTCCCCACCCCAGCCCCACCCTGCCATTTCCTTCCTCCCTGTGACTGGAGGGGTGTTAATGGGCCACTTCACCTTGAATGGCCCCTTGAAATATATGTTAACTACTGATGCTAAACACTCTGTTCCACCTTGTATTTAGCTGTGACCCCCTGAGTACATTTGCAAGACTTGAAGAAGAACTTTGTGTACGCTTGAAAGATTGTCTCTGTCACTGTTGCGGGGTACACCGAGTAGTCCCGTAGAAACGAGGCTCACACACAGTGGTTAGATGGAAAGTAGTGAGTTTATTGAAGGTAGCGGCATCTGCGCACTGGGGGCCCCACAGACAGTGCAGCTGTGAGACGGGAGACCTGGCACATCGGAGCAATGCCCAGGGAGGAAGCCCAACACACAAGGGCACACGGACACAGAAATACTCATGCTCATTTGCATCTCATGCATAGCTCATGAATAACTAATTACATGTTTTGCAATCCTGCCTCAGTTTCCCTGTCTGGTTTCACACAAGCTGAGATTCACACAGGGTAGGTAAAAAGCTTCCCAGCTGCAGCTGGGGAGAGGCTTCCCATGAGATAAGCTCTGAAGCCAAGGCCGTTCCCATAGAGACGCAATAGAAGCGAAATTGCGCCACCTAACGATTGCCGTCACATTAATCTTCCGCTTCCTACAGTCACCAACAAAATTTGGTCCAATAAAAGATATTACTTCACCCACCTTATCTTCAGAAGAAATAGAAACAGAAATAAATATCTGCACAGTGGATGCACCTAAAATGTTTCTATTGGTTTGAAAGATGTCAGTTCTGCTGGTAATTTCCCATTTTAAGGCTAGGGGATCTCTTTCAAATTGAAGAAACTAGTGAGAGCAGCATATTTTAACTTGGATTCTGCGGCTAGGTTAATTAGCTTTCCAGCCAAATTATCTAGTGGGTCCTTTTAAAAAGTGAATTATATACTGTTTATTGGCATCATTTACAGCTGGTATATTTATTTGTCTATTTCATGCACCCTGAGCACAGAGTTAAGGTCTTGTTAGTTTGGCTTTGTTTATATAACAATGCTGGGATGCCTTTTCCAGATTCACATTATTAATCTTCATTTGATTTCCAGGCACTGGGGAAAAATAAAACTAATGATTGTTTTTATGGCAGGATGGTACTAAATTAAAGGAATACAAGGGATTGTTTGCGAGTCCTCCGGAAGTGTACATCTTATGGCATAGAGGAGCAAGGTGATTACTGCATGAAACTGAAGCACCAGTGGAGAAAAGCCTGGATTTAAATGTGGTTCATTGTGTGCTGGCTGCCCCTCCTTTTACATGACTGGGGGTTCTTTATGGACATCAACCAAAAGACAGTCCCTATTCCAAAGATCTTATTATCTAAAGGCCTCAGCTGGGCAAAACTCTTAAGGACATGCTTAAGTCTAGCACTATTCAACAAAGGAATTAAGCACATGCTTAAGCCCCATTGGCTTCAGTGGGATTTAAGCATGTGCTTAGCTGAATGGGGGCCTGAAATTGGACCTGCATGGGTGGGCCCGTGGGCTTGTGTGGAACCCCCTTGATAGAACAAAGATTTGAGCCTAAATATGCACAAGATACTTCAGGTGGGTGTCAACTTCAAATGAGTGTAGAACACCAAAGAGAAGGAAGAGAGGGATGACAGTAATCAGAGTACAAGGTTGGACATATTGGCTAAAAATCTGATCCTACTCCCATAGAAGCAAGTGAGAAAGCTCCCGTTGACTTCCGGGGGAAAGATCAGTCCTTTTGTGCACATTTGGGAGGCACTGTAGTTCTCTTTATTTTCTTAATTAAGTGAACAAGAGAGGTTAGCAACTCACTAACTGACTCCACCATTCATATTAGGTGATTGACTGTGATCATCACTGTGGGGTGGGGGTCTTAAAATATGTCACATCTGTACTTTCGTATTAATGTATTCATATACAACACTGCATTCTGTACCTTTTCATGGCATGTGATGAAGGTTAAAGGCAGAAACCTCTTTATGTTGTGGTGGTGTGTGCGGCTTGACTATTATTCTTTTCATAAGGGAGACAAGATGGAGGTAATATCTTTTATTGGACCAACATCTGTTGGGGGAAGAGACAGGCTTTTAAAGTATATTGAGCTCTTCTTTGACCGATCTGACAAACTTCTGAGCTACAGAGAGCTCTTCTTCAGGTGACCTGAAGAAGAGGTCTGTGAATTTGAAAGCTTGTCTTTCTCATCAACAGAAGTTGGTCCAATAAAAGGTATTACCTCACACACCTTGTCTCTCTGATATCCTGCAATCAGCCTCACTACAAAAATTGCAAACAACATTCTTTTCAGCCATCTAAGAAAAGAAATAGTTGATTTTTACCAATCCCTTTCTTGTCTTTGTTTTTATGGATTGGGGTATCTTGATTTAATTTAATCTATTATTCTAGAGTAATGGTCCAAAATATTAGGAGTAAAATTCTAGACTCCACTGAAGTCAATGAGACTATTACCATTGGCTTCAGTTGAGCCATGATTAGTAAAGCTATTGCAGTGTTTTGGATGATTATTGTAGAATACTGTAGTCTGTCTTCTCTAGCTGGACAGTAAGTTATTTTTGACAGTATCTGTCTTTTATTATATGTTTGTAGTGTGCCATGCACAGTGGGGCCTTGATCCTGATGGCAGCCGCTATGTGAGTATAGATAAAAATACGTTTTTTTTGTTCCTCTACATGAATGAAAGCAACTCTGGGCATTTGTAAAGCAAAATAGGAACCTTCTTTACAACCTTCCTACAATAAACTGTGGGAGTGGTATAGTTTGAATTATTAATATTCAACAGAGCTGATCGAAAAATGTGAATAACATTCACTCAATATAACATCAAGGGGAAAAAATCTTATTTTTCCTAAAAATGTATGTTGGTGTAACATTTCCTCTCCACGTGTGATGGTTTAATTAGCTTTGTTAATAATATCTGAATGACTTTTTTTTCTGTGCCAGCTAATTACCAGGTTCTGATTTCTGCTCATGAGTGTGATATACGCTCCAATTCATTGTGGGGGGTATTTTCCTTTTTGTCCTCTTCCCATATTTCAAAACCTGCAGGGTTAAAGGCAGATTCTAATGATACCCTCAGGAGTAGTCTCCTTTGAAAGTTAAGACCAGGAGCTTTGATTTCAGGTCACCCCTCCCATGTGGCTGCCTTTAAAGTTCATCTAAATTAACATTCAGTGATATTTTTGGCAGCTTTGACTGCCAGCCAAATCATTACGGTGGAATAATAATGCAAATAAACTTTGCATAGCCCCATTAAATCATTAAATGCCACATTGTTCTGTAATGGGAGTGACATTTCATTATTTCTAAGGCATCAAATGCATCCCTGTGCTCGCTGCCAGTTATGATATTTTCTGAAATTAAAATTGGTGGCAGACTGTGATAATGCTGGGACAAGCGAGGGGGTAATGTGAAGACTTGGGATATGTACTACAGATATCAGAAGTGATTGGAAAAGTACAGAGATAAGGGCACCATAAAAAAACTGCTACACATATCAGTATGGGGCATTTCAGAGCATGTTCTGCTAAAGCTTGATCTGTAATGTTAATGACCTGACATTCTGACAGCCTCACAATGAAAAGATTGTTTGCCCATCATTTGGGGTATGTTTTCAAAGTCATTTTTAGTCACGATTCCCATTGACTTTTCTGGGTGCTGAATTGTTAAAAAAAAAAAACCCGGGCGGCCTTTGAAAATGTACCCCAGGGTGCACGGTAAAGCCCATGGCTTAAAAAGTAAAGCTGCAGGGCTTGGAAAGAGTTTTCTAAAACCCAAAGGCATCCTTTGAGAAGGAGCCAGATTATTCAAAGGGATTTTAGGGCATTATTTGATTCTCTTGACTTTTAATGAATTGAGTGGAAGTTCTACTGCTTAATTTTTATTTTTTTTAAAGATACAAATATTGGATATTCCAAACAATGGCTGACTAAATTGCGTGATTTATAGAAAACCAGAGCATATTATAATGTCCAAGTAATGTCCAAGTATGGTATAACTGTAGCACAGGCAGACATACCAGTGCTAGCTTTAATCTAGCGGGTGCAGGTAATAATAGTAATGAAGATATGGGGGAAGTGGCTTCAGTATGCACTAGTTGTCCCAGTACAAGCCGGCTGGGGATACTGGGTGTGAACTCAGCTGCCCGTGGCTGCCTTATTGGACCTGGTCCTCTGAAGAACCAGTCCCTGCAGCTGCCGTGCTAAGGGCAAACACACTGAAGTAAAGGGGATTAAGCTCCTCTCCACCCATTCATCTGAGAAACCTCCCCACAGTTTGGCTCCCAGCAGAGGGTGAGGCTGGGGCAGGGAGGAAGAAGTGAGCAGGGAACTCCTGCTCCTCAGAAACAAGTGAGCAAGGAGCTGGCACCTGGTAGGCAAAGCACTGAGTCCCCCCTGTTAGACCATCGACCAGCCAGTCAACCTAAGGCACCACAAGTGTGTGTGTGTGGGGGGGTGCATCACTTGGTAAAGAAGTATAGTTTAGTGCCCCCATCCCTGGAACAAGAAGGAGCAGAAAGGAATTGTGATTTCCCAGGGTTCCTCAGGAGACAAAGCTATATCCCAGTCAGAGGACCGGGCCTAAAAATCACAAGTTAACCCTAAATATCTGCAAGATTCATGCATTTTGAGGGTGTGTGTGGGGGTGTTAGTTGAAAAGGCCTAACAAAAATAGGCACCACTTTTACAGTTTTGTACCCAGCCAAGAGCTTTGTTACTGAAGAGGCTAAAATTCTAAGGCTAGAAGGGATCATTATGATTGTGATGGGTTGGGATCACAGAAACCCCTTGGGAGCTGCCACCCGAAGTGCCAAGGCTACTCCTGTCTCAGTTTTCCTGCCCCAACAGCTTAGGACCTCAGTACCCTGCCAGGTCTGAGCCACGTCCCCTAACAGCTGTGGGCTTTCCTGGAACCAGGCAGGAGGTATTCTTACCTCTGGCACTCAGATGCTCAACTCCCAATGGGGTCAAACCCTGAATAAAATTTGTTTTGCCCTGTATAAAGCTTATACAGGACAAACTCAGATTGTTCTCCCTCTATAACAATGATAGAGAGATATGAACAGCCGTTTGCCCCTCCCCCCCCCAGGTACCAACATGTACTCCAGGTTAATTAATAAGTAAAAAGTGATTTTAATAAAGACAGGAGATAGGATTGAAGTGGTTCCAAGTAGTGACAGACAGAATAAAGTGAATTACCAAACAAAATAAACAGAACACGCAAATCTAACGCTATTACAGTAAAAAGCTCACCCTCAGTGAATTCCTTCTTTCAGGCTAAACTCCGTCAGTTTGGTTCCAGCTATCACTCCCCCCCCCCCCCTCGCAGTTCCAGTTTCTTCCAGGTATCTTTTGGGGGTGGAGGGCTGTTCTTTGAGCCAGCTGAGAACAAACTGGAGAGGTCTCTCCCAGGTTTATATAGACTTCCTCCTGTGGGTGGAGAGCCCCTCCTCCTTCTTATCCAGAGTCCACATGGCCTCTCAGAGCACGTCTCAGTTGCAGGCCCGAACCAGACTCCCCTCACCACCAGCCAGGGTGCACTCCTCAGGAAGCTCGGGTGTGGACGGGCACCTACAAAGTTCATTGTTTGCTTGATTAGTTCTCAATTGGGCTTAACTGAAAATAGTCTTCTCCCAGAGAGCTGCTCAGCTACTTTCCAAAGTCCACATACAACCAACCAAGCACATAGCCAATATTCATAACTTTGCATACAAAACAGACACATACATACAAATAGGATGAACAGATCCAGTGGCTCATTACCTTCACAGAGATATGCTACATGGCATATGTAGCAAAACCATATTCCAGTAATATCATACATATATTTACAGGCACCACCCCCCATAAAGCCTTATGGGGTACACCGTCACAATGATCATCTAGTCTGATCTCCTGCATACCCAGGCTGAAGGATTTTATCCAGCAATTCCAGCAGGGGAAGGAATTATTCTTTTCAGCTATGCCAGTGAAGGCTCTCAAACCCAATAAATTGTGGTGGAACTAAAGCATGTCTTTTAGAAATACATTTGCCCCCCAATTAGACTGCAATTTGCAAAGGAGCTTAAGGGAGTTACAGGCCCAAATCCACTTGAAATAACCCCTTTGAAAATCCAAACCTTCAACTGAGGGTAAAACTACCACTTCCGCCTTGTTAAAAAGTTGCATGTTATTTCCCATTTGAATTGTTTTCAACTTGCTATACTTGGATCTTGTTATACTTTATCGCAAGGACACAGCTGTGGCACAGCTGCACAGTCCTAGCTCCCAGAGAATCCTGCTAGTGCCCTTTACCTCCAGTGCCACATTGTCAAACTGACAGCACTTAGCTAATGGCACAGTCTATTGCACAGGAAGAGGTGACTGGTTGTGAACTATTGATTTGGGCTCCCAGATATACAAAATTATTATTATGTTTTTATTGTGTTAGAGATGTCAAACTGATTCCAGCATGATAACACCTTTATACTCAGATGAGTGGAAACTGAATGAGTATTAATATATCCAATCCTCCCACAGGTCTGCTCGGTTCCTCTTTTTGTCTGACAGAGAAAAATAAGGTGCCTATAGTGTTAGTCCAGAATCTTCATGCAGCTATCCTAGCTAAAAGGTACCAATTTCATCCTCACTGTCATAGAAAAGCATCTCTGTGGGGTAACCCAGATTTTCAAATTCTGTGGAGGAGGGCAAATAGAAGAACTGACTGAACAAGAGCATCATATGGGTTTCCCTAATAGATAAGGAGGAGGGTGTTGCCTCTTTTCTAACACTAATGCTCAGTACCTACAACTAAAAGACCTTGTCCTCTGGTCTTTGACACTGTAATAAAGAAAAGGGAACACTGATGTGTGGGTTGTGGGAGTGTGCAACAGTCAGACAGCTATGGAAAGAGTGGACACAACAGTGAAAATAGTGCTTAACCACAACTTAAGCCTTATCTGTATAATAGGAAATTTAAGGTTCTAATGGACAAGGCCCTGCTAATATGGGTGCACTGAGCCCAAAGGACCAATTCCTTTGGCAAACCTCAACTGAAAATCATATCCTAGGTTATGTACCAACTACTCTGGTTTTATTCACCAGAAGGACATTGGTTCTTGAGAGCTGAAGTGATGACTGAGTGCATGGTTTGATAAAAATGGAGGAGCAGGCAAATTCCCAGAATAGAGCAGATTCAGATGCCCAGAATTCAGATCTGTCTGAGTTAGAGTCAAAAGAACTAACAGCTTATTGACACAAAAAGCAGTTTTATGAATTTGAAGATAGATGCTGCGGTAGATCAAATGCTGAGATAGATCAAATAATGCCAGACTTCCACTCCAAAGAACGTCTCCCCTTTTTCTCCTCCCTCTTCCATCCCACACCCTGGTCCCCTCCTTCCCTTTCCTGCCTATTTGCATTTTTTTCTTTTCTTTTTAGACTCAGACTAACTTACTGTATCAGTATAAGACTGTCTGATTTTTGTATTGTTTCATCTTGCAACTTTGAAATGTAAAACTGTGCAATGGAATAATTGTATTGGCTATCTTGTGAAATGTGCAGTGTTCTGGTAACATATACAAGCTGTGAGTTCTTCATCTTTTTATATTTGTTATTGTTTGTTTCCTTATGAAGATTAATTAAAAAAAACATTGACTTGATCACTATCACTAGAACTCATTAGTTTTTGAATTATAACTGTAATGGAATGTACTATATTGAACTGTACTATATTGTTCAGCCACTAGGCAGTGCTGTATGTAACAAACCTTATTAAGCTCACCTCTGCCATACCTGGCAGAGCATTAAAGAATCTTATGATGAACATATCTGATGTGTATAAGCAAGCGCTATGACTAGTCCATATCTGGTACAGACATACATGCCATCGTGTGAGTAATGAGATAGGAATACTACAGGTGTATGTACACTATATGGCTCGGCATTGCCTTCTTAAGTAACATAACTGACCCCTTAATGAAGAGCCCTATGCTGTTATCAAGAAGGAATATTAGGTTGCAGTTTGGGCTAATAAATAACTTAAGCCTTATCTGTATAATAGGAAATTTAAGGTTCTAATGGACAACTCCCTGCTAGTATGGGTGCACTGAGCCAAAAGGACTAATTCCAGACCATTACACTGGAGCCTAGTTCCACAGGAGTATTGCATGGATACAGTCTAGCACAACACCTGATGGAAGACAACTCAGAATGACCATTCCAATGCTGAAAAGAACCTATTTCCAAAGTGGCCAGACATGAAGAGAGGAGTGTAATCAGATAAAAAAGGTTATAAGAACTTATGAACACTTTTATAAGAGGTCTAGAATCTGGTGACAAATCTTATTTCAGGTCACCTCAGCCATGCCTGGCAGAGCATTAAAGAATCTTATGATGAACATATCTGGTGTGAATAAGCAAGCTCTGTGACCAGTCCATATCTGGTACAGACATATGTGATAATAATAAATAGGAATTCTACTTGTATCCTTTAAAGATTTTTTTAAAATGAGGCAGTTCAGCTGGTGTTGAATGTGGTTCAGTATCTTAAATACACCCATGGTCCCTTGGTAGAAACTGGAATGGGGAACAAGCTGTATGTATTTAAAGAACCTGTCACTGTGTATAAGCTCCTGATACGGTAATTTACTTTTATCATAACCCACTTTTGCTTTGACATTGGAAGGCTGGAGCTGATATTTCTGAGAAATTCTATTGTCCACCAGAAGAAGTTAAAATGCTCTTTGATAGAATTGGACAATCTGAGTGTTATTTAACCAAAAATTGACCTGTCAAAGTTTTGAGAACACCAGGCTTCTACTAGCCTGGTAATGACAGTTTCAGTGCTAGCAGCAGTGCATTGCCATTTCATGGATCACATATTAACCTTCAAAATCAGCTAAGCTTTAATTTCAGCTTGGCTTCTGGATACCCCAAAGGCAAAGGGACTTTGCAAGCTTCTGGCCAGGAGTCCCTCAGGTTTAAACCCTATGTATATTTATACATCTACCCTTGGCCTACATGATATGCTTTCTCTGGCCACCCCATCCCTTCTGCAATATTTCCTACCCTGCCTTATAACAGAAAGATGTGGGATAATTACAGCCCTCAGAAGTGATGCATCTGTTTTCGTAAGTTGTTCCCATCTTTACTTTTTTTACATAAGAATAGAGGCTGCTGCTAATAATGCATCTTTTTTCATCTGTAGATCTCACAGTGCTTTAAGAGTAGGTAAGCATCATTACACTCATTTCATAGGGAAATTGAGACACAGAAATGTGAGGTGTTTTGTCAAAGATGGTGGCAGAGCTGGGACTGAATCCAGGCCTCTTGACAACTGTAGATTTCCCATGTCTGTGAGTTCATTTCCCTGTCTACCAGTTCATGATGCTCATCTACCTCCCTTCTAAAGATTAATGTATCAAATGAACCCAGAGACAACTCAGAATTCCAGTCCTCGTATTCCACTGAAATCTGGTGTAACTCCAGGGATTTTATAAAGTAGCATCAGTGTGAGATTAGAATTGGGTCCCACAGCTCTGGAAAACAGCTGAGCGTTTTAGCTAAGTGGAAGGTTCTTAATAAATGGAGTCAATATGAGCTGTGCTAGGTATTATGGAACTTGCAGGGCAATAATATAAAACCCCAAATGACCTCAATTATTAGAACTCAATTATTATAATTATGATTACTGAGAAGCCTCCTGGTATGGAGATATCATTCAAAGTGACTGGTTGGATTATGTTGAAATATTTGACCTGGTCTGTCACATCATAAAACATCCACTTGTGACAATCTGACTTTATCCTACCAGACATCTTCTCACGCTTGAGGAAAAGTTGGGAAGGAAGTCTGGCGTTGTATCTGGAGGTGGTTAGCCTGTGTTGCTTAATGAGTGGTTCTGAAGAGCAGCCCTTATTCTTCATCCAAGATAAAATAAAAAGATGGAATGGGAGGTTCACTAAATTACATGTTTGCAAGTACTTAGGTGACTAAGGAGTTTTTCTTATTTTCGGAGGTGACTCGGACAGATTCCTACGGCTCATTGACTTTCAAAGTGCCATTTGAAATTGGGACTTAGGGTCACATTTCTAAAGGTGCCTATGTCCCTGCTGCTTATGGGAAGATGAGACCCAAATCCTGCTCTCCATTGTTTACCTAATCTACAACTCGGTCTCAGAAGCTGGAGTTGAAAGGTCTTATTCACGCCAGGCTCTTTGCTACTGAGGAAAGTTGTGATGCAGCCTCCCTTCCCCTGTGTGTCTCATCAGCAGCTGATGTCCTGTCAAAGTAGGCACTGCTTACTGGGGTTAAGCCATGGCAATTTGCATGTACATTTGCCAGCAGGGAAGAGTCTGGCCAGATGAGGTTTTCAGTGAATGGATCCTCTCGTTACCAAAGACTAACTTTAAAATGATTGGAAACAAAGCCCACTGCTTTAAATCAGAACTAACTTTTTAGTCCCGTTGTGTATCCTAATTGACATGGAACAGATTTAAGTGTGGCAGTGGGCTCCTTGTATCTCCAATATATGCAAGAACAATGCAGTAACAAGGCCTTACTGCAGGCTTCTGTGCTTTCCCAAACATGACTAATCTATATATATAAAAGTCAAATGGTGTATGTGTGCTTGTATGTACGTTCCCTTACTCCTTCCACACCATTTGAGCTAGAGACTTGAAATTTGGTACACTTATAGGCCTTAGGGTCCTAATCAGGGTAAGAGTTGAAAATTTTTCAAATCTCACCTCTGACACCCCCCAGGGGTGAAATTCTTTAAAGGCCATTCACATCAGCTGGGCAGCAGGTTAACACCTGCTGTTCTCTGTGACATAGTTATGATGTAATAATACCTCCCTCCAATGGACCCCGCACTTGCTCAGCTCTCTGCCCCCACCTCCCCTCCAACAGACCCCACACTCGCTCTCTTCCCCCCATCCAGGGGCCCCCACACTCGCTGAGTTCTCTCCCCCCTCAGGAAAGAATTGAAAATTTTTTAAATCTCCCCCTCCTCCCCCCACTCCAACGCCCCCTACCCACTCACTCAGCTCTCTCCCCCTTGCCCCCTCCAACGGACCCCACACTCGTTCACCTCTCTTCCCTCCATCCAAGGGCCCCTACACTCACTGAGCTCTCTCCCCCCTCAGGAAAGAATTGAAAATTTTTAAAATCTCATCCCCTCCCTCCCTCCAACGGCCCCCCACACTCGCTCAGCTCTCTTCGAGCAACGCTGGGTCCCCTTCCCCCCCTCCGACAGACCCGAGCAACACCGTATTTCTGCTAGTGTCAAATAAATAGAAAGTGAAATCACTCTCCTACTGTGCTGGGAGTAGGGAGAAAAAGCTGCCGCAACAGTCCTGCAAAGCACGCATCAGCATCAGACCACCCATTAGGGAAGACTTAAATATCTCTTAAGTATTTTGAGAAATAGTACTAGTATGAAGAGCCCAATGTGTTAACACAATAAAGTATATTAGACAAAGGACACTTGATGGTTCAGGGGCTTGACAATGGTCCACAGAGCTTTTCATCTTTCAGTCATTGCTTCAAATGTGGCTCTTGTCTCTAGTGACCAAATAGTGTCATCATCCATTTGCTGTTCAGCAGCCTCTGTGAAATAAATTAGCAAAGCCCCAGTCTAGGTCCACATTACAAAACTCCTCTGTAGCTGTCACTATTTGTCCCCATTGTTGGCAGTCACATGACCAAGGATAAAGACTGAATCAGCCTGGGGACAATCATATTAGCACATGCAGAGGAGGCCTTTTAATATCAGAGATGACTGAGGTCCATTGCTGAGATAGGGGGAAGGTTGTTCTGATGCAAACCTCTCCTGTGTGTAGCAACCTGCATGGAATTTAAAGACAAGAGCACAGGTTGAAGGAGGTGAGAGGTTGGAGGAGGCACAAAGAAGCCTGTTTGTACCTCATTTGAATAGTAGCTGCAGTTGCAGCAACTCTATTAATAGTTCACTTAATATAGAGAGCCAATTTCATTTTAGATGCATGGAGTCCTTTGATCTTGTTATCCAGCACACAATAGTGAAACATCATGGATAGATACCTGTTCTTTGGCAAGAGGCTTTCACTTCAGAGCTGTCCGTCTTACCTCTTTCAGAAGCACTACGTTCACATTTGAAAAAGAATACATCCCATGACCATCATCTAGCCTCACAGGAAGAGACTTTCTATTATACTTTTCACAGCAAGATTTATAGGGCCATATTCTCAACTGGTGTCAATCAGAAGGCAATGGAGCAATTCTCATTCCTGTCAGCTGACAAGCTGACCCACCACGTCTAATTGCAAACAGGGCCAGCGACAGAAATTTGGGGGCCCCCTACTCTGATAGTTTGGGGGCCCCCCCAGCCCAGCCGGGCACCCTCCAGCCCAGCCGACAGCGGCTGCCCCCCCCCAGCCCAGCCAACAGCGATGGGGGGCCCCCCAGCCCAGCCGACAGTGATGGGGTCCCCCCAGCCCAGCCGACAGTGATGGGGTCCCCCCAGCCCAGCCCAGCCGACAGCGGCTGGGGGCCCCCCCAGCCCAGCCACCCCCCCCAACCCAGCCGACAGCGGCTGGGGGCCTCCCCAGCCCAGCCGGGCCCCCCCTCCCCAGCTTGCGCTCCCCCCCAGCTGACAGCTGGCTGCAGCGGGAGCGAGAGCCTGGGAGCGGCATGAGCCGCCCTTGCTGCTCCCCCCTCCTCCCCGCCCTTTCTCACCCCGGACTGCGCCGCTGCCGCCGTCCGGGCTCACTGGACAGGCGCGCTCGTCCAGAGGAGAGCCGCGCCGGATGACTACGGGTAGAGCTGTACCGGGGGCCCCCTAAAGTGCGGGGCCCGGTACAGCTCTACCCGTAGTACCCCCCTGTCGCCGGCCCTGATTGCAAATTGTAAAGACTCTTTCCCCTTTTCAGAAAAGAGATACACAATGTTATGTTATGACCAAAAGTGAGAATATGACACACTATTAGGGGGGGGGGAAAAGCAAGGTACCAATAAATCTCTCTCCAGACTCCAGCTCTAAGTACAGTGATAACATAATGGCTAATTTTAACTACTCTTAAGTAAAAGAAATCATATTAGCACATTTCATAGAACATACCCCTCAAGCTCTCTTTCCAAACAGGCTCTTCTCCCAGCCAATATGAGACCAAGGGAGAGCAAATTTAAAAAATGCAATGCCTCATTATGCATCTATGCACCTTGGCCATTAGGGTTTTAGTACTGAGAAAATATCCACAGGTAGCTACCCTGGGGAACCAGCTCATTTTCAACTCTTCTTAGAAACCAATGCTTGAGAGAAATTGTTCATGATAAAGCAGACAGATTAGCAAACATTTGCCTGGTTTTGTTGTCTTACCTGCCCAAACAAACAAACAAACCTTGCATAAACTGCATAGCTAGAAGAAGGGGAAATATGCCTGCAGCCCTGTTGGTTTACTTGGTAGCAACAGCTGAGTGAACAATATATTACACGTAGCCTTTGAAAGCCTGCTCATCATGAAAGGATTGCTCTCTCCTCTTTGCCTTTAATCCTGCCAGAGAGATCTAAATGAGGTGCATTCAGTGAATCCAGGAGCTGATAAATAAATAGCTGGAAAAGCAGAAGCCACTTTGTGGTCCCTCTTTCTCTAAAGATAAAGTGGCTAGGCTTAAATGGTCCCTAATTCTACAATCACCACAAAGGACAGTGAAGGCCACAATGTAATCGTCCATATTAGGGGAAAGTGAATAGATTAATTAGATTTAGAGACTAAAATGTGAAGTCCTTCACAAATGGAAGGTTTGTAGGAGCCACACGCTGAGAAAGTCATTTTGTGAACATTAACTGTTCAGCATTTTATCCCTGACTTCCTCACCACTCTTACCCTGAGGAGATTTAAGCAGCAGTGATTATAAAAAACAAGTCTCTGCTGACCCAGATGAAAATAAACCAGCGTCTGAAGCAACGGTGAAAGGTAGGCCCAGCAGCTTCTCTGCACCCAACAGCTCTGGATTAGTCAGGTACGTGCCTCTCACTTGTGATTTTTAGTGATATTGTTCCCCTTGTCCAATAAAAAAACTTTGTCATAAGATTTTGATCTAGACCTGATTTCAAACCTCCATATTTAACACATGTAGATTTTTAGCTTCGTAAAGTAGATGGAATCCCAAGAGAAACCATGCCAGAATATAAACATACTGGTAATTGTGTTTGAAGGATAGTTTCCTCTTTATGTTTCTTCACAAGTTATCTACATAAGTTCTCTTATTTTCCTCATGCCATTAGATCTCATCCTGTGAATGCACCAAAAGTCTGAGGAATGGGTGGTTGAATGGATCCAGTGTTTTGGTTTGGTCCATTATAAAGGTAAGAGCCATTTTCAAAATTTGATCTGGAATTTTTGAATTTGAGGGAATTTTGGTGTTTTGGAATCCCAAGCTTGGAATCCCAGTCTCTATTTTTAAGTTAACATTGTTTCGTTATTATTAGTTATAGTGCAATACTGAAGAAAGGTCTCTGCCCTGAGGAGTGTACAATATGTTGTAATTCATACAAATACACCAGGAACAATAAAAATCAGGAGCACAAATCATGGAACAGATATTGCTGATAAGGAATTTAACACTGTAAAGATGAATGAAACTATTAGGGTAGATTTAGGGTATGTCTTCACTACAGGACTAGGTCGATTTCCCTTAATTCGATTTTCTAAACTCGACTTTAGAAAATCGAATCAGTGTGTCCCCACCAGGACAGCAGGTCGACAGTGGTCGACACTGTCTGTCCTAGAACTTTTGTAGGGGTCGACATAGCCCGCATTGCACTGTGGGTAGGTAGCCCACAGTGCAATGCGTGCCGGAACCCCCCCCCCCCCGCCTGCCCAAAGAGCCCCGCGAACCCCCCCACCCACCCTAGCTGCCCCGCGCCGGACACCCACCTGCCCAAAGAGCCCAGCGAACCCACCCGCTCGCCCAAGCAGCCCCGCGCCGGACACCCGCCTGCCCGCCTGCCCAAAGAGTCTCTTTGGGCAGGCGGGTGTCTGGCGCGGGGCTGCTTGGGCGAGCGGGGCTCTTTGGGCAGGCGGGTGTCCGGCGCGGGGCTGCTTGGGCGGGCGGGGGGGTTCGCGGAGCTGTTTGGGCAGGCGGGGGTCCAGCACGGGGCTGCTCAGAGGTCCGAGGCATAAAGTCAGATGCCTCTTCACTTACTGACAATAGACGTAGAGAAGTCGATTTTAGCCTTACTTCTCTCGTCAAGCAGGAGTTATAAAGTCGATTTTGAGTGCCCTTTAAATCGACTTTAAGGGCATGCAGGTGAAGACAGGTACACGTTTAGTTCGACTTAATGTCGTTAAAGTCAACGTTAAGTCCTAGTGAAGACATGCCCCTAAAGAAGGATGTGAAGGAGGAGAAGTCATGTGGGGGGAAAAGGAAGGTAATAGTGGAAATAAGAATCAAAGCCCTGGTCTACACTGGGGTGGGGGTGGGGGGGGGAAATTGACCTAACATAGAATATCAGGGTTGGAAGGGACTGCAGGAAGTCATCTAGTCCAACCCCTTGCTCAAAGCAGGACCAATCCCCAACTAAATCATCCCAGCCAAAATATAGCTTTCGATCTCTCATACAAATATAGAACTAAACTATGCCCTGAGATATGCAGACGCAAAGCCCACTGAAGTCAATTTAAGCTGCTATCATGAATTTAATAGCAGAATTTGCCATGCCACTGGTATTCTTTTTCTGCAAGGACTGCTCAGCTAAATTGATCAGTCTGGAGAAAAGGGGGAACATTAAAGTTATTTCTGAGTAGAGCTGGTTGGAACATTTTCTCTAAAGTTCATTTAATTTAATCTGGGTGGCAAGACCAGCTTGCAATCTGTAGCCTGGTGATAAGGCCACTGAATTGGGATGTAGGAGGCCCAGGTTTAAATCATTCTTCAAGCTGATTCAGAGTGATCTGGCATGAAAAACCCTGCTCTACTATCCAGGCAGCACAAATAGGAAAGATATCTTTTTTTTCTTTTTACTTCTCTGACCAAACATACACTCCAAAGTTTTGTTGGCATAGTTGTATCAGTCGGGGGGGGGGGGAGGGGGGGGGGTTTGAGGGTGAACAGCTCCCCCACAATTCCCCCCCACACACACACACACAAACAGTTGACATAGCTATGCCAGCAAAACCTCCAGTGTAGATGCAGCTATGTTGTCCAAAAAGTGCTTCTGTCAGCATAGCTAATGTCATTCAGGGAGATGGTGTTATTATGCCAACAGTAAAACTATCAACATAAGGTACATCTACACAAAGGATTCTGACAGTATATCTATACCAGCAAAGCATTTGTAGTGTAGACAAGGTCATTCTACCAAATACCTACTGTGATAGAGGAAGGTCAGGGAGCCGTGGCAGAGTGTTTGAGGGGAGATATATCAGCTCCAGGTTCATTAGGGCATGGCTCCCTGTAGACTAGGGAAGCAGGCAGCAGGTTAATTAGGAGCACCTGCTGTCAATTAAGGCCTTAATTAAAAAACCCTGCCCCAGGCAGACAAGTGTGGGTGTTTGGAAACAGTTTGGAGGTGTTGGAGCAGAGAGCAGTTTGGAGGCGTTGGAGCAGAGAGAGTTTGAAGAAGTGCTGCGGTGAGCTAAGAAAGACCCAGACCTTAAGTAAACGAACACCTGGCTTGTGTAGAGAGATGGTAGGAAGCCCCCCACAAGCTGAAGAGTAGGAGAGGGAAGTAGTCCAGGGGAAGGAGTAGCTAATCCCAGTGGTTTACCACTATCCTCAGGGCCCCTGGGCTGGGACCTGGAGTAGAGGGTGGGCCTGGGTCTGTCCCTCCCTCTCCCCTTCTCCCCTTTAGGATACTTGTGCGACAGTTAATACCCTGTTCAGAGGCAAGAAAAAGGCTCCCTGAATTCCCCCACAAGAAGAGAAAGCACAGGACCCATCAATATCATGGGAGTAATTTGCCACACTACATTTTGAATTAATTGAAGCTATTGATAAGTGACTCCATCATTAAAATACTTTCTTTAGTACATAATGTCTACATGGGTCTTCAGTCATACTTTCTAAGATATGTGCTATATACATGCTGATTACTACATGAAAGATTCACAGGAAATAGTCCAATTACAACATAGTCCTTTGTTGTTTAGTCTCCCATTACTAAGGTAACAGTCCTCTTGGAAATCACTAACAGATGCTGTCATTAAATCCCAGGTTTATTAACATGTTGCTAAATAATTTAATGATCAGCTGCCCCAAAAGAATGATCATGCATAAATATAAATCTCGGTAACATTTAATATCCAGATTAGAAAGGAAGGAAAAAAATCATTATTTTTTTGCATTTCATGATAAAGCTTCTGAGAGTCTATCATAAATTAGGACTGAAGAGAGAACATTACTGTTTCACGTTACTAAGTGATACAGAAAAGCCAGACACAGCAACAAAACCATACCACCACTAGTAATATCTTGCACTTTTATAAAACCTTTTAGTGGAAGATCACACCAAGGTTTACAAATGTTTATCACAGATAAAGGTTGCAATTTTTTCTTTGGTAATCATGATGTCATCATAAATTTGTATCACTAGGAAGCAATGTGACTTGTTGATGTTGCACACAAATGTTTTCCTTACACACATAAATGTCCTCTGACCGGTGCTGGTTAGGACATAGGAACTCCTGGGGAAAATTAGGATGCCTTAGAAAAAACCCAGAATGAATAGCAACCTTTACAATGGCTGGGGTGTGGGTGGTCAGGCCTAGTGGTTGGAGCAGGAGTCGTGCTTAATGGTCAGAGTGGAGGGTAAAAACCACAGACCGCATCAGGTACCAGGCTAAAGGTCAGAGCTGAAGACAGAGTCAGGTGACGACCAAGGGATCAAAGCTAGAGACCGTGTCGGGGCCAAGCCAAAGGTTAGAGCCAGAGACAATATCAGGTTCCAGACCAGGGGTCAGAGACAGTGTCATGGGTAAGGGGGAGAAGCAGGGGCCTGGAGTAGAGCAGGACAGCAGGACCTGGGAGTAGAAAGGGGTCTGGGATGGGAGGACGGGAAACAGAAGCAGGCAGGAATGCAGGGCTCAGGAGTCAGGTAAGCTGGAGGGATCAGTAACAGCCAGCCAAGGATTCCTTAGGTTGCTCAGACAACTTCCCATTGTTAGTTCTTGGTTTATGTAGAACTCCTCAGTGAAGCGTGGTTGCTGGATGTTTCCCTAATCAGGAGCTTTGGGGATGAGGATCTCAGGAGCTAACCCTCTGCGAACCCTTCTCTAGTTACTGTTGAACTGGTGGGTAGCAGTCATGGCCAGAACAGTGCCTGTGGGCCTGGATTCAAAGCCAGTGATCCCTCACAGCCCATGGGACTGGTAGGTATTACCAAGCCATGGTGAGTAATGTCTTGCTCTGTAAATAGTCCCATTGAAATCAGAGCAGCAGTTTCTGCTCTCATTCACGCTGGGGCAAATCTGGAGTAATTCTATTGAAGTCAATAGAGTTACACTAGTATAATATCAATGAGTGAAGAAACTCAGGCCTAACGCGTCTAAATGGGAAGTAAGATGCTAATCAGGGTGAGCAAATCAGGCAGACTCTGGCCCTTGAACTGTAAGCTCTTTGAGGCAGGGACCATGTTTTCTGCTGAATCTATAAAGCACCTAGCCCATTTTAGATGCTAAGCAAAATATTATTATTAATAATGATGATAATGAATGGAGACAAAATAATGTACTGAGCTATGAAATAGCCAGCCTTTATTGGATTTGTCTTAAGAGTGCACTAGCTGAATGCAATTTTGAAGAGAAAAATTTGCAAATCAATCTTCTTCTGCCCTTCTTAATACTGTTTAGACACTGGAATAATTATGCTGTTCTTTTTAATGATTTTAATTAAAAGTTTTTGTCCTTTACTGAGATCTTTGAAAAATGTTCCTCAAACAGAACCTTTCCAAAAGATGTAATTTAAAGAAATCGTGCACTCTTCACTGCATGAAAATTGAAGACTGTACAGGCTACTTTCCTTGGCTGTAGGCCCCTGTATATACTTTCCCCTCATTAATTCATTGCCTTCTGTATAATCATACTATGTACTCTGTTTAGTGTTTTACTGATGTGGTTGTTTTGTTTTTCCCCTCAACTTTGGCCAGCATTCCACTTTCTTTTTACTTTACGTAAAATATTGTTTGCAAATTTTGGAAAAGAATGTTCATGGACTAGATGACCTAATTAGTCTGGTTGTCCTTTCATTTATGTAGTCCACTGATTTGAACTCAATTCCCATTTACTTATGTGCAAAAGGAAAGGTGGGTCAGACCCAAAAGCCAGATCCTCAAAGGTATTTAGATGCCCAGAACTCATTGAATTTAGTGGGAGTTAGATAGATAGCTAAATAACTTTACAGATCTGGGCCTAAATGTCTTTTCCGTCAGATGTTATTCCCCCCCCGCAGCAGGACCCCATTGAAGTCAGAGGAATTACAGCAGTGAGGAAGGGGAGAAGCAGGCCTGAAATTCTAAATCAAATCTGGATTATGGTTTATTCCAAACAAACAAAATTATACATCACCCTCATCTTTTAGTCAAAAGCATAAATCATGTCAAGAAATTCAGGTTGTGAAAACCTGGCCCTGTTGAAGTCAATAGAAGTTTTGCCCTTGACTTCAGTGGGGTCAGGATTTCACTCTTTTGAGCCAATGAGGCACAGATTTTACAGATGATGGTTATTCTTTGAGATGAGGACACTCTGGTGGCAACCAGCCAGATATTTACATCTAGGGATTATTGACTTGGACACTACAGCTGTACGGAACTGACACAGTGGTATGTGGGGTCAGAAAAGTGATCGTAGGTCCTAATCCATGTGGGATTTTATAAGTCAAAGTCAACCATTTAAATTTCATCCAGAGGCAAAGAGGAAGTCAGTGTAGTTGCTGAACTGGTGAAATATGCCAATGCTACCAAGTATTTTTGAGGAATAGCCTTCTGTAGACTGAACTACACTAATCAAGTCTATGATTCACAGTGTCATGGATAACTGTGGCAAAGTTCAGGTACTGAGGGAAATGTCTCAGTCAATTTACCAAAGGTAAGTGGAAAAAGATGCCTTGGGCCTCTGATGGCACCTAGCAATCCCCAAGCAGCAATCCTTTCCCCAGCTCTTGTATCACATCTGTCACAAGCTTCAGCCAGCTGTCAGCCATGTGACTCACCAAATGGCTTCACCTGAAGACCTTACTATAACTGGACACAGGACTTGGGTACAGTATTTTGGTAAAACCTTTATTTTTAGAGAATTACTTTACAGCATTTGATAAATAAAACTAAAATTAATGTGATCAAGACTTAAAAGTCTGAACTAGTATATATTTAGTCATTATTTGTTAAGGACCAATTATTGTGCTCCCTAAGGACTTTAGATTCTATTTCTAAGGTCTAAGGTGTACCTGTAGGGACAGTGCTGAGCAAGGCATGATCCCAAAGGTCCAGGTAGACCACATGGAGACTTAAGAGATTCCTAATCCCCTTAATCCTTTGTGTGGGTATGCAGTCCAAATCACTGTAGAACCTTGAAAGACCATGTGACAGGATGAAACAATCAGAAAAGAGTTAAAGGCTACCTGCCTGTCATGTGACTCAACGGGGGATTGAGGGAAAGATGTGTTTTCTGGAACAGCTGAGAGAGTCAAGGGAAAAGTATCTGGAGGCTGTCTTGGTCAGGGGAACTGGTTTGTTTTGTGTTACTCCTGAGTTTTTGTGTGTGTGAATGAGAGATTGTGACCTGAGGCAAAGGATTGAAATTGACTTGGGTGCGGCACTTGTTCTTTCCTGCAGCTGGTGAGAGACATGTCTTACAGATTCCCAGACAAATACAAACAAAAATACATGAGAAGGCCCCAGAAACTGGTGACAATTTAGGTCATGGGATTTTTTTATTAATTATTATTATTATTTTAATTTAAAAAATTGAGTGGTAAAACAATAGTGTGTTTAGTTGGGTTAAGGTCAGAAGGCCTGATGAAAGAGGAAAATTTTCAGGAAGGATTTGAAAGAACACAGGCCCAGATCTGGTGGGGTGGCATGAAGAATGCAGAAGTGAGATTGCTGGAACTGCATCTGAAACGGGGAAAAACGTTGAACTGAAGGTCTCAAATAATTATAATAGCTCCTGCCCTGTTAGCACAGTAATTGCATAGTTACTCTCCCGGGAACTTTCTATCAGGTTTTAAAGACACTTCCTGATGAAAAAAATATACACAGCTTCATCGATCATTTCAGAGTCCTGTTAAGAGTCAAATTTTCTATTTTAAACCATAGCTGAGCTCTTTTGATTTACATCACGTACCTAAATGCCAAGAAGGCACTTCAGCCATTGTAATTAGCATTTCGTTCTTTATCCTGATTTAAGCTCTCTCTCCCATACAGTATTAATTTCAACCTAAATTAAAGTTTTATTTATTTGCTTGAACTTTTAATTAGTCTTGTCTCCTTTTGACTTAGACATTTGGTTCAACAGTCAGGGCTTTTCCTACAGCTCTCAGAAGTGCTTGTATTAATAGTGCCATATAACACAGTAGACTTCATTTTTTAAAGCTTCCAAGAGGTTCAAAGTACAGGGAGACTTTGCTCATCACCGATTTGAACAGTGCAACCTGTCAGGTGCTTCCGGGTTTCTCTTGCCTCCAGGCATTCATTCTGGTTGCCAGCTGTGAAGGCATTGCTGCTGAGCTTGTTTATTTTTAGAATAATATTGACAGCTAGAAAGGTCTCTGGAGGGAAATATATATCCAGGAGTTGATGTTAAAAAAATAATCTTTTCTCAAACTTCCCAAGATTGCAATGCAGTTGGCACGCAGAAACTTGCTCAGTCACTGCAGGTGGTTATGGCCATATTGGCCATTAGAAAAAGGGAGGGGGGAGGCACAAATATGATTCAGGTAGCTTCAAAATGGCTTGGAGTTATTGGCTCCACAGGTGTGAGCAGCATATGTAATTGCCTACTGCCCAGCATTTAGCAGTTGCTAGTGATTTTAATAATAGTAGTTGTAGTGAGGTACTTTGGATTTTGCGAGACAAGGCACACACATGTGGTTGTAGAAAGTAGATGAGTTTATTGGAAGGCCCCGGTCCCTCAAATAGGCGCTGAGGGGCCCGATTCTAATCAGCGCGACCGCAGAAAGGGTTACCTAGCACTTCGGAGCTGTTGCCAGGTCGGAAGAGCCCACGAGCAAATACGGGAGTTGGCTTAAGTACACTCACACATTTGCATCTCATACATACTCATGTCTCATTTGCAAGCAACAAGCTGATTGGTTACATGCTGTCCTGCCTCAGTTTCCCCATTTGGTTTTCCACGCATTCATTCTCACACAGACGGGGTAAACACTCACACAGCTGGGAACAGTCTGGGAACTGTTCCCAAACACACAGATAACAGCAAGGTCAATCTCATAGCATCACTATGCACTCTCCTGGAGTTGACTTAGAAGCGTAACTACACTTTCTAGTGATTGCCCGTCACAATGTCTTCTGGTCCTAACAGTAGTACCCACTAATTTGTAGTATGAATTCTTAGGAACATTGAAATCTTTCTATATAAAGAAAAGAAGGATTTAGCTGAGCTAAAGACTTTGGTCATGACATTTACAAACACCCTTTCTCAGAGTCACTCAGTATAATTCTAAAGAAGGCTGTAAAGTTAAAGCTGGGGAAAAGGTCATGCAACCTTATTAAGATGCTGTCTCTTACTGGAAGTAAAGAATATTTTTAAGAATGAGACATTTCTTTACAAAAGTCCATTAAAAATCAATTACAAATATGTTTCAAAGGAAGAAAAGAAAAACTTTTGAAACAAAAAGGAGCGACTTAAAAAGGTTACATGAAATAGATTCAAGAAAAAGTGAAAATCAAATGTTGGGCCCACTATAATTTCCAGTGTTCCTTTCTCACTGGTTAATGGAGCTGGTCAAAATTTTTGACATATATTTTCCACATCTTTTTAAAATGTTCTTTTTCTGTCTTTTGGCTAGATTTTATGATGTCAGAAACTTTTTGAAATCTGACCAAAAGTTTAAGACATTTTCTGCATCTTTGAACCAGCTCTATTTGTTAATGCAGGTGTACTGGGAATATTAGCTGTAGAACGAGCTGTGAAGGGTTCTGCAGGGTGAAGCCTAGAACTGGAATACTGCTGAGCTGTCTGGCTTACCAACTAGGGCTCCCTCTCATACTGTGACATTGTGAGAAGCTGCAAACTTCTCCAGGTACTGCACATCTACAGGCAGGGACACACCAAACTGTACTGAGTGACATGAATGATTTGGCCAGCCACTCATGAACCAACAATAGAGAAGCTCCAACCAATTCCCCCAGCACTCCAACCTTGTACCCCAGAGCTGTACATGCGCAGATCAAAGTTGGTGATCTAAGAAATGAAAGTAAAATCACAATATGAGTTTATAAACTAGAGAAGATTTGAATCAAGCAATGTCTCACCCTGGTAGATGATATAGTTTCTTAATACAGTCTAGGATTGTCCTTTCCATCCTGAGACCACCTTACCAGCCCAGTCTTTTTCCTCCAGATGTGTTTTCAGGTGTTGAGTTGTAGGGAGAGTGAGGCTAAGTGATGATATCACCTCCCCTCTTGTTGAAAGAGCCTTTGCTAGGAAACAAGTCAAACAGTCTCCATTGACTGTATGCTATCACTGAGAAGTCTCCCTTATATAGGGTTCCTGGGATAGTCCTTGGGAGTGGGGATTACTTTAATGGGCCATAATCACCTCTGGATCCTCCATTGTTGCACCTAAAAAGCTGGTTGTGGGTGTTCCCAACCTTACAACATATTTCAGTAACACACACATAGCATAACTTCACAGACAATGTTCAACAGATCAAGACTTTTCAAATGCTACCTCACAAGGCATACTTGGTACAAATCATATCCTGAAGATATGACAGTGGTGAATATGGGGGTTCCAGGATGCTGCTTTGAAGCACAGTGTGCTGCTTCAGTGTTAAGAGTTATCCCTCTCCATACCTCAATATGTGCCTAATTCAGCCAAATATCTATAGCTGGTTTATCACCTCCAAGATTAAAACCGAGAAAAATACATTTGAAGTCACTGAACAACATATGAAAAAATGTCCTCATTTCTCTTTCTGTCCAGGTAATATATGTCTATGTAAGCTTTGTAAGTCCAAGATGATGCTGGGTACATCTGCAGTAACTGTTCAGCTGCCATGAACCTTCTAATCTTTAGCAATCAAGTAGCTGACATACCCACATCACAAAACACCAAGGGCAGTGGCAGGATGGAGCTATTTTATATAACCATGAATTTTAAAAAAATAATGGGAGACCTGCTTATAAGACTGTGTGGGAAGGAGAGAAAACAAGTGAACTGGTGATTTTAAAATGAGTAAAGAAACAGAACATGCAGAAGCTGCCATATGAACTCATATAAAAATCCCTACAAATTAGACCCAGTTGCAGGAGCACTCTATTCAGGTATTAAGCTTCAAATGCCATGTTGTGGCAGGCCACATGGAAATTATATACTTTAGTTCCATGAAGCATAATGTTAAGCACAGCATAACAAAAGGTATTTCCTGAAATGCCCTCTCCATTTTGATACTTCTACCAAGTATTTTTGGCCCACTTCTTTTTACCTTCACAAGTGGGGCAGAGAAGGATCACATGCAGTAACTGAAGTTTATGCACTACAGATAACCAAGCCCTGAACTGTTTCACTTCTTATTTGTTTGGACATTGCTAATAGACAGGGCCAGCTCTAACATTTTTGCCACCCCAAACAAAAAACAATAAACAAAACAAAACTGCTGCAAAAAAACCTGTTGCCACCTGGACTGCGCCACACCAGGAATGGATGGAATGCCGCCCCTTACCAAGAGCCTCCCCAGACACGTGCTTGCTCTGCTGGTGCCTGGAGCCAGCCCTGCTAATAGATCTAAAATTATCACATGGTAACAGTTTTTAATCTTATGCTAGAATGCAGTGGCGTCGCTAGGGTTGGTGTCACCCAGTGCGGTAAACTCACGGTGTCACCCCTCCAGATTTCGCCGGAGGGGTGACACCGTGAGCAGTGGGCTGTGCACTGCGGTGGGCGGGCGCTCCGGTTGCCGTCGCTCGGCGGAGGCAGCAGCCGGGGCGCCCCCCCCCCCTTCCCCCCCCCGGGGCTCCCCGCATGGCTCCGGCAAGGGGTGACACCAATTTTTCATTTGGTGTCACCCCTCTGAGATGGTGTCACCCGGTGCGGTCCGCACCCCCGCACCCGCCTAGCTACGCCAGTGCTAGAATGTCGGAAATCTTGACTGCATGTAGAATAAAGGGCTTCGATAGATACAGAAAATCTCTCTTCCAGACTCTTTCCACTGACAGCTATTGACATTCTTCTTTAATGCATGAGCTGCGCTCCCATTAGTAGTTAGTGGAAGTCTTGGATGTGTGTGAAGGGAAAAAAGTTAGAGATGTGCAAAGAGGTTTGAAGAGAATAACAAAACAAGTTGAATCTTTAACTCAAGTACACACTGCATATTTTTTAAGGTCCATGGAGTTTTGGTTGAATTTTTAAGTTTTACTCCTAAATCTGTTGAGCCAACTTTTCAATTAGAAGAGGCAGATGATTTTTTTTTCTATGAATGTATGACTCAAATAAAAAGAATTGTGAACCTTTTCATTTTAGTTGAACTTTTCAGGGTTTTTGTTTGTTTGGATGAAAAACAGAAAAGGATTTATTTTTTCTCATTTTGAAAAACTGAATAAATAACCACTATTTTTCAGGAAGTTAAAAAAATATTTTGTTTAAAATAACTGATTTTTTGGATTATCTCAATTAGTTAATATAAAACTGTGTAACTCCACTGAAACGAATAGAGTTGTGCCACATTATAAAGCACTGATTTCAAGGACCTTTTATGTCTTGGGGTTCCAGTCTTCCCAGACAAGTACTCTGAATTTGAGGTAATTATTCCTTGCAATTTGAAAGAGAGATATATCTGTTTCCCATCCCTTTTGACCCTTTTCCAGTTCCCTCTCCTCTGCCTTCTGGGAAAAACAGGTTGTCAAGGAGCAAAAATGATGTGCATTTTCAGCTAGTTTCCTCCAGAGCATCTGCTGTATTTTAGGTTCAAGACAACTGATTTCCATTCTGTGACTTTTTCCCTTTGTTCAAATGCTCTGTTGCAGCTTTCACTATAAAGTAACTTGTCCTCAGTGAAACGATAGAGATAGTGTATATCATGTCTTTACAACCCTTGTGGATTCAAAGAAATTGGCTGCTATATTAAAAATGTTCATCCAATTTTGTTACTTAAACAAAAGGAATGAAAGAACCAATTTATAACTAATATCAACAGCTGATAAGCCAGTTGTTTCAGGTTAGGAAGATGATGCAGTGTAAGCTATGTAAAGTAATGCAACTGATGTTCAAATAAATTAGCTGAACTTTGTTTTCCCCATTGCCTTGTCATAGTGACATTATATTTTTGATTGATAATATTTTTGATTGATAATGTTCATATTAGCAATAAACAATTGAATTACCACAGATAATAAAAGGCACTTTGATTTCTCTGCTGCATTAAAACCTGAGCATATCCTTGCTCTGTCATCACATTTTGTGTCTCATTTTATACTTCTCTGCTGTTGTTGTAGTTGCAAGAAAACTGAATTATTAATGGGCTCAGAAAGGTGGGTCATTAGGAGAGAGGATATTTTCCCTAAGTGTCTGGTACTTTTAATTATAGAACAGGAAACCCAAAAAGACTAGTGATTCATCTCTTTCTGTTCAACTGTTATCACTTATAGTGTAGCCATATTGCTACAAGTAAGAACTATCAGGGGGGATTTGTTCAGTTTATTTAGCTCCTTTGGATATGAAATAATAATATTTCTATGTGTAATATTCATCTGTTTTGTTCCCCTAGATGTTTCTCTTTCTTCCTTTCTTCTTCTATGACACATACATACACATTTTGCAACAAAGATATGTGATGTCCCTACTGATCAAACAATAGTTTTTAGTGTGTAAATAAAATAAATAGTTTAAATTTAAAATTAAATTTAATTCAATTAAATTTAATTAATTTAAATAATAGTTTTGAAATTCTAGCATAGTTTCAATTTAATTATGACACAATGTGAGATGACATGCAATTAGAATCGTAAAAGACTTTCAACATTAGCAATGGTCCACAGGCCTGATCCAAAGCCTTTTTATGTCAACAGAAGGGTTTTCATTGATTTCAGTGGGCTCTGGATCAGATGGTAAGAGAGTAATCTTCACATTACTTCAAAATGGAGGACAGCATTGTTCACTAATTTTAGGTGACTCCATTTCTAGGTGCTCAGGTTGAAACACCTGAGCTCTGATTTTCAGAAGCACCAGGCAACTAGAACTCCAGATAAAGCCACTAGGAGCTGTGGCTGCTTTGCATCTCTGAAAATCAGGTGGTGGGGACCTCAGATCAGATGTCCAAATATTGACACACACACACCGAAATTAGTGAACATTTTTGAGAATGTAGGCTTCAGTGCTTGTGTAGTCTTCTTAGGTCCTATAATATCCATTCTTGTTTGGTTTGCTTCTTTCTGCTTGGCTATATCACTGTTAATCTGTTGTTACAGCACAGTATTACTTCAGTTATACAAAAGTTATCAGATAATTTGAATAATTATGGTTAGTAAATGTTTTAAATCAAACAAATTTTCAATGTAATATTTAGATGCTAGAGAACATTATTGTGTGTACATATATAAATTTTGAGAGTTTAGGATAGCTGAATTTGGATAAACAATGTGGAGCAGTAAAATATTTTACATGCTTTGAGATATAAATTTATCTAATCTATATATATAAAAGTCAAATGGTGTATACGTGCGTGCGTGTATGTATGCTGCCTTACTCCTTCCACACCGTTTGAGCTAGAGTCTTGAAATTTGGTACAGTTATAGGCTTTAGGGTCCTAATCAGGGTAAGAGTCGAAAATTTTTAAAATCTCACCTCTGACGCCCCCCAGGGGTGAAATTCTTTAAAGCCCAATCACATCAGCTGGGCAGCAGGTTAAAACCTGTCGTTCTCTGTGACATAGTTATGATGTCATAATACCCCCCTCCAACGGACCCTGCACTCGCTCAGCTCTCTCCCCCCTCCCCCCTCCAATGGACCCGAGCAACGCTGAGATGTCTGAACAAAATTTGTATTAATAAAAAACATGGTAGTCTTTTTACATCCCAGTTTCCAATTACAAATACCCCGAGCAACGCCGGGTATTTTTTATAGTAATGTGTAAAACGTTTTACGATCATGCATTCTGGAAAAGAAACTAAGCCAAATAACTATGCCCCTTGTTTGTTCAGCTCCATGCTCCAATAGGGCAGAGCTATGGAGGAAAACTAATCTTTTGATGGAATCCTACATTTATAAGTAATAATGTAAACTTAGTGCATGCTACAGTAGCATAAACAAAACATAAAAGGAAAGGTTCCAATGGGAGATACATGCATATAAAACAAATATGCATATAAAATCATCTCCATTGACTTCTTTGAGGAATCTACCGATTGAATGCGTCAGGCAATTCAGAATTAAATATGATTTTAAAAATCCAATTAATGCAGCTCATATTTTAGGTGCTGTAAAGGCAAGCAAAACTTACAGGCATAGTTAGTGGCAGGGGAGTAGCATCTCATTTGGTCTGTGGTAGAAAGATGTACTAAAGAGTACAAATTGTAGGCTAGTGTACTTGTTCTGGGAATACTTATGTAAGGTTTTATCCCCATCATCTCAATTCAGCCATAAATTTCTTAGTATCAGAAATACACCAAAGAAAAATAATTTCTGCTTGAAAATAAATGATGAGTTGATTTTCTGTTAACAGATTCCACATGGGATGCAATTTAAACCAGAAAATGGCATTTGATTTAAATTGGTTTGTTTCAAACAGGGCTTCACATATAATAGGAGACAATTTCTCACTGTTGACTGCATGGCTCTGACTGGAAAAGAATTTGACCCTTGAAGAATTAAAACATATTTGTGGGTTTTGGTCCCAGTGTTTGATATTTTTTTCCTCTTATGGAGTGTGCAGTTTCTTAGGCCTTGTTTACACTACTGGCTGGATCGACAGGTAGAGATCGATCTATTGGGGATCGATTTATTGCATCTCATCAGGATGTGATAAATCGATCCCCAGAGGTACTCCTGTCAACTCCAGAACTCCAGTTCGACAAAAGGCACAAGGCAGAGTTGATGGGGAAGCCCACTGTCAACCGCTGCCACCGTGAGGATGGTAGGTAAGTCAACCTAAGATGCGTAAACTTCAGCTATGGTATTCATGAAGCTGAAGTTGCGTATCTTAGGTCAACCCTCCCCACTAGTGTAGACCAGGCCTTAAAGGCCTCAGTCACTAAACCTTATCTGAGGAAGGTCCTGATCTGGAAACACAAATATACTTAACATTATTCTCATGGCATTTTGATGTCCATAATAAGGCAGAAGTGTTCAATTAATATTTATGTTCTGTACTGGGAGGGGCGGAGGAGAGGGGGCGGAGATGCTGTAGTCAAATTATATGTGCAGAAACACTTTCCATTCCACAAATAACTCAGGAGGATGTTAAACAGCAGCTATTGTGACATTGTTTGACAGAGGGCTCTTCACTCCAGCAGACACAGGTTCAAAAAGATCCAATGGCTGGACATTGAAGCTAGACAAATTCAGACTGGACATAAGGCATACTTTTTTTTTAACAGCGAGGGTAATTAATGATTGGAATAATTTTACTCAGGATTGTGGTGGCTTCTCCATCACAGGCAATTAACAACTCAAGATCAGATGTTTCTCTAAAAGATATATGCATAGTTCAAACAGAATTATTTTGGGGGAGTTTTATGGACTGTTATATAAGAGGCTGGGCTTGATGACAGTGTTGCCTTATGACCTTAGAATGTCTGAATATATAAAATTCAGTAGGACTACACACATGAAGTAATGTTAAGCTTTATGGAGTTGTGAATAACTCCAAGGGCGGTTATAAAACTGTTCACAACAATTATAAAACCCTTGCAGTTTTCAATTGAGAAAATGGCCTTACAACTAAAACTGAGACTTCTAATAAAAATGTATTTCCCGCACTTTGGGAGAGGTTATTTTGCAATTGTCAAATTGTTTAAAAACCTTTCATTTTGGATGCTAGCAATTGTTTTGTATTGGTAAAAACAAAATAGCTGCTGTACTAATGTTCCAAAATATGGGTGATACTACTATAGATTTAGGTGATTTTTCTTCTATAAATGTAAAATATCTTCTGTTTCAGAATATCATGTATTTAAAAAGCTGCTGGTTTTCAGTTTTGCAAAGATTTCAAACATTGCTCTAGCCTGGCAAACAGCCTTGCCAACAACATTCTCTGTAGAATACTAATTTATTTCATTTAAATGACTTTGACTTACAAACACCTGATCCCAACTTTAGAAACTAATTAGTGAGTTAGAGATTTTACATGAAGTGGGTAATTTTTTATACCCAGGAATAGTTCTGAATGTAATGCCAACTTTGTTTCTAATTATGACTAACACAAAGGAATGTCAGAGGGTTAGAAAGCATATTGTATGTCTTTAAAGGAGATAAAATACCAAGCAGTGTATCATCAGCTACATATTTGTTTATTTAACAAGAACAGAAAACTCATGTTTACTTTTATTTTCCAGAACTAAAGAGCTTGGGGATTAAAAATAAATAAAGAAAGAAAAATAGAAAGTGCGCACTCAGCTTTAATGGTAGAATCCTTATTAAATCCCCAGATCCAAATATTTCTAGAATTTGAAGTGAAGGGAGCTACAAATTGGAATCTGAATTTGTTTCAGGAATTCTGGTAGAACGTTTTGCAACTGTTCAGACCATTCTGTACGTGTTCTGTAAATAAACAGACAACTTTATAATGGAAATTATTGACCTTGCCTCCTGTTGCCTTAGGCTGAATTTGGTCCAGTTGAACAGTTACACCCTCTTAGTAATGCATAACATACCCCACCTTACAGATCACTGCTGAACTTCTCCCTCTGTCTTTGATTCAACACAGTTATGTGATAGACAGAAGCCCCTTGTTAAAATTCTGTCATCAGGAAAGTTTGGCTTTGATCTCCCTGCATCCTGTAGCCTTTATATCTTCTCTGACATTCTTAGTATAGAAGATTTAACTCTGACACTTGTAAAGGAGCAAATTCTTTGCCTTTGGATTAGGCCAGGCTGCAACAAACATTTTCTAGGGAAGAAGATTCTGGATCATCCTACAAGATCCTCAGCTCCCCTTTATCCCCCCTCCAAATTACCTCAGCTGGAGACTGTGAAATGCTGCCCTACACTCATTTTTCAGAATGAGAGTAAGTTAATGAAGTTAATGAGAGTTTTGCCATTGGTTCAGTGGAGACTACATTTTATCATATCAGCATTTCCATCAAAATGCAGCCTAATTCAAGTTGGTTGGTTTCTGCTTCTGCCCCCTTTCCTGGTTATGGTTAAGAGAAGTATGTTTGTTTAAATGAAAAATAACAAAGGATTTATCCCTTCGTAACTCAGCCGTGCTACTTAAGGGGCCTGTTCCAAAGCCCACCGAAATCAAACAAGAATGTTTCCATTACCTCTCACAGTAGAGTGGGAAAGAAGACAACAATTCTGTTTCATAACAACCGTCAAGGTTTTGAAGTTTGTTTTTGTTCTGCACTGGAATAGAAGCAAAAGCTTTTGAACATTTGCATAAAATGGAGTTGTGCAGAAACATCTATTTTCATATCGAAATGGTCAGGTTTTTGATTCATGTCTCTCTCTCTCTTTCATCAAAGGTGACCACACCTCAGAAACGTCCCTGTGAAATACTTTGCCATCATCAATAAGTCTGGATAAAATATTTCAGCTTCCACAGGCTTTGCATCAAGCCATATGAGTTCACATCTCTTTGTGGCACATGACTTTATTGCAAGCTAAGGGGGTAAGGTTTGTGGAAGTACGTTGTTAAAATACTGTCAGCCTCTCACTGACTCAGCATCAGGCAATATTTGTTTATTCTCCATCTATTACCCAGAAAGCAGACAAACAAGTAAGAGGAGGAGCTGGTCCTGGAACATTGCCAGTAACACAATAATCAATATAGATGTACGGAGGGGATAAAGCCATTTCATTTTTCTCCCTGTCAGCTTTATAGATGAATGCCTCAAAACAATGCTGTATGATATGAATGCCTTGTCAGGGAGGTAGAGAAAGGAGTGCTCTTGAAAATCTAAGATTCTTGGTAAGAGTGCTGCAGAAATCAGTATTTCTTCATGCTGGAGAAATGTGAACTAATGTTAGTGTCATGATACTCCTCCATTACTCTCAAACTGCTTTCAACACAAGCAATTACCGTATTTTTCGCCCTATAAGACGCACTTTTTCTTCCCCAAAACGGGGGGGGGGGAAAGTTGGTGCATCTTATAGGGCGAATATACCTATTCGCCCGCAGTCACCAAAAAAAAAAAAAAAAAAAACGCGCGTGCGCCCCGGTTCCCCCCTCCCCGCCGCGGGCGGGCTGCTGGGAGCGCCCCCGGCAGCCCGCCCGCGGTGGGGAGGGGGGAACCGGGAGCGCCCCCGGCAGCCCGCCCGCGGCGGGGAGGGGGGAACCGGGAGCGCCCCCGGCAGCCCACCCGCGGCGGGGAGGGGGGAACCGGGAGCGCCCCCGGCAGCCCGCCCGCGGCGGGGAGGGGGGAACCGGGACGCCCCCGGCAGCCCGCCCACGGCGGGGAGGGGGAAACCGGGACGCCCCCCGGCAGCCCGCCCGCGCGGCGGGGACGGGAGAGCGGCGCTCCCCCAGCAGCCCGCCCGCACGGCGGGGACGGGAGAGTGGCGCGCTTTTTGTGTGTGGTGGGTTTTGGGGTTTTTTTTGGGGGGGGGGGTTCCCCGGCTTTTTTACTTCAAAACTCGGGGGCGTCTTATACGCCGGAGCGTCCTATAGGACGAAAAATACGGTACTAAGCATATTTTATCTTTCCATTTCTCCTTTCATTCCCCCCTCTCCCAGGATCACAAATTGGCTTACAAACTAGATATAGGATTAATTTCACTTACCACTGAAATACAGCCAGTCCCAGGATGAGCTACAGCAGCTGTTTAATGCAAAAAAACTCAGCAATAGTTAATAAGAAGAAAATGAAAATTAATAATGTAACTGAGTGAAACTGCAAAAAGGCCATTTCACTCTCAGATGTTATTCCACTCTAACAGCAGTGAGACAGCACGATTGGTAATTTCTATCTCAAAGACTTTTTAATAAGAAGCTGCTATTTTAAGTTTTATTTTGAATTTTAATTGTATATTAGTGTCTGTCTCTCTTGGGCCCAACATTTTCCCTCAGACGTGTGTTCACAAAAATCTTTTGGACTTTAAAATGTATCTGAATGTGGGCCTTTGGGGAAAAAACCTCTGGGTAAATACCCTCTGGCTTTCTGGATAGTCATCCACTAATCACACCGTAAAATGAAAGCACAAATCTTGCTACCTCAAAGCTACGTAATATTACACACACACAAACGTTTCAAAATCAGCTCATGTTAAGTGCAACATCTGCCCAATGCAAATTGTGACACTATACTGTACCAGGTACCTTAAAGTAGCATCCTGGAACTCCTATATTCACCACTGTGA
The DNA here is from genome assembly GCA_032164245.1 of Sternotherus odoratus. Classification (NCBI taxonomy): domain Eukaryota; kingdom Metazoa; phylum Chordata; order Testudines; family Kinosternidae; genus Sternotherus; species Sternotherus odoratus. Next base: position 91,515,074 of record JAVMKO010000001.1, read on the forward strand.
TATGATTATGGTGTGTTTTGTACAAACGATGCCTTGGAAGGTATCATTTTTTAAGTCTTGGTCTGTTGAACATTAATATCCTGTTGGATTGTACATGCTATCATTATATGCGATGTTATGAAGTATTGCTATATGTGTTATTGCTATATGTTATGAGATTGGGAACACCCACAACCAGCCTTTCATTTACAACAAAGGAGTAGCCATCAATGGCCAGATGGCTTTAATGGCTCATCATCACACAATACAGTATCCCAGAGACTTCTCCGAGAAGGCATATACAGCATAGGGGCGGACTAACCCACATCAAAGCAAGCTAAAAGAAAGTATAAGAGAGAGACAGTGACATCATCCCTTGGCCTCCCCCACCCCAACTCAACACCTGGGAAAACGTCTGGAGGACAAAAATTGTGAACTGGGGAGTTTGGTCCCAGGCTGAAAGGTTCTAGCATGTGTATTGAGGAACTATAATCTGCTTGTTCCATCTGTCAGGGTGAGAAAAGCTGTTTGATTCAACTCTTGCTTCGACTAAAATTTTAGGATTTGGAATGCACGTTTCTATTTTTATTTCTTATGGGAACTATCTCTGACCTTTATGCCTACCACTTAATCCATCTTTCTGGAGTTACTAAACTTATTTTAATGTTTTATTCTTACCAGCAAGTTTGTCTAAAGTGCTTGGGAAATCTCAGCTCAGTTTACAATGGGTGGTGTATGCCCCCTTTCTTGTGAGGTGGCGAACTAAGTCATGAACTTACAGGGGTCAGGTTTCTGACCAGTGCAAGATGGTACAGTTCTGGGGTGCAAGACTGAGGAGCTTAGGGGGAATTGGCTATTGATGGTTCATGAGTGGCTGGGACAAAGGTGTGTCCCTGCCTGTGGATGTCTGTGTAAGTGTAATGCCTATCAGATGTTTGTAGCTTGACATCTGCATCACAGCATGAGAGATAAGACAGGTTGATAGGTTTGGAGGATTCAGCTGTCCCCCAGTCCAGATTTTACTCCAGGGACCTCGTCATACATATCCCTAAGAGAAAGGAAATGCCAAATCAAGTGAGTATAGATCAGAATACTATTTATTATATTAAAAGAGTAAAATAAAAAGCAGCACCTATTCAAGGCTGTAGGTGCCTTGCCATGAAATTATGAAAACAAAATTAGATTCCCATGGAACACCAAATTTCCCATAGCATAGCTCATTAATTTCCATGGGCAATGACAGACTCTGCGGCTGCTCACAGAACTTCCCTATGCCTCCAGCAGAAAAGGAAACATGCTTCACCAACACATTAATCTTAAAAAATTAATTTCACCCTGAACAACACAGCATTGACCTATGTGCAGAGTTTGAGGATGCAGAGCACTGTGGGTTTGTAAGAGAATTATGAGGTCATAATTGAGGTGTTGAATTATACAGGTACATTAATGTGTTGTGTGCCCAATGTTTGCTGTTTCAGTCGTTCAGCCTGAGGAAACATATGAGGTGAAAGAACCTGTGACAGTAGGTGACACCCTATAAACGGGATAATCACTTATTCCTGACCAAAATACCCTGGATTATATTTTCCAAAAATTCCTTGGGTTTGGCGTACTCTTTGCTTTTGAGAAAACTAACCATCTGAATGTCATTCTAGTGACATGCTCTGTAAGTCACCTATCACGACCCAGTAAATATTTACCTCTTTCTATCCAGGGGATATACAAATTAATAGCTTCCAGTAAATGGGTCCTGTCTTGTACAATTCCTTAGTCCATGGGTCTCCAAACTTTGAGACGAGGGCCATGTTAGATTTTTGAAGGAGCTTTGCGGGCCGAAGCGACTGTGAAAAAATTCAATATATGCAAAATTCCCGTTCTTTGCTCCTCCAGCAGCTGCCACACCCCTCCCCCATTTGCTCCTGCAGCTGCTGTCGCAGGGGCACTCACCCCTCCGCACATGGGGCCACTGGCAGCTGCTCATGGGGGGGAGAGAGGACAGCAGCAGCTTGTCCACGTGCCTGCTTAGCTGGAGGGCCAAACAAATTGAAGCTGCGGACCGGATCCGGCCCCTGGGACTTAGTTTGGAGACCCCTGCCCTAGTCCTTTGTTCTACCTCCGTAACTCTCCCCAGTCTTACAAAATAGAGTCCCAGAACTGGTGAGCCCCCTCCAAACCCATACACTTCCTATTTTGATCTACTTTGACTACTGGTTTGTGCTGACAGGATGTGTCCATATTACAGGTCCAAGGTGGAGGGGATAGGTTCAGTTACCTGCACCAGCTCCCACAATCTATGACTTTTGGAAGGACGACTGGACTGCCACTCTTTTCTGGTGACATTGTACTGAACAGGAAGAAGACAAAAGAATTGACTGCCAACTGGGAACAGATGTTTCATTTTAGCATCTGCCTATCAACTTGGTGTAAGTATGCTTAACAAGATAGATAGAGCTATAACTTGAGCAAGGAAGAGAATTTCTTTGCTATGTCTATCCATTCAGAGCATCTTTTGATCTTCTACTCCCTAGTTTTAAATCTCATATAAAAGCACGCTCCTCCTCCAAGAATGCTTCATAACACCATACTGCAGTGTTGGTCTAAAGACTAAGGAAACAGTGCCTGCCTGAAGCAACTGAATCACTAGGATTCCATCCTGCAGCCTCTGGGTACTTCCCAGGAAGTCTCACATTTTAGCCCAACCCAGTTTAGCATGTGAGATCTAATCAGCTCACAACTGAACATGGCAAGGGAACTACTCTGTGTGGCTGCCATTTGCCAAAGAGTCAGGGTGGGATTTTCAAAAGTGCTCAACGCTGGACAAAAACGGGAGTTTTACCATTGACTGTTAGGATGCCCCTGAGCACCTCTGAAAATCCCATTCTCCGTTCTTAAATCTCCACCTCTCTATTTCTGCACTACTCTGTGTCATTGTGTTGACCCTCCACCTTCCTCCCTAATCTGCCACCACCACTTTTCCAATCTTTTTCAACATATTACTCCTCCAATTCCACCCAGGCTCTTTGTGTGTTATTTTGTCCCTGGCTAAGTTGTTTTGCTTCTCTGTTTGAGCACACAGTTCATGGGTGTTCCTTCAGCAATGACAATGGGTGCAGTTTTCGTAAGTCTCTGCGAGAGGCAATGTGATGATACTATAATTCAGAAAAAATGTGTGCGGCAGTGGATTCAGATAGCATGCAAACATTTCACAAGGGTGAATTAGCCTTCTCACACTGCTCTTTTAAAGTTGGTGAACACAATAACAAGCTGGGGGAAAAAAGGTAAAGCCAAACACACATTTGCTCTTTAAGCTTTAATAGCATCTTGGCTGCTGTGTGATCTTTCTTACATCCATGGATACAAAGTGCAGCTTGTATACAAAAGCTGCCACCAGTGGCTAAGATGAATGAGTTTTGGAAAGACACCCAGTGAGCTGCTGCATTCATGCAATCAAGTATTTTTCTACATTTCAGTTATTATGTGAATATGTTCATTACTCTGTCTCAAGTCCTTATACATTATACAGCTAGACACTGTACTGTACACCTATTGCTCTGTGTGCTTTGCAGTATATGTTTACTGTGCTTTCTTTAAGTCCAGCACTACAAACATCTCAATGGTCCTGCCTGCAATAACAAAGTGAAAAAATAATGCCAGAAACCATTGCTTGGAACCCCTTAAGTTAGCAATATTAATTGCATTGCATGCATGAAAACCAGCTGTTCCAGATGTTTTACAGGCATTGAGAACATTGGCTGGTTGCAACACTTGGGAGTGGTCCTTTAGCTCCTCCAGTCTACAATTAATTATTTCTCCCTAAGCTCATCCTGAAACTACAAGCTTTGTTGCCGCACCAGTCCACCCATTACTCATAATACCATCCTATGACTCAAATCTCACATTTAGAAATTTCACAGAAGCCTGTCATTCACCAACTGTGCTGGGCTCTGTGGGGCATAGGTGTCTCACTAGTGGTTGGAAAGCGTGATGATGATTTAGTCACACTCACTGTTGCTGTGTGGGTACAGCAACGTGGAGGAAGAACAAGAGATGCATTGAACTGTTTCATTCAATGAATGTTCCTTGCTTAGTGTGGATGGGCTCAACAAGTCATTCAAACCTACCACGAAGCACCAAAGAGTGCTGCAAGAGGCGTATGCTGCCAAAGTACAGTTCACATCCAAAAACCAGCAGAAAAGTGTCAAGAATTAAGAATGCATGAGCAGGTTTGTGATTAAGAGTATGCCTTGCTGTAAAGTACTGGTAAACTGCAGGCCTGGAGCATGTTTTTTGTCAAAAATCTATTTAAAAGTAATTGAGGGGAGAAATGGTATCAAGATTTCCCTTGGTTGTCCAGCTTCAGAATACACGTCACTGGGCACTACACTTTGCTGCAGTTCTGCTGGCCTAGGGTTTGGTCTCTGTGTTTGCAGTGTTTTCTCTAATATCTTCATATGAATTCCCCAACTACACTACAGTAAAACCCCGATTTAACAGACCCCGATTTAACGGACTTCGGATACAACGGACAAAATTTATGAGCAAGTCCGATGCATCCAAAATCCGTTTTTCGGGGGCTGGCTGCCGGCTCCCCGCTGCCTCCCGGGTCCAGGCAGCGGGCGGGCTGCCTGCTGGCTCCCCGCTGCCAGCCCGCCCGGGACCCGGCTGCTGGGACCCGGGCGGGAGCCATCAGCCAGCCCGCCCGGGTCCCAGCAGCCGGGACCCAGGCGGGCTGGCTGACGGCTCCCGCCCGGGTCCCAGCAGCTGGGACCCGGGCAGGCTGACTCCTGGCTCCCGGCTGCCGTGATAGTTTAACATTATACAGTAAAACCTCGATATAATGGACTAATTTGGGCGGGCTGCTCGTTTTTTTTTTATTATTAAATAACGGACTTTCGGCTTTAACGGACACCCCCTCGCCTGAATTAGTCCGTTATATCGAGGTTTTACTGTATTTCAGTAGAATTGTCCCTGTGTGTCAGCAGCAGCTTTGCCTCTTTTAAGATCACAGTGACTGAGCTATATAAAATTAGTAGCAATAATGGATGCCCCAAAGTCATATGTTATGCACATGTGCTGCAGTACTTCCGCCGCTTCTGTGCTGAGGTTTGAGTTGTGTAGTTAAATCAAACCCTCTTTTTTCATGTATTAGCACATCAAGATGCTATCTTTAACATAAGGCTGGCCAATTTAATACATTGCAGTAAGACACCAGCAAGGACAGAGAGATGGGATTGGGATACACATATGGCTGCTCAGGGAAACTTAACTCCAACCTGTGAAGATCTCCACAGCTGCCCATGACCACTCTCATCCCACCTTGTTCTGATTATCTGCAGCAACAGTTGCCTCAGTCCAGCCTTTTCACATGGTGGTTTGGGACAAATTAACCTCTGAATACAATGTAAACTGGATCCAGGATTTGATCCAATATCCATTATTGAAACCACACTCTCCTGACCTATTGCAAGATTCACTTTTCTGATATTTGAATATTAATTTTTTTGTCTAATGATGGTGCCAATATTATCCATTCCATACCATTTCTTACCTAAGCCATCACCTGGTAGCAGTATTATTTGACTAAAGGCCTGAGTCAAAGCCCCCCATTAAGTCAACAGAAAGACTCCAACTGACTGTGGGTCAAACATTTAGTCAAATAATATCTAATAGTTCATAACTACACCAAGAATCTTGTTTCTTGTCTTTCAGTAGTTTATATTGAGACAACTCCAAGTCATCTGTGTACAAAATCATCTCTCTGCTGTGCATTGCCAACACTGGCTTAACACTCTATATCGGACTTAAATGATAAACATTCTCTTTATAATTAGTTAAATTGCCCTAGTGCTCAAATTATTGTAGCCTTTTATTCTGGTTTCAGCACTGGCAGCTACAGTCTCAAGTTCAACAGAGTTATCTCTGTTTGCTCTTGATCTAGAGTCTAAAGGAACACATGAAACCATAGGCAAAGAACACAGACACCTACAAGAACATCTATCTTTTAGGAGTTTTATTAAAGTTACAAATAAAATCATAAATGTCACAAGCACACACAATTCCTACAAATAAGTACCATGTACTGTTGGCGGGGGTCAAGCTCCCTCCTCCCTCTCAGTTCCCAGACACAGTTCATCAAAAACTAACAGTCCAGTCTGCAGGCAAGTTCAATGGGTTTATTGGGGCTAAACAGGCAAGCTTATTCTGAAGCCCTTCACACCAGTAGGGCTTAACCTCTATGTACCGATAGTTTTCCTCTGTTCTGAAGCCCTCCACATCTGTTGGGCTTATCTCTATATGCCAATAGAGTTTGCCTCTTCCCCTCCCTCTTCTACTGTTCTACAGATTGATAGAACCCACTTCTCCTAACACCTATTTCCACACACCAACGGAGCTCCCTCTTCCTCTCCCTCTACTTGGCAAACTTAATTATACTTGTAGTGCCCTTCCCCTAGTACCAACCCTTCCAATAAATGGTCGTGTTCTGTTGGGGGGGGGAGGGGTTGGATCTGGGGGCAATGTGACCACCTCTTTTGTAGATGATGGGAGGGGTATGGAGCAGGGTTACTTTTGGCCATGGTCATTTTCTTGCAGACTTTGCATCTCCTCCTTACACCTCTCCCCCTCCCTCCAGCTGCTTGGTTACCATAGCAACCCTTTGCTGGATTAGCCCCTTATCTTTAAGGCTACCAGCCAGGGGGAAGAGGAAGAAGGAATGCGGTGGTGGGGGGAGGGGAGGCCTTGGGCTTTCATTTACATTCTCATTTGCTTATTCAGCCTGGTTAAACTAAACTTGTTTAGCCTCTACCCTATTTACTTCACATTCTCCTGACATGTATCAGTTATACCTACAGACATATTCACATCCTCCTAGATGGTGGCTCTGTGTTGGTTCTCTCATGGATTGATCATCAATATGAAAGTGGTTCCTGCTGGCGTTTCCCATAGGAAGCTCAATTTTACCGCTCTAGGCACCCTTTGTTATATACTGTGATTCTGTCTATACCAACATTCAGTGCATGTACATGAAAGTGTCAACCCTCTTTCTTATTGGTCTGTGTCCCCCAGAAACACAAGGGATCCCGAATCCTATAGGCTGCATAGGTTCTCATTAACATTGACGTACCACCTGTATCTTGCACATGTTGGAAACAATATTTGTTGCTGCAGCATTTTATAATTTAAATTTTATCTTCCCAACTATATTTTCCAGTATTGCCCATTAGTAATCTCTTTTCCCATAATCTTTCAGGTTATTTCTCAGTAATTGATTTACACCATCATTTCTTGTCTCCAAGTCCTTAAGTAGTTAAGCTAAAGTCTTTCAGACCTTAGCCTACAGTTTCTTGTATTTCAGCTTGTCTCTCTTATGTCCACTATATAGCTCCTCTAAATACTGATCAGTCTTATATTTTTGTAATCCTACAAATCAACTCTAATTACCATACAATGAATATATGTGGTATAAGATATTGATTAATCAGAGCATCACACAATAAATGGATACTAAAGTAATATTATTGGCTGTGCTCACATTAATGGAAGCAGAAATTCTATTTAAGAGTTGAGGGTGGAATTTCAGGAGCAGTCATTTTTGGCCTAACTCTGTTCAAACTCCCAGTGGAAACAGCCAAGACAAAATTGTGAAAATCCCACCCTATATTTTTTTTTATTCCTACATTTCACAAGTCTGATTGCACAGACATCCAAAGCTCTCTGTTCTGCTTGGCAGTTCAGAGTCCTGCCTGGCAGTTCAGAGTCCTGCCTGCCAATATAAATGGTTACAAGCCCTGGCACAACAATAACAGAATCTCCATATGTTGTAGGAGCCATACTAACACATGGGATAGCACAATCTCTGTCCCAAAGAGTTGGCAATATGTTAGTCTTTGTGTGTTTGCCATAGGTTTACTAGACTCACTTCAGCTTTATTGTAATTTTTTGAGTAAAATAACTATTTTGATAGGCTGTTTCCCCCCTACCCGCCCCGGTGAGTCATCATGGTCATAATATACATTTGAATGTCCCCTTCACCAACCACTTTGAAATTTTTCTTTGAAGAATGACCTCTTCTGATGTCAGAAAGAATAATAATCTTTGTGATTAAAAAAACCTTTGAAGAAGTCCCCACCATCACAACAACAAAGCATGAACAAGAATATCCATCCTGTGTGACCTTTTCCCTTGTTTTGAAGTGTCTGAAATACCAATCAGCAAAGAGTGTATTTCTAATCAAAGAAAAGTTCATCAACAGGGATTCCACTCCAACCCTTCATTTGTAACCTAGATTTGCTTTAGACAACAGGGTGAACTACCTTAGGTAGCTTCTGGATGAGCCTAAAGGCATCCTGCTCAGGGGAAAAAACTACTGTTGAGATTAATTCCATAGTGGACATCAATGGGAATCATTGCTGTGGCAGGTGTGAAGGTGCTATGTAATGATCTCAGAATATTGATATGTGATGTTATGAATATTGTATGCGACCTGGTCAGGAAGGTGAAGTTCCTGTATAATTGTCTTGGTCTAGCTTAATAAGTGGCTGTTGGAAAAACAAGTAGAAAAACAACAATTGAATTAGATAAGCAACCACCCAAAAAACATTCAGGGGAAGGGGAAAACTACAGAATTATTGCCTCCTTTCAGGCTCCAGCCCAAAGTTGCACATTGGTTATGCCAGTGCTAGGAGCTAACAGATCACATCAGATAAACAGTCCATGAAGAGATGGGAGTGAACTGTTTTTTGAATTAAAGGCAGAGGTTATGCCACCTGACCACCGCGTTCTTGGGAAGGGGGGTTTATTGGAAGCTTAGATGAATAGGCACCTGGTAATCTAGACCTGTGTAAAGCTTGTTTATTGTTTTAAAATCAGTTTTCTCTAATACTCTTTGGTACTAAATGAATATAACACTGGCTTTAAGGGCCCTGTATTAACTACCGGTCACTGCTCCTGGAGGGAGCAGGACTGCAGCTAGTCAGGGCCGGTTATTTAGCACCCTAGGCAAAACTTCCACCTTGCAACCCCTCCCACCCCGGCCCGGGAAGCCCTACCTCAGCTCCCCCCCACCCTGCGATGTTACCCCACCCCGCGGCAGCTTCCAGTTGCCTGGGGAGGCCCCCACCCCCAGCAGATCCCCATTGCCCGGGGAGCCCCCCCTCCTCCTGGGAAGCCCCCCTTTCAGCAGCTCCCCGCTACAGCTCACCTCAGGTCTGCCTCCTTCCCTGAGCATTCTGGAGCCACTCAACTTTTCCCGCCTCCCGGGCTTGCGGCTCCAATCAGCTGTTTGGCCCAGGGACACCATGCTCAGGGAAGGAGGAGAAGTGCAGTTAAGCTGGGGCAGGGAGCTGTTCCCCTGCACACACACACCCCACTGTTACTTGCTGCAGGCACCCTCCCCGCTCCCCCCTGCCACAGCTCACCTCCGTTCCACCACCTCCCCCAACCACTTGGCACCCTAGGTAGCTGGTGAACCTGCAGCTGGTGAATGTAAGTCAGGCCTGATGAGGAAATTACCGTAGCGCTAAAATCCAGTCTAAGAATGGGAGAATCACATGATTCCACCCTAAGAGAGAGGTGATGGCCTAAGGAGTGAGACCTGAGAGGCAATGCATTCAAAAAGACCAGAAGAGATCGGAGATTCAGTTATCCCTGTAACTGTGACCATTGCCTAAATCCCAGTGTATTGCTATGAAAATGCAGGATGCATTGTCTATTATCTCTTGAGGTTATATATTTGCAAACTACGTGACTGTTGCCCTGACATGGCAGCCATTTGCATTTCAACTCCAGCTAGTGCAGTTCCCTCCTGGGCTGTGAGGGCAAGAATGGGTGCACAGTATCCTGGGCACAGAAATGTAGATAATGAAAATGCAGAGAACGCCAGAGTGAACCCTTGGGTTCTCTGTGTTAATGAAAGAGGGGGACGACTTTCTTTTATTGGTAAGGTACATGTGTAAGAAGGAAAGATATTTGACCAGACTCTCAAGGGAGTTCCATCTCCTTTGCACTAAGGTGTTACGAGGGATCTATAATCTGTCTGAAAATGTCTAGCAGGGAATTTGCTGTTTGCACCTTTTTGTCTGATTCAAATCTGTATCTCTGCCTTTTCCTGCAGCTTTACATCAGGCAATCCCAGAGGAGGCAAGCACAGCTAGGGTATGCTGCATCAATCCTCTCTTGGTGTGGGGTCCATGAAGGACACTAGGCCAATGACAACTTCTTTCGAGCATCCCAGCAGCAGTCAGGACCAAGGCCAGTTCTCAGGATAAGGGAACTTTAACACACTCCACTCTAGAGGAGAGACGAGCTCTGGCGCTGTGGAGAATCTGGCCAATTTACTGGATAGGCTGATAATCTGAAAGCTGTGACAGTCTGAAACATCAATCTATCTGTTTAGGTTCTTAAATTGGGGTCCATTATCATGTGATTTATATGGGATTTTAAAAAAACCAGTCTCGCTTGTCACACAAGATCGTTAAAAATCCTGGGAAACTGGAGGTATGAGGTTGCCAGATTTGTATCTATATTACCTAGCGTTACAAATGTGTCCTGTTTGAAAGTAGTTCCCCTCCAGTAGCTCTGTATGCACACCACCCTGGTCTGGGATAGAAAAAAGCTTAATTATGCCACTTGGTTCCCTCTCTTCTTTTATATACTAAAGAGACTACCCATACCCTTAAAGAAAAATCCAGTTTTTGCAAGATTATTACAGCCTTCAATCTTGCTAATTCTCTTCTCTTACCACAGTGGGATCACCTGTGCCTCGGGATCAAGGCCAGCTCCACACTTAAGACAATTTGGATAGAAAAAGGATTAACAAAAATTAAAGCTATAATATAAGAGGATAGACTGACCTCCTACAATTACGTGTGTACCAAATATCCACTACTGCTGTCTCACAGTTCCTTCTTTCAGTGGCTCTGCTCAAGGATTCATGCAAGGATAGGGAACAATTGGTCTTTTTCAACTCTCACCTGTAGAAGAACTTGTTAAGACATAGGGAAATAAAAGGCACTTTGTAGGAATTACTTATACATGGCTTAATGCTCTGCATTAGCCTCTCAATCTCATTCTCAAAGGAAAACGGGGAAAATAACTTAGTTAGTCTCACAACAGAAGTGTGGGAGGATATCTGGCTTATTGTGAACGATACTTTATCCTTGCAATTCTTCTGGAACAAAATATTAAACAGGTTCTGCTGGACTCCAGAACGTTTGCTTAAAGTTCAGGAATACAGTGAATGCTGGAGATGTGAACTGCCACATGCCAACCTCTTGTATGTCCTCTATACCTGTCAAAAATGCCTGTGTTCTGGAATGCCCTATTCAGTGCTCTCTCAAAAACGTTAAGTGCTGCTATCCTACCTTCTCCAAGCCTGTGTATTTTAGGAGTGCTGGAAGAGTTGTTATTACCAGTTAACAGTAAAATACTGTGCATCAACTCTTTGGGGCATAAACTCTTGCAGTAATTTATACTTTATACTCTTGCAGTAACTTTTTAGTGGCCAAAGAGTTATTTTGAGAAAAAGGATATCTGCAAATCCTCTCTCATACGCAGACTGACTTAGCGAGCTCTCTACTACTGAATTAATGAGGAAAAAATGTCTCTCTCTAAAATAGAAACACTTGGAAAAAATATGAGGCTGTTTTGTCACACATGATACTATTGCATACTTTTGCAGTTTAGTATATATTAGTGCCTGGTACTCATAGGTTATATTCTCACTTATTTATCTATTTGGTCACTTTAATAACTGATGCCCTGCATGACCTCAATGGTACCAGCTTTTTGTTTTAGTTTTGTTATTGTCCTGGTTTTACAAATAGTGAGTGTAGTGGCACGGCGATGACTCACTCCTGCGGCACCTCCTGCTGGTCATCCGGGAATTAGCTCTTTCCAGCATGGCGCACCCTTTGCAGGCTGGTGTCCCGCTGTCCACTGGCCCCATGTCCCTCCTGGACCCTGGTGTCCTCCTACCCTGGGGTGCTGCCCCCTGGCAGTACCCCCACAGATCTCTGGGTCTCCCCTCCCCCAGGAACCCCCATCCTCTAATCCCCACCTTGCCTCTGTCTATGGGCTACTGCCAGTCATCATCAAGCCCCCTTTCATTGAGGCGACTGCAGTCTGTATAAGCCAGTCACCATAGGCAAGGGAGGTTTTGACCTGCTGCCTTCCTCTGCAACCCAGTACCTCTATGGGGCCCTGGACAAGGCCCTGCAGCCTGGGGAGTTGCCGGCCTGGAGCTTCCCAGCCCCTCTGGCCTTTCCCCAGCCCTCCCTCAGCCTAGGTACCCTTAGGCCTCCCAGGCAGCTAAATCCATCTCCCTCCTCAGCTAGAGGGAGACTGCTTGCTCCTGGCCCACTGCCCTGTTATACGGGCCAGCTGGGCCCTAATTGGGGCATGGCCACATCTGATGCTGCTTCCCCACTCAGTCTTTCCCCACCAGCAGTCCTCCCCATGGCTGTTTTTAACCCCTTTTTTCCTGGAGTGGGGCAGCTGCCCCACTACAGTGAGCATTGAATTTTGTTATTTATATATATTTCCATCATGTGCGTGTAGTTATATATTTTTCTGTGTTTATATTTCATACTAGATAATAAAAAATAAAGTTTTAAAAGAATCTAAGCACCCCCCAAGAGTAAAAACAACAATCCCTCTCTCTTCCTCCTTTCTCAGTCAGAGAGAGATTTGGGGATGTGAGTTTTTAAAATTGGATATAGGACCATAAGTGTTGGAAATAGGTGATCACCCTACTGTAGGAAAACTTGGGCTAAAAAGTGGATGACATTTAGATCAGAAAAAATTGAAAATAAAAAAAATTGCCTATATTTTACAAATTAATTGTAATATAAACCCACAATGAAAATAATTTGGGGATTAAAAAATATATTTTAAGCTTTAAAGATTGTAACTCTGAGATGAATGGGTAAGAAATTGCCCAACTTTTTTATTCTCCAGTTTGCTTGTTGAAAGTTATCAGTTTTTTTCCAACTTCAAACTTAAAAAAACTTATTTGACACCCTATTACTCCATTAGTAGTATTTAACACTGTGTAAAACTGGTGGAAAGCAGTGGTGAAACAGGTCCATAGCGTATAGCAATTGTCTTCTTCAAAGTGCTTTTCAAATATCAGCTACCTGGTTACTTAATCACCTACCCAACAAGCTTGTTGTGGCCATTATTATATTCACTAAAAGATGAAGGAACTGAAGCAGAGCAGTTAAGTGACCCACACAAGGCCATAGAGGGTGTCAGTGTACAAATGGGATTATAAATCAGGAGTGTCCTACAATCCTATGTTCAGGTCACAAGACCACACCTCTTCACTGGATCATAAAGGTCAGGTAGAGTGAATGAAATGTATGAAATGACAATTACACAGGCAAGCAGAGGTCTCAGAGGAAAGCAATGGTACAACGTATTAGCATGTAAGGGTAAAATTACAACCCATATTTTCAAAAAAGCCCATCTCTAAACCAGTAAAGCTGATTAGAAAACATTTTTTTCCCCACAGAATATTTTGATTTTTCATCAGAAAACCAAACACTGCAAAATTGATTTTTTCCCCCAGTTTTCAGGCAAAAATGTTAAGTTTGGCGGAGGTTTCTGACCCCCCTGCAAATGAAAGCCGACATTGTCTAGAAAAATGTTCATTGATTTGAAAACCCAATTTCCCATCAGAAACAAATCTTGGCAGGAAATTTTTGACTAGTCCTACTCGGAAGCTTCTAGTGTGACATTTATGGCAATTTTCAATTGAGCTCTAAACCCAACATGCTTAGCTCTTTGAAAAGCTGGCTATTTATTTTTGCTGCCTCCAGAGGGGAACTGAGATTTAAAAAAAAATCTGGTTAAGCCCTTCAGAAAATTCTGGAAAATGGTGTTCCTGAGAGAGGCTACAGTTAGGGGGTGATTAGCTGCTAGTTTGTCTAACCCTGCAAAGATCAGAACTTATCCTGAGTTACAGTATCTGTAATTACACTATGCAGCATGTTGTGCATTAATATTCTGTTACTGATTTATACAACTGACTATAAAATTTTAAAAAGTCATTACCAATCAAAACAAACCAAGAAGAAAACATCCCTGAATAACTAAGGAGTAGATACTATGCTGTCCCAGCATTCCACACAACTCTTCATCTAGCCATCAGTGTAAAGACGCCTAGTTTCTATAGTAACTGGTACATCAATTGTTCTTTTTATTAAATGGCACCTCTTAGATACAGAACACCTTCTGAGCCAACAATATACATGCTGATGAATTACCTGCATTCTTTATAATTTGAGAAAAAGAACACACACTCTTTAGAACATACAACTGATCTCCTTTTGTCTTTAAAGGAATAACTGGTGTTGCAGTAACTCTTCTTACGTTACCTTTTCCCAAACGTTTTAAATCATTTGTGGGCTGATTCCTAGAGCTGAAGGCCAGAAGGGACCATTAGAACATCTAGTCTGACCTTCAGTATATCACAAGCCATTAAATTTCATCCAGTTAACCATGTACTGAGTCCAAAAACTTGTGTTTGGCTAAAGCATCTTTTTTTTCCAGAAAGGCATTCAGTCGGGATTTGAGGACATCAAAGAGAATCCGCCACTTCCCTTGGGAGTTTGTTCCAGTGTTAATCACCCTCGCCATTAAAAACGTGTGCCTAATTTCTAATTTGAATTTTTCTGGTGTTAGCTTCCAGGCATTGGTTCTTATTATGCCTATTTCTGCTAGACAAGAGTCCTTTAGTACCCACTATTTTCTCCCCCTGAAGGCACCTATATTCTGTGTCATCTCTCAGCTTCTTTTTGATTAGCTAAACCTATTAAGCGTTTTCTCTCTCTCACTATAAGGCATTTTCTCCAGCCCTCAAATTAACCCTCTCCAGTTTTTCAACATCTTTTTAAAATGTGGAAACCAGAACTATATTCATTATTCCAGTTTCAGTCTGACTCAGGCCGTACAGAGGTAAAATCACCTCCCTGCTCCTACTTACTCCTCCCATTTATACAGCCAAGGAACTCACTAGCCCTTTTTGCCACAGCATAGCCATGAGTCCTCATGTGCAGTTGCTTGTCCAGTATCACCCCTAAATCCTTGTCAGGGTCATTCTTTCCAGTAGGCAGTCCCCCATTTATAACTATAGCCTGAATTCTTTGTTCCTAGATGTATAACCTTACATTGTATTTGAATGGGCCCAGCTTACCAAACAACCCAGACTTCACTGTATGACTGCCCTGTCCTCATCATTATTTACTCCTCTGACAAACTTTGTGCCATCCACATATTTTATTAACAGTGATTTTATATTTACATCCAGATCACTGGTGAAAATGTTGAATAGCACTAGGCCAAGTACCAATTCCTGCAGAACTCCACTAGATATACCACCATTCAATGATTCCCCATTGCCTACTTCCATTTTGAGATCTCTCATGTAGCCAGTTCTTAATCCATTAAATGTGTGCTCTTTTTATACTGCATAGTGCATATTTAAAATCAGAATATCATGTAATACTAATTCAAATGCCTTACAGAAATACATAATATTACCTACAAATATATATAAGTATATTACCTCTATGCAGTTACCTTTGTCAATAAAACTTGCAATCTCAAAGAGTGAAATCAGGTTTTTTGACAAGAACACTTTCTCTGTAGTTTTCCTTCCTCCAGAGATAGGTTCCTCAGTAGCTGGGTTTCTTGTTTCTCTTTCTCTTCTTAGTCACAAATCACCAGTCCACCCCTTTGGTTTCTACTCTTTCCGGTGTCCTTATTGTTGATGCTTCTCCTTGTGGTGTCTGTGGCAATGATTTCCAAATCTTGTTGTCCAAGAAGTCTTTGTTTTCTCAGATGCCACACAGTGCCACACAATGCTATGCTTCTAGACAATGCCTCTTCTCCTCCAGTGTGACCATCAGTTTGCCCTTTATATACATGTAATCTCTTCTATCTTCTGGTTAAAAAGGAGAACATAGCACATCCAAGGTAGGTCACAGCAGCTGAGCCATACTTAAACTGAAAGAACCATACTCCCTTCTTAAAATACCCCTTTTTTGCTGCTCCTGTTTGGATGCTCAAAAGTTTGCTTGGCATCTGATTTATATACTAAATCTCACTGCCTAATTCCACACCCTTGCTAACTGTGAGGGATTAACCACTCAGATTTTAAACACTGGGCCCAATCAATGACTGAGGGTCCCAGTCACACATATGATCCTGCTTTCACACCAAATTTATATCAGTGTATCTCCACCGACTTCAATGCAGTTATTTGAGATTTATAATGGTACAGGTTAGAGAAGAATCAGACCTTTGTTTGTAATCCACACATAATTATTAATAAGGACAGTATGTGGAAGGAGGCCACTAAAAAGCACCAAGTTTCATTGCATTTCCTCGCTGCAGTCCACTCTTCATTTCAAACAAAACACTAGGTTCTCAGTGGAACTACTCCTCTTTACACCAGCTGAGAATCTGGTCCTAAGTATATTTTTGTCTCCCATTCTCTTTACAGCTAGAGTCACGGGAACACAGGAATTGTTATCGCAGAGCCATGTCCTGTCTTTAATAGAGTCAGCTCCAGATGCTTCAGAGGACAGTGCAAAAAACACAATAAAGGGCAATTATGGAATGACACACCCACTCAATATTTCCATGCTGATGCCAATCTCTTGATTTTGTCTCAGAAAATTTTATGTCAGAGCAGACCTGGTATGTACATGTACCAGTTATACCTAATATAAACATTGCTGGGGATAAACTCTGTCATGCAAGTTTGTACAAGCAGATTTTCAAAATCACTGTTTGGTGCTTTGAAAATAGGGCCTTTTAGGATGCAAACAAGTGGACATTTGAAATGGCCACTAAGGACTTGGTCCACGACCCACTCAGGACAGTGGAGGTCTTTCCATTAGCTTGAATGAGCATTGAATTAGGTCCTTGTTGGACAACATGCTAACATATTTTTGAAAATGTAACCCAAACAGTTCACTTCTTTCACTAGCATTTTATGATTTATGAAGCGGTGTAGTAAGTGGAAGATTATTGTGACGGCAATCGTTAGGTGGTGCTATTTCGCTTCTATTGCGTCTCCATGGGAACGGCCTTGGTTCTCAGAGTTTATCTCATGAGAAGTCTCCTCCCAGCTGCAGCTGGGAAGTTGTTTACCTACCCTGTGTGAATCTCGACTTGTGTGAAACCAAATAGGTAAACTGAGGCAGGATTGCAAAACATATGATTAGCTATTCATGAGTTATGTCTGATATGCAAATGAGCATGAGTATTTCTGTGCTGACACGCCCTTGTGTGTCGGGCTTCTTCTCTGGGCATTGCTCCGATGTGCCAGATCTCCTGTGTCGCAGCTGTGCTGACTGGGGCCCCCAGCACGGTGATGCCGCTACGTTCAATAAACTCACTACTTTCCATCTAGCCACTGTGTGTGAGCCTCGTCTCTACGGGATTCGAGAGGTACCCTGCAACAAGTGGGATCGTATTTACTGTAGATATTTCTGAGTAAATTCCACAAATAACATGACCTTTCTGAAAAACATTTATTGCTATATCATCAGGGTTTAAAACTTAATCGTAAGTGTAGATGATAGCACTGGGGAATGGAGCAAAATCAGTATCTTTGTATTTCATTTATGGATTATGTACTTTCAAATTGATTAAAAAAGGGGGATTCATTTAGGGCTGCCACAATATGGTTTCTGTAATTAATCACCTCAGAGTCTTAGAACATGCAGAATGCATGCTCAGATGGCTCTATAACTGGCGACGATCCAACACAATTATAAAATAGTACAACTAGGGCAATCCTACTGAAGATGGCCAAGATGGAAGTTATGAAATAATTGGCATGAACTTTATATGGGCTCAAGCCAGGTCGATTTTGGCTTCTACAGTTGTAAACTCTGATGTGGAGCCCTGGCATTGGATAGTCTGCTAGGGAGGAGCATATAGCAACTGAAATTGTCTACCAACCTCAGCACGGGAGATGGGGCTGTAGGGAGCCCCCTCAGTCCTAAAAGTATGCAGAGCTGAAGAGTTAGGCATTCTGCCCTGGGCAGCCAGGGGATGAGTGCATTAAAATATTAATAAATTAAGCTTCAACACACCCCTGTAAGATAGGTAAGTCACCTTATCCCCCATAGTACAGAACCAAGGCATAGTGAGGTTAATGCCATACATTTGTATTAATTTTGGGTGAAATCTGTAATTTAAAACAACTGTTCCCCAGCTTGGTTTCAAATTTAGATCCACAGCCCTGGGCTGATTGTTCACTCTCCTCCCAAATGAACTTTCCACCTGTTCTTAGAATCAGCTGTTTTATGGGTCCTCACTGGAGTATCTCTGTAAGCCAGGTTTGGTTTTAGCCCACTGTGTTCCAGGGTCTAGGTAGTGCTGTACCCAGTCACAGAAACCTTCAGCAAAAGTGTTAATGTAAAAGCTATAGCAGCAGACCTGTCACTGTCTCTGAACTGTTTGGGCCTAATGCTCTGTTTAATGCATTCGGAGGGAGTAGTTGAAATTAGTTCACCTATTGTATCAAAAAGCAGAAGTGCCTTTCAACTGTAACAGGTTATAATGACTTCTTTTTGTTAGAATAGGGTACCTGGCTGAGCTACCATCACTTTCTTGAATGGCCCTGACTGACAGACCAAACACAGAAGATCTGTAATGTGTTTGGAGCAAGGTAAGATGGACGCAGTCCAGCAAAGAAGCACCGTGTCTGGGGAGGAAGAAGAGAAGGACCCAGGCTGGAGACTTTGATTATTTAACAGAATGTAGCTTTACTATCTTTGTTCAAGAGTGTAAGTGCTTGTAAATAAAACGGATTAGCAATGTGGTATTTTTAGGTCTCTGTCAGCTCATTTATCTCCCATCAATATGCTCCATAAATGCCACTCTTCTTTGACTATTCTGAAGTTGAGACAATTCTTTATCCAATTGTATGACCCAGGCAAAAGAAGTGTCATAAAGGGAATTGTTCTGCTTGTCTTGTAATTCACAGTTATAGCGGCTCCCAGTTATAAAAGGAGTCATAGCAAATTTTCAGCTCATGATTTTTTCCATCCCAGTATTCCAGAGTTTTCTAGTAATTGGCTTCCAGCCAGTAGTCAGTGCAATCAGGATGTGTTTGACAGCACAGTGACTATCATAACTAGATGGTGTGAGTAAATCCGTAGAAGACGTCATCTAGAAATGAGAGTTAAAATCCTTCTATAGCTACAGTCATTCCTGAGCATAGGGTGATTTCATGGTAGTCTCCAAAAAAACCAATTCAAGTTTTTTCTTACCACCCTGAGCTGAGTCAATGAAGTTGATGTTGAGGTTTATTTTAGCACTTTCTAAAGAAACTAGATTAATTTCTTATTCACAGTGGCATTTTGTCATTATAGAAGCAGGGAACTATTTTAATTAATACATAATGGGTTTCTTTAAATAGTTCTGACCTCTTTGGAGGTGCTTTCTAGCATAGCAGGCGGCAAATGGTCTTCTCCATATTAAACAAAATGTTCCCTGGATCATTAGCCATTGAATCAATCCCTGTTAAAGGATTACAGGATTCTTCTAGATGCTTCCCTTAAAGTTAATCCGGAAGCTATCAAACTGGCTAGCCCTCTGCTCTTTAATATAGGTTCAAAGAAGTCAGTGACACCTGCTCACAGAAAGCTCCTGCATACAGCAGATACAGAAGAATATTCCTCAAGGATGTGTTACTGATATATAAAGCCCTCAATAACCTGAGAGAAATACTCTCAGGATCTTTCCTCTTATGCCCCACCATGGCAATTTAGCTTGGTTGGCTTATCCTTCTTTACTTTACCAAGGGTCAACCTAGACAGGCCTAGACTCTGTGGGTTTTTGGTCTCATAGTAGAGATGGATAAACTGCAAAGGGTTTAGAGCATGGTTTCCTTTTTGGATAGACATTCAAAATTCTGGTTGCTTATTCAAACCACTGCAACCTTTTTCAGCTCTGTGGCCCAGAAGTCCCACATGGAATCCTCCCCTTCATCCCAATAAACATTGAGATAATTTCTCTTCCCATCCACCCCAACAAGTCCCAACTCTCACTTTCTGCTTGCAGGTCTTATTGGGAGAAGCCTACTATTCCAGTTCCATAGTGGGTTTCCCTTATGGTGGAGAGACCACGTGGGTATGGCACTCTTCTCCAGAGTTCTCAGAGAGCAGCCAGCTGGCCTGCTTCCACCTGCATGTTCAGAATGAAACACTATCATTCTGTCTTCTGCTGCTTTTGTGTGTTGCTGGCTGGCCTCTCTTCTCACTGCTGCTCCCACCTATCACTGAGAAGTCAGGCCCAGCATTTGGCTTCTGGGTTCATAACAACTTAAGAATAGCCATACTGAGTCATACGAATGGTCGCTTTAGTCCAGTATCCTGTCTTCCAACAGTGGCCAAGGCCTGATGCTTCAGAGGTAATGAACAGAGCAGGGAAGTTATCAAGTGATCAATTTCCTATTGTCCAGTCCGTGCTTCTGGTAGTCAGAGAAGTAGGGACACCCAGAGCTTGAGGTTGCGGCCCTGATCATCTTGGCTAATAGCATTGATGGACCTATCCTGCAGGAAATTATCTAATCCTTTTTTGGAACCCATTTATACTTTTGTCCTTCACAACATCCCCTGGCAATGAGTTCCACAGATTGGCTGTGTGTTGTGTGAAGAAATACTTCCTTTTGTTTGTTTTAAACCTGCCCTATTACTTTCATCGGGTAACCCCCTGGTTCTTGCATTATGTGGAGGGGTAAATAACACTTCTCTATTCACTTTATCTACTCCACTGCTGCCGCTTTAACTTGGCAGCTCTCTTTGTCTCAGAAGCCTGAAAATACAAATGAGGTCTTCGCAATTCCCATTCTAAAGTGAACTGAATTCTGAGCTGGTATTTGGATGATTATTTATTTATTTAAACTAGTTAGCCTATCCCTGTTTATATCCTTTATAGCTACAGAGGCAGATGAAATGCAAATCCACCTGATAGTAGAAGTCAAATGTCTATGGGCATGATCCTAAGCCCTTTGACATAAATGGGAGTTTTTCCAATGAACGTTTTAAAGGTATGTTTACACTGAAATTAAACACCTGCAGCTGGCCCATATCAGCTAACTGGGGCTCACAGGGGTCAGGCTATGGTGCTGTTTAATTGCCGTGTAGGCATTTGGGCTTGGGATGAAGCCCAGGCTTTGGGACTCTCCCTCCTCGTGTGGACCCAGATCTCAGGTTTCAGCCCAAACCCCAATCTCTACACTGCAATTAAATAGCCTCACAAGCCTTAGTCAGCTGACCTGGGCCAGCTGCAGGTGTTAACTGCAATGTAATCATACCCTAAATGGGCTCTAGACTTGGATCAATAAAACAGCGTCAGGATGCAAAGAGGTACAGCCTGAGATTAGTGGGGGGGAAAATGAGCCCAGTCATTTTAGCACTCTGTATGTCTGGGCCATCTATGAATAAAGATGAGCTGCAGAATTGGGCCCAGCATATTGCAACATAGACTGGCTATTGCACGTACTGTCGATGCATTTTTAATTTCGACCTATTGAAGAGATTTCATAAAACACTAGTGGTGGAGCCACAAGGGAGTATTAAAAAGTTAATAACCCAGGAAATGAGAGAGATTATCCATGATAATTGCATTGTTTGAATTCATCAACATTTTAAGGGCTTTTGTTTCTGAAAGTAAAATTTTAAATAGGCTTAGCTACGTGTACATGTAAGAAATCATCAATAAAAACTACAGCCATGGATTTTTGCAGTTCCATAGTTTAGCAAAATGATCCATTTAAACATATTATATCAAGGGTATTTTCTGTTTGCATTTTCTCTATTAATAATAATTAGTAAGCCATTGTAAAAGCAGAACTTAAAGACAAAAATGACAGAAAAAAATTAATTGGGTAGTGGTCACCTGCCATATTTACTATTCTTTGTCCACATCGGGATGGTTTGTTCCTGCAACCTCAATAAGGACTCCTTTCCCCCTCATGTTATTCTCCCAGGGGATCCTGCCCCTCAGTTCCCTGAGGGAATCAAAGTCTGCTTTTCTGAAGTCCAGAGTCTGTATTCTGCTACTCTCCTTTCTTATATCAGGATCCTGAACTCAACCATCTCATGGTCACTGCCTTCCAGGTTCCCATCCATTTTTGCTTCCCCTACTCATTCTTCCCTGTTTGTGAGCAGCAGGTCAAGAAGAGCTCTGCCCCTAGTTGGTTCCTCCAGCACTTGCACCAGGAAATTGGCATCAGTTGGTGCTTTCTATCTTCCTTTAATATGTTAATCAGTGATACCAACAAGTTATAGCTAAGCATCAAGAGGTGAGAAGACCATTTAGTTGGTGTACGGTTCTCACAGTAAGTTTGATTCACATCCTGGCTCAATTTAAATCAATGGCAAGACTTCCCTTGATTTTAATGGAGCCAGTATTTCTCCCATGAAATTTGGTTATTTTGTAGTATAAATTGACTGTATGGCATGCAATGTATGAAACACCCCAATCTCCCTCAAAATGGTTCATACCATTATACTCCAGAGGAGTGGAGAGGAGATGATAACGGAGATTGATACATATATACTGAAAAGAAAACAGTCCTCTGAATGACATGATAGAGAACATATCCACAAATGCATTTGTTCTAGGATTTTCACTGCCTCTAGATTGGTGTACATCATTGTACGTGTGAGTCGATATAGCAGTGAGACCTCTGGCTTGCATAAAATTAGGCACATGCTTAATTACCCTGTTGAATTTGGGCCATAATGTGGAGCTTATCTACTGCAGCTGCTGTTCCTGATTTTTAAAATGCAATGGGTTGTTTACCATTTAATTTTAATGTGATACCTATACCTATTTCCAATCCCAATTCTGTTACATTTTTGTTTGCCCTAATTAAAATGAACAAAACTGAAGGGAAATGTACAACACACATTCAGTAGCTTGATAAAGATCACAGAATTCATGTGCTGAAGTGAGTTTTTCCCCTCACAGTGAAACAGGAATTATTAATCCCCTAAATTTCCCCATGGAGACCATAAACAGTCTGATCGTACTGTTGCTGCAGCTAGGGATGGTTCGGGAAATGCCACTGACAAGTACTATGGAAAGAGAGCTTAGATACTGAGCCTGCAATAAGTCTTCAATACCTAGAGGGACAGAACTACTACAGTTTTGACAAGAAGAGAGCACAAGAAAAATAGGTGACATTTCCCTCCAATATTGTCCTGATGGACTCCTAAAGTGCAGCCAATTTTGCTTCTTCATACACCTTGGCATGCTGTCAGACAGCAGCATGAGGAGAAAATGATGAGTTCTGCTGTTTGATCAATCAGTGAGAGATTAGGTTGGCCCACCTTTATCCAAGCTATATGACTGCTCCTAGCTGTTAGTGACAGTTAGCGGATACCTTATTGATGAGAGGGGCTTGGGCACTACTTGTGGATAGCTCAATTGATGGGCAAAATACAAGGTTTCCTTATGCCAGCCCTGCTTGGAGGACCTCCTCATGTGCAACTCAAGAAATCTGAATAACATTTGTATCTATATTAATGATCCGCTTTGCTTTTTGGAAAAACAAGTATTATTATTATTTACTCCTTGTTTTCTTTTAGTCTTTTTTAAAAAGGAAATTCAGTTTTGTAGTTAATAGAGAATAGACTTCCTTAACACAGTTATGAATAAGTAGGGAATAAGGAATGGCAGATTTTTAAATCCTACCTATGTGCAACATGGATTGTGATAGAATGGCGTTAATATTGATTGGTTGTTGAAGTCAGGAGTAATCTTACATTAGACGTGACTAGCAACTTTGTGGTTGCTGAGACAGTGCTCTAAGATTCTCTGTGATGTAGTGTATCTGCAGCATTCAGGCAGCATTAACTATCAATATATTCCTTAAAATAATTGGATGCTACCCATCTGTGCCAGAGTGTACCTACCTTGCCCTGGCCCTGCAGTGGTTAACTGTGCATTGCAAGCTGAGGAAACCACACCCCTTCAACTCTACTGGGCATGCTCAGCCTGGAGGCAAAATATAAAAAGAAGCAGCCCAGCTCAGTCTAGGTGGGCTGCTGAAGGGAGAGGACACAGACTGCAGAGAGCCGCTAACGGGCCCGACCTCAGACTCAAGACATGCAGAGCCCAAGTTGGACTCCAGGCTGCCTGATGAAACTGGAGCTACACCACCTGAGGACCCCAGAGACCTGTGGGAACTGAGGACCATCGCTAGAGAAGACATGGTAGGAAGCAGCCAGGCATCTTAGACTTTGCTTCAGTAAGTGAAGTGGGGAATCAGTCAATGTATTTTGGGAGGATTCCTGCTGACTTAGTGGCAAGTTACCCCGCCACTGCCAGGACCCTCGGCTGGGGCTCAGAGGAGCAGGAAGGGCCCAAGTCCCTTTACCAGGGTGCCACACACCCAAGTGATGACGAATAGGCCACACCATCCGACAGAGCGGTGCAACTTTATGACTCTGGCCTTAGTCCACACTGCCCTGCCTGTAAGCACTGCTTTATTGACTCTAGCCACTGGGCAACACAGCCTCTCCCCTTTCTTTTAACCACATGTTACCTGACTCCCATGACAAGATGTACCTACCCTGTGACACCATTTCACTTGGTTTACTCAAGAGTTGGGCCAGGGACTCTGTATTTCTCTTTTCCCCAGGGCCTTGGGTACAGAGTTGCCTCTTACATCATATATCCACAGAAGGGGGGGGAAGACCTTCAATGGTACCAAAACATAGGCCATGTAAAACTCAACTTAGTCAATTAGCTATTAATAACTAGATAATATTTTAAATATTAAGCTAATAATAAGATGTTGAATTGGATTCCAAATACTAATATTATTTGCATAAAAACCTTCATGTTTGTAGTGTTCAATGAGAACTATTCAAATCACTTGCTAAGTTAAAGTCATGTTTGTTTGAATTTGCCGTGTTGGGCTAAAGCCCACCCTGCCGGGCTAAGGGGAGGAGTTACTGAGTCCGGGACTCAAATGAATACAAGCGTCAACAAAAACAAAACAGGGACAGTTGTAAAGGTCAAAGGGTCAAAAGCAGGGAACCTGAAGGGGACACTGAACAGAGAACCCTGGACAGTGCCCACTGCTCCTCAAATTGATTGAGAGAATCAGCAGATGCTGCTGAGAGGAACTCTGTCTGAATACATGAACGCAGAGAGGAAAGGAAATAGGTCTCACAGTCACAGAGCACCCTCTTAGCCAATATCCTCTGCCTGCTGTTAAAGATGGCCACTTTGGCCATCTCCAGGAAGAGGTTGACGAGGAGGTCTCGCGACTTCATGGGGCCATAGACCAGGTGTGTGCCCTTGGTATGGTTCAGAAGCAAATTGGCTGCAGGTCACACAACCAGCTTGAGGTATGCGGGTGGGACGATCAGAGGGGCTCACAGAGCAGGGGCCTGATGAAAAAATCCAGAGGGCCTGGGATGAGGAGTGGGTGGGGAGCACCCTCCCACAGGACCCACTTGAGGTAAACCCAAGAGACAGGCGATAAAGCTGCCCACGCTTCTTGAAGTATGTGCCAGGGAGTTCGAAGGATGGAGAGCTCCAGACTCTGACCGAGGACCAGGGGAATCCACCCAGTCTGCCTGGTCATAGTCCAGAAGGTCTCTGATTCTGGTTCTCAAACTTTGACACCCCCCCCCCCTGCCGCCACCCAATTTGCTATAAAATCTCCACCCCCACCTGTGCCACAACAACTGCTTTTATCCACATAAAGGCCAGGGCTGGCATTAAAGGTTAGCAAGCAGGGTAATTGCCCAGTGCCCCATGCCACAATGCCAGCCCTGCTGGGTGGACCCCCTGAAACCTGCCTGGTGGCCCCCCAGTGGGCCCTAAACCTCTGGTTGAGAACCACTGTGTTAAACTGATTAAACCATCACCTATCTGTCATTTCTAAATGGCCTGTCACTATAGATGATATGCTGCACCACCCTCACCCTGTTTCCTATCCTAGAGGAAGGGGCAATACAAATTTGAAGAGTTTCACAGCCACTGTTCTGAGTTATTTGTATATGTTTTAGCAAAAACCTAAGCTCTTTAGGCGCTCTTTGGAATGGATTTGAGTGTGGAGCTATTAAACTGGATACCACACTTGATCTTAGCTCAAAGAGCCAAGAAACAATGTGTGGAGTCAGTTATATCCACGGAGTGAAAAGTGTTTTGAGATGCTCACATGTAGGTTATGCTAAGGGTAAGGTCAATAGATTGATTCATAGTATGCCTCTTAGTTCAGTCTCTCCATTGAAGATGCTATGACAAGGAACTAGCAGCATCTACTCTTATTTATTATTATTATTAATGTATTGCTGTGTTTATTTTTCATTTCTGGTAATGCCAATAGTGTGTCATGGCTCTGTGCAAACACAAAACACCTTACACTCTAAATTTAATTGCAGATCCCATTCTGAGAAAGGTAGTATTTAAGAACATCAGCTAAATATACAGCATATAGATCTTCATTGCTTTACTATTTCAGTATGCAGCTGCTATAAAGTTCTAAATATAAGGAGAAGACAAATAAATAGTATATATGATATTTTTAACTTTCCATTAGCCACTGAATACATTTTCCCAGTATTTCTACACTGGAAAAAAAGTTGTGACTAATGATTTTTTTCAAGAGAAAATTCCTAGTTCTTCAGGTTTTTTTTACTCAAGGGAGTTGTGGGCACATTCCTCAGTATCTCAAACTGAGCCTTAGTGATCAGCCCATAATACCCCTGTTTTAACTGAACCCTGTCACTCCCATTCTTACCCATCAAATATTCCTGTTGTTGCTACTGTTCTTCCAGCTGCAGAAATGTGGGTCCCTTGGTTTCCAATCAGTATCCCTCCTCAATAAGCCAGAGGCTTGTGCATCAAATGAGAAGTGATAAAAGGAACTTTATCCACTTCCTAGCAGTTGAATGTGCTGCCCCCCACTCGACAGGACTGTTTTGTCCTGGATGGGTGGAGGAGAGATAAACCATTAGCTGGTTTATTTCATGCCTGGCAATGTAGAGTACAACCACTAGGCCAAGGGTGGGCAAATGTTTTGTCCCAAGGGCCACATCTGGGAATAGAAATTGTATGGGTGGCTATGAATACTCACACAATTGGGGTTGGGGGCTGTGGGGTGGGGCTGGGGATGAGGAGTTTGGGGTGCAGGAGAGTGCCCTGGGCTGGGACCGAGGGGTTTGGAGGGCAGGAGGCAGATCAGAGCTGGGGCAGGAGGTTGGGGAGTGAGGGGGGAGGTTCAAGGGTGCAGGCTCTGGGTGGCACTTACCTCAAGCGGCTCCTGGAAGCAGCGGCATGTCCCTTCTCCAGCTCCTATGCGGAGGCGCAGGTAGGCGGCTCTTCACGCTGCCCCATCTGCCAGCACTGCCCCTGCAGCTCCCATGCCTGCGGTTCCCAGGCAATGGGTGCTGCGGGGGAGTGCTTGGGGTGGGGGCAGCATGCAGAGCGGAGCCAGAGGGGGAGCATGCCACTGTTTTCGGGAGCTGCGTGGAGTGGCCACCTACCCTGCTCCCCTGCTGGAATGCTGAAGCAGGGCAAGCACCAGACCCCATTCCCCAGTGGGAGCTCGAGGGCAGGGTGACCAGATGTCCTGATTTTTTAAGGACAGTCCCGATACTTGAGGCTTTTTCATATATAGATGTCTATTACCCCCCAACCCTCTGTCCCGATTTTTCACACTTGATGTCTGGTCACCCTACTTGAGGGCATTGTTGTGCTGGTGGGCTGCACTAGATCATCAATATGCACTTAGTATCAGAGGCAGCATGAGGGCTGAAATAGCAATACTCTGGTTGCATGCTGTCCTCAGGGCCGGCGACAGGGGGGTACAATGGGTACAGCTGTATCGGGCCCCGGACTTAAGGGGGGCCCCCTTAAATCCGGGGCGGGCCCGGTACGCAGCTGTACCCCCTTGTCGCCGGGCCTGTGAGCAAGGCGCGGCTCCGGGCAGCTTCCCGCGCCCCTCCCCCCCTCCGGTATCCCGCCGGCTGCGGGGGCCCCCCCGGCCGGTCTTCCCCCTCCCCCGACCCAGCAGCCTCCCCCCGACCCCCTTTGCTTCTTCCGGCCGGGCCACGCGGCCAGAGCGCATGTGGGGGCCACGTGGCCAGAGCGCATGCGGGAGTTGGGGCCCACAGGCAGTGGGAGACCGGCAGGTGGGGGGGCCCGTGGGCAGCGGGAGACCGGCCGGGGGGGGGCCCACACGATCTGCGTACGGGGCCCCAAAATTCCTGTCGCCGGCCCTGGCTGTCCTAGGGCATCCCCCGCTCACTAGAGGAATTCCAGCTTGCGGGCTGTGGGGAGAGGGAATATCAATCTCCTTTCCAAACCTATCACAAGCAAAAGTGGCATAGAAAGGGATATAGAACCAGGGACATTTTCAACAGATTTCATTCAAAGCCACCTCAGAACTTCTCTCCAAATATATTTGTGGGCTGTAGAACAGGAAATATTCCCTACATTCTTGCCCCCAGGTTCATCTTTCATACAGGAAACACAGAGAAGGTTACCAAGTCTTTGTAAAGAGCCTCATTGCCTAGGAATAAATAAATAATGCTTTAGAAGCCAGTCTGCAAGCGTATCTGTTGTCAAGACTTTGCTGCTAGAATCTTGAAAACCAATCAGTTGCTGAGATGGCAAGTAATTAAGGAACAAAGTATGAAAGCCACAATGTCTGCCAAAAAGAAACTAACAAACAAAGAGCTGGAGCATTGGCATTGTTTGGATTAAAGCACAGATAGAGGAATTCAACCAAGGAAGAAGAATGTGATTCGCTTCAGATAAATCAGCTACTGATATAGAGATTTTTTTTCTATTTTCTCTCACTAATTCTTGACAGAGCATGATAGCACACAAAAAAAGTACAATAGCTGAGTTACAATAGTATAGTCTTATGTAACTATTTCCTCTCCCTCCCTTTCTCTCTCTGCTTAGGAGTAAAGGAGTTTGTGCATTTGACATTTTATTACAAGGAGTGCTTTATGTACGTTATTACAGAATTGCATGGAGTTAGCAATAATAATGCTAAATAAAGGTGCCTGATTAAAACCCTCAGAAAGGTCCTACTAAATGAAATCTCAGGCCTATTTTAAATAGGATGTGTTAATTAAAGAGAACAACTATAATCTACAGACAAGCTGGTTTTCTCATAGTTTGAGTTCCAGCTTTGTCTCCGTCATTGTACAAGGGAACACACTCTGTCTGGAAGTTTCATTGCGCTCCTACAATACCATCCAATTGTGCATGGAGGGGACATACAGGTGCTTGTGCATGTGAGTTTTATGTTAGGTGGTCAGAGACTATGGTATGGGAGCCATATAATTACAAAGACAGATAAATAAGCAGAATGGGGACATGGTACAGGGAACAGTTCTGTGTTCTACATGCTCCCTTTGGGCACCACAAAAGAACTGCAGAGTATTTTACTCAAAGCAGTTCTGATGTCTTTCATTTGTATACATTCCCTTGCACCCAAAGATATTAGTAGTATCAGGAGGGACATGTCAGACACTATGCCATGATCATGCCACAGAACTGGCCCACAGGAGCCCACATTCACAACACTAGAAGAATAGTCTTAACCACCGCTGTGGGCTAATTCATACTAAACCACCTTGTTACATATTGCCAACAGCAAAGGTATTTACCATCCCTGTTTGACTGTGGTGCCACAGGTGTAGTTACCTTTGGCAAACTGCCATTCCCACCTTGATTGAGGGCACCGTGCCCTATTTTCTTTGGCCAGCGTCAGTGCTTGTGAATATTTCTTCTCATGGAGTCGATGGATCCATTGGTTCAGTTACATCATCAGTACGGTTCCCAGATGATGTTATTCTTGCCTCTTGTTTTCATAAGAACTGCAGTAATAGAAAGAACTGCTTGGCAGTTCAGACCCAGCTCTTCATCATTACTATGGCCTAGGAAACTGTTGAACAGTGTATCCACCATCACCTCTGTACATTTAAGCATATTATAGTCCTTCCACTATTGTAGGCTTTGTTTACATACAAATTTGCACCTGTTTTGTTAAAATGGTGCAAACTAATGTACGACACTTTGATTAAGACATGGGTGAGTAACAGAGCTGTTGGTTTGCTAGCAGTTCTAAAAAAATTCAGAGAAAACATGTTTTGGGTGGATTCAAAAGTATACAACATATGTATATCTTTTTTAATTTCAGTGAATTTAAAATTAAAAAATAAAATAAAAATTGTTTCAGATTCAATTAAATGGTTTGTTCAACCAAAAACTAAATTGTTTTGTTTCAATTTTCAACATTTAATGCTTTTGAATCCTTTTAAATATCAAATAAAAAAGTTGTTTGAACCAAAACAAATCAAAATGTTTCATTTTGAAATGTCAAAATGCAACACTTTCACCTTTTAATTTATTTTTTGGTACAAACAATTTGGTGAAACAAACAGTAGTTCACAAAACATTTTGATCTCAGAGAGTGCAGATTTTTCACTGAAATTGAGCAAAAAAATGTCACCAAAGCTTTACTCTCATTCCTCGTTAAGAATGACTTATTTCAATACAGCGTAAGCCTGATCCTTAGCAATTTAAGTTAAGTGGAAATGAGTCTGGTTTAAACTGAAAAAAGAGGGTTCACACAGCCTTTTGTACATAAATCAGCTTCAATTAACACCTTAAGAGAAACTGGAGTAACTGGAAAGGGTGACAGGGGATGGATCACTTGATGATTATCTATTCTGTTCATTCCCTCTGAAGCACCTGGCATTGGCCACTGTTGGAAGACAGGATACTGGGCTAGATGTACCTTTGAATTGACCCACTATAGCTGTTCTTCTTATGTTCTTAACTCTGCATGAAGACATGTCCTCAGTATTGTCAAGCGTTGCCAGAGGAACACAGAACCCTGAATTTTTGACAAGTCAAAATCCTTTCAGTTCAGTTTCAATATCCCCCAGCTGAGTTAATATTATCCCTACTTCATTTCTGAATGAGCAGCTCAATCATTATCACTAACCCTGAAAAATTTGCTTTACCTGGTCTATTTTTTTCCTTTCAAACAAAGGCTTTTATTACATGTCTTTTCAGTGCCATGCATCTCATGCTATATTCCTCATATTCTGCTGATATCCATTATGACTAATTTGAAAGTGTGGTGTTGTTAATTAGTTGTGAAGGATGAAATCGAAAGTAGGTCATCAAATTATCATATACGTCTGCTGATTGTAAGAAATTATCTCTAAATAAAAGGTCTAATGTATTATATATAGTTTATAGCAATGTAATTTTTTCTTTTTTTACTACAAGAAATAGATGAAGTGTTAGGTTTATAAATGATTTTTTTTGTCTTTGGCCAGTTTGTGCCACAATCTTTTATAAAAAGCTATTTTTTTACCAAGTAAAACAGAAAAGGGTAGCTCTATTTTTAAAGTGAGCAATAGGCATATTTGTCTTAGTTGTTTGTTCTCCTTCATGTACAACCTTACTGAACCATTAATTGTCTTCGTGACTCAGGATTCTTGAATTGAATATATATATATATATATATATATATATATATATATATATATATATATATATATATATATATATATATATATATATATATATATATAAGCCTATGTAGTCACTATGTTAGGGGTTTTATTTTTAGATGAAAGCATCCACTTAGATAACTGCTGAATGGAAAATGATTATATTCATTACAATTAGAGTTACTCTGTGTGTAACACAAAATTCTTTGGAATAAGTGATTTTCCAGAAGCTGGAGCCATGAAAGTAAAATTATGGTCTAAATCCATAGAGGGCATTCTCAGAAACAAGAGGACTATCCAAATCAACAGTAAGGCTTGATCGTGAATCACACTTTCAGATCCAAATGCAAGACTCAACTCTACAATCTAGTTTTACAATACACTATTTTGGAAAAGCAAGCAAGTCTCCTCCCTTTCACCCTGATTGTGTATACACACACACACACCTCTCTCTGTGAGACAGAGGAGAACATCAGATGCAAATGGAACACTAGTTAATGTTTATTTATTTTCTTGAAACATGTTTAGATACCTTGGTGCTGATATGGAATAAAAAACCTAAAAAGATAGAACCCACCACCACCACTAAATTTTGGAGGCAAGATTTGGCTCTGAATCCCAGGATTTGAACCCATATATATACTGATGAAGAATATTTTCTATTGCGTTTTCTTTTTATTGCAGGAGGGGAAAGGGGATGAGAGGGGCAGGATTCAAGCCTAGACTAGGTTGATTTTACACACTGGGTCCAAGATGGAGGAAAGACCATGAGAACAGATCTCACAAGATTTCTGCTGTTTCATGCTGAAATCTCATTAGATTGTTTCCCAAGAATGTAGTGCCATCATCCTGCTCTGGTTCTGACTGAAAATTTCAGTCTAAACCCAAGCCTAAACCTAATCCAGATTTAAAACCACCTGAAAAGGCTTTCTTTACTTTAGCTGGAGGTGAACAGGTAAACATAAATTGCCCCATCTATTTTGCCTTGGGCTATAAGTACTCTCTTATTTTCATTAAATATCTGCCAACTCCCCAGTACACGGTATCAGCAGCAATGAAATGAAAGATTTTAAATCAAATGTGGGTCCTTGGGTTACTAAAGTTTGAGAACTGCTGATCTATGCCATCCTGCTCTGGAAATGGAGCCGTTCATAGCTAATATTTGCCAGAAAAGGTTCTTTTCTTGAAATCAGTAGGTGAAATCTTAAATTCTTCTGGACACTGATTTCTTTAAACTTCTGAGTGACCCTATTCCTATAGGGAAGATCTAGCCTCCAATTCAGACATCTGGTCATTCAGCAGTGCCACAGTGACTTGTGTGGGTCACAGCTGAGAATGCCAAACTCAGGACAGACTGTCAGAAATGAGGGCAGTCACACCCACACTGGTGATATATTCTTTAATTAAACTTAACCAAACCAGCCACACCCATGCAATCCTGTATTGCTATATTGGGTTCCCAGGAAGTGGGTGAGCCTAAGCCCACCCGTTACTAAAGCCCCTTCCCCAGCCTTGCGGGAGGGACATTGGACCCGGGTCCAACTGATTGCTTGGGACAACTAATGAAAAAACAGGGTAGGGAGTGAGGGTCACAGGTTCAAAACGAGAGTGCCGGATGGGGACACTGAGCAGAGAACCCCACACAGCGCCCACTGCTCCTCAAAGCTGTCAAGGGAGCCGGTGGACGCTGCCCAGTGGAACTCTGCCCGGATGCGTGAGATCAGGGAGGAGCAATCCTGTATTGTTACACTATCTGAACATGGAGTCACAAACAGCCTTCCTCAGGCACTCCACCCCCTATTTGTTAACATAACCAAGCAGTTTATGTGTGTAGTCCACATAAGTAACATTATCAGACATTTTAAGATTTCTAAATATCAATCTATAAGCCTCAAGGGTGATTTAAAACCTCTTCAATGCATTTTATTCACATATTTTATATACCATAGCATCTTTCACCTCCATTTCATGAACTATCTGTCTGGCTTTTCCAGTCAATCTGGTAAAGAGAATTAGCATAAATCATTCCCTGGAATCTTATGGATTTCACAGTCGCTCAAAGGTGAATAAAAACTCCTCAATACACTCATTTTTATGACAAATTGGACAGGCTTTTTCCTATTCTCTGTTATTGAGAGGGGATGGTCTTCCAGGCTGTGACAGATTCTTTTGCTTGTCTAGGACTCTGAGCTGCAGATCGTGAGCTACCTTAACAGCCTCCAGCCGCTCTCTGCATCTTTCACGAGCCTCCTTGACTTTCTCCTCAGCTTCCTTCTCCATGGCAGCGATCGCTTGCTTCTCCCTCACACAGAGTTCTGCCATTTTTTCTTCATGGTCAAACTGTTGCGTGTCTGCCAGTATCTGCATTCGGATTGCCTCTCCTGCTGCAGCATCTGCTTTGGGTCCTGGCCTATGAGCAAATCTCTCATCTCCTGATCTGAGATGTCACCTTTAAGAGCGATTCTTCTATTTTTATATAATTTTTAGTGGGGTTTTTTTTAGACAAGATCCACATATGACTGTGCTTCAGACACTGCAACTAATCTTTGACCTTTAAATCTCTCAATATCAAATTTAAATTTTAAACAGCACTGGGTTCTGATGCAAAGCCCAAATGGCCCCGTGGTATGTGGAGCCTGCTATGACTACACCAAATGTCACACTGCCTGGTGTGAGACACAGCTAAGAATAGCAATTTCAGGTGAGACTGACAGAAAACAGGGCGTGTACCCCAAATGGACAGTGTACTCTATCATAAGACTTCACCAAGCCAGTAACAAATTGTGTGCTTCAAAATTACTATACTAGTTATTGTGAAGCCACAGACCCTTCAGGCTTTCTAGGCCCTTATGCACCACCCAGGCAAACTAGACTTTATGATGAAAGGCTATTAAATTCATCACCACTTGATTCTTCCAGCTCCAGAGAGTCACCCACTCACCAGAGGTCAATATGTAGTGCAGGATCTCACCTCAAAACCATGCTGGTAGCCAATCCGTTAGTAAACTAAAACAAAAGGTTTATTCATATAGAAAAGAAAAGAGAGTTAGTAATAGGTTAATCGCACACATTGCAGTTGATTTCAGAGTCTGTATAGCAGGGTAATAGCAGTGATGTTAAATCTGCTAGTTTGCAATAAGTCTCCCTTAAGATTGGGGTCCTCAGTAGATTGTTCAAAGTTCCCCTTGTTAGAAATCACAGCCCAGAGATGGGGGGCAGGAATGACGCAACAAGGTGATATCACAGTCTTTAATTTATACCCCCAGTCCATGTGCATGGAAAAATACCAGATCGAACCTGGAGATATGTATCACATGTTCTATGGGCCTTGCTGAGTCATGGGGCATCCATTGCCTATGTGCTCTCTGAGGCGTCTCCAGGAGCAGCCCAATGAAGGAGCTGATTCTCTTTAATGGACCATCACCACATGGCTGGTTAGTATTGATGTAAATCTGTCTTGTGGATGTTACCCAGGAACACAACACATTTAGTACAAATAAAATTTCATAACTTCATACACGATGGTGATACGCACATTTAAACAAGATAGCATTGTTCAACAAATTACAACTTTTCCAATGATACCTTACAAGGCACACTTTGTATAAGTTTTGTCACTACTGTGCCACATTAGTGACAACATTAGTGTAGACAGACACCTTCCTTTTTTACACAGTATCACGAGCAGCATGAGCTGTTTGTCTCCTGACATCATTTCTATGATACCAAAAGCCATAGGTGGCAATTGGGCTTAGCCTGCTCTACCCATGAGAAGATGGCTGTCTTTGTGAGCCATGCAAACTCTAATTTAGTTTCTATATGCACTAAAAGCAGGAGGTATATTGCTGTATGAATATGGAGCATCAACTGCAACTGAAAGCGGGAGGGTAATTTGTAACAGAATAGGCCCTATAGCAGGGGTGTGGAAAGGAAAGACTTCCTGAAAATCAGCTAGTTTTTCAGGCAGATGAAAATGTAATGTAGCTTGTCATTGATTTGTCAAAACAAAACAAAACAAAATCAATGGGGCAGAACAAGTTTCAAAATCAGAAATTAATTTAGGCAGTGAAACAATAGCATCACTGTAAATATTTGTATTCAGCTAGAAATCAGCAGCAGCTTACAACTGAATCAATAGAGTGAAATGTATTTTAGATGGGTATTATTCAGTATGAAGGACCAACCCCTGAGATGCATATAGGATCCTTACTCCTGTGTTCTTTGCAGCCTCAGTGGGCCTCCAGTCCCACCTGACAGCTCTGCCTTAAGAATGCCTCTTCCCTGTACATCTACTGACATGTGTCACAGTTAGGCAAAGTCATTAACTTGGCCTCTGGAGGAAAGAATAGGACTGGGGGCGGCCAAACAACTCTACAGCCACTGCTTAGACTTAGAGCAATCTCCAGATCAAGATTTGATGACAACTCTGCAGGAGTGGTCCCTATAAAAATACCAAATCACTGTAACCGACACTCATTTTGCAGACCTAGTGAATGCTGCATTGGTGCCAGCTATGCTAATGTTTCCCTTACAAACACACCGCTTTTACAAGTAACTTACCTCACCATTTTCGTCACTTTTCAGTCAGACCCCTTCATGCCTTTTTCTTCTGATCCCGCTATACTTTACAAGCTACTTTCACGAGATGAACCTTCCTTCAGTACTGGAGAATACTTCTACCTGTCTTGCAGACCATATCTTTCTCACTCTGTGTTAATGCATTCGTATGAGAAATCTGAACAGAACTTTTTTCTTTTCTTTCTGTACAAGTTTTCCCTTATTTGTTACACTTTATTTTAAAGGAACACCTATGAAGAGTTTATAAAAAGTTAATAAGATTAACAGATATTTTAATACATGGGTAATCAATTGTTATGTAATACAACAGGTTGCTAATAACCATCAATAACACAGCCTACTGATCTACTTACAATAGTAACATACACTACTTATGTCTGTAAAATGCTTCTAGCTTTTATTCTTTATCGATTAACCTTTTATAAATTCATTATAAACTTATCCTTAATTTAACATGTAAACATTTAATTAATGACATTTACAAATATCTTGATTTAACAATGAAAAAGCTATTTAAAATTATTATTTAATATTTGACAAATGCATAGCTGTTGGATGTTTGAAGATTTGGGGGTGGGCTGGACAAAAGTGCCGTCTGTGCTCTATGATCCCTTGAGAATTGTGTATTAAAAACGTAAACACTTCAGTTTTCATGATAAATGAAAAATAAAACAAATTTAAGCACAACTATCACTAAAGCTCCATCTAGAGCATTTTTAACCCTTTTGGATAGAATTAAAACAAATAATACAGACCATTCTATTCAAGAGACCCACGGATTTTCTAGTGCACAATTGTAAAGTTTAACTTTTATGCCACAAATCTATTTCCCACTGACGCACTTTATGTAAAGCATTTTCTCCAAGGCAACTAGTGTTCTCACGTCCCATATGTACTTTCTGCACTTATTCATGATTCCAAAATTAAACTCTGATGCAGCCAGCAGGTGTACTAAAAGCAGGGTTTTTATTATGCTCCCCCAATTAAACACATATGCAACATAAATGTGTTAGACCCAGCTAGATTGTGATTATTTTCATTTCAGAGAAAGAGGCAAAATTTTGATGACAATTAGCACATGTAGTACAAGGCTTTAAAATCTTTCAGCCATTTAACCTTCTTACTTACATTCACAAATATCTGACTCAGATGAAGCCCAATTAAAGAGCTACTGACTGATTCCAGTAAGGTACACCGTGTAACTGTGTTTGCATTGTGCAGTTGTGTTTCACATTGAAGCAAATATGATGAATGCCACTAATGTCTCATAGGCCAAATTTTCAGCTGGGTGTGTACCAGAGAGCCACTTGTATGCATGTCAAATTGCATGCAAATATAAACATGCCCCTCTTTAGTACGTGGAAGTATTTTATACCCACTTTGCACAGGTGCAAAAGTGGGATGCACAAAGGTGTGTAAGTGCCTAAATCTCAGGTATAGATAGGTGCCTAAGTCCCTGTTTTGGCTCCACTGTGATCCACAAAGCGCCTGCTGAATCCTATAGGTGCCTGAACTCACTCAGTGCCTAAATTTTTCAGTCTTTCCCTGGCCCACTGACTATTTCACTGTGGATAAATACTTAAACCACAGATGGCCAACCTGTGACTCCAGAGCCACATGCAGCTCTTCAGAAATTAATATTTCTGTATAGGCACTGACTCCTGGGCTGGAGCTATAGGCACCAACTTTCCAATGTGCTGGGGAGTGCTCACTGCTCAACCCCTGGCTCTGCCACAGACCTTACCCCCATTCCAGCCCTTCCCACCTCCTCCTCTGAGTCTGCCATGCCCTTGCTCCTCCACCTTACCCCCAGAGCCTCCTGCATGCCACAACACAGCTGATCAGGAGGTGTAGGGAAGGTAGGGGAGGTACTGATCAGCAGGGCTGCTGGTGGGTGGGAGAAGCTGGGAGCCGGTGAGGGGAGCTGCAGAGGGGCTGCTACATATTACTGCGGCTCTTTGGCAACGTACATTGGTAAATTCTGGCTCCTTCTCAGGCTCAGGTTCACCACCCCTGACTTAAACAATCACTGGGTGCATGAGAGAGAGAGAGAGAGAGAGAGAGAGAGAGAGAGAGAATGGGAATGACTCTCTAGTCCAGTGGTTAGGGCCCTCACCACCGTAAGTCTAGTTCCCCTGCTTGAATCACTCTTTCTTTCTTTCTCCAGAGTGCCACAGCTTTAACAGGAGAGCCTGAGGGAGCCCCACATCAGAATAGTCCATTTCCACAGGTGATAGCACTCTCCTGAGCGGTTAGACACTCCTCTTCAAATCCTTTCTCCCTTCTGGAAGAGATGAAGGAATTGCACCTGTTTTTCCACATCCCAGCTGAGTGCTCAAACCTCTAGGCCCAAAGTTATAAGGTGAGCGGCACAACCACATTGTCTGGCCATTTTGTGTGGAGTGAGGCAGGTGTCTAACTCATTCCCACAAAAAATGGCTTAAGCCTTAAACTGCATGACTCCCAGAGGCAGATTTTCATTCATGGATTGCTAAACTAACACAGGTGCCTCCCTGAAGCCTGGATTTAGGGACCTATCTCTGAGAGAGGCACAGGGCTAAGCACACACCCATCTCCCATTGCCTAGTTTAGACAGAGAGCCACCTAGTGTGTTGGTTTTTGTGGATGACATGCATGGTGCCAGTCTCTCTCCATTCAGTGTATTGGGAGCCGAGGCACCTAACTCAGCTTTGTGGATTGTGGTGTTATCCCTGTGATTTTCTAGATGCCTAAAAGTTATGCATTGTGATGCTCACTGTTACAATGTCTAAGTCCCTTTGTGGAGCCTGCCCTCCCCCAAGTGATGACACTCATCGTAAGGTGGTGAAGAACCATAACCCAATTCACAAAATACAGCAATCCCTGTTTATTTCCAAAAAGGAATTATAGAATAATTGAAAATACTGAAGACAATCCTAATTCCAGCCACTTGGAATTTTGGAGGGAAGAAGAAAGAATCAAGTTTTTTGTATTTATACTTCACAGTAGTGATGTAATGCCGGTGAGGATTCTGATACTGGCTTTTTATTTTCCTTTTTTCATTTTTCTTAAGTCTCCAGCAAGACAGGAGCAACGTATCACACTGCCAGACTTAGCAAGCAGAAGTTGCAGTACAATACACCAGAGTGAAAGTTAATTAGGAGCCATATATTGAAATCTGCCTTAATACCATGCTATGAAGACTATCTTCTGTGTGCAAATAGGCTTAATTGGTGCCACAGTCTAAACTGATTATGAAGGAGAATAACAATATATGAGTGTAGGTTTACCTACAGAATAATAGCAAATCATAATTAAAACAAACTTCACCAGGAAGAGAAATGTAGAGAAAGATTTTGCCTTTGAAACACTTGCACTGTAAATCAGGACTTCTCTTCATTCCCTGTCAATATTTTGCCTTATTCTCTCTTCTCTGTGCATCCCCGTTGTTTTCATAAAACACTACAGAGGGTTCATGATGGGATGCACAAACATCAGGTGGTTGGCTGTCCTGTTCTGGCTTGCATGCTGAGGATCTAACTGATTGCCATATGTGGAGTTGGGAAAGACTTTTCCTGCAGGTCAGATTGGCAGGGACCATGGGGATTTTTCCACCTTCCTCTGCAGCATGAGGGGGGAGTCACTTGCCAGGATCATCTGGGTATAGCTCTCTTAATCAAATCCCCTGCCATTGCCGGGGCCTGGGCTATTGATGCACCTCAGTCTTTCCAGTTCTCCACCTGTGGCACATAATATTTTAGTCACCTGAGAGATGACTATTTTTGATCTAAATTAAATTAGCATGAGGGTGCTGATGGTGTTGGTAGCCTGTGACATACAGGAGATTGGGACTGTAATACAGTGAGCCAGAAGGGGTTAATGAGATTTTGTGGACTCAAACAGCCTCACCCTGCGATACCTGAAGAAGCTGTCAAGCCTGGAGGGAGCTGTTAACAGGGCTGAATGTGGGTCAGGTGTGGGTTGTCCAGGAAGGAAAGTAGATTTCTAGCTCTCACTCAATAAGCTTCAGTTGAGTTTGCTGTTTGGCAGACAGAGCCTTGCTCGGTGAAGGTAGATCTGTAATAGGGAGCCTGAGGCAGCTGTGAAGGAAAGCTAAGAAAGGGAATCTGCTCAGGGCTTTCTGTACTGGCCGAGAAGCCTGTAGGGAGATTCCTGTAAGGTGTGGAATTGCCCTGTGAGAGGAGTGGAAAACAACTCCCCTGCCACAGAACCGGATGGGTGGTCAAAAGTGCTAAGGAGCTCTGTTATGGGCTTGTAGAATAGGTCCAGAGAAAGTGAGTCTGGGGAAAAGCCCTTAGGAAAGGCCCAATACGGGGCAAGATATGAAGTTATCCAGGGAAGCAGCAAGAGGTCTTTGTAGACAAGCCTTGAGTGTTTATTAAAGGATCCCTGAGCTGGAACCCAGTGGAGGGTGTGTGTCTGGATTCCCCTACTAGACTGCTGAAGAAGGTGGAGCAGAAATACCCTGACTAGAAGTAAGGACTATTGGAACTCTCCCTTCTCCCACCCCCAAATGTCAGGGGTAAGGACTAACAAATCTAGAGTTGTATCAAAGAGAAGTCAATGAATATTATGTTGGACTAATAAATTACCCTGGAAGTGGTGGGACTGTGTGTCACCTAGCAGGAGGAGCTAGAAGAAGGTTCACAGCCGCTGTCAACAGCTAGTGCCAAAGACAGAGCTAGGTCTCTAATGCCCAGCCACGAGAGGTGTGCCTGCTGGTAAGTCCCACCCCTAGAGGGTTTTTTTAATAACTATGGACCAAATTCAGTTTATCTGTAGAAAAAAGAGAGAGAGAGAAATTGTGTGTTTGAATAAACTTGCATGAGGGAAAAGTTGGTCATCTTAAGTTTGATACCCCACAGTCTTACACTAGTTGTATCTTCACTGAGGTCATGGAGTAATATGAAAAATGTCCTAGAGTGGTTTTTTTTAAGTCTATGTTAAGGGACAACTGTAATTCCATATTGGAAATAGTGGAGTGTAAAAATAGAGTGTATCTAAATGATCTATGTCCAGTAATCCTCAGTCAGAACATTCACACTTGTCTATAAGGTCATTAGCTCACTAAAGAGAGCCATGCCTGCAGTCTGTTATCTACTTAGAGCCAGATTCTGGCTCCCTTACTATGTAACTGGTCCCATTAATTTGAACAGGACTAAACACAGAGTGATGGTGGTAGAATCTGGTGGTTGTCCTCTTTAAATGTCACTTCTCATACTGATATTGGTAACAAAATGCTAGTTTTGATACTCCTACTCATACTGAGTAGCACTTTACACCACAAGTAGTCCTATGACTTCGGTGGGACTACTTGCACTATAAGGTTCATGAGTATGGTTATCTGAACCTGGCTTGTAATAAAAAGGACTAATTGCAGAGGTAGCATATGTCTACATTTCCTTCTGAGGTGTGACACTACCATGTGTAGACATACCTGAGTTGGCTTAGAGTTAAATATTCATAAGTGGTTTGGTTTGCTTTTTTCTGCTCTCCTACAAGTGGGCAAAAGTTAGCTATAAAATTTCAATTTTTGCCAATAATCTGACCAGTTCTAACCTCGAAAATAACACCAACACAACTGTGCGTGTTTTCTTGAGCCAGCCTCATTATGACTGTAAAAATCAAGGGAAAGAGGCTTTTGGTGAATTAGTTGGATCAGAGGAAAAATGCTCAGGCCAGGGACCCTTAATAGGTCTCTCCATGAATTATATTACAGAGGTGTCCGAGGAATGTCAACTGCATTGGTTTTGGCAGGTCAAGTTCAAAGCACAAATATGACACCCTGAGTCCCTTCCTGCCTGCAGTTTTTCATGTAGAGGGATAGCCACTGTTTTGTGTTGCAGCTTTATTGTAAATCAAGAGAAGTATTAAGAATTCAAGAAATGTCAAATGGTAGCCAAACTTTACAACTCTCTTTTTGTGGCTACTTTTTGCAGATTCCTTTTGTGTCTTTTGACTGTGAGCTCATTTCTGTGTATGTTTTGGATTAAATATTTAGACAAGGAATAATGTTGCAACTGAGAGGTATCAAGTATTTAACAGCAGAGAGCTCAATGGAGAGAAGAAAGTGTTTGGATCTAAAGTTAATCCCAGTGATGTTGCAAAAATTCATACTTTTGAAACTTTCAAAAAATGTAATCTAGATACAAAACTGTAACTACCAAAAGAAAATATCTCCCAGAAAGA
Source organism: Sternotherus odoratus (assembly GCA_032164245.1). Lineage (NCBI taxonomy): Eukaryota > Metazoa > Chordata > Testudines > Kinosternidae > Sternotherus > Sternotherus odoratus. The sequence continues at coordinate 91,557,352 of JAVMKO010000001.1, forward strand.
GCAAAATATATGGATGCAATGCAGGTCAAAAACTATCTCAATACCCTTTTTCCTCAATTACTTTAGTAATCTATCATCAAGCTCACACTACGAGCCCTGCCATTAAATTCCATGAATGTCAAGAAAGGCTTGAATACATTTTTCTGTATACATTTTTCTGTATACCCGATGATGAATCATTTGATTGAGTGTTTACCTCTTCCACCTTGTCTCTCTAATGGACAATCTAGACTATTGGGCCAACTTCTGTCTGGTGAGAAAGGAAGCTGCTGAGTTTACAGAGCTCTTCAGGAAACAGAAGGTGGTCCAGTAAAAGAGATTGCCTTGCTCACCTTATTTCTCTAATCCTGGGACAGACGTAGCTACCACATTGCACACAACAATGTTTATCCATTTGTTAGTCATGAGAGATTTATCTTGATTCATCAGTTCTGATCTGGTAACAGGCTCCATCATCTACAAGGCGCACAGTGCAAAGACTGAGTCCCTGCACCAAAAAAAGCTTAGGCCCAGATCCTCCAAGGTATTTAGTTTCCTAACTTTCATTTAAATCAGTAGGAGTTAGATGCCTAAATAACTAGTGGCTCTGGACTCTATAGTCTAAGGCTTAAAGCAAGAGAGAATATATAGGGAAGGACACACTGCGATCCCTGAGGGGAATAAGTGGAACCTTGAAATATTTTTATAATGATTAGGTTTGACTTTTTTTTCCTGTGATTATGAACAAGTGAGGTGTTAAGGAGGATTTAAATGGAAAAAAAGGATGGGCTAACCTTGACCGGGAATGCCCTACAAGGGACTGTGGAGAGAAAAGAAGTGAGTGAAGAATGGTTTTGATATCAATGCAGTTTTGTTCATATTGTTCTGTATCTCAGTTTTTGTGTAGATGCCTACATCTGCTGTCTTAATAGCAGGTCTTGCTTCTTCCTTCTCCCACTCATCAAGAGATCTGTCAGTCTCCTAACCTCGTTCTCCACACCCTTCCCCTGGGTTATATCACCCACTCAGACATTTACCATCTCTATGCTGATGACTTTCAAATTTACCATTCCACTCTGGCCTGTCTCCATCCAATCCCATCTATCTTAGCCTATGTCTAGGACAGCTGCTGCTGAAAACTCATTTTCAGCTGATTAATATGTCCAAAATGGAATTCTTGGTGTTTCCTGTCAATATTAACATGGTGCTGTTGTCGCCCATCATCCAGGCCTGCAAATGGGGTCCACGTTGACTCCAGTCACTCACTCCCTACACATCTCAATGACGTGTCCAAATCCTGCTGATTTTTTTTTCTACATAAGGTCACACCTTTGAATTGTTCTGTCTCCATCCTTGCAGCTAAAACTCTCACCCAGTCTCTCATCTCCTTTTTTATTATTGTAATATCCTTCTTCCTGACACCCACAAGCACAAAGATCATCTTCCTAATTTATCAGTCTGATCCCCTAACCCTCTTCTTCCATTCCACTCCCAAGACTGGTTCTCCAAGTCTCCTCTGGACCGAGTTTAATGAGAGATGAATTCAAGTGGTTGAGTTGGGTGAGTGCAAGGAATTTTAAAATATAGACTAGGATGCTTTGGGGAATGAATGAAGAAAAGTTGTGATGCTGGTGGTTAAAGACCAGTTTCTTGGAGTGAAGAGTAGTCTTCCCTCATTCTGTACACCTTGGATTTTAGTAGGGATTAGGAAGGCAATTATATTTCCTCTCTCTGCTAGAATCCTATCTCTATAATTGTGAGCCAGCAGAAACCTCAGAAAGGACTCTACAGAAACAGCACTAGAGAAGCTGAGCAAAGAAAGGTAAATTCAGTGTAATCATTGTGGCTTACTAGACAGGGTAATTAAAGTCTGTGGCAAAAGGTGGATGGTTATTGTTCTACAAATATGTGCATTTTTTTTCATTAAATGTTTGCATCGGGCTCTGCAGGTAAAGACTATCTGGGGTTTTGAGCTCCATAAATATTTAAACACACAAACTTTAGATAACCTATGAATAAAATATACCATTTAAGATTTTGGCTTCTACCACAAAGTCGTATTAAATATGTATACCCAGGATGGGGTTTGGTTGACCTTTCAGTGGAATGGCTAGTAGTGTTATGATACAAACCAGTCACGGTCAGGAGGTACTATAATGACTCCCTTTAGTCAAATAGCTGTCATGTGTTGTTAAACACTCTGTGGAGCCTGCCTACATATTGAAATGTAGGCAGTGCTCTTTCTCAATGGAAGAGGAGAGTGGCTTTTGAATGTGAGCACCAGCAGGCCCAGTGTGAATCCTGATGGGACAGGTCAATAGGTAGGTCAAACACTTGTTCTCTATAGCACTCTCCATAGAGAGAGAGACTAGAATTTTTAGAAACTCTCCACAATCTGCTCTCAAATGTATCCCCATACTTGTAACTACCCTTCATCATGCCACTCCCAGTTAGAATGCAATTACTCTTTAAGGTTTTCAAAGCACCACGTAATTGGTGCTCTTGCTTCTGCAAAGCTGTCTTAGTAAGCAGGTTAAAAGGAACCCTACGGTACAAATAAAAACTCAGCATTTTCTAACAGTTATCACACCGAGGTAACTAAGTTACTGCAGTTATTTTATATTCTGAGTACAAGAGTAGGTAGATCTGGGTGAAATTTTTCCACAGAAACTCTTGTTTGCTCCCCCTCTTCCACGAGATTTTGTGTCATCTCACAATTTGTGTTGTTTTTTGCCAAATTGTTTAGGTCAGAGGTGGAGAGGAGACCAACCCAAAAAATCAAAGATTTCCATTCTGACATTTTCAAAATGAAACATTTTGATTGAAATAACTCTTAATTTCAAAATTTCCTTCAATTAAATTGAACATTTCATTTGCCCTCAAACCTTTTTTCACATTTTAATTTACCTAATTTTGGGGTTTTAAAAAAATTGTTATCCACACAATTCTAGGGTTAGGGGAGAAGTAATGTGGTAACGTTCAGAAGTCAACATTTACCACGTATTTATTCCTGGAGTTTCAAAGTAGGAATTAGTTACTTTTGCCATATAAAGCTAAGATAATGTAAAAAATACCCAATGCTGGAAGGGTAAGCTTGAACTGTAGCTAAGAGGCACTTCTAATTTTGATAATTTAAAGTTTTAAATTTAAGTTTCAGCTGATTTCAATGGGACAGAAACTTTGTCATTTTTTTTTTTTTTAGTACAGTGGCTTTCAGTCTTTCACACACCACTGCCCCCCTTTGTATAGGCTGGGATCTTTCTCTCATTTAGCAATATGGAAAGGGCAGGATGGGTCACAGCCCATGTCCCGTGTAATTTGTGGACCTGTGCCTGCGTCTCATTTTCCTTTAGCTTGTTTCTCCTTTACAATTGGCCAACAAACAGTTGTCTGTGATAACATCAGAAACAGCCATTATAATGTACAATGCTATCTCAGCCCCCTAGACATCCGTGCACATGATATGCAAATCAATTCTATGAATATTGTTTCTGCTAAGGACACACTATACAATTGAAAATTGAAAGTGCCTATTGTGTGCTGATGAAAATGCTTGTGTTTTTTTTTTTTTTTTTTGAAATGTGCTTTTTGATTATAATTACTGCATACTGACAGAATAGGCACCTAGGGAACTTTGCTAAACAGGAGAGAGGATTTAAAAATATGAAACACTCTCCTTGTTGAGTTCCACAATAATTCTGCTGTCCTTGTTCAGGCAAATCTCCCATGGATGCCAACTGGAGTATTTTGATTGGATGAGGAATACAGGGCCTAAGACACTGCAACCACGTGTAGCAAAGGTATTTAAAAGGACTTTGAACCAGATTTTAAAAAATATTTAGACACTTAAGAAGCAGATAGATACTTTTGAAAATCCTGTTAGGTGTCTAACTCCCACTGAAATCCATACCTTTGAACTTAGCCCTAGATTATCAAGGGATGTAGGGAAGGATCCACGAAATAATTTAGGTGTCTAAATCCCAATTTCCACTCCACTGTGGTCCCCAGAACTCCCATTGAACCCTGTAAGTGCCTAAACTCACTCAGCATCGAACTTTTGCAGTAAAAGTTCTCTAGGTGCCTATGTTCCTGCCTCTGGGTGTGTGCACTGCTACCTCCCTATATGTGTTCAGACATCTAAGCCCTAGAGTGACCCATCAACCAGGGGAAGATAGGTATTCAGCTGCCTAAGTCACATACTGGATTGGGCCCCTGTAGGAGTGCTGAGAGGGGGGCCTACTGGATCCAGTCCCATTCAAAGTCTGATAGGAGGAGCTGGAGGTGGTGCTACCCACTTGATAACTTTTAGCCAGTGATTAAAGCACTTTACTGGGAAGCAGGAGACCCTGGTTCAATTTCCCACACGTGCCAGAGAAGGAGAATGCTTTAACTACTGAGGTATGGGACATTCTGATGCCTGGGGGTGGGGGTGGTGGGGCTCCCTCAATCTGTCCTGTTGAAACTGTTCCACTCTTGATAAATGAGCGGTTGGAGCAAGGGGAATAAACCCAGGGTCTCCCACCATCCAGGTGGGTGCACTAACCGCTGGACTTCAGAATCACTTCCATTCTTATGTGTCACTTTTTTCTCTCATGTCCACTGACTACTGGAATATTTATCCACAGTGAAATGTTTTGGTCAACCTGAATCTGCATTTGTCAGAAAAACAAAACAAACAAACAAAAATCAGTGTTACCACTCCCTTATACATACAAATGATTAGTAGGATAGGGCCCTTAGGCAGGAAGAGGATGTTTATAAAACCTTTCTTTGCATTGTTTGTGCTATGGTTAGGTTTCTTCTCGGACTGAATTCTGGACAAAAAACACAAAAATGCTGCAAATCAAGTTCTAGGCAAGATTATTCGTTGGAAACCTAGATTCCCCTCCCCTCCCCGCCCCCCATTCTATTTTCAAAGCTCATTTTGAACTCCACTTCTAAGAATTAAGCTTTTTCTTATGCTGGTATTGCTGAGTAAACCTTTCATGTTTCTTTATATCAGTCATAGAATATTAGGGTTGGAAGGGACCTCAGGAGATCTAGTCCAACCCCCAACTGAATCATCTAACAGATTTTTGCCCCGTATGCCTAAATGACCCCCTCAAGAACTGAGCTCACAACCCTGAGTTTGGAAGGCCAATGCTCAAACCACTGAACTATCCCTTCCCCCTTGGAGTATCTTAAATGTGACACCACAGGTTTTTCCCAAGTTTGACCAATTGTAAAACTAGTACTCCAGTGAGCCACAAAACAGTTACTGTGAAATGAAGCATATGTTTTCACCCATCTGCTCCATGTTGTATTTCTATATTTTTGTTAATTTTACAACAAAATCACTTTTCTCTTTTCAATAGTCTTTTTGTTGAAAAGGGAGTGCTGGGAGGGAAAGAGGGAAATATAAATGTTTGGTTGTTAGAATAAGACTGGTAGAGAATGGGAGTTTTGGTTCTGGATGTCTATTAGCAGTAATATTGTACCTCACGATATGGTCAGCATTCAATACGGGGTGGGGGGTGTAGTTCACAGCCAATTGAATTCAATGGGGATCCTTTCATTGGTTTAAATGGGCTTTGGATTTAGGCGTCTATGCATAATGTGTAGTGACACTACTACGGCTTTCTTTTTATGGTCCCACACTATTGCATTATTTTACTGTGTTGTTTGACCTGTTATGCAGGAGGTCAGATTAGACTGTTTCTCATGACCAATGAGTCATGAACTCCTGGGTGTGGAGGAAGTCAGAAAAGGCAATGGAGGAGGATGTGAGGCCATGAAAATTTTATCTGAGCCTCTCTAAACGCATACAAATTCCACAGGCTTATTGTTGGGTTTTGTCTACTCTTCTATGGTAATTGTAAGGGGATTGTGAGAATTTTTGACTTTGAATAAGTGGTCAACAACCTGAAAAGATTAAGACTGGCATACATCATCATCTTCTTCTTCTCTGGCCTTCAGATCTGAGGGGTTTTTTATGCTTTAAAAAATTCATATATTTAAATTGTTTATAAGTCTACCCAACCACACAACAATTCATCAGATAATTAAATATAATTAACAAATGTATGAAAATTTGAAAAACTAGTGGACCATGGAATAAAGTCTTTCTGTATCCTACAATCTGTTGATGATTTAGAAATTGTAACCTGACTCATACAGGTATATTGTCTCCATCCAGGTATCATGAAAGATCATAAGAATTTTTATCTCTTTCTAAGCAACTATTTTGAAGTAAGCAAAGATCAAAATGTTGTGAGGTCAGTAGACCTTTCAGTGCTTGTGAGATTTGCTTTATTCAGTTAATACATGTTTCACAAGAGTGATTGTTACATTTATATGAAACACTGATAAAGCCTATATTTACAGAATCCTGAATAATAGCATCAATAACTACCTGTATGAAAAAGCATAGGCTTTATTAGAAGTGGCCAAATGATTTATGAATGCAAGTACCACTTACTTTAAATGGGATCTGTGCTCCTAAAACAGAGGCTTTTGAAAATTCCACTATGTATCTTTTAGTATGACTAAAGTTACAATAGAAGCATTGTCATAGGGCATGCTACTATGTTTCATAAGAGTGGTCCTCAAAAATCAACTCATTGATATGCAAAATGAGGTTTTTCAGTGCACGTCAGGGGTGTTAATCCCAAACCTCAAAACTCAGATTTATTCATTAAATCTGTATGTGTATAAAGCAATGCCAGGAGCTACCAAGTGCAATCAGCACAATTATATGCCTGTTTAAGCAATATCTGACTTTGAAATTCATGTATTAAGAGTGATAGAACAGGGTTCTGCATAAATTAATTTGTTTGCTTTAGGTATCCCCTCCTATGCTTTCTGTCATCTTCTAAAAACAAACCTTTTAACTATTGCTAGGAAAGTGTGAGGTAATATCTCTCAATATAGTAAGGCTCCTCCAAAAATAACAATGCCACCGTATCAAGCAGCATCCTAAATATATGCTCAGATTACTGGTATTATGGTAGGCAATTCAGTTGCAGACCTTTTTTTAACAAAAACAAAACATCTGAGTTATTCGGGGTATATTTTTTTCTCAGGCCCATTATTAGCTTTACAGACACTGATTTGAAATTTCTAGTTCTAGAAATAGAGGATGGAAAGGCCTGATGTGTAGGAGGTTGAACTCTATTAAAACTGAGGCTGATCCCTACTGAACAAGAGAAATTGGTAGCAGCTGTCTAATTCTGGCTTTAATGGCACTCAGACTCCTTGGTGATGAATGTGGATAGAAGCCCAATCAAGGTTTTCAGGAGTGAAGACTCCAGAAGAAATCCTGACCCTATTGAAAACAATGGGAGTTTTTCATGGATTTCAATAACTGCTTATACTGTGCTTTTTCTCAGATCTCAATATGCTTAACAAAGGAAGCCAATATCAACAGCCCCATTTTACAAATGAGGATACTGAGGCATTAGGAAGCAAAGTGACTTGCCCAAGGTCACCCTGCAGGCCAATGGCCAAGCTGGGACTAGAAGTCAGGTCTCCTGAATCGCAGTCTAGTGATATGACCGGCTGCATAATACGCTTGAGGCCTATTGAGATCTAGCAGGAGGCAGTTATGGATTAGTTTTGAGCGCTGTATTAGGGGAATATATTTCTGACTTGGTATAACTTATATCCTTGGAGTACTCAATGCTCATAGGAATTTTAAATGAAGATGTATTGCAAGCAGAAGAACCCAAGACGTAAGGATATTAGGTTTTGCCATAGGTATTATGCCAACTCTTAAACCCTAAGGCCTAGATATCAGCATGAGAGAGCATACACACTTAATCTGAAACTGAAATTTTGGAATAAACAAATAACACAACATAGTTGCATAAATAAGGTTAAAACAGTAGATATTTGGGTACTTTTTCCAATAAGTTAACAATGGAGCTAACTGCATTAACACAACAAAACTATCAGCAAATTCACCGATGCAAAGGGAGTATGTTAATGGTCAGGAAGTTGAATCATGGCTAGCTGGACTATCTCATATGGGCCAGGGGTTGGAACTTTATCAAATACAGTCTGAGCAATGTGTGGGTAAAATGGAAAAAGGTGTGGTTACCTTACCTGTTGTTGGGCTATCCTGGGGTCTACAGCTGTTGTAAAGTGGATCATGACATCTACTTAATATACTCCACTGGCTGTTTTCTTCTGTCTTTGTTTTCCACTATTCTCAGGATACTGAGGGCATGATAATACTGAGTTGTTCTCATTTGTATCTATCCACTGTGGTATTGCATTGAGTTGTTCGTATTAGATTTTAGTAAAGCTTTTATCCATCTACTAGCATCTCATCAATCCCCTTCTTAAATTATATTTACAAAACCACCAGGGGAAAGCACCTGGATCCATGACTTGAGCAATTTGCATCCCATATTGACACCAGGCTACAAAATGAAAGATGATATGCACTTAGGCCCAAGGGTGGGTTTTCAGTTGTTTTTACTGAGATGGTGCTTTCATTTAGAAAGCAGGCCTGTGTATGAGGGCTGATCCAAATAGCCATTAAAGTTAATGGGAAGTACTCCCATTGACATCAATTGGCTTTGGATCAAACCCACTGGAATAGCAGTAACAATAGGAGTTTTTTCCCCGTTTTGATCTTCTTTCCAGATTAGTGGGGTCGTCACTCTGCCATAAGGAGAGAGACAAAACCTCTGGAGAAAATAAACTTGAGGAAGCAACTGACTAAAATAGAAGTGGAAAATAAGACTTGAAATGGATAGATATGGTAAAATCCTGACTCCACTGAAGACAATAGCCAAACTCCCATTGACTTCAGTAGTGACTGGTATCATCCCTATTAACTAGACCTGGTAAAAATGTTTCAAATGAGAAATTATATTGTCAAAAAAATATTTTTTTTCATAAACCAGATGTTTTTCACAATATTTTGACCTCCTTTTTGGCCCAATGGGGAAAATTTTTTTTTTAAAAAAAATAAAAATTTAACTGAAAACATTTCCAAATTGGTTATTTAAACCCGGAAAATGTCAATTGATTTTGGAAAAAGTTCTTTATACATTTTTATAGAGTTTCAAATATGCAAAAGATGTCAGTTTTGAACCTTTGTGACATAAAAATCATCTCCACACAAACATTTATTTTCCCCCATTTTTTTGACCATCTTTACTACTGCCACTAAACTGTCTGTTCTTTTTTTTTTTAACTAAGGAATTTATATACAAAATTTATTTTTCAAGATATTTTTGGACTTCTAGAAAAAAACTGACAGTGCATCCTTTTTCCCTCATGAATAGGACAGATTTTTTTTCTTATGGGGGAAAGAGGGGAAGAAAATAGATAAATGTGTTTTAACTGTCTTTCTAATAACTCTGAATTTCCAGTGATCTCTAAATCTCTTCTCATACAAAGTGTCCTTTTCATGTAGTTTTGTTTAGGTTAGCAACTGACAGCTTTATCATCCATTTTGTCTTTAAAATATGTTAGAAAAATGATACTCTCGTCTATTAAAAGACCATTCTGAAGTTCTCGGGGTGTTATAGGAGCAAATCTAGAGCATGACCCTGGGACACAGGAGTCTTCAGTTATTCCTTTTAAAAATTATATTAATAGGTCCAGAAAATTAAAATAATTGCTGAATAACAGTAATATTCTTCGGGAAATATTTCCTGTTTCCAGGTAAACATTCTGGAAAGTCTTAACTACTAAAGTCTTAACTACTAAAACTTGTTCTCTCCTTTTCCCTTTAAAAGCAGTGTAATACTGTATAGTGGATGGGGAACTAGACTAGGTGTTGAGACTGGCTCTGTGTGACCATTTTCAAGTCACTTTGCTGCTCGGTGCCTAAATTTCCCCAGTTGTAAAATGAGAATTATACATTCCCTTATAAAGCACTATATGATTGATAGAGTAATGGGCAAAATTAAATTAAAGCATTTTTATAGGCTAAAAATAATTTCCTTTAATATTTTGCCCATTGTTTCTGCCTTTGTATATTTTCTTGTCCTCTTTTCCTTCATCCTTTACATTCCTCAAGACAAATTGTCACTGTTTTTTATCTTACTGAAGAGAAATTACATTCTCTTTCCCTTTATTTTACTACCCTATTTTAACCACTAAGTTTTCCCTGTTTCCTTAAGGAAAAACTTTTTCTTGCTCTTTTCTATTTCCTACAAGTTTAAAAAAATCTTTAATATTTTTCTTTCCCAGATAAGGGTCTAATTTAGCCCCCACTGCAGTCAATAGAAAGACTTTCACTGACTTTAATAGAATGTGTTGAATGAGCATGAAAGGGACTAACCTGTGTTACCATTTACACCAGTGTACCTCCACTGCCATCTGTCCAGATTTGTCAGTGTAGCCGAGAACATATCTTAGGGCTGGTCTTCACTACTCACAGGATCGGCGGGTAGCAATTGATCTTTTGGCGATCGATTTCTCATGTCTTGTGAAGACACGCGAAATCGATCACCTGTGCTGCCCCCGTCGACTCCTGAACTCCAGCTTGCCGGGAGGCGCAAGCTGGAGTCGACGGGGGAACGCGCCGCTGACTGCCGCCGCCATGAGGACGGATGGTAAGTCGGCTGCAGATACGCAAACTTCAGCTACATGATTCACGTAGATGAAGTTGCGTATCTGCAGTCGATCCATCCCCTCCGCCCCCCACCCCACCCCCCATAGTGGGGACAAGCCCCAAGTGCAAGAGCATGTATCTACTCTGCAATTAAATCATCACATTCTCCTTTGCTTTCTGTGTGTATATATATATATACACACAGAAAGAACAGAGTATATTTATATATATAATCTGTTCTGGTTTTATCCCTGACCTTTTCCCTTTTAATTCCCTTTTAATTCTATTTTCAACTTTCTTTTTCTCTCAACCTTCTGTGCAACCAAAAAAGTGCATTCTACTTAAAGTAAATTTTTATATTCAATTATTTGTAATCTGGTTAGATCATACATTATTTTGAGTGTTCCCTTTTGTCTCATCACCATTACTAATGATTTAGTTGACTTTCTCATGGATAAAAGGAAGTGCTCCTTCAAAGCATTAGTGGAGACCTTTTGTTTTAGTTCAGCAAGGTTACTATTAGAGTCTAAATTAGGTTTGGTCACCAGCTTTCAGCATTGTAATTGAAATTGTTGATGCTGCTATAGTACAAAAGGTCAAATATATATATATATATATATATATATGTATGTATATATATAGTATGTGTATATGTATGTGTGTGTATATATATATATATATATGTCAAATGGTGTGTGCGTGCGTGTATGTACGTTCCCTTACTCCTTCCACACCGTTTGAGCTAGAGACTTGAAATTTGGTACAGTTATAGGCTTTAGGGTCTTAATCAGGGTAAGAGTCGAATTTCTTTTAAATCTCATCTCTGACGCCCCCTAGGGGTGAAATTCTTTAAAGCCCATTCACATCAGCTGGGCAGCAGGTTAACACCTGCTGTTCTCTGTGACATAGTTATGATGTAATAATACCCCCCTCCAATGGACCCCGCACTCGCTCAGCTCTCTCCCCCCTCAGGTAAGAATAGAAATTTTTTAAAATCTCCCCTCCGCCCCCCACTCCAACGCCCCTCCCCCCCCCCCCCCCGCTCAGCTCTCTCCCCCTCCGACGGACCCGAGCAACGCCGGGTATTTTTTCTAGTAGGCCTATAAAAAGAAAAGCTAATATAACCAAATAATGGACAAGGTACAGTTGTGTGCTATTCTATTGCTCATTGGTTTTATTAAAGGCACAAGAGACCAATAGACATTGATTAAAAAGTCAGATGCAGGTTGGCCCATTTGCTCAGGAGTTAGTACATACATGGGACTCCTGGGGTTATGGTTAGTACATGTTGTGTGGGGCTCCAGGATTTGAGGAGAATAGCAGGTAGACTCATCCTCGTGGTGCCTGTGTCCCACTTCCATTCAACTTCCTGACTGTGAAGCAGACATGCTGAACCCATGGGGAAAAACACAGATATTAGGCTTGTTTTTGGCTTGATTGGTTTGTGAGTTGCTTGTTGTCTAGCTTTTGACTTTTTTTTTTAATTTGGATCCCAGAAAAGGGGGGGAGCAAGCAGAGGTTAGGGGAGGAGAGAGTCAGGGGTGCACAGCGGGTCTACCTCTGTCCCAGACTGCACGCCAGAGGGATCTAGTCACATAGATTGGGGTTCCAAGGGATTGGCTTGTTTTGGTCTTTGTTTTGAAATGGGATTGACTTGATTTTGGCTTATTGTGAAAGACTGGGTACTTATTTACCATGTGAAGGTTAGCAACTGTGCTGTGAAGAGCTATTTGGGGGAGATGTGGGTACAGTCGAGAGAAAACAAATGAAAAGTATGGTTATACCCTCTTCCTTATTTCAAATACAGCTCCATCTAAATAGTGTAGTCTCTTTCCCCCATTCCTAAAGAGCTCCCCCCCCCCGTTTCCTCAGCTGTAATCAAGCTAAAAGACCATTTAATTTTACTTTTGTTTAATGGACAATTAGGGCTCACTGGTCATGAAATGGGGCCCTGCCATTTTTTCCCTTCCTTACATGATGGATATACTATCTGCACATCTGTCCAGCCCCCAGATTGTCTTTAATGGTCACAGGCATTCGTGAGCATCTCCTTGTCATCTATGCCTTTTTACTTTTCAAGGGTGGAGTCAGAGGGAGTGCACCGTCTGAATGACCTATTTAAGAAAAAGTCAAGGTGAGTGAGGTAATATCTTTTAATGGACCACATTCTGTAGGCGGAGGGGACAACTTTTAAGGAAGACCTGAGGAAGAGCTCTATGAAGTCTGAAAGTTTGTCCCCTCCACCAACAGAAGATGGTCCAATAAAAGAGATTACCTCACCCACCTTGTCTCTCATATATCCACATACTTAAGAAAAGACCATAGAATGATTCAAGAAATCATGGACTTGAATGCCATCTCCGCTAAGCCTGGGGGGAATAACCAACCAGCAACTTTAATTGGGAACAAAATTACACAGTATTTTTAAATGCATAATTTAACAAGTCCTTTCTTATGAAGTCATTAAAAAAACACAATTGTCTCGCAAGTACACAGAGTATAAGTATTACTGAAATAGTTCATAAAGGTAAAGCAGTGGATATAACTTAGCTGGATTTCATTAAAGCTTTTGATTCTGTACTTTGCAAAAAAAGATAATCTGAAGCTCTCTTTAAAAAGAAATATTTTAGAGGAGGAAGAACTATTAGTAGTAGGTTTCAGGGAATTGGGTGGCAGAATTGGAGGCTATGGCAAGGTAAGTGAAGTATTAGAATTTCTAGTGGGAAAATAATGACAAACTTTTCCCACAATTGTTAGTTACTAAAGTGGGATTTCATAAGAACCACTGGTGTAAATGTAAACCAACATCACTCCAACGACTTTAATGAGGTTACACAGATATACACCAACTGCAGATCTGTCCCTGTGTGCTCTTTGGAGAAGGGAACTATGAGATTTATTCTTTACTGATGACTTGTGAATTATTTAAATCTCAATACATATATTTAACTTCATTGTGCAATATATTTTGAATGTAATATCAACAGCATTTCTACACCACCTGATACAGGTATTCTCAAAATGGCTAAGCCATAAGGCAAACTAAATCAGTCTCTCTTCTCTAACTCCTGCAGAAAAGCCCACCAGTCCCCTCCCTACTCATAAATTCTGGCTGGTACAGACCTTGGTGGTGAATGAACTCTGAAGTCAAGGGCCATGTCAGCAGTTCACACACTTATGTCTAGGGGCCTCCAGCTGGGGCTCCCTGGCTGATCTCAAGTTTGACAGTATAGCATGTGGAGTGAGGTAGGATACTCCAAGACATTTAGGGTGACATAAGTTAATGGCTAATCAGTGGAGATCATGGAGAACTAGCATCACATGCTCCCAACATGATACTTTGCTCAACAAATGAGCTAGTGTAGAATGTAGATGTTCGACGTCGGCTGCCAGATTTAAGGTGTAGCCCCATGTACAGCACATTGCAATAGTCTAATCTAGAATTGACAAATGTCCTCTACGTTCAAGAGGAAAAATATATGATCTTGCTATATACTGATGGGGGAAACCCAGCCAGGGTCACTGTTACTACTTGATCATCCAGAAGCAAGTTCGGGAATCGAACCAGACCTCCAGCATTAATGGCTGAGCATCCCTCATACAGATAATGTCATATGATCACAAGCAAAGCCTCAGGCTGTGTCCCTCATCTCCCCATACTCACCTCATTTTTTTTTTATTTTTTGTTTTCAGTTTTGGGCTCTCAGCCAATTTGCTTTCACTTCTGCCCCCTTCTCACGCAGAGACTGGTAATGAGACTTGATTGCATGATACAGAGAAACAAAGCTGGGTGTCAACAGCATGCAGGAAATCTTTTACCCATATCATCTCATCCACTCCTGTTAAGTGTGGATATTACCCAATAAAACTCTAGGATAATTGTCCTTGCACCTAAACTTGTATCTCTGCAAGAAAAGACTGAAGCCCTGATGAACAGATTCATCCACTCCTGCCAGAGACTGCATCAACACAGCTGCACGATCCACGGTTCTGAAAGCAGGTAAGTCCAGCAATATCAGCATGGACACCCCCAGGGCTACTTATGCAAGTTTGAAAATTAAAGCACCCAAGTGCTTTGCTAGGTTGGTGCTGAAGTGCTAATATCTCTATTTTAAATGTCTCAAAGACAAAGCACATTTGTTAAATGTCTCAAACATAAAGCACATTTGTATATTGTGATTTGATGCAGCTTTCCATCTTACAGAAGTTTTGGAGCGCATGTATAACAGTAAAACATTCCTTTAGGAGGTTGCTTGAGTGAGTTTATTGAACAGAATGTGTGGGATACAATTGATCTTAATACGATCATTTGCAGTGATTAGATTCTCTCCAGGGAAAGGGTAACTTGCCTGCAAAGTAATGAACTGTTCATTTTGTATGTTGAATTCTTGTGGTGCTGTAACTTAAAAAAAAATCAATAAATCAAACACATCCCTGCTCTTGATTGTCCCAGTCCAAGAGGTGAGGGAGAATTGCACAATTATAATGTACAGTTATAAAGAGAGATACTGATTTCCAGATGAGATCATTCATAATGCAGCTCCTGGAGCTAATAAGTGATTCCAGAAAGAATGTACATATGATTTATCAGGGCTCTACCAAACTTGGCAAAACAGCAGCCAGCCTGAAGTCCTGGGTGGATTCTGTTTATTATTCTTTTACACAAGGCTTTAATGTGGCACCTGCTGCTTCACCCTGGAGGATGGAAAGAGAAGAAAAAGGAGCTAAAGCTGTTGCCACACAAATGTCAAACAACTTCATGAT
Organism: Sternotherus odoratus; assembly: GCA_032164245.1. Lineage (NCBI taxonomy): Eukaryota > Metazoa > Chordata > Testudines > Kinosternidae > Sternotherus > Sternotherus odoratus. The sequence goes on from JAVMKO010000001.1 coordinate 91,572,647, forward strand.
GCTTCCTTAAGAAGAGTAATGTACGCAGGAGTCGGCAGGGGGCACCCTACCCATAACTGTTTGCCAGGTGTTAGGAAAATGACCGGATACTGTGAGTATAGAGTGACAAGACAGCAAGTGTGAAAAATAGGGATGGGGGGAGGGGTAATAGGAGCCTATAGAATAAAAAGGCCCAAAAATGGGACTGTTCATATAAAATGAGGACATCTGGTCACCCTTATTGGGACCTCTCCACAGAAATAAGTCATTTGACTGTGTTGGCAATGATGTAGTGGGGAAAAACCTCAACAGCATGGTTCCTAACTATTACGATAGTCAAAGTGCTGTAATCCAGGACCAAGAAGCTAATGAGGTTACAATGTTTAAAATGCTATAGTGTTGTCATACTGCAAATCTGCTTTTAGGTGTATATCACAAATTCATATATTGAAGTCCCAGGATCCAGCGTTCATGTAGTCCTTGGGGTGAAATCCAAAACTTTGCTGAGACCCCCTTAATCTCATTTCACATAGACCACTGAAGAGCTGAAAGTTGTGTCTGTCAGAACTGAGGAGGTTTCAATCTGAAGCTATGATGTAGAGGTAAAAGGTCAAATGCTGGGCCCAATAATGCCAACCTTACTTATGGGGAGTATTACCTCAATGTGCAAGTTATTCCATTGGAATGGGTACTATGCAAACCAGGTGTGGCAGAATTTGTCCCTCTCTCTTCAGTGTAAATCTGTAGTTCAATCCAGTTACTTCTAATTTACATCAGCATAAGCAACTGAGTATGGCCCATGTTAATGTATTATCCATTCACTGAACAATCCAGTGTGTTTGAACCTCTCGTTGTTTAAAAACACCATGTTTCAGCTTGATTAAAGGTTTTGTTTTTGCCTTTCCAATTGTGCCTGTAATATCAGAAGTGCTTTTCTATGAGAATTGCAAAATCTGGATCTGTTCTTTTTAAAGCTTAAGAACCATTATAGTCATTAGTTGTTCCTATAATTTGTCCTCTTTATACTAGTGGTTTCTCGGTTTGAAGCACATGTTGTTTACATGGTGGTTTTTTTCTTGTGATTTTTGTGTCTCATTGACAGAGTGGCACAACTGTCTAGATAAATTAAGCATGAGTAAGAGAGTTGCATGGGCAGCTTCTCTCTCTTTTTTGCATTAGCCTGAATATTACATTTTGTATCTGAAAATTAACAATATACAAGGTACCGTAAAGGCAAAAAATATTTGACTGATGTGGATCCTATTAAATAGAGATGTATTTAAAACATGAATAATTGCCCCTTCAACACCAGTGTTGACCCTCTGCTGAATGGTGGTAGAATTCTGTGGCCTGGCAGGTCAGCGTCCCAGTGGAGGAGAAATGAATTACATAGAGTCTGGTTATACTCGTTAATGCCATTCCTGGAATTGAGGCAGACCCAAATAGCATGCACGCAACCCTGCTTCTCCAGACATCTCAGCTCACATACCAATGTCCACATCCTAGGAAACAACTCTGCATCAAGAACTGATTCTAGCAGACAGAGAACTTTTTTTCCCCTGCCTGTAATAGATTCTTGTACCTAAGAATTCTGCATAACCAGCAACAATACAAGCATTTCTTCCAAAACTAAAAACTTTCTCACACTAAGAACTTGCCACTGTGCCATCTGGGGACTCCTGAAAACAATATCACCAAATCTGTCGCCTTTCAAGGATAAGATTGTGCCCCAGCAAGGGAGGGGTATTCATTCAGAACCTCAGTCCATTTCCAAAGGTCAAGTATTCCTCATCACTTACTATCTATAGCGCAATAATTTTACATGATTCTTTATTAACCTAACCTAAGATCTGATCTGCTTTTACAATCTAATTAATCTTAGATCAGAGGTGGTGTTAGGTAAGGGGGAGCATGGAGATATTGTGTGTCAAGGCAAGAAGAAATATTGGAAGATGTGGGTGTTTAAAAAAGGACTAGACAACAGACACATATGCTTGGCATAAGGTCCAGTATAAACCATTGTTTTCCAAGGTTCCCTAGCACCCTCTATTTTCTCTACCAACTGTATGAAAAGCCAGAGGAAGAGGAAATGAACCAATACAAAATATTCCTGAGAATTGCATAAGAAATAGTGCTAGGTCAACATGAGCATGCCATACCAGTCCTGCTTGGGAGAGAAAATCCAAGACTTGATGGAAAGGATCATGAAGGAAAAGTAGAATTTTCAATTAAAGGACTGAGGAAAGCATTGGGAGTAAGCAGAAATGAGCACAGATGACGATAGAGGCGCAATGATGCAGCTCCTTGAAAGTGAAGATGAGGAGCTCAAGTTTGCAATTAGAGATGGAGCCCAATGAAGAAATTCAATTACTGGGGGACAGGGACTGGTATGAGAGGACAAAAGAAGACGTTTCACTTCTAGCCATGGTATATCGTCCAACCATAATTTTATCTGAAGGTCTGGACTAGTATAATTTGATATTTTGGCAAGTTACAATCTGTTTACTTTTGCACATAGTTAGTATGTTATCTAAAATCATAAGGTCCCAAATCATTTTTTCCCATCAAATTCATTTAGAAACCTGGTAAAAAGCCATTAAAATGGTTATTCCCTAATCTGCATACACATACTGTGTTCACACTAAGCCTCCCCATTCTGAAGTTTTGCATCCCTGTGGTCTCCAGAAATATAGTCAAACTGTATTATGATGGTATCATATGCATGGGGAGGTGCATTGTTTTAGCATATGATTTTCTATAAATGATTTAAATCTGTCTCCCTTGTTAAATTTGCTTTATTTGATTACAAATTTCTGTCTGTTTATAACTATCCATCTGTTTTCCCTAGGACACTTTCAGTGTCTGTTCACTCTCAAATTAACTTTTCTTCTGTCTTCAATGTCGCTCCAAACCAAATTCTTCTCTTCCATTCCACTTGGCGTATGGGAGCAGTGAGTGAATGTTGACCCAGCATTTTTTACCACTTTTGCTTGGAGCCAGAGGCTTGGCCTTGTATATCTCTATACTGAAAGAACTACATTAAAAGGACACTAAAGTTGAAAAAATCAACCACTCAAAAGTTAGGAAATGCCAACATTAAGGTTGAAGGTAAAATTCATTCCCCCAATGTGTATGTTAAGATTCAGTCTTCAATTATGTGATCATTACAGTTGGCTGAAATTTTCAGGAAAACTTTTCCATTGAAAAAAGTATGGGGTTTCATCAAAATTGGCATTTTTTGTGTGTGGAAAATAGTGGTGTGTGTGTGTGTGGGGGGGGGAGTTAATGGGGATATTTAAAATCTTTAGTTTTGGATCAATATTTTAAAATTCAAATTGACATTTTGGTTACCTAATAAGATATTGGAACAAATGCTTAAAAATTGATTGTTTAATAATCTAGGGCTATAAGGAATAGCCAAGAACAAATCATGCCAAACCAACCTAACATCCTTCTTTGATAAAAATTACTAGCTTACTTCATGAGGGGAAGCAGTAGACGTGATAATCTTGCTTTTAGTAAGGTTTTTGTCACAGTCTCACTTGACATTCTCATAAGCAAACTAAAAAAATGTGGTCTAGATCAAGTTACTATAAGGGGATACACAATTGGTTGAAAGACCATACTCAGGGCAGTTATTTTTGGCTTGGTGTCAAACTGGGAGGGCATATCTACTGAGACCATGTGGGGGTCAGTTCTGGATCTGGTACTAAATAATATTTTCATTAATGACTTAGTAGAAAGTATGCTTAGAAAATTTGGGCATGGCACCAAATTGGGAAGGGATTATAAGAACATTGGAGGACAAGATTATAATTCAAAACCGTCTTGGCAAACTGGAGAATTGGTCAGAAGTCAATAGATGAAATTCAATAAAGGCAAGTGCAAAGTACTTCACGTGGGAAGGTAAAATCAAATGCCCCACTACAAAATGGGGAATACATGGCTAGATGCTAGTACTACAGAAAAGGATGTGGTGGTTATAGTGGATCACAGATTGAATGGGTCAACAATGTGACGGAGTTGCAAAAAAGTCTAATCTAATTCTGGGGTATATTAACACTGGAGATGATTGTCCCACTCTACTTGTCACTGATGAAGCCTCCTGATGGATTACTGTGCCCGGTTCTGGGTGCCATACTTAAAGAGGTGGACAAATTGGAGTGAGTGCAGAGGAGAGCAACAAAAATGATAGGTTAGAAAATCTGACCTACTTGAAAACCTGGGAATGTTTTTTCTTGAGGAAAGAAGACTGGGGGCGGACCTGATATATTTATAGACAGTTAAGGGATGTTATACAGAGGAAAGTGATGAACTGTTCTCCATGTCCACTGAAGGCAGGACAAGAAGTAATGGGCTTAATGTGCAGCCAGGGAGACTTGGGTTAGCTATTTTGAAAAACTTTCTAACTATAAGCTGTGGCAGAGGCTCCCCAGAGAAGCTATGTACTCCCTATCATGGGATGTTTAAGAAGAGGTTGGACAAACACCAGTCAAGTATCCCTAAATTTTCTTGGTCTTGCCTGAGCACAGAGGATAGACTGGATGACCTCTCAAAGTAATCCCCATCCCTACATTTCTATGATTTCTATTAAAATGTCGAAGTGTCAACTTTTCTGTATGAAATGCTTTTTGTTTGGATCAAAAATGTCATTGTAGCATGTTAGTTTTTAAGCTTTTTGATCAGAGAAAGTTTGAGGTGTTAACTTTTGTGCCATTTTTGGTATGAAAACAAATGCTGTTTCTATGGAATTTTCCATGGAACTGAAATTCTGTTTTCTGAACAGTTCTTGTGGTCATGGTGACTGTTAGTTCTTTGCTCACTGCAGATTGCCCCTTACTGGGATTAACTGCAGTTTATGCTGCTCCTCTACATCTCTCAAAGGGAACAGAGAATGTGCCAACATTTTCAGTCTGGATTATAATATAACACATGTGCTAGCACCCAATCCTGAAAATGGAACTGTATGAAATTGTTTGCACCCAAAGCCAAGGAGACTTACACACACACACACACACACACACCCCTCCCCTCCCCAAGCTTTTTCCACTTTGTGAAATTTCTGGCATTTTTTCTGAACTTTGTGCAGTAGTGTGCTGGAAAAAAGTGACTGAGAATACTTTTCCAAGTACATTTGTTGATGAAAAACTTTGTCAAACTGTACAAAGTGCGTAGATGATCGATGCATCACATTACATTTTAACTTTGGTCTCCTGTATCACATTTGCCTGAGTCAGATTATGCACCCTTTAGGCAGAGGCCATCTCTTCTTATGAACTGTTGTCCAGGCTAATACCACACTCTGGCACTTCAAGTGCAGAAGGTGGGGGACCACAAGGATTCTAAAAACGAATACTGGCCACTCCAGGCTTATATTAAGTTCCCAAGGTTACTGCTTTTCTCTGACATTGGACTGGTAGATGCTATCATCACTCAAGTGCAGAATCCCTTTGAGAGCTCAGGAAGGTGCACTTGGGAATTCCTTCCTGTGGGGTACCCTCAAGCCCTTTCATCCCCCCCCCCCCATCCCAGGGAAGAGTTGAGAAAGGGGGGGGGGGAAAGAAATCCGCTGTTGCCACCAGCTAATTGAACAACCTGCACAAACCTCTTAAAACACACAAATCCAATTCTGTTCTTCAAAAAAATAAATGTTGTTAATAAAAAGAGGAAAAATACATCTGAGAATTCAAGCTATTGCTAGATTTTAAAAGTGCAACGACAAGGATTAAGAATCAAGAATATCTTTCTTGAGGTCCATCTTAAAGTTTACAAGCAAAACAAAAGCACCTGGGGTTAGCACAGAGGAATCCACAAGCCATAAAGAAACAAGAGAGAAACCTAATTGCGTCTTCCTAGACACTTCCTGATCTACTTACATATCTGGGGTTTTAAATGGGTAGTTTCTAGGTATGATACTGATGATTTTTTTCATACATGGCCTGAGCTTCTCACAGCATAACTGCTGCTATGTCCTCCTCCTCCCTATGAGAACAATAGACAAAGGAGAGTCTTTTCTCCATTTTAAAAATTCTAGCCTTCCCATTAGCTCTCTTGGCCAGATGCCCACTCATTTCCTTTTACCTATGCATAGCAGTGAAACTTTTTTAACTCTTTATAGGTAGAGCAATTAGAGAACACCTACTAAGAGGGATTTTATAGCTGCTGGCTGAGACTCCATAAAAGGGAGCTACCTCCCCCTGCTACATTTATCACAGTTTTATAAATGTACATTGTATATTACACATTAATAGATAACACGAGGAAGACCACAAGTCTAAGAAATCTATTACCAGGAGATCTTCTAAAATACCTGTACCTGGTTGAACTAAACTGGGGTAGATCAAGGCCTTGAACTTCAGAGACGAAAAATCCATCTACAGTTGATATTTAATTACTATTGTAACTAAAATGTTAGGCCCCAGTCTTCCAGCCTGATTTCATTTGCCAGTGCAAATTCCCACTGAAGTCTTTGGGGCTTGGTAGAGGTGCAGTGGGCTGGCTGTGTAGATGCCATTTTAGGATTCGAGCCTTAATAGGTAAAAGCTTGTGATATACAAAACTGGGTTGGGTTTGGTTTGGTTCAGGTAAGCACCCAAAAGTTATGGGATACTTGTCAAAACTATCTGAAACCCTTGAATGTGCAGAACTAGAAAGGAAATTTTTTTTTAAATCTCATGAATTTCTGGTATATTCTGCTTCCTGTCAGTCAACAAATATTGCAAGCACAAAGAATCCATTTCTCACAAGGTGAAATCCAGATGTCTAGACAAAAGACGGGCTCATTTAATGCTGCTTTTACTGTTAATGAGCTGAGATTAGTAGGTTTTGTTGGAATTTATCAGTGTAGGTTTGACATTTTCTGAAATGAACTACTAAGGAGTAATTTCTTCTAACAGCTCTTTAATGCCTCCATTTAACTGGATGCAAAGAAAGGAAACTTGATTTTGTTTTTAAATCACTAATTTTACTTTGATTTCTAGTTACTATACAGCAACTTAGATGATTAATCTCCATATTTGTGCAAAGAGGATTTTTTATTTAATTGATTAGTACTCCATTAACTCATTTAGTGCATTTTACAGCTATATCCAGCCCAGAAAGTAACCTTAAAACAAGCTATTTTTGTATCTTGGGTGTTAACAATATTGTAGTGAGTGAGAAATTTAGGTCTTATTAGTGTAGTATTTCTGGCAGCAAATGCTGTAGATAAGGATTCCACTCACATAACTTCCATTATGTCACAAAGGGTACGTCTACATTACCCGCCGGATTGGCGGGTAGTGATCGATCTATTGGGGGATTGATTTATCGTGTCTAGTGTAGACGTGATAAATCGATCCCTGAGCGCGCTCCTCCTGTATTCCACCTCTACAAGAGGTGGAAGTCGGAGTCGACGGGGAGCGGCAGTGTTCACCTCGCTGCCATGTGGACCACCGTGTGGATGGCCACGTATGTGGACCTAAGATACACTGACTTCAGCTATGCTATTTGCATGTCGTAGGTTGACCACCCCACCCCCCAATGTAGAGCAGGCCAAAGTTAGTTTCTCTCTAGGAAAAAGCAAACATACAGACCATGATCCTGCAAACTCTCATATACATGCTTAATTTTGCTGTGAGTTGTTCTGCTGAAGTCAGTGGCACTACTCATTGCATAAAGTGAGTGTGTTCATTTTTGCAGCATCAGAGCCATACACAGTAGTTGGATGAGGGGGGTTAGTGCAGCTCAAAAGTCAATGAGATCCTCATTCCATATCAAATAAAATGAGAGCATTTTGGTATATATAAGTTAGTATCTTTGTGCTCATTGCTACTGAACTATCTCTCCCCAAAGAAAGTTTAATAAGGAGCACATATATATGTGTCCTGTACCATTTGTTGCTGTAGTCTGTATATTGGAAGCACCTTTTTTCCCATATTTAATGTATTTTAGGGAGACCAGACAGCAAATGTGAAAAATTGGGATGGGGGTGGGAGGTAATAGGAGCTTATCTAAGAAAAATACCTAAAAATTGGGACTTTCCCGATAATATCAGGACATCCGGTCACCCTATTGTATTTGCGCGAATTCATTGCAAAGTTCTTTACATCAAGAACCACATTTTCATCCCTGTGTTCATCCGACCTCTGCTTTGGCAAAACTGTGGCCACAAATTTATATCTGTAACTTTGCAGATGCAAAAAAGGCTGTTTTTAAAATCTGTCCTACATTAATAAATACATTTGTATAACAAAATTTGTGTTCACCCTAGTAACGTGACATGAAGGGTTACATTGACAAAGAGACTTCACTGTTGTGATACTGAGTGTCACTATGCCTAACTTTTAGGTGCCTGTGAAGTCACTGGTTTTCACAAAGCCTGTGTTAGGAACTCAGGCTTCCTATAAAATGAGTGGAGGGAGATAGGTGCCAAAGAATGAGAATCTCCAAAGCCAGCTTGCTATGCAGCTGCTCACCGAAAATAGCCAATGGAAGTATCAAGGAGAGTGGTTCTAAGCCGCACCGACTCAGGGAGCTTGGCACGCTCAGGTGTAAACCTTGTGTTAGTTAGGTGCCTAAGGTCTTTCCTGCAAAAAGCAGGCGAGGAGGAGGATTTTTAGCCCTGTGGTTAGGATACTCAACTGGGGAGATCACCCAGTTCAAGTCCTCCCTCTGTCTGAGGAGAAGAGATTTGAGCAGGGATCTGCCACCTCTCAGATGAGTGCGCTAACCTCTGGGCTATGGGATAATCTGCTGTGGAGCTCTATCAGTCTGTCTTGTTGAAGCTGTTCCACTTTGGATCAATAGTCAGAGACTGGATCTTGGGTCTGCCACATTGTGGGTGAGTGCCCTAACTACTAGACTAGTCATCATCATGCTTGCTCTGGCTCAGAGTATACAGGCAATTTAGGCAGGGGGATATCATTTCCCAAAGGTTTGGGAATAGGCATCTGGATGTCTAAAGTGAGGCTGCAATACATCTGCTCAGAGGCAGAAACATGGTTGCCCAGGGAACTTTTACTCAAAGCCTTAGGTGTGTTTTTTTTCCCAGTGAGTTTAGACATCTACAGGTTTTGGTGGCAGCTGGGGGGGGCGGGGGGAATATCAGTGTTTATTACACCCCATATTCTTCATAGAAATATGATATGAATATGCATAACTATATGTTTTATGCAAGATGGCTCATGTCCAAGATCATTGGAAAAGTTATGATTTGCTGCATAAAGATGTTGAACAAAACTGGCCCCAGGACTGACCCCTGGGGTACTCTGATACTGGCTGCCAACTAAACATAGAGATATTGATTACTACTTATTATGTCTGACAATATAGCCAGCTTTCTATCCACCTTATAGTCCATTCATCCAATCCATACTTGGTGGTGAGAATACTGTGGGAGATCGTATCAAAAGCTTTGCTAAAGTCAAGATCTATCATGTCCACTGCTTTCCCCATATCCATAGATCCAGTTATCTCATCATAGAAGGTAATCTGGTTGGTCAGGCATGAATTGCACTTGGTGAATCCATGTTGAAGGTGACCAGGAACAGTCCTCTCCTCCAGGTTCTTCAAAATGGTTTCCTTGAGGGACCTGCTCCATGATTTTTCCAGGGACTGAGGTGAGGCTGACCAGTCTAGTTCCCCGGGTTCTCCTTCTTCCATTTTTTAAGGATGGGCACTATATTTGCCTTTTAAAAATTTTTTTTAAATTGTCTGGGACCTCCCCCTATCACAAGAAGTTTTCAAAGATAATGGACAATGGCTCTGCAATCACATCAGCCAATTCCCTCAGCAGCCTTGGAGGCATTAAATCCAAACTCATGGACTTGTGCATGTCCAGCTTTTCTAAATAGTCCTCAACCTGTTCTTTCACTACTCGAGGGCTGACTTTGGTTTGACTTTCCTTTCCATTTTATCTCGACCACCAAATTCAGGGATGGCTTAGAAAACAGTTGTAGTTTTTTGGCATTTTTTTATCTGGTTAGATCTGCCGTGCTTGGGAGAGGAGGCAGAGGAGCGGAGGTGAGCTGGGGTGGGGAGCGGTTCCCCTGTGCACCCCCTCTCCCTGGGTACCTGTTGTTGGGTGGCCCTCCCCAAACCCCTCTTAGATCACCTCCACTCCACCTCCTCCCCTGAGCGGCTGCTGCTCCACTTCTCTACCCACCACTTCCTGGCTTGCTGCGCCTTGTATAGAGGAAATGTGGTGCATCCGGGGGATGAGGCAGGGCTGGGGATTTGGGGAAGGGGTTGGAATGGGAGTGGGGAAGGGGCGGAGTTGAAGCAGGGCCGGGGGGGCGGGGGCTGGGTGAGTATATAAAAGTCCCAGAGCTGGTCAGAAGAGACCTCTACCAGGGCAGACACTGTACAGCAGCCATGGAATATTTTCCACAAAGTCCCACAGCACTCTGCAAGCCTTGGTGTACGGTTGGGTGTGGGACGATAGCATGTAGCTCTCAGCAACACCACTGCTCAGGGGAGCATGGGTATGCTGCTGCAGCTAAAGGCAGCCCTTGGTGTAACTCCAGCAGCACCTACAGTGAAGGCCTTGGAATTGGAAGGGTGAAAATGTAGTTTAAAGCCACCTTTCCCCTCCCTGCCCCAGGGATGAGAGTTTTGTGTACAGCACGGAAATCCCCATCAAGTTATTCAGCTTTCTGCCCTGTCTGCTCCCTTCCTTCTCTTGCACAACTTGACAGACTAAGCAAAAATATATACTATAGAGTAATCCAAATTATATAGTAATGTTAATTTAATGCCAACAGATCCCAGTCAGCGGGCTCAAACTTGGGACTTCTGAAGCTTAGAGTATGATCCTCTACTGCATGAGCCAATAGCCATATGGCTGGTAGCCAAAGCTGTAGCAAACTCCTCAATTGCTATATAGTCTATGTACCCCTGGAGGGAGGCCTGAGCACCACATCAAGCAGGCATGGGTTATATATACTTCCCCAAACTGAGAAAGCACATCCTAAGCTTCAGAGATGTCTCAGTTGGTATCCTGGATGATCCCTTATTTATAATGCCAACAAACCTTGATCGCCAGTGGGCAAGGTTTGAATCTGCCATCTCTAGAGTTAAATGGATGAGGTTTTACTGTATGAGCTAAAAGCCACATGGATACTCATGAAGTGCTAGACTGTCTAGGTGCAACTGGAGAGGGACAGAGCATCACACCAAGTAGCCATGGATTACATTAGCTCAGAGTAGAGAGAAGGGGAGGCGGCAGGGTGGTGGTTGTGATGTGACCTTAAGTAGTTCACCCTGTTTTCTAACCTCAATATTTTACATACTGTTCTCTTTATTAAATGTTGACTGTGGGAAGCCAAGGACATAAACTAATAGCAGCTCATACCAGGATGCTTTTTACTGACACAAACAATACTTGTTTACTGCAAGTAGTACTTAGTACTATTTTGTAAAATGGCACTGCAATTTCCCCACTGCTTTCTCATTTAAATAAACTATTTACATAATGAGATTTGTGAAATCCTTCTACAAATTGCCCTGAATGTACTACAAGAAATATAGGCTGTTTAGTTTAATTCAAATGTCTGAGAATCGTTTTGTACTAATTTATTTATATATTTAAAATCCAGGCCTCATTATTGCAGGTACTTTATAAACAGAATAAGAGAAGATAAAGTCCCTGCCCCAGATTGTGGGGACAGATGAGGAGGAGTGGGGAATGCCAGAAAGGATAGAGTGGCTAGGAGTTTGAGGGAAGATCATGTGATTTGTTATGACCATGTTAACCTTGGATTGATAGAAGATTTCTGGAAGGAGATGTAGGTTTGGGTGAAGCAACGTATATCAGAAGAAGAAATGATAGTGTGCGAGTCGTTGATGTTAAGATGGAAGCTGAAAAGGTGTTAATGGATGAGATTAACCACAGGAGAGAGGATAGAAATGGTGAATAAGAATGGCCCCAACATGGAGCCACAGGGTGTGGGGTTGAAGAGGAGAAAAACCAACTGAAAGCAGTCAGTGAAGAACCAGATTAGGAGTTAATCAAGAAAGCCAAATAGGACAATAATTCAGGGAGACACGTGATTGGACGTAGCTCTTGACTTATGAGGACAGTGAAGGCTCTGAGTGTTTTACCAAGAAAAATTTATCAGACATCTTAGTGAAAATAGTGTCGGTGAAGTGGAGAAGGTGGAATCAGAGTGGATGGGACCTGGAAAGGAATTCCAGTTCTTAGAGGTGAGAGAAGGTGCTAGAAACAGTAGGAGAGAGAGGTAGCAGTGAGTTTTTTGTCAATCTTTTATTTAAAAAAAAATCTAAAGCCACTTATTTTGTTTAAATTTATTTTTCCCTACTTGCATCAATATAAATAAATCTAATTGGGCATAACTAATTCCAAGTTTTCTGTAATTTATACACCTTAATTTGCTACAAATCTATCCATATTAATACCACAAAAGTAATGGACTCTGAGAAAAGTGTCTGCATAAAAGTCTCCACACCCAACTAAACTAATAAAGATGTTTTATAAAATCATGCAGCTATTAAGGAAACTTAATTATTGAAAAACGTTATCAAAACAGTGTGGCATGCAACCTACGGAGGGTCAAGGGATTGAATTGTTTTGCTTAGGATACACATTTTGCTGCTTCAGAACTACATGAGCAAGACATAAATGGAATTATTGATTTCTTATAGTTTCTACTCTCTGATCTTGGAATCTTAGAACATGACATGAAAATAAAGTAGCAATGGCCTGATGCTGAAAGTGATAGGTGCAAAAGGTCAGAGATGCTTACCTTTTTTTTCCTCTTTGGTAACTAAGCACTTTAAATCCTGAACCTTTTTAGACTAAGCAGTATTTGGATCAAGCAGTTTTTCTCACCCAGTTGGATGTTGCAGATAGGGTATAGTCCCTAATACACAGGCTTTTCCCTTAAGTTTGGGACCAGACTCCTCAGTTCATCTTTGCCCTCCCAGCCTTCTTGTTGCTTAAGAGGAAGCCTGTGCTTGGGGCAGCACGTTTTAAAGGGGCGGCATTACAGATAATCTTGGGGCGGCACAATTGGAAAAAGAGTTAGAGCTGGACTTGGCTTACAGAATAGGGGGAGGAGGAGAAAAGTGTCCTTATGATGCCACAGTCCCTTCTTTTATACCCTTGGTCCATGTCCCTGGAAAGAAACTAGCCCAGGCATACCTAGTGGGCCTTGCTGAGTCACAGGGCTGAGCAATCCCCATTGTGTGGGGCTTCTCTTCCAGAGTTCTAAATCCCTTGTCTACGACTCCTCTGCTGATTAATGGTTAACATCCACCTGGATATGGATCACCTCCTTTGTTGTCACTGGGGAACTAGCAATGGATGACTCCAAAATTTACAACATATTTCAGTAACCATACAAACTCTCATAACTTCATACACACTAATGATCTACATATTTTGGCAGTACAATGGGTTTCAGAATATCATGACCTTACCTACATCTTACATGGCATGCTTGGTATGAAATGTAACAATATATGACTGAACATGGCAGTTATAGGATGCTACTTTTAGGTGTGGTGTGTCACAATATCATATATGTATATTCTAATAAATTATTTCATGTCTTAGTGCATATAAAATTCATTAATAAAAGTTGTACCTCAAATTTCACAAATGTTGCATGTTGTTCTAGGCTGGGATTTTCTAAGTAATTTAAGAAGTTAGGCAGCCAATTTACATTGAATTAGAATGGCATTCTGACACCTAATTCCCAACTTTGTTTGAAAAATCCCAGCCCAAAAAATAGACCACTGAAGTCAGGAATCCTCTTGATTCCCCTTAGATCAAGAGGCAGAATAGGAGAATGTAGCTGGCACAGCTGATTTAATGCTAAATATTTTCACAAGTATTTTTGGGGCAGAGGGAGAAAACACAGGGTTTGGTTTATGATGAATCATGGGATCATGTTAATTATGAAACTCTTCGGGTGCGTTTTGGTTATTTTGTGGCTGCATTCATGAATCCAAAGTCTCAAACTTTGGCATGAATGATTATTTGTTTGAAAATTCATCATGAAAGTTTGTATGCCACTTGATGTCTCCTATTTTAAAACAGTGAAATCCAGTCAAAGTCAAAACTGTACCTTGTGACTTAGGTGATCCATCGCACAACACAAATAACCAACAATGAATACTGGAGAGTCAAAGAGCAGAATTTGCAAACAACATGGCTGAAAATTATTCAGCTTGATATTTGGCAGATCATTAATACAGGCACAGAAACTGGGAATAGCTTCCAAATTGTTTCCATGCCAAGAAAAGGAATGAATTTTCAATAAATAGGTTGATCGGCACTAGTGACTAATCAGTGGGTTGTGTGTCAATTTGTTCAAAGGAATACCTGATCACCTCACTCATTAATAGAACAAAAGCCCCCTCCCTCCGGCAGGAGAGAGGTGGTATAAATTATTTGTTGTGATGCACTTAATTACAGTTGTGCTATAGAAACCAATTCAAAGTACAGTAAAACCTCCATTTAACGGACTAATTCGGGCGAGGGGGTGTCCGTTAAATCAAAAAGTCCGTTATTTAATAATAAAAAAAAGAGCGGTCAGCGCAGCAGCCCGCCCGCCACAGGGTCGGGGCGACCGCTCCGCAGCCCGCCCGCTGCCGTGACCCGGGCGGCAGCCGGGAGCCGGCAGCCAGCCCGCCAGAAATGGATCAGGAATGCATCAGACTTGCTCAGAAATTTTGTCCGTTGCATCCGAAGTCCGTTAAATCCAGGTCCGTTAAATCCAGGTCCGTTAAATCCAGGTCCGTTAAATCCAGGTCCGTTAAATCGAGGGTTTACTGTACAACAGAAAATAAAACTCTTTTTTTCCATTGACTAGGATCATGGATCTTCATCATAATAGGAAAGACTTTTACCTGACCTCAAAGGCAAGTGTGAACTGGAGTTGGGAGGGGGCACAACATGTCTCACCTTCTGAAAGTGCAAGGAGGAGCTAGGCACAGCTGCAGACATCCCACAGTGTTGCCTGAGGAGTGAGCAAACATCACCAAAGACAAGAAGCAAGTGGGACAACATGTTTTTTTCCTCTTCACTAGGCAGCAGAGGTGGCTGACTAGAAAGAATCACAAAGTTCTTGTGAGTGGGCAGTGTCCCTACTGCATGCTAGAGAAGGGGTACTCCCCCCCCCCCCCCCACACACACACAGCCAGCCATCCCTGCTGCATCAATAAACAGAGCTATAGCCTCATGTCCTTTGTGTCCCCTTCAAGGTTCATTGCCCCTCAGAACTCATGAGGTCTCCAGCTGTACTTTGTGTATCTATGTAGCATGCCCAATTTGGAACAGGGGGCTGAAGGCACAATCTGGCAAAATAAATAGAAGATAGAGATCATTGTAGGTTTAAAATCAAGGGAATGGGCTATAACCAAGCTCAGACAGATCAGTCACCTTCAACTAAATCTTGGTACAGTGCTTCTGGATATATAAGGATTTGGTTTGCTTCCATTTGGAACTAAAAAAACCCTAAGCTTCTCTTATTGTGCCAGCTGCAGAATATGCCAATTAGCATTTATGTTCTATTGCAATAGGTTATAATGCACATGTCTCTGTCACCTTACATATGCTTTTAAAGAACCTATTGTCTGTGGGGCTAGAATAATACACGTTCACTCAATAAAACAAGTAGCTGTCCTGAATATAGCTATAACCAGAGAAAATATTTTAAGGAAACATATTGTGTAAACAACCCTTCTGGGAAAATTCATGTGCTTATATTTTAGATGTTTTACAATCTTATTTTCTTAGTTAAAAATAATACCGCAAAGTTACTATAGCAACTTATGCTATAGAATGCCTTTTTGCAGAAACATATAGAAACAAATATACTATTTTTCTGTGGTTTTTCTCAGAACAATAAAAGTTATGAGAAGCAAATATTGTAACCATTTTACTTAAAAAAATAAACAAAAGTGAGAGAGAGGATGATAAAATAGTCTGAACAAACTGTTTTTTCCCAATGGACCTTCAGCCTAGCCTAGCTGATTAAATATATATAAAAAAATGTTGTTTTTGTTTTTAAGATAAAGGAGTTAACTACTATAGATAAAATTAGTGAATGGACTTATGCTGAAGAGAATTTAACCATCTATTTGAAGAAGGAAGAACAAAATGTTGTCAAACAGCATCAAGCAATAGTTACTTACAACAGAACATTTTACATAATGAGTAGTTAATTGTTCAAGCTTGTGATTGCTTTTTTTGTTTTTCTTTTTATGTCTTTGAAGCTTCCATTATATATATGATGAAAGACATTTTGTTCCCTTCTGCAAAGGGAACATGATCATGAATGATGATGGGGGTTTTAAGATGAACTGGATATACTAGATGGAATCAAGGTTCAGCTTTGGAAAATACAGGTATTGAAGCTATTGATAAAACTGGGAGATTACAGGGCAAGCAGGTAAAATAACATGGACAGTAAAGGCAAAAAACATCATAAAACTCAAAAGTTTGGAAATAGATGCTAAAACACAGTGACTCTGAAAAAAAAAGCTGTGAAAATGGCACCTTGTCACTGAACAGTTCTGTTTTCTTATGCATAATTGCTGACTTCAGTGACACAAAAATGTAATTTATTTTACTCCAGTTAGTCCTGCAGAATCAACAGCTCCACTGAAGAGATTCAGGCCTTTGTTACACTGGCACTTTATAGCGCTATAAAGCTGCCAGGAGTGTTATAACTTACTACCCATCCAGACTGGCGGGGCACGTAGAGCGCTATAAGTCTGCTGTTATGTCGGTCTTGCTAATCCTCCCTTCCCAGAGGATTAACAGCTGTAGTGTATTGGGTGATATGCTTTAGCTCCAGCATAAATGGGTAGTAACAATACAGCACTTTGGGTGATCTATGGAAACTCCCCTAAGCTATTTAAGTCAATTGACCACTCTTCCCTTTGTTTTGAACTTGGCTGGAGGAATGCAGAATTAGGTTTTCAGAGCTTATCTGTAACTCTGCAAATCAACAATGAAAATGTTTACCGAGTGAGCAAGGGAGAAGGAGATTAGTAGGCTTTGCATTTTAAAGACAGTTCGCTGGCATACTCTCAGCACTCCAAAAATCCACTCACACTCTCCCTCCACATACATACAACATGCTCCCCCTCAACCCTTCTTGTTTGAAAAGCATGTTGCACCCAGCTGAATGCTGGGATAGCTGCCCATAATGCACCACACCCCATGCCGCTGCAAGTTCCACAAATGTGGCCATGCCAGTGTGGTTGCGGCTGTCAATGTGGACACGCTGGAGCACTAACCCTGGAGCTCTATTTGAAGGTGGGTATAACCAAAACCACTATAAAGCTGTAAGTGTAGCCATGGCCTAAGATTCTGTTCCTTTGTGCACAGCATGGCATTGTGTGCCAAATTGCAATGGGTGACACTTATACAACCCCATTGCCAAATTAATTGGGGCTGCAAAATTATTCTGGAGGCCCTAATTGAAAGACAATAGATGTGCATATGTGGAAAGAGTGATTAATTTGACCTGCACATTCTTTTACTGATGTGTGAGGAGAAAAAAACCCAGATTGAAATTGTAGAATGGTAATTAGGAAAAATAGTGGTTTTTTACTTGTAAAATGAGGACATTTGATCCAGAAGTCTCATGGAGACACAATAGATTTAGAACTGCCTGACACTGTTTTTGCCATCCATTTTAGAAGGATCCATGTTCTCTATGTTCAAGAGTCTAAATCTTTCCATATCTTTTATTGTGTGAGTTAATTAGTTACATAAATAACAGGAAGTTAAATAAGGGATATTAATATATCAAACCCCAAACTAAGCAACAAGGGGCTTAAGGGCTCATTTTCGGCTCAGCCAGCCCCACCCTGCCACACCTGCATCAAATGCTCCATCTGCTGGAGGAATTAAAAGGCAGCGAATTAGCTCAGTTGGTGAGCAGACCTGCAGCCAATGCATTGCTCCAGCAGAGCAGAGTGAAATCTACAGGCTCTGACATTAGCTGCTCAAAGGCCCTCCGTGAGGAAAGGGAGGACCTCCACAGAGGCAAGGAGAGAGAGATGTTCCTTTGGCTCTGGACAGTGATGACTCCCTCTTGCTTTCTTGGGATTTGGATTTTCCCATCAGGCGGAGGCCTTGGACTGAGGTGACCCTAGGGGGAGAGATGAGAGGATGAGGCCCAGTGAGGACCACCTTAAGTAGTCTTGATTGCCAGGTTCCTGGTAGCTAAAATGGCCCTAGGTCAGAGTCTGGTGG
Source organism: Sternotherus odoratus (assembly GCA_032164245.1). Classification (NCBI taxonomy): domain Eukaryota; kingdom Metazoa; phylum Chordata; order Testudines; family Kinosternidae; genus Sternotherus; species Sternotherus odoratus. The sequence goes on from JAVMKO010000001.1 coordinate 91,590,840, forward strand.
CGTGGGAGGGTCCAGGCTCCCCTCCCCATCACCCCCTTTGCAGTCTGAAGTTATGGCTGTGACCGCTAGGCACCACTTCCCAACCAGACCCTGAGTGGAGACCATTATATCATCCTTCAAAAACATAATACCCCTGAATATGCTCAATCATTATCTCAAGGTGAAAAGTATCATCTATGGAACTAACAGCATCACTCCCTGTAATACCATATGTTTCTCCTTGGGGTATTTTATTTCATATCAAGACCAGACCAGTTCTTGTTTAGCTTGTGAGATTAGATGCACTCACAGCTCAAGTGATCTATTGTGGAAATAGACTATATTAGGTTGTCTTAATAGTTTGGTACATCACAAATTAAAGAGACGCTGTCAAGTATGCCTTCATTGTCCTTTTTTTCATGTTTGTCATTGACTGTTTTACCCTCTCAGAAATAAAAGTGTTAGGAAAAACTGTTCCACCATATTCTCTCCAGCAGAGCAGATCATCTATTATGCTGGCATATTTATAGGAATCGGAATGCTTGGTTAGCTTGTACTCCCTCTGACCTGTCTAAGATTTAAATGTACAAGATGTTTTGAGAGTTATGTAATTGATATTGATTATAAAAAATTACTCTACTCTCATGTAGGTTTAATCTATTCTAGTCTAACAATGACAGTCACTGGGGAAACTGCTCACTAAAATGCTTCAAATTTCAAATTACTATAGCCATGGAAGATAAATGTATGTGTTTTAATTTCAGAGAATTTGAGTGGTTGTGAATGTTAGAGAGTGATAATACTAACATAGGATTAGTGACAACGGTTGTCATGTAAATGTAGGGCTGGACTAAACGTGTGGCTAGTCTATGGTCCATGACTGAGGGAAGCATTTTCTCATAAGCTGCCATTGGTCTGCCAGGCCACCGCAATAAATTTGCCTGGACAACCTGTATGTATTAACATATAGTAACTTTCAATGTAAAGGATATTTGAATACTTTACTTACAAAAATTCAGCCCCCAGTGAGAGTATCCACCTGTGAGATGGAACACACTAGTTTGACACCACAATCATCAATAAACTGAATTGACAAACCTTTTCTGAACTCTTATGCTATTTCCTTTCCTGCTGGCCCCATGGAAAAGCTGACCAATTGAAGAAGGCAATACTAGGTTTAAGGTTTTCTGAACAGTATGCATATGATGGCAATAAAAATAGATAACATAAACTGTATTGAGTAGTTTGGAGAGTAGTGGGCAGGGAGTCAGGAATAGTGCCTCTGCCACCGATTCACAAAACTCTGCTGACTACCAGCTAAACGCGTAGATGCCTAAACTAACTCAGCATCAAATCTTCGCTGCAGAAATTCCCAAGATGCCTAAGTTTCTGCCTCCAGCCATGTGCATTGCAGCCTCCCTCTAGCACCCTGACCTCTGTTTCTCAGTGCAAGCCCCAGTACAATCATCAAGGCAGGGGAAGATAATGATTCCCTGGCTATCTTGTCCACAGGGCATGGATCAGGCCCCATTCAGAATCCAGCTGGAGGAGATGGGGCCTTATAACGTGTAGACCAGGGCGTAGAGCACTCTCTCAGATATGGTAAAACCAGATTCAATTCCCCGCTCTGCCTGATAGGAAGAGAGGATTTGAACAGGGGTCTCCTGTTCAAACTGCTCTAGTTACTAGGGGTCCCTAAATCTTTCCCATGCCAGCTATTCCATTTGGGCTAAATAGTCATAGAAATAGGAGAACTGGACCATGTGCTTCTCAGGTGTTTATCCTAACCACTGGGCTATAGACAGTCTCTCTCTCTCTCTCTCTCTGGCCCATTTATACAAAGTGAAACAGCGTCAACAGAAAAGATTGAGAGCTCCACATGAGACCACCCCATTGCCCAGGGATTTAAATAATCTCCTGAGAGATGTTAAAGTCTCCACATCAGACAGAAGGAGAATTGAACCCGGGGTTCCCGCAAACCAGGTGATTGCTCTGACCATTTTGTAAAATGTTACCAGGGAGATGACACCACCATCTCCTGCATTTCTTGAAAGAATGGGTTAGGCTCCCAACTGTCTGACTCCACGCTGTGGATTGTAAGCAGAGCTCCTGTCTCTCACAAGGATGGGGTGTACACCCTCTTCTCAGCATCGCCCATTGATGACTTTCATGGATTCCTAGGCACCTATCTCCATAGGTGGAACTAGGGGTGCTGAAGTGGTTTTCATTATATCCAGGGTTTGAATTTTTGGTTCAATGGCTCTCAGCCCCCCACTATAAAAATTGTTCCAGCACTCCTACCTATCTCCTCCATTCATTGTATGGGAGCCAAAGCTCCTAACTCACACTTTGTAGATCTTGTTGTTCCAATTATTTTCTAGGTCCCAAAAAGTTTGGTGTTGCAAAATTAAGTGTTGCAGCACCGAAGTCCCTTTGTGGATCTGGGCCTCAAACTATGATAGGTGTGAAGAAGCATGCCAAGCTGTCTGGAGTAGAGCAGGAGTCTGACTACCAAACTCAGGGAAGACTGTTACAAACCAGGGCACAACCCCCACATTGGTTGTAAGTTCTATATTTAGATTTCACCAACCATGCATCAAGTGTGAACTCATCAAGCACCATAAGAGCCTTAACATGGAACCACAGACAAATCCCCTTTGGTACTCAGTCTATCTTGCCATTGAGGTAAGCTTGCCTTTGTGATAAATGGTCTCTTACACCAAAAATCACAACAATATTCAGGTTGCTCCCCATTCCAGACTGATGATATACACTGGGTCTATTTCACCCTAGAGCTTACACAAAAGACAAAGCTGGCTGCCAATCCTGTAATAAACAAAGAAGAAATGAATATTTACAAGGTTAAATCAGGTAAATATATACATACAGCTGCAGTCTAAGATTGCAAAAGATGTTAGAAGCTGCTGCAATGTGCAAGCTAGTATGTCTTCTAGTGCAAAGCATTGGGGAATCCCTTGCTTATATTTAGAAATCTTGCCCTCTTAAAGTACTAGCAGCATAGAGACTGAGTTTCTTCTGGTCAAGCTGATAGGACAAGTCCCTAAGCATGTCTCCTTCCTGGGTGCAGGGGAGCAGTCAACAAAGTCTCTGTCCTTTGTTACACACTGGCTCATTTGGTTTCAAAGAGCTCTTTTGTGTGCAGGACCAACCACCTTCTGTAGGAAGCCAACCTTTGCATTAATTAAGACTTCTTTCCTGTTTTGTAAACACCTGTACCTGTCTAATGCAATTCAAACACTTAATTTCCTTACCCCATGTTATAAGGTTATATTAAGTGAGATTAATATATGCAGCATCCCACAAGCATTTCATAAAGTCTAAACACATTTTTATAAACCTAATATAGAGGTGGGCAAACTGGTGGCCACCAGCCATTTTTATCCAGCCCACAAAGGGCCAGGGGAGCGGGGCCAGTGCTGTCCCCCCCCCCCCCAAGGGACCGCATCCAGAGCCGCGGGGCCCGGGCTCCTGCCCGGGATGCCGCATTCCCCGCCGGAGCCGCTGGGCTCAGTGCGGGGAATCACAGGCCCCCCGCTCCCCGCCAGAGATGCCGGGCCGGGTATGGAGAGCGGCGGAACCCCACGCTCCCCGCTGGAGAGGCCAGGGTTGGGGGGGGGCAGTCAAGGAACAAAGAGTAGGGGAGCTTAACTAGGGCATGGAGGGGTCCCTGAGGGTGGTGGTTAGGGTGGGTGGATCTCAGGGCGGGACAGTAAGGGAACAAAGAGCAGGGGGGCTTAGATAGGGGGTGGGGCCCTGGGGGGCAGTTAGAGTTGGGGGGGTCTCCAGTGGGGGCAATCAGGACCAAGGAGGAGGGGGAAGGGGTCAGGGGTTTGGGGGGGGCAGTCAGGGCGGGAAGTGGGTGAGGTCAAATAGGGGGCGGGGCCAGGCTCTTTGGGACCGGACAGCCTTCCCTACCTGGCCCTCTGCACAATTTTGAACCCCAATGTGGCCCTTGGGCCAAAAAGTTTGCCCACCCCTGGCCTAGAGGCTTTGGCAGGAGCTGTCACCCGGTCTGCCAGCATCAGACTGTACTATCCTTTTAAAGGACATGCTGGAGCTTACAGTCAAAATAGTTTCCATATAACCAGGGAGGCTCTAGCTCTCCTCACATTGACCCAGAGATGAGCTATTTCAACAGAAAAAGGAAGTAGAGCAGGAGAGAGGAAAGCAGGAGCCACCTGAGCTGCGAGTGGGAGCACTGAACCAGGCCCTGGGATGAGGTTCTTGTAAATTTTAAAAACTGGTCTCTTCTGGAGACCATCTTGAAGGGATTTATTTGATTTGTTAGTGTTTACTTATTTATTTGTAGCTTTCTCTTAATCAGATCCTTTACAGGTGTCTTGGGAAACACCAGAAAGAGCAAAAATACAAAGTTTTATGATGTTTTAATGTTGAAAACAGTATGGATTACAAGACGCAGGAGTGATTGATGAATATTTTCACCCATAATTGTCTTGGTAAACAACTAGGAGAGTTAAATCTTGGTGAGGCAACTGCTTCATGTGACTAACAGTATCTTATAGCCACTCTCACTACTTATAGCCTTATGTGAACTCTGATTAAACCGTTTTCTATTTTAAACTGGGGACAATCATCTACATTGTAATTTTCATCACGCATTTAGCATGATAAAAAAACAAACCTTTGTTCTTGCTGCCTTAGCCTGTCACTGTTTTTCCTCAGTGCTGTCATTGAAGTCCGGCTTTCTAAACTCCAACGCTCAGTAATATGCAAAGTGATTTAAAAAAAAATATGTAAGATCATTTAAAGTCTTTTTAGTGAGCAGTAAAAGAGCTAAAATTTGCTTGATTCCAAGACAAAAGCAGCATCCTTGCCTGCAGAAGGAAAGTTGAGATCTCTGTGAAGGTTGTTTTTAAGGCAGTACTGTGAAGGTACAGGAGCCAAATCTAATACTCTTTCTTCTGAAAATAACAAAACATATTCAGTACTCACATTCATGTTTGAACAGTCCTGGTCCCCTTTCTTCCCTGCAACATAATTAAAAGAACTGAGATCTCACTGCCACAAAATCAAAATTACTTATTTCATGTGTTGCCAAACTGAGATTTGAAATATTATAGATAGGGCTGGTAGCAGTACCTATTATGATTGTATTATCCTTCCAAATCAATCAGCTTTACAATGGGGGCGGGGGGGAGTTGTTCTTTTCTCATTGGACCAATATCAATTTGTCAATGTTCTGCTGGGACAGATATTTCAGTTTTGATTTTATATATATATATATATATATATAAATACATACACACACAAAACTATGCTAAAAATCATTATTAGGGTTGAAAAATATAGTATTCAAAAGTTTGCTTCTGCATTCCCTAAGTTTTGAGTTTTTTGATTTTACAATTGTATTTTTGTGTGTGTGTGTGTCTCTCTCTCCTCTCTTTCTCTCTCTCTCTCTCTCACACACACACACGAGTAGAAGGTCGATGTAGTCTCTGACATGTCCTTTTAACTCCTCATGATCCCATGGCGTCTCAAGTTTCAGACCTGAAGACCAACAGCTGGCTAAAGCTGAAACCAGATGATTCTAGACCTGAGCTATAAGCATTTTCAAGGACCTGGCATCAACCATTCTCTCTTCCTCAATTGAAGCCGTATGTTCACTGGTAGTAAAGTTAGTGCACTGTCACACTGGACTTGGTGTTATCCATGGACATCCAGATAGTGGTGGATTGTCATATTCAGCCTTTTTGCTAGCTATCTGGTCCTGCCTGGCAATGACCTGGCCACAGTGGTTCATGCATTTGCCATTGGACTAGAAAGAGATTGTAAGTGGAACACTCAGCTGGGGAAGAGGTATGTCAAGCCAAAGCCCTCTGACACACACACACACACACACACACACATGATGTTTTTATGTCCTCTTCCTTCCATTACTACAGCCCCAGGACTCCAGTAGCTTCCATAGTACAAGCAGAGAGGACCCTGAGGTGCAGAAAGTTCATTTGCAGAGGGTCCGTTGGGGTTCAGTTCTAGTTTTCAGCCAATGTCTGGGGGAATACCTAAGGTTATAGACAGGCTCTACCAAATTCACGGTCCATTTTGGTCAATTTCACACTCATAGGATTTTTTAAATAGTAAATTTCACAGTTTCAGATGTTTTTTGAGAGGGGCTGATTAGTACTGGACTCAATATTTAGTGTGTGCACATGCTATGGATTTATATAATTGCATTAGGACATTTTCTATCTTATTTCAATCCCTTTCCTAAGAGTTCCTAGCATTCTGTTGCTCTTTTTAACCACTGCTGCACATTGAACTGAAGTTTTCAGAGAACTATGCACTCCAAAATCTTTTTTGAGTAATAACTGATCATTAAGAACCCATCATTCTGTATGTAGAAGGGGGATTATTTTTTTCCCAGTGCATCTTACTTTGCACTTATCAGCATTGAATTTCAGCTGCCATTTTTTTACACAATCCCTGTGTAATTCCTCGCAGTCTGCTGTGGAATTAATTATCTCAGATAATTTTGTATTGTCTGCTAATTTAGCCACTTCACTATTCCCTGCCCATTTTTCCAGATCAATAATAAAATATGATGGGCAGCACAGGTCCCAGTACAGATCCTTGGGGAAGTCTGAAGTCCTTGCAGACTGGTGTCCCCCTCTGCTATCATCTGTCCCTTTCACAGACGAGCGGGTGAGAGGATTCCATAGAGCAAGCTGAATCCTAAAGGTGGGCAGGGGAGATTCTACCCCAAGTTATAGGTTGTAATAGGAGCCCTGTAAACCCTGTACCAGAATCACCTAAATGTTCCATATGGAGAGATGGGGCAGATAACTCTCCTCCCTGAAATAAAGTTGCTGCTTAAAATCCATCCCTGTGTCTGTCCTCATTCACTTGCATGTTTTGATCAATAACACTGGTGAATTGTTAATGTTCCTTTTAAACTAACATTGGGACATTGCTCTATATCAGGAAATCTGGTTTATTATGCTCTGTTTTTCTCTGGATTCTTCCAGTGGCTCAGTTTGCTTGATATCAGCTCTTTCTCCTCCTGCTGGCTTGGTTATGGCTCCTCCATATTGCATTTGATGTGATGGTTAATTGGCTCTCTGTTGGGCTGGCATGACTAATCCTTATGTGTGTCTTCCTGGGTAGCTTGTTCACATCTGGAAAGAGAAGAATGAATCATTTCACAATAAAATGGGAATTAATGAGAGCCTTTGCCCAAAATTGAAAGCAAACCAGATTCCTTCTGAGATGCAAACATATTAACTACATTTTTTAGTTTAGATTTTTCAAATACACATCTGGGTTCTGTCTGCAACTGGAAGCAAAAAGGGTAGAAATATCAGTAGAAAGAATCTTGAATTTTCTGCTTGATTCCAGCCAGGAAGTACAGAAAATGTTACATGAAAACTTCATTTTATAGGTCCAACAGTTTTAAATAATTTGGGGGATTTTATCAGAATAGAACATCCAAACATTTTGAGGTTTTTCTGTAACCAGTTAAAATTATACTACTCTTTTCATAATTGTGAATATTTTAATAGCTCCCCTAGCATTGATATTCCTCTTGAATATTTTTTGTAACTGTAGTTTTCTATGTTCTGGGATTTGTAGGGCCCATAAAAGCTGTAGACTGGGCAGAAATGTATGTTGGGAAATGGGGTCAGACTAATGAAACAGCTTTCTTTCAGTAAGAGTGAGACCGAGGAAAAGTTAAGATCTACTGGGCATAGAGTTGGTTGGAAAATGGGAATTTGTTTTGTGGAGTGGGAGGATGGAGTCCTGTTTCTCTATCAATTTTTTTAATGGACATTTTTAACCCAGTTCAGTAAAAATGAGTGATTTTTTAAGTGAAATTTTCACAAAGATTGTCCAATTAAAAGCAAAACATTACAAAGTATTTAACCATGTCTAATTGTGGGGAATCTATTCCTGAAGGAAATTAAGGCTTGCTATTCTATGGGGTTTCTATTGAAAAAGGACCTGAAAAAGGTTTTGGAAGAGCCTAAGAAGAGATCACGAGGAACAATGAAAAGACTGGAGAAAGTACCTTAAGGTGTGATGTTTTGGGTTGACTGAGGGTAGGTCTTCACCAACCGCTGAATTGGCAGGCAGCGATCGATCTTTTGGCGATCGATTTATCGCGTCTCGTCAAGACGCAATAAATCGATTGCCAACGGCGCCCCCATCGACTTTGAAACTCCAGCTTGCCAAAAGGCTCAAGTTGGGGTCAACGGGGGAGCGCGCCGCTGACCGCCGCCGCCGTGAGGACGGCAGGTAAGTTGGCTGTAGATACATCGACTTCAGCTACATTATTCACTTAGCTGAAGTTGCGTGTCTTTGGTCGATCCCTCCCCCTACTGTAGACCAGCCCTAAGAGAAAGACTAGTGTTTAAGGAGATGAGAGATAAAGGACTGCTTGTTAGCCCCTGCTGTGTGGGTGGGAGGGGTGGAGCGGAGAGGGAGTTTGTAGGTTTTAGACTTACTGGACTCCTTGTTTGTTGGATTCTTGTTTATCCTGAAAAGAAGGAAATAGGAGATGTCTGAAGGCTGAACCACCCATCTATTGAGGGGAAACTGAGAGAATTAATGCTACCAGGAAGAGGTGGTGAGCCATGTCTATAGCACCAGGCCACAAGCCTTCTCTCTCTCTCTCCCCCACACACACACTCCCCCTCCCCCTCCTCCTCTCCACTACAAAACTCTATTAAAATAAGCATGACATCTGTGAGGGGCAAGGATGGGATGCACCTGTGACGATTGAGAAGATTGCTTAGATTTTAGAAGCTGAATAAAGGCCAGAAAATTATATTTTAATCCATGAATCAAAAGCAAGGGAAAAGCCTGCTGTGTGCGTCTGAATGTTGCATTCAGCCTGCTGGTGGTGGGACTTGCTGGGGAGTACATAATATTTTGATATCAGTGGCGCACAAATTATATAATAAAACTAAGATAATGGCTAACAGAGCTAGAGGCTTTGATAAAATTATTTTATGACTTTGAGCACAGGCTTTCTGAGTTACTATGTAATTCTTTTCATGCTCATCTCTTATCTAGTATTCCAGGAAGACCTAAAAAAGCTCTAATTTCTTTGGCATGAAACATCTTTTATCTCTCGAACATAGTTGAAAAAATCCAACAGGAAGGGGAAAAATAACTAACAAGTGCATGCCAGTCAATCTGATTAAATCTAAAACTAATGGAAACTAATTTACACTAAATTATTGGTCATATTGAACTTCTGGTTCTTTCATCTGAGTTTAAAACAAAAAAAATCAAAGAACTGCTTCGTATCTCTTCAAGGTGCCACTGGACTTGCATACTTCATTTTCATTTAATCAATTATTTGTGTTTTGCTTTACTTTTTTCCCTTCCCCAGAACCTTATGGAGGATTTTTATTTTCAGAGCTGTTCTGTTAGCCATTTCAATTCCTTATACATGTCATGTAAGGCAATACCTCTTAAGTAAGCAGCAGAGTATGTCCTGTTGAATGTAGGCTATAAGTGTAGCACTCTGTTTGATTATATAGGTATAGTGTATGTCTTTACAGATGAGGCTTTAGGTATGTATCTCTGCAGATAATGGCATACATACTGATAAAGTATCTGGGAAGAAAAGATTTCTGATGTTTCTCATCTGTGAAATTCCATTAAGTCTGAAGTGCTATAGCCTAGGTGTCTCTAGGGACTGTTGTAGGGGTAGGGAGCCCCCTCTGTAGGTCTCTTCCAAATCTGGCCTGCATAAAAAATGAGTGAAATTTTACTGTGGCAGGGCAGGGGTAAAACCCCTTGAATGCCCTGCCCCTGCTGGCTAAATCCTTCTGCCAGAAAGCAGGGCCAGGGGCAGAGGCTTGGAGCCAGCAGGGAGCCCAGCTGGGAGCCCTAATGAGGGTTGGCTCACAGCAAGAGACTGGACTCAGTGGACACAGCTGAGGCTGCAAACTGTGAGGGCTAGAAAAGCCCTGAGTTTAACTCAGTCAGGGGGCAGGCCTGGAAGGGGAGAGGGAGCTGCTATGCTGTCTCCTCACTGCAGGCAAGGCGTGTAGGGGCCTAAAGATCCTGAAACCAGGTACAAAGAGGGTAACTGTTGGGGGATGAAGGGGAGTACTTTCTTGCACTGAAGCCACTGATGTACACTGTAAATAAAGGACACTAGGGTGAAGCACCCAAAGAGGGTTTGAAGACTTATTTCTAGTAGCCAGAACACAGGGGAAAGAGAGTGAGACCTGTGTGGACCCTGTGACTGTTACCCTCTGTTGAATATTCAAAGACCTATAGAAAATGAGCTGTGGTCTTGGTACAGGTATTACTGAATGGGATATACACATCATAACTGGCTTTAATCAACATTCTTGGCGGAAATGCAAAGGACTGAACAGAGACTAAATTGTTGCCTTACTGTTAGGAATGGCCCCTTTAGGTTAGAATTAAAGCTCATTAGGTTTGATATGAAGACTTTCCCTCCTGCTATTCTTACTGTTCCAGTTCCAAAGTTAAATGGGCTGGCAGTCCCTAGGCCTGTGAAAGACTTTGTATTTTCATGTACTGCGTACTCTTCAAGAAAGAAACAAAGTTCAGAGTTTCAGCGAGGTCCAGTGTGTGTAACAGGATGTATGTCCGCTTTCATGTTGCTTCATTTTTATGAAGCAGTTATTTTAATGGAAGAATGTCTACACCAAGAAGAGTGATTTAAGTCTTTGCTGATACATAGCTCATTGCTTTGGCTCCCTAGGTAACCCATTCCAGTCTTCACCATCCTCCTAGTGAAAAAGTTTTTTCCTAATATCCAACCTAAACCTCCCACACTGCAACTTGAGACTATTATAGATGGTCCCAGGGTTATGCAAGACCCGACTTATGGATATTCGCACTTAAGCTAAAAGCCAGGTAAAATGCATCAGACTGTCACTAGAACGCGCATCTATATAGCACGAATTTGCATATAATGCAGTCGTGGCCATGGATCCCAAATTTAATTACTTTAATTGCAATTCATTTTAACACAGTCTCCGTGTTAACACGGTACTTGGATGGTTCCCAAAACCCACGTTCTAGCGAGGGTCTGGTAGATAAGCTCCCTTATGGTTCTCAACATTTCTGGTGGCTAAAGTGGGACAGCCTCTGCTGGGAGTGGGAGGTCCTGGGTGGGGGATCAGGAACTACCCCTGTGGGATAGGCAGCAGGAGTGGAGGAGTGGGAGTTGCGAGCAAATTTACCCTCCATTCATCATTCAGCATCAGCTGTTCCTGTGGCTTCTGTCCTGTGGGGCTAGCTGAGCTCAGTTCCCTGCTCTGGGCATTGCAACCTGGTCCCTGGCGCCTGGGGTGGCAGCACTGCTCCAGTTTGTCTTGGCATCCCCAGACCAGGGAGGCAAATAGACCAAATTTTAGTGAGTGGCACTGCAACCCACGGCAGGGGGGAAGAGAGCAACCAAACCTGATGATGCTCCAACGCCAGACGCCCAGGGGCAATTCACAAGAACCGGAGCAGGGAGCTGATCCCAACCATTCCCTGTGGGACAGGAGTCGCTTCAGCTGGAACAGGGGGTATTGCGAATCAAAGCTGGACATCCTGTGAAACCCAGGACTGTTGGGAGATCAGTCTCTAGGTCAGGGACTATTTTTATTATTCATCCCTAGCACAATGTGGTCCTAAGCTTATAAACAATCCATGAAGGTGCTAACCCAGTTCTATTACATATGTTTGTCTAGTGCATACATATAACTAGGGTAAATCACTGAATAAAATGCAGAGACACTACTAGTGCATGTTACAGAAAGATGAGAATTGAAGAATACATATAAAAAAAATGAGCTAAATGAAAACAGACTTTATTTAACATCGTGTTTCTTTAAATCACCAAATCCTTTCTGTGTTCTGTCTGCAGCTTCTCTGGTTCAAGGAGAAACTGCTCGGGCTTAAAAAAAACATAGACAAGGTACTTATGAAAGCTAAACAGGTTTTGGCTGGTGGATCTATGCCAGCCTGTTTTATTCTAACACATTTCCATGCACAAAGAAAGAAAAGGTTATTGCACATGTCGACCGCAATAAAGACGTGACAAGCAATGAAGCGTATGCCTCAAAAGGCAACTGAGTGATATGTCAGATTACCTTTCCACTACCTGTAATAAGAGACGAAATGCTTAATAGCCAAACTCTGATGAATGGACACTGACATTACTTGGTAATTAAACATGCAGAGTCCTCTTTATGCTTAGAGAGCATGTTAAATATATAATACAGGGAAAACCTGTTTCACAGTTTAGTTGTGCTCGCTCCAAAAGACTACTTCTCTAGATTTTGACCAGTTTTAAAAATCTAGTACTGTAGGTGAACCCTTTTTATCTTTACCCACGTCAGATTAGATGATAAAATTGAGCAAATGCATGTTAATTCTAGGCAAATTTCCTCCCTCGTCTACTGTATGATGCATGGCTGCTTGATGTTTGCCAAAATGTATGAAATTCTCTTGGGGGAGCCGATAGGGTGATCAGATGTCCCAATTTTATAGGGACAGTCTCGATTTTGGGGTCTTTTTCTTATATAGGCTCCTATTAACCCCCCACTCCCTGTCCCGATTTTTCACATTTGCTATCTGGTCACCCTAGGAGCCGGGGACTTTTTACTTTAATAAAACCTCTGACCACACAACTGTGTTCAATTTAAAAATTTACTCTCATATCTACATATGTGCAAAGTGGGGACCATATGTCTGTGTTTATACACTACCTAATACAACAGGATCTTGATCTTGGCTGGGGCTTCTGTGCACTATGGTAATGTAAATGTTAAATTGATACATTATTCTTTTGTTTGGGTTCTTTTTTTTTTTTTTTTTTTTTTTTCCTTATAGCAAATACAGTAAAACTTAAAAGTCTTCATTTTCATCTAGGTGTAAAACATCTCTGAATAATCTGTGATGGGGCTTATTCTTTTCACTTGAGGGGAAGAGCAGAGCCCAGTTCAGTATATTTCAAAATGAATTTGTCAGTGCATTTCCAATGCAACTGAATGCACTAGACAAGACCCTGATCATGTAAAGACTTTTTATCTGTGAGTAAGTTTACACATGGCAGTAATCCTATTGAAAGTTACTGATGAGCAAATCTCTGAAGTATAGGCATGAATACGGGGTGTGCCGGGTGTGCACAGGCACACCCTAATGTCTCCAAAAAAAAAAGTGACTTTGCATGCAGAGTGGGGTGCAGCTGATAGGGTGGTTGGACCTGATTCAGCTGCTCTCATTTGACCTCCAGCATCCAGAGCCCCTCCCCTGCTACTCCTCCTCCCCTGAAGTGGCTCTGAGTAGAACGGTAAGGGGAGTTCCAGGGGGCAGTCAGGGAGCAGGGGGAGGGTTGGATGAGTCGGGAATTCTGGGGATGTTGTCAGGGGGCGGGGGTGTGGAGAGGGGTCTGGGCAGTCAGGGGAAAGGGAGCAGGGGGATTTGGATGGGTCAGGAGTTCTGGAGGCCCTCTCAGGGGGCAGGGAGCAGTTGGATAGGCATGGGAGTCCTGGGGGTCTGTCTGGGGGCGGGGGTGTAGATAAGGGTCGGGGCAGTCAGAGTGCAGGTAGCGGGTACAGTCCTAGGAGGGCGATCCCTGGGTGCACACCCTACTGAAATGTGCTGTGCACGCCTATGCGCTGCAGGATTGGGGCTAAAAGACTTTGACTTCAGGGGGAGTTGGACTGGGCCTAAACATTTTATCTCTATGTGTAGCTAGAAAGAGCGTTAGTAATTTCATTCATACATTTTAATAGCTCTGATGAAAGAATCAGTAAAATAAATCCTATGGCTTCTAAAATAAAAGATTTCAGAAATGACAAAAATAGTCATTTAATATGAATTTGGGGAAGATAAATGTAAAAAGGACAAATGAATGAAAAAGATGTTTATCCTCGGTAGTACTGAACAGCTCAAAAGAATAAAACTATGAATTTCTCCTATATTTCATCTGTGCAGAAGAACATTTTATTAGTGGAGCTTTAACGTCCTGTTTTTAGTAATAAGAGAGTAAAACACAGAGTGTCCAGATTAGTTGGCATTAGTGCTGTCACAAATCACTTTAAAATAAAATTCTTCAGGAAACATTAAACTTGTCAGTGATTCTCCTTTAAACAGTGTTTTTACATTAGTTGTAAAAACCTCATAAGACAGGAAGAGAGCTCAGTAAAAAGTTTCTCTGGATAAAAGAATCATATTTTATTTCTGAAGTACAATTTGAGGGCAAAATCAATAGGAGTACTTGTTCACCTTCGTCACATCATATTGACCCATAACTTATGGGGGGGAAAAGCAGAAGAGCAGGGGCACTGGAACAATTTGTATAGTGGGGGTGCTGAGAGCCATTGAACCAAACCATAAACCCTGTATATAATGGAAACCACTTCAAGCCAGGGGGTATGGCAGTTTCAGCAACAATGTAGAAGGGTTAAAAAATGACTTGCTCATCAGTGGTAATGGTTGACTTCCTGTTGTATGTCAGCATTAATATTAATAAATATTCAATGGTTCTAACATGCACATGCATATCATTACTTTTACATCTGCAACCTGAACACAAATAGTGAGTTAATAGATGACCCTGAATGGCAGCACCTGGTAGTTTCCATTTAATTTTCCCCTTACTCTGCATGTTCTCAAAGGTCTCTTGTTTAGATTTATGGACTAGCAAGGAGGCCTAAAAATTTTTAGTGGATGTGGCTGTAATCGAAATTAGCAAGAGGAACCAAGTTCTCACTTGTGGAATGACACATCCTGTGGTTAGCAGTGTAGAAAGGGGAAGCTGATCAAAAGGAACATGTCTCTCTCAGTTCACTACAAGCCATTATATGGGTAAGAGGCTTTGGCGAGCCAGCGTGGACCTTCCACTGAAACAGTTTTGCTGGCCTACTTTGACTGGTATTCATCAGCCCTGCTCCCTCCTTACACACAAATCCAAACACCCTCGTATCCCTCCATATGTACTGTGGCTTATTTGTCCACCCCCCCGCCCTTGTTTTCCTTTACTGTACTCTACTGCGTCTTGCCAACACACCTTGAACCAGAGTATGAGCTGGTGAGAACTGATGGCAGTCCATGCAGCTGCATGGATTTAGTGATCACCATGTAGTCATTTAAGTCTTTTACCCAAGCACAGTAACAGGGACTTTGTGCCAGGGACTATGAAAACCACGACTTTCAGCACTGCTATTCTGACTGTGAAGAACTTTCCACCTGCTCTACAGTCAGGGCCGGTGACAGAAATTTGGGGGCCCCCTACTCTGATCGTTTGGGGGTCCCCACAGCCCAGCTGGCACTTCCCTCCCCCCCCCAGCTGACAGTGGCTGGGGGGGCCCCCAGCCCAGTCGGGGCCCCCCCACAGCTGACAGCGGCTGGGGGGGGGAAGCCCAGCCACCTCCCCCAAGCCCAGCCGGCGCTCCCCCCCCCCCCAGCTGACAGCGGCTGGTGGCAGTGCGGGGTCCTGCGGCGCAAGGCGCCCTTGCTGCCCCCCCCCCGCACTTTCTCCCCCGGATTCCGCCGGCCGGGCTCACTGCTCCTGCCGGGGACACGCACGCTCGTCTGGAGGAGAGCCGCGCCGCCTCCCCACCCCTTCCCCGCTCTCCAGGCCCGGCGACAAGGGGGGATGACTACGGGTACTGCTGTGTACCGGGGGCCCCCTAAAGTCCGGGGCCCGGTACAGCTCTACCCGTAGTACCCCCCTGTCGCCGGCCCTGTCTACAGTGGTGTAAATCACACAAGGTGCAGTGCAACAGAGAATCAGACTTAAGATCAGGCAGTACTTTTACTTTTACCCTTAATCAATCAGGGGCAATATGCTGTGGGTGTCACTGCCTGTCCAGTGAGGCCAACAACGCCCTTTGGATAGGCAACTTGAAGCTTGCAATACTGAAAAGTTTTGGGTTACTAATAATGTGAAAGAAATTTGTTCTTTCTCTTCAGTAATTGATTACCCTTCTGACTCAGTTAATTATTATTCATTTGTAATGTAGATTTTTCAAAACATAAATAACCCTGTTTTTGTCTTGATTTAGTACTTTTTGTTTTTGAAAATCCTTCTTGTCATGTTCCTCCATTAAGATTTGTGGTGGTTTACATCTGTCCACATCCATCTTGATTTAGGCATTTGAAGGGTTAGTGACTAAAGAACTTTGAGCTCTGCCAAATCAGCATGGGATGGTTGCCTGGTAACAATACCTGTGGAATATGAAGTATTGTATCAAGCTTCTGCCTGTTCACACCTCTTTGGGAGGGGGGAGGGCGGCATGGAGAGACAGTAAAGAGCCAGAGACATATATTTTATTTAAGGTGCTTAGAAGATTGTTGGAAGTCTGCTGAATGCAGTAGCTGAAATGGAGCTGCAGTGAAACTGATATAATTTTGGAAGCTCCCTTCAGTAAACTGATGCAGAATTAAATGAAATAGTTTCCACCACCTTTTTAGGTATCTGATATCAGCCAAAAACCATGTCTCTGCTGCATGAGGGAGAATAGTCCCTTGTCCCTATCTGCCAGCAGCAAGGCAGGTAAATGTTCCAGGGGGGAGCTAGAAAGGGGTACAGCAACTGTACAAGCTCTGTGCCATGGTGTGTCCAGATGGTTGGAGCTTATGTTGCTGTCTGCAGCCAGTGCTGGCTAGGCATTCACTGTGCTCTGTTTAAGAGGAGACATAAATGGCATGTTGCAGCCTGAGAGCTCTTGAGACAGACACATGTTCTGCACCTTTCCGCTCTCTCCCTCTGCAGCTCCAAAAGAAAAGAGCAGGAGTTTTGCCTCATATCTTTGGTGAATAGATACATACAAATCTATTGAAGTAATAACAAATGACCAGATCAGTATAGATAGAATTACTCATAAAACCAATCCCTAAATCTTCCCATTCTCTCCCCACCAACACCACTCTGTACCTGCATAAACCTCACTTGTTTGAAATGTGTGGCATTCTTTAATTACCGAACGAAAGCTAAGTGATCAACAAGTGATGCAGTTAATTATATACACATGGTGCATTTCAGTTACACACCCAAAAAAGCAAGCATGATGGACTATTACGTTTGGGCTAGAGAGAAAGCTATACTATTATTTATCAGAGGGAAATTCTGTCCATTTTAGCCCCTTCATATGTCTAACAAGTCTGAAACTTTCTCTAGACAACATGGATTCATAGATTTTTAGCCAGAAGGGACTGTTATGTTCTGTCTAGGGTCTGACTTCTTGTGTAACATGGCCACAGAATTTTATCCACTGCTTCCTGTATGAAATCCAATAACCTCTAATTGATTTACAACATATTTTAGAATTACAACTTAATCTGAACCTAAGAGACTGAGAATCCAGTATATTCCTAGACAAGTTATTCCAGTTATTAATTGCCCTAACTGGGGGGGGGGGAACTATTTTCTAGTCTGATTTTGTCTAGATTTAGCTTCCCGTCATAGGATCTTATGCCTTTGTCTGCTGGATGTAAGAGCCCTCTATTATCAGAAACCTTCTCCCCATCTAAATATTTAAGAGGTGAATTATCATAGTTTATAATCTACACTAGCATAAACTGAAAAGTAATGTGCTGTAGTTATAACAAAACACTGATGCAATAATTGTTAAACAACTAAGTAGATGTGACATACACCATCACAGCACTTCATATGGATCTGAAAGGCAAGTAAATTGTGGTGGTAAGTTTTTCTGTGATTTGAAGGAAAATATACTTTTTGGAAAGGAAGTTTATTCCCAAAGCTCTTTGTGCCAGAGATCACAATTTATTTATCCATCTAATTGTCAATAATTGGGATCTCAACTTTGACCATAAAGTGATCTAAAATAAATAAATAAAACGAGGAAGACTGTAGCACCTTAGAGACTAACCAGTTTAGTCTCTAAGGTGCTACAAAGTCTTCCTCATTTTATTTATGGATACAGACTAACACGGCTGCTAATCTTAACCTAAAATAAATAGTATCTAGACAGGTCAGAAGCAGTAGGTTGTGGAATGCCTGTTATCTTAACTCTAGCAAAGTTATTTTTTCAATGCTAACCCCCCATTTAATGCATCCTTACTCACTTATATTTTGTGTGCCTTCTGAAGCTCGAGGTACTTGTGTATAGTTACCAAAAATATATAAACTATGAAAAATATAAATTACTAACCCATACAAACAGCCTCCCAAGCCCTCCGAGGTGTACATGAAACTGTCAGCTGAATCCTACATTCCCTGGTCATCCTGCACCACTCACCCCACTGCATCATCTAACCCTTGAAAAAACAGAGGAGCTTTGTGTTATATTCTGAAGATCACCCCTAGTTAATGCTGTGACACAATTTCCTTTCCCCCCTTTAAACTGATAGTTAAAGAACTTTGACTAATCTCAACTGCAGCACTGTTGCATGATGTGGTCAGCCATGTGCAAGGTCTCAGACCACTAAGGGCTTTGCAGGTCAAAAATAACACCTGAAATTCCACCTGGAAACTAATAAGCAGACTCTGCAGGCAGTAGAGCACTGAAGCTATGGCAAACCTCTTAACAATCAGGTAGTTGCATTTTTTTTAATGGCTTATACTTAAGGCAATTCAGAAATTGAACCCTATGGTAAAGTGAACTACAGTAGCCTAACCATTAGAGGACAAAAGCATGGATCAGAGTAGAGAGGTCCACATTGGAAAAGCAAGGTCACAGTCATCTCATTAAGAGCAAATGGATATAGCAGACTTGGCCAAAGCAGTCTCCTGAACCTCCATGAGCAGCTAGGATTCTATCAGTCGTTCCAGACTGAGAACCCAACTAACAAAAGGTGGTTGCATTTCCACAGTAAATGGAGCTGATAAAGGACCCAACCCAAAGCTCTTTGAAGTCAATGGAATGACTCCCATTGGCTTGCTTTGGATCAGGGCCTTTAGCACTATCTTTTCTGCCCATATTAGTATTGTGTTTTCTTGATTAAATCTCATTCAAGCCCTTATCAGATCCAGACACCAAAAAAGTAACTTAATTCAGTTGGAGGCCATATACTGATATAACCAACTTCCTTATCTCTAGTTAAAGTGTTAACTGTACACAATTTAGTTAACTAGTAACAATTACCAATGAGAAATCACTGATGAATCGCTATTTACACACAGGGTGACAGGTGAGTAAAAATAAGTTGCTCTACACCTCTTCATGCATCTTGAGATTACAATTCATATCAGTTATTTTTAATATTGTGCCTCTGTGCTCTGCTGTATTAAACCTAAAGTTTATAGTAAAGATTCCCAAGCCATAGTCCTCTCTGCCATATGTTGTGTAGCTAGCCTAAATAAAAACTACAGGAGAGACTTGTTTCAACCTGGCTGAAATAAGATACAGTAGTTCTGGAAGCTATGAAACACCTTGTATTTCCAGTGTTGCAGAAATATGTACATTACCTTAGCTGGAGTTCCTTTTTAGGTCTCTAATGAAAGAGGGTCTCTGAAGGAAAGAATCTGAGAATCCTCTCATGAAATTGATCTTCAGTTGTTCCTCTGAGCTAGACACAACTCCATCCCTTGCACAAAGGAACAACTGGAGATCAACTGCATGAAGAAATATACACTGAATAGATTGTTTGACTTTCCTCCAACCTCCACAGATCTCTAAGAATCCACAAGAATTTAGTCACCCCCAGAGAATACTCTTCTTTCAGGTTAGCTCTGGCTCCCACCAGGCCCAACTCTCTGGTGCTGCCTTTGGCTGAGGCTGCTCAGGAGAGTCCATTAAAAAATACATGATGTGCTAGCTGTCTGACATGGGGGTGAGACTGATTCTGAATGATCAGCAAATCTGACTAGTCAACATGTGTAAAAAACACTCTCCCTACTCACCTACAACTGTGAAGAGGCATTGTGCCTCTCTGATCAGCTTGGAACTCCCACCAGAAAGGTGTGGTTCTGCATTGCCCCACCGAGGACTAATGCTGTCATGGTAACTGCACAATTTTGTTCTGTATCTCCTACAGGAAGCAGAGACATTTTGGGAGAGTGTTTTTTACTCTAAAAACAAGTCGAGAAGTGCTGGGATTCACTGGCAGTATGAAGAGGTAGTGGCAATGTGCTCATTTTTGACGCACATCAACAAAATGCTTTGATTTAGAAGCTGCCAGTTTTTATTAGCAATAATTTTGACCAGAAAAGAATCAAATCAGCTTGCCACTGTTCGAGTTAAGGCAAATGTCACTTTATTTTATTTCTGCAGAATATTAACTTTAAAAACAGTGCTCTGGCTTGTCTGGCATTGTCCTCAAAATGCACTGTACAGATGACATTACTATACTGAAAAAGTTCCTTTCTGCTTCAAAACACTGCAGTAAATTTCAGTGAACAAGATCACAAGTCGGTTCCAATGCTATAACGCTGCCCTTGTGGTTCATCAGAGTTCAAGGAGGCTTTATTTAAGAGTGCTGAAGTTCTGTCACAATTACCTTGAGATTACTGCCCCAGGCCACATGGCTCAGCTTCAGCTCAGGCCTTGTCCTGTTGGTCTATGAGTAGGGCAGTGGTTCCATCATATCAGCTATCACTAAATGCAGGTGCATTTAATTGCTCCCTCATTTAGCCTGAATGAAAGGTGGCTAGCCATGCCCATCTGCTTCAACAAGGTTTGTGATCATCCATAGATCAAAGACACATGTTCTGGTAGCCCCCAACACCCTTCAGTATAACACATTCCATTAATTTAAGCATGCAAAAAGTTAATTGCCTTCCTAGGTTAGTCCTACACTATTTGTTCTCTATTGTTCAGAGGTGGGATCTCTATCCGACATAGCCATGCCAGCAAAAGACCCTACTGTACATAGTTATGCTAGTAAAACTGCTTTTGCCAGTACTGTGCTCAGGGGCTGGAATCTATATATATAAAAGTCAAGTGGTGTATGTATATATGTATGACTGCGAACTCCTCCCGCACCGTTTGAGCCAGAGACTTGAATTTTGGTACAGTGAGGGGTCTTGGGGTCTAGATGCTGGTAAGGGTCGACAAATTTTCGGATCTCACCTCTGACGCCCCCCAGGGGTGAAAGTCTTTCAGGGCCAATCACATCGGCTGGGCGGTTAGGTGGTGATGATGTCATAATACCCCCCTCCAACAGACACCTCACTCGCTCCGCTCACCCCTCCCTCCTCCAACGGAACCCCGGAGATCCCTCAGTTCTCTGCCCCTCCCCCCTCCCAACGGAACCCTGGAATCCATCAGCTCTGTGCCCCACCCCGACCTGCGAAGGTCCCCGGAATCCCTCAGCTCTGGGCCCCCTCCCCCCCTGCGACGGATCCGAGTTGGGTTTGGTGGGACAGTAAGTGAGGTGGGGGTGTTGGGTTCGGTCGGGGGGTGAGGTGGGGGTGTCGGGTTTGCTTGGGGGGGGTGGGAAGGTGTCGGGGTGGGTGACGGGTGAGGTGTGGGTGTTGGGGTTTGTCAGGGGGTGTCAGCTGTCTGCCACCTCCCCACCTCCGACTGACCCGAGCAGCGCCGGGCACTTATGCTAGTAGATATATAAAAGTCAAGTGGTGTGTGTGTGTATGTATGTATGTATGTATGTATGACTGCGAACTCCTCCCGCACCGTTTGAGCCAGAGACTTGAATTTTGGTACAGTGAGGGGTATTGGGGTCTAGATGCTGGTAAGGGTCGAAAAATTTTCGGATCTCACCTCTGACACCCCCCAGGGGTGAAAGTCTTTCAGGGCCAATCACATCGGCTGGGCGGTTAGGTGGTGATGATGTCATAATACCCCCCTCCAACAGACACCTCACTCGCTCCGCTCACCCCTCCCTCCTCCAACGGAACCCCGGAGATCCCTCAGTTCTCTGCCCCTCCCCCCTCCCAACGGAACCCTGGAATCCATCAGCTCTGTGCCCCACCCCGACCTGCGAAGGTCCCCGGAATCCCTCAGCTCTGGGCCCCCTCCCCCCCTGCGACGGATCCGAGTTGGGTTTGGTGGGACAGTAAGTGAGGTGGGGGTGTTGGGTTCGGTCGGGGGGTGAGGTGGGGGTGTCGGGTTTGCTTGGGGGGGGTGGGAAGGTGTCGGGGTGGGTGACAGGTGAGGTGTGGGTGTTGGGGTTTGTCAGGGGGTGTCAGCTGTCTGCCACCTCCCCACCTCCGACTGACCCGAGCAGCGCCGGGCACTTATGCTAGTAGATATATAAAAGTCAAGTGGTGTGTGTGTGTGTATGTATGTATGTATGTATGTATGACTGCGAACTCCTCCCGCACCGTTTGAGCCAGAGACTTGAATTTTGGTACAGTGAGGGGTATTGGGGTCTAGATGCTGGTAAGGGTCGAAAAATTTTCGGATCTCACCTCTGACACCCCCCAGGGGTGAAAGTCTTTCAGGGCCAATCACATCAGCTGGGCAGTTAGGTGGTGATGATGTCATAATACCCCCCTCCAACAGACGCCTCACTCGCTCCGCTCACTGCCCCTCCCTCCTCCAACGGAACCCCGGAGATCCCTCAGTTCTCTGCCCCTCCCCCCTCCCAACGGAACCCCGGAGATCCCTCAGCTCTGTGCCGCCCCCTACCTGTGAAGGTCTCCGGAATCCCTCAGCTCTGCCCCCCCCCCCCGCGACGGATCTGAGTTGGGTTTGGTGGGACGGTAAGTGAGGTGGGGGTGTCGGGTTCGGTCGGGGGGTGAGGTGGGGGTGTCGGGTTTGCTTGGGGGGGTGGGAAGGTGTCGGGGTGGGTGAGGGGTGAGGTGTGGGTGTTGGGGTTGGTCAGGGGGTGTCAGCTGTCTGCCACCCCCCCCACCTCCGACTGACCCGAGCAGCTATGCTAGTAAGTTATAAAAGCAAAAGCAGAGGTTTTTCTGGTCTAAGTACTTTCCTGGTCTATATACTGGTATGAATATAGCAGCAGCACATGTCTCTAATAGATCTGCTTCTAGGTAACTCAGCACTAGATAAACTGCTTTCATAACAAGCTGGCACTTTCACACATGAATTCCTAAATAACAAGGAGAGTCTTTTTCTCTTCTGCCTGGTGTCTTCTGCCTCCTCCCCCACCCCCTTTTACAGCCAGCTTGACAAGCAAATAAGAGCAATCCCTCTTGTTTTTATTGCTATATACATGTATATTGCAATAGGGCCCTGCAGTCCCAAGTGAGATCAGGCTCCTATTGTGCTAGGCGCTCTGTACATGCACTTAATGAGAAACAGGCCATGCTGCAACTAGTTGATACAACAGGCAGTGGAAAAGAAATGCTGTCCCCATTTCATAGAGCTGTATATGGATAGCTCAGGCACAGAGATTAAATTACGTGCCCAAATCCACACAGGAAGTCCATGGCAGAAGAATGAATTGAACTAAGATCTCCTCCAGTCCAGGGCTTAATCACAAGATCATCCTCCTACCCACCTTCTTCCCTCCCATCCCCATCTCCCAGGCTTTAATATCACTTTTCTTTTCAGTGGATATGTTTGCCAGTCAGAATTAGTTTGCAGCTAACCATCCACATTTTTTCTGCCAGGATAGATCGTTGTTAAAGTCTGTATGTCTGAGAACTGAGTTACATTTTGGGTAAAATAGTGATATAAGGATTTATTAGGTTAAGCCTGTTTCCTCCTAAAGGGCCTCTGTCAGAGCATGGAGAGTTAAAAACCACACAGAATGAAAAAGAGAACAAATTCCAGAGAGCAGCCTGTTAAAGCTGTGGGATTGTTCCATCTAGTTTATTTTTTAGCCTGTATTGGTGTGTTTATTAGCTTGGTTAGAGAATACCTCTGTGGATAGGATCTGCCACTGTTCAGATTTCCTTGGCCTTTGGAGCTCTACAAAAGGTGTAGAAGCTCTAAACTGGTACTCTCAAAGACTGGCATATCACAATTTCAGAGCAAAGGATGTAACTTTCCTCATCTCGTTTCTCTCCCCAATTTTTATTTTGTCTCCTATTTCAGTCATAGGAACATAAGATTTGCCACACTGGATCATGCCCATCACCCAGCTGTTTCAGTATCCTGTCTCTAACACTGGCCAGCACGAGCTGAAAGGTAGAAGAAACAGCAATAGGCAGTTTTGGGATAATCTCCTAAACCTTGATAATCAGAGACTGTCTTAAACACTGTAGCCTGAGGTTTTACTGCCCTTCTGAAATGTTTTTTTTATTTTTTGTATTTGCTATAATTCTGATATTTGTAATTTCAAACATTCCCACCTTTGAACCTTCCAAAGTTCCTAGCCTCACTGACATAATGTGGCAATGAGTTCCACTGTCTATTTTCATTCTCTCCCATCATTGCCCTCCCCCACTACACTTTAAACCTGTATGTTTATACAAAAGTTTGCCTGATCAGAAATATACATGCCAGTTGTGCACTAGTTTATTCACTCAAGTGTGACAGTCAGTTGAGCATTCACTGTTCTGCATGCTGTTATTACAGCATCTACGGACAAATCTATTCCCAGACACTTATCAGACAGCGAAAATCCACTTCAATGAAAATACAGTAGAGCTCACAAAAGAGAAGTTGCAAAGTGGAGTGCCACCTAGCACCAGTCCATCTCAGCTACCATCTTGGATTGACTCATGAGAAGCAGTGAGTCTTTGGCACTGTTTAGAACCTCCTATATGTTGGAGCCTGCTTTTAAGGCAAATCCAGAGACATTCTGAGATTCCAGCTGTGGGAGAATGCTAACATGCAAATTAAACCACAGTGGGGCCAGGTCTTTGTCCATTCTTGTAGGATAAGAGAGATTTAAAAGTGCCTTAACGGTACAACTGGGGATTCCCCTCCAGCTTGGAATCTCCTGGTGGAGTAGAACAGGCATATCTGGCTTTGATATCTATTCCCCCTACACAAGGCTGTTCAGGCTCATGATGATGGCTGAAGGGGAAACCTAAATTAGAGCATCTGGACTGCTTAAGGCTATCTTTGCCTTCCCCTCTGAGCCATACCAAGCACCAGCCCAAAGTCAGCTGAGGATCAAGCTCCTGGGGTGCAAATATATACAAATGAAAATTAACTGAAAATTGTCACATGAACTACTGCAAAGTGAAAAGACACTCTTTTATGATGAGAGAAGTAATGCAGTGCTAACTTCATTACTTAAAATATAGATTAGAATTGCAATGTAAACTGTTGGAGTGGATATTTACTCACATAAAAACAGTAATAGTTACAAATTCACAAGTGTTCCTCTCAAGCCTCCTAAACATCAAATTACAGAAAAACAGAACTCTTCAAATGGTACGGGAGGAAATTGGTACAATTATTCCTTCTTTATCAAATAACATAAGCACTGCAGTCTTTATTTACTTATAAAATTGTACTTTTAGCACTGTGCTCTTCCAAATTCATTAAGAATCTAAAGACCGCACATTGTCTGCACAGAACTGTGTTATAGTCTCTGAAATCTAATTGCCCAGATTCCCTCCTAATAAAACAAAACTCCCATCCTTAGGGAGGCCTGGCTTTCATTTAGTACAATTCTTTTCTGGAGAATTGTATTAAACTGAAGAGATTTTTTTTAAGATAAAAAAGAACAAAAAACGCACTATCACATTGGACTCATGTAGGTAAAGAACTATAATAATAAATGGAGATATACCTATCTCATAGAACTGGAAGGACCTTGAAAGGTCATTGAGTCCAGTCCCCTGCCTACACTAGCAGGACTAAGTACTGTCCCCTGACAGATTTTTTTGCCCCAGATCCCTAAATGGCCCCCTCAAGATTGAACTCACAACCCTGGCTTTAGCAGGTCACTACTCAAACCACTGAGCTATCCCTCCCCACACTGCATGACTAGAACCCCTGGACCAATGCGGGGTTGGGTGGCTGCTACTTCCACATCACTATTGGTAAGCTTAGGCTAGGCTTCTACGGGGGAGGACGCAGTGAAGCTAGGCACTGCAGGAAATACCCCACCAGCAGGGCTTGAGTAGCAGCCCCTTGCAGCCCACTGATTGGCTCATGCTGGTATGTAAACCAAGACACCCACATGGGGAGTTGTCTGAACAATGAGACAGACTGCCTTCTTGCTTCTGCTCCATATCTTGCTTGCCGTGCTGTTGATCCAAGACTCTGGCTTCTGACCCTGGTTTGCCCCTAACTCCATTAGCCTGTTGTCTGTAACCCAGTACATGTAACTTCCTGATATCCTGACCTGACTTGTAGGATTGCCATAGTTTTACTCACACGAAACCGAACACCATTGCCCTGCCCCTTCTCCGAATCCCCACCACCTACTCACTCCATCCCCCTCCCTCTGTTGTTTGCTCTCTCCATCGTTACTCACTCACACATTTTCACTGGGCTGGCTCAGGAGGCTGGGATGTGGGGGAGACAGGAGGGCTCCGGCTGGGGTTGCAGGCTCTTGGGTGTGGCCAGAGATGAGGGATTTGGGGTGCAGGAGGGAACTCCAGTCTGGGGCATTTATCTGAATTCGGAGTATGGGATGGGGATCCAGGCAGAGGGTTGGGGCGTGGGAGGAGGTATGGGCTCTGGACTGGGAATGTGGGTTCTGGGGTGAGCCCAGAAATGAGAGGTTTAGGGTGCAGGATGGGACTCAGGGCTGGAGCAGGGATTTGGGATGTGGGCTCTGTGGGGGTGGGAATGAAGGATTTGGGGCTCCTGGCTTGGACTGAGGGGCTTGGAGTGCAGGAAGGGGGCTCTAGGCTGGGGCAGAAGGCTGGGGGTACAGACTCGGGGGCGGAGCTGGGGATGAGTGGGTTGGGGTGTAGGAGAAAGTTCTGAGCTGGGATCAAGAGGTTTAGAGGTGGGATCAGGGAAGGGGATCAGAGTTGGAGCAGGGGGTTGGAGTGCGGTGTGGGCTCCAGCTAAAGGTGCAGGCCCTGGAGTGGGGCTGGGGATGAGGGGTTTGGGGTACAGGAGAGTGCTCTGGGTTGGGACTAAGGGGTTCAGAGGGAAGGAAGGGGATCAGGGCTGGGGCATGGGGTTGGGTACAGGGAGGGAGGCACTCAGCAGTGCAGGCTCCGGGCAGCGCTTACCTCAAGCATCTTCCAGAAGCAGCGGCATGGTTCTGGCCAATAGGAGCTTTGGGGGTGATGCTTCAAGGGGGGCATGTGAAACCTAAGCGTAGGAGCTGGAGCGGGAACATGATATCTGCTTCCCAGGAGCCGTGTGGTGTGAAGGCTAGCAGGGAGTCTGCCAGCCCTTCTGCATGGCACCACCAACCAGACAGTCAATGGCCCGGTCAGCTGCCAGGATCCCTTTTTGACCAGATGTTCTGGACAAAAACCAGACACATAGTCACCCTGCTGACTTGACCATGACCCCATAACTCATCTCCTGACTGGTGCACACAAATCGTCAGGGCCTAGCCCTGATAGGTCGATAAAAATGCCACAGTGAAGTAGATTCTTCATAGCAAGAAGCTCAAGTGGTGTAAATTGGCATAGCTCCACTGACTTTACCTATTCACACCAGGTGAGGGCCGGACTCAGTATGTCTCTAAATACTTTGAGGTGTCTGGATACTGTGGTGATGAGTGCCATGGAAATGTCTGCAAATAAGTAAGAGTTGAGAGATGGGATTTACTGTTCGTGTCCATTTACTTATTCTGTGCAACTTCTGTCCTGTTCACAAGTACTTGAACCATTTGAAGATCGTTTGATCATATATTAGTCATAAAACAGAACTTGTAAAGAATATTTTGTAAAAAAGTTAAACATGAAATGTCACAACACTGTATTGCCCTACCAATGTTGGTTTCTTTGCTCAGATTTCCTCTAAGAGCCCCATATGAAAGCTCTGGGTGATTCACGGATATTTAAATACACCAAAAGAACGATAAAAATCTACTGCCTGAATACTTGCCAATATGAATCCATGCCTAATCAAAAAACTGCCCATCATAGCAATAATTCCCTTCGTTTGGCCACATTATGTTTCTCAACAGACAGCCAGGAAAATGGATGAGTATTATAGTGTGCTCCAAATCTGGGGCTCCATTAGACCATGGAGGTACTTGGTGGAACTGGTTGGAACTTTCCCATCAAAATGTTTTTAGTAAGAAAATAAAGTTTCTGCAAAACTGAATTTTTACTTGGGAAAATTAACTCCCCCCTCCCCTCCCCAATCAATTTTCCATGGGGAAAATACAAATATTTAGATTGTTTGTTTGGATTGGCCCAAATCAAAACACAACATTTCAAATTTTTGAACCAAATTGATACACTTTGTTTTGGGTCAGTTCAACGTTCATCTATGTCTACTTAAGCTGCCTCGGTGCTGTGGACTATAAAGGAGAAAGAGGGTAGGAGGTACCCAAACTGAACCGCCTATAAGGTATCTCTGTAGCTCAGGCAGATGCAGCTAAATGACAAACCAAGCCAAAATAAAGTTTTTTTTCAATTTGGTTCAATGACCTAAAAAACCCCAAAAAACAGCCTACAACATTTCCAAAATATCTTGATTCAGATCCTTCTATTCAGTGACATTTTGATGTTTTGACCTTGGTCCCAGTTTGGGATAAAAACAATATTGAAATAAGGAATTTCTCATAGGAGAAAAATTCTGACTTTTAACCAGTTCTATTTGTGATTCCTGAGCAATGGGGCCCCATGGAAAGTATCCTTTCACTAGCTCCTCTTGCCTTTTAAACCAGGTGGTCATTAATTAAAGCAATTCTGGATCAGGTAACTGTGTCTCAAATCATTTTAGGGCTTTCAGGCAAGAATGCCTTAAACTCCACCCAGAAACTAAACAGATCACTGCAGATAACAAGATCTTCTTTCTCTTATATACCAGATTGGTCTGTCTGCAATGTGCCCTTTCCATGTCCATCTTCTTTTCTCGATTCTCCCCAACTGTTTCATCTACAGCCTACCGACTTCAGAAAGCTTTAGCTATTTCTGAGAAAAATCTTGTTCTCTAATACAGCAAATGCAGGGCCGGATGCTCAGGTAATGTAAATTAGCAAAGTTCCATTGATGTCAATGAGAGCTATGCTGATTTACACCAGTGAGCTTCTCTCCTGTAGTCTCTCTCTTCCTCTGTATGACCTTTATTAAGATCCGTGAGAGCTAACTTGCAGTGGGTATAACTGAGGGCAAAAATTGTCCCACTGTCTCTTTGCTGAATTGCCTCTTGACATTCATCCATACTAACAATGACCTGACCATATTATAATCAATTGCAATAAGATGTTGTGAAATTGATCGAATCAATGTGTCATCATGTGTTGTATCTACAATGTTTCAAAGAATGATACTAGGAAAAATGGCAAGGGTGGACTAAAAAATTCTCAGTAGCTGGGCAGGGGTGTATGATCTCTGGAAAACTGATTATGAGAGAGAAGACAGAACTTCTGCCTTCAGATCTACACAGCTGATATCAGTTCTGGTACTCTGCACTTCCTATATGCCTGGGATATTACTCAATTATTTCAATTTTGGGTCATCTGTCTGTACAGAAAGCTCTGGTGTTCTGCTCTGCAAATCGGGAGCATAAAGGAAACTAAGGAAAGAATCTAATGCAGTGATTTATTGCTGGCCCAAGACATAGCTCTCTTCTAAATAAAAATGTTTTGTTGTGTGGATCAGGAGTGGCACGTTCCTGGAGATGAATCGTCTTTTATTCCAATGAAACAAAGGTGTCAATTTTAGTAACATTTTCTGAACCAAATTCATTAGTACAAGTGTTATAGGAAGGCATAATGATAATTGCATTGCTTTAGGATTTCTTCCCATCTGCGTACAGTGCCTGCCTTTAGGCATATTTAATAAAAGAACATTCAAACTCCTCCGGCTGGTACAAAAAGCAAGAACAAGTTTGAAAATAATATAGGTAGCTCCTTATATTCCTCCATTATCCATGTTCAGTTATCCAGATAAGAGATGATATATAGATTGTATTCCATATCTCAATGAGCATTTATACCATACATGTTAAATATTCAGGGCCAGACTCTCGGTGTGAATTAATGTCACTCCATTGCCTCAGTTTCCCATGAATCTTTAGAGAGATTTAGATAAATTCCATTAATCTGTCTCAATGATGGCTTTATATGAATATAAACTAAAGATTGAGCTTCAGATGGCTTTTTCAAGTTGGTCAGGGGTTCATATACCACAGAAGTGTTTCATGATGCCTACAGAATATTTCTGTGCTGTTGCAATTTGATCCAGGCATGCAAGTCTGATAAGGAAGATTTAATATTTGAGTTGCTAATACCCATTCAGACCACACTGTTGCCAGAGTGAACCCCTATGGCTGATCACTTAGAACATTATTTTGGATATTAATATAAGCTTCTTGGGCAAATAATAAAAAATATAAGTTACATACAGGGGGCCTTGACTAGCAGAGAATTCCCTTGCTGGAGGGCAGTTCTCTGCTAGTGCATCTGTGTTGGGCTCCGTGTTTGGGCATTTGTCACACTTCGCCTCCCATTGTAGCAAATAGGGAGTTGTCATGGCGCAGCTATACTACACTAACATTATTCTGCCCTAGCACAGGGGCCATTGAGGATCCTGCATCAGTGGCACAGCTTAGAGCAGCCCAGCAGCAGCTCTAAGCCTTGTTGAGGCTGAAGGGACAGGCTCAGCCCTCGGAATCAGAGAGCCAGTACCAGTTTACTCACACTTTTCTTCACTGAGTCAAGTTCTCGCACAGGAGAGAATCAGACTAGTTTTGTTTTGTTTTTTTCATGCTGTAGTTGTTCAGTCTTAGACTAGTCCATAAACACCAACCTCATTGATCATGTTTTTTTATTTAATATGTAGTGGAAAATGTGTTTTAATTAACTCCTGAATGCTGCTACACATCTACGCTCTGTAAAGACGTCAAATATTGACTGTAACGTTACTCTAAAGCTAAAAAATTACATATTTGTACTGCAGCACCCTGATCATGCTGACAAGGAATGTTCTAAATAATAGAACATATTTCTAAATTAATTTTGTATTTATATTTTAAAAGAATATAATATATAGGTATTATACTTATGCTTTACATGCATCTAATTTCAGTAATACAAATGAACAATTTGACTTGCATGAAAGCTAAGAACAAGCAATTAAAACCTATTACAAGTGCAAATTTGCAAACAAAAGGATAATTTAATTGCATGTGCAACCCACATAATTATCATAATTGTTCTTTCTACTTTGTGCTAGGAAACATCTCTGTATGTCGACCATACAATAAATCGTGGCTGCATATTTCCATTACATTTCAGAAAATACTCTTTCCAGGGTATGTTTTCTGAGCCGATGGGAAACATAGGAATTAACTCTGTTTAGTGGAATGGAATCAAACATCACAGATCTAGCCAAGGACAGCGTGGAAGTCTGCAGCATGCTGCCCCCGTAACTTGGCAGAAGCCCCTCCATCAAGGGAAAGGAGGGTGGGTTGTAAACTGGCTTGCACACAGGGGAAAACCTGAGCAAAGGGTGAGATTTGTTTTCCAAAGCAGCTAAGGAAACTGAATGCCTGACTTGGTACTTTGGAAATTTTTACTCTATGCCCCCAGTAACTTGCAACCAGAACCTATTTCACTCACACTGTGGAAACCTTCTCTTTCTACCCTAGATTCTTAGGGCAGCATCAGAATCCTACAGAAGATGTTGTCAAGGGGCCAAAGAAGCTAAGGTGGCAGGGTAGCAATGCAGAAGATAGGGACTTGGTGACTTAATGTCACCTCTGCTCCCTCCTCCTCCAAATTGTGCCAAGCACAGGCACTCCAGAGGAGCTAGTGTGGTTTTTTGCTAGTGAATTCCTGCATGCTGTGTGTGTTTGCTCATAAATTCAATATGATATTTTTGGTCTTGTGGTAGAGAACTCAGAAATAAAAAAGTAAGTGTTGCCACCCCTGCCCTCACACATAAATGAGGGTTTGCTTATAAGGTATTGCCCCTCATGGGGGTGTGTGGGTGGTTCTCCTTCCTGAGTGCTCCCATTGATTTAACTATGGAGCTATCACAATGGGGGAGAGAGGTAGTCTATCAAGAGGCAGATGGTAAGCCATTTAGGGCTTTATAGATAAAATGCAACCGCTTCAATTTACCCAGCATAACAAATGTACTTTGCTAATAAAGGACTAACGGTTGGTCAGGCCAAAAATATCTTAATTACCTGAAGGTAAATAGCATGTAGAAAACCAGCTGCTTCGTGTTCATTCAGACTGCTTGTGGCATAAAGTGCTACCCAATGTGACTAAGGGCATTACAGACTGGTCCTAAGGTTTTTTGGTTTTTTGTTTTGTTTAATTCCCATTCTACATGTATAGATCAAAATCCTAATCACTTGAACACAGTTGACCAGGTTGTGATCTATTACACCAGTATAAATCTGGAGGAACTGCTGATAGGGAGTCAAATGGAGGATTATTCCAGATTTACACTAACATAGAATCAGAATCTGGCCTGTATATCAAAACCCACAAAAATACCTTCCTACAGTCATGAAAATACCTTGAACCTTCTCAGAGATAAGACAAATGAATGGGTAACTTATCCAGAAACAAATGAAATGAAACCTACCTTTTCATCAACCATGTAAGGGGGGGGCTGAACTCTCTCCAGAACACTAACAATCTCCCACATAGGCAACCTCGTCACTTCAAATGGAAAAGCAAAGAAATCAGACGTTCCCCTATGACTGAAAAGCAATTTGAAAATAATTGAATCTGACACTTGCCAAAAAGAATAAAATTTCAAAGAAACTGGCACAAGCTCTTTCTATACAGACAGGCTAAGGTAAACTCATAAAGACACTGGTTCTGAAAGTCTTTATTCCTAAACTTGGTACACTTTCCTAAGCATGCAAAGATGCAGTTGCCTCAGACCAACTATAAACAGTTAAATGATTCTTCTTACCTTAAAGATTCTTAATATATTAAGAGATGGGTGCTCTGCTTCTGGAAAAAATAATGCCCCCCCTTTCCCTCACCTCCCAATATCCATAGAAGTGAAATAAACGTGACCCTAAATAAAAAAGGATCAGAATTGTTTGGTTAAGAGCTATTTCCATATTCCCACCTATTCCCCACCAACCTGTAGCTGCTGTGAAAGATCTTCATGGAGCTGCCCCAAAGCCCACCACCTATATATTCATTGCAGACTGTGACAGAAAGCTATAGTAAATTCACAGAACCTTTTTTAACAAATAAGTCTCCTGACTGTTCTAAATATTGCCTAGCTGCCTATTGGCTCAAGGAAAAATTACACAAGAACAGGGGTACTTGAACCGTACTTTTTAAGAAAAACC
Organism: Sternotherus odoratus; assembly: GCA_032164245.1. Lineage (NCBI taxonomy): Eukaryota > Metazoa > Chordata > Testudines > Kinosternidae > Sternotherus > Sternotherus odoratus. The sequence goes on from JAVMKO010000001.1 coordinate 91,623,986, forward strand.
TTGCCACTTAAACAGGAGACGGTGCTGCCGTGTGTGTATGTGTGTGTGGTACCTATGTCAGCTCTATGCCAGGGGCTCCCCCACATAGCTTGTTTAGATGATGTTCTTGCTCCTTTGTGGCACTAGCATGTTAAAAAGGGACCATAACTAGATCACAGAATATCTCCAGCTCTCTGGTGTCAGTTTGTATTAGAAGTCCGCCTCAAATGCAATCAAAATTCTGCAAAGCAGAGCCATTGTTTGTTCACAATGTCTTTCTAACTGCCTAGAAATAGTGAGCCATCCGCTATGTGTTCTTTCTTGAGGACATTTCAGAGGTCCAAGATACTACTTTGGATATTGCAGATGGTCTTACCATGCACCATTTTGCTACCAGTGAGATCATATTGCTATATAGGAACTCCAACTGTCTAATATTTAGATTCCTGGAGAATCTCTAGTGGACTAATCACTTGAATTCCAGCTTCTTTGCTTCACCAGAGTAGTTCAAAAGGCCAGAACGGGAACCAAATCAGGGTTCTAGCCACAGGATATGAGTACATAACTTGAATGGTTTTCAACGGTGTATCAATTTTTTTCTGTTATGATTCATCTTTCCAAGTCTTTCTGTAATTCGATGTTCCTTAGCTGTTGGTATTCTGAGCCCATTTATATTTAATACTAGCGAAAATACCCGGCGTTGCTCGGGTCAGTCAGAGGTGGGGAGGGGGCAGACAGCTGAGCGAGTGCAGGGTCCGTTGGATGGGGGAGAGAGCAAACCTGACACCCCTACCTCACCCCCCCCCGACCAAACCCAACACCCCCACCTCACTTACCCCTCGACCAACCCCGACTCACATTTTCACCCCCTCCCAAACCCAACACCCCCACATCTCCCCCCTACACCCCCTGACCAACACCCACATCTCACCCCCCCATAGACCAAACCTGACACACCCACATCTCACCCCCCCATAGACCAAACCTGACACACCCACCTCACTTCCCCCCCAACCAAACCTGACACCCCTACCTACCACCACAAACAAACCCGACACCCACACCTCACTTACCCCTCGACCAACCCCTACCCCCCTCCTCACCCCCCCCAACCAAACCCAACACCCCCACCTTACCCCCCACCAAACCAAACACCCCCTGACCAACCCCAACCCCCACACCTCACCCCTCACCCACCCCGACACCTTCCCACCCCCCCAGACCAAACCCAACACCCCCGGCTCACTTACCCCCCGACCAAACCCGACACCCCCACCTCACCCCCCGACCAAACCCGACACCCCTACCTCACTTACCCTCCGACCAAACCCAACTCGGGTCTGTCGGAGGTGGGCAGGGGGCAGAGAGCTGAGGGATTCCGGGGTCCGTCGGAGGGGGCAGAGAGCTGAGGGATTCCGGGGTCCGTCGGAGGTGGGCAGGGGGCAGAGAGCTGAGGGATTCCGGGGTCCGTCGGAGGTGGGGAGGGGGCAGAGAGCTGAGGGATTCCGGGGTTCCGTTGGAGGGGGGAGAGGGCACAGAGCTGAGGGATTCTGGGGTTCCGTTGGAGGGGGGAGGGGGCACAGAGCTGAGGGATTCCGGGGTTCCATTGGAGGGGTATTATGACATCATAACTATGTCACAGAGAACAGCAGCTGCCCAGCTGATGTGATTGGCCTTTAAAGAATTTCACCCCTGGGGGGCGTCAGAGGTGAGATTTGAAAAATTTTCGACTCTTATGGTCATTAGGACCCCAAGACCTTTAACTGTACCAAATTTCAAGTCTCTAGTTCAAACGGTGTGGAAGGAGTAAGTGTACACCCATACATACATACATACATACATACATACATACACCATTTGACATTTTTATATATATAGATAGATTATGTATTACTATCTTTGCCAGTTTTGAAGAAATATATAAAATGCATCCCCTCTAAGATGTTAAAAGTTGTTCAAATACTTTTATAATAACAATGATACAAGTTGTTGGCCACTGATGATTCAGATAATGCTGACTGATTAATACATTCATTTCTCATATTGACCTTAAAAATGTATGGTGCCCTTTTAAAAAGTTTCCAACTTTTCCTTTGATTACTATAATTAGTGTGGTGTTCCCTGTTTCTTGTTGCACTTAAAAATACAGATGATACTGTAAATACTAAAGTAGTAGTATTTCATTCTAAGGTCCTTAAACCAGTTTTTAAGAGCTGCCACTAGAAGTATTTTTTTAGTAGAAACTACAGTAGCAGAGAAGTTTTTTTGTATCAAAACCAATTGTGACAGACAACATGAATTATCACTAATATACCACCTTTAGTTTATTACCTTATCTACTATAGTACAGCAACTTAAAATCAGTGATAACATAGATAATGCTTTGGGAATTTCAACTGAGGTTATCTCATCTAAGGACCAAATTCTCCTGACCCCTCTACCTCTGCAGAAGGCCCCAAATGCAGCAGTGTTCTCTCATCCTGTTGCCTGAGTTTGAGGGGATAGAAATTGAGCTTTCACAGGAGGGACTCTGCACACCCCTTATATGCATGCTTAATTTGTGGGGGGGCATGGTGGGGCTGAGTCCCAGCACTAGGGTGACCAGACAGCAAGTGTGAAAAATCGGCATGGGAGTGGGGGGTAATAGAAGCCTATATAAGAAAAAGAGCCAAAAATCGGGACTGTCCCTAGAAAATTGGGACATCTGGTCACTCTATCCAGCACCTCTAGATTCAGTAGTTTGTAGCCCCAGCACCTATGGGCTCCCGGCCAACAGTCGCCACTCTCTGGCCACCTAGCTCTGAAGACAGTGCCACTGCCAGCAGCAGCACAGAAATAAGGGTGGCAATACACCATGTCACCCATACTTCTGTGCTGCTACTTGCGACAGCACTGCCCCCAGAACTGGCCACCCAACCAGCAGCTGCCGCTCTCTGGCTGCCCAGCTTGAGCTCTGGTACCTCTTTCATTACAAATGAAGTACTGCCTATGTGCTAGAGTTCTGCTCCATGATGGGTCTCCCCATGGAACATGCATGTGGAGAGATCATGGTCAGGTTAGTGTGTCTATAAATTGCCTGGGTTCACTTGCCCAGAAACCCTGTGTACAGGAAGTGTAGCAGCTGGTCCACAGCTGCCATTGGCCCCTCACCCTCCTTTTTGTTTGGAGAGAGTATTCCCTCCAAGTTCTATATTGGCCGCTATGAAAAGGCCTTTAACTTGAGTTTTATATTTGAGGAACTGGGAAGGTAAGGGCTGGCTCTCTGTCTCCTCTTTCCCAATATGCTTGTGCAGGACAGGGCAGAAGTTGGTCTTTAAAGTAAAGTAACTTTTAAAATGGCAATTTACACCTGGGATAATGGATCCAGTGTTTTGTTTTAAATGTCTAAAGTATAATGCACCCTCATCAGGACTTCATATTGAAACTACACAACATTCACACCATGTACTGTGATATTTCTCCCCCACATTCTTTGCTATGGCCCTGATTCTGCCACCATTTATTCATATGTAGTAGTAGTCTCCACAAAAGTCCCAATGGGCCTTCTCACAGAATGAAGTGCAGCTCAACGTGAAGAAGGATGACAGAATCAGGTCTCTCATGCACATGTTTATCCTACCTCTGTTCCCATTTGATCATACAAGTACTGGTCACTTTGGGCTGGATTCTGCCACTTTTACTCATGTTGAGTAGCCTTACTCAATGAATATCCCCATTGATTTCAACAGAGCTACTCAGCAGGACTAAGGGTGGCTGAATCTGATGATCTGTGTATTTTGCAGAATGGATGGATCCAGTAGAAAGAGTGTAGTACCATTTCTTTATCCCCAGTTAGAATTTTTTGTTCTAGACAAATAAATATAAAACCCTATTAATTAGGATTACACTGATTTAGGAATACTTGGTGCATTGGTCGGTGACAGAGTGAAAATATCCAATCTGGAGGAGTTGCATGGCTGATGGCTCAGGATGTCAGACAATTAAGTATTTCCAATAGTACCTCCAGTGGAATAGATTTCAGTTGGCCTTGACGTCCATCTTTGTCAAGCTGTCTAAACCTGATTTTAAAATTCAGTCTATTCTGTGTTCCAGAGGCAAACAGTGCTTGGGTTTTTTGTATCTAATTTAATTTTTATATTGCATATTTATAATTTTACCATTGTATAAAAATTGCCTGCTCATTAGCCAAAGTACTTCAGCACAGGGGGTGCTTAATAAATACAATTATTATATTATGTCATTGTTCGATTCCATTGCCACCCAGTAATAATTCACTGGCTTAATTCTCTAAATGGGACTAAAACTTTATAGCCTGATAGTACATTTAATGCTTGTATTGCCAATACCCCCTTAATGGCTTTGTTGAGTTGCAAAGTCCTTTAACTCATTTAGCCCTTGTTCTAAAAACATGCAGAAATATAATCTACTACCTTCACTCACTCTCTCTCTCTCTCTCTCACACACACACACACACACACACACACACACACACACATAGGTATAATAATGGATCTCATAAAAAGCTTAGGTACCCAAATTATTTTTACCGTACTTCACTGATACAACCTATCGTATGATGATTAATAGCTTCCAGTTTTATAGCTTCCTTTTCTTTCTGGTTAATAACACTTTGCACTTATCTAATGTCTTTTCTCTGAGGCTACCAAACTGTTCTGTAACGCAAAGAAAGAAGCTACCAATGCAGTATTATCTCTGCCTCTTACTGAAAATATACTTTGAAATAATTTCCAGCATACTATTGGCCTGATCAAAGAGAGAATAGCCTGAATTAGTTGCTGGAGTACAGAAGTCCCTCTTGCCTTTCCCCCCCTGCAGTAGTCACTTAGATGGAACTGGCTTCCCCCAGAATGGGTCAGCATCCATTGTCTTTCACAGATTGGAAGGCTGCAAGTATTTTGGGACAAGCTGCTACCACCAAGATGGCCCAGTGCTTGGATGAGATCGGCTCATGGATGAAGAACAGCTGACTGAAGCTAAACCCGAGCAAGACCGATAACACCGGTGGGCATAAGAAAGTATCTTGGACTATGTAGCCATGGTGCAGTCTCCTTTTGATTGAAAATACACACCCACAATCGCTCAGTTGTGTATGCTCAGATCTCACATAGCAGCATCACTTTCCGTCATTTCTGGTCGGCTAGTTTACTCCAGCCCATCCTGATGGCTGACAACCTGGCCTTGGAGATACCTTGGCTTTGTCACTTCTGGGCTGGACTACAGCACTGCGATTAACCTCGCCATGTACATGTAGCACTTAAACTCCAACTAGTGCAGTTGTGCTGCAGCGCATCTCCTCAGCAACACAGGCTGCTGCAAGCACATCAGACCTGTCCTCTGCTCTCTAAACTGGAGTCAGGTAGGATATCAAATCTAGTTCAAGGTCTTAGTCCTTATCTCTATGGTGCTCCATAGCCTGACCCCAGGAGAGCTAAAAGACAGTCAAAAACTCTGGCGTATTGTTTCCATTGTGTCAAAGTTGTCACTCTGGCACAAAGGTACAATTTGTCTGTGTGGGCCACAGAACTTTTTCTGGGGGTGTTCTGAGGCAATGGAAGGAACACCCCCAGGAAATGAAGGACCATCACAAGACTCCCCACTTTCTGCTAAACGTGCAAGGTGACTTTCCTGGGCCTTTGACTTCTTAGCAATCAGTCTCTCCCGCTCTCTCAGCAAAAAAAATGCCCTGCCACAAAACAGTCCACTCCACACACTTCTCCTCCAGAGAGAGCATGAAAGAACAAACACATGTCCGATGTTAACCATGGTGCTTAATGCACTAGTGGGAGGTGCTCAGATACTGTGGTGATGAGCGTAGTATAAGAACCTATTTAGAATAGAATTATTTTTAAGCAAATGTGTAAATTAAACAATACTTGAAATGCACTATAACTAGTGGACAGATCATGGATTTTGCCTCCCTCTTGGCTACATGCAAAATTCCAGGACAATTTTAAAGGAATAATAGCCATTGAAAGAACAGACACTCAAAGAAATGTCCATTTTGAGCTGTAACATTTCAGAAACAGCCGTGCTCTTTTATATTTCTATTGAAATGCTTTAGCCTTTTGTATGCTTTAGCATTTCAGGAAACAACGTGAACTAATACTTGTGGAAGGTGCCAGAGTGACATCCTTACTCAGATTGAAATCCTCCATTTATTGAGGGAGAGGTTACAGCAAAGGTTGAAGCTTTCCAAGCTTCCTTATACAGAGATTGCCAATGAATAGTCCTGCACTAGAATTACATACTCCATCTGATTTGACTGTTTGTTTTTGGTTGGCACAATACTGTTTGCTAGTAATGAAAGGGATAATGAGTCCTGGAACATATGTACAAAATCCATGTAAACAGCTGTTTTCCGTAAGAGGAAGTCACATAGTATTTCACGTGTGTCCCCAGTGGCCTAAGCCTACCTCACTAGATCAGGAGGGACAGTAAAAGCCATCTTGACTAAATTTTTTCAGAAAGACAAAGTCTGTCTAGGTAAGTTCTCTTAGCCAATCTACTACAGAAGAAACATGCCTGTGATGATATATACATCTTAAAAGATTCCACTTGTGTAGGCAGAGAAGAGTGTACGGAGACAAAGGACTGCCACCCCCCCCCCCCCACACACACACACCTTTTGTCTGTAGTTAAAAAAAATCAGCTCATGCTATAAAGTAAAGATTTAATTCTGTGGAGTACACGATCAACAAAGAAATATTCCCATAGCACCAGAAGACTTAGGTAGCCTCCAGTGAGAATTTTCAAGAGTGGCCACTGATTCTGAGTCCCCAGCTTGGGTCATTTCAAGCCTGATTTTTCAGAGGTGCCGAGTTCCCAACAGCTGCTGCTGACTTCAGCTGTAGTTGAGCGCCCCAGCACTTGTGAAATATCCGTCTCTAAGGGTACATCTACAGAGTGAGTGGCAGCCCATAGTAGAGATCCTCAGAGTCAGAGTTAACGGACGCAGGCATATGGGGCTTATGCTATCAAGCTAAAAATAATGGTGGAGACATTGGCGCTTGGGATCTGAAGCTTCTTTCCTTCAGTTTCAGAGCCTGAACCCCAACCCAAGCTGCAATTTTTACACAGCCATTTTCAGGGCTCTAGTGTGAGCCTGTCGACCCACGTTCTGAGACTTGCAGCCATTTTCTGTGTAGACGTACCCTAAGGGTCTGTCTCTGCTGCAGTTAAACACCTGGGGCTGGCCAGGGCATTCTGACTCGGGCTTGGGCTATGGAGCAGTTCAATTGCAGCATAGACATTTCAATTCAGGCTGCAGCCAGAGCTAGAACCCAGGCTCCAGCCTAAGCCAGAACATCTATGCTGCAATTAAACAGCCCCGCTGTCCAAAGCAGCTGATATGGGCTAGCTGTGTGTTTTAATTGCAGTGTACACATACCCTAAGTGTCTCCAGATGAGCAGAAAAGGAAATAAATAGTCATCCCAAATTAGTGAATATTCTATAAAGTGTGGCACCCAAAACTAGACACCATACTCCAACTGAGGCCCCATCAGTGCCAAGCAGAGCAAGACAATTACCTTCTGTGTTCTAGATGACATTCCTGCTAATTCACCCAATAGCCTGTTTCACAAATGCATCACATTTTTTGACTTGTATTCAATTTGTGATCCACCATAAGCCCCAGATCCTTTTTAGCAGCACTGCCACCTAGCTAGTAATTTCCCATATTTTAGTTATGCATTTGATTTTTTTCCTTCCTAAGAGTAGTACTTTGAACTTGTCTTTATTGAATTTCATCTTGATTTCAAATTTATCAAGGTCATTTTGAATTCTAATTCTATTCTCCTATGTGTTTGCAGCCCCTTCCAGCCTTCTATCACCTGCAAATTTTATAAGTATACACTCCGCTCCATTATCCAAGTCATTAATGAAAATATTGAATAGTACTCAACCCGGGACTGACCTGTGTGGGATGTCATGAGGCCATGAGTGGCAGAAGTCCCTGAAACCCCCAACTAGTGATTGGGGTAGAAGAACTTGGGCCCTTCCACTCTGGGACCAACCAGGGTCCATCTAGGGCACCATAGGGAAGGTATTCACTATCTGTCCTGTGCTATCTGTGGCCCCTACCCTAGGGTCTCTTCTTACTATTCTTTCTTTACTATTCTCTGAGTTATCCCTTGCAACTCAGTTCACAGGCCTCTGCAGGCTAAGGAGTCTTAACTTCATGCAACTTCCCTCCTTCTGGGGATACCCTCTTGGCATAGACCCTCCAGGGAGTGCAGCTCTCTCTCTTCAACCACCGCCCTGTTGTGCTGAAGACTCCCTTTTAAATCCCTTCTTCAACTGGAGCATGTACAGCAGGCCTGCTAGGGTGGAGCTTCCTAGGGCTAGAGTTGTTCCTGAACCCCTGTCTCTCCACTGTGGGGTTTATTCACCCCATGGTATATCCCAGTAGATAATCCTGCCAGTTGACAGTGAACCATTGATAACTAATATGACAGTATGCTTTTTCTACCAATTGTGCACCCATCTTCTAGACTAGAGAGTTAATCTAGGTCCCATTTTGCTAGTTTGCTTGTTAGAATGTCATGTGGGACTGTGTCAAAAGCCTTACTACACTTGAAATATCACATCCATTGGTTCCCTGCTTCTACTAGTTCAGTAATGCTGTCAAAGAATGAAATTAGACTGGTTTTGCATGATTTGTTCTTGACAAATCCATACTGGCTATTCCTTATAATCCTATTATCCTCTAGGTGCTTACAAATTAATTGTTTAATAATTTGTTCTAGTATTTTTCCAGATATTGAAGTTAGGCTGACTGATCTAGAATTTCTGAGTCCTCTTTGCTCCCCTTTTAAAAGATAAGTACTATGTTTTCCCTCCTCCAGTCCTCTGGGACCTCACCTGTCATTATGTTCTCAAAAATAATTGTTAATAGCGCCAAGATTGCTTGGGTTAGTCCCTGTGGAATTAATTGACTCCGGTCTGAGAGAGGATATCAAACTACATGAGCTATTGGTTTGCTCCAGAATGGCAGTTGCTATGTTCCTAAGGCTATGTATTCTAGTTTATTAACGGCACTTTGAGCTAATTTGGTCTCTATAATACATTGGGATGCTTACATTGTGCAAATGGATGATGAATGCAGTGGGTCTTAGCACAAACTCAGACCCCAAATGCACCTGACTCTCATTTGATAGATTCTGCATGCCCCTAGGGGTTCTATTAATGTGGGTCTGAGTGGGCGCCACAGTCAATTGCAGAATCAAGGCTTTGCTCTTGTTCCTGCTGACACATCTTGATTTTCCCATATTGAAAACAAAAGCTACCTATACAATAGATTTGTTACTTTTTTCCCTAACATAATCATTTGCAAGTTTCTCCAACAATGGTCTGAAGTCCTTGGGCTTTTATGACATCCATCAAAGCTCATTATCACTTTGAGGCCTACTCTACCAGAACACCTGGGCTATGCTCCCTCATTCTACATTCACACAATTATTTTGCTCATTTATTTATCTAAGCAGCTGTGACACCTTCATTTAAAAAAAACCCACAAGGTACTTTGAAATTGTAGTTGAGTGAGGACAATGACATGAAGAGCCTAAATAGGAATGGAAAAATGAAGAACTATTAGTCTTGATAGGATTAGATTTTTATTAGTAAATGTTGATAAATGTCAATTTCATTGTAAACACACAAGCCAATGAAAAATATTTCTATCAATAATAACAATAATAATAAACATTTACGGCTAAGCAAAGCAAGAAAAATGCTGCTTGAGAACTTTAATTAGAGTTGGATATAAGGCTATTTACTTTGCATATTTTGACAGTGACACTGACAATGTTTTGTATTGACTCTTTGAATTTCAACATCTCTGATTAAAAATTGTTTGCCCCCTTTTGCCTGACTACCTATAATATCCCACAACTGTGAAAATGTAAATAGATAATTTTAAAATGATTAAACCTTATAATTTTGTGCAACCAAAAATTCAAATAGAGAAAAATAGAAAAAAATCCTTTAAAAAATCGATATCAGCTATTATAAAAAAATAAAAATTTAATTCTGCCAAGATTAAAATAATGTTTTCAATTATGCAAGTCTGACTCTTTTTTAACCTGATTAAAGGCCTTCTTTTAATGTAATATTTTTATAGTGCTGTCAGTGTACAAAGCAGTGTGCAGCAGCATTATTCTTGTTTCACATCCACTGTAAACTTTTCCAGTGCAAATAAAGTGTGTGTTCGTATGGTTGTTAATATTTTTAACATTAGAAATATTTATTTCAACTGTGAAAAATTATTCCATTGGTCAAGAAGCTGGACCAATTATTCCATTGGTCCAGCCTAGATCTGAGCAAACAGTGCAAAACTATGTCCATGAATATTTATTTGCTACCACTGTATTCATGCCCCTTTTTATATTTTAATATTGTAACAAACTAGTTTACTGGCAGGAATAGAAAATAAAACACTGAATTGTATGTGAAAATTGGAGAATATTTGTAGAAAGTGAATTGAGAACTGTAGTGAGGCGGTGTAGATCCCCACTACCCCAAAGAGAGACAAGCCCCTCTGGACATCAGGTGGAGCCAGAGAGCTCTGAGCTCGCCCCCCAGAGGGTCAGGTGTGGCACAGGAAATATAAAGGCCTGACCCCAGAGCTCACTGAGAGAGCAGATGCTGAGGAGCCCAGACGCCTCCGGCCTACCTCCTGGTTGGGAAGCTCCAGAGACCTGCGGCGGACCAAAGGGCTGGCCGAGCCTACCGCAGGCCAGCTGCCTGGAAGAGTGGCCAGGCCTGCCCTATGCCAGCTATCCTGAGAAACCCATGGTGTTGAACCCCTCCCCTCCGAGGACACCACCTTGATGCAGATACCTCAGGAGGGGGAGTCCGGAAGTAGCCCGGGGACAGCTGACCCTAGTCTGGCTGTGACACTGCCAGAGCCCATGTCAGTGTGCTGCGGCCAGGATCCCCTCTGACATAGTAGCAGGTCTCTTGCTCTTGCTAGGGCCCCAGGCAGGGAGGCAGTGATGTGGTGGGGGCTGAATCCCCCCTGCCACTCAACTCATAGGTGGCAGTCTCCCCCTCTCGCAGGCCTTCGGACCCAGGGCCTGGGCTCACTGTTGATAAACTGCATCAGAGAGGTAGCCGTGTTAGTCAAGAATTGCAGAAGTGACAGAGTCCTGTGGCACCTTAAAGACTAACTAAAGTATTGAAGCATAAACTTTCGTGGGCTAATACCCACTTCATCGGATGCATGCAGTGGCACTGTTGATAAACTGTTATTGCTCGGCCCCTGCCTAAGGGTCTGAGCCCCTGACTCACCATTGCCCCACCCTGACCTAGGGTTTGCCCTGATGACTAACTGTGTTGTTTCTGCCCTCACAAAGGCCACGAAGGAAGACTCCTGTGGCTACACTAATTCCCTGCTAGACCCCCTCCTGCACTTAGTGAGGCGGTGTGGGTCTCCGCCGCCCCAGAGAGAGATGAGCCCTGGCTAACCTCATTACAAGAACTACTAAACATCTGTATTCACACTGGAAATCTGATTTTTAAGAATTACTCTTATCCAGATGGAAAAGAGATAGTTATCAAGTGACATACATAGATATTTAAAACTAACACTGCTCAAATTTCAAATAATTGTAACAAATCTTTCATGCACGATCTACAGACTAAGAATTATGCAACAGGATTTTTTGGGGTGACAGGCAATTATTTTGGCCTCATTAGGTGATTTTACAACCTATATATAAACTAATACAATAAATACTTAACATTCTGTTTAGCTTGTTAATTATGGTGCAACATTAAAATATTATAGTTTAAATCTAAAGTATTGCAGGGGTAAAACATATTAAAATCTCAAGCAGAATCCCCATGTATACATTCTCCTGATTGAGTGCCCTAACTCTTCAAAAACAATGTATACATTTACAAAATCTATTGAAGTGAGTTTGTAATGAATAAATATTTTCTCCAATAATGCTAAAGCACAAACTGTTTTCTTCTCTTGAGAAACTGTGTTCTATTTTAATTTCAGAGTAATTACTTTTTGGACATGGAGCACAGATAATAAACTTCTTTTCAGGACCACAACATATTTAAAGACAATACCTAAATAACCAGGACTAGGCAACTGATGAAAGCCTTGAGCTTCTGTCACACAGTCATACAGCACTGACTAAAACCTTTAAAGTACGTGAGATAAGATTGGGAGCTAGGTAACTGTGAATTAGCAAGCTAGCCTTTCACCTCTGCCGGTTTAGCTTCAGATTCTAGCACCACCTGAGGTCACAAATAAAAATGAGTTTGATCGTCTCTTTCTAGTCCACACTGCTCAGCTTCAAAGAACTTTTGCATAGGGCAGCATGATTAATATGGCAGCTCAATAAAGGCTTCATGCTAAAATAGAATGGTACTAAAATTTGAGTGAGGTGTACTGTAGAGTTACGTGGGGAAAGTCCACAGCATCTTAACTAAAGCCAATACTTTTAGGATATGTCTACACTGGAAACTTCAAAGCACTGCCACGGAAATGCTCCCCTAGCAGCGCTTTGACGTGCGAGGTGTGGTTGCGTGGGACCTCTGGGGAGAGAGCTCTTCCAGCGCTCCTGATAATCTACCTCCATGAGGGGATTATCTCAGAACCTGTCCACACTAGTGCTTTAAAGCACTCAGGGTTGCTGCGCTGAGGGGGGTGATTTTTCACCTACCCTCCCTCCCCCCGAGCCAGCAAGTTAGAGAAGTGCTTGCTGGCTAAAAATCAGGCCCAAAAGATTTCCATTTGTGAAAATATACAATAGCCTTTTTAATTAATATATATATATATATATATGTATGTATATATATATGCAGGCTGAGTGTAAGGGTGCAATTTTTTTTCTTTATAGAATAAAAATGACTGAGTATTTAAAACGATAAAATAAAGCTGTTATGAACAATTGTTATTCCAGTTAAAAGGCTTCAAGAGATGTTTATGTCTGAAAATTATGTTTCAAATGCATTCCAATGTGTCTTCCAAATGAGACACTTAGATTATTTTACTGAACATAAATATAAACATTAGCATTTTTTGAAAAGTTAATTTGAATAGTCAGTGTTTATGAAGTGTAACATTATTGATTGTTTTTGGCCCAATATTACTTCAGTTTTATGCTGGTGTAAATATTTTCAGTCAAGTTCATCATCATATTCCTATTATGCCTCTGGCATTTAGGGCAGTGATGAAGCTCCTCCACTCCTGTCTGTTTCTGGCAAGTCTTTCAATAGTTCCCCAGCTGTGCCCCAGCTTTTTCAGCTCAGTTTCCACAACTCTTTGTCATGTTGTTTTCAGGCAGCCTCGTTTTTGCTTGAATTCAGGTGTCCAACTTATTGCTACTCTGGTGATGGAATCAGTTGCCATCTGAAGCACATGACTGATCCATCTCCAACGCCTCCTGGCAGTGATGGTGCTCAAATCCTCTAGGCTGCACGGTGTGAATAGATCTTGGTTCTGGTCCAAAAAATATGGCGGGTTTTTCTGAGGCAGGTTGTATGGAATGAAGATAGTTTGGTCATGGGGTGAAGATAGTTTGGTCATTCTCGTTCCCCCAGCATTCTGCACTATAAAGTAGTGTTGAAAGTATGCAGCTCCAATAAATCTTGAGTTTGGTTTTTGTGTTGTATTTTGATGATTTCCAGATTTCAGTCAAATTACACTGCTGTAAAAGCTGGAGTGACACATGTCAGGAATCAGGACCTCATTCTTTATAGTAACAGTTAATTTTTGCTGGAAAACCCCCCAGAATGTTTTCTTCTATCTGTTTTTTTTTTGGGGGGTGGGGTTGGTTTTTTTTAATGCACTAAGAAAGAGAAGAATTTCTAGTGCAAGGACTGGTATACACACCATTCATTATGTCTGTAGACAGGAAGACCGACTTAGTTCATTAAAAAGTTGTTAAATTTTTATCAGACTTAGCTAATCCATAAAAAATGAACAAACTACTTTGTTGTGAAATTTAATAGGTTACTTACATCATGCTGTGAAAGACTTAGGAGAGTAGGAAGAGTATGAGGACAAATACAGAAATAAGCTCAAGTTTTTGGAAAGTTTTATCCTTCAGCACAGTTGTTTTACATTTTAAACAGATGTAAATATGTAGCAGCCTTGTTTAAAGCACAGGAGCAGCTTTGATGAATACCATGTATATGTTCTGTGTCTTTTAGTGTGTTATTTTGATCTATGATTTGTTCCAAAGGGCCTCTGCTGAAAACTAAGATGAAGTTATTAATTATTTAAAATTAAAAGGACAATACCTACAAAATATATTAAAATAGGCAGTTGCGGGTGGAAGACTTTATTGATATGTGAAGCTTTGAAGCTGGTGTATTTCAAAAATACATTTTACAATACTTTTGTTTTTGTTGGGGATTGTATTCCTTTCAATATTGTTTTAATTATCTCTGATTATGTAACAATAAAAAATTGAATTTTTTTCAATAATGGGTGCTTTATCTAAATGTTAGTGGGAGTCTTTCTAGTGACTTTCACAGGTTTTGGATTTGGGTCCTAAATGAGTAGTGTATCACATTAAATAGGATGTAAGTTATTTGGAGGAGATAGAAAACACCTAACTCCAGTGTTGTGTTACTATCCAATGGTTATAGATCATGAAAAGTAAGAAGAATGTATAGTTGAAATTTCTGTACTGCACTATAATCTAAAGTTATACATCTTTTTTATCTAACAATAAAAGTGAAATGACTATTCTGGCTTTTTGCTATAATATTGCTCAAAAATTAGCTTGCTATAGAACACTAAGTATAAATACTGTTTGGTCACAACTACCAAGAACAACTGTTTGTTATTCCTTTTATGAAAGGAAACTATCTAGAGAATTCCAAAACTCCCAACTAATAAAATTTAATCACGGACTCTTCCCATTCATAATACAAAAACTTCCATAATTCCTACTATTGGTTCTAAATAATTACAAATTAATTTAACCAGCAAACTTCACTAGCTCACTATCCACAATCTACTATCTATATATATAAAAGTCAAATGGTGTATGTATGTGTGTATGTATGTTCCCTTACTACTTCCACACTGTTTCAGCAAGATACTTGAAATTTGGTACAGTTATAGGTTTTAGGGTCCTAATCAGGGTAAGAATAGAAAATTTTTAAAATCTCACCTCTTACACCCCCTAGGGGTGAAATTCTTTAAAGCTCATTAACATAAAGTACACAGCTCACATAACATCATCTGGGCAGCAGGTTAACACATGCTGTTGTCTGTGACATAGTTATGATGTACTAATACAGATAACCAGAGAACTTAGTGTTGTATAGCGCAAACATAATTAAGTACACTGTTGTTTTCTTAAAAAGAACCCTATTCGTTATGCCGGGTAAAAAGTGAAAATGTATCGGAAAAACCACATCTAAATGCAAGAGAATGAAATTAAGTAGACAAAATGAGACTTCTGAACAACGTGAGAAATGGCTACATAATAATAGAATACGAAATTATCAATCCAGGGCCACGGAAACAGCCGAACAACATCCCAGTTTCCAATTACAAATAGTCCGAGCAACGCCAGGTATTTCAGCTAGTAATTAATAAAGAACACTAGTGCCAATATTAATCAATAGGGTCCACTTCTGTTAACTTCTTTCCACGATGATTTTTTTATTTCCTGTTTCACTACATTTTAATCAAAGCTTAGAGCTTTTTGTCTTTACTCTCCAATTGTTTTCCCTTTTTAGTTAGACAAGGCATGACTTTTCCTTACAGAAGATGCATTTTTTGACAGTCAGCTTATACTTATCTACCATTTTAGCACTATTCTATCCTTTGTTATTTTATTAATCATTTCCCCCAGACTTGAGGAAAGCCTACTGGTCTGTAATTCTCACCACATTAGTAGATGGTGGTCTCAAAGGCTAGATCTCATATTCGTGTCAGTATTTCTGCTATTTTACACTTTATTTCCTTCACATCTACTAGGTGAATAGAATACCATCCAGGCCTTGTGCACTGCCCATCTCTGGGGTAGCTAGATAGGCCTCTAAGGAAGATGTTATCTCAAGTAAGGCTACATGCTGATTTTTTCCCATGAAAAGCACGGTATGATTACCTGCCCTATGGGCAGGTGGCATGTGTGTGCATTCACCACAAGGAGCTCCTGCCCCTCAGAGACAGTGTATGGGTTTTGGAGACCAGAGTGGCTGAACAGGAGGAGCTAAAGGAGACTGAGAGACACATAGATGACTTTCTGGAACATAGTAGAACGGTTCCACCCCAGGTCTGACAACCTCTGTGCTGCTGAGGAGGATGAAAGTCTCAGGGAAGGAGAACATCCAACTGGAGCAAAGGAAAACAATCCCATAGTTGGGATCCTCCTGCCAGATTATGGTGTGGTATCCTCTCGCACTGAGGATATCTCTCCAGGGGAGGGAACTCCAGCTATTAGGAAGAGACAGGTATTAGTAATGGGTGATTCAATCATTAGAAACATAGATAGCTGGGTTTGCAATGCCAAAGAGAACTGCATGGTGACTTGCCTGCCTGGTGTGCAGGTTATGGATCTCTCAAGACATCTGGGTAGACTTGGGCATAGTGCTGGGGAGAAGCCAGTGATCATGGTACATGGTGGAACCAATGACATAGGGAAGGATAGGATAGAGATTGTGAAGGCCAAATGTAGGTTGTTAGGTAAGAGATTGAAGTCCAGAACCTCCATAGTAGCATTCTCTGAAATGCTTCCAGTTCCACATGCAAGGCTGGTTCGACAGGTAGAACTGCGGGGTCTCAATGCGTGGATGAGATGATAGCATAGGGAGGAAGGGATTCGATTGATTAGGAACTGGGAAAACGTTTGGGAAAGGGGGAGTTTATAAGGAAGGATGGACTTCACCTAAACCAAAATGGAACCAGCTTGCTGGCACTTAAAATTGAAAAGGGCACAGAGCAGTTGTTAAACTAAGGGCTGGGGGAAAGCCAACAGGTACAGAGGAGCACGTGGTTCAGACAGAGACATCCTTTGGGGAGGATCTATTAATGGAGATCCTCTATGTCCTAGTAAGGAGGAGAGGATGGAAGATGATAAAATACATGTAGGATCTGATGAGAAACAATCAACCAAGAAAGAGTCCCATTCAATTACATCACGTAATGGCAGACAGCTAAAAAGTGACAAGTTTTTAAATGCTTATATAACAATTCTAGAAGTCTAAATAATAAGATGGGTGAACTAGAGTGCTTCACATTAAATGAGGATATTAATAAGCATCACAGAAACTTGGTGGAATACGGATAATCAATGGGACACAGTAATACCAAGGTACAAAATATATCGGAAGGACAGAACTGGTCATGCTGGTATAGGAGTGGAACTCTACATGAAAGAGAGCACATAAACCAATGAAGTAAAAATCTTAAATGAACCAAACTGTATGATAGAATCTCCATGGATAGTAATACCATGCTCTAATGATAAGAATAGAACAGTAGGGTTGTATTACTGACCAGCTGACCAGGATGGCCATAGTGACTGTGAAATGCTCAGGGAGATTAGAGAGGATATAAAAATAAAAACCCCTCAATAATAATGGGGGATTTCAACTATCCCAATATTGATTGGATGCAGAGATAAAGTTTCTTGACACCTTAAATTACTGTTTCTTGGAGCAGCTTGTCCTGGAACCCACAAGAGAGGCAATTCTTGATTTAGTCCTCAGTGGAGCACAGGATCTGGTGGAAGAGGTGAATATAGCTGGACTGCTTGGCAATAGTGACCATATAGAATTACATTTAGCATCCCTGTGGTCGTGGAAAACATGATAGCAGCCCAAAATTTAATTTCAGAAAGGGGGATTACACAAAAATAAGGAAGTTAGTTAAACAGAAATTAAAAGGCAGAGTGCCAAAATGAAATCCCTACAAGCTGCATGGAAATTTTAAAAGACACCATAACAGAGGTTCAGCTTAAGTGTAGACCCCAAGCTAAAAAACATAAAGGACCAAAAAAGTGCCACAACAAAGTAAAAGAAGCAGGCAAGAGACAAAAAGGTATCCTTTAAAAAGTGGAAGTTAAAGCCTAGTGAGGAAAATAGAAAGGAACATAAACTCTGGCAAATGGAGTATAAAAGTATAATTAGGAAGGCCAAAAAAAGAATTTGAAGAACAGCTAGCCAAAGACTCAAAAAGTAATAACAAAATAATTAAGTATATCAGAAGCAGGAAGCCTGCTCAACAAGCAGTAGGACCACTGAGCAATCGAGATGCTAAAGGACCTCTCAAGGACAATAAGGCCATTGCAGAGAAACTGAATGAATTCTTTGCATCGTCTTCACGGCTGAGGATGTGAGGGAGATTCCCAAACCTGAGCCATTCTTTTTAGGTGACAAATCTGAGTAATGGTCCCAGATTGGGGCGTCATTAGAGGAGGTTTTGGAACAAATTGGAACAAACAATAATAAGTCATCAGGTCCAGATGGTATTAACCCAAGAGTTCTGAAGGAACTACTAACTGTAGTTTGTAGTCATTTAAATTAGCTTCTGTACCAAATGACTGGAGGATAGCTAATGTGATACTAGTTTTTAAAAAGGGCTCTAGAGCTGAACCTGGCACTTACAGGCCAGTAAGTCTGACTTAGTACCAGGCAAACTACTTAAAACTGTAGTAAAGAAGAAAATTGTCAGACACAGAGGAACATAACTTGTTGGGGAAGAGTTGACTCATGGTCTTTGTAACAAGAAATCATGCCTCACCAATCTACTAGAATTCTTTGAGGAGGTCAACAAGAAGGTGGACAAGGAGGATCCAGTGAATATAGTGTACTTCGATTTTCAGAAATCCTTTGACAAGGTCCCTACTTTTATAGTTGGCATTACAAGGTATTTACATGATAGATGTGCTAAACATTTATATGCCCCTTCATGCTTTGGTCACCATTCCAGAGGACATTCTTCCATGCTGATGACGCTCATTAAAAAAAATGCATTAATTGAATTTGTGAGTGAACTCTTTGGGGGAAAATTATATGTCTCCTATTCTGTTTTTCCCACATTTTGCCATATATTTCATGTTATAGCAGTCTTGGATCACCTATCACATGTTGTTCATTTTAAGGACATTTTCACTGCAGATTTGACAAAATGCAAAGAAGATACCAATGTGAGATTAGCTACAGAACTTGACTCAAGGTTTAAGAATCTGAAGTGCATTCCAAAATCTGAAAAGAACAAGGTTTAGCTACAGATCTTGACTCAAGGTTTAAGAATCTGAAGTGCATTCCCAAGTCTGAGAAGAACAAGGTGTGAAGCATGCTTTCAGAAGTCTGAAAAGAGTAACACTCTAATTTGGAAACTACAGAACACAAACCACCACAAAAGAAAATCAACCTTCTGTTGGTGGCATGATGAAAAAGTGTTGGTCCACACTGATTTTGATTATCAAGCAGAACCTGTCATCAGCATGAAAGCATGTCTTCTGGAATGGTTGTTGAAGCAAGAAGGAACATATGAATCTTTTGCACATCTGGCACGTAAATATCTTGCAACACCAGCTACAATAGTGCCATGCAAACACTGTTCTCACTTTCAGGTGACATTGTAAATAAGAAGCGGTAAGCATTATCTCCCATAAAATGTAAACAAACTTGTTTGTCTTAGCAATTGGCTGAACAAGAAGTAGGACTGAGTGGACTTGTAGGCTCTAAAGTGTTACCCTGTTTTAGTTTTGAGTACAGTTATGTAACAAAAAGATCTACATTTGTTAGTTGCACTTTCACAATAAAGAGATCACAATACAGTACTTATGTGAATTGAACAATACTATTTTATCATTTTAAAGTGCAAATATTTGTAATAAAAATAATATAAAGTACTGTACACTTTATAGTATGTATTGTAATTGATATCAATATATTGATACATCCAAAAATATTTAATAAATGTCATTTGGTATTCTATTATTTAACAGTGCAATTAAAATTGTGATTAATCATGATTCATTTGTTTGAGTTAATCATATGAGTTAATTGTGATTAATGGACAGCCCTAGTCACTTTCTAATACTTGCTACAATTAATTGTGATTCAATGTAGAAGGATTTCAGTTTCTGTCAGTTCAGGCTTTTTTTAGGTGAGGGTTTAAAATTGTGAGTCAGCATTTATGTATCTTGCTTTTTCTTGCTTGCTTACTAATCATGTGAATGAAATCCCCATTGGGACACCATCTTATAAGGTTCTGTCTAGGTTAGATATGACTGGGATTCTGCTAATGAATGTTAGTTAACCACATACTTAAATTTAGTAGGGTAGGGGACTTTTAGACTAACAAGTCATTGGCCCTCTTTTGCAATGCTATCTGCACCCTTTTAATCTCTAGTGTCCCATCAGATTTTATTTTATGATATATGTTTGTTTATATACACTGATTATATATTCACACAAACACACACACACACACACACAAAGGCATCTACAGTGCAGTATTAAAACAGGTAGCAACCACAAAACAATATAGTTGATCTCAAGTGAAGTAAGCCTAATAAGAAATAGGCTTAATAATCACTAGTATTTATGACTACTGGGTATATCCTGCTGTATTCTGTAGATTTCTTCAACCCTGCTGAATCTCTTAAAGGTTGTGTATTGGGACATATAATGTGGTGACTAATACACAGGGGTTTGAGGTGTGCTTGGTTAGCAATTGAATTAGGATTTATCTGTGCCATTTGCAAAGCCACCTTACTCCATAATGGGGGTGGTCTGGGAGCAACTCTGACTGACTCTTAGAGCTCCCTAGCACACAGGAGGCGGGGAAGTCATTCCCTTTTATGGGGGTGCAGCACATTTCTGCCATTGCACCAGGCCTTCCCATCTTGTCAGCTGGGGGAGAGAGAAGTTGGGGCATGGCCCCACTGGGGTGATCTGAACACAATCATCATCCATCCCTTTTGTGCTCACGAGTAACAGCTTAAATCTGGCCGCTAATGGGAATCTGTGTGCCATGCTCCACAGGCAGGTAACTGTCCCTGTATGGTATGAAAACATCATATTTATGCATAGTTTGTGGTTTGTAAACTCTGAATGTAAACTCAAACGAGTGCACTGGTTAAAATGAGAGACATTAAGGGAGGAAGAACTGGAAATGATAAGCTATGTCAAACTGAGGCTGTGTTCATTAGAACTATTGGAGATTCATTTTAATTGGAGATTAATGGCTGGCTGACTACTACAAAATCAGAGAACAAATAGTGTCTTTGGGCTGGACTCACAAAGGACTTAGTCTCCTAACTGCCACTTTACGCACCTAAATCCCAGAATCAAGTGGCACTGGGATTCACAAAACCCCCACAACTTATAGGCATCTAAACTCGCTTGACTCCACCCTCTTGCAGTAGGGGTTCCCTAGCTGCCCATGTTTCTGTTTCAGAGCATGCTCACTGCAGCCTCACAACAGCCATCCAGATGTCTAAGCCCAAGAGTGATCCTCAGATCAACAGATGATGGATGGTCATCCACATGCTTAGACTTCACCTACCGGTGAAGCGGGCTCCTAGGGATGAGCTTACACTAAACAGCTGGGGAGAAGAAAAGGAGGACCTCCCTCCAATCTTTTAGCCCAGTGGTTAGGGTACTCACATGGTGGGAAGAAGGGATTTTAACAAGCATTTGCTACCTCGCGGGGGGGGGGGGAGGGGTTAACCACTCAGCTGTGGGATATGCTGATGTGGGGCTCCCTCAGTATCTCCTGTTGAAGCTGTTCCACTGTGAATAAATACATTCAAAATTAATTGAAGCAGGATCCAGTGGTTACGGTACTCCCAGACAAGTACTGTAACCACCAGGCCACAGAGTAAGTCTCTCATTCTCTTCCCCCCATGTTCCTCCCAATGATTTTTTCATTATTTATCCACAGTGCAGCAGTTTCAACATTGGCAGTGTGTGTGTGTGTGTGTGTGTGTGCATGTGTGTTCGCATGCGCACATGTGCAAGTATGAGAATGACTCCTAGGGTGTGAGCCTCCAAGTGTGCTGGCTTTGTGAATCCATTTTAAGGCACCTCTCACCATTCACTGTACCAGGAGACCGGGAGCCTAGGCACTCAACCCAGGCTTCTTGAATCTCAGTGATTTTTCTAAGTGGGTTATGTTTCTTTTTCAATATAGCCTTTTATGTCTGTCTATTTATCAAGATCTACTAGGGAAGTGGACACAGGCTATCGGGTTCTCTCAGGATTTGTAAAGGAAATGTTTCATGTTTGAGAAGATTGTTGGCCAAGCAAAATTATTATGCAGCAGTTTTTCAGGTACTATTGGCTTGAACACAACAGAGAGAATTTGATTTATTCCCAGTTATCCCTTGGGACAGCTCCTCACCAGAAGCACCATATTCCAGCTCCAGTCCCCAGCCCATCAAGAAGATGGCTACACTGGTTGCCCTGTTAAGGCAGCTTTCTTTCCTCTTGGTGCCAACAGAATAAAAGGGACAAGTACAGGGACCAGGATCTGGCCAAGAGATTTGTATTATGTGGCTTCTTATTTTAAAAATTAATTTTCTGCACTCATTTTCCAGAATTTGCAGTAAATATACAAAGATCTGTCCCTGCCAGCAGGTATATGGGATCTTGGGGAGCAATTACCACACAGGTGGGGTGCAAAATAAATTTATTAAGAAAATGTGAAAACAGGGAAAATTCAATAGTGAGGGGTATGGGGTTTGTTAAAGTGGACAATTGGGGAGAGGTTTCTGTTTTAGTAAATGGGATAGGGGGTTTCAATAGTGGGGTACAATACAGTGGGGTATAATACAGTAGGCAACCAATTAACACTGAAGCATAAATGTAACAGGTGGAAAAGTGTGTCACAGCAGCATATAATCAACTAACAGCATGGATAAAATGTGTTAAACAACCAATAACTTTAGGTAAAAATGTAAATGTAAAATGTGAGGTGTATTAGAGAGAAAAGGGGGTAACCAATGGGGTTTTATGCTAGAAAGAGAAAGAGAAGACAGGCTGTAAGTAGAAACAGCAGAGAAGTAAAGGTTGGGGGATGGGAGAAGAGGAGCACATGGTGGGGGGAGATTTAAACTCAGGGGGACACAGAGCAGACAGCAGAGAGACAGTTATACAAACACAGCAAAATCTTATCTATGATTTAACTTAACCAAAACTACACAAATTAGCAAATATCAAAACACAATGCAACAATTCTTAAAGGCTACACTTACAGGGTACAATGCAAGCACTTTCCTAAACCTAACTTAACTACAGCTATGCAAAATGAAATTACAATTTATCTAGACTAAAAGACAAAATCTAACCTAATGGGTGCACCTTATACTAGGGGTAGTTTCAGAGGACAGAGTGGTGTGTGCCCAGGTACAGTCCAGGAAGACACAGGAAACAGATTACAGATACAGACCAAGATTTAGTTTGAGTCTAAGAGAGGTTTTAAGACACAGACCAAGGGGAGTTTAAGAGAGGTTTTGAGACAAGGAGTTTAAGAGAGGTTTTAAGACACAGAGTTTAAGTCTGTGTGTTGGGGAAACAGAGTTTAAGGAGGAGTTTGAGAGGTTTTTAAGCAAGGAGTTTAAGAGAGGCTTTAAGCAAGGAGTTTAAGTCTGTGTGTTGGGGAAACAGAGTTTAAGGAGGAGTTTAAGTATAGAAAGTTTCACAGAAGAGAGGTTCTCACCAGTCCCCAGACAGCAGCAAAGACTGAAGCAGCAATCAACATCAGAAGAAGCCAGGAGGGCTCAGCACGGTCTTGATCAGCAATAGGTCTCTCAGACAGCAATTCGTTCTTCGTGGGGTGGGGGGTTAAAAACGGGGGTACGCTCAAAAATAAAATGAGAGCGGGGGGGGGTTTAAAAACGGGGGTACGCTCAATAATAAAACGAGAGCGGGGGGGGTAAAACGGGGGTACGCTCAATAATAAAACGAGAGCGGAGAAAGGACCCCCCAGAACCCCTGCCTGATCAGGCCAGGTAGCAATGCAGGAACCTTTCTGATGCTAGTTTCAAAATGCCTGTTCTTAAAAAGCAAACTCAGGCAGTTTCCCTGCCAGTAATGCTGATAGGCTCCTTCTGTCACAGGGGAGGAGTTCAGAGAAAAACTACAGGTGAGTATAGAGACATGCCTGGACAGAGTTCCCCCTCATGACTCAAAAGCACATGAGGCCTATGACTCATGCCCAGGATCTTCAAAGTACATTGGTCTTACAGCTTGGACAGAGCCTTGCCCTACACCGAGCCCAGGTTTAACAAGGTGATAACAGGACCAACCCTTTGAACAGGGCAGTTATCCCACTTAAGCACAAGTGGCCATCCCTTTGAGAAGGGCAATGGCTCTTTGTAAACAACTTAAGGGGCCCTCCCTTTGAGAAGGGCAGTGGCCCTGGTAAATAATTTTAACAGCCAGGGAGGGGCGGCCACAGGAGAGCAAAAACAAAATGGAGAACGGGACAGCTGTAACAGACAAAATGGAGTAGGGGGAAAGCTGTAACAGACAAGATCAATCCATACAAACAGTGCCTGAGAACAAAGTACCCTGTTCCACCCTGGAATAGCAAGTTCAGTTCTCATTGAGATCGAATAATGTCATGCCCACTTTAGCCAAAGCTGAATTTTGCCAATAATATGCAGGGCTCCAAACTAGGGAAGGCAGTGATAATTAAGAAATAATGTCAATGGAATAGAACAATGTCACAAGATAAAGGTCTCCTGCTGCTACACGAATGCTGAAGTGAAGCTCATTTATCAGGAATAAATGTCAAGGCAAAACTGATGCATTTTTAAAGCAATGCTCAGGTCTAATTATTTTTATTATGATGAACTAAATGACTGATATATATGTAGTAATTTTGTCCAGTGGATACTGCTGCAGCAGATAACAGATTCACTGCATAATTATTTGACCTATTTTATTCTGATTGCCTTAGAAAGAGAAGGCTTCATAACGTACCATAGTCAAGCAGAACTGTACCATAATTAATGTTTATTTAACCATACTACTGTGAATTGGCTCAATGAGTCTTGCCCTGTGCTCTATAGGGCCTAATCATTCTCCCATTATATTCAGTTAAAAGAAATTAATTCAGTTCTTAACTTCAAAAAGGGCAGGATCAGGACCAGTGGCCACAGAATCCTTCTTGGTGGGCTTCCACATGAAACATTCTGGAAGTCAAAATGGGGGACAGAATTCCTTTTTCAGTTCTTATGATTGACATTGTAAGAGCCAAACAAAAGTATTGGATACATCAATTAACTGTTGGTTGTTTTATTTTACAGGATGTAGTTATACTGTATTAACTTGTTAGAAGTAAATAAGGAGCATGCACTTGGCACTCTGACTGGCCTGCAGACATTGGAATATATTAAATGATGGGCCATATTCACCCGTATACTCTGGCTGCTTTGCGCTGGTTTAATGACACAAATCAAGCCTTAAGCTTTACTTCACTCAGGTTCATGACCTCTTTGTATCATCAGAGCAGTCAGAGTATACTGGAGAATCTGACCCTGACATTTCATGGGAGAACTTTGAAAAACAATTTTTATTATTCTTTTTAGTAATTTTTTCAAGCATGTGTATTTTCCAAACCACAACATTGGGCCAAACCACAGCATTGAGACAACATGGTTTTCCTATCTCTAGTTCAGTGGTTCTCAAACTTTTTGTATTGATGACCCCTTTTGGACACCAGGGGCCTCTAAGCATGACCCCCCCTTAGGGGTCGGGCTTGGGGGGGCTGCTGGCAGCCCTTTGGGGCAGGGGCCAGGCGGGGGGGACATGCCTGCAGCCTGCCATGACGGGCCAGGCTGGGGGTGGAGGGGTTCCAGCAATCCCCTGAGGCAAGGGCTGGGCTGGAGGTGGGAGGTTCCAGCAGCCCCCTGGGGCTGCCTGGAGACAGGGCGCATGCAGCCGGCTGGGGGAAGGGGGTCGGGA